>JAQPPZ010000676.1:2961250-5922500 GCA_028583015.1 Wollemia nobilis | reverse complement strand
CTCCACCCTGACTTGAGCATCCTTGTTCAGTAGTCCAAGGAAAGGAGGTTCCCTCAAATTTTCAAAGAAGCTATCCAAGATAAAAATATGTTGATCATAGCAAGAAAGCTTCCACCCAGAAAGGTCAACTCTATCTTCAATAACAAATTTTATGAAGAGATAAAAATAGTTCCAATCCAAGAAAGGAAAGATGAATGAGCCCCTAATTACTACAATTTTTTTAGAGAGCCAGATGATATGGAATAGTGCCCTAATTAGTGGGATGAACCCTATAAATTAGATTCACTATATGAACAAGAACTCCAAGACTATGGTGAAGAAAAGGTTGAGAACAACTTGGATTTAACACCAATTTTAATAACTAGATCTATCCAAATAGAGATTCCATATTCCAAAGAGTAAGGAAGAAATCCATGCTAGAAAAAGGACATCAGTGGGGAACATAGCAGTGATAATGACCTCTAAACTCCCTTAGTTCAAAATAAAGAGATCTTAAGAAAGAAAATAGAGATTCAAGGAGAAATATTATTGACCATCACTCCCAGATAGTGAATGTTTGAAGCCTGTAAAAATTTGTACTTTCCATCTCTAACCTTAGAGGATCAGAAAGAGAGGGTGGAATATTTCCAAAAATTGTTTGGAACCCTTTTGTAGTCTAAATAGAGTTTGAGAGAGGAGTTACTAGCACAACCTTAAGTTTATTTGGCTGACAATTATTTTGGGTTTGGATAGAATGCCACATATATAAGAGGCAGGACCTTAAGTACCCAAAAAGAGGGGGAAGAGAGATGTTATCTATAAGTATTCACAAATAAAAGCATTTTGTACAATTGTATTGTTGATACCAAAGCTATTTTATTGATTATACCCCTAAAGATATGTCAATCCTTGAATTTAGTTATAGAACAGGAGGAATCCAAGTGGTTCAAGTTCAAGGGAAGGAATATAAAATATGAAGAAATTTTGAAATATTTCATGATGATGTTATACAGGCAACCTGATCTGAATATTGTGTATGATCTAATAGTGGTTGACATCCCCCCTATATTAGCTTATGTCTCTTAGGAAGTCACTTTACCGACTCAAGTTTTCATCTCGAGGTTGAGGTAAAGCTGATTAAAATAATCGAAGAGAAGAATAAATTCAAAATATTTCACAAAGTGCTTTACCCATTTATCATAGAAAAATATAAGCAAGATCAGCCCTACAAGCCTCTGGGCATCATCAATGATATAGAACCCATGGTAAACCTTTTCCCAAGGAAAATATAGCACTATGTCATCAAGAGCATTGTAAATAGTTGAAAATGATGACGTTTTCACACTAGGAGCCATTTGATGACTCCCCTTTTCAATTTCACATAAGTAATTAGAGAAGTATGAAGTATCCATCTATAATGTTCTCAAATATGTACTTGTGTGAATATCTTCAAAAATATATGGTAGTCCAAGTGGCCTTCTAGGACCAGGTGCTTTCAACCTCTGAGGTGAATGAACTATCATTAGTTAAATTCGTTCAACTCCCAAAGAGTGATACAAAATTTGATCCTTGTTCAAAGATAAAGAAGTTCTATGAAATATCTAATCAAGGATATGAAGAAGAGTATATATTTAGATTCATATGGTCGAGATATTACAGATTCAGGGGATAGCTTATAAAATGAATTTGGAAGTTGGACATGGATTCATCCATGCCAATTTTGTGTACATAGCTGAAAAATAAATAAATGGTAGAATATGACCATAATGATTAAAGAAAGACAACCACTTGGTGAGATTTCAGGCCTGACAATAGTTTACATGCATAATATAAGTGATGGAGGCTTACAAAATTAAAGTATGGGTGCAAATTATAAATTGGATTATTTTGACTTTGTTACCCAATGGACAAAACCAAGGTAATTATGAAGCATAAAAAAAGGTTTAGAGAAAATTAAAATATCATAGGGATGAAGACAAATTAAAGATATCATGTTCTGTATAAAATAATCTCAATAGAGGATAGAACAATATGAGTGAAAATGGCTTAGGTCTGAGTACATGGTCAGGTCTGAGCGTATCAAATATTTTCCAAAAAATGCATGCCTTATCATGCTATGGAGTTAGCTGATGAAGGTACCCACCCTAAAATTGACTATAAAAGGGGAGAGTATCACTTGAAAAGCTAGTTTTGAAGTTGTCATTAGGAATATGGGCCTCAGGATGCAGACAGGATAGAAAGAAAGATAATTGGTCGAGGAAGTCACACTTCAGTCATACCCAAAGTAGAGAGAAACACAAAAAGGCTGAACAATTATCTACCTTTTGGAAACCTATCCACCTTGGAAGTGTCTCTGTGCCCCGATGGAATATACATATGCAATTTTCACCTTGATGGAGTATACATATGGAGGTACAACATCATTCACAGTTTTTCCTTCCTTTTCCATTTTCCAGTACGCACATTTTCCTTCTCCTGTCCCTTCTATAAAATTTTTCTCTTCAGTAACCCTCTATTTTATTCCTTCATCTACCATAAATTTTCACACCTTGTTTTGTTTCTCTCATTTCATTTCCTTTGCTTTTCATGTGTATTATGAGGTTCATTTTGTAGTCTCACAAACCTTTATATATTTCTTTTATGCTTTAACAATGTTTTGTCCTATTTTCTCCCCAAATATTTAAGTCCTTGAAGCAAATATCCTTCACCTTTCTCAATAATTAGTAAGGTTTTAATTCACAAAGGGGTTTTCACTAAAGTATAAGGCTATCTGAGTTCTATAACTTTCCAAGTAAATTTCCCCGAGAGGTGCCAAAATGTAGGTCAAAAATTGACTACATATCTACCTAGCTAAATTTTTGCAAAAATTGACTAAGTATCAAAAGGGAACGCAAAAGTTCTAAAAATCATCTCAAGCAAAAAAAAGCATTGAATTCCATCCAAAATTGAGAAGTCTGGAGAATAGCGCTTCTCAGCACTCTTTATATTTACCGTGCAAAAGTGATGGACATCCAAAATAGAAAAGCATTGCAAGGAGAGTAAATCAAAGAAGCACTGGCTGGCTAAGTGAAAAAAATAAGATAACAAATCACACTTCTCATTCACCTTTTTATTAAGTGCATAGGTAGAAAAGTGCTAAAAAGGATGCTCAAAATAGAAAAGTGTTGAAAATAAGGTAAAATTAAGAAGTCCGATAGATTAGGTTTCTTAGCCACCTTTGCACCTATCGCGCAAACAAGAAATCGCTAAAAAATGACCAAAATTGAGAAGATCCAAAACTCGTCCAAATATGAGAAGGTCCCATGGGTAGCACTTTCTTGTTCAATTTGCATCCTCCACACAAATCTGAAAAGGGTCGTGCAAGATACATTTATCAGACTCCTTTGTCGAGAGTGCACAAAACAGAGAAGCGCTAAAGAGTAGTAAGTTGCAAGAGAGTGGAAAAAAGAAAAATAAAATAATTAAGGAGCTAAAAGTTATGATTCCCTATTTCATCCATATCCATTGTACAAATAATGAAGCAACACTACATATGTTCAAATACAACCATCAAATAATCAAATCAATGATAGAGATTTAATATTTTTTGTTCCATGGATATTTTCGATAAATTTCTTCGCACGCATTCAGAGTACAGGAGAAAATTGAAAATCAACATCATGGAGGTTAAAATCAAATGGTTATAGATAAAATATTACAAAAACTTTTAGAATAGTCCAGACCCTCCTCATGAACCAAATTCATTGTAGATCAACAGATAAAGATGGATAAAAAACACCACCGATGGTGATGATGGACTCAATCAGATTCGGTTGCAACAAAATCAAGAAGGCATAGCTGGTGAGCACCATGAGTGGTAGAGTTGTCAAAATATCAAGAAAAATAAAATTTCCTATAATGTTTAGAAAGAAATATTATTGTAAAATCTATAAATAAGGGCAACAACCTCCTTCCAAAAGGTTAGCTTTGGAGTGTTTGCTTGCACTAATGTGTAATTTTTTGCAAATTGATGAATAAAACATTACAAAGGATGTTTACCTCTAATCTGTGCCTATTTTGATGGTGGATATAATTCTAAGAAATTATCTCTCCTTTGTTGCTATGGTTTGTCTATTCTGTTAATTTGAAAACTTGAATTAGAGTGAATTGAGATAATCATTTTGCATACATGCTTTTCAAAAATTCTATTTTTGTTTAATCAAGGTGTTGATCTTATTATGCTAAATTGGATAATTAATGTTTTAGATGTTTGAAATAATTTTGTGAGCATGCAAAAGCCATTGATATCGTAATTGCATAGGTTTTGAATGTTGTTAGCCCTAGAAAATACTTTTGATATCTAATTTGTTAGAGATATTGTGTGGATGTCTATGTTGTTAGCTTCACCCACCCATTCTATATTCATACATTTCTAACCCTATCATTTATACCCCTAAGCTTTTACTATTTGAGCTAAATAGAGTCAATATTCATTAAGTTGACAAGGTATACCAACCTTCTTTGGAGGTTGAATCAAAGCAATTTGATTCTTCCAATGTTTAGTCTAGGCTATGATTAGTGGGTGCTCACCTTCAAATTATAAGAGATGATGATCACAGTTCTAGCATTGGTTAGATGATAAACTAGACTACAACAATAACATTAATAAGGACCTAGGCCAGAATCATTTTAAATTCAGATTTGATTGGATACTATATATGAATTTTTGTAGAAAATCAAATATCTATATCAAAGGGTCTAAATATCCAAGCTAATATCTTACTCCATATAGGCCTGATTCATCCAATAGGGTTTGTATTTCATAGCAACTAAATACATAAAATATTCTCTAACACATATAGGTTCATTAAAACATAGCTTAAGAATATACTAAGTAGTAGAAACGAGAAGATCAAAGCATGATTTAATTTTGACAATACAATGCAAAATTAATTAAAAGCATAGCTTTATCAAAGAAAGACCCAACCTATAATGTTTGCTCGGTTGATTTTTTCTTTCAAATATCTAATTCCATCCTTGATGGTTTTTAAAATCCCATTCCTTCTTCTCCTCCATGATTATCTTCTAAGAAAATTACCCTTAGATTGCTTAGCCTTTCCTAAAACATAAAACCCTCTTTTTATCCAACTTTATCCTTCCTTCACAAACCAAATAATGGCTTAATATAAAATTATTAAAATATGCCTTTCCAAAACATACCCATGTGAAGTGGTTATTATTTTATTAATTTGAAGGAAATCCTCCCCAATTTGTCTTCCCCCTAATTTAGCCTTTTAACTAAATTTAAAATGCCTACTATTTTAAATAGTAAGATGCCTTTGTTAAATTAGTTTAATATTGCCACCTACAAAGATGCCAATCCTCCTCCCTTCATTTTAAGTGGTGTCAATTTGGAAAATTAATATTTTATTCAAATGGGGAAGAAACCCAGGTGTTGCAGGTGAGTTTGAGAGGGGAGGGCAATCCTCCAAGGGAGGTCCTAGGTTCAAATCTCCACCCTACCAAAAAGTTGAATTGGGTACCCAAAATCCAATTGATAATGTTGGTGCAAGCAGGGTCGAGCGTGACTCCCGAGTGACTTTGACAGTGTAGAACCCCCTGATCGTGGTCTCTTAGACCAAGGCAAACCTGCAAGGGAACTTTCACTTAAAAAAATGGGGAAGATACTCTTTTTGGTCCAATCCTATTTGGACATCTTATTATATTTAATTAGGTTAATTAATCCTAATTAATTATTTGAATTACCATAATTTAATCCTTCCTAAGGGTAATTAATATGTTTTCCAAAAGTATTATTTGATTTTAACCTTACAAAATCCAAATTTATCTTTGCAAAACATTTCAAAACTAGGGATTAGGCCCTAATTCATCATATGAAAGGATCCTTTCAATACAGGTCATGAAAATTATCCTTCCATCCAAGTGAGCAAGAATGAGGATGTGGTTCCATAGTTAATTGCATCTTATCAACTATGTATCTCGTAATAAAATTCTTTTGCAAGCTGTTGTCAATGATACAATCCATAACAAAAATTTTAGTAAGGTGGGCTTTCATGACAAACAAATTGTCATGACCACCTTCATACAAATTATGAATCATAAGAGTAACATTGTTGAGTTTACCCTCTAACTCATCATACTTTTTATCTTCTCCTCTGATCTCAATAGGACCATCTTGTGGTTCCTCACTTTGAGATTGTACAATAAGATTCTTCCTCTTCCTAAAACACTCAAATTCCACATGACCTCTTCTTTTATAAAGATCACAAAATTTATTGCTATTAAAATAAGGAGAAGAGGAAGAAGGAGGAAAGGAAGAATAAGTCTTATTTATTAGTTGTTGCTAATTAGACACCTTGGAAGTGCCTAAAGATTAAGGTCCTCTCAATTGACTAGAAAGTTTCTCCTCCACCAACTATACATGGTTGAATGCAACATCAAGTGTGGCTAAGAATTATATTTCAAATATCTATACAAATTCTCTGATAATCCACTCTCAAATTTGATTATAAGGGCTTCTACTAGATATTTCACACCAAGTAAAATCCTTTAACAGTTGAATTAGAAGATATAATCTTGTACAAACATATTGAAACTTTATATTAATCTATACTATTTTACATCAAGTTCTTGTTCATAGTCTAAAGGATAAAAAGTGTCATTAAAAGCTTTGATTAGACCATCCCAAGTGTTAGTTGGATTTTATCCTTCTTTCCATTTCCATAATTACAATCTTTGCTAACCCAAACAATTTGATATTTGCAAGGGAGACTTTTTCTTCAGCAAGAACCTCTATTTAAAAGAACCAAATCTCCATGTACATTTTCCAACTAGCTATCAATATTTCTAGACCCATCATAAGTATTTACTTCACATTTTGTCTTAGCCCATAGATAATTATTGTAGATATTTACATAAGGGGCACTTTGGACTGTGATTTCTTGGACCTTGTTGGCCAATATGCCAACTCCATGGGCTAAAGTGATCATTTGGTTCACTAAATAAGATGCCATTTGTGACTGGGTATAAGCTAGGTAAACTATAACAAATTGATGCCTAAGGACAAAAAATTACAAAATTACAATGAAATAAGTTTTTCTATGCTTAGATAGAAAAACTTTAGAAGGTCAATTAAGAGTGCCTAAGATATATTAATTATAAAAAGGAAGCAATTAAATAATTAATATAATTAATTAATCAATTAAGTTTTTGATTTAATTAATGAAATAAAAATAAACATAAAAATTTATACCCTTGCACCTAAGAAATTTAAGACACCCACTTTGTGAAGCATTCACCAATTGAAAATCAACCGTTTATGTATAAAGTGCAATATCAATGGTAAATATATGTCTCATAACTTCTAGTCATGTATCACCTTGAGCCTCATGCACCCACCTATAAATATTTGATATAAAAACTTAAGCATTCCACCCTCGAGCCATGCATCACCACCATATTGCAAGTTAAGAGGACCCATGGTTAGGTTGGACCATTGACTCAAGTGGTCTAAACAAAGAGCAAATGCAAAAAAAAATTAAATGGATCTTTTTCCTGACTCCCCACATATGTGCGATATTGTTTTTACACTATGACTAGACATAGATAACCTTAAACGAGATATTCCCACATGCAAACCCATATAATTTTTTCCATATGAGCTTATCTATTGTTACCACATGTTTGCTTGATAACTTTAGTTACGGTCTAAAAATTGAGGTGGTGTTTTGTTCCACTATTGATGTTGAACCGTTGGCTTGCTATATCCACTTGATTGTTGTTTAATACACTGTTTCTTATTTTATATAAGGTGATAAATGACATAGACATCCTTGCAAAGTTTTTTGATATCCACATCAACAATATCAATCGTTTGTCATCATAGACATTGGCAACCAACTTATCTCAATGTTTTTTTCCATCGTCTAGAACTTGTAGATCCAATATCCTCCATAGCATGGTCTCTGTTAGTGGTCATTGAATGGATAATGGATTCAAATTCACAATGTACTTATCTTGAAGTGGTTGGTCAAACCAGATAATTTTCTCACCAAGTCCACTATCCAAATGTCAAATCCCAATTTTCATCGTGTGCTCTAAAACTGAATGTCAATAAAAAATATTTATGGTTGTTTAAACTTGTTACTAATAATATGGCATCAACTAAGACTTATAATAGTAGTGTCTAGATGGAAATAAAATAGTCCATGAACCTATGGTAGTCTGATGCTTATGTTTGGAAGTAATAAAATGAAATAAATATCATCTATTGTTATGTAATTAGATCCAATCCACGTGTCTCTTGTGATCCAAAAGAAATTGTATTATTGTCTAAAGCTGTCCTAGCTAGTCCTCCATTGAGCACTCAAAAAATTGGTTAACTATCCATCATTGATAGAAAACCTCCATCGAATAAAGAAATATGGTCGATCACTGCTAGTTGAGAAATTACCTCTAGCTTTTATCAAACACAAGGGGTTGAATCACTTCAATCTTATGAACAATGACCAATATCATGTCTGGTTTGTGGCTCCTTTTATAATTGGTCAAATGTGATCTAGGGTTGTGACTAGACAAAGTTTGCGTTAATGAAGTGGCGAATGGTCCCAGAGAAAGCCATCCAATATGTTGAGCAAGAATAACAAAACATGTTTGAACTCTATATTTGTTACCTTCATACCAATGAACTCCACATCATGGGAAAAATCTGACTAAAGGTGTGACATGAACTAGAAGAGAATAGCGATGCTAAAAACATGGATAAAAGAAAACAAAATTGACCCAAAAAAATTAATTCTGTCAAGAAAGCGAAAGCCACCAAGAAAATCAATTCCACAAAAATCTTATAGGTTGTCTATTGGAAATTTTAAGTAATTATGTTGTCATTGATGTCAAGTGTTAGTTCATATCAGTGCAAGGGAATTGATAAAAAGAGGGTTAAAATATTTATATTTTAAGCCCAAGAGATTTGGTACAAAACTAGAAGAATGGATGATCTTGGTGTCCATCCAGGAAGAGGTATGGGACTCTTCCAAACATCCCTGACAATCAAAGGAATGGCATTCATGTTGATTGGGATTAGAAAAGTAAATTATTTAGAGATAGACCTTGATGCTAGATGATTTATGGGAATTTATGGGGTTTCCCTCTTTTGAGAGATTAATTGAATAGTATTAAAGCAAATATTGGAGGTAAATTTGGTATCGTTTGGAGATAAGAGAAATAATATTTGGATTGAATTTTGATAACCAAATTAGCAAGATAATTAGAGATTATGTTGGATCAAATTTTGGAAAAAATTTGATAACAGTTTACAAATGCATTCTTGTAAACTTTATGATAGAGGATGAAATAATTGAATGCATATTGGGATCCAGTTATGGAAATGAATTGATTTGAGAGCTAACCTTGGATTGAAATATAAAAATTGTGTAGGATATTTGATGCATATTTAGCTCACATTTGGGAAGAGAATTGATAGGATTTGGAAAGTAATGAAATGAATCTTGGATCAAATTTAGGAAGCAAATTTGATAGCAATTGAGAATCAATTGAATAGATTAATATGTTGTATTCAATGGGGAATTAGACCCCTATTGGTTTGTATATAATCAAAGGAAATAGCTTTAGTATAATGAGCTTTATATTACCCATGCTAAACCTCTAAGGGTTTACTTTTATTAACCTAATATTAAGGAGAAAGGTGGTTGACATGGGTTGTTACAATAGGATATAATTATGAAATGATAGATAATTTAAATTATTAGCTTAAATTATTAATTTAGGAAGAATGGTTTATTAATGAATTAAAGGTATGGGACTTTAATTCATGGATTGACTTTGTGTCAATTATGTAGAATGAATTTGGAATTCATTCTTGAGGGAACTTATATGGTTCTCTCTAACATCGATACGACTTCTCCAAAATAAGATTCCGATGATTATCATAAACATATGAAAATTCTTAGGATGGCTTAGAGGAAGGAATCAATAGATTCCTTAATTGCATCATGAGTTTAAAGGGACAGATGGATTCCTTATTGGTATGGGAAATACCTTAATGATACAATGATGACTTAGAGAAGGGAATTAGAAAAATTCCTTAATTGCATCATGAATTTGATAAGGAACGGTTGTATTCCTTGCCATGTATAATGAATTGAAAGGGACCCATAGTGGCCCTTCTATATTTGTAATATTTGACATCTTAAGTTTATGAATATGAGGAAAGTACATATTTTGGAGGCTAGGTTTATTCCCCATGAGGGTTCCCAGGATAAACAATGTGTCACTCTATTTGTGGTTTGATGTGTTAATTCTTGTGCATGTTGCTTTTACTTCAAAATGAAAATGATTTAAGTGGATGAGATGGTTAAATGCTTGATGAAACAATTATGCAATTCTTAGATTATGTCAATGTGTACTATGATGCAAGGAATGTATGCTTAAATTTAATATGTTGATGAATTAATGATATACGATTATGTCAATTATTTTCTGGAATGTATTGGGTAATTATGAATGATGTAGTTAGCTAGCTTTACCTTTCAACAACTAGCACTTGATGTATTCAATGGTTGTATGGATGCAAAAAGTAGAATGTAATGGAATGTAAATCTTGCTCAATTGGATATCTCATGTGTGCTATAGTCTCAAGAATCATAAAGTAATGGATTCTACTCCTTAAGGATTAATTGGGTTATGATCACTTCATAAACATTCATGGTTGGTATAACCTAAAACATTATGATAACCTGAAATAAGCCTTAAGAGGTATAAGGTTATATAATCATGCTTAAGATGACATTCCAAGGATTCTATGAGTTGATCATGTATAGTGATTTTGTTATCTTAGTAACCCCATCGAGAAGATGTGGGTTGGATCTAAGATCTATGAATAACCATTGTTGAGGTTATTTCATTATGATGGTTTTCCATCTTCAAGGTATTCACCTATATACTGGTCTTGGTGGATAGTATGGTTAAGGGTGATTTCCCTTTTAAGAGGGATGAAATCTAATGCTTGGCCAACATTCTCATATCCGAGTGGTATGAGGGTTTCGTAGAAGTTGATCACTTCTACTCAAGAGTGACTCTAATCAAGTCTTAATATCTCTTGATGTTATTTGCCTTGATAACTTACAATCCAAATGGAATGATTCTATCTTAGTTCATGATTATGACCCTTGCCTCATGAAATATGAATATGTATATATATATATATATATATATATGGTAACAATTGGGGTTGTTACAGTTGGTATCAGAGCCTAGGCTAACTAATAGATTCTAGTTAGATCTAGGTTAGCAAAATATTTGGGCATGAAACAATAGCATGAGAGAAACTCAAAACATAAAATCCCACAACTCTAAACAATGCACACTTGGTAAGGACAAGTCAGTACTTGAGATTGTCGATGTCTGAGTTCCTTTCTCCCATGAATAGATCCATAGTCATTCAAAAGTGGAAGAGCTAAGCGAACCCCCCTTCCATGGGTTTTAAGTGGTGTACCTTAGACTCTTTTGGGAAACTACTCGACATCTATGTTTCTTGACTTACTTACTCCTTATTTTCAAGTGCGTATGAACAAGAGGGATCATAAGTTGGTTCAAATCCACTAAAGGACCCCTTGAATTAAGGTTATCAAATTATTATGGATAACTTGTTAATTGCCTAGGCCAAATGGCTCAAAGTGGAACATTGTGTGAATAAGAATTAAGTGAGTTGAAATTTAGTCCCTAGAGATAGCCTAAAAGAAGATAAAGATCTTTGATATAGTCCAAAGAGCGTAGTCACAGAACTACCCATCATCGAACTATAGATGTTCTTGGATTAAATTTTGGTTATATCTAAATTTGGCATATTGTAGTACACAAGACAAGATAAAAGAATGTTTTCTTTAATTAATTCTCATTACAATTTGACCTTTGGCCAAGAAGCCGAACATCTCAACCATGATGAATTCTAGTGGATTGCTATTTTGTTTAGCAATGGTTCACCCAGAGATAGCCGCAACCTGAACCTTTACCATGGTTGAAGATATCATCTTGCTTTGTCGTAATTTAGTAGATGTGCTTTGCGCTATTTAAGCATTGAAATATGTCATAAAGCAACATGTTTTGTGTGTCAGTAGACTAAACTCTGGAAGGTCGTAAACATGTGTTTTTATATAAGAAGTGACTATTCCATGAGTAAGCTAGTTCGTTATAGCCTTAATAGACTAGCAATAGTAGTCATGAACAAAGGTGACTTTTATCAATTTAAACATTAATGATATGAGATAGAAGTTAGAATTACAACTTGAGGAAAGATTGTAATCTAACACTATTCTTTATATATTAGGAAATGGCCCTTAAAGCAGGAAGCGGAGAGGACACATTATCTCGCAAGATGAAGCAAACTGAAAGTCTTGGAGGAAAGTTGAAAATATTAAGCAGAATGGTGGAGGACCTTTTTGCGATGAATTTTGAGTTGAAAGAATAAGTAAATGATCTTAAGGAACAACTGGTCCAATAGGGCCAACTGCTAGATAACTTGGAAGCTCAAAAGTGCAAATCTGGGACATTGCAAGTCAAGTCCAATTTACAAGAAAAGAGGCCTATTTTCAATTATGCCATTTTGTCAGAACCCGAACGAAAAATTTTAAGGAAGAGAAAGAGTGTCGGTTTTATGAAGTGGGAGCAAGAACAAAATCGAAAAAAGAAGCAAGTTTGCTTCAGGAAGGGACTCTAGAAAATCGAGACTAATAAGTTACAAGAATCATCTTCCATTGTGCAGGAAAAGGGAAAGAAACATGTAGGTCCTCTAGGGGGATGCTTTACATGTAAGGGACAACATTATGCAAAAAATATGCCCACAACATGCAGGAACAAGTAAAATTGTGATGAATCACAAAATCCACGTTGCCACCGAAAGTCCAAATTTGGAAGGGCAAGCCACTCTTTTACTCATGAATGATGGTGAATCCCTTAGTCATTACAATGGAATCAACTAAGATTCTAGAGTTTCACTCCAAGACTATGAGGAAGCGTAATATTGATCAGTGTAAGGTCTAGTGGGACTAGTATTTTAAAAATAATTCCACTTGGAAAAAAGTGGAAGATATGAAAAGACACTTTCCTTATTTATTTAATGATGCTATGTAATAATACAGGTTGAACTATGGACCACTTATGCAAAGTGGAAACTATGCCAAAAACTATGTTTTATTGTTTGTTATGTAATAATGCAGGAAAACATAGAGGACTATGTTTAATCTAAGGGGGGAGTATGTCACATCCCACCTTGGAGGACTATTTTTAAGATGTTATTTGTGTAGTGATAGCTGGTTTTAATGTTTAATATATTTGCAGTGTATTTGTCAAAAGAAAATGATGTTGCATTGCTTGATTGTAGGAACATTTATTCTCATAGGTGGAAGACTGACCACCAAGATATGAGAAGGGAAATGATGACTATGACAACTCAACAGGTAAAGCTCATATTCCTATCATCACTAGTTACCTCCCTGATGGCGGTGTTACTTGAGTATTACTCTAAAAATTCCCACCCAATCAAAGGAAAAATGGTGATGGGGGATACTAAGCACATGCATCGAGTGCTTGTATGCCATTTGTGTGTGATTTATATTTGATTTCATGATTAATTTGCATGAGATTGGTTTAATTGAATTTTACTTTGAAAATGCACATTAAATAATATTTTGCATTTTACAAATTATTCTAGAAAATATTGAAAAGAATATCATGCAATTTATCATGATTTTGTGAAATATTTAAATTGAGCAATTTTTAAAGTAAAAGATTTATTTTGTTGAGCATGCTTATTTGATCTAGTTGATCCTATTTTAGAAGGAAATTAGGTAGTTTGTTTTTTATGAACTTGTTCAATTTTGATTGGATTAAAACATGAAAAAAAAAAACTACCTTGTAGATTTAAATAATCAATCTTTCCTTACACATGGCTACTTTGGGAAGGTTGAAATGGTGGATAAGATTCTTCTCTTATCTCTATGGATTCCCTTTCCATTAAAATATATATATATATTAAAGGAAGCCTTAACATGGGGTGAGAAAAAGAAGATAAAATAAAATTATATATATATATATATATATATATATATATATATATATATATATATATATATATATATATTTAGAAACATCTTTCTTGTCTAAGAAGAAAGAAAGCTATAAATTACCATTGAGATTGAGAAAAAGGGTTGTGCTATGTTATGCTGGAGGTTGGGAGGCTAAGTTTGAGAAGAAAGAAGAGGGAGACCTTCAATTGCAGGAGTTCCAGGTTGGGACTTTCCACTCTATTTAATTTATGAATAATTGGATGTTTGTTTGGCTTGAAATGAATTAAAATCATTTTGACTGTTTAGTTTGCTTTAATAAAGTTTGACAGTGTATTTTAATAATTAGCCCAAGCCATAAATGACTCCCGTATAGAGTCATTATTAAGTGTAGATATTAGGCCCATGTGATTGATATTCGATTTGATTATATGGACAATCGTATAATTAAGTAACTCATTAAAAAAGGTAAAATTCTGTTCATTAGGGGGGTCGAACCATACCTTGCAAACGTAATACATTAGAGCCAAAAATAGCTCAATTAAACTATCATTATGCATTTCTCAAAGGAAATATATATAATATGATCCTGCGTCAGTTTGTAATTTTGGATACCTGCGTTGTGAGAATACACTTAGTGATGTCAATTATTACACTTCACTTTGCTATTAGAATATCTTTGTATGCATTATAAAATGTATATTGTGTGCCCTCGAGTGTAACTTCGGTCAGCCGTCACCTCCGAGGATTTTGCCATTCAAATTTTACTCGCCTTCCAAACTATGAGTTATAAAATGGTAGACGTAGATGGTTTAAAGCATTTTGTAAATTGTTCAAAACCTTAATAGCCGATGAGATGACACCATTTTAGTTTAAGGGAATAAATTTGTAAATCCTATGATCACCTATGTCATACATTACTGGTCTCATCCCGAGTTTCGTCTGCTTTAGAGGTCTTTTGCCTGTGTTTCAAGCTTCTAGTGTTTCTATACCATCATTCCTAGTTTTGACATCTGGATCGAGACCGCATTTCTGTGAACTTCCAAGGCCTCGTTACCACAAACCCTTTTGATGGTTGTGCACAATTGATTGTGGATATAATCCTTTATTATTTTGGCACGGAATGGATTCCTTATTCGAATTAATGCTAGCGCAATGTATGAATCCTCATAGATTAAATTTTGACACCTCTTTAGCTGGTTTTATGCAAGCATTGATCATAAACCCATTGGGGTAGTGCTTATAGAATCAAAATATGGTTTACAAGCCATATTTACACAGTGTTGATGCCTTCTATCAACTTTTTGATCAGTTGCATTGATCACAGTCGTGATGCCCTAGTTGGCTCTACTCCTGACAGAAATGATCTGATATTTAAATTTAAGCTTACTTACCGCCCTTTAAAAATTTTATGATTCGGATTCATTTGGTCTCTCACCATACCCAAATCAAGACCTTCCTTGATCTCTGGCCTATAAGGTACCCATGTCTGGTTTGTCTTGTAAATCTCCATTGTTGCCATCATAACTCTTTGCCATTATTTTCTTTCACATAGAAATTTTAGTGTAGAATGGTTTTTAAACACAGAATATTAATACTTTGGATTTCCTCAAAATAACCTTTTTATGATTGAGGTTGACTTTATGTTTTGATGGTCATGGTTTTATACCTTATAAGTTGCATATGTTTAATCATATGGAAATCAGTTTTAATTAATGAATTTCCTTTATAGCTTAGAAGTAGTATCTGTTTTATAGATCTAATTCCTTTATTATTGTAAATATTAGTTTTGTTATCATAAAGTAGAATGATCTATAAAACATGGAGATCATATGTTATTTTGGGTAGATATTTGAAACCATTTAGATTTAAAATATTGGTTTTGCTTTATTAAAATTTGAATGGTTTTAAAATTAAAGCAATTTCCTTTATTTTTGGAATGGTTGCCTTATAGTGGAGTGTGCTATAATGTATGTTAACTTTTGGAGATTTATAGGATGCTTTAAGTTTTAATAGGAATAACTTCTTCCTATTTATAAGTAGCATCTTTGCCTTATTTGAAACAAAATTGTATGATCTTGTATAATATAGGAACTAAACATTATGGGATTAAATCATTTGATTTATGAATAAAAGATAATTCTAATAGGATAACCTTTCATAGTTAAATTGATTATTGGTAATTCCTGGAAATCAATTAAAAGTGATTAAATTGAACATAAGTTTTAGTATACTTTGAATGCAAATATTTATGTTTAATGAATAGAGATAGTACATAAACTATCTTATGTTTTATGTTGAATGAATATAATCAACTAGAAGTTTGGAAGAACATTTTCTATCTTTTAAAAGGATGGATTGGTGTTCATTCCTTGGGAAGAGGTATGGGACTCTTCCCTATGTTTGGTGATAATCCAAACAAATAATGGTTGGGATTATGAATTAATCCTTATTATAAAATATCAATGATGAATGAATTGTTTGTTCATGCCTGGCGATTTTCCATATTAAATATGAGAAGTAAATGGAAGTAATGATTTTAGTGAAATTATAGATTTTGTATGTAAAATACATACTATGATTTATCATGGGATTTTTAATGAATGGAATCCACTAGAAGAATGGGTGATATTGGTGTCCATCCAGGAAGAGGTATGGGACTCTTCTAAACATCTCCGGCAATCACAAAAATGACATTCATGTTGATTGGGATTAGAAAAGTAAATAGACCTTGATGAGGTTTCCTTCTTTGAAAGATTAATTGAACAGTATTAAAGCAAATCTTGGAGACAAATTTGGTATCATTTGGAGATAATAGAAATAATATTTAGATTGGATTTTGATAACCAAATTAGCAAGATAATTAGAGATTATGTTAGATAAGATATTGGAATTATTTTGATAACAGTTTACAAATGCATTATTGTAAACCTTATGATAGAGGATGAAATAATTGAATGCATATTGTGATCCAGTTATGGAAATGAATTGATTTGAGAGCTAACTTTGGATTGAAATACAAAAATTGTGTTGGATATTTGATGCATATTTAGCTCACATTTGGGAAGAGAATTGATAGGATTGGGAAAGTAATGAAATGAATCTTGGATCAAATTTAGGAAGCAAATTTGATAGCAATTGAGAATCATTTGAATAGATTAATATATTGTACTCAATGGGGAATTAGACCCCTATTGGTTTGTATATGATCAAAGGAAATAGATTTAGTATAATGAGTTTTATATTACCCATGCTAAACCTCTAAGGGTTTAATTTTATTAACCTAATATTAAGGAGAAATTTGGCTGACATGGGTTGTTACAACATGATATAATTATGAAATGATAGATAATTTAAATTATTAGCTTAAATTATTAGCTTAAATTATTAACTTAAGAAGAATGGTTTATTAATAAATTAAAGGTATGGGAATTTAATTCATGGATTGAATTTGTGTCAATTATGTAGAATGAATTTGGAATTCATTCTTGAGGGAACTTATATGGTTCTCTCTAACATCGATATGACTTCTCCAAAATAAGATTCCTATGATTATCATAAACATATGAAAATTCTTAGGATGGCTTAGAATCAATAGATTCCTTAATTGCATCTTGAGTTTAAAGGGACAAATGGATTCCTTATTGGTATGAGATATACCTTAATGATATAATGATGACTTAGAGAAATGAATTAGGAAAATTTCTTAATTACATCATGAATTTGATAAGGAAAGGTTGTATTCCTTGCCATGTATAATTGATTAAAAGAGATCCATAGTGGCCCTTCTATATTTGTAATATTTGACATCTTAAGTTTATGAATATGAGGAAAGAACATATTTTGGAGGTTGGGTTTATTCCCCATGAGGGTTCCCAGGATAAACAATGTGTCACTCTATTTGTGGTTTGTTGTGTTAATTCTTGTGCATGTTGTTTTTACTTCAAAATAAAAATGATTTAAGTGGATGAGATGGTTAAATGCTTGTTGAAATAGTTATGCAATTCTTAAATTATGTCAATGTGTACTATGATGCAAGGAATGTATGCTTAATTTTAATATGTTGATGATTTAATGATATATGATTATGTCAATTATTTTCTGAAATGCATTAGGAAATTAGGGATGATGTAGTTAGCTAGCTTTACCTTTCAACAACTAGCACTTGATGTATTCAATGGTTGTATGGATGCAAAGAAAAGTAGAATGTAATGAAATGTAAATCTTGCTCAAATGATATCTCATGCGTACTACAGTCACAAGAATAATAAAGTAATAGATTCTACTCCTTAAGGATTAATTGGGGTATGATCACTTCACACACATTATGATAACCTGAAATAAGCCTTAAGAGGTTTAAGGTAATATTGTTGGAAATATGAGCAAGATTTATTGTCATTGATGTCAAGAGTCAGTTTTAGTGAGCAACGCAAAAAGAAGGATGTGAAGAGTTAGTTTCAGTAAGTAGTGCAAGAGAAATATTATTTCTAGACCTAATGGAAATAATATTATAATATCTCCTATTTTAATATTCAAGGTGGTCAGATAAGGTCTAAAGAAGCAACAGAAAGGCCTAAGGAAAATAATATTATAATATTTTATTATAATATTAAATGTCTAATGGTAAGACCTAAAGTGGTTAAATTAATTATAAATTAATTTTAATAATTTCATTATAAATTAATTTATAATTTAATTTAATTAACCTTAAAGTTATTAAATTAATTATAATAATTTTATTATTAATTAAATTATAATTTAATTTAATTAACCCTAAGGTTAGGGTTATAAGGGCACAAAGTTTAATTTAATTCGAATTAAAATTAAATTTCAAGGATCGTCGACGTTTTGAGCACATGGCACATTGCATATAAAAGGGGCAAGTTTTATTTCAAAACATTATCCATGTGAAAGTATTATTGCCTAAGGAAATTGTGTGTTGTGGTTAGAGAGGGAGAAAACTCACATGTATTTAATGACTTCAAAGAGCAGACAAAGAACAAATACAAGTGGGAGAACTAACACTTATCCAAAGCGTTGGGTAGTGCAATTGGCAACCAAGGGTTGCGCTAAGTCATTTGTAGGTGCAAGGTTAAGGGTTTGATCCACACGGTCTTTATTTTGCAAGGGGAGAAGGTATTTTTGGTCTGTATCATCGAAGAAGGAAAAAAGGGAGGCACATGCCTTTCCCTTTGCGTGAAGGTACATATCCCATTTGGTGGGCACACATTATGCAAAGGCACTTAGAAGAAGGGGTTTACATGTTTGAAACCTGCCAAGGCTTTTTTGTGGGATTGACAAAGGTATGCGCTCACATTTACTAAGGTTTAACATTGCATCCAAAAATTGCAAGGGTGGAAATTAATTTTTTTATTTCCTAAGGTTTTATTATTTGAAAATTACATATTTAAAAGGATTTATGAGTTATACAAGGGAGATAAAAGGGTATGCCAAGTTTTAATTTTTGTATTTGATTTTTTAAGTGGTTAAAGTTTTTTAAAAGGAGTAATAAGGTGTGCCAAGGGTGTTAGATGTTATTTGTTGAAATAAAGTCATATTATAAAAAATGATTTGAAAGGAGAAAGAAGTCATAGTTGATTTTTGATGTTTTGGTGTGGTAAAATATTTTTGAAAGAAAATATTAAGGATAAATTTGTGATATCTAACCATTGAGATTGTCAAAGAGATTGAGTGTGATTGAGATAGGTTTTGAGATCAAATATTCTTCAAAACAAAGGTATGAGCATATCATCCTTGTGAGTGAAATATTGTTGGATGTTGTGAATGCTAAGTTGGAGTGAAAAGGATTGTTTGATAAGCATTGTTGAGTTTGATTTTGAGATATCCAATGTTGATTGATGTGGATTATTTGGAATGAAAGTTGATGATAGAAACCTTGTTTGATAAGCATTGTTGAGCCTTCATGTGCATGATTAGATTTTGTGAAAGATCATGTGTATCATTGTTATGTGAGATTGTTTGATAAGCATTATTGGAAATATTTGAGTGAGCTTTCATGTACTTGATTAGGGTTTGTAAAAAAGACCATGAGTATCATTGTTATGTGAATTTGGAATCTTCTTGAGTCAAGGTAGGTTGAGTTCCAAAGTGTGAGTTATTGAAATATTTGTTTGAAGCATTTGCTTAGGATTTTTAAGTAAGCTTTGTTTCATTGAGTTATTGGTTGAGTAGAGTTGATTGAGCATATTTGGTTGAAATTTTTGTAGTAATAGTTCAAGTTCTATGAAATAAATTGTTCTTTACTAATTTGAGAAATAGATTGAGTGTAAAATATATTGAGTCTCTTACCATTATCTATATGTTTTTGGGGTTAAACAAAAGAGTTTGAAAGTGATTGAGCATTGTTATGAGTGTGAAGCATATTGAGTCCTTAACCATTCTCTATATGTTTATGTGGTTAAACAAGAGATATTAAAAGTGATTGAGCATTGTTATGAGTGTGAAGCATATTGAGTCTCTAACCATTCTCTATATGTTTCTGTGGTTAAACAAGAGATATTGAAAGTGATTGAGTATTTTTGTGAGTGTGAAGCATATTGAGTCTCTAACCATTCTATATATGTTTCTATGAGATTAAAATAAGATTTTGTGTGAAACTTGTTTGTGTGATTGAAGAAGTTTTTTGTGATAGATTGAGTTGAGTTGAATAAAGCTATGAAAGCTTGTGAGAAGATTTGAAGTAAGTCCTAGAGTGGACTTCAAGACAGAGTTAAGCAAGCTTTTGTAAGCTTGTGAGTAGATTTGAAGAAAGTCCTAGAGTGAACTTAAGGACTGGGTTGAGTAAGATTTTTTAGAAGCTTACAATGCAGATTTGAGGTAAGTCTTGGTGAAGACTTGTTGAGCTGATTGGAAAAGTTCTAGTGAGGACTTGTTAAGAAGATTTGAGGTAAGTCTTGGTGAAGACTTGTTGAGCATATTGGACAAGTTCTAGTGAGGACTTGTTGAGTAGATTTGAGGTAAGTCTTGGTGAAGACTTATGGATAGATTAAAGTAAGCTTTGTTGAACTAAGCGTGACACTAAGAGGGGGGGTGAATCAGTGTGTATTAAATTTTTTAATCCAACTACGAAATCAAATCAAAACAAGTAATCACACAAACATGCATCACATAAGACCATATCTATAGTGGAAAACTGATGTGGGAAAACCACTATGCCAATGGACTATTTGGACTCCCATCCAAATCCAGCTTCAAAAATATTTGGTCTTTACAATATTTTTACAGCACCCATTGCAGATAATGGCACCAACCAACGCAAAATTTAGCAACACCAACTGTAAGGAGCATCGACCCTTGTTGCCAAGCACCCACTAGGCAAAAATACAAAGCTTTGGTAGAAGATGTTTATCCTTGACAATAAGACCCTAAGTGGTATAGCACACTAAATATCTCTATATACACTCTACTCACTAAATAATCTCACTGATCATTTCACACTCTGAGCCCATTGATGATCTCAATCCCTATTCTCTGCATACAAAACAAAACCCTCTTTCTCAAACTCAACAAAACCCTCTTCACACTATACTTACTATGCACTATACTCTTTCTTCTTCCATACTTTTTCTATCAAGAGTCTTCGATTATATATACAAAAGGAAAAAACTCTCCATTAAAAATCTTGTCTAAAATTAGCTTTCAAAGATTCCAACCCTTTTAAAAATTTAACACCTTTAATTCCACATACACACACTTGTCAAAAAAAATCTACTTTTTGTAACTGCCATACTAATTGCATATCTTCCAATGAATGCAATCCACTAAATTTAGATTTATCTTTATCAAAACTCTCGTTTTCAAAATTGCCAAAAACTGGAAAAAGTGCTTTGGAGCTGTTTTGCAACTGTTACCGTTTCCTCTTCAGATCTCCGTTTGGACTGAATAAAACGTATACTCTCGGTACATATGGATACCTCCAGTAAAAATTTCAAATTATGATTCCTCATGGATTTATTAATATACCTCCGAAAAAGTGGCCTCTGACGCTGATTTTACACGTCACATAAACTAGAAAAAGTGCTCTAGGGCTGTTTTGTAACTGTTACCATTTCCTCCCCAGATCTCCGTTTGGACTAAAATTTAAAATGTATGCTCTCGATACATCTGATTATCTCCAGTAAATATTTCAAAGTTTTATTCCTCATGGATTGCTTAATATACATCCGAAAACATGGCCTCTGATGCAGATTTTACACCTGTCCAAAAATGTACAAAGTCATCCATCAAAGTATTGGCAATGCAACCGACCAGTCCGAACATTGAACTAACACTACGAATGCACTCACTACTGTCAAACAAGACTTCAAACAATGTGTCGGGTTATCCAACACAGTCCATTGGCACTTATGAACAACATTTGCAACTTTTGCAACTTTTTGACAACTTTTGCAACTTTTTGACAACTTTTACAACTTTTTGATAACTTTTGCAACTTTTGCAATTTCATACAAACCATCTGCAACACCTTCACCCAAGCATCGAACACGTCCTCACAAGCACTGAATATTGCTATACAAGCTTCGAACATATTACCACTGCATTAACCAAGTCCAACTAAGTGTGTTGACAACAATGACAACACCTTGCTCAACAAGCTTTTGTGGAAGCTTACAATTTAGAGTTGAGGTAAGTTTTAGTGAAGACTTATTGAGCAGATTGGAAAAGTTCTAGTGAGGAATTTTTGGATGGATTTGAGGCAAGTATTTGAGAAGACTTGTGAGCAGAGTTGATTGATTGATTTGTTCATACCTTGAGTTAAGATTTGGGGCAGATCTAGCAGAGTTGTTTTATGATTGGATCAAGCCTTGTGTTAAGGCTTGAGGGTAGAGTTTTGTGTAGATACGAGGATAGGTTTATACCAAATAAGAGATCGAGATTGATCAGATTTATGCGAGATCGAAGGACTATGTTTAGTAAAGATTAGAGACAGAGATTGAGCATATTTGAGCGAGATCATAGAATTATGTTTAGTAAATATTTGAGACAGAGATTGAGCAGATTTGTGTTAGACAAAAGGACTATATTTAGTGTAAATTTAAGATAGATATTGAGTATATTTGTGCTAGACCAAAGGACTATGTTTAGTACAAATTTGATAGAGCTGATATCAAGCTTTGGAGGTGATAAAGTAGAGGATAGTAGTCTCTATTAGCTAGGGCAGTGAGGATAGATGTCTTTTGAGTGAGGACATGAGTCTTTAGTGGAGAGATATCCATAAGCCAGTGTAGTGGAGGCAATAGTCTTCTAGAGGATCACCAACCAGAGTAGAGGAGAAGTTCTCTTGTGGATAGAGATCCAAAAACCAGCTAAGGGGATTGGTGTCTCCTATGGATAGAGATCCACAACCTTGATTAGGGGATTGGTGTCTCCTTTGGACAAAGGTGCATAAAAATTATAATAGGGAAAATATTTCCAAGATATTTATTGAGAAAATTTTAGTGAAATATTTTCTTTGTGGAGTAGCCCACATTGGGTGAACCATGTTAAATTGGTGTCTCTATTGTGTGTGGTGGTTTATGCATCACTTTGGTTGCTGCTATTAATATTGCAATTAATTATATTAAATATTATTGTTTGAGAAAGAAAAGTAAAAAGTGATCTTATACTATTCACCCCCCTCTCAGTATAAGCTTGTGTTCTTCAATTGGTATCAGAGCAAGTTCATTGGAAAGAGTTTAATAGCTTGAAGGAAAAAATTAAAAGAACATAGATGGATTCTTGTAATGGATCATTAAGGAATTCAACACCATTGTTCGATGGGAACAATTATGCACTTTGGAGCATGAGAATGAAGATTCATATAATGGAACTTGGAAATGAAATATGGGAAGCAGTTGAGAATAGATACACACCACCAACAATTCCACCTACAGATAAATATGGTAAGCTACTACAATTGAATAATTCAAAGGCAATGAATGGAATTTTAAAGTATTTACGTGAAACAAAGTTTATAAAGGTTATGCATTGCAAATAAAGAAAGGAAATTTGGGATAAGTTAAAAGGTATATATGAGGGAGACAAAAAGGTCAAAAGGGTAAAGTTGCAAAATTACAAGAGAATATTTGAAGATGTAAAGATGAAGGATGAGGAAAACATTGCTGCATATCTACTTCGTGTGGATGAGGTTGTTAAATCCATGCAAGGACTTGGGCTTAAATTTGAAGAAATAGATGTTTGTGATAAGATTTTAAGGTCACTCCCAAAAAGGTATAGTGAAAACATTTCAGCTATAGAAGATTTAAAAGATATTTAACTTTTGACAAGGGATAAATTACATGGAATTCTCACAGATTTTGATATGAGAATAAAATAATATCCTATTCCCTAGAAAGAAGCAGCATTCAAAGTTACTAAGAAGACAAAGGGTAAGAAGTGAGATTCAAGCAATGAGTCACCCAATGATGAAGAATCAAATTATGGCAAAATGAACAAGGACTCAAGAAAGTATAAAGATATGAAATTAGTTAGATGTTTCAATTTTAGAAAATATGGTTACTATGGATATGATTGTCTAGAGGCTGGAAATATCAACGATGAAGAAAAATAGGATCATAAGAACAAGGAAACAAGAAAATATAGGTACCAAAATAAAAATAGGGATTGACACAACAAGCAAGGAAAGCCATTATTTCAAAGGCACAAGAAGAGTTTCTATGTAGACAAGGCAGGTAAGAGTTCAAGTGATATTAATTAAAGTTCTTGAAATAATTATGAAGATGAAATTCTATTTCTGGCAGAAGAAAAATAAGTGGTTAGAAACAGGTTACTAATGGTTCTTAAGTATTTTAGATGTGGTAATTTTGGTCATCTTGAATATAGTTGTACAAGGAATGGATTAAATTTCAGTGAAGATGTATTTGAAGATGCTCTTGAAGAACCAAAATAAAGTCTTGTTATGGTAATAGAAGAAGAAGGAAGTGCTTCAATTGAAGATGA
Organism: Wollemia nobilis; assembly: GCA_028583015.1. NCBI lineage: Eukaryota > Viridiplantae > Streptophyta > Pinopsida > Araucariales > Araucariaceae > Wollemia > Wollemia nobilis. Next base: position 5,897,484 of record JAQPPZ010000676.1, on the reverse strand, counting down.
ATTAGAAAGGAATGCGGATGATCCTAAAGGTAAAAAAATAGAGGAAGAATCATAGAAAGGAGAAGTTGATCTTGAGGGTGAGCTTATTTCTTCCCTTAATGCATTAAGAAAGGTAAGAAAGCAAAACTCAAAACTCAAGCTTCAATTTCAAGAATGTGATGAAGAGAAAGGAAAGCTTATAGAAGATCTAACCAAATCAATAGCGAAGACAAGGAAGTTTAAAAAGAGATTAGAGGCTAACATTTTAGAATGTGAAAGGTTAGAGCATGAAGTAGCTTTACTAAGGAAGAAAGTAAAAGAGTCCAAAGACAAACTACATAGGTTTGGAAGAAGGTCAAAGAACTTGGATAAGATTATTAAGGTACAAATATCTTCGTCAAAAAAAATAGGATTTTTTTTTGAACAAGTACAAAGAGAACAAGGAGAGGAGTCAATATCAAGCTCCATGGAATAAGAAGCTTTAGAAGAAGAGAGTGTAAGAGAGAGTGAGACTTTTGAGGAAGAGTTGAGCAATAGAAATTTCAACAAGGAAAGGAACAATGCACAAATGAGGAACACATGGAATATGAAGTAGCACAGGGTAGAAGAGACTAAGAGACCAATGGAATCAAGGCAAGGTTTCTTAAATGGAGGATGCGTCTCATGTCATAGTTTTGGGCACAAGGCTACAAAGTGTAGGACACATGAAAGACAGGAATATGGAAATTTTAGAAACATAAATTTTTTCAAGGGTATTGCCACTCTTGTAATCAGTTTGGTCACAAGGTAGTAAATTACAGGGTTAATGACAGGAATGGATATGACTTCACCAGGAAAAACACCAAGAAATTTGAACCTTCAAGGAATAACAAAATTAAGTGTTATAAGTGCAATGGACATATAGCCAAGTGGTGTAGAGCAGAACTTCCAGAGACAAGTAGGAACAAGAACAATTAGAGGAATCATAAGGATTAGTTGAGGAAGAAGGTGAACAAAGGTAAAGATCAATGTATGTTGAGATTAGAGATACTCCCAAACTAAAATTAACCACCTCAAAAGGAGGTGGGGAGGGGCTAAGTTAAGAGTCTCATTCTTAGCCCCAAGCCCCAAAGGTGGTCCTTTGCTATTGATGACAAAGGGGGAGATATTTGAGTTAGGGGAGGGCATTCAATTAGGGGGAGCAGTTTCTCAGGGGGAGAAGAACAGAAAGAGGTAAAGAAAATGATTAAAGGTAAATGGGTTGCCATAAATGATAAAGGGGGATATTTTTGGAAATATGAGCAATATTTGTTGTAATTGATGTCAAGATTCAGTTTTAGTGAGTAGTGCAAAAGGAAGGATGTGAAGAGTTAGTTTCAGTAAGCAATGCAAGAGAAAGATTGCATCTAAACCTAAGGGAAATAATATTATAATATCTCCTATTATAATATTCAAGGTGGTCAAATAAGGTCTAAAGAAGCAACAAAAAGGCCCAAGGAAAATAATATTATAATATTTTATTATAATATTAAAGGTCTAATGGTAAGACCTAAAGTGGTTAAATTAATTATAAATTAATTATAATAATTTGATTATAAATTAATTTATAATTTTTTTTTTTAAGAGAAAAACCCCTTGCGGGTTCGCCTTGGTCTGAGAGACCACAAACAGGGGGTTCTACACCATCAAAGTCACCCGAGAGTCACACTCGACCCTGCCCGCACCAACATTATCAATTGGATTTTGGATACCCAATTTAGCTTTTTGGTAGGGTGGAGATTTGAACCTGGGACCTCCCTTGGAGGATTGCCCTCTCCTCTCCAACTCACCTACAACACCTGGGTATTTATAATTTAATTTAATTAAACTTAAAGTTATTAAATTAATTATAATAATTTTATTATTAATTAAAATATAATATAATTTATTTAACCCTAAGGTTATAAGGGCACAAAGTTTAATTTAATTCGAATAAAAATTGAATTTCAAAATATTTTCGATGTTTTGAGCACATGGCACATTGCATATAAAAGGTGCAAGTTTTTCAAAACATTATCCATGCAAAAGTATTATTGCCTAAGAAAATCGTGTGTTGTGGTTAGAGAGGGAGAAAAATTGCATGTGTTTAAAGACTTCAAAGGGCATATGAAGGAAAAAAGACAAGTGGGAGCACTAATGCTTATCCAAAGCATTGGGTAGTGCAATTGGTAGCCAAGGGTTGCACTAAGTCATTCACAGGCGTAAGGTTAAGGGTTCGATCCACATGGTCTTTGTTTTGCAATGGGAGAAGGTAGTTTTGGTCTACACCATCGGAGAAGGACAAAAGGGAGGCATGTGCCTTTACCTTTGCATGGAGGCATGTAGCCCACTTGGTGGGCATGCGTTGTGCGAAGGCGCTTGGAAGAAGGGATTTTCGTGTTTGAAAACCGCCAAGGCCTTTTTGTGGGATTGACAAAGGTATGCGCTCACATTTGCTAAGGTTTAACGTTGCATCTGAAAATTGCAAGGGTGGAAATTAATTTTTTAATTTCCTAAATTTTTATTAATTGAAAATTGCATATTTAAAAGGATTTATGAGTTATACAAGGGAGATAAAAGGGTATGCAAAGTTTTAATTTTTGTGTTTGATTTTTAAGTGGTTATTTTTTTTAAAAGGAGTAATAAGGTGTGCCAAGGGTGTTAGATGTTATTTGTTGAAATAAAGTCATATTATAAAAATTGATTTGAAAGGAGAAATAAGACATAGTTAATTTTTGATATTTTGACATGGTAAAATATTTTTGAAAGAAAATATTAAGGATAGATTTGTGATAACTAACCATTGAGATTGTCAAAAGGATTGAGTGTGATTGAGACAGGTTTTGAGATCAAATCTTCTTCTTCAAAAAAGGTATGGGTATATCATACTTGTGAGTGAAATATTGTTGGATGTTGTGAATGCTAAGTTGGAGTGAAAATGATTGTTTGATAAGCATTGTTGAGTTTGGTTTTGAGATATCCAATGTTGATTGATGTGGGTTTTTTGGAATGAAAGTTGATGCTAGAAACCTTGTTTGATAAGCATTGTTGGAAATATTGAGTGAGCCTTCATGTGCATGATTAGGGTTTGTGAAATATCATGAGTATCATTGTTATGTATTGTTTGATAAGCTTTGTTGGAAATATTTGAGTGAGCTTTCATGTACTTGATTACGGTTTGTGAAAAAGACCATGAGTATCATTGTTATGTGAATTTGGAATCATCTTGAGTCAAGGTTGAGTTCCAAAGTGAGAGTTGTTGAAAGCATTGTGTGAAACATTTGCTTAGGGTTTGTAAGTAAGCTTTGTTTCATTGAGTGATTGGTTGAGTGAAGTTGATTGAACATAGTTGGTTGAAAGTGTTAGAGCAATAGTTCAAGTTCTGTAAAACACATTGTTCTTTACTAATTTGAGAAAGAGATTGAAAGTGATTGAGTGTGAAACATATTGAGTCTCTTACCATTCTCTATATGTTTTTGGGGTTAAATAAAAGTGTTTGAAAGTGATTAAGAATTGTTATGAGTGTGAAGAATATTGAGTCTCTAACCTTTCTCTATATGTTTTTATGGTTAAACAAGAGATATTGAAAGTGATTAAGCATTGTTATGAGTGTGAAGCATATTGAGTCTCTAACCATTCTCTATATGTTTTTGTGGTTAAATAAGAGAGATTGAAAGTAATTGAGTATTGTTGTGAGTGTGAAGCATATTGAGTCTCTAACCATTATCTATATGTTTATGTGAGATTAAAATAAGATTATGTGTGAAACTTTTTTGTGTGATTGAAGAGGTTTTATGTGATAGATTGAGTTGAGTTGAATGCAACTTTTGTGAAAGCTTGTGAGCAGATTTGAAGTAATTCCTAGAGTGGACTTCAGGATAGAGTTAAGCAAGATTTTGTAAGCTTGTTATTAGATTTGAACTAAGTCTTAGAGTGGACTTAAGGACTGAGTTGAGTAAGCTTTTGTGGAAGCTTACAATACAGATTTGAGGTAAGTATTGGTGAAGACTTCTTGAGAAGATTGGACAAGTTCTAGTGAGGACTTGTTGAGCATATTTGAGGCAAGTCTTGGTGAAGACTTGTTGAGAATATTGGACAAGTTCTAGTGAGGACTTGTTGAGTAGAGTTGAGGTAAGTCTTGGTGAAGAATTATGGACAAATTAGAGTAAGATTTTGTGGAAGCTTACAATTCAGAGTTGAGGTAAGTGTTAGTGAAGACTCATTGAGCAAATTGGACAAGTTCTAGTGAGGACTTGTTGGATAGATTTGAGGTAATTCTTTGAGAAGACTTGTGAGTAGAGTTGATTGATTGATTTGTTTAAACCTTGAGTTAATGTTTTGCGTAGATCTAGAAGATTTGTTTTATGATTGAATCAAGCCTTGTGTTAAGGCTTGAGGATAGATTTGAGGATAAAGTTTGGTATAAATATGAGGATAGGTTTGTACCAAAAAAGAGATTTATATTGAGTATATTTGTGTTAGATTAAAGGTTTGTGTTTAGTATAAATCAAATATAGATATTGAGTAGATTTTTGCTAGATCGAAGGACTGTGTTTAGTGTAGATTTGAGGTAGATATTGAGCAGATTTGTGCTAGATAAAAGTACTATGTTTAGTGCAGATTTGAGACAGAGATTGAAAAATTTTGTGCTATATCAAAGGACTATGTTTAGTACAGATTTGAAAGAGTTGATATCAAGCTTTGGAGGTGACACATCAGAGGATAGTAGTCTCTATTAGTTAGGGTAGTGAGGACAAAGGTCTTCTGAGTGAGGACATGGGTATTAAGTGGAGATATATCCACAAGCTAGTGCAGTGGAGGTAGCAGTCTTCTAGAGGATCACTAGTGAGAGTAGAGGAGAAGGATTTCTCCTATGGATATATATCCACAAACCAGTTGAGGGGATTGGTGTCTCTTATGGATAGAGATCCATGAACTTGATTAGAGGATTGGTGTCTCCTATGGAAGAGGTCCATAAATATTGTAATAGGGAAAATATTTCAAAGATATAATATTAGTGAAATATTTTCTCCATGGAGTAGCCCACATTGGGTGAACCATGTTAAATTGATGTCTCTATTGTGTGTGGTGATTTGTGCATTACTTTACTTTCTGCTATTGATATTGCCTTTGATTATATTGGATAATATTGTTTGGTAAAGAAAAGTAAAAAGTGGTATTATACTATTCACCCCCCTTTTAGTATAAGCTTGTGTTCTTCAATTGGTATCAGAGCAAGTTCCTTCGAAAGAGTTTAACAACTTGAAGGAAAAGCTTAAAAGAACATAGATTGATTCTCATAATGGATCATCAGGGAATTCTATACCATTGTTCGATGGGAACAATTATGCACTTTAGAGCATGATAATGAAGATTCATCTAATGGCACTTGGAAATTAAATATGGGAAGCAGTTGAGAATGGATACGTACTGCCAACAACTCCACCTACAGATAAATATGGTAAGCTACTACAACTAAATAATTCAAAGATAATGAATGAAATTTTATCGAGTTTGTGTGAAACAGAGTTTATAAAGGTTATGCATTGCAAATCAACAAAGGAAATTTGGGATAAGTTAAAAGGTATATATGAGGGAGACAAAAAGGTTAAAAGGGTAATGCTAGAAAATTACAAGAGAACATTTGAAGACCTAAAGATGAAGGATGAGGAAAAAATTGTTGCATATCTACTTCATGTGGATGAGGTTGCCATGCAAGGACTTGGGCTCAAAGTTGAAGAAACAGATGTCTGTGATAATATTTTAAGATCACTCCCAAAAAGGTATAGTGAAAAGATTTCAACTATAGAAGAGTCAAAAGATATTGAAATTTTGACAAGGGATGAATTACATTGAATTCTCACAACTTTTGAGATGAGAATAAAAGAGGATCCTATTACCAAAAAAGAAGCAACCTTCAAAGTTACTAATAAGACAAAGGGTAAGAAGTCAGATTCAAGCAATGAGTCATCCAATGATGAAGAAGCAAATTATGGCAAAAGGAACAAGTAATCAAGAAAGTATAAAGGTATAAAATTAGTTAGATGTTTCAATTGTTGGGATGGACACAACAAGCAAGGAAAGAAATTATTTCAAAGGCATAAGAAAAGTTTCTATGCAGATAAGGTAGGTAAGAGTTCAAGTGATAGTAATGAAATTTCTTCAAATAATGATGAAGATGAAATTCTATTTCTAGTAGAAGAAAAAAAGGTGGTTAGAAACAGGTTACCAATGATTCTCAAGTGTTTTATATGCGGTAACTTTGGTCATCTTGAATATAGTTGTACAAGGAATGGATTCAATTTCAATGAATATGTATTTGAATATGCTCTTGAAGAACCAAAATAAAGTCTTCTTATGGTAATAGAAGAAGAAGAAAGTGCTTCAATTGAAGATGAATCAGAAAGGAATGAAGATGATCCTAAAGGTAAATAAATAGAGGAAGAATCATAGAAAGGAGAAGTTTATCTTGAGGGTGAGGTTATTTCTGACCTTGATGCATTAAGAAAGGTAAGAAAGCAAAACTCAAAACTCAAGCTTCAATTTCAAGAATGTGATGAAGAGAAAAGAAAGCTTATAGAAGATCTAACCAACTCAATAGCCAAGAGAAGAAAGTTTAAAGAGAGATTAGAGGCTAAGGTTTTAGAATTTGAAAGGTTAGAGCATGAAGTAGCTTTACTAAGGAAGGAAGTAAAAGAGTCCAAAGACAAGCTGCACAGGTTTGGGAGAAGCTAAAAGAACTTGAATAAAATTATCAAGGTACAAAGATAGTCGTCAAACAAAACAGGACTTTGTTTTGAACAAGTACAAATAGAACAAGGAGAGGAGTCAATCTCAAGCTCCATGAAAGAAGAAGCTTTAGAATGAGAGAGTGTAAGAGAGAGTGAGACTTCTGAGGTGGAGTTGAACAATAGAAATTTCAATAAGGAAAGGAACAATGCACAAATGAGGAACATATGGAACATGAAGTAGCAAAGGGTAGAAGAGACTAAGAGATCAATGGGGTCAAGGCAAGGTTTATTCAATGGATTATGCTTCTTATGTCATAGGTTTGGGCACAAGGCAACAAAGTGCAGGACACATGAAAGACAAGAATATGGAAATTTTAGAATTTTTTTTTTTCAAGGTATTGCCACTCTTGTAATCAGTTTGGGCACAAGGCAGTAAATTGCAGGGTTCATGATAGGAATAGATATGGCTTCATTAGGATAAACCCCAAGACATTTGCACCTTCAAGGAATAACAACATTAAGTGTTATAAGTGCAATAATGTTGGGCATATAGCCAAGTGGTGTAGAAAAAAACTTCTAGAGATAAGCAGGAACAAGACCAGTTTGAGGAATTAGAAGGATCAGTTAAGGAAGAAGGTGAATAAAGGTAAAGATTAGTGTATGCTGGGAGTAGAGATACTCCCACCCCAAAATTAACCACCTCAAAAGGAGGTGGGGGAGGGGCTAAGCTAAGAGTCTCATTCTTAACCCCAAGCCCCAAAGGTGGCCCTTTGCCATTGATGAAAAAGGGGGAGATATTTGAGTTAGGGGAGAGCATTTAGTTAGGGGGAGTAGTTTCTTAGGGGGAGTAGATTAGAAAGAGGTAAAGAAAATTATTAAAGGTAAATGCGTTGCAATCAATGACAAAGGGGGAGATTGTTGGAAATATGAGCAAAATTTGTTGTCATTGATGTCAAGATTCAATTTCAATGAACAGTACAAAAGGAAGGATGTGAAGAGTCAGTTTTAGTAAGCAGTGCAAGAGAAATATTGCTTCTAGACCTAAGGAAAATAATATATATTTTTTACATGGTGGAATCGGTAGCCGCCATGAATTCGGGCAGGATTTCCAGCTTTTATGGCCGCCACAGTATTCTGCGTTGTCCGCCCTGGAAGCCGCCACACAGATCTTCATGCAGTCTGCACCTATAACTGCCATGCCACAATCATTTTAAACCTTTTATGCCACTGAAAGCACCAGGAAAGGGGCAAGCGTTCAGTCCAGAGAGAAGGAAAATAATATTATAATATCTCCTATTATAATATTCAAGGTGGTTAGATAAGGTCTAAAGAAGCAACAGAAAGGCCTAAGGAAAATAATATTATAATATTTTATTATAATATATATATATTTTTTAAAGCGAAAAACCCCTTGCGGAGCCGCCTTGGTCTAAGAGACCATGAACAGGGGGTTCTACATCGTCAAAGTCACCCGAGGGTCACACCCGACCCTGCCCGCACCAACATTATCAATTGGATTTTAGATACCCAATTCAACTTTTTGGTAGGGTGGAGATTTGAACCTGGGACCTCCCTTGGAGGATTGTCCTCTCCTCTCCAACTCACCTACAACACCTGGGTATAATATTAAAGGTCTAATGGTAAGACCTAAAGTGGTTAAATTAATTATAATAATTTCATTATAAATTAATTTATAATTTAATTTAATTAACCTTAAAGTTATTAAATTAATTATAAATTAATTATAATAATTTTATTATTAATTAATTTATAATCTAATTTAATTAACCCTAAGGTTAGGGTTATAAGGGCACACAGATTAATTTAATTTGAATAAAAATCAAATTTCAAAGGATCGTCGATGTTTTGAGCACATGGCACATTGCATATAAAAGGGGCAAGTTTTATTTCAAAACATTATCCATGCAAAAGTATTATTGCCTAAGGAAATTGTGTGCTATGGTTAGAGAGGGAGAAAACTCGCATGTGTTTAAAGACTTCAAAGGGCAGACAAAGGAACAAAGACAAATGAGAGCACTAACACTTATCCAAAGCATTGGGTAGTGCAATTGGCAGCCAAGGGCTGCGCTAAGTTGTTCGCAGGTGCAATGTTAAGGGTTCGATATTCATTTTGTAAGGGAAGAAGGCATGTTTGGTTTGCATCATCGGAGAAGGACAAAGGGAGGCACGTGCATTTCCCTTTGTGTGGAGGCACATATCCCACTTGGTGGGCACGCGTTGTGCGAAGGCACTTGGAAGAAGGGGTTTACATGTCCGAAACCTTCCAAGGCCTTTTTGTGGGATTGACAAAGGTATGCGCTCACATTTGCTAAGGTTTAATGTTGCATCCAAAAATTGCAAGGGTGGAAATTAATTTTTTAATTTCCTAAAGTTTTATTATTTGAAAATTGCATATTTAAAAGGATTTATGAGTTATACAAGGGAGATAAAAGGGTATGCAAAGTTTTATTTTTTGTGTTTGATTTTTTAAGTGGTTAAAGTTTTTTAAAAGGAGTAATAAGGTGTGCCAAGGGTGTTAGATGTTATTTGTTGAAATAAAGTCATATTATAAAAATTGATTTGAAAGGAGAAATAAGGCATAGTTGATTTTTGATATTTTGGCATGGTGAAATATTTTTGAAAGAAAATATTAAGGATAAATTTGTGATATCTAACCATTGAGATTGTCAAAAGGATTGAGTGTGATTGAGATAGGTTTTGAGATTAAATATTTTTCAAAACAAAGGTATGGGTATATCATCCTTGTGAGTGAAATAATGTTGGATGTTGTGAATGCTAAGTTGGAGTGAAAAGGATTGTTTGATAAGCATTGTTGAGTTTGGTTTTGAGATATCCAATATTGATTGATGTGGGTTTTCTAGAATGAAAGTTGATTATAGAAACCTTGTTTGATAAGCATTGTTGGAAATATTGAGTGACCCTTCATGTGCATGATTAGGGTTTGTGAAAGATCATGAGTATCATTGTTATGTGAGATTATTTGATAAACATTGTTGGAAATATTTGAGTGATATTTCATGTACTTGATTAGGGATTGTGAAAAAAACCATGAGTATCATTGTTATGTGAATTTGGAATCATCTTGAGTCAAGGTTGAGTTCCAAAGTGTGAGTTGTTGAACGCGTTGTTTGAAACATTTGCTTAGGTTTGTAAGAAAGCTTTGTTTCATTGAGTGATTGGTTGAGTGGAGTTGATTGAGCATAGTTGGTTGAAAGTGTTGGAGTAATAGTTCAAGTTCTGTAAAATAAATTATTCTTTACTAATTTGAGAGATTGAAAGTGATTGAGTGTGAAGCATATTGAGTCTCTTACCATTCTCTATATATTTTTAGGGTTAAACAAAATATTTTGAAAGTGATTGAGCACTGTTATGAGTGTGAAGCATATTGAGTCTCTAACCATTCTCTATATGTTTATGTGGTTAAACAAGAGAGATTGAAAGTGATTGAGCATTGTTATGAGTGTGAAGCATATTGAGTCTCTAACCATTCTCTATATGTTTATGTGGTTAAACAAGAGAGATTGAAAGTGATTGAGTATTTATGTGGGGTGTGAAGCATATTGATTCTCTAACCATTCTCTATATGTTTATGTGAGATTAAAACAAGATTATGTGTGAAACTTGTTTGTGTGATTGAAGAGGTTTTCTGTGATAGATTGAGTTGAGTTGAATAAAGATTTTGTGAAATATTGTGAGCAGATTTGAAGTAAGTCCTAGAGTGGACTTCAGAACAGAGTTAAGCAATATTTTGTAATATTGTGAGCATATTTGAAGTAATTCCTAGAGTGGACTTAAGGACTGAGTTGTGTAATATTTTGTGGAAGCTTACAATGCATATTTGAGGTAAGTCTTGGTGAAGAATTTTTGAGTAGATTGGAAAAGTTCTAGTGAGGACTTGTTGAGCATATTTGAGGTAAGTCTTGGTGAAGACTTGTTGAGCAGATTAGACAAGTTCTAGTGAGGACTTTTTGAGCATATTTAAGGTAAGTCTTGGTGAATACTTATGGAAAAATTAGAGTAAGATTTTGTGGAAGCTTACAATTCAGAGTTGAGGCAAGTTTTAGTGAAGACTTATTGAGCAGATTTGACAAATTCTAGCGAGGACTTGTTGGACAGATTTGAGGTAAGTCTTTGAGAAGACTTGTGAGCAGAGTTGATTGATTGATTTGTTCAAATATTGAGTTAAGGTTTGGGATAGATCTAGTAGAGTTGTTTTATGATTGGATCAAGCCTCGTGTTAAGGCTTGAGGATAAATTTGAGGATAATGTTTGGTGCAGATACGAGGATGGGTTTGTACCAAGAGACAAATATTGAGAAGATTTGTGCTAGATCTAAGGACTGTGTTTAGTGTATATTTGAGATAGATATTGAGTAGATTTGTGATAGATCAAAGGTATGTGTTTAGTACAAATCTAAGATAGAGATTGAGCAAATTTGTGTTAGACTGAAGGACTATGTTTAGTATATATTTGACAAAGTTGAGATCAAGCTTGGGAGGTGATAGAGCAGAGGATAGTAGTATCCATTAGCTAGGGCAGTGAGGATAGAGGTATTCTAAGTGAGGATATGAGTCTTCCATGGATAGAGATCCACAAGCCAGTGTAGTGGAGGTAGTAGCCTTATAGAGGATCACCAGCTAGAGCAGAGGAGGAGTTCTCCTACGGATAGATATCCACAAACTAGTTGAGAGAATTGGTGTCTCCTGTGGATAGATATCCATAAACTTGATTAGGGGATTGGTGTCTCCTTTGGATATAGGTCCATAAATATTGTAATAGGGAAAATATTCCTAAGATATTTATTGAGAAAATATAAGTGAAATATTTTCTTCGTAGAGTACCCCACATTGGGTGAACCATGTTAAATTGGTGTCTCTATTGTGTGTGGTGATTTGTGCATTCCTTTGGTTATTGCTATTGATATTTCAATTGATTATATTAGATAATATTTTTTGGGAAAGAAAATTAAAAAGTGGTCTTATAATGTTCACCCCCCTCTCAGTATAAGCTTGTGTTCTTCAAATATAATCATGCTTAAGATGATATTCTAAGGATTACGTAATTTTAATCATGTATAGTGATTTTGTTATCCCATCGATAAGATGTGGGTAGGATCTAAGATCTATGAATAAACATTGTTGAGGTTATTTCATTATGAAGGTTTTCCATATTCAAGGCATTCACCTATATATTGGTCCTAGTGGACAGTATGGTTCAAGGTGATTTCTCTTTTAAGAGGGATGAAATCTAACACTTGGCCAACATTCTCGTATTCGAGTGATATGAGGGTATCGTAGAAGCTGATCACTTCTACTCAATAATGACTCTGATCAAGTCTTAATATCTTTTAATGCTATTTGCCTTGATAGTTTACAATCCAAATGGAATGATTCTATCTTAGTTCATGATTTTGACCTTTTTCTCATGAAAGATGAATATGTATATATAAAAAAAAATTTTGGTAACAAATGGGGTTTTTACAGAAGTTTTCTACCATCACCCATTATACCACTAGGTTTTTCAATATTATCCACTCCAATAGAGATTATATTACCTATAAGTAGTTAGATATACAATCAGATAAAAAACTAAATGTTGAGAAAGACAAAGGTCACCCATGCACATCTATGATAAGGATCATCATCCTAAGAAATTATTAGTTTCTTCATATGGAAAGGGAGGCATATATGCATACATATTCCTCCTTCATGGTGGGATTAATACAAAAATAAACTTTTTTATATTGTTTGTATTGCAATATCTAATCTCCATCCATTATATTTAACTTCTTGTAATACCAGGACATAATGTTTGTGACTATGAAATATATGTCTTATATGGTGTTTACAATCTCTGAGTGTAAGCTACTAAAATTCTATAACATAATCATTATGTTAATAAGGGCCTAAAACCATATGAGGGATCCGTAGTTAGATCCTCAATGGTATTTGACAATAAAAATATTTTTTCTTCATTTAAGGTGATTTAGAGCAATCCCTATCCCTAACATCACTCATACAAGAAATTTGTACTAAACTATTGAACTAATTTAGAGCTTTCTATTCAAATCCATTTGAATTCATGCCCATGACTAGATATGGAAGCTTAAAAACTTCTCCCTTTCATTCTTACATAATATAAATTTGGCTAATTTCTTTATAATTTCTAAGATATGATCTTAAAAAGAGATTTAGAAAGGAAAAATAACCACATAATGAGGATTTTATCCTAGATGGTTCCTTAGGGTGAAATTATAAAACTAGGCTTACAAATAATATAGATGGTCATAAATGACCTAGGTACAATATTGTAAAATAAATTGAGTTTCTTTCTATGTGATAAATTGGCATGTAGTGTACCCCTTCCGAAACACATGTATCTATTCAAAAACCATCCCCTCTTTTCCCAATTTCATTTGGACCACTTATAAAATTTTAATTCAATTGGTGCTCTATGAAGAAAACAAAATTAGGAAATTTACCTATTGAGTTATCCGTTTTTGGCTATCATTTATTCTATTGACTATTTTCTCTAGAAAAACAAAATTAGGAACTTTACCTATTGAGTTATGTCTAGTTGCATGATTTTTTTTGAGGTTCTACTCTTGTTCCTTCTATCCATAAATCTAATGTCACTTTCATATTTACAATTTTATTATTTGGTTGAGTAGCTACCATGTGATCCATTAGAGGATCCTCAAATTTATCATCAGTCTTGTGTAAATGACTAATCCTTCTAAAATTTTCTTATTATCTAAGGTTAAATTCATTTGTTGTTATAAGCTTACCATTGATGGCAATACAAACTATGGTTTGTATTAGAGTGATGGAGGAGAAGCTATAAACACTAGGTAAGGACAACACTAGACTTGATTCAAAGGGGATTATAAGAGGCTCAAAGCATGGAATGAACCATTATGCTAAGCAAGATTATTAGTCTATTAAAAATATTGATGTTTATTTCTAGAAATTTATCAAAGACAGTAAGAGGTAGGTGAGTGGATCCTATGATTTTTCAATAGATATAGAGCCAATAGTTTGAGTTGAGAGCAACATAAAAACTATAGTAATAGTGAGGGTAGGAAAAAACTATATAAGATATTTTGAGGAGTTTATGAATGACCCTAGTATAGTGGAGACAAAAATGTAGAAAGACCAACCACAATGAGTATGAGCAACATCAAAGTGGAGGAGCTCAAATTTAAGGGCTATAATCTTATGTGGAAGCTACTATGAAATGGGTGGGATACTTAAGGAATAGTTCATATCTCTAAGTACTCCTATACTTCTTTCTATATAACACATTGTGAAAGCAATACCTATTTGTCCTTGGATCCTAAGTGAATCCATGTGCCCTCTCACATGGAACACACTTGAAGGTATTGATTCCAACCATAGGGAATGGGAGGCCCCTCTAGCCTTGTTCATCTAACTAGTTTCATAAGTAGTTATATGGGATCTATTTACCACAACCAATCTAGTTGGAGATCATGGGTTTGAATCTCCTAGAAACCTTAATAATGTAAGCCTTGATAGCATACTTTCAAAAATACCAAATTATGACAAGAATATTAGAAAAATATTGATTTTAATTGACATAAAATTACTTAATAAACTCATATTTATAATGAATTACCTTCTTTACTAGTTTGTTAACAAAAAATTAAAAATACTTATTTGGCATAGTCTTACGCTTTTGAATAACTTGTGTAAGTTGTAGTGACTATTTAAAAATTGAAAATCAATATTTATTTCCTAATCCATGTTGTTATTTATTAAAACATTGTTATGAAACTCTATTCTCATTAATATAAATCATTCATGAATATGCATAAATATCAAACCATTCATCTACAAATAATATTCACAATAATAATATATACAATGAGACAAATGTAGATAATAACCTTAGGGTAGGGAAACACCAATAATACTCCTTAAGGATCAACTCCACAAGATCTCCCAAGATGAGAGCACCACTTAAAGAGGGCAAAGTCTCATAAGCCACTTTTTGGACAAAGACAATTACAAGTAATACTCTATATGATGATTCTTGATTACAATGACAACATCCCTTCTTTATTTACCCATCTTATAAAAACCTCATACCACTCATTATTACAATATAATGTAATAATATAATCAACCTTGGGTTATGTGTGGCCCATGCCAACTATCCATAATACCCATACAAAATGTATTATTATATCCCCATATACCTATTCTTAGATACCATAGCATTCTACCCTCCTTATAAAAATTTCATCCTTGAAGTACGAGAAGAAACTAAATAATATGATCTTCTAAGCAATGTTGACAATTGTTACCAATATTTATCATCCATCCATCCAAGTAAAATATTAATTAGTGGTGGTCTTCAATGATGCCAAGCTACCATTATGCTACTTGCATATCTATAACTGCTATGTTGGGTCCATGCTTCTACTAATCTACTCTAATATTTCAAATAATTGGTCCTACTATTTCCTAATGTTGTTGCACCCCTTTGAAATCTAAAATTACTATGCTTTTTCTTGTAAACACTTCCATACTTGATACCTTTATAACTCCATGTAGATCCATAATAATATTAATACCCTAATCCATACCTCTACAATTGTTATTGTGCAAGGTGATGTGGGTGGTGATATGCTGCAATTATAACCTAACATTCTATTTCTTTTGATTCTTTAGAATTTTGTTTCTCTATTTTAAATTCTTCTTCATGCTCTTCTCTCTTTTGCCCTTCTTTTTTCTGTGTCCTTGTGCACTTCTTCCATAGAATCTATTATTATTGCTACTATAGATTCAAATTTTGATTCTTCTATTGGTTTCTTAACTTGTTCCTTTACCATAACCGCTTCTTGTTTCTCCTTGAATCCTTACTCCTTAAGTTGAGAAATATCCTACAATATTAACTTCTTTTTCTTATACCATAATATCATAAACTTATTTTACAAATTAATGTTAATAGTACCCAAATAATCTAACCAAGGATAACTAAGAACAATATCCATATCATCCATCTTAGTAGCATTGAAATATGAATAGAAACCATATTTATCCATGGTGATCTTCAAATCTTCAAAAATTTGATCATTCTAACCCTTAAGCTATATGCGCTTAGTTTTTGTTGCTTAAACCTACAATTTATTAGCAAAAACATTATTAATGAAATTATATCTACTACTAGGGTTAATGGAAATAATAACATTTTCATTTTGAATACATTTATGAACCTACAAAATAGAATTTTAAGATGAATTTAGATCCTTCTCTTTCTTTTGTAAATCCAAAGATGTGTCTTCTTCATTATTCTCACTATATTTCTTAATGTTTTCCTATTTCTCCTCCTTGAGTAATTTTATTTCCTTTTCATAGTCTTCATTTTGTTTCTTAAAAATTCCCATTCCCCTTTTATTTCATTTATCTCATTTTTAACCCCTTGTAGTTTCTTTCCAAGGTCTTTGATGACACCCATCAAGTTATCTATCTTTTTATCCCTTCCATCAGTCTCTCTTTTTAATTCCTTTTGTTCTTTCTGAAGTATGTGCATTTCTTTTGCATAACATTTGAGTGTATACTTCAAGCTAGATATATTTTTATATGGGTCCCAATGTCTCAAGAATGTGTGCTCCAATTCTCCCCAATTGTACCCTTTATTATTTTTAATCATAAAATTTAACAATCATATTTTAGATTCCTTTTATAAAAATGTATAAATGTGGAATTTATAATAAGGATTAGAAAAATATAAAGACTTAAAGTATGTCCATTATTTTCTAGCATCAATATCATATGCTCCAAAAAACTCTTGAAGTGCCATGAAATTACATCCATAAAAATGATAATACAAATTAGGTATTTACAAGATATATCTCTCCCCATTGATTTGAAGCTAAAATTCCACATAAACAATTAGATCCAAAAAATAATAGATGATTTTCTTACCCCAACTAACAAGTATCTCAAATTTTGCCACTGCTCTTATTCTAGATGATTGAATTTAGAGGATTGCCTCTCCCTCAATACTTCTTGGATTCCTTTATATGACCACTAATTTTGAATCCCTCTAAATTTTGAACAAAATGGCAAAATAATCATTTGAATTGGACAATCCAACTTATAGATATCTCAAATTTAATTTTTTGGAAAGAAGCATGATTTGAAAAATCACCACTACCCTTTTTATAAAATACTATGATTGACTTCATAGGGTTATATCTCTATAAATACAATAATAATTTGAATCAGATGCTCTACACAAAGATATTACTTTAAAAAAAGGAAAAAAATTGTAGAAAAATATTTTGCCTTAATTCTACAATCCACAAAAATATCCTCACTTTGCCGTAATTGTTTCTCTGAAACCACTTGTTATGAAAATTTAATCTCATTAATAGAAATTGTTCACCAATATGCAAAAATATCAAATCATTCATCCACAAGTAATATCCAAAATAACAATCCACACAATAAGACAAAGATAGATAATACCCTAAGGGTAGGGAAATACCAGTAATACTCCTTAAGGAAGGAATAACTGTACAAGATCTCCCAAGATGAGATTGCCACTTAGAGAGGGCAAAGTCTCATAAAAGTTTCATAATCCACTTCATGGGAAAAGAGGATTGTATGTAATACTTTATATGACGATATTTGATTATAATGATAATATCCCTTCTTTATATTCCCATATTATAAAACCCTCATCCCAGTTACTACTATAATATAATATAATAAAATAGTATAATAAACCCCATGTTATGTGTGTCCCATTCCAGATATCCATAATATTCATATACAATATAATATCATATCCCCATATACCCATTCTTAGGTACCATAGAAAATACATACGAGAATAACAGTGAGGTAGTTATATGTTGTAATTAAAATATTAATATTTGAAATGAGAGATAGATGGACTTGATCACGAGTCTTTTAAATAAAATATTATTTTTTCTAAATAATCTTATCTTAAAAATTCTCCCTTTTAATTTTATTTTACTTTAAAAGATAAATATAGTTATCATTCAAACTTCTACATACATTTCTAACTAACTTTTATTTTTCTCTCCCCTTATATTAATTTTTTTATAAGCTATGTGTGGCTTCTATTGGGGGCCACTCAATAAAAAAATAAAATATTACATTGCTCTCATTACATTTCTAACAAGTTAATTAAAGCATATCTAGCTTTACCTTTTGATCAAAGACATTCTTCATTTTTCTTTCTATCAATGTCCATCTTCTTAAAACCAATAATTTTCCATAATCAATTCCTTTTATATCAGATGCCTTCTAAAATTTAAATTTCACCAAGATGAAATTCAACATCACTAATGGCTAAGATATTTACTACTCAACTTCTATATCTATAAATATATTTTTTATAAAAACCTCACAATTTTTTAATACTTTTTTTAGGGTTCTTATCCATTCCCCTAATATTCCAAGATATTATTTTCATTGTTATTTTTGATTTTATTTGTGGGTTTAGCCCCACTTCTTATTAGCACTTGTGATATTTGTTTTTGTTTTCCCATATCAATATCCCTTTGGTTTTTTTCTCTTTGTTTTTGCTTCTTGGGTCTTCCTCTCTTTTTTAATTTTCAAAATTACTTTCATCTTCATCAATCTCTTCAATCTTCTTACATTGCTCATAGTAAGACTTATCATCTTTAGGTTTTCCTTCTTCTAAATGATATGAAGTGCAAGGAATAAAATCAAAAGCACAATCTTCTTTATGTTGCCCTAGAAACCCTAAAGTGCAAGGATACTCTTTTATAGGAATTGCCTTCTTATTGCGTTGTAAAAAACCTAAATTATTATGGGTTTCCTCCATCCTTATTTATTTATTATTTTGCTCTTGAGTCCTTGAAGTGCAAGGGATAACATCTTCATCCCTTTCACTCTTATTACTTGGAGAAGATTCTATACTACTTGAGGAAAATGAAGATGATTTACTTGGAATAAACTTGACCTCTTTTGTTGTCTTTATTTTAGGATTTCTCTGCACATCTTCTTTTGCATCTTTAAATCCTTCTAAACTTATCAAATGATACCGCAAATAGGCTTTATTTACCTCTTCTTTTAGAGTGGAATATCCTTGATTTGATCTATCTTCTATTACTGTATGATTTCCTTAATTTATATTGAATTTTATGTCATGGCTAGAATTTTTTATCTCTTTCTTCATAGTTTTCACTTTACAAACTCTTACCATATGTACAATATCATAAAAATTATGGCAATGAAATATGATATTTTCATAATCTACTTGTTGATCCCATTCTCTTGATTCAGATTTTATCTTAATGGATTGAGGCAAAGGTTTTGAAATATCCATAGAAACACATATTCAAGTATAAATAATATGCTTTCACTCCTTATAATTTAGTCCTTCCTTGATGAATTCCCCTAGGGTATTTCCAATATTATTCAAAACATTCTTATTTATAAGCTAATATGAAAGTACAAAAAGCCTAACTCATACTAGAAGTTTCTTAATAATTTATATATCAACAAAAAAATCTTCATCCCATGGTATCAAATAAAGTGCATCTCTTCCCCTAAACCATGGGCCACCTACCATTATTTTTTCCCTAATTTTTGAACTGGAAAAGATAATGAGAAAAAACCTTTAGGAAGAAAATTCATAGAGTAATTTAAATTTAATCTCCACTTCCACTTGATCCAATTTTGAATCTCCCTAAACCCTAGCCATGATATATAGAACTTACATATTAACCCTATACTTTTGAGAACCATTACATCATTCTCAATAATCACATCCTTCATAGTCAATTCTAGTGTAACATCTGCTACCTAGATAAAATTTACCATGTATTCACTCTTCTGCTTATCTCTAACTTGGGTCTTCATAGTTCCAACTAGGGCATCCTAACTTTCCATTAAAGCTTTCAAATATGATTTTCCTTCTAAACTAGCTAATGGAGCTTGCTCTTGGCTTGCACTCCCTCTTGGCTCACCTTCTCTCTTGGCTTGCACTCGCTCCCAAATTGTAGTATCTCCTACCTCACACTCGATTTCAGCTTGCACTCCCTCTTGGCTCATAATAACCCTGATCTCTTCTTTTTCTTGACATTTCTTTGCTTCAACAATTTTTTGAAAAAAATATTCTACACATTTGTGGTAAGGGTTTGAAGCATTGATGCACTCCGTATGAACTTGCTACTCTTTCACCATGACTAAATATTATATTTTTCTCTCTTAGTTCACACTTCCTCCCAACTTGCACTAGATTTTCTTTAACTAGATCATCCTTTATTTTCTACTTCTTGATCACACTTCCTTATCTCTCTTAGCTCATGCTTGCATTCACTTTTAGATACACTCAATCCTGACTCATGGCTCATGCTCACACTCACTTTCGACTATAATCACTCTTGACTCATGCTTGGCTGCACACATTCTTAACTTATACTTTGGTTGCACTCACTCTAGATTCATGCTCGTACTCATTGTTGTACTCTTGAATTGTGCTCGCACTCACTACTGCACCCCCTTTTGGCTCATGCTTGTACTTGCTTTGGGCTACACTCACTCTCAATTTGTGCTCTTGCTTTTAGTTGCACTCACTCTTAGCTCACGCTCACACTCGCTTTCGATTGCACTCACCCTTGAGTCATGCTTTTATTACACTCACTCTCGACTCATGTTCACACTCCTACTACACTCCCTCTAGCTTACGTGCACTTCCTCCTACACTCTCTCTCTCAGCGTGTGCTTCCCTACTGCACTACTTAATATTAATTATTTTATAAGTAGAAAAAGTAAATAAATAAAAATAAAATATTTTTCCATTTATTTTCTAAAGTAGAATGTTCAACACATATTAAAAAGACTCACATTTATAATGCTATTTAGATGGTTGTCTTATCCATGTATCATCTGTCAAATATCTATGAAATCAATTTTTATGAGAACCAATGGAAAGTCTTTTATCTAGCATGATGTGATAATGTAGTATTTGACCATGTTCAACATGTCTTCATCATTAATTTTATCAATCTAGGGGGTTGTATACTTGCAAGGTGCTATGTACTATGTATGCATCATAGAGTCTATAGAGTTTACTATCCTAATATGACCTACACGTATTAACTAGAGTTATAGAGCAATCCAGTCAATCATGTAAACTATTTCTACATATTCTCTTCAAGGGTAAAAAAGGATAAAAATTGACAAGGCAAAAATGAAAATTATCTTGAAATAATTATAATTAAACAAAATGATTAATAATTACAAGAGAATAGATCACATGTCTATAGTAATACAAATAATGTTAAGATAATAACTATAATTTCAAAGGCTAAGCCTAAATTGTAGATGGACAATTATAAAGAGTATTAGAAAACACGAAGAAAAAGAAAAACTACGAGTGTAGTAAGCCCTTTGTACAAGGGTTGTTATAGTTATTCATGAGAAATAAAACTATCTTTACATAATGAAAAGATGAACTAAATTGAAAACCTATATTACTGAAAATTCTATTAATATATTTCTTTTTGGTTTATTCTTCACACACAAATGTTTCAAAATTCTTGGCTTAGTTTCTAATTCTGATTAACTAAACATTAAGGAGGAACTTAATGCTTAAATAACAAGTAATCCCCAAACTCTCTAACAATTTCATGATAATAAACTACAGAAAAATACTACGGATAAATATGTATTTTTTACAACCAAAACTATAGAGCAAAATAGTATATTTAGCCATTTACTCAAGATAAATAGACATGAATAAATGGTTGAAATTGTATCATGATTGCATTATCATTATATTTAAACAATATGCATAGTTATATTATAATAAATTATATTGACAATTATGCATAATGGAGCAAATTTTTTTGATCTCTTAATCTTATGTGATATCATAATATTTTCATTTTATTCCAACAAAATGCACAATAACATTATAACAAACCATATTAATAAAGATTTAAACATAAACCTTACTTTAAAAATAAACAAATTTAACCATTTAATTTTTTTTTGATAAATAATCAAGTTTAAACATTTACCTATATCTTATGTTATAGTGTGAACCACTTACTATTTACCCCAACCCATTAAACACTCTCTTCATTTTTTTGCTTCTTATAACTAGCTTTGAAGGCCGGCAGGCATGAATAGTTCAAAAAATCCGCGCCCATAATTGGAAAGGAACAGTACAGGAGATAAACCTTGAATTCAAATAATCACATAGCAATTTAATCTTTAGTTTAAAAAAAATTAAAATTATAGATAATTTTTCATACCAGAATGTCACTAATTTGAGTCCCATCGGAGCATCGTAGTCTCAGGTCCCTATGTACTTTGATACTTTATGGCGGTATCCAAGAGCAATCGTCCGAGTGGATCAGGTTGAGAGAAGAAAGGGCTGTGATCACAATCCAAGACGTGTACTTCTTCCGGAGGAGAAGCGGCAATCAACATGTCTTGCGTTTTGGGTGGGAATATGTTATCCTTCTCTGTCTTTATATAAACTCTAGGCACCTTCCCCCAGTTTTCATCAGTCGTCTTCAGACTATTGTTCCTCATAGAAGTAAGTGGAAATGGGCGCAGGCACAATGAAGCCAAAGTTACATCCTGCCACAACATCAAAAGAATAACTTACGAATGCCTGAATTATTCTCCATCATGGTAAATTTATTGTTAAAAAAGTTATTGTGTCGTTACCATCAGGGGGCTTGTTCCGTATAAGAGATCCCTGTGTAGTGATTTGGGTACCACTAGTGAGGTAGGGGGCTCTTGGGGGCCATCTCCAAAGCTATATATACACGGATATGTGATTTCTTTGGTGGTTCGGATCTACATAATAACAGTGCAATCAAATAGCGGTCGTCATGTTTGCTTTTTAAAGCAATAAATCTGTAGGATTGGTTGCGAGTGATAACTTTCAAATTTGTAATCTTAGGATGAAACAAATAAAACATATTATTTTCCAAAGCCTAAAGCCTTACAGATTGCAATTCATGCTCTAAGCGATCTCCGCCGCGTATCATATAAGCAGCGACATAGACGGCCAGTTCAATTTTGTGTGGGAAAACTTCCGACGCATAGGCCAAATTGATGCCCCCAAGACCGTGTCCTACAAGCACCACCTGATATATGAATGTATGTTTGTATAGCATTTTTAAATGGGTAAATCAAGCGTCTGCAAAAACATATGAATGTATGCACCTTTTCTTCTGGGGGGAGATCGGCGAGGAAGTCCATGAGAGGCTGGTTATATTCTTCGAAGGAGTTGATGGAATCAGCAACAGCAGGATCTTTCCCTGCGCTTTTGAGATCAATGGCTGTGACGCGGTGGCCGTCTTGTTGGAGGAGGTCGACGAGTTTGTACCAACACCAGGCGCCATGCATGGCTCCGTGCACCAGCACAAAATGCCTGGTCTTGGGCCACATTGTTGTGAGATCTGTTGAGTACCTCAGCACTCTCTTCTTTGTTTTAATTGTTGATGTTGAAGAGGCGATCAGCTATGTAGGAGAGTTGAGTGCTAAACAAAATTCATTGTAGAAATATGCCACTGGAGATGCTTGTGGGGTGGCCGTTGTCCCTTCCGGTGAGCTCATCCGCATAGAAAGCAAACCTAAGAATTTATGGTGTTGTGGACATCGATGAAATCCAAAGGATGATCCACTAGCGGCCGTTGTCCCTTCCGGTGATCTCATTTGCATAGAAAACAAACCTAGGAATTTATGATGTTGTGGACATCGATGAAATCCGTTGTCCTCTCCGGTGATCTCATTTGCATAGAAAACAAACCTAAGAATTTATGGTGTTGTGGACATCGATGAAATCCAAAGGATGATCCACTAGCGGCCGTTGTCCCTTCCGGTGATCTCATTTGCATAGCAAACAAACCTAGGAATTTATGATGTTGTGGACATCGATGAAATCCGTTGTCCCTTCCGGTGATCTCATTTGCATAGAAAACAAACCTAAGAATTTATGGTGTTATGGACATCGATGAAATCCAAAGGATGATCCACTAGCGGCCGTTGTCCCTTCCGGTGATCTCATTTGCATAGAAAACAAACCTAGGAATTTATGATGTTGTGGACATCGATGAAATCCGTTGTCCCTTCCGGTGATCTCATTTGCATAGAAAACAAACCTAAGAATTTATGGTGTTGTGGACATCGATGAAATCCAAAGGATGATCCACTAGCGGCCGTTGTCCCTTCCGGTGATCTCATTTGCATAGAAAACAAACCTAGGAATTTATGATGTTGTGGACATCGATGAAATCCAAAGGATGATCCACTAGCAAGGGTAATTGATTATATATATATATATATATATATATATATATATATATATATATATATATATATATATATATACCTTCACACACTCACTTACATTTGGGTTTGAACTTTTTATGAAAAGACAAAGCCCAAATGGTTGCACTATTCCCCCAAGACAATTGATTATTTTTCAATTAGTGATCAATTTAGTATCAATTGATTTGTATTTTAAAGGGTTTGAACTTTGGACCTCTTTAAGAAAAGGCAAAGCCCGAAGGGTTGCACTTCCGGGATAATTGATTATTTTTCAATTAGTGATCAATTTAGTATCAATTGATTTGTATTTTAAATGGTATTGTATTTAGCGTCGTTTAATTTGTACTTTAATACAGTCTTAATTAATTGTTTCTAATATTTTGATGTAGTATTTGGATTTGTTATTGCTGAATCTTCAGTTGATAGAAGTTGATATCATAAACCATTACGAAAACCTCTAATTATTCTTTAAGTTAATTTGAATTTTAACAATAAACTAATATGGGTGATCCTTATGAGTTAAGGTTTTAAAGGATGGTCTAAAGAATTACACTAGGGTTTCAAAGACTAGAGCAAAGGCTTGGAGAAAGTTTTACTGTAAAAACTACCATTAGAGAGGATCAATCTTGTTGGAGGGTCTTTCAATAGTAAGGATCACAAACAAGAATGAGGGTCATAGGTACTTCGGTACCAAATCCTCAAAAACAAGGATTCTCATACCAAGATAAGCTATGCGAAAGTTGGAACCCAAGATAGCTTCAATGATTGTCAAACATAGACAAGGACAATCATAAATACCATGGGGAAGCAAAAAAAGGAGGATTCTTTGCTTGGAAGGGTGAATGGATGTTTACCATAGGAAAAATAAATGCCAGCATTGGAAATAACAGAGGACTAAATGGACTATTCCTACAACCATGAAATATGGGATTCGACTCGAGGGTGGAATTGACTGCAGTACCAATATGGGTAAGATTATTTATCTTTCCCCTTGAATTTTGGAAAGAGGAGGTACTTGAGGCAATAGGCAACTTACTAGGTCATTATCAAGGTAGATCAAGAGAAATAGTTTTAGGAGGATTGATAACTTTTTCTAGGGTTTGTGTAGAAATAGACCTCAATAAACCTCTTCCAATGGAGATAGACCTAAAAATAGGGGATTTTATCTGATACCAACAACTAGATTATGAGGCTATTCCATTCAGATGTTGGGTGTACCACACTCATGGAAATCTGGCTAGAATGTGCCCAATAGTTAAGGATCATCAATTTGAACAAGAGGGGACAAAAGAAAATATTAACATGGCGGGCCAATATCTTCAACAAAAGGTAAATCAAAATAAAGAGAAAGACCCAACATACTCTAAGGGCTCCCAAAAAGTAACTAGAAGTTCAAACAAAAGAAATTAGCAAAGTAATCAAAGACAAGAAGAAAAAGCAAGAAAAACAAGCAATAGATATAAGATATTCAAACAAATCAAAAGCTTAGAAATAGAAGGAGATTTTCAAATGGAAGTATTAGAGGAGGATACTCAGTAGGTCACATCGGTTGATCAAGAATAATACTCCAATATCATATTGGGGAACAAGCAAGGAGCAAAACTAGATACAATCTCTCTCATGGAAGAGGATATTCAACTCATGAGAGAGACCGTAGGAGGGGAAATAGAGTAGGTGATAGTCTTAAATCAGGAAATAGAGATGAAAGAAGGAAATAAGAATAAATATTGTCCTGCATTAGGGATTCATCAAGTGGAGAAGAAATAAAAACTAAACCAATTTGTAGGGAGGAAGTTAAACAAGGGAAAGATGGAGGAACAAGGAGGAAAATTCAGCCAGAATGGAAAGGTAAAATCGATGGCTGATTTTTTGTCTCTTAATTCTCAATGATATTAATCACTTATGAATGTGAGGGGTTTAGGTAGCCGTACTAGACAAAATGCAGTCAAAAAATTTATCATAGATATGAGTCCAGATATAATTTTGTTATAGGAAACGAAAATGCAAGGAGAAGACTTTAAAAAAATAAATAGGAGGATATGACAAAAAGGAGAGATCCTTACTCAATCAGCATAGGGAAAATCATGGGGATTGACCACTATGTGAAATCACCAATTTTTCCTAGCAATAGGAGGTCTCAATGAGAGGGGTGTTGATGGTTTGGTTACAAAATAGAAAAAATAGGAAAAATTAGACTATAGTTAATTTCGATGGAGCATAGACGGTCAGATTATAAAGGAATCAATGGGCAGCCATCCAAACTTTCAAAGACAACTACTCGAAGGACCAATGGATTATAGGGGGAGATTTCAATACCAAGCTTATAATAGAGGAACAACAAGGAGGTAAGCCATGTTGGAGGAAAAGGTTAGATTCTTCTCAGTAATAACATGTCAAATAAATATAATAGATATCCCAATTGTGGATAGCTCCATGACTTGGATAAATAGAAGAAAGGAAGGGGAAGCGGTCAAACATTGCTTGGATTGTTTCTTCATGGGATGGGAATTATACCTGCATACCAAGCATCAAGCAAGGGTCCAGTAAGCCTTGCCATAAAAGAAGATAATCATAAAGTTGCAAGAAATTTTAAATTTGAGCTATGGTGGTTGAAAGATAAGGAGTTGGAGGACCATATAAAGGAATTGTGGGAATTAGGAAAACCAAGATTTGGCATAGCCCAATTCAAACTCCAAAACATATTAAAATATGTAAGGACCCAACTAAAGAAGTGGAGTAAACACAAGAAGAAAATCACTAGAATCCAAAAGAATGAAATCAAAGATCAAAAGGAGAAGATTTCTCAGGAGATAAGACAAGGAACTAATACAAAAAAATTGTTGCAATGTGAGGTAGAAATTATTAGGAGAGAGGAAGATCTAGAGGAACAATAAGAGATCTATTAGAGGTAAAGAGCCAAAGTTACATGGTTAAAGGAGGAGGATTAAAATATAAATTTCTTCCATAAGACAGTAACAGCTAGAAGACAAAAAAATAGAATTATAGGTATTATAGATATGATGGGTCAGGTAAAAACCAATGGAAGTAAAATGAAAACTATAGCAAATCAGTACTTCCATAACCTATTCAGTAGCAATGAAAATTTAAATGCAACATAGAAAGAGAAGATACTATAGGCAATTCTGCAATTAGTCAAACCTGAACACAATAAATTATTAATGGAGGAAATTTGGTGTAAATACAACTGCAAGAGGTTAAAACAAGAACCTCCAATCACATAAAATTATGATAAAAAGAAACAAAGCAAAAGATAAAATTCTCAATCACACAAAAGTTACAATAGATGGAAATAATCTGATAAATGCTTTCTTTCTCATTCCTGGATTTCCCCCTTTACAATGCGATACCAAAGGAATATATATCCCAAAAGAAACCCTAAAACAAAACCCTAAATCTTAATCCCTAAAAATAAAAATATTACTTTATTTATTTATTTATTTTATTTTATTTTCTAGGCTATTTTATCTTTAGTGCCATAACCTAAATCACCTAGAAAAACTTGAATAGTACTTAAAATTTATATGCACCTTCATATAATCTATATTAAACCTCCTAGAAAATGTCAACACCTACCCATGTTTAAATAAGAAGTTATTCCATATATGTTTTCTTCCAAATTAAAAATAACACTAAATCCCATTCTCAAGGCACTAGATGAAGGAATTAGAACTTGAAAAATCCTAAAAAAAACTAGACGACTAGATTTGTCTAGCCCATGGCATGCCCACCTCTTTATCTAACTCCCCATAAAATTTCAAGTCAATCCAACGATCGAATCAGAAGTCATGCTCTTTGGAATATTGGCTCCTGCATCAAAATTTATTTAGAAGAAACATCACAGATCATACAAAAAATACAAACAAGAAAGACCCCATGACCAAATGGGTTCCACATTGAATTTTATCAAAATTTTTTGGAAATTGTGGGTCAAGCAATCATGGAGGAACTGGAGAAAATCAGACAGAGTAAGCAAATGTTAAAAGCCTTGAATTATAAATTTTCAAATTTATTTCCTAAGGGCCCACCTAGTGAGATAATTAATAATTACATGCCTATTTCACTATGTAATGTAGTATACAAGATATTAACAAAGCTGATTGTGGAGAGGTTAAAACCTTTTTACCAAATTTGATTTCAAGTGAGCAAGGTGGTTTTGTTGAAGATAGATAAATTCTAGATAGAATAATAGTGGCTCAAGAGGTGATACACACAATGTCCAAACAAAAAGATCCAGATATGTTTATTAAATTAGATCTTTCTAAAGCATATGATAGAGTAGACTGGAACTATATGCAAAATATTTTAGAAAAAATGGGCTTTGCAGACTGGGTAAAAACATGTACACAAACCACATCATTCTCAGTTCTGGTAAATGGCAGTCCCTCTCCCATGTTCACAGCAGGTTGGGGGCTAAGGCAAGGGTACCCTCTTTCTCCTTACCTTTTTATCCTTTATGCAGAGGGTCTAGAGAGACTGTTAAAAAAAGGGAGACAAGAGGGGATGCTAAGGGGTCTAAAAATAAGTTCTCAAATTGAGGTAAATCACCTCTAGTTTGTGGATGATACTGCTCTTATTAACCAAGCCAATCTCCTAGTAGAAAGAAACATAAAATAATTTTTAAATGAGTATACTCAAGCTACTAGGCAATATTTTAATGAAAAAAAGTCTCAAATAGTTTTTTCAATACAACAAAAAGGGTAAGAGATAAAATTATACAATTGTTGAAATTCATAGAAACTCCTTTACTCATAAAGTATTTAGGAGTACTTTAATCTCCAAAATAAAAATAAAAAAGCAAAGAGTGGAAAGGGTTGATTGATAGACTACAAGCTAAGTTAAGCAATTGGACACACAAATGGCTAAGCTTGGGAGGAAGGCTTACAATGATTAAAGCTTTGCTACAAGCCTTCCTAGTTTATAAGTTTTCCATACTTCAAGCTCCAAAGAAAATTCTAAAAGATATTGACAAACACACAAGAAAGTTTTTGTGGTCAAGTACAAGGAGAGAACAAAAATTAGCATAGTAATATTATAATAAATTATATTAACAATTATGCATGTATTGTCCAACAAAATTTAAATATAACTTTCTCTTTAGAAACAAATTTTTGACCAACCACAACATTATTATTGTATTTTAACAAAATGCACAATCACATTATAGCAAACTATATTAACAAAAAAGTAAAAACATTTAACCATTTGATTTTATGTTCTTTGATAAATAATAAAGTCTAAACATTTATCTATATCTTAAGTTATAGTGTGAAACACTTACTAGTTACCACAACCCATTAAACACTTCCTTTATTTATTTTTTGTTTCTTATAACCAGCTTTGAAACATATCGGCAGGAAGCAGGCCGGCAGGCATGAATAGTTCAAAAAATCTGCGCCAACTATTGGAAACGAACGATAGAGGAGATAAACCTTGAATTCAAATAATCACATAGCAATTTAATCTTTAGTTAAAAATTAAATAAAATTATAGATAATTTTTAAAAAATTAATAAACTAGTATTGATCTCCAAAGCTATATATACACGGGTAGGTGATTTCTTTGTTGGTTCGGATCTGCATAATAACAGTGCAATCAAATAGCGGCCGTCATGTTTGCTTTTTAAAGCAATAAATCTGTAGGATTGATAACTTTCAAATTTGTAATCTTAGGATGAAACAGATAAAACATATTATTTTCCAAAACCTTACAGATTGCAATTCTTGCTCTAAGCGATCTCCGCCGCGTATCATGTAAGCAGCGACATAGACGGCCAGTTCAATTTTGTGTGGGAAAACTTCCGACGCATAGGCCAAACTGATGCCCCCAAGACTGTGTCCTACAAGCACCACCTGATATATATCTATAATGTTTGTAAAGCATATTTAGATGGGTCAATGAAGCGTATGCAAAAACATATGAATGTATGCACCTTTTCTTCTGGGGGGAGATCGGCAAGGAAGTCAATGAGAGGCTGGTTATATTCTTCGAAGGAGTTAATGGAATCAGCAACAGCAAGATCTTTCCCTGCGCTTTTGAGATCAATGGCTGTGACGCGGTGGCCGTCTTGTTGGAGGAGGTCGACGAGTTTGTACCAACACTAGGCGCCGTGCATGGCTCCGTGCACCAGCACAAAATGCCTGGTCTTGGGCGACATTGTTGTGAGATCTGTTCTTTGTTTTAATTGTTGATGTTGAAGAGGCGGTCAGCTATGTAGGAGAGTTGAATGCTAAAAAAAAAAAAAAATTCATTGTAGAAATATGCCAATGGAGATGCTTGTGGGGTGGCCGTTGTCGCTTCTGGTGGGCTCATCCGCATAGAAAGCAAACCTAAGAATTTATGATGTTGTAGATTATCGATGAAATCCAAAGGATGATCCACTAGCGGCCGTTGTCCCTTCCGGTGATCTCATTTGCATCGAAAGCAAACCTAAGAATTTATGACGTTGTGGACATTGATGAATCCAAAGGATGATCCACTAGCAAGGCTGATTGATTATTTTTCAATTGGTGGTCAATTTAGTATCGATTGATTTGTACTCTAAATGGTATTGTATTTAGCGTTGTTTAATTTGATATATGCCGAGTCTGAATTGTTTTTAAGATTTTGATGTAGTGCTTGGATTTGTTATTGCTGAATTTTCTAGTTGATAGAAGTTGACATTATAAAATATAAAATATTACGAGAACCTCTAATTATTTTTCAAGTGAACTAATAAACTAATGTCATTAAATATATAAAACTAATATTATACTCTATTTAATATTGAAGTAAATAGAGTGATGTTGATGCGTTCTTATTTATCTATGTGAATTCCAATGTGGGTGGGAATAATCCATGCTTGTTTTAATGTATGAATGTATTTGTTAGCGTAGCTTTAATTTTGTTATTTCATTATTGACTATGTTGTTATTTGGTTGTAACCGAGTCAATTTGGAATCTAGGTAGTTCCATAAGCTTTGGGTTAAACTAAGGCTGAGATGTATTATTTATTCATTTCAATTGCTTAATGGTTTGATTTCTCACATGGTATCAGAGCAATTTTGATTTTTGGGTGCATTTGTGATTATTGGGAACTCAGACTGGGCATGTGACCCGAGGTAGGGATGGACCTGCATCTTGGGCATAGATCTCGAGGGACCGACTCGACACCTGATTGGACTCAACGGACTGACGTGGACAGGCCCAATTATTTATTCATTTCAATTGCTTAATGGTTTGATTGCTCACATGGTATTAGAGCAATTTTGATTTTTGGGCGCATCTGTGATTATTGGGAACTCAGACTGGGCATGTGACCCGAGGTAGGGATGGACCTGCATCTTGGGCATTGATCCCGAGGGACCAACTCGACACCTGACTGGACTCAACGAACTGACGTGGACAGGCCCAAACAAGGCCGACTCAAATGCGAGACCGGAGTGGACAGGCCTGGATAGGGCCAACTCAAAATTTTGGGATCAGAATCGAAGGTGGAGCGTGACAACGGAGCGTGGCAACGGGAGGAGAAATATCGAAGGCAAAGGCGGCCCTCAACTAGCGGTGGACCTCCCCCGATGGCAGCCACCAAGGCGGCCCCACATAGGAGAAGACCCACCACCTACTAGGGCAGTATCTCCCCGAGAGGAGAAACCTTCCATTGGGAGGGTTGGGTCTCTTAAACCCATACCGGAGCACCAACCCACTAAATGTGGGATAAAATGTTTTTATGTTTTAAAAAAACCTGCAACTCGTCACCCTGCAACTTCACCATCAACCAATGCTAAATTTTTTTATTTTTCCTTACATCCACAGTGTATGGATCTGGAAATTTTTTTCTGGATCTGATCTAATGATCCATCCGGTGATTTTGGCCAGATTTTAATATTGAAAAAAAGTCCATTTTTCACTGCCCAACCATTCATCGTTGTCCCTGGCTGTCAATATCTGCAGTGGCGTTCGGTTTTTCTACAGGTTGAGGTGCAGTTTGGAGGTCGATCGAGGGCTATTTGGTTGCTGTTCTGCGTAGAGGGAGCTTGTTGAGGAGACGTGGGAACTGCTGTGGTTGCAGGAGACATAAAAGTATCGAACGCAACAGGTGTCGAGCTCCACGAACGACTGCCAGGATGCATCAGAGTTGCTGCCGCCCATGCACCACCGGAGGTAGAGCCGCGATGGAGCGACGCTTTGGCAGCTGCTCCCCCACGGGCCATTCAGTCCCCTGGTTCAAGCCGAGGCATCTAGATCGGTTGGCAGGTGACCCCGACGCTGGCCCTCGTGGAGCATAAGTCAGGGGATCGACTCCCGTCGACCCCAAAGTAATTTTTTTAAGGTATATAAAATTTCTTTTAAGTTTTTTATTAATATTTTTTTTTATAATTTTGTTTATTTAGTTTAATTAAAGTTAAATTTAATTATTTTTTCTTCATAAAATTATTTTTTCTAAATATTTTTTTTTATGAAAAAGTAATTTTTAAACTTTAATTAAACTTTATAAAACAATTTTTTTTAAAAGACTTTAGAAGAAAGAATTTAAAAAAAAAAACTTAGAGGGGTCAATTTCTTTCAAAATATGCAAATTCAAAGGGGGATAGTGAGTAATTTTTCAGCATTTGAAAAAGCAATTTGGCATTTTTGTAAAAGGTGCATTTTCGGCAGTGTCCGACACCTTAGGTTCATTTTTTTGTGGGCATTTTTTTTATGTATGTTGCAATTTTCCTTTACATTTGCACTACTTCATTAAAAATAAAATCAATCTCCCTTAAGTCCCCAAAAATAATTGAACCCATCTGTGCAATTTATTGCACTGCAGCGTTCGGTATTTGTGATACCTCTGGCCAACACTTATAGGTAATGTTGTCGTGATTGGGCTACTGTATCTTTCGCCTAATATAGCTACCAAAATGATGTCTGAGCTTGTTCTCTATCAATCGTCGAGGAGATATAAGTTTACCATTTTGCAATTTTTTAACTCCATTCCACTACCCTAATCGTTCTTGTGTTTAGGCGTAAATCCTGATGAAATTTTTGACATCCAAAGTGTTTAGGGGAAGTTACGCCCCACGCATGAGGATTGATGAATTTCTATGGTAGGTGCCATCAACGAGATGATTCCCTTTCAGTACCGCCTAAGTACCACATATCGTATAATCTTTAAAATTACCTATAGTCTCCCTCACGTAAGGGCGGGTAATTTTTCTATTTTTTCAAAATACCTAGTCTCTCTCACATAATGGCGGGTATTTTGTATGGTATAACGACCTGGAATTAAGGTATAAAGAAAGGGGGACCATTTGGTGATATAAGGAACCTTCACTATGTCTGCAAAATTAATGACTGATGCTCATCAGTTGTTGAAAGGTCCTAACTACACACCATGGAAAAATAAGATGAAGGTAATCCTAGTAATGGATGACTTATGAGATGTTGTTTCTAGAGCAACAACCAGACCTTCACCTGCTATTGGATCAACAACAACCACAACTCTATCTGCTGCTCAGATAGACTTTGACAAGAAAGCCATCAAGCCAAAAGTGCTCATCTTGCTTGCTATTTCAGATGAAGTTCAACCCCACATTGCTGACTGTGCACATAGTAAAGAGGCATGGGATGCCCTTAAAAAAATATATGAGGGAAATAATGACTCCAATATTCTTTTTCTTCAATCTCAATTACACAATATAAGCATGAAGCAAGGAGAGACAGTTGAACACTTTCTTTGCAGAGTGTCTGAATTCAAAGAAAAATTGTATTCTTTGGGAGAACATATTGATGACAAGATCTTTACTTAAATAGTATTGAGAACTTTACCTGATTCTTATAGAGTGTTGATCACTTCCCTTTAGGTGTCACAATGGAAAGTTACCTTTTTTGAGTTGGTCAATATGCTTCAAGAAGAGGAGGCACACCAACTTCAAAGAGATGATTCTTCTAACACAACCCTCTATTACAATAGGAAGGGTCCTAAGAAGAAGGATAATTTTTAGAAAGGAGGAAATTATAACAAAGATTCAAAAGGGAAACAACCTCACAAAGAGGGTCATGATACAAACAGATGTTGGCATAAGAATAAACAACCTAAACAGAAAGGCCATAACAAACCACAAAATAAGAATAAGCAACCCAAAGTGAATGTTGCTATCGAAGAATCTGACTCGGATTCTGAGAGGGCACACAAGGTGCTTATGACTACCACAGTTTCCAAGCAGAAGGATCCTATTTGGTATGTCAATTTTGGTGCTAGTAAGCACATGACTAACGACAAATCGTGGTTTGAGTCCTTTGAGGCCAAAGAGGGCAAACCTGTTACTATTGTTGATGATAAAACCTACAAGGTTTAGGGAGAAGGTATAGTTTCGGTCACTCTTCCTCATGGCAAGTTTTAGATTTAAAAAGTCCTCTATGTTCCAGGATTGGAGAACAATTTGTTGTTAGTCACACAAATTATGAACAAAGATATGGTTGTTAACTTTAGTGTTGAGGGTGACAAGAAGTGTTGTTCTATTACCAGGAGAGGTAAGAACATTGCAACCGCTTCATATAAGCATGGATTATTTGCCTTAGATGCTATCTCTACTCCACATGTAGCCATGACAGTCTCTACAAAGGAGGCAACTTCCCTATGGCATAAGAGATATGGGCATCTTAGTTTTGGCTACTTACTTGAGCTTAGTAAGTATGATATGGTAAATGGTCTCCCTTCCCTTTCTTCCACATTGCTAGTGTGCTCTGACTGCTTGGCAGGAAAGCAACATAGAGTACCTTTTGAGAAAAGCTCTACAAGAGCAACTAAACCTCCGGAGTTGATTCACACCGATCTGTGTGGTCCTTTCATACCCATCAGTTGTGGGGGGAAGAGGTATTTCAGTTGTTTGTGGATTATTACTCATGAAAGATGTGTGTGTTATTTCTTAATCTAAAATATGAAGTATTTGGTTTCTTCCAGCAATTCAAGAAATATGTTGAGAAGGAGTTAGGGACTTCTATAAAGACCCTGTGCTCAGATCAAGGGGGGAGTTTACCTCTAAAGATTTTTTTGCATTCTTGACTGCACATGGGATCATGAGATAGTTAACTACTACTTATACTCCTCAGCAAAATGGATTTGTTGAAATGAGGAACCGTTCCATCATGGAAATGGTTCGTTGCATGCTCACAGGAGCTAGTCTTAAGCAATAATATTGGGTAGAAGTTATCACCACAATAGTATATCTGTTGAATAGGGTACCTACAAAGGCCCTACAAGGAATGAATCCATAGGAAGCTTGGAGTGGTCAAAAACCCTACATCTCTCATCTACGCATTTTTGGATGTAATGCTTTTATGCACATACCGAAAGAGAAAAGGAAGAAGCTAGATGAGAAGACATTGAAGTGTATTCTTCTTGGCTATGATGAGCACTCTAAGGGTTATCATTTGATTGATCCTTTGACCAAGAAGATTCATGTCAATAGAGATATTGTTTTTGATGAAGCATTCACATCATAAAGCACATCTAATGTATACCTAGATCTTATGGAAACAAAAGTTGAGAAATCCCCTTCATCATCAAATACTGGAGGTTCATCTACTTCTTCATCTTCTTCACCACCATAGAAGAAGAATCCAAAATGGTATACAAGTACAATCAGAGACTCAAAGTTATCCACTCCACCAGATTTGACTTTGGATAGACCTCATACTCGCAACATGGCTCAACAGGAGAGAGCAACAACAGAGACTACTGAGGTTGATGACCTTTGGCAATATTTTGAGGAACTTTCTATAGATCCAGACAGAGAAAAAAAGGATATTGATATAGATGATGACAGGGTGTTTATATCTTCAATTAATGAACATGAACCTACTTTTGTACAATATGCCCTTAATGAGCCACAATGGAAGGCTACTATGGATGCTGAGTATAAGTCTCTGATGAAAAAAAAAACTTAGGAGCTTGTCAATCTACCATACAAAAATAATAGGATGCAAATGGGTGTACAAAGTCAAGTACAAGGCATATGGGACAATAGATAAGCATAAGGTCTGTCTTGTTGCAAAGGGCTATGCACAAAAGAAAGGCATTAACTATGAGGAAACTTTTACACCTACTGCTCGGATGATCTTCATTCGAGTTCTTTGTGCTATGGAAGCACAATATGGGTGGAAAGTTCACCAAATGGATGTCAAGAGTGCTTTTATGAATGGTGATCTCCACCAAATGGATGTTAAGAGTGATTTTATGAATGGTGATCTCCAATAGGAAGTCTACCTGACTCAACCTGAAGGATTTGAAGTGGAAAGCCAAGAGAAGAAAGTGTGCAAGTTGGTCAAATCCTTATATGGTTTAAAATAAGCTCCTCGAGCTTGGTATATAAAAATGGATAATAACATCCTACAACATGGATTTAAGAGATGTCCGTCAGATGTAAACCTCTATTTCAAGAAATAAGGTTCTGAGATAGTGTTGCTTGTACTGTATGTGGATGATCTACTCATTACAGGGAGTTCAGAAACTATGATATCTACTATCAAAAAGGACTTGTGTAAATATTTTGAGATGATAGATCTCGAACTTCTCCATTACTCTCTTGTTCTGGAAGTGAACCAAAAGGAGCACTACATCAAAGTGTCTCAAAAAAAAATGCCAAGACACTATTAGAAAAATATTGCATGACTGATTGCAAGCCGATGGTAACTCTGATGGAATCAGGGCTTCAGTTATCATGATATGATGATTCAACTCAGGTATATGGTCCTCTCTATCGATAGTTGATTGGGAGTCTCATATATCTGACTAATACTAGGCCAGATATCATATTTGATGTCAACTATCTTTCAAGGTTCATGCAGGAACCTAAGACTACTCACTAGAAAGCAACAAAACATGTTCTTCACTATGTCCATGGCACAATGGAATATGGCCTAGAATACAAGAGGAATGACAAATTATTCTTGTAAGGATACATGAAATATGACTATGTCGGGTCATATGATGATTGTAAGTCAAATTCAGGATATATATTTCATCTTAGATCTGACCTGTCTCTTGGCACAACAAGAAGCAACAAGTGGTTGCTATATCATCTACATAGGTAGAGTATCGCACCGCACGTGAAGCTGTGTGTGAAGTGATATGGTTGCATCACATTTTGATAAGTATGGGTACTCCATAAAAATCTCCAATACACTTATTCTGCGACAACCAGGGTGTTTTGAACCTTGTTAAGAATCCAGTGCATCATGAGAAAACCAAACACATTGACACACAATGCCACTTCATTTGAGACGAAGTTCCAAGGCATCGAATTTAGCTTCAGTACATCTCCACCGATGCTCAAGTTGCAGACATTTTCACTAAGGCACTTGCACATGTCAAATTTGTATTGTTTCACATCTCTCTATGTATTACAAAATGATGTAATCAGGGGGGATGTTAGTATAACTAGTAGTTATCTTATTACCCAAATAATGTAATAAGGGGGGATGTTAGCGTAGCTTTAATTCTATTATTTCATTATTGGCTATATTGGCTATGTTGTTATTTGGTTGTAACCGAGCCTATTTGGAACCTAGGTAGTTCCGTAAGCTTCAGGCTAAACTAAGGCTGAGATGTATTATTTATTCATTTCAATACAATTGCTCAATGGTTCGATTGCTCACAGTATTTTCTATAACAAACATCAATTGGTTTAAGTTTAGTTATATATTATTTATATATAAGTTTAGTGGAAACACTATACATCCTTTAGAGGTTTTCTCAAATAATAGTGTTAAATAATATCATGATAAATTTAAATATTTATTTTAACAATGTGGTTAAAATTGGAGTATTTTTCCTAAATCAAATCTTTTAAGCTTTTAGATTACTAGCAATGATATTAAGAGTCGTTATATTTTTTGTTACATGGATACAAACCCCACTCATTTTTTGTTACATGGAATACAAACCTCGTTCATTTTACATCATGCCTACATAATAGTATTTTAACATATGTTTCTTTATCATATTCAAACCTAGGTCTCCTCCTTGAAAATCAAGGAATTAAATAGGTTTGAATAACATTATTTGATTTTTAAAGGTTCATTCATGAGAGTTAAACTTAGTTTAAGATGTGAAAATTTTCACTATCAACCAATTGCCCTAAACCCCATAAGCTAGTTGACTTGGAATTTTTATATAAATGGAAGTGATTATTAACCAGAAAGGAGAAAATAAATCTACTAAATAATTTTTTATCCATCATATATATTAAAAGGTGAGGTAATTAAATCATATTAATTGGTCCATATAAATGACTATTGTTTGTTAGTTTTGATATTTCTATCCTAATTTAAATATAAATGGTTATTTTTCAATACTTTATATACCAATCATACCTTATTACTTCTCAATATCATGTTTCCACTATGTTATTAGCCACGATTGCTACTAATAACATTAAGAAATAGATATAATGTAGATGCCTAATTTTGAGTGCATCCCTAAAATCTTCAAACTTATCATTAATTGGCCAATAAAGAATCCATACTAAATCAATCATCTTCAACCTTAAATTAGGAGTATATATTTCTTTAGAAGAAAAAGTGCCAAGGCATGATCAAATGTGTTGGTAGTGTTTTTAAATTTTTTGAATTTTTAATCTCTTCCTATTTTATATAAATGACAATGCTAATCTTGGAAAAAGTATTGGAGTATTAGCACCACCAGTGCTATTATCCTCGAGCACTACTGATTATAAAAGATAAAAAGGTAAAATTTGATAGTTAGTACCTTTCAACCCACTCATCAAATCCAAAACCTAGAATTTTCTATTTTCAATCTCCAATCCATTAATTGCATCTTGATCCAAATTCAAGTTATTTTTTTTCCCAATCGTATCATATTTAACGCATCCATCCCCCAAGGATCCATGGCTTCTTATAAAGACAACACTTGGGGATATCAATTTATGATGATTTTTTAATGAAATAAAAGTTTGTTAAAATTTTATAGCAACTTAGCTTCAAGTATGATAATAGTATGCCAAAATTATACCATAATATTGTAAAAAAACTTAAGTTCTTAGGTATTCAATCTCTCAAGATCTCATGCACCCAATATATTAAGCATTCAAGTAACCAATCTCTCAATATCTTAAGAACTCAAGATCTATAGCATCTTTAAGCAACACACAAGCTCATCAAACTTTCTCAATACAAGGGAGATCAACACTGGCATATTGGAGCTACAAGTTTTCTTTTGTTGTGCTATTTTACCCTTAGCTTTTGTCATTATATTTGTCTTACAAATTTCTAACCTTTGATCTTTTTGAATGCTAATTTTTTTAAATTTTTTATTAGCATACTTGCATTAACTCACAATCTTATTTCTTGGACCATATAGCTTATATTTTGCATAAGCAATCTTCTTGGAATACTACATCTATTAGAGCTTCTGCACCTTTTAGTCGAGAAGTTATATTACATATTTTAGAAAATTATAAATACTGAATCTAAATATCATTTTATTGCATAAATAAGCAAAAGCACTATTGAATTATAGGGTCAATGGTGCTATCACTCTCTATTTAATTATAGTGATAGAGCAAAAAAGCATTGTTAGTTAAAAAAAATGTTGACAATTCTATGACACACCTAGTGAAAATTTTGTCATTGAGAACACAAGCACTATCATTTCAACTTTATAATATCATATTTGAATAGGGATATAATGCTAGAAAAGGGAACCACATACTCTCTCCCAGCTTAGGTATACCTTTTTACCACTAATCTATTCTATTTATTTCTATTTTATAGGTGTAGAAAAGTCCAATCAAGGAGTAGTAGCACCAATAATGCTTCCATGGGACCTACAATGTTTCTACAAAACTATAGAAATTTTTCCTCTATGATAGAAAATCAGGTTCTAATCCCAATTGAAGAACATAGACTTATACTGAGAGGGGGGTGAACAGTATAAGATGCAACCATTTAAAAAAATTTACTTTAGATAGCAGTGGCATCACCATAACATTAACCATCACAGAAAGCAACACACAAAGAAGAGCCATTTTAACGTGGTTCACCCAAGATGGGCTACATCCACAGAAATATTTTCACTAAAATCTTTCTCAATCAAGTTCTTTGGGAAATCCTTTCCCTATTACAAATTTTATGAACTTCCTATCCAAAGGAGAATCCTTCCCCTCAACAAGTATTTATGAGCCTCCTACCCAAAGGAGAATCCTTCCCCTCAACAAGTATTTATGAGCCTCCTACCCAAAGGAGATGTCCTATCCCCTCAACAAGTATTTATGAGCCTCCTACCCAAAGGAGATGTCCTATCCCCCAAAGCTCTAGAAATGATACTTCAGAAGATCACTACCTCTTCTACCGCTAGCAGGTGGAACTCCTTTCCATAGAAGATGTCCTGTCCTCCTTGCTCTAGCTCTAGAGACTTCTATCCTCACTGATCACCTCCATAACTGCTCATCAAAACCTATACTAAACATAGTCAGTCCAGCACAAGTCCTCTCAAACTCTATCACAAATCTACACCAAACTCAGTCCTCTGGTCCAACACAAATCTGCTCTCAAATCTCTGTCAGATCTATCCCAAGCTTAAGCCAAAATCTTGAACAAATCAATCACAACTACTCACAAGTCTTCACCAAGACTTCATCAAATCTGTCCACAAGTTCTTCAACAAGAACCTATCCAAATCAGTCCTAGCAAGCTCACCAAGAACTTGCCCAAATCAGCTCAAGCAAGTTTACCAAGAAACTTGCCCAATGTGAACACACAAAGAGAATTGTTAGAGACCCAATGTGTTTCATCCAATCATATCAAATCAATCTCATAGAAGCATAAAGATAATTTTTAGAGACTCAATATGTTCTATCCTTCAACTCTCAATCTCAACTCAAATCAATCTCATAGAAGCATAAAGAGAATTGTTAGAGACTCAATATGTTCTATCCTTCAACTTTCAATCTCAACTCAAATCAATCTCATAGAAGCATAAAGAGAATTTTTAGAGACTCAATATGTTCTATCCTTCAACTCTCAACAACCAAACAACTCAATTAGGGTTTCAACAACTTATAGCAATGGCATAAGCTTCTCACTCAAAAACCCTAAAGCAAACTTCAAATGCTTCCACTCTCATAAACTAGAATTATGCAATAACTCATAAACTCATCATGATCTCATAATGCATAATCAATACTTCCACTTTCAGAAAATAAGATCCACTCCAAATAAGGAAACTTAATTTAATCCTTTTCACTCCAAACTTATTTTTAGAAAACCATCAATCAATAATAACCATGGAAGAATGTGCCCATACCTTTACTTTGATGAAGAAGGAGAACTCAAAATCTGTCACAACACTAACTCTCAATTTGCCACAAATTAGAGTTAGCAACAATGGAATAATGCACAATGATAAGAGTCCTAATAACACCTTATCACTCCAACTCATCAATAATCAAAACTCACAAATATACATATCAACAATATTCCTTTACACCTTATAACTCCTACTTAATATATCACAAAATAACTTCAACCTCAAAAATAATTACAAGAGAATATCCACTCAATAACTCCAAAGGCTTTCTAACCCCAATATGACATTAAGCACAATTATTCCTTAAACCCTTATAACTCCTAAAATACATTTACTTCTAAATGCATTTACCACATAAACATTAAGCATCAATAATAACAATGTCAAAGCAATATTTCTATTTAACCTTATACCTCCATCCAATTACCAACAATAATTTGCCAAGTCAAATCAAATATTCCACATTATCAACAAAAGATCTACCTTGGCCAAAAATCAATTCTCCAACCTTAGGAGAAGTGTGGAGACACCAACATAAGCGCCAAAGCGCTTCCTCCTCCAAACTCATGGCCCAAGGCAACTATTGTACCACGTGCACAATAATCCATGACCAAAAATGAAACATGCCCGATGCGAATCGATCTCGACACCTCTGCCTAGCGAGCACCTTCGCTCCACTGCCTCCGTCATTGGAGCACAAGTGCCCAATGAAACTCTCAAGCGCCACTCATCATTTTACCTTCCCTTTGCTCATAGAAATTAAAGACAAATATATTTGTCTTCCTCACAGGCGTATGAAATCGGAACTTAAACACAGAGCAATATGAAACTCAAAAATCATAGAGCAATCCAAAATCGAAGGTCATAGAGCAATACAAAATTGAAGGTCACAGAGCAATACGAATTCGAAGGTAATCACGCAAATCGGAGGTGTATTGAACCTTAGGAATTAATGCCCTTTAATAGTCTTTTGCATCCCATGCAAGTTGACGTCGGCGCTCCTTCCAAACAAATGACGTCGGTGAGGTAAGTCTTCTACATTGGCATCGCTAAGGGTTTAGAAACCCTTTCAATAATAATTATTAAATTAATAATTATTATTTTATTAATAATAAACTTAACTTAAAACCTTTTCAAAGGTTTGAGTTAATTTATTTATTAATAATCAAAATGGACTTTTAAGGTTTTTTCAAGGAGCAAAAACCTTTTCATTAAGCCAAGATGGTTTTAATAAAAACCCTTAATGAGTCCAGATGGTTTTAAGAAAAACCTTTAACCTTGTCACCATGGTTTTAATTAAAAACCCTTAAACAAACATCATGGAACTTTCAAGATATTTTTGGCACCAAACTCTTTTTGACATCAACACAAATTCCTTTTGATATCAACACAAACTCCTTTTGACATCAATGACAACTCACAACCATGAAGCTAGGCAACATACCCAAAATTTCCAACAATCTCCCCCTTTGTCATTGATGGCAAACCACTACTGAAACCACTGCCAACTGTCAAAACTGAAACCAACTGAAAACCATCCTCTGAAGCTTTGCTCCCCCTGACTCAAGGCTCTCCCCCTTACTCAAATCTCTCCCCCTTTGTCATCAATGGCAAAGGGTCACCTTTGGGGCTCAGGGCTAAGAATGAGCCTCTTAGCTTAGCCCCTCCCCACCTCCTGTTGAGGTGATTAATTCTGGGGTGGGAGTAAAACTACTCCCAACTTCTTCCTTAAATACTCAAAAGTCTCTCTTGGAAGAGGTTTGGTGAAAATGTCAGCAATTTGTTCCTTAGTAGGCACATATTCCAGCTTAACCTACTTGTCCTGAACCTGCTCTCTCAGAAAGTGATATTTTATGGGAATATGCTTTGTTCTTGAGTGCATTACTGGATTCTTGGAGATACTTATGGCACTTGTATTATCACACAATATGGAAATGGGTTGATCATGCTTTATTTTGAAATCCTCCAAGGTAGTCTTCATCCATAAAACTTGTGTACAACAAGCTACTGCTGCTATGTATTCTGCCTCTACTG
This sequence comes from Wollemia nobilis, assembly GCA_028583015.1. NCBI lineage: Eukaryota > Viridiplantae > Streptophyta > Pinopsida > Araucariales > Araucariaceae > Wollemia > Wollemia nobilis. The sequence goes on along the minus strand of JAQPPZ010000676.1, from coordinate 5,854,093 downwards.
TAGACAAGGAAACTGAAGGTTGTTTCTTGCTTAACCAAGCAACTAAACAATTCCCCAAAAAGAAAGCTCCACCACTGGTGCTTTTTTTGTCATCAATATTGTCGGCCCAATCTGCATCTGTAAAAGTTGTGAGAGTGAACTTATCGCTCTTGGGATACCAAAGCCCAAGATCCATAGTGCCTTTCAGATATCTGAGAATCCTTTTTACTGCCATAACATGAGTTTCTTTTGGTGCAGCCTGAAACCTTGCAACTAGTCCCACTGCCTGCATGATGTCTGGTCTGGTAGTTGTAACATAAAGCAAACTACCAATCATGGATCTGTACAACCTTTGATCTGCCTCTGGAGATTCATCATCCTTGCTCAACTTACACCCTATAATCATTGGAGTACTAACAGGTTTGCTATCCTCCATACCAAACTTTTTTAGCATCTCTCTTATGTACTTGCCTTGTGAGAGAAATATTCCTTCTTCTGATTGGGCAATCTGAAGTCCTAAGAAGAAGGACAATTCCCCAATCATGGACATCTCAAATTCACTCTGCATATTGTTAGCAAAATATTTACACATTTTGGTGTTATTACCTCCAAAAATGATATCATCAACATAAACAACCACAATTAAGATATTATTTCCATCATTTTTTATATACAAATTGCTATCTGCCATACCTTTTCTGAAACCTTATTTCTAAAGATACCTGTCAAGCCTCGAATACCAAGCCCTAGGAGCTTGTTTCAAACCATACAATACCTTTTTCAATCTACACACAAAATCTGAATTTTTTGAAAGTAAGAACCCTTCTGGTTGTTCAATGTAGACTTCTTCTTCTAACACACCATTTAGAAAAGCTGATTTGACATCCATCTGATAGACCTTGAAGTTTTTAAAACTTGAAAAAGCCAAAAACATTCTGATAGCCTCAAGACGAGCAACTGGAGCAAAAGTTTCTTCAAAATCAATTCCTTCTACTTGAGCATAACCTTTGCAAACTAACCTTGCTTTATTTCTGACTACCTGACCATCTTCATTTAGCTTGTTTCTGAAGACCCACTTAGTGCCAATGACATTTTTATCTTTAGGTCTTGGAACAAGTTCCCAAGTCTCACTCTTCTCTATCTGTTCCAATTCTTCATTCATAGCATTTATCCAAAACTTATCTACATAGGCTTCACTGAGATCTTTTGGCTCAATCTGAGATAACAACGAAACATCTGTATGGGAATTTGAAGATATGATTCTTCTCCTTGTCTGTCTGAATTCTGGATTACCAATGATTTGATCCTTTGGATGGTGTTTCTGAACATATCTGGATGGATTTTTAGGAAGGAGTTGTTGTCTTTCCTCTTCTTCTTTATCTGAATCCTCCCTGAATTCTTCTTGGCAATCTTCATCATCAATTTCTTGAACTGGTTCTCTTATCCCCATTTTCTCATCCACTTTAACATTTATGCTTTCCACAATAGTACAAGTTCTTTTGTTGTAGCATCTATAGGCTTTGCTCTTGTTGGAGTACCCAAGAAAAATGCCCTCATCACATCTAGGATCAAACTTCCCTAAATTCTGATCTTCCCTTCTGATGTAACATTTACTACCAAAAACTTTGAAATGTTTTATTGTGGTTGGTCTTCCTTTCCATAGCTCATAGGGATTTTTGTGATGATTGACTCTTAACTGAGCTCTGGTGATAATATACACTGCTGTACTAACTACCTCTTTCCAAAAACCATCAGGAAGCTTTGACTCATTCAACATAGCTCTAGCCATATTTTCAATAGTTCTATTTTTTCTTTCAACTACTCCATTTTGTTGAGGAGTTCTTGCTGCTGAAAATTCCCTCTTAATCCCTTGTTGCTCACAATAATCCACAAATTCATTTGAAGTGAATTCTCCTCCTCTATCTGATCTTAAGAATTTTATTCTTTTGTCTATTTCATTCTCTATCATTTCTTTGAAGGCTTTAAACTTGTCAAGGGCTTTAGATTTTTCTTTCAGAAAGGTAACCCAAGTCATTCTAGAGAAATCATCTATGAAAAGCATGAAGTAACTCTCTCCTTGTATACTCTGAGTTCTGGTGGGACCACACAAATCAGTATGAATAAGATCTAAAGGTTTGGATGACATGTACCCTTTAGCCTTAAAGTTGGTTCTAGTTTGCTTTCCATGTTGACAAGGACCACAAATAGTATTTTGGGGTCTTTTCAATTTAGGTAAGTCTCTGACTTCTTTCTTATGGCTAATGTTGATAAGATTATCAAAGCTCAAATGTCCCATTCTTTTATGCCATAGCCAACTTTCATCCTCTTGAGACAAAAAACACTTTTCCCTTTTTATCTCACTTAGCATGTAGAGGTTGTTAGGAGTTCGTCTTGCATTAGCAATGATTTTTCCATTCTCTACTTTCCTTATCTCACATCTATCAGAATAGAAAGTCACCATATGACCCTGATCACAAAGTTGGCTAACACTCAAAATATTATGTCTCAATCCTTCTACATAAAGCACATTTTCAGTTCTGGTTTTTCCATCTAAACTTAGAGAACCCTTTCCACAAATTTTAGCTGATCTGTTATCTCCAAAGCTAACTGACCCTCTACTAGTTTCTTTGAGAACTATAAACTTTTCTTTTTCTCCAGTCATGTGCCTAGAACATCCACTATCAAGGTACCATTTTTCTTCCTTATCTTGAGCATGAAGAGCAGTTTGAACTATCATAGATCTAGTTTTATTTCCATTTGTTTTCCTAACATTCACTTCACTAGATCTTTCCAATTTACACATTCTAGCTATATGCCCAAAATTATTGCATTTGTAACACATAATACTATCATCCATGAGTGGTGCAAAAGAATTAACATTTTTCTTAACATTGTCATTCACAATCCTAGTACAATGGATAGCTCTATGACCATATTTATTGCAAGAAAAACAATAGCCATGGAAAGTATTATGTAACCTGTTTGGAAGCCTTTGATGAGTGTTCCTTCTTTTGTGATCAACTCTTGTCCATTGCTCTCCTTTGTTTTCTTCTTTTCTGGTATCCTTTGGTTTTTGAAAGTTGAATTTATTTCTACTTGGATGTTCCTGCTTCTTGGATATGGAGATCTTCTTCCCTTTGCTTTCCAAGAAAAATATTTTGTTTAAGACTCATCTGTTCAAGTCTAACTCTTAGAGAAACCACCTCTTCTTCAAGTCTCTCACATTCAACTTCCTTCCCTTTCAAAACCTCTGTCAAAACCTGCTCAACTTTCTTTCCTTCTTCAACTAGGATCTTGAAGTCTGTGAGATTTTGAGATAGTTCTATTTTGGCCATCTCTTCTTCTTGATTTTGTTGTTTTAAAACAAAATTCTCTTCCCTAAATTTTTCTAGATTTCTTAGGGCCAAAAATAATTCCCCTTTCAAATCAAATTCAATCTCTTCATCACTTTTCATGCTCATATGATCTTTCGAGGGATCCTTCTCCAAGATGTTAGGCTCTTCCTGGAGAGACCCGCTCTGATACCAATTGAAGAACATAGACTTATACTGAGAGGGGGGTGAATAGTATAAGATGCAACCATTTAAAAAACTTTACTTTAGATAGCAGTGGCATCACCATAACATTAACCATCATAGAAAGCAACACACAAAGAAGAGCCATTTTAATGTGGTTCACCCAATATGGGCTACATCCATAGAAATATTTTCACTAAAAGATTTCTCAATCAAGTTCTTTGGGAAATCCTTTCCCTATTACAAATTTTATGAACTTCCTATCCAAAGGAGAATCCTTCCCCTCAACAAGTATTTATGAGCCTCCTGCCCAAAGGAGAATCCTTCCCCTCAACAAGTATTTATGAGCCTCCTACCCAAAGGAGATGTCCTATCCCCTCAACAAGTATTTATGAGCCTCCTACCCAAAGGAGATGTCCTATCCCCCAAAGCTCTAGAAATGATACTTCAGAAGATCACTGCCTCTTCTATCGCTAGCAGGTGGAACTCCTTTCCATAGAAGACGTCCTGTCCTCCTTGCTCTGGCTCTAGAGACTTCTGTCCTCACTGATCACCTCCATAGCTGCTCATCAAAACTTGTACTAAACACAATCAGTCGGTCCAACACAAGTCCTCTCAAACTCTATCACAAATCTGCACCAAACTCAGTCCTCTAGTCCAACACAAATCTGCTCTCAAATCTCTATCAGATCTGTCCCAAGCTTAAGCCAAAATCTTGAACAAATCAATCACAACTGCTCACAAGTCTTCACCAAGACTTCATCAAATCTGTCCACAAGTTCTTCAACAAGAACCTATCCAAATCAGTCCTAGCAAGCTCACCAAGAACTTGCCCAAATCAGCTCAAGCAAGTTTACCAAGAAACTTGCCCAATGTGAACACACAAAGAGAATTGTTAGAGACCCAATGTGTTTCATCCAATCATATCAAATCAATATCATAGAAGCATAAAGAGAATTTTTAGAGACTCAATATGTTCTATCCTTCAACTCTCAATCTCAACTCAAATCAATCTCATAGAAGCATAAAGAGAATTGTTAGAGACTCAATATGTTCTATCCTTCAACTTTCAATCTCAACTCAAATCAATCTCATAGAAGCATAAAGAGAATTGTTAGAGACTCAATATGTTCTATCCTTCAACTCTCAACAACCAAACAACTCAATTAGGGTTTCAACAACTTATAGCAATGGCATAAGCTTCTCACTCAAAAACCCTAAAGCAAACTTCAAATGCTTCCACTCTCATAAACCAGAATTATGCAATAACTCATAAACTCATCATGATCTCATAATGCATAATCAATACTTCCACTTTCAGAAAATAAGATCCACTCCAAATAAGGAAACTTAATTTAATCCTTTTCACTCCAAACTTATTTTTAGAAAACCATCAATCAATAATAACCATGGAAGAATGTGCCCATACCTTTACTTTGATGAAGAAGGAGAACTCAAAATCTGTCACAACACTAACTCTCAATTTGCCACAAATTAGAGTTAGCAACAATGGAATAATGCACAATGATAAGAGTCCTAATAACACCTTATCACTCCAACTCATCAATAATCAAAACTCACAAATATACATATCAACAATATTCCTTTACACCTTATAACTCCTACTTAATATATCACAAAATAACTTCAACCTCAAAAATAATTACAAGAGAATATCCACTCAATAACTCCAAAGGCTTTCTAACCCCAATATGACATTAAGCACAATTATTCCTTAAACCCTTATAACTCCTAAAATACATTTACTTCTAAATGCATTTACCACATAAACATTAAGCATCAATAATAACAATGTCAAAGCAATATTTCTATTTAACCTTATACCTCCATCCAATTACCAACAATAATTTGCCAAGTCAAATCAAATATTCCACATTATCAACAAAAGATCTACCTTGGCCAAAAATCAATTCTCCAACCTTAGGAGAAGTGTGGAGACACCAACATAAGCACCAAAGTGCTTCCTCCTCCAAACTCATGGCCCAAGGCAACTGTTGTACCATGTGCACAATAATCCATGACCAAAAATGAAACATGCCCGACGTGAATCGATCTCGACACCTCTGCCTAGCGAGCGCCTTCGCTCCACTACCTCCGCCGTTGGAGCACAAGTGCCCAATAAAACTCTCAAGCACCACTCATCGTTTTACCTTCCCTTTGCTCGTAAAAATTAAAGACAAACATATTTGTCTTCCTCATAGGCGTACGAAATCAGAACTTAAACATAGAGCAATATGAAACTCAAAAATCATAGAGCAATCCAAAATCGAAGGTCATAGAGCAATACGAATTCGAAGGTAATCACGCAAATCGGAGGTGTATTGAACCTTAGGAATTAATGCCCTTTAATAGTCTTTTGCATCCCATGCAAGTTGACGTCGGCGCTCCTTCCAAACAAATGACGTCGATGAGGTAAGTCTTCTACATTGGCATCGCTAAGGGTTTAGAAACCCTTTCAATAATAATTATTAAATTAATAATTATTATTTTATTAATAATAAACTTAACTTAAAACCTTTTCAAAGGTTTGAGTTAATTTATTTATTAATAATCAAAATGGACTTTTAAGGTTTTTTCAAGGAGCAAAAACCTTTTCATTAAGCCAAGATGGTTTTAATAAAAACCCTTAATGAGTCCAGATGGTTTTAAGAAAAACCTTTAACCTTGTCACCATGGTTTTAATTAAAAACCCTTAAACAAACATCATGGAACTTTCAAGATATTTTTGGCACCAAACTCTTTTTGACATCAGCACAAATTCCTTTTGATATCAACACAAACTCCTTTTGACATCAATGACAACTCACAACCATGAAGCTAGGCAACATACCCAAAATTGCCAACAATCTCCCCCTTTGTCATTGATGGCAAACCACTACTGAAACCACTACCAATTGTCAAAACTGAAACCAACTAAAACCATCCTCTGAAGCTTTGCTCCCCCTGACTCAAGGCTCTCCCCCTTACTCAAATCTCTCCCCCTTTGTCATCAATGGCAAAGGGTCACCTTTGGGGCTCAGGGCTAAGAATGAGCCTCTTAGCTTAGCCCCTCCCCCACATCTTGTTGAGGTGATTAATTCTGGGGTGGGAGTAAAACTACTCCCAAATTCTTCCTTAAATACTCAAAAGTCTCTCTTGGAAGAGGTTTGGTGAAAATGTCAACAATCTGTTCCTTAGTAGGCACATATTCCAGCTTAACCTGCTTGTCCTGAACCTGCTCTCTCAGAAAGTGATATTTTATGGGAATATGCTTTGTTCTTGAGTGCATTATTGGATTCTTGGAGATACTTATGGCACTTGTATTATCACACAATATGGAAATGGGTTGATCATGCTTTATTTTGAAATCCTCCAAGGTAGTCTTCATCCATAAAACTTGTGTACAACAAGCTACTGTTGCTATGTATTCTGCCTCTATTGTAGACAAGGAAATTGAAGGTTGTTTCTTGCTTAACCAAGCAACTAAACAATTCCCCAAAAAGAAAGCTCCACCACTGGTGCTTTTTCTATCATCAATATTTTCGGCCCAATCTGCATCTGTAAAAGCTATGAGAGTGAACTTATCGCTCTTGGGATACCAAAGCCCAAGATCCATAGTGCCTTTCAGATATCTGAGAATCCTTTTTACTGCCATAACATGAGTTTATTTTGGTGCAGCCTGAAACCTTGCAACTAGTCCCACTGCCTGCATGATGTCTGGTCTGGTAGTTGTAACATAAAGCAAACTTCCAATCATGGATCTGTACAACCTTTGATCTACCTCTAGAGATTCATCATCCTTGCTCAACTTACACCCTGTAATCATTGGAGTACTAACAGGTTTGCTATCCTCCATACCAAAATTTTTTAGCATCTCTCTTATGTACTTGCCTTGTGAGAGAAATATTCCTTCTTCTGATTGGGCAATCTGAAGTCCTAAGAAGAAGGACAATTCCCCAATCATGGACATCTCAAATTCACTCTGCATATTTTTAGCAAAATATTTACACATTTTGGTGTTATTACCTCCAAAAATGATATCATCAACATAAACAACCACAATTAAGATATTATTTCCATCATTTTTGATATACAAATTGCTATCTGCCATACCTTTTCTAAAACCTTGTTTCTGAAGATACCTGTCAAGCCTCGAATACCAAGCCCTAGGAGCTTGTTTCAAACCATACAATGCCTTTTTCAATCTACACACAAAATCTGAATTTTTTGAAAGTAAGAACCCTTCTGTTGTTCAATGTAGACTTCTTCTAACACACCATTTAGAAAAGCTGATTTGACATCCATCTGATAGACCTTGAAGTTTTTAAAACTTGAAAAAGCCAAAAACATTCTGATAGCCTCAAGACGAGCAATTGGAGCAAAATTTTCTTCAAAATCAATTCCTTCTACTTGAGCATAACCTTTGCAAACTAACCTTGCTTTATTTCTGACTACCTCGACCATCTTCATTTAGCTTGTTTCTGAAGACCCACTTAGTGCCAATGACATTTTTATCTTTAGGTCTTGGAACAAGTTCCCAAGTCTCACTCTTCTCTATCTGTTCCAATTCTTCATTCATAGCATTTATCCAAAACTTATCTACACAAGCTTCATTGAGATATTTTGGCTCAATCTGAGATAACAACGAAACATCTGTATGGGAATTTGAAGATATGATTCTTCTCCTTGTCTGTCTGACTTCTGGATTACCAATGATTTGATCCTTTGGATGGTGTTTCTGAACATATCTGGATGGAGTTTTAGGAAGGAGTTGTTGTCTTTCCTCTTCTTCTTTATCTGAATCCTCCCTGAATTCTTCTTGGCAATCTTCATCATCAATTTCCTGAACTGGTTCTCTTATCCCTATTTTCTCATCCACTATAACATTTATGCTTTCCACAATAGTACAAGTTCTTTTGTTGTAGCATCTATAGGCTTTGCTCTTGTTGGAGTACCCAAGAAAAATGCCCTCATCACATCTAGGATCAAACTTCCCTAAATTCTGATCTTCCCTTCTGATGTAACATTTACTACCAAAAACTCTGAAATGTTTTACTGTGGTTGGTCTTCCTTTCCATAGCTCATAGGGAGTTTTGTGATGATTGACTCTTAACTGAGCTCTGGTGATAATATACACTGTTGTACTAACTACCTCTTTCCAAAAACCATCAGGAAGCTTTGACTCATTCAACATAGCTCTAGCCATATTTTCAATAGTTCTATTTTTTCTTTCAACTACTCCATTTTGTTGAGGAGTTCTTGTTGCTGAAAATTCCCTCTTAATCCCTTGTTGCTCACAATAATCCACAAATTCATTTGAAGTGAATTCTCCTCCTCTATCTGATCTTAAGCATTTTATTCTTTTGTCTGTTTCATTCTCTATCATTTCTTTGAAGGCTTTAAACTTGTCAAGGGCTTCAGATTTTTCTTTCAGAAAGGTAACCCAAGTCATTCTAGAGAAATCATCTATGAAAAGCATGAAGTAACTCTCTCCCTGTATACTCTGAGTTCTGGTGGGACCACACAAATCAGTATGAATAAGATCTAAAGGTTTGGATGACATGTACCCTTTAGCCTTAAAGTTGGTTCTAGTTTGCTTTCCATGTTGACAAGGACCACAAATAGTATTTTGGGGTCTTTTCAATTTAGGTAAGTCTCTGACTGCTTTCTTATGGCTAATGTTGATAAGATTATCAAAGCTCAAATGTCCCATTCTTTTATGCCATAGCCAACTTTCATCCTCTTGAGACAAAAAACACTTTTCCCTTTTTATCTCACTTAGCATGTAGAGGTTGTTAGGAGTTCGTCTTGCATTAGCAATGATTTTTCCATTCTCTACTTTCCTTATCTCACATCTATCAAATAATAAAGTCACCATATGACCCTGATCACAAAGTTGGCTAACACTCAAAATATTATGTCTCAATCCTTCTACATAAAGCACATTTTTAGTTCTGGTTTTTCCATCTAAACTTAGAGAACCCTTTCCACAAATTTTAGCTGATCTGTTATCTCCAAAGCTAACTGACCCTCTACTAGTTTCTTTGAGAACTATAAACTTTTCTTTTTCTCCAGTCATGTGCCTAGAACATCCACTATCAAGGTACCATTTTTCTTCCTTATCTTGAGCATGAAGAGCAGTTTGAACTATCATAGATCTAGTTTTATTTCCATTTGTTTTCCTAACATTCACTTCACTAGATCTTTCCAATTTACACATTCTAGCTATATGCCCAAAATTATTGCATTTGTAACACATAATACTATCATCCATGAGTGGTGCAAAAGAATTAACATTTTTCTTAACATTGTCATTCACAATCCTAGTACAATGGATAGCTCTATGACCATATTTATTGCAAGAAAAACAATAGCCATGGAAAGTATTATGTAACCTGTTTGGAAGCCTTTGATGAGTGTTCCTTCTTTTGTGATCAACTCTTGTCCATTGCTCTCCTTTGTTTTCTTCTTTTCTGGTATCCTTTGGTTTTTGAAAGTTGACTTTATTTCTGTTGGATGTTCCTGCTTCTTGGATATGGAGATCTTCTTCCCTTTGCTTTCCAAGAAAAATATTTTGTTTAAGACTCATCTGTTCAAGTCTAACTCTTAGAGAAACCACCTCTTCTTCAAGTCTCTCACATTCAGCTTCCTTCCCTTTCAAAACCTCTGTCAAAACCTGCTCAACTTTCTTTCCTTCTTCAGCTAGGATCTTGAAGTCTGTGAGATTTTGAGATAGTTCTATTTTGGCCATCTCTTCTTCTTGATTTTGTTGTTTTAAAACAAAATTCTCTTCCCTGACTTTTTCCAGATTTCTTAGGGCCAAAAAGAATTCCCCTTTCAAATCAAATTCAATCTCTTCATCACTTTTCGTGCTCATATGATCTTCTGAGGGATCCTTCTCCAAGTTGTTAGGCTCTTCCTGGAGAGACCCACTCTGATACCAATTGAAGAACATAGACTTATATTGAGAGGGGGGGTGAACAGTATAAGATGCAACCATTTAAAAAACTTTACTTTAGATAGCAGTGGCATCACCATAACATTAACCATCACAGAAAGCAACACACAAAGAAGAGCCATTTTAACGTGGTTCACCCAAGATGGGCTACATCCATAAAAATATTTTCACTAAAAGCTTTCTCAATCAAGTTCTTTGGGAAATCCTTTCCCTATTACAAATTTTATGAACTTCCTATCCAAAGGAGAATCCTTCCCCTCAACAAGTATTTATGAGCCTCCTGCCCAAAGGAGAATCCTTCCCCTCAACAAGTATTTATGAGCCTCCTACCCAAAGGAGATGTCCTATCCCCCAAAGCTCTGGAAATGATACTTCAGAAGATCACTGCCTCTTCTATCGCTAGCAGGTGGAACTCCTTTCCATAGAAGACATCCTGTCCTCCTTGCTCTAGCTCTAGAGACTTCTGTCCTCATTGATCACCTCCACATCTGCTCATCAAAACCTGTACTAAACATAGTCAGTCGGTCCAGCATAAGTCCTCTCAAACTCTATCACAAATCTGCACCAAACTCAGTCCTCTGGTCCAACACAAATCTGCTCTCAAATCTCTATCAGATCTGTCCCAAGCTTAAGCCAAAATCTTGAACAAATCAATCACAACTGCTCACAAGTCTTCACCAAGACTTCATCAAATCTATCCACAAGTTCTTCAACAAGAACCTATCCAAATCAGTCCTAGCAAGCTCACCAAGAACTTGCCCAAATCAGCTCAAGCAAGTTTACCAAGAAACTTGCCCAATGTGAACACACAAAGAGAATTGTTAGAGACCCAATGTGTTTCATCCAATCATATCAAATCAATCTCATAGAAGCATAAAGAGAATTGTTAGAGACTCAATATGTTCTATCCTTCAACTCTCAATCTCAACTCAAATCAATCTCATAGAAGCATAAAGAGAATTGTTAGAGACTCAATATGTTCTATCCTTCAACTTTCAATCTCAACTCAAATCAATCTCATAGAAGCATAAAGAGAATTGTTAGAGACTCAATATGTTCTATCCTTCAACTCTCAACAACCAAACAACTCAATTAGGGTTTCAACAACTTATAGCAATGGCATAAGCTTCTCACTCAAAAACCCTAAAGCAAACTTCAAATGCTTCCACTCTCATAAACCAGAATTATGCAATAACTCATAAACTCATCATGATCTCATAATGCATAATCAATACTTCCACTTTCAGAAAATAAGATCCACTCCAAATAAGGAAACTTAATTTAATCCTTTTCACTCCAAACTTATTTTTAGAAAACCATCAATCAATAATAACCATGGAAGAATGTGCCCATACCTTTACTTTGATGAAGAAGGAGAACTCAAAATCTGTCACAACACTAACTCTCAATTTGCCACAAATTAGAGTTAGCAACAATGGAATAATGCACAATGATAAGAGTCCTAATAACACCTTATCACTCCAACTCATCAATAATCAAAACTCACAAATATACATATCAACAATATTCCTTTACACCTTATAACTCCTACTTAATATATCACAAAATAACTTCAACCTCAAAAATAATTACAAGAGAATATCCACTCAATAACTCCAAAGGCTTTCTAACCCCAATATGACATTAAGCACAATTATTCCTTAAACCCTTATAACTCCTAAAATACATTTACTTCTAAATGCATTTACCACATAAACATTAAGCATCAATAATAACAATGTCAAAGCAATATTTCTATTTAACCTTATACCTCCATCCAATTACCAACAATAATTTGCCAAGTCAAATCAAATATTCCACATTATCAACAAAAGATCTACCTTGGCCAAAAATCAATTCTCCAACCTTAGGAGAAGTGTGGAGACACCAACATAAGCGCCAAAGCGCTTCCTCCTCCAAACTCATGGCCCAAGGCAAATTTTTTACCACATGCACAATAATCCATGACCAAAAATGAAACATGCCCGACGCGAATCGATCTCGACACCTCTGCCTAGCGAGCGCCTTCGCTCCACTACCTCCACCGTTGGAGCACAAGTGCCCAACAAAACTCTCAAGCACCACTCATCGTTTTACCTTCCCTTTGCTCATAGAAATTAAAGACAAACATATTTGTCTTCCTCACAGGCATACGAAATCAAAACTTAAACACAAAGCAATACGAAACTCAAAAATCATAGAGCAATCCAAAATCGAAGGTCACAGAGCAATACGAATTCGAAGGTAATCACACAAATCGGAGGTGTATTGAACCTTAGGAATTAATGCCCTTTAATAGTCTTTTGCATCCCATGCAAGTTGACGTCGGCGCTCCTTCCAAACAAACGACGTCGACGAGGTAAGTCTTCTACATTGGCGTCGCTAAGGGTTTAGAAACCCTTTCAATAATAATTATTAAATTAATAATTATTATTTTATTAATAATAAACTTAACTTAAAACCTTTTCAAAGGTTTGAGTTAATTTATTTATTAATAATCAAAATGGACTTTTAAGGTTTTTTCAAGGAGCAAAAACCTTTTCATTAAGCCAAGATGGTTTTAATAAAAACCCTTAATGAGTCCAGATGGTTTTAAGAAAAACCTTTAACCTTGTCACCATGGTTTTAATTAAAAACCCTTAAACAAACATCATGGAACTTTCAAGATATTTTTGGCACCAAACTCTTTTTGACATCAACACAAATTCCTTTTGATATCAACACAAACTCCTTTTGACATCAATGACAACTCACAACCTTGAAGCTAGGCAACATACCCAAAATTGCCAACACTAATCTTGTATTTTCTAGCATTTAGACCTTAGAACTATTTGTCACCTACTAAAAATCAATTTCTATTTATTCATTAAGGATAAAAGAAAGGGAAAGAAACTAGTTAATATTTATCATTTATGGGACTAAATAAATCTCTAATATTATTATCATTGAAGGTAAACTTACATATATTTTGCATTAGGATAGTTTGTTGTATAACCTTTCTTGAACCCTTACTCTTGAAAGAGATTAAAGAGTTTAAGAGGTTTTAAATTCCAGTCTTATAAGGCATGTTAAAATCTTGATACAAGATTATTAAGAAGTTATGTCAACTTGATATTTGCACCTAAAAAAAGAAAAGAAAATCTATGACAATGATTACATGTTAGATAAAGAAGAGTGCAAAAGAAAGATCATTCTTTGTGCCATTAATTCAAAGAAGAGCATCATTCAGAGTCAGCCAAATGTAGCACCATAGCAAGACACTATTATAAAGAAGTAAAATATTTAAAGGGAGTGCAATAGAACTCATAGTACTCAGCATATTAAGGAGGCAAGATCCATCGAAGATATAAGTACTACTTAGAAAACTAGAGCCCTCATCATAGAATACAATCCTCACTAGACGACTGTAGACACCTAAAAGTTGCACATGGTCACTTATTCATTATTCATGGTTAATTAATTTGCAAAAGCCACCAAATTGCATTAATTAATCTCAAAACACTTTACATTTATAAAAAGGGCTCTCCATAAGCCCCTTTAGGCCATCTAAGCCCTTTCCTATGCCTAATCATGGTTCTCATGCAACCACCTTCAAAAAGTCTTATCATGGTAACTCTAACCTTGATTTAAAGTTAACTTAATGATAAATTACACTTTACAACTTAAACACATGATTAGTTAGGATTAATCAAGATTAACACTAATATTATCCTCACACATGTGTGCACCCATGACTTGCATGAGATATTTTAAATATGCTTGATTTAACCATGATCTAACCTAGGATCTAATTAATCAAGGTTAACCCTAACCTTTTCTCACACGTGTGCACCTAGATATTTCTAGATATTTAGGAGATTCCTTTTTAGGGTATGTGAGGGGATGACTCACCTTCCACCTCACTTATTTAACCTTACCATGGTTGGGATCTAACCCAGGGTTCATGCCACCTCACAAGGGACACCTCACCCTCCTAAGCTCTCCAAAAGCTATAAATATGAGTACTTTTCCTCCTAAATCCATCCATATCATTCAACATAATATAACTCTACAAAAATTACATTAGAATTCTATCCATAAATAAATCATCCATAAACCATAAAATCACCATGACAACCCCACCATTTGCACCTTCTTGTCTTCCCTTTTGATAGGTCTTGACAGGTACAAGAGCATATTCGACATCGACCAGGAGCTGCTATAATCACAGGACAACAATATTCTAAAATATCCTAAACAATCCTACTACAGTTCCAGTTGCTAGGTACCCAATGACCCAATTCGATTTCTAGGTAGGGTGCAACTCTGACCAAAGTGTATTTTTAGCAAATATAAAGTTACAAAACCCTCCCTACAGGTATACTTTACTATTTTTAGTCACTTATAGTCAATTACAAAAACTTCATTTATGTATTTTACTAGTTTATTCAGTGTAATTTGTCTTTATTACTATGGGATCTAATCCATGATAGGTCCCCAAACACACTAACCCTATTTTGTAGGTCAAATAGGTTTAGAGGATGGTTTGACTAACTATGGCATGCATGCACTAGGCCCACACCCCTTGAGGATCATTGAAAGACCAATCCAGGATGTATTTGATAGTTAACTTTAAGAAAAGGGACATTCACCATGTTGAATCCTTGTTTTGTAGCCTTCTAAGGCAAATTTATGAACATGGAATATATCTAACCCCTTTTTATTATTAATACAATTTCATAGAATTTATACCCATTTTTTGTTGAGTTCAATGACCAATGTCATTATAGATGACAATGCTAGCTAGACAACATCATCATAGGATATAGCACCATATAGGAATCCAATATAAAAAATACATATACAGTGTCATTTAAATTACCAACAACACAATGCTTTTTAAGAACATCATGGAAGCAAAGGTGAAAAAGTTTTATCATGGCAAATAATACCATCAAGAGGCCACCATGGAAGTAAATATCACCAAGGTGACAAGCACCATCTAGGAAAACAATTCCATCAAAGTAAACAACACCATAGTGAAGACATATGTTAGCAGGGAGGAAAATATTGTTGAGAAGTCAAAACGCCATTGTAGTACCATAGAGAAGCACAAGCATCATAGAGAAATGCAATCCCCATAGAACTAAGACAAGCTGAAACATTAAGTGCCAAATAAAGGGAAGTAAAATCATTTTCTATGCACAAACACTAGGTAGTTAAGCTGAATGTTACTATTTTCAAGCATTAGAAAATTTGAATTTATCTCAAGTGCCAACCAACATTGCATGTATTCTACCATGTAACATGAAGGAAGTGAATAGGTAGAGTTTGAGATGCTTCAGAGAGAGTTACAAATAGGGATCCATGTAAGGAATCCTAACCAAACCTCACATGATTGAAACCAAGTAATCATCCTCTCTTCACACATTCAAAGACAAGGGAAGCACAATGAAACACAGTGCAAGATAACGTTTTCCAAGCAACACACCATTAAGGAGGTAAATTAGGGTTTCTAAAGGTTTATTAAATTTTACTAAGGTTAAAAGGAGAAATAAGAAGTGTATATTTTTAATTATTAATTTTGCTAAGGTTTATTAAGTTTAATGGAGAGATAAGAAGGTTAATAGGGAAATTAATACCTTAATTGCTTTTTAAAGTTTTGGAGTGATAAGTAGGCATTAGTATATTTAATTTGAAGTTTTTTTTTAAAGGGTTATTTAACATTTGAAAGCTTTATTGGTTTATTATTTTTTGAAATTCAAAAGTCATAGAATATTTACAAATAATTTAACTATGGAGAGATAAGGAATTCTACTTACAATTTAGGAATTTTTAATTTGCAAAATTATTAGTTTTATAGTTTCTAATTAATTAGGGAGCCATAAGGTATTCAACTACAAAGGTTCTTGACAAACTTGGAAACTTGAAATTTATCATTCAAAACCTAGGGAGTCAAAAGGATGTCTACTTCTAGGAACTCAATGGATAATGATATGGAAAATATAATTAGAAAAGAAAGGGCAAATGTCATAAAAACTAGAATAAAAAATTACTTACAAAAACTAAAAGAAAATTAGATTTAGCTTCAAAATTGATCTATAGTGAAGCAATAGAAGAAAGATTTAAAACTTTACAATACTATCTACATGCTAGGGTTATTGAAGCAATTGATAATGGAATTCCTTTGGATATTGGTAGCATATTGTATATAGAATTGCTTACACTCAAATATCACAAATAAGAAAACATAAAACAAAAGTAATTGATTGAATCCCTTAAGAAGAAAGCAAAAATAGACGAATACTTTTTGGAAATGATATTTCATTCTTCATGCAATATTGATACATCAAGTTCATCTAATTAAGAATATTACCATGATGCTTTAAGCGAATATCTAGAAGTCTCTATACTTAAGAAGACATGTGATATGAAGAACAAAGGCAAAGGGAAAATTCTTTTATAGGAATCTAATGATAATATGATAGTTCAAGAAAGCACAAAGACTGAAGAACATGAAGTTGAGACTAAATATGAAGACAAGCAAGAAGAAAAGGAACCTGATCATGATGAAGTACATATAAAATGCAAAGTGAATTAAAGTATGAAGACTATATTGAAGACTAAATTCTTCAATAACCAAATAATGTAATACAATGGGGTGTTTTAGAATATTACATTATTTGGTACATGCCAATGTACCACCTTGGTACATTATTAGATTAGATGTGTGTCTTATATTAGAGTGTGAGTTTATATCTCATGTAATGTAATAATGTGTAGGAAATGCACAAGTATCATGTAATTATGTATGCAAGTGTTGTGAGTGTAAATGTGCACAAGTGTCCATTATGTAAGAGTACACATGTGTTCTTAGAATAGGAAAGTGAAGAGTTACAAAGAAGAGTGAAGGTCAAGAGTGCACCATATGAGGAGTCACATACAATTATATATTTGTGATAAAGCATTGTAATTTGTATAGAAAATGCATAGCTTCATGCATGCATTAGTAGACCTTTATTCAATAGCATTTTTAGTATTTCCATGAGCATTTCCATGTGATTATTCTGTGAGTATTTTTGAGTTATTCTATTTGATATTATATTATGAATTATCTATTGAATTTATTATATTGCAACTTTATTATATTCGATCCTATGATTATTTTCTTGTAAGATTTACATTAAGTATTAGGCTTCAAAAGCCATCAAGATTGCAAAATTTCTTGGACCTCCTTTACTTTTGGTTTGAATATTTATGAAAATTTCACTACTGCTTTGTTAGAATTCATCCTATACTAGCCACTTGTTGGGGGACTTCTCTATCTCACCCACACTTAGTTGGACATTGCATTTCGTATTAGTTATTGTTATAGGTATCTATAAGACCCCCTTTAGAGTCACTAGACAATGGAAAATCCGATCCTTTGATACATGAGAGGTACATATAATATGGGTATTCAATACTCTACTAGATAATATTTGATTTTTATAGGATTATCAAATGTATATTGGGCTTATGATTTGGACTAATGATGCTCTACACTATGTTTATATTTTATCTTAGTTTTGGACTAATCTCTTTGTGTTGAAGAGGATGGTCCACTATCTATCAATATTCTATGCAAGTTAGCAATGTTATTTTAATGAGTCCATTAAAAACCTCCCATGGATGCTCATGATTTTGGAACTCTTGGGTATTCCATAGTAGTTTTCAATAATCCTTTATTTAATAATAAAAAATCCATCAAGCTTGTCTATAATGTAGTGTTTGATCAACAAAATGAGCATATTGAGTTTTTGGTGCACTATGTTTGATGGTTTTGTGCTTACACTACCTTTTTTACAATTGTGTGAGTAACTTAGAGTATGAGAGTGCATCTTAAGAGGGATAATTGATAAGGGTCTCTTTCCATGTCCTCCATTTAACTTAATAAGGGATATTATAATATGTAGTGTTAATCATCACTTAAGGCCACAACCAAATTTTATATTATATTTATTTGCATAGCCCTATAGGCTTTTGTACACCTTGTATAGCTAGGTTTATTAGAATATTTTAATAATAAACCTTAAGGTTTTTTACTTAACCATGACCTAAGGTCACACTTAATTTAGGTATTTATACCACTTGTGACCAAGAATTTCTTTATTAGTTAAAGTGTTTTTTCTTCCTTTTAGTGAGATTACTTTAGTGTCTATAGACATCCTTTATATTGCATTATCTCTGTGTATGAGTAATTCTTTATTTCTATGTGATAAATTGATTCCATTCATTTTTGCAAGTATTGCTAAATATGACAAAATGTTTTAGAACTATAAATTTGTAAAGGAAACCAATATTTTTTACAAAATTATAAGAATATAACATAATTTATCCTTTGATATAATGAAACAAGACTAATTTAAAGGTACTATATTCTTTTCTAATATTCGAACAATTCAATTTCAAGAGTGGTACTCTTGGGTTACTTTTATAATGAATTCATCAAGTCAAAATTAGGTTATACTAATATATATTTCTTGTTTTTAGGGAAGGTTTATGGTATTGGTATATCTTATGTAAACAATTTTATTTATATATTATCAAATAACTATGTCATAAAAGGCTATCCTATATTATAACTATGTTTTTTCTCAAAAATATGAGATGATATTCAATAATTATACTAATGTAGAGTTACAATCAATAATCTTAAGGTATTGGATGGTACCTTCCTTTCTTTGTATTTTTGAAGTCTTTAATTTTTAATTCATACAACCATTTTTAATGGTTCCTCACATTTATTGTCCTTGTCTATAGATTTTGCACTAACAACACCATATTTTTTGAACTACCTATTTTATTGAGAATAACGTGTCAAGAATTATATAGAAATATAAACTATTAACATTATTTAGTAGTTTAAATTATAATATAGTAGTTTAAAACATGATTTAACAACAATTTATTTTGTATTTTTGAAAATTTGGTATAAAAAATTGAGTTTAATTATTATAAATTATTATAGTCATAAATGTTATTTTATACAAATATATTACTATATTCATATCTAATTTTAATTAATTATTTGTTATTATTTTATTTAATTTAAAACATAAGAAATTATCATTAAATTCATATTTAATCTTAATTAGTCATTAACTATCATATCTTCTCATATAAATACATTATAGAATGATGCATCATCATTCTATGTGACCCTTGTTTTGTTTATTTTTTGAATGCATTCTAACCCTAACACTATTAGGGTGACTCAAGTTCCTTATGTTAATCCATCATAGGTAATTACAAACAATAAGAATTATCTTTACTAGACCTTTTTAAATATTCATTGTGACTCCATTCCATAGCTATAGTTTCCTTAAACTTCTATAGAAAAAAATTCATTTTTATTGAAATCAAATTACTTTATCATAGTTAACCATTTTTAACTATTCATTGTAAATCCATTCCATAGCTATGGTTTTTTTGTAATGAATAAAAAAATGTTTAGAATAAAAATTTGATATTATCTATTTATAAAATTGAATAGAGATCAAATTTTAACAACTATAACAAAACAATACACCACTTTCTTAAAATTACCATTTTTCATAATTTTGAGTTGGACTTTGATATTTCCTACTTCTTGTACAAAATCAATGTTAAACTTAGCAAATAACTTATCCTTTTAGGCTTATCATATTAGCATTTATGACCTTAAGCTCAAAAATTATAACAATCAACATTATCTAATACATGTACCTGGCTTTCTCATTCCACTTAACCTCCTCTTGAAACTATGTGGACAATTTTTTCATCTAAACAAGTTGTTAAAGTAAAGTCAAAAAATTCCAATTGATAAGGAAATATTGTCATCATAAATTATTATAACATATTATAAACCAAATGTAACTCAAAATTAACTAGGAAAATGTTTCATATGTCTTACTAAACTCATCATACCAATCCAAAATAACTTATTTCTATCTCAACCTATGAAAAAAAATTTTAGGGCAATTTTCGTGCACTCTTTGCCACATTTACCTTACTATTTGATAAGACTAAAATAAATGTTGAAGTAACTCAGGATTATTATAATTTATGCACCTAGGAATTAAGATACAAAATTTAGCTAAATTCATCATAGAAGGCACCTTAAGATGTAAAATGTTCCATGCAAGCAACTTTTTGAAAATTACTATACAAAACTTTCATGCTTGAGCGCTAAATTTTTTACAAAGTCTAAAAAATATTCACTTTTTATTTATCATTAATCTTGGTGGAAACCACTATCTAGGGTTAAGGTCCTATAAAATATTTTAACCAAAATATCATAGATATATCTACCATTGGATCAACTCCAATCCTTGAATTTGTTACATGCCAAGGTAGTGGAGAGTTTATCTTAAAGCTCATCATTGAATAGACCTTACACTATCAAAATAGGGATCTTGAGGTGGGATGAAAGGAAAAGTGTTGTTTAATATCATGCCATGACTTCCACCTAGCAAGACTAATGTTCCAAATATTAATGAATTGACATATTCCTCTCATGAATAAAATATTACCTTTCAATAATGGGTCTAAATCTAGGGGTCAATCACTAACCTACTCTATATATTTCCACCAAAAAGAACAAGTTGTAAAATTTAATCATTATCAAGTTATAGATCCATTGTAATTATGATCTCATCAGAAATCATCTAAGCTTTTTATAGGCCTATAACTAAGGTGAACCTTAAAAATTAAAATATTGAGCTTTTAAATTTTGATTAAACCATCTTAATCCCTATTGGAACCGATTATATTGAGGAGAAAATCCTAAATTTTATTTCCTTTAGCAATTTCATGATCTATTTTGATATTAGACCGACCCCTTGATAATAAGAACCAATAATATCTAACCCCCCTTATTATTGGGATGTGTATATTGCACCCAAGATATGGATACTTTTATTTGTGTTTCATCCTAGTGTTGCCATAAAAGACCATGTACAAATTGGGTAATATAATCAAAATAAGACTTTTAGAT
Organism: Wollemia nobilis; assembly: GCA_028583015.1. Taxonomy (NCBI): domain Eukaryota; kingdom Viridiplantae; phylum Streptophyta; class Pinopsida; order Araucariales; family Araucariaceae; genus Wollemia; species Wollemia nobilis. Next base: position 5,832,645 of record JAQPPZ010000676.1, on the reverse strand, counting down.
AATCAACAACATGAATAAAATTCATGGATAGCTATAAAAATATCTTTAACAATTTGTAGTATCCCTACCAAAGATAGGTATTTGGTGGTCTAGTCATAAAACTTGTGCTAAACTACCTATGAACCAATGCTATAAATACAATAGTAAGACTTTAAATATAAATTAAATTCCTAGGTATTTGATCATGTTCCCATGTTTTTTCTTCCATTCATCATGAATGTAGTAAGGTCTTGGTTGATATTAAAAAAGGATTAACTATATCATGGTTGGTGATAGCTTGGATCCATAGAACTTGTAAAAGGCATATATTATGGATTGGGAATTTTTAATTTCTTCTTAGTCATTGTACAAAAAGGATAGAGTCATGAAAAAGTGTGAGTTTACCACTACACTTCCATTTGGAAGAAAAACTCCCTTAAGCACTTTTACCTATAATGCGTTTTCAAAGATATAGCCCAATACATATATAACAATGACATGCAAAATTATGGATAAAGGACATCCCTATATAATATATAATTGTAATGGAATTGAATCTAAAAGAGAATCATTAACAATAATGAATTTTGAATTATTATTGAACAAGAGGACTACTTTATTTTTAATCTAGTTCTAAATCCTAGCCATCATAATATTTTGCAGATGAAGGGCCATTGAATTCGATAATAAGCCTTATCAAATTCTAGATTCATAAAGAATATATACCACCCTAATTTTGCATCCCACTCACGATACTCTTATTCTAAAATAAAATAATCTAGAATGAATATTCCCTTCAAGTAAATAGTTTATTTTAGGTATGTAATTTGTTGAATAATTAGGCTAATTATTTTAGATAATGATTTTGTTATCCTTGTATAATATATTCAATGTAGACTAATAAGTATCCACCCTAAGGCATTATATTTTTTAGTTTTCTTAGGAATCAAATTGATTAGATCTTTGTTGATAATTTCCCATAGTGAACTATTTCTATCTACTTGAACATCTAAAAATCTTACCCAATAGTATTTTTTTTGACTCTAAAATAAATCTATTGGGAGTCCATCTAAGCTTTAGGGATTTTTATTTGACATTGAGAATAAAGAATTAATGATATATTTCAAGGATAAGGGGATATCAAAAAGAAAATATTTGATCCTTATAAACTATTATAGGGAATAAAATTGGTAAAGTGACACAAGGTTGCTTTACTAAAATCCTTCTTATCATATTTAAATAATGATTCAAAGTGTAAAATAAAACCTGTAGCAACAACCTTATAATTTGTAATTAATTTTCCCTACACATATCTAATTTCAAATTTGTATTTCTTGTTATGCTTATGTTTGATGAAACAAAATCAAATACTAGCATGTATCTCTATATTCCAAGCGAGTTTACTTCAAAAAAAATGAATTGATCTTGCCAAATTTGAAAATCCATGTCTTGGAAGAGTGATTGTTTAGATCTTGAAATAAAACCAATAGAATATTTGTCACATATTGTTCATTATTTAGCTTCATGTCTTTCAAAATTCTACATAAAATTGGTATTTATAATAATGATATTGTTCACAATTGAATCTAACTTATCTCCCAAATGGATATCTTTAACTCATTTTAGACCATATTCAGTCCTTGCATATAATCCATATTATATATTAAGGGCACATTTATATAGTATAGTAAACCATTAAAACAATTATAAGGATCCCAAAATTATCTTGAAAAATATAAGAAAGTGATTAGAAAGACTAGAACCATAATAAAAAAATATCTTTCCATCCTAACTACCATATTTAATAGATAAGATATTTAAAACATAAATATACTAAAACTTACTAAATTTGTAATATGTCCTTCCTCATCTATTATTCTAACTAGACATTTTGTTTTAATAGTAGAGGTTGCTTAAGTACATTGAAAATGCCTAATCCATTTACAAAATTCATTAGGTAATAAGGGACGGTGAGGATAACCAAAATTCTATAATCACCTAAGTCCACCATGTTGAAGTCCTCTACCATAACTCATTCTACCACTAGGTTTTTCAATATTATCCACTCCAATAGAGAGTATTTTACCTATAAGTAGTTAGATATACAATCAGATTAAAAACTAAATTTTGAGAAAGACAAAGGTCACCCATACACATATATGCCAAGGATCATCATCCTAAGAAATTATTAGTTTCTTCATCTAGAAATGGAGGCATAAATGCATACATATTCATCCTTCATGGTGGGATGAATACAAAAAGAAACCTTTTTATATTGCTTGTATTGCAATATCTAATCTCCATCCATTGCATTTAACTTATTGTAATATTAACACATAATGTTTGTGACTATGAACTATATGTATTATATGGTATTTGCAATCTCTGAGTGTAAGATACTAACATTCTATAACATAATAATTATGTTAATAAGGACCTAAAACCATATGAGGGATCTGTAGTTAGATCCTCAATGGTATTTGACAATAAAAATATTTTTTCTTCCTTTAAGGTGATTTAGAGCAATCCCTATCCCTAACATCACTCATACAGGAAATATATACTAAACTATTGAACCAATTTAGAGCTTGATATTCAAGTCCATTTGAATTCATGCCCATGACTAGGTTTGGAAGCTTAAGAACTCTCCCTTTCATTCTTACATAATATAAAATTTTCTAATTTCTTTATAATTTCTAAGATATGATCTTAAAAATAGATGTAGAAAGGAAAACTCACCACATAATGAAGATTTTATCCTAGATGGTTTCTTATGGTGAAATTAAAAACCTAGGCTTAAAAATAATATAGATGGTCATAACTGACCTAGGTACAAGATTGTAATATAGATTGAGTTTCTTTCTATGTGATAAATTGGCATGTAGTGCACCCCTTCTCAAAAACATGTATCTATTCAAAAAACATCCCCTCTTTTCCCAATTTTATTTGGCCCACTTATAAAATCTATGTTCAATTGGTGCTCTATGAAGAAAACAAAATTAGGAACATTATCTATTGAGTTATCTATTTTTGGCTATCATTTATTCTATTGACTATTTTCCTTAGCAAAACAAAATTAAGAACTTTACCTATTGAGTTATATCTATTTGCATGATTTTTTTTGAGGTTCTACTCCTGTTCCTTCTCTCCATAAATATAATATCACTTTCATATTTATACTTTTATTCTCTAGTTGAGTAGCTACCATGTGATCCATTAGAGGATCCTCAAATTTATCATAAATCTTGTATAAATGACTAATCCTTATAAAATTTTCTTATTCTCTAAGGTTAAATTCATTTGTTGTTATAAGCTTACCATTGATGGCAATACATACTATGGTTTGTATTAGAGTGAGGGAGGAGAAGCTGTTAATACTAGGTAAAGACAACACTAGACTTGATTCAAAGGGGATTATAAGAGGCTCAAAGCATATAATGAACCATTATGCTAAGAAATATTATTAGTCTATGAAAAATATTGATGTTTATTTCTAGAAAATGATCAAAGACACTAAGAGGTAAGTGAGTGGATCCTATGATTATTCAATAGATATGGAGCCAATAGTTTGAGTTGAGAGCAACATAAAAACTATAGTAATAGTGAGGGTAGGAAAAAACTACATAAGATATATTGAGGAGTTTATGTATGACCCTATTATAGTGGAGAAAAAATTTAGAAAGACAAACCACAATGAGGATGAGCAACATCAAAGTGGAGGAGCTCAAATGGGTGATCTATAATCTTGTATGGAAGCTACTATGAAATGGGTGGGATACTTAAGGAATAGTTCATATCTCTAAGTACCCATATACTTCTTTCTATATAACACGTTGTGAAACAAATACCTATTTATCCTTGGATCCTAAGTGAATTCATGTGCGCTCTCGCATGGCACACACTTGAAGGTATTGATTCCAACCATAGGGAATGGGAGGCCCCTCTAGCCTTGTTTATATATCTGGTACCATAAGTAGTTATATGGGCTCTATTTACCACAACCAATATAGTTGGAGATCATGGGGTTGAATATTTTAGACACCTTAAGAATGTAAGCCTTGATAGCATACTTTCAAAAACACCAATTTATGATGAGAATATTATTATAGAAAAATATTGATTTTAATTGACATCAAATTACTTAATAAAGGATTAATCATATTTATAAGGAATTACCTTATTTACTATTTTGTTAACAAAAAATCAACTATACTTATTTAGCACATGCCTACGCTTTTCAATAACTTGTGTAAGTTGTAGTGACTATTTAAAAATTTAAAATCAATATTTAATTTTCTAACCCATGTTGTTATTTATTAAAACATTGTTATGGAACTCTATTCTCATTAATATAAATCATTCATGAATATGCAAAATTATAAAACCACTCATCTACAAATAATTTTCACAATAATAATATATACAATGAGACAAATGTAGATAATAACCTTAGGGCAGGAAAACACCAATAATACTCCTTAATTAAGGAATAACTCCGCAAGATATTCCAATATAAGAGCACCACTTAGAGAGGGCAAAGTATCATAAGCCACATTTTGAACAAAAACAATTACAAGTAATACTCTATATGATGATTCTTGATTACAGTGAAAATATCCCTTCTTTATATACCCATCTTATAAAACCCTCATCCCACTCATTATTACAATATAATAATATAATATAATCAACCTTGGGTTATGTATGGCCCATGCCAACTATCCATAATACCCATACACAATGTAATATTATATCCCCATATACCTATTCTTAGATACCATATCATTATACCCTCCTTATAAACATTTCATCCTTGAAGAATGAAAAGAAACTAAATAATATGATCTTCTAAGAAATGTTGACAATTGGTACCAATATTGATCATCCATCCATCCAAGTAAAATCTTAATTAGTGGTGGTCTTCAATGATGCCAAGCTACCATTGTGCTACTTGGATATCTATAATTGCTATGTTGGATCCATGCTTCTACTAATCTACTCTAATATTTTAAACAATTGGTCCTATTATTTCCTAATGTTGTTGCACCCATTTGAAATATAAAATTACTATGCTTTTTCTTGTAAACACTTCCATACTTGATGCCTTTTTAACTCCATGTAGATCCATAATAATATTAATACCCTAATCCATACCTCCACAATTGTTATTGTGCAAGGTGATGTGGGTGGCGATATGTTGCAACCATAACCTAACATTATATTTCTTTTGATTTTTTAGAATTTTGTTTCTATATTTTAATTTCTTCTTCATGATCTTCTCTCTTTTGCCCTTCTTTTTTCCGTGTCCTTTTGCACTTCTTCCATGTACTCTATTATTATTGCTACTATAGATTCAACTTTCAATTCTATTGGTTCCTTAACTTGTTCCTTTACCATAATTGCTTCTTGTTTCTCCTTGAATCCTTACTCCTTAAGCTAAGAAATATTCTATAGTATTATCTTCTTTTTATTATACCATAACATCATAAACTTCTTTTACACATTAATGTTAATAGTACTCAAATAATCTAACCAAGTATACCCAAGAACAATATCTCAGTCATCCATCTTAGTAGCATTGAAATATGAATAGAAAATATATTTATCCATGGTGATCTTCAAATCTTCAATAATTTGATCATTCTAACCCTTAAGCTTTATGCCCTTAATTTTTGTATCTTAAACCTGTAATTTCTTAGCCAAAATATTATTAATGAAATTATATCTACTACTAGGGTTAATGGAAATAATAACATTTTCCTTTTGAATACATTTATGAACCTGCAAAATAGAATTTTAAGATGAATTTAGATCCTTCTCTTTCTTTTGTAAATCCAAAGATGTGGCTTCTTCATTCTTCTCATTATCTTTCTTAATGTTTTCCTATTCTCCTCCTTGAGTAATTTTATTTCCTTTCCATAGTCTTCATTTTGTTTCTTGAAAATTCGTATTCCCTTTTTATTTTATTTATCTCATTTTGAACCCCTTGTAGTTTATTTCCAAGGTCTTTGATGACACCCATCAAGTTATATTTTTTTTTATCCCTCCCCTCACTCTCTCTTTTTAATTCCTTTTATTCTTTTTGAAGTATGTGTATTTTTTTTGCATAACATTTGAGTGTGTCCTTAAAGCTAGCTATATTTTTATAAGGGTTCCAATGTCTCAAGAATGCATGCTCCAGTTCTCCCCAATTGTACCCTTTATTATTTTTAATCATAAAATTTAACAATCATATTTTAGATTCCTTTTCTAAAAATGTATTAAGGTGGAATTTCCAATAAGGATTAGAAAAATATAAAGACTTAAAATATGTCCATTATTTTCTAGCATCAATATCATCTGCTCCAAAAAACTCTTGAAGTGTCATGAAATTACATCCATAAAAATGATAATGAAAACTAGGTATTTACAAAATATATCTCTCCCCATTGATTTAAAGCTAAAATTCTACATAAACAATTAGATCCAAAAAATAATAGATGATTTTCTTGCCCCAACTAACAAGTATCTCAAAATTTGCCACTGCTCTTATTCTAGATGATTGAATTTAGAGGATTGCCTCTCCCCCAATACTACTTGGATTCCCTTATATGACCACTAATTTTAAATACCTCTAAATTTTGAACAAAATGGTAAAATAATCATTTGAATTGGACAACCCAACTTATAGATATCTCAAATTTCATTTTTTGGAAAGAAGCATGATTTGAAAAATCACTACCCTTGTTATAGAAGACTATGATTGACTTCATAGGGTTATATATCCCTCAATACAATAATAATTTGTATCAGATGCTTTACACAAATATATTACTCTAAAAAAATGAAAGAATGTGTAGAAAAATATTTTGCCTTAATTCTACAATCCACAAAAATATTCTCACTTTGTCGTAATTGTTGCTCTAAAAACACTTGTTATGAAACTTTATTCTCATTAATAGAAATTGTTCACCAATATGCAAAAATATCAAATCATTCATCCACAAATAATATCCACAATAACAATCCACACAATAAGATAAAAATATTTAATACCCTAAGGGTAGGGAAATACCAGTAATACTCCTTAAGGAAGGAAACACTGTACAAGATCTCCCAAGATGATAGTGACACTTAGAGAGGGCAAAGTATCATTAATGTATCATAATCCACTTCATGGGAAAATAGGATTACATGTAATACTTTATATGATGATCCTTTATTACAATGACAATATCCCTTCTTTATATATTCATCTCATAAAATCCTCATCCCACTCATTGCTATAATATAATATAATAAAATAGTATAATAAACCCCATGTTATGTGTTTCTCATTCCAGCTATCCATAATACCCATATATAATATAATATCATATCCCCATATACCTATTCCTAGGTACCATAGAAAATACATACGAGAATAGCAGTCACGTGGTTATATGTTGCAATTAATATATTAATATTTGAAATTAGGGATAGATGGACTCGATCAAAAGTATTTTAACTAAACTATTATTTTTTCTTAATAATCGTATCTTAAAAATTCTTCCATTTATTTTTATTTTACTTTAAAAAATAAATATAGTTATCATTCCAAATTCTACATACATTTCTAAGTAACTTTTATTTTTTCTCACTTAATATTAATTTTTTTTTTAATAAGCTATGTGTGGCTTCTATTGGGGTCACTCCCATTAAAAAAATAAAATATTACATTGCTCTCATTACATTTATAATAAGTTAATTAAAGCATATCTAGCTTTACCTTTTGATCAAAGATAATCTTCATTTTTATTTCTATCAATCTCCATCTTCTTCAAACCGCTAAGTTTCCATAATCAATTCCTTTTATATTAGATTCCTTCTAAAATTTAAATTTTACCAAGATGAAATTCAACACCACTAATGGCTAAGATATTTACTATCCAACTTCTATATCTATAAATATCTTTTCAATAACAACCTCACAAATTTTTAATACTTTTTTTAGGGTTTTTATCATTCCCCTAAAATTCCAAGATATTATTTTCATTGTTATTTTTTGATTTTATTTGTGGGTTTAGCCCCACTTCTTTTTAGTACTTGTGATATTTGTTTTTATTTTCCTCTATCAATATCCCTTTGATTTTTTCTCTTTGTTTATGCTTCTTGGGTATTCCTCTATTTTTTCATTCCCAAAATTATTTTCATCTTCATCAATCTCTTTAATATTCTCACATTGCTCATAGTAAGACTTATCATCTTTAGGTTTTCCTTGTTCTAAAGGATATGAAGGGCAAGGAATAACATCAAAAACACAATCTTATTTATGTTGCCCTAGAAACCCTAAAGTGAAATGATGCTCTTTTATAGGAATTGCCTTCTTATTATGTTGTAAAAAACTTAAATTATTATGGGTTTCCTCCATCCTTATTTATTTATTATGTTGCTATTGAGTCCTTAAAGTGCAAGGGATAACATATTTATCCCTTTCACTCTTATTACTTGGAGAATATTCTATACTACGTGAGGAAAATGAAGATGATATACCTGGAATAAACTTGACCTCTTCTATTGTCTTTATTTTAGGATTTCTCTCCACATCTTCTTTTGCACCTTTAAATCCTTATAAACTTGTCAAATGATACTATAGATAGGCATTATTTAGCTCTTGTTTTGGAGTGGAATATCCTTGATTTGATCTATCTTCTATTACTGTATTATTTCCTTATTTTATCTTGAAGTTTATGTCATGGATAGAATTTTTTGTCTCTCTCTTCATAGTTTTCACTTTGCAAACTCTTTCCATGTGTCCAATATCATAATAATTATGGCAATGAAATACAATATTTTCATAATCTACTTTTTGATCCCATTTTTATTCAAATTTTATCTTAATATGTTAAGGCAAAGATTTTGAAATATCTATAGAAACACATATTCAAGTATAAATAGCATGCTTTCACTCCTTAGAATTTACTCCTTCCTTGATGAATTTCCCTAGGGTATTTCCAATATTCTTCAAATCATCCTTATTTATAAACTAATATGAAATTCCAAAAAGCCTAACCCATACTAGAAGCTTCTTAATAATTTCTATCTCAAAAAAAAAATCTTCATCCCATGGTCTCAAATAAAGTGCATCTCTTTCCCTAAACCATGGACTACCAACCATTATTTTATCCTTAATTTTTGAACTGGAAAAGATAATGAGAAAAAAACCTTTAGGAAGAAAATTCATAGAGTAATTTAAATTTAATCCCCACTTCCACTTGATCCAATTTTGAATCTCCAAAAACCCCAGCCATGATCTATAGAACTTACATATTAACCCTATAATTTTAAGAACCATTATATCATGCTCAATCATCTCATCCTTGATATTCACTTTTTATGTAACATCTGCTACCTAGATCAAATTTACCATGTATTCGCTCTTCTACTTATCTTCAACTTGGGCCTTCATACTTCCAACTAGGGCATCTTGACCCTTGATATTCACTTTTGATGTAACATCTGCTACCTAGATCAAATTTACCATGTATTCACTCTTCTACTTATCTTAAACTTGGGTCTTCATACTTCCAACTAGGGCATCCTGACTTCCCATTAAGGCTTTCAAATATGATTTTCCTTCTAAGCTAGCTAATGGGACTTGCTCTTGGCTTGCACTCCCTCTTGGCTCACCTTCCCTCTTGGCTCACCTTCCCTCTTGGCTTGCACTCACTCCCAGCTTGCACTCTCTCATACCTCACACTTGCTTTCACCTTGCACTCCCTCTTGGCTCATAATAGCCCCTATCTCTTATTTTTCTTGACATTGTTTTGCTTCCATTTTTTTTTTAAATAATATTCTACACATTTGTGGTAAGGGTTTAAAGCATTGATGCACTCCATATGAACTTGCTACTCTTTCACCATGACTAAATATTTTCTTTCTCTCTTAGTTCATACTTCCTCCCAACTCACACTAGATTTTATTCAACTAGATCATCCTTTATTTTCTACTTCTTGATCACACTTTCTCCTCTCTTAGCTCATGCTTGCATTCACTTTTAGATACACTCAATACCAAATCATAGCTCATGCTCACACTCACTTTCGACTATACTCACTCTTCACTCATGCTTGGCTGCACTCATTCTTGACTTGTACTTTGGTTGCACTCACTTTGGATTCATTCTCACACTCATTGTTGCACTCTTGAATTGTGCTCGCACTCACTACTGCACTACCTTTTGGCTCATGCTCACACTCGCTTTGAGATACACTCAGCCTCAACTTGTGCTCTTGCTTTTAGTTGCACTCACTCTTAGCTCGCACTCGCACTCAATTTTAATTACACTCGCTTTGGATTACATGCACTCCCTACTACACTCCCTCTCAGCATGCGCTTCCCTACTGCACTACTTAATATTAATTATTACATAAGTAGAAAGAGTAAATAAACAAAAATAAAAATATTTTTCCATTTATTTTCTAAAGTAGAATGTTCAAAACATATTAAAAAGACTCAATTACATTTATAATACTATTTAGATGATTGTATTATCCATGTATCCTCTATCAAATATCTATAAAATTAATTTCTATGAGAACCAAGAAAAGTCTTTTATCTAGCATGATGAGATAATGTAGTATTTAACCATGTTTGACATGTCTTCATAATTAATTTTATAAATCTATGGGGTTGTATACTTACAAGGTGCTATGCACTATGTATGCATCACAAAGCCTATAGAGTTTACTATCCTAACTACACATATTAACTAGAGTTATAGAGCAATCCAATCAATCATATAAACTATTTCTACATATTCTCTTCAAGGGTAAAATAGGATAAAAATAGACAATGCAAAAATGAAAATTATCTTAAAATAATTATAATTAAACTGAATTATTAATAATTACACGAGAATGGATCACATGTCTATAGTAATACAAATAATGTTAAGATAATAACTATAATTTCAAAGGCTAAGCCTAAACTGTAGATGGACAATTATAAAGAGTATTAGAAAACATGAAGAAAAGGAAAACCTATGGGAGTGTAGTGAGTCCTTTGTACAAGGGTTGTTATCGTTCTTCATGAGGGATAAAGCTATCTTTACATTATGAGAAGATGAACTAAATTAAAAACCAATATTACTAAAAATGCTATTAATATATATTTTTTGGTTTATTATTCACACACAAATGTTTCAAAATTCTTGGCTTAGTGTCTAATTCTGATTAACTAAACATTAATGAGGAACTTAATACTTAAATAACAAGAAATCCTCGAACTCTCTAACAATTTCATGGGAATAAACTACAAAAAATACTACGAATAAAGATATATATATATATATATATATATATATATATATATATATATATATAAAACCAAAACTATGGAGAAAAAAAACTATATTTAACCATTTTTTTTAAAGCGAAAAACCCCTTGTGGGGCCGCCTTGGTCTGAGAGACCACCAACAGGGGGTTCTACACCGTCAAAGTCACCCGGAGTCGCACCCGACCCTGCCCGTACCAACATTATCAATTGGATTGTGGGTACCCAATTCAACTTTTTGGTAGGGTGGAGATTCGAACCTGGGACCTCCCTTGGAGGATTGCCGTCTCCTCTCCAATTCACCTACAACACCTGGGTCACTCTATTTAGCCATTTACTTAAGATAGATAGACATGAATAAATGGTTGAAACAAACCTTACATATATTTTATCATGATTGCATTACCATTATATTTAAATAATATGCATAGTGATATTATAATAAATTATATTGACAATTATGCATGATAAAATTTAAATATAGGTCTCCTCTTTATAAGTAAATTTTTTTGATCACTTAATCTTATGTTATATCATAACATTATCATTGTATTCCAACAAAATGCACAATAGCATTACAACAAAACCATATTAACAAGATTTAAACATAAACCTTATTTTAAAAATAGAAACAATTTTATTTTATTTTTTATAAATAATAAAATTTAAACATTTACCTATATCTTATAGTGATAGTGTGAACCACTTACTGTTTTCCCCAACCCATTAAACACTCTATTTTTTTTTGCTTCTTATAACTAGCTTTGTAGGCCGGCAGGCATGAATAGTTCAAAAAATCCGCGCCAATTATTGGAAAGGAACAGTACAGGAGATAAACCTTGGAAAAAAAATATTCACATAGCAATTTCATCTTTAGTTTTAAAAAAAATTAATAAACTCAGGTCCCTATGTACTTAGATACTTTATGGCGGTATCCAAGAGCAATCGTCCGAGTAGATCAGGTTGAGAGAAGAAAGGGCTGTGATCACAATCCAAGACGTGTGCTTCTTCCGGAGGAGAAGCGGCAATCAACATGTCTTGCGTTTTGGGTGGGAATATGTTATCCTTCCCTCTCTTTATGTAAACTCTAGGCACCTTCCCGTAATTTTCGTCAGTCGCCTTCAGACTATTGTTCCTCATAGCATTAAGTGGAAATGGGCGCAGGCACAATGAAGCCAAAGTTACATCCTGCCACAACATCAAAAGAATAACTTACGAATGCCCTAATTATTCCCCATCGTGGTTAATTTATTGTTAAAAGAGTTATTGTGTCGTTACCAACGGGGGGCTTGTTCCGTAGAGGAGATCCCTGTGTAGTGACTTGGGTACCACTAGTGAGGTAGGGGGCTCTTGGGGGCCATCTCCAAAGCTATATAAACACGGATATGTGATTTCTTTGTTGGTTCGGATCTGCATTATAACAGTGCAATCAAATAGCGGCCGTCATGTTTGCTTTTTCAAGCAATAAATCTGTAGGATTTCAAGCAATAAATCTGTAGGATTGGTTGCGATTGATAACTTTCAAATTTGTAATCTTAGGATGAAACAAATAAAACATATCATTTTACAAAATCTAAAGCCTTACAGATTGCAATTCTTGCTCTAAGCGATCTCCGCCGCGTATCATATAAGCAGCGACATAGACGGCCAGTTCAATTTTGTGTGGGAAAACTTCCGACGCATAGGCCGAACTGATGCCCCCAATACCGTGTCCTACAAGCACCACCTGATATATGAATGTATGTTTGTATAGCATATTTAAATGGGTAAATGAAGCGTCTGCAAAAAACATATGAATGTATGTACCTTTTCTTCTGGGAGGAGATCGGCGAGGAAATCCATTAGAGGCTAGTTATATTCTTTGAAGGAGTTGATGGAATCAGCAACAACAGGATCTTTCCCTGCGCTCTTGAGATCAATGGCTGTGTGTAGACACCAAAACAGCACCAATCTGATTATGTGACGACAAGCATTGATCGAATTGACATACATAGCCCCTAGGGCAGCCCCTAGAGGTTAAACAATGGTCCTAACCACTCCCACAATAGTTTTGGAAGGTCAGAGGTCAATTTGGCACCTTTCAGGCACTCTGCTCCATATTCGTTCCACCCTGGGACGATTACAAACTGGTATTCATCCCACCCCGGGACGATTAGCAGTATTCGCTCCAGGGTGGGGTGAATAGCAGGTTTGACGGGCAAAAGGTCAAACCTTGACAAATGGCAGCTCAGATCCGCCACTCAACTCCACCTTCAATGCATGGGAGTGCGAGTGAGCATTTTTGAGCTCAAAGAGGTAGTCATAGAGGCAGTCATGGAGCCCTTGATCAAGGAGGAATCTTCTCTCCCCTGACAAGGCATGATGGCCAAGTGGCACCCGGGGGGGGGGGGAACATGGAAGCCGGCCCAAAACCAAAAATGGCCAATATCCCACAAAATTTGTTGACACAACCCCCTAGGAGGTTTTGGACCCATCCCAAGTGGATTGGTGCCGAAACCAAGCCCCAAATGGTGGGCATCCTGCCCCCGGCGCCCCCTGCACTATTGTAGTCCTAATCGCCCCACCCCAGAGTGATTAGAAATATGTAGCAGATTTCCTTACTATTTCTTTTGCATTTTATTTTATGTCTTTCATATATGCTTCCATTCAAATTTCATGCCATTCTGATGAGTTTTGATCGTGTTTTCATTGCTTTTCGCTTTCACTAACATACAGGGAGCATCTTCGGATATAGGGTGATCGGGGCTGAATCTGCAAAATCCGACCTTCTGGGTCATCTCAAAATGCCCCATTTTGCCTAACCCCAACTTTGTAGGTGTTTTGGAGGCCTCTGGATGGGACATTTAGGAGGTTGGTTTTTGACATTTTATGACAGTCCTAATCGTCCCACCCCGGAGCGATTAGAAATCTGTAGCAGATTTCTTGACTGTTCCTTTTGTAGTGTGTTCCTGATAATGTTTGCATGCTTCTATCCAAATTTCATCTTATTCTGACATGTTTTGATTACCATTTTAATTATTTCATGCATGCATTAACCGGAGGCCTTGGGGATTGCATATTTCCCTCCATCCGTAGGTGCTACTAATCATTTGTTGTTTCTTTGAATATAGGATCTCGACATTGGAGGGGTAGAAAGGAACTACAGGTGCATTCATGCAAGTGGCGGTGACATTTGGCCCGCCCATTTCAAATGTGGGCATGCGAAAGATCCCGAAGGGGAGCGTACCATCCGTGGTGCAACAAAACTATATCTAACGCTCCTAGTCCCTAAAAAGGAAGGAGACATATTGTAACCTGATCTCAAAGAAAAATCAATAAAAGAAAGGGCTGCACTTTACATTTTCTTTATATCTCATTTTAGTTCATTTGTTTTCCCTTTTTCATGCACTTTAGTCCTTTGTTCGTTTGTAGGACTTAGCATTTCGCATGCTTTTGTTTGCACCGCACCCGGTATGCCCATGGGCTTCCGTATCCTCGTGATTTTAGTGGTGATCATGGTGGGACCCTGTCCCCTAATTTTGGGATCAAAATTATGATCAAAACTTTGTGTTTTTGCTTGCAGGTGTGAATCCTTCAAGCGCTGGACTGCTGCTCGTGCCACCCTGTGATGAATACAGACTGGAATTCATGCCACCCTGGGATGAATAAGGCATTCATCCCACCCTATGATGAATATAGATCTACTATTCATCCCACCCTAGGACGATTAGCTCTCTGTGCAGTTTTTGAGTAGAAACTCAGAGGCATCCGGATTGGGCAGAGAAGAGGTAGGTTTTCTGAACACTCTTTGTAATTTTCTGTCTTTGTTTCTATGATTTTTCTATTTTCTTTGCTTGCATAGAAAATTTTACTGCATGTTTTTCTTTCTTTGCGCAAGTAAAAATAACACCACACACCACAAGATAATCTAAACATCAAGGCGTTGGTCGTAAAACCCCAACACTTGATCAAGACCAACGGTGGATTTCATCACCACCTTGGCTTGAATTTTGCATACATAACCCTAATCACTACTATTGCTAGACGTAAATCCTGACGAAAGCTAACCAAGTGTAGTTGGGGTGATTCCCAGTGCATGAGGATAAGTCTTCTATGGTAGGTG
Organism: Wollemia nobilis; assembly: GCA_028583015.1. NCBI lineage: Eukaryota > Viridiplantae > Streptophyta > Pinopsida > Araucariales > Araucariaceae > Wollemia > Wollemia nobilis. Next base: position 5,817,271 of record JAQPPZ010000676.1, on the reverse strand, counting down.
TCAAAAATAGGGTGATTCCCCTTTCATACCGCCTATGTTCCACGTATTGTTCTACTCTCGCGTACCAATAGTTTCCCTCACGTAAGGGTGGGTATATTGAGAGGTTCGGTATAATGGCCTGGTAGTGGTATATTGAAGGGGCGACCATTTTGGGAGATATAAGAGCCCTCATATTGCATGTACACAAAAATTTCTTTACAAGGTTTTCGAAACAAAAATCAAAACACACTAAACCAGATTTAGGGCACACCTTTAATCTATAAATGAGATAATCATTGCTTTGATTGTGTGGTCCCCTTTTTTTAGTGTAGCATAAAAAATCGTAAAGAAGATAAAAACGTACACATATTGTAGAGAGACACCACCATGGTGTACACCCGTAGCCAAGCCCAATCATGGGCAGAAGCTACGAAAAGTGTACAAGGGGGCACAAGTCGCCTCCGCTATAGCCCCGAGGACTTGGTCATACCACCTTGGTGGCTCGACCCACAAAATAGTCCACATCATACCATGACGGAATGGGACTATAGAGGCACCCCTTCAAGGGGCACTCCCATTCAACATAGACCCTTTCAGGAGGAGTCCTTACATGTGGCACTCAACATAGATGGGAAGGCTCCCTTAGACACTCATTATGAGTGGCCACCACACGATGAAGTGCTAGAACAACATAGGGTCCATAAGGAGGGGCCACATGATTACATCATCCCTCCTCTACCCCTTATTACTGTTAAAAAAAATAGGCCAAATCCAGAGCGCAAGGCTCTTCAGACAGGGCGAGCCAACTCTGCCCGCCCCTTTCACATATACGAAAGGGAGCACGAGGAAGACCACTACATTCCTCAAGAGCAATACATAGTGTGGGAGCAATGCGCCTCTACACCTGCTATTTATTAGGATCACCTACTGAGGCCAGAGCCTCGGGTGAATGCCGCTAACCTCGACAGAGGGAAGCGACCTATAGAGATCTCGGATCACCACGATCGAGATAGATGTGTAGGGGAGGCATCTAGGCCTCCTAGACTCAAGAAGGCAAAACAAATCGACTTGGCATTTGCAAAACATGTCGCCCACCGAGTGCAAATCATGCAGCTTGAGCAAGATCAAAAATAGTTAGAGCACCTATATCGCCTTAGCAAAGAGCGCATTCGATGTCAGATAGATGAGTTGCTCCAGAACATTGTGCCTGAGAGGGTCCCAACCCCTCGCATGCATAGGACAGAGTTGTATGAGAGGCACAACCCCTTGGTGCAAGATAGGTCTCCATGACCTTACCAAATGTTGCCTCCAAGACCTCCTAGACCTAAGCGGGAGACCACCCCTAGAGCCAATGATGGGCACCCTCCGTGGGCACCCACCCATGTTTATAGGTCATGTCCAGGAACTCCTCAAGAAGCCTATGAGGAATTCGAGCAAGAAGAAGAGTGGGCCGAAATGCCCTACCAAGACAGGGGGTGCTATCCGGCTACCCCTCCATAGGCCTCAAGTTCCCCGTAATTCACGATGGGAACAAACCAAGGAGGAAGAGATCAAATCTTTTGATGCATACAAAGCGTTACTAGAGCGCTTAGAGTCTATGGAGACCAAGACTTATGGGCCCCAAAATCCCACTTTACGCCAGCTCCACAGTCACCTGATGCATCTGTTAGTGCTGGCACCCCCATACCCCGAACACTTTAAAATACCTCAATTGGCAATATTTAGAGGGGAGGAGGATGCCCAAGAGCACGTGACAAGATTCCTGAGCCAATGCTTTGGCATTCAGGACAACGATGCTTTGCTTCTAAGAATATTTATAACCACGTTCGCAGGCCCTGCCTCGGATTGGTTTACCCAGTTGCCAAAGCATAGCATCAACAACCTGGACCAGCTAGTGGATGCATTCCTTGAGTGTTTCACCTTCAATACCAAGAATAAGGCATCATTAAGCGACCTAGCTAGCCTCAGATAGTATGAGGAGGAGACCATGGTGGCCTATGGAAATCGATGGAGAACGTTGCTTTCAAAGCTTCCTTACCTCCCTCCCATGGCCGATCTGACCCAAATGTTCTCAAAAAGTTGCCTAAGATCGATCTTCGTGCTATTGTAGCTATAGCAATACGCCACTCTCGAGGAAGCTCTGGTGCAAGCCAGAATCATAGAGGAGATCAAGATACAGGATGGCGAGATTGCCAAGCCATGCAAGAAAGAGTGGCCCAAGAATGCCAAAATTGGGTCAACACAAACGAAACCCGCCGTGGTCAATCAGGTTGCTATAAACATACCTAAGCCTGCACAAGCAACACAACCCCCAAAGGCTAATTACTAGGTAGTTCCTCTTGACACCTATGAAAAGGAAAATCATAGGCAAGAGAAAAATCAATAGCATCGCCCTAGGCGATAATTCACACCCTTCACAGAGTCTAAAGACTCCTTGTTTGACCGCTTTTCCGTGGCAAACTTGATAAACCTGCCAAAAAGTTGACCCGTAGACCCCAACGCGCCAAAACCTAAGGGCTATAGGGAAGACTTATACTGTAGATTCCATCGACATAAAGGACATGACCTTTACGCATGTTGGAAGTTCAAAAGCTTAGTGCAAGACCTAATAGACAACAAGATGCTAGCGGTGGATAATCCCATAGCACCAAACAACCAAAAGATGGAGGTCTTCAAAGACCCCCTGCCTGCCCATGGTATGTAGGCAAAGACTCTTCAAGTCAATGAGGTGACATAGAACTGCCCCATGCAGGGGTATGTAGGGATGATAAGCATAGTGACTCGAAACAAGAGGTACCCAAGCACAACTTCCCCCGCGGCAGCTACAGGAGAGGTTCCATCAACGTCACAACCTCAACAACACCCTACACAACCTCCCCTACCTAGACCAGTGGCCACAATTTAGACTAAACTTACCCAAAGTTTAAGGACCATGTCAGCTAGGCTCTCCATCTACGAGCTCATCCAAAAATCATCGCCCCATCGGGAGGCTCTAATGGAGATATTAAAAGCCATCGAGCTACAACCCCACGAAGTAAACTCTTTCAACAACTTTGTGGGACATGTAAAATGATGTACAAAATCAGTCATCACCTTTAGAGAAGACAAACTGAAATCGGTGACTGATGATATGGCGGATCCACCCCTGCACGTCATTGCATGGGTCAACGAGATTCCTTTTAAGAGGGTGTTGGTGGACACTGGCTCGTCCAGCAATATAATCACAATAGCGGCATTAAAGCACCTCAAGTTGCCAGCATCTCACATTGTGGCCTCCACCTATACTCTTCGAGCATTCAATGACGCAATATGCTCGACGGTTGGCACAATTGTCCTGCCCATCCAAGTGGGACAAAAGACTATTCCTACGTTGTGCCACATCCTGGAAGGTGAGATGGCCTACAACATCTTGCTAGGCCGGCCTTGGATCAGGGACATGAAGTGTGTCCCTTCGATAGCCCATCAATGCCTAAAGTACACATACAAAGGGCAAGTGCATGTGGTCCCGACAGACTTAGAGCCCTTCAAGTATTGCAATGTGGTGCAACTGATGCCACAATCGACCCTTCCATCGACACATTTGGACTTTCAGTTGAATCCATCCAAAAAGGGTCCGATTATGCATACATCCCCATTGTTAAGTCCTATAAATCCCTAGTCGAGTCCATCTTCATCGTCTGGTCCTTCACCAATGATGCCACCTATGGTGGCCACACCAAAGGACAATGGTAAGAAACCCCTGGAAGAGGCACCGCCATCGGTCTCAACCATATCTATAGGAGAGGTGCCTAGCCGAATGGAAGTCAAGGTGCCTAGTTCACCCGACATGGAGTGGACTCAGGAAGAACTCCCATTCCCTCCCCCTCAACCACCAATGATCACCGTTGAGATGGCTAATACGGGCCTGGGGGAGTATCTAGTGCAGAACATTGTAGCAACACCCACGCTTGAGTCCATGCAGGACATGGGGAGACCTCGCCTCCCCATCGACACTATTGTCCCTTTGGGCTACCCACCAAACCAGACAAATTTTGTATATGGGGGCCTCGACAATGGCATTGAACCTTACTTGCAAGAGGAAGAGGACGAAGAGCCCTTTGCTAAAAACATCAATTATCTGTCCAACCTAGATTTCACTTTGAGATATCTTGGCCAATGTAATTGGCATGGATATGGGTTAGGAAGATATGAACAAGGGGTGTGCGTTCTTTGTCAACCAAGATATCAAATGTCGTACGACAAATCAGGAGTAGGGTTCAACCACCCTCTGCCCCTTGACATCTTGGTAGAGAACATGCAAGGCCTAGGGCTAGGCAACAAGGATGGGTTGGCACAAGATCCATATGCCAATCCTAACACAATGTACACATTGGGGGATTATCTCCCATTGTTAACAACCAACCTTGTGGGCCTCAACAACCCCTTCCCATTGATCGAGAAAGGGGAAAGTTCAAGAACTTGCCTCCAAAAGGGATATAGACAGGGCCAAGAAGGATCTTCAGAAGACGAGTCAGAGTATGAGGTAGCACCTTGGGACCCTTTTGAGTCCGATAGCAATCACTCACAAGTGACACCCATAGATGATTATCAGGAGGAATTCATGGCGATGTTCCCCTTGAATGCTCCAATCGAGCAAATGCCACCTCAAGAGAATCAGGTCCTCCTGCAGAGAGCGAAACAACCCCGATGGGACCAAATTAACTTGCTCGAGCAGAACAAGCCTCACATGTCGCAAATAGCTATCGGAGCCAATGAAGGCCTATGGATCTCTGATAGCGATTATGAATATGAGATTGAGATGGCATATCTCAATCATATGTGATAGTAGCAATACCCCATGGACATTGACGACATGTTTGAATAGCTAAACATGGGGCCAAGGCATAGGTGGCATTTGAACCAGGCACAGTTAGACCAAGTGTTGCATCCGCCACTTCAGGCATACAGAGAGCACCCTCCACCCAGAGACCCTATAGAGCCATTAGTGCCAAGGGCAGACCCTATCCTTTTATCCACACATAGGGCCGATCCATTTGTGCCAATACCCACAAAGCCAGATCCGAAGAACAAAGATCACCAAGGATGTCCGAGTCACCACCCACGTAGTAATGGAGACCAAATTCACTTCATCAACATGATCTCCATTGACTTAACCACCCCCATCCGCAATCTAGCCAATCCAGCATGACCATTGTATCTAAACCTAGATGCCATAGACTAGGATCGTGCTAACTCACCACCATCTCCATCAGAGTACTAGCCTTGTGGTGAGATGCTTCATTTCACCCCAAGACCAACTCAAGATATCTTCCATGCTGAAGAGGAACCCGATGTTCCAAACGTAGATCTAAATTTAGCAACTGATATCCACCTGATCCCAACTCCACACCAGTTGGAGGATGGGTCCCACATGTCAGTCGAAGAGACGACTAACGTAGACATCGGCTCTGATCCAATGAATCTGCAAATCATCAAGCTGGGGGTAATTCTATCCCCCGAAGAGCAAGCCGATTACATTGCCCTTCTCAAAGAGAAGAAGGAGGTTTTTGCATGGTCCTACAAAGACATGCCGGGGCTAGACCCACAACTAGTCACGCATAATCTAATGCTTGATCCGACAGTCAAGCCAGTCAAGCAAAAACTACGTAAGATGCACCCAACAATAGCCTTAATGGTCAAAGATGAGCTACAAAAGCTGTTGGATGCATAGTTTGTCATCTGCATGGATTACCCACCATGGTTGTCCAACATGGTACCCATCAAGAAGCCTGACGGGAGGATTCACATATGCACCGATTTTTGAGATCTAAACAAAGCGAGTCCCAAGGATGATTTCCCCTTGCCTAGCATCGACGCATTGGTAGATGCTATAGCAGGCCACAAAATGCTTTCCCTCATGGATGGTTTCTCGGGATACAATCAGATTCATATCAATCCTGACGATCAACTCAAAACGGCATTCACAACACCGTGGGGAACATTTTGTTATAAGGTCATGCCCTTTGGCCTTAAAAATGCTGGCGCCACCTACCAACGCGCTATGACATACATCTTCCATGATCACATGCATAAAACTTTGGAAGATTAAATGGATGATTTGTTGGCCAAATATCTTTTGTGCCCAGATCATCTCGATGACTTAAGCAAGATCCTCGATCGCCTCATCGAACACAAAGTCAGACTAAACCCCAAGAAGTGCATATTTGGCATCACATCTGGAAAACTCTTGGGTTTCATAGTCTCAAAAAGAGGCATCGAGGTAGATCCACATAAAGTCAAGGCAATCCTTGAAATGCTTCCCCCAACCACCATCAAGCAGCTCAAAAGCTTGCAGGGAAAGGTCGCATCAATCAAGCGCTTCATAGCGCAATTATCTGACAAGTGCCGACCCATGAATAAATTATTGCACAAAGGGGTAGCATTTCACTAGGATGACGAGTGCCAGTCAACCTTCGACGACATTAAACAATACTTGGCTTCACCGCCAGTATTGGCACCACCTAGACCAGGAGTGCCATTCTATTTATACATCTTAGCTACTGAGGTGGCACTGGGCGCCATGCTAGCCCAAAAAAATGAACTACATAAATAATAGGCTACTTACTATCTTAGCCGCACCCTAGTCAGTTATGAACTTAACTATGCATACGTTGAGAAGCTATGCTTAGCAGTGGTATTTGCTACCAAAAAGCTATGCCACTACATGCTAAGCAATACGATGTATGTTGTGTCTAAGGAGAATCCATTGCGGTACATGATGAGTCATACTTATCACAGTAGCCACACGGCGAAATGGATCATGTTGTTGATGGAGTTTGACATCGAATTCATTGGAAAAAGTCCATCAAAGGTCAAGTCATCGCCGATCAACTAGTAGAGGCTCCTCTCGAAGACGATCAGCCTCTGACCATAGAGCTACCCGATGATGGGGTCTTCCATGTCTCAGAATCGCTAGGTTCTGATGAGCCTAAGTCACAGGCCGACATAACCTTATTCTTTGATGGTTCTAAATGTGAGCAAGGGGGTGGCATGGGAATTTTATTCTTCACACCGCAAGGGGCTCCAATGCCTCTATCATTTAAACTAGATTTCCCATGCACCAAAAACAATGCCAAATACGAAGCCTTGCTCATAGGTCTTCAGACAACAATCACCATGAACATCAAACGCTTGAATATCTTTGGTGATTCATTGTTAATTATCAACCAAGTAAAAGGGGTATTCCAATGCAAATGCCCAGTACTGCAGGCCTACAAAGCCCTTATGGACAAATTCATGGCAAATATTGAATGGTACGACATCGAGGCAATCCCTCGATCATCGAATCATTTTGTGGACACTATGGCCTCCTTGGGGTCACTAATCTCGCAAGACCCTTCTGGTGAGATGGCAACAATTCAAGTCAAAACATTATCGCATTTCGTGATGAAGTGTGCAAGCTCTGACCTAATGCTAGGAATCCACCTGATCTAGATTGAACCGTCTCAGGATAAGTTCTCTCAAATCTATGATAGTCTGAATCATGCCAACTGGGGGTCCTTGTTCTCCTCAACCCCTATTAATAGCAACACAACACTATTTTTACAAGTTTGTTCCCGCTCAGCTTTTGCTAGGGACGAACTTCAAGAGGGATTGGCAGTTCATACCATCAAGGTTTTTGATCAGCAGGATTGGTACACACCCATAAGAGACTACCTCAAGCTAGGTAACCTCCCACTTGGATTGACGCACGTCGCAAAAAGATCATTCAAACAAAAAGCGACAAAACATGTCTTGCTAGGAGACATTTTGTACCTTCAGAGCTATGAAGGAATTCTCCTCCGTTGCTTGGATCAGTAGGAGTCCCCTTGGGCGATCACCCAAATGCACGATGGTACATGTGGTGGCCACTTCAGCGGTATAGCCATCGCAAAGTGCATTCTTTGCATGGGCTATTATTGGCCATATTTAGAGCGAGATTGTTGTGCATATGTAATGAAGTGCGTGAAATGTCAACACCATGCTAATTTGACACATGTACCTTCTCAGGCCTTGCAGTCGATCAAATCAGCTTGGCCATTTTTGTAGTGGGGCCTATATCTAATTGGAAAAATCTCCCATGCATCGTCAGGCCATCACACGTTTATCATAACAGCCACATAGTACTTCACCAAGTGGGTGGAAGCAATTCCGATTACCTCTACGACTAGGACCCGCATCGCGGAGTTTATTTTACATAACATCATATGTCATTTTGGTATTCCATCCAATATCATATCGGATAATGGGATGTCATTTAAGAACAAAGATGTGTGTGCTTTGACAACAAAGTACAAAATTTAGCACAGTTTTTTGACACCTTATTATCCGTAGGAAAATGGGCAAGCAGAGGCGTCAAACAAAACGCTAGTTGCCATCCTTAAAAATATGTTCATAGATAGTCATAAGGATTGGCACATTAAAATCCCGCTTGCCCTATGGGATTATCACACTAGCATTCGGACGCCCACTGGGGCAACTCCATTTTTGTTGGTGTATGGCTTCGAGGCAGTCATGCCTCTCGAGTTGGAAATACCTTCCCTGCGCATATCAATGCAAGAGTTCATCGATGATGACACTACATGGCAGGCCCGGTTAGACCAGCTTACGTTGCTCGATGAATGATGCATCAATGCTCTTGAGCATTTACGTATCTATCAAGAGTGACTCAAGAAAGCATACAACATGAGAGTTCACCTGAGGGACTTTTAGGTTGGTGACTTGGTATTAAAAGAGAACCAGAAAAATTTTAACTTGCCGCCCCATATAAGGGACAAGTTCATGGCAAAATGGTTAGGTCCCTATGTAATTGATAGTAAAATAGGACCTGGAACATACCAGCTCACTTCTTTTGAAGGAATCAAGGAACTAGAACCCTTGAACATTAGTCATTTGAGGCCATTCCACATTTAGAGAGCCATAGCCCACCCCAAAAGCTCCAAGGATTCCAACAATCGCTTGGTCAACCTAAAAATCTCCAAGGGTTCTCGCCACCACTTGGTCACCCCAAAAATGCCCCAAAGGTGCCCATAATCCCTTTGGTCAAGCCAAAAGCTCAAAGGATTCCCACAATCACTTGGTCAACCCCAAAACACCCCAAAGGTGCCCATAATCCCTTTGGTCAATCCAAAAGCTCCAAGGGTTCCCACAATCGCTTGGTCAACCTAAAACACCCCAAAGGTATCCATAAACTCTTTGGTCAAACCAAAAGCTCCAAGGGTTCCTACAATCGCTTGGTCAAAAACAAATATTCAAAAACAAACAAAAACAAACGATAATAAAAAATAACAAATTGCATCTCACTTCGAGGCATACTCTTAAAAATCAAAACACAAAAAGAAAAGAAATCAACTGCATTAGGCATCGCAAACATACATTGCATATTTGTTGGTCATATAGGTCAAATGCACCATAGACTGTAATTACTCGGCAATTCCATAATTTCCCACATTCATCCAGTTTGCAAATAATCCATCAAAGAATAGCGCCATGCGCACTTTCACCATATCATAGTCATCAGTCTCCTAATTTAGTTAGGGTTTTCGGCATTCAGTTGTCTTTAGATTTCTAGTCAACAGCTGTACACAGTCAAACAAATTTTACAAAGGTAACATTTTACTTGGATCATGCCTTGTTACGTAGCATCCCCACACAAGTTAAAACACATAAAAATTCCCAAGTTGTGTGAATGCAAGAGAAACCTGGAAAGTAGTCTAGGGTACCATAGGTGAAAGTTTAGCCTGCTCATCCCCCTGTGCAAATGGTTCGAGAATGTTGAGAATTGACAAAAGGACAAGATCTTCCCCATCCAATTCCCCACAATAAATAGTGGTTAAAATCCACTATCAAAAAATCCCAAACACCTTTGATACCCAAAGTCGTAAGGATTCGTACTACATGCCGCTGAAAAGGATGGGTAGTCATCCCCAAGGCCTAAAATGTCAATGCCATTACATAATCAGATCCTCAATCACCTTTTGTCCCCAAAGTCGTAAGGATTCGTACTACACGCCCTTGACAAGGATGGGTAGTCATCACCAAGGCCTAAAAGATCAATGTCATTACATAATAAAATCCCAAACCACCTTTGGTCCCCAAAGTCATAAAAATTCGTACTACACGTCCCTAAACAGGATGAGTAGTCATCCCCAAAGCCAAAAGGGATCAATTCCATTCAGAAGCCAACAACCTATGAACTCAAATTTAAAACCTAAAATGCAAAATCAAATAACAGTGGTTATCACCACTATTCAAACCTCTTGCTCAAAAAGAAAAACAAAAGAGAAAAATAAAACAATGATTTTCATCACTATGTGTAGACACCAAAACAGCACCAATCCGATTATGTGACAACAAGCACCGATCGCATTGACACACATAGCCCCTAGGGCAGCCCCTAGAGGTTAAACAGTGGTCCTAACCACTCCCACAGCAGTTTGGAAGGTCAAAGGTCAATTTGGCACCTTTTTGGCACTTTGCTCCCTACTCGTCCCACCCTGGGATGATTACAAACTGGTATTCGTCCCACCCAGGGACGATTATCAGCATTCGCCCCAGGGTGGGGCGAATAGCAGGTTTGATTGGCAAAAAGTCAAACCTCGACAGGTCCGCCAATTAACTACAGCTTCAGGCCATGCAATTGCGAGGAACGACTTCAAATCAAGGAGAGAGACTTCAGTCATGCATGTCTTTGATTTTGGAGGCCTCATGCAAGGAGACTCTAAATCAGGGAATAATATTTTCTCTCAAAATAGGACAAGCAACTCAAGTGGCGCCCTCGCATGCGCATTCAAAGAGAGAGACCCTAGGTCTATAAATTGGTGAGTCTTCTCACCCAAAAAAAGGATAGAGAGGAGCTTTTGGAGCAATGAAGTGCTGCCAAATTATATCCTCACCCATCGATTGTGCTTTTACATCCTTGATCTCTCTTTTGGAGGGAGGTTATTGGGTGATTATTGGAAGCGCAATCCGGACCCAAACCCAAACATTTGGCCACAATATCCCACCAAATTTTCTGACACAACCCCATAAGAGGTTTTGGACCCATCCCAAGTGGATTGGTGCCAAAACAGAGTCCCAAACGGTGGGCGTCCTGCCCCTGGGCGCCCCCCAAACTATCGCAGTTCTAATCGCCCCACCCCGGAGTGATTAGAAATATATGGTAGATTTCCTTGATTTTTATTTTGCATCTGATTCTAGGTTGTTTACATATGCTGTCATTTAAATTTCATGTGATTCTGACAAGTTTTGATCATGCTTTTATCATTTCCCGCTTTCACTAACATGCAGGTAGCATCATCATATTCTGGGTGATAGAGGCCAAATTGGGAAAATATGACCATCTGGGTCTTCCCAAAATACCCCTTTTTAGCTAACCCCAACTTTGTAGGTGATTTGGAGGCTTCTGGATTGGACATTTAGGAGGTGGCTTTTGGACAGGTTATCACAGTTCTAATCGTCCCACCCCGGAGCGATTAGAAATATGTGCAAATTTTTTGACTGTTCTTTTTGTAGTGGCTTCCTGGTAAGGTTTTATTGCTTCTATCAAATTTTTAGCTCATTCTGATATGTTTTAGTTATCATTTTATTTATATTTTGCATATACTAATCGTAGGCTTGGGGATTGCATGTTTCATTTTATCTACAGGTGCTACTGACTATTTTCTGTTTCCTTGAATGTAGGGTCTCAACATTAGAGGAGCAGCAAGGATTCAAGACTCATCAATGCAAGCGGTGGTGACGTTTGGTCCACCCATTTTACATGTGGGCATGCGGAAGAAGGAATATCAATCCATGGGTGTAATAAGAACACATTTAACACTCCTAGTCCCTAAAATGGAGGAGACAAATTGTAACCGAGTTTAAAGAATATTAATAAAAAGGTTGTCTTCCATATTGCTTTCTATCTGTTTTAATTGGTTTATTTTCTCTCCTTTCATGCATTTCAATTCGTAGGATTTAGCGTTATCTTTTGTTTCGTTTACATCGCATCTTGGCATTTCCTTTTTGTTTCCGTATCCTCATGCTTTCAGTGGTGATCATGGTGGGACCTCTATCCCTTGATTTTAAGATTAAATTTTTGATCAAAATTTGCTTGTTTTTGCTTGCAGGTATCAATCTTTCAAGCACTGGACTGTTGCTCGTTCCATCCTATAACGAATACAGAGCTAGAATTCATGCCACCCTGAGATGAATAGGAATTCATCTCACCCTGGGATGAATACAGATCTATTATTCATCTCACCTCAGGATGAATAGCTCTCTATGCAATTTTAGGGCAGAAATTCAGAGGCATCCGATTTGGGCAGAGAAGAGGTAGGGGTCCTAAACACCTTCTATCATTTTTTGCTTTCTGTTTTCTATTTTCTGGTTATTTGCTTGCATAGGAGAGTTTGAATGCTTGTTTTCTTCATTTATGCAAATTAAAAATAACCCCACACACCACGTGGTAATTGAAACAACAAGGAGTTGGTCGTAAAACCCCAACCCTTGATCAAGACCAACGGTGGATTTCATCACCACCTTGGCTTGAAATATTGCATACATAACCCCGATCGTGATTGTTGCTAGACGTAAATCCTGATGAAAGCTGACCAAGTGTAGTGGGGGTGATTCCCAGTGCATGAGGATAAGTCTTCTATGGTAGGTGTCATAAATAGAGTGATTCCCCTTCCGTACCGCCTATGTTCCACGTACTATCTGCTCTCACGTACCTATAGTCTCCCTCACGTAAGGGCGGGTATATAGAGAGGTTGGTATAACGGCCTGGCAGTGGTATATCGAAGGGGCGACCTTTTTGGGAGTCATAAGAGCTATCATATTGCATTTGTTACAAAATGTTCTTTACAAAGCTGTCAAAACAAACATCAAAACACACTGAACCAGATTTAGGGCACACTTTTAATCTATAAACAAGATAATCATTGCTTTAATTGTGTGTTTCCCTTCTGTTTAGTGTAGCATAAGAAATCCTAAAGAAGATAAAAATGTACACATCTTTAGGTAAACATCACCATGGTGTACACCCGTAGCCGAGCCCAATCACGGGCAGGAGCTGTAGAGAGTGCACAAAGGGGGACAAGTCACCTCCGATATAGTCCTGAGGACTTGGTCATCCCGCCTTGGCGGCCTGACACACAAGATAGTCCACATCATGCCATTACAGAATAGGACTATAGAGGCACCTCTTTGAGGGGCACCCCCACTCAGCATAGATCCTTTCAAGAGGAGGACATACACGTGGCACTCAACATAGACAGGAGGGCTCCCTTAGATGCTCGTTATGAGTGGCCTAGTGATGAAGCGCTAGAGCAACATAGGGTCCATAAGGAGGGGCCACATGATTTCGTCATCCCTCCTTTACCCCTTATTACTATTAGAAACACTAGACAAAATCTAGAGCACAAGGCTCTCCAGATAGGGCAAGCCAATTCTGCCCACCCCTTTCACACATACGAAAGGGAGTATGAGGAAGACCACTACATTCCTCAAGAGCAATACACAGCATGGGAGCAATGCGCCTCCGCACCTGCTATGTATCAGGATCACCCAATGAGGCCAGAGCCTCGGGTGAATGCCGCTAACCTCGATAGAGGAAAGCAACCCATAGGGATCTCGGATCACCATGACCGAGATAGACATGTAGGAGAGGCATCTAGGCTTCCTAAACACAAGACGATGGAACAAATTGACTTGGAATTTGCCAAACATGCCACCCACCAAGCACAAATCATGTAGCTCAGGCAAGACCAACAATAGTTAGAGCATCTATATCACCTTAGCAAAGAGCGCATTCAATGTCAGACAAACGAATTGCTTCAGAACACTATGCCTGAGAAGGTCCCAACCCCTCGCATGCATAAAGTAGAAGTGTATGAGAGGCACAACCCCTTGGTGCGAGACAGGTCTCCACGACCTTATCAAATATTGCCTCCAAGACCTCCTAGACCTGAGCGAGAGGCCACTCCTAGAAACAATGATGGGCACCCTCCGCGGGCACCCACCCATGTTTATAGGTCTCACCTAGGCACTCCTCAAGAAGCCTATGAGGAGTATGAGCAAGAAGAAGAGCGGGCTAAAATGCCCTACCAAGGCAGGGGGGATGCTGTCCGGCTACCCCTCCATAGGCCTCAAGTTCCCCGCAACCCACAATGGGAGCAAACCAAGGAGGAAGAGATCAAATCCTTCGATGCATATAAAGCGCTGCTAGAGCGCTTAGAGTCTATGGAGACCAAGACTTCTGGGCCCCAAAAGCCCACTTTATGCCAACTCCATAGTCACCCTGTGCATCCATCAGTGCTAGCACCCCCATACCCTGAACACTTTAAACTACCCTAGTTGGCACTCTTTAGAGGAGAGGAGGATGCCCAAGAGCACGTGACTAGATTCTTGAGCCAATGCTTTGGCATTCAGGACAATGATGCTTTGTTGCTAAGAACATTTATAACCACATTCGTAGGCCCTACCTCGGATTGGTTCACTCAGTTGCCAAAACATAGCATCAGTAACTTGGATCAGCTAGTGGACGCGTTCCTCGAATGCTTCACCTTCAACACCAAGAAAAAGGCATCACTAAGTGACCTAGCTAGCCTCAGGCAGTATGAGGAAGAAACCATGGCGGCATATGGGAACCGATGGAGGACGTTGCTTTCAAAGCTGCCCTACCTCCCTCCCATGTCCGACCTGACCCAAATGTTCTCAAAGAGTTGTTTGAGATCGATCTCCATGCTATTGCAGCTACAACAATATGCCACTTTAGAGGAAGCTCTGGCGCAAGCTAGAATCATTGAGGAGATCAAGATACAGGATGGCGAGATTGCCAAGCCAAAGAAGAAAGAATGGTCTAAGAACACCAAAATAGGGACCATGCAACAGAAACCCATTACGGTCAATCAGGTTGCTATAAACGTCCCTAAGCCTGCACAAGCAACACAGCCCCAAAAGGCTAACTATCAGGTGGTGCCTCTTAACAGTTATGACAGAGAAAATTAGAGGCAAGAACAAAATCAGCAGCGTCGCCCTAGGCGACAGTTCACACCTTACACAGAGTCCAGGGACTCCTTGTTTGACCGCTTGTCAATGGCAAACTTGATCAACCTGCCCGAGATTCAAACCATAGACCCCAATGCACCAAAGCCTAAGGGGTACAGGGAGGACTTGTACTGTAGGTTCCATAGATGGAAGGGACATGACCTTAATGCATGTTGGAAGTTTAAAGGCTTGGTGCAAGACCTAATCGACAACAAGACGCTGGCAGTGGACAACCCCGTAGCGCCAAACAACCAATAGATGGGAGTCTTCAGAGACCCCCTGCCTACCCATGATGCGCAGGCAAAACCCCTTCAAGTCAATGAGGTGACATAGAATTGCCCCATGCAGGGGTATGTAGGGATGATAAGCATAGTGACTAGGAACAGGAGGTACCCAGGAGCTGCCCCCATGGTGGCCACAGGAGAGGTTCCATCGACGTCACAACCTCAACAGCACCCTACGCAACCTCCCCACCTAGACCAGTGGCCATGATTCGGACTAGACTTACCCAAAGTCTAAGGACCACGTCGGCTAGGCTCTCCATATACGAGCTCATTCAACAATCATCGCCCCATCGGGAGGCTCTAATGGAGATATTAAAAGCCATCGAGCTGCAGCCCCATGAAGCAAACTCTTTCAACAACTTTGTGGGACATGTAAAACAATGTACAGAACCAGTCATCACCTTTAGAGAAGATGAATTGAAATCGGTGACTGGTGATGTGGCGGATCCACCCCTGCACGTCATTGCACGGGTCAACGGGATTCCGTATAAGAGGGTGTTGGTGGACACTGGCTCATCCAAGAATATAATTACAACAGCAGCATTGAAACATCTGAAGTTGTCCGCATCTCACATCGTGGCCTCCACCTATACTCTTCGAGCATTCAATGATGCAATATGCTCGATGGTTGGCACAATTGTCCTACCCATCCAAGTGGGACAAAAGACTATTCATACATTGTGCCACATCTTGGAAGGTGAGATGGCCTATAATATCTTGCTGGGCGGCCTTGGATCAGGGACATGAAGTGTGTCCCTTCGATAGCTCATCAGTGCCTAAAGTATACATTTGAAGGACAGGTGCATGTAGTCCCGATAGACTTAGAGCCCTTCAAGTACTGCAATACGGTGCAACTAATGCCACAATCGACCCTTCCATCAACACATTTGGATTTTTAGTTGAATCCATCTAACCAGGGTCCGATTCCGCATGCATCCCCATTGACAAGTCCATCAAATCCCCAATCGGGTCCATCTTCCTCATCTGGTCCTTCACCAATGATGCCACCTACGATGGCCACACCAAAGGACAAGGGAAAGAAACCCCTAGAAGAGGAACCACCCCTCGTCTCAACCATCTCTACCGAAGAGATGCCTAGCCGAATGGAAGTCGAGATGCCTAGTTCACCCTACATGGAGTGGACTCAGGAAGAACTCCCATTCGCTCCCCCTCAACCACCAACGATCACCGTTGAGATGGCCAACACGGGCCTGGGGGAGTATCTAGTGCGGAACATTGTAGCAACACCCACACTTGAGTCCATGCAGGACATGGGGAGACCTCGACTCCCCATCGGCTCTGTGGTTCCTCTAGGCTACCCACCCAATCAGACAAACTTTGTTTATGGGGGCCTGGATAATGGCATTGAACCTTACATGCAAGAAGATGAAGATGAAGAGCCCTTTGCTGAGGACGTCAACTATTTGTCCAACCCAAATTTCACTTTGAGATATCTTGGCCAATGTAATTGGCATGGATATGGGTTGGGCAGGTATGAGCAAGGAGTGCATGTTCTTTGCCAACCAAGATATCAAATGTCGTACGACAAGTCAGGAGTAGGGTTCAACCACCCCCTCCCCCTGGACATCTTGGTAGAGAACATGCAAGGCCTAGGGATAGGCAACAAGGATGGGTTGGCATTAGATCCATATGCCAATCCTAACACAACATATACATTGGGGGATTATCTCCCATTGCTAACAACCAACCTTGTTGACCTTAACAACCCTTTCCCTTCGGTCAAAAAGGGAGAAAGTTCGAGGACTCACCTACAAGAGGGATATAGACAAGACCAAGAAGGGTCTTCAGAAGATGAGTCAGAGTATGAGGTAGCACCTTGGGATCCTTTCGAGTCTGATAGCAATCATTCACAAGTGACTCCCATGGATGATTATCAGGAGAGCTTCATGACAATGTTCCCTTTGGATGCTCCAATTGAGCATATGCCACCTCAAGAGAATCAGGTCCCCCCGTAAAGAGCGGAACAACCTCGATGGGACCACATTAATTTTCTCAAGCAAGATGAGCCTCATATGTCACAAATAGCTATTGGAGCCAACGAAGGCCTTTGGATCTCTGATAGTGATTATGAAGATGAAACTGAGATGGCCTATCTCAATCATATGCGATAGCAACAATATCCCTTGGACATAGATGACATGTTTGAACAACTACACATAGGGCCAAGGCATAGGTGGCACCTAAACCAGGCGTAGTTGGACCAATTACTGCACCCGCCACTCTAGGTATATAGAGAACATCTTCCGCCTGGAGACCCTATAGAGCCATCAGTGCCTAGGGTAGACCCTATCCTCTTATCCACACATAGGGCCGATCCATTTGTGCCAGTACCCACAGAGCCAGATCCGGAGCACAAAGATCACCTAGGATGTCCGAGTAACCACACCCACGGTAATGGAGACCAAAATCATTTCATTAACATGATCTCCATTGACTTAACCGCCCCCATCCATAATCCAACCGACCCAACATGGTCATTGCATCTAGACCTAGATGCTATAGACTGGGATCATGCTGACACACCGCCATCCCCATCAGAGTACTGGCCTTGCGGTGGGATGTTCCATTTCACCCTAGGATAGACTCAGGATGTCTTCCATGCTGAAGAGGAACCCGACGTTCCAAACGATGATCTAAATTCAGCAAATGATATCCACCTGATCCCAACTCCACACCAGTTGGAGGACGGGTCCCACATGTCAGTCGAGGAGACGACTGACGTAGACATCGGCTCTGATCCAATGAATTTGCAAATCATCAAGCTAGGGGTAAGTCTATCCCTCGAAGAGCAAGCCGACTACATTGCCCTTCTCAAAGAGAAGAAGGAGGTTTTTGCATGGTCCTACAAAGACATGTCGGGGCTAGACCCGTAGCTAGTCATGCATAATCTAACGCTTGATCCGACAGTCAAGCCAATAAAGCAAAAACTATGTAAGATGCATCCAACAGTAGCCTTAATGGTCAAATATGAGCTACAAAAGTTGTTGGATGCACAGTTTGTCATCTGCATGGATTACCCACCATGGTTGTCTAACATGGTGCCCATCAAAAATCTCGATGGGAGGATTCACATATGCACCGATTTTTGAGATCTAAACAAAGCGAGTCCTAAGGATGATTTCCCCTTGCCTAGCATCGATGCATTGGTAGATGCTACAACGGGCCATGAAATGCTTTCCCTCATGGATGGTTTCTCGGGATACAATCAAATTCGTATTAATCTCGAGGACCAACTAAAAATGGCGTTCACAATGCCTTGGGGGACATTTTGTTATAAGGTCATGCCCTTTGGCCTTAAAAATGCTGGCGCCACCTACCAACGTGCCATGACGTACATCTTCCATGATCACATGCATAAAACTTTGGAAGATTACATGGATGATTTGTTGGCCAAATCTCTTTTGCGCCCAGATCATCTCGATGACTTAAGCAAGATCCTCGATCGCCTCATTGAACATAAAGTCAGACTAAACCCCAAGAAGTGCGTATTTGGCATCACATCTGGAAAGCTCTTGGGTTTCATAGTCTCCAAATGAGGAATCGAGGTAGACCCACACAAAGTCAAGGCAATCCTTGAAATGCTTCCCCCAACTACCATCAAGCAGCTCAAAAGCCTACAGGGAAAGGTCACGTCAATCAAGCGCTTCATAGCGCAGCTATCCGACAAGTGCCGACCCATGAATAAATTATTGCACAAGGGGGTAGCATTTCACTGGGATGACGAGTGCCACTCAGCCTTTGATGATATTAAACAATACTTGGCTTCACCGCTAGTATTGGCACCACCTAGACCAGGAGTGTCATTCTACTTATACATCTCAGCTACTGAGGTGGCACTGGGTGCCATGCTATCCCAGAAAAATGAACTACACAAAGAATAGGCTAATTACTATCTTAGCCGCACCCTGGTCAGTTATGAACTTAACTATGCATACGTTGAGAAGCTCTGCTTGGCAGTGGTGTTTGCTACCAAAAAGCTATGCCACTACATGCTCAACAATACGACGTATGTTGTGTCTAAGGAGAATCCATTGCGATACATGATGAGTCATACTTATCATAGTAGCCGCATGGTAAAATGGATCATGTTGTTGATGGAGTTTGACATAGAATTCATTGGACATAAATCCATAAAAGGTCAAGTCATCACCGATCAACTAGCAGAGGCTCCTCTTGAAGATGATCAGCCTCTGACCGTAGAACTACCTGATGATGGGGTCTTCCATGTTTCAGAATCGCTAGATTCTAATGAGCCTGAGTCACAGGCTGACATGACCCTATTCTTCGATGGTTCTAAATGTGAGCAAGGAGGTGGCATGGGAATTGTATTCTTCACACCGCAAGGGGCTCCAATGCCTCTATCATTTAAATTAGACTTCTCGTGCACCAACAACAATGCAGAATATGAAGCCTTGCTCATAGGTCTTCAGACAACAATCACCATGAACATCAAACGTTTAAACATCTTTGGTGATTCGTTGTTAATTGTCAATCAAGTCAAAGGGGTATTCCAATGTAAATGCCTAGTTCTATAGGCCTACAAAGCCCTTGTGGACAAATTCTTGGCATATCTTGAATGGTACGACATCGAGGCACTCCCTCGATCATCGAATCATTTTGCGGACACTATGGCCTCCTTGGGGTCACTAATCCCGCAAGACCCTTCCGGTGAGATGACAACCATTCAGGTCAAAACATTATCACAATCCATGATGGAGCATGCAAGCTCTGACCTAACACCAGGAATCCACCTGATCCAGATTGAACCATCTCAGGATAGGTTCTCTCGAATCCATGATTGTCTGACTCAAGCCAACTAGGGGTCCTTGTTCTCCCCGACCCCTCTTAATAGCAACACAATGCTATTTTTACAAGTTCTTTCCCGCTCAGCTTTTGCTAGGGATGAACTTCAAGAGGGATTGGCCATTCATACCATCGAGGTTTCTGATCAGCAGGATTGGTACACACCCATTAGGGATTACCTCAAGTTAGGTAACCTCCCACTTGGATTGACACAAGCCATGAAAAGATCATTTAAATAGAAAGCGGCAAAACATGTCTTGCTAGGAGACATTTTGTATCATCGGAGCTATGAAGGAATCCTCCTCCGTTGCTTGGACCAGTAGGAGTCCGCTTGGGCGATCACCCAAGCCCACGATGGTACATGCGATGGCCACTTCAGCGGTATGGCCATCGCAAAGCGCATTCTCCGCATGGGCTATTATTGGCCATATTTAGAGCGAGATTGTTGCGCATATGTAAAGAAGTGCGTGAAGTGTCAACACCATGCCAATTTGACACACGTACCTTCTCAAGCCTTGCAACCGATCCAATCGGCTTGGCATTTTTCGTAGTGGGGCTTTGATCTAATCGAAAAGATCTCCCCTACATCGTCGGGTCATCACACGTTCATCATAACGGCCACAGAGTACTTCACCAAGTGGGTGGAAGCAATTTCGCTAACCTCTACGATTGGAACCCGCATTGCGGAGTTTATTTTACATAACATCATATGTCATTTTGGTATTCCATCCAAGATCATCTCGGATAATGGGACGTCATTCAAGAATAAATATGTGCATGCTTTGACAACAAAGTACAAAATTCAGCATAGTTTTTCAACACCCTATTATCCGCAGGCAAATGGGCAAGCAGAGGCATCAAACAAAATGCTAGTCACCATCCTCAAAAAGACCATCGTAGATAGTCATAAGGATTGGCACATTCAAATCCCGCTTGCCCTATGGGCTTATCGCACTAGCATTCGGATGCCCACTGGGGCAACTCCATTTTTGTTGGTGTATGGCTCCGAGGTAGTCATGCCTCTCGAGTTGGAAATCCCTTCACTACGCATATCAATGCAAGAGTTCATCGATGATGACACTACATGGCAGGCCCGGTTAGACCAACTTACGTTGCTCGATGAATGATGCATCAATGCTCTCGAGCATTTGCGTATCTATCAAGAGCGACTTAAGAAAGCATACAACATGAAGGTTCACCTAAGGGACTTTCAGGTTGGTGACTTGGTCTTAAAAGAGAACCAACATAATTCTAATTTGCCGCCCCATCTAAGGGACAAGTTCATGGCAAACTGGTTAGGTCCTTATGTGATTGATAGTAAAATAGGACCTGGAACATACCGGCTCGCCTCTCTTGAAGGAATCAAGGAACTAGAACCCTTGAACATCAGTCATTTGAGGCCATTCCACATTTAGAGAGAGCCATAGTCCACCCAAAAGCTCCAAGGATTCCCACAATCGCTTGGTCAAACCCAAAATGCCCCAAAGGTGTCCATAAACCCTTTGGTCAAACCAAAAGCTCCAAGGATTCCCACAATCGCTTGGTCAAACCCAAAATGCCCCAAAGGTGTCCATAAACCCTTTGGTCAAACCAAAAGCTCCAAGGATTCTCACAATCGCTTGGTCAACCCAAAATGCCCCAAAGGTATCCATAAACCCTTTGGTCAAACAAAAGCTCCAAGGATTCCCACAATCGCTTGGTCAACCAAAAATGCCCCAAAGGTATCCATAAACCCTTTGGTCAAACCAAAAGCTCCAAGGGTTCCCATAATCGCTTGGTCAAAATAAATATTCAAAAACAAACAAAAATAATAAAATCATCAAAAATAACAAAAAAATTGCATCTCAATTCCATGCATACTCGTAAAAAATCAAAATACAAAAATATAAGTTGCATTAGGCATCGCATCCATACATTGCATATTTGTTGGTCATACATGTCCCAAACACCATAGACTGTAATTGCTCGACAATTCCTTCATTTTCCACATTCCATCCATTTTATAAACACATACATCCAGAATAACACCATCCCCATTTTTAGCATAGTCAGTTGTCTCCTAATGTATGTAGGGTTTTCGTCATTCAACTGTCTTTAAATTTCTAGCCAAAAACTGTACAAAGTTAAACAGATTTTACAAGGGAAAGTTTTACTTGGGTCACGCCTCGTTATGTAACATCCCTACACAAGTTAAAACACATAAAATAATTCCCAAGTTGTGTGAATGAAAGATGAAAACTACAAAGCAGTCTAGGATACCATAGGTGAAAGATTAGCCTGCTCATCCCCCTGTGCGAATGGTTCAAGAGTGCTGAGAATTGACAAAAGGACAAGCTCTTCCCCATCAATTCCCCCTAATAAATAGTGGTTTTCACCACTAGCAAAAATCCCAATCACCGTTGGTCCCCAAAGTTGTAAGGATTCGTACTACACATCCTTGAAAAGGATGGGTAGTCATCCCCAAGGCCTAAAAGGATCAATGCCATTCAAAAAAAAACTCCCAACAAGCCATCATCACGAACATCTCCAATCACCTTTGGTCTCCAAAGTCGTAAGGATTCATACTACACCCCTGACAAGGATGGGTAGTCATCCCCAAGGCCTAAAAGATCAATGCCCTTACTTCATAATATCCCTAATCCCCTTTGGTTCCCAAAGTCGTAAGGATTCGTACTACACGTCCCTGAATAGGATGGGTAGTCATCCCCAAGGCCTAAAAGGATCAATGCCATTCACAAGCCACAAACCTACAAGCTCAACCTTACGAAGCTCAAAATGCAAAATCAAATAACAGTGGTTATCACCACTATTCAAAATCCTTGCTCAAAAAGAAAAACAAAAAGAGAAAAATAAACAGTGATTTTCATCACTATGTATACGAGCAAGTATCCTAACACGTTGAGCAAATAAAAGATGCCTGAGCTTGAATCCCTGGAATTCTCAGCATTCGAAAACCATCTAGGTGATCCTCATTACGGGTTTGGTGGACAACCTACCTGGCAATGGCGGTATCCTAAATGCATGACGATATGTCTATCACATTAGCTTTGCGTGTGAGCAGACCAATGTTTGCATGTGGATGAGCTAGCTTATGGTACCTTAGATTGTCCCATGGATTAATCTTACTAAATACAACAACGGAGTTAGTGGAGCTAATTAGGTGATCCTCAGTACAGGTTTGGTTGACAGCCTATCTGGCACTGGCGGTATCCTGACAAATACCACATAAACGAACTCAATTGCACACACAGGGATGTGAAATAACTTGGTCAAACTCAAGTCTGATTTATACCTTGTTCAAAAGTCTTGTGAGATAAATGTACAGTCTTGGCTAGTTAGTTAAAATATCTGAATCTCAGAAAAGCTTAACTACATTTTAAAACAACTGGTACATTTCATTACGTACATCACCATCAGATAATACAAAAAAATACAAAAACAAAGTTATCACATGCAAAGTCATTCCACAAAGCCATCACATAAGTACAAAAGCCAGTAAATCTTGTACAGTCTATGGTGCCATCGACAAGTTATCAACAACTCATTTCATTCATTCCATATGCATACATCATATAATTAGACACATCGCATTCATAATACCACATGCATACATCATCATAAATAACTATGCATAAATAGAAAAACAAACCATGACAAGTGTATAAACACAAAGAAAGTCATCTGTATATATATATCATCAAAAATGCCTATAGGCTACAATAAACCGGTCCTCTGACCTCGCAAAAAAGCAAAAACTCAAAACCCCCAAGCCTAGGGCATCGGCCACCATGATCACGTAGGATCGGTGTGATGGGAACTACCCCCCATGGTGTGGGTCCTATGGGACCTCTCGGGCGGTTGCTGCTCATACCTACATCATGCCCACTAGTGCCCCCCTCATCCAATCACCTACGATGAGATGATGCTGAGCTCGGTATCGCTCCCCTCAGTCCGACGTGGAAGACCCACCTCTAGAGGGCTCAGGTATCCGCCCCCGAGGTGGATAATCTCTCCCTCCAAATCCATCCGATGTCGAAACCACTCTGTCTCCCATCGATGGTACAAAGCTACTACATCATCGTTTTGTGCCAATGCCTTCTCCTCTCCCTTGGAAGATCCCTCTCCCGTGCAGCATCTGTGTCCCCATCCCATCGATGGTATGCAGCAAATGCGTTCTCCCACTCAGCCAATTGAGTTCGTAGGAGATCCCTCTCCTACAGAGCCTCCCCTAGCTCCTCATCTCACCTCCGTAGTAGGTCCTCCAATCATGCTATCTCACTGATGCCTCCCTCCATACCCTCTGGGACTGCTTGAGGCATAGGCATCTCCGAGACTAGCTCTCGGCTCCCACTACTTGGAACGTCCTGCATATCCGGCTGATCTAGAACCCCAAAATCCTCACCCAAATCATCCACCTCCACCATGTCCACATCCTCCAACGGAGCTCCCCAACCCTCTCTTGGTGCCTCTCCATCCTCCCCCCTCTTTCTCCTCTGCACCTCCTAGTGGCCCCTCTCCTCGCCATCATCATAGAGTCCACCACTGGTCATACTCAGTGGTAACCCCGATGTCATCCATGTCTGGGATGCAGATCACTGTATCTGAATCCTCACCCAATGGTGCAATGACTGGCTAGACCAGAGTCCTCTCGTCCCCTTAGTGCCGATAGATCAAGGGCTCACTAGGCAACCCCTGGCGCACCCCAAACTATCGTGTCACTCGACCATATGGGAAGAACTCCTGCTCAGTCCCATGCCGCCCAATCAGCCACCTCCCCTATGAACCCATCGTAGCCACTCTCCAGCCTCAGGCCAGGCTGGACAGTCCCGGTAGGGGTGCCAGAACACCTCCCCTAGAGCAAGCCGAGCGAAGGCATCGACATAGTGCCCTACGACACCTACCCATCATCGACTCTATCCTTGCTCCTCAAATCATCGCCACAATGCCCCGTACCCTATCTCTCGGTCTACCATCTACAACATGGCAACCCCGTCGGCCTCTCCACCGCTATGTGCTGCCAAGCCCAACACTGCAAAAGATAGCTACATCCAATCCCCTTCCGCCTCCGATAGCGGACCTCGTACAACTCATCATAGAGCTGTGCCAATAGAGTCTGTCCCCATCTCATGATCATAGGTGCCTCCGTCGGACACTCCACCAACCTGAAAACCACCTCCAATAGGTTCCAAGGGAACCTTGCACCTGATGAGTCGGGTAGCAGCATGTTGGAAATGAGGCCCATCAGTACTGCGTGCCTCACTCCCAACACGCCCCTCTCTAGCCACCATCGTACCAAAATCTTACCAATCCAGTCGCCCTCTGCCCTCTCCACTGGGCTGTCCACACCTAACTCCTCCCCATGCTCGAAGCATCGTGTCAGTACAGCTGTCCGTTGATCACGCGACGTCGTCCTGATCGGTAGCCCATCTATCGAAATCCATAGAATCTGATAGACGTCCTCCAAGGTCACTGTCATCTCCCCTATTGGGAGATGGAAGGTATTGGTCCGGGGATCCCACAAGTTGATCAGGGCCATCAGATAGGCTCGATCCCCGACCATAGGCTCTAGTCGAGTCACCTGCTTGAGCCCAAGGGCATCAAGCCACTCCTAGTCAGCCAAAGTCAGTGCCTCCCATGCTTCAGAGAAAACTGTCGGTACACGGTACCGGCTCTTCACAACCTGCAAAAGAAAACAAAACAAAAACATTAAAAACCATGAAAAACTGTACAACAATAACATGAATATACAACAATGCATAACACAAAATGTACAACCAAAAACAATTCAAAAATAGTTTGTCAGTCCTAGGGTTTTTAACTCTATGTTTAAACTGATAAATAAAAAACAAAAAAATTCAAAACAAGTGTTGTCAGTCCTAGGGTTTTTAACTCTAAGTCAACTGATAAATTAAAACAAAAAAAAAAATTCAAAACAAGTGTTGTCAGTCCTAGGGTTTTTAACTCTAAGTCAACTGATAAATTAAAAAAAAAAAAAATTCAAAAATTTTTTAGTCCTAGGGTTTTTAACTCTACGTCTAAACTGATAAATAAAAACAAAAAAAAAAAAAAAAATGTTTTGTTGTTCCTAGGATTTTTATAGTTATAATAAATTAAAAACAAAAAAAAAAAAAATTTGTTTAGGTTTTTAAAAAAAAAAAAAAAATCAAAAAAATTGTCTAGGGTTTTTAGTCTAAGATAAATAAAAAAACAAAAAAAAAACAAATTTGGTTCCCTAGGGTTTTCTTAGTCTAATGATAAATAAAAAACAAAAAATAAAAAATTTTTTACTAGGGTTTACCCTTAGTCTACACTGACAAAAAAAAACAAATAAAAACAAAAAACAACTAGGGTTAAGCTAAGTTTTTAAGCTAAGTTTTACACTAAGTTTTAATAAGCTAAGTTTTGATCTTTGTTCAACTAGGGTTAACCTAAGTTTTTAAGCTAAGTTTTGATTTTTGTTAGACTAGGGTTTCTTTTAGTTTACAACAAATGCAAAATCAACATGGTTTCCACTAGGGTTTCAACCTAAGTTTTAATGAAGCCATAACACAAAAAAATTCACAAACAAACAAACATTTATTAGGGTTTCATTTTTAATTTGAAAAACAAACTACAAAAGAAAAAACAAATAAATTACGGTTTTAAAATTGTAACGCAAACAAACAATAAAGAGGAAGAGCACTCACTGGTCTCGCTTCGGCTCCATCGCTTGATGATCCGGTCCATGAACTCATGGTGGCGGGAAAATTTGGCAGCGCTTCGCTTCGTAGACTTGACCTCCTCCTCCTCAGAGCTCCAAATCGCTAGGAAAAACAAATGCAAATGAGCCCAAAACCTAGTTTTGGCCCTTAAATAGGCTTTTTGAGCCTGTAATCGTTCCTCCCTAGGATGAGCGCTCTAGTTAGCGCTCGTCCCACCTTAGGACGATTACTAAACTGGTATTCGTCCCACCCAGGGACGATTACAGAGCAAAAATTTCAAAAACAACAAAAACTGCACAAAATGCACAAAAAAAGCAATAAAATTGTCCAATAAGAGTGCTTTTGCACTTGACATTCTCGGGCATGCAAAATAGACGTCGAGGGGTCACAAATCCTCACTATCCTATTCCCTAAGAAGGCTACCATAGCCGGAAAAAGGAAAACCCAACCAAAAATAGCAAAAACATTGACAAAAGGCGCCTTTACTCGACATTCTTGGCATCCAAAATAGATGTTGGGGTCACAAATTGTCACTATCCTACTCCCTAAGAAGGCTACCATAGCTGGACCGCTCCATGGGAGGATGGATTTTTGACAATTTTAGCTCCAAAATGCATCACAAAAAGGGTTCAAACCCACCAAAAATAGGTCATAATGTTCGAAAACTGCGTAAGCATTCAACGAAAAACAACTGAAGGCACCCTTACATAAGTCATCTTGGGTCAAGCGACTCGTCGCTTTTCTCATGTTGGTCATTCCCTCATCGATTCGTCGCTTGAGGGGGTAGTCACACTTAGTCACCAATCAACAAAAACACACCCAATCAAGGAAATGGCACGCATTCAAAGGATCATTGACAAAGACAATCACGCTCCTGCTTGGGGCAGCAAACAAGCAATAATCACAAGCTGATCAAACACTTGGCATTCATGAATCATGAACTCAAGGTTCCCACAGACAAAAGGTTGCGCCCTTTGCCTATTCATGATTGAACAATGTCCAAGATCAAGTAACACCTCACCGAAAAAGGTTAACACTTGAATTAAGCTCCTTAGCTCGTCAAAAGCAAGGATTCAAGAATGCATGCCCTTTCCATACTTGGGGCATCAAGAGTTGGTTAGGTTACTGAGAAACCCTAATCATTAGTGCTTTGGTTATCTATTTTTGCTCAACACTGTGCCTTGCACAATGCTTCCCAAAAAGGGGCATCTGTAGACACCAAAACAACACCAATCCGATTATGTGACGACAAGCACCGATCGCATTGACACACATAGCCCCTAGGGCAGCCCCCAGAGGTTAAACAGTGGTCCTAACCACTCCCACAGTAGTTTGGAAGGTCAAAGGTCAATTTGGCACCTTTTTGGCACTTTGCTCCCTACTCGTCCCACCCTGGGACGATTACAAACTGGTATTCGTCCCACCCAGGGACGATTATCAGCATTCGCCCTAGGGTGGGGCGAATAGCAGGTTTGACTGGAAAAAATTCAAACCTCGATAGGTCCGCCAGTTAACTGCAGCTTCAGGCCATGCAATTGCGAGGAACGACTTCAAATCAAGGAGAGAGACTTCAGTCATGCATGTCTTTGATTTTGGAGGCCTCATGCAAGGAGACTCTAAATCAGGGAATAATATTTTCTCTCAAAATAGGACAAGCAACTCAAGTGGCGCCCTCGCATGCGCATTCAAAGAGAGAGACCCTAGGTCTATAAATTGGTGAGTCTTCTCACCCAAAAAATAAGAACAGAGAGGAGCTTTTGGAGCAACGAAGTGCTGCCAAATTACATCCTCACCCATCGATTGTGCTTTCACATCCTTGATCTCTCTTTTGGAAGGGAGGTTATTGGGTGATTATTGGAAGCGCAATCCGGACCCAAACCCGAACATTTGGCCACAATATCCCACCAAATTTTCTGACACAACCCCATAAGAGGTTTTGGACCCATCCCAAGTGGATTGGTGCCGAAACAGAGTCCCAAACGATGGGCGTCCTGCCCTCGGGTGCCCCCCAAACTATCGTAGTCCTAATCGCCCCACCCCAGAGCGATTAGAAATCTATGGTAGATTTCCCTGATTTTTCTTTTGCATCTGATTCTAGGTTGTTTACATATGTTGTCATTTAAATTTCATGTGATTCTGACAAGTTTTGATCATGCTTTTATCATTTCTCGCTTTCACTAACATGCAGGTAGCATCATCATATTCTGGGTGATAGAGGCCAAATTGGGAAAATATGACCATCTGGGTCTTCCCAAAATACCCCGTTTTACCTAACCCCAACTTTGTAGGTGATTTGGAGGCTTCTCGGATGTGACATTTGGGACAGTGATTTTTGACGTTTTGTTACAGTTCTAATCGTCCCACCCCGGAGCGATTAGAAATCTGTGGTGAATTTTTTGACTGTTCTTTTTGTAGTGCCTTCCTGGTAATGTTTTATTGCTTCTATCAAATTTTTAACTCATATGGATATGTTTTAGTTATCATTTTAATCATATTATGCATACACTAATCGCAGGCTTGGGGATTGCATGTTTCATTTTATCTACAGGTGCTACTGACTATTTTCTGTTTCCTTGAACGTAGGGTCTCGACATTAGAGGAGCAGCAAGGAGTCAAGACTCATCAATGCAAGTGGCGGCGATGTTTGGTCCGCCCATTTTACATGTGGGCACGCGGAAGAAGGAATGGCATCCATTGGTGTAACAAGAGCCCATTCTTAACGCTCCTAGTCCCCAAAAGGGAGGAGACGTATTGTAACACTGATGTTTAAAGCATATTAATAAAAAGGGTTGTCCTCCATATTGGCTTTCTATCTTGTTTCAATTGGTTCATGCTTCTCTCCTTTCATGCATTTTCAGTTCGTAGGATTTAGCGTTATCTTTGGCTTCGCTTGCATCGCATCTTGGCATTTCCTTTTTGTTTTCGTATCCTCGTGCTTTCACCATGTAAGAGAGCAAGTATCCCAACAAGTTGAGCAACCAAAAGATGCCTGAGCTTGAATCCCTGGAATTCTCAGCATTCAAAAAACCATCTAGGTGATCCTCATTACGGGTTTGGTGGACAACCTACCTGGCAATGGCGGTATCCTAAACGCATGATGATATGTATATCACATTAGCTTTGCATGTGAATAGACCATGGTTTGCATGTGGATGAGCTAGCTTATGGTACCTAAGATTTTCTTGTGGATTGATCTTACTAAATACAACAAAGGAGTTAGTGGAGCTAATTAGGTGATCCTCAGTACAGGTTTGGTGGACAACCTACCTGGCACTGGCAGTATCCTAAAAAATACCACATAAACGAACTCAATCGCGCACACAGGGATGTGAAATAACTTGGTCAAATTCAAGTTTGATTCGTACCTTATTCAAAAGTCTTGTGAGATAAATGTACAGTCTTGGCTAGTTAGTTAAAACATCTAAATCTCAGAAAAACCTTAACTACATTCTAAAACAAATGTTGTACATATCCATTCTTGCATCACCATTGGAAAATACAAAACAATTTTTTTTTTCACATACAAAGTCATTCCACAAAGCAATCACATAAGTACAGAAAGCCAGTAAATCTTGTACAGTCTATGGTGCCATCGACAAGTTATCAACAAATCATTCCATCCATTCCATATGCATACATCATATAATCAGAAACATCGCATTCATAATAATGCATACATCAACTAACTAAAATGTACATAAAATAAACAATAAATGACGACAAGTGTATAACCAAAAAGAAAGTCATGTCTATATATCACCAAAATGTCCATAGGCTATAATAAGTCGGTCCTCTGACCTCACAAAAACATCAAAAACTCAAAAACCCCAAGCCTAAGGAGTCAACCACCATGATCATGTAGGATCGGTGTGACTGGAACTACCCCCAGTGGTGTGGGTCCTATGGGACCTCTTAGGGTGGTTGCTGCTAGCCCCTACATCATGCCCAATAGCGCTACCCTCACCCACCCACCTGTGATAAGAGGAAGCAGACTGCTCAGTCTCACTGTCTCTCGTTCAGCGCAAAGATCCACCTCTAGTGAGCTAAGGTAACTGCTCACCAAGGCAGATAATCTCTGCCTCAAAATCTACCAGGTGCCAGACCAAATCCAACTCCTATTGATGGTATGTAGCCAATATGATGCAGGAGCATCCGAGAGCAGTAGAGCAATCCTACACCAACCAACAAGGAAAGAAGCCAAGGCCGAGGGAGGGTCGCAAAATCGTGACATGTCACAATTTCGTGACATGTCGCGAAATCGTGACCAAATCAAGAAGCAGGGCAAAGGCGGACGGAGGGTCACGATTTTGCGACATGTCATGAAATCACGACCAAAACCAGAGGCAGAGGCTACGGCAGGCGGAGGGTCGCGAAATCGTGACCAAAATAGAAACAAAGGCTATGGCAGTACGGAGGGTCGTGAAATCGTGACATGTCACGATTTCACGACATGTCATGAAATTGTGACCAAAATAGAAACAGAGGCTACGACAGTACGGTGGGTTGCGAAATCATGACCACAACGGAAGCAGGGGCTACGGCAGTACAGAGGGTCACAATTTTGCGACATGTCACAAAATCACAACCGCAGCTTAAGAACGAAGGCGCAGCAGAAAAACATCATGATATTGTGACATGGCAGAGGAAAGGGGGACTCGATGGAAATACGTCATGATATCATGACCAAAGGAGAGGAAAGGGGGACTCGATGGAAATACATCATGATGGAAAGGTAGACCTGGACGTGGGTATGGAAGAGGGGTATTCCATGGAACCTGTTTCCAATGTGGAGAAGCAGGACACCGGTCATACGAATGTCCTCAACACCAACAAAGGACAGACAGGAGACCTGAGGGTCATGCCAGAGCTGTTGTGGCAGATGAAGGTGTAGAGTCAGAACACTCTGAAGATGCAGAATGAGGAGAAGTGTTGATGATGAAAAGAACACCGTTGAATGAGGAAAAAGAACCAGAATAGAGGAAGAGCTCTGCTCCGCACAAGGTGCAAATGTGTAGGGAAGGTCTGTAATGTTATCATTGATAATGGTAGCACAGACAACTTAGTTTCAGAAGATATGGTTACTAAGTTGAATTTGGGGAAGAGGAAGCACCCGCATCCATATCGAATTACATGGTTGCAGAAAGACCACGAGCACTTGTCGATGAACGAGTGCTTGGTCAAATTTCACATTGGGAATTATCAAGATGAGGTCCTATGTGATGTATTGCCAATGGATGCTTGCCATTTGTTGTTGGGAAGACCATGGCAATTTTATAGATGTGCAGTGCATGATGGGCATGCAAATACGTACTATCTAATGAAGGATGGAGTACGTCACAAATTGAAGCCACTGAAGGAAGTGGATGAGAAAGTGTGTAGTAGTGCCAGAATTTGCCTGGTGGAAGGAAGACAATTTTTGGAAGGTCTGAAGAGGGATTCAATATGTTATGCATTAATACCTACTGTTAAGAAATAACAGTACACAGATGTTCCAGCAGAGGCTGAACACCTGTTAGAAGAATTTCCAGACATCATATCAAACAATGTTCCTGAGGGTTTACCACCGATGAGAAAGATCAGTCACCATATTTATTTGGTACCCAGATCTAGTTTACCCAACAAGGCAGCCCATAGAATGACTCCTGTGGAAAGTGAGGAGCCAAGCAGACAAGTCCATGAGTTGTTGAAAAAGGGAATGATTCGAGAAAGCTTGAGTCCATGTGCGGTACCTGCAGTACTGGCACCAAAGAAGGATGGGGAGTGGAGGATGTGCACAGACTCCCGAGCTATAAACAAGATCACCATCAAATATATATTTCCATTACAAAGGATGGATGATATTATGGACTGTTTGAGTAGAGCCAAGTACTTCACCAAGATTGACCTGAAGAGTGGCTACCATCAGATTCGGATCAGAGAAGGAGATGAGTGGAAAACTGCTTTCAAAACTAGAGAAGGTTTATATGAGTGGTTGGTCATGCCATTTGGGCTAACCAATGCACCAAGCACTTTCATGCGGTTGATGAATGAAGTGCTGAAGGAGTTCTTAGGCAAGTTTGTTATTGTCTATTTGGATGACATTTTGATATTCAGCAGAACCCTGGAAGAGTACCTGATGCACATCAGGAGGGTTTTTGAGAAGCTGAGGGAAGAACAGTTGTTGATCAACTTGAAGAACTACAATTTTTTGAAGAAGGAGTTGGTATACCTAGGATTTGTCATCTCAGTTGAAGGTCTGAAGATGGACCCAGAAAAGGTGAGGGCTATCATTGAATGGCATACTCCAAGAAGCACTTTTGAAGTGAGATCATTTCATGGTTTAGCCAGTTTTTACAGGAAATTCATCAAAAATTTTAGTAGTATTTGTGCACCCCTTATAGAGACAATGAGAAAGACTTTAAGTGGACCTTGGGAGCTGACAAAAGCTTTGATATGTTGAAGAAGAAGGTCACTGAGCAACCTGTTTTAGCACTTCCAGATTTTAATAAGGTATTTTAGGTAGATTGTGATGCTAGTGGTAGTGCCATTGGAGCTGTGCTGAGTCAAGAAGGTAAGCCTGTTGCTTACTTCAGTGAGAAACTCAATGATGCCAGGAAAAAGTATTCAGTGTATGATCAAGAATTCTATGCCATAGTTCAGTCCTTGAAGAAGTGGAGACATTATTTGTTGCCAAAAGAGTTTGTGTTATATACTGATCATCAGGCCTTACAGTATATAAACAGCCAGGGAAAACTGAACCAGAGGCACTTGAAGTGGGTTGAATTTCTCCAAAGCTATACCTTTGTGTTAAAGCACAAAAGCGGAAAATAAAACAGAGTTGTAGATGCCTTAAGTAGAAGGCAAAATTTGCTGATTGAAATGACAGTGGAAGTGGTAGGATTCGAAGAACTGAAGGGCCTGTACCCGAAAGATCTTGATTTTGCAGAAGCCTGGAAGGCTTGCTCGAAAACTGTTACTGTGGACAGGACAAAATGGTTGGATTTTCTAATCCAAGATGGAATGTTGTTCAAAGGAAGTAGATTATGCATTCCAAGGAGTTCCATGCGGGAAAACTTAGTCAAAGAGAAACATAGCGGAGGACTGGCTGGACATTTTGGCCGGGATAAGACCATTGCCCTGGTGAGTGAGAACTATTATTGGCCGCAACTACAGCAGGATGTGAACAAGTTTGTGCAAAGTTGCAGAATATGCCAGATGGCAAAATGAGTGAGGCAGAACACAAGATTATATCAGCCGTTACCTGTACCTGAGAGGCCATGGGAAGACATCAGCATGGATTTCATTCTTGGGTTGCCGAGAACATAGAGGGGAAATGACTCCGTATTTGTGGTGGTTGACAGATTCTCCAAGATGGCACATTTTATTCCCTACCGAAAACAAGTGACGCGGTTCACATTGCAGGGTTATTCTTCAAGGAAGTGGTACGACTTCACGGTCTACCAAAAAGCATAGTTTCTGACAGAGATACAAAGTTTGTTGGATATTTTTGGAGAACATTGTGGAAGAAGTTGAAGACAGATCTGAAGTTCAATTCTACATACCACCCATAGACTGATGGACAGACAGAGGTTGTAAATAGAAGTCTGGGTAATTTATTAAGATGCTTGATAGCAGATAAACCCAAGGGATGGGATTTGGTTTTGCTGTAGGCAGAATTTGCATACAAAAATTCTGTCAACAAGAGTACAAACAAATCTCCATTCCAAGTCATATATGGAAACAACCCAAGAAATGTTTCTGAGTTGAGGAAATTAGATAAAGGAGAAAAGTGCAGTGCCGAGGCTGAGGAATTTGTGAAACGGATGAAAAGCCTGCATGAAGAAGTAAAGGGACAAATTACAAAAATGAATACTCAGTACAAGACAAGAGCAGACCAAAAGAGGCGGTTCAAAGAGTTCGAAGTGGGAGATGAGGTCATGGTCCATCTCGAAAAAGAAAGGTTTCCAGCCAAAACTTATAACAAATTGAAGATGAAGAAATTTGGGCCTTGCGGAATACTTGGAAAAACGGGAGTCGGGCAATGCATATAAAGTGGAATTGCCAAGTGGGCTTGACATTTCACCTATTTTTAACATATCGGATTTAGTAAAATACCATGAAGGGGATAGTAGTGAGGCACCATGTGCGAGTTGTGGAGTATTCCAAGCATCTACTCCAACTACAGATGAGATAGAGGAAATACTGGACACAAGAGAAGGCAGAAGTACCAGAAATAGACAGTATTTGGAATATTTGGTCAAGTGGAAGGGCATACTGGTAGAAGATGCAACTTGGTTGTCCAAAATGGAGGTTGACCACCTGGGTCTCCCTCCAACAGTTTAGAAGTGAGGATCACTTCTCAATCTACCCTGGGTGTCTGATGCAGGAGCATCCGAGGGCAACAGAGCAATCTTGCACCAACCAACAAGGAAAGAAGCCAAGGCCGAGGGAAGGTCGCGAAATCGCGACATGTCACAAAATCACGACATGTCACGAAATCGCGACCAAATCAAGAAGTAGGGCAAAGGTGGACGGAGGGTCACGAAATTGCGACATGTCACGATTTTGCGACATGTCATGAAATTGCGACCAAATCAAGAAGCAGGGCAAAGGCGGACAGAGGGTCATGATTTCGCGACATGTCGTGAAATTATGACCAAAACTAGAGGCAGAGGCTACGACGGGTGAAGGGTCGCGAAATCGTGACCAAAATAGAAATAAAGGCTACGACAGTACAAAGGGTCACGAAATCATGACCAAAATAGAAACAGAGGCTACGGCAGTACGATGGGTCGTGAAATCGTGACCACAATGGAAGCAGGGGCTACGACAGTACGGAGGGTCACGATTTCGCGACATGTCACGAAATCATGACCGCAGCTTAAGAACGAAGGCGCAGCAGAAAGACGTCGCGATATCGTGACATGGCAGAGGAAAGGGGGACTCGATGGAAATACGTCGCCCAAAGCAGAGAAAAGGAGGACTTGATGGAAATACGTCGCAATATCGCGACATGTCGCGATATCACGATGAAAGATGAGCTGAAGACCAAGAGGTGAAAAGTGACACATGGCGAACACCTGGGCAACGAAGCGACACGGGGAGGCAAACGAAAGGTTCGAGAAGAGGAAACGAAGGGCCGCCAGCTGGAAACGGAGAGTCACCTAAGACCCTTTAAAAAGGGAAACAAAGGCATGCACAAGGGAGGAAAAATTTGCTAAATCAAGAAGATAATCATGTGGCATTGTGTGAAAAAGATGCCATTCTTTTGCAACTTATGGATAATCAGCCGTGACTGTTATTTTTGGCTGTGATTGTAATATTCGACTGCATGCGAATAAATGAAACTATTCTCTTTTTCTCTGTAAATACGGTGTTGTGACTGTAACATTCGGCTGCGTGCGAATAAATAAAACTGTTCTTTTCTTCTCTATGAATGTGGTGCCGAGACTGTAATGTTTGGCTGCATGTGAATAAAATCAAAATGTTTTCTTTTTCTATGTGATACTAGTTCTTGATAACAATACATCATCGCGCTGTGCCAACTGAGTCCATAGGAGATCCCTCTCCCATGAAGCATCTGTGTCCCCATCTCACCGATGGTATGCAACCAATGCATTCTCCTGTTCTTCCAACTAAGTTCATAGGAGATCCCTCTCCTGTAGAACATCTCCATGCTCCTCATCTCGTATTCATAGTAAATCCTCTAATCATGCTATCTTAGCGCGATACCTAGCCTCCATATCCCCTTGAACTACCTAAGGCATGGGCATCTCTGGGACGGTGGGCTGCTCTGGCACCCACTACTCTGAAACATACTATATATCCGGTTGCTCCAGAACCCCTAGGTCATCCCTAGTCAAGCCGTCAACCTCCACCATATCTGCATCATCATGCGGAGTGCCCCAACCCTCCCTTGATGCCTTTGCATCCTCACCACCCACTGTTGCTACATTTGGACCTCCTAGAGGCCCCTCACCCTACCATCACCACATTGTCCACCACTGGTTATACTATGTAGTCACCCCAACATTGTCCACATCGGGGACATCAATCACTACATCCGACTCCTCACCCAGTGGCTCAATTATCGGCCATGCCAGAGTCCTCTCATCGCCCCGACATCGATAGATCAACAGTTCACCAGGCAATCCTTGGTGCACCCCAAACTATCGAGTCACCCGAACATACGAGAAGTACTCCTGCTCGGTCCCATGTCGTCCGACTAGCTACCTCCCCCTGCACACCCACCGAAGCCACTCCCCAGCCTTAGGCCAGGCTGGACAGTCTCGGTATGGATGCCAAAACACCTGCCCTACGACACTTGCCCACTGCCGACTCTGCCCCTACTCCTTTGACCTCTACCATAGAGCATCATAACTAATATCCCTGTCCACCATCTCTGCCTGAATGGTCCAAGGAAATCATTGCGGCCTCTCCACAACTATGTGTTGCCACCCCCAACACTGCAACATGTAGCTGCACCCAATCCCATTCTACCTCCGGTAGTGGACCTCGTACAACTCATCATAAAGTTGTGCCAGTAATGTCTGACCCCACCTCATAATCAATGGCATTGAGGTTGGACACTCCACAAGTCTAAACACCACCTCAAGCAGGTTCCAAGGGAACCTCGCACCTGAGGAGTCGAGAAGTAGCATGTTGGAGATGAGAGTCATGAGAAGTGCATGCCTCACCCCTAACATGCCCTTCTCCATCCACCACCACACCAAAATCCTGCCAATCAGGTAGTCCCTCTCTTCCCTCTCCACCGCCTCATCCACCCCATCTCCATCGCGTGCCCAAAGCACCGTGTCAGCACCGTCATTCGCTGATCACGAGGAGTAGTCCGAATTGGTAGCCCGTCTATTGGAATCTAGAAAATTTCATAAACGTCCTCCAGAGCCATCGTCATATCCCCTATTGGGAGATGAAAGGTGTTGGTGCAGGGATTCCACAAATTGATTAGGGCAGTCAGATATGCCTGATCCCCCACCACAGGCTCTAACCGAGTCACCTTCTTGAGCCCAAGGGCATCAAGCCACTCCCAGTATGCCATAGTCAGCACCTCCCGCGCTTCAAAAAATACTTTCGGCTAATGGTACTGACTCTTCACCACGTGCAAAACAAAAAAAACACAAAAAAATTAAAACATGACAACAAAAAACAAAAAAAACTATATGAGCAACATTAACAAAATGTACAAAAAAAACATTCTAAAATTCAAATAAACTGTACAGACAAACAAATCACAAAATTGCAAACTAGGGTTTTTAACCTTATTTTGAATAAAAAAACAAACGAATCACAAAAATTTTCAACCTAGAGTTTCTAACCTTAGTTTAAACTGACAAACAAAAAAAAAAATAAAATAACAACATTTAACCTAGGGTTTTTAACTCTAGTTTGAACAAAAAACAAATAAAACCAGTTTTTTAAACCTAGGGTTTTACCTTAGTTTAAACTAACAAACAAAAAAAACAAAATAACAACAAAATTTTTAAACTAGGGTTTTGATCTTAGTTTAAAAAAATAAAAATAAAATAAAAGAAAAACTCCACAAAATACAAATACAGAACAATTAAACTAGGGTTTTGATCTTAGATTAAACAGAAAAATGAAACATAATATAAATTACGATTTTGAATTGTAAAATAAAAACAAACAAAATAAAGAGAAGGAACACCTATCGGTCTTGCCTTAGCTCTGCCACTCGATGATCCAGTTCATGAACTCATGGTATCCGTGAAATCTTGATAGCGCTCTGCTACGCAGACTCGAACTCCTCCTCCTCATAGCTCCAAATTGCCAAAAAAAACAAATGCAAATGAGCCCAAAACCTAGTTTTGGCCCTTATATAGGCTTTTAGGCCTGTAATAATTCCACCCTGGGATGAGTGCTCTACTTAGTGCTCGTCCCACCCTGGGACGATTACAAAACTGGTATTCATCCCACCCTGGGACGATTACAGAGCAAGAAAATAAAAAACAACAAAAACTGCATCCAAAATGCACCAAAAATAGCAATAAAACGACCGAACAAAGGCACCTTTGCGCCTATGCTTCAAGGCATCCAAAACCAATGTTGGGGTCACAAATACTCACTATCATACTCACTAAGAAGGCTACCATAGCTGGACCACTCCACGGGCAGAAGGATTTTTGAGAATTTCATCCCCAAAAAGCGTCACAAAAAGGGTCCAAACCCACCTAAAAATAGCAATAACATTGCCGAACAAAGGCGCCTTTGCGCCTAACATTCCAGACATCCAAAACTGAAATTGGGGTCAAATATACTCACTATCCTACTCCCTAAGAAGGCTACCATAGCCGGACCGCTCCATGGGCGGAAGGATTTTTGAGAATTTCATCCCCAAAAAGCGTCACAAAAAGGGTCCAAACCCACCCAAAAATAGCAATAAAATAGCCGAACAAAGGCATCTATGCACCTGCACTTCAAGGTATCCAAAATTGACATTGGGGTCACAAATAATCACTATCCTACTCCCTAATAATTCTACCATAGCTAGACCACTCCACGGGCAGAAGGATTTTCGAGAATTTCATCCCCAAAAAGAGTCACAAAAAGGGTCCAAACCCACCCAAAAATAGCAATAACATTGCCGAACAAAAGCGCCTTTGCACATAACATTCCAGGCATCCAAAACCAACGTTGGGGTCACAAATACTCACTATCCTACTCCCTAAGAAGGCTACCATAGCCGGACCACTCCACGGGAGGAAGGATTTTCGATAATTTCATCCCCAAAAAGCGTCACAAAAAGGGTCCAAACCCACCCAAAAATAGCAATAAAACTGTCGAACAAAGGCACCTTTGCACCTGTGCTTCAAGGCATCCAAAACTAACATTGGGGTCACAAATACTCACTATCATACTCCCTAAAAAGGCTACCATAGCTGGACCGCTCCATAGGCAGAAGGATTTTCGATAATTTCATCCCCAAAAGGCATCACAAAAAGGGTTCAAACCCACCCAAAAATAGCAATAACATTGCCGAACAAAGGCACCTTTGTGCCTAACATTCCAGGAATCCAAAATTAATGTTGGGGTCACAAATCCTCACTATCCTACTCCCTAAGAAGGCTACCATAGCCGGACCGCTCCACGGGCTGAAGGATTTTCAAGAATTTCATCCCAAAAAAGCTTCACAAAAAGGGTCCAAACCCACCCAAAAATAGCAATAAAATTTCCGAACAAAGGTGCCTTTGTGCCTAACATTCCAAGCATCCAAAACTGATGTTGAGGTCACAAATCCTCACTATCCTACTCCCTAATAAGGCTACCATAGCCAGACCGCTCCACGGATGGAAGGATTTTCGATAATTTCATCCCCAAAAAGCATCACAAGAAGGGTCCAAACCCACCCAAAAATAGCAATAAAATTTTTGAACAAAGGCGCCTTTGTGCCTAAAATTATTGGCATACAAAACCAACGTCGGGGCCACAAATTATCAATATCATACTCCCTAAGAAGGTTACCATATCTGGAACGCTCCACGGGAAGACGAATTTTTGACAATTTCAGCCCCAAAAAGTGTCACGAAAAGGGTTAAAACCCACCAAAAATAGGTCAGATTGTTGGGAAACTGCAGAAGCATTCAACAAAAAAAAACTGAAGGCACTCTTACCAAAAGTCATCTTGGGTTAAGCGACTCGTCGCTTTTCTCATGTCGATCATTCCCTCATCGATTCGTCACTTGACGGGGTAGTCACACTTAGTCACCAATCAACAAATACACACCCAATCAAGGAAATAGCATGCAATCAAAGAATCATTGACAAAGACAATCACGCTCCTGCTTGGGGCAGCAAACAAGCAATAATAACAAGCTGATAAAACACTTGGCATTCTAGAATCATGAACTCAAGGTTCCCACAGACAAAAGGTTGCACCCTTTGCCTATTCATGACTGAATAATGTCCAAGATCAAGTAACACCTCACCAAAAAATGTTAACACTTGAGTTAAACTCCTTAGCTCGTCAGAAGCAAGGATTAAAAAATGCGTGCCTTTTCCATACTTGGGGTATCAAAAGTTGGTTAGGTTACTGAGAAAACCTAATCATTAGTGCTTTGGTTATCTATTTTTGCTCAGCACTGTGCCATATACAACGCATCCCAAAAAGGGGCATCTGTAGACACCAAAACAACACCAATCCGATTATGTGATGATAAGCACTGATCGAATTGACATACATAGCCCCTAGGGCAGCCCCCAAAGGTTAAATAGTGGTCCTAACCACTCCCATAATAGTTTTGGAAGGTCAGCGGTCAATTTGACACCTTTCAGGAACTCTGCTCCATATTCATTCCACCCTAGGACGATTACAAACTGGTATTCGTCCCACCCCGGGACGATTAGCAATATTTGCTCCAGGGTCGGGTGAATAGCAGGTTTGATGGGAAAAAGGTCAAACCTTGACAAATGGAAGCTCAAATCCACCACTCAACTCCACCTTCAATGCATGGGAGTGTGAGTGAGCATTTTTGAGCTCAAAGAGATAGTCATAGAGGCAGTCATGGAGCCCTTGATCAAGGAGGAATATTCTCTCCCCTAAAAAGGCATGATGGCCAAGTTGTGCCTCTGCATGCTCATTCACAAGAGACCCTCAGGTCTATAAAATTGTGAGTCTTCTTACCCAAAAAAATGACAGAGTAGGAGCATTTGGAGCAACGGAGTGCTGCCGAATTACATCCTCACCCCTCACTTGTGCTTCTTACGTCCTTGATCTCTCTTTTGGAAGGGAGGTTATTGGGTGAACATTGGAAGCACAATCTGGACCTAAAACCCAAACATTTGGCCACAATATCCCACTAAATATGCTGACACAACCACCTAGGAGGTTTTTTGGCCCATCCCAAGTGGATTGGTGCCAAAACCAAACCCCAAACGACGAGCATCCTGCCCCTGGGCGCCCCCCCGCACTGTTGCAGTCCTAATCGCCCCACCCCAGAGTGATTAGAAATATGTAGCATATTTCCTTAATATTTCTTCTACATTTTATTTTATGTATTTCATATATGTTGCCATTCAAATTTCATGCCATTATGATGAGTTTTGACCATGTTTTCATTGCTTTTCACTTTCACTAACATATAGGGAGCATCTTCAGATACAGGGCGGCCGGGGCCGAATCTACAAAATTCGACCTTCTGGGTCGTCTCAAAATGCCCCATTTTGCCTAACCCCAACTTTGTAGGTTTTTTGGAGACCTCTAGATGGGATATTTAGGAGGTTGCTTTTTGACATTTTATGACAGTCCTAATTGTCCCACCCCGAAGTGATTAGAAATATACAATAGATTTATTGACTGTTCCTTTTGCAGTGCGTTCCTGATAATGTTTGAATGTTTCTCTCCAAATTTCAGCTTATTATGACATGTTTTGATTACCATTTTAATTATTTCATGCATGCATTAATCGGAGGCCTTGGGGATTGCATATTTCCCTCCATCCGTAGGTGCTACTAATCGCTTTCTATTTCTTTGAATACAGGATACTGACACCAAAGGGGAAGCAAGGAACTATAGGTGCATTCACATAAGCGGCAGTGATGTTTGGCCCACCAATTTCAAATGTGGGCACGCGGAAGATCCCGAAGGGGAGCGTACCATCCGTGGTGCAACAAAACTATATCTAACACTCCTAGTACCTAAAAAGGAAGGAGACGTATTGTAACCTGATCTCAAATAAAAATAAATAAAATAAAGGGCTGCACTTTACATTTGCTTTATATCTCATTTCAGTTCGTTTGTTTTCCTTTTTTCATGCACTTCAGTCCTTCTTCTTCATTAGTAGGACTTAGCATTTCACATGCTTTTGTTTGCATCACACCCAGTACGCCTATTTGCTTCCGTATCCTCATGCTTTCACTATGACCCGGTGGTCGTCTTGTTGGAGGAGGTCGACGAGTTTGTACCAACACCAGGCGCCATGCATGGCTCCGTGCACCAACACAAAATGCCTGGTCTTGGGCCACATTGTTGTGAGATCTGTTGAGTACCTGAGCACTCTCTTCTTTGTTTTAATTGTTGATGTTTAAGAGGTGATCAACTATGTAGGAGAGTTGAGTGATAAAAAAAATTCATTGTAGAAATATGCCATTGGAGATGCTTGTGGTGTGGTCGTTGTTCCTTCCAGTGAGTTCATCCACATAGAAAGCAAACCTAAGAATTTATGATGTTGTGGACATCGATGAAATCCAAAGGATGATCACACGCGGCCATTGTCCCTTTTGGTGATCTCATTTGCATAGAAAACAAACCTAGCAATTTATGATGTTTTGGACATCGATGATTTATGATGTTGTGGACATCGATGAAATCCAAAGGATGATCCACTAGCGACCGTTGTCCCTTCCGGTGATCTCATTTGCATAGAAAACAAACCTAGGAATTTATGATGTTGTGGACATCGATGAAATCCAAAGGATGATCCACTAGCAGCCGTTGTCCCTTCCAGTGATCTCATTTGCATAGAAAACAAACCTAAGAATTTATGATGTTGTGGACATCGATGAAATCCAAAGGATGATCCATTAGCAAGGGTGATTGATTATATTTTATTGATATTTTTGTTTTCTTTTTAAATACAACCATCCTCTCACACACTCACCTATGTTCGGGATTGAACTTTGGACCTATTCAAGAAGAGTCAAATAT
The DNA here is from genome assembly GCA_028583015.1 of Wollemia nobilis. NCBI lineage: Eukaryota > Viridiplantae > Streptophyta > Pinopsida > Araucariales > Araucariaceae > Wollemia > Wollemia nobilis. The sequence continues at coordinate 5,773,775 of JAQPPZ010000676.1, read as the reverse complement.
CCAACCGTCGCACTGTTCCCTAGAATAATTGATTATTTTTTAATTAGTGATCAATTTAGTATCGATTAATTTGTACTTTAAATGGTATTGTATTTAACATCGTTTAATTTATACTTTAATACATTATTAATTAATTGTTTCTAACATTTTGATGTAGTATTTGGATTTGTTATCGTTGAATTTTCAGTTGATAGAAGTTGACATCATAAACTATTACAAAAACCTTTAATTATTTTTTAAGTTAATTAAATTTTTAACAATAAGCTAATATGGGTGATCCTTATGAGTTAAGGTTTTAAAGGATGGTCTGAGGAATTAAACTAGGGTTTCAGAGACTAGGGTAAAGGCTTGGAAAAAGTTTTATTGTAAGAAATACCATCAAAGAGGATCAATTTTGTTAGAGGGTCTTTCAATAGTAAGGATTACAAACAAGAATGAGGGTCATAGGTACTTCGGTACCAAATCCTCCAAAACAAGAAATATCATACTAAGATAAGCTATGCAGAAGTTGGAACCCAAGATAGCTTCAATGACTATCAAACATAGACAAGGTCAATCATAAACGCCATGGAAAAGTGATAAAAGGAGGATTATTTTCTTGGAAGGGTGGACGGATGTTTACCATAGGAAAAAGAAATACCAGTATTGGAAATAATAGAGGACTGAAAGGGTTAACGAATGTTTTTGAGGAAGGGTCGTATCATCACGGGCCAACGGGACTATTCTTGCAACCATGGAAGATGGGATTCGACTAAAGGGTGGAACTAACTATAGTACCAATATGGGTAAGATTATTTATCCTTCCCCTTGAATTTTGGAAAGAGGAGGTACTTGAGGCAATATGCAACTTACTAGGTCATTATCAAGGTAGATCAAGAGAAATAGTTTTAGGAGGATCGACCAATTTTTATAGGGTTTGTGTAGAAATGGATCTAAATAAACCTCTTCCAATGGAGATAGACCTAAAAATAGAGGATTTTATTTGGTGCCAATAACTGGATTATGAGGTTATTCCATTCAGATGTTGGTTGTACCACACTCATGGAAATCTGACTAGAATGTGCCCAACAGTTAAGAATCATCAATTTGAACAAGAGGGGAAAAAAGCAAATATTAACATGGTGGGAAAATATCTTCAGAAAAAGGTAAATCAGAAGAAAGGGAAAGGCCCAACATACTCTAAGGGCTTCCAAAAAGTAACCAGAAGGTTAAAAAAAAATCAGCAAAGTAATCAAAGACAAGGAGAAAAAGCAGGAAAATCAAGCAATAGATATAAGATATTCAAACAAATGGGAAGCTTGGAAACATAAGGGGATTTTAAAATGGAAGGATTAGAGGAGGATACTCAACAGGTCACACCGGTTGATTAGGAATAATACCCCAATATCGTGTTGGGAAACAAGTAAGAAGCAGCACCAGACACAACCTCTCTCATGGAAGAGGAGATTCAACCCATGAGAGAGACCATAGGAGGGAAAGTAGAGCAGGTGATAGTCTTAAATTAGGAAATAGAGATGAAAGAAATAAATAAGAACAAAGACTATCCTGCTTTAGGGATTCATCAAGTGGAGAAGAAACAAAAACTAAACCAATATGTAGGGAGGAAGTCAAACAAGGGAAAGATGGAGGAACAAGGTGGAAAATTGAGCCAGAATGGAAAGGTAAAATCGATGGCTGATTTTTCTCTCTTAATTCTCAATGATATTTATCACTTAGAATATGAGGGGTTTAGGTAGCCATCCGATACAAAAGGCAGTCAAACAAATTATCATATATATGAGTCCAGATATAATTTTGTTATAGGAAACCAAAATACAAGGAGAAGACTTACAAAAAATAAATAGGAGGATATGACAAAAAGGAGAGATCCTTACTCAATTACCACAGGGAAAATCAAGGGGATTGGCTACAATGTGGAATCACCAATTGTTCCTAGCAATAGGGGCTTCAAAAAAAGGGGTGTTGATGGTTTGGTTACAAAATAGAAAAAATGGGAAAAATTGGACTACAGTTAATTTCTATGGATCACAGACAGTTAGATTATAGAGGAATCAATGGGCAGCCATCCAGAATTTCAAAGACAACTACCCGGAGGATCAATGTATTATGGGGGAGATTTCAATACCAAGCTTAGAATAGAGGAACAACAAGGAGGTAAAGTCATGTTTAAGGAAAAGGTTAGGTTCTTCTCAGTAATAACCTGTCAAATGTATCTAATAGATATCTCAACTATGGATAGCTGCATGACTTGGATAAATAGAAGAAAGGAAGGGGAGACAATCAAATATTGCTTGAATCGTTTCTTCATGGGAAGGAAATTATACTTGCATACCAAGCATCAAGCAAGGGTCCAGTAAGCCTTACCATAGAAGAAGATAATCATAAATTTGCAAGAAATTTTAAATTTGAGCTATGGTGGTTGAAATATGAGGAGTTGGAGGATCATATAAAGGAATGGCGAGAATTAGGAAAACCAAGATTTGGGATAGCCAATTCAAACTCCACAAAAAACTGAAATATGTAAGGACCTAAATAAAGGAGTGGAGTAAACATAAAGAAGAATATCATTAGAATACAAAAGAATGAAATCAAGGATCAGAAGGAGAAGATTTATCAAGAGATTATAAGGAAATAATACGAAATATTTGTTGCAATGTAAGGTAGAAATTATTAGGAGATAGGAAGCTTTGGAGGAACAAGAAGAGATCTATTGGAGGTAAAGAGCCAGAGTTACATGGTTGAAGGAGGAGGATCAAAACATAACTTTCTTCCATAAGATAGTAACAACTAGAAGACAACAAAATAAAATTATAGGTCTTACAAATATGATGGGTCAGGTAAAAACCAATGGAAGTAAAATGAAAACTATAGCAAATCAGTACTTCCATAACCTATTTAGTAGCAATGAAAATTTGAATGCAACATGGAAAGAGAAGATACTAGAAGCAATTATGCAATTAATCAAACCTGAACACAATAAATTATTAATGGAGGAAATTTGGTGTAAATCCAACTGCAAGAGGTTAAAACAAGAACCTCCAATCACATAAAATTATGATAAAAAGAAACAAAGCAAAAGACAAAATTTCTAATCACACAAAAGTTACAATAGATGGAAATAATATGATAAATGTTTTCTTTCTCATTCCTGGATTTCCCCATTTACAATGCAATACCAAGGGAGTATATATCCCAAAAGAAACCCTAAAATAAAATGCTAAATCTTAAGCCCTAAAAATAAAAGTATTACTTTATTACTTTATTTATTTAATTTTATTTTCTAGGCTATTTCGTCTTTAGTGCCAAAACCTAAATCACCCAAAAAAAACTTGGATAGCCCTCAAAATTGATATGCACCTTCATATCATCTATATTAAGCCTCCTAGAAAATATCAACACCTACCCATGCCTACATAAGAAGTTATTCTAGATAATTTTTCTTACAAATTTAAAAAAATACTAAATCCCATTCTCGGGACACTATATGAAGGAATTAGAACTTGAAAAATTATTGAAAAAAACAACTAGACGACTAGATTTGTCTAGCCCATGGCATGTACACCTCTTTATCTAATTCCCCATAAAATTTCAAGCCGATCCAATGATCGGATCAAAAGTCATGCCCTCCAAAATATTGGCTCCTGCATCAAAATTTATTTGGAAGAAACATCGCAGATCATACAAAAATACAAACAAGATAGACCCCAGGACCAGATAGGTTCCCCATTGAATTTTATCAATTTTTTTAGGAAATTGCGGGTCAAGCAGTCGTGGAGGCACTAGAGAAAATTAGGCAGAGTAAGCAAATGTTAAAAGCCTTGAATCATAATTTTTTTAATTTAATTCCTAAGGGCCCATCTAGTGAGATAATTAATAATTACATGCCTATTTCACTATGTAATGTAGTATACAAGATATTAACAAAGCTGATGGTGGAGAGGTTAAAACCTTTTTTTACCAAATTTGATTTCAAGTGAGCAAGGTGGTTTTGTTGAAGGTACATAAATTCTAGATGGAATAGTAGTGGCCCAAGAGGTGATACACACAATGTCTAAACAAAAGGATTCAAATATATTTATTAAATTAGGTCTTTCTAAAGCTTATGATAGAGCAGGCTGGAACTATATGTAAAATATTTTAGAAAAATGGGCTTTGCATAGGGGTGGAGAGACTAGGTAAAAACATGTACACAAACCAAATCATTCTTAGTTTTAGTAAATGGCAGTCCCTCTCCCATGTTCACAACAGGTCAGGGGCTAAGGCAAGGGTACCCTCTTTCCCCTTACCTTTCTAGCCTTTATGCAAAGGGTCTAGGGAGACTGTTAAAAAAAGAGAGACAAGAGGGGAGGCTAAGGGGTCTGAAAATAAGTTCTCAAATTGAGGTAAATCACCTCCAGTTTGTGGATGATACTGCTCTTATTAACCAAGCCAATCTCCTAGTAGAAAGAAATATAAAATATTTTTTAAATGAGTATACTCAAGCTACTAGGCAAGATTTTAATGAAAAATCTCAAATAGTTTTTTCAATACAACAAAAAGGGTAAGAGATAAAATTATACAATTGTTGAAATTCATGGAAACTCCTTTACCCATACAGTATTTAGGAGTACCTTTATCTAAAAAAAAAATAAAAGGCAAGGAGTGGCAAGGGTTGATTGGTAGACTACAAGCTAAGTTGAGCAATTGGACACACAAATGGCTAAGCTTGGGAGGAAGGCTTACAATGATTAAAGCTATGCTACAAGCCTTCCTAGTTTATAAGTTTTCCATACTTCAAGCTCCAAAAGGAATTTTAAAAGATATTAACAAACACACAAGAAAGTTTTTGTGGTCACGTACAAGGGGAAAACAAAAATTAGCATAGTTATGTTATAATAAATTGTATTGACAATTATGCATGTATTGTCCAACAAAATTTAAATATAAATTTCTCTTTAAAAACAATTTTTTGAACAATTAATCTTATGTTTTTTCACCACAACATTATTATTGTATTTCAACAAAATGCACAATAACATTATAACAATCTATATTAACAAAAAGTAAAAACATTTTATGTTCTTTGATAAATAATAAAGTCTAAACATTTATCTATATCTTAAGTTATAGTGTGAAACACTTACTATTTACCCCAATCCATTAAACACTATTTTTTTTGTTTCTTATAACCAGCTTTGAAACATATCGGCAGGAAGCAGGCCGGCAAGCAGAATAGTTCAAAAAAATCTGCACCAATTATTGGAAAAGAACAGTACAGGAGATAAACCTTGAGTTCAAATAATCACATAGCAATTTAATCTTTAGTTTTAAAAAAAAAAATTATAGATAATTTTTCAAAAATTAATAAACTAGTTTTGACGACTTATACCAGAATGTCACTAATTTGAGTCCCATCGGAGCACCGTAGTCTCAGGTCCCTATGTACTTAGATACTTTATGGCGGTATCCAAGAGCAATCGTCCGAGTCGATCAGGTTGACAAAAGAAAGGGCAGTGATCACAATCAAAAATGTGTACTTCTTCTGGAGGAGAAGCGGCAATGAACATGTCTTGCTTTTTGGGTGGGAATATGTTATCCTTCCCTCTCTTTATGTAAACTCTAGGCACCTTCCCGTAATTTTCGTCAGTCGTCTTCAGACTATTGTTCCTCATAGCATTAAGTGGAATTGGGCGCAGGCACAATGAAGCCAAAGTTACATCCTGCCACAACATCAAAAGAATAACTTACGAATGCCCTAATTATTCTCCATCGTGGTTAATCAATCGTTAAAAGAGTTATTGTGTCGTTACCAACGGGGGGCTTGTTCCGTAGAAGAGATCCCTGTGTAGTGACTTGGGTATCACTACTGAAGTAGGGGGCTCTTGGGGGCCATCTCCAAAGCTATATATACACGGATATGTGATTTATTTGTTGGTTCGGATCTGTATAATAACAGTGCAATCAAATAGCGGCCGTCATGTTTGCTTTTTAAAGCAATAAATCTGTAGGATTGATAACTTTCAAATTTGTAATCTCAGGATGAAACAGATAAAACAGATTATTTTCCAAAACCTTACAGATTGCAATTCTTGCTCTAGCAATCTCCGCCGCGTATCATGTAAGCAGCGACATAGACGGCCAGTTCAATTTTGTGTGGGAAAACTTCCGACGCATAGGCCAAACTGATGCCTCCAAGACTGTGTCCTACAAGCACCACCTCATATATGAATGTATGTTTGTAAAGCATATTTAGATGGGTAATTGAAATGAAACGTCTGCAAAAACATATGAATTTATGCACCTTTTCTTCTGGGTGGAGATCGGCAAGGAAGTACATGAGAGGCTGGTTATATTCTTCGAAGGAGTTGTTGGAATCAGCAACAGCAGGATCTTTCCCTGCGCTTTTGAGATCAATGGCTGTGACGCGGTGGCCGTCTTGTTGGAGGAGGTCGACGAGTTTGTACCAACACCAGGCGCCGTGCATGGCTCCGTGCACCAGCACAAAATGCCTGGTCTTGGGCCACATTGTTGTGAGATCTGTTCTTTGTTTTAATTGTTGATGTTGAAGAGGCGATCAGCTATGTAGGAGAGTTGAATGCTAAAAAAAAATTTCATTGTAGAAATATGCCAATGGAGATGCTTGTGGGGTGGCCGCTGTCGCTTCCGGTGAGCTCATCCGCATAGAAAGCAAACATAAGAATTTATGATGTTGTGGATTATCGATGAAATCCAAAGGATGATCCACTAGCGGCCGTTGTCCCTTCCGGTAATCTCATTTGCATAGAAAGCAAACCTAAGAATTTATGACGTTGTGGACATGGATGAAATCCAAAGGATGATCCACTAGCAAGGGTGATTGATTATTGTTCAATTGGTGGTCTATTTAGTATCTATTGATTTGTACTCTAAATGGTATTGTATTTAGCGTTGTTTAATTTGATATATGCCGAGTCTTAATTGTTTTTAAGATTTTGATGCAGTATTTGGATTTGTTATTGCTGAATTTTCTAGCTGATAGAAGTTGACAAACCTCTAAGTGAATTTTATTTTTAAAAATAAGCTAATATCATTAAATATATAAAACTAATATTATATTCTATTTAAATAGAGTGATATTGAACTACTATTATGGTCCTCTTAAATAGAGTGATGTTAATGCGTTCTTGTTTATCTATGTGAATTCCAATGAGGGTGGGAATAATCCATGCTTGTTTTAATGTATGAATGTATTATCTATAACAAACATCGATTGGTTTAAGTTTAGTTATATACTATTTATATTTAAGTTTAGTGGAAACACTATACATCCTTTAGAGGTTTTCTCAAATAATAGTGTTAAATAATATCATGATAAATTTAAACAATTATTCTAACAATGTGGTTAATTTTGGAGTGTTTGTCTTGAATTAATTTTTTTTAAGCTTTTAAATTACTAGCACTGATATTAAGAGTAGTTATATTTTTTGTTACATGGGATACAAACCTCACTCATCTTACATCATGACTACATAATAGTATTTTAACATATGTTGCTTGATTAGATTCAAACCTAGGTCTCCTCCTTGAAAATCAAGAAATTAAATAGTTTTGAATAAGATTATTTGATTTTTAAAGGTTCATTCTTGAGATTTAAACTTAGTTTAAGATGTGAAACTTTTCACTATCAACCAATTGCCCAAAACCCCATAAGCTAGTTGACTTGGAATTTTTATATAAATGGATGTGATTATTAACCTAAAAGGAGAAAATAAATCTACTAAATAAATTCTTATCCATCATAAATATTAAAAGGTGAGGTAATTAAATCATTTTAATTGGTCCATATAAATGATTATTGTTAGTTTTGATATTTCTATCCTAATTTAAATATAGATGGTTATTTTTCAATACTTTATTTACCAATCATACCTTATTACTTCTCAATATCATGTTTCCACTATGTTATTAGCCACGATTACTACTAATAACATTAAAAAATAGATATAACTTAAATACCTAATTTTGAGTGCATCCTTAAAATCTTCAAACTTATCATTAATTGGCCAATCAAGAATCCATACTAAATCAATCATTTTAAACCTTAAATTAGGAGCATATATTGCTTTAGAAGAAAAAGTGCCAAGGCATGATCAAATGTGTTGGTAGTGCTTTTGAAAAATTTGAATTTTTAATCTCTTCCTAGTTGATATGAATGAAAATACTCATATTGGAAAAAGTTTTGGAGTATTAGCACCACCAGTGCTATTATCATCGAGCACTATTGATTGTAAAATATAAAAAGGTAAAGTTTGATAGTTAGTACCTTTCAAACCACCCACCAAATCCAAATTTTAGAATTTTTTATTTTTAATCTCCAATCCATTAATTGCATCTTGATCCAAATTCAAGTTCTTGTCTTTCCCAATTCTATCATATTTAATGCACCCATCCCCCAAGCAGCAATGGCTTCTTATAAAGATAACACTTGGGGATCTCAATTCATGATGATTTTTAATGAAATAAAACTTTGTTAAAATTTTGTAGTAACTTGTCTTCAAGTATGATAAGATTATGTCAAAATTATACTACAATATTGTAAAAAACTTAAGTTCTCAGGCATTCAATCTCTCAAGATCTCATGCACCCAATATATTAAGCATTCAAGTAACCAATCTCTCAAGATCTTAAGAACTCAAGCTCTCTAGCATCTTTAAGCAACAAGAAAGCTCATCAAACTTTCTCAATACAAGGGAGATCAACACTGGCATCTTGGAGCTATAAGTTTACATTGGTTGTGCTATTTTTCCCTTAGCTTTTATCATTATGTTTGTATTACAACTTTCTAATCTTCGATCTCGTTGAATGCTAACTTTTTTAATTTTTTATTAGCATACTTACATTTACTCACAATCTTGTTTCTTGGACCATCTAGCTTACATTTTGTATAAGCAATCTTCTTGGTATACTACATCTATTAGGGCTTCTACACAACTTAGTCGAGGAGTTCTATTACATATTTTAAAAAATTATAAATATTGAATCCAAATATCATTCTATTGCATACATAAGCAAAAATACTATTAAATTGTAGGGTCAATGGTGGTATCACTCTCTATTTAATTATAGTTATAGAGCAAAAAGCATTGTTAGTTAACAAAAATATTGACAATGCTATAACACACCTAGTGATAATTTTGTCATTGAGAACACAAGCACTATTATTTCAACTTTATAATCTCATATTTCAATAGGGATCTAATGCTAGATAAGGGAGCCTCATACTCTCTCCTATATTAGGTAGACCTTTTTACCACTAATCTATTCCATTTATTTCTATTTTATAGGTGTATGAAAGTGCCATTAAGGAGTAGTAGCACCAATAATGCTTCCATGGGACCTATAAAGCTTCTAAAAAACTATAGTAATTTTTCCTTTATGATAGAAAATCAGGTTCTAATCCTAATCTTGTATTTTTTAGCATTTAGACCTTAGAACTATTTGTCACCTACTAAAAATCGATTTCTATTTATTCATTAAGGATAAAATAAAGGGAAAGAAAATAATAAACATTGATCATTTAGGGGACTAACTAAATATCTACTATTATTATCATTGAAGGTAAAATTACATATATTTTGCATTAGGCTTGTTTGTTGTATAATATTCCTTGAAATATTGCTCTTGAAAAGATAAACCATTTTATTTTTATTAACAAAATCAAGAATAATTTTAGTTATTAGGTCCTTTTTGTTGCATTGTGCGATGCATTAGTATATAATTAGGACTAGATTTATATTAAATTTTGTTAGAGAAATCTTATGAAAAACATAGATGTTCTCTAAATAATTTACTAAACCCTAGATATTAAGCTCATGAATTGTCCCTATCCTTGAGGTGAGTAATGAGAGGAAATCATCATAAAAAGAAACTTCACAATTCCTTTTCCCATTCCCATTCACTAGGTTTTGGTGAACCCAATACGAAAGACCATTGTGGGTATAAGATTTCTCTTGACCAAGCTAAACCTTAATCAAACTAAAATTTATCAAAATTTAATCAAGATCATTAATCTTATTTATTTAGATTAAATCACATTAAATCTAGATAACAAGAACATAATCAATTGCTAGTCCTACTAAGGATATTTGTGGTCCTTTGAGTAACTGATGTATGAGATACAAGGCTATATTGGGTATATAGAAAGTCTAGGTTACCAGATGTCCACATAGGGCCTTATGCATACTTGCACCTAGTAAGAAATATATTCCAATAGGCTAGTAGGAGTCATAAGGAGGAACACTACTACCCCTCATGTACCATATTTTCCACATATTTAGGAGGTCACTTCTATGTATTTTTGGTAACACATGTATCAAATTTATCTTATTCATTCATTGATAGGTATATAGAGAGGATTTAGGTTTATTAAAACTATCAATATATAGGGAGGCCTCTAAGGTGTATAGGATAGATTTAGGTATATCTAAGGAAGAAAATGTAAGGTTGAAAAATATTCTCTTTCTTATTTAGTCAAATCTATAAATATTATAACTTAATTAATCCTCTCTCTTCTCTTAAACCTATGACCAAGAAATGCTACCTAATCCATAACATTGCTCATCAACTAACCATTAGCCCTACTTATCCTGTGAAGGGCTAGGATAACCAAATTACCTTTCATAACACTACCTTATATCTAGAAGATAAGGTTTGTACACCATTAGATTCTCTAAGCCCTACCCATGATGAGGATGGAAGGGTAGAGCTTATCTCAACAAGTGATGGTCACCCACACTTTAAAAGATATACTCATTACATTCAAATAGCAACATCATAAAACACGTTTTGGGAGGGTCATGAAATTCTTCCCCCTAGTTCTAAACACAATCCCATGTGTTTTAAAATACATTTTAATTAAAAATATGAGGAAATTATTCTTTCATGGAATCTACATCCTCTCATGTAGCATTCCTTTATGAAAATTGGTCCCATTGGACCTTACATTAATTTACATTTTTTTTTCTTAAATTCCTGGTATGATAAACTAATATCTGAATTAGATGAACTTCAATGATGAGGAAATCCAACATCTGCAAATTAGACATATTCCAAATATGTGATGGGTCAACATAATATTTTTTGAACAGGGATACATGGAAGACATGATGGATTTTTGATATATTAGGTGGAAGGACAAGTCTATAGGTCAGTAGACTAATATTTTATATAATCTCAAAATATCAATAAATATGGGTTCATGTTTGGAATATTTATTAGATATCACCCTTATGAAGACTCTCTCTCATAGAGAATTCCCTTGGTGGTATTTTCACATCAACATAGATTTTTTGCTTGTCTAAGTCTTCTTGGAGCCGTTAGTGGATAATTCTCAATTGTTCCTCCATATCCTTTACAATATCCAATCTGATCATTACTCAATCCTCCAGATTATCCCAAGATAGAGGAGTTTTACATTGTCTCCCATACAGGGCCTCAAAAGGAACCATCCTAAAAGAAGTATTATGGCTATTGTTATAAGTAAATTCAGTTAAGTAAATATAACCTTCCACTTAGTCTTATGGTCCATGCAATACATGTGTAGTATCCTCAAGGATTTAGCTAATTTTCTTGTAATTTTATTGAATTTCACCGTTATGAAGACTCTCTCTCTATAGAGAATTCTCTTGATGATCCCTTCTAGGTATTTATAACTACTTCTTGAATTCTCTGTTGAATTATTCTAAATTTTTTCTCTATGTTCTTAACAAAATATGGTCTGATTCTTTCTAATCTTCCAATATTCCTCTTTTCCTAGTAAATAGTCTTCCCATGTGGCCTTCCAATCTATGTAACACCTGTGAAATATGACTTTGAGAATTTGGTCAACCCTCTTCAGTAGGCTATCTGTAGAACTAATATTTAGTTTTTATACCCAAGGCTTAATGCAAGACTTGCCACAATTATGAAGTATATTTGGAATCCTATCTAAAATTATGAGTTTAAAGAATCCATGTAGTTGCACAATATCCCTAGCAAATTTGCTAGCTATGGTAGGTGTATCATCCCTGATATTTCCTAGAATAAAGTAAGTTACCTTTACCTTTATCAACCACTACCAAAATTGCATCATGTTGAAACTTGGTCTTGGGTAGACCTACAATGAAATCCATAGAGATGACTTGCCATTTCTATTTTGGAATACCATGAAGATAAATATTTCTAGTTGGATGTAGGTATTCATATTTTACTTTTTGGCACTCGAGACATCTAGCCATAAAATTATTGATATCTCATTTCATTCTTGGCCAATAAAAAATTTTCCTCATGTTTTCTCTCATTTTAGCCCTTCCTAGATGTGCAGAATAAGGAGTACAATGGGATTATTTTAGAATGATATTGCTTAACCCTCTTATCTCATGGATAAAAAATCTATATCTAAATAATAACAAATCATTCTTAATACTAAAGTATTACCCCTTTTTAGGTTCTAACTCAACCCATGCTCAACATTTTCCATAATAGATATCACCTTGTTGTTGTTCTTTGATCCTGTTAAATAAGTCTACATGATATTTAGACATAGTAGCTATGTAATTTCTTTGAATTAAGGCATCAAATATCTTATTCTCTTTCCCCTTAATATATTCAAGTCTAAATTCATACTCGCCTATAAATTCCATCCATCAACATTGTCTTGCATTTAAAAAATTTTGGGTGAAGATGTATTTGACTTTGATAATCTATCTTTAATTCAAATGATTTATGCAACAAATAATATCTCCAAATTTTAAGTGCATGAACCACAACTACTAACTCCAAATCATGAGTAGCATAGTTGAGCTCATGCTTTTTAAGCTTTCGAGACTCATAAGCTATGATTGCTTCATTTTGAGTCATAATCCCACCCAAACCTTTAGTAGAGGCATCAGTGCAAACTATAAAATTTTTTGAGGGGTTAGGTATTTTCAATACTGGGATGATTATCAAAATTTCCTTAAGTATTTTAAAAGCTTATTCACATTTTTCTGTCCATTTGAAAATTATTCCTTTTATTTGCAAATTAGTGATTGAATAAGAAAATTTTGATAAGTTCTTAAAAAAACACCTATAATTTATTGCCATCCCCATAAAACTGTGTACTTTAGAAACATTGATAAATGTAGGCCAATTGATTATAGCTTCAATATTTTTAGGATTAATGACAACTCCATCAAAATATTTGATATGCCCTAGGTACTGGAATTTTGGTATATAGAATTCACACTTAGAAAACTTTCCATAAAGTTGATTCTTTCTAAGTATTTCTAACACTATTCTCATTTGCTGATTATGCTTCTCCTCAGTTCATGAGTAGATCATAATATCATACAGGTATATAAGCACACAATGGTCTAACTACTCTCATAAAATGTTGTTCATAAGATTCATAAAATTTACCAAAGCATTGGTTAACCTAAAGGATAAAAGTATGAATTTGTAATGCCCATTCCTTATCATAAAATATGTTTTGTGAGTATATTATTATTTGATTCTAAACTGATGGTAACCAAATCTGAGATCAATTTTTGAGAAGATAGTAGCTCCCTTAAGTTGATCAAATAGATCATCAATTCTAGGCAAAGAATATTTATTCCTGATGTTTACTTTATTGAGCATTCTATATCAATACATAACCTTAAGGATCTATTCTTATTTTTCATGAACAACATAGGGGCTCCCAAGGTAACACATTTGGCTTAAAAAAATCCTTTTCAAGAAAATATTGAAGGCACACTTTTAATTCTTGTAGCTCAATCAGAGTCATTTGATAGGGTGATCTAGAAATAGGTTTAGCTTCGGGTACGAGTTTGATAGAAAAATCAAACTCTCATTATAGAGGAACTTTGAGTAAGTCCTAAAAAAAAAACATCCTTAAATTCTTCTAGCATAGAAAACTTAGAAAGTTTTATATTAACTTTTTTTTCTTCATATTTCTTAATTTTGATGACATAAACTACCACATATATTTTTATTATTTTCTTAAGTTGTAATGTAGACAATAGATGTGGTAAAAAAGTACCCCAATCATAGTGGATTCTTATCCAATGATTAGTTTCTTTAGTGAACTCCACCCACCTTTCTTGGAAGTCAATGGGGATTTATGAGATTTTAACCAATCCATCCCTTGGAAAATATCAAAAAAATGTAAGGGACCTACATATAGATGCCAATATGTTATACCACTAGGCAAAAATATATGGGCATTGAATAGATATTGGTTAACAAAAAAGTTTTATCTTGACCCATACTCTACCTTCCATCCATTTGCATAAAATCTAGGTCTTATCGGTATATCCCTGATTAAATTTGAAGAAATAAAATTATCTATTATACTACTGTCAATTAAAATATTTTTACCTTTCAAGGCATAGAGGTGGCTTGTTCATCAGGATTCAAATCTCTAGTTGTGACTTGTCCATCTAGAATTGTATTTCCAGTTGTCGTATAAGGCTAATTTTTTATTGCTTTTATTTGATATATACTTAGAAGATATTTATTAGCATAATGTGGTTCTCCACAAATGAAATAAACGATACTTCATGCTCAAGGTTTTCCTTCCTTACTTTTACCAATACCCACTTCATGATTTTGTCCACTTATTTCCTAAATAAAGAGCTTCAAATTATTCTTATTTTCTTTTTTTGTAGATCTTATTCTTAGCTTTCCCTTACTCTTCTTCCTTCTGGGTTTTTGATCAATAAGTGCTTCCATTATCTCTTTTTTTTGCTCTATTTTATCTTCTAGTAACTTAATTATAGCTATATGTTGTTCCTCTATCTTTAGAATGATTTAACTATAGTTATGATATCTTCTATTTCCTTCTGATCATAACAAGAGTCTATATCAAGTTTTTATTTTTGAAAAGAGACCATTCCCTTCAATATTTTATCTCTTAATTGATCAATCAAAACAACGTACAATACGTGTTTGATCAACTTAAGATTCCTAGACAATTAAGTCTCTTTTCAAAAAGAACTATGTAATATTCTTGGTCTACTTGGGGTAAAAAGTCAGAGCTCCTTTATGGAAATTCTTGGGCCCTATGACCAAGGAATCTTAAAACCTAAGCTTTGATACCAAATGTAACAACCTAGTCAAACACACATTGGTTGTAACATTCTAAGCTCACTTAAAGGCTAATAAACCAAAGGAGCAGATGGAGCGAGGTAATTTTTTTTGTTTTCAAGGTTAATTTTTGTACCCATTTGTAATAAATACATAGCATGAATGTGTAGACACAAAAACAACACCAATTCGATTATGTGACTACAAGCACTGACCGAATTGACATAAATGCCCCTAGGGCAGCCCCCAGAGGTTAAACAGTGGTCCTAACCACTCCCATAACAATTTTGGAAGGTCAGAGGTCAATTTGGCACCTTTCAATCACTCTTCTCCCTACTCACTCCACTTTGGGATGATTACAAACTAGTATTCATCCTACCCTAGGACGATTACAAACTGGTATTCGTCCTACCCTGGGACGATTAACGACATTCGCTCTAGGGTGGGGCGAATAGCAGGTTTGATGGGAAAAAGGTCAAACCTTGACAAATGACAGCTCATATCCTCCACTCAACTCCACATTCAATGAATGGGAGTGCGAGTGAGCATTTTTGAGCTCAAAGAGGCAGTCATGGATCCCTTAATCATGGAGGAATCTTCTCTCCCCTAGGAAAGCATGATGGCCAAGTGGCACCCCTGCATGCACATTCAAAGTAGACCTTCAGGTCTATAAAATGGTGTCTTATAACCCCAAAAAGAAATAGAGTAGGAATATTTTGAGCAACGGAGTGCTACCGAATTACATCGTCACCCATTGTTTGTGCTTCTCACATCCTTGATCTCTCTTTTTGAAGGGAGGTTATTGGGTGATTATTGGAAGCACAATCTAGACCAAAAACCCTAACATTTGGCCACAATACCCAACCTAATTTGCCAAAACAACCCCATAAGATGTTTTGGACCCATCCCAAGTGGATTGGTGCCAAAATCGAGCCCCAAACGATGGGCGTCTTGCCCCCGGGCGCCCCCCGTACTGCTGCAGTCCTAATCACCCCACCCTGGAGCGATTAGAAATTTGTGGCATATTTCCCTACTATTTATTTTGCATTTTATTTTAGGTCATCCATATATGCTATCATTTAAATTTCATGTGATTTTGATGAGTTTTGACTGTGCTTTCAATGTTTCTCGCTTTCACTAACATGCAGGGAGCATCATCGAATACAGGGCGATCGAGGTAGAATTTGCAAAATCCGACCATCTAGGTTGTCCTAAAATTTCCCGTTTTGTCTAACCCCAACTTTGTAGGTGTTTTGGAGGCCCCTAGATAGGACATTTAGGAGGTCACTTACTCATATTTTATGACAGTCCTAATCGTCCCACCCCGAAGCGATTAGAAATTTGTGGTAGATTTCTCAACTGTTCCTTTTGTAGTGTGTTCTTGGTAATGTTTTCTTGCTTCTATAAAATTTTCAGCTCATTATGATATGTCTAGTTATTGTTTTAATTATTTTATGCATGCATTGACTGTAGGATTTGGGGATCACATGTTTCCCTCCATCTGTAGGTGCTACTAACCGTTTACTATTTCTTTGAACACAAGATATTGACACCAGAGGGGTAGAAAGGAACTATAGATGCACTCACGCAAGTGGTGGTGACGTTTGGTCCACCCATTTTCAATGTGGGCATGCGAAATATCCCAAAGGGGAATATCTCATTTGTGGTGTAAAAAAATTATGCCCAACGCTCCCAACCCCTGAAAAGGGAGGAGATGCATTATAACCCGATCTCAAGCGAATTAATAAAATAAAAGGCTGCACTTTTACATTTGCTTTAAATCTTGTTTCAATTTGTTTGTTTTCTCTCTTTTCATACATTCTCGTTCGTAGGACTTAGTGTTACATTTCCATTTTGTTTGCTTTCGTATCCTCATGCTTTCAGTGGCGATCACGGTGGGACCTTGTCCCCTAATTTGAGATCAAATTTCTAATCAAAAGTTGTATGTTTTTGCTTGCAGGTGTTAATATTTCAAGCACTGGACTGCTGCTCGTTCCACCCCGTGGCAAATACAGAGCTGGAATTTGTGTCACCCAGGGACGAATGGGCATTCATACCACCCTGTGATGAATACAGATCTATTATTCATCCCACCCTAGGATGATTAGCTCTCTGTGTAGTTTTAGAGTAGAAAATCAGAGGCATCCAATTTGGGCAGAGAAGAGGTAGGGGTTCTGAGCATCCTCTATCATTTTCTATTTTTTGTCTTTATCATTTCATGTTTCTTTGCTTGCATAGGAGAGTTTTGCTGCATTTTTTTCTTTCTTTGCGCAAATAAAAAGAACCCCACACACCATGTGGTAATTTTAACACCAAGGAGTTGGTCGTAAAACCCCAACCCTTGATCAAGGCCAACAGTGGATCTCATCACCACCTTGGCTTGAATTTTTGCATACATAACCCCGATCACTACTATTGCTAGACATAAATCCTGACAAAAGCTGACCAAGTGTAGCTAGGGTGATTCCCAGCACATGAGGATAAGTCTTCTATGGTAGGTGTTAAAAATAGGGTGATTCCCCTTCCGTACCACCTATGTTCCACGTACCATTCTGCTCTCGCGTACCAATAGTTTCCCTCACGTAAGGGCGAGTATATTGAGAGGTTTCGTATAATGACCTGGAAATGGTATATTGAAGGGGCAACCATTTTGGGAGACATAAGAGCTATCATATTGCATGTACAACAACACATTCTTTACAAATCTTTCAAAATAAAAATCAAAACACACTAAACTAGATTTAGATCACACCTTTAATCTATAAACGAGATAATCACTTCTTTGATTGTGTGGTTCTCTGTGTTTAGTGTAGAATAAAAAAAAAATCATAAAGAAGATAAAAACCTACATATCTTGTAGAGAGACACCACCATGGTGTACACCCGTAGCCAAGCCCAATCATGGGTAGAAGTTGCAAAAAGTGTACAAGGGGGTACAAGTCACCTCTGCTATAGCCCCAAGGACTTGGTCATACCACCTTGGCGGCCTGACCCACATAATAGTCCACATCATACCATGATGGAGCAGGACTATGGAGGCACCCCTTCGAGGGACACTCCCATTCAACATAGACCCTTTCAGGAAGAGTCCTTACACGTGGCACTCAACATAAACGGGAAGGCTCCCTTAGATGCTTATTATGAGTGGCCATCGTGCAATGAAGCGCTAGAACAACATAGGGTCCATAATAAGGGGCCATATGATTACATCATCCCTCCTCTACCCCTTATTACTATAAAAAATAATAGGCCAAATTCGAAGCACAAGGCTCTTTAGATAGGGCAAGACAAATCTGCCTTCCCCTTTCACATATATGAAAGGGAGCACAAGGAGGACCACTACATTCCTCAAGAGCAATACATAGCGTGGGAGCAATGCGCTTCTACACCTGCTATTTATCAAGATCACCTATTAAGGCCAGAGCCTCGGGTGAATGTCACTAACCTTGACAGAGGGAAGCGACCTATAGAGATCTTGGATCACCATGATCGAGATAGATGTGTAGGGGAGGCATCTAGACCTCCTAGACTCAAGACGGCAGAACAAATTGACTTGAAATTTGCAAAACATGCCATCCATCGAGCATAAATCACATAGCTTGAGCAAGATCAACAATAGTTAGAGCACTTGTATCGCCTTAGCAAAGAGCACATTCGGCATCAAACATATGAGCTACTCCAGAACACTGTGCCTGAGAGGGTTCCAACCCCTCGCACATAAAGAGCAAAACTATATGAGAGGCACAATCCCTTGGTGTGAGACAAGTCTCCACGACATTACCAAGTGCTGCCTCTGAGACCTCCTAGACCTGAGCGGGAGGCTACTCCTAGGAAAAATGATGGGCACCCTCCATGGGCACCCACCCATGTTTATAGGTCACGCCTAGGAACTACTCAAGAAGTCTATGAGGAGTATGAGCAAGAAGAAGAGTGCGTTGAAACACACTACCAAGGTAGAGGGGGTGCTATTCGGCTACCCCTCCATAGGCCTCACGTCCTCGCAACCTACAGCGGGAACAAACCAAGGAGGAAGAGATCAAATCTTCCGATGCATATAAAGTGCTGCTAGAGCACTTAGAGTCTATGGAGACCAAGACTTCTGGGCCTCAAAATCCCACTTTACACCAGATCCACAGTCACCCTGTGCATCCGTTAATGCCGTCACCCCCATACCCTGAACACTTTAAACTGCCCCAATTGGAAATATTTAGAGGGGAAGAGGATGCCCAAGAGCACATGACTAGGTTCTTGAGCCAATGCTTTGGCATTCAGGACAATGATGCTTTGCTGCTAAGAACATTTATAACCATGTTCGAAGGCCCTGCCTCGGATTGGTTCACTCAGTTACCAAAACATAGCATCAGTAACTTGGATCAGCTAGTGGATGCGTTCCTCAAATGCTTCACCTTCAACACCAAGAAGAAGGTGTCACTAAGCGACCTAGCTAGCCTCAGGTAGTATGAGGAAGAAACCATGGCAGCCTATGGAAATAAGTGGAGGACGTTGCTTTCAAAGCTGCCCTACCTCCCTCCCATGGCCGACCTGACCCAAATGTTTTCAAAGAGCTATTTGAGGTCGATATCCATGCTATTGCAGCTGCAAGAATATGCCACTCTTGAGAAAGCCATGGCGTAAGCCAGAATCATTGAGGATATCAGGATACAATATGGTAAGATTACCAAGCCACGAAAGAAAGAGTGGCCTAAAAATGTCAAAATAGGGACCATGCAACCGAAACCCGCTGCGGTCAATCAGGTTGCTATAAACGCACCAAAGCCTGCACAAGCAACACAACCCCAAAAGGCTAACTATCAGGCAGTCCCTCTTGACAGTTATGAAAGAGAAAATCATCGATAAGAGCAAAATCAACAGCATCACCCTAGGCGATAATTCACACCATTTACAGAGTCTAAAGACTCCTTGTTTGACCGTTTGTCAGTGAAAAACTTGATAAACCTACCAGAGAGTCGATCGGTAAACCCTAATGCACCAAAACCCAAAGGTTATAGGGAAGACTTGTATTGTAGGTTTCACTGAAAGAAGGGACATGATGTTTATGCATGTTGGAAATTTAAAAGCTTCATGCAAGACCTAATAGACAACAAGACACTGGCAGTAGACAACCCCGTGGTGCTAAAAAACCAAAATATGGGGGTCTTCAAAGACCCCCTGCCTGCCCATGATGCATAGGCAAAAATCCTACAAGTCAATGAGATGACACAAAATTGCCCCATGTAGGGGTATGTAGGAATGATAAGCATCATGACTAGGAACAAGAGGTACCCAAGCACAACTACCACCATTGTAGCTACAGGAAAGGTTCCATCAACGTCACAACCTCAACAACACCCTACACAACCTCCTCTGCCTAGACCAATGGTGATGATTTGGACAAAAATTACCCAAAGTTTGAGGACCACTTCGGCTAGGCTTTCCATTTACAAGCTCATACAACAATCATCACCCCATCGGGAGGATCTAATGGAGATACTAAAAGCCATCGAGCTGCAACCCCATGAAGCAAACTCTTTCAATAACTTTGTAGGACATGTCAAATGATGCACAGAGCCAGTCATCACCTTTAGAGAAGACAAACTGAAATTAGTGACAGGTGACATTGCGGATCCACCCCTACATGTTATCATGCGGGTCAACGAGATTCCATATAAGAGGGTATTGGTGGACACTGGCTCATCCAGTAATATAATTACAACAATGACATTAAAACACCTTAATTTTCCAGCATCTCACATCGTGGCCTCCACCTATACTCTGCGAGCATTCAATGATGCGATATGCTCGATGGTGGGCACAATTATCCTGCCCATCCAGGTGGGACAAAAGACTATTCCTATGTTGTGCCACATCTTGGAAGGTGAGATGGCCTGTAATATCTTGCTGGTCCGGCCTTGGATCAGGAACATGAAGTGTGTCCCTTCGATAGCCCACCAATGACTAAAGTACACATTCGAAGGACAAGTACATGTAGTCTCGACGGAATTAGAAACCTTCAAGTATTACAATGCGGTATAGCTAATGCCACAATCAACCCTTCCATCAACACATTTGGATTTTCAGTTGAATCCATCTAAACAGGGTCCGATTCTGCATACATCCCTGTTGTTAAGTCCATAAAACCCCCAGCCGGGTCCATCTTCATCATGTGGTCCTTCACCAATGATGCCACCTATGGTGGCCACACCGAAGGACAATGGGAAGAAACCCCTGGAAGAGGCACCACCATCAGTCTCAACCATCTCTATCGAGGAGATGCCTAGCTGAATGGAAGTCGATATGCCTAGTTCGCCCGACATGGAGTGGACTCAGGAAGAACTCCCATTGCCTCCCCCTCAACCACAAAAAATAACCATTGAGATGGCCAATATGGGCCTGGGGGAGTATCTTGTACGAAACATTTTAGCAACACCCAAAATTGAGTCCATGCAGGACATGGGGAGACCTCGCCTCCCCATCGGTACTATTGTCCCTCTAGGCTACCCACCAAATCAGATAAACTTTGTATATGGGGTCCTCGATAATGGCATTAAACCTTACATGCAAGAAGAAGAAGATGAAGAGCCCTTTGCTGAGGACATCAACTATTTGTCCAACCTAGACTTCGCTTTGAGATATCTTGGCCAATGCAATTGGCATAGATATGGGTTGGGCCGATATGAGCAAGGAGTGTGCGTTCTTTGCCAACCAATATATCAGATGCCATACAACAAGTTAGGTGTAGGGTTCAACCACCCCCTGCCCCTGGACATATTTGTAGAGAACATGCAAGGCCTAGGGATAGGCAACAAGGATGGGTTGGAATTAGATCCATATGCCCACCCTAACACAACATATACATTGGGGGATTATCTCCCATTGTTGACAACACACCTTGTTGACCTTGATAACCCCATCCCTTTGATCGAGAAAGGAGAAATTTCAAGAACTCACTTACGAGAGGGATATAGATAAGGCTAGGAAGGATATTCGGAAGACAAGTCAGAGTATGAGCTAGCACCATGGGATCCTTTTGAATCAAATAGCAATTACTCACAGGTAACCCTCTTGGCAATGTTTCATTTGGATGCTCCAATCGAGCAAGCACCACCTCAAGAAATTCAGGTCCTTCTGCAAAGAGCGGAGCAACCCCGATGGGACCACATTAATTTTCTCAAGCAGGATGACCCTCACATGCTGCAAACATTCGTCAAAGCCAACAAAGGCCTGTGGATCTCCGATAGTGATTATGAATATGAAACTGAGGTGGCATATCTTAATCATATGCGACAACAACAATACCCCATGGATCTTGATGACATGTTTGAACAATTAAACATGGGGCCAAGGCATAGGTGGCACCTAAACCCAACACAGTTGGACCAAGTGTTGCATCCACCACTTCAGGTATACAGAGAGCACCTTCCGCCCAGAGACCCTATAGAGCCATCAGTGCCAAGGGTAGACCCTATCCTTTTATTCACACATAGGACCGATCCATTTGTACCAATACCCCAGAGCCAGATTCGAAGCACAAAAATCATCCAGGATGTCCGAGTCACCCCACCCACGGTAATGGAGACCAAAATCATTTCATCAACATGATATCCATTGACTTAGCCACTCCCATTCGCAATCCAGCCGATCCAGCACGGTCATTGTATCTAGACCTAGATGCCATAGACTGGGATCGTGTTAATTCACCACCCTCCCCATCAGAGTACTAGCCTTGCGATGAGATGCTTCATTTCACCCCAGGACCAACTCAAGATATCTTCCATGCTAAAGAGGGACCCAAAGTTCCTAACATAGATTTGAATTTAGTGAATGATATCCACTTGATCCCAACTCCACACCAGTTGGAGGATGGATCCCACATGTCAGTCGAGGAGATGACTGATGTAGACATCGACTCTGATCCAATGAATCCACAGATCATCAAGCTGGGGTTAATTATATCCCTCGAAGAGCAATATGACTACATTGACCTTATCAAAGAGAAGAAGGAGGTTTTTGCATGGTCCTACAAAGACATTCCAGGGCTAGACCCACAGCTAGTCACGCATAATCTGACTCTTGATCCGACAGTCAAGCCAGTTAAGCAAACACTATGTAAGATGCACCCAAAAATTGCCTTAATGGTCAAATATGAATTACAAAAGTTGTTGGATGCATAGTTTGTCATCTTCATGGATTACCCACCATGGTTTTCCAACATGGTACCTGTCAAGAAGCATAACGGGAGGATTCACATATGCACCGATTTTTGATATCTAAACAAAGCGAGTCCCAAGGACGATTTCCCCTTGCCTAGCATTGATGCATTGGTAGATGTTACAATAGGCCACAAAATGCTATCCCTCATGGATGATTTCTTAGGATACAATCATATTCGTATAAATCCCTAAGATCAACTCAAAACGATGTTCACAATGCCTTGGGGGACATTTTGTTATAAGGTCATGCCCTTTGGCCTTAAAAATGCTAGCACCACCTACCAACGTGCCATGATATACATCTTCCATGATCACATGCATAAAAATTTAGAAGATTACATGGATGATTTGTTGGCCAAATATCTTTTGCACCCAGATCATCTTGATGACTTAAGCAAGATCCTCGATCGCCTCATCGAACACAAAGTCAGACTAAACCCCAAAAAGTGTGTATTTGGCGTCACATCTAGAAAACTCTTGGATTTCATAGTTTCAAAACAAGGCATCGAGGTGGATCCACATAAAGTCAAGGAAATCCTTGAAATGCTCCCCCCAACTACCATCAAGCAGCTTAGAAGCCTACAGGGAAAGGTCACGTCAATCAAGCGCTTTATAGCGCAGTTATCTGACAAGTGTCGACCCATGAATAAATTATTGCACAAGGGGGTAGCATCTGCCACTTCAGGTATACAGAGAGCACCTTTCACCCAGATACCCTATAAAGCCATCAGTTCCAAGGGCAGACCCTATCCTTTTATCTGCACATAGGGCCGATCCATTTGTACCAATACCCCCAGAGCCAGATCCGAAGCACAAAAATCATCCAGGATGTTCGAGTCACCACACCCTCGGTAATGGAGACCAAAATAATTTCATCAAAATGATCTCCATTGACTTATCCACCCCCATTTGCAATCCAGCCGATCCAGCATGGTCATTGTATCTAGACCTAGATGCCATAGACTGGGATCGCGTTAATTCACCACCCTCCCCATCAGAGTACTGGCCTTGCGGTGAGATGCTTCATTTCACCCCAGGACCAACTCAAGATATCTTCCATGCTGAAGAGGGACCCGAAGTTCCTAACGTAGATATGAATTCAGTGAATGATATCCACTTGATCCCAACTCCACACCAGTTGGAGGACGGGTCCCACATGTCAGTTGAGGAGACGACTGACGTAGACATCGGCTCTGATCCAATGAATCCATAGATCATCAAGTTGGGGGTAAGTCTATCCCCCGAAGAGCAAGATGACTACATTGCCCTTCTCAAAGAGAAGAAGGAGGTTTTTGCATGGTCCTACAAAGACATGTCGGGGCTAGACCCGCAACTAGTCATGCATAATCTGACGCTTGATCCGACAGTCAAGCCAGTTAAGCAAAAACTATGTAAGATGCACCCAACAGTGGCCTTAATGGTCAAAGATGAATTACAAAAGCTGTTGGATGCATAGTTTGTCATCTGCATGGATTACCCACCATGGCTATCCAACATGGTACCCATCAAGAAGCCTGACGGGAGGATTCGCATATGCACCAATTTTTGAGATCTAAACAAAGTGAGTCCCAAGGATGATTTCCCCTTGCCTAGCATTGATGCATTGGTAGACGCTACAATAGGCCATGAAATGCTATCCCTCATGGATGGTTTCTTGGGATACAATCAGATTCGTATCAATCCCGAGGACCAACTAAAAACGGTGTTCACAACGCCTTGGGGGACATTTTGTTATAAGGTCATGCCCTTTGGCCTTAAAAATGCTAGCACCACCTACCAACGTGCCATGACATACATCTTCCATGATCACATGCATAAAACTTTGGAAGATTACATGGATGATTTGTTGGCCAAATCTCTTTTGCGCCCAGATCATCTCGATGACTTAAGCAAGATCCTCGATCGCCTCATCGAACACAAAGTCAGACTAAACCCCAAGAAGTGTGTATTTGGCGTCACATCTAGAAAACTCTTGGGTTTCATAGTCTCAAAATGAGGCATCAAGGTGGATCCACATAAAGTCAAGGCAATCCTTGAAATGCTCCCCCCAACTACCATCAAGCAGCTTAGAAGCCTACAGGGAAAGGTCACGTCAATCAAGCGCTTCATAGCACAGCTATCTGACAAGTGTCGACCCATGAATAAATTATTACACAAGGGGGTAGCATTTCACTAGGATGACGAGTGCCAGTCTGCCTTCGACGACATTAAACAATACTTGGCTTTGTCGCTAGTATTGGCACCACCTAGACCAGGAGTGTCATTCTATTTATACATCTCAGCTACTGAGGTGGCACTGGGTGCCATGCTAGCCCAAAAAAATGAACTACACAAAGAACAGGCTACTTACTACCTTAGCCGCACCCTGGTCAGTTATGAACTTAACTATGCATACGTTGAGAAGCTATGCTTGGCAGTGGTGTTTGCTACCAAAAAGCTATGCCATTACATGCTGAGCAACATGACGTATGTTGTGTCTAAGGAGAATCCATTGTGGTACATGATGAGTCGTACTTATCATAGTAGCCACACGACGAAATGGATCATGTTGTTGATGGAGTTTGACATCGAATTCATTGGAAAAAAATCCATCAAAGGTCAAGTCATCACCGATCAACTAGCAGAGGCTCCTCTCGAAGATGATCAGCCTCTGACCATAGAGCTACCCGATGATGGGGTCTTCCATGTCTCAGAATCACCAGATTCTGATGAGCCTGAGTCACAAGCCGACATAACCCTATTTTTTGATGGTTCTAAATGTGAGCAAGGGGGTGGCACAAGAATCGTATTCTTCACACCACAAAGGGCTCCAATGCCTCTATCATTTAAACTTGATTTCTCATGCACCAATAACAACGCAGAATATGAAGCCTTGCTCATAGGTCTTTAGACAACAATCACCATGAACATCAAACGCTTGAACATCTTTGGTGATTCGTTGTTAATTGTCAACCAAGTGAAAGGGGTATTCCAATGTAAATGCCCAGTTCTACAGGCCTACAAAGCCCTTGTGGATAAATTCTTGGAAAATCTTGAATGGTACGACATCGAGGCACTCCCTCGGTCATCGAATCATTTTGTGGACACTATGGCCTCCTTGGGGTCACTAATCCCACAAGACATTTCTGGTGATATGACAACCATCCAAGTCAAAACACTATCGCAATCCATGATGGAGCATGCAAGCTCTGACTTAACGCCAAGAATCCACCTGATCCAGATTGAACCATCTCAGGATAGGTTCTCTCGAATCCATGATTGTCTAAATCATGCCAACTGGGGGTCCTTGTTCTCCCCTATTCCCCTCAATAGCAACACAACGCTATTCTTACAGGTTCTTTCCCACTCAAATTTTGCTAGGGATGAACCTCAAGAGGGATTGGCTGTTCATACCATCGAGGCTTCTGATCAGCAGGATTGGTACACACCCATAAGGGACTACCTCAAGCTAGGTAACCTCCCACTTGGATTGACACACGCCATGAAAATATCATTCAAATAGAAAGCGACAAAACATGTCTTGCTAGGAGACATTTTGTATCATCAAAGCTACGAAGGAATCCTCCTCCGTTGCTTGGACCAGCAGGAGTCCACTTGGGCGATCACCCAAGCGCACGATGGTACATGCGATGGCCACTTCAGTGGTATGGCCATCACAAAGCACATTCTTTGCATGGGCTATTATTGGCCATATTTAGAGCGAGATTATTGCGCCTATGTAAGGAAGTGCATGAAGTGTCAACACCATGCTAACTTGACACACGTACCTTCTCAGGCCTTGCAGCCGATTCAATCGGCTTGGCCATTCTCACAGTGGGGCTTAGATCTAATCGAAAAGAT
The DNA here is from genome assembly GCA_028583015.1 of Wollemia nobilis. Lineage (NCBI taxonomy): Eukaryota > Viridiplantae > Streptophyta > Pinopsida > Araucariales > Araucariaceae > Wollemia > Wollemia nobilis. Next base: position 5,746,662 of record JAQPPZ010000676.1, on the reverse strand, counting down.
CTCCCCTACGTCGTCAGGTCATCACACGTTCATCATAATGGCCACAGAGTACTTCACCAAGTGGGTGGAAGCAATTTCGCTTACCTCTACGACTGGAACCCGCATTGCGGAGTTTATTTTACATAACATCATATGTCATTTTGGTATTCCATCCAAGATCATCTCGGATAATGGGACATCATTCAAGAACAAAGACGTGCGTGCTTTGACCACAAAGTACAAAATTTAGCACAGTTTTTTGACACCTTATTATCCATAGGCAAATGGGCAAGTAGAGGCATCAAACAAAATGCTAGTTGCCATCCTCAAAAAGATAGTCACAGATAGTCATAAGGATTGGCACATTCAAATACCACTTGCTCTTTGGGCATATCGCACTAGCATTCGGACGCCCACTAGGGCAACTCTATTTTTGCTGGTGTATGGCTCCGAGGCAGTCATGCCTCTCGAGTTGGAAATTCCTTCCCTGCGCATATCAATGCAAGAGTTCATCGATGATGACATTGCGTGGCAGGCCCGGTTAGACTAGCTTACGTTGCTTGATGAACGACGTGTCAATGCTCTCGAGCATTTGCGTATCTACCAAGAGTGACTTAAGAAAGCATACAACATGAAAGTTCACCTGAGGGACTTTCAGGTTGGTGACCTGGTCTTAAAAGAGAACCAACAAAACTCTAACTTGCCACCCCATCTAAGGGACAAGTTCATGGCAAACTGGTTAGGTCCTTATGTAATTGACAGTAAAATAGGACCTGGGACATACCGGCTAGCCTCTCTTGATGGAATCAAGGAACTAGAACCCTTGAACATCAGTCATTTGAGGCCATTCCATATTTAAGAGAGCCATAGCCCAACCAAAAAAGCTCCAAGGATTCCCATAATCACTTGGTCAACCCCAAAAATGCCCCAAAGGTGCCCATAAACCCTTTGGTCAAACCAAAAGCTCCAAGGATTCCCATCATCGCTTGGTCAACCCCAAAAATACCCCAAAGGTGTCCATAAACCCTTTGGTCAAACCAAAAGCCCCAAGGGTTCTCATAACCGCTTGGTCAACCCCAAAATGCCCCAAAGGTGCCCATAAACCCTTTGGTCAAACCAAAATCCCCAAGGATTCCCATAATCGCTTGGTCAACCCCAAAAATGCCCCAAAGGTGCCCATAAACCCTTTGGTCAAACCAAAAGCCCCAAGGGTTCTCATAATTGCTTGGTCACCCAAAAGCTCCAAGGATTCCCATAATCGCTTGGTCAACCCCAAAAATGCCCCAAAGGTGCCCATAATCCCTTTGGTCAAACCCAAAAGCTCCAAGGATTCCCATCATCGCTTGGTCAACCCCAAAAATGCCCCAAAGGTGTCCATAAACCCTTTGGTCAAACCAAAAGCTCCAAGGATTCCCATAATCGCTTGGTCAACCCAAAATGCCCCAAAGGTGCCCATAATCCCTTTGGTCAAAACCTCCAAGGATCCGCAAGAATCACTTGGTCCGCACCCACTCGGGATAAACCAACCATAAAGAATTTTCAAAAACAATAAATAATCAAAAATAACAAAAAAAATTGCATCTCACTTCCATGCATACTCGTAAAAAATCAAAACAAAAAAAAATAGCTGCATTAGGCATCGCATACATACATTGCACATTTGTTGATCATACAGGTCTAGAGCACCATAGACTGTAATTACAGGACAATTCCATCATTCTCCACATTTTTCCACTTTGAAAATAATTCAGCAAAAATAAACGCCATTCACATTTTTCACAATATCATAGTCAGTTGTCTTCTAATGTATCTAGGGTTTTCGCCATTCAGTTGTCTTTAGATTTCTAGCCAAAAACTGTACAAAGTCAAACAGATTTTACAAAGGTAGAGTTCTACTTGGATCACACCTTGTTACGTAGCATCCCAACACAAGCTAAAAACACATAAAAAAATTCCCAAGTTGTGTAAACGAAAGATGAAACCTGCAAAGCAATTCAGGATACCATACAGTGAAAAGGTTATCTCGCTCATCCCCCTATGCGAATGACCCCAAGAATGCTGAGAGTTGGCAAAAGGACAAGCATCTTCCCTACCCAATTCCCCCAAAATCCCAAGTTCTCAAAAAGTTGCAAACATCAAAAAATTTGCAAAAGTCAAAACTCCAAAGTTTGATATCCAAACCCCTCAAAGTGCATACATCAAAAAGCACAAGCAATAGTGATTCTCATCACTCAATATCTAAATCCCTTGCTCAAAAGAAAAAAAACAAAAATAAACAATGATTTTTATCACTATATAAGAGCAAGTATCCCAATACAATTGAAGAAAATAAGGGAGTCAAACTTGAATCCCTGGAACTCTCAGCATTCGAAAGGTCATGAGGTGATCCTCAGTACCGGTTTGGTGGATAGCCTATCGGTCATTGGTGGCAAACCTCCCGCATGACGATATATCTGTCACATTAAATTGTGTGCAGATCAATGTTTGCATGTGGATGAGCTAGCTTATGGTATCCTAGATGGCACTATAGATTAATCTTACTAAATACGACAAAGGAGTTAGTGGAGCTAATTAGGTGATCCTCAGTACAGGTTTGGTTGATAGCCTATCTGGCACTAGCGGTATCCTGACAAATACCACATGAACAAACTCAATTGCACACACAGGGATGCGAAATAACTTGGTCAAACTCAAGTCCGATTCGTACCTTGTTCAAAAGTCTTGTAAGATAAAAGTACAGTCTTGGCTAGTTAGTTAAAACATCTGAGTCTCAGAAAACCTTAACTACATTCTAAACCAACTATGATACATTCCATTATTACACCACCATCAAAAATATATACAAAACAAAAGAAAAATATATACATACAAAGTCATTTCATAAAGCAATCGCCTAGTACAAAAAAGCCATTAAGTCCTTGTATAGTTTATGGTGCCACCGCCAAATATCAACAACTCAATTCATCCATACCATATGCATACATCATATAATTAGAAACATCGCATTCACAATAACATATGCATACATCAATGTAAATACATGTGCATAAAATCAAACCATAACAAGTGTATAAACACAAAGAAAGTCATGTATATATATCATCAAAAAGGCCCTCAGGCTACAATAAAATGGTCCTCGGACCTCACCAAAAAAAAGCAAAATCTCAAAAACCCCCAAGCCTAGGGCGTCGGCCACCATGATCATGTAGGATCGGTGCGACGAGAACTACCCCTAGTGGTGTGGGTCCTATGGGACCTCTCAGGGCGGCTGCTGCTAGCCCCCGCATCACGCCCACTAGCACCCCCCTCATCCAGCCACCTACGATGAGAGGATGCTGACTACTCAGTATCATTGTCTCTCATTCGGCATGAAGATCCACCTCCAGGGAGCTCAGGTAACCACCCATCGAGGTGGATAATCTCTGCCTCCAACTCCATCCGATGCCAAACCAAATCCATCTCCCATCGACGGTATGCAGCCAATGCATCATCATGCTGTGCCAACTGAGTTCATAGGAGATCCCTCTCCCATGAAGCATCTGTGTCCCCATCCCATCGGTGGTACACAGCCAATGCGTTCTCCCACTCTGCCAACTGAGTCCATAGGAGATCCCTCTCTTGTAGAGCATCCCCGAGCTCCTCATCCCATCTCCAAAGTAGATCCTCCAATCATGCTATCTCAGCATGATGCCTCACCTCCATACCCTCTGGGACTGCTTGAGGCATAGGCATATCAGGGACGGTAGGCTGCTCTGGCTCCCATTGCTCCGGGATGTCCTACATATTCGGCTACTCCAGAATCCCAAAATCATCCCCCCTAAAGCTATCAACCTCCACCATGTCTGCATCCTCGAGCGGAGCCCCCCAACCCTCTCTCGATGCCTCTACACCCTCCCCACCTGCTGCTACCACCTCTGGACCTCCTAGAGGCCCCTCGCCCTGCCATCGCCGCATCGTCCACCATTGGTCATACTCTGTAGTCGCCCCGACATTGTCCACGTCAGGGACATCGATCGCTGCATCCGACTCCTCACCCAGCGGCTCGATGATCGGCCAGGCTAGAGTCCTCTCGTCGCCTCGATGTTGATAGATCAAGGGTTCACCAGGCAATCCCTGGTGCACCCCAAACTGTCGAGTCACCCGGATGTACGAGAAGTACTCCTACTCGGTCCCATGCCGCCCGATCAGCCATCTCCCCCTGTGCACCCGTCGGAGCCACTCTCCAGCCTCAGGCCAAGCTGGACAGTCTCGATATGGATGCCAAAACACATCCCCTAGAGCAAGACCCACAAAGGCATCAACATAGTGCCCTACGACACCTGCCCACCGCTGACTCTGCCCCTGCTCCTCGGACCTCCGCCACAGAGCCGCATACCCTATCTCCCTATCCACCATCTCTGCCCGAGTAGTCCACGGCAAACCCTATGGCCGCTCCACAGCTATGTGCTGCCATCCCCAACACTGCAATAGGTAGCTGCATCCAATCCCCTTCCACCTCTAGTAGTGGACCTCGTACAACTCATCATAGAGCTATGCCAGTAGTGTCTGACCCCACCTCATAATCAGTGGCTCTAAGGTCGGACACTCAACTAGTCTAAAAACAACCTCCAACAGGTTCCATGGGAACCTCGCACCCGAGGAGTCGGGAAGCAGCATGTTGGAGATGAGGGTCATCAGTAGTGCATGCCTCACCCCCAACACGCCCTTCTCCAGCCACCACCATACCAAAATACCGCCAATCAGGCAATCCCCCTCTGCCCTCTCCACCGGACTATCCACCCCCATATCCACCCCATGCCCAAAGCACCGTGTCAACACCGCCATCCGCTGATCACGTGGAGTAGTCCGAATAGGAAGCCCATCTATCGAAATCCATAGAATCCGATAGACATCCTCAAGAGTCACCGTCATCTCCCCTATTGGGAGATGAAAGGTATTGGTGCGAGGATCCCATAAGCTGATCAGGGCAGTCAGATATGCCCGATCCCCCACCACAGGCTCTAACCGAGTCACATGCTTGAGCCCAAGGGCATCAAGCCAATCCCAGTCCACCGTAGTCAGCGCCTCCCATGCCTCCGAAAACACCGTCGGCACACGGTACCGGCTCTTCACCACCTAAAAATAAAAAACAACACAAAAACATTAAAAACATGAAACAAAAAAATTGTACAACAAAAACATTTAATAAGTGTACAACTAAAACATTTGATAAATGTACAGCAAAAATATTAACAACATGTATAGTACAAACATTCAAAAAATCAAATAAACAATGCAATACAATTGATAAATAAAAAAACAAAAAAAAACACATTTGTCAGTTACCTAGGGTTTCTAAATTTAGTTCAAACTGATAAATAAAATACAAAAAAACAAATTCAAAATAAAATTTTTTAGTTACCTAGGGTTTTTAACTTTAGTTCAAACTGATAAATAAAAATACAAAAACAAAGTAAAACAGTTTAACCTAGGGTTTTCATCCTAGTCTAAACAATAAAAATACAAAACACAATAACAAAAGTTTCCATTACTTAGGGTTTGAACCTTAAGTTTAAAATTGAAAAACCAATAAAAAACACACACAAATAGTTTTCAGTTACCTAGGGTTTAACCTTAGTCTAAACTGATAAAAAATAGAAAACAACATAAAAACAATTTTTTTAAGCTAAGTTTTCGATCTTAGTTTAAACTAGGGTTTTCTTTTTAGTTTACAACAAAAACAAAATAAACATGGTTTCAACTAGGGTTTCGATCTTAGTTTTAACAAAGCAAAACAAATTCCAACAAACACCAAAAAAAATATTAACTAGGGTTTTCATTTTTAAATCGAAAAACAAAATACAAAAGAAAAGAATTACGGTTTTAAACTGTACAACAAAACAAGCAAAATAAAGAGAAGGGGCACTTACCGGTCTCGCTTCGGCTCCGCCACTTGATGATCCAGTCCATGAACTCATGGTGTCCGAGAAATCTGACAGCGCTCCGCTACGCGAACTCGACCTCCTCCTCCTCACAACTCCAAATCGCCAAAAAAACAAAGTGCAAATGAGCCCAAAACCTAGTTTTGGCCCTTAAATAGGCTTTTAGGCCTGTAATCATTCCACCCTGGGATGAGCACTCTAGTTAGCACTCGTACCACCCTAGGACGATTACAAAACTGGTATTCATCCCACCCTGGGATGATTACAAAGCAAGAAAATCAAAAACAACAAAAACTGCACCAAAATGCACAAAAAATAGCAATAAAATTGCCAAATAAGAGTGCTTTTGCACTTGACATTCTTGGCATACAAAACAGACGTCGAGGTCACAAATCCTCACTATCCTACTCCCTAAGAAGGCTACCATAGCTGGACCACTCCACGGGAGGATGGATTTTTGAGAATTTCATCCCCAAATGACGTCACAAAAAGGGTCCAAACCCACCCAAAAATAGCAATAACATTGCCGAACAAGGTGCATTTGCGCATGCACTTCAACGCATCCAAAATAGACATTGGGGTCACAAATCCTCACTATCCTACTCCCTAAGAAGGCTACCATAGCTGGAGAGGGGGATCCACAAAAGGGTCCAAACCCCCCAAAACATAATTTTTAACAAGGGTCAATCTCCTATCCTATCCTAGCTACCATAGCTGACCGCTCCACGGGAGGATGGATTTTCGAGAATTTCATCCCCAAACGGCGTCACAAAATGGGTCCAAACCCACCCAAAAATAGCAATAACATTGCCGAACAAGGCGCCTTTGCACTATATTCTTGGCATACAAAACAGACGTCGAGGTCACAAATCCTCACTATCCTACTCCCTAAGAAGGCTACCATAGCCGGACCGCTCCATGGGAGGATGGATTTTTGAGAATTTCAGCCCCAAAATGCATCACAAAAAGGGTTAAAACCCACCAAAAATAGGTCAAATTGTTGGGAAACTGCATAAGCATTCAACGGAAAACAACTGAAGGCACCCTTACAAAAGTCATCTTGGGTCAAGCGACTCATCGCTTTTCTCATGTCGGTCATTCCCTCATCGATTCGTCGCTTGAGGGGGTAGTCACACTTAGTCACCAATCAACAAATACACACCCAATCAAGGAAATGGCATGCATTCAAAGAATCATTGACAAAGACAATCACGCTCCTGCTTGGGGCAGCAAACAAGCAATAATCACAAGCTGATCAAACACTTGGCATTCTAGAATCATGAACTCAAGGTTCCTCAGACAAAAGGTTGTGCCCTTTGCCTATTCATGATTGAACAATGTCCAAGATCAAGTAACACCTCACCAAAAAAGGTTAACACTTGAATTAAGCTCCTTAGCTCGTTCGAAGCAAGGATTCAAGAATGCATGCCCTTTCCATACTTGGGGCATCAAAAGTTGGTTAGGTTATTGAGAAACCCTAATCATTAGTGCTTTGGTTATCTATTTTTGCTCAGCACTACGCCATGCACAGCGCATCCCAAAAAGGGGCATCTGTAGACACCAAAATAACACCAATCCGATTATGTGACGACAAGCACTGACCGAATTGACATACATGCCCCTAGGGCAGCCCCCAGAGGTTAAAAAGTGGTCCTAACCACTCCCACAACAGTTTTGGAAGGTCAGAGGTCAATTTGGCACCTTTCGGGCACTCTGCTCCCTACTCGTTCCACCCTGGGATGATTACAAACTGGTATTCGTCCCACCCTGGGACGATTAGCAGTATTCGCTCCAGGGTGGGGCGAATAGCAGGTTTGATGGGAAAAAGGTCAAACCTTGACAAATGGCAGCTCAGATCCGCCACTTAACTCCTCCTTCAATGCATGGAGTGTGAGTGAGCATTTTTGAGCTCAAAGAGGTAGTCATAGAGGCAGTCATGGAGCCCTTAATCAGGGAGGAATCTTCTTCCCCTAGGAAGGCATGATGGCCAAGTGGTGCCCTTGCATGCTCATTCACAAGAGACCCTCAGGTCTATAAAATGGTGAGTCTTCTCACCCCAAAAAGAAATAGAGTAGGAGCATTTGGAGCAACGGAGTGTTGCCAAATTACATCCTCACCCATCGTTTGTGCTTCTTACATCCTTGATCTCTCTTTTGGAAGGGAGGTTATTGGGTGATTATTGGAAGCGCAATCCGGACCCAAAACCCAAACATTTGGCCACAATACCCCACCTAATTTGTCGACACAACCCCATAAGAGGTTTTGGACCCATCCCAAGTGGATTGGTGCCGAAACCAAGCCCCAAACGGTGGGCGTCCTACCCTGGTGCCCCCTCGCACTGTTGTAGTCCTAATCGCCCCACCCCGAACAGATTAGAAATTTGTGGCATATTTCCCTACTATTTCTTTTGCATTTGATTTTAGGTCATCCATATATGCTGTCATTTAAATTTCATGTGATTTTGATGAGTTTTGACTATGCTTTCAATGTTTCTCGCTTTCACTAACATACAGGGAGCATCATCAGATATAGGGTGATCGAGGTAGAATCTGCAAAATCCGACCATCTGGGTCATCCCAAAATGCCCCGTTTTGTCTAACCCCAACTTTGTAGGTGTTTTGGAGGCCCCTGGATGGGACATTTAGGAGGTCACCTATTGACATTTTATGACAGTCCTAATCGTCCCACCCCGGAGTGATTAGAAATATGTGGTATATTTCTCAACTGTTCCTTTTGCAATGTGTTCTTGGTAATGTTTTCTTGCTTCTGTCAAATTTTTAGCTCATTTTGATATGTTTTAGTTATCATTTTAATTATTTTATGCATGCATTAACCGTAGGCCTTGGGGATCACATGTTTCCCTCCATCTGCAAGGTGCTACTAACCATTTACTATTTCTCTGAACGCAGGATCTTGACACCGGAGGGGCAGCAAGGAACTATAGATGCACTCACGCAAGCGACGGTGACGTTTGGTCCGCCCATTTTCAATGTGGGCACGCGGAAGATCCCAAAGGGGAATATCTCATTTGTGGTGTAACAAAATTATGTCCGACGCTCCCAGCCCCTGAAAATGGAGGAGACGCATTGTAACCCGATCTCGAGCAAATTAATAAAATAAAGGGCTGCACTTTTACATTTGCTTTAAATCTCGTTTCAATTCATTTGTTTTTCCCTCTTTTCATGCATTCTCGTTCGTAGGACTTAGCGTTACATTTCCCTTTTGTTTGCTTTCGTATCCTCGTGCTTTCAGAATGCCACATTTGGGACTATGATTGTTGTAGTTGACCTCCAAAGTGGACGAGATTGGTCGGGTCCCATAGGAGGTGCCTTTAGTGATTTTATCCATATCACCATATTTTTGGGTGAATCTAAAATTACAACTTGGGGTTATACTCTAGGGCCCATACAACCTAAAGGATGGACACATAACTCCCCTCCCTAAATATGTGGAATCTTGAGTAATTTTACCCATCTATTTTAAAATAATATGTTAGGGTGTTTAGCGTAAATGCTATAGTGTTTAATTGGTGACCAAGCATCTAGGTTAATACCTAAATTAATGGGCAATTAAGGTCATGCCATCCTCCTAGCACTAATCATGGCTTCTTGATAAAGCTAAAATATTGTGGTGGATGTCCCATACCATACCATTTTGGAATCTTATCTTGTAATCATGGTTCTTCCATCAAGATCCACTAATTATGGAATCTTATCTTGGATTTATGGTTCTTTGACTAATATTCTCTATTTTATATCCTTATACAAGAACCACCACTGTAATTTTCATACAATAACCTAGATGAACATCCCATACCACCCATACTTAATGACCATTCATAAAATTCCTTTGATTGCATACACGTAATTCAATGGTTTTGGGAGACTTGGTTATGTTCATCCTTCTTGATGATTTCAAGGGATTATTATAAACTTGTGTTCATTATTCTCGATGATTTCAAGGGATAATTATAAACTTGTGTTCATTATTCTCGATGATTTCAAAGGATAATTCTAAAGTTAAGATTTTTACCCTCCAAAAAAATTTAACGGTTCTAAAGAATACCTAATTTGAAATATTATCTTCATAAATAATTTATAAAATCTATACACCTTATCTAGAGACTTAAAATCCTGCAAAGTCTTTTAGATGATAATATTTAATCCATATTTTTCTTTTAAATAATAAAAAGAATAGCAAAGTAAGACTTTACTAATTCACAATAATCTAACCTAAGTCAATACCTTTAAACAAAAAAAAAATAACTTTATTATTGAATAATACTCAAAAGTAAATGACTTGAATATACTCAAAAGTAAATTACTTTAATACAAAATATGAGTATTAAATAAACTATTCAATATCTTCCATACATGAAGAAAGTTGTATTTTCTATCTAATCCAAAGTTAACTCTGATTAATAATCTCAATATAAAGAAAGTTTGTATTTAATAATTATCAAAGTCAATAACCATATAAAGTAAGTATCCACTATCTAACAAATTATAACCCACAACCCATTAGTGAACTAATTAAATAAAAGAAACCATGAAGATTATCAATTGAAAAGAAGGTATTGATAACATAAATCATACTATTTTATTTACTTTAAGAAAGAAATAAGAATCTTTAATTAAATATTTTAACCAAACAAAAGAGAAACAATGCTTACAATACTTTATGCTACACTCTCACGTTAAATTGTTAGATCTGATAACTATAACATAAAAAGTGATGACTAAAATAAGTTGATTAAAATACAAAGGTAAATTTTAATCTCCTAAAATGTTTGAACATATCAAGAATTTACACACATAAAAACTATAATGAAATACATATGTATATATTGAAAGTTTTACATAGAGTCTCTTGAAATTTTTTCATAGCCTTTTTTTAGATAATTTACAATCTTAACACTTAAATCATACCAGCAAGATAATAGAATTCCTTCAGACCAAAATGGTTTCTTCAAGGCCATGTTCCTCCTTGCAGTCATTTAGGTCGATAACAATTAATGCCAACAACTCCATACGTGGATGGAAAATATTTTCATTTCTTCTCGAGCATGATTGGTGGGATCAGAATAACTCTAATTGATGCTAAATGAATGCAACATTCTAAATATGCTAAGACCCATTTTCAAATAAATATTAAATGTAATCCAGATAGACATATTTCTTCCCATTTTCTCAATTAAACTTCCAAAAAATTTAGTTCAACACACAACTTTCAAACATGTTACTTCTAAAGAATAATTTACTTTATAAAGTTTTTACATTTCCAATGTAAATGCACAACTTTTCAAGGTATGGCTATTCTATTAAAAATAAACACCTTGATTTCAATACCACAAATAGTGAAATAAATACAAATAAAATGACATCTATACAAACTTCTATTTGGATGGTTCATTAACAATAGAATAATATAAAAACAATGAAATAAAAATAAATAAAATGAAATAAAAAGAAATAGAATGACGTCTATTCAAACTTCTATTAGGCTAGTTCATTAAGGAAATCGCAACAACGATATAAAAAAATAGTACGATGTCTATCCAATCTTCTATTGGACTGGTTCATTAATATGAGAATCACACTCAATGAGAGTAAACACATCTATTCAATCATCTGTGAAGAAAAGCATAATATACTGGTTCCCTAATATGAAAGTCATACACAACAAATGATAAAAGTGTTTTTTCAGACAACTATAAGACTATACAATAAATATAAATAGCATCAACATTTATGAAATTATATATAAATGGACTAGACTGCTAATATAATAACCACACACTATAAAAGAAAACAATATCAAACATCTGTGAGACTTCATCAGATAGCAAAGTTAAATATAACATGAGAGAAATCGACCTAGTGACACAAAAAGATGAGTACACATAGAACCTTTCTTTTTTTCCTACCCTCATTCTCTTCTCCCCTTCTTTCCCCATGTTTTCAAAAAGCAATAAAACATGTCCCAAGCTTCCCAACTAGCTAATATAATGGAGAAAATGGGCAACTATAGTGTATGCGGTTGACCATCTCATCATGGTCTTATTTCGCCAGGTGAAAAGATGATTTCCCTTTTCAAGTTTTCTTTGCCCACGGAGATACGTTTTTTAAAACTTTTCAAATAAATTAAAATTTCATATTTAAAAATAACATTTTCCCTATTTAATTAAAATATCAATTTCTTTTATAATTAAATTTTAAAACTAAATAAAACACAAATTATATTAAAGTAAACCATCACATAAATTTATACCTCTAATTCACTTATTCTCATATAAATAACCTGCTGATCATAAAATCTATCATCTACCTAACAATAATATCTCCTATACTTGTAGCAATTTCCTTGCCATTAAAGGTTTTGAAGGTGAACATTTATTCATATTAATAATATAAAAATATGCACTCAAAATATAGTTAAATTGATGCATTTACTTGGGCTTCTATGTACTCATGAGTCATTGGTGAGTGTTTCATTGCTAATATTTTTTTGCCCTTGCCAAAGCAAATACTCCAATACAATGATATTTACCCCATCATCATTTCCTATTTCATTCTTCTTTGTGGACTTGTACCTCCAAAATAGAGGTCATTAACAGTATCATATCCAATTTGCGGGGCTAGGTGGATTGGTAAGCTTGGGCACTTACCAAGAGGAGACCCGGGTTCAAAACCCATAGGCATGCCCATATTGGCAAAGGCAGTAGTCTGATCCGACTCCTCTGAGTGATGCGCCAGACCGACGATGACAGTATGAACCCCGAGCGACCGACGGTCCCCATCTCATGTCGGGTTAACGTTAACGAGACGGTGGGTTTGTTGGAAGCAATCATTGATGGTTTGAACCCTGCGCTGATAGTTACTAAAAATTGTGGTTGTAACCAATTCACCTATGTAACCAAAAAAAATAGTATCATATCCAAAAATATAAAAAATAAAACTTTAAAAAATATGCTCATTACTTTCAAATAGCAACATCATAAAACACATTTTGAGAGGATAATGACAAAAAAGTGTGACCCACATAGACATATGAATATTATCCGCCCATGTAGAGGAGTTGAAGAGCAAGTGGGTAGTTAAACCTCTCTAGTTGCTGAGAGGCCCAGGTTCAAATCTCTCGCCTCACATGTTGCGGATATGTTATGTAATGGTTCCCTCGTGGTCACAGTCTGTTTACCCCTTGTGGCCACCACCAAAAAATAAATAGACATATGAATATTGGTACAATACACCCATAACACTAGATACAACTTTAAGTTCCAATGTTTGTATAAGTATTTATTTACTACCTAAAATACTTTATCCAATAATATCACAAAGTATTAAAAGTTACTAAAAATCGTAACCTGCTCTGACAGTTGCTAAAAATCGTGGTTGTAACCAATTCACCTATGCAACCCAAAAAATAGTATCATATCCAAAAATGATAAAACATAAAACTTCAAAAAAGATGCTCATTAAATTCAAATAGCAAGATCATAAAACACATTTTGAGAGGATAATGACAAAAAAGTATGACCCACATAGACATATGAATATTGGTACAATACACCCATAACACTAGATACAACTTTAAGTTCCAATGTTTGTATAAGTATTTATTTACTACCTAAAATACTTTATCTAATAATATCACAAAGTACTAAAAGTTACTAAAAATCGTAACCTGCGCTGACAGTTGCTAAAAATCGTGGTTGCAACCAATTCACCTATGTAACCAAAAAAAAATAGTATCATATCCAAAAATAATAAAACATAAAACTTCAAAAAAGATGTTCATTTAATTCAAATAGCAACATCATAAAACACATTTTGAGAGGATAATGACAAAAAAGTGTGACCCACATAAACATATGAATGTTGGTACAATACACCCATAACACTAGATACAACTTTAAGTTCCAATGTTTATATAAGTATTTATTTACTACCTAAAATACTTTATCCAATAATATCACAAAGTACTAAAAGGAAATTTTTATTATTATTGTATTAATTTTGAATCTTTAAATGTTAAAAACGAGCCAAATATTATGTATGAGATTTAAGATTTATTTATTTTTCTAAACACCAAGATGAATGAAAAAAATATAGATTTTTTTTTAAAGTCCTAAATGAAGGAAATAATAGTCTAGAATTATAATATATGGTGAGAAAATAATTTTTGAGTGGAACTATGTACACACTTTATAATGAATTTTATAAGTATCAAGAATATTATAAATTGATATATTATTTATTTATCAATATTAAAAGGATCAATATAAAAAAACAGAACACTTACACTTATTGATCCTATGGCTATATGAAAATATTTTATCATATAGAATATTATTTTTCTCTACTTTATAATGCATCACTAGAATATTAACTAATATCACCTCACCCGTGGATGCAATTTAAAAATAGAAACACATGTTATGATCAATGATTCAATGAGAGGATAGACGAGACATTAATTGGTGAGAGAAAGAGAAGGTGCAATTAAAAATAGTAGCTCATTATAATAATGATCCAATGAGATAGAAAGAGACTATGACAAATATAATAACTACAAATAGTAACAGAACATACACAAATTAAAAGAAAGTGGACATATGCATGGAGATCATCTTCTCCTCGCCATATTAACTTAATCGTAGATATGCACATGTAATTTAGATAATCCATTATATATTAATATAAATATATAAATTACTGATTAAAACAAACTTTACCTATATTGTATGAAGGCTGCAACAATATTTAAACACATAATTTTTTAGAAACATGAATTTTAACCATTTGATTTTATTTTATAATACTATTATCTTATCATTATATTTCAACCAGATTTTTTTTTTTTGATTTTTTACAAATTGCAATGTCAAAAATATATATAGCTTGCATTCTTTTGAGGTATTGCAATGTCAAAGAAAAGAAAGGAAAAAAAAAAAAACAGCACAATAAAGGTTGGAATTTTTTAAGGATAAGTTGAGGATCCTGTAAATTGAAGTGCCATTACAATATGGTTTAACTCATTCTCTTGAAATTTTAACTTGCTAATTACATCACAGGTCTAGTCTTTATCTTAAAAGACAAGTTGAAGGTCCCACAACCCTCCCCTATTAAAACATTTCAAAGGTTCTTAGTATTTTTGAAAGGTTTTCCAAGTTTTTATAGAGTTGCGGTCCTATTGTCACGTCAAACTGTATTGAGTGCCCACATATTAAATTTCTTATTTAAGCTCATTTCTGCAACTTATATCGTACGATTATCTATGACAATTTTTTTTTTTAACTTCCAAGTAAAAGCTAAGTATACGATATCGGAACCTAGATGCCCTTGAGAGAATTGAACCGGAACACCTTTTTGACATGCATTCCAACTGGCCTAGGCCTATCGTAAAATTTAATCTATGACAATTAGTATGCTCAAGGGAACTGATCAATTTATCCCGATTAAGTCAAAGAGAATACCCAAAAACATCTCGTTCACCTAGTCGAAGAGAAATACCCATAGACATCTCGTTCACCTAATGTTGTCACCTTCTTAAAAACTAAAGATTATTATATCAAATGGGTCGTTTTAATTGATGCTGCCAAAAACGTTATTTATCACCATATTGTCTTGTTTCCAAGTGCACAAGGAGAATATCCATCCCTAATATTTTAGATTGTAGTCCACAAGATTCATGTATGCTTAAAAATAGGAAACACTTTATTTTATACCATTGGTGCACTTCTTATAACCAGCTTTGAAACATATCGGCAGGAAGCAGGCCAGCATGAATAGTTCAAAAAATCTGCTATTATTGAAAAGGAACAGTACGGGAGATGAACCTTGAGTTAGAATAATCACACAGCAATTTTATTTTTAGATATTTTCAAGAAGTAAAATTATAGGTATGCTTTCAAGGTTTAATAAATTAGCCTTGACGAATTAATGAGTAGGACTTGATACCAAAATCTTCATAGCTCAGGTCCCTATATACTTATGAACTTTATGGCGGTATCCAAAAGCAGTCGTCCGAGTAGATCAGGTTGACAGTAGATCAGGTTGACAGAAGAAAGGGCTGTGATCACAATCGAGGACGTGTACTTCTTGTGGAGGAGAAGCGGCAATCAATATGTCTTTCGTTTTGGGTAAGACTGCGTTATCCTTCTCTGTCTTTATGTAAACCCTAGGCACCTTCCCGTAATTTTCGTCAGAGCATTAAGTGGAAATGGGCGCACGCACAATGAAGCCAAAGTCACATCCTGCCACAACATCAAAAAGTTATTATGCCCGAATTATTTTCCATCGTGGTTAATTTATCGTTAAAAGAGTTATTCTGTCGTTACCAATGGGCGGCTTGTTCCATAGAAGAGTTTCTTCTGTAGTGACTTTGGTATGACTGCTGAGGTAGGGAGCTCTTGGGGGCCATTTCCAAAGCTAAGTATGTACTGATATGTAATTTCTTTGCCGAGTTGCATCTGCATAATAACAATGCAATCAATAAATCTAAGGACGATGCAAGTAAAACATATTATTTTCCAAAGCCTTACATATTGCAATTCTTGCTCTCGGCGATCTCCGCCGCGTATCATGAGAGCAGCGACATAGACGGCCAGTTCAATTTTGTGTGCGAAAACTTCCGACGCATAGGCCAAACTGACGCCCCCAAGACTGTGTCCTACAAGAACCACCTGATATATATATATAAAAGTAAATATATATGTTTGTAAAGCATATTTAGATTGGTAAATGAAGTAAATATATATGTTTGTAAAGCATATTTAGATTGGTAGAATGTGAAACAACCTCTATTATATCCTTTGGGGTATTGAGATTGACAAGCCTAGTTGTTGGTAGTTTCAACTGGGAAGCAACTTTTTCCTTTTTCATATATATATATATTTTTTTTTACCGTGTGAGACGTGCGGACGTGGGCTATATACCTTTAAAAAGTAGCCAAATATGGATTTATTGTTTTCAACTGTATTTTTCTCTTCAACCGCTCGTTTTGATTTGAGTACCCCCAATGGCTCTTTTTGTTTTGATTATCACTAACGACTAGTTTTGACTTAATATCACCAACGGACAACCCGATGCGAATGATGAGATCATGAATGACGCTATCCAACAACTTGATTCAAATTTACCAACGACTATTAGACTTGGCTTGTTTTTTCAACATTCACTTGCTCGTACGATGCAACCACGATATTGTGAATGCGTGGATGACACAATACTATATCAACAGTCGTTCAATTATCCTTTTGAGGTTGAGGAGTGGGTGTACTCTGTGACTTGTTCTATTACGTGGCATCAAGGGATAATCTTTGATGTATTTTCCTTATTATATAGCATCAAGGGATAATTTTTGAATTTGTTTTCGTTAAACTTTCTAGATATAAAAGTTGAGATGATAAAATATTACAAGAATATTTAATTATTTTCTAATTTAATTTGATTTTTAATAATAAGTAATATTATTAAAGTTTATTTAATTTTTAATAATAAATAATATTATTAAATATAAAAAAATAATATTAAGGTTTATTTAAATAGAGTGATGTTGAAGTGTTGTTGTTACGTCCTCCTTATTTATCTATGTGAATGCCAAAGAGGGTTGGAATAATCTATGTTTTTTTAAAGTTAGAATGTATTTTCTAAATAAAATTGATTACTGTAAGCATAGTTATATACTATTTATATAAGTTTAGTGGAAACACCAATACTTTCTGTAAATTCTTTAGAGTTTTTTACAAATAGTAGTGTTAAATAATACCATAATAAATTTAAATAATTATTTTAACATTGTGATTAACTTTGGAGCATTTGTTTTGAATCATTTTTTTTTTTAATTTTAAATTGTTAACATTGATAGCAAGAGTTGATGTGGATTTATTTTTCTTACCTAGAATATAAACCTCACTCATATTACATATGATTACATGATAGTATTTTAATATATATTGCTTGACCAGATTCAAACCTAGGTTTTCTCCTTGAAAACCAAGGAATTTAACAGGTTTAAATAATATTATTTAATTTTTTAAGGTTCACCCATGAGATTTGAACTAGTTTAAGATGTGAAACTCTTCACTACCAACCAATTGCTCTAAACACCATAAGCTAGTTGGCATAAAAAATTTATATGAATGAAAGTGATTATTAACCAAACAAAAGAAATTACAACTATTAAATATTCCTTTATCAACCACATATATTAAAATATGAGATAATGAAATCTTATTAATTAGTCCATACAAATGATCACTCTTAATTAGTTTTGCTATTTCCATCCTAATTTAAATCTAGATGGTTATTTTTCCATACTTCATTCACCATTCATGCCTTATTACTTGTCAATATCATAGTTCCATTATATTATTAGCCAAAATTACTACTAATAACATTAAAAGATAAATATAATCCTTAATATATATATATATATATATATATATATATATATATATATATATATATATATATATATATATATATATATATATATATATATATATATATGCCCAATTTTGAGTGCATAATTAAAGTCTTCAAACTTACCAATACCTTCATTAATTGGCCAAACAATATTTTAAACTAAATTAATCATCTTCAACCTCAAATCAAGAAAAAATGTTGCTCTAGAAGAAAAAGTTCCAAGGCATAAACAAATGTGTTGGTGGTGATTTAAAAAAAAATGATTTTTTACCATTTTTCTTTCTAATTTGACTAGAAATGGTCATCTTGGTAAAAGTGTTGGAGTATTAGCACAATCAGTGCAATAGATTTCCAAAGATCAAAATATAAAGTTTGACAATTATTATATTTTCATACTCCCACCAAAAATGGACCTCATTGCATTAGTATGATCTGTAGACCTAAAATAAATCTAAAGACCAAAATTTTTCATTTTCAATATCTATTTCATTAATTACATCTTGATACAAATTCAAATTCTTGCCTTTCCCAATCCTATCATATTTAATGCACTCATTTCGCAAGAAGCCATGGCTTTCTATAAATACAACACTCGGGGATCTCGATTCATCATGGTTTTTGAATAAAACTAAACTTTGTCAAAATTTCAAGCAACTTATCATCAAGAATGACAATATTATGCCAAAATAATATCATGATCTTATAAAATCACTTAAGATATCAAGCATTCAATATCTCAAGCATTCAAGTAATCAAGCTCTCAAGCTCTTAAGAACTCAAGTTCTCTAGCATCTCCAAGCAACAAGTAAGCTCATCAAGCTTCCTAAATACAAGGGGAGATCAACCTTGGTATATTGGAGATACAATTTTACTTTGGTTGTGCTCTTCCCCGTTATATTTATTTATTATATTTGTTGTACAACTCTTTAATCCTTAATCTCATTGAATGTAAATTTTTTTATTAACATACTTGCATTTACTCATAATATTATTTCTTGTATCATATAGCTTATTTTGCATAAATAATCTCCTTGGTGTACTACTTCTATTAGGGCTCCTACACCTCTTAGTTGGGAAATCCTATTACATATTTTAGAAAATCATAAATCTTGCATCAAAATATAATATTATAATATAACCAGTATTAGGTTATGTGTGGTCCATGCCAACCCCTATACAATATAATATCATATCCCCCCACACACATTCCTAGGTACCCTAACATACTTTAGGAGTACTTGAGCACCTAGTAGCTATTTGCAATTTTGATAAAATGTGCCTATGCTTTTTTAAAACAAAGATAGCAGGAAGCATCAATTGGCCCCAAAATGCCTAGAATATTTAATTAAAGAATATTAATTTCATCCGAAGTAGCCCTTAGCCATTGCGAGTACACTCAATAGATCTCTAATTTTGTAGCAAGTATCTCCAATTAAGTATCTCTTTTTTCTTTCCCTTCCCTTCCTCTTCTTATTTTTCTTTTTCTTTTCTTCTCATATTCCTTTTTCTCAACACTCTCTTTATTCCCATTCATATTTCTTGCATTTATCATGTACTAATCCACTGCATTATCCATTTATCAATCTCCAAATATAAGTGGCTTCTTCCAACACATGCTTTGAAAACACTACCATTATAATAGAATCCATATTTATTTAAGCCTCCAAGCACCCTCTCTCCTCATAGCTCAAAATGCTCCATAAGTTCTTGTATCCTAAATCTATGTTTTCCTTTAGCTTATATTCTAGCTCATTTTCATCTTTGTGACTACATACCCAATGAATAAGGCTATATGGATGATTTATTTTTGTAAGTAGAAACCCCCAAAAGGCATCAATAATGTGGGTCAATGCAATAGCCCACATATGGAGTATTGATTTTGTAGATCACTATTGGATTTAGAATATATTATAGTAAGTCAATGGATATTATAATAAAGGGTAATAGGATAATTGGGTGCTTAGAAATACCTTTTTAGACCCAAAAATTGGTTGAGGCAAGAAAAGTTGACCATTTTTCCACATTGGTAGACTCAAAATATTATGAAGTCAAAAGGTTGGGGTAGGAAAGAGCTAGAATTTTGAAATGTAGACATCATATTGAAGAACAAAAAATTTTGACAAGGTAGAAATCCTAACATCCCAAAGTTTTAGAGTGCTAATGTTGTCACAAGAAGTAGAAATATTTGGTAAGAGAAAAACCCATAATTGAAAAATTCTAAAATTTCAAGGCACTGATGTCATCATAAGGAGCTAAAAAATCCAACACAATAGAGAGCATGACATGAAAAATGCTAGATTTTTGAGAGGCTAACATCATTTGAGCATTGAAAGAACTTTGACCTAATCTATGAAGCCCTAACAAAATGTAGAAGGCCTGGTAAGGCATCTAAACCTCAATAGTGAATAAAAAAGCTTTTGGATCTATCCATTTTAGCCAAAATCATCCTTGTTAGAGGTTCAAATTACCCGAACACTCCTCACCCATGCATTTATCCCCAAACAATTGACCCAATGAGCAAACATAGTGGCAAAAAATAAGCCTATTAGAAGATACCTAGAACCGTGGGAGACACGTGGATGCTAATATTGTGGAGGAAATTATGACTAACCATATCAACAAAATATAAAAAAAAATAATTAAGTTGAGCAAAACTAGAAAGTGACACCCATGCCTTGCACTTGCTCTTGTTAGACCTAAAAATGGTATTTGTATAATGATTAGAGCTAACAAAAAGAAGATTTAATCTTATAAATAGCTCCATATACCTTAGAAATAGGGTTGAATATTTTACTATCTACTTGAATATTCCATGTAATTACTACTTCATATTGAACACAATCAAATATCATCTCACCTCTATTAGGGAGATTTCAAGTTTTAATGTGTATGTGAGTAATTCATATTTATGTATTTCTTTCTATGCTTTATAAATAGCACATTCTGTTAGGAAAATTCTCTAGTTATTGGATTGTTGTCTAGATTTCTTTTATGGAGACTTTGAAATGCTAAAAGATACATACAATATGGATTCAATGAATTTAAATATTGTAATGCTTTTATGAATGGTTGTCCTATTAGGATTACATTAAGTTAAATATAAGTGGTATTTATACTATATATTTTAGTGCTATTAGTTGAATCTCAATGAACTTTAGATTGAATCGCTAATCCATCACATCCTTCCTAATCATTTTATTTATCACTTTAGTATTAAGCATCTCATTTAATTTATTTTGAATTTTAAGGAACCAACCTTCTTTGGAGGTTGAGCTTAGGAGAATTCCTAGTCATCCAATATTTGGAAGAAGTTTATGGTGCATCCCATCCACTTAGGTAGATTTTGGACCAAGAGTCAACTCAGTCTACATTCTACTACTCCATATTATGTTGATACCATGATGGGAATATTAGGAGTATCTCATCTAAATGAGGGTCCTTAAAAAATCTAGAAACCATCTTCATCATATGAGGCTTGAACACCTCTAGTCAATGATCTCTCATTATGATCGTTGATCACACTCCTATAAGTTATTCCTATATTAGTCATTAGTTTATCACATGTGGTGATAATTGGTTCTAGATAGTCTGCTAGTAGGGAATCTATGTCAAGGTTGGCACATATGATCATGTTTCTCTTGTTATGTGATTTCATCACCTCTCCTAAATCTCATCAGGTGGATATCAGGGGGTAATATTGAGGTTTTGAATATGAAAAAATGCTCATATATATAGGCCTAATGAAGAAACATTAGGCCAATGGTGCACACTGTCTAATCCTATATAATGTACAAGTCATAGTAAACTAATATTAGTAATGCTCATCCCTAGGAAAACCCCATGTCTAATCCTTTGCATCCCTCTTACAAGGCTAGGTAGAGGGGTTAAATGAGTGTGGTAGGGGACCTATATATGTCCTTATGACAATATATATCCACAAACAAGATGATAATCCTAGCATGTCACATAAAGGATACCTCGTATGTCTATGTAGATCCACTCTAGCATGATGGTATACTACCTATCAAGAAATATCTCCTTGGTCGACCACGTACAAATATAAGATATCTTTTATATTTTTGTGATGTAAGGTGTTTGAATAATTATTGATAAATTATTATTAAAGTATACATCCTCCAGTATCATCATAATCTTAGTACTTTTATTTGAAGTTGGATGCCATTAGAAGCATTGGTCATTATGTTCTAAAAGGGAATTAAATCATACAAATGAGTTAGAGGTCCTAATATATGGTATGTTTACCGCCCTATCTAGCCTAATATTCCTAATATAGCATCTCACCTCTATTACCATGTGTTATCAGAACCACCCTTGCATCCATAGTGTCTTCCTACATATTTATAAGTAATTATATACCACCCCATTGGTACTCACCTCCACCATATTTTTGGTTCTAGCATCCATTTTATGTCAACTTCAGTATTAGTATCAACCATGTTCAATATCCCCTTATTTGTCTAGTCCTAGAAGAAGCTTATTCTCAAAAAATTAGAAAAACGTTTTGCATTCTGGTTGACTATAATCATTGATTTTTTTGATGACAATCACTCTTCAGGGCCAAGATAGCCATCACCCCTTTTTGCTTGTGGCCATGATCATTGTTTCATCCACAACCACCTATTTTAATAAAAATCACCTCTATTTTACATTTAGATATAATCATTGATTTCGACCATATTTATCACTTTTGAAAAATAATCATTTTGGTTTACCTTAATTTAAAGATCAATTTAGGGTAGTTTTGAATTGATTTTTATCATAATGCTTAGAACCCACCATCCACTTGATGTGGTAATGCTAATGGAACTTTCTATATTGTCCTAAATATTTACTTGGTAGCCTAACTAAGTGATTGTTTATTAATCTTATTTTTTAGTAAATTGATCATTTTTAGCCAAAAATGCAAAGTGGGATAGGGGGCCTAATTTTGTAGCACTGCCTCTTTGTGCACTTGCAAAATGACTATATCTATATAAAAATATAATCTCATTTGATTGCATAGTAGTTGTGAGATATATATGAAAATGAAAAAAAAAAAAATTACTCCCCCCTTTATATTTTTGAGTAATTAACTGCAATTTTTCTGGGTACAATCTTTTGTTTGATTTTGCAAGGATATCTAGGGGTAGTGGTTGTAGGGGTTTTGGATTGCCTTAAAATCATCTATGCACTTTATTTTTTTTTAATTTTATACCAAATTATCATTTTATAGTGCTTTGAATATTTTTAAAAGTAAAATCCTTTGAAGCCACATGGGTCAAGCACAAAAAAAATCATCTAACAAAAATTTTGAGTGTGCATAGGTAACTATTTGGCATGTTTTCATTTACTTTTATATTATTTGATTATGTTTTTTTTATTTTTCACTACACCAAAAAAGGTATTTAACAATGGTTTTTAACCACCATTAAAGGCCTTTAAAGGTGATTATTCAACCACCGTCTATGAGGGCATCATAAAAAATATGCGATTTATGATGATGACTAAAAACTGCCTCAAAAAGCCAACCTCTTAGGGTCTAAGAGGGCGATTTATAACCACCCTCTTAGGTCTAAGAGAGTAGATAAAAACAACCCTCTTAAGGTTAAGACCTCAGGCCTAAAAATGCAGTTTATAACTGCCCTCTTAGACCCTACAAGGGAGGTTTTAAACCGCCCTATTTGACCTAGACTAGTTTTAAATTGCCCTCTTAGGTCACCCTAATATGGAGGTTTAAAACCATCATCATAGGTCTAAGAGGGTGGTTTAAAACCACCTTCTTAGGTTCTTAATCTAAAAAAATTAAAAACGATACCTCAGCTAAAACAACATAGCATTCAACAGTGGTTTGTTGTTTTTGCTGAAGTGTCCTTAATTTCTCATGGTCATTTCATGAACAAGGTAATTTTCCATTGGAACACAGAGGGATAAAATTTTAAACTGCTTCAAAGGCATAAAATTTTCCATGGAAGCATCAAAGAAGTCATAATGCACCATTTTGCTCTTATTGGAGTGCATACAACCAATATGGTCCTAGGCATACCATGTTACAAATACTTTTACACTTTATAGATGACCACATGCATACTATCCTATGGGACATAGCAATAAAAAATGTATGCATGTATAAAAGACCATGATAAGTAGTCATACAAATCCTTGGGTGCTGGAAATTCTTTACAGTTTGTAGATAGCGGTAGTCAATATACCTACAATAGTTCCACCTAAGCATCAAATATAAGAAGGTAGTACAAAATGGTTGTTGATGGATTGAATTAAGATCTTCTTGGAGGTACATTCCTTGATAACTTAAGCATATTGTTGCATACCAAGTGAGATATTCAATGATATATTATGAAGGTATTAGCATAGGATAAAGAACTCCATGCCATATCCCAAGCATGTTGTTAATGAAAACATTATATTTTGAGAAATGAGAGAATAATACATATTGATTATAGACCCTTGCAATTCCTATAGATAGAAAGTAAAGTCAGCAAGGAATGTCATCAAAAGAGGTCAATATACCTACAATAGTTCCACCTAAGCATCAAATATAAGAAGGTAGTACAAATCTGGTTGTTGATGGCTTGAAACTAAAAAAACTTTACAAAACTAGATAAACTCAATATAAGTAAATTCACCTCTTCCACTTATCGTAAAGGTCTTAATATTTTCAGCCCAATTCCTAAATTTCTTAAACTATGTTTGAAATTGGCTTTTAAGGAAAGATGCCTAAAGCTTCTTCAAGTATCTAACACCACCAAATATTTCCAACCACATAGGCCCACACAAATCATTGTATATCAAGTTGAGTACATAATTTCATATGTTATATTTTTCTTCAAAATTCTTGTTGTGTAGTTTTTTGGAAAGGCGTATTTCAAAAAATTAACCACCCTCGAAAACATCTAGAAATCTATTGACTATGCTTTTATTCTATAATAATCTCATTTTAAAAAAGTTTCCAATGCTGATACCTAGATATAGGGGTTGAACTCATGGTAATGTATGTAACTGGTATTGAGTGGTCATAGACCTAGGGTTGAATATTATACATTTAAGTCTACCCTTATGTTCTCTACAAGCTTTACCCCAAAGTTAACATGCAAATTTAGCAAAAAATCCCAAATGGTTTGGAGAAAGTAGAGGGGAGTGAGGAGTTTAACATTGAAAACAAGGTTTTATCATAGGGACATGCACCTTGTCGAGCCATGGAGACACCTAGAGGAAGAGGTCTAACTTATGGCAATGCATGGACCTAAGGTCTAGTGGCCTATACCTAGGATTAATTAAGTGTACCACTGTGGAACCAATCCCAGCCTAATATTCTCTACAATATTTACCCCAACATTAACCTTAACATTTGCATCCAAGGCATTGTGTTGCAATGGTATATGGGATGCAATTATATCAAAGCAACCCAAGTTCAAATCCCCTATTATGAAGGACACTACCACAATAAGGCCATCTATGAGTTACTGTGGGTGGGATAGTTTCCATCCCATGTAACCAATTCAAAAATAAAAAAAGGTTTAAATACCCATAACTTTTGTTCTATGATATCCATTCTAAAATTGACTGCTAAAGCCATCTCAACTTAAAACAGAACCTCAAATCTATAAAAATACTTTTTAGATTCCCAAGGCCGCAAGCTTATTAGACATTGTTACAATATCATTGTTAACCAATTTTCAAACAAAATTAGATTTTATTTCATTCTAGGCATGTATAAATCATTTCTAATTGTAAAGGTAAAGATGATTTGTTGGTTACAACTAAGCCAACACACCTCTTAGATGTATGAGTAGAGGAATGTTTTCATTTCAGTTTTATTGTTATTTTAATAGTGTATCCTTATGGTTTTTGACCCTTTAATTAGGCTCATTATAAATCGTGTGTCTTTCCAATCCCTCTAAGCATTTCTAATCCTCCTTAATTTATGGTTATTCAATTTTACGTTAATTTCAATTTTATCTTTGATTGCATATATTCTATTATCACAAAAACACTTTATATATTAACCAACTTTGCTTTTGTATCATTTTCTTCATGACCTAAATCAATATACAAATTATCTAAATATATTTATCTTCATAAGCTATAATAAATAACTAATTGGGGATACTATGATAATTGACAACCCATCACTAACAAAATTACTTCATTGGTTTTTTCCTCCCTTCTACCTTGAGTTTTTGTTGGCTTTGGTATTTTTCTAATATATCAGTGTTCTTTTATCATACTATCTCTTAACACATTGCTCAAAAGATATACTTCTGAATTGTTTTTGGGGAAAATATTTTTCCTCATCATTGACTTATCTTATTCTATACCCTCTTTATCTAAGCTACAATCATTTATGCACACATTCATAACCTTCATCTTTTCTTAAGCAAGGCCCTTTCTAGCTTATCTTCATTTTCTTAACTCTATCCTTGCCCTTCCTTCACTATGACAAACATATCTCCAATAAGACATCTTCTCCTATGTGCCATACATAAAATTTTATAAAGTTATTTTAAGTCTAGGCCAATTATATTGATCATCTCTATGTTACATTCTTACAGATGATGACAACCAGCTAATTCCTTATTTCATGTATTTTAGTAACATGGATGATAACTGAGTCCTTGGAATCCCTAAGTCTAATAAAACCATTTCTAAATTTAGAGGAACCTTCAGGAATAGTAAAAAAAATTAAAATTGCCTAGAAATTTAGGGTCACTTTGAAATTTATCTATGTCTTCAATTGTTTTTATTTAACCTTAAAGAAAATAAATTTGTGACCTCCAAATAAGCCCGTTAAACACAATCAATCAAGTGCCATTTTGTTGTTATTCCTAGCAATGAGAGGTAAAAATATCATTAGTCAGGTCCTTCATATCCAAATCAACACCTAAGAAGGGGTGGCTACATTGGTCAGATGTTAAAAAGAAAAAAATAGGTAAAGATAAAATTTGACCAGCAACAACAATCAAATTATTAGATTTGAGGTAGTACTAGTTCCACCTAAGAATTAAATATAATAAGGTAGTAGAAATCTGATTGCTTATGACTTGAATTAAAATCTTCTTGGAGGTAAATTCCTTGCTCAACTTAAGCATCTTGTTGCCTACCAAGTGAGATATTCAATGATATATTCTGAAGGTATCCTGCATAGGAAAAAAGAACTCCATACCATGTCCCAAGCATGTTGTTAGTGAAAACATTATATTTTGAACAATGAGAGAATCATACATATTTATTATAGACCCTTGCAATTCCTATAGATAGATATAAAATTTAGCAAAGAATATCATCAAAAAAGGTCAATATACCTGCAATAATTCCACCTACGCATAAAATATAATACAATAGTACAAATATAGTTGTTGATGGCTTGAAACTAAATAAACTTTACAAAACTAAATAAACTCAATATAAGTAAATTCACCTCTTCCATTTATCCTAAAGGTCTTAATATTTTCAACCCAATTCTTAACTTTCTTAAATTATACTTGCAACTGAATTTTAAGGAAAGATGCCTAAATCTTCTTCGCTTATCTGACACCACCAAAGATTTTCAACCACATGGGCCCACACAAATCACCATATATCAAGTTGAGTACACAATTTCAGATGTTATTTTTTCCTTCAAACTTCTTGTTGTGTAGTTTTTTGGAAAGGTATATTTCACAAACTTAACCACCCTTGAAAAAATCTAGAAATCCATTGAATATGCTTTTATTCTATAATAATATCATTTTAAAAAAGGTTCTAATGCTGATACCTGGAGATAGGGGTTGAAATCATGGTAACGTATGTAGATGGTATTGAGTGGTCATAGACCTAGGGTCTAATATTATAGATTCGATCCCACCCTCATGTTCTCTACAAGATTTTCCCCAAATTTAACATGCACATCTAGCAAAAAATTCCAAAATTTTTGGAGCAAGTAGAGAGGATCGAGGAGTTTAACATTGAGAAAAAGGTTTTTTTATCATAGGGACATGTACCTTGTAGAGCCATGGAGACACCTAGAGGTGGAGGTCTAAATTATGGCAATGCATGGACCTAAGTTCGAGTGGCCTATACCTAGGATTAATTAAGTGTACCACTTTGGAACCAATCCCAGTCTAATATTCTCTACAAGCTTTACCCAAACATTAACCTTAACAATTGCATCCAAGGCATTGTATTGCAATTGTATATGGGATGCAATTATATCAAAGCAATCCAATTTCAAATCCCCCATTATGAAGAACACTACTACAATAAGACCATCTACAAGTTACTATAGGTAGGATAGTTTCCATCCCATGTAACCAATTCAAAAAGAAAAAGGTTTAAATGCCCATACCTTCTGTTCCATGATATCCATTCCAAAATTAACTGCTAAATCCATCTTACCTTAAAGCAGAACCTCAAATTTTTAAAAATCCTTTTTATATTTCCAAGGCTACAAGCTTATTAGACATTCTTACAATATAATTGTTAACCAATTTTCAAATAAAATTAGATTTTGTTTCATTTTAGACATGTATAAATCATTTCTAATTGTAAAGGTAAAGATGATTTGTTGGTTACAACGAAGCCAACACACCTCTCAGATGTATGAGTAGAGGAAATTTTTCATTGCAGCTTATATTGTTAGTTCAATAGTGTATCCTTATGGGTTTTGACCCTTTAATTAGGCTCATTATAAATCATGTGTCTTGCCAATCCTGTAGGAATGCGAACATTAGAGCCATTGTATTGAACTGCATAAATAATACATAGGCAACCTTAGATTAGCCCGTAGGTTACGGAACCACCTAGGCATCAAATAGAATAGGTTGTAACAAATTAACAACATTAACCTATAATGGAATAACTAACATAGCTATGCTAACATCCCCCCTTATTACATTATTTGGGTAATAGGATAACTACTAGCTATACTAACATCCCCCCTGATTACATCATTTTGCAATACAAAGAGATCTGCGAAACAATTCAAATTTGACACGTGCAAGTGCCTTAGTGAAAATGTCTGCAACTTGAGCATCGATGGGAATGTACTGAAGCTGAATTTGGTGCCTTGGAACTTCATATCGAATGAAGTGGCATTGTGTATCAATGTGCTTGGTTTTCTCATGATGCACTGGATTCTTGACAAGGTTCAAAACACCCTGGTTGTCGTAGAACAAGTGGATTGGATATTTGGATGGAAGGCCCATACTTGTCAGGATGCGACATAACTATTCACTTTGCACACAGCTTCATGTGTGGTGCGATATTCTGCCTCTGTAGATGAGATAGCAACCACCTATTGCTTCTTGTTGTGCCAAGAGACAGGACCGGATCCAAGATGAAAAATATATCCTGAAGTTGACTTGCGATCATCAAACAACCTGACATAGTCGGAGTCCATGTATCCTTGCAAGAAGAATTTACCATTCCTCTTGTATTCTAGTCCATATTCCATAGTACCACGGACATAGTGAAGAACACGTTTTGTTGCTTTCCAGTGAGTAGTCTTAGGTTCCTGCATGAACCTCGAAATATAGTTGACAAAGAAATACGATATCACAAAGTAGGAATCAGAGCAAGGCCCTTTCTAGATCATCTTCATTTTCTTAGCACTATCCTTGATATTCCTTCACTAGGACAAACGTATCTTCAATAAGGCATCTTCCCCTATGTGCCATACATCAAATATCACAAAGTTGTTTTACATTTAGGTCAACAATAGTAAACATCTCTATGTTACATTCTTATAGATGATGACAACCAACTAATTCCTTATTTCATGTATTTTAGTAACATGGATGATAACTGAGCCCTTGGAATCCCTAAGACTAATAGAACCATTTCTAAATTTAGAGGAACCTTCAAGAATACCAAAAAAAATTAAAATTGCATGGAAATTTAGGGTCACTTCTAGATTTATCTATGTATTCAATTGTTTTTATTTAATTTCAAAGAAAATATTTTTTTGACCTCCAACTAAGCCAGTTAAACACAATCAATCAAGTACCATTTATGTTGTTATTCCCATCCATGAGAGGAAAGATATCATTAGTTAGGTCCTTCATATCCAAATCAACACCTCAGAAGGGGTGGCTATATTAGGAAGATGTTAAAAAGAAAAAAAAGACTACATTAGGAAGATGTTAAAAAGAAAAAAAATGGGTAAAGATAAAATTTGACCAGCAACAACAATCAAATTTTTAAAGTTGAGACAGTACTAGTTCCACCTAAGAATAAAATATAAGAAGGTAGTAAAAATGTGGTTGCTTATGACTTGAATTAAGATCTTATTGGAGGTAAATTCCATGATCAACTTAAGCATCTTCTTGCCTACCAAGTGAGATATTCAATGATATATTCTGAAGGTCTCCTGCATAGGACAAAGAACTCCATGCCATGTCCCAAGCATGTTGTTAGTTAAAACATTATATTTTGAGCAATGATAGAATCATACATATTGATTATATAACCTCACAATTCCTATAGATAGAAAGTAAAGTTAGCAAGGAATGTCATCAAATGAGTTCAATATACCTACAATAGTTCCACCTAAGCATCAAATATAAGAAAGTAGTTCAAATCTGGTTGTTGATGGCTTAAAACTAAATAAACTTTACAAAACTAAATAAACTCAATATAAGTAAATTCACCTCTTGCATTTATCCTAAAGGTCTTAATATTTTCAACCCAATTCTTAACTTTCTTAAATTATACTTGCAACTGAATTTTAAGGAAAGATGCCTAAAGCTTCTTCAAGTATCTGAAACCACCAAATATTTCCAACCACATGGGCCCACACAAATCACTGTATATCAGGTTGAGTACACAATTTCATATGTTATTTTTTCCTTCAAACTTCTTGTTGTGTAGTTTTTTAGAAAGGTATATTTCACAAAATTAACCACACTTGAAAACATATATAAATCCATTGACTATGCTTTTATTCTATAATAATCTCATTTTAAAAAAGGTTCCAATGTGGAAGACTATGCAAAGATCTATGTGGTGGATTCCAGGGTGGACAACACAAAATACTATGGTGGCCATAAAAGCTAGACAACCTGTCCGGATTCGTGGAGGCTACCGATTCCACCATG
Organism: Wollemia nobilis; assembly: GCA_028583015.1. Taxonomy (NCBI): domain Eukaryota; kingdom Viridiplantae; phylum Streptophyta; class Pinopsida; order Araucariales; family Araucariaceae; genus Wollemia; species Wollemia nobilis. Next base: position 5,715,240 of record JAQPPZ010000676.1, on the reverse strand, counting down.
TTAAAAAAAAAGGTTCCAATGCTAATACCTAGAGATAGGGGTTGAACTCATGCAAATATATGTAACTGGTATTGAGTGGTCATAGAACTAGGGTTGAATATTATAGATTCAAGCCCAACCTCATGTTCTCTACAAGCTTTACCCCGAAGTTAATGTGCACATCTAGCAAAAAATTCAAAAGGTTTGGAGCAAGTAGAGGGGAATGAGGAGTTTAAAATTGAAAACAAGGTTTTTTATCATAGGGATATACACCTTGTAGAGCCATGAAGACACCTAGAGGTAGAGGTCAAACTTATGGAAATGAATGGACCTCAGGTCGAGTGGCCTATACCTAGGGTTAATTAAGTGTACCACTGTGGAACCAATCCCAGCCTAATATTCCCTACAAGCTTTACCCCAAAATTAACCTTAAAAATTGCATCCAAGGCATTGTGTTGCAATTGTATATGGGATGAAATTATATCAAAGCAACCCAAGTTCAAATACTCCTATTATGAATGATACTACCGTAATAAGGCCATCTATGAGTTACTGTAGGTGGGATAGTTTCCATCCCATGTAACCAATTCAGAAAGAAAAAATGTTTAAATACCCATACCTTCTGTTGCATGATATCCATTCTAAAATTGACTGCTACAGCCATCTCACTTTAAAATGGAATCTCAAATTTGTAAAAATCATTTTTAGATTCCCAAGGTTGCAAGCTTATTAGACATTGTTACAATATCATTGTTAACCAACTTTAAAAAAAAATTAAATTTTATTTCATTCCAGGCATGTATAAAGCATTTCTAATTGTAAAGTTGAAGATGATTTGTTAGTTACAACTAAGCCAACACACCTCTCATATGTATGAGTAGAGGAAAGTTTTCATTGCATCTTATATTGTTAGTTCAATAGTGTATACTTATGGGTTTTGACCCTTTAATCAGGCTCATTATAAATCATGTGTCTTGCCAATACCTCTAAGTATTTCTAGTTCTCCTTACTTTATGGTTATTCATTTTTACTTTAATTTTAATTTTATATTTGATTGCATATATTCTATTATCACCAAAACACTTTATATATTAACCAAATTTACTTTTGTATAATTTGCTTCATGACCTAAATCAATATACCAATTATATAAATATCTTTATCTTCATAAGCTATAATTAATAACTAATTGGGGATAAACCGAATGCACATAAACCAATATGGAAATAGTGGATGCAAATATAAATTTATAAGTGAATCAAATGCCTCTTAAGGAGGTTTGGTCCTTGCCACTAGGAGGGCATAGTCTTTCTGCAACTTGCAAATGAAGATTGATGATAAAGATGATAAAACTAGTTGGATAGCTAACCTATAAATAATAATTAAAATACATTTGCAACATAGCCGATGGCTATTATATTTGGAATGTAACATGGCTCCCCTCCTTGGAAAGCTTTGTCCTCAAAGCTGGAAATGTCTAGAAAATACTTTCAGGTTCCCATGTAACATCTTATTCCGGTAGGTCTTGCCATTTGATGAGAAATTACTGGATGTGATAGGATCTCAACATGCATGTTCTACTTTGTAAAATTTCTTTAGGCTAGAGATATATACGTCCTTCTTCATCAAGTACTGGTAATTCTGACTGAGATTGTACTTTTTGGCCAATCACCTTTTTGAGACAAGAAACATGAAATACTGGATGTATACGAGATGAGGGAGGAAGCTCTAATTGATATGCCACTTCACCAATGCAACACACTATTTTGTAAGGGCCATAAAATCATGGAGCCAACTTTTTATTGATCTTGATCTTCAATGACAATTGTTTTTAGGGTTGCAAATGTAGGAACACCATATCACCAGTATTGAATTGTCTTTCTGAGTGGTGTGTGTCTTGCTGCTGCTTCCTATGATTTTGTACTTGAGCCAAATTGTCTTTGAGAATGGTGAGCATGGACTGTTGATGTTGAAACCAATCATCTACTTGGGCCACTTTGGAAGATCCTAGTACATAATATGCTATTTTTGGTGGCTTAATTATATACAATGCCTCAAAGGGAGACATCTTAATGGAATAATGGTATGAAGTGTTGTACCACCATTCTACCAAGGAAATCCAATGAGCCCATTGATATTGTTTATCTTGAACAAAACATCTTAGGTAGGTACCCGAACATTTATTAACTACCTCAGTTTGGCCATCTGTTTGTGGATGGTATGCAAATGACATATTTAATTTGGTACCACTAAGTCGAAATACCAAAAATTTCTAGTAAATATTGGATCACAATCACTTACAATATTTTTTGGCATTTTGTGCAATTTGAAAATTGAGTCAATAAATACCTTAGCCACTTTGCTTGCTGAAAATGGATGTTGTAGAGCCTGGAAGTGAGCATATTTTGAGAGGTGATCTACTACCACAAAAATTATTGTTATGCCTTCTGACTTAGGAAGACCTTCAAAAAAATCCATTGAAATATGTTCCCACTAACGATCTGGAATGGGTAATGGTTGAAGCAACCCTAGTGATTTGAATGTTTCATCCTTATTGTGTTGGCATACTTCACATTCAGTCACCCATTGTTTGACCTCTGCTTTTAATCCTTTCCAACAAAAGGATTGTTTAATTTGCATATAAGTTTTCAAAAAACCTGAATATCCTGCTGATGGAGAAGCATGTGACTCATCTAGAATCATTGATTTGATTATCGAAGTGTGTGGAATGTAAATGTGATTCTTCCTTCTAAATATCTTGTCTTCATAGGAAAAAATAGGATGCTTGGATGAACCCAACAATAAATCTTGAATTATTTGAGCAGTTTCTATATTGGACAGCCATTCTTCTTGTAGCTAAGACACCCATTGAGAACAAGGACCTGAAATAGCATTGATAACAACTTCATATTCATATTTTTATGATAATGCATCTGCTGCCACATTTTCTTTCCCTTTCTTGTACTCGATAACAAAATCATATCCCAACATTTTTTTTAACCATTTAATTTGTTTAGGATAAGAAAATTATTATTCTAGAAAGTGCTTGAGACTACTATGATATGTTTTAATAATGAAGCGAATACTGATTAAGTAGTGTCTCCATTTCTCCACTGCATGTAGAATAGCCAACATTTATTTCTCATATATGGATCTTCCAAAAAAATTTCCCAAAAGTTTTTTACTTTCGAATGCCAAGGGATGACCTTCCTACATTAATACTGCCCCAATACCTGTTCCTAAAGCATCACATTCAATTACAATTGGTTTGTGAAAATCTAGAGTCACAAAAATTGGAGTAGTACACATTGCTTCTTTGAGAGCCTCAAAGGCTTGAGTGGCTACTTTCAACCAATGAAAAACATCATTTTTTGTAAGAGTTGTGAGAGGAGCTGCAATTTTTACATAGTTACGCACAAACTTGCGATAATAGCCGGTGAGACCCAAAAAACCATGAAGTTTCTTGATAGTTTTAGGTAAGGACCAATCATGAATTACCTTTATCTTATTGGGATCCACTTTTAACACCTTCCTAAGAAACTATATGACCCAGGTACTCAAATTCTTGAACACCAAAAGAGCATTTAGAGCATTTGAAAAATAACTTTTCCTTGTGTAGTATATGAAGAACCCTTCCCACATGCAACAAATGATCATTCCATGATTTACTATATATGAGTATGTCATCAAAGAAGACTAGGACAAATTTGTGAAGGAATGTATGAAACACCTGGTTCATGAGACTTTGGAATGTAGATGGGGAATTAGTGAGACCAAAGGGTATGACCAAGAATTCATAGCAACCTTCATGAGTGCGAAAAAGTTGTTTTGGGAATATCCTCTTCCCTAACTCTAATTTGGTGAAACCCAGAACGTAAATCCAATTTTGTAAAAAAATTCACCATGTAGTTCGTTTAGTAGATCATCAATGACAGGTATAGGGAATTTATATTTGATGGTGATTTTGTTGAGAGGACAAAAAAAAATTAGTCAAAAATAAATAGTGATTTTCATCACTAAGTATGAGCAAGTATCCCAAATGAAATGAAGAAAATAAGGGAATGTAACTTGAATCCTTGGAATTCTCAGCATTGCACAAAACCATAAGGTGATCCCTATTATAGGTTTGGTGTACAACCATGCCTTGAAATGGTGATATCCTTACGCATGATGATATGTCTATCACAATATAATTTTGCATCTGTGTAGACCAATTCTTGCATGTGGATGAGCTAGCTTTAGGTAACCCAAAGCCACCTAGTGGTATAATCCAACTAAGTCCAACATAGGACAAGATGAAAAATTAAGGATCCACGATCTGAGCAATGGGTTGAAATAATCCCACCTGACATCGGAGGAAATACTTGAGTTCTATCTAAATATATTCATTTGCACACACAGGGATAATGAATCCATAGGTCCATTATGAAAGCCTTGCTTCTTCAAAATTCTAGTGTGGTCAGTACACAACTATTGTTAGAGTAACTAGAGTGTTTGAGTCCCAGGAAAAGCCTTAAAAGTCCTACATAACAACAAGTCATATCATTCATCACCACTTTTCTTTATGAAGTTTGTAAATTAAGGGGTATAAACATAGTAGGCTAGATACCAGATATATGTTAGAAATAATATCTACATGACCACTGACTATTTTGAACCTTTTAAATAACATAAGCTTTATCAAGAAATTACAAGCATACATGCCAACACATTTTCACATATGAATGCCCAAATAATTAGTTCTTGTGATAAGAATGATTATTTACATTCATGATTGTTATAATTTCTGTGGTATCACCCATTTATATTGTTGAAATCATATCATATGCATTCCTTATATTTTAAGTGATTAAAGCATACAGGTCCATTCACATTGGATTAAATATCATATAAACAGTGCATGACATATTGCAATTACCATATCATAGCATAAGTTAGATGCATACAATTAAATAAAAATTAAACATGCATCTAATGAAAACATTGCATCCATAAATACACAATGTCTTAAATTATCCATCCATATATAAGATCACATCGTTGCATTCAACCATACATAGAATCATAAATCCATAATCAAATCAACTCATGATACACCACATCATGTCACAATAATTAAATCATGTAACCATCTACATAAACACATACATAAGAATCCATATCAAATTCATATCATCATAAATTCATCTATCATCTAACACATATATACCAATTCATCATAATGACATCATCGCATCGCATAAATAAAACAAAAACATAAGCAATGAATAACACACATAATGAAACATAATGCAAAGTATCATATAAATGTGTGTGTCTCAAAAAGGTGCCTCAAAATGTGTATCTCAAAGTGCATGGATATACAAAATTACCCGAAGGCTACAGTCATAATAGGTCAGCTGACCTCAAAAATAAAAGCATACAACATGATCCACGCTGATATGCTCCTATCCCCATACCTGGAGGAGCAAGCTGCAACCAATACTAACGTGGCCCTATCGGCAGATGTGATACATCTCATCATAACACTATGCTAGCAAAGACCTACCCCATGCACAAATAATGGGCTGCTCACTATCCATAAAATATTGAACCATCGCAAGGGGATTCATGCGAACCTCAAGCCCGAGAAGTCTAGAATGAGAATATTTCTGATGACCATCGGCAATACCACGTGCATCTTCAAGAAGACGTGCTACCTATACCAACATATAATAGAAACACCATCAAACTTGGTTTCTTTGAAGGCAACCACCGCATGCCCTCCGAACACCCTGGCAAAAACTGCATCATGATCATTGGTGGCCAAAGAGATGATGGCCACTCCATCAAAGGGGATCCAAAAAATCCTGTATATGTCCTTCGATGTGATAGTCATCTCACCGGTATGAAGATGGAAAGTATTCATCTTGGGGTCCCATTGATGAACTAGGGCAGTAAGGTAGGCCTGGTCCGACATGATCTAGGGCAATCGAATGACATATTGAAGGCCACAAGCCTTAAACTAGGCCTAGTCCATGTCATCCAAGAGTGGAAGAAGGTCATTAAGGAGTTTCAGGTCCTGAGCCCGAGTAGTGAGAATCTAAGAGAAAAAATTAAAGGTATAACTATAATGCATCTAAGACATGAATCACAAATAAAAAATGAAAAATGGTGAACATAATGATAAAATATCCTAAATATAAGTAAAATAGGAATAAACGCACCCAATCATGTAGCACAGTGCAAAAAATCAGCTCAAAATTAAAAAAAAACAACATAATCATCTTACAAAATCCAAAAAAATTACAAAATTTAACTAAGGCTTTTGGCCGCTGTCATCTACAATGGCTAGAAATTGGCCGTTGAGGATAGCAGTGGCCAAACCTCAATGATCAAATTTTTGACCGTTGGGATTCAATGTTGGCCGCTCTAAGCGACATCAGCCAAACTGCAGGCCGAGATGGTCGCTCTGAGCAGCAGCAGTCGATGGGCGACATTGCAGACATGTGCACCCTAGGTCAAAAATAACAAAAAATTTAAAAAAATTGACAAAATGGGGTAAGCCCACCAAAATAAAACCTAGCCTAAACCTATCTATAGATTCGGTTCGTTGCTAGCAGGTTTAGTGGGGTTCATTTACTGGTTAATTAGTGAGGTTCAATTTTATCAAAAAATAAAGCAAGGTTAAGGTTTGAGAGAATACCCGAGAAGCTTCGGCTCCTTCGCTTGCTGATATTTCTACCTACGCAGCTATAGTATCCAACACAACAACACTCCAAGACACAAATGTCACTTTATTATCAGAGCTCTGGAAAGCAAAACTCCAACTAGGAAAAATGAAAAGTCAAAATCCTAGATTCCTTTTGTACTCCTCAAGTCATGTTTCGGCCATTGCTGATTTCAACAACTCAAACTTCGTGGCCACTCAGGGTGAGAGCGGCCACAGGCAGGGACTTAACGACCATTGGACCTGATAGCGGTCAGAGGCATAGGGAAGATTAGGTAGATTCCTTCTAGGAGGGATAGTAAAAAAATCAAATGAGCACATTTTGATGGCCCATGATCATCATAAAGATAAAAATAAAAAAAAATCACATAAAAAAAACAAATCTTGAGTACGCTCCGTATTCAGTTACTTACTCTATCAACTAGTTGCAGTGATTTGCACTCCATGCAAACTTGGTGAGATGAGTAAGTTACCATAGAGCTACTCAGGGTAAATTATTCATTTTGGAATTACGATGAATCAACTCAACCTCAAATAATATCAGGATGGTCAGACTGCTCCACAGATACGAGGGAATCATCCTAATTCTACTATGACACCAAAAACATTGAGCCAAGTGATGCAGTACAAGCATAAATAGAGTCGCTCATCCTAACTCCCTAATAAGGCTATTTGTGGCCAAACTGCTCCTCAGGATAGGGATGAATGATCATCATAAATAATTAGAATCACACTTGGATGGAGGTTTGCCCATTAAAAGAGCAAACACTAGAAAGGAACCAAAGCTAGTCAAAATGGTCAAGTGACTTGTCGCTTCATTCATTACCTTTCCCTCACCAATTCATTTATGTGAGCGGGTAGTTCAAGTCTTCAAAATAATAATAATCAAAGTCAACCAAATATCACTCGATCATATTGAAGTTGTGTTCATCCTATGAATCATTGCATACAACTCTTACAAAACTTTCCCCCATTTGTTGGGTTCATAAGAAAATATGACATCTTCGATTTGTAGCTCTCCTCTGGTCAGTTGTTTTGTAGCAGCATAAGCTACCCAATTGCATGTGAAGAATGAGTGCAAGTGGACATGTGCAAGCCCTATGCTAAATTAAGCCTTCAATCAGGTTGGAGCAATGATTTAAGGATGCGTGTCATCTTGCGTGATTGGGCCATATAGCATTGATCAAATCAATGATCATCATACAGCCTGTAAACATAGTAGTCTACATTTTTTCTCTGCACTATGTATTTCACTTAGCGCATCACAAAAATGGGTATTTGTAGACACCTAAAACATGTCATGTTCAGGAAGACTACTCACATAGGCACACTCATAGGTCATATGACTAAATCTTGGAACCTTCCAACTGTCAAAAGTGGTTTTTTCCACTCATTTGGGGCATTTTCAGCCCATCCAAGCCTGGATGCTATGGACTAGAGCAGCTGGATTCTGGCCTTTGTAGCTTAGAGCGGCCAAACCTTAGTCACTGCAAATGACAACAGCTAAAACTTAAATGCATTTTTCTACCCATCCAACCTAATCACGAGCAAAAGTGATAGTCTACATGCAATAAGGACGAGTAGGGACAACTTTGCATTCCTCCTCATATCCAGTCTACATGAAAGACTCAAGTCAAAATTTAAACATCAATTAATTGCCCCTCAAGGGTAGACAAAAGCTTAAATTCTCATGCTAACATCCAATGCGCATGAGGGATTCAGTCCTAGGGTTTGAACATTGACCTAGGGCTTCAAACACTTTATAATGAGTAAACTTAAAAGCACTAGGGGACATTCTTTTATCAATGGGAAAGACAGAACATCACATACCACATATCAAAATTTTGAATAGGTTGGATCATTGAGGATATCTCATAGAGACTTGGAGAGCTTCCCTTGGAGATGATATTTTGTAGCTAAACCCTATTGGATTGGAGAGAAAATATGAGCATCCTTGAGGAGCAACGAACTGCTAACCAATGGAGAGGTAATCACCCGTGCACACACAATAATATTTTAACACTAGTATCAGACTTAAGCCCATATCCTTTGGATCAATAGAGAGATTTCACCTTAGTGGGTGTTGTCCTAGACAGTGGCCTGCAACCTAGTCTAGGGTTTTGGTGATAGTTTCTTTTATTCTGCTTTCTCCATGTTTTCATGGCATTAGCATAAGCTTTATTTTAGTTATTTGCATCCATAGTACTAGTTTTATTGCATTTTTTTTCATCATGCTAACAACCTCATATGGGGAGGTAATATTGGACATCTAAACGTGTTTTGTTGTTTCATTGATTACAGGGCTACAAGTTCATCAGACAAATCCATAACATATTAAAGCAAGAGGATCCCTCTAGGAACCAAACCTGAATAAAGAGGCATCTGTAAGCCCTCATACAGTTCCATGTGCGTCATCAGGAAGCCTGTAAAGGCACATCATCCCTTGCTAGAGGATATTTTATACATCTAATACCCTCTTTGTGTAAAATCATGTATCAAATGAAGGGTATCCCGTAGGGGGATATATATGTAACCGGATCTTGGAAATATCAATACAAAGCATTCATTCATTTATTTCTTTGTATTTCGGCTATGCCTTTATTTTATACTTTTTTATTTAATACATGTCAAACATTAATAATAATCATAAATAGAGTGAGTGGATGGTGCACCGCTTCCCCGGGGTCGCTATAAAAATAATCTAAAGAATTTGATAATTTATTTTGAAAAGAATTTTTACATGTGGAATGGACATTCCATAAATGTATGTATTTATAGGATTAGATGCATGTCAAGATAGTGCTAGCCGTTCTGACCCTTGGTTACACCGGTGATCCTTGAAATGGTTTGGATAAAACTCGTAGTTATAAGCCACTTATATTATAGACAAAAATATTGATGACTATATGTAGCCTATTCGTGTACATTTTCAAGGAATGAGCATTGTATTGGAATCGTAGTACTTCCAAAATATAGAAAACTCTTGTAAACATTGTAAACATTCATTCTTTTGAAGTGTAGTGTAGAAAAACCCAAACTCAGAAGTTATTGATAGATTATTTTGTACCCATGAGTAAATAGAATTATGGATGCAGTCCATCAGATAAAGCTCTGGTTAAACAAGACGTTAGGTATTTTAATGAATTTAAATTTATGTATTATTTCGTTTGGGATAAATATTTTCAAACTAAAGAAGTCAAATCTCATCTACGAAATATGCATTGGGTTCGGATTCAAATTCAATTTTTTTTTTGTGTGAATTTGATAAAAATTGATAATTGTATGTTGGCTGTCATTTCTTATTAAGCAAGGTATTTTATTGTGAAAACTCTGTTTTCCTCTTCTCTCTGTAATAAAAGTTTAAGTTATATATATATCCTTGAGAATCTCTCCATTGTAATTTGGAGGTTTTAAGCATATGGGTTTTTAATCATTTGGAGAACATTAAATATTATATTGAGGTGTTAAACTTCTAAAATATGACCATATTTTATCCTTGCTTAACTATTGAAGAATGCCTCAAGTGTATTTGGTCTGGTTATGATTTCGAGAAGTAAACTTTGGCTAGGAATGAACCTGATTAAATTGGAATGAGGATGATAGAAACTATTTTGTTTTTAAATTCTAATTATCCATATATAAAAACCTCTCACATTTAATATGTCACTCTATCTCATAAACTAAGATTTAAAATATTTGCATTGTGTAATGGAATCTTTAAGCGTGTTTGATTGGTGAAATTTTGTGACCTTTTGTGTTAATGTTAAATTAGGTGAAAGAAGAAATAGGCAAAGGTTATGTTAGAATAGTGAAAGAGTAAAACTTTCTTTTTCTAGATACAAAATAATATGAAAGGAATATTGTGGATTATAGTCTCGATTAACATAAAGTTTAACCATAATTTTCTTGTCTCATGAGAAATCATGAAACCTTTGGAGTTTAGCTAGTCCTTTTGGAAATAAATAAATAAAAATATCGTAGCAAATGGCCATAGTTCACTTGGTAAACTATTCATTAGAGGAGACATAAAGAACACAAGCTTATACTGAGAGGGGGGTGAACAGTATAAGACCACTTTTTACTTTTCTTTCCCAATCAATATTATGCAATGTATCAATAGCAATATCAACAATAATAATCAAAGCAATGCACAAATCACCACACACAATAGAGACACCAATTTAACGTGGTTCACCCAATGTGGGCTACTCCACGGAGAAAATATTTCACTAAAATTTTCTCAATCAATCTCTTGGGAATCCTTTCCCTATTACAATGTTTATGGACCTCTGTCCAAAGGAGACACCAATCCCTAATCAAGTTCATGGATCTCTATCCATAGGAGAACTCCTTTCTCCTCTGCTCTAGTTGGTGATCTTCTAGAAGAACTGTTGCCTCCACTACACTGGCTAATGGATCTCTATCCACTAAAGACTCCTATCCTCACTCAGAATACCTGTCCTCACTACCCTAGCTAATGGATCTCTATCCACTAGAGACTGTCATCCTCTATACTCTGTCACCTCCAAAGCTCTCTTAGCTCTATCTCAAATATGTACTAAACATAGTCCTTCGGTCTAGCACAAATCTACTCAATCTCTATCTCTAGTCTGGCACAAACCTATCCTCAAATCTACACCAAACTCTATCCTCAAATATGCACTAAACATAGTCCTTCGGTCTAGCACAAATCTATCCTCAATCTCTGTCTCTGGTCTAGCACAAACCTATCCTCAAATCTACAACTATCCTCAAATCTGCACTAAACATAGTCCTTCGGTCTAGCACAAATCTATCCTCAATATCTGTCCTCAAGCCTTAACACAAAGCTTGACTCAATCACAAATCAACTCTACTAGATCTGCCCCAAACCTTAACTCAAGGTTTGAACAAATCAATCAATCAACTCTGCTCTCAAGTCTTCTCAAAGACTTATCTCAAATCTGCCTTGTAAGCTTCCACAAAAGCTCACACTAATCTATCCATAAGTCCTCTCTAGAACTTGTCCAATATACTCAACAATATATGTCCTCAAATATGTATTGTAAGCTTCCACAAAATCTCACATAAATCTATCCACAAGTCTTCTCTAAGACTTACCTCAAATCTTCTCAACAAGTCCTCACTAGAACTTGTCCAATCTCATAGAAACATATAGAGAATTGTTAGAGACTCAATATGCTTCACATTCATCACAATGCTCAATCACTTTCAATCTCTCTTTTTACCATATAAACATATAGAGAATTGTTAGAGACTCAATATGTTTCACACTCAAACACTCAACCTCTTTCTCAAATCAATTTAGAATATAGAACAATTTGTTTCATAGAACTTGAACTATCACTTCAACACATCCACTTGACTAGGCTCAACCAACTCTACTCAACCAATCACTTCAACAACAATTCTAATCAAAAATCCTCACATAACAATGATACTCATGATATTTTCAAACCCTAGTTCAAGTTCTTCACTCAACCAATCACTTCAACAACAATGCTTATCAACATAAAAAACAAAGTTTATAGCATTCACTTCCATTTCAGAAAATTCATCAACTCACAAAGGATAACTTGACCTAGTCCTTTTCACTCCAAAATTATTTTTAGAAAACCTCAACCATTCAATTACTTCAACCAAGGAAGAATGTGCCCATACCTTTTACTTGATGAAGAGAAGACTTCAAAACCTATTTTAACAAGATCAAAATCTTTGCCAATATCAAGGGTTAGGTTACCACAACCTTTTATAAGATCTTCACAAAATAATTTTCACACAAAACATCAAGTCCTTTTGTACACCTTATAATCTCCAAACTCAATATTTTAAATCAAAACTTTCATCAAAATAATATACATGGCAATTTCCTTGTACACCTTATAATCTCCAAACTCAATATTTTAAATCAAAAATTTCATCAAAATAATATATATGGCAATTTCCTTATACACCTTATAATCTCCAAAATTAATAATAAAATTCACCACATACAAAAATCACAATGAAAACAATTAATCTTTTCACCTTATAACTCCCTATCCATAAAAATTAAACTTTAACTTTTGCATACCTTTATTATTTTCACAACCTTCGGCTAGCAATTTTGACTACGACTTGGACACCCCTTCGGCATCTCCGACCACGACTTGGTTCTCCCAAAGGCTGTGTTCCCACATGGGATACCCGATGCTCACTTCCCATGACTTCCTATAGAACATGATGAATGCAAAAATAATGCCAAACAAAAACTCTTGGTGGCTTCTCCTCATGATGTCGATCACAGGAGTCGAACCACGATCATACCACAAGCAAAGCCTCAACACTTTCAAACCTTTCACCTACTCTATCACTGCTAGTGATAGCCAACATATGTTTCACCATCCAGAAAGCTCTCAATCCTCACACAAGGAACAAAAATGTTCCCTCCCTTTCGGATGCAATAGCAAGCGCATGTAGTGAACGAAACAATGAGTGAAATAGTGAATGAATGAGAAATCACAATGCACAAAACATATGGAGATTTATTAAAATTGCATTGAGAGACTTTGGAAATAAAACCATTTTCATATTTATATGCATTGGAGGGTTTCTTCAACCACGTCGATGCTTTCCTCTTCGAATTCGAATTGATTTCGAATTTTGAATTAAATTAATTAAATATTAAATTTTACCTTAGGTAAAATATTTAATATTTAATAATTTAAACATTAGGACTTTAGTAATATTTGCATGGGTCTTTTTTGGAGAAATAATAATTTTATTATTTCTTATCCTTTGTTTCTCCTTCCTTGGGTCTTCATCCTTTGGGCCCACTTGGGTGTATAATATTTAAAAATAAATATTATAACCTATTGCTTTACAAGACCTTCTTGCTTTTGGAAGAAACACTTAATGTCCTCAAAGATGATGAACATAGCACAAAATGCTTTTGACATCAATGACAACAAATCTACTCAAAATGTCCAACAATCTCCCCCTTTGTCATTGATGGTAACCCAATCATCTTTTCAAATTTCCTTAACCTTTTTCTGTCCTGCTCCCCTAGGAAACTTCTCCCCCTGACTCAATGCTCTCTTCTTAAATCAAATCTCTCCCCCTTACTCAAATCTCTCCCCTTTGACATCAATGGCAAAGGGTCACCTTTGGGGCTCAGGGCTAAGAATGAGTCTCTTAGCTTAGCCCCTCCCCCACCTCCTCTTGAGGTGGTTAATTCTAGGGTGGGAGTATTTCTACTCCCAACATGCACTGATCTTTACCTTTGTCCACTTTCCTTCTCATCTGATCCTTCTAATTCCTTTGACTATTCTTGTTCCTGCTTGTCTCTGGAATTTTTGTTCTACACCACTTTGTTGTATGTCCATCATTATTGCACTTGTAACACTTAATATTGTTATTCCTTGAAGGTGCAAATATCTTGGGATTTCTTCTGGTGAAGCCATATCTATTCCTATCATGGACCCTACAATTCATTGCCTTGTGACCAAACTGATTACATGAGTAGCAATACCCATGAAAAAGTTACCTATTTCTGAAGTTCCCATATTCCTATCTTTCATGTGTCCTGCACTGTGAAGCCTTGTGCCCAAATCTGTGACATGAGAAATATCATCCATTGAAATTTCCTTGCCTTGACCTCATTGGTCTCTTAGTCTCTTTTACCCTGTGTTGGTTCCTATTCCATCTATTTCTCCTTTGTGCATTGTTTCTTTCCTTGTTGAACTTTTTATTGTCCAACTCATCCTCAGAAGTCTCACTTTCTCTTACACTGTCTTCTTCTGAAGTTTCTTCTTCTTCAGAACTTGAGGTTGACTCCTCTTCTTGTTTCTTTTGTACCTGTTCAAAACCAAGACCTATTTTGTTTGTTGACCTTCTTTGTACCTTGATAATCTTATCTACGATCTTTGAGCTCCTTCCAAACTTGTGTAGCTTATCCTTAGACTTTTCTACTTCTTCCCTTAGTAGAGCTACTTCTTGTTCTAATCTTTCACATTCTAAGACCTTTGCTTCTAACTTATCCTTGAACTTCTTTGTCTTAGCCATTGACTTATTTAGATCCTCTATAAGCTTTCCTCTCTCTTCATCACATTCTTGAAACTGAAGCTTAAGTTGGGAGTTTTGCTTTCTTACCTTCTTTAATGTGTTAAGAGCATAAATAAGCTCTCCCTCAAGATCAACTTCTCCTTTCTCTGATTCTTCCTCTATTTTTTTTCCTTTGAAAATATCTTCATTCTCTTCTGACTTGTCTTCTATAGGATCACCTCCTTCTTCTTCTAGTGCCATTAGAATATTCTCTTCTGGTCCTTCAAGTGTATCTTCATATTCATCATCATTGAATCTAAAACCACTCTTTGTACAACTATCTTCAAGATGTCCAAAATTACCACATCTAAAACACTTGAGAATTATTGGTGACCTTTTCTTCACTTCTTTTTCTTCTATCAAAAATAGAACTTCATCTTTATCATTATCTGAGAAACTATTATCACTATCACTTGAGTACTTACTTGCCTTGTCTGCATAGTAACTCCTCTTCTGTATTTGAAAGAACTTCTTTCCTTGTTTGCCTTGTCCATCCTTACCTTTATTTTGGTACCTATATTTTTTTGATTCCCTGTTCTTATGATCCTATTTTTCTTCATCATTGTTATTTCTAGCTTCTTGAAAATCAGTTGCATAGTGACCATACTTTCCACAATTGAAACATCTAACAGATTTTGCATCTTTAAATCTTCTTGGATCCTTATTCCTTCTACCATAATTTTCTTCTTCATCACTGGATGACTCATTGCTTGAATCTGACTTCTTGCCCTTTGTCTTCTTAGTAGCTTTGAAGGTTGCTTCCTTTCAGAGATTAGGTTCCTCTTTTGTTCTCATCTCAAAAGTTATAAGAATACCAAGTAATACATCTCTTGTCAAAATATCACTATCTTTTGACTCCTCTATAGCAGAGATATTTTCACTAAACCTTTTTGGGAGAGATCTTAAGATCTTATCACAAACATCAGATTCTTCAATCTCAAGTCCAAGTCCTTGCATGGCGTTAACAACCTCATCTACATGAAGTAGATAAGCACTAATGTTTTCCTCATCCTTCATTCTTAAATCTTCAAATTGTCCTTTGAGATTTTGTATCTTTGCCTTTTTGACACTTTTATCTCCTTCATATATGCTTTGCAACTTATCCCAAATTCCTTTTGCTGATTTGCAATGCATAACCTTTATGAACTCTGTTCTATGCAAACCTCTCAAAATTGCATTCATTGCTTTTGAATTGTAATGATGTAGAAGCTTACCATATTTATCTGTAGGTGGAGTAGTTGGTGGTGTGTATCCATTTTCAACTACTTCCCATATTTCATTGCCAAGTGCCATCAGGTGAATCTTCATTCTCATACTCCAAAATATATAATCGCTTCCATCAAATATTGGTGTTGAATTATCTGAGGATCCATTCTTAGAATCCATTGTGTTCTTGTAATATTTTCCTTCAAGTTGTTAAACTCTTTTGAAGGAACCCACTCTGATACCAATTGAAGAACACAAGCTTATATTGAGAGGGGGTGAACAGTATAAGACCACTTTTTACTTTTCTTTCCCAATCAATATTATGCAATGTATCAATAGCAATATCAACAATAATAATCAAAGTAATGCACAAATCACCACACACAATAGAGACACCAATTTAACGTGGTTCACCCAATGTGGGCTACTCCACGGAGAAAATATTTCACTAAAATTTTCTCAATCAATCTCTTGGGAATCCTTTCCCTATTACAATGTTTATGGACCTCTGTCCAAAGGAGACACCAATCCCCTAATCAAGTTCATGGATCTCTATCCATAGGAGAACTCCTTTCTCCTCTACTCTGGCTAGTGATCTTCTAGAAGAACTGTTGCCTCCACTACACTAGCTAATGGATCTCTATCCACTGAAGACTCCTGTCCTCACTCAGAAGACCTATCCTCACTACCTTGGCTAATGGATCTCTATCCACTAGAGACTATCATCCTCTATACTCTATCACCTCCAAAGCTTACTCTTATCTATCTCAAATCTATACTAAACATAGTCCTTCAATCTAGCACAAATCTTCTCAATCTCTATCTTTGGTCTGGCACAAAC
This sequence comes from Wollemia nobilis, assembly GCA_028583015.1. Taxonomy (NCBI): domain Eukaryota; kingdom Viridiplantae; phylum Streptophyta; class Pinopsida; order Araucariales; family Araucariaceae; genus Wollemia; species Wollemia nobilis. The sequence continues at coordinate 5,698,423 of JAQPPZ010000676.1, read as the reverse complement.
CTATCCTCAAATATACACCAAAATCTATCCTCAAATCTTTACTAAACATAGTCCTTCGGTCTAGCACAAATTACTCAATCTTTGTTTCAAACCTCAAATCTGCACAAAATCTATCCTCAAATTTGCACTAAACATAGTCCTTCGATCTAGCACAAATCTATCCTCAATCTCTATCCTCAAGCCTTAACACAAAGCTTGACTCAATCACAAATCAACTCTACTAGATCTACCCCAAACCTTAACTCAAGGTTTGAACAAATCAATCAATCAACTCTGCTCACAAGTCTTCTCAAAGACTTATCTCAAATCTACCTTGTAAGCTTCCACAAAATCTCACACTAATCTATCCACAAGTCCTCTCTAGAACTTGTCCAATCTACTCAACAATATCTATCCTCAAATTTGTATTGTAAGCTTCCACAAAATCTCACACAAATCTATCCACAAGTCTTCTCTAAGACTTACCTCAAATCTTCTCAACAAGTCCTCACTAGAACTTGTCCAATCTCACAGAAACATATAGAGAATTGTTAGAGACTCAATATGCTTCACATTCATCATAATGCTCAATCACTTTCAATCTCTATTTTTATCATAGAAACATATAGAGAATTATTAGAGACTCAATATGTTTCATTACAAACACTCAACCTCTTTCTCAAATCAATTTAGAATATGGAACAATTTGTTTCATAGAACTTGAACTATCACTTCAACACATCCACTTGACTAGGCTCAACCAACTCTACTCAACCAATCACTTCAACAATAATGCTTATCAAGTAATCCTCACATAACAATGATACTCATGATCTTTGCAAACCCTAGTTCAAGTTCTTCACTCAACCAATCACTTCAACAACAATGCTTATCAAACAAAGTTTATAGCATTCACTTCCATTTCAGAAAATTCATCAAATCACAAAGGATAACTTGACCTAGTCCTTTTCACTCCAAAATTGTTTTCAGAAAACCTCAACCATTCAATTACTTCAACCAAGGAAGAATGTGCCCATACCTTTTACTTGATGAAGAGAAGACTTCAAAACCTGTTTTAACAAGATCAAACTCTTTGCCAATCTCAAGGGTTAGGTTACCACAACCTTTTATAAGATCTTCACAAAATAATTTTCACACAAAACATCAAGTCCTTTTGTACACCTTATAATCTCCAAACTCAATATTTTAAATCAAAACTTTCATTAAAATAATACACATGGCAATTTCCTTGTACACCTTATAATCTCCAAACTCAATATTTTAAATCAAAACTTTCATCAAAATAATATATATGGCAATTTCCTTGTACACCTTATAATCTCCAAACTTAATAATAAAATTCACCACATACAAAAATCACAATGAAAACAATTAATCTTTTCACCTTATAACTCCCTATCCATAAAAATTAAACTTTAACTCTTGCATACCTTTATTATTTTCACAACCTTCGACTAGAGATTTTGACTATGACTTGGACACTCCCTTCGACTTCTTCAAATATGACTTGGTTTTCCCAAAGGATGCATTTCCACATGGGATACCTGGTTCTCACTTCCCACGACTTCACATAGAACATGGTGAACGCAAAAAAAAGAACGCCAAACAAAAACTCCTGGCGGCTTCTCCTCATGACATCGATCCCAAGAGTCGAACCATGATCATACCATAAGAAAAGCCTTAGCACTTTCAAGCCTTCCACCTGCTCTATCACTATTGGTGATAGCCAACATATGCACCATCTAGAAATATCTCAATCCTCACACAAGGAATGAAAATGTTCCCTCCCTTTCGGATGCAATAGCGTTTACATGCAGCGAATGAAATAGTGAGCAAAACAACGAACGAATGAGAAATCACAATGCACAAAACATATGGAGATTTATTGAAATTGCATTGAGAGACTTTGGAAATAAAACCATTTTCATATTTATATGCATTGGAGGGTTTCTTCAACCACGTCGATGCTTTCCTCTTCTAATTTGAATTGATTTCGAATTTCAAATTAAATTAATTAAATATTAAATTTTACCTTAGGTAAAATATTTAATATTTAATAATTTAAACATTAGGACTTTAGTAATATTTGCATGGGTCTTTTTTGGAGAAATAATAATTTTATTATTTCTTATCCTTTGTTTCTCCTTCCTTGGGTCTTCATCCTTTGGGCCCACTTGGGTGTATAATATTTAAAAATAAATATTATAACCTATTGCTTTACAAGACCTTCTTGCTTTTGGAAGAAACACTTAATGTCCTCAAAGATGACGAACATAGCACAAAATGCTTTTGACATCAATGACCATTCACTCTTGACATCAATGACAACTCATCTACTCAAACTGTCCAATAAGACCACCGACATATCGATTAGAGGAATGACTGTTTTATGACTGATAATATATGTTTTCTCAAGTGGGTATCTTTAATGGCAATAATATTAAGATATTCGAATCTAAGTAGAACAACTAATTGGAAGTAAACAATATCATTACCGTGTATTTTCTTTTCTACTTTACTCTAAAAAAATGTGTGTTTCTAAAGGTTGAGATAATTTATATTTACATAGTTCTCATTAATCTCTTTAATCTACTTACAACATAGAATTTTAATAATTCTTTTTAGGTATAGTTATTTTTAGATATTACGAAATCTACATATTGTTGAATATTATTATTGTTCAATTCAATTGTACACATGGAACTTGCTTGGATGAGCATTAAAAAGAATTAATTGATTTGCTTATTATTTTATGTTGGATCATTTAAAGCTGATGAATCATGAGGTAGTAATATAACATATGCTACACCTTTAGATTTTGATGAAACAATATCCTTTTATTTGCACAACTTAGGATTTAGGGAGCAATGAAACTTGCTATAGATATAGTACCAAGGTTGTGGTTAGGCTTTCCTTCTCATTTAAATATTGTGGGTAGACAAATGCCAAGGTTGTGGGTAGACAACCCTTCTTATTTAAATATTGTGGGTAGACAATCTTAACTTCAAATTTAAAGATGTTGTGGGTAGACAAACATATTTCCAGGGCTCTAACCATACTTCTAATGGGAAAGGTTAGAACGAGAGGTAACGAAGGGTTGTATGGGTATCTCTTCTAGGTTATCCCTGCTAGTATTGAGTGGTGAATTATGCTTGACTTGGTAGTACCGACAACACGATGGTATGGGACATCGTGTTGGTTAATCAACACAAAACATCAGGTAGTTGTCAGGATATTGGTAGACCCTAGATGATGCTCCAAGGAAGTTGGTTGATCGTCTAGCTCGAGCATGTATGCACTAAGTCTTACATATCATGAGTTTTTGAGTTCATGTTAATACATGGAGAAATTATGTGTCACACCTCTAGGTGATATAGGCCCTAGAGGAAATGAAACCCCCTGCCTAAACTTGGAATCTTGGGTGGAGAGTGAAGTTCAAAAGAGGTAACTATATAGGATTTGGTCAATCTTGATCTCATGAGTATTTTGACTACAGCGGAATGACACTCATGAATATGGTTCTAACATGCTCATACTAGAAATTAAATTAGAAAATTATATAAAAAAGAAAAAATTTCTCTTATTATGACCTCCGATGGACAACCAAGTGGGTAGACTTGGTGTGTTTGGACAACCAAGTGGGTAGACTTGGGATGTTTAGACAACCAAGTGGGTAGAACTTGGGTTGTTATAGTTTTATGGTACTATCACTCTTTATTTAATCATAGTCATAGAGCATGACAACATTGTGAGTCAACAAAAGCATCGATGATGTTATCAAACATCTAGTGGCACATTCATAAATAAGCACACATGCACTATTCATATCACTTCAACTTTACAATCTCATATCTAAATAGGAGTTTGATGCTAGACAAGGGATCCATATACTCTTCTCTATCCTAGATAGACCCTTTTACTAATGATGTATTCTATTTTTATTGATTTTATGCATGTATAAATGTGCCATCAAGAAGCAGTAGCACCAATAATGCTTCCATGGGGCTATCAACAATTCTATATAACTACAATACTTTTGCATATGCTATAGAAAATCAAGTTCTTATAATCCTATTCTTGTGTGTTTTAGAAATTGGACCACATGAATATTTTCCATCTATTAAAATTTGATTTTTGTTTTTGTATTTCTCTTTAATCACTAAGGATAAAAGAAAGGGAAAGAAACTCGTAAGCATTAATCATTTATGGAATTAACTACATATCTAATATTATTATATTGAGGGTAAAAATACATATAGTGTGCATTAAGCTTGTTTGTTGTCTAATATTTCGTAAACCCTTACTCCTAAAAATATATTGTTTTATTTTTTATTGTCAAAATCAAGAATCATTTTAGTTATTGTGTCTTGTTTATTGCATTTGTATGATGCATTAGTAGTTAATAAATACTAAATTAAGGTTAAGATTTGTCAAGAAAATTGTAGAAGAAATATTGATGTTCTTTAACTAATCTACTAAACCCCAGATATTGAGCTCACAAATTCTCCCTATCCTTAAGTTGAGAAATGAGAGTAAAGCGTCATAAAAAGGACATTCATGATTTATTTTCTCATTCTTCTTCATCATATTTTGATGAATCCAATATAAAACACCACTATGAGTCACAAAATTTATCTTGACCAAGCTAACTATTAATCAAACTAATGTTTATCAAACATTAATCATTGTCATTAATCTTATTTGTTTAGATTAGATCACATTAATTTTACATAACAAAAACATAATCAATTTCTACTCCTACTAAGGATATTTTTGGTCCTTTGAGTAGCTTATGTATGAGCTACAAGGCTATATTAGGTATATAGTAGGCTTGGGCTGCCAACCACCCACATAGGCTTTTATATGTACTACCTAGTAAGGATTATATTAAAAAATTTTGCTAGTAGGAGTCATAAGAAGATACACTATTACCCCTCATGTACCATCCTTACCACATATTTAGGAGGTCATTTACATGTATTGTTGATAACACATGTATCAAATTTCTTTTTCATACTAGTGGGTATTTAGAGTGAAGTTGGGTATATCAAGATCATAAGTATATAGGGACACCTCTAAGGTATATAGGCCATATTTGGATATACCAAGGGAAAGGCATATAAGGTTGTTAAAACATATATTTCTTCTTTAGTCAACTATATAAACATTAAAACTTAATTAATCCTATCTCTTCTCTCAAACCTATGCCTAACAAATTCTATCTAACATGTAACATTGTTCATAAGTTTTCCATTAGCCTTAATCTTCCTATGGAGGGCCATGATTATCAATATACCTTTGATAACCCTACCTTTAATCAAGAAGATAAAGTTTATACACCTTTAGGTTCTCTAATCCCTACCCATGATGAGGATGGAAGGGTAGTCTTTAATTCAATAGCTCATATGGTATATTTCTTATAAAAGCATAGGGTTACCATAGAAGCCTTCCTTAGTGATGTTGAGAAACCCTAGGCATATTTATAAGGGATGGTTCACTTATTGACCATCCCCAACAATCTAAGTCAAACTATTTTCCACTAAATAAATTGGATACATCATTTAGATCTATAAGTGTAAATATTAATGCATCAACATATTAATTTATTGATTTAAATCCTTTTGTTATTACCACTTTATGGTTGTTAGTAGACAAAACCTTCTACCTCCCATGGAATAACATTAATATTTTCCCTGTGTAGTCTGTAACTATGCTTGTAGTTGGGTCACCTCATCCATCAGGGGATCCTCCTCACCCTCCTCCTCAACCTGGGACTCCTCTACCAACCTTAAAACCTTGCCTCACTCCCCCTATATTTTGTGATGCACTCATCGCTCATCCCCATCAATACCCTCCTTCATTGCCACCTTTGTAGGCCTATCCATTGGATCACCTCCCTACCATAATTGGGTCACCCACCAAGTGTCGTACTCTACACTAATACTTGTATTAGCCAAACCACCCTCCACTACTATTGGGTCCTCCTCTACGAGTGCCTCCACTCGAGGAAAATCTAGTTATTTCTCATCACTGCTATGGTGATAGAGGATTGGATCCTCTAGGACATCCTAGTAGATGTAAAACTATCATGTAACTCGAGAGTAGTGTAAATACTCTTACTCTATTCCATTCCACCCAATTAGCCACCTCCCTCATATAACTTGAGTTAAATATTTTGTCACCTCAGTCTAGTCAGGATAATCTAGGTAAGGTCTCCACACTATTTGATCCCATTATAGTCTCTCCAATGATCCAACATAGTGCACCAATCTACCTACCTATGGATGGCTCTAGCCAATACCTCAATATCATGACCACTGTGATGCATATCCAATATCTATATCCCCTAGCTTAGCTTAGGGCACTGGCAATCCTACGGGTTGATCCACTCATATGTGCTCCCATATCCATACCTAGAGTAGAAGACTGTAGCCTAGTTCGATCCACCTTTGATGTTGTATCTCATACAAGTCATCATATAAGTATACCAGCAGTGTGTTATCCCATACCATGATAATCAATTATTGAATATCATACTCCAAAAGATCTTGTACCATCTTGGGGAGGTTCTAAGGGAACCTCACTCTTAAGGAGTTTGGCAGTAAGACATTGAATATGATATACATCACCACTACATAGAACTCAGAGAATACATCCTCCTCATACCATGCGCTAACCAAGACCCTACTATGGCTAAAATGCATAAAAGCCTCATCTACCCTCTCACCAAGTATCCTCTATAGAACACTCACCTGATCCTAAAATGAAGTAGAGGTGATGGTGCATCCCTCAATAGGGATCCTAAACAATCTGTAGATATCCTCTAGTGTAACTACCATCTTGCCAATCAGGAGATAAAAGGTGTTGGTTTTGATGTCCCAACAATGAGCTAGGGATGTCATATATACCTAATCTAATATAACATTAGGAAGGTGCACCACCTATTTAAGACGATCATCCCAAACCATGCCCAATAATTATTGTCCAACTCTCCCCGTAGATCATTTAGTAAGGTGGGTTCCCTACTATGGGCCATAAAAATTTGATGCCCAATAAAAGCACACATATTAGCACAAAATTCAAAAAATAAAAGAAAAAATCAACAATCCAATCAAAACTAAAAAAATAATAAAAAATGCAATCAAAATTAAAAAAATTAATTTTTTTTCTAAAGTTGGGAGGCCACTTTAGGCCCTAACAGCTGCTAGGCATGATCAATGGACCCTGGGATGGCTACCCCAATGGTCAAAATTTTTACCATTGGAATTCAAACTTGACCACCATGCCCCATGATGACCCCCTTCCTACCAAAGAGGAGCCACTCCTACTCAGGATGACCCTACAGTGGCACCTACATGGGGTACATACCCATACTAAAAATACCTTAAAAAGTTAACCTACCCTTAAGCTAGACTAATCTAGATTCCTCAGTTAGGTTGAGGTTATTTGCCAATAGTTTAATAAGGTTCATTTTGCTCATTACTTAGTGATGTTCATTTTAATTTTTAAAATTGACGAGAGAGGGATTGAGATTTCTACCTTTGCAGCACTGGTTCCTTCGCTTGTCGACACCTTTGGTTGGTCCATCATGGTACTTTATTAGAATTTTAGTAGTTTTCCTTATCATAATCTCTCTCCTCCACCTCACTACTCACTTTTCTCTCACTACTAGTTGTCACAATGATATATATATATATATATTTTTGAATTTACATGGTGGAATCGGTAGTCGCCATGAATTTGGGCAGGTTGTCCGGCTTTTATGGCCACCACAGTATTCTGTGCTATCCGCCCCAGAATCCGCTACACAGATCTTGGCACAGTCCGCCCCTATAACCACCATGCCACAATCATTTTAAACCTTTTACGCCATTGAAAGCACCAGGAAAGGGACAAGCATTCAGTTCGACGAGGCCCGAGATTTGAACCTTAGACCTCCGCCCCCTTATGGGGTTTGGATGAACCAATTGGTCTACATCTCGGACCTCGTTGTTACAATGATATTAAAATTTGGAAAACTTGCTTTTATATTTTAAAGGTTTTGTGACCACCTTGGGGTGGAGTGGTCACATTTTAGTGTGATCGTTGTACCCCAATACGATCCCAAAATTTGTAGAATGTGGTCGTTGTACCCTAGGATGACCTTCAAATGGTAATAAATATGATCATTTTGTCAGTACAATGAGATTTAATTTGGACATCTAATAGCATCTAATGGCCCACATTCATCAAAATTTTCAAAAATAACAAAAAAATCAATTAAATAAAATCTCAAGTGCACCTCGTACGTAGTAATTTACCCTATACACTTGGATTTTAAAGCGATTGGATATCCATATAATCTGATAATATGAGTAAATTACCATAAGGTCATTTGAACCAAAATCATTCATTGATGAATAAAAATATCTTCAATTCAATTCCTAAGAAGGCCATGTGGCTGGACTGCTCCACGGGAGTGAGGCATACGTTTCATTCTTCTATGAAGTGTCATCAAATCGTCGAACATAGTGATTCACTTTGTACTTTAATTAAATTGCTATCATATTGATTCCCTAAGAAAGCCATGTGGTTGGACTACTCCATAGGATAGAGATGTATAATTACAAATAATTGTTGAAATAATAGCTATAGTAGGACTTTCTTTTTTACATTTATTATCATCTTGTAATGCTTAATTAAGTCATTTTGGTCAAGCGAATCATTGCTTTTATCACTTATTATTTCCTCCTCGACTCATCGCTTGAGGGGTTAGTCATAATCAAAGAATTCATAATAAAAATCAATAATTAAACACTCATATCATGCAAATTGTATTTGTCCAAGAATAATTGCTAACAACTATCATAAGCTTCCCTATTTACTGGGGTAAAAAGTAAAAATGATAAACTAAACTTGTGTCATTTTTAACTAACGATCCATGTAGCTAAACAATGCTATTTGAATACCTTTAGATTTGTCAAATTTTTACACGAATTAAGTCGATCAAAGTGTTGGAGGTAATGATTTAAATATACATGCTCTTTCCATGATTGGGGTATTTTTATTGACCAGATCAATGAACATCAATCAACCTGCAATGTGATATTGGATTATCTATTTTTGCCCAATGTTGTGCTTTCACACAATGCATACCAAAATAGGTATCTATAGACACCTAAAATATATCATGTTGAGGTAGCTACCCATGTGGACACATTTTCACACCATATGACTCACCTTGGGCCTTTCCAAGACCTAAAAATGGTTTTGACCACTCAAAAAGGGATAATCTATCATGTACAACTTGGACAGTCATACCCAAGAGTGGCCTCCATCGGTAATTGGACCCTGTGATGACCCCCAAGTCTAGTCGTTCCACCTTGGGATGGTTGAACCTATAACAAACTCGAGCTCCCTGAGTTCAGCCAAATCAGTTATAGTGTAACTTGAGCATAACGACTAACCGTGAGGAGGTTCTAACTGTGATGATTAGGTTGCTTGGATCCTAACAAAATCTTGATATTGGGTTCCCTTGCAGGCCAAGATTGCATTTGGAAAATCTTATAAAAGAAGCCCAAAAAATGCATCAGAGATATAGGTGAGATCAAATAGGAATGTAATAGAGTGCTACTGGTTTGAGTAATAGAGAGAACAATATTTCATAAGCAATGTAGTACTACCAAAATATCGTCATGAAGCTTGCATTCACATCAATGGAGTTATTTGGAATTTGAAGATCTAATTCCACCATTTTGCATCATCCATCATCTCAAATTTGAGCAAATTTTTGAGGTTCAACTATGTTTCAAAGTACACAATCATTGAACATCAATTTTATAGATAAATCAAATATCACCCCACATCAAGCACGAAGAACAAGATCTCTGTTCAATGGTTGCTTCACCCCAAAGTGGCCCACAGGTGTAGCCATTGGACCCTCTAATGACTAACAGAGCTAGCCTACGTACCCTATGATGGCCTCTATATAAAATCTATTTTCTCTTTGTTTTTAATTATAGTAGCTTTAGCAGCACTTTATTTCTATTTTAGCATAGTTTCAATATATTTTGCATGTATTCGTTTATCATTTTAAGAATTTTTTTCAATTTCTTATCATGGAAATGGACCTCCTCTTGAGAGGTTCCACATTTTCTACTGATTTCTTGTAAGTGCTTTTGTGTGTAGGTTTAAGACCTTATCAGGAGCTTTTCATCATAAAGATCCTCCAATATTTACATCATCAAGCAAAGGTCATAAAGAAATGCTCTATAATCACTTTTGGGAGAGCAAAGACTCTACGAATTACACCTACCATTGTGAATCTCAATTGTAATTTGTATCAAATTGGTGTAATACCTAAGAGGGATATTTTGTAACCATTTTGTAAAGACAATTTTCAAATATCAATGAGAAGGGCACTATTTTGTACATTTCTTTGTCATCTTATGGTTACATGATATTATCTTATCAATTTGATTTCATATTACATATTTAGGTGTATGGTTTTTACTTCTCTATAGTAGCCGTGAATCATTCTCTGAATGTCTTCCCACTCCAAGTGAGTGTGATAATATGGGAATAAAAATAAGAATGATGACGTAAAATACTTAAAAGAAGTACAAAGTGAAGAAGATGTCACCAATAAATTATGAAATGAATCTCCAAGAATGTATAAGCCCAAATCAACACCAAAATAGGGTAGAATATAGTCCCAATCAACATCTAAAATATCAATGTACATAAAACCATGAGTGTGCAAAAGTGGAAGAGATGTGTGAAGAGCATCCATCAAGAAAAAATGACCAATGTCCTACTACATAAGTGGTGATGATCTCATGGAAGTAGGAATATAAAGCAGTGGAGGCTTAGAAGCATCAAAAGAATCAACATGGTCTTAATGATCTCCAAGTGAGAGTTCAACCAAAGACAAAATATTTGTATCCAACTCCTATAGGAGTATATCATCCAATGTGAAATAAATAGGAGAAGAAAATGGTGGTCAAGGTGTCTCACTTAAATAAGGAGGACACACCAAAAAGGAGTCTACAAAGGAATAAATACATAGAGGAGTCCAATGTATACACCATCATCAAATAAATGAGTGAGCTCCTCATACATATCAAGAAAATTACATGTATGACTCTTAAAGAAGAGAGAGTTAACATTATCCAAGAAGTAATGTATATGTAAGGATGTAACATGACATGAAATATTTGTTGTATATGGTACAACATCAATGTGATCATCCACATAAAATAAGTGTGGACATGAGTCCTATAAAATATCTAAAGTAGTGACTCCATCATAACTATACCGTCAACCTCATCATCCAAAATATCATGATATAGTGACTCCAGAAACAAAGATGCAATATCACAAATGATGTCCTCCATGCAAGCAATTGTAAGAGAAAGTGCCTTGGGTAAAAAATTTCTATTCAACATATGATAAGCAAGGTGAGGTGTGTTCTTGTGAACTCCAATAAATTTTTGAAGCTGCCCATAAACTGAATAATAAAGCATGCTATATATCCTTAAATTGTTCATGAACCATGTCATATACTCCTTATCCTTCACCATTGGTTTAGGTTTTGGAGTTATGAACAAAGGATCCAAACCTTCACTTTGATATAATGAAAAAATTACCTTAAACTATGCTTCAAAAGTTTAAGTATTTGCATCTATGCTAAGTTTAAAAAAAGAAGTTTCCAATATGTCCTCAAAAGTAGAAGAGCACTCCCACCAAAAAATAAAAATCAAATGCCATTATAATGTAAGAGGTCTAGTGTGATGTCACAAGATGATAAAAATACTATAAAATTACACCAATACACAAATTAAGTCTCTGAACTCTGAAAAATCTCCAAAGTAATTCCCAAAAGAATCTCCTCCAAAATAAATGCCTCAATAAGGAAGATCGACACAAGAGGATGCACCACAACAAAGCAAGGGAAGTCAAAGACAAAGGACTACCCAAGTACAATAATGTGTAGGCTCAACCAATACTAAACACCAAGTAATATGATAAAAAAGGTCTAAACTAAGTGGAAAAACAACAAATGAAGGAATATGGGACTTTATAACAATAGTCCATATACAAGGGTCAAGTGCAAAAACCTTTTCACAATGCAATATTGAGAGTGCAATCATAAAATCATCATAAATATCTAAATACAAATCCAAACAATCTAAAATTTTACATACTACCAGAAACATGCTCTTACAACCATGGAAAAATGTTTGATAAGCAAATATAAATATTTCACCCAGAAACATGAGTTTACTAAAATTAGTAAAATCACTGTAATGGTCTGAATACTGCTCTAAATGCTCTAAAATTGTATGGAAAGGTCCACTAGGTGATTGTATGTATTTTTTAAAAAAATAAGTAAACAATTCGAAGCATTGATGAAGATATATGCAAATTACTAAACAATGTTAGGTTTTTATAAAATCATAACTTGAAGAATACTTATTCAAATGAACTAAAATTTTATGAACAAATCATATGAATTCATCTACAAATATCCAAAAAATTTGTGGAAAAAATCCATTTATATAAGGAGAATAATGCAAAATATAAAAACAGGCTAGGTTGTTGACCCTGCCAAAAGAAGAGAAATGCTCAAAAAAATTCTTAGGATAGATCCAATGGAATGATACTATTACATTATGGGTATAAGAGAGTTTAAGAGACTAATGATTATCTGAAAATGGAAGGAGAGACAAAAACTAGCCCAAAACTCCACCAAGGACCTGATCACAAAAGTCAAATCTTCCACACCAATCTTCAAACTTGTAAGAGAAATAACTGCACAACACTCACAAATAGATGACTGCAAAACCTATTACTCTGATACCATAAAAGAAATGATAATCAGATCATTCCAAGATGCAAGGATATCAAGTGTTAATAGAACACCACATTAAACCAAAATAAGAATCTAAAATCAAATTGATAACACAAGCTTACAAATGGATATGCAAAAAAAGAGCAACAATATCATATATTATATCTAAAAATAAAACTTCTCCACAAGTACAATGAAGGTGCCTTACTTATAAAGGTAAGTATGATCAAACATAGTCGTAGGATCAAGCTAAGGATACATATCCACCGTATAAGAGGAATATGTGATATGGTCCATAGATCTGTAACTTTTATGGGGAGAAAAATCTCAACCTTCCAAATATACCTAAAAATATCTCTATTACACTTAGGAATAGTCAAACCTAAAAATATATCCATAATATCTAAAAAATAAATATGTAACATCTCATAATATCTAAATAAGATAAATGAAATATCCACACATAAGTGTATGGGTAAAATACATAGAATAACTAAATAAAAAGGAAATAAGTTACCTAGGTGAACATGAGCTAAGGTAAAAAACCTACTCTAATAAGAAAATGTACCTTAATTAATAGATCATATTAGACTAATGGTATAAGAAGATTGATATGATATTATATTGATCATCCCATAAGTAAGTCACCAAAGAAGAAGTAAAATTATATGACAAACAAGACATACTTCTCTAGGAACACATGGGGTAACCTTAAGAATCTAAAATTTTCTAAGATCATATTCTACCCTTGTTCTCTTCTTGAGGATATTAATAGTATAAAGTATTACTTTTGTCGTAAAGAGAAAACTTCCCTAATCAAGTATAATCTCAATGTAATGGTGACCATGACCTCAATGGTTTTAATAGTTAATCCTATAATTGCAAGATCAAGATACCTTAAAAATGTGATACCAAGCAAAATATATAATAAGATATTTAACCAAAGATAAAAAAAATCATAAACAAAAAAGAAAAATAGATCTTTTATGCAAAATTTGATGTGATTACCATATTTTGAAGAGCAATATTACCACTTTTAGATGGTGTTTCTACCTAAAACAACATAAATAAGGTTATGTTAAAAATAATTATGATATAATTTTAAAATGTGTCAAGATGCTCAAAATTCAAAGTAATTCTATAAACTTAAGTCTAAAAGATTAAAACAAGAAACTGAAAAAGATAGAAGACACTAGGCATAGAAGCATTCAAATGTGATCATCCAACTTATCTGATCCATGGTTTCCAATTTTAGTGTAGTAGAACCATAGATTTCATTAACCAAATATGCACCAATTTATTTGTGAAATGAATTTACCTTTGCATTTTTACGATTGCTTTCAAGCTTAAGAACAAGGTCTAGTATATGAAATTTGGTTCTTATAAATTTGGTTGTATTAGAAAGTAAGAAGGAACTAGCCTTATCTAAGATCTACCATATTAACTTATTACCGATATTGTATCATAATTGTGTTTTTACTATATTTTAATAATATGTATAACAACATTATAACACATTATATTAATAATTATGTATATAATTACGCCGAGAGGTGTTCCTACAATGACAGACAGTGGGGTGGGAGGCAAAGAGGTCATACATGTCACGCCGTAAACAATTTTTTTTATTAAAAAATCCGACATTAACAAAAACATTTAAAATATTTAAACTAAAACAATCGACTAACCAACCATTGCAAACATTTAAAATATTTAAACTAAAAAATTCGACTAACCAACGGTTGTAATTGTTTAATAAAATATTGTATAAATACATGAACATCCATTGCAATATACCAAAAACAATCCATAGCGCAATTGATTTCAAATTGCTTCTGTAAATTGCGAATAGCGAAAAATTTATTCGAGACTGCTTCTGTAAATGTTTGAACAATGATATAGAGTTACATTCACCAACATTATTTAGTTGGGCAGGTGCAAAAATGTAATCCTGCAAATGGTGCCAAAAATTCTTGACATTATGAAATTAAAAATGCACACAATCGATGCTAAAAAAAACCTTTGATACTGCTCAAAACATTTTATACTAGAGTTGACTTAGTATGTTATATTATTATATATATATTATAATACTATATTATTAATTTCTAGGTTTCATTGATTTATCTAAATGTATATATTATATATTATAGTATTATATATATTAATATAATATTATAGTATTAATACTAGCTTAGATATAAAGGATATATATCTAAAAACGTCGAGAGTTATCAATCCCGAGACGCCTATCTTGGAGATCACACCCCCAAGAAATGAGATAGGCGCCTTGAGATTGATAACTCTTCGGCGTTTTTAGATATATATCCTTTATATTATTTAACAATAATTAAACATGAATCTTTTCTTTAAAAACATAAAATTTTAATTATTTAATTTTATGTTATATTATTATTATATTTTTAAAAAAATATTTATTTTTTATTTTTTAAATATTACATTGTTAAGACCACAATAAAGGTCGAATTTTTTTAAGGATAAGTTGAGAGTTGGAAGTGTTAATACAATATGGTTTAACTCAATTCTCTTGAAATTTCATCTTGTGAAAACCGTCGCTACATCATAGGTCTGGGCTTTAATTTAAAAGACAAGATGAAGGTCCCACAACCATTCCTATTAAAACATTACCATGTTTTTAGTATTTTCAAAACATCATAGGTCTGGGCTTTAATTTAAAAGACAAGTTGAAGGTCCCACAACCATTCCTATTAAAACATTACCATGTTTTTAGTATTCAATAGTATTTTTTTTTTAAAGGTTTTCCAAGTTTTTATAGAGTTGCGGTCCTATTGTCACGTCAAATTGTGTTGAGTGCCCACATATTAAGTTTCTTATTTAAGCTCACTTCTTCAACTTATATCGTAGAATTTAATTTTTACAAATTTTTATTTTTTTTAACTTTTAAAGGTCAAGTATACGGGACCTCGATTTTGTTTAAAAAAATAAACCAGAACTTTGCACTAGCTGACCTAGGCGTAAAATTTAATCAATGACAATTAGTACGCTCATTATCCAGACCAAGTCAAAGAGAAACATCCATAGACATCTCGTTCACCTAACGTTGTCACCTTATTATCTAAAAAACTAAAGATTATTATATCAGATGGGTCGTTTTAATTGATGATGCCAAAAATGTTATCACCATAAGGTATTGTTTCCAACTACGCAACGAGAATTTCCATCCCTAATCTTTGACATTGTAGTCCTCAAGATTCATGTATGCTTAAAAAAAAAAATAAGGAAATACTTTATTTTATACCATTTGGTGCACTTCTTATAACTAAACTTGAAACATATCGGCAGGAAGCAGGCTGGCATGAATAGTTCAAAAAATCTGCTCCAATTATTGAAAAAGAACAATACAGGAGATCAACCTTGTGTTCAAGTATCACATAGCAATTTAATTTTTAGATTTAAAAAAAAATAATATTATTGGTAAGTTTTCAGAGATTAATAAATTAGCCAATCTCAGGTCCCTATATACTTATGTACTTTTTGGCCGTATCCAAGAGCAATCGTCCAAGTAGATCAGGTTGAGAGAAGAAAGGGCTGTGATCACAATCCAAGACATGTACTTCTTTTGGAGGAGAAGCGGCAATCAACATGTCTTGCGTTTTGGGTGGGAATATGTTATCCTTCTCTGTCTTTATGTAAACCCTAGGCACCTTCCCGTAATTTTCGTCAGTCGTCTTCAGACTATTGTTCGTCAGAACATTAAGTGGAAATGGGCGCCGGCACAATGAAGCCAAAGTTACATCCTGCCACAACATCAAAAGAATAACTTACGAATGCCCTAATTATTCTCCATCGTGGTTAAAAGAGTTATTGTGTCGTTACCAATGGGGGGCTTGTTCCATAGAAGAGATTCTTCTGTAGTGGCTTTGGTATCACTGCTGAGGTAGGGAGCTCTTGGGGGCCATTTTCAAAGCTAAGTATGTACTGATCTGTGATTTCTTTGTCGAGTTGCATCTGCATAATAACAACACTGCAGTCAAATAGCGGTCGTCGTGTTTGCTCTTTAAAACAATAAATCTGTAGGATTGGTTGTGATTGATAGCTTTCCAATTTGTAATCTACGGATGAAGCAAGTAAAACATATTCTTTTCCATAGCCTTACAGTTTGCATTTCTTGCTCTAAGCGACCTCCACCCCGTATCATGGCAGCAGTGACATAGACGGCCAGTTCAATTTTGTGTGCGAAAACTTCCGACGCATAGGCCAAACTGATACCTCCAAAACTGTGTCCTACAAGCATCACCTGATATATATATATATATAATGTTTGTAAAGCATAAAGCATATTTAAATGGGTAAATGAAGGGTCTGCCAAAACATATGAATGTATGCACCTTTTCTTCTGGGTGGAGATCGGCAAGGCAGTCCATGAGAGGCTGGTTATATTCTTCGAAGGAGTTGATGGAATCAGCAACAGCAGGATCTTTCCCTGCGCTTTTGAGATCAATGGCTGTGACGCGGTGGCCGTCTTGTTGGAGGAGGTGGACGAGTTTGTACCAACACCAGGCGCCGTGATTGGCTCCGTGCACTAGCACAAAATGCGTGGTCTTGGGCGACATTGTTGTGAGATCTGTTGAGTACCTCAGCACTCTCTTCTTTGTTTTAATTGCTAGTGTTAAGTAAAACAAAATTCACTGTAGAAATATGCCAGTGGAGATGCTTGTGGGGTGGCCGTTGTCCTTTCCGGTTGGCTCATCTGCATAGAAAGTAAACTGAAGAATCTATGACTTTGTAGACGATTATAGTGGGGTGGTGGGGTGGTTGCGTCTTGACACGCTGCCAAGTGATATTTAATTGATTTGTATTTAAACGGTGTTAATGTTGTATTTAGTCTTCTTCAATTTGTACTATAATATATGTTGATTCTTTAATTGTTTTAAACATAGCGGGGTGGTTGAGTCTTCGGAGGCTACCAACTGATTCTTAGATTGATTTGTACTTTAAATGGTGTTTAGTGTTGTATTTAGTCTTCTTCAATTTTTGCTGTTAAGTCTTTAATTGTTTTAAACATTTTAATGCAGTATGGATTTATTTTCTAGTAGGTAATGAAAGTTGACATCATAAAATATTAATTAGTTTAAAGTTAGCTATAAATTTTATATTTATATAAGTTTAATGGGAATACGAATACCTTTGAGAGGTTTTCTTGCTTAGTATTGCTAAATAATACTATAATAAATATAGGCAATTATTTTAAGCTATTAATTTTAAAGTTTTTATTTTGAATTTAACTATGTTTAAGTTTTTTTAGATTACTAATAATACTAGTAGGTGATGTGGAATAAATGTAATAGTATTTTTATAACATGAAAAGGTATATTATACCTATAATGTTTGAAAAGATTCAAATTTAGGTCTTTTTTTTAAATCAAAGATTTTAACTAGTTTAAATAATTTTATTTTATTTTTTCAAGGTTCGCTTATGAGATTTAAACATCATTTAAGATGTGAAAGTCTTCACTCTCACCCAATTGCTCTATATCGCATAGACTGATTAACATAGAATTTTATATTAACAGAAGTGATTATTAATCAAATAAATGATAATTAAAACTTTTAAATAAAATTTTATCTATCATATATACTAAAAAGTAAGGAAAGTTAATTGTGTCTCATCAATTTATTCATATAAATGACCATAATTATTTCATTTTAATATTTATATCCTTATCTAAATATGGATGGTTATTTTTCCATACTTTATTCCCCCATAATGACTTATTACTTTTTAATATCACGTTTCCACTATGCTATTATTCAAAAATATCACACGATGTCTCCACAGAAGGAAAATCTAGCATGAAAATTGTAATAGTTATAATATTCAAGCATTCATTTAGTACACAATTAAACTTACCTAATAAAAATATGCATACGTATACATAGGTAAACTTAAATATATCAATAGGAGTGACATATTATGACATGCTATAAAGCCTCCAATGTAACACTAAAGGCCAATAGGTCCATGTGTGAAACACTTTTTGATACATATGCCAAACATGGCTATATTATGATAAAGTAAAATTATAACACATTTTATTTCCTTTTAAATAAATATAATAATTAAAGGTGATAATCATATAAAATACATAAATCTAGATATGTTGTACTTGAATGATCATATTTTGATAAAGGAATGAATATATATGATAATAATTATTTAATTAAAATAAATGTAGGATTCTCAAGATACTATAAGAATTTTTATTATATAGTTTGTTTAGTTACACATAAAATTATTTTAAATTTATCTTTAATTTATTATTGTATATTTAATCATGAAGTTCATATGCTTTTTATGGAATATTGCTTAGGTCTCTTTACTAGTATATCTATGGTAGATAGTATAAGTTTGAACATACAATTCTTGCTTTAGAACACTTGAATAAAATGGTGCTGACAAAAATAATGAAGAAAATGATAAGCAATGACAAGAAAGGAGAAATAATGGAGACCCATAATTATGGTTAAGGATATAAATCAAAAGGTACAATGGAAAAACAAGTGAGAAAAAGTGAGTATGGTGCCCTTTATAGGAAAGCAACCACAACATGTGTAAGGTAATAATAATAAAAATATGAGATAAATATGAATAAATGATGTCCCTTTATCAAATAGAGCACATGCCATGCAAGAATATATACCTTAATCAATATATTGTATGAGGCTAGTTGTATAAGAAGATTGATATGATAATATATTGATCATCCCATAAGCAAGTCACCCAAGGAGTAAAATTATGTGATAAACATAACATACTTTTTGAAGAACACATGTGGTAACCTTAAGAATCTAAAATTTTATAAGATCATATTCTACCCTTGTTGTCTTCCTCAAGATTTTAATAGTATAAAGTATTACTTTTGATGTATATGAAATCAAGTATAATCTCAATGCAATGGTGCCCTTAGTGGTTTGAATATTTAATCCCATAATTATAAGATCAATATGCATTAAAAAAAAAGGATACCAAACAAAAATAATAATAAAACATTTGACCAAAGATAAAAAAATACATAAACAAAAATTAAAAATAGATAGTTTATGCAAAATTTGATGTGATTACCATAGTTTGAAGAGAAATATTACCACTTTTATATGGTTTTGCCACTCAAAATGACATAAATAAGAACATATTAAAAATAATTATGATATATTTTTAAAATATCATAAATTATTCAAAGTTTAAAGTAGATATATAAACATAAGTCAAAAATATAAAAACAAGAAACTAAAATAAGATAGATAACACTAGGCATAGAAGCATTCAACATTTATAAATTTAGTATGATCATATAACTTGATGCAATTCATGGTTTTTAGTTTTTTTCAATTGGTTATATGAGAATGAAACACGCCCCACTCAAACTATAACATCACCACATGGTGGTATTACAAAAAAGATTGGATATTATCTATGTATCACTTGGAAATATTTAAACCTTGGTCTCCTTCTTAAATATTGAGGAATTTAACTGGTTGAGCTAATGCAATCTGATTAAAATTTAATTTTACACATGTTTTTGTGAGGGGTCTCAGTCCCCTCTTACCAAGGTTTAAAATTGAATCTCCTAGATGAAAAACCAAGGACTTACCACTACGGTATCCCTCACGAGTCCTCCATGGTTTCCAATTTTAGTGTAGTAGAACCATATATTTCATTGATTATATATGCAATCATTTATTTGTGAAATGAATTTACCTTTGTATTTTTATGGATGCTTTCAAGAATAAGGATAAGGTCTACTATATAAAATTTATATTGTTTGATTCTTTTTATGCATAGTTTATTCATAGATTTTTATAAATTTGGTTACATTTGAAAGTAGGAAGGAACTTCTCATTCAATGTAGATAGCTTGACTAGGACAATCTCATGATACTCTTAGTGATATTTTTTGTATTCTATTATGTGCTTAAAATAAATTAAAAAATAAAGGATCTAAATCTCAATAGACAAGACATATTTAGTTCTATACACTCAATAAAAATGTGTGACCCATATCGATATATGAATATTGGTACAATACACCCATAACACTAGATACAACTTTAAGTTTCAATGTTTGTATAAGTCTTTATTTACTATGTAAAATACATTGTCCAATAATATCACAAAGTACTAAAAAGAATTTTTTATATTATTACATTAATTTTAAATCCTTATATGTATGAGATTTATTTATTGTTCTAAATACCAAAATGAATGGAAAGAATATAGATTTTTCTAAAGCTAAAAAAGTTCCAAATGAGAGAAATAATTATCTAGAATTACAAATATAGTGAGAAAATAGTTTTTTTTAACTAGAATTATTTACACACTCTATAGTGTATTTTATAGGTATCAAGAATATTATAAATTGATATAATATTCATCTATCAATATTAAAAGGATCAATATAATATTAAAATTAGACCACTTAACATGTTGATCCTATAACTATAAAAAATATCATATTCATCTATCAATAATAAAAGAATCCATATAAAATAAAAATGAGACCACTTAACATTTGATCCTATAACTATAAAAAATATCATCAATATTCTATCATATAGAATATAAATTTTCTTCGCTCTTTATATGCATCACTAGAATATGTATGGACTAATATCATTTATGGATGCAATTAAAAATAGTAGAACATGTTTTGATCAATTATTCAATAAGAAATATAGATGAGACATTATGAGTTGGAGAGAGAAAGAGAAAATGCAATTAAAAAATAGTATCACATATTATAATAACTATCCAATAAGGAGGATAGAGAGACTATGAAAAATATAATAGGTACAAATAGGAAGAAAACATAGGTAAATTAAAGTAAAGTAGACATATACATGGAGATCATCTTCTCCTCACCATATTAATTTAAGATATTAGATATACACAAGTAATTTGGATATATATATATATGAATGAATGATTAAAATAAACTTTACCTATATTTTATAATGACTACATTATTATATTTTAACAATATATATAATAACATTATGGAGGAGCTTCATTTTAAAGGTACCAAAAAAGGCATTCACATAATAGTTGTGATGTCTTTCCTAAGTAATATCATTTATAGATCAATTAAATTGTGAGTGGTGCATAATTAAACATTTAAATCCTTTTGGTTGATATATCACAATATGTTAGGTTTTTGTACAAAATATTTAAGTTTCAACATGTCAGTATGTTGGTTCAAATCCAAAAATGGAGATCAAACCCTAGCAAGAAAAAAAAGGAGAAAAAAGCATAGCAATTATTTGAAGTAGGTAGTGGATCTCAAACTCTAGTACATGTCTTAAAAAGGATAGTGATTAGGGTTATGCATAAGGGGTTGGACTCAAAATCTATTCATAAAAAAATAGTGAATCCTAATCGAGATCAAGATGAATCCTAAGCAAATAAAACCAATCATCTTCACACCAAAATTTGGGATATTTAAATCCCTAAAAATCAAGTTCATATTTGGGATAACTTTTGACCTATCAACTCACCTTATAACTTCATAAAAACACCACCATTAGACTAGTCTCAAAAAGGTCTTTCCAACGAGTATAAATATGCTTATATTTGGATATATATTGTGGCAAATTGACCCTAAGAAAATATTGGTCCTGAAAATTTTACGCGAATGGGCCAACGTTAAGAGTCCTCATATTCACCAATTTCCAATTTTGGAAATCATAATATTTTCCCAATTTATGAATATTTACCACTATGCATAACCCTGGTAGTGATATATTTTTTGGAGTACATTGGAGCAAGTGGTGGCAATGGATTTCTACGAGCAAGCTACAATTTTTTTGGAATAAGCAGCGACGATGAATTTTTGGAGCCAATAGTGGTGATGAAATTCTTAGAGTAAGCAATTTTTTGAAGCAAACTACGAATTTTTGGAGCAAGCAGTGATGTCAAATTTCTTGAAGCAAGCATCTTTTTGAAATAGGCTAAAAATATTTTCGAGCAAGCAAGGATTTTTTAGAGCAAATGAAGGTGTAGACACCAAAACAGCACCAATCCGATTATGTGACGACAAGCACTGATCGAATTGACATACATAGCCCCTAGGGCAGCCCCCAGAGGTTAAACAATGGTCCTAACCACTCCCACAATAGTTTGGAAGGTCAGAGGTCAATTTGGCACCTTTTTAGCACTTTTCTCCCTACTCGTCCCACCCCGGGATGATTACAAACTGGTATTCATCCCACCCCGGGACGATTATCAGCATTCGTCCCAGGGTGGGACGAATAGCAGGTTTGACTGGCAAAAGTCAAACCTCGATAGGTCCGCCACTTAACTGCACCTTCAGGGCATGCAATTGCGAGGAACGACTTCAAATCAGAGAGAGAGACTTCAGTCATGCATGCCTTGATCATGGAGGCCTCATGCAAAGAGACTCTAAATCGGGGAAGAATATTTTCTCCCAAAATAGGGCAAGCAAGTCAAGTGGCGCCCTCGCATGCGCATTCAAAGAGAGAGACCCTAGGTCTATAAATTGGTGAGTCTTCTCACCCCAAAAAAAGAATAGAGAGGAGCATTTGGAGCAATGAAGTGCTGCCGAATTACATCCTCACCCATCGTTTGTGCTTTTACATCCTTGATCTCTCTTTTGGAAGGGAGGTTATTGGGTGATTATTGGAAGCGCAATCCGGACCCAAACCCAAACATTTGGCCACAATACCCCACCAAATTTTCTGACACAACCCCATAAGAGGTTTTGGACCCATCCCAAGTGGATTGGTGCTGAAACCAAGTCCCAAACGATGGGCGTCCTGCCCCTAGGTGCCCCCGCACTACTGTAGTTCTAATCGCCCCACCCTAGAGCGATTAGAAATATATGGTATATTTCCCTAATTTTTCTTTTGCATTTGATTCTAGGTTACTTACATATGCTGCTATTCAAGTTTCATGTGATTCTGATAAGTTTTGGCTATGATTTTATCATTTCTCGCTTTCGCTAACATATAGGGAGCATCATCGGATACAGGGCAATCAAGGCCAAATTAGCAGAAATCTGACCTTCTGGGTCATCCCAAAATGCCCTTTTTGCCTAACCCCAACTTTGTAGGTGTTTTGGAGGCCTCTGGACTAGACATTTAGGAGGTGACTTTCTGACAGCTTATGATAGTCCTAATCGTCCCACCCCGGAGCGATTAGAAATATGTGGCAGATTTCTCGACTGTTCCTTTTGTAGTGGGTTCCTGGTAATGTTTTATTGCTTCTATCAAATTTTAGCTCATTCTGATATGTTTTAGTTATCATTTTAATCATTTTATGCATGCATTGACCGTAGGCCTTGGGGATCGCATGTTTCTCTCCATCCGTAGGTGCTACTAACCATTTACTATTTCTCTGAATGTAGGATCTCGACACCGGAGGGGTAGCAAGGAACCATAGACATATTCATGCAAGCGGCGATGACGTTTGGTCCACCCATTTTCAATGTGGGCATGCGGAAGATCTCAAAGGGGAATATATCATTCATGGTGTAATCAAAATATGTCCGACGCTCCTAGCCCCTGAAAATGGAGGAGACGTATTGTAACCTGATTTTGAGAAAATTAATAAAATAAAGGGCCACACTTTTACACTTGCTTTAAATCTCATTTCAGTTCATTGGTTTTCCTTCTTTTCATGCATTCTCGTTCGTAGGACTTAGCATTACATTTCCCTTTCGTTTGCTTTCGTATCCTCGTGCTTTCAGTGGCGATCATGGTGGGACCCCTGTCCCTTGATTTTGAGATCAAATTTTTGATCAAAATTTGTGTGTTTTTGCTTGTAGGTGTCAATATTTCAAGCATTGGACTGCTGCTCGTTCCACCCTGTGACGAATATAGAGCTGGAATTCGTGTCACCCTAGGATGAATAGGAATTCGTCTCACCCTATGATGAATATAGATCTATTATTCATCTCACCCTGGGATGATTAGCTCTCTATGTAGTTTTAGAGTAGAAACTCAGAGGCATCCGGTTTGGGCAGAGAAGAGGTAGGGGTTCTGAGCATCCTCTGTCATTTTCTATTTTTGTCTCTGTCATTTTCTGTTTCTTTGCTTGCATAGGAGAGTTTTACTGCATGTTTTTATTTCTTTTCACAAATAAAAATAACCCCACACACCATGAGATAATCTAAACATCAAGGCATTGGTCGTAAAACCCCAACCCTTGATCAAGACCAATGGTGGATTTCATCACCACCTTGGCTTGAATTTTGCATACATAACCCCGATCGCTACTATTGCTAGACGTAAATCCTGATGAAAGCTGACCAAGTGTAGTGGGGTGATTCCCAGTGCATGAGGATAAGTCTTCTATGGTAGGTGTCAAAATAGAGTGATTCCCCTTTCGTACCGCCTATGTTCCACGTATTGTTCTGCTCTCACGTACCAATAGTCTCCCTCACGTAAGGGCGGGTATATAGAGAGGTTCGGTATAATGGCCTGGTAGTGGTATATTGAAGGGGCGACCATTTTGGGAGATATAAGAGCCCTCATATTGCATATACAACAAAAATTTCTTTACAAGGTTTTCAAAACAAAAATCAAAACACATTGAACCAGATTTAGGGCACACTTTTAATCCATAAACAAGATAATCATTGCTTTGATTGTGTGTTTCCCTTTTGTTTAGTGTAGCATAAAAAATCGTAAAGAAGATAAAAATGTACACATCTTTAGAGAAACATCACCATGGTGTACACCCGTAGTCGAGCCCAATCACGGGCAGAAGCTACAAAAAGTGTACAAAGGGGCACAAGTCACCTCCGATATAGTCCCGAGGACTTGGTCATACCACCTTGGTGGCCTGACCCACAAGATAGTCCACATCATGCCATTACAGAATGGGACTATAGAGGCACCCCTTTGAGGGGCACTCCCACTCAGCATAGACCCTTTCAGGAGGAGGCCATACACGTGGCACTCAACATAGATGGGAGGGCTCCCTTAGACACTCGTTATGAGTGGCCACCATGCGATGAAGCGCTAGAACAACATAGGGTCCATAAGGAGGGGCCACATGATTACATCATCCCTCCTCTACCCCTTATTACTATCAAAAACAATAGGCCAAATCTAGAGCACAAGGCTCTTCAGACAGGGCAAGCCAATTCTGCCCGCCCCTTTCACATATATGAAAGGGAGCATGAGGAAGACCACTACATTCCTCAAGAGCAATACATAGCATGGGAGCAATGCGCCTCCACACCTGCTATGTATCAGGATCACCCACTGAGGCTAGAGCCTCGGGTGAATGCCGCTAACCTCGATAGAGGAAAGTGACCCATAGAGATCTCGGATCACCATGACCGAGATAGACATGTAGGAGAGGCATCTAGGCTTCCTAAACACAAGACGATGGAACAAATTGACTTGGCATTTGCCAAACATGCCACCCGCCAAGCGCAAATCATGCAGCTCGAGCAAGACCAACAATAGTTAGAGCACCTGTATCACCTTAGCAAAGAGCGCATTCGACGTCAGATAGATGAATTGCTCCAGAACACTATGCCTGAGAGGGTCCCAACCCCTCGCATGCATAAGATAGAGTTGTATGAGAGGCACAACCCCTTGGTGCGAGATAGGTCTCCATGACCTTATCAAATATTACCTCCAAGACCTCCTAGACCTGAGCGGGAGGCCACTCCCAGAAACAATGATGGGCACCCTCCGTGGGCACCCACCCATGTTTATAGGTCTCACCCAGGAACTCCTCAAGAAGCCTATGAGGAGTATGAGCAAGAAGAAGAGCGGGCTGAAATGCCCTACCAAGGTAGGGGGATGTTGTCCGGCTACCCCTCCATAGGCCTCAAGTTCCCCGCAACCCACAATGGGAACAAACCAAGGAGGAAGAGATCAAATCTTTTGATGCATATAAAGCGCTGCTAGAGCGCTTAGAGTCTATGGAGACCAAGACTTCTGGGCCCCAAAATCCCACTTTACGCCAGCTCCGTAGTCACCCTGTGCATCCGTCAGTGTCGGCACCCCCATACCCTGAACACTTTAAACTACCCTAGTTGGCAATCTTTAGAGGGGAGGAGGATGCCCAAGAGCACGTGACTAGATTCCTGAGCCAATGCTTTGGCATTCAGGACAATGATGCTTTGTTGCTAAGAACATTTATAACCACGTTCGTAGGCCCTACCTCGGATTGGTTCACTCAGTTGCCAAAGCATAGCATCAGTAACTTGGATCAGCTAGTGGACGCGTTCCTCGAATGCTTCACCTTCAACACCAAGAAGAAGGCATCACTAAGCGACCTAGCTAGCCTCAGGAAGTATGAGGAAGAAACCATGGCGGCCTATGGAAATCGATGGAGGACATTGCTTTCAAAGCTGCCCTACCTCCCTCCTATGGCCGACCTGACCCAAATGTTCTCAAAAAGTTGT
This sequence comes from Wollemia nobilis, assembly GCA_028583015.1. Lineage (NCBI taxonomy): Eukaryota > Viridiplantae > Streptophyta > Pinopsida > Araucariales > Araucariaceae > Wollemia > Wollemia nobilis. The sequence continues at coordinate 5,671,169 of JAQPPZ010000676.1, read as the reverse complement.
TTGAGATCGATCTCCATGCTATTGCAGCTGCAGCAATATGCCACTCTTGAGGAAGCCCTGGCGCAAGCCAGAATCATTGAGGAGATCAAGATACAGGATGGCGAGATTGCCAAGCCAAGGAAGAAAGAGTGGCCTAAAAATGCCAAAATAGGGACCACACAATCAAAACCCACTGTGGTCAATCAGGTTGCTATAAACATGCCTAAGCCTGCACAAGCAACACAACCCTCATAGGCTAACTATCAGGTAGTTCCTCTTGATAGCTATGAGAAGGAGAATCATCGACAAGAGCAAAATTAGTAGCGTCACCCTAGGCGATAGTTCACACCCTTCATAGAGTCCAAAGACTCCTTGTTTGACCATTTGTCCATGGCAAACTTGATACACCTACCAGAAAGTCGACCCATAGACCCCAATGCACCAAAACCTAAGGGCTATAGGGAAGACTTGTACTATAGATTTCATAGGTAGAAAGGACATGACCTTTACGCATGTTGGAAGTTCAAGAGCTTCGTGCAAGACCTAATAGACAACAAGACACTGGCGGTGGACAACCTCGTAGCGCCAAACAACCAATAGATGGGAGTCTTCAAAGACCCCCTGCCTACCCATGATGCATAGGCAAAAACCCTTCAAGTCAATGAGGTGACACAGAATTGCCCCATGCAGGGGTATGTAGGGATGATAAGCATAGTGACTCGGAACAAGAGGTACCCAAGAGCTGCCCTCATGGTGGCTACAGGAGAGGTTCCATCAACGTCACAACCTCAACAACACCCTACACAACCTCCCTCACCTAGACCAGTGGCCACGATTTGGACTAGACTTACCCAAATTTTAAGGACCACGTCGGCTAGGCTCTCCATTTATGAGCTCATTCAACAATCATCGCCCCATCGGGAGGCTCTAATGGAGATATTAAAAGCCATCGAGCTGCAGCCCCATGAAGCAAACTCTTTCAACAACTTTGTGGGACATGTAAAATAATGTACAGAACCAGTCATCACCTTTAGAGAAGATGAACTAAAATCGATGATTGGTGATATGGTGGATCCACCCCTGCACGTCATTGCATGGGTCAACGGGATTCCGTATAAGAGGGTGTTGGTGGACACTGGCTCGTCCAATAATATAATTACAACAACGGCATTGAAACACCTCAAGTTGCCAGCATCTCACATCGTGGCCTCCACCTATACTCTTCGAGCATTCAATGATGCGATATGCTCGATGGTTGGCACAATTGTCCTACCCATCCAAGTGGGACAAAAGACTATTCCTACATTGTGCCACATCTTGGAAGGTGAGATGGCCTATAATATCTTGTTGGGCCGGCCTTGGATCAGGGACATGAAGTGTGTCCCTTCGATAGCTCATCAGTGCCTAAAGTACACATTCGAAGGGTAGGTGCATGTAGTCCCGATAGACTTAGAGCCCTTCAAGTATTGCAATATGGTGCAACTGATGCCGCAATCGACCCTTCCATCGACACATTTGGATTTTTAGTTGAATCCATCTAAACAGGGTCCGATTCCGCATGCATCCCCATTGTTAAGTCCATCAAATCACCAGTCGGGTCCATCTTCATCATCTGGTCCTTCACCAACAATGCCACCTACGGTGGCCACACCAAAGGACAAGGGGAAGAAACCCCTAGAAGAGGCACCGCCATTAGTCTCAACCATCTCTACCGAAGAGATGCCTAGCCGAATGGAAGTCGAGATGCCTAGTTCACCCTACATGGAGTGGACCCAGGAAGAACTCCCATTCCCTCCCCCTCCACCACCAATGATCACCATTGAGATGGCCAATACGGGCTTGGGGGAGTATCTAGTGTGGAACATTGTAGCAACACCCGCACTTGAGTCCATGCAGGACATGGGGAGACCTCGCCTCCCCATCGACACTATTGTTCCTCTAGGCTACCCACCAAATCAGACAAACTTTGTTTATGGGGGCCTCGATAATGGCATTGAACCTTACATGCAAGAAGAAGAAGATGAAGAGCCCTTTGTTGAGGACGTCAACTATTTTTCCAACCCAGACTTCACTTTGAGATATCTTGGCCAATGTAATTGGCATGGATATGGGTTGGGCAGGTATGAGCAAGGAGTGCGCGTTCTTTGCCAACCAAGATATCAAATGCCATACGACAAGTCAGGAGTAGGGTTCAACCACCCCCTACCCCTTGACATCTTGGTAGAGAACATGCAAGGCCTAGGGATAGGCAACAAGGATGGGTTGGCATTAGATCCATATGCCAATCCTAACACAACATATACATTGGGGGATTATCTCCCATTGCTAACAACCAACCTTGTTGACCTTAACAACCCTTTCCCTTCGATCGAGAAAGGAGAAAGTTTGAGGACTCACCTACAAGAGGGATATAGACAAGGCCAAGAAGGGTCTTCAGAAGATGAGTCATAGTATGAGGTAGCACCTTGGGACCCTTTCGAATCTGATAGCAATCATTCACAAGTGACCCCCATAGATGATTATCAGGAGAGCTTCATGACAATGTTCCCTTTTGATGCTCCAATCGAGCATATGCCACCTCAAGAGAATCAGGTCCTCCCATAGAGAGCGGAACAACCTCGATGGGACCAGATCAATTTGCTCGAGCAAGATGAGCCTCACATGTCACAAATAGCTATCGGAGCCAATGAAGGCCTATGGATCTCTGATAGCGATTATGAAGATGAGACTGAGATGGCATATCTCAATCATATGCGACAACAACAATACCCCATGGACATTGATGACATGTTTGAACAGCTACACATGGGGCCAAGGCATAGGTGGCACCTAAACCAGGCATAGTTGGACCAACTACTGCACCCACCACTTCAGGCATACAGAGAGCACCTTCCACCCAGAGACCCTATAGAGCCATCAGTGCCAAGGGTAGACCCTATCCTTTTATCCACACATAGGGCCGATCCATTTGTGCCAGTACCCATAGAGCTAGATCCAGAGCACAAAGATCACCTAGGATGTCCGAGTCACCACACCCATGGTAATGGAGACCAAAATCATTTCATCAACATGATCTCCATTGACTTAACCACCCCCATCCATAACCCAACCGACCCAACATGGTCATTGTATCTAGACTTAGATGCTATAGACTGGGATCACGTTGACACACCACCATCCCCATCAGAGTACTGGCCTTGTGGTGGGATGTTCCATTTCACCCTAGGATAGACTCAGGATGTCTTCCATGCTGAAGAGGAACCCGACGTTCCCAACGTAGATCTAAATTCAGCAAATGATATCCACCTGATCCCAACTCCACACCAGTTGGAGGATGGGTCCCACATGTCAGTTGAAGAGACGACCGACGTAGACATCGGCTCTGATCCAATGAATTCACAAATCATCAAGTTGGGGGTAAGTCTATCCCCCAAAGAGCAAGCCGATTACATTGCCCTTCTCAAAGAGAAGAAGGAGGTTTTTGCATGGTCCTACAAAGACATGTCGGGGCTAGACCCATAGCTAGTCATGCATAATCTAACGCTTGATCCGATAGTCAAGCCAGTTAAGCAAAAACTACGTAAGATGCACCCAATAGTAGCCTTAATGGTCAAATATGAGCTACAAAAGTTGTTGGATGCACAGTTTGTCATCTACGTGGATTACCCACCATGGTTGTCCAACATGGTACCCATCAAAAAGCTCGATGGGAGGATTCACATATGCACCAATTTTTGAGATCTAAACAAAGCGAGTCCTAAGGATGATTTCCCCTTGCCTAGCATCGATGCATTGGTAGATGCTACAACGGGCCATGAAATGCTTTCCCTCATGGATGGTTTCTCGGGATACAATCAGATTCGTATCAATCTCGAGGACCAACTAAAAATGGCGTTCACAATGCCTTGGGGGACATTTTGTTATAAGGTCATGCCCTTTGGCCTTAAAAATGCTGGCGCCACCTACCAACGTGCCATGACATACATCTTCCATGATCACATGCATAAAACTTTGGAAGATTACATGGATGATTTGTTGGCCAAATCTCTTTTGCGCCCAGATCATCTCGATGACTTAAGCAAGATCCTCGATCACCTCATTGAACATAAAGTCAGACTAAACCCCAAGAAGTGCGTATTTGGCATCACATCTAGAAAACTCTTGGGTTTCATAGTCTCAAAATGAGGAATCGAGGTAGATCCAAACAAATTCAAGGCAATCCTTGAAATGCTTCCCCCAACCACCATCAAGCAGCTCAAAAGCCTACAGGGAAAGGTCACATCAATCAAGCGCTTCATAGCGTAGCTATCTGACAAGTGTCGACCCATGAATAAATTATTGCACAAGGGGGTAGCATTTCACTGGGATGACGAGTGCCAGTCAGCCTTTGATGACATCAAACAATACTTGGCTTCACCACTAGTATTGGCACCACCTAGACCAGGAGTGTCATTCTACTTATACATCTCAGCTATTGAGGTGGCACTGGGCGCCATGCTAGCCCAAAAAATGAACTACACAAAGAACAGGCTAATTACTATCTTAGCCGCACCCTGGTCAGTTATGAACTTAACTATGCATACGTCGAGAAGCTATGCTTGGCAGTGGTATTTGCTACCAAAAAGCTATGCCACTACATGCTGAGCAATACGACGTATGTTGTGTCTAAGGAGAATCCATTGCGGTACATGATGAGTCATACTTATCATAGTAGCCGCACGATGAAATGGATCATGTTGTTGACGGAGTTTGACATCGAATTCATTGGACAAAAGTCCATCAAAGGTCAAGTCATCATCGATCAACTAGCAGAGGCTCCTCTCGAAGATGATCAGCCTCTGACCATAGAGCTACCCGATGATGGGGTCTTCCATGTTTCAGAATCGCCAGATTCTAATGAGCCTGAGTCACAAGCCGACATGACCCTATTCTTCGATGGTTCTAAATGTGAGCAAGGGGGTGGCATGGGAATTGTATTCTTCACACCGCAAGGGGCTCCAATGCCTCTATCATTTAAATTAGATTTCTCGTGCACCAACAACAATGCCGAATATGAAGCCTTGCTCATAGGTCTTCAAACAACAATCACCATGAACATCAAATGCTTGAACATCTTTGGTGATTCGTTGTTAATTGTCAACCAAGTAAAAGGGGTATTCCAATGTAAATGCCTAGTTCTGTAGGCCTACAAAGCCCTTGTGGACAAATTCTTAGCAAATCTTGAATGGTATGACATCGAGGCACTCCCTCGATCATCGAATCATTTTGTGGATACTATGGCCTCCTTGGGGTCACTAATCCCACAAGACCCTTCTGGTGAAATGACAACCATTCAAGTTAAAACATTATCACAATCCACGATGGAGCATGCAAGCTCTGACCTAATGCCAGGAATCCACCTGATCCAGATTGAACCATCTCAGGATAAGTTCTCTCGAATCCATGATTGTCTGAATCATGTCGACTAGGGGTCCTTGTTCTCCTCGACCCCTCTTAATAGCAACACAATACTATTCTTACAAGTTCTTTCCGCTCAGCTTTTGCTAGGGATGAACTACAAGAGGGATTGGTCATTCATACCATCGAGGTTTCTGATCAGCAGGATTGGTACACACCCATAAGAGACTACCTCAAGTTAGGTAACCTCCCACTTGGATTGACGCATGCCATGAAAAGATCATTTAAATAGAAAGCGGCAAAACATGTCTTGTTAGGAGACATTTTGTATCATCGAAGCTATGAAGGAATCCTCCTCCATTGCTTGGACCAGTAGGAGTCCACTTGGGTGATCACCCAAGCGCATGATGGTACATGCGGTGGCCACTTCAACGGTATGGCCATCGCAAAGTGCATTCTTCGCATGGGCTATTATTGGCCATATTTAGAGCGAGATTGTTGCGCATATGTAAATAAGTGCATGAAGTGTCAACACCATGCTAATTTGACACATGTACCTTCTCAGGCCTTGCAACCGATCCAATCGGCTTGGCCATTTTTATAGTGGGGCTTAGATCTAATCAGAAAGATCTCCCCTACATCGTCGAGTCATCACACGTTTATCATAACGGCCATAGAGTACTTCACCAAGTGGGTGGAAGCAATTCCGCTTACCTCTATGATTGGACCCCGCATTGCGGAGTTTATTTTACATAACATCATATGTCATTTTGGTATTCCATCCAAGATCATCTCGGATAATGGGACGTCATTCAAGAATAAATATGTGCATGCTTTGACAACAAAGTACAAAATTCAGCATAGTTTTTCAACACCTTATTATCCATAGGCAAATGGGCAAGCAGAGGCATCAAACAAAATGCTAGTTGCAATCCTCAAAAATATGGTCATAGATAGTCATAAGGATTGGCACATTCAAATCCCACTTGCCCTATGGGCTTATCGCACTAGCATTCGGATGCCCACTAGGGCAACTCCATTTTCGTTGGTGTATGGCTCCGAGGCAGTCATGCCTCTCGAGTTGGAAATACCTTCCCTATGCATATCAATGCAAGAGTTCATCGATGATGACACTACGCGATAGGCCTAGTTAGACCAACTTACGTTGCTCGATGAATGACGCGTCAATGCTCTCGAGCATTTACGTATCTATCAAGAGCGACTTAGGAAAGCATACAACATGAAAGTTCACCTGAGGGACTTTCAGGTTGGTGACTTGGTCTTAAAAGAGAACCAACAAAATTCTAACTTGCCGCCCCATCTAAGGGACAAGTTCATGGCAAATTGGTTAGGTCCCTATGTAATTGATAGTAAAATAGGACCTGGAACATACTGACTCGCCTCTCTTGAAGGAATCAAGGAACTAGAACCCTTGAACATCAGTCATTTGAGGCCATTCCACATTTAGAGAGCCATAGCCCACCCCAAAAGCTCCAAGGATTCTCACAATCGCTTGGTCAAACAAAAATGCTCCAAGGATTCCAAATCGCTTGGTCAACCTAAAAGCTCCAAAGGTAATCATAATCCTTTGGTCAAACCAAAAAGCTCCAAGGATTCCATAATCGCTTGGTCAACCTAAAATGGCCCAAAGGTATCAATAATCCCTTTGGTCAAACCAAAAGCTCCAAGGATTCTCACAATCGCTTGGTCAACCTAAAATGCCCCAAAGGTATCCATAATCCCTTTGGTCAAACCAAAAGCTCCAAGGATTCCCACAATCGCTTGGTCAACCTAAAATGCCCCAAAGGTATCAATAATCCCTTTGGTCAAACCAAAAGCTCCAAGGATTCTCACAATCGCTTGGTCAACCTAAAATGCCCCAAAGGTATCCATAAACCCTTTGGTCAAACCAAAAGCTCCAAGGGTTCCCACAATCGCTTGGTCAAAAACAAATATTCAAAAACAAACAAAAAATAAAATAATCAAAAATAACAAAAAAATTGCATCTCAATTCCATGCATACTCTTAAAAATCAAAATACAAAAATATAATAAATTGCATTAGGCATCGCATACATACATTGCATATTTGTTGGTCATACATGTCACAAGCACCATAGACTGTAATTGCTAGGCAATTCCATCATTTTCCACTTTCAATCCATTTTATAAACACATCCATCCAAGAAATAACACCATCCACATTTTTATCATAGTCAGTTGTCTCCTAATGTATTTAGGGTTTTCGTCATTCAATTGTCTTTAAATTTCTAGCCAAAAATTGTACAAAGTCAGACAAATTTTACAAAGGTAGAGTTTTACTTGGATCACACTTCGTTACGTAACATCCCTACACAAGTTAAAACACATAAAAAATTCCCAAGTTGTGTGAATGCAAGAGAAACCTACAAAGTAGTCTAGGGTACCATAGGTGAAAGGTTAGCCTGTTCATCCCCCTGTGTGAATGGTTCAAGAATGCTGAGAATTGACAAAAGGACAAGCTCTTCCCCATCCAATTCCCCATAATAAATAGTGGTTTTCACCACTAACAAAAATCCCAAAACACCTTTGATCCCCAAAGTCGTAAGGATTCGTACTACATGCCCTGACAAGGATGGGTAGTCATCCCCAAGGCCTAAAAGGATCAATGCCATTACAAAAATAAAAAAAAAATAATAAAATCCCAAAACACCTTTGGTCCCCAAAGTCATAAGGATTCGTACTACACACCCGACAAGGATGGGTAGTCATCCCCAAGGCCTAAAAGATCAATGCCCTTACATAATAACATCCCCAATCACCTTTGGTTCCCAAAGTCATAAGGATTCGTACTACACGTCCCTGAACAGGATGGGTAGTCATCCCCAAGACCAAAAGGATCAATGCCATTCATAAGCCAAAACCTACGAGCTCAACTTTGCAACCTAAAATGCAAAATCAAATAACAGTGGTTATCACCACTATTCAAATCCTTGCTCAAAAAGAAAAACAAAAGAGAAAAATAAATAGTGATTTTCATCACTATGTATGCGAGCAAGTATCCCAACAAGTTGAGCAACCGAAAGATGCTTGAACTTGAATCCTTGGAATTCTCAGCATTCGAAAAACCATCTAGGTGATCCTCATTACGGGTTTGGTGGACAACCTACCTGACAATGGTGGTATCCTAAATGCATGACGATATGTCTATCACATTAGCTTTGCATGTGAGCAGACCAATGTTTGCATGTGGATGAGCTAGCTTATGGTACCTTAGATTGTCCCATGGATTAATCTTACTAAATACAACAACGGAGTTAGTGGAGCTAATTAGGTGATCCTCGATAGGTTTGGTTGACAGCCTATCTGGCACTGGTGGTATCCTGACAAATACCACATAAACGAACTCAATTGCACACACAGGGATGTGAAATAACTTGGTCAAACTCAAGTCTGATTCGTACCTTGTTCAAAAGTCTTGTGAGATAAATGTACAGTCTTGGCTAGTTAGTTAAAATATCTGAATCTCAGAAAACCTTAACTACATTTTAAAACAACTGGTACATTTCATTACTTACATCACCATCAAAAAATACGAAAAATACCAAAACAAAATTATCACATGCAAAGTCATTCCACAAAGCAATCACATAGTACAGAAAGCCAGTAAATCTTGTACAGTCTATGGTGCCATCGACAAGTTATCAACAAATCATTTCATTCATTCCATATGCATACATCATATAATTAGAAACATCGCATTCATAATAACACATGCATACATCATCATAAATAAATGTGCATAAAAATAAAAAATAAATCATGACAAGTGTATAACCAAAAAGAAAAGTCATGTATATATATCATCAAAATGCTCAGGCTACAATAAGTCGGTCCTCTGACCTCACAAAACAAAGCAAAAACTCAAAAACCCCCAAGCCTAGGGCATCGGCCACCATGATCATGCAGGATCGGTGCGACGGGAACTACCCCCATGGTGTGGGTCCTATGGGACCTCTCAAGGTGGCTGCTGCTAGCCCTCGCATCATGCCCACTAGCGCCCCCCTCATCCAGCTACCTATGATGAGAGGATGCTGACTGCTTAGTATCACTGTCTCTCATTCGACGTGAAGATCCACCTCTAGGGAGCTCAGGTAACCGCCCATCGAGGTGGATAATCTCTGCCTCCAACTCCATCCGATGCTGAAACAAATCCATCTCCCATCGATGGTATGTAGCCAATACATCATCATGTTGTGCTAACTACATTCGTAGGAGATCCCTCTCCTATGAAGCATCGGTGTCCCCATCCCATCGATGGTACGTAGCTAATGCATTCTCCTACTCTACCAATTGAGTCCATAGGAGATCCCTCTCCTATAGAGCATCCCCAAGCTCCTCATCCCATCTCTAAAGTAGATCCTCCAATCATGCTATCTCAGCATGATACCTAGCCTCCATATCCCCTAGGACTGCCTGAGGCATAGGCATATCCGAGACGATGGGCTGCTCTAGCACCCACTGCTTCGGGACGTCCTACGTGTTCGGCTGCTCTAAAACTCCAAAATCATCCCCCATAAAATCATCAACCTCCACCATGTCCTCATCCTCTAGTGGAGCCCCCCAACCCTCTCTGGATGCCTCTACACCCTCCCCACCTACTTTTGTCGAGACCTCCTAGAGGCCCCTCACCTCGCCACCGTCGCAACGTCCACCATTGGTCATACTCAACGGTCACCTCGATGTTGTCCACGTTAGGGACATCGATCATAGCATCTGACTCCTCACCAAGTGGCTCGATGATCGGCCAGGCCAGAGTCCTCTCGTCGCCCCGACGTCGATAGATCAAGGGCTCACTAGGCAACCCCTGGTGCACCCCAAACTATCATGTCACTCGAACGTATGAGAAGTACTCCTGCTCGGTCTCGTGTCGCCCGATCAGCCATCTCCCCCTATGCACCCATCGAAGCCACTCTCCAGCCTTAGGCTAGGCTGGACAGTCTCGGTATGGGTGCCAGAACACCTCCCCTGGAGCAAGTCGAGCGAAGGCATCGACATAGTGCCCTACGACACCTGCCCACCATCGACTCTACCCCTGCTCCTCTGACCTCCACCATAGAGCCGCATACCCTATCTCCCTATCCACCATCTCTGCTCGAGTGGTCCATGGCAAACCCTGTGGCCGCTCCATAGCTATGTGCTGCCACCCCCAGCATTACAATAGGTAGTTGCACCCAATCCCCTTTCACCTCTGATAGTGGACCTCGTACAACTCATCATAAAGCTATGCCATAAGCGTCTGTCCCCACCTCATAATCAAGGGTGCCTCCATTGGACACTCGACCAATCTGAACACTACCTCCAATAGGTTCCAAGGGAACCTCACCTGAGGAGTCGGGCAGCAACATGTTGGAGATGAGGGTCATCAGTAATGCATGCCTCACCCCCAACACGCCCCTCTCTAGCCACCATCACACCAAGATACCACCAATCAGGCAATCCCCCTCTGCCCTCTCCATCGGACTATCCACCCCCATCTCCACCCCATGCTCGAAGCACCGTGTCAGCACCACCGTCCGTTGATCACGTGGAGTAGTCCGAATAGGAAGCCCGTCTATCAGAATCCATAGAATTCGATAGACATCCTCAAGAGTCACTGTCATCTCCCTTGTTGGGAGATGAAAGGTATTAGTCCGGGGATCCCACAAGTTGATCAGAGCCATCAAGATAGGCCCGATCCCCCACCACAGGCTCTAGTCGAGTCACCTGCTTGAGCCCAAGGGCATCAAGCCACTCCCAGTCTACCATAGTCAGTGCCTCTCGTGCTTCAAAGAACACCGTCGGCACACGGTACCGGCTCTTCACAACCTGCAAAAGAAAACAAAACAAAAACATTAAAACATGACAAAAAAAAACAATTGTACAACACTAAAACAATATACAAATGTATACAAACAAAAACATTTAATAAATATACAAAAAAAACATATAAAAAAAAATTAAAAATTAATAAACAAAATAAAAAAAAAAAATAAAAATTTTAACCTAGGGTTTTTAACTCTAGTTTAAACTAAAAAAAAAATAAAAAAAAATTTAACCTAGGGTTTTTAACTCTAGTTAAACAAAAAAAAAAAAAAATTAAAAACAATTGAATCCTAGGGTTTTTAACTCTAGTTAAAACTGATAAATAAAAAAACAAAAAATCAAAAAAAAATTTAACCTAGGGTTTTTAACTCTTAGTTAAACTGATAAATAAAAAAACAAAAAATCAAAAACAAATTTTGTTACCTAGGGTTTTTAACTCTTAGTTTAAAATAAAAAAAAAAAAAAAAAAAAAAAAAAAAATTAACCTAGGGTTTTAATCCTTAGTTTAAAAAAAAAAAATAAAAAAAAAATTAACCTAGGGTTTTCATTCTAATCTAAAAAAAAAAAAAAAAAAGTTAACCTAGGGTTTTACCTTAGTCTAAACGATAAAAAAAAAACAAAATAAAAACAAAAAACTAGTTTACAAAAAAAAAAATTAACCTAGGGTTTTTTAACCTAGTTTAAAACAAAAAAAAAAAAAAAAAAATAAAGTTTAACCTAGTTTTAAAATAAAAAAATAAAACAAAATAACAACTAGGGTTTTAACCTAGTTAAACAAAATAAAATTAACTAGGTTTAAAAAAAAAAACAAAAAAAGTTTACCTAGGGTTTAACCTTAGTCTAAACGAAAAAAACAACAATAAAAATATTTTTTTAAGTTTTCGAATCTTAGTTTAAACTAGGGTTTTTTTTTTAGTTTAAAAAAAAAAATAAAAAAAAAACAAACAAAAAAACATTTAACTAGGGTTTTCATTTTTAAATCGAAAAACAAAATACAAAAGAAAAAAAATTGCGGTTTTAAACTGTAAAATAAAACAAGGCAAAATAAAGAGGAGGAGCACTTACCGGTCTCGCTTCGGCTCCACCACTTGATGATCCGGTCCATGAACTCATGGTGTCCGAGAAATTTGATAGCGCTCCGCTACGCGAACTCGACCTCCTCCTCCTCACAGCTCCCAAATGCTAGGAAAAACAAATGCAAATGAGCCCAAAACCTAGTTTTGGCCCTTAAATAGGCTTTTAGGCCTGTAATCGTTCCACCCTGGGATGAGCACTCTAGTTAGCACTCGTCCCACCCTGGGATGATTACTAAACTGGTATTCGTCCCACCCAGGGATGATTACAGAGCAAGAAATTCAAAAACAACAAAAATTGCACCAAAATGCACAAAAAAATAGCAATAAACTTGTCGAACAAAGGGGCCTTTGTGCCTATGATTCTTGGCATGCAAAATTGATGTTGGGGTCACAAATCCTCACTATCCTACTCCCTAAGAAGGCTACCATAGCTGGACCACTCCATGGGAGGATGGATTTTTGAGAATTTCATCCCCAAATGACGTCACAAAAAGGGTCAAAACCCACCCAAAAATAGCAATAACATTGCCGAACGAAGGTGCCTTTGTGCCTGACATTCTTGGCATCCAAAATAGATGTTGGGGTCACAAATTGTCACTATCCTACTCCCTAAGAAGGCTACCATAGCTGGACCGCTCCACGGGAGGATGAATTTTTGACAATTTTAGCTCCAAAATGCGTCACAAAAAGGGTTCAAACCCACCAAAAATAGGTCAAAATGTTCGAAAACTGCATAAGCATTCAACGAAAAACAACTGAAGGCACCCTTACAAAAGTCATCTTGGGTCAAGCGACTCATCGCTTTTCTCATGTCGGTCATTCCCTCATCGATTCGTCGCTTGAGGGGGTAGTCACACTTAGTCACCAATCAACAAAAACACACCCAATCAAGGAAATGGCACGCATTCAAAGGATCATTGACAAAGACAATCATGCCCCTACTTGGGGCAGCAAACAAGCAATAATCACAAGCTGATCAAACACTTGGCATTCTAGAATCATGAACTCAAGGTTCCCATAGACAAAAGGTTGCGCCCTTTGCCTATTCATGACTGAACAATGTCCAAGATCAAGTAACACCTCACTAAAAAAGGTTAACACTTGAATTAAGCTCCTTAGCTCGTCAAAAGCAAGGATTCAAGAATGCGTGCCCTTTCCATACTTGGGGCATCAAAAGTTGGTTAGGTTACTAAGAAACCCTAATCATTAGTGCTTTGGTTATCTATTTTTGCTCAGCACTGCGCCACGCACAACGCATCCCAAAAAGGGGCATCTGTAGACACCAAAACAACACCAATCCGATTATGTGATGACAAGCACTGATCGAATTGACATACATAGCCCCTAGGGCAGCCCCTAGAGGTTAAACAGTGGTCCTAACCACTCCCACAATAGTTTGGAAGGTCAGAGGTCAATTTGGCACCTTTTTAGCACTTTGCTCCCTACTCGTCCCACCCTGGGATGATTACAAACTGGTATTCATCCCACCCTGGGATGATTATCAGCATTCATCCCAGGGTGGGACGATTAGCAGGTTTGACTAGCAAAAATTCAAACCTCGATAGGTCCGCCACTTAACTGCACCTTCAGGGCATGCAATTGCGAGGAACGACTTCAAATCAAGAGAGAGGGACTTCAGTCATGCATGCCTTGATTATGGAGGCCTCATGCAAAGAGACTCTAAATCAGGGAATAATATTTTCTCCCAAAATAGGGCAAGCAAGTCAAGTGGCGCCCTCGCATGCGCATTCAAAGAGAGAGACCCTAGGTCTATAAATTGGTGAGTCTTCTCACCCCAAAAAAGGAATAGAGAGGAGCATTTGGAGCAATGGAGTGCTGCCGAATTACATCCTCACCCATCATTTGTGCTTCTTACATCCTTGATCTCTCTTTTGGAAGGGAGGTTATTGGGTGATTATTGGAAGCGCAATCTGAACCCAAACCTAAAAATTTGGCCACAATACCCCACCAAATTTTTTGACACAACCCCATAAGAGGTTTTGGACCCATCCCAAGTGGATTGGTGCCGAAACCAAGTCCCAAACGGTGGGCGTCCTGCCCCCGGGTGCCCCCGCACTACTGCAGTTCTAATCGCCCCACCCCGGAGTGATTAGAAATCTGTGGTAGATTTCCCTACTTTTTCTTTTGCATTTGATTCTAGGTTACTTACATATGCTGCTATTCAAGTTTCATGTGATTCTGACAAGTTTTGGCTATGATTTTATCATTTCTCGCTTTCGCTAACATACAAGGAGCATCATCGGATACAGGGCAATCGAGGCCGAATTAGCAAAATCCGACCTTCTGGGTCATCCCAAAATGCCCCGTTTTGCCTAACCCCAACTTTGCAGGTGTTTTGGAGGCCTCTGGACTGGACATTTAGGAGGTGGCTTTCTGACAGCTTATGACAGTCCTAATCGTCCCACCCCGGAGCGATTAGAAATATGTGGCAGATTTCTCGACTGTTCCTTTTGTAGTGGGTTCCTGGTAATGTTTTATTGCTTCTGTCAAATTTTTAGCTCATTCTGATATGTTTTAGTTATCGTTTTAATCATTTTATGCATGCACTAACCGTAGGCCTTGGGGATCGCATGTTTCTCTCCATCCGCAGGTGCTACTAACCATTTACTATTTCTCTGAACGTAGGATCTCGACACCGGAGGGGCAGCAAGGAACCATAGACACATTCACGCAAGCGGCGATGACGTTTGGTCC
Organism: Wollemia nobilis; assembly: GCA_028583015.1. Lineage (NCBI taxonomy): Eukaryota > Viridiplantae > Streptophyta > Pinopsida > Araucariales > Araucariaceae > Wollemia > Wollemia nobilis. Next base: position 5,656,159 of record JAQPPZ010000676.1, on the reverse strand, counting down.
ACCCATTTTCAATGTGGGCACGCGGAAGATCTCAAAGGGGAATGTATCATTCATGGTGTAACCAAACTATGTCCGACGCTCCTAGCCCCTGAAAAGGGAGGAGACGTATTGTAACCCGATTTTGAGCAAATTAATAAAATAAAGGGCCGCACTTTTACACTTGCTTTAAATCTCGTTTCAGTTCGTTGGTTTTCCTTCTTTTCATGCATTCTCGTTCGTAGGACTTAGCGTTACATTTCCCTTTCGTTTTGCTTCCGTATCCTCGTGCTTTTAGAAGGAGATCAAACCCTAGCATGAAAAAATGCAAAAAATTTATAACAATTCTCTAAAGTAGATGATGGATTTTGACCTTGGTACACCTTAACAAGTATTTTTATCTACTATCTACTTTTTTAGATAAAAGTAAAAGTTGTTTTTAGATTTGTGTCTATGGTTTTTTCAAACACAAAGGTTTGGGTAACCATAAAAGAATAAATTTTTAATTTGATAAAAATTCACAATACTTGTCATTTGGGTAGGCGATAGTCTGTGCAAGTTAGAACTTAGTGGAAATACAAATGGAGAATAATAGTGGGGTTTCACAGGTCTTAAAGTACAACCCAAAGCTTTCTCATGAATGGATAATAGAAGAATAATATATTCTAGAAGAGGGCCTTCAATATTTTGAAGGAGAATCCAACATGTTTAAATATCTTAAAACTACTACACTTTTACCAAAAAAATAGTACGAGATGTTGCACTAAGGTGTAGATGGATGTCATAGATGTCTAAGATCTCAACATTAGGATTGAAGAAGGAATCAAGGAGATAAAAATAGGACAATAAGAAAGATGGATCACTACTACAACTACCATTGCAAATGTCAGATTCATCACATAACCTTTGGTTTCAATATGTATCATCAATAAGATGTATTAGCTCATTAGAGGGTTTGAAGGAGGTATTTATAGAGGGTTTGTTGGTAATTTCAATGCAAAATATAGCAATGGTTAAGACGAAAAAATATGAGAATAATAGACTAGGGCTATGGTCACTAAGGATGGATTCATCATCACATGACATGTATTTTAATTCTAAGGTTGTAAAGACATAGGCTACGAGGATAGATTTTTGGATTTTTATTTAGCAAGACTACCACCCTAGTGATACAAATAGAGGGTGATAAAGATAATGATACATTATCTATCGAGGCTATTTTTGGTAATGCAAACACTAATGGAGAGTCCTCACACCTTGAGGCTATAAGGAGAATGCAATATTTTGAAAAGGAATGAAGATTTAGGGTAATTTTAGAACAAGATCATGAAGAAGAAGCAATGGACTACTTGATGGATCCTTATGAGGATTTCTCCATATTTTATTGTGGAAGATAGTTTGAAATAAGAAAGTTTCCTTTAAAAGAATTTAAAAATGGGCCTGACCTAATGATAATTTTATAGAAAGACATACAACTCTTGGATAAGAGTGATGATTTGGATAAGTCCTCTTTAGAGTAAGTTTAAAATAGGCAACAACTCTCTGATCAGGTCTATAAGGGATAATATAATAATTTGAAAATGAGTAAATCCAAAAAAGAGTCCCTTGGAAGCATGTAAAAAGGCAACCAAGTGCATTCGATGGAAGAGTAATAGAGAAACATTAGTTCTAGGAGAAGATGTAAAATTGGAGAAAATCATTGAACTCTAAAAAAAAATACTTATTGGAAGGTTCTATGGGCATGCAATTTCTAAAACATCCTTGGCAGATTGGATGGATAGGGAATGGATGGAAGTTCTAGGGTATGTGCCTAGGTTTTTATTTCTATTAAGAGTATGGTTTTTATTTTAGATCAGGACTAAGGAATATGTGGTAAATATTATGTTAGAGAAATGGTTTTGGAGGTCAATTTTGTTAATTCTCAAATTGTGGGACCCTTATTTTGACCCTAGGACCACTCAAATACCTTTTCACCCTATATGGGTAATGTTACTAGGGTTGCCATTAGAATTTTTGTCTAGAGATATTTTCCAAGCCATAGGTAAGTACATTGGTTCTTTCTTGGAGGTGGATGAGAGGTATCAGTCCTCATGCATGAGGACAATGGTTATAATTCTTGTTTATGGACTAGAGATATGGATTGGTGGGAGGAAATTTTGTTGAAGTATAAAAAAGGGATACATGTTCAAATCCTAGACTATATTGGTGTACCTTTTAGGTGTGCACATTGTCATAATTATGGGCATATTGCAAGGGATTATTATTTTAATTTTTTAAGGAAGTTTTAGCATCATAAGGAAGACATAGGGATCTTTAAGGGTGAGAATGAAATACAATTTTTTCTTCAAGAACATAACTTACAATTCGATTATATTATTGAATCATTGTATAAGGAACACAAGCTAGAAAAATGAGGGAAAAAATAGAAAAAGTAGAGAAGGTGGAGACAAATATCTTTATGCCAGATCAAGTGATGGATTCACAATCATCTCATATTAAAGTAAGTCTAGGATTCTCAGAGCAAAAGTTGGATGTCATTCTCTTAGACCCAGATACAAGATTTCAAAACAAATCTAGTATCAAATATCATACAAAGTATCCACTAGAAAAAGGTAAGGATGCAATTGAGGGGAAAGGAGGACCCTTAAATTCCTTTTCCTTGAAGGAAGTAGATCCAAACCTTGGATTAGACTCTGGTAAAATTTTTAATAATGCTTCATAAGAAAATATCTTTGAAATTGCTTCCCCTCTTCAATTTTCTTGTGATCAAGAAGGTTTTGTACCTTCCTTGAAGAAATTTAGTTTACTCTGATGTGACTATTAAAGGAAGAAGATGCCTAAGGTTAAGATCCAAAGCTTTGGAAATTATCTTGTAACTAACATTCAAAAAAGTAATAGTCCTCCAATTAGTAATTAAATTTGGGTCCCCTTGCTTGGGTATGAATTTGATACTGCCCCTATTAATAATTGCTCCTAAAGAGCCTACTCAAAGAGCCTCTAGATAAAATTTATGCAGATCAAGACCAACTAAGTCCCAAAGACCCTTGTAGAACTCATAGGGAAAGCCATCCATACCTAACGCTTTGTCATTTACCATTTGAGATAATGCATCCTCCAGATATTTAAGGGAGAGTATTTTATCACACCCTAATCTTTGAGACTATGAAATATTAACTAGTACAACTACCATACAAGCTACCAATGCTTGCTCTCACTCAAGGGAATAAGCTTGAGAGAAAAATATTAGTATAGTACTTAAAAAAAGCATTAATCATCTCACGAAGAGAGGTAAGCCTTATTCCATTATATTGAATGGTCTTGAGTTGAGTAGCTTGCCTAAGAGGGTAGATCCTTTGAAAAAATTATTTGGTGACCCTATCACCAAATTAAATCCAATGAATTCGAGCTCCAACGACTAGATGGAATTCTAGATTTCAAAATGTTTGGGCTACATATGTTGAGCCCAAGAGTTTTTTTTTGCATGGAGCTTGTTGTGTCAAGGCCTTCTCTTAGGGGAACATTTGAAGCACCTTAGAATTCCTGATCATAAATGTCATTTTTGTGGTGTTCCCGAGTCTTGTATTCACCTCTTTTTTGAATTGCAGATCTAGGTAATCTTGGGAATGGATTCTTTCTTTTTTTCCCCATTTACAATTTCAAGAGTTTCTTAGCCCCAAACTCTTCTTTGTGACTCTTTTACTTTGTCTCTCCCACTTTTTGAAGTGTGGAAGGTTTTCAATATTAGCCTACTCTTTCATATTTGGAAGGCCCATAATAGATTTTTTTTTTGAATAGTGTACACCTTCTATCACATTTAATCATGCTAAAAAATTAGAAGTTTTTAATTACATGTAGCTACAAATATGTATTCAAGCCAACAAAGTTATTATGGATTTGGATCATATGTATGTTCTTATGGCACACTGTTCCAATGCTCCATGTACAATCAACTGGATCCCCATAGAGCACACTTCTTAGGAGCATTTTCAATATCGCTCTCACCATTGACCTCCATCATATACAAGAAATGCTCTCATAGATAGGCACTAGTCCTATCCCTCACTAGTCAGGAAGCATCCTAATGTTGACATTGCTTGTTAATCTTACCAAGAGGGAGGGTGGGATTATTTTCAACCAGTTTCTCCTAGGCCAATTTTTGGTTGGAGCAATGTGGGTATTGAAGGCCTTAATCGTGATGTAGAGGGATGGATTGCCATCCCATAATCACTAGCAGTTTAACTAGGACAACACACCAGGGCACATTAATCCATATGATATGTTTTCTTTGATATAATGATAATCAATGATTATGATTGATAAACTTATGTTTTTTTGGTGGATTTGTTTGCCAACCCTTGCCAATGAGGGTTAGTTTGATTCCCCATGGGGTGTGTTAACCCACCCACTTTTTTTTATTGTAAAGGTTGTTATCTTAAATTAATATAAATTTGCTTTTTTCATCCAAAAAAATTAATTCCTTTATATATCCTAAAATTTGACCAATTTACTTAATGAAACTTATAACTTCGTATGTCTTTGAATTAGAAAATATTTCTCTTAAAAATATTGCCTAAATAAATAATTAACATGTTCCTTCCTTTAATAATTTTAAAAAATAAAACTTTATATTCACTGTGGTGCCATGTATCAAATCAACTTAAATTAGGGTAATCTTCAGGTACTACATAGAATTTTATGTGTTTTAAGCTCTATAAATTTCATTACATTTTGAATAACAATTTTCATGGTATTCCAATGGAATATATTTGTGCTTAGGAACTTAACATTTCTCTTAGTCTCCTCCTCTACTCTCAAGCTCCTATACTACTTGTAGGATCCTCTATTGCTCTTAAAATATTCCACTACTATTAAGCTCCTTGATTGCTCTTAGTCGATCATTAATTGCATACATGTTCCTCCAAAAAAATTCCTCTATTTCTATCACTTTGTATCTACTCACATTCCTCTCCAATCTCTATCCAAAAATTTGCTTTAGAAACTTAGATGCTGCTATCATAATCCTCAATCTTCTTCAATACCATCTTCTCCAATCTTTAATGTTCTCTAGCTAGGTTATGATGTGTCTCCTCAAATTTTTAATTTGTTGCCTCTCAAATATTCTCTAGTATCCACCAATTAGCTCACATTCTTCTTTTTCATCCTTTTATAATTCTCACATCCAAACACTTTTGTCTTCTTCCTTACTACAATATTTATCTCTTCTCTAATTTTCTCCTCTTCTGCAATCTTCTCTTCTTCTCAGTATTCCTCTTCACTCTAGATAGGACTTTCTAAAGTGGATCTAATACCATTATTAGCAAATGGACCTAGAGATAACACAGGTCCAATTTTACAATATTGTAAGACTCGTGTAAATAATCACAAAACACTCACAACATTAATATTGCACAAAATAACTCTTTATTGATAATCAAAATCTCACAATGAAAACATCATTTAATTGATTACATAGCATGGAAATTTATCTCTAATGTATAACTTTATATAATAAACTTTTCAATACTCTTGACTATTTCTCTCCTCAAGCTCACAAGAGATGTAACCTTTCACATGCCTCACATTATGACAAAGTATCTCATGATTACATAATCTCTCACTATTTATATTGACACATATTATATGACTCTTCTCTTCCACACTTAACACCTATCACTTGAAAAATATCACTCATCATACATAAACACTCTTCATAACTTGATACCTAAATTGACACAAATATTAAATACACTCCTAATATAATTAGTTATAATAGTACTCAATGGTATCAAATAATATAATACCTCTAACACAAACAATTTTCATACAATAAAAAATTTATGTACATGATATCACATTATGATGAAAATATGAGATGCAAGAAATTTTGACACACATAATAATTAATAAATATGATACCTTATGAAAGTATACATGACATTTAAATTATTTGATACAACAAGAAGATCACATGATGTCTCCATAGAAGGAAAACATAGCATGAATACTATAATATTTATATTACTCAAGCATTCATTTAGTGCACAATTGAACTTGCTTAATAAAAAATATAAATACTTATACATAGGAGAACATAAATATAACAATAAGAAAGATACATTATGAAATACTCTAAAGCTTTCATCATAACACAATAAAGGCCAATTGGCTCATGTGTGATTCAAACACTTTTAGATCCATATGACATATGTCAAACAAGGCTCTATTATGATAAAGTAAAATTATAATACACCTTATTTCCTTGTAAATGAATATAATAATTAAATATTATAATCATATAAAATACACAAAATCTATATATGTTGTACTAGAATGATCGTATTTTGATACAAGAAGGGGTTACAATATTTCTTTAAAAAAAAATGATATGACAATAATTCTTTGACAAAAAGTAAATGAAAGTATTTTATTGGTACAATAAGAATAATTTATTTTTATCTGTGCTTAGTTACATATATAAACTCATTTTAAATTTATATTTAATTTATTATTGTTTATTTAATCATGAAGTTCATATGATATTTTTGGAATATTTCTTAGGTGTCTTTACTAGCATATATATGGTAGATAGTATAATTTTAAATATATATTTTTTTCTTTAGGACACTTGAACGAAATGTTACTGATAAAATAACGAAGAAAATGATAAGGGATGATAAGAAAGGAAAAATAATGAAGGCCCATAGTCATGGTTTGGTATATAAATCAAAAGGTACAATGGAAAAACAAGTAAGCAAAAGTGAGTATGGTGCCCCTTATAGGAAAGCAACCACAACATGTGTAAGGTAATAATAATAAAAACATGAGATAAATATGAAGGAATAATTCTCCTTTATTAAAGAGGGCTCATAACATGCAAGATCATGCACCTTAATTAATAGATTATATTAGACTAATGGTATAATAAGATTGATATGATATTATATTGATCATCCCATAAGCAAGTCACCAAAGAGGGAGTAAAATTATATGAAAAATAAGACATACTTTTATAGAAACACATGGGGTAGCCTTAAGAATCTAAAATTATCTAAGACCATATTCTACCCTTTTCCTCTTAAGATTTTAATAGTATAAAGTATTACTTTTGATGTATAGGGGAAACTTCCCCAATTAGGTATAATCCCAATGCAATGGCAACCTCAATGGTTTGAATAATTAATCCCATAATTGCAAGATCAAGATATCTTAAAAAGTGATACCAAGCAAAATAAATAATAAAAAATTTGACCAAAGACAAAAAAAACATAAACAAAAAAGAAAAATAGATCATTTATCAAAAATTTGATGTGATTACCATATTTTGAAGAGCAATATTAACACTATTATATGGTGTTGCTCCTCAAAACAACATAAAATAAGAGCATATTAAAAATAATTATGATGTATTTGTAAAATGTGATAAATTACTCAAATTTTAAAGTAGATATATAACGTAAGTCCAAAATATCAAAACAAGAAACTAAAAGAAGGTAGAAGACACTAGGCATAAAAACATTTAAATGGATAGAGTTAGTATGATCATCTAACTTATGTTATGGCTTCCAATGTTAGTGTAGTAGAACCATAGATTTAATTGACCAAATATGCACCTATTTATTTGTGAAATGAATTTACCTTTTCTTTTTTATGATTTTTTCAAGCTTAAGAACAATGTCTACTATATGAAATTTGGTTCTTATAAATTTGGTTGTATTATAAAGTAGGAAGGAACTTCTCAATTTAAGGTAGAGAGCTTGACTAGGTGATTCTCATGATACTCTTGGTGATATTTTTTGTGATCCATAAGGTGCTTCAAAGAATTTTAAAAAATAAGGGATTTAAATCTCAATAGACAAGACATATTTACTACCATACATTGAATAAAAAGGTGTGCTTCATATGAACATATGAATAATTCTAAAATACATCCATAACACAAGATACAACTTTAAGTTTCAATGTTTGTATAAGTCTTTATTTACTATGTAAAATACTTTATCCAACAATAAAATACTAAAAGAAATTTTTTATATTATTGCATTAGTTTTAAATCTTTAGATTTTAAAGGTGAGACACAAATATCATGTATGATATTTGATATTTATTTAGTTTTCTAAATACCAATATGAATGTAAAGAAAATAGATTTTTCTAAGTTGAGAAAGTCTTAAATGAGGGAAATAATTATCTAGAATTATAATATATGGTGAGAAAACAATTTTGACTAGAACTATTTATACACCCTATAATGTATTTATAGGTATCAAGAATATTATAAATTGATATATTATTAGTATATCAAGATTAAAATGATTAATATAGAATAAAAATGAGACCACTTCCACAAGTTGATCCTATGGCTATAAAAATATTTTAAATATTCCATCATATAGAATATTATATTTCTCTACTCTATATATGCATCACTTGAGTCTTGAATATGTATGGAATAATATCACTTATGGATGCAATTAAAAATAGTAGCACATGTTATGACCAATGATTCATTGAGGAATAAATATGAGACATTAAGATATGGAAATAGAAAAAGATGATGCAATTAAAAATAGTATCTCATATTATAATAATTATCCAATAAGGAGTATAGAGAGAGAGACTATGACACATATAATAGCTACACATAGGAATAAAACATAGGTAACCTAAAGAAAAGTAGACATATACATGGAAATCATCTTCTTCTCACCATATTAACTTAAAATCTTAGATATGCACATGTAATTTGGAAAATCCATAATATATATGAATGATTAAAATAAACTTTACCTATACTGTATCTTGACTACATTAAAATTATAGTTTAACAATATGCAAAAACATTATAATAAATTATATGTTATCTAACAAGATTTAAATGTATATATTTTCTTAAAAATATATACAATTTTAACTATTTAATTCTATCTTATATTATTATTATATTTTCATTCAAAAAAGTTTTTTTTAATTTTATTTAAAATATTACAATGTTTTTTTTACTAAGGTAGAAGAAGAAGTGTTGAAAGGTACCCCAAACCTTTTACAATAAACATCAAAAAATTAGATTTACACTTCAAATATGGTTCAAGAAATAAGGTTTCAGACCTTAAACAAGAATATCAAATAACCTAAATACTATATAATTTTTTGATTTCAAGATCATTAAATATTACAAAATATGTAACATACAATGATCATTAAAGATTACAAAATATGTAACATACAATGAACAATCAACAAACACATAAAAAGCTTAAAATTTTTGTTGGGCCTTGAGCCTCAAGATCCTCCTTTTTAGGTCCTTCAAGTAATTTTTTGCTTCTTTTATTTTCCCAAGAACAATTGGAGCAAACATTTTGACGAGTCAAAAAGGTCTTTCAAAAAGTAGTTTAGAATGTAGGTCTTTTAGTATGTAGTTCTAGTCCCTTATTCATGGCTCTAGTCAATGAGACTCTCATGGAAACATATTACTTATCAGGATCAATCATGTTATATTTCATCCTGATGCTTCGATTGTTGGTACAAATAATGACTGATGTTTTTTAGGTAGACTCAAAAAAATGAGTATTGGGACTTAGAGAAGCCCCACATACTAGCTCCAGTTCTATTCAGAAACAAGATGCAACATGTAGCTCACAAAATAATGATTAGTAAAAAAACCAAGAATAGAGTAGACCAAACCAGAAAGTGGGGTTCGCTAGAGGCATAATCTTGTTCACTTAATAACACATGATCCAGTTCCAAAATAAAGAATCCACCATTGTTGGAGACTCATTTTCAAGTCATATTTTCTTTCCTTAATCCCTAATCTTATTCTTGTAGCAATCAGGTATGTTCGAAATCCTCCCTCTAGATGAATAGTAAAGCTTTATGCATAAAAAAATTAAAACCCCCTAGCAAATTTAATCTTTGATCTCATTTTTTTCATCATCCTTGGATTCACTATTAATTATTTCTTGAACACTATGAGGGAAGATTAACTCCCAACACTATAATTCATCCAAAGATACACCCATGTTTGCTGGAAAATCAGCTGTCCCATTAGCCTCTTTGTAGACATGGTCAATATGTACTTTTTCAAGGAACTCTAATTTAGTGTTAATATCATTTATCATATTTACTTTATTTCATCCTGGAGGGTGTTTTCCATTCAAAATATTAATTATCTTTTATGAATCTTCATCTATTATTAATTTTCTCATATTTATCTTACAAAGAAGTAACACACCCATAAAGGTTGCTCTAGCTTCAACAACATGGCTTGTTTGATCTCCTAGAGGCTCTACATAGGCCAAGAGTGGTCTACCTCAATGATATTGAAAGATACCTCCAGCTCTACAAATCCTAGGATTTCCTTTTGCCGCTCCATAAAATTTCAATTTTATCCATCCACTTGGAGGTCCTTTCCATTTTGAATTGGTTTATGGATGAACTAAGGATGAACAGGAATTATGATAATTAGAAACTAACCCCCAAAATCTAGCAATTTCTTTCTTTAGGTCTAGTTCAAAATTTCTGTTGAACTTCATGATACCTAAATTTTCTAACAATGCACTTAAAATTCTATTTGCCACTGATGTGTAGTTTCTCTTCTTGTCTTTGAAGATCCGAATGTTCCATTATTTCCATACCCTCCATAAAACATGTGGAAGACTTAACCTCCATAATATTTGTAACTTTTACTTTTAAATAAAAACTCCCATTGAAGATAAAGATCAAAGAGATACTTGGGGAGAACCCACTCTACCTGGATGTTCTTCAGAATCTTATTTAGAAGCTCAAATCACTCATTTCATAGAGAACACATCTATTTGGAAATGTGGAACCTCTTTTATGTAAATTATCCACAATCAAGACCTTATTTTGGACTGCTAGCCAATAGAAGTTTGCTATCTTGAGAATGAGGTATTTGATCCAAATATTAGCTATTGGTAGTCATCCAAAGTCCTCCCCTTCAAGGAGATAATAACCAGATTTGACTGAGTTAGTTCCTTCCTTTTGGATCATCCAAATAAGAGAGTCTGAAGATCTAGTATTGTTCAATAAATAGACCTATCGAAGAATATTTAGCTTCCTTAGCTTTTGTTGATTTTTGTCATCAAGATTATCCACCTGTAAATGTTTCCATTTCTTACTATTTTCCTCAGTCATTATATAATCTTTGACTAGGTCCCAATATACAGCGTTAACAGAAGGTTTTACCCTACAAAATTTGGATCCTCACTGAGAGGAATACTTTTAATCCATTTATCATTCCAAAAGTGTACTTGGGATCCATCCCCAATCTGCAAGTATTTTCCTTGTTGTAAAAGTGACTTGGTTGTTTGAATACTATTCCAAAGGTATGGTCCTTTTTGTAGATTATCTACCTCTAATAAATTTGAGGTAGATCTCAAATATTTTGCCTTGATGATGCGAGCCCAATTAAGATTTATATTAGTTGCCAATTTCCATCCTAACTTACCCATTAGGGCCAAATTCATTTTCCTCTCGGCTTTCTAAAACCCAATCCACCCACTTCATTTTTAGAACATACCTTATCCCAAGACACTAAGGCTATTCTTTTTTTCTCCTTTGATCTAAACCATAGAAAGTTTCTTTGAATTTTCTCAATTCTCACACAAATTTTAGCAGACATTTTAAATAAAAACATAAAATAAATAAATATGTTTTGAATTGAATACTTAACCAAAACCATACTAAAGGTTCGAATTTTTTAAAGATAAGTTGAGGGTTTAAAGAGTTAATACAATATGGTTTAACTCATTCTCTTGAAATTTTAACTTGTGAAAACCATAAAGGCTTTATTTTAAAAGACAAGTTGAAGCATTTGCATACCCTAGCGGAGAATATAGGCACCTTTGTTTGTTTTGAGCCTGACAAGTGGTTTAAGGCCCATCCCACCAAGCGAGTATGTGTCAAGGTTGATATTACCCAAGATCTTGATGAAGAGATCGATATTCATATTGGGGATAATACTTTTACTCAGAGGATTGTGTACATAAATCTCCCAAATACCTGCTATAGGTGCCAATCCTCTCAGCATAAAATTCGTGCATGCCCGCTTATGGCTGGATAGTTCCCGAATAAATCTGCTTCTCCCTCTGCCGATCCATCTACCTCTGCAACCCTGGGTAACCCTGGCACTTTTGATACCAGTGGTGATGCAAAATGGCATGTGGTTTCTAATTGTCGTAATTGTCATCCCCCCCAACAATCCCAACAACAATGCCCACAGTCTCCCCCTCCACAACCCCGTCAGCAACCCCAACAGCTACCCCATCCACAACCCCATCCACAACCCCAACATCCACCCCATCCACAACCCCATCAACAGTCATCTACTCCTCTGCCTTCTCATTCTGATGATGTTTCTACTTAGCAGGCTTTTGTTGGTACCACTGTTCTTTCTCCCACAGTTGAGGGTCGCTCCTTTGCTTCCATTGTCTCTTCTTCACCCCTGCAACGATCAGCAGAGGAGTTTAATAGTGCTAAACTTTGGCGGTCCTGTAGTCCGAGAAGACGTTTTCTTGATGATCCCTCCGAGAAACGATGTCTGATTGATTGGCCTCTGCATGTTGCTATTTTTGATGATGATAATCCTTTGAGTCCCTCAAAGCATTGGGGGATTCATCAGTACTCATGAAATGAAATTTTTTTCTTGGAATGTCCGAGGTCTGACGGACCCAGTCCGAAAATATATGGTTCGAGATGTGATTGATAATGCTGCTCATATTTATGGTACATTTGACTTTGTTTGTTTGCAAGAAGTCAAGATCAATGATTTCCTGTTAGATTGTACCTGCACTTTTACTTGGTCGTGTGGTCCTTTTTTTTACACAAATCATGAACCTGGAAAATGTGGTGCTGTAGTTTTCATTTCCCCCAATTGGCACTCGCAGGTGGTGTCTTGGGGTGTTGACGCTTATAATCAAGTTGTTTGGGTGCTGCTGGAATTGGATGGGAAACCATTTGGAATTATTAATGTTTATGCCTCTAATAATGCTTCAGAGCGATGTGCTTTATGGTGGTGGCTTGCTTTCTCTCTACCTTTTGCTACTGTTGTGAACTGAATCATTACCTTGCTCTTCATATTCATGGTAAATATATAAGATTTACAAAGAACTCCGTGGAGGCAGTTTAAACTATGCTGGGCAGTTCCTCAACTGAAATGATTAACTTATTTAATGTAATATACTATATACTAAATATTCTAACATCCCCCCTTATTACATTAATGTTGACTACACATAGCATTGCGGAATAATTCAAATTTGACTCGAGCAAGTGCTTTGGTGAAAATGTCCGCTATTTGCTCATCTGTGGGAATGTAGTGGAGCTGAATATGATGCTTTGGAACCTCATCTCGAATGAAATGACACCTAGTGTCAATGTGTTTGGTTCGATCATGAAAGATAGGATTCTTGACGAGATTCAGAACACCTTGATTGTCGCAGAATAAATGTAAAGGAAGTTTCTTTGGAAGTCCCATATTTATGAGGATGCGACGTAACCATATGATCTCGCAGACTGCTCCACTAGCTGCTCGATATTCTGCCTCAGTAGAAGAGATAGCAACAACATGTTGCTTCTTGCTATGCTAAGAGACAGGACCAGATCCAAGGTGAAAAATATAACTTGCAGTTGATTTTCGGTCATCTATGGATCCAGCATAATCAGAGTCCGTGTACCCTTGAAGATAGAACTTGTTGTTCTTTTTGTATTCCAGGCCGATATATGTTGTACCACGAACATAGTGAAGGACTCTTTTTGCTGCTTTCCAGTGGCTAACTTTAGGATCTTGCATGAATCGTGAAAGATAACCCACAACAAAACTAAGATCTGGCCTGGTATTTGTGAGATAGATGAGACTCCCAATCAGTGACGATAGAGAGTACTATCTATTTTAGGAGATTCATAAAATCGGGATAACTTAAGTCCTGCTTCCATTGGTGTGGCTTTGGGCTTGCAATCAGTCATCCGATACTTTTCAATTAGAGTCATGGCATATTTCTTTTGAGTAACTTGTATGCAATGCTTGTATTGAGTTACTTCTAGACCAAGACAATAGTGGAGAAGTCCAAGATCTGTCATTTCAAAAGAGGTATTAAGATATTTCTTAACTATTTTGATCATACTCTCTGAACTGCCTGTTATGATCAGATCATCCACATATAGTACTAGAATTACTATGTTAGAACCATTTTTCTTGATATATAGATTAGGATCTACAGGACTTCTTCTAAAACCATGTTGCACTAGGTGACTATCAATTTTGATATACCAAGCTCGAGGAGCTTGTTTAAGTCCATATAGAGATTTGACCAGCTTACAGACTTTTTGTTCTTGCCCTTGAACTATAAAACCTTTAGGTTGAGACATATAGACCTCTTCTTGTAGATCACCATTTAAGAAAGCACTCTTTACATCCATCTGATGTAGCTGCCAACCAAATTGAGCTGCCATTGCACACAGAACTCGAATAGTGGTCATTTTAGCAGTAGGAGCAAATGTCTCTTCATAGTCTATGCCTTCTTTTTGTGCATAGCCCTTTGCAACAAGTCGGGCTTTATATTTATCTATTGCACCATTTGCCTTATATTTGATCTTGAATACCCATTTGCAACCAATGGGTTTCTTTCTGAAGGCAAATTCACTAACTTCCAAGTTTGATTTTTCATTAGAGATGTATGTTCTGCATCCATAGCAGTTTTCCATTGATCTTTACTGAGTGCATCTGAGACTGATGTGGGTTATTTTTCATCTAGTTTTGTCAGATAGACTTTTTCATCTTCCATATCTATATCCTCATCATCTTCTACATTCATAGATAAATCATCAAAATGTTGACAAAGGTCATCAACATTTGTTATTGTTGTTGCATCATCTGCTCTTTTGTGTTGAGTCATACTGCGAGTAGCGGGTCGATCTAGAGTTAGATCTGGAAGTGAGGTCAATTTTGAATCTTGCAATGTACTAGTATACCACTTAGGAACCTTCTTCTGAGGAGGTGTTGCTTCTTTCTTAGGTTCATCTTCATTAAGATATACAAGTGTATTATTTGATGTGAAAGTTTCATCAAATACTACATCTCTGCTGATGTGTGTTTTCTTGGTTATAGGATCAATCAACCGATATCCTTTTGAATATTCATCATAACCAAGAAATATACATTTTTGAGTTTTCTCATCTAGTTTCTTTCTTTTTTGTTTAGGAATATGCATAAAAGCTTGGCATCCAAAAACTCTTAGGTGAGAAATTGAGGGTTTCTTACCACTCCAGGCTTCTTGTGGAGTTTTTCCTTGTAGATCCCTTGTAGGTGCTCTATTTAGTAGGTAAGATGTTGTGTTTACTGCTTACGCCTAGTATTGTTTTTCTAAGTTTGCTCCTTTTAACATACACCGACTCATTTCTACTATGGAGCGATTTTTTCTTTCTGCAACTCCATTTTGTTGTGGTGTATATGTTGTAGTGAGTTGTCTCTTAATCCCATGTTTTTCCAGAAATGCTGAGAATTCCTTGGAAGTGTATTCCCCCCCTCGATCTGAGCGGAGAGTTTTGATGGAACAACTTGTTTCCTTCTCAACTTGTCTTTTGAACTGACGAAAGTAGAGAAGAGCTTCTGACTTGAGTGCAAGGAAGGAGACCCATATTTTTCGAGAGTAGTCATCAAAAAATAGCTGAAAATACCTCTTTCCACCATGAAAGCTGAGGAAGCCCTTTTACCATGTCATATTTGCTTAATTCGAGTAAATACCCAGAACTGAGGTGCCCGTATCTTTTATGCCATAAGGAAGTTGTTGCTTGTGTAGTGGCAATGAGGGTAGTATGGGATGTAGAAACTGTATCCAAGATGAATAATCCATGTTTGTATGAGCCAGTGGCAATGTTGTGACCTTGGTGACTGATGAAACATCTCTTTTTTCCTTTTTCAACTTGGAAAATAACATCCATATTTCGATCTAACATCTGTGGAACTGATAAGAGATTTTTGGCAAGGCCATGAACATAGAGAACTTTCTCTATGGCACAGTCTCCATCAGGGAGAGTGACTGTAACATCTCCTTCACCTTGTACTTGATAGACCTGATTGTCTGCAATAGTGACGAGTTTATCTTCTCTTACGTGAAAGTTTTGAAACCAGGACTTGTTCCCAGTCATCTGTTTTCTTGCTCCAAAGTCAATATACCATACAACATATGATTTGGAAGAGGCAGTATGGGTCATGAGCACCTTGTGTGCTCTTTCGGAGTCATTATCTGAAGAAGAATTGGAATGATCTGAATGGGAATCTGCATAAGCAACATGAAATTTTTGTTGGTTACGATGCTGGGGATATTTCTGCTGCCCTTTGCCTTTCTTATTTTGTGAGGGATCATTCTGTTGTTTGTTTTTGAACCAACACCTGTTTGTATCATGATTGTTCATATCATAGACTTTGCAATATTTATCTCACTGGAGATTGGGCTTGCCTTTGCCTTTGGAAGAAGACCCTCCCTTCTAGAATTGTCCTTGCTTGTGCCCCTTTTGATGAGTTGAAAGAGCAGTGGTAGGTTCCTCATCTTTCTGTACTTGATTGGCTTCTTCAGTTTGAAGCAAGTTAACCAATTCAACAAAAGTTAATGTTCTGCCAGAAACATTGAGTGAAGTGATAAAAATTTTGTAAGATGGTGGGAGTGCCCTCAAAATAATAGATGTCAAAAGATCATCATCGATGGGTTTTCCCATAGTATTGAGTTTAGCTTTCAATTCTGCCACTTTGCAGAGAAACAATTCAACAGTCTCCCCTGAATGCATTGTGAGATTGTGAAGCTGAGTTTGTAAGTGAAGAATTGTGGAATTATTCTTTCCTTCATACATAGTAATCAATGCCGCCCAAGCATCTTTACTACTCATGGCATCACAAATATGAGGTTGAACCTCATCTGTTATGGCAAGTAACAAAAACATAAGACCCTTCCTGTCCTGATCATCAAATGCATCTTGATCTGTCCCTGCTATGGTGGGACGAGAGGTAGTGCCACTGACAACATCCCATAATTTTTTGACCTGAAGAATGGCTTTCATTTTATGCTTCCATGGCACAAAATTGGTGCCTTTGAGCAATTGGGCATCTGAAAGATACTTGTGCACTGTAGCCATTGTTTAGGGTTCCTTATAGCGCCAAATTGTCCCCTTTTCGATATACCGTTGCCAGGCCAGTTATACCTGAACTGAAGCAAAATAATACCCGCACTTACGTGAGGGAGACTATAGGTATTATGAAGATCAGAACGGTACGTGGAACATAGGCGATGCTTGAAAAGGATTGCTTTGTTGATGGCACCTACCTTAGAAAGAGCGGAAACCGCATGCGTGGGGCGTAACTTTCCCTAAACACTTTGGAGTCCAGGACTTTCGTCAGGATTTACGCCTAAACACAATAGCAATAGGGATAAAAAAATTTTTACTCAAAGAGATGTTAATGACACCTGCCTGAGAATCTTCTGAAGAAGAGAATCAGTTGGAGGGAATTAAGTCAAAAAACAAAACTAGGAGAAAATTAGTGTTGTGGAGAGAACATCAAGTAGATGATCAATGAAGATCCCTGTGCAAAGAGATAACGGCGTTGTGGAGAACCTGTGCAATATGAGCTGAGAGAAGCAGTGGATGCTTTGATGTAGATGATTTTTATTTGCAAAAAAAAATGCAATAATCAAAACAAGCATGCTCACACAAAAAAATGCTTCTCACATAGGTGTCGGCTTCAACCGAAAATGCACCCAAATTTGACAGGAAAAAAAAAAGGTGTCGAGTAAAATCGAAAATGCACCTTGGAGTTGCTATCTATGCTTTTTGCTGAGGATTTGAAAAAAAAATTGAATTCCCCCCTCTATCTTGCAAAATAGAGTAAGGTTCCCAAATATGCCTCTTAACAATTGTTTTTGAAGGAGAGAAAAAAAATTGACATGCCGTGGAGCGTCAACAAGACCCGGCGTCACCTTGGCAGCAATGTTTTAGCAACTCGAAGGGGTTTGAAACCCCAACCACTCCATAAAGAAAATGTAAGCGATGACGAAGAGAACCATCGCGGCCACTGTGGCGCGTGGGAATGCACAGCGACTGAGATTTATTGACCGGCAAGCACGAGAAAGACAATTAAAAAAAATGTGAATCAAACCGGTTTCTTTTTAAATGAAATGAGACCAGATGGTGCGGGCGCACTTTGCAAGGGAAAAAAAAACAATCACGTGGGATAAACCGCCGTATACCGACCACAAAACCGCCTTATTAAAAAAATCATTTTTTTTAATGAAACTGTCCGTTCAAAAAATAGACCACGGCCATTGTGTCTCGTCGCCTCCGCCTCCGTTGTGCGGCCACTGAGTTCACTGCTCGGCCCTGGTCCGCTTCTGCTACGGGAGGAAACTGTCCATTCAAAAACAGATCGCGGCCACTATGTCGCACCGCCTCCGTCTCCGTTGTGCGGCCATCGAGTTCACTGCTCGGACCTGGTCCGCTTCTGCTACGGGATGAAACTATCCATTTGAAAATAGATCGAGGCCACTATGTCACGCCGCCTCTGCCTCCATTGTGTGGCCACCGAGTTCACTGCTCGGCCTTGGTCCGCTTTTGCTACGGGTATCTGCCTCTGCTATGGATATCCACCTCTGCTACGAGACGACAGTGCAAGCACCGCCTTCATTTCTGGATTTCAAAAAAAATAGTTCCGCTTCCGCTTACTGAACGAAAAAAAAATTGCCGCAATCGTGAACGTCCCAAAAAAACTTGGAAAATAGCAGGATCACATTATTCTTCATGCGCTGGAGGTTGGATTGCAGTCTTCGGCGTCAATGGCTCCTCGAAGAATGCATTGCCTGGAGTGAATCTAGAAATGGAGTGCGTGAATAGCACATTGCCCATAAAAAATACACATTGCCCAAAATTCATTCATTGCTTTGATGCCATGTTGAGAACTGAATCATTACCTTGCTCTTCATATTCATGGTAAATATATAAGATTTACAAAGAACTCCGTGGAGGCAGTTTAAACTATGCTGGGCAGTTCCTCAACTGAAATGATTAACTTATTTAATGTAATATACTATATACTAAATATTCTAACAGCTACTTGGGTTCTGTGTGGGGATTTTAATATGGTGGAAAAACTATCTGATAAGCTGAGTCGAGCCCCTATGCGTTGGTGTGTCGGAGAATGAGAGGCTTGGTATTTTATGAAAAGTAAACTTAGCCTGTATGATCCTAACTTTGGGTGTTCTCCAAAAGCTTTCTCCAATTCTCAATGGTATACTTGGCCTAATTTTTAGGTTGATGATGCGAGGGTGTTGAAAATGTTGGATCGTGCCATGCTTTCAGAGAGTTCTAGCTTTCACTTTACCCGACTTTCTCTTGGTCACCCCTTTGTCATGACCCTACTCTTTCTGATCATGCTCCAATTTTATTTGATATCACCCAAGCTCAAGCTCCTGCTAGGGTTTTTTCCTCTCAGTTCTATTTTAATACTTCCTTTCTGCAGCATGCCTCCATGAAAGCTCATATCCATAGAATCCGGAATGTTGTTCCTCGACCCTCTGGTGCGGTAGGTTGGATTCAGTGGTGGAATGCTGCTATATCTCGTACTACTTTTGTTCTTCGCATCCTTGGTAAGGATGTGGCTAAACGAAGGAGGAAAGCTAATTCAGTTTTAAAGGATGAGTTAATCAAAGCTACTCTCCGTCTACAAGCTAATCCTTTCAACTTTGCATACCAGGCACATGCTGCTGCTCTTCGGCATGAAATTCATAAGGCAAAGTTGTATGAAGCTAGAGGTGCTCAACTCAGAGCACGAATGAATTGGCTTGCAATTGGTGATAAGGTTTCTAAGGAGTTCTTCAAGCGCCTCTGACCCCCTATTCATTCCACATAGTTTCAAGCCATTCAGTTTGAGGGAATCAGGTTCACTAATTTACCTAATATAATTCATACTTTTGTGTTACACTATCAACAAGTTTTTGCTTCTCAGCCTCTTACCTTTGCTTGGCAAAAAGCTCTT
Source organism: Wollemia nobilis (assembly GCA_028583015.1). Lineage (NCBI taxonomy): Eukaryota > Viridiplantae > Streptophyta > Pinopsida > Araucariales > Araucariaceae > Wollemia > Wollemia nobilis. The sequence continues at coordinate 5,636,152 of JAQPPZ010000676.1, read as the reverse complement.
GATGATTGTTGTGTAGTTGTTCCTCAGAAGCTCTCTCTAGCTCACCGAGATTTTTGTGATGCACCTTTAACCTTGGAAGATTTGAGGAATGCCCTGTCTCAAATGGCTAATGATAAGGCTCCTGGTATTGATGGTTTCCCCTGTGAATTTTATAAAGAATTTTGGGATATGCTTGGTTCTGATCTGTTACATGTTTATAAAGAAGCTATGATATCTGGGTCTTTAGGACACCTCATCAATAAAGGAAATATCAAATTTATCCCCAATCCTGGAGACCCAGAACTTATTACCAACTGGCGCCCTATTACCTTACTGAATGTAAGTTACAAGATCATTGCTAAGGCTTTAGCCTTAAAAATTCAGCCTATTTTACCTCTTATCATCCGACTAGAGCAAATAGGGTTTGTCAAGGGTAGGTATATCTTGGACAATGTGCTTGCTATATGGGAAGGCATGGAATGGGCTAGCACTTCTGGACAGGATACTCTGTTTATCAAACTAGACTTTGAAAAAGCCTATGATCATATTGAATGGAATTTCATTATTTCCCTCCTCCAGGCTCTTGGTTTTGGTCCCTATTTTGTGCAATCTATTAAAATGTTATTCTATGATGCTTCTGCAGTCCTCACGATGAATGGCCAACACTCTGCTAGTATTCGGTGGCTCGCTCTGTCCGACAGGGTTGCCCATTAGCCCCTTCCATGTTTATTCTAGTTGCTGAAGCATTTGGCTACCTTTTAGCCCATCAAACTTCACAAGGAATTATTAAAGGTATTTCTTTACCTAGTTCTTCTATTCAAATGGTGAATGGCCATTTTGCTGATGATTCTTTTTTGACATTACATGAAGATGAGTAGTTAGTAAATGCAGCTTTACAATGCCTTGAGACTTTTTGTTTAGCATCTGGTTCTAACATTCAGTGGAAGAAAACATATTTTTATAGACAAGCTCAAACGCCACTTCCTGAGTGGTTAGCTTCTTACTCTTGGCATTGGATTCAACCAGGAGAATTATTCAAATTCTTGGGTATTCCTTTTGCCTTCCAGGCTTCTCCTGCTCAACTTTGGAATATGGTTGTCCAAAAAATTGAGAATAAGTTGGGCTACTGGTCTACTAAAAAGCTTTCCTTGGATGGTAAGTTTCAAGTTTGCTCTAAGGTGCTATCTTCTACACATGTATATTATTCTTCTTGTTGGGTCCCATCTAAAAATTGTTACCAGAAGCTGGACAAGCTCTTATGGGATTTTCTTTGGGCTTCAAATAAACAAAAACAAGGGTTTCATAGAGTGGCATGGAATGTTTGTTATCTTCCTAAAAAGGCAGGGGGTCTGGGTTTATTTAACTGTCATTTTCAAGGGTTTGCTTTATGTGCTAAATGGATTATTAGGGCACTTCAGGGTGATGAAGCTTGGAAAGTTCTTGTACGGCACTGCATCTCTTCTGGCCTGCCCTTTGGGAGGAAAGGGTGGCGGGGCCTGACCTTACAAACCATTTTGACATCTCCAGCCCCATTTAAAATTATAGGTTCTTTTGTGATGCAAAGTATTTGGAAGGCATGGGAAGCATTCAAACCCAGGCTCCAATGGGAGGGTAAAGATAAATCTACCGGAGCTTCTATCTCCACTCTAAATCCTTGGTGGTCTCCTATAGTCACTTCAGAGGGCCTACCTTTGGCTCAAGTTCAATAGGTTAGAGCATTACGCTTCTTCAAAAAATGTATTGCAACATTTTTAGATTTCTTTGATGCTCATACCAAGCATTGGTATTCTTGGGATCAGTTTTGCCAGAAGTTTGGTCTCAAGCCAGATGATCGAGCAACTTTTGATGTGGTTATCGACAACACTCCTTTCTCTATTTGGCTACATTTTGGTAAGAACTTTCCACAACATTGTTCATCTGATTGGTGTTGGTCTAATCATACTCCTTTGGTGAAATATAAACCTTATTTGGGGTATCATATGTTGTCCCCTACTGCTCCTCTGGTTGATACTTTAAACCACCGTTGGGATCTAGTTTCTTCTCAATCTAGATGGAGCCTTCAATTTTCTGTGGTTTTGCAGTCCTATCTTGAACCTAAGAATTATTTTTTTGCCTGGAGTTTCTTACATCAAGGTCTTCCCCTTGGTCATAGGTTACAATATATGGGGGTTGCTAATCCTATTTGTGCTTTTTGTAGAGGTCCTGACAATTTTGTTCATGTTTTTTGGGCTTGTCAAACAGCCAAAAATGCTTGGGATTGGGTTCTTTCTTTTTTCAATTCCTTTTTACTGGAGAAATGTTCTTGGGTTAATGCACTACTTGGGGATCCCCTAGATTTTTCTCTTCCCCTAAATGGAGTTTGGCATATTTTTTGTCTTAACATTTTATACCATCTCTGGAAAACAAGAAATAATATTATCTTTGGCAGACAGGAGGCTTCTACCTCTTTCTCTGTTGCTGCTCGATATGCTCTCTTCTATGATTGCTGGTTATAGATCCTTACTCAGGTGGAGAAATTTTAGGTGGAGCTGCAATATCTTAGATCACTTCTGGATCATTGGGCTAATGCACCTTGCTCTGTTAGCCGACTTCCTTTTGATAAACATGTGTCCAGAACTCGTGGATTCTCTCACACAGGCTCACTTTCATCTCGTTCTCACAGTGGTCATAGAGATCATTTATCTGCTCCAACTTCTTAGCATCATTGGTCTCCACTGCAGTCCAATTTCACCTTGGCTAATGCACCTTGCTCTGTTAGTCGGCTTCCTTTTGATAAACATGTGTCTAGAACTCGTGGATTCTCTCACACAGGTTCACCTTCAGCTCGTTCTCACAGTGGTCACAGAGATCATTTATCTGCTCCAACTTCTTAGCATCATTGGTCTCCATTGCAGTCCAATTTCACCTTGGCTAATGCACCTTGCTCTGTTAGCCGGCTTCCTTTTGATAAACATGTGTCCAGAACTCGTGGATTCTCTCACACAGGCTCACCTTCAGCTCGTTCTCACAGTGGTCATAGAGATCATTTATCTGCTCCAACTTCTTAGCATCATTGGTCTCTACTGCAGTCCAATTTCACACCTCTAGTGGATGAGATGTTCGCTTGATTCCAATTGCACCAGTGGCTGCATACACTTGTCTCTTTTGTCTTCTTTTCTTTACTGAGTTCTGATGTAATATTGGCTTTTTGAGTTGATCCATGTGATTCTGTAATTTTTTGGGTGTGTGCCACGAGGTGTGTTAATTCCACCCAACCTTTTTGTATGAAAGTGATTATTATTAAGGTCCTTTCATTCAAAAAAAAAAGAAAAAGAAAGACAAGTTGAAGGTCCCACAGCCATTCCCTATTAAAACATTACAATGTTTTTTTTTAGTATTTTTGAAAGGTTTTCCAAGTTTATATAGAGTTGCGTTCCTATTGTCACGTCAAATTGTGTTGAGTGCCCACATATTAAGTTTCTTATTGAAGCTCATTTCTCGAACTTATATCGTAGAATATAATCTTTTAATTATTTTTTTTTAACTTCTAAAGGTCAAGTATACAGGACCTCGATTTTGTCTAAAAATTAAACCAGAACATTTCACTAGCTGACCTAGGCCTAGGCCTAGGCCTATCGTAAAATTTAATCAATGACAATTAGTATGATCAATTTATCCAGATTAAGTCAAAGAGAAACACCCATAGACATATCGGTTATTAAATCTAAAAAATTAAAGATTATTATATCAAATGGGTCATTTTAATTGATGATGCCAGAAATGTCATCACCAGGTATTGTTTCCAACTACGCAACGAGAATTTCCATCCCTAATCTTTGACATTGTAGTCCTCAAGATTCATGTATGCTTAAAAAATATATAAGGAAATACTTTATTTTATACTGTTGGTGCACTTCTTATAACTAGCCATATCGGCAGGAAGCAGGCCGGCATGAATAGTTCAAAAAATCTGCGCCAATTATTGAAAAAGAACAATACAGGAGATAAACCTTGTGTTCGAATATCACATAGCAATTTAATTTTTAGATTTAAAAAAAAAGTAAAATTATTGGTAAGTTTTCAGATATTAATAAATTAGCGTTGACGAATTAATGAGTAGGGACTTGATACCAAAATCTCCATAGTCTCAGGCCCCTATATACTTATGTACTTTTTGGCCGTATCCAAGAGCAATCGTCCAAGTAGATCAGGTTGAGAGAAGAAAGGGCTATGATCACAATCCAAGACGTGTACTTCTTTTGGAGGAGAAGCGGCAATCAACATGTCTTGCTTTTTGGGTGGGAGTATGTTATCCTTCTCTGTCTTTATGTAAACTCTAGGCACCTTCCCGTAATTTTCGTCAGTCGTCTTCAGACTATTGTTCGTCAGAGCATTAAGTGGAAATGGGCGCCGGCACAATGAAGCCAAAGTCACATCCTGCCACAACATCAAAAGAATAACTTACGAATGCCCTAATTATTCTCCATCGTGGTTAGAAGAGTTATTGTGTCGTTACCAATGGGGGGCTTGTTCCATAGAAGAGATACTTCTGTAGTGACTCGGGTATCACTGCTGAGGTAGGGAGCTCTTGGGGGCCATTTTCAAAGCTAAGTATGTACTGATCTGTGATTTCTTTGTCGATTTGCATCTGCATAATAACACTGCAATCAAATAGCGGCCGTCGTGTTTGCTCTTTAAAACAATAAATCTGTAGGATTGGTTGTGATTGATAGCTTTCCCATTTGTAATCTAAGGATGAAGCAAGTAAAACATATTCTTTTCCATAGCCTTACAGTTTGCATTTCTTGTTCTAAGCGATCTCCACCCCGTATCATGGCAGCAGCGACATAGACGGCCAGTTCAATTTTGTGTGGGAAAACTTCCGACGCATAGGCCAAACTGATGCCCCCAAGACTGTGTCCTACAAGCACCACCTGATATATATCTATAATGTTTGTAAAGCATATTTAGATGGGTAAATGAAGCGTATGTAAAAACATATGAATGTATGCACCTTTTCTTCTTGGGGGAGATCGGCAAGGAAGTCCATGAGAGGCTGGTTATATTCTTCGAAGGAGTTGATGGAATCAGCAACAGCAGGATCTTTCCCTGCGCTCTTGAGATCAATGGCTGTGACGCGGTGGCCGTCTTGTTGGAGGAGGTGGACGAGTTTGTACCAACACCAGGCGCCATTCATGGCTCCGTGCACCAGCACAAAATTCGTGGTCTTCGGCGACATTGTTGTGAGATCTGTTGAGTATCTCAGCACTCTCTTCTTTCATAGAAAGTAAACTGAAGAATCTATGACTTTGTCAACGATTATAGTGGGTTGGTTGCGTCTTGGCAGGCTACCAACTGATATTTGATTGATTTGTACATTAAATAGTGTTAGTGTTGTATTTAGTCTTCTTTAATTTGTACTATAATATATATGTGTTGAGTCTTTTAATTGTTTTAAACATAGTGGGGTGGTTGAGTCTTGACAGGCTAAGATTGATTTGTACATTAAATAGTGTTAGTGTTGTATTTAGGCTTCTTCAATTTGTACTATAATATATATATGTTGAGTCTTTAATTGTTTTAAAAATAGTGGGTCGTTGAGTCTTGACAGGCTACGATTGATTTGTACATTAAATAGTGTTAGTGTTGTATTTAGTCTTCTTCAATTTGTACTATAATATATATGTTGAGTCTTTAATTGTTTTAAAGATTTTGATGCGTTATCTGGATTTATTTTCTAGTTGTTATAGAAGTTGACATCATAAAATATTACGATACGATAACCTTTAATTATTTTTGTAAGTTCATTTGTTTTTCAACGTTATGTCATCAAATATATAAAAATAACATTATCTTTTATTTAAATAAAGTGATGTTGATGTAGCTTTTTATTTAAATAGCATTATGGTCCATTTGAATAAAATGGCGTTGATGAATTATTGTTTATCTATGCTTTTTTTCGTTTATCTATATTTTTTTATTTGGTTAGTGTGAGAAATTTATACGATACTAATGCATAGGGTTGAGCGGTCTCTTCCCAACCATAATTTGTGTAAAGCTGAGAGTGAGAAACCTCTACGAGTAACGCACAAGGTTGAGCAGTCTCTTCCCAACCATGACCTCTATAAAGTTGAAAGTTATGCTTATCAATACGGAATTTAACACATAGCCACCACACACCCACCCCTCACACACTCGTCCACACTGTAATTTAAACCTTGAACCTTTCAAAGAACCAAAACCAATCCCTGTAATACTTCCTTATTTATCTATGTGAATGCCAAAGAGGGTGGGAATAATCCTTGTTTTAATGTTAGAATGTATTTTCTATAACAACTATTAATTAGTTTAAATTTAGCTATAAATTTTATATATACTATTTATATATAAGTTTAATGGGAATACTAATACCTTCTACACAATTTTGAGAGGTTTTCTTATTTAATATTTAAAAATAATATTATAATCAATATAGATAATTATTTTAAACTATTAATTTTAAAGTTTTTGTTTTCAATTTAATTGTATTTAAATTTTTTAGATTACTAATAATAATATTAGTAATTGATATAATTAAAATGTAATAGTATTTTTATAACTTGACTATAATGTATATAATGTTTAATAAAATTTATATTTAGATCTTCTTTTTTAAAATCAAAGATTTTAATTAGTTTAAACAATATTATTTTATGTTTTCAAGGTTCATTTATGAGATTTGAATATCCTTTAAGATGTGAAAGTCTTATCTCCCAACCAATTGCTCTATACCTCATAGGCTAATTAATATGTAATTTTATATGAATGAAAGTGATTATTAACCAAATAAAAGATAATTAAAACTTCTAAGTAAAATTTTATCTATCATATATATTAAAAAGTAAGGTAATTAGTCTCATCAATTCATTCATACAAATGACCACCATTATTAAATTTTAATATTTCTATTCTTATCTAAATATAAATAGTTATCTTTCCATGTTTTTTCATCCATCATGGCTTATTACTTGCCAATATCATGTTTCCATTATGTTATTATTCAATATTGTGACTAATAACACTAAAAAATGAATATTCCTTATTATGTGTGTGTGTAGACACCCAATTTTGAATGCATATTAAAGTATCTATACTTATCAATATCTTTATAAATTGACCAATCAATCATCCAAACTAAATTAATCATATTAAACCTAAAAATCAAGAGCATTTATTGACCTAGAACCAAAAGTGTTGGTGATGCTTTACAAAATTTAACTATTTGAACTTTATCCATCTTATTTGAATAGAAATGATCATCTTGTCAAAAATATTGGATTATTAGCACTGTGAGTGCTATCATCCTTTAGCGCTCCTAATTTTTAGAGGTCAAAAGTTAAAGTTCGATAATTAGTACCTTTTAATGTGCCCACCAAAAATGAACATGAATACATCAACTTGATCCATAGCCCCAACATAAATCTAAAATCCAAAATATATCATTAACAATCTCCAATCCATTAATTACATCTTGATCCAAATTCAAGTTCTTAACTTTGTCAATCCTATCATCTTGAATACAATCATCCCTAAGAAGGCATAGCTTCTTATAAAGAAAACACTTGGGGATCTCAATTCATCATGGTTTTTAATGGAATAAAAATTTATTAAAATTTCATAGAAATTCATCTTCAAGTATAGGAATATTATGCCAAAATTATGCAATAATCTTGTAAAACAAATTAAGATTTTAAGCATTCAATCTCTCAAAATCTCAAGAACCCAATATCCCAAGCTCTCAAGAATTCAAACAATCAATCTATTGAGTAACTCAAGCTCTCAAGCATCTTCAAGCAACAAGAAAGCTCATCAAGTTTCCTTAATGCAAAGAGAGACCAAGCTTGGCATCTTGAAGCTACAAGTTTGATTTGGTTATGCTCTTTCCCATTAGTTTTTATCATTATATTTGTATTATATATATCTAAAATTTGATCTCATTGCATGCCAACTTTTCTTTGATTATCATACTTGCATCTACCTACCATCTTTTTTCTTGAAGCATCTAGTTTGAATTTTGCATAAGCAATATTCTTTCCATATTACATATATCAAGGCTCTTGCATCGCTTAATTGAGGACTCTTATTACATATTCTAGAAATTCATAAATCTTACATCTAAATATCATTATATTGCATACATAAATAAAATTATTTTAAATTGTAGATTTCATGGCGCTATCACTATGTTTAATCATAGTCGTATAGCACAACAATATTGTGATCCAATAAAAGTATTGACAACACTATCACACACTTATGGCACATTCATCAATAAGCACACATGCACTATTTTTATCATATCAACTTTACAATCTCATATCTGAATAATGATCTGATGCTAGATAAGTGAACCATATACTCTCTTCTAACTTATATAGACCCCTTTACCATTGATCTATTCTATTTTTATCTATTTTATATGTGTATGTGCCATTAAGATATGGTAGCACCAATAATGCTTTTATAGGGCTAGAAATGCTTGTATAGAGCTACAACACTTTTACCTCTATTATAAAAAATTAAGTTCTTCTAATTCCAATATTGTGTCTTTTAGCATTTAGACCTTAAGAATAATTTAGAGGACTAACTAAATATTTAATATTATTATCATTGAAGGTAAAAATACATATAGTTTGCATTAGGCTTATTCGTTGTATAATCTTACTTGAATCCTTACTCCTTAAAAAATAAACTATTTAATTTTTATAGTTAAAATAAGAATCATTTTAGTTTTTAGGTCTTCTTTGTTGCATTTGTACAATGTATTAGTAGTTAATTAGTACTAGATTAAGGTTAATATTTGTCAAGGAAATCTTAGGAGAAATATAGATGTTCTCTAAATAATCCACTAAACCCTAGATGTTAAGCTCACAAATTATCCCTATCCTTGAGTTGAATAAGGAGAGGGAAGAATTATAAAAAGCCCATTTGTGATTATTTTTTCATTCCCTTCATCACATTTTGATGAACCCAATATAAAACACCATTATAGGTCACAAATTTTATATTGACCTAGCCAAACCTTAATCAAACTAAAATTTATCAAACATTCATCATATTTGTTTAGAATAGATCATATTAAATATAGATAACAATAATATAATCAATTGCTAGTCCTTACTAAGGATATTTTGGGTACTTTGATTAATTGACATATCAACTACAAGGCTATACTGGGTATATAGCAATCCTGGGATGTTAGCCATTTACATAGCCTTTTATGTGTACTTATACATCCTTTAATCATCTAATTAGGAACTAAGGCTAAGGGAAAATTTTATTTGCTTCATAAAATTATATTACCATGACCAAAATATCCCTCCTTGAATTTCTAAGGTCCTATTTGACTGATAGAGATACCTTATACAAAAATTTGAGTGAATAAGTCATTGCTCAAGACCTCAAACTGAATGATCTTACCTACATAGTAGGATCCATTGGGATCATCATGCAACTATATCATTCTATGAGGATTATATTCCATAGTCCTATGTGGTTTAATATCTCTCATTATACATCACAAGCCATAATGATGATAATGTCATCAAGAAAATATTAATAAATAATTGTCTTGGTCTCAATATCTACATCTTAAGATTCATCAATCATTTTGGACATCCAAATAATATTTGGAAAACATGATCTTGTTATTAGTAATTTCAATAATTGGGAATATCAGGCTAATGATAGTATAATCTTACCCCTGAAAGTTGGATCCCACACTCTCAACACTCTATTTTAGGTCATATCATGCGACTTAACCAATACATTATTCTTGGGAGGTCCTAGATCCAAAAAATTGGGGTATCCTCTCAACTCTTTATCAATGTATTAAATATAAATACAAGGGAAATACTTATCATATTCTAATTTATCCTAAACTATTAATCTACTATCATTTTATCAAGGTAAAAAATCCAAAGGCATTTCTTTTCCATTCTCTCAATTCATATTTTAAATCATCATATTCTTTTTAGTATCTCATCACTAATGTATTAAGTTATATCACCTTAAATAATTCATCTATAAATAAACTTAAGTGTCAAAGCATTAAACCAACCATCATTAATAAATAAAAAATAATCAACATGTCTTGGACCTATCCAAGCTCACTCTATATCCTCAAACCTTTGGCTTTCCCTCTACCAATAAGAATAAAATAGTGTAAATGGGAAGTTTCTCCTTAATTTATATTGGTACCACCAATGAGGAGAAAATCCATTATAATAATCCTTTTCTTGGATTAAAAATAGTGTGCATCATGCTTGTCAAACTCATATCCCATATTTTAGCAAATGTTTTTCTATATGGGATATCAAGGAAGAGGATTGAGCCTAAATAATCTAGGTATCAAATGTTCCCTTACAAATCGAAGTCAGACCAAAATATTATGGGATATATTATATTATAATCCATATTGATTGTTAATACTTTTCTTCTTCCAATAGTGAAGGAGAAATCAACCATCCTAATATGGCACCCTATGATGAAATTATTGTTGGAGATATTACAATTTACATTATTTGGTATTTTGTAAATAGTATATTAGGGTGTGTGTTTAATATTTGTATTTATAGTATGTGTCAAGTTCTTAAGTGTGAGTATGTGTCATGTAAATAAGTGTGTGAGGTGTCTTGTTAGCAAGTGAGAGTTATGAGTGTCAAGTGTCAAGTTTAGAAGTAGGGAATTATGAGCAATCATGAGAGATTTTATCTTTAGATAATATGTGAGATTTATTATATAAAAGGTATATAAGAAGAGTTGGTTATCCCATGAGTTTGAGGAGATCAAAGATAAATATTCATGTAATGTGAAGAGTCTTGTGTATCTATATATTGAAGATAAAGCCATATAATATGTAACTTGAATAAGTTTTACATTTATGCATTGCTTTAGTAGTTTCAATAAATCTTTCAATGTATATCATCGTTCATTATTGGAGTTTGATTTATATGCATGATATTGATGATATTTATGATCTTGGATTTATTTAGCCTATGAGCATAGAATTATTTTTCTAAAAATTATTTCTTTAAACATATTAGGTTAGGATGAGGACAATGACAATAGATCATCACTCCTCATAGATCCTAGCTTCTCCATATTTACTCGATATATCAAGGTAAATCTTCTAACCGTATCTGATATTGAGAGGATTGATGATAAGAACAACTATAATTCAAAGGACATCCTAAATAATCTTCCTTGAGATTGTCCTTTAGACCATATAGTGTCAAAAAACTTTTATTTTGGTGTGTCTTTCCCAAAGTGCTAATATCATTATCTCATAGGTAATCAACAATAGTTAGGTAATCTTAGAATATATCGATCTAGAGATATTGGGAGTTTTATAAACTCCTCAATAAAAATATAAGTATCATATTCATTTTTAGAAAATCATAGATATTGATATTAGGACACCAAAATATCCTAAGATTTTTAAGCTAGGCAAGGTCTTGACCCTAACTAAGAGAGATGAATACATTGAGATCTTGATAGAGTTCAAACATTCTTTGGTTGGTCCTATATTTATATGCCTAGCTTTGATCCTTCTCTAAATTTCCACCATTTATTCATCACTCCTAGTGCAAAACCTGTAAAATGGAAATTACAAAAAATACATCTAAATATCACATTATTAGTTAAAGAGGAGCTCCAAAAAAACCTTGATGTTAGATTCATCAAAACCATATGCTATTTTAACTAGATCTCCAACATTGTACTTGTTACCAAGAAAAAAAGTAGTGTTAGAGTGTGCACCAACTTTTGGAACACCAATAAAGCATTTCCCAAAGACAACTTCACTTTGTCTAATGTCAGCATGATTGTCAATTTTACTACAAGATGTGAAATGGTATTCTCGATGGATGGACTCTCAAGATATAATAAAAATGGTTGCATTGAGGACTAAGCCAAAACAAATTTCTCCACTATGTTGGGGACATTTTGCTATCAAGTTGTGTCCTTTATAATGAAGAGCACAAGGGCTACCTACTAGATATCTATGATATACATCTTTCATGACAAGATGCATGACATCATAGAGGAGTATGTTAATGATTTTGTTAGTTTTTAAATTGGGAAAATTATATTAGATACCTAAGATGAATCTTTGAGTGGCTACAAGAGTACAAGGTATGCCTAAATCCTTAGAAATGCATCTTTAGAGTTACATCATATAAACTATTGAAATTTATTTGTATCTCAATGTGGTGTCAAAGTTGATCCTAATAAAAGATCTAATAGAGTTAGTAGACCACCCCCTCAAAATCTAACCCATCTTAGGATTCTCCAAGGAAATATTCAGTCCATCCAAAGATTTATCTTCTAGTTAGCCAACAAGTATCAACTCTTCCATAATCTCTTAAGAAAGGATATGGTCTTTGATTTGAATGTTAACTATTAAGTGGTCTTTGAAGTTGTAAAATCTTATATTTATTCTTCTCCTATATTTTCCCTACCTAATCCATCTAGGCCCTTATTTCTATACATAGTGTGAAGGATTGAGTAGGAAAAACTAGCTTAATTAAGTTAGTATTGCATATTTAATACAACAATTTTTTTAATGGATTAAGACCAAGATTGTAATGGATCATAACTAATATAACCTATCATGAGGTGTACTAACTAATTTAACAATATAATACTTAACTAGCATCCCCCTTATTACCTTATTTGGAATACAGAGAGTTATAAAACTATTCAAATTTGACATGTGTAAGTGCCTTTGTAAAAATATATACAAGTCGTTCTTTAGTTGGAATGTACTAGAGCTAAATTTGGTGATTCTAAACTTGTTCTTGAATGAAGTGACATTGAAATTCACTATGTTTTTATCTTCATGAAATATTATATTTTGATCAATAATAGAGCACCTTAATTATCATAATTTAATATTGTTAGCTATTTTTTGTACACCCATATCTGGTAATATGCCACATAATAGTATTGCTTCTCATATAACTCCTCATGTAACATTATATTTTGCCTCTATGGATGGCAATGCTATTGAAAGTTGCTTTTTATTATGCCATGAGATAGTTCTAGATCCTAGATAAAATAGATATCTATATATTGACCTCATTTAATCTATAGATTTGGCATAATTTTAGTCTATGTATCCTTGTATAAATAATTTATCATTATTATTATACTACAAGCCATATTTCATTGTACCATATATATTATGTAGTATCTTATTTGCTTACTTATAATGACTCACCTTTGGTTCTTGCATGAACCTCAAAATATATCTTATAGTAAGGCTAATATCAAGCCTAGTGTTTATCAAGTATATGAGACTTCCAATCATCTAATGATAAATAATACTAGATAATTGAGAAGACTTATCATATTAACACAATTGTAACCTTTGCTCCATTGACATTTCCTTAGATTTAAAAATTATTGTTTGTATTTTTCTAGTAGTATCTTGGCATACATTGTCTATGAAATAATGTTATTCTTTCTTTGTCATACTTCTAAGCCAAGGTAATAATGTATAAGTCCTATATTTGTCATGTAAATGATTTTTCAAGTCATTCTTCACACCATTTACCATCTTATTTGGGTTACTAATTATGATAAAATCATCAACATGTATCACAAGTATCACTATCTTAGATCCAACTTTCTTAATATAGAGATTTGTGTTAGTTGGGCTTCTAGTGAAACCATGCTATAATAGATGACCATTAATTTTGATGTGTTAGGATTTGGGAGCCTACTTCAACCCATACACTGGATTTTTTTTTATAGATATTTTGATATTTTCCATTGACAATAAAATATTTAGGTTGTGTCATGTACACCTCTTCTTTCATATCATCATCAAGGAAAGCACTCTTAACATCCATTTGCTAAAGTTTCCAACCAAACTATAGTGCCAGTGCATAGAGTACACAAATGGTTTTAATCTTCAATATGGGTGTAAATGTATCTTCATAATCATTTCTTTTCTTTTGTTCATAGCCCTTTATAGCGACACATACCTTATACTTATTAAAATTGATTTTGAAGACCCACTTTTAGCCTTGGTATTCTTTTCTTTTGGTAGATTAATTAGATCTCATGTATTTTTATTCATCAAAGATTTATATTCTACATCCATAGATGACTTCTATTATGGTGAACTAAGTGCATCCTTTTCTAATACTAGTTCTAGGTTCTCCATCACTGAAATATTTCAAACCTAGATTTACTTCCTGATGTGTATTATTGTTAGTGCATGGTTGTGTGGAAATAAAGTCAATAAATGCATAAATTGTAACATTTCTAATGGAACTAGTGATCAATTTTGGAGTCTTTATATGTTGATATGGAATTGTAGGTACATCAACAACTATATATTCATACACAATTTTTGGAACTTCCTCATTGAACTTCATACTCACTACTAGTTATTGGTATCTTTAGACTTGTTATATACCTTAGTATTTGACTTAGTTTCAAATTATTCCTCAAACAACATGTCTCTACTTATATACAATTTTTTGGTATCTAGATATATTATTCAATAGGTTTTTGACTCATAATCATACCCAAGATATATGTATGACAAGGCCTTTACATCCAACTTAGTTCTTTGTTGCTTTAGCATATGCATGTATGCCTTACTTCTAAAGAATTTGAGATGTGTAATGGAATGCTTCCTCCCAAACCATGCTCTTCAAGCCTAAAACCTCATAGTGTATTTTTGGATGCTCTATTTAGAAGATACATTATAATGGATACTGCTTCAACCCAATAACACTACTATATATTGGCTCCTATGAGCATACAACAAACTATTTCCATGATGTAATAGTTCCTACTTTTAGAAATCCTATTTTGTTATCGATTTTATTTTGTAGTGAGCTATTTATTAATCCCATTTTGTATGAGAAATGTTAGAAATTTATTGGGTGTGTAATCCCCTCAATCAGAGTGGAGAACTTGAATAGAACATCTAGTTTCTATTTCTACATATATCTTGAAGCATTGGAAATACTTGAATGTGTTTAACTTTATTTGTGATAAGTACACCTACATATTCGTTGAGTATTCATATACAAACAACTAATATTACCTTCGTCCATTGAAACTGGTTGGTATGGGTCCACTCATATTGGTGTGCATCACATCCAATTGTAATTTGCCTTTATGAGTGCTTAAAAGATATTCAATGCTATTTTTCTACTAAACAATCCAAGCATGGGTCCTCATGAATTTATACAAATTTATGTGTATCACTCCAAACTTGAAATTTCCTTTGTATTTTCTTTCTCTAAAACCAAATAAAGGATCGAACAAGAAAATATAGCCTCATTAATTTGGTATTGTATATTTAATATAATAGTTTAGTTACCATATCAAGATCAATATAGTAACATATCAATTTAACTAATATAACCTATTGTAAGGCGTAATAACTAAACTAATAATGTCATAATTTCATGACATAGTATCCATTAACAATACCTTAGGATATATGTTAGCATACTATGATGACCAACATAGAGAAATGAATATTTTCTATATCAATATAGCTACAGTCAATTATGAAGTTTGATACACACCCTTAGAAAAGCTTTTTATAGACATAGTGTTTACCTGTTTGAATATTAGACACTATATGCTCAACCATAAAACCTTGGTCATCATGAGGGTCAATCCCTAGCACTATCTTATGTCCAAATCCCACCTCTCGAATAAAACTACTAAGTAGGCAATTGCAATTAGCAAATTCAATCTTGAGCTTATCAAGCATAACTTTATCAAAAACTAGATCATTGTTGAATAGTTAGTAGTTGTATCTTTAGAAGCTAGCCATCCATCATTGATATGATTTTTAACGAGTCAATCATCAACCTAGAAGTACATAAACCTAAATCTTGGACCCTATACTTCAATGGTACTAGAGGAGTAGGGGTATAATTTGTCTTGGTCACTCCTCAACAATAGATAATTCCTTTATCCTTCAAGTTTAACTCTTTTTTATACCAATAATTCCATTGAGTATGAATCCCTTATCCCAAAGCTATGTGTAGCATTAGCACTCTAGGCTAGAATCCATTTTTCCTTTGGATAATATAAAGTAGTAGTCAACCAATTCAATGATGTTTATAAAATAAAATATAATAAGCTCAATATATAAAAGGGTATTGTTGGTAAGAAAATAGTTTCTTTTTATAAAATCACCATTGGAGCTATCCCTAACTCTAGCAACTATCATTTTGATGCTATCACCATGACTACATCCCTTATCCCCTTACATATAGATGATAAATAATCTATGACCATCATTCAATATATTAGAAAATCTATTATCCTTGAATCTAGTTAGCTTCCTTTAGAAGTATTTTCCATAGAAGTAGCTTCATCCCCTTATATTTGGTATAAGTATATCTTTGCTTACCTTGAGGATAATGAACCATAATAAGTGTAAGTAAAGCAACAAGCTTGTAGGTATACTATTATTGATGGTATCTTATACTATCACACCCTTGATGCATTTTCCTTTGGTGTTTAGACCCATATAAATCCCACATACTCAGTAAATATGCCCATGATGGATAATGTGGTGGACTCTTTAGCGGTCTCATCATTCACAATAAATTTCTATGGATGGGCTATTATTGGTATTCCATGGAAAATTACTCTTGTGACTATGTCAATAGGTATGATAAGTATCAAAATTATAATAATATTATCCATGCTCCATCCTAAACCCTCCAATATTCAACCTCTTCATGGGATTTTTCCATTTGAGGATTAGACATCATTGGGAAAATAAACCATGTATTTTTTTATGGACACATATTTATCATAATAACTAGTAAATAATTCATCAAGTATGTCAAAGCCATACCTTAGGGCTCAACCACTAGATTCCAATCCTTTAAGTTCATCCTTAACTAGATTCCTAGCCATTATGTCATCCCTTCTATGCTAATATCTAATAATGGAATACCCTTCAAGAATAAGGAAGTCCAAAAATTTATGCTAAATATAGACTCAACACAAATGATCTACGCCTTACTATCCTCAAGGTAGTGACCAATCTAAATATTCTAACAAAACTCATATCAAAATCCTTCAGAATTTCATTAATAAAATTGGTAGAGATTTGCGTCTCTAGTTGTATTCTTCCTTTTGGGTTTAGTGCACAAGTGTCAAAACTTCTAATGGCATAATGTCCTTCACTTTGGTTTATAGAATTGAAGTAGTCTTTCCCTTTGAGCTAGAGGTTACTTGCTTGTGTATTTTATTGTAAGATACCTCTCTTGCATATGAATATCATCTCACCCATATTAGCCAGCTAGAGCTACTTGACAAAAAGTAGATATGTGCCTTAGATAATATAAGCGTCTACTAGTAATGGATTAAATATGCCCATGGCAAGAAGCTATAGTATTTATCCTTTGATTTTTTTGGTCTAGTCCTCAAAGAGAATTAGAAAATACCAATTGAAAACCAATATTAAATGCAAATTTGAGCCAAATTGGCTAGGTCCATATGCTATAACTACCAAGTATAGTTCAAGTGATTATTACCCTACCACACTTTATATAAATGTACTTAAAGTACTGATGAACATAATTTATATTAAATAATATTATATCTATGTTTATATTGGTTATTTATTTACTTCTAGTTGTTTTTTTACATGTGTTTATATTTTCTTGGACTACTTCTTGCATATTAAGTTAGGAATCCATGCTGACATGCAAATGATGATCCTAGTTAAGATATATTATTTTCCTTTTACTAGATGATTGGTGCAAGTAGATCCTCTCATTCCTATCTTATAAATCAATCATAGTTTACATAAAATCAATCTATTTTCAAATTTCCCTCACTTAGTTTACCTCAAGCCTTATCTTCCCAACCTTCTATCTTATCAATATTTTGTCATATGATGAATACTATAAGGTTTGTAGGTATTGATAGCAAGATCAATCATATCTTCTATATGCTATTAATCTCTTACCATATGATAAATACTATGAGATTCACAGGTGTTAACAACAAGGTCAATCATATCATCACTTATCACATATACATCATCATGAATATAGTAAAATGATGATAATGGATTCTTCCTCCTAATTTTGGGTATAATATGTTGTCACATCAGCCTCTAATAAAAATACCTATCTACCACTTTCCTACAAGGTAAATTAATTAAATAAAAAGTCCTTTAGGCATTTTTTAAAGGTAAAACATATCTATATCAAAAGTATTTTAGACAAATCTAAACTAGAATGCACTCAAGAAAAGCTAAATTAGAAGTCCCCTAGTCCAAGCAAAATTTCTCTAAGAATTTATTTGGAGGTAAATCTCTTTTATAGCTTTCAATAAATCATAAAATGCTCCTTAGGCATTTGATTAAGGGCACCAAAAATAATATATTTATATCTTATGAAGTCCCCCATGGGGAAATTATTTTATATTTATTTGTAATATTTGTATATAACTATACATTTTTTTATCATGTTTTATACCAAGGGGTTTTATGACCCTTCAATTCAAATCACTAGTTACTTTCTCACGTAAAAGAGTGGGTATCTAGACCAATAGAAATTATAAATCCATATAACTTGGTTCATTCAGTAACTAATTATTTTCAAAGGAAGGTAATCAAACTAATAGCAAATAGAGATTCACATACCATAATTTATTCATCAAACACTTAAATCATATAAGATATTAATAAATTTATTTTAAATTAGTAATAATTAAAACCCATCCAAGAAATGAAGAAAACACCTCGTAAGAAAAGCTAAAATGATCCTTGGTAAGCTTGAATTAGAATAATAGGTATAAAAATGTAAGAAAAAATAGTAGCATTCAAGTTTTTTTTTTTAACTCAAGTTTGAATTGAACCCCAAATATTTTTGTCCTTCTTCCTAAAATAAAGAGTCTAAAAGATTGTTGATTAACTATCAAGCCAATTAAGATAACAATTACCTCCATCTAACAAAAGGATTTTTGAATAAGATCATTATCATAAATTAAAAGACATTGAAAAATAAAAGTAACAGTTTCAACTTCTCCTCAAGTGATCACTTAATAGAGATAAACCCATTGAGATAGCTACACATCTTTGTATTGTTGAATGTTGAAACCATTTTTGAAATCTTAAAAAAAAAAAAAATTTATAGATTTAACCACATTAATCATCTTGTCTAAAGCACTTCAAAAATTTGCTTTGTAAATTCTTCTTTAATTAAAACCCTATCATTATCATATGGTTCTTTGATATTGATTTTCACTACTCATATCCATTTCTCTAACATCCACTTCCACTTCCTTGATATTTACTTGGATAATATTATCTTTTAGCACGTCTCCTACGCCAATAAGTTTATTACCATTGGAAGAATCCCTTTTGGTAAAAGTTTTTCCTCCAAAGATGGCAGCTTTCCCTTAGTATCACTCCTATTCATATAATTGAGTTCTTACCTAGGACAGACATTGTTCCATGAAAAGTCCAAATCATTACAAACATTTTTCTCATAAGCTTTTGACTATCAACATTTAGTAAAATTTTCAAAATTATCATTAAAATAATTTGATATATATATAAAAGGCTAGACTTTAAAAAAAAATCAATATTAGCTTGAAATTTTTGTATTGAAAATAAAAAAATAAAGACATAAAACATAGTGCATAAGATAAAAAAAAGAAAGCCTGAAGTAGAGCCCATTATAATCTTTTGTCTACGAAGTAATGAATAGGACTATTTACCAAAATGTCAATATTTGAGTCCCATGTAATCTCAGGTCCCTATGTACTTCGGTACTTTCTGGCGGTATCCAAGAGCAATCGTCCGAGTACATCAGGTTGACAGAAGAAAGGGCTGTGATCACAATCCAAGACGTGTACTTCTTCCGGAGGAGAAGCGGCAATCAACATGTCTTGCGTTTTGGGTGGGAGTGCGTTATCCTTCTCTGTCTTTATGTAAACTCTAGGAACCTTCCCCCAATTTTCATCAGTCGAATTCAGACTATTGTTCGTCAGAGTATTATTTGGAAAAGGGCGCAGGCACAATGAAGCCAAAGTTACATCCTGCCACAACATCAAAAGAATAAATTACGAATGCATGAATTATTCTCCATCGTGGTTAATTTATTGTTTAAAGAGTTATTGTGTCGTTACCAATGGGGGGCTTGTTTCATAGAAGAGGTATTTCTGTAGTGACTTGGGTATCACTGCTGAGGTAGGGAGCTCTTGGGGGCCATTTCCAAAGCTAAATTTACACTGATCTGTGATTTCTTTGTCGAATTGGATCTGCATAATAACAGCACAATCAAATAGCGGCTGTCATGTTTGCTCTTTAAAACAATAAATTTGTAGGATTGGTTGTGATAGATAGCTTTCCAATTTGTAATCTAAGGATGAAGCAAGTAAAACATGTTATCTAACAAAGCCTTACAGATTTCAATTCTTCCTCTAAGCGATCTCCGCCGCGTATCATGATAGCAGCGACATAGACGGCCACTTCAATTTTGTGTGCGAAAACTTCCGATGCATAGGCCAAACTAATGCCCCCAAAACTGTGTCCTACAAGCACCACCTGATATATATATATATATATATATATATATATATATATATATATATGTTTGTAAAATATATTTAGATGGGTAAATGAAATGAAGCGTCTGCAAAAACATATGAATGTATGCACCTTTTCTTCTGGGGGGAGATCGGCAAGGAAGTCCATGAGAGGCTGGTTATATTCTTCGAAGGAGTTGATGGAATCAGCAACAGCAGGATCTTTCCCTGCGCTTTTGAGATCAATGGCTGTGACGCGATGACCGTCTTGTTGGAGGAGGTGGACGAGTTTGTACCAGCACCAGGCGCCATGCATGATTCCGTGCACCAGCACAAAATGAGTGGTTTTGTGCGACATTGTTGTGAGATCTGTTGAGTACCAGAGCTCTCTCTTCCTTGTTTTAATTCCTCGCGTTGAAGAGAGGATCCGTTATCTAGGAGAGTAAAGTTATAAAGTAAAATGAAATTCATTGTAGAAATCTGCCACTCGAGATGCTTGTGAGGTGGCCGTTGTCGGTTCCGGTTGGCTCATCTGCATAGACAGCCAACGGAGTTATTTATGACGTTATGGACATTGATGAAATCCAAAGGATGAGCACTACCGAGGGTGGCTGGTTATATTTCAAATGGCAGTCAATTTCGTGTTTGAATGACTTGTAATTTAAATGGTATTCTTGTTTGGTTTTAGTGATTTGTACTTTACTATGTGTTGAGTCTTAATTGTTTTTAACATTTTGATGTCCTATTTGATTTATTTTTGCTCAATTTTCTAAGTGACATAGAAGTTGACGTCATAAAATATTAATTTGATTTTAAAAGTAAATTTACATATAAAAATAACGATTCCTTTTTCTTAAATACGATGTTGATGTATTCATTTATATAAATAATATTATGGTTCATTTATTATTGAGAAAATATTTAGGTTCAAATCTTTGTTCATACTTGGTTATAAAGGTAGTAGACTACTCAAAATATTTTAAGTGAATGTCAGAGCGACGACAATATGAATCTCAAGCGATTGGTGATCCTCTTCATGTTAGCTTATTTTGAGTGTGTGCGTTAGACCGATGACGAAGTACGAACCTTGAGCGACCAGTGGTCCTCTTCATGTCGGGTTATAAAAGTATGAATCCTAGGCCATTGGTGATCCTCTTCATGTCATACTATTTTGAGTGCACGTTAGATTGATGATGATGGTACGAATCCCGAGCAACCAGTGGTCCTCTTCATGTCAGGTTATAAAAGTATGAATCTCAAACCATTGGTGATCCTCTTCACGTCAGGTTAGGTTATTTTGAGTGTACGTTAAACCAATGATAGTACAAATCCCGAGCGATCAGTGGTAGTCTTCACATAAAAATATGAATCTGAAGCTATTGGTGATCCTCTTCATGTCAGGTTATGTAGAATGAACGCTAGATCGATGACGATGATATGAATCTTGAGAAACTAGTGGTTCTCTTCACATCGGGTTATAAAATAACAAGGTGGTATAGGCTTATTGGAAGCAGTCCTTGTGATTTGAACCTACACTTAGCAATCACTAAAAATAGTGTGGATGTAACCAACTCCCTTATGTATATAAACAAATATTATGATTTATTTTAATAGAGTGATGTCTATGGTCTTTCTTGTATATCTATGTTTTATTAATATTTTTAATATTTTATAATTAATATATATTAATTATTTTTTTTATTAATTGTTAGATTTATAGTATTATAGTTAGTGTGATTGTAACTTAAAGTGGGTATGATTATATAAAGTGCTTTCATTTATATATTTAGAGTTTGTTATGTTGTATTCGGTAAGGGAATCATGTATAAATATTTTTAACCTAATAATGTTAATTAATTTAAGCAATTGTATTAGTGGTATTAGAGCAACGTCAAAGGAAGATCTAACTACTATTTTGTAGATGGGGGCTTAACTATTATTTTGTAGAGGGGCCCTTATTGCGTATAATTCTTGTCTAGATCCGCAAGGAAGCCAAGATGACTGAAGGGCATGTTGTTCTATACACTTCAGTGTAAAAAAAGGGGAAGGTTCCACCAAGAATGGTTTAAGGACTTGCTCCAAGTCTTGTGGATTTAATAATATTTGATATATTTAGTTCAAGACAATGACCTAAGTTGCCTTTTTAAATCTAAGTTATGAAAGATAAATGACAATGCAAAAATACAAAATGTAAGAAAATAAGAGCTAACCCTAGAATGATTCTTTGCTTGAATGATTTCTAACCTAGGGTTGTAAAATTAAATCCTTTGGAGAAAGGGTTCAAGAGAGGATGCACAAACAGTTTTAAAACCTAAGTGCACACTATATGCTTTTGTCCTTTCAATGCCTAGAAGCTTAAATGAAATATTTACCCTTTTATTTATGATCTAGGGTTATGAAAGAAATAGAAATCACACAAAAAACAACCTAAAGAATTATTAGGGCACTTATCTCATCCGATAATTCATCCAAGCTTTTATCTTTTATCTAACAATATCCAACAATTTTTGTTCCTGCAAAATAAGTTTGCAAACACTTGAAAAATGTGATTAGCATTAGGGGGTCTGCTTAGGTCATTGTATAGCAATGCTTGGAGGTGCAACAGTCAAGTCCCCTAGGTCCTTTTAGCTGATCATTGAAAATAGAAGTGGAAGTTGACCTTTGGAAGATGAACATGCATAATGAAATGCAATAGATCATATTGATAAAATAGAGCACAAAATACACTAATAGGGCCTAAATACACTATACAATGTAGATCTAGGGTTTGGGGTATAAGGTTACCCCAAAACATGATCTATATAAAATTACACCCTGTATAGAACGTTTGCAATTTTGTAGACCAACGAAATCGTACCATAAAATGAATGGGCGTGATTTTGTAAAAGTGAGAAGAAAACTTAGGAAATGTGAAATTAATAGGCATGCAATGAAAAACTTAATTAAATGAAAATGCAAATAAGAAAAAACACTTGGTAGATAGCGCAAAAGTAGACAAAAATGTTAAGACCTCCAAATAGTCGATCTCTCCTTAGGGCTTCAACACTTTTCCACCAAAGATTCACAACACACAATCCAATGCAACAAAAATAGAGCTTCAATAGATTATATTTCACACTTGCGAGTTAGCTTTGCTTGTAGAGGAAGAATGAATGCAAAAACACTTGAGAGCTTTTCATAATTAGATCACTCTTATCACTTGGAAACTTGCTTCGAGGATCACTTGGAAAACTCCATTGAGGAAAAAAAAGACTTCAAACCCTCCTTTTATAGTGGATTTGAAAGAGGAATGGGTTAGAAAAACCAAGTCAACCTAAAGTAAAATGATGTCAACTTTGAAAATTAGGGTTTCCTTAAGAAAAGACCCTAAAAATACGAAATTGCACCCCACAAGGGCTGACTGTGATTTCACAACTAGAAAACCTTAGGAATGTAAAATCATGTCCCTAAAAAATGGATCATGATTTTGCAACAACAAGACCCTTGTGTAGTTTTAATGCACTTTAGAGGACCAAATATATTTAAAATAAGATAAATCATATATCATTGAAAATATCTTTTCGAGCCCGATCCAATGATATAATATTTGAGGGGAAAGAAGAATATTTAGTAGGGAAAATTTTAGGTCAAAGATGACCTTTTTTCCAAGGAGAAAACAAGGGCTCTAAGGAAAATGACTCACCTTAGTGGATCAATTTTTTGTGTCTATATTTTATCCCCTCTTTAATGCATTTAAGGCCAAGTAAATGTGTTAAAGAAATATGTATACTCCTATGTGTAAGAAGGCAATGAACACAGAAAAAGGGTGTCCAGGTTTGGACAAATGGGAAGGTGCAAAAGGTGTATCATGATGTATACTCTAAAATTTAGTACACAAGGTGATACATTAGTACCATTAATACCTCTAAGGCTAGTATTCCCTATCGAGTTTTGGAAGGAATGAAAAATTCCTTAAGAAACTCAAAAAAGTCAAAGAAAGAAAAGCAAAACACAGAAACACAATAAAACACAACAAGCAAACAACATGGTAAGGATTACTGGGTACATCATGAATCTGATGCAACTAGCATAAAATGTAATCTATCTAAAATGAAATACAAGGATGAATAGAATAAATGGAAAGAAATAAAAAAGGGAAGATGATAGAAGAAGAAGGAGAAGAAGAACATCTCCAAAGAAGGTCAATGAGACAAAATAAGAGAAACTAGTTGTAAACCCTAGATGAAGGGTGTTATACCCAAAAGGATGGCCAAATGTAGAGTGAAAACCTGCTAAAGGTGTAGCACTCACTAAGATGGACAAATGATCAAATGATGGAGCATAACCCACTATGGGTGATTGCTCGCTAAAATGATCAAATTATGGAGCATGACCCACTATGGGTGGTTTCTCACTAGTGATTTCTATGGGATGATTACCCGCTAGGATGTATGCCATGGCCTACTGAAATTGCCATAGATCTTATATTATAATGGGGTGTAGTGCCTGCTGAGTCAAGAGGAGTGTGACCCGATAAGGGTGTGTGCTTGATGAATAAAATATACCTGCTGTGATGTATGATATCCCATGTGGGGTGTAATATGTATATGTAAATAATTCAGTGAGTGCTACCCTCAATAAGGGTGTGTAAGAATATGCATGAACCAAATAATTTGAGTATAACACCATGTGAGTGTGTGCATGTGCTAGAATAAATGAGAGGAAGAAAAGAGGAGCAAAGAATTGTGTGTGTACCCCCAAATTGAAGTTGAAATTATAGAAAATTCAAGAGGGAGGAAGTGTGTAAACAAAGAAGAGAAGAGAACATATATTCTTGTTTGAACAAAGAAAATATAGGAGAAAGAAGAAGCATATAAAGTACAAGTATATACCAAAAGAGGATTGTATTCCTTGACTTTGGGGAGAATTGATGGTCATTTAAAAATAATTTTCAAATTCAAGGAATACAAGAAGGAAGAGGAGATGAAAAGAGCAAAGAAATAAGGGAATGGATGAAAATGTAGGGGCCTTAGATTGGGGCTTCATTAGGCATCGAAGTCTTAGTGAGAGTGCAATGCATGTGAGCTATGATCTAACTAGGTGTAATCACTTGCTATTTTTGTAAAATACCTAGAAGTCTATATGATAAAGTAGTCATGAACAAGTAGCCATGCAATTATGACAAGCAAAAATGCAAGAGAAATAGAATTTTAGGTAACCATGAGCAACCATGCAATATGAGCAAGCAAACTAAATACATTATGATCTATGTTAAATGTAAAATGTAATACAAAATTATTAATCATGCATAATATCTCTTAAGATGCATTATATCTAGTTGGTCACGAATCCGCCTAGTTACAAAGTCTATGCCTTGTGCACCCTAGACCCGACCAACATTGAAAGGTTAGAGGAAAGAAATGTCCTCCAGGCCAATCTCTAGAGAGGCTCCCTTACTAATCCTACACTAGGTATAAGCTTAGAGAAACCAAAAATAAATGAAAAATTATGAAAAGATATGGTAAATATGGCTATAAGCCAGTAGAATAGGATGGGGATAGACTAACTGTCAAATTTCCACAAAGCAACTAGCAGCATTCAACAGAAAAAACAAGCACAAAAATCCCTAAAAATTATGCAATAAAATAACCCTCAGAGTGCATTTCAGTGTTCACTCCCACACAAGCAAAGACTAAATTCAAAAGTAGAATTCACTCACAACAAATAATGGGAATAAAACCTTCAAAAATCACACATAGAAAACTATCAAATGTAAAGTCATTTGAAGAACCATAAGCTGAGTTGTTTCTATTAATGCATAAAACTTGGAGTATTTTTCTGCAAAGTGTCCATCCTTCCATCCTTTACAATGAAAAATGATTAGTATTTTATAGAGAGATTTCACCTCTATCATTTAATGCATATACAACAAAATATTGGTAGATCAAAAACCAGCGTGCATATTTTCCTCCTTGGTATCAGTGGTGTTCTGGTCAAAATATTCTGCAAAGAAACCATGATCCAGCTTTGATGAGATAATTGCATAAATAACTCAACTGAAGTAAATTCTTGAAGCAACCTTGGACATCAATGCATAAAAATGCAGCAAAATTGCCTAATATTCAGGCATGAATTCACTTCACCTCGTGCCTTGGAAATTCACGTCCACTAAGAGAATCCATTAATAATTAAATCTACTTTGAAAACTAGCAAGGTTGATAGTTGGTGCATTGGAAATAAACATGCATTGTCCTTGATCTCTCGACCTTGAAGCAGACCTTTTGGGTGCTCTTTCCTGCATTTCTCTAGGAATTAAATGTTATTCCTTATTGCTTCTTTCCCAAAAAAAAACTACAAAATCATGCCTCCGAAAGCTATATCTTTGTCAAAGAATGATTTCACACAAAAATAGGGTGAAACAACCTTGTCGGGGTAGTAATGGGTGATAATGTAGTTGGGCTTGTCATTTGGGTAATTTTACCTTCTAATTTTCACTTTTATAACTATCTTCTTGCTTTCACCCTGAAAGAAGGCGACAGAAACTTTCGCCCTTTTAGAGAGGTGAAATCCCCTTCATATTGGCCATAGAACACTATGCAATGAATTTTACCCAAAATAAAATTTTGTCATTTTCCCCCTGAAAAGGCGACATCACTTGGCACTCTCTCATGGAGGTGACTTCAATTTCATGTACTTTGAATTTCCACCGGGTGCTATCTTTTATTTTTGCTTAGTTATGGATGAAATCACCAATTGCATTCATATAGGCTTTTACATCATCAACCTGCCTTTTTATTTTAAAACCTTTTAAAATCCTCTTTCACCCCAAGGAAGGGAAACAATGAGCTTTGCCCCTCTCTTGGGACGAAAGATCCATCTTAATTTATACAAGATTGGGCCAACCAATTCTTATTTTAACATTGCACTTGGGATATGTTTTGACCTAAAGAGGGGCACCAAGGAGTTTCGTCCCTCTATTAGGGTGAAAGCACCTTTAATTTTTTCACATAGCACCTCTTAACTTCCTTTCTCGTGGTTAGCGCTTTAAAATGACTTTCACCCCAAAGAGGGGTGACAAGAGGTTTTGCCCCTCTATTGGGGCGACAGTGCCTTATTTCATTTAATTTGCTCTTACAATCTTCATTCCCTCACGCCAGGAGAATCCACTTCCTTGAATTCTTTTTTTACCTCCAAGAGGGGTGATAGGGATATTCACCCCTCGATTGGGGCAAAAATGCTTCTCCTTTCCCTTCTTGATATCCAAACATGATTTTAATATTTTTGGGGTAAAACTTCTTGGGGCGAAAATGCCCAACTTTGTCACTCTTCTTCCCGAAGCACTTCTCCTTTGAAAATAAACTTTTTTCCGGTATTTGTGTTCCTTAGCAGTTTTAAACAAAATTTTCCCCATTTCTTACATGATTTGATGTTATTTACAGTAACACACTATTACAAGAATAAAGAGGCAGAAAATTAAAATTGCAATGCCTTCATTGGAGAATTCATCAAAATGTTTTACAATCAATCATAAAAATAAAATTAAAATGTGGTAAAGTTGCAAAACTTCAAAAATTCTTGGTGGATCATGAGGTATCTAGCTCACATGGATGCAATCAAGCCCAAGCCTTCATACATTGGTCTTAAGAGTCAGCTTCACTAGGTACATTAGGTTGCTTGTTGCTCATTCCTGCATCTTGATCCTTGATCCCTTTTTTAGTAGATTCCCCCTCTAAGAGAAATGCAATTGTAGCTTCGTACACAACAATGACATCAAACCAATACTCTATGGTGATTATCTTTGGGTCATTAAGTGAGTCCACTAGATACTTAAAAATCTCCATCTACCCCTTGTAAATGTAATCCGTCCATTGACTGAGCTCTAGTAAGCCAAAATTAATGTGTGTGAGCTTCCTCATTAGTAGTAACACATGGTCTTCGGTAAGCGGCTCCTCCCAATAATAAATTTCGAAGGCATCATCAATAAAGACCTCCCACGTTGCTTCCAGGTCAACCTTTAACAACATATTTCCCCTCTCATTAGTGAAACTAGGGAAACCATTCTTGAGAACTGCATTGAAATTTGTCATGGAAATTCTTCTCTCCTGCTCAAACATGTCAAGCAACTTGCAAGCCTCCTTCACCTGATCCAGCCTAAAGAAGAACTAATGTAGTACAACTTTAGCACTTTCCCAAGATCAGGCCATATCACTCATGGGATAAAATTGAAGATCAAATCTAGCCAGCGTCTGCATCTATGATGCTTTTACCAAGAGAGGCTCTAGGTGCTCCTCACCAAGCTCCACTATATATTGGCCATATGATATGACAGTCTAAATTTCCTGAAGGTACATGAGGACTTGTGTCACTCTTTCCACCTAGATATTACAATGGGCTAGCAACTGGTTGCAAGTCTCCTTGACTTTTTATTTTGTCAAAACTATGGCTTGTGATGCTTTCACTGCTAGTTGATCCTACACATTATGGAGTTGTATCTTCAACACCTCAACCTATTATTTCACTCATCCTATGGCCTACTGATGCTTTTGGAGCATGGTATCCAACTCTTAAGATCTTCCTACCATAAAGTTACTTTGGACTATGTGTACTGTAACTGCGCTCGACATTTTACCAAAGAATACTCCAGATCGACGATCTTAGCTTCAGCTTCAAATAAGTGATTCTTGTAGTGCTCGTCATGTAGGAACAAGGAGATCATTTCTGCTTGAATGTTTCCCACTGTCTTCATGGTATCGATCTTAGTGAGATCCTTGGTGATAATCTCATAACTATAATCATCTGAAGTCATATCACCCTAAGGCTTTTGAACCTGGGGAATCATCTTCATCGTATGGGCCTCCATGGTAGTGGGATCAAAGGCAACTTGCTTCAAGGGATTTGATGGCACCATGGCTTCTCTCCTCTTTTTAATTTTCATCCATTGTGATGAACTTAAGCGAGCCTAGCTAATTTTTACTATGATGGGCTGCACTGGTACCACTGCTATCACTGATTCAGGTACTACCTGCAACTCCAAAAATAAGGTGGACAATGAGCCAACTATGGATTTGGCTCGAGGGAAGTTGAAATAAACATAGTGAAAATGGTGATGGAAATGAAACTAGTGGTGGAAACGGATGCAAAGGGTTCAATAATAATTACACTCATTTAAGGGGGAGCTTGTGTACTTATGGTAGTAACGAAAGTTACTTGAGAGGATGATATGGGAAGTGAAAATAGATTCAGAGCGGAAGCAAAAGAACTAAAATAAAGGGGAGTAGAAGAAGTGAGAATAGGAGCGGGAGCGGTGGTGATCAGTGTCTAGGAAATGGAAGGTAAAACTAAAGTGGAGGGCATACCAAATGGAGGAGATATAGAAGTAGAAACCTGATGAAGGGAAACAACAGTCACCACTCGCTCAAGGAGGGAAGAGAGAGAAGAAAATGTACCTTTTGGCTCTAACACCTTTAGATATAGTGAAGACGTAGGTAGTTGTGATACCATATCTTCCTCCAATCAATCCTTTAGTTCTATTGCAATGTCCTCCTCAATATTGATAATATCAGCACTCTAAACAAACGAATTCACCTAAACCAAAGGGATGGTTTCTAGTAATTCTATATGCCCAACCAAAACCGTAGGAGGAGAGTTTGATGAAATTACCCCAATTCTTTGCTTCTTGGAAATTTTAATAACCGATAGCTTTTCTCATCTGCTTTCCTCATTTCACTACAATGACTCTTATGACACTTATTACTACCTCAGGCTCAAGTGGCACTTCTTGGACCACGGGATGCTCTTCTTTAGCCACATCTTCTTCATTGCTCGACTTTTGAAAAATTCAATGCACGTGCAAGTGAATGTAATCGATTGGTAACTAGAATTAAACTTGTCATAGGTCTCTAAAAATGTTCCATCCATTACTAGGCCATACGACGACCAAGTTTTCCTTTAATGAGCTTGCATGATCCACTAGTTTGTGATTTTTTGTTCAAACCAACCTGAAATTTGCTTTTCATCTAGCTAAAGAACCCCGATGAAGGAATCTAATTTTTATGCATAGTAGGGTTATATTCGGCCTCCATTTCATAGAAACTATGCCAAGGTGGAAGCGACATCATGTTTTCCATGTGCCACTCCAAGTCATGCCCCTCTGGGTTATTATGGTGTTTTTCAATATTCAGCCTCGAATAATAGGGAAAGCTTTTAACCTTGATGTGTTCAGTAAAAAGACCCAAAGTATCGCACTTCCATCATTGCGGTATCTCCACCATATCGATGTCATAAAAGCCTTAGTTATCAACCGGTTTTGACCCACTTGGCTTACCTTAATACCCTCTAAATAAAAATGTATAATGCATGTGGTTTTATTTCCACGTCCTGCCCCATACATGTCATTAATATAATCATGTTGTTGAACAACCTCCATAGAAAACAAATGCCCTGTGGTGAAATATGGGAGCAAAACTAGCTTGCCACTATAGCTAAAAATACGGAGCACCACACATTGTGTCAACAAAAATATATCACCTCTTTGCTTTGAGATGATTTCTTCCCTGATTGCTCTTGGTACTCTCTCACTCCTGCAAAAAATAATTTCCAAGGTAGGACCCATAAACATATGATTGAAATTATAGAAAGACTCCTACCTTGACAAACTAGAAGCATACATATATCGATAATTTTTTATTTTCTTTATAAACCTACTTACCTGCAATAAAAGAAAACTTCTTGTGTGGGTGGAAGAACAAATACCAAATCATAAAGGATGTATGTATGAATACCTTCATGCCTTCACTCTATGTTTTCTCCAAATAGGAATGCATTCTTTTAGAAATATAATCAACCCAGTCAAATAAGATGGGATTCGTCATTTATATCATTATTGTTGGGGCGTAGAATTCAACCTCTGATATGCATTGCACCAACACACTCTACCACTTGTTCATCGTTGAATATGATGGGATACCCACAACCCAGGCCACCATAGAGAACAAATTAGGACTCTTAAAATCTGACAAGGACTTGGGCAACATCAGAAGCTCACCATGCTAGGGCATTCTTATCAACTGTGTTTCCATAAACTGATGCAACATCACAGTTGACTGATATCTTTCTTCTTGTTCATTGATGTGTAGTTTATTAAAAATGAAATTCGAGGATGATGTAATTCCATATGCGAATGCCTCACAGACCTCTTTAGTTACGATGGCAAACAATACATCACATTTTGCAATCTACACTGTCATGTTCTTCGAATTATAAAACTGTGAAATGACCTCCACAAACTCTAGGAAGTAGTGAACTAGAGTGCACAAGAACCAAAAGTGATGAGCATGGTATGCTATCATGATAGGGCTCTATGAAATTAACCCTTGTCGCACTATAATTTCTACATCCTGGTATAATTTTTCAACACCCTTGTTGGTAATTACGAAGTCTCCCAATTGAGCCAACATATCCATATATGAGTCCAACTTGTCATTTTCATGGCACCATTATTTTTTGGATTTCTTTCCTCCATCTACCTTCTTTTTTCCTTCTTCTACTCTTAAGTGGTAACAGGTTTAGCAGTTCTTTTCCCCAATTTCTAGAATTATCAAACTTTCTATATTTTCTACAACAATATCATCTCAACGCAGCAATACTCCAAAAAAATAAATGAAAGCTTTTACCTTCACCTCATAGGAGCACCTAATTTATAATTGTGCCTCACTGATCAAATTAAATGCACATGGTAATTGTTGAAGGAATAGAGCGAACGTGTGTTTTGATATTTGCACCAGGCATGTTTTTTAATGATTTTTTATATTCAAACTTCTTCTGCTCAAAATATTCCTCGATTGTTGTGCTTCAGCTACCTTTGATATTAAAAAATACTTTTATGAACCTCAACGAGCAACCTCGGGAATTAAAAATTCAAGTTACCTACTTAGGGTGTGCCTTGGGATGTAAAAAAATTGCCTTAATGCAATAATCTTTGAAACTCCATTTCGGAGTAGGAAAAAGCAGTTTTTAAAATTCTACGGGCACTATTAATTCTAAAACAACTTCAAAATGCTTATGAAATAATTTCTTGGTGAAAAGGATCTTCAACAAGCATGCTTTATTTTACCAAAACATCTTAGGGTGAAATCAAACTATGCTTTCCTCCTTTTTAATTAGCTACACTCCCGAAGTCTTCTTTCCTGTAGCTAGGTGAAAATAAGAGTCAAAGTGTCATTTTAAACAATCATTTCTTCCTCATTTGGATTTGAACCATGCCTTCTTTAGAAAAACGAGTTTTTTGCTTTTATTTTAAGTAAAATTCAATAAAATCAAATTTTCCCCCTTTCTAAAACTTTTAACTATCTTTTTTCCTTTTTTTTTCCATTTTCACCTCTAGCAGTTGTACTTTAAAAATAAAACTAGCACTCCATTTTTAGAAAAGCTACATGGTAAAAAACCTAGGGCAAATATTTATTGTCTATATATATATATATATATATATATATATATATATATATATATATATATATAAATTTTCTCGAATGAAGTGCTTTCGACTTTTACCTCCTAACCGGGCGAAAGCGCATCTAAAATCTTTTATCGCCCAAAAATGGAGCGACTACGACTTCCACCCTTTTAAATGGGCGAGGGCGCGTCCCCTTTTTTTTCTCTTCTTTTCTTTTTTTTATTATTAAATTATAACCACCAGAAAGGGTCACACCCGATTGTGGCTCCTATTGCGATAAATGGTAAAGATATAACATGCATACAAGTAAACGAAATTGACAACAAATGAAAAAAGAAATAAAACACTTTATTCCATTATATTTGGATTCAAAACCCAATTACAAGTACGTCCCTCTTAGGGATATTCATTTTGATACAATATTACAATAGGAGTGCTCAATTTTTTTCCTCTTAAGGGTAGGTGTGATTTCCAAATGCCTCTCAGAATGGCATGAACTGCTCTAGGGTGGAGGTGCCCTCTTCTTCGCAATGGGGAAGGAACTTGATGGTTTGCTCTCCTTTGAAACTATTCCCTGCGGTCAAGAAACAACAAGAATGTCAAAAATATAGGCAACCTCTCATGATGAGGCCCTTTTAGGTAAAATGCATAATGACACCATTAACATGCATAATCAAGAAAGTATAAAAGGTGCTTCTAAACTATGCAAAGTGGATCAAGATTCATGTAATAGCATAAAGTAAAATAGTAGCTACACTATGCATGGATCAAATATGAAAAGTGAAGCATAAACATGCATAAAGAAAGCCTCTAAGTCCTGTTGAGTGGTATTTTCACCCGATTGTGAAAACACACTCTCCGATAGGATTTGGGTTCTAAATCCTCTGCTTGCAAAGAAACAATTTCTCCAAGGTTCCTGTTATGTTAGCATTTTGCATCTGTGTATAAAAGATATTTAATTAAAATGCTTGGAATACCTTAGTGATTGCAAGTAACTGAAAACAAGGGGCACTGTGGTTTATTTTACTGTGAAATTTAATGATTGTTCCTTGAACCCTAATAAAGTAAATGTGATTTGATCCTTAAATGACCATGCTGTAACTTCAAAATAAAATTTAATGAAATGCCATAACATGAATGGAATTATTTTTGGGTTTTGAAGTTTTTTAATTTTTAAATTTTATTTTAATGCTTGAAAATAAAATTGGAGTTTCTGAAAAATAAAATACAGCAAAAGAAAATAAAATGTGAAGAAAAGAAATTAAAAATTGCATCCAGTCTGATGCTATCCCGTCCTGGCAAAACCGAAGCTGTGAGGTTTCCATGCATGCAACCTAACTTACTGGACCTGCAAACATGCACAATCCCGATAAGCTAAGTGCTGATTCTAAGGGTTTTGAAATAAAATTCATATTTCGAACATTCGCCTAATGCAACCCACAACAGTGGCATTTAACATTATCTATAAATCCGAAATATGAAAAATGAAAGAATAAACATTAAATCTGTAACATGCACAGAAGATCTCCTTCTTTCTTGCCCACAAGATGCAAATTTTTGAACACTCTACATTAAAAATATGTCATTTATAGCAGCAGAACTTTTGGTTTTCTCAAAACTAGCAAAAGGAAGGAAAACAGCCTCAAAGCAGGCCCAGAATGACCCTCTGGCCTCTAGCACTGCAACTCTGCTCCAGCGGTTTTCGACCCCTGCACCAATCTGTGCCTCTGCTTTTAAACTTGCTGTTGAATTGATTCTCCTTCCACGACGGTTCGTTTCATCTTCCAATGGCTGCTCGTATTTTAGCTTTATGCTCGACATTAAGACGTTAGATCTTCTCTGTAATGCTTCTGCAGCCTGTACACCACGTGTCCCGCACTTTTCTGCACGTTCTATAATGGTTCCATGAAAATCATGACCAAAAAATAGCATGCAACCTTGTCCGCCTTCCTGGCCACGAAAATGTGACATGTCGCGAAATCGTGACATGTCGCGATATCGCGACGTTTCCCTGTCGATAGCCTTTCTTGCCTTCATGCCCAACAAAAATGTGACATGTCACGAAATCGTGACATGTCGCGAAATCGTGACGCTTTTCTGTTTCGTACACCTGGGCGGCTTTCTGTCGTGAAATCGTGACAATTTTCTCTTTCGTGCTGCTTTTTTTTCTGCTTTTCTTCTTCGTGAAATCGTGACATTTTCCATTCGGCACTTTTTTTCGCGATTTCGCGATGTTTTTCTATCTCGGGCTCCTTGCTCTTTCCGGAAAACGCGACATGTCACGATTTCGTGACATATTTTGCTTTCGTACAACTCGGCTTTTTCGGATTTCGGAGGTTTTTCTTGTTTGAGCACCTTGGCTTTCTGTCGTGAAATCGTGACGTTTTTCCACCTCGGTCTTAGTCTTTGATCGTTGACCTGATTTTGTGACATGTCACGATTTCGCTACGCCTTTTTTGTTTCGTATAACTTCACCGTTTGGAGCCGCGAAAACGTGACATGTCACGATTTCGTGACATATTTCCTCTTCATGCTCCTTTGCCGTTTCTTGTCGCGATTTCGTGACGCTTTTCTACTTTACCCTGTTTGACTAGTTTGACCCACGATTTTGCGACATGTCACGATATCGTGACACTTTTCTACTTCGTATCTCTCTCCTCTTTGGGCACGGAAAAAAATCAAACACGTCGCGATTTCGCTACGCTTTTCTCCCCCCCTTTGCGTTGACCGCGATTTTGCGACATGTCACGATTTCGTGACACCTTTCATTTTCTGGCAACGATGGAGCAACCTGTCGCGATTTCGCGACACTTTTTCATTTTCGGCCGCGATTTTGCGACATGTCGCGATTTCGCGACACTTTTCATCCTTGTGCAATTTTGCCCCTTTTTCTTGATTTTTAGCATCTGGGTCACTGAGATCTTCTTTGAAAGCATGCAAAAAAGGTGGGTCCCCAATTTTGGGGTGTGTTGTGGATCAGCCACAACAAATGGCGACTCTGCTGTCAAATGCTCTTGAGCATTTTAGTGAGAACCCAACCTGAAGCATACACAAACTCGAAAACATGTGTTAGCACATAAACAAATATAAACAAATGCCCAAAGATCAAAAGTACATGAATCATCAGAATCATCAAGTATTAGCTCGGTGTGTGCAATGAATTTCATTCCCTATCGTTTGAAATTGATCAACATTCCATTGTCAATTTTGCATGAATGCATATATGAGATTGTGAATGATTTGTGTAACCTAATGAATATGCTAGGAGATCTTGCTTTTATAAAATGCATAGTCTTTCTTCTAGTATCATGTACAAACATTCAAGATTGCCAAACCCTCTTAGGATCCACTAATGAATTGCCTTATTATATCCCAAAGTTGGTTATGAGTCCCTACTATCTTGAACCCATGTGCAAGTGGATGTGAAATCAGAACTTTGGGGAATCAGACTCCCAACCAACCGAGATGAGAGTTTAACCCTATCCTTACTATTCTGATTTAGAATTCATTACCTCACTTTGAGCAAAATAATTTAACCAATTATGGAAGAAATGGTCATGCTAGTCTAACCCTTTGGACAATCAGTGGTCTTGTTTTTTAGACAAGACATGTTGCCATGCATGGGCATATCTAACCCCACAATCCAAAACTTATCTTCATTTCTTTGGACCTTGGGGATGACTACCCATCCTTTGCTAGAGGACAAGTAGTACGATCCTTCCAATCCAATATAAATATGAGATGGGAAAATTTTATTTTTTACTTCTTGGACCTTAGGGATGACTACCCATCCTTGCTAGGGACATGTAGTACGATCCTTCCAATCCAAACTTTAGATGTAAATGGAAAATATTAATTTTATTGCTTAGACCTTGGGGATGACTACCCATCCTTTGCGAGAGGACAAGTAGTACGATCCTTCCAATCCAAGATTTATTATGAAATGAGACATAGGAGCTTTGGGGAATTAGATTCTCAACCTAAGCGAGATGAGAATTTATGCCCTATCCTTACTACTCCATGTAGGTCAAATCAAAGCTTTGGGGAATTGGATCCTCAACCTAAGTTCGATGAGGATTTAACCCTATCCTTACTACTCTGATTTTAGGCTTTAAGCTCTATGGAAGTGGTCAAAACCACTGTTTTAAGGATCATGTTGCATAATAGGATAGACTTGAAATACTTCTTTCGCCCAACCTTTTCTTCCAAGTTAGGTTTTGATCATTTTACTCAAGATCCTTTTTAATGTATAAGACGTGCTTGGTTCTAGATATCTCAAGACTCAGTTTCCAACCTTGGGATTTTCTTCTTATTTATGTGATAGCATAACCTTAAGAGGATTTGACATACTTTAATGATTTGTTCCTACGATGCATATGCAACTAAGATGGAATGTATTTGCAAAGTGAGATGTAATATGAATGCATTGTCCTTTGAAATGCAGACGAAATGTTGCCATATAAAACTGACTACTTCATGCATCACAAGTTTCAAACGATATTACTAAACTGTTTGTGTTACTTGTGGAGCTTTTACAAGACAATTCCAATGTTTCATATTCTCCCGATCTAGAACATAAGTTAGCATCTCAAGGCAACTTTTTCATCATTTTTTTTTTATATAAACAAACAAAAAATGTCAAATAAACACACAACTTTAAATTAAAACTTATTCAATCCAAAACCAAACTGCAATCCCAAAAATGAAAATTTGAAAACACAAACCAAAACCAAACCCAAAGTAACTTCAAAAATGATCTTGAAAACACAAACCCAAACCCAAAAAACCAAAATCTATATACAAATGTACACTATAATACAAGATGATGCAAAGCTTGGATTATCACTTTCCTGGATCCCAAACATGATTAGAACATTTCAACAAAAATATAACGTGATATGCATGCCAAATGTTGTGGGAATCCAACACAAACAATACCAGACCAAACAATGCAACAAATCTCCACTTGCCATGCTCACCATACCAATTTGATTTAGTTCCAATAATACTCCCATAGGTGAGCATCAAACTACTAAAATGATTAGACAATAAATGATTTTCAATCTTATCATGTCTATTCTTTAAAATCTGAATTTCATAATTCCCTCCTTGATTTAGAATTAGGCTATTCTTTTCAAATATGCAATTTTGTAAGTAGTAGCCTATTTCTACAAATTTCAAAGCCAAATCATTTTCCAAATTTATAGGCCAATCAAATTTGTGCAACAATTTACAAGCATCTAGGATATTTACTAAATTAGGATCATAAAAACTTTTTATCCTAGATTCGATTAGCAATTGTTGATGAATTTGATTCAACAATTCAAGTGCATCAACTTCTTTTCCATTCATTAAAACAATGTTATTAAAGGTGTGATTAAAAATTATACCTTGTTTTTCATTTACCTTTAATGACATTTCATCACAACTATCAATCAAATTTAAAACATGGTCATGCAAATTTTCAACCCTCAAATGTTTTTGGTCAAAGTGTATGTCCCATGACTCATCTTGATGATCCTTCATTTGAGTCGCTTCCAATTGATCAATCTCTTTATCATTTGGTTCTAATTCTTTGTTCACTATCCATGGTATCTCTTCATTTGAATCCTCCAAATCATCATGCAAACTTGCATCCACACTTTCAATGAATTTATATTTTGTCCCCTTTTCAAATCTTGTGAATATGAGATCTTCGTATGATGTAGAAGGTTCACCATCCTGCATGTCAAGTGAAATATGAGTTTCATTTATGGAGATGTGAGAAAAGAATGCATTATCATATCTCCCCCAACCATTGTGAAAATTGTCATCCAAATCTGTGATATGAAACTCCATGGTATTTGTGACATGATCTTTTGATTCATTCATCCATTCATTTTCTTCTTTGTCCTTGGCAATAGGATCATTATAATCTTCCAAAATTTGATGAGATTTGAAACTCTCTTCCAAAACATCCTCAAATCGTACAGGAGTTGTAATATCTTCCTTTGAGTAGGCAATTATGTCATCCTGCATATCAATTGGCACACAAGTTTCATTAGTAGTTTTGGAAAGAGTGTAGTCTTCCCACTTCTTCCAAACATCATAATAATCATCTTTCAAAATCAAGTGGTGACGTTCAACTACTTCTTCAACATCTTCCCATTCATCAATGTGTTTCTCATCAAATTCATCTTCACCTTCTTTAGATGGTTCAATTATTTCCAAAAGTGGGTTATTTCTTGAATTCAAATTTATAAGGCTATCATTGTCCAAATTAGCAACCCATGATACAGTTTTATCACAATTTGAAGGGTGAAGAATTTCTTGATCCTTAATTTTACACATCTCATCAATAGTATCTTCCAAGAACAAGTGGTGAAATTCTATCATGTCTTCAAATTCATTTATTGGTTTTCTCCCCATTTCACTTTCAACCACTTCATTTAATTCCATGGCAGGTTCCATCTTATCACATATATCAAACATTGTTGAATTTAGAACCCCTTCATCTAGATAATCGTGTATCTCTACATGATCCTCACTAGTGGATGTTGTCTTAGCAATTTGCACCTCCTCTTGGACTACATCTAAGGTGGTTGTAAGATTTGGATATTCAAATTCATC
Organism: Wollemia nobilis; assembly: GCA_028583015.1. NCBI lineage: Eukaryota > Viridiplantae > Streptophyta > Pinopsida > Araucariales > Araucariaceae > Wollemia > Wollemia nobilis. The sequence goes on along the minus strand of JAQPPZ010000676.1, from coordinate 5,596,575 downwards.
CCCTTGATCATTTACCTTAGATATCATTGGAGTGGAGGGTGCTATGTTTGATGGTTGGTGTAGGTTGGCATCAAAAGAACAATCTCTCATATGAACATGTTGTGCCTTTTCTTCTTCAAGACCTTGTCGTTCTATCTCTTCTAAGACCTCATGGATTTTCTCTAGGGACAAACCACTCAGTTTTTCTTCAATGAGTGAAGCAAGTGTGGGGTGTATGGCTCCTAGGTATACTTCCATGGCTTCCTCTTCTAATGTGTTAAAATTTTCCCACATTTGGGAGTGCAACTCACGAAATCTTCCATTGAATTGACTCAAGGATTCATTAGGCTCTTTACATATGGAGGTAAACTGATTTTTCAATATTTCTAAGTCAGACTGATTACCAAAATGATGAAGATAGGCTGCTTCTAGTTGTATCCAAGAAGTCCTAACCTCCATAGGTAGTTGACTATACCAAAAGAATGGTCTATCATCCAAAATGTATGCGAATAATTTACAAGCTATCTCCTCATAAAAAATCTGGAATTTACATAATGCATCCTTGTAAACATGCAGTTTTTGCAAGTATCCTAGTGGCACCTCTTGATTAAAACACCGTAAAAAATCCAATAACATTGTAGGAATATGATAGGGTATCACATGTAAACCCTCATAATAATCCTCCATTATTAATACCATTCTCTCTCTTAGAGATGTTATTTCAGCTCTCAGGGATACCCTTTGCTCCTCAAGTGTTGCCATTAGTGAACTTAAAATGTAATTTTAGAACCAAATCTGTTGAATATTCAACCTGCAATATAAAACAAAAATCAAGTTAGCATCAACTAAGAGATGTACTCATTAAAATCAAATGAAAAGTAATTGCATGAGACCAAAATTCTGAAAAATTAAATCAAATCACCTTAATTCTGTATGAACAATCAAAAAAATATACAGCATACCTGAATTGCTTAAAATAGAATAAAATAAACCAATTCAGGCCGTCCTTTTAACAATCTGTTGAATGTTAGAGGACTAATGCATACAAAAATTTAAATTTATATTACACTAAAAATAAACCCGTACGGCCCTCCTAGCACCAATCCGTTGAGTGGTGTTAGAGGCCGAAGATGCTAATAAAATGTACTTAAAATATTTAGCAATGTAAAGCTCTTAAATAATTAAAAACCCGTAGCATCTAAAAATCACGATAAAATAAACCTTTTCAGGCCCTCCTTCTAGCGCCAATCTGTTGAGTGGTATTTTCACCCGATTGTGAAAACACACTCTCCGATAGGATTTGGGTTCTAAATCCTCTGCTTGCAAAGAAACAATTTCTCCAAGGTTCCTGTTATGTTAGCATTTTGCATCTGTGTATAAAAGATATTTAATTAAAATGCTTGGAATACCTTAGTGATTGCAAGTAACTGAAAACAAGGGGCACTGTGGTTTATTTTACTATGAAATTTAATGATTGTTCCTTGAACCCTAATAAAGTAAATGTGATTTGATCCTTAAATGACCATGCTGTAACTTCAAAATAAAATTTAATGAAATGCCATAACATGAATGGAATTATTTTTGGGTTTTGAAGTTTTTTAATTTTTAAATTTTATTTTAATGCTTGAAAATAAAATTGGAGTTTCTGAAAAATAAAATACAGCAAAAGAAAATAAAATGTGAAGAAAAGAAATTAAAAATTGCATCCAGTCTGATGCTATCCCGTCCTGGCAAAACCGAAGCTGTGAGGTTTCCATGCATGCAACCTAACTTACTGGACCTGCAAACATGCACAATCCCGATAAGCTAAGTGCTGATTCTAAGGGTTTTGAAATAAAATTCATATTTTGAACATTCGCCTAATGCAACCCACAACAGTGGCATTTAACATTATCTATAAATCCGAAATATGAAAAATGAAAGAATAAACATTAAATCTGTAACATGCACAGAAGATCTCCTTCTTTCTTGCCCACAAGATGCAAATTTTTGAACACTCTGCATTAAAAATATGTCATTTACAGCAGCAGAACTTTCTGGTTTTCTCAAAACCAGCAAAAGGAAGGAAAATAGCCTCAAAGCAGGCCCAGAATGACCCTCTGGCCTCTAGCACTGCAACTCTGCTCCAGCGGTTTTCGACCCTCTGCACCAATCTGCGCCTCTGCTTTTAAACTTGTTGTTGAATTGATTCTCCTTCCACGACGGTTCGTTTCATCTTCCAGTGGCTGCTCGTATTTTAGCTTTATGCTCGACATTAAGACGTTAGATCTTCTCTGTAACGCTTCTGCAGCCTGTACGCCACGTGTCCCGCACTTTTCTGCACGTTCTGTAACGGTTCCATGAAAATCGTGACCAAAAAATAGCATGCAGCCTTGTCCGCCTTCCTGGCCGTGAAAACGTGACATGTCACGAAATCGCGACATGTCGCGATATCACGACGTTTCCCTATCGACAGCCTTTCTTGCCTTCACGCCCAGCGAAAACGTGACATGTCACGAAATCGCGACGCTTTTTTGTTCCGTACACCTGGGCGGCTTTCTGTCGCGAAATCGCGACAATTTTCTCTTTCGTGTTGCTTCGCTATTTTCTGTCACGAAATCGTGACACTTTTCTGTTCCGTACCATTTGCCCGCAACCTGTCGCGAAATCGCGACGTTTTTCCACTTCGGGCACCTTCGCTGCATGCTGTCGCGATTTCGCGACGTTTTTCTATCTCGGGCTCCCTTGCTGCTTCTGGCCACGAAAACGCGACATGTCACGATTTCGTGACATATTTTGCTTTTCGTACAACTCGGCTCGTTTCTATCGCGATTTCATGATGTTTTTTTTCATGCCTTTTACCGATTTCATGATTTCGCGACGTTTTTTCGTTTCATGCACCTTCGCTGCTTTCCTGTCACGAAATCATGACGTTTTTCCACCTCGGGCTGCTTAGCTGCTGCCGTTGACTGCGTTGACCATGATTTTGTGACATGTCACGATTTCGCTACGCCTTTTTCGTTCCGTACAACTTCGTCGTTTGGAGCCACGAAAACGTGACATGTCACGATTTCGTGACATATTTCCTCTTCATGCTCCTTTGCCATTTCTTGTCGCGATTTCGCGACGCTTTTCTGCTTTGCCCTGTTTGACTGGTTTGACCCACGATTTTGCGACATGTCACGATATCGCGACACTTTTTTGCTTCGTCTCTCTCTCTCCTCTCTGGGCCGCGAAAATCAAACACGTCGCGATTTCGCTACGCTTTTCTCCCACCTGCTGCCGTTGACTGCGTTGACCGCGATTTTGTGACATGTCGCGATTTCGTGACACCTTTCATTTTCTTGTAGCGACGGGGAAACCTGTCACGATTTCGCGACACTTTTTCATTTTTGGTCGCGATTTCGAGACATGTCGATTTCGCGACATGTCACGATTTCGCGACACTTTTCATCCTTGTGCAATTTTGCCCCTTTTTCTTGATTTTTAGCATCTGGGTCACTGAGATCTTCTTTGAAAGCATGCAAAAAGGTGGGTCCCCAATTTTGGGGTGTGTTGTGGATCAGCCACAACAAGTCCTAATTGAAGCATAAACATAAAGAAGCTAAACTAACCTAAATCTATGGTCAAAAGTCTGCTAAAATGTATTTTAACCATGAAAACAACTAATCTAACCTAATTAATCGGACATAAATGAAATTAGGAAGGCGGTTATACCTCTACTACAAATCATAGCTCTGGTGCATGGTTTGCACTGTAAACCATGGTTGACAACCATGGTTAGCACTCTGATAGGCTTATCCTCAATTCCAAGGGCAGTGGGCTTAACCTCCTTGTCCAATTGATGTTCAAGGGTCACCTTCGATGTCCTTCTGACAGATTTGGTGGTCAAATCACTATGATGGGCCTTCGTTTGCCTGGATTTACATTTCTTGGCTCTCCTAGACTCCTAGGGCATCCATAATGCAATTCATCATGAATATTGGCAAGTAGGTAGGGGATAAGTGCAATAGCTCTCTCTTAGTATACTCGGTTGAGTGTACAATTTGACAGGGCTCCATTGCTCAAATCTCCAATGCTCTCTCTTCTCTTTTGCCCTAATTTTGAGGGGTACTTATAGGACTACCCAAGGGCTAGGGGTGGCTTCCTGGAGAAGCCAAGATCAAGAAGGGGTGGTTAGGATAGTTGGAATGGAAGCTTCCACCCTCTAACCACCTTCTTCTAGATCTAATGGTCGTTTCAATCGATTTGGCTCGGATTGAAGGCCAACTGAACTTCAGTTAAGACCGTAGGTCACAACTATGGTCTAGACTGCAAACCGTAGGTCTCAACCATGGTTCAGCTATAAACCATAGGTCTGGGCTGTGGTTCAGACTGATTAGGCCAAGGAGCCCAAATTGAGTGGTTAGAACCACTCGCTCTATCTTGGAGTCTATCCAAGATCTTCCATATGGTCTTGTAGCATGTCCATATGAGTAGTCACCCTCGACATGACGTGTTTTAGGTGTCTACAGATGCCCCTTTTGAGATGCATTGTGAGATCGAACAATGCTGAGCAAAAATAGACCTCCTAAAATGATGTCGAAGGTTCTATGATGATCATTAGTCAGATCAACATTAGATGCCCCAGGTCCAACAAAAGGACGTGCATCTTGGAATCATTGCTTCCAACTCTTTGGAGGCTTAAACTTGAAAGAGTTGTGCCCTCGTCATCTAACATTCGAGTAGCTTTGGTGCATACAATAGGAGCTTAGGCCTATATAACCGAAAGGATGAGAGTTACAAACAAATTATCATATTTGCTATTTTCCCCAAGCAAAGGGGTAAGCTTATGATAGTTGTTTACAATGATTCGCAAGGACGAACACAATTTTGACAAGATCAAGGGATCTACGATCTTCGAGATCTTCTATTGATTTTGATTATGATTTGATATTATGACTACCCCCTCAAGCGACGAGTCGATGAGGGTAATGACAATGAATGAAGTGACGATGTCGCTTGACCACCATGGATGATCTGAACAAATTTAGATTTGAGCATATTAATGCCTTGGCTAGGCCTAGTTCAGCTTTTGATTCCAACTGTTAATAGTATTTGCACACTTCTATCCCATGGAGCAGTCAGGCTACAATAGCCATCTTAGGGAATCGAATTGATACAAATCCAATCAGATTTGTGTTGAATCAAATTATCGATGATTTGCTAAAAAAGAGGTCATAGAAGAAATGGCATGCAACACCTCATTCTCATGGAGCAGTCCGACCATGAAGGCCTTCTTAGGGATTGAAAAGAAGCATATCAGATCGACGATGACAATTTTTGCCCCAAATGTCCTTATGGTAATTTACTCATCTTGCCGGATTACATGGATCGCAAGTCGCTGCAACCGCCAAGTGTATAGGGTAAATTACTGAATACGAGGCACATTTGGTGTTTTAATTATTTGATTTTTTTTGTGAATGTTTTGAATTATGCATTGAGCTTATTTATTTGGTTGGGAGGTGTGTCACTCCATGAAAGGATTATCATATCGATGACCTCGATTGTACTTTATAATCTCAGCCAAATTTTTAATTTTTTATTGGATCCTGGTGCTTGATTATCACCAAATTTCCAAATTAACTTGCTTTTATTGCATTCTGACCCAATGGGAGGCATTAATTGATATTTTTGGCCCTTCCCATGGTGGGATTTTCTAAAATTGTCTGCTAGTTGCAAACCATGGCTAGGGTCTGTGGTTCCCATTTGCAAAATTGGGAATCATGGCTAGGGCCTGCGGTCCGTGCTAAATATGAGAAGTCTATAAAATTTCCAAATTTCAAATATCTCTCATTATTCCTTGATAGTGACCTACAACTGGAGCTCTAATAGTGACAGCTGACTAAACTGACCTGCAACCTAGCACACCTTACCCGGACACCGACTCACAACATGATGGCAGGGCATGGGCAAGCGTCTTCTAGCCACGGAGGATGAGGGGAGGGCAAGGTAACTCAAAACCAAGACCTCACATCCATTACCAGTAAAATGAACCCAATTAAGTAATCGGTAAATCAATCTCACTAAACTACTGGCAATGAACCTCATTTTAGGCTAGGATAGCTTAGGTTATTAATTTTTTTGCATTTTTGGTCATGGTATCGCACCCGATCGGACTTCGATCGGAGACCGTAGGTACCAGTTATGGTTCCCAATTGGTCAATTGGGGACCATAGCTGCCAACTGTGATCAACATTCAAACTTCCAATGGTCAAATTTTGACCGCATGCGGACCATAGGGTTGACCCACGGTTCACCAACTTTAGGAAAATTTTGCAAAATTTTTAATTTTTCTGAATTTTTAGAGGCAATTAATATCATTTAATGCATTTTTGACCTGTCTGATTGACAAATTTGATTTTTAGGCCTGCATGATGACATGTTTTTGCACTTTTATCAGTTTTTACTATTTTTGATGATTTTTAGATCAATTTTTAAATGTTTTTGCTTGTTTTAGTTAGCTTTTTCCTTATTTTATGCTATTTATTCTAGAGATTGACCTCTAGAGCATGAGAGCCTGACATTCTGAAGACTCTCCATGGAGAGCTCACTGATGGTGAGCGAGAGTGGTTCAGAGCTATCAGCTTTGGCTACATTCTGGATCTACCCACCATTAGGGTAGATCAATCCTATCTGACTACGTTGGCCCATCGCTGGAATATGCGGACCAACACATTTCACCTACCTATAGGTGAAATGATAGTCACACTAGAGGACATCTACAGGATCTTTAGGATCCCCATTGATGGTGAGGCCATCGTATGCTCCACCTCTAGGGCTAAGGAGTCCATCTTCGATGCTATCTTCGGTGCTCAGAGCGAGGAGGCTCAGGGCACCATCGACCATGGAGGGGTCCACATCGGCTACTGGTAGGGGAAGAATGTCTTCTCCATGTGCGAGGCCATCTTCATGCACTTGGTGGTGCAATATGTGCTTCTAGACTCCTCGGGCATGAGGATTCCCTAGAACCTTCTAGCTACTATATGCAGAGTAGTACAGAGCTCTATCCATCGACCACTACTCCTAGCCTAGGGGAGCACACTACTAGCTCAGCTCTATCGAGAGCTATATCAGATTACTGAGCGTAGCCGTAAGGGCATCAACTGTAGTCTACTTTTGTAGATCTAGGGTTGGCAGCATATCAGAGTAGAGCATCCTAGGGAGCTACCCTTACCCATTATAGACATTGATGATGAGCATCAGTGCTATGCTACCTGCTGGCCTTGGGAGGAGGAGGGCTTCCAAAGTAGGACTCATGCTGGCGAGACCCAACATTACATCACCCAATTTGTAGCACTTGGGCTGGATGATATCCAGTGGTGGCCCTACATGGATTGTCCTGATTAGCTTGAGGCCGGTGAGAGGCTTCAATGGGCTCATCGGGATAGATGGCTACTCGATCGAAAGGTCGAGATCTAGGAGTTTTAGTTCTTCTCTCATGTCCTACGTTAGTTCGGCATGGTGTAGGACATCTCGAAGATCCCATTCACTTACAGGCACCTAGATTTGGAGAGGGATCTATCATGGATCTAGCCTCCAGCACTAGGTGATGCTCTAGATGACTTCTAGGAGACTAGGGTTGACATAGCGGTGACCACTCTAGAGTATGATGGATGGTGGTCTATGTTCTATTGGTATGGGATAGGGCCTCTAGGCCGCATTGTAGATCAGGCAGGAGCAGAGGTGGATCTTGATGGGCGTAGGGTGCACCAATGGATAGAGGGTGGCTAGGGCATAGAGGCTACCATTGAGGAGGCTCCCAAGATTGATCTTAAGGAGGAGGCTCTAGAGGAGGGTGAGGTCCCTCCTGATAGTGTAGAGGGGCTACTCTTAGCATAGGTGGCTGACTTGTAGAGTCAGCTCGATCGATTCTAGATGTAGTAGAGGGAGCATGATACTACTATCACTACTCTATAGGCATAGTTGATAGAGAGAGATCACCAACTAACATAGGTAGACTAGTAGATTGCTAGCCTAACCGCCCGGGCTACTATAGTAGAGACCCAGGTTGGTGAGCTCACCCATGCTCATGACTTGGTAGAGGCATAGAGGGATGCGACCATAGTAGAGTGGGATCTACTCAGGGCATAGAGGGGGGTTCCTCCACCCTCTCAGTTGATTATGGGGCCTCTAGTGGCACCAATAGTAGTACTACCAGGTGGTCAGGATCCTATGGTAGAGATACAATGCCTACAGGGTTTACTTATGAGTGCCAATGAGAGGCACGCATCCAGGGTTGCTCGAGTAGACCAATTGGTGGGCTACATTCAGATGTTGGGCGTAGAGGTTCTTGAGGATCCATATGCTGTAGAGTCCTAGTGGACTAGATCTCGAACTATAGGATAGTCCACTACTAGCTCGAGCCATCACACCCATCAGAGTGAGAGGACACATAGGTCCTCCAGTACGCATGGTGGTAGCAGTCATACCAGGACCAGGGAGGTAGGGCAGTCTACTATAGCATCCAGTCATAGGTCCTAGTGGATAGAGGTGCCCATCGCTCAGGGGGTAGTTGGATGAGTGCTAGGCCTCTTCGGGTTAGGTGGTACTCAGGGCTCATAGCAGGATCCACAGCAGTCAGCAGGGCAACAGGTAGAGCAGTCTCCTGAGCATAGCACTGAGGGAGGAGGTGAGAGCTCTGGTACAGGGGGAGCAGATCAGAGCTAGAGCTCTACTGTTATAGGACACATTTTTGATGTATCTCATTTTTGGTGTAAGGTCGAGGACCTACACATTTGTAGCCTACGGGCATTTTTGTACTCCCCATGTACTCTGAGACACACATATTTATATGATATGATCATTATTATGGCTCATTATTGTGTACTCATTTATTTTTAATTTTATGTTTATATGATGCACATGGATGCAATGCTTATGTTATGTTGATGCTATATGATGTGATGTATGGATGACATGCACTAGATAGCTATTTGATTTATGATGATGATATGCAGTGATCTTAGATGCTTAGATGTGCTTTTTGATGGATGCATATGGATGCGATGTTTTTCTCTTAACACATATTTGATATTGCTTTCTTTTCATGCATTAATGTATGTAATGCTTTATTTACATGATGCTAATCTAATGTAAATGAACCTGTATGCTTTAATCACTTAAAACATAAGGAATGAATGCAATTATGTTTATCAATCTAATGGATGACGCCACAGAATGTATAAAAATCATGAATGTAATTGAAAATCCTTAAGATAAGAATGTAATCAATTAATCACCCATATATGAAATGCAATGGTATGCAATGTTTTATGATGCGAATGATATAATGTGCCATTCGATTTTCTTTTGCAAATTTGAAAAATGTGCATGATATAGTCAGTGGTCATCTAAATATTATTGCTAATATCCATCCGGTATCTATCCTATATGTTGATTGTGCTTTTTATAATGATGTATCATGGGTTTAATACTTTGCAATTTGAATGATTTATATGGTTGCCATTTTTGACACTTTGTTGCTATGGGAGAAATTTTTGAGGTTTTCCATGAGACTCAAACACCCTAATAGACTTATCAAAAGTTGCATACTAACCACACTAGACTTCTGAGATAAAAGGCTTTTGCTAGGATAGACCCTAACTATTCATTATCCCTATGTGTGCAAATGATTATTTTAAGATAAGACACGAGCGTTCCCCGATGTCAGGCGGGATTCTTTCAGCCCATTGCTAAGATAGGGGTTCCACAAATGTCTTATCCAATCTCAAGTTTAGATTTCAGTTGGACTAAGCCACTAGGCAATGCAGGACACCTGAAGCTAGCTCTTCCACATTCAAACATTGGTCTTGTTCATAAGCGAGATGCTAATGCATCAGACATATCATCATGCGTAAGGTATAGTAGTGCTGACAATTCTAGGGATTCAGGCTCATTCCTTTCTATCCTTCAATTTTTGGGATACTTGCTCATATGTAGTGAAGCAAGGGAGTCGATTCCATATTCTTTTTGAACTATCTTTGGATCTTCATTTGATCTCTCTTCGAACTAGATTTTGGATCTTCATTTGATCTCCGCTCAAACTTTTGATTTATGATCTTCATTTGATCTTCACTTTGAACTTTGATTTAAGCCTATTTTTTGATCTTCACTTGATCTTTACTTTTCGGCATTTACATTTGATAATCTTCTTCAAAAACTTTCCTTTGGGGAGATTTACTTGGAAAAATTATTTTTGGTATATCGATTGAGAATATCGATCTTATGATATCAATATGGGATATCACTCTAGGGAGTCGATCTATGATATCGATCTAGGGTATCAATCATGAGGATTGATATGGGATATCTCTTTAGTATATGCTCATTTTATCATAAGCAAGGGATTCTAAATAGGGAACTAACCTATCCTTTTGCCAACTGCCAACATTTCCCATATCGTCCGCATAGAGGGATAAGCAAGAATAACTCTTTTCGCTTCAGGATACCCGGTCCTACTTCATGGCTTTCATCTTCCCCTAGTCCTTGTTAGGATTGTTTAAATTTGTTGATTAGTGATAGGCTTTTGATATGCTAAGGGCTATACTAACTGAACCTTAGCTACAAAAGCAAAGCAAGCTTTCTACCAACTCTTGATAAGACTACTAGGTATGACTGAGTGATTGAAAAACCCTAGTATATCTCCATAGCAACATTATAGGTTGTGTTGAAAAACACAATTACTCACATGAATGATGGATCATGATAAATGCAGAGATGCATGATTTAAACACAAACGTGGCATCATTTGTAAGATTGACAAACACAAATGCCTTCTATTATGGAATGCAATGGATGATGAATGCCTATATGCAATGCAATAATGCAATGAATGCATGTGTAAATGCAAAATTAAAATGCAAATGCAAATGTTTTTGGATTTTATGCTTTACCATTTTTTTTGATTTTATTGATTTTATAATTTTTATGGGTTTTGAGCCTCATAATTGACCAAACGATGAGTACATGCCTCTGGAGCCTTTAGATTGACCAAGCAATTTTTAGGAATCCTTGGAGCTTTTGGGATTGACCAAAGGGATTATGGGTACCTTTGGGGCATTTTGGGATGACCAAGCGATTTTGAGAATCCTTGGAGCCTTTGGGGTTGACCAAGCAGTTTTTTAGAAACTCTTGGTGCCTTTTGCATTTGACCAAAGGGCTTACAGATGCCTTTGGAGCTTTTGGGTTGACCAAGCAGTTTTTTAGAAACTCTTGGTGCCTTTTGAGTTTGACCAAAGGGCTTACAGATGCCTTTGGAGCTTTTTAGGATGACCAAGCGATTATAAGCAAATCCTTGAGGCTTTTAACTGACATGACCAAGTGGTTTTAGGGACCCTTGGAGCCTTTTGGGATGACCGAGTGGTTTTGACCAAACCCTCAGAGCTTTTGAGGTTGACCAAAGGGCTTACAGATGCCTTTGGAGCTTTTTACTTGACCAAACCACTAATGAAAGTGTTTGGAGCCTTTTAGGATGACCGAGCAGTTACAAGCAACTCTCGGAGCCTTTTACTATGCTCTTTAAGCATAAAACACCTTAATATGGATGATGTTGAGAGGTTCAGGCTCTTCAACACCCCCTAGCGATGTTAGGTGATAGGTACCTAGACCAATATTTTTAGATATGATGTAAGGTCCTAGCCAATTAGCCATGAATTTGTCTCGCATATCTAGTGATAAATTAGAGTTCTGTTGGTTTTCTTTCAAGACAAGATCCCCAACTTCAAAGTCTCTCTGGTGGACTTTGACATTGTAAGCTCATTTTAGTCACTCTTGATAAACGTGGAGATGCTCCAGGGCATTCACGCGATGTTCATCAAGTAGCGTCAGTTGATCCAGTCGAGCTTGTCATGTAGTGTCATCATCGATGAACTCTTTCAATGCGATGCATAGCATTGGAATTTCTAATTCCAAGGGCATAATGGCCTCAGTGCCATATACTAGTGAGAATGGTGTTGCCCTAGTGGGCATCCGAATACTAGTCCTGTAAGCCCAAAGTGCAAGGGGTAGCTGGATGTGCCAGTCTTTGTGGTTTTCTTGTACCATATTTTTCAATATGGCTACCACTATCTTATTTGAAGCTTCAGCCTACCCATTGGCTTGTGGATAGTATGGAGTCACAAAACTATGTTTGATTCTATATTTAGATGTCAAAGCTCTCATAGTTTTGTTCTTGAAAGATGTTCCATTATCCGATATTATTTTGGATGGAATCCCAAAATGACTTATGATATGCTCCAGTATAAACTCTGCTATACGAGCTTCGGTTGTCATTGTTAAGGGTATTGCTTCCACCCACTTTGTAAAATACTCAGTAGCCATGATTATGAATGTATGTCGACCCGATGATGGAGGAGAGATCTTGCCTATAAGATCCAATCCCCACTGAGCAAATGGCCAAGCCGCTTGGATGGGCTGTAAGGCCTATGATGGCAAGTGCGTAAGATTAGCGTGATGCTGGCATTTAACGCATTTCTTGACATACGCATTGCACTCCTTCTCCATAGTGGGCCAATAGTAACCCATTCAAAGGATGCACTTGATGATGGCCATGCCACTGAAATGGCCATCGCACGTACCATCATGGGCTTGCAAAATTGCCCATGATGCCTCTTGGGGCTCTAAGCAATGAAGGAGAACTCCATCATAGCTTCTTCGGTACAAGATGTCTCCTATTAAGACATATTTGGCCACTTTCTATTTAAATGTGTGCTTCACGGCATGTGGTAATCCCTCTGGGATTATACTAAGCTTTAGGAAGTCTTTAATTTATGACATCCAATTTTGATAAATCTCAACTTTGACTGCCAAGATGACTTGCTCCCCCTACGTATTTACTTTTGCAAATGCAGACTCAGAAACAACCCTATGGTGAATGGTAGTACCACTCCCCATGGGACTCTGAGAGGTTAATGACCCCCAGGGTGCCTTCTTAAGAAAGTCTTCAGCTCTACAGAACCATTCAGCTTGTGGTTCTACACTGATCATGTTGATCGATTCTCTGTTATCATAGGTTGCACGCTCTATTGCTGGATGAGAGAGCATCTTGACATGGATGGTAGTGAAATCAGTAGATGGATTCTGAGGGATTAAGGATCCCAAAGAAGCCATGGTATCTACAAACCTATTTGATGATCGAGGGATTGCCTCGATGTCATACCATTCTAGTTTGGCCAAATATGTATCAACTAGATCTTTATAGGCTTTTAGTATGGGACATCGACACTAAAAAAGCCCCTTGACTTGATTTACTATGAGCAAGGAATCACCAAAGATGTTCAATCTCTTAATATTCATGGTGATAGCTGTGTGGAGGCCCAATAGTAGGGCTTCGTACTCAGCATTGTTGTTGGTGCACAAAAAATCCAACTTGAATGACAAGGGCATTGGAGCTCCTTGCGGTATGAAGAACACTATTCTGGCACCACCCCCTTGTTCACACTTCGAACCATCAAAGAATAGAGTCATATCAGCATTGTTCTCTAGTTCTTTGGGTTTGGGAGCTTCAGATATGATGAAGACTGCATCTTCCGGAAGCTCAATTGTTAGAGGCCTACTATTTGATAGTGGCACCTCAGCTAATTGATCTGCTATGACCTATCCCTTAATGGACTTCTGGCTTATGAATTCTAGATTGAATTCCATCAAAAGCATGATCCACTTCGTAGTACGCGTATTGTGATAAGTCTTACTCATCATGTACTACAAAGGATTTTGTTTGGATATAACATACGTCGTATGACTTAACATATAGTGTCATAATTTCTTTGTAGCGAACACTACTGCTAAACACAATTTTTCCATGTATGCATACCCGAGCTCATAGCTCACCAAAGTTTGACTAATGTAATATATGGCCTATGTTCTTTGCCTTGCACGTTCTTTTGGGCCAACATGGTTCCCAGTGCAAAGTCAGTTGTCGATATATATAGTAGAAAAGGCACCTCTGGCCTTGGTGGAGCTAGCACTGGCGACGTCGCTAGGTATTGCTTTATCTCAGTGAAGGCTACCTTGCAGTCCTCATCCCATTTGAATGGGACACCCTTATGTAGCAATCGATTCATGGGTCGACATTTATCCGATAGTTGGGTGATAAATCACTTTATCGAGGCTACCTTGCCCTGAAGGCTCCTTAATTCCTTAATATTGGTGGGAGGATGCATTTCCAAAATGGCCTTGACCTTCATTGGGTCTACTTCGATGCCTCTCTTGGAGATGATGAACCCTAGTAATTTTCTAGAAGTTACGCCAAATACGCACTTCTTAGGATTCAACCTGACATTGTGCTCTATCAGGCGATCGAAGACTTTCCTTAAGACCTCTGCATGCTCTTCTCATAGCAATGACTTGGCTAGCAAATCATCGATATAATATTCAAGAATTTTGTGCATATAGTCATGAAAAATGTATGTCATGGCCCGCTGGTATGTGGCACCAACATTTTTGAGGCCGAATGGCATAACTTTATAGCAAAATGTTCCCCATGGCATTATAAACATGGTTTTGTGTTGGTCTTCGGGTTTAATCTAAATTTTATTGTAACCAAAAAAACCATCCATTAAGGAGAGCATTTCGTGACCTGTAGTTGCATCTACGAGAGCATCAATATTGGGCAACAAAAATGAATCTTTGGGTGTTGCCTTATTTAGGTCTCTGAAATCCATGCAAATATGGATTCTTCCATCGGGTTTTCCCATGGGTACCATATTGGACACCCATTCTGGATAATCGATGGAAATCACAAATTCCACATCCAACAACTTCTACAGCTCATATTTCACCATTAAGGCTACTGTTGGGTGCATTTTCCTAAGCTTTTGCTTGATCGACTTCTTCGTCAAATCTAGCGAAAGGTTATGAGTAACCAATTTTGGGTCTAGACCTGGCATATCCTTATACGACCAAGCAAACAAATTTGGTCTCTCTTTCAGTAGAGGGATGAGGGTGGCCCACTCATCTGGAGTGAGACTCTCTCCAAATTTAACTTTCTTTGCATTGGTGGGATCATCACTGATATCCACCTCAAAGGTTTCCTCTATCGACATATGCGATCCCTCCTCAAGCTGGTGAGGCATAGGAATCAGATGAATGTCATCAGTCGGGTTGAGTGGTTCCACGTTGGAAGCATTTTTGGCATGATAAACATCATATGCATAGCCTGGTGCAAAATGGAAAGGTTGCAACATTTCTTCATTGGGGAAGAAATCCTCAGGCTCAACGGGTGAATCAACGTGATCCCAGTCGATAGCATCTTTGTTAAGATACAATGGTTTAGATGGATCTATTGGATTGCGGAGTGGAGTGGTCAAATCAATGGAGACCATGTTTATGGAATGGAATTGATCTCCAAGACCACATGGACTGACCTCTACAAAATCTGCATAGTCCTCATACCCATGATCTGGCTCTAATGGCACAGGCACAAAAGGGTCTTCCCTATGAGGACTATGAATAATTGGATCCTCCCTATGCATTGAATGCAAAATAGGATCATTCGGCTCATGGAGCTGCATGTAGGTCGATGGAAGGGGATTAACCAACCGATGGATTTGATCCAGGTTTAACCATCTTGCTCTCAGACATGGACCAACATGTAGCTGCCTATAGACCTCATCGATGTCGATGGGTTGATGGTGGTGACGCAAATAAGGAGGACCAAGGTAGGCCCTCTCTAGCTCATCTTCTTCATCACTATCATAATAGAATCCTTCATTCACCCCCACTCCTGGAGGGTGCTCCTCTAAGTGAGGCCCCATGAATCTCACTTCTTGCATACTATCATCGCTATCCAAAAAAATTGGATAATTATACCTCATGTACGATGCTACCAAGAAAACTATCTCGGTCCCTTCCCCTGGATGATCAATGTTGGGAAGGATCTCTTCGGTATCCTATACCGATTCCATAGGCAATAAATGATGCACATACAAAGGCCTTATATAAGCGCCTTCGACTTCATCCTCGGATCCATCATCGTTCGAGGGATCCTCATCTGCATCATAGCCTGGTCCACTCATATCGGAGGTGGACTCCACTCCATCTTCATTACAAATATCTCCTAACTCGAGATCACTTGCAGTAATGGGGTTGCACCCCTGCATGTCTGTGTCATCGACTACCTCATGGGTTTGGTGTCCCAGTTGATCTCTGGGGTTCATTTCTACCTCAGTCTACTCAAGGAGCCCTTCATGATGATCTTCGAGTGGCTCAATGGTGATGACAGATATCATAGGGTGATTCCTCTAGAATTTGGAAGGATCCGGATGATATGGATTAAAATCCACATCGTCCACCATGCTGAGGTACAGACGATCTAGGGATGCTATGAGCAAATCATCCTACCCATGTATCTGTAACCCTAAACCGAATCTATCAGTGACTAACTGATAATGAGGTTCCAGCGGAGTCCTCCATCCTTGTTCAAAGAGACCAAGGCCGTATCCATGCCAGTGATATAGCTCAAAAATATGCATGGCATACTCTGGATTAGACAAATAATGAATGTTTACCATAAAATGTTCCTCGTCATCTTCATCCATGGGCTCTCATATTGGAAGCTGATCTAGCCCCACATAGATGAAGTTAGTCTGGTTAGGCGGTTCTCCCAGTGGAACCACCGATCCAACTGGATAATGATGGGTGGATGGTCTGCCCATCTCTTGCATAGTCTTCAGAATTGGTCTGAAGGTCACATTTTGCACAAGGTACTCACCTAATCTGGTATTAGCGAGATGTACCATCACCCATGGTGTGGATGACCCTATTGAAGATGTAGGTGAAGCAGGTTGAGGTGCCTCCTTGACTTTGTCTTGGGGTTCCTCAACTTCCATGGGAATGGGAACGTCTTCGACGATTGGCTCGGGCTCAAGCTCTTTCTCTTTTTCACCCATATTCACCTTTAATTTCTTATCATCTCGATGCATGACTGATGTTGATGGCTTCAAGGAAGTGGTAGTGGTATGCTCCGATCTATGTGACATAGATGGCATCGGTTGAGCATGCACTACCGGTTTACCTCCTGGTTTCCTTATTGGCGATGATGACCGAACATCCAGGTGCATTGATGGGAGTATGAAACCCCCAGGAAAATCTGCTAGGTTCACAAACTTAAATGGCTCCTCATCCGATGCCACCACGTGAACCAGTCCCTCATGAATATATTTCATGCATTGATGTAGTATCGAGGGGACACAACGCATTTCATGAATCCAAGGCCTACCGAGTAAAATGTTGTACTGCATGGCCCCTTCTATCATGTGACACATTACTAAAATGGTCTTCAAACCCACCTGTATGGGTAGGATAATTGTGTCGACAGTCAAACATAGTGCATCGTTAAACGCTCTCAATGTAAATGTAGTTGGCACAATGTGTGATTTAGGTAGCTTCAAATGACTCAGTGCCTTGGTCGTTATTATGTTGATCGATGAGCCAGTATCAATCAAGACCCTTTTGAATGGCATGTGATTCACACACGTGATTATATGCAATGGTGGGTCAGCCGTAGTTGTAGAAACCATCCTTATCTCATGATCGTAAAATTGGATCATCGGTTCTTGACACTATTGTACATGTCCCACAAAATTTGTGAATGCCTACGCATCCTGGGCCTGTACTTCAATGGACCTTAAAATATCCATAAGAGTCTCCCTGTGCCTCGAGGACTACTGAATTAATTCATATATTGACAACTTCGTAGGAGTTGTCTACAGGTTTTGGACCAACCTGCTCCTTAGGGTCACCATCGGTCTTGTTGGTGGGCCTAGAATATTCTGTGTCGATCACTGATTCGGTGTGGCTTGTATCTGGATAGGAGCATGAGGTTGATTTTGTTGTTCGTATCTCCCATGCCTAGTAACAACATTGACCATGCCTACGAACCCCTGGGTAGGTGGTTCGACTCGTACCTGGTTAACTTGACCAACGTTGTTTCGAGGTGCCTCATGATTCGGTAAGGGGTTCTTATAAATCCCCATATTTTGATTGTCTGGTGCCTATGGATTGTGAGGCACTACAAGCTCACCCTTGTCGATCATATTTTGCACTAGGTGTTTGAAAGACCAACACACCTCGATGTCATGTCCTTTCATTCTATGAAAGATGTAAAATAAATCATCTTGAAACCCCTTTGGTTTAGGTTGATTGGGGTCTATCATCTTGACTTCGGGTAATCTGATTGCCTTGGCCTTGCATAACTGATGAAAAATCACCATCAATGATTCCTTCAATGGTGTGAACTGGCGAGGTGGGCGTTGCTCTTTGTTTTTGCCCTTATAGTTATTGCGCTTATCATACTACACAGGCGGAGGCTGGGCCTGGTAGTTCTGCTTCTGCTACCCCTTGTCCTCCCATTGGAGATTTAATACCACTTGATTTACATGGGCCTACTTGCCCTGATGCTTCGTGGTACTCTTCTTCTATCCCTCTTTCCTATTTTTGAGCTTCAAGTTGCCCTCTTGCAACTTGATATCCTCAATCACCTTGGCTTGCACCAAAGCCTCTTCGAATGTAGCATACTGTTGTAGCTATAGCAGTAATGAGATGTGCTTGGCACAACTCTTCATGAACATCCGAGTTAATTCTATGGTAGGAATGGGGAATGGCAACTTCACCATTAATCTTCTCCACCTCTTTTCGTATTGTTCTATGGGCTCATCATCATGCTGAGCTAGCACAACCAAATCAAAAATATTAGCCTATTTCTTGATGCCAAAGGAATAGCATTCAAGAAAGGCATCAGCTAATTGCTCGAAGCTTGTTATACTATGCTTCTTTAGCTGGTTAAACCACTCTCGGGTAGGCCCTAAAAGTGTCATGATGAACGTGCGCAACAATAAGGCATCGTTGCTTGCTATCTGAAAGCAAGCATCCAGAAAGCTCATTACATGTTCTTGTGCATCTTCATCACCCTTGAACTTATCTAACCTAGGCATGTCAAAATGCTCAGGGTAGGCTAGAGTAGGCACTGAAGGATCCAAAGGCTCGTTATGGATTTTCCTTAGAGTCAACTTTTGAATAGTCATGCCTTGTCTCTCAATGGCTTTAATTTTCTCGGCCAAGGCCTTATAGGCCTCTGAAGATAGAAAGTCCTCCTCCCTAAGTTGATGCGTAGGTGGCTTAGGAGGTACTATCTTCCTTGTGTGATATGGAGGTCTTTTCTCTTCCTCCTCTTCAGCTCGGGAGCTTTCAGGATATTCTTATTCGTATCCATCTCCCACTGTTGCTTCATGTTGTCTCTGCCTTTGAATATTGAGCGGTGGTAGCCACTCCCTTTGTTCGATAGTAACATGAGTACGAGCATCTCTATGCTCTTGATGCATCTCGGCTTGTGAGAAAGCCTTCCTATGCGTGTGCTCTCGATGCTCATCTTGAGGATATAGGCCAGCCCTAGCTAGCCGATCCTCCTATTCTATGCATTCCTTTTGAGCAAGGATACACTCCTCGCACATGCGCTGCTCATATAATCTCTGTCTTATGAGCCTTTGCACTTGAATATTTTCATCTTCGATATACTGCCTCTCTAGGTGAGCATCCTCCAATTGGTCTTGGAGGAGTTGGCATTTTTGCTCTGATGCCAGTCGATGTGACCTATCGATCTGGTTGGCCATGGGAGGCCTTTGATACCCCTACTCTGTATGAGCAACTTTGTGGGTTCTGTACCCATCATACTGATATGTTGTGCCTTTGCCTCTATCTATAAATATGGCATTGGCCTCTTATTATGTCCTATATTATGAACCACCATGTGCAGATAGCGGGTGTGTGACATGAGGGCACTTGGAAGCCTCCCCATGTTCTCTAGTAGTGCGGATGACACTCCCACTATGCTCACTCAGGGCTCGAGTGGGTGGAGCAGAAGGCTTGTAGCCTAGCTACTCTAGAACACTACCTAGACCTTCTAACTTCCTAGACCACCATCGCTCATTCGATGGTGTACCATTATCTCCCACCTTTGATATGTCAATGGTGATTTTGCATGTTGGACCACGCATGGGAGTATGGCTAGTTCTATGCTCGGTTGCGAGCCTATCTGCCTACCCCTGAATGGGTGGGTCTCTAGTCCTTCTATACTCAGAAGGTGGAGCCATAGATCCTCCAGTAGACTTAGTATGTAGGGGCACCAACCTGGTCCCCTACATAATAAACTCTTTAGCCGACCCCATGGATGCGTGTGCATTGCGGTCTCGATAATGGCTCTCAAGTGGAACACCCTCATGCTGGAAGGCTTCCTATTCTACTCTGTGCCTAGAGGAGTGTACTGAAGCTCCTCTATTTGGGGTTTGCTCTGCTGGCTCCCCCCGTGTCGAGTTGTCTCCTCGAATGCTAGCCGAACGACGTTCGGTTCGCTCATGTGGTTGAGGATTCGACACGTATTGTTGTGAACTAGTTAGGGGTTGGTCATCGACGTTGGCTTTGGACCATTTGTCGACCACCCCGTGTGTCCACCATTGTGTACCTAGAGTCTAAATGTATTATTATTAAGCAAACAAGGTATACAACAATGATTATCTCATTTTAAGTTTTAAAAGTGAGTCCTAAACTGTTTGATGTGTTTTCAATATGTGTTGTATCAGTTGTAGAAACTCTTATCATGTTTTTGTAAAACTTGTTGGATTTTATTCTTGGTTTAATGGATTTCACCTGTACGCTCGTAGCTCGACAACTTGGCTATGAACTCCAAGTCACGTAAATCCCCTGTGTGTGGTAATGAAGCCCACACCCGGACAAGGAGCACAGGTCCTACCAGATCCTCACCCAATCTCACCCAGTCAGTGTTATACCCTTCGAAGAGGAGTACATGCAAATTTTTTAGGCTACGAATGGTTCTTGGATCCGATATTGGTCTATATATCAAGGGTTCGTAGGATTTGGGCCAACGGATGGAAGTTACGCCCACCGTCATTGAACCCTACTAGTGGTTGGATGCCAAGCCCAACTCACTAGCATTTAAGTGTTTCATGGTGTGTGTGGTTCTTTTTAATGTACATAAAAGAAATGCATCATATAGCACACATGCTCATTCTCTAAATGCTATGCAAAATGAAAGATGATTTCAGATTCTGGATATGCAAGCTACTCTAGATGCTCTTTAGGACTATGCACATTATGATGCTAAATGGCCACTAATCAGGCCTCACACATGCAAACCATCAACACATATTTATCAAGCACAGAGGTGGGTTCCTCCACCCTCTTAGTTGATTATGGGGCCTCTGGTGGCACCAGTAGCAGTACTACCAAGTGGCCTGGATCCTATGGTAGAGATACAGTGCCTACAGGGTTTACTTATGAGTGCCAATGAGAGGCATGCATCCAAGGTTGCTCGGGTAGACCAGCTGGTGGGCTACATTCATATGTTGGGTGTAGAGGTTCCTGAGGATCCATATGCTATAGAGTCCCAGTGGACTAGGTCTTGAACTATAGGACAATCCACTGATAGCTCGATCCATTGCACCCATTAGAGCAAGAGGACACATAGGTCCTCTAGTATGTATGGTGGCAACAATCATACCAAGACCAGGGAGGCAAGGCAGTTTACTATAGTGTCAAGTCATAGGTCTCAGCAGACAGACGTACCCATCATTCAAGGGGTATTTGGACGAGTGCTAGGCCACTTCGGTTTAGGCGATACTCAGGGCTCATAGCAGGATCCACAATAGTCAATAGGGCAACAGATAGAGTAGGTTCCTAAGCATAGTACTGAGGGATCAAGCGAGAGCTCTGGTATAGGAGGAGCTGATCAGAGCTATAGATCTACTGCTATAGGATACATTTTTTATGTATCTCATTTTTGGTGTAAGGTCAAGGACCTACATGTTTGTAACCTGCGAGCATTTTTGTACTCCCCATGTACTCTAAGACACACATATTTATATGATATGATCATTATTATGGCTCATTATTGTGTTCTCATTTATTTTTAATTTTATGTTTATATGATGCAAATTGATGCAATGCTTATGTTATGTTGATGCTATATGATGTGATGTATGGATGACATGCACTAGATAGCTATTTGATTTATGATGATCATATGCAGTGATCTTAGATTCATAGATGTGTTTTTTGATGGATGCATATGGATGCGATGTTTTCTCTTAATGCGTTTTTGATATTGCTTTCTTTTCATGCATTAATGTATGTAATGCTTTATCTACACTATGCTTATCTAATATAAATGAACCTGTATGCTTTAATCACTTAAAACATAAGTAATGAATGCAAATATGTTTATCAATCTAATGGATGATGCCACATAATGTATAAAAATCATAAATGTAATTGAAAATACTTAATATAAGAATGTAATCAATTAATCACTCATATATGAAATGCAATGGTATGCAATGTTTTATGATGCGAATGATATAATGTGCCATTCAATTTTCTTTTACAATTTTGAAAAATGTGCATGATATAGTTAGTGGCCATCTAAATATTATTGCTAATATTCATCTAGTATCTATCATATATGTTGATTGTGATTTTTATAATGATGTATCATGTGTTTAATACTTTGCAACTTCATGATTTATATGGTTGCCATTTTTGACACTTTGTTGCTATGGGAATTTTTTTTGAGGTTTTCCATGAGACTCAAACACCCTAATAAACTTATCAAAAGTTGCATACTAACCACACTAGACTTCTGAGATAAAATGTTTTTGCTAGGATAGACCCTAACTGTTTATTATTCCTGTGTGTGCAAATGATTATTTACGATAAGACACAAGCGTTCCCCGATGTCAGGCGGGATTCTTTCAGCCCATTGCTAAGATAGGGGTTCCACAAATGTCTTATCCAATATCAAGTTTATATTTAATTTGGACTAAGCCACTAGGCAATGGAGGACACCTAAAGCTATCTCTTCCACATTCAAACATTGGTCTTGTTCATAAGTGAGATGCTAATGCATTAGACATATTGTCATGCGTAAGGTATAATAGTGCTAACAATTTCAAGGATTCAAGCTCATTCCTTTCTATCCTTCAATTTGTGGGATACTTGATCATATGTAGTGAAGTAAGGGAGTCAATTCCATATTCTTTTTGAACTGCCTTTGGATCTTCATTTGATCTCTCTTCGAACTGGATTTTGGATCTTCATTTGATCTCTACTCGAACTTTTGATTTATGATCTTCATTTGATCTTCACTTTGAACTTTGATTTAAGCCTATTTTTTTATATTCACTTGATATTTACTTTTTGGCATTTACATTTGATAATATTCTTCAGAAACTTTCCTTTGGGGAGATTTACTTGGAAAAACTATTTCTAGTATATCAATTGAGAATATCGATCTTATGATATCAATATGGGATATCACTCTGGGGATTCGATATATGATATCGATCTAGGATATCAATCATGAGAATTGATATGGGATATCTCTTTAAGATATGCTCATTTTATCATAAGCAAAGTATTCTAAATAGGCATCTAACCTGTCCTTTTTCCAACTACCAACATTTCCCATACCGTCCGCATAGACGGATAAGCAAGAATAACTCTTTTCTCTTTAGGATACCCGGTCCTGCTTCATGGCTTTCATCTTCTCCTAGTCCTTGTTAGGATTGTTTAAATTTGTTGATTAATGATAGGCTTTTGATATGCTAAGGGCTATACTAACTGAACCTTAGCTACAAAAGCAAAGCAAGCTTTCTACCAACTCTTGATAAGACTACTAGGTATGGTTGAGTGATTGGTAAATCCTAGTATATCTCCATAGCAACATTATAGGTTGTGTTGAAAAATATAATTACTCACATGAATGATGGATCATGATAAATGCATAGATGCATGATTTAAATACAAACATGGCATCATTTGTAATATTGACAAACACAACGCCTTCTATTATGAAATGCAACAGATGATGAATGCCTATATGCAATGCAATAATGCAGCGAATGCATGTGTAAATGCAAAATTTGAATGCAACTGCAAATGTTTTTGGATTTTATGCTTTACCATTTTTTTTTGGGAGTTTATTGATTTTATTATTTTTATGGGTTTTGAGCCTCATAATTGACCAAACGACGAGTACATGCCTCTGGAGCCTTTATATTGACCAAGCAATTTTTAAGAATCCTTGGAGCTTTTTGGGATTGACCAAAGGGATTATGGGTACCTTTGGGGCATTTTGGGATGACCAAGCGATTTTGAGAATCCTTGGAGCCTTTGGGGTTGACCAAGTAGTTTTTTAGAAACTCTTGGTGCCTTTTGCATTTGACCAAAGTGCTTACAAACACCTTTGGAGTTTTTGGGTTGACCAAGTAGATTTTTAGAAACTCTTGGTGCCTTTTGAGTTTGACCAAAGGGCTTACAAATGCCTTTGGAGCTTTTTAGGATGACCAAGCGATTACAAGAAAATACTTGGGGATTTTAACTAACATGATCAAGTAGTTTCATTAACCCTTGGAGCCTTTTTGGGATGACCGAGCAATTTTTACCAAACCCTCAGAGCTTTTGAGGTTGACCAAAGGGCTTACAAACTCCTTTGGAGCTTTTTACTTGACCAAACCACTAATGAAAGTATTTAGAGCCTTTTAGGATGATCAAGCAGTTACAAGAAACTCTCAAAGCCTTTTAATATGCTCTTTAAGAATAAAATGCCTTAATATGGATGATTTTGAGAGGTTCACGCTCTCCAAAACCCCCTAGTGATGTTAGGCGATAGGTACCTAGACCAACCTTTTCAGATATGATGTAGGGTCCTAGCCAATTGGCTATAAATTTGTCTCGCATATTTGGAAATAAATTCGAGTTCTGTTGGTTTTCTTTCAAGACAATATCCCTAACTTCAAATTCTCTCTGGTGGATTTTGACATTATCAGCTCATTTTAGTCACTCCTGATAAACATGGAGATGCTCTAGGGCATTCACAAGACGTTCATCAAGTAACATTAGTTGATCCAGTTGAACTTGTCGCACAATGTCATCATCGATGAACTCTTTCAATATGATGTGCAGCATTGGAATTTCTAATTCTAGGGGTATATTGGCCTCAGCACCATATACTAGTAAGAACGGTGTTGCCTCAGTGGGCATCCAAATACTAGTCCTGTAAGACCAAAGTGCAAGGGGTAGCTGGATGTACCAGTATTTGTTGTTTTATTGTACCATATTTTTCAAGATGGCTACCACTGTCTTATTTAAAGCTTCAGCCTACCCATTTTCTTAAGAATAGTATGGAGTCACAAAATTATGTTTGATTCTATATTTAGATGTCAAAGCTCTCAGTTTTTTTCTTGAAAGACGTTCTATTATCCGATATTATTTTGGATGGAATCCCAAAATGACTTATGATATGCTCTAGTATAAACTCTATTATACGAGCTCTAGTTGTCATTGTTAAGGGTATTTCTTCCACCCACTTTGTATAATACTCAGTAGTTGTGATTATGAATGTATGACAGCCTGATGACAGAGGAAAGATCTTGCCTATAAGATCCAATCCCCATTGTGCAAATGGCCAAGCTGCTTGGATGGGCTGTAAGGCCTAGGATGGCAAGTGCATAAGATTAGCGTGATGCTGGAATTTAATGCATTTCTTGACATACATATTGCACTCCTTCTCCATAGTGGGCCAATAGTAACCCATTCAAAGGATGCGCTTAACAATGGCCATGCTGCTAAAATGGCCACCACACGTACCGTCATGGGCCTACGAAATTTCCCATGATGTCTCTTGGAGCTTTAATAAATAGAGGAGAACTTCATCGTAACTTATTCGGTACAATATGTCTCCTATTAAGACATATTTGGCTACTTTCTATTTAAATGTAAGCTTCACGACACGCGATAATCCCTCTAGGATTATACTAAGCTTTAGGAAGTCTTTAATTTATGACATCCAATTTTGATAAATCTCAGCTTCTGCTGCAAAAATGACTTGCTCCCCCTATGTATTTACTTTTACAAATGCAGACTCGACAAAAACCCTGTGGTAAATGTTAGTGCCACTCCCCATGGGACTCTGAGAGGTTAATGACCCCTAGGGTGCCTTCTTAAGAAAGCCTTTAGCTCTATAGAACCATTCAGCTTGTGGTTCTACACTGATCATGTTGACTAATTCTCTGTTATCATAGGTTGTACGCTCTGCTACTATATGAGAGAGCGTCTTGACATGGATAGTAGTGAAATCAGCAAATGGATTTTGAGGGATTGAGGATCCCAAAGAAGCCATGGTATCTGCAAACCTATTCAACGATTGAGGGATTGCCTCGATGTCATACCATTCCAGTTTGACCAAATATGTATCAACTAGATCTTTATAGGCTTTCAGTATGGGACACCAACACTAAAAAATCCCCTTGACTTGATTTACTATGAGCAAGGAATCACCAAAGATGTTTAATCTCTTAATATTCATGGTGACAGTTGTGTGGAGGCCCAGTAGTAGGGCTTCGTACTCAGTATTGTTGTTGGTGCATGGAAAATTCAACTTGAATGACAAGGGCATTGGAGCTCCTTGTAGCATGAATAACACTATTCTAGCACCATCCCCTTGTTCACACTTTGAACCATCAAAGAATAGAGTCATATCAGCATTTTTCTCTTGTTCTTCAGGTTCGGGAGCTTTAGATACGACGAATACTGTATCGTCTAGAAGCTAAATTGTTAGAGGCCTATTTTTTGATAATGGCACCTTAACTAATTGATCTGATATGACCTGTCCCTTACTGGACTTCTGACTTATGAATTTCAGATCGAATTTCATCAAAAGCATGATCCACTTCGTAGTATGCGTATTGTGATAAGTTTTACTCATCATGTACTACAAAGGATTTTTTTTGGATATAACATACGTCGTATGACTTAAAATATAGTGTCACAATTTATTTATATCAAACACTACTGCTAAACATAACTTTTGGGCCAACATGCTTCCTAGTGTAAAGTCAGTTGCCGATATATATAGTATAAAAGGCACCTCTGGCCTTTGTGGAGCTAACACTGGTGGCATCACTAGGTATTTCTTTATCTTAGTGAAGACTACCTTGCAGTCCTCATCCCAGCTAAATGGGACACCCTTATGTAGTAGTTGATTCATGGATCAACATTTATCTGATAGTTGGGTGATAAATCACTTTATCGAGGCTACCTTGCCCTAAAGGCTCCTTAATTCCTTAATATTGGTGGGAGGATGCATTTCCAGAATGTCCTTGACCTTCATTGGGTCTACTTTAATGCCTCTCTTAGAGATGATGAACCCTAGTAATTTTCCAGAAGTTACGCCAAATACGCACTTCTTAGGATTTAGCCTGACATTGTGCTCTATCAGGCAATTGAATACTTTCCTTAAGACCTTTGCATGCTCTTCTTATAACAATGACTTGGCTAGCAAATCATCGATATAATATTCAAAAATGTTGTGCATATAGTCATGAAAAATGTATGTCATGGCCCGTCGGTATGTGGCACCAGTTTTTTTGAGGCCGAATGGCATAACTTTATAGTAAAATGTTCCCCATGGTGTTATAAATGTAGTTTTGTGCTGGTTTTCGGATTTAATATGAATTTTATTGTAACCAAAAAAACCTTCCATTAAGGAGAGTATTTCGTGACCTGCATTTGCATCTATGAGAGCATTAATATTGAGCAATGGAAATGAATCTTTGGGTTTTATCTTATTTAGGTCTCTGAAATCCGTACAAATATGGATTCTCCCATCGAGTTTTTCCATGGGTACCATATTGGACACCCATTCTAGATAATCTATGGAAATCATAAATTCCACATCCAATAGCTTCTGTAGCTCATCTTTCACCATTAAGGCTACTATTGGGTGCATTTTCCTAAGCTTTTTCTTGATCGGCTTCTTCGCCAAATCTAGCGAAAGGTTATGAGTAATCAATTTTGGGTCTAGACCTGGCATATATTTATACAACCAAGCAAACAAATTTGATCTTTATTTCAACAGAAGGATGAGGGTGGCCTGCTCATCTAGAGTGAGACTCTCTCCAAATTTAACTTTCTTTGCATTTGTGGGATCATCACTGATATCCACCTCAAAGGTTTCCTCTACCGACATATGTGATCCCTCCTCAAGCTGGTGAGGCATAGGAATCAGATGAATGTCATCAACTGGGTTGAGTGGTTCCACATTGGAAGAATTTTCAACATGATAAACATCATATGAACAACTTGGTGCAAAATGGAAAGGTTGCAACATTTCTTTGTTGGGGAATAAATCCTTAGGCTCAACGGGTGAATTAGTGTGATCCCAGTCAATAGCATATTTGTTAAGATACAATGGTTTATATGGATCTGCTAGATTGCATAGTAGAGTGGTCAAATCAATGGAGACCATGTTTATAGAATGAGGAGATCTATTGCCTATGGAATCAGTACAGGATACCGAAGAGATCCTTCTCAAAATTGATAATATAGGGGAAGAGACTGAGTCAATTTTATCGGTAGCATCATACATGAGGTATAATTATCTAATTTTTTTGGATAACGATGATAGTATGCAAGAAGTGAGATTCATGGGGCCTCACTTAGAGGAGTGCCCTCCAAGAGTGGGGGCGAATGAAGGATTCTATTATGAAGAAGATGAGCTAGAGAGGGCCTACCTTGGTCCTCCTTATTTGCATCATCGCCATCAACCCATCGACATCGATGAGGTCTATAGGCAGCTACATGTTGGTCCATGTCTAAGAGTGAGATGGTTAAACCTCATCCTCGAATTCATCATCATTTTGGTAATCCTCGTTTGCATCATAGCTTGGTCCACTCATATCGGAAGTGGACTTCACTCCATATTCATTACAAAGATCTCCTAACTTGAGATCGCTTGTAGTAATGGGGTTGCACCCTTGAATGTCTATATCATCAACTACCTCATGGGTTTGGTGTCCCAGTTGATCTCTGGGATTCATTTATGCCTCAGTCTACTCAATGAGCCCTTCACAATGATCTTCAAATGGCTCAATGGTGATGACAAATATCATAGGGTGATTCCTCTAAAATTTGGAAGGATCCAAATGATATGGATTAAAATCAACCTCGTCCGCCATGCTGAGGTATAGACTATCTAGGGATACTATAAGCAAATCATCCTACCCACGTATTTTTAACCCTAAATTAAATCTATCAGTGACTAACTGATAATGAGGTTCTAGCAGAGTTCTCCATACTTGTTCAAATATACCAAGGTCATATCCATGCCAGTGATATAGCTCAAAAATCCACATGGCATACTCTAGATTAGACAAATAACGAACGTATATCACAAAAGGTTCCTCATCATATTCATCCATGGGCTCTCATGTTGGAAGCTGATATAGCCCTGCATATATGAAGTTAGTCTAGTTATGTGGTTCTCCTAGTGGAACCATCGATCCAACTAGATACCGATGGGCAGATGGTCTACCCATCTCTTGTGCAGTCTTTAGAATTGGTTCGAAGGTCATATTTTGCACAAGGTACTTGCCTAATCCAATATTAGTGAGATGTACCATCACCCACAGTGCGAATGACCCTACTGAAGATGTAGGTGAAGCAGGCTAAGGTGCCTCCTCATATTTGTCTTGGGGTTCCTCAACTTCCATGGGAATGGGAACATCCTCGATGATTGGCTCGAGCTCAAGCTCTTTCTCTTTTTCACCCATATTCACCTTTAATTTCTTGTCATCCCGATGCATGACTGATGTTGACAGCTTCAAGGAAGTGGCAATGGTATGCTTCGATCTGTGTGACACATATGGCTTCAGTTGAGCATGTACTGTCGATTTACCTCCTGGTTTCCTTAATGGCAACAACGGTCGAACATCCAAGTGCATTTATGGGAGTATGAAATCCCCAAGAAAAATTGCTAGGCTCACAAACTTAAATGGCTCTTCATCCGATGCCATTACATGAACCAGTCCCTCGTGAATATATTTCATGCATTGATGTAGTATCAAGGGGATACAATGCATTTCATGAATCCAAGGCCTACCAAGTAAAATATTGTACTACATGGCCCCTTCTATTACTGAAATGGTCTTCAAACCTACCTATACAGGAAGGATAATTATGCCGACAGTCAAACATAGTGCATCATTAAACACTCTTGTAGCACCTTAAAATTGGCACAGTGAAATCTTAATAATTACATTTACTCTAGTAAATAATTCAAATTCAAATTTTAACCTCCCAAACCACCCGTTAACCACCGTGTAATCCATTTCCCATTTCTCGTGCCATTTTTAGAGGTTGTTTTGACCATTTGACGATATCGTCGCCGATCATACGATATTTCCCTAGATCTGACGATTTCATTTGGGCTAGGATGTCCAGACGATCTTGTCCCTAAACTAATTTTGCACAATTAGCTTCTATTCCAACGGGTCTCTAATCCGGGCAGAAGCGTATCTGCGTCGTTAGAGACCCTCCCCCATTGGAGATCTCCCAAATAGGGATGATCTCCAACCTCCTAACCTCCCTCCTAAGCCTATTTAATCCTAAGCCCTTCCCTTAGCACCCCCTGGCTGAAATTCTCTATAACTTGACTTCACACACATTAAAAACATCCCAAATTTCTATTTGCATTAGTTCTATACCAATTTTGTTGTAGGTACCTTAGTGTTTTTCAGTCGGAGCAAGCTTACATCGTCGTAGATGATCCTGTTCAGATCGGAGGTGATCCTGTTGAATCAAAGATGATTTCGTACCAATGCGAGATGATTTCGACTGCAGTCAACATTGAGGCAATTAGTGCCTAAAGTTTGCATTTCTTCATCTTTCAATCTGTTGTTTTATGCTGTAATTAGCTAGTTTATTCAGTATTTTATGCTATTCTGCATTTTGGAGTTCACCCATCTAGATCAAATGCATAATTAAGCCATAATTGTGATTAAATTAGCATAATGCATTCATGTTTCTATTTTTAAGTTTCAGTTTGATATTATTGTTGTCATTTTACACTGTTTTCCTCTGTTAGAATAGTTGCATTTTCTATGTTTTGCACTTATTTCTTTGTTTGCAGGTCTCTGACGAATTCGTCTGATGAATTCGTCAGATCTTAGATGATCTTGTCTGATCTCAAATTATCCTGTCAAATCAGAGGCTTTCCTGACTTCTTCAAGAATCAGAATCTTCATCAGACATCCGGATCAGGTATTTTCTTTTAACATTCTTTAATTTCTCTATTTTTTGTCTTAATTATGTTTTCTGTATTCATTTAATCTGCATCTTCATATAGAATAGCTTAGACACATTTTGGCCAAACCTAGGACTTGAATGCTTAAGGCTAAAATGAACACATAAAACACATTCCCAACCTAGGCATGGAAACTGCCATTGAATGTTTCCTAGTGAACCCACCATCCGTAGAAAAATCACCAATATACACCTCCCCCGAGATGCGGGACCTTCGCAAGGCCTCTCAGTCTGAGGTTCCACGCCATCCTTTTCACATCCCCCTTCTGGGCACAGATCCTATAACCTGAAGGTAAGGGTGTGAAAAATTTGAAGCGATACATTTTGGTGAACCCGACGTGAATGCATTGTAAACCTTTTGAAAACAAAAAATAAAAATAAATAAAACAACTAAAACATAGATGCATTTCAAATAATTTAAAATTATAAGTTGCATATTAGATGGTAGCTCCTAAGAAAATATTAGCAGTTACTATAAATGTTGAAAACCAATTGGCAGCCATAGAAATCAATTTTGTGCTTAGTGTGCCTGAAACAAATAGAAATCAAATTTTGTGGGATGAACTTGATAGAAGACTTAGTATCAGTTCATCTAGGTCAACAAAACTTAAACAAATCAAGAGGCTAGTCCTAGATAGAATCCTAGATCCTCATCAACTAGTCTTTTATCATGAACTTCAAAGAGCCTACCATAGATGGTTAGCTTATAGGAGAGCTCTTGTGTCTTCAAAATTTTTCACTTTCGAGGAATACCTCAAGAACACAGTTGTGGTACGACAATTTCTAGTTCATATAGAATCCCTAGAAACTGATCTTATGATTAGAAGAAGATGGAACAACATTCCTAGAGCTATGTTGTATCGTGAATATTGTCGTGAGAATTATTATTATCAATCAAAATCTGAAATACATGGTATTTCTATAGCCCTTTTCATTAAATTTTTGAAGGAAAACTTTCAATTTGAAGAAGAACACTTCATGACTCCTGAAGAACTCGAGCCCATTAATGACATTTATAAATTTTTTATAGAAAACTAGATTATTACTTTCAGTATTATTTCTTGCATTTATTGTGTTGTTTATCTTTACAATATTATTTCAAAAACAAACGAAAAACTAAAAAACATAGCAAAAACCAAAAAACATTTCATTTTAAATATTGTAGTAGGTACATAATTAATATATACCTCTTAAACTTGTTGCATATATATATATATATATATATATATATATATATATATATATATATATATATATATATATATATATAATTCTGAAATCTAAATTAGGCACAATGCCTAAACTTAGGAATGGTAAACAAACTGAAGAAGAAGAAGAAGATTGGTTACAAGATAAAACTAGAGACCCAAATGTCCTTCCTGAAGATCCAATTCCGGAAGGAGAAACTCTAGATCAACCATAATATGACCTAGGTGAAGATAATGAACAAGAATAAAGTGTTAAAGAGGATGGATCCTCATCCCCTAGAGTAGCTCCAGATGGAACTATTGCTTTTGACAACGTAGATCATTTCTAGAAATTTCTCAATGATAACATTGACGCTCTTAATGTGGCAGTTCGTATTGATAAAGGGCAAATTAGTGACACTCAAGCAGCCATCGAACATATGTTTGATGTGCGCACTAATCCCTTGTCTTTCATTGATCAAGAAAGTGATAAGGCTGGACCATCTAATACAGATATGGTCACTATGATTCAAAACATGTCAAAACAACAGGTTACCCAACCTCCTAAGGAACCTGTTATTCAACCTAAAATCATTCCCACACAAAAGAAAACTTCCTTCACTACTTTACTTCGTCAAACTATTGATCAATATGCTTCAAGTAAACAAAAACCCAAAACGAAGCCAAACACCAATTTTCAACAATCTGGAATACAACATAATACAACTTCAAAATTCCTTCATAACACTTTTCCTACCAACAATTTACACAATAGTAACATAGCATCTAACCTTCATGTTCCTCCATCATATGCTCACAAATCCCATATCAATGCCCTACCGAACCAATATGGTGGGCAAACTAGTAATCTGGAAGCCATGGTGAAATAGCTAGCTTCGCGTATGGATCAGATAGATCCTTATCGTCCCTCGTACAATTATCGAGAGATTTGTAGTCAACCTTTGGATACCATAGTTGTAGCTCAACCGTACCCTAAGCACTTTCCCATGCCCATCCTACCTATATATAAAGGAACTAAAGATCCCATAGAGCATCTTCGCATGTTTAGGATAGCATGTCATGATATATCACATGATGACTTGCTATTACTAAAAATGTTCCCAAAAAGTTTAGGTGGAATGGCATTAGAGTGGTACTATCAATTGCCCACTCATTCTTTGCAAAATTTTGAAGAAACAGCTGAATCTTTTGTCCATCAATTTAGTGCCTACATCGAGATGCATGTAACCATTAAATATTTATACAACTTAAAACAAGACAAGGATGAATTTTTTTCTGATTTCTTAGCTAGATGGAGGCAGTTGACATGAAAACTACACTTTGTGCTACCTTATAGGGAAATGTTGGACATTTTTATCAATAATTTACAAGAACAAATATCTTATGAGCTATCAACTGCTACTTTAACTACCTTCGATCAGGCTATAGATTTAGCTTTAAGAGTAGAAGATGCCCTCATTAGGAGAGACCAACTTAGGAAGAAGGATGATGAGAAAACATCCAAAAATTAGTATAAAAACAAACAAGTTGTTGGTGACGGAGTCACTGACAGCAAAAATGTTGCTAATATCAACGCAACAAAGACAACAAAAAAATTTATATTGAAACCTCCTGATAAACCTTGAGAATTTACTAGATTGAATCAACCATTATCAACTATTTTACCTCAATTACTCGAAAGAGGTTTGATCCAATTACCAGCTATCCGAGAACCTGATCCAACTATACCCGGATACAGAGCTGACTTACACTATGATTTCCATAGAGGACCTGGACACTCTACCAATGCTTGTAAAGGGTTGAAACATAAAATACATGATCTGATTGATAATAATGAAATTGAGGTGCAAGCCTTCCAACCTAAACAAAATGCTCCTAATAATACTCAAAAGACCATTCCCCAAAATCAAAATCAAAATGCTAATCAAACATTAGACATATTTCAACACCCTTTACCAAGACATGGTAAAGAGGTGGCCAATCAAATCGAACATCATGATGTTCCTCCTCCTACCCGATATGTAGGAACTATTAGCGAACAATTACCTATTCAGGATCCTCAAATATTTGACACAAATTTATCCCTAGTTATGACCAGGCCCCTACATAATATTCCAACTCCTGATTCTAGTGATGTAGAATCAGATACTGAAAGTGAACTAGACATCACTTCAAACCAATTGAATAGTTCTAAAAATGAATCAAATCCTATTCAACCCATCATAGATGCTATGGTTCCAGAAGAACCATTTCCTAGAAGAGTTACTACTCGACCCTCTTCTAATCAATTCCTCCAAAATGAACAAGCCATAAACGCTCGATCGAGACCATTTTAGCGTCCTCAATATAACATTGTAGGTACCATTGGAGTCGTTACCTGACAACAGGCTCAAAATTCTCAAAAAGAACCAAACTAGAATGATGGATCAGCTCCATTCGTTTTGAAAAATCCCAATAAATGGAATCATGCTTCCCATGTTCAACCCAAACTCCCTTACAATATTAATGAGCAATTATCCAATACTACAGCCAAAATTTCCCTTTTGAATTTATTAAGATCTTCTCCCACCCATAGGGATGAGTTGATGCTTACATTAAGCCAAATGATGGTACCTCAAAACATTCAACCTAAAGCTATGGCTAATACTATCATTACTCGAGAGGTTGATTGTATTGACTTTTGGGATAAACATATCCCACAACACAGTTTACATAAGGATAACCCCTTATATATTACTGCTATAATTGGAGATGTAGCTGTCAAACGAGTCTTGACTGATAATGGCTCATCTCTCAATATTTGCACTTTTGACTTCTACCAAATATTTGGATTTAGAAGTGATGAAATGAAGAAAACTGATATGATTATCAAAGCTTTCAATGACGAAACACAAGAAACGTGTAGAGTTATTACCATCCCATTGCAAGTTGGTCCTAGAACTCTAGATACCATCGTGTTTATTGTACATTGCCCCGCATCGTACAATATACTCTTGGGTCGTCCTTGGATCAATGCAATGCGAGCTGTCCCATCAACTTTACACCAATGTGTTAAATTTGAATTTAAAAATCAGTTGGTCACTATCCATGGCGACCCTAGACCCTTTGATATGTGTGCCTTGGCAGAACTTGTTGGAGTGCAATTTTGCCCTGCTCTGTCATCCACACATCCTAATTCTTATTTTTCATCTAAAACTGTGAAACACACACCCATAGCTTCACCGATTTTCCCTCCATTAATTTCATCCTCTTATATAGATCAACAATCTTCTAAACAAATCATTTTAGAACCTCAAAAATATCTTTAATCTACAACCAATCCTTCATGTTCCATCCCTATAATTTCAAAACCTATAGACCCATCTATTAACACTTCCACATTATCAACAATTATCATACCTTCCACATCTAAAGATATAGGGAATGATCCTTCTACATATTATGCTCTTTTTGATGAACTTTTACCAGATTTATCCACAACCTTAATATCAGAAAAAATGAATGCTTTCATGCAAGATTCAATTCTTTTAAATAACTTGCTGCCATCTCCTTGTACTTTGGGCCTCCCACAACCTATGGGAAGTACTTACCAAGTCGGGAGTTGTGCCTTCATTTATAAAGGATATGACTGGGGAAGAATTCCTCGAAATATCAAAACTCATCATGAGGGATATGCTCGGTGTTATTTTACCAATGAATATATTAAAGCTAAACCCATAATGCTTAAAATGGGATATAAAGGGAAAGGTTTGGGACCTTTCCAAAATGGCATGAAAGAACCTTTCGAGGTAGAACCATGGCCTTCCCGTTGTGGTGTGGGCCTATTTCCTAGTAAGGGTCAACCCTTTCCTTTTGAATACGACGATCACCTCATATGTTATCAAGATTATTTGGATAGGCATGTTGATTTGCCTCTAAAAAATCAGTCATTTACATGTAACGTGCTATCCATAGCTTACCCTGAAATGATTGTTGACCCCGATGAAGAGTTGGAAGGAGATATCTTCCATGATGTCTCCGTTGAAGAGATGTTACACAATGGATTTTATTTTGATGGTTCTATACCAACTATAGCCCAGCTTGAGGTCACTAATCCTCAAGATGAATTATCCAAATTAACCTTACAAGAATTACAAGAATTGGGCGTTTCACCCGCCCCACCTAATTTTGAAAGAGATCTACACATGGAGGTAGAAAACGTCATTAAAATTAACATTGGAACTGAGGATAATCCTCACATAATCAATATTGGATCAGAATTAAGTCAAGAAAAACAAGAGCAATACATTGCATTCCTTAAAGAGTATGAAGATGTCTTCGCTTGGACATATGAAGATATTCCAGGTCTAGACCCTTCTGTAGTCATGCATCATCTAGTGGTCCATCCGGATGCTAAACCTGTTAAACAAAAACTTAGAAAAATGCATCCCAAAGGGGCTCTGCTAGTCAAAGGGGAGTTAGAAAAACTCCTAAATGTCATTTTTATACAAGCTATTGATTATGCTGAATGGATCTCAAATGTAGTTCCAGTTACCAAGAAAGAAGCCACCAAAGTTAGGGTTTGCATAGATTTTAGAGATATTAACGTTGCATGCCCTAAAGATGATTTTCCTCTTCCAAATATGGATCAAATCATTGACTTTACTGCCGGGAGTGGGATGATGTCCTTAATGGATGGATTCTCCGGTTATAATCAGATTAGGATAGCTCTTGAGGATCAGGCTAAAACAGCCTTCATTACCCCCTGGGGTACTTTTTGTTGGAAAGTGATGCCATTTGGCTTAAAGAACGCAGGTGCAACATATCAATGAGCTATGACTTATATTTTTCATGATATGATGCATGATAT
This sequence comes from Wollemia nobilis, assembly GCA_028583015.1. Taxonomy (NCBI): domain Eukaryota; kingdom Viridiplantae; phylum Streptophyta; class Pinopsida; order Araucariales; family Araucariaceae; genus Wollemia; species Wollemia nobilis. Next base: position 5,559,372 of record JAQPPZ010000676.1, on the reverse strand, counting down.
CCTACATGATTATGTAGATGATATTATAGCTCGCTCTATTAATGAAGAAAATCATTTAGATGATTTGAGAAAAGTTTTTAATCGATTATGAGAATATTTTATTCGATTAAATCCAGAAAAATGCATATTTGGAGTTAATTCTGGTAAACTATTAGGGGTTTTAGTTTCTTTACGTGGTATCGAAATTGACCCTCTCAAGATTGCGGCTATCACTGATATGCCCGCACCTACTAATATATCTGAGTTACGAAGTTTACAAGGTAAGCTTCAATCCATCCGTCGCTTCATCGATAAGCTGGTGGACAAAACTGGTCCCTTTCTTAAGCTTCTTAAGAAGGATGTCCCTTTTAATTGGGACGACGAATGTAGAGAATCTTTTGAAATTCTCAAACAATACCTCCTTAATCCACCTGTGCTTTCACCGCCTAAACCCGATCGCCCATTTATTCTATATATTTCAGCTTCAGATTCTGCCTTAGGAGCTATGTTAGCTCAACTTGATGATGAAAATAGAGAACGTGCTAATTATTATATTAGCCGAACCTTCATCGGTTATGAAACCCGCTACACAAAATTAGAAAAACTATGTCTAGCAATCGTGTTTGCTACACAAAAATTATGACATTATATGCTTAGTCAAAAAACTTATGTCATTGCTAAATATGATCCCTTGAGGTATCTCATGAGTCGACCTTATTTATTGGGTCGCACAGCCAAGTGGGTTCTTGCTCTAAGTGATTTTGATCTCACATTCATAGGATAGAAGTCTGTTAAGGGTCAAATCATAGCATATCAATTAGTTGTTGCACCCTTAGAGTCTACCCATCCCCTCATCATTGAATTTCCTAATGAATGCCTTCAATTAGAGGCAGACCATATTGAACAATGGTCCTTATACTTTGATGTAGCCCAATGCATGAGTGGGGCAGGTGAGGGTATTATTTTAATATCCCCGCAAAAACATCTTATTCCTTTGTCCTTCAAATTAAAATTTGCTTGCACCAACAATACTGCTGAATATGAAGCTCTAATCCTTGGATTACGAGTTGCCTTGGCGCTAAAAATTAAACATCTGTTAGTTTTTGGTGATTCTCAACTGGTTATAAACCAAATTAATGACATTTATCAGACCAGAGATGATAAACTACATCCATATAAGGCCTATGTTTTACAACTAATGTCTCTATTTGATCAATTTACCTTGGAAGCTATTCCTCGAACTAGCAACCGTGCAGCTGATGCTATGGTCGTAGCTGCATCTCTCCTACCCTTGGAGTTAGATGATGAATATGCCACTATCATTATTTGTCGACTCCAGGAACCCACTTCAAATAAGTCATGCTTAGAACCTTTGGATGTGTTTCTAATCAATGAAACTACTCTTGAACCTTGGTATACGGACATATTTGATTTTCTCCAAAATGGGACTTTCCCTGCCAATTCTAATAGAAACCAGTGTCGGTTATTACGTAGACGAGCAAGTCAATTTGTAATAATTGGCAATACTTTATATAGGAGATATTTTGAAGGTATCCTATTAAGATTTTTGAATTTAGAAGAATCTAAATCAGCCTTGAGTGAAGCCCACGATGGATCTTGTGGAGGACACTTCAGTGGCAGTGTCATTGCTAAAAAGCTCCTTCGGATAGGATACTTTTGGCCTACCATGGAAAAGGATGCACATGATTATGTGTGTCATTGCGATAAGTTCTAGAAACATGTTGACCTTGTCCATGTGCCTGCACAAGAACTGCAGGCTATTTCATCTCCTTGGCCCTTTTCAAAATGGGGTTTAGATATTATTGGCAAAATCAATCCTGTGTCATCTGATGGACACAAATTCATCATAACCACCACCGAGTATTTCACGAAGTGGGTTGAAGCTATGCCTTTAGCTTCCTGCACTGGCACACAAGTCTCTAAATTTATTTTCAATCAAATCATTTGTAGGTTTGGAATTCCTGCAAATCTCATCTCTAACAATGGAACTTGTTTCAAAAATAAATATGTTAAAAAATTATGCCAAAAATATAAGATTCAACATTGCTGGTCCACTCCCTATTATCCTCAGGGTAATGGTCAAGTAGAAGCATCTAACAAAATGTTAATCAAAATTCTCAAAATATTGGTCAATAAAACTTGCCGTGACTGGCACATTCAGTTATATCCAGCCTTGTGGGCCTATCGAACTAGTGTTCGAACTTCCACTGGAACTTTACCTTTTTTTTTGGTCTATGGTGCTGAAGCCATTTTTCCATTTGAATTAGAAGTTCCTTCTTTGGCTCTACTACTTCAAGATACCGAAGTAGGAGATGAATATCGAGCTGGCAGACTCAGTCAGCTGGAACTCCTAGATGAAAAATGCATCAATGCTTTGGAGCATCTCCGTGCCTACCAAAACAAGCTTAAAGGATCATATGCTAAAAAAGTTCGTCATCGATCCTTTGAGATCGACGACCTTGTTTTAAAAGAAAATCAAAAAAATACTAATGCAGCTAAGGACCTTAAAGGTAAATTTGAGCCCAACTGGCTTGGACCATACATTATCACTGCTAAATTTGAATCAGGAACATACAAATTATCTACCTTAGATGGTAAAGAACTTAAGGAACCCATGAATATTTTGCATCTTAAACGTTACTATGTATAAATTTGGTCATTTCATCCTTGTATATATTTGTTTAAAATATTTCAAAATAACTATCTTGTTTTTTCTTTCAATTTATAAATTCAAAAACACCAAAAACATTCATAATCATCAAAATCTTCAAAACTATTTGTTGTATTTATTTATGGCACTTGTTAATTTTGTGTTCAAAAACAAAAATAATAAAAATAAAAACAACAATATTTTTGACTCTTTCGAAACCAAAACAACATAAAGAAGAAAGAGAGTCAACATTCTCAAAGCTTCTCAAAAACAATATTTATTTATATATATCTGCTTACAAATGTTGCAATTATATGTTTCAAATTATTTTGGATAAATTAACATTTATTTGGAATCCCTCACTTTCACACTCACAAAATAAATATCTTGATTTTATCTAGCATGATTACTAATCTCTCTTATATCAAAGTCCACAAAATTCAATTAAATAAAGTTTGAGCATAGAGAATTGATCTTGTTATTTACTTAAACCAAGCACATCTTTTCACAATAAAATGATTATATTTGTAATTTCCATGCTTTGCTACATAGTAGAAGTGGTTTCTTGAGCGAAAAGTTTCCCCTGCTATCCTATCATGCACATGGTCTAGAATCTTTGAGAATTGGAAAAAGGACAAGCTCACCCCTACCCAGAATAAAAATCCCTTGCTCTACAGCTAATCTGAGCAAGTATCCCTAGTATACAACAAAAGGCAAAGTTCAAGAAAAAGAGAAAAAGAAAAAAATGTTATTTTATATCATTATTGCAATGTTCCAAGCATTATCAAGCAAAAATACAAAAAGAAAAAGAAAAGAAAAGCAAAAGAAAGCAAAAAACAAAAGCAATAAAATCCCTTTCCCTACCCTTTGAAAACAAAAGAAGGGTTGATGAGCTTGAATCCTTGGAATTCTCAATTATTCAAAAACTGTGAGGTAAGCCCCATAACAGGTGGTTTGTGCACAACCTGCTTGGCCTTGGGTAACTCCTAGCGTGGCGATATGTCTGTCACATTAGCGACCTTCTTTTGTATAGACCTATGTCTTCTTATGGATTAGCTAGCTCTTGATAATCCGATTTACATAGTAGTCTAGTATGGTTATATGCATCTACATCATGGTTAATGAACACTTATTTGGTTTATTCAAATCACTTGTATCATATTATCTTGCTCAAAATTGGTAAATGAACATAGCAATTGCACACACATTTTATATTTGAGAGATTTTGTGTATCATTATGATAAATCAAGATTGGAAATGAACTCACATATGCACATGGGATTCCTTATAAATCTAACTTTTGTCTTCAAAATACTTTGAAATATTTTTTGCAAAAATTGTTTGGAATAATTCATTTTCTTCTTTCAAGTACAGTTGTTTAGTATAAAGACAACTACATGCATACTAGAAAACTCAAAATTTCTTTCAAACCATCCAATCAAAACACACACACACACACACACACACACACACACACACACACACACACACACATATATATATATATATATATATATATATATATATATATATATATATATATATATATATATATTATCGACTTTCGTGACGATGGTATAGTTCCACAACCAAAATTAGAATTTTATGCCTGGCGCAAGTCTTCATCTTCATATTTTCTGTTTATCAAAAAATCAATCATGCAATAAAACTATCTCTTTTGGATTTTTGCGATGATGGTATAAGTCTATACCTACATATTCTATGCCTAGCGCAAACCATTGTAACAATTTTTATTCCCCATTTATTTGAAAATCATCAAAACCATATGACTTAAATCATTCTATTATACAAATATGTTTTTAAACAAAAAACATGCACATTATCATTATTTCATGTCATTATGTCAACCTTCAATTTTGCAAAGATGGTATAATTCCTAGGGAATTATCCAAAAAATTTATCACACTTAGGAATTTATGCCTAGCAAAAATAATTTTAACATTATTTCATGCATACTATTTTTATGAAAATCTAAAAACAAACCATCATCATCATCATCTGCACCATTGCACCAAAGCCTTAAGATAGTCTCTTAAGCACTCTTTTAATTTTTAACAATATTTCTATACTGGGATTAGCTTGACGACCGAGTGAGCGGTGACTCCATGAAATGGTCTATAATAGCGACAATGTCCTTTGAAATTATTGTTAGAAGTCTCTTTTATTTTTTATCACATTACATCACAAACAACCAATTTGTTATATCAGATTATTTCATTTAAATTTTACAAGCATGACATTCAAACCATAATATTTCCAATGATGTAATTACATGAATCATCAAATCAATCAATCAAAACATTAAAAGCATCATAAAAATCACACAAGACACAAGTCATATGATCAAAAAAAATATCTCATCTATATATATCAACAATATATGTACATCATATCAAAACCTGGATTGGTATGCCACAATCTACATCTTGGCATACTCAATCCTCTCAATCAAATGTCCTCTGTGCAGTGTCTCAAGAACCCCTCGAGCTCTCAGCCTCATCTCCTCCCCCGCCCTGAGGTGGACGAGGTGGCCCCATTGCAGTATGTGTAGTACTGTGAGTCCTAGTCCTCGATTAGGATGAAGTCCTCGACAACCCAATCCTGATCATGTCAGCAATTTCGACTGGCAGCTATACCCTCTGACCCTCTGGCACCATCTGGAAGTAGATACCCTGGTAGAACACGGTCTGAGTAATTGATCGTGATAGCTCCTGAGTTCTCGCCCCTCCGCCCCATGCTCTAAGGTGTGCAATCTCATCTCTGAGCTGTCACCTTAGCTTGGTGTCGTGTAGCCTCCTCCTATAGGGTCTACACCTATGCTTGGAGACAGATCATCTCTGCTCGAAGAGTCGCTGTCTCATTGCTCTCCCTAGTGTCGACACCCTTGCCCTTATCGGGCGATGGTGGCCTCTCTCTCTATGGAGAAGGGGGTCTCTCCACCCTCCTCTCCCGCTGCTAAGACCTCTTCTGTGCCTGTGGTCTCAGCTCTCTCCCGTTGCAACCCTGGGCCATCTCCATAGTCGCTTGGCGTCGCCTCCCTATTTGATGCATAACTGTGTGTATCGGACTTTGAGCCCTCATCATCTAAGGAGGGCGGATGCCTGCATACCAGGCATCATAGCCATCGGCTACCCTTGCGTCGTCCCCATCCACTGGCTGAATGGGGGCATCATCCGAGTCCTAACTCCAGAAGCGCTGCATGTTTGGAGCCCCGCTCATTGTGGTGTTATCTCAAACAGTCCTAGAAAACTCATAATCCCTGAGAGATGGGATCCCCTACTGTAGATCGAACTATCACAAAACTCGGTCATAGCGATGGAGCTCCACCTCTCCCCTCTCCATCCGTAACCAGCAAACTCGCCTGACGTGAGCTAGCTCCTGTCTGTCCTAAAACACGAGATTCCAAAAACAAAAAGAATAAACTAAAAATGCAATGTAGACGAGACTAAAATAACGCTTAAAACCTATGTTATTGAAAAAATACGTAAAAAGAAAGAACATGAACACAAGATATCAAAGCAATATAAAAAGAATGGGCCTTTTATTGATATGCTTTACAAATTTGTGTTACAATGCGTCTCCTTCCTTTTTAGGGGATAGGAGCGTTAAATATTGGTCTTTTACAACTTGTTTTAGAATTACTTCTTTCGCGTGCCCACATATAATATGGGCAAACCAAAACGTTGTCGCCGCTTGTGTTGGTAAAGGTAGATTCCTCGCTGCTCCTCCAATGCTGCAAATCTACATTCAAAGAAACAAACAAAGAATCAGTAGCACCTGTGTATGAAAAATAAAAGACAAATCTAACGATGGTTAAAATGAATCTAAATAAACTAAAAACTTGACAAAAGCATAAACATGAAACTAGCTAAATACTACAAAAGAAATAGTCACCAAAAGCAATAAAGCGGGGGGTGCCCAAAGGCAAACCACCCGCGGGTGAAACTTTGCTTCAACACCAATCCGCTTGGGATGGGTCCGAAACCTGATGTGATGTGTTGTTGACAAATTGGTAGGATATTATGGTCAGAAAAATTGGGGTTGGTTCTTGATTCGTGCCTTCAAAAGTCACCCAATAACCTCTCTTTCGATTAAGAGATTATGGATGTTAAAAGCACAAATCGCAAGTAAGTGAATTAACAGCATTTCGTCGCTCAAAATTCTCCTTCTCTGTATATCTTTTGGGTGAGGAAACTCACCATTTTATAGACCCAAGGAGTCTCTTTGAATTAACATGCAAAAGTGTTTCTTTGCATGAATGCTTTTTGTGTGAAGAGAAGACTTCTTCTTGATTAAGGGCTTCTTAACTGCCTCTGTGCATGTCTTTGTATTTTTTAGAAAAGCTCACTTGCACTCCCATGCAATGAAGGGATAGCTAAGTGGCAAATCTGAGTTGTCCTAAAATTCTCACTCTCATTCCCATGCAATGAAGGGAAAGTCAATTGGCAGATATGAGTTTTCAAAAGAACTCACTCGCACTCCTATGCCATGCAAGAAAAGCTAAGTGGCAGTTCTGAGTTGTCATGCGCCGAGATCTAACTTTTTGTCGGTCAAACCTGGCATTCGTCCCACCCCAAAGCAAGCGCTGATAATTGTCTCTAGGTGAAACGAGTACTAATAACACTCGTCCCTGGGTAGGATGAGTACAAATCCGCACTCGTCCCTGGGTGGGATGAATAAGTAGCTGAGTGTCTAAAAGATGCCAAATTGATTTTTGACTTGCAAAACTACTGTGTGAGTGGTTATAACCACTGTTTAACCTCTGGGGGCTGCCCTGGGGGCTGTGTGTGTTAGTGTGATCAGTGCTTGTCACATAATCAGATTGATGCTGTTTTGGTGTCTATAGATGCCCTTTTTTGGAAAGCGCTACACATTATGCAGTGCTGAGCAAAAATATATAACCAAAGCACTAATGATTAGGGTTTCTTAGTAACCTAACCAAATCTTGATGCCCCAAGTATGGAAAGGGCATGCGTTCTCAAATCCTTGCTTCTGACGAGCTAAGGAACTTAAATCAAGTATTAACCTGGTTCGGTGAGGTATTACTTGAACTTAGACATTGATCAGTCATGAATAGGCAAAGGGCGCAACCTTTTGTCTGTGGGAACCTTCAGTTCATGATTCACGAATGCCAAGTACATGATCAGTTTGTGATAATTGCTTGTTTGCTACCCCAAGCAGGGGCGCAATTGTCTTTCGCAATGATCCTTTGAATGTGTGTCATTTCCAAGACTGGGTATATTGGTGTTGATTGGCAACTAAGTGTGACTACCCACTCAAGTGACGAATCGATGAGGGAATGACCGACATGAGAAAAGCGACGAGTCGCTTGACCCAAGATGACTTAAGTGAGGGTGCCTTCAGATGTTAGCCGATGCATGCTCGAGCAGTTTTTCGATTGTTTTGACCTATTTTTGGGTGGGTGTGAACCCATTTTGGAATGCCATTTGGGGTTAACATTGGCAAAAATCCGTCTTCCCGTGGAGCGGTCCGGCTATGGTAGCCTTCTTGGGGAGTAGGATAACGACAAGGTAGACCTCGACATTAGTTTTCTTATGCCAAGAGGTTAAGTGCAAGAGCACTTTTGTCCGACAATTTTTAGTGGTTTTGTTGGCATTTGTCATTTTGAATTTTTTTTTTTTTTTATTCGTCCCGGGGGGGGACGAGCGCCATGATGGTACTCGTCCTGGGGTGAGACGAGCGCGCCATGAGGGTACTCGTACTAGGGTGGGATGAGCGCGCCATCAAGGAAAAAGTGCTCGTCTCGGTCAGGGACGATTACCAGCTAGCAAAAAGTATAAATATGCGAAAATGACGGATTTGGCTCATTTGCACTGTTCATCGATTGCGATTTGGAGCTCTAGGGAGGAGGAGGTAGATTTTCTGATGCGAAGCGCTGCCGGATTTTCTAGCCACCATGAGTGCACAGACCGGGTCATCAAGCGGCGGAGCCGAGGCGAGACCAGTAAGTGCACTATCTCCTTGAGTTTGAATTTGAAAAATGCAAATGTGTTTTTATTGTGTTTTTCTTTTGTTTAAGACATGGAACCCTAATTAATTAAATTAAAAGGTGAATGAATTAAAGACCATGAAACCAAATAAAATGTGGATGCAAACCGATGGAAACTTAGATGAAAACCATAGGATAAACCCAAAATGAAACTTAGAGTAACACCTTAGGGTAACCATGGTTATAAAACTGTTTTGTTTTTGATGTGAATGGTAAAACTTAGGTCGAAACCGTAGGTAAACCATGCCCATTTTTATTTTGTTATTTTTATGGAATTAAAAAATAAAAAAAATGGATGAATTTTTTTGTTGAAATGGTAAACCATGTCGAATTTTTTTTTGTTATTTTTATGGAATTAAAAAAAATGAAAAATAGATGAATTTTTTTTGTTTGAAATGGTAAACTTAGGTAAACCATGTCAAATTTTTGTCGTTTTTGATGAAATGTAAAATGAAAATTGGATGAAAAATTTTGTTTGAAATGGTAAACCATGTCAAATTTTTGTCGTTTTTTTTTTTTGATGAAATTAAAAAATGAAAAATTGATGAATTTTTTTGTTGAAATGGTAAACTTAGGTCGAAACCATAGGTAAACCATGTCGAATTTTTTTTTTTTTTTTCGTTATTTGTGATGAAATGTAAGATGAAAACGTGATGAATTTTTTGTTTTGAAATGGTAAACTTAGGTAAAACCGTAGATAAACCATGTCAAATTTTTGTTGTTTTTGATGAAATGTAAGATGAAAACTGAATGATTTTTTTTGTTTTGAAATGGTAAACTTAGGTAAAACCATAGGTAAACCATGTCAAATTTTTGTTGTTTTTGATAAAATGTAAGATGAAAACTGAATGAAATTTTTTTGTTTTGAAATGGTAAACTTTGGTAAAACCGTAGGTAAACCATGTCAAATTTTTGTTGTTTTTGATGAAATTAAAAAAAATAAAAAAATGGATGAATTTTTTTTTTAAATGGTAAACTTAGGTCGAAACCGTAGGTAAACCATGTCAAATTTTTGTCGTTTTTGATGAAATTAAAAAAATGAAAAATGGATGAATTTTTTTGTTGAAATGGTAAACTTAGGTCAAAACCGTAGGTAAACCATGTCGATTTTTTTTTGGGTAATGGATGTACATGTGAATGAAAGATGTTACTGTACAGTTATGCATTTTTGTACATGTGATGGTAATTTGATGCATGTTTTTGATGTGTGTTATTTGTTATGATGTGCAGGTGGTGAAGAGTCGACATCGGGTACCGACTATTTTTTCTAATGCCCGTGAGGCGTTGAGTGCGAAGGACTAGGAGTGGCTTGATGCCTTAGGGCTCAAGCATGTGGCACAGTTGGATGCAGTTGTTGCGGATCGGGCATACATCACAGTGTTGATCGTCCTATGGGATGTTCAGACGAACACCTTCCATATTTTGATAGGGGAGATGACCGTCACCTTAGAGGACGTGTATCGGATTCTTCGAATTTCGATAGATGGGGTTCCCATCCGGACGATGCCATGGGGCCAAAGGACGGCTGTACTGATGTGGTATTTTGGACACGAGAGGGATGGGGATGGGATGAGCTCGCTAGAGAGGGTGGAGCTAGATTTTCAGATTAGGGGGGATTCTGGGATGATGGTGGTACGCGAAGGGAGTGTTGGGACTGAGGCATGCACTACTTATGAGCCTCATTTCCAACATGCTCCTGCCAAACTCGTCAGGAGCGAGGTTCCCATGGAACCTATTGGAGGTGGTGTGGCAGCTAGTGGATTGTTCGATGATAGAGCCGATGATTATGAGATGGGGCCAGACACTTTTGGCTCAATTGTATGATGAGTTGTATGAGGTCCGCTGCCGAAGGCGAAAGGGGATTGGCTACAGTTACTTGTTGCAGTGCTAGGCATGGCAGCATATAGCCGTAGAGCAACCACGAGGGCTGCCCTGGACTACACGGGTGGACATGGTGGACAAAGATATTGGTTATGGTGCTCTATGGTATCGGTCTAAGGAGCGTGGACAGAGTCAGTAGTTTGCGAGAGATGTGGACCATTATAGAGATGCATTGGCACAAATGACTCTTGGAGATGTGGTATGGAGGCCATATCGGGATTGTCTCGCATGGCCAGAGGCTGATGAGTGGCTTCGGCGGGTCCGGAGGGGGAGATGGGTGATTGGCCTACACGAGATGGAACAGTACTTTTACTACCTCTAAGTGACACAACAGTTTGGGGTACGCCAGGGGTTTCCTGGGGAACCCGTAGTCTATCGGCATTAGAGTGATGAGAGGACCATAGCTACGCCAATCCTCGAGCCATTGGGGGAGGAGTCGGATATAGTACTGGACATTCCGGACATAGATGACGTCGGAGTGACTGTCGAGTACCAGGAGTGGTGGACGCTTCGGTAGTGGCGAGGTGAGGGGCCATTGGGAGGAGATGAGGTAGTGGGAGGCGAAGAGGGTGCAGAGGAACCAGGAGAGGGTTGGGGAGCTCCTGCTGATGTGGACATGGTGGAGGTGGTAGATGCGAGAGAGGACATTGATGAGGAGGAGCAACCAGAGATGCAGGATGCTCCGGAGTAGGCCGATGCTCCAGAGAGGCCGACGCAGCCGACCATGCCAGGGGATACAGAGGCGGGGTTGCACGCTAAGGTGGCATGGTTGACAGAGTTATTGCGGAGGTGAGATCAAGAGCTGAGGGAGATGGTACAGGAGAGATATCTCCTACGGACATAGTTGGGGCATCATGAGGATAACCTTACGACATACCGATAGCGGGCGAGGGACTTGGAGCGATAGTGGGACGAGCTGGAGGATGAGGTTATCCACCTTGGTGGGTGAGTACCTACATTCTCTAGAGGTGGATCATCGTGACACTCGAGAGGGAGTGACATGGAGCAGATAGCATCCTCGCAGCGAAGGCGGCGGGATGAGGGAGAGGCCAGCGGGCATGGTGCAGGGGCGAGCAGTAGCCGTCCTAAGAGGTCTCAGAGGACCGACACCACGGGGGGTAGTTCCTGTCACACTGATCCTACGTGATTATGGTGGATGATGCCCTAGACTTGGGGATTTTGGTGTATGATTGCGGGGTCAGAGGACCAGTTTTGTAGCCTGCGGGCAATTTTTTTATGATATATATATATATATACAGATGACTTTTTTTTGGTGTTTATATATTTTTCATGATTTATTTTAATGTACATGTTTTTACATTGATGTATGCATATGCAATTATGAATGCGATGGTTCTAATTTGTATGATGTATGCATATGGAATGAATGAAATGAATTATTGATGATTTGTCGATGCACCATAGACTGTACAAGATTGGATTGACTTGCTATAGTAATGGGATAACTTTGTGGAATGCTTGTGCATGTGAAGACTTTGTTTTTGTATTTTGTCTATTTTTTGATGGTGATGTATGGAATGAAATGTACCAGTTGTTTGAAAATTTAAGCTTTTTTGAGATGCAAATATTTTAACTAACTAGCCAAGACTATACATTTATCTCGCAAGACTGTTGAACAAGGTCTAGATCCGACTTGAATTTAACCAAGTTATTTCACATCCCTATGTGTGCAATTGAGTTCATTTATGTGTTATTCATCAGGATACCGCCAGTGCCAGATGGGCTTTCAACCAAACCTGTACTGAGGATCACCTAATTAGCTCCACTAACTCCTTTATTGTATTTAGTCAGATTTGTCTATGATGTTATCGATGATACCATAAGCTAGCTCATCCACATGCAAACATTGATCTGTACACAAGTTAATGTGACAGATATATCATCATGCAGGAGGTTTACCACCAATGACCAATAGGCTATCAACCAAACCGGTACTGAAGCTTGCCTCATGACCTGTCAAAATGCTGAGAGTTCCAGGGATTCAAGTTCGACTCCCTTCTTTTCTTCAATTGTATTGGGATACTTGCTCCTTTGTAGTGATAAAATCACTGTTTATTTTGTTTTATTTGTTTTTTTTTTTTTTTTGAGCAAGGGATTTGGATTTCGAGTGATGAGAATCACTATTGTTTGTGCCTTTTGATGTGTGCACTGTAGGATGTCAAATTTTAGTGTTTTGAAATTTTGTAAATTTTTGATGTTTTGCAACTTTTGAGAACTTGGGATTCATGGGGAATTGGGTAGGGAGGATGCTTGTCCTTTTGCCAACTCTCAGCATTCCTAGGGTCATTCGCATAGGGGGATAAGCAAGATAGTCGTTTCACTTATGGTAACCTGGATTACTGTGCAGGTTTCATCTTTCGTTCACACAACTTAGGAATTTTTATATGTGTTTTAATTTGTGTTGGGATGCTACATAACAAGGTGTGATCCAAGTAAAACTTTCCCGTGTAAAATCTGCTTAACTGTGTATAGTTTTTGGCTAGAAATTTAAAGACATCTGAATGACGAAAACCCTATATACATTAGGAGACAACTGACTATGCTAAAATAAAAGGGTGATATGCTGGATGTATGCATTTATGAAAATGGATTTGATGTGGAAATAATGGAATTGCCAAGTAATGACAGCCTATGGTGCTTTTGACTTATATGACCTATCGAAGTATGCAATGTATGGATGTAATGCTTAATGTAACCTATATTTTTGTATTTTGATTTTTATGAGAATGCATGGAATTGAAATGCAATTGCTTTTGTAATTTTGATTGTTTTTTTTTTTTGAATATGCATGGAATTGAAATGCAATTGTTTTTGTGATTTTGATTTTTTTGTTGTTTTTGTTGATTTTTGAATATTTATGTTGACCAAGCAGTTATGGTAATGCTTGGAGCTTTTGGTGTTGACCAAAGGGTTTATAGATACCTTTGGGGCATTTAGGGATGACCAAGCGATTATAAAAATCCTTGGAGCTTTTGGGTTGACCAAGCGATTGTGGTAATCCTTGGAGCTTTTGGGTTGACCAAGCGATTGTGGTAATCCTTGGAGCTTTTGGGTTGACCAAGCGATTGTGGTAATCCTTGGAGCTTTTGGGTTGACCAAGCGATTGTGGTAATCCTTGGAGCTTTTGGGTTGACCAAGCAATTGTGGTAATCCTTGGAGCTTTTGGGTTGACCAAGCGATTGTGGTAATCCTTGGAGCTTTTTGTGTTGAACTATGGCTCTCTAGATGTGGAATGGCCTCAAATGAATGATATTCAAGGGTTTTGTTTCCTTGATTCCTTCAAGAGAGGCAATTCGGTATGTTTTAGGTCCTATTTTGCTATCAATGATGTAAGGACCTAACCAGTTTGCCGTGAACTTGTCCCGTAGATGGGATGGTAAATTAAAATTCTACTGGTTCTCTTTTAAGACCAAGTCACCAACCTAAAATTCCCTAAGGTGGACTTTCATGTTGTATGCTTTCTTAAGTCGCTCTTGATAGATACGCAAATGCTCGAGAGCATTAACGCATCGTTCGTCAACCAATGTCAGTTGATCTAACCGGTCCTACCGTGCAGTATCATCATCGATGAACTCTTGCATTGAAATGCGTAGGGAAGGGATCTCCAACTCAAAATGCATGACTACCTTGGAGCCATACACCAGCAAAAATGGAGTTGCCCCAGTGGGCGTTTGAATGCTGGTGTGATAAGCCCATAGGGCAAGTAGGATCTGAGTGTGCCAGTCCTTATGATTATCTGCAATTATCTTTTTAAGAATGGCGACTAGCATTTTGTTTGATGCCTCTGCTTGCCCATTTGCCTGCGGATAATAGGGTGTTGAAAAGCTATACTGAATCTTGAACTTTGTGGTCAAAGCACGCACATCTTTATTCTTGAATGGTGTCCCATTATCTGACAGGATCTTGGACGGAATACCAAAACGACATATGATGTTATGCAAAATAAACTCTGTAATGAGGGCTCCAGTCGTTGTGGTCAGCGAAATTGCTTCCACCCATTTGGTAAAATACTCTGTGGCCATTAAAATAAATGTGTGACGACCAGATGACACAGGGGAATCTTCCCAATTAGATCAAAGCCCCATTGCAAAAAAGGCCAAACCGATTGAACCGGTTGCAAGGCCTGAGAAGGTACGTGTGTCAAATTAGCATGGTGTTGACACTTCATGCACTTCTTCACATATGTGCAACAATATTGCTCTAAAGATGGCCAATAATAACCCATGTGAAGAATGTGCTTTGCGATGGCCATATCGCTGAAGTGGCCACCACATGTACCATCATGAGCTTGGGTGATCGCCCAAGCGGACTCTTGTTGGTCCAAACAATGAAGGAGGATTCCTTCATAATTTTGATGATACAAAATGTCTCCTAACAAGACATGCTTTATCGCTTTCTGTTTGAATGATATTTTTGTGGCTTGTGTCAATCCAAGTGGGAGAGTACCTAGCTTGAGGTAATCCCGAATGGGTGTGTACCAATCTTGTTGATCAGAAACCTTGATAGTATGAACGACCAATCCCTCTTGAAGTCTATCCTGAACAAAAGCTGAGCATGAAAGAACTTGTAAAAATTTGGTGTTGCTAGTAAGAGGGGTCGGGGAGAACAAGGACCCCCAGTTGGCTTGAGTCAAACAATCTTGAATTCAAGAGAACTTATCCAAAGATGGTTCAATCTAGATCATGTGGATTCCTGGCGTCAGATCAGAGCTTGCACGCTCCATCGTAGATTGCGATAATGTTTTAACCTAAATGGTTGTCATTTCACCAGAAGTGTCTCGCGGGATGAGTGACCCCAAGGAGGCCATAGTATCCGCAAAATTATTTGATGATCGAGGGAGTGCCTCGATGTCATACCATTCAAGTTGTGCCAGGAATTTGTCCACGAGGGCTTTATAGGCCTACAAAACTAGACATTTACATTAGAATATCCCCTTTACTTGATTGACAATTAACAGGGAATCACCAAAGATGTTCAATCATTTAATGTTCATGGTGATTGCTATCTGAAGACCTATGAGCAAGGCTTCATATTCTGCATTGTTGTTAGTGCACGAGAAGTCTAATTTAAATGACAAGGGCATTGGAGCACCTTGTGGAGTGAAGAACACAATTCCCGTGCCACCCCCTTGCTCACATTTAGAACCATCAAAGAATAGGGTTATGTCAGCCTATGACTCAGGCTCATCAAAATATGGTGACTCTGAAACATGGAAGACCCCATCATCAGGTAGTTCAAAAGTCAGAGGCTGATCATCTTCAATAGGAGCCTCAGCTAGTTGATCTGCGATGACTTGACCTTTTATGGATTTTTGTCCAATGAACTCTATGTCAAACTCCGTAAAAAACATGATCCATTTCGTCATGCGGCTACTATGATAAGTACGACTCATCATGTATCACAATGGATTCTCCTCAGACACAACATACGTCTTATTACTGAGCATGTAGTGGAGTAGCTTTTTGGTAGTGAACACCACTGCCAAACAGAGCTTTTCAACATATGCATAGTTAAGTTCATAACTGACCAGGGTGTAGCTAAGATAGTATGTAGCCTTTTCTTTGTGAAGTTCATTTTTCTGGGACAACATGGCACCCAGTGCCACCTCAGTGGTTGAGATGTATAAATAGAACGACACTCCTGGTCTAGGTGGTGCCAATACTGGCGACGAAGCCAAGTACTATTTAATGTCGTCAAAGGCTGACTAGCACTCGTCATCCCAATGAAATGTGACCCCCTTATGCAATAATTTATTCATGGGTCGGCATTTGTCAGATAACTGTGCTATGAAGCACTTGATCGATGCAACCTTTCCCTATAGACTCCTGAGCTGCTTGATGGTGGTTGGGGGACGCATTTCAAGGATTGCCTTGAATTTGTTTGGGTTGACCTCAATTCCTCGTTTGGAGACTATGAAACCCAAGAGCTTTCCAGAGGTGACGCCAAAGACACACTTCTTGGGGTTTAGTCTGACTTTATGCTCAATGAGGTGATCAAGGACCTTGCTCAAGTCACCGATGTGATCTAGGCGCAAAAGAGATTTGGCCAACAAATCATCCATGTAATCTTCCAAAGTTTTGTGCATGTAATCGTGAAAGATGTATGTCATGGCACGTTGGTAGGTGGCTCCAGCATTTTTAAGGCCAAAAGGCATGACCTTATAACAAAATTTCCCCCAAGGCGTTGTGAATGCCATTTTTAGTTGGTCCTCGGGATTGATATGAATCTGATTGTATCCCGAGAAACCATCCATGAGGGAAAGCATTTCATGGCCCGCTATAGCGTCTACCAATGCATCGATGCTTGGCAAGGGAAAATCATCCTTAGGACTCGCTTTATTAAGATATCAAAAATTAGTGCATATGCGAATCCTCCCGTTGGGCTTCTTGATAGGAACCATGTTAGACAACCATGGAGGATAATCCACATAGATGACAAACTGGGCATCCAACAACTTTTGTAACTCATATTTTACCATTAAGGCCACTGTTGGATGCATCTTGCATAGTTTTTGCTTGACTAGCTTGATTGTCGGATCAAGCGTTAAATTATGCGTGACTAGCTATGGGTCTAGTCCCGGCATATATTTGTATGACCATGCAAAAACCTTCTTCTTTTCCTTAAGAAGGGTAACATAATTGGCTCACTCTTCAGGGGAAAGACTTACCCCCAAATTGAGAATTCGTGGATTCAATGGATCTGTGCCGATGTCTACATCAGTCGTTTCTTTGACCGACATATGGGATCCGTCTTCCAAATGGTGTGGAATTAGGATCAGATGGATATCGTTTGCTGAATTAAGATCATCATTAGGAACGTCAAGTTCCTCTTCAACATGAAAGACATCCTGAGTCTGTCCTGGAGTGAAATGAAACATCCCACCGCAAGGCCAATACTCTGATGGAGATGGTGGTGTGTCAGCGTGATCCCAATAAATAGCCTCTATGTCTAGATATAATGATCGTGTGGGATTTGCTGGATCATGGATGGGGGCAGTCAAGTCAATGGAGACCATGTTGATGAAATTATTGTAATCTCCATTATCACAAATGTGACAACTCTGACATTCTGGATGCTCTTGGTGCGTTGGATCTGGCTCCGTAGGCACTGGCACAAAGGGATCAGCCCTATGCATGAACCTGCAAACAGGGTCTGCCCTAGGCACTGATGGTTTGATAGGGTCTCCAAGCGGAAAATGCTCTCTATATGCCTAGAGTGGTGGGTGTAGTAATTGCTATAACTGTGCCAGGTTGAAATGCCTCCTATGTCTTGGACCTATGTGTAAGTTTTCAAACATGTCATCTATGTCCAAAGGATATTGTTGTTGTTGAGGTAGCCTATGCTCACTGGTATCATTCAATGGGAACATCATCAGGAAGATGTCCTGATCGTCATTCATTGGATATTCGTGTGAATGATCGTACTCTGACTCATCGTCAGAAGACCCTTCGTGGTCTTGTCCATCTTTCCCTTGTGGGTGAGTCCATGAGGATTCTCCTTCTTCAGCCATAGGGAAAGGGTTGTTGAGGTCAACAAGGTTATTTGTTTGTAATGGGAAATAATCCCCCAATGTATAAGTTGTATTAGGATTAGCATATGGATCTGATGCCAACCCATCCTTGTTGCCTATCCCTAGGCTTTGCATGTTTTCAACCAAGATGTCAAGGGGCAAAGGGTGATTAAACCCTACTCCTAACTTGTCATAAGGCATTTGGTATCTTGGTTGACACAAAACACGCATTCCTTGTTCATACCGGCCTAACCCGTATCCATGCCAATTGCATTGGCTAAGATATCGTAATGCGAAGTCTGGGTTAGCCAGATAGTTGACATCTTCCACAAAAGGATCTTCATATTCCTCTTCTTGTCGGGAAGGTTCAACGCCATGATCCAGGCCCCTAAAAATAAAGTTTTTCTGATTAGGTGGGTAGCCTAAAGGAACCATAGAGCCTATGGGGAGTCGAGGTCTTCCCATGTCTTGCATAGACTAAAGTGTGGGCGTTGCAACAACATTGCGCACTATATACTCCCCCATGCCTGTGTTAGACATCTCAACAATAATCGTTGGTGATTGAGGGGAAGCGAATGGGAGTTCTCCTTGAGTCCACTTCATGTGGGGTGAACTAGGAGCCTCAACTTCCATTCTATTAGGCATCTCTTCTGAAGAGATTTTGGAGACTAAAGGTGGTTCCGCTTCCAGGGGCTTCTTTCCTTTGTCTGTTGGTGTGGCCACCGTAGGTGGTGTCATTGTGGGAGGACTAGATGAAGAAGATGAACCCGCCTGAGAATTTGATTGATTTGGTAATGGAGATTCTTGCTTAGTCGGACCCCTCTTAGATGGATTTAACTGGAAATCCACATGTGTTGAAGGAAGGGTCGATTGTGGCATGATTTGCACTGAGTTGCAATATTTAAAAGGTTCCAAATCTGTGAGGACCACGTGCACTTGTCCTTCAAATGTATACTTTAGACATTGATGAGCAATTGAAGGGACACACTTCATATCCCGGATCCAAGGCTGCCCAAGTAGGATATTGTAAGCCATCTCACCTTCTAAAATGTGGCACAATGTATGAATGGTCTTTTGTCCCACTTGTATGGGTAGGACAATTGTGCCAACTGTCGAGCATATCGCATCATTAAATGCTTGAAGGGTATAAGTGGAAGGTGCAATGTGAGAGGCTGGTAGTTTCAAATGTTTCAGTGCAGCGGTTGTAATAATGTTACTGGATGAACCAGTGTCTACCAACACCCACATGTACGAAGTCCCATTGAACCACGCAATAATGTGCAGGGGTGGATCCGCTACATCTCCAGTCACCATTTTTAGCTCATCTTCCCTGAAGGTAATGACTGGTTTAGTACACTGTTTGACATGCCCCACAAAATTGTTGAACGAATCTGCTTCGTGGAGTTGCAATTCAATTGCATTTAATATCTCCATAAGAGCTTCCCGATGGGGTGCCGATTGTTGAATAAGCTCATAATGGAGAGCCTAGCCGATGTGGTCCGTAGACTTTGATTAATTCTAGTTCGAATCATGGCCACTAGTCTAGGTGGGGGCAACTGTGTAGGATTCGATTGATGTTGTGACATGGGTGGAACTTCCCTGGTGGCTATCACGGGGGCAACTCCTGGGTGTCTCTTGTTTCTTGTCATAATGCTAATCATCCCAACATACCCCTCCATGGGGCAACTCTGTTGCACTTTGTTGAAATGCAGAGGTTTTGTTTGTGCATCATGTGTGGGTAAAGGATCATGAAAACACCCATTTGTTGGTTGTTGGGTGCGATGGGGTTATCCACTACCAATGTGTGATTGTCAATGAGGTCTTGCACTAAACCTTTAAACGTCCAACAGACATTAAGGTCATGCCCTTTCATTCTGTGGAATCTACAGAAAAGATCCTCTCTGTAGCCCTTAGGCTTTGGTGCATTAGGATCAATTATCATAATCTCTGGCAGATTAATCAAGTTTGATGTTGATAAATGGTCAAACAAGGAGTCCCTAGACTCAGTGTATGGTGTAAATTGTTGCTTAGGGTGACGCTGCTGATTTTGATCTTGCTTTTTGTTATCTTTCTCATAATTATTGTGAGGCACCACCTGATAATTAGGCTTTGTAGGTTATGTTGCTTGGGTAGGCGTAGGGGCATTGATAGCAACTTGATTGACCGTGGTAGGTGTCTGTTGCGTATTCCCTGTTTTGGTGCTCTTATTCCACTCTTTTTTCTTAGGCTTGGCAATTTCACCATCCTGTATTTTGATCTCTTCGATAACTCTAGCTTGCGCCAGAGCTTCTTCTAAAGTGGCGTATTGTTGTAGCTGCAATAGCACAGAGATCTTTCGCAAACAACTCTTTGCAAACATTTGAGTTAGGTCAAACATAGGAGGGAGGTAGGACAACTTTGAAAGCACCATCCTCCATCGATTCCCACATGCTACCATAGATTCCTCCTCATACTATTTGAGGCTAGCTAGATCACTGAGTGATGCCTTTTTCTTTGTATTGAAAGCAAAACGTTCTAGGAACGCGTCCACTAGTTGATCCAAGTTATAAATGCTATGCTTCGGTAGATGTGTAAACCAATCCGAGGCAGATCCTACGAATGTGGTTATGAATGTTCTCAATAGCAATGCATCATTGTCTTGTATACCAAAGCATTGGCTCAAAAATTGCATCACATGCTCTTGAGCATCCTCATCCCCTTTAAAGAGTGCCAACTGGGGCAGCTTGAAATGTTTAGGGTATGGAGGTTCTGGCACTGATGGATGCACCGGATGACTATGGAGTTAGCGTAAGGTAGGATTTTGGGGCCCAGCAGTCTTGAGTTCCATAGTCTCTAAGCATTCTAATAGCAATTTGTATGCATCAGAGGACGTAATATCCTCCTCCTTGGTTTGTTCCCGCTGTGGGTTGCGGGGAACTTGAGGCCTTTGGATGGATAAATGGGTAGCATCCCTTCTACCTTGATAGGGCTTTTGGACCCTTTGTTGTTCTAGATTAGTACACAGCGCTTCATCACTAGGCCACCCAAAATGAACTTCCAAGGGAGGCCTCATACTTAGACCAGGTGCTATATATTGGTTATTTTCTTGAAAATATTCTTGTTGCTTAGGAGTTCCCCTTAGGGAGGGGGTTCTAAAGTCTCATCTATTGATGGCCTAACTTGGAGAGCCCCTCAAGGAGGTGCCTCTAGAGCCATGTTCTATGACTGTATGGGTTGGAGTGCCCCTCAAGCAGGGGCCTCTAGAGCCATGTTCTGCATGGTGTGAACTAACTGGTGTACCCTACCATTGAGGCGGGATGGCCAAGTCTTCAAGGCTATATCAAAGACGATTTGTCTCTCTTGGTGCATTTTTTGCATCTTCTGCCCGTGATTGGGCTTGGCTATGAGTATTCACCATGGTAATGCTAACCTAAAGATGCAAAAATTCTTTTTATGATTTTCTTTTTATGATTTTTTTGTCTAAACAGAAAATAGCATACACACACAAGCAATGATTATCTCTTTTAAAGATTAATAGTGTGCCCTAAATCTGGTTTAGTGTGTTTTTGTTGTTTGTTTTGTTTTTGAAAAAAATTTGTGAAACATTTAAATGCAATTATGAAGGCTCTTATGACTCCCAAAATAGTCACACCTTCAATATACCATTGCCGGACCGATATACCAACCTCTCTATATACCCGCCCTTACGTGAGGGAGACTATAGGTACGTGAGATCAGATGATATGTGGAACATAGGCGGTACGGAAGGGAAATCGCTCTGTTTATGACACCTACTATAGAAGACTTATCCTCATGCACTAGGAATCACCCTAGCTACACTCGGTCAGCTTTCGACAGGATTTACGTCTAGCAATAGTCGTGATCGAGGTAATGGATGCAATATCTCAAGCCAAAGTGATAATGGAATCCACATTTGGTCTTGCTCAAGGGTTGGGGTTTTACGACCAACGCCTTGGTTTAAAATACCACGTGATGTGTGGGGTTCATTTTAATGTGCAAAATTTGAAACAGGCAAACGAAAAAGAAATCTTTCCCTAAGGCATACAAAACTGAAAACCAAAAAATAGAAAAATAGAAATTTGATAGAAGCTTTAAAAACACCCCTACCTCTTCTCTGCCTAACAGGATGTTTTTTATTTGCTCTGAAAAAATGCACAGAACTATACTCGTCCCGGGGTGAAACGAATATCAGAACAGTATTCGTTCCAGGGTGAGACGAATAGTATATTCATCCCAGGGTGAAATGAATACCAATTCTGTAATCATCACTTGCATAGACGAATAACGGTCTGATGTTGAAAAATAGGTACCTGTAAAAAAACAAGCAATTTTAGATCAGTAATTTAACCTAAAAAAAATAGAGGACAGAGATCTCATTGTGATCGCCATTGAAAACACGAGATTCCGGAAACAAAAAGGATAAACTAAAAATGCAATGTAGAAGAGACTAAAATAATGCTTAAACCCTATGTTATTGAAAAATGCGTAAAAAGAAAGAACATGAACACAAGATATCAAAGCAATATAAAAAGAACGGCCCTTTTATTGATATGCTTTACAAATTCATGTTACAATGCGTCTCCTTCCTTTTTAGGGGATAGGAGCATTAAATATTGGTCTTTTACAACTTGTTTCAGAATTCCTTCTTCCTCGTGCCCACATATAAGATGGGTAAACCAAAACATTGTCGTCGCTTGTGTTGGTAAAGGTAGATTCCTCGCTGCTCCTCCAATGCTGCAAATCTGCGTTCAAAGAAACAAACAAAGAATCAGTAGCACCTGTGTATGAAAAATAAAAGATAAATCTAATGATGGTTAAAATGAATCTAAATAAACTAAAAACTTGACAAAAGCATAAACATGAAACTAGCTAAATACTACAAAAGAAATAGTCACCAAAAGCAATAAAGCTGGGGGTGCCCGAAGGCAAACCACTCGCGGGTGAAACTTTGCTTCGAGACCAATCTGCTTGGGATGGGTTTGAAACCTGATGTGATGTGTTGTCGACAAATTGGTTGGATATTGTGGTCAAAAAAATTGGGGTTGGTTCTTGATTCGTGCCTTCAAAAGTCACCCAATAACCTCTCTTTCGATTAAGATATTATGGATGTTAAAAGCACAAATCGCAAGTAAGTGAATTAGTAGCACTTCATCGCTCAAAATGCTCCTTCTCTGTATATATTTTGGGTGAGGAAACTCACCATTTTATAGACCCAAGGAGTCTCTTTGAATTAACATGCAAAAGTGTTTCTTTGCATGAATGCTTTTTATGTGAAGAGAAGACTTCTTCTTGATTAAGGGCTTCTTAACTGCCTCTGTGCATGTCTTTGTATTTTTTAGAAAATCTCACTTGCACTCCCATGCAATGAAGGGATAGCTAAGTGGCAAATCTGAGTTGTCCTAAAAAGCTCACTCTCATTCCGATGCAGTGAAGGGAAAGTCAATTGGCAGATATGAGTTGTCAAAAGAACTCACTCGCACTCCTATGCCATGCAAGAAAAGCTAAGTGGTAGTTCTGAGTTGTCATGCGCCGAGATCTGACTTTTTTTTGGTCAAACCTAGCGTTCGTCCCACCCCAAAGCAAGCGCTGATAATTGTCTCTAGGTGAAACAAGTACTAATAACACTCGTCCTTGGGTAGGACGAGTACAAATCTGCACTCATCCCTGGGTGGGATGAATAAGTAGCTGAGTGTCTAAAAGATGCCAAATTGATTTTTGACTTGCAAAACTGTTGTGTGAGTGGTTAGAACCACTTTTTAACCTCTCGGGGCTGCCCTGGGGGTTGTGTGTGTTAGTGTGATTAGTTCTTGTTGTCATATAATCAGATTGATGCTATTTTGGTGTCTACACCTGGATAGTCTAGGAAAACTCGTAATCCCTGAGAGATGAGATCCCATGCTATAGACCGAACTATCACAAAACTCGGTCGTAGCGATGGAGCTCCACCTCTCCCCTCTCCATCCATAACTAGCAAACTCGCCTAATGCGAGCTAGCTCTTGTTCGTCCTCGGCCCACCCTGGGTGCTCTTGCCATAGCCTCTAGGTGATCTGGTCTAGGACAAGGTCATCTAGTAGTCTCCGGGACATCGGTAGGTCAATCCACCACTATGACCCTCTCCAGAGCCACCAGTAGAAAAATCAAGGCCTCTCCCCATCAATCCTTGTAAGAGGAAGCCCTATCAGCCTCTGCACTGTAATGTGCTCCTATAACCAAACCTGTAGGAGTGATGTCATAACTAGACATCGGTCACCCTTGTACACAACCCCATGTAGGATCCTATACAACCAGCATAGCACAAAGCTACCCCAAGAGAATCTATAACCATGGTCCTGCATGTCGTAGATCACATCTGATAGCATCCATGGTACCTTGCACTCGCTTTTGTGGCACAACATAAGTCCACCAACCACTCCAGAAAAAACTTGTGTGAGTCTAGATGCCCCAGGCATCTGACGTAGTGCCTCGATGTTCACTTTGCCCTTCTCTAGGGCGAAGCTCGGGTCACCACACAATCGCATCATAGCATGGCCTTGATTGGCCATAGGAGTGATCAACCGTCCTTGTATGGGGATTCTCAGAATCCTCCATACATCCTCCAAAGTGGGAGTCATCTCCCCTGTAGGTAGCCAAAAAATAGGAAGAACCCGGATACCACCTCTCTGCCAGGGCTATCAGTAGCCCCATGTCTGTAGACACTTGTGGCATTTTTGCCACATGCAGTAAGTCAACCTGTGTTAGCTGATCTCGCTCTGCCTATGTTAGAGCGGCCAAGTCATCTCTCAACCCTCCATATTTCCATTCCTTGCTCTTTAGCAATCCTCTCTACAACATAAACAACAATAAAAAACAAATCATTAATAACAAACTCAAGTGATCAATAATGCAAGTTAAAATAAATTCCATTTTACAAATGATGATATCGTCCACTATTGGACGATATCGTCCCAAATTTGAGCACAATCGTCTCCAATTTTGCAAGCTGAAATCATCCTTAATTTGATGAAATCGTCCCCCTTTCGTCGATTTCACCCTTAGAAAAAATCGACGAACTTGAGACGATTTTGTCGAAATCAGGACGATTTCGTCTCGACGACGTCGACGGCCCCAAAACGGCCTCGATGTTCAAAATTTATTCCAAATTCACCTGAAAATCATGTAAATTCAAATTCAAGCATTCTAAGTTAAGTTTAGACTCTTACCCGTAGCCCGCGTCGGACCTCTGTTGATCTGTGCGCCGTCTCCACCATTTTTGCTTGCAGAGCTCTAAAAACTAGAATAATGAACAGTAAAAATGAATTAGGGTTTTACCCTATTTTTCTTAATTTTATTCAAAAATAATTAAAAATAATTTTTCTTTTTCGCGTTTTTACCTCAAACGTTCGATTTGGGTAAAAACACGGAGGGGGCACCATAGTAAGCTGTCATACGATTCGACCAATAATCATCGCCTAAAAATAGGAATAATTTTTGCTTTCTCATAGATCAAGAAGAACTCATATTTAACACATTTTCTTCAGAAAATTCGCTAAAGAGGGGGCAAAATGTAGCACCCTAAAATTGGCGCAGTGAAATCTTAATAATTACATTTACTCTAGTAAATAATTCAAATTCAAATTTTAACCTCCCAAACCGCCCGTTAACCGTCGTGTAATCCGTTTCCCCTCTTTTTCGCACCATTTTTAGAGGTTGTTTTGACCGTTTGATGATATCGTCACCGATCAGACGATATCGCCATAGATCTGATGATTTCGTCTAGGCTAGGACATCTAGACGATCTTGTCCCTAAACTGATTTTGCATAATTAGCTTCTGTTCCAACAGGTCTCTAATCTAGACAGAAGCATGTCTGCGCCATTAGAGACCCTCCCTTATTGGAGATCTCCCAAATAGGGATGATCTCCAACCTCCTAACCTCCCTCCTAAGCCTATTTAATCCTAAGCCCTTCCCTTAGCACCCCCTTGGCTGAAATTCTCTGTAACTTGACTTCACACACGTTAAAAACATCTCAAATTTCTATTTGCATTAGTTCTATACCAATTTTGTTGCAGGTACCTTAGTGTTTTTTAGCCGGAGCAAGCTTACATCATCATAGACAATCCTGTTCAGATCGAAGGCGATCCTGTCGAATCAGAGATGATTTTGTACCAATACGAGACGATTTCGACTGCAGTCAACATTGAGGAAATCAGTGCCTAAAGTTTGCATTTCTTTATCTTTCAATCTGCTGTTTTATGCTGTAATTAGCTAGTTTATTCAGTATTTTATGCTATTCTGCATTTTGGAGTTCACCCATCTAGATAAAATGCATAATTAAGCCATAATTGTGATTAAATTAGCATAATGCATTCATGTTTCTATTTTTAAGTTTCATTTTGATATTATTGCTGTCATTTTACACTATTTTCCTCTGTTAGAATAGTTGCATTTTCTGTGTTTTGCACCTATTTCTCTGTTTGTAGGTCTCTAACGAATTCGTTTGATGAATTCATCTAACGAATTCGTCAGATCTCAGACGATCTTGTCTGATCTCAGATGATCCTGTCAAATCAGAGGTGATCCTGACTGCTTCAAGAATCAGAATCTTCATCAGCATCCAGATTAGGTATTTTCTTTTAACATTCTTTAATTTCTCTGTTTTCTGTCTTAATTTTGTTTTATGTATTCATTTAATCTGTATCTTCATATAGAATAGCTTAGGTTCATTTTGGCAAAACCTAGGACTTGAATGCTTAAGGCTAAAATGAACATATAAAACACATTCCCAACCTAGGCGTGGAAACTGCCATTGAATGTTTCCTAGTGAACCCACCATTCGTTGAAAAATCACCAATATACACCTCCCCCGAGAAGTGGGACCTTCGCAAGGCCTCTCAGTTCGAGGTACCATGCCATCCTTTTCACATCCCCCTTTCGGGCACAAATCTTATAGCTTGAAGGTAAGGGTGTGAAAAATTTGGAGCGATACAACTCTCAATTGTAAATGTAGTTGGCATAATGTGTGATTTAGGTATCTTCAAATGACTCAATGCCTTGGTCGTTATTATGTTGATCGATGATCCAGTATCAATCAAGGCCCTTTTGAATGGCATGTGGTTCACACACACGATTATATGCAACGATGGGTCAGTCATAGTTGTAGAAACCGTCCTTATCTCATGATCATAAAATTGGATCATCGATTCTTGAAATTGTTGTACATGTCCCATGAAATTTGTGAATGCCTACGTATATTGGTTATGTACTTCAATGGACCTTAAAAATTCCATAAGAGTCTCCTTGTGCCTCGGGGACTGCTGAATTAATTCCTATATTGACAACTTCATAGGAGTTGTCTACAAGTTTTGGACCAACCTGCTCCTTAGGATCACCACTGGTCTTATTGGTGGGCCTGGAATATTCTCTGTTAGCCATTGATTCGATGTGTCTTGTATCTAGATAGGATCATGAGGTTGATTTTGTTATTCATTTCTCCTGTGTCTAGTAACAACATTGACCATGCCTATGAACCCCTGGGTAGGTGGTTCGACTCGTACCTGGTTAACTTGACCAATGTTGTTTCAAGGCACCTCATGATTCGGTAAGGAGTTCTTGTAAATCCCCATATTTTCATTGCTGGGTGCCTACAGGTTGTGAGGTACTACAAGATCACCCTTGTCGATCATATTTTGCACTAGGTGTTTGAAATACCAACACACCTCGATGTCATGTCCTTTCATTCTATGAAAGATGCAAAATAAATTGTCTTGAAACACCTTTGGTTTAGGTTGATTGAGGTCTATCATATTGACTTTAGGTAATCTGATTGCCTTGGCCTCGCATAACTGATGGAAAATCATCATTAGTGATTTCGTCAATGGTGTGAACTGGCGAGGTGGGCATTTCTCTTTGTTTTTGCCCTTGTAGTTATTGTGCTTATCATACTACACATAAGGAGGCTAGACCTGATAGTTCTGCTTCTGCTGCCCCTTGTCTTCCCATTGGAGATTTAATACCACTTGATTTACATGGGCCTACTTGCCCTGATGCTTCGTGGTACTCTTCTTTTGTCCCTCTTTCCTATTTTTGAGCTTCAAGTTGCCCTCTTGCAACTTCATATCCTTAATCACCTTGGCTTGCGCCAAAGCCTCTTTGAATATGGCGTACTATTGCAGCTACAGTAGTAACGAGATGTGCTTGGCATAACTCTTCATGAACATCTAAGTTAATTATGTGGCAGGAATGGGGAATGGAAACTTTACCATTAATATTCTACACCTCTTTTCGTCTTTTTCTATGGGATCATCATCGCGTTGAGCTAGTGCAACCAACTTAGAAAGATTAGCCTATTTCTTGATGCTAAAGGAATAGCGTTCAAGAAAGGTATCAACTAATTGCTCGAAGCTTGTTATACTATGATTCTTTAGCTAATTAAACCACTCTCGGGTAGGCCCTAAAATTATCATGATGAACGTGTGCAATAATAAGGCATCATTACTTGCTATCTGAAAGCAAGCATCCAGAAATATCGTTACATGTTATTGTGCGTCTTCATCACCCTTGAAATTATCTAACCTGGGCATGTAAAAATGCTTAGGGTAGGCTGGAGTAGGTACTAAAGGATACAAATGCTCGTTATGAATTTTCCTTAGAGTCAGCTTTTGAATAGCCGCACCTTGTCTCTTAATGGCTTTAATTTTCTTGGCCAAGGCCTTATAGGCTTCTAAATACAGAAAGTCCTCCTCCCTAATTTGACGCGTAGGTGGATTATGAGGTATTTTCTTCCTTATGAAATATGGAGGTCTTTCCTCTTCCTCCTCATCAGCTTAGGAGCTTTTAGGATATTCCTATTTGTATCCATCTCCCATTGCTACTTCATGTTGTCTCTACCTTTGAATATTGAGTGGCGGTAGCCGCTCCCTTTTTTTGGCAGTAACATGAGTACAAGCATCTCTATGCTCTTGATGTATCTTGGCTTGTGATAAATCCTTCCTATATGTGTACTCTCAATGCTCATCTTGAGGATATAGGCCATCCCTAGCTAGCCGATCATCGTATTCTATGCATTCCTTTTGAGCAAGGATAGGCTCCTCGCACATGCGCTGCTCATATAACCTCTGTATTATGAGCCTTTGCGCTTGAATATTTTCATCTTCGATATGCTACCTCTCTAGGCAAGCATCCTCCAATTGGTCTTGGAGGAGTTGGCATTTTTGCTCTGATGCCATTCGATGTGATATATCAATCTAGTTGGTCGTGGGAGGCCTTTGATACCCTTTCTTTGTATGAGCAACTTTGTGGGTTATATACCCATCATACTGATATGTTGTACCTTTGCCTCTATCTATAAATATGGCATTGGCCTCTTACTGTGCCCTATATTGTGACCCACCATGCACAGATAGTGGATGTGTGACATGTGGGCGCTTAGAAGCCTCCCCATGTTCTCTAGTAGTGTGGACGATACTCCTGCTATGCTCACTCGAGGATCGAGTGGGTGGAGGGGAAGGTTTGTAGCCTAGATGCTCTAGAACACTACCTAGACCTTCTAACTACCTAGACCGCTATTGCTCATTTGACGATGTACCATTATCTCCCACATTTGATATGTCAATGGTGATTTTACGTGTTAGACCATGCATGGAAGTATGGCTAGTTCTACGCTCAATAGTGAGCCTATCTACCTACCCCTGAATGGGTGGGTCTCTAGTCCTTATATACTCAGAAGGTGGATCCATAGATCCTCTAGTAGACTTAGTATGTAAGGGCACCAATCTGGTCCCCTGCATAATAAACTCTTCAGTCGACCTTGTGGATACGCATGCATTACAGTCTCGATAATGGCTCTCAAGTGGAACACCCTCATGATGGAAGGTTTCATGTTCTACTTTGTGCCTAGAGGAGTGTACTGAAGCTCATCTATTTGGGGTTTGCTCTGTTGGCTCCCCCCGTGTTGAGTTGTCTCCTTGAATGCTAGTCAAAAGACATTCGGTTCACTCATGTGGTTGAGGATTCGATACATATTGTTGTGGACTAGTTAGGGGTTGGTCATCGAAATTGGACTTGGACCATTGCCAACCACCCCGTGTGTCCACCATTGTGTACCTAGAGTCTAAATGTATTATTATTAAGCAAAAAAGGTATACAACAATGATTATCTCCTTTTAAGTTTTAAAAGTGAGTCCTAAACTATTTTGTGTTTTCAATATGTGTTGTATTAGTTGTAGAAACTCTTATCGTATTTTTGTAAAACTTGTTAGATTTTATTCTTGGTTTAATGGATTTCACCTGTAAACTCATAGCTCAACAACTTGGCTATGAACTCCAAGTCATGTAAATCTCCCATGTCTGGTAATGAAGCCCACACCCGAACAAGGAGCACAGGTCCTGCCAGATCCTCACCCAATCTCACCCAATAAGCATTATACCATTCGAAGAGGAGTACATGCAAATTTTCTAGGCTACAGATGGTTCTTGGATATGGTATTGGTCTATAAATCAAGGGTTCATAGGATTTGGGCCAACGGATGGAAGTTATGACCACCATAGTTGAACCCTAATAGTGGTTGGATGTCAAGCCCAACTCACTAGCATTTAAGTATTTTTTGGTGTGTGTGGTTATTTTTACTGTACATAAAAGAAATGTTGCATATAGCACACATGCTCATTTTCTAAATGCTATGCAAATGAAATATATTTTAGATTCATAAAATGCAAGCTACTATTGCGATAAATGGTAAAGATATAACATGCAGGGTGCCATCGTGATCTCCTCTGTAACCACCAGAAAGGGTCACACCCGATTGTGGCTTCTATTGAGATAAATGGTAAAGATATAACATGCATACAAGTAAACAAAATTTACAACAAATGAAACAAGAAAGAAAATGCTTTATTCCATTATATTTAAAGTCAAAACCCAATTACAAGTATGTCCCTCTTAGGGATATTCATTTTGATACAATATTACAATAGGAGTGCTCAATTATTTTCCATCTTAAGGGTAGGTGTGATTTCCAAATGCCTCTTATAATGGCACGAACTACTCTAGGGTGGATGTGTCGTCTTCTTCGTAATGGGGAAGGAACTTTATGGTTTGCTCTCCTTTGAAACTATTCCCTGTGGTAAAGAAACAACAAGAATGTCAAAAATATAGGCAGCCTCTCATGATGAGTCCCTTTTAGGTAAAAGCATAATGACACCATTAACATGCATAATCAAGAAAGCATAAAAGGTGCTTCTAAACTATGTAAAGTGGATCAAGATTCATGTAATAGCATAAAGTAAAATAGCAGCTACACTATGCATGGATCATATATGAAAAGTGAAGCATAAAAATGCATAAAGATAGCCTTTAAGTCCTATTTGAAGCATAAGCATAAAATATAAATTTAACCTATTTCTACGGTCAAAAATCCTGTAAAATGCTATTAATATATGGAAAAAATCTAATCTAACCTAATTATCCCGACAAAAATGAAATTAGGAAGGTGGTTATACCTCTACTGCAAACTGCAGATCTGGTGCGCGGTCTGCACTATAAACTGTGGCTGACAGCTGCGGTTAGCACTCTGATAGGCTTGTCCTCAATTCTAAGGGTAGTGGGCGTAATCTTTTTGTCTAATTGATGTTCAAGGGTCACCTTCGATTTCCTTCTAATAGATTTGGCTCTCAAATCACTGTGATGGGCCTTTGTTTTCCTAGATTTGTGTTTCTTGGCTCTCCTAGACTCCTAGGGCATCCATAATGCAATTCATCATGAATCTTGGCAAGTAGGTGGGGGATAAGTGCAATAGCTCTCTCTTAGTATACTCGGTTGAGTATACAATTTGATAGGGCTTAGTTGCTCAAATATCCAATTCTATCTCTTATCTTTTGCCCTAATTTTGAGGGGTACTTATAGGACTACCCAAGGGCTAGGGGTGGCTTCTTGGAGAATCCAAGATCAAGGAGTGGTTAGGATAGTTGGAATGGAAGCTTATGCCCTCTAACAACCTTATTCTAGATCTAATGGTCATTTTAACTGATTTGGATCGGATTTAAGGCCAACTAAACTTCAGTTAAGACCGCAGGTCACAGCTGCGGTCTAGACTACAAACTACAGGTCTCAGTCGTGGTTCAGATGTAAATCATAGGTCTGGGCTGTGGTTCATATTGATTAGGCCAAGGAGCCCAAATTGAGTGGTTAGAACCACTACTCTATCTTGGAGTTTGTCCAATATATTCCATATGGTCTTGTAGCATGTCCATATGAGTAGTTGCCCTCGACATGACATGTTTTAGGTGTCTACATAAATATATTTTAAATAAAATATGATTTTTCATTTATCTTTCATCATATTTTTTCTCTTTTTCATACATATAGCTCCTCAACTGCATCACTGAACATAAACATAAAAATATTTCTTAAGGAGAAATCAAATCTTACCCTGAAGACATAGGGAAGAAAAAATAGGACCATCTTCTCTCTCTCTTTTTTTAACTTGACACAACACATTTAAGCAAAATAAAAAGATAAAACTGTACATATATACATACTTGAACCATGAAAACTTCAGTGGTGGTAAGTCTTCAAATGAAGACCATTTACTGGGATTGGCATCTCTCGGCCATCAATGTCTCAAAGATTATAGGTGTTAAAAACATTTACCCCTGAGATCTAGAATAGGCCCTCCCATATCACCTCAAACTTATGGTTCTTTCTAGGTTTTGCATTATCTGAGTTCCACTTCAACACCAAGTCATTGACTTTAAATGCCCTTTCAGACGCCTTTTTATTGAACCACTTATGTGTTGTTCTGGCATGCTCCATGAAAGTGTTATATGCTTTTTCTCTTTCTTCTTCAAGATGTAAGAGTTGTGCCAATATTGCACTCATGGGATCAATCTCGTCATCCTCACTGCTAAGCAACTTCAAATTTTGAAGGATCGAAAGTGTAATATGAGTCGGCAAAACTGTCTTCTTGTCGTAAACTAGAGAATAAGGAGAAGTTTGAATTGACTTCTTCACTGATATGTGATCTACCCATAGAGCTTGGTCTAGAAGAAGGTACCAACTTCTCTTATTACTCCCAAGTGTTCTTTTTAGTATTCGAAGCAGATTCTTATTTTTAGACTCAGCTAATTCATTTCCCTATGGGTAATAATTGGAAGATGCTTTCAAATAAATTCCATATCTACTTGCAAACTCAGTAATCTTTGCTCCAGTGAAGGGAGTGTAGTTATCAGTCATAATGGCGTATGGAACACCAAAATGGGTAATTAGCCCCTCAAGGAATAAATGAATATTTCTTGGTCCACCTTTTTCGTTGGAATGGCCTCCGCCAACCGAGTAAAGTAGTATATCACTATTAAAATATACTTATGCTCAGTAGAAGAGTTAGGATCAATGATCCCAATGAAATCTAAACCCCACTATTGAAATGAATCTTCTACCTCGATCGGATGTGGAGATAAGGATGCCTTCTTACTCATACCAACATACCTTTGATAATTATCACAACTTTGACTCACCTTATGTGTATCTATGAAAAGGATGGGCTAGAGAAATCCATCCTAGATGATCTTCAAGGCCATAGGTCTTCCTACGTAATATCCACTAGAAAATATAGAATGGAAATCCTCCAATATTTTCTACTTCTCTGACTTTTTCACACATATAAGGAGTACTCCGTCTATATTTTTGCAGAAGAACCCACTTGGAAATAGGATATATCTAAGTGCTTGTAATGTAAATCTTCACCTCTGAGAGGAATTGAGGTAAGAGGGACATATTCTAGATGTGAATAACTCAACAAGGTCTTCTATCCAGTCGTGATCACTTGTGGCTTGGTTGGTAAGATTAATCTCACTGATAACTTTATCATGTAATGGTATTAGTGACTGAGAAGTTGCGCTCTTAGCCAAATCTTGATAGAGTGCCCGATAGCAAACCAATTTGGTTGGTCGAATCTATATATCATACTATTGGATATTCGAAACCCAACCTGCTCTTTTATCGCCAAGCTCTCCTTGTATAATAAAATTTTTGACATCCCGATGAATGACATAGACAAAAATTTTGCTTTGAGAGACGAAATGCTAGAGTTTTTTAAGATACTTCAGGACCGCATACACCTATTTTTAAATAAAGTTATATTTTTCTTGGTATGACTGAATAACTTGGCTTAGGAAAGTGATAGGTTGTTCCTCTCCATAATTTTTCTTTTTTGTAAGAACAATGACATAACTCTCCTGCTCACCCACTGCATAAAGAATAAAATCCTTGGAGTAGTCTAGATTGATCAATACAGGTTCTTGGACAATCCTTTATTTAATTTCTTGGAACACCTATCTCCTTATTTCTATCCATTTGAAATCCACATTTTTCTTTAGGAGCTCTGTCATCGGTTTCACCACTTGAGCAAATTCAATGATGAATTTACAAATAAAGTTGATCTGACCGAAAAATGACTATAGGTCTTTCTTGTTAGTTGGTAGTGGAAATTTTAGAAGAGCTTCAACTCTCGTAGGGCCAATGGATAGTCCCTCATTTTAGATCACATGTCCCAAGAGAATTCCTTCCTTGATAGTAAAAATATATTTCTTTGGGTTAATGGAAATGCCAAATTCCTGGCACTTTTCGAACACATGTCTGAGATGAGAGACATGCTCTTCCATGCGATGCAATAAAATAGTCATATCATCAAGATAAATTACAATAATATGATTTAATAACTCACCAAAGGCAACATCCATGGCTATTTGAAAGTTGATTCCAGCATTTGAAATATCGAAAGGCATTCTTTGATAGGTGAAAGTGCCCCACTTGGTAGTAAACGTTGTCTTGTAATGGTCTTCATACTTTACCTAGATCTGGTTGTAGCCGAAGAAATCAAGTAGTGAAAATATTTGTGCCCCAGTGACAATGTGAAGAATCTGATCAATCTAAAATAAAGGATAGTGGTCTTTCAAAGATGCTTGTTTTATATTGCAAAAATCCATAGACATGTGAATATATCCATTTTTATTTCGAACTGGAACCAATTTCGCCACTGAAGTCGAGTGCTTGATAGGGTAAATGATTTTTGCCTCCAGTATTTTTTGTAGTTCTGCTTTCATGAGCACCTTAAATTTTGGATTAATAGGCCTCTGCTTCTGCCAAAAATGCTTCACCCCTTATTGCAACTCAATGGTGTGTTGGATTACATATTTGTCATAGCCTTTAAGGTCATGATAGCTCCATGCAAAAATGTCAAGTAACTCACAACATAGCTCTTTAATTCATTCAAGATCACCCAAAGAACAATATGTCCCAACTTTTATGACTTTGTCAAGTTCTAACTTTAGCTCAGCATATTCCTTTTCATCCACATTGATTCGGTGCTTTTTTGCTCTATGATTTTGATCAAAGAGGCTTTATAATGTAATCAATCCTTTTGGGATATGAATATTTCTGATCTGGATCAAGCCTTCAGCTTCATCTTCACCCAAAATTATTCCTTCCATACTGCCAGCTTATTTAATAATAAAGTTTAAAATATGTTCATAATTATCAAAGACTTTACAGTATATGTTCTTGACAGGAATTGAAGTTCTATAAATTAACCTTACAGTCTTAGGATTTTGCACCACACTCTCAATAGGAGGGAAATTTGCACCAAGGGATGATAGGATATCTGCATGCTTATTTCATTCTCACAAAATTGCTTGAAATTTAATGCATCAAATGATTCAAAAATGTCCTATAGCTTATTGTGATATGCATTTAGGTAGTGCTACTTTGAAATGCACTTGTCGGTCACCTGGTTGATAATCAACTCAAAATCACCAAAAATATGCAATTGTTTAATCCCAATATTCTCTACTTTCTTTAAGCCCAAGAATAATACTTCATATTCAATGATATTATTTATACAAATCTAGGTCAGCTGGTATGAATAGGTTTTTTATATTCCTAAAGTAAATATGAAAACTACTCTGGCTTCAGCACCATTCTTGCGTTGGGCATTGTTGAAGTACATATTCCACAATAGTTCAGAGGCAAAAATTAGACCATTAACCACTTTTACCTCACACTCCTTTGGCTTAGTGATGGTATAGTAGTCGATTTATGTTTCCATCATCACATTAAAGTTTAGCATAGAAAACTTGTCCTCCAACCAAAGCTCATCTAAAGCTTCCTCCATCAGGTCCATCTCCTCTAGCTCTTCAGTTACCAGGTTCATTGAAATTACAACCTTTTCTTCATCTTCAATATTTTTGATATGATATGTGGAGGGATTTTCATTATAGATTTGTATTCCCTTCCCTTTGAATGGAATCTCCAAGTGAGAATAGTCCAATGACAAGTAACCTCCCAAATTGATCATAAATTATCTAGATAGACACATACTAAAGTATGGTTCTAAGTGTACCATAATAATTTTTTGTATGACAATACTCTATGACATGTTGTGCAGAACAATTATGATATCCTTTATTACTCCTACTATCTTTATAGGAGTACCATCTAGCTACAAAACACTGATACTACTTCTTGTGTACTCCATTACCATGGCTTTGCACACTACCTTTGGTATGATAGTCATTGCTGCACTAGAGTAAATCATGATATTGTGTACTATCCATCCCTTCATCCTAAGAGAAAGATATAATAAGGGAGGTCTAATTTTCCCAATGGTTTAAGTGGGAAAATTTTGGGCCAACACTGTCTGAGAAGGATTTTTCTTTTTATTCTTCATGGATTTCAATGATTCATGCAATAGATCTACTTGTCTAGGTAGTTGTAACGCATCGTAGAGACTCACCTTTGTAGTAATCCTCTTTAGTTCTTCAAAAATATTATACAACAATATATTGGGCTCCTTTGATTCACAAGAAACTTCATATCTACTCTGGTACTATTGGGTAGCCTCCACTATCTAATGATTTGTCAAAGATGGGTACTTGAGATTTTCCTTCGCCTATTATTTTGTTTTGGTCTGCACTTATGCAGTGGCAAGTTGTGAAGTTGAATCTTTGACTTGCATTATGGACTTTGATGGGGTAGGCAAAAGGTCTTTCAATAAAATAGGGTCATCTACTTTGGGTACTGGCATAGGTGCTTTTGCTTGAGGCTACCATTTTCATTCTACGTCTTTTGTTTGGTAGGTACCTTCAATGGATCCATTTTAGTCAAATCTATAATGATAGGTTTATTCCATGATCTTATGAGAACTAAAACTTTCTCAACATATGGGACCATGAAGTTGTGATCAATTTTTGATATCATATTGACTTGACCATCAATAGCGCTTTTTTCTAGTGTCTGCACATAGTTCAAATAAACCATGCAAGTATCTTCACCATGAGGATAATTTTAGGTAGAGCAGCAATACGTCTACTCTTATGTACTTACTTCTTCATTAACCAACATAGTTGTGTTCTTCTTAGCACCCTTGCTAGTTGAAGTTGCTTTCTCTCTAGTAATCAATGGAGTTTGAAATATTCTCAATAAGAAATCTACTTCAGCTTGCTTCTTCTTAATAGTTGTGCTTTCATTTGACACCATCCTTACTACTGAATTAACAAACTACAACTCTTTTAGCACTTTATCTTGTATATCAGGATTTAAGGGCATTGGAAGAGCTAGTAACGATAATGGAATAGGTAGGACTAGTAACATTGGGAATGGTACTAGGGCTGGTAACTATGGAACAATAGGAGTATAGAGTTGTGAAACTGAAACTAATGCAATTTGAGGTAGACTCGAGCTCCATTATGGAACAAGATACATAGAAGGCATGGGTTGTGAAAATGAACTAGAATATAGATGTTGTGGAAGATCAAGAAGAATAGGTATAGTTACCTTTGGAGGCAACTTACCTATGACAATCAAATATGCTTTGGCCTTTTGAGCTTGCGTATACAGATCTGGAAATATGTTGACATTGTCTTGTTGGACCACCATACCAATATCAGAATTGAAGGCTCAATAAAACGTAGCTTGTTCATGGGTCATTTTGAGATCATCAAGGACTCTTTACCAAATTTGAGCGAACCTAAAATTGAAATCTACTATCTCCTCCTGCGAATGTCTTTGGATGTTTATAAATTAAATTATTAAGGAAAAATGATCACCTTGCTCATGGAAATTCTTAATCAACAATTCTCCCAATTGGTCCCATGTGGTGATAGTAGCGGGTGGCAAGGATCGGTAATAGTACAAAAATTTTCCTTTGAGGGACAACATGAGCAACCTTACAATAGTGTCTTCATCTACAATGTCATGTATTATCACCAAAGAAGCCATGTCTTGGATGTGTTTGTAAGTAGTCTTACTCGTATCATCATAAGTAGGTAAATCCTTCAATGTTGCTTGAGGAACTAGATTTTGATCTTGGAAATTTAAATATCTAGAGCTATTCCATACTAGAAAATACATTGGTGGTGGCTATTGTGGTGGCATATTTTAAGCCATAAGGATCTGTGTGTGGTTGGGGAGGTGGAAAACTAGTAGTTGTACTAGAAGGACTTGTAGGAATAGAAAACATACCATCTAATTGAGAAGATGTTGTAGTGGATGGGACAGTCAAAGGAACTAACCTAGGGTGTTCTCCTAGATCTTGGATATCAAGTTCATAAAACTCAATAGGATCTTCAAAATTCTTGACCTTTGATCTCGTAATCATGAAGAAATATTTTGTTCACTTCATATTCGAAGAGTTCTGGGTAGAGCTGAGTTGCCAAATGTTCTAGTCAAATAATACAAGACAAACATCAAACCTTAATACTATTAAAAGTGGAACCTTTTTAAAGTCCCATCCGAAATGCCAAAAACTATTGGTTACAAATACCTAGTTACAAAGTCTATGCATTGTGCACCCTAGACCCGGCTAACATGGAAAGGCCAAAGAAAATAAATGTCTTCCAAGCTAATATCCAGAGAGGGATGGCTCCCTTACTAATCCTACACTAGGTATAAGTTTAGATAAACCAAAAAGAAATGAAAAATTATGAAAATATATGGAAAATATGGATATAAGCCAGTAGAATAGGATGGGGATATCCTAACAGTCGAATTTCCATCAAGAGACTAGCAACATTCGACAAAAAACACAAGCACATAAACCTCTAACAATTATGCAAGAAAATAACCCTTAGAGTGCATTTCAGTGTTCACTCCCACACAAGCAAAGACTAAATTTAGAAGCAAAATTCACTCACAACAAATAATGGGAATAAAACCTTCAAAAATCACACATGGAAAACTATCAAGTGCAAAATCATTCGAAGAACCAGAAGCTAAGTTGTTTCTATTAATGCAAAAAACTTGGAGTATTTTTCTACAGAGTGTCCATCCTTCCATCCTTTACAATGAAAAATGATTAGTATTTTATAGAGGGATTTCACCTCTATCATTTAATGCATATATAATAAAATATTGGTAGATCAAAACTAGCATGCATATTTTCCTCCTTGGCATGAGTGGTGTTCTATTCAAAACATTCTACAAAGAAACCATGATCCAAATTTGATGGGATAATTGCATAAGTAATTCAATTAAAGTAAATTCTTGAAGTAACCTTGGACATCAGTACATCAAAATGCAGCAAAATCACCTGAGATTCGGGTATGAATTCGCCTCGCGCCTTGGAAATTCATTTCCGCTAAGAGAATCCATTTATCATTAAATCTACTTTGAAAACTAGCAAGGTTGATAGTCGGTGCATTGGAAATAAACATGCATTGTCCCTGATCTCTTGACCTTGAAGAGAACCTTCTGGGAGCTCTTTCCTACATTGCTCCAAGAATTAAATTTTGTTCCTTATTGCTTCTTTACCAGAAAAAAAATTACAAAATCGCGCCTCTGAAAGCTATATCTTTTTCAAATAATTATTTCACCCAAAAATAGGATGAAACGACCTTGTTGGGGTAGTAATGGGTGACAATGTAGCTGGGCCTATCATTTGGTCAATTTCCCCTTTTAATTTTCAATTTTATAACTATCTTCTCACTTTTACCCTGAAAAAGGTGACAGAGACTTTCGCCCTTCTAGAGAGGCGACATCCCCTTCAAATTTGCCATAGAACACTATGTAATGAATTTTACCCAAAATAAAATTTTTCCATTTGCCCCCTAGAAATATGACATCAATTAGCACTCTCTCATGGAGGCGACTTCAATTTCATGGACTTTGAATTTCCACCAGGTGCTATCTTTTATTTTTACTTAGTTTTGGATGAAACTGCCAATTGCATTAGCATAGTATTTTACATTAGCAACCTACCTTTTTCTTTTAAAACATTTTAAAATCCTCTTTCACCACTAGGAAGAGCAACAATGATCTTTATCCATATCTTGGGGTGAAAGTGCCCTCTTAAATTACCCAAGGTCGGGCCCACCAATTCTTCTTTTAACATTAAACTTAGGATATGTTTCACCATAAAGAGGGGCACCAAGGAGTTTCGTCCCTCTATTGGGGTAAAAGCACCTTTAATTTGTGCACATAGCACCTCTTAATTCCCTGTGTCATGGTTGGCATGAATTTTTCCCCAAATAGGGGTGACAAGAGGTTTCACCCCTCTATTAGGGCGATAGCACCTTATTTCATTTATTTTGCTCTTACAATCTTCGTTCCCTCGCGTCGGGAGAATCCACTTTCTTAAATTATTTTTTCACCCCAAGATGGGCGATAGGGATATTCACCCCTTGATTGGGGTGAAAATGCTTCTCCATTCTCTTCTTGATATCCAAACATGATTTTAATATTTTTTGGGGTGAAACTTCTTGGGGCGAAATGCCCAACTTTATCACTCTTCTTCCTAAAGCGCTTCTCCTTTGAAAATAAACTTATTACTGGTATTTGCATTCCTTAGCAGTTTTTAAAAAAATTCCCCATTTCTTACAAGATTTTGATGTTATTTATAGCAATGCACTATTACAAGAATAAAGAGGTGGAAAATTAAAACTACATTAAATTTGGATGCATTAAAACTACAATGCCTTCATTGGCAAATTCATCAGAATTTTTTACAATCAATCATAAAAAAAAAATTCAAATGTGATAAAGTTAAAAAAACACCAACATTCTTGGTTTCTCATGGGGTATCCAGCTCGCATGGATGTAATCAACCCAGACCTTCAACCATTGGACTTAAGAGTCAGCTTCACTAGGTGCATTAGGCTGCTTGCTGCTTGTTCCTACATCTTGCTCCTCGACCCCTTTTTCAGAAGCTCCCTCCTATAAGGGAAATGTAACTGTAGCTTCATACATTGCAATGACATCAAATCAAGCCTCTGTGGTGATTATATTTAGGCCATGAAGTGAGTCCACTAGGTACCTAAAAATATCCACTTGCTCCTTGTAAATGTAATTCACCTGCTGACTGAGCTCGAGTAAGCCAAAATCAGTGTGTGTGAGCTTCCTCATTAGCGGTAACACATGGTCTTAGGTAAGAAGTTTCTACCAATCATAAATTTTGGAGGCATCATCAATAAAGACCTCCCACATTGCTTCTAGGTCAACCTTTGACAAAATGTTTCCCCTCTCATCAGTGAAACTAGGAAAACCATTCTCGAGCACTACATTGAAATTGGTCATGGAAATTCTTCTCCTACTCAAACATGTTAAGCAACTTGAGGACCTCCTTCACCTGATCTAGCCTAAAGAAGAACTAACACAAGTACAACTTTGGCACTCGCCCAAGTTTAGGCTATATCACTCATGGGATTAAATTTAAGACCAGATCTAGCTAGTGTTTGCATTTGTGATGCTTTTACCATGAGAGTCTTCAGGTGCTCCTTGCCAAGCTCCACTATATATTGGCCATATGAGATGATATTCTAAATTTCCTGAAGGTACATGAGTACTTGTGTTTCTCTTTCTTCCTGGGTCTTATAATGGGCTAGCAACTAGATACGGGTATCCTTGACTTTTTCTTTTGTCAAAACTATGGCCTATGTTGCTTTCACTACCAACTGATCCTAAACATTCTAGAGTTGGCTCTTCAACACCTCAACCTGTTGTTCCACTCCTCCTATGGCCTATTTATGCTTTTGGAGCATGGTCTCCAAATCTTCGGCCCTTTTCTACCAACGAGTTGCTTTGGACTATGTGGACTAAAAATACGCTGAGAATTTTGCAAAATACTCCTCTAGATCAGTGATCTTAGCTTCAGCTTCAAAGAAGCGATTCTTGTAGTTCTCGTCATGTAGGAACAAGGAGCTCATTTCTACTTGAATTTTTCCAACTATCTTTGTGGTATCGAGCTTAGTGAGATCCTTGATGATAATATTATAATTATAATCATCCAAAGTCATATCATCTTGTTGAGTGGTATTTTCACCCGATTGTGAAAACACACTCTCCGATAGGATTTGGGTTCTAAATCCTCTGCTTGCAAAGAAACAATTTCTCCAAGGTTCCTGTTATGTTAGCATTCTGCATCTGTGTACTAATAATATTAAATGAAGATATTCATTTTAAATGCTTGGAACACCTTAGTGGTTGCAAGTAACTGAAAACAAGGGGCACTGTGGTTTATTTTACTGTGAAAAATTAATGATTGTTCATTGAACCCGAATAAAGCAAAAGTGATCTGATCCTTATATGACCATGCTGTAACTTCAGAATGAAATTTGATGAAATGCCATAACCTGAAGGAATTATTTATGGATTTTGAAGTTTTTTAATTTTATTTTAAAGCTTTAAAAATTAAAGTTGGAGCTTCTGGAAAATAAAATACAGCAAAAAGAAAATAAAATGTAAAAGAAAAGAAATTAAAATTGCATCCAGTATGATGCTATCCCGTCTTGGCAAAACCAAAGATGTGAGGTTTCCATGCATGCAACCTAACCTATTGAACCTGCAAAATCCGCACAATCCAGATAAGTTAAGTGCTGGTCTCTGGGGTTTACTGTTATTTTTCAGATTTAGACATTCGCATGAAGAAACCAAGAGAACTTGCATTAAACTTCATCTATAAGCCTAGAAATCTGAAAAAGGGAATGATAAATATTAAAACATGCATGCAGAAAATAACTCCTTCTTTCTTGCCAACAAGATGCAAATTTCTGAACACTCTGCATTAATAATATGTCAAGTTACAATGGCAACATCTCTGGTTTTCTCAAAACCAAAAAAAGGAAGAAAACAACCCCAAAGCAGGCCCAGAATGACCCTCTGGCCTCTAGCACTGCAACTCTGCTCTAGCGGTTTCCGACATGTCATGATTTCACGACACCTTTTCATTTTTGATCATGATTTTGCGACATGTCACGATTTTGCGACACTTTTTCATCCTTGTGTAATTTTGCCTTTTTCTTGATTTTTAGCATCTAGGTCACTGAGATTCCTTTTGAAAGCATGCAAAAAATATGGGTCCCCAATTTTGGGGTGTGTTGTGGATCAGCCACAACAAATGGCAACTTTGTTGTCAAATGCTCTTGAGCATTTTAGTGAGAACCCAACCTGAAACATATACAAACTCGGAAACATGTGTTAGCACATAAGCAATATAAAAAAATGCCCAAAGATCAGAAGTACATGAATCATCAAAATCATCGAGTATTAGCTCAGTGTGTGCAATGAATTTCTTTCCCTATCGTTTGAAATTGATCCACATTCCATTGTCAGTTTTGCATGAATGCATATATGAGATTGTGAATGATTTGTGTAACCTAATGAATGTGCTAGGAGATCTTGCTTTTATAAAAGGCATAGTCATTCTTCTAGTATTATGTACAAAAATTCAAGATTGCCAAACCCTCTTAGGATCCACTAATGAATTGTTTTATTATATCCCAAAGTTGGTTATGAGTCCCTACTATCTTGAACCCATGTGCAAGTGAATGTGAAATCAAAACTTTGGGGAATCAGACTCCCAACCAACCGAGATGAGAGTTTAACCCTATCCTTACTATTATGATTTAGAGTTCATTACCTCACTTTGAGCAAAATAATTTAACCAATTATGGAAGAAATGGTCATGCTAGTCTAACCCTTTGGACAATCAGTGGTCTTGTTTTTTAGACAAGACATGTTGCCATGCAT
This sequence comes from Wollemia nobilis, assembly GCA_028583015.1. NCBI lineage: Eukaryota > Viridiplantae > Streptophyta > Pinopsida > Araucariales > Araucariaceae > Wollemia > Wollemia nobilis. The sequence continues at coordinate 5,515,288 of JAQPPZ010000676.1, read as the reverse complement.
GGGCATACTTAACCCCACAATCCAAAACTTATCTTCATTTCTTTGGACCTTGGGGATGACTACCCATCCTTTGCCAAGAACAAGTAGTACGATCCTTCCAATCCAAAATAAAGATGAGATGGGAAAAATTAATTTTTTTTTTTTTAACTTCTTGGACCTTGGGCTTGACTACCCATCCTTGCTAGGGACATGTAGTACGATCCTTCCAATCCAAGCTTTGGATAAACATGAAAAATATTAATTTATTGCTTAGACCTTGGGTATGACTACCCATCCTTTGTAGAGGACAAATAGTACGATCCTTCCAATCCAAGATTTATTATGAAATGAGACATAAGAGCTTTGGGGAATCAGATTCTTAACCTAAGCGAGATGAGAATTTAACCCTATCCTTACTACTCCATGTAGGTCAAATCAAAGCTTTGGGGAATTAGATCCTCAACCTAAGTTCGATGAGTATTTAACCCTATCCTTACTACTCTGAATTTAGGCTTTAAGCTCTATGGAAGTGGTCAAAACCACTGTTTTAAGGATCATGTTGCATATTAGGATAGACCTGAAATACTTCCTTTCACCCAACCTTTTCTTCCAAGTTAGGTTTTGATCATTTTGCTCAAAATATTTTTTAATGTATGAGACGTTCTTGGTTCTAGATATCTCAAGACTCAGTTTCCAACCTTAGGATTTTTTCTTATATTTATGTTATAACACAACCCTAAGAGGGATTGACATACTTTAATGACTTGTACCTAAGATGCATATGCAACTAAGATGGAATGTATATGTAAAGTGAGATGTAATATGAATGCATTGTCCTTTGAAATGCAGATGAAATATTGCCATATAAAACTGACTACTTCATGCATCACAAGTTTCAAATGATACTATTAAACTGCTTGTGTTACTTGTGGAGCTTTTACAAGACAATTCCAATGTTTCATATTCTCCCTATCTAGAACATAAGTTAGCATCTCAAGGCAACTTTTTCATCATTTTTTTTTTTATATATATAAACAAACAAAAATGTCAAATAAACACACATCTTTAAATTAAAACTTATTCAATCTAAAACCAAACTGCAATCCCAAAAATGAAAATTTGAAAACACAAACCAAAAACCAAAAACCAAAATCTATATACAAATGTACACTATAATACAAGATGATGCAAAGCTTGGCTTATCACTTTCCTGGATCCCACACATGGTTAGAACATTTCAACAAAAATATAACATGATATGCATACCAAATGTTGTGGGAATCCCACAAAAACAATATAAGACCCAACAATGCAAAAAATTTCCACTTGCCATGCTCACCATACCAATTTGATTTAGTTCCAATAACACTCCCATAGGTGAGCATCAAATTACTAAAATGATTAGACAATAAATGATTTTCAATTTTATCATGTCTATTCTTTAAAACTTCCATTTCAAAACTCAATCTTTGATTTAGAATTAGGCTATCTTCTTCCAATATGCAATTTTGTAAGTAGAAGCCTATTTCTACAAATTTTAAAGCCAAATTATTTTCCAAATTTGTAGGCCAATCAAATTTGTGTAACAATTTACAAACATCTAGGATATTTACTAGATTAGGATCATTCAAAATTTTTATCCTAGATTCAATTATTAATTGTTGATGAATTTTATTTAGCAATTCAAGTGCATCAACTTCTTTTCCATTCATTAAAACCATGTTATTAAAGGTGTGATTAAAAATTATACCTTGTTTTTCATTTACCTTTAATGACATTTCATCATTCAAATTATTTAAATTCAAAATATGGTCATCATTTTCAATTCTCAAACATTCTTGGTCAAAGCGTATGTCCCATGACTCATCTTGATGATCCTTCATTTGAGTTGCTTCCAATTGATCAATCTCTCTGTCATTTGGTTCCAATTCTTTGTTCACTACCCAAGGTATCTCTTCATTTGAATCCTCAAAATCATCATGCAAACTTGCATCCCCACTTTCAATGAATTTATATTCAACATGATCTAATTTTGTCACCTTTTCAAATCCTGCGAATATGAGATCTTCGTATGATGTAGAAGGCTCAGCATCCTGCATGTCAAGTGAAATATGAGTTTCATTTATGGAGATGTGAGAAAATAATGCATTATCATATCTCCCCCAACCATTGTGAAAATTGTCATCCAAATCTGTGATATGAAACTCCATGGTATTTGTGACATGATCTTTTGATTCATTCATCCATTCATTTTCTTCTTTGTCCTTGGCAATAGGATCATTATAATCTTCCAAAATTTGATGAGATTTGAAACTCTCTTCCAAAACATCCTCAAATCGTACAGGAGTTGTAATATCTTCCTTTGAGTAGGCAATTATGTTGTCTTGTATATCAATGGGCACACAAGTTTCATTAGTAGTTTTGGAATGAGTGAAATCTTCCCACTTCTTCCAAGCATCATAATAATCATCTTCCAAAATCAAGTGGTGACGTTCAACTATTTCTTCAAGATTTTCCAAATCATCAATGTGTTTCTCATCACATTCATCTTCACCTTCTTTAGATGGTTCAATTATTTCCAAAAGTGGGTTATTTCTTGAATTCAAATTTATAAGGCCATCATTGTCCAAATTAGCAACCCATGATACAATTTTATCACAATTTGAAGGGTGAAGAATTTCTTGATCCTTAATTTTACACATCTCATCAATAGTATCTTCCAAGAACAAGTGGTGAGACTCTATCATGTCTTCAAATTCATTTATTGGTTTTCTCCCCATTTTACTTTCAACCACTTCATTTAATTCCATGGCAGGTTCCATCTTATCACATATATCAAACATTGTTGAATTTAGAACCCCTTCATCTAGATAATCATGTATCTCTACATGATCCTCACTAGTGGATGTTGTCTTAGCAATTTGCACCTCCTCGTGGACTACATCTAAGGTGGTTGTAAGATTTGGATATTCAAATTCATCCCCTTGATCATTTACCTTAGATATCATTGGAGTGGAGGGTGCTATGTTTGATGGTTTGTGTAGGTTGGCATCAAAATAAAAATTTCTCATGTGAACACGTTGTGCCTTTTCTTCTTCAAGACCTTGTCGTTCTATCTCTTCTAAGACCTCATGGATTTTCTCTAGGGACAAACCACTCAGTTTTTCCTCAATGAGTGAAGCAAGTGTGGGGTGTATGGCTCCTAGGTATACTTCCATGGCTTCCTCTTCTAATGTGTTAAAATTTTCCCACATTTGGGAGTGCAACTCACGAAATATTCCATTGAATTGACTCAAGGATTCATTAGGCTCTTTACATATGGAGGTAAACTAATTTTTCAATATTTCTAAGTCAGCCTGATTACCAAAATGATTAAGATAGGCTGCTTCTAGTTGTATCCAAGAAGTCCTAACCTCCATGGGTAGTTGGCTATACAAAAAGAATGGTCTATCATCCAAAATGTATGCAAATAAATTACAAGCCACCTCCTCATAAAAAATCTGGAATTTACATAATGTATCTTTGTAGACATGCAGTTTTTGCAAGTATCCTAGTGGCACCTCTTGGTTAAAACACCGTAAAAAATCCAATAACATTTTAGGAATTTGATAGGGTACCACAGGTATAGATAAACCCTTATAATGATCCACTATCATTGATACCATTCTCTCTCTTAGAGACATTATTTCATCTCTTAGGGATACCGTTTGCTCCTCAAGTGTTGCCATTAGTGAAACTTAAAATGTAATTTTAGAACCAAATATGTTGAATACTCAACCTGCAATAAAAAATAAAAAATCAAGTTAGCACCAACCAAGAGATGTACTTATTAAAATCAAATGTCAATTAATTGCATGAGACCAAAATTTTCAAATTTAAATCAAATCACATATTTCTGTATGAACAATAAAAAAAAAATGTTAAAATAATATACAGCATACCTGAATTAAAATAGAGCAAGTAAATAAATTCAGGCCGTCCTTTTACAATCTGTTAAGTGTTAGAGGACTAAAGCATAAAAATTTTGAATTTAAATAACACTAAAATAAACCCGTTCGGCCCTCCTAGCACCAATCGGTTGAGTGGTGTTAGAGGCCAAAAATGCTTGAAATATTTAGCAATTAAAATTCTTAAACAATTATAAACCCGTAGCATAAAAAACCATGATAAAATAAACCGCCTCAGGCCCTCCTTCTAGCGCCAATCGGTTGAGTGGTATTTTCACCCGATTGTGAAAACACACTCTCCGATAGGATTTGGGTTCTAAATCCTCTGCTTGCAAAGAAACAATTTCTCCAAGGTTCCTGTTATGTTAGCATTCTGCATCTATGTATTAATAATCTTAAATGAAGATATTCATTTTAAATGCTTGGAACACCTTAGTGGTTGCAAGTAACTGAAAACAAGGGGCACTATGGTTTATTTTACTATGAAAAATTAAATATTGTTCATTGAACCCGAATAAAGCAAAAGTGATCTGATCCTTATATGACCATGCTGTAACTTCAGAATGAAATTTGATGAAATGCCATAACCTGAAGGAATTATTTATGGATTTTGAAGTTTTTTAATTTTTTAATTTTATTTTAAAGCTTGAAAAATTAAAGTTGGAGCTTCTGAAAATAAAATACAGCAAAAAGAAAATAAAATGTAAAAGAAAAGAAATTAAAATTGCATCCAGTATGATGCTATCCCGTCCTAGCAAAACCAAAGATGTGAGGTATCCATGCATGCAACCTAACCTATTGAACCTGCAAAATCCGCACAATCTAGATAAGTTAAGTGCTGGTCTCTGGGGTTTACTGTTATTTTTCTGATTTAGACATTCGCATGAAGCAACCAAGAGAACTTGCATTAAACTTCATCTATAAGCCTAGAAATCTGAAAAAGGGAATGATAAATATTAAAACATGCATGTAGAAAATAACTCCTTCTTTCTTGCCAACAAGATGCAAATTTATGAACACTCTGCATTAATAATATGTCAAGTTACAATGGCAGCATCTCTGGTTTTCTCAAAACCAAAAAAAGGAAGAAAACAGCCCCAAAGCAGGCCCAGAATGACCCTTTGGCCTCTAGCACTTCAACTCTGCTCCAACAGTTTTTGACATGTCACGATTTCGCGACACCTTTTCATTTTTTGCTACGATTTTGCGACATGTTGCGATTTCACGATACTTTTTCATCCTTGTGTAATTTTGCCTTTTTCTTGATTTTTAGCATCTAGGTCACTGAGATTCCTTTTGAAAGCATGCAAAAAATATGGGTCCCCAATTTTGAGGTGTGTTGTGGATCAGCCACAACACATCCTAAGGCTTCTAACCCTGGGGAATCATCTTCATCGTATGGGCCTCCATGGTAGTGGTATCAAAGGCAACCTGCTTCAAGGGCTTTGCTGGCACCATGGCTTCTCTCCTATTTTTACTCTTCATTCATTATGATGAAATTAAGTGAGCTTAGTTGATTTTTACTATGATGGGTTGCACTGGTACCACTACTATTGTTTATTCAGGTACTACCTACAACTCCAAAAATGGGATAAATAGAAAATGAACTGATTGTGTATTTGGCTCAAGGGAAGTTGAAATTGTTATAGTGAAAATGATGGTGGAAATGGAATTGGTGGTGGAAACAGATGCAAAATATTTAGTCATAATTACACTCACTCAAGGGGGAGCTTGTGTACTTATGGTAGTAAAGGAAGTTACTTGAGTGGATGATATGGGAAGTGAAAATAGATTCAGAGTGGAAGTGAAATAACTGAAAGAAAGATAAGTAGAAGAAGCGAGAATAGGAGTGAGAGCAGTGGTGATCGATGGCTGGGAAATGGAAGGTAAAATTAAAGTGGAGGGTATACCAAATAGAGGAGATATAGAAGCAAAAACCTAAAGGAAACAAAATTTACCACTCGCTTGAGGAGGGAAGAGAGAGAATAAAATGTACCTTTCATCTCTGACACCTTCAAAGATAGCGAAGATACAAGTAGTTGTGATCCCGAATATTCCTCCAATCGGTCCTTTGGTTCTAATGCAATGTCCTCCTCAATATTGATAATATTGGCACTCTAAACAAATGGATTTACCTAAACCAAAGGGATGGATTCTAGTAATTCTATATGCCCAACCAAAACCATAGGAGGAGGGTTTGATGAAATTACCCCAATTCTTTGCTTCTTGGAAATTTTAATAACCGATAGCTTTTCCCACTTGCTTTACACCTTTCGCTGCAATGGCTCTTTTGACACTTTGTACTACCATAGGCTCAAGTGGTGCTTCTTGGACCATGGGGTGCTCTTCTTCAGCCAAATATTCTTCACTACTTAACTTTTACAAACTTTGAGGTACAATGCAAGCGAATGTAATCAATTGGTAACTAGAATAAAACTTGTCATAGATCTCCGAAAATTTTCCATCCATTACTAGGCCATACGATGACCCAATTTTCCTTTGATGAGCTTGCATGATCCACCAGTTTGTGATTTTTTATTCGAAACAACCCAAAATTTACTCTTTCATCTAGCTAAATAAACCCAGCAGAGGAATCTAATTTTATGCACAACAGGGTTATATTCAGCTTCCATTTCATAGAAATCATGCCAAGGTGGAAGTGACATCATATTTTCCATGTGCCACTCCAAGTCATGCCCCTCTAGTTTATCTTGATGCTTTTCAATATCTGGCCTTAGACAAAAGTCAAAGATGTTAACCTTGATGTGCTCAGCAAAAATACCCAAAGGATCATACTTCCATCATTGCGGTATCTCCACCATATCAATGTCATAAATGGCCTCAGTTATCAATCGGTTCTGTCCTACCTGGCTTACATCAATACCACCAAAATGAAAAGGCATAATGCACATGGTTTTATTTCCATGCCCTACCCCATACACATCATTAATACAATCATGTTATAGAACAACATCCATAGCAAACAAATGCCCTGTGGTGAAATATGGGAGCAAAATTGACTTGCCACTATAGCCAAAAATACAAAGCACCACACCTTATGTCAACAAAAATTTATCACCTCTTTGCTTCAAGATGATTTCTTCCCTTATTTCCCTTGGTACTCTCTCACTCTTGTAGAAAATAATTTTCAATGTAGGACCCATAAACATATGATTGAAATTATAGAAATACTATTACCTTGACAAACTAGAAGTCCACGTATATATCGGTAATTTTCTATTTTCTTTATTGACCTACTTACTTGCAATAAAATAAAAATTCTTGTGTAGGTGGAAGAAAAAATTCCAAATCATAAAGGATGCATGTTTGAATACCTTCATGCCTTCGCTCTATATTTTTTCCAACTATAAATGCATTCTTTTAGAAATATAATCAGCCCAATCAAAGAATATGGGATTCGTCCTTTCTATCATTGTTTTTGAGGCATAGAATTCAACCTATGATATGCATTGCATGAATTTAATCTGCCAATTGTGCACCATTGAATATGATGGGAGACCCACAACCTAGGCCACCATAGAGAACAAATCAGGACTCTTAAAATCTGACAAGGACTTGGGCAACATCAGTAGCTCACCATGCTAGGATGTTCTTATCAACTATGTTTCCATAAACTGGTGCAATATCACAGTTGATTGATATATTTCTTCTTGTTAATTTATGTGTAGTTTCTTAAAAATGAAATTTTAGGATGGTGTAATTCCACAAGTGAATGCCTCACGGACCTCTTCAGTTGTGATGGTGAACAATGCATCACCTTTTGATTTTTGCACTATCTTGGTCTTCGAATTATAAAACTATAAATTGGCCTCCACCAACTCTGGGAAGTAGTAAACTGGAGTCCACAGGAACCAAAAGAGATGAGCATGGTACACTATCATGAGAGGGCTCTTTGGCATTAACCCTTGTCACACTGCTATATCTACATCCTAGCGTAATTTTTCAACACCCTTATTGGTAATTATGCAGTCTCCCACCTAAGCCAATGTATCCGAATATGAGTCCAATTCATAATTTTTATGGCACCATAAATTTTTGGATTTCTTTCCTCCCTATACCTTCTTTTTCACCTTCTTTGGCTCTTTAGCGATAACAGTTTTAGCAGTTTTTTTTCCAATTTCTAGAATGCTCAAACTTCCTATATTTTCTACAATAATATCACCTCAACGGAGTAATACTCCAAAAAAATAAATAAAATATTTTACCTTCACCTTGCAGGAGCATCCAATTTATAATTGTGCCTCATCAATCAGATTAAATGCACATGGTAATATTTTAAGGAATAGAGCGAACGTGTGTTTTTAATTTTGTACCAGGCATATTTTTTAATGATTTTTTAAATATATTTGAACTTCTTCTACTCAAAATATTCCTCGATTGTTGTGCTTTAACCACATTCGATCTTGAAAATTGCTTTGATGAACCTCAACGAGTAACCTCAGGAACATAAACTTCCAGTTTCCTACTTAAGGGGCACCTCGAGATGTAAACAAATTGCCTTAATGCAACAATATTTGAAACTCCATTTCTAGGGTGAAAAAGGTAAAATTTAAAATTCTACGAGCGCTATTAATTCTAAAATGACTTCAAAATGCTTATGAAATCATTTCTATATGAAAAGGATCTTCAAAAAGTGTGCTTCACTTTACAAAAATATCTTAGGGTGAAATCAAACTACACTTTCCTCCTTTTTAAACAACTGCACTCCCAAAGTCTTCTTTCTTGTAGCTGGGTGAAAATAAGAGTTGAAGTGTCATTTTAAACAATTCTTTCTTCCTCATTTGGATTTGAAACTTGCCTTCTTTAGAAAAAAAAAAATTGCTTTTATTTTAAGTAAAATCCAATAAAATCAATTTCGCCCCCTTTCTAAAACTTTTAACTAGCTCTTTTTCCCTTTTCTTCTATTTTCATCTCCAGTAGCTGTACTTTAAAAATAAAACTGGCACTTCATTTTTAGAGAAGCTACATTGTAAAAAACCTAGGACAAAGATTTATTGTTGTTTATATATATATATATATAGAGAGAGAGAGAGAGAGAGAGATAATTTGCTCAAATGAAGCACTTTCGACTTTTACCTCCTAATCGGGGTGAAAGCACGCCTAAAATATTCTATCGCCCAAAAATGGAGCGACGACTTTCATTCTTTTCTAGGGGTGAGGTCACACCCTTTTTTTCTCTTATTTTATTTTTTTATTATTAAATATATTTAAAATAAAATATGCTTTTTCATTTACCTTTCATCATTTTTTCTCTTTTTCGTACATATAGCTCCTCAACTACATCACTGAACATAAACATAATATTGGCAATTTTGGGTTTGAGATCCTAGCTCCTTTTCTATGAGTTGTCATTGATGTCAAAAGGAAATGGCATTAATGTTAAGAGGATGTGTTGGCTTCAAAGGTGAAAGATTCCAAGAGAATCTTCTTAAGAGAATCCGGAGAGATTCCATTGGATAAGGTTTTTGGATAGGGTTTTTATTAAAACCAGTTAAATGGTTTTTATTAAAACCAATGGAGATTCTCTTTATTATTTAATTATTATTTAAAACCCTTCAAGGTTTTAATTAATAAATTATTTAATTAATTAAGGGAGAAAATTATTTTTAATTTATTAAAAATATTTAAAGGTTTTTAAACCTTTTTTATTCTTAATTTATTAAAATTAATTAAGGGTTTTTAAACCCTTTAGAAAGCAATTTCGATTAAATTCGAAATTACGTTTCTCTGTCGCCGACGTATTCTAAAGTCCACAATTGGACTATAAATATGGGAAGGATCCTAAGGTTTAACTCCTCTTGAGATTTTTGAATGCATTAATTTTTGGCGGTGATCGATGCTCTGTTGACGCCGCGGAAGAAGAGAGCTCGCGTTTGAAAAACTTACGAAGTGCTTGTTCGTTGAAGTGGTAGGAAGTCTGTCTTAGATTTCGTTAGCCCCTTGTGGGCTAGTGGTAGCATAGGCTGCATTTGGGCTTTGCATAGGCGGAGGTCTGCGTTTCGATTCTCGTGGAGGAAGCTATGCATGGATTAAGTCACATTTTTGTTAAAACGTATTTTGTTCCGCAATTTTTGGATTCTTCAAGGACAACCATTCTAAGGTGTGATTAATTTCTTGATATAATTTTTGGCATTGTTTAGCATTGTTTAAAAGACATAGGAGAAATAAGGGGATATTTCTTTGGTTGTATTTTTGAGATTAGTCTTTTTCTATGCTAAAGTTTAAAATGGAGAAATAAGGTTGGAAGTTTGAGGGTTGTGTGTGGTGACAGCTTTAAGGATCAATTTTCTTCTACTCCAATAAGGTATGGGAACATTCTTCTTATGAGTATTATTGGTGTATGTTTTCTAAAATAAGGTTGGAGTGAAAAGGTTTTCAACTAGGTTTTCTTTGATTGGGTGTAAATCCTATTTTTTGGTTTGTTGAAGACTACTTATGCATTGTTATCCTTAAGGAGAGTTTTTTGATGAATGCATAATTTTTGGTTTGAGATAGTGGAAGCTTTGTGCACTAGGGTTTGTATTTGTGAGTCTAGCTGAAAGCATGAGATTTCGGAATGAAAAACAGTATTCAGACGTAATGGAAACAGAACTTTGAATGAACCGAATATAAAGGGGAAAAGCAGGAGCACAGCCCTTTTAAATTAATTTCGTTCGGTTACAATACATCTCCTGCCTTTTCAGGGGCCAGGAGTGTTAGTCTGTCTCGGTTACAATCGAGATTAATATTGCTTCTATCCGCATGCCCACATTTGAAATGGACGGGCCAAAGTACTGCCGCCGCTTGCGTTGATAAATCCTTGCTTACTGCTGCTGTTCCTGCATTCAAAGAAACGATAAAAATGTTTAGTAGCACCTGTGACTAAAGGATAAAACGTTTGACTCTAAAATAATGAGAAATACGTGCAAAGATTGATTAAATATTTGAATAAAACAACTCAGGCTGTCCAAATAAACATTCGAGAAAAGTAATGCACGATGATATTTAAAATACGTGATTAAATACAGAATGAGCCAAAGCCTCAATAATACGATGATACATATTCGAAAAACTATTTAAATATGGCAATACGTGATATATATTTCCTAAACTCCATGTCATAAACTATGTAACAACATACAATAAAACACAAGAGAAACGCGTGATATAGAATGAATCAAAATAAAACTAGCAAAAGACGTGGGGTGCCCAAGCGGGCCGCCCTCGTTAGAACTTAGTTTCGACGCCAATCCACTAGGGATGGGCTCGAAATCTAAGACTGTGGTGTTGTCGGCAAATTAATGGGATATTGTGATCCACTGTCGGGTATGACTGTCCGGGTTCACGCTTCAAACCACCCACCAACCTCTCTTCGAAAGAGATTACAGGTGCAGAAGGATTGAATCCGAAAGGAATATGATCGGGTCTCTGGATGAGCAGCACTTCGTTGTGTTTTTAAAATGCTTCCTCGTTTTTTTTTTTACATTGCATTGAGCTAGTTTTTATAGAAGATTCCGCTTCTGAAATATTAACGTCAAAACCCTAAGTCTGCAGGCACCATTGAGATTTGACCGTTGTCAGATGATTTATGAGACATGGCTCGCACAGAGATTATCATTGGGAACTTACATCAGCAGTTATGAGGCATGGCCTCGGATCGGATTTGTTGTTGAAACTGTTCGTCTCATTAATGCAGTTGGTGAAGTCGCGCTTAGTTAAAATGCTTTAAATTGTTTGAATTAAATGTTGCTTGAATGCGACGTGTCGCTGATTGGTCGAATCTGCCGTTCTACAGACCCACGGGGTCTCTTTGAAAATGGGCATGTAGGGGTGCCACGTGGCGGTCATTCCTTGGATGTGGCGGCCACGTCAAAGTCCACCTTTGATTGGAGAAGTGTTTCTTCGAAGTGTCGCGATATCGCGACGTCGCGATATCACGACACTTCGGCCGAGGTTCCCCTTTTGGGCCAAAGGTGTCGCGATATCGCGACGCGTGATATCGCGACACCTTTGGCCGAGGCTCCCTTGGGCCAAAGGTGTCGCGGGATATCGCGACACCTTTGGCGAGGCCTGGCAAAGGTGTTCGATATGGCACCTTTGGCCGAGGCTCCCTTGGGCCAAAGGTGTCGCGATATCGCGACACCTTTGGCCGAGGCTCCCTCGGGCCAAAGGTGTCGCGATATCGCGACGCGCGATATCGCGACACCTTTGGCCGAGGCTCCCCTCGGGGCCAAAGGTGTCGCGATATCGCGACGTGCGATATCGCGACACCTTTGGCCGAGGCTCCCCTCTGGGCCAAAGGTGTCGCGATTTCGCGACGAGCGAAATCGCGACGTCGCGATTTCGCGACGTCTAAGGCCAAGGTTCCCCTTTTTGCTAGGTTTGCCTTAAAGTTTTGCAGTTTGCTTAAGACTTGAAGTTTGAAGGTTGCAGTTTGTTAAAGGCTCACTTTAGATTGAAGGCTTGTTTAGGATTTGAAGCTTGCAGTTTGCGACCAACTTTGCTCTGCTCATTTTTTGACCTTCTAAACTGCTGTGTGAGTGGTCAGGACCACTGTTTGACCTCTGAGGGCTGCCCTGAAAGCTGTGTATGTTAATGCGATCAGTGTTTGTAGTCACTTAATCGGATTGGTGCTGTTTTGGTGTCTATAGATGCCCCTTTTTGGGAAGCGCTGTGGGTGGCGCAGTGCTGAGCAAAAATAGAAAACCAAAGCACTAATGATTAGGGTTTCTTGGTAACCTAACCAACTTTTGATGCCCCAAGTATGGAAAGGGCATGCATTCTTGAATCCTTGCTTCTGACGAGCTAAGGAATTTGATTTCAAGTGTTAACCTATTTTGGTGAGGTGTGACTTGAGCTTGGACATTGATCAGTCATGATTAGGCAAAGGGCGTAACCTTTTGTCCACAGGGGAAACCTTGTGTTCATGCTTCGGGAATGCCAAGTATTTGATCAACTTAATGATTGCTTGTTTACTGCCCCAAGCAGGAGCGTGATTGTCTTTGTCAATGATTCTTTGAATGCATGTCATTGCCTTGATTGGGTGTGTGCTTGTTGATTGGTGACTAAGTGTGACTACCCCCTCAAGCGACGAATCGATGAGGGAATGACCTTCGTGAGAAAAGCGACGAGTCGCTTGACCCAAGATGACTTAGGTTAGGGTGCCTTTAGATGTTTTACCGTTTAAGCACGTGCAGTTTTCCGACATGTGGACCTATTTTTGGTGGGTGTTAACCCTTTTGGTGATGCCATAATGGGGTGAAATCATCAACAACCCATCTTCCCGTGGAGCGGTCCGGCTATGGTAGCCTTCTTGGGGAAGTAGGAGAGTGACAATTTGAACCCCGACATCGATTTTTTGTATGCCAAGAGTTTAAGTGCAAGAGCACTTGTGTCCGGCAATGCTTATTGCTTATGTTTTTGTGTTGCATTTTTGTGATGTTTTTGTTGCTTTGATTTTCTTTCTTTGTGTATATGTCATGATTTTATGCACAATGATTGATGTTGATGGATGCATGATGAATGCAAATGGTTTTGATTGATATGTGATATGCAGAAATGGAATGGATGGATAGACTTGGTGATATTTGGTTATGGCACCATAGACTGTTTAGAACTCCATTATTAGACTGTGTACACATGTGGTGTTTCTTTTTTTGTATTTTCTGATGGTATTGCAAGGATGAAAAGTAGTGCAATTGGTTTAGAAATGTAGCTAAGGTTTTCTGAGACTCAGACAGTTTTAACTTACTAGCCATGATTGTACTTTATCTTACAAGACTTTTGAACAAGGTATGAATCGGACTTGTTTTTGACCAAGCTATTTCACATCCCTGTGTGTGCAATTGAGTTCATTTATGTGGTATTTGTCGGGATACCGCCAGTTCCAGATGGGCTTTCAACCGAATCTGTACTGAGGATCACCTAATTAGTTCCACTAACTCCTTTGTTGTATGTAGTTAGATTAATCTACGGTGTCATCCAGGATACCATAAGCTAGCTCATCCACATGCAAATATTGATCTGTACACAAGTTAATGTGATAGATATATCGTCATGCGAGAAGTTTACCGCCAGTGACCGATAGGCTATCAACCAAACCGATATCGAGGCTTGCCTCATGACCTGTTAGAATGCTGAGAGTTCCAGGGATTCAAGTTCAACTCCCTTCTTTTCTTCAATTGTATTGGGATACTTGCTCCTTATAGTGATAATAATCACTGTTTATTTTGATTTGTTTTTCTTTTCTCTTGAGCAAGGGATTTGGATATGGAGTGACGATAATCACTATTCTTTGTGCCTTTTGATATGTGCACTGTAGGATGTCAAATTTTGGAGTTTTTGACGCTTGCAAATTTTTGATGTTTTGCAACTATTTAGAACTTTGGGATTCTTAGGGAATTGGGTAGGGAGGATGCTTGTCCTTTTGCCAACTCTCAGCATTCTTGGGGTCATTCGCACAGGGGGATGAGCAAGATAACCGTTTCGCTTATGGTGACCTGGATTATTGTGCAGGTTTCATCTTTCGTTCACACAACTTGGGAATTTTTATGTGTTTTAATTTGTGTTGGGATGTTACGTAACAAGGTGTATTTCAAGTATAACTCTACCTTCGTAAAATCTGTCTGACTTGATACATTACATTGCTAAAGAGCAAAATGATGACTGAATCACGAAAAACTCTTGATACATTAAAAGACCATTGACTCTAGTGTGGTAAAAAGCAATGCATGGTGTTTTTGTTGTTTTTTGGAAAATGGAACAGTGTGGAACAAGATGGACTAGCGGATTTATTACAGCCTATGGTGCCCTTGACCTGTACGACCACAAATATGCAATGTATGGGTGCAATGCTTTAATGCAGCTATGTATTTTTGTATTTTTGATGGATTGATTTTGGTGAATATGAAGATGAATTGCGAGAAGAACTCTCTATTGATGAATTTGAGTATGCCTAGAAATGAGATGCAAATTTTTGTTGTTTTTGATGATTTTTGTTGTTTTTGAATTTTCTTGATTTTTGACCAAGCGATTATGGAAATCCTTGGAGCATTTTGGGATTGACCAAGCGATTGCAAGAATCTTGGAGCCTTTTGGGTTGAGGGAGAATTGGAGCTTTGGGATTGACCAAGCGATTGTAAGAATCCTTGGAGCATTTTGGGATTGACCAAGCGATTGCAAGAATCCTTGGAGCATTTTGGGATTGACCAAGCGATTGCAAGAATCCTTGGAGCATTTTTGGGATTGACCAAGCGATTGCAAGAATCCTTGGAGCATTTTGGGATTGACCAAGCGATTGCAAGAATCCTTGGAGCATTTTGGGATTGACCAAGCGATTGCAAGAATCCTTGGAGCATTTTTGGGATTGACCAAGTGATTGCAAGAATCCTTGGAGCATTTTTGGGATTGACCAAGCGATTGCAAGAATCCTTGGAGCATTTTGGGATTGACCAAGCGATTGCAAGAATCCTTGGAGCATTTTGGGATTGACCAAGCGATTGCAAGAATCCTTGGAGCCTTTTGGGATTGGCTCTCTTAGATATGAAATGGTCGCAAATGACTGATATTCAAGGGTTCTGTTTCCTTGATACCATCAAGAGAAGCTAGCCGGTATGTCCCGGGTCCTATTTTGCTATCAATGATATATGGACCTAACCAATTTGCCGCAAACTTGTCCCTTAGGTGGGATGGCAAGCTGGAATTTTGTTGGTTTTCCTTCAAAACCAAATCACCAACCCGAAAGTCCCTTAGGTGAACTTTCATGTTGTAAGCTTTCTTAAGTCGCTCTTGATAAATACGTAAATGCTCGAGAGCATTAACGCGTCGTTCGTCAAGCAACGTAAGCTGGTCTAACCGGGCTTGCCATGCGGAATCATCGTCGATGAACTCCTGCATTGATATGCGTAGGGAAGGAATCTCCAACTCGAGAGGCATGACTGCCTCGGAGCCATACACAAGCAAAAACGGAGTGGCCCCAGTGGGTGTCCGAATGCTAGTGCGATAGGCCCATAGGGCAAGTGGGATTTGAATGTGCCAATCCTTATGACTGTCTATGACGGTCTTTTTAAGGATGGCAACTAGCATTTTGTTTGACGCCTCTGCTTGCCCATTCGCCTGTGGATAATAGGGTGTTGAAAAGCTATGCTGAATCTTGTACTTTGTGGTCAAAGCACGCACGTCTTTGTTCTTGAAAGGCGTTCCATTATCCGAGACTATTTTGGATGGAATACCAAAATGACATATGATGTTATGCAAAATGAACTCCACAATGCGGGGTCCTGTCGTAGAGGTAAGCGGAATTGCTTCCACCCACTTGGTAAAGTACTCTGTGGCCGTTATGATAAACGTGTGACGGCCTGACGATGCAGGGGAGATCTTTCCAATTAGATCGAAGCCCCACTATGAGAACGGCCAATCAGACTGGACTGTCTGCAAGGCCTGAGAAGGTACGTGCATCAAATTGGCATGATGTTGACACTTCACGCACTTCTTGACATAGGTGCAACAATCTCGCTCTAAAGATGGCCAATAATAGCCCATGCGAAGAATGCGCTTTGCAATGGCCAAACCGCTGAAGTGGCCACCACATGTACCATCGTGCGCTTGGGCAACTGCCCAAGTGGACTCTTGCTGGTCCAAGCAACGAAGGAGGATTCCTTCATAGCTGCGACGATACAAAATGTCTCCTATCAAGACATATTTAGCCGCTTTCTGCTTGAGTGCTCGTTTTGCGGCATGAGTCAAATCAAGTGGGAGACTACCTAGCTTGAGGTAGTCTCCGATGGGTAAATACCAGTCCTGTTGATCAGAAACCTCGACAGTATGAACAACCAATCCCTCTTGAAGTTCCTCCCTAGCAAACGCTGAATGGGATAGAACCTGCAAGAATAGCGTTGTGTTGCTATTAATGGGAGTAGGGGAGAACAAGGACCCCCAGTTGGCGCGTTTCAGACGATCTCGGATTCGAGAGAACTTATCCGAGGATGGTTCAATCTGGATCATGTGGATTCTTGGCGTCAAGTTTGAGCTTGCACGCTCCATCGCGGATTGCGATAAGGTTTTGACTTGAATGGTTGTCATATCACCGAAAAGGTCCTACGGAATTAGTGACCCCAAGGAGGCCATTGTGTCCGCAAAATGATTCGATGATCGAGGGAGGGCCTCGATGTCATACCACTCAAGTTTTGCCAGGAATTTGTCCACAAGGGCTTTATAAGCCTTCAGAACTGGGCATTTGCATTGATATACCCCTTTGACTTGATTGACTATTAACAGCGAATCACCAAAGATATTCGGTCGTTTGATGTTCATGGTGATTGTTGTCTGAAGACCTAGGAGCAAGGCTTCATACTCTGCGTTATTGTTGGTGCATGGGAAGTTTAATTTAAATGACAGGGGCATTGGGGCACCTTGCGGTGTGAAGAATACAATTCCCGTGCCACCACCTTGCTCACATTTAGAACCATCGAAGAATAGGGTTATGTCGGCCTGTGACTCGGGCTCATCGAAATCTGGCGATTTCGAGACATGGAAGACCCCATCATCGGGTAGTTCTATGACCGGAGGCTGATCGTCTTCAAGAGGAGCCTCTGCTAGTTGATCGGCTATGACTTGTCCTTTGATAGATTTTTGTCCAATAAACTCTATGTCAAATTCCGTCAACAACATGATCCATTTCGCCGTGCGACTACTATGATAAGTACGACTCATCATGTATCGCAATGGATTCTCCTTAGACACAACATACGTAGTGTTGCTGAGCATGTAGTGGCGTAGCTTTTTGGTAGCAAACACCACTTGCCAAGCAGAGTTTCTCAACGTATGCATAGTTAAGTTCATAACTGACCAGGTGCGGCTAAGATAGTATGTAGCCTGTTCTTTGTGAAGTTCATTCTTCTGGGCTAGCATGGTGCCCAGTGCCACCTCAATAGCCGAGATGTATAAGTAGAACGACACTCCTGGTCTAGGTGGTGCCAATACTGGCGGCGAAGCCGGGTATTGTTTGATCTCGTCAAAGGTTGACTGGCACTCGTCATCCCAATGAAATGTAACCCCCTTGTGCAATAATTTGTTCATGGGTCGGCACTTGTCAGATAATTGCGCTATAAAGCGTTTAATTGACGCGACCTTTCCCTGCAGACTTCTGAGCTGCTTGATTGTAGTTGGGGGAACCATTTCAAGGATTGCCTTGACTTTCTTTGGGTCCACCTCGATTCCTCATTTTGAGACTATGAAACCCAAGAGTTTTCCAGATGTGACGCCAAAGACGCACTTCTTGGGGTTTAGTCTAACTTTATGCTCCATGAGGCGATCGAGGATCTTGCTTAAGTCATCGATATGATTTGAGCGCAAAAGAGACTTGGCTAACAAATCATCCATGTAATCTTCCAAAGTTTTGTGCATGTAATCATGGAAGATATATGTCATGGCACGTTGGTAGGTGGCACCAACATTTTTAAGGCCAAAAGGCATGACCTTATAACAAAATGTCCCCCAAGGCGTTGTGAACGCCATTTTTAGTTGGTCTTCAGGATTGATACGAATCTGATTGTATCCCGAGAAACCATCCATGAGGGAGAGCATTTCGTGACCTGTTGTAGCGTCTACCAATGCGTCGATGCTCGGTAAGGGGAAATCATCCTTAGGACTCGCTTTGTTTAGATCTCAAAAATCGGTGCATATGCGAATCCTCCCGTCGGGCTTCTTGACGGGAACCATGTTGGACAACCATGGCGGATAATCCACGCAGATGACAAACTGTGCATCCAACAGCTTTTGCAATTCATCTTTGACCATCAAGGCCACTGTTGGGTGCATCTTACGTAGTTTTTGCTTTACGGGCTTGATTGTCGGATCAAGCGTTAAATTATGCGTGACTAGCTGCGGGTCTAGTCCTGGCATATCCTTGTATGACCATGCAAAAACCTCCTTCTTCTCTTTGAGAAGGGCAATGTAGTCGGCTTGCTCTTCGGGGGAAAGACTTACCCCTAGCTTGAGAATCTGTGGATTCATTGGATCTGTGCCGATATCTACATCAGTCGTTTCCTCGACTGACATGTGGGATCCGTCCTCCAACTGATGTGGAGTCGGGATCAAATGGATATCATCAGCTGAGTTTAGATCTGCATTTGGAACCTCGGGTTCCTCTTCAGCTTGGAAAATATCTTGAGTTGTCCTTGGGGTAAAATGAGGTATTTCACCGAAAGGCCAGTACTCTGATGGTGATAAAGGTGAATTGACGCGATCCCAGTCGATGGCATCTATGTCTAGATGCAATGACCATGCTTGGATCGGTCGGATTGCGGATGGGTGCGGTCAGATCAATGGAGATCATGTGGATGGAATGAATTTGGTCTCCATTACCATGGGGGTGAGAACTTGATTCTTCTAGATGCTCCCTATACTCTGGATCTGGCTCTAGGGGAACGGGCACGAATGGATCGGCCCTATGTGCTAAATGGAGGACAGGGTCTTCCCTCGACACTGTTGTCATGATAGGGTCTCGGGGTGGACGGTGCTCATCGTGAATGTGGAGCCATGGATCCAAGATCAGGTCCCACCCTGCTGGGTCTACCCACCATTCATGTCCTAATCTTATGCCCATCTGTCCCATTAGATCTTCATGAGTTAAAGGGCGGTGATGCCGTCGCGCATGTCTGAGATAGTCCATCTCAGTCTCATCTTCTGAGTCACTGTCGGAGATCTGAAAATGTTCATTCACTTCAGCAACTGTTTGCGACGTTGAGGGTTCTCCTTGTTCCAGTAAGTTAATCTGGTCCCATTGCGGTTGTTCCACTTTTGGTGGAGGGACCTGACTCTCTTGACACTGTACTGACTCAACTGGAACCTCTAAGGGGAACAACTTCGAAAAGATGTCCGGACACCATTGATATTCTCTTTGGGGATTAATGTCCGAACTTTCACCTCTCTCTAGCAAAGGAGGGGAGTTATTGTTGTTGCCAAGGGTGTTGGTTGACCATGGGAGGTAATCTCCCAATGTAAATTCTGTATTTGGGTTGGCATAGAGATCTGGTGCCAATCCCTCCTTGTTGCCTATTTCTAGGTCTTGCATATTTTCTACCAAGATGTCTAAGGGCAGGGGGTGGTTGAACCCTACTCCCGACTTATCATATGGCATCCGATATCTTGGTTGGCAAAGGACCCGCATCCCTTGCTCATATCTGCCTAGCCCGTATCCATGCCAATTGCATTGGCCGAGATATTTTAGGGCAAATTCTGGGTTTGACAGATAGTTGATGTTTTCAACAAAAGGCTCTTCGTCTGCTTCCTTTTGCTTACATGGTTCAAGACCATGATCAAGGCCCCCATACACAAAATTTGTCTGGTTGGGTGGGTGACCTAGGGGAACAACTGTTCCTATGGGAAGGCGAGGTCTCCCCATATCCTGGACTGACTCTAATGCGGGCGTTGCCACAACATTCTGCACTATGTACTCCCCCAGGCCTGTACTAGCCATTTCAACAGTGATTGTTGATGCTTGGGAGGGAGGGAACGGGAGTCCTTCCTGAGTCCATTCCATGTTTGGTAGGTTCGGAGTCTCAGCTTCCGTTGTGCTGGATATTTCCTCTGTTGATACCGTTGAAATTGTGGGCAAACCCTCTTCTAGGGGCTGAGCCTCTTCCATGATCTGTTTTCCCTTGTCCTTCTGTTTAGCCATGACAGGTGGCGTTGGTAATGAAGGAGTAGATGATGAGGATTCACCTGGTCGGGGTTTTGGTGATTTGGTCACCGGTGGTGCCTGCGGTATTGGACCCCTGTTTAGATGGATTTAACTGGAAATCCAAATGCGTTGAAGGGAGGGTCGATTGAGGCATTAGTTGTACCGCATTGCAATACTTGAAGGGTTCCAAGTCCATCGGGACTACATGTATTTCTCCTTCAAAAGCATACTTTAAGCACCGGTGAGCGATGGAAGGGACACACTTCATGTCCCCCGATCCAAGGCCGCCCTAGCAGTATATTGTAGGCCATCTCGCCTTCCAACACATGGCACAATGTTGGTGTTGTCTTTTGTCCTACCTGGACAGGTAGAACAACCGTGTCGACTGTCGAGCATATTGCATCATTGAACGCTCGCAGTGTGTACGTGGAGGCTGTGATATGAGAGGCTGGCAGCTTTAAATGTTTTAGCGCTGCAGTGGTAATAATGTTACTGGACGAGCCAGTATCTACCAACACTCTCTTGTACGGGATCCCGTTGATCCGCGCAACAACGTGCAGGGGTGGATCTGCCGTGTCATTCGATATTGCTTTGACTTCATCCTCTCTGAAGGTGATGACCGGCTCAGTACATCGTTTCACATGTCCCACGAAGTTGTTGAAAGAATTTGCTTCTTGAGGCTGTAATTCGATGGTTTTTAAAATGTCCATAAGAGCTTCCCTATGAGGTGTTGATTGTTGAATAAGCTCGTAAATGGACAGCCTAGCCGATGTGGTCCACAAACTCTGCGTGAGTTTGGTCCGTATCGTGACCTCTGGTCTAGGCGGAGGTACTTGCATAGGGCATTGCTGAGGCTGCGACGTCGTTGGAACTTCCCTCGTAGCTACCACGGGGGCAGCTGCTGGGTACTTTTTATTCCTCGTCACTATGCTGATCATTCCCACAAATCCTTGCATGGGAAGATTCTGGCGCACCTCATTAACTTGGAGAGGTTTTGCTTGTGCCTCGTGGGCAGGCAAGGGGTCCTTGAATACCCCCATTTGTTGGTTGTTTGGCGCTATGGGGTTGTCCACGGCCAATGTTTTATTTTCGATTAAATCTTGGATTAGTCCTTTGAATTTCCAGCATCCATTTAAATCATGTCCCCTGCGCCTATGGAATCTACAATACAATTCCTCTCTGTATCCCTTAGGCTTGGGGGCGTTAGGGTCGATAGTTTGGATTTTTGGCAAGGTGACTAAATTTGCCGCTGACAAGCGGTCAAATAGGGAGTCCCTGGACTCCGTGTAAGGGGTGAATTGTCGCCTAGGGCGACGCTGCTGATTCTCGCTCCTGTTTCTTATTATCCTTTTCATAACTAGGAGGCACCGCCTGGTAATTAGCCTTTTGGGGCTGCATTTCTTGCACAAGCTTGGGAACATTTATCGCAACTTGATTAACCGTAGCGGGTTGTGATTGCGTATTCCCAGTCTTAGTGGTTTTATTCCACTCTTTCTTTTTAGGCTTGGCAATTGCGCCTTCGCCTATCTTAATCTCTTCTATAACTTTGGCTTGCGCCAAAGCTTCTTCTAAGCTGTCGTATTGCTGCAGCAGCAATAGACCAGAGATTGATTTTAAGCAACTCCGTGCAAACATCTACGTAAGATCAGACATAGGGGGACGGTAGGGTAACCTAGAAAGCAAAGCCCTCCAGCGATTCCCGTATGTTGTCATTGTTTCTTCCTCATATTGCTCGAGGCTGGCCAGATCACTCAGTGATGCCTTCTTCTTTGTGTTGAAAGCAAAGCGTTCAAGAAACGCATCTACTAATTGATCGAGATTGTTTATGTTGTGTTTGGGTAATTGTGTGAACCAATCCGAGGCAGGGCCTGCGAATGTGGTTATGAAAGTTCGAAGCAACAATGCATCATTATCTTGGATGCCGAAGCATTGACTTAGGAACCTTGTGACATGTTCTTGTGCATCCTCTTCACCTTTAAAAACTGCCAATTGAGGCAACTTGAAGTGTTCGGGGTAAAGAGGTGTAGGCACTGAGGGATGCACTGGATGACTGCGGAGTTGACGTAATGTGGGTTTTTGATGCCCATAAGCTTTTGTCTCCATAGACTCCAAACGCTCTAATAGCGCTTTGTATGCATCGAAAGATTTTATTTCTTCCTCTTTGGTTTGCTCCCGTTGTGAGTCATGGGAGACTGGAGGCCTATGGGGGGGTGGCCGATTGGCAGCCCTCCCGCCTTGATGGGGCGTTTCGGCCCGTTCTATTTCTGGTTCGTACTCCTCATAAACTTCTTGAGGAGTCTCTGGGCGAGACCTATGACCTTGATTGAGTCCCCGCTGAGGGTACCCATCATTGTTTCGGGGAGTGGCCTCCCTCTCGGGTCTATAAGGTCTCGGAGGCAAAGCTTGACGAGGTCGCGGAGACCTGTCTTGCACCAAAGGATTGTGCCTCTCATATTGTTCCTCTCTAGTGGGTGCGAGGGGTTGGCACCCTCTCAGGTAGCTTATAGCGCAACTCATCCGCTTCATGCTGCATGCGCTCTTTATTCAAGCGGTATAAGTACTCTAACTCCTGATGACCCTGCTCAAGCTGCGTGATTCGAGCTTGGCGAGCGGCATGTCTGGCGACTGCCGGGTCGACTGGGTCTGCCCTCTTTTGTTGAGGAGGCTTGAATGTTTTGCCTATGTGTTTGCCTCGATCTTGATGGTCTAAAATTTCAATGGGTTGCTTCCCTTTGTCGGGGTAGGCGACATTTGCTTGAGGCTCTAGCCTTGATGTGTGATCATGATATCTGGCAGGCGCAGAAACACAAGGTTCCCACGTTGTATGTTGTTCTCGAGGAATGCGATGATCTTCCTCGTACTCCCTTTCATGGGTGTGAAAGGGGCGGGCGGAGTTAGCTTGCCCTGTGTAAAGAGCCTTGCGCTCTGGATGTTGTCTTTCTATTCTGATGGGAGGTAAAGAAGAGACGCCATATCCACATTGTCTCTCCAAATGGACAGTATGCCTCTCTAGCACTTCATCGCGTTGTGGCCATTCAAATCTAGCCTCAAGAGGCGGTTGTCTACCTACATTGAGATCTACGTGTAAAGCGTCTTCCCGAAAGGGGCTGTGTTGGATGGGCATACCCCAATGAGGAGGCTCCCAATAATTTCTTTTTGATGGGGTCTGATATGGACTCTCTTGTAGGCTAGACCGCCAAGGCGGTATGGCCAAGTCCTCAGGGCTAAAACGAAGGCGACTAGCGCCCTCTCTTTGTGCACCTTCCGCAGCGTCCGCCCTTGATTGGGCTTGGCTACGGGTGTACACCATTGTGGTGCTTCTCTAAGCAGATTTTATCTTGTTTATGGTGATTTGTCTTTTGGTCTACACTAAGCAGAAATGAACACACTCATACACAAAATCGTGATTATCTCTTTTAAGGATTAAATAGTGTGTCCTAAACTGGTTTAGTGCATTTTGATGTTTTGTTTTGTTTTTGCAATTTTGGAAGAACGTTTAAATGCATAATGTTGGCTCATATGACTCCCATAAATGGTCGCCCCTTCAATATACCATTGTCGGACCGATATACCAACCTCTCTATATACCCGCCCTTACGAGAGGGAAACTATAGGTACGTGAGAGCAGATGGTACGTGGAACATAGGCGGTACGGAAGGGGGATTGTCCTGTTAATGACACCTACCATAGAAGACTTATCCTCGCGTGCATGGGAATCACCCCAGCAACACTCGGTCAGCTTTCGTCAGGATTTACGTCTAACAACAGTGACAATCGGGGAAATGGATGCAATATCTCAAGCCAAGGTGGTGATGAACCCACCGTTGGTCTTGCTCAAGGGCTGGGGTTTTACGACCAACGCCTTGGTTTAAAATACCACGTGGTGTGTGGGGTTCATTTTACTTTGCAAAATTGAAACAGGCAGCAAAGAAAGAAAACTTTCCCTATGCCAGACAGACACTACAAACCGGAAAACAGCAAGTAGAAAACTAAAATTTTTTTTTTTAAATTAATTATTAAATAAATAATTACATAAACAAATAAATAATTAATTAAAGCAAGAAAAATTTTATAAAGAAAATTTCTCTACCTTTCTTTAATAATTAAAAAAAAACTGAAAGTAAACGATTAAACAAATAAAAATAAACGGAAATTTCACAGCAGAGAATGACCTGGACAGTTAGAAACCGTTACCTCTTTCTACTCGGATTTTATGTTTCTGACCTTCGGATTTAAAAAAAAGTACCTGTTAAAACACAAAAAATCTGATTAGTTTCTGTGATTTTAAAATCTGGGAACGGGTCCCACCGTGATCGCCACTGAAAGCATGAGATTTCGGAATAAAAAATAGTATTCAGATGTAATGGAAACAGAACTTTGAATGAACCGAATATAAAGGGGAAAAGCAGGAGCACAACCCTTTTTAAATTAATTCCATTCGGTTACAATACATCTCCTGCCTTTTCAGGGGCTAGGAGTGTTAGTCTGTCTCGGTTACAATCAAGATTAATATTGCTTCTATCCGCATGCCCACATTTGAAATGGACGGGCCAAAGTATTGCCGTCGCTTGCGTTGATAAATCCTTGCTTGCTGCTGCTGTTCCTGTATTCAAAGAAATGATAAAAATGTTTAGTAGCACCTGTGACTAAAGGATAAAACGTTTAAAAGAAATACGTGCAAAGATTGATTAGATATGTGAATAAAACACTCGTAAGTAAACATTGAGAAAAGTAATGCACGATGATATTTAAAATGTGATTAAATATAGAATGAGAAAGCATTAATAATACGACGATATATATTCGAAAAACTATTTAAATATGGCAATACGTGATATACATTTTAAAATCCATGTTGTAAACTATGTAACAAGATACAATAAAACATAAGAGAAACGGTGATATAGAATGAATCGAAATCAAACTAGCAAAAGATGTGGGGTGCCCAAGCGGGCCGCCTTGTGAAAACTCAGTTTCGACGCCAATCCACTAGGGATGGGCTCGAAATCTAAGATTGAGTGTTGTCGTCAAATTAGTGGGATACAGTGATCCACTGTCGGGTATCATCGTCTGGGTTCACCTTCAAACAACCATCAGTAACCTCTCTTCAGAAAGAGATTACAGGTGCAGAAGATTGAATCCGAAAGGAATATGATCGGGTCTCTGGATGAGCAGCACTTCGTTGTGTTTTTAAAATGCTTCCTGGTCTTTTTTTTACATTGTATTGAGCTAGTTTTTATAGAAGATTCCGCTTCTGAAATATTAACGTCAAAACCCTAAGTCTGCAGGCACCGTTGAGATTTGACCGTTGTCAGATGATTTATGAGACATGGCTCGCATAGAGATTATCATCGGGAACTTACATCAGTAGTTATGAGGCATGGCCTCGGACTGGATTTGTTGTTGAAACTGTTTGTCTCATTATTGCAGTTGGTGAAGTCCGTCGCTTAGTTAAAATCCGCTTTAAATTGCTTTTGACTAATTAAATGTCTGCCTTGAATGCTGACGTGTCACTTCTGATTGGTCGAATCTGCCGTTCTACTCAGACCCACGGGGTCTCTTTGAAAATGGGCACGTAGGGGTGCCACGTGGCGGTCATTCCTTGGATGTGGCGGCCACGTCAAAGTCTGCCTTTGATTGGAGAAGTGTTTGCTGCCGAAGTGTCGCGATATCGCGACGTCGCGATATCGTGACACTTCGGCCGAGGTTCCCCTTCTGGGCCAAAGGTGTCGCGATATCGTGACGCGCGATATCGCGACACCTTTGGCCGAGGCTCCCCTCTGGGCCAAAGGTGTCGCGATATCGCGACGCGCGATATCGCCCCTTGGGTGTTGGAGGGTCCCTCGGGGCCAAAGGTGTCGCGATATCACGACGCGCGATATCGTGACACCTTTGGCCGAGGCTCCCCTCGGGGCCAAAGGTGTCGGTATCGCGGTGACATTTGGTTGAGCTCCTCGGGGCAAGGTGTCGCGATATCGTGACGCGCGATATCGCGACACCTTTGGCCGAGGCTCCCCTCCGGGCCAAAGGTGTCGCGATATCGCGACGGTGCATATCGGGTCGAGTGGACGCGAGTACGCGACATTTCGGGCTCCCTGGGCCAAAGGTGTCACGATATCGCGACGTCGCGATTTCGCGACGTCTAAGGCCAAGGTTCCCCTTTTTGCTAGGTTTGCCTTAAAGTTTTGCAGTTTGCTTAAGACTTGAAGTTTGAAGGTTGCAGTTTGTTAAAGGCTCACTTTAGATTGAAGGCTTGTTTAGGATTTGAAGCTTGCAGTTTGCGACCAACTTTGCTCTGCTCATTTTTTGACCTTCTAAACTATTGTGTGAGTGGTCAGGACCACTGTTTGACCTCTGAGGGCTGCCCTGAAAGCTGTGTATGTTAATGCGATCAGTGTTTGTAGTCACTTAATCGGATTGGTGCTATTTTGGTGTCTACACTAGCTACTTGCATTGAGTTGGTGGAACCCTTGGTTGGCTGTTTTGAGTTTTATGGTTGAGTTGCTTCCATAGAGGTTGTTTGATCAAGTTATTGCTTTACTTGATTCATGATATTGGGCTTACTCCATTGAGTTGATTTGAGCAAGTTATTCTTTGCATTTGGTAATATTGTGTTGGTGGCTGGTTTGTTCAAATATCTTTGGAGGGAAAAGGATTTCTACTTGTTTCCTTTTCTTGTGATGATTGGTTGAATGTTTCAAGTTTAATGTTGAGTTGAATGATGTTGGTTAAACCTTGTCTATAAGCATTGTTGTTAAAGCCCTAATTGGTTGAGAAAATATATTGGTTATGGAAAGAACATGAGTAGCATTGTTATATGAGATATTGCATGTTTGGCAATTTTTGGGTTGTGTTTCATGTTCTTGAGAAAAGCATACTATATCTATCTTATTATTTTGAGATTGATATTTAGTTGAGATTGATATTGGGAGTTAAGTATAGATCATATTGAGTCTCTAACAATTCTCTTTATGTTTCTATGAGATTTGAGATTGAGATTGGGAGTTAAGTATAGAACATATTGAGTCTCTAACAATTCTATTTATGCTTCTATGAGGTTGATGAATCACATTGGGTCTCTAACAATTCTCTTTGTGGGTTCATGCTAAGCAAGTTTTTTTTTTCTTGGTGAACTTGTGAGCTGTTGTGGACAGGTTTCGTTGGGGACTTGTGAGCAGGTTTTGAACAGGTTCCATTGGGGACTTGTGAGCAAGTTTTGGACAGTTTTTGGTGGGGACTTGTGAGTAGATTTAGACAGGTCCTAATAGAGGACTTGTGAGCTGATATTGATAGTTCTATCAAATAACTTGAGGATAGAGGTACATTGGTTCTATCAGAGAACCTGAGGACATATTTGGCAAGTCTTTGAGAAGGCTTGTGGATAGAGGATTGATTTTTTCAAGAGTTGGACAGAGCTGACAGACAAAGGAATACTTGTACTAGATCGACTGAATGTGTTTGGTACAGGTTGTTGAGCTACTGTGGACATGATCATAGAAGGCAGAGGTCTCTTAGGCTAAGCATTAAGGACATGAGGTCTTCGGTGGAAAGGAGTTCCACGTGCTAGCAAGAGGTAGAGACAGTTGATCTTCTGAGGGATCATATCCAGAGTAGAGGGGAAGGTATCTCCTTTGAGCAGAGGCTCATAAATTCAGATTGGGGGAAGGTTTCTCCTTTGGGCAGAGGCTCATAAATTTAGATTGGGGGAAGGTATCTCCTTTGGGAAGAGGCTCATAAATTCATATTGGGGGAAGGTATCTCCTTTGAGCCGAGGCTCATAAACATTGTAATTGGGAAGGTTTTCCAAAGAACTTTGAGATAACTTTTAGAGAAAATTTTTGTGGACGTAGCCCAGGCATTCTAGGTGAACCACATTAAAATTGGTGTCACTTTGTGGATGATTTTGTGCATTTCTTTGATATTGCTTTGGGTATATTGCTTTACTATTTTGAAGTATAAAGGAAAAAGTAAAAAGAGGTCTTATATTGTTCACCCCCCTCTTAGTATAAGTTTGTGTTCTTCAATTGGTATCAGAGCGGGTGCCTTCGAAAAGTTTAACAACTTGAAGGAAAAGCTAGTAAAGAACACAATGGATCATTCAAGTGGCAATGCAGCACCTATTCTTGATGGGTCAAATTTTGGTCTTTGGAGTGCAAGGATGAAGGTTCATCTAATGGCACTTGGTAATGAGGTATGGGAAGTGATTGAAGATGAGTACACTATTCCTGTACATGGTCCTCATACTAAAGAAGAAAGGCTCCTACATCATAGCAATTCAAAAGAAATGAATGCAATCCTAAAAGGCTTACAAAAAGCAGATCTCACCAAAGTGATTCACTGCAAGACAACTAGTGAAATGTGGAAACAGTTGCAGGTGGTTCATACAGGTGATACAAATGTCAGAAAGGCCAAGTTGAGACACTTCAAAGGTATGTTTGAACAACTCAAGATGAATGATGATGAAAATATTAGTGACTACATGCTTCGTATGGATGAGGTTGTTAACTCCATGAAAGACCTAGGTCTTGAGCTTGTTGAAAATGATGTTTGTGATAAGATTTTAAGATCTCTTCCTAATAGATTTAGTGAAAATATTTTTGCTATTGAGGAAGCTAAAGATTTGGATAAATTGAAAAAGGATGAGCTCCATAGTATACTTGCAGCATTTGAGTTAAGAACTCAAGTGAAGGTTGATGTCAAGAAAGAGGCAGCTTTCAAGGCTACAAAAGAATCCAAGGGTAAACATCTTCAAGAGAGTGATGAGTCTTCTAGTGATGAAGAGGCATATTACAGTAAGAAATGCAAGTTCTCTAGAAAGCACAAAAATATGAAAAATGTAAGATGTTTCAATTGTGGAAAGTTTGGTCATTATGCTACTGACTGTACTATTGCCAAGGATGAAAATGATGAAGATAAATAGGACTGTAAGAGCAAGGATTCTGAAAAGCATAAGCATCACAGGAAAAACAAAGATGATCATAGCAATCAAGGAAAGAGGTACTCTCACAAACACAAGAAGAACTTCTACCTAGACAAGGCAAGTAAGTGTTCTAGTAGTGATAGTGAAAGTTCTTCAAGTGATAATGAAAATGAGATGTTCATATCAGAAAAAGAGGAAGAACCGAAACATAGATTCATTATCATGAAATGTCTTAGATATAGAAATTTTTGTCACCTTGAGGATGATTGCACAAATAATGATTTGGTTTCTAGTATGTATGAGGATGCTTCAAAAACTATAAGGAAGATGCATGTATGGTTTTTGAAAAGGGTAGCACCTCTAGTGATAAGAAATTTGAAAATGGCTTTGATGATTCAAAAGGAAATCAAATAAAGGATCTTGAGAGTGAACTTATTAGTGCTCTTAGTGCTTTGAAAAAGGAAAGAAAGAAGAATGCTAGACTCAAGGATAAGTTAGATGAATGTTGTATGGAGAGAGATGATCTTATTGAAAATCTTGATTTCTATATAGCTAAGACACAAGAACTCAAGGATGAGTTAGATTCTAAGGTTCTTGAGTATAGTGAGTTAGAACAGAAAATGGCTTCTTTGAAAGAGGAAACTAAAGAGTACAAGAATAAGCTTTATAGGTTTCAAGATAGCTCCAAAAAGGTTAAGTCACTCATCAAAGGTCAAAGAAAGACAACAGATAAAATATGCCTTGGTTTTGTTAAGTCACACAAGGAACAAGTTGGAGAGTCTAGTAAGAGACTCCAAAAGGAAGAGATTTCTGATGAGGAAAGTATTTCAGATCATGAGTCCTTGAATGATAGATGCATAGAAATAGAAAACAAAATTCAGAATGAGAAGAAGAAGAAGTTTTCAGGACCCAAGAGGTCAAATAAAGAAAAGTTTCAAGGTAGATGTTTTGCTTGTCACAGGTTTGGTCACATGGCTTCACATTGCATGGCTCAAGTGAAGAAGGTAAATGACAGTTTTAGAAGTGCTAGTTACTTTCAAGGGTATTGCTACTCTTGTCAATAGTTTGGGAACAAGGCAATTTATTACAAGGCAAATAACAAGGTTGGCCAAAACAGGTTTGGTCAGAATTTGTGGATTCAAAGATCAGGTTTACCACAGAGAAATAACATTATTGCTTGTTATAAGTGCAACAATAAAGGTCACATAGCTAGACAGTGTAGAGCTGAAATTCTAGAATATAGGAATAGGAACAGTGGCATGATCAGGTCCAAGGATCAAGGCATGGACAAGAACAAGGATGAGAACAAGAACAAGAACAGTGACAAGAACAAGAATATGGACAAAGAGTTCAAGAGAAGGCC
Organism: Wollemia nobilis; assembly: GCA_028583015.1. NCBI lineage: Eukaryota > Viridiplantae > Streptophyta > Pinopsida > Araucariales > Araucariaceae > Wollemia > Wollemia nobilis. The sequence continues at coordinate 5,484,398 of JAQPPZ010000676.1, read as the reverse complement.
CGAAAAGGAAGTTATAGATGCTGATGATGATCAGTGCCTAATGGGAGTTTTACTCCCACCCTAGAATTAATCACCTCAATAGGAGGTGGGGGAGGGACTAAGCTAAGAGGCTCATTCTTAGTCCCAAGCCCCAAAGGTGACCCTTTGCCATTGATGACAAAGGGGGAGAGCCTCAAGACAGGGGGAGCTGTTTATGTTGAGTTTTTTTGTTGTTGAGAAGCATGGTTTGCCATCAATGACAAAGGGGGAGATTATTGGCAATTTTGGGTTTGAGATCCTAGCTCCTTGTCTATGAGTTGCCATTGATGTCAAAAGGAAATGGCATTAATGTTAAGAGGATATGTTGGCTTCAAAGGTGAAAAATTCCAAGAGAATCTTCTTAAGAGAATCCGGAGAGATTCCATTGGATAAGGTTTTTGGATAGGGTTTTTATTAAAACCAAGTTAAATGGTTTTTATTAAAACCAATGGAGGTTCTCTTTATAATTTAATTATTATTTAAAACCCTTCAAGATTTTAATTAATTAATTATTTAATTAATTAAGGGAGAAAATTATTTTTAAGTTATTAAAAATATTTAAAGGTTTTTAAACCTTTTTTATTCTTAATTTATTAAAATTAATTAAGGGTTTTTAAACCCTTTAGAAAGCAATTTCAATTAAATTCGAAATTACGTTTCTCTGTCACCGACGTGTTCTAAAGTCCACGATTGGACTATAAATATGGGAAGGATCCTAAGGTTTAACTCCTCTTGAGATTTTTGAATGCATTAATTTTTGGTTGCGATCGATGCTTTGTTGACACCGCGAAAGAAGAGAGCTCGCGTTTGAAAAACTTACGAAGTGCTTGTTCGTTGAAGTGGTAGGAAGTCTGTCTTAGACTTCGTTAGCCCCTTGTGGGCTAGTTGCAGCATAGGCTGAATTTGGGCTTTGCATAGGCAAAGGTCTGCATTTCGATTCCCACAGAGGAAGTTGTGCATGGATTAAGTCATGTTTTTGTTAAAACGTATTTTGTTCCACGATTTTTGGATTCTTCAAGGACAACCATTCTAAGGTGTGATTAATTTCTTGATATAATTTTTGGCATTGTTTAGCATTATTTAAAATACATAGGAGAAATAAGGGGATATTTCTTTGGTTGTATTTTTGAGATTAGTCTTTTGCTATGCTAAAGTTTAAAATGGAGAAATAAGGTTGGAAGTTTGAGGGTTGTGTGGTGACAGCTTTAAGGATCAATTTTCTTCTACTCCAATAAGGTATGGGCACATTCTTCTTATGAGTATGATTGGTGTATGTTTTCTAAAATAAGGTTGGAGTGAAAAGGTTTTCAACTAGGTTTTCTTTGATTGGGTGTAAATCCTATTTTCTGGTTTGTTGAAGACTACTTATGCATTGTTATCCTTAAGGAGAGTTTTTTGATGAATGCATAATTTTTGGTTTGAGATAGTGGAAGCTTTGTGCACTAGGGTTTGTATTTGTGAGTCTAGCTACTTGCATTGAGTAGGTGGAATCCTTGGTTGGCTGTTTTGAGTTTGATGGTTGAGTTGCTTCCATAGAGGTTGTTTGATCAAGTTATTGCTTTACTTGATTCATGATATTGGGCTTACTCCATTGAGTTGATTTGAGCAAGTTATTCATTGCATTTGGTAATATTGTGTTGGTGGCTGTTTTGTTCAAATATCTTTGGAGGGAAAAGGATTTCTACTTGTTTCCTTTTCTTGTGATGATTGGTTGAATGCTTCAAGGTTAATTTTGAGTTGAATGATGTTGGTTAAACCTTGTCTATAAGCATTGTTGTTAAAGCCCTAATTGGTTGAGAAAAGATATTGGTTGTGGAAATAACATGAGTAGCATTGTTATATGAGATATTGCATGTTTGGCAATTTTTGGGTTGTGTTTCATGTTCTTGAGAAAAGCATACTACATCTATCTTATTCTTTTGAGATTGAGATTGAGTTGAGATTGATATTGGGAGTTAAGTATAGATCATATTGAGTCTCTAACAATTTTCTTTATGTTTCTATGAGATTTGAGATTGAGATTGGGAGTTAAGTATAGAACATATTAAGTCTCTAACAATTCTCTTTATGCTTCTATGAGGTTGATGAATCACATTGGGTCTCTAACAATTCTCTTTGTGGGTTCACGCTAAGCAAGTTTTTTTTCTTGGTGAACTTGTGAGCTGTTGTGTATAGGTTCCGTTGGGGACTTATGAGCAGGTTTTGAATAGGTTCCATTGGGGACTTGTGAGAAGGTTTTGGATAGGTTCTAGTGGGGACTTGTGAGCATATTTGGACAGGTCCTAGCAGAGGACTTGTGAGCTAATATTGATAGTTCTATCAAAGAACTTGAGGATAGAGGTACATTGGTTCTATCAGAGAACCTGAGGATAGATTTGGCAAGTCTTTGATAAGGCTTGTGGATAGAGGATTGATTTGTTCAAGAGTTGGAAAAATTTTACAGACAGAGGAATATTTGTACTAGACCGACTGACTATGTTTGATACAGGTTGATGAGCTGCTGTGGATGTGATCATAGAAGGCAGAGGTCTCTTAGGCTAAGCATTGAGGATAGGAGGTCTTCGATGGAAAGGAGTTCCACATGCTGGAAAGAGGTAGAGATAGTTGATCTTCTGAGGGATCATATCTAGAGTAGAGGGGAAGGTATCTCCTTTGAGCAGAGGCTCATAAATTCAAATTGGGGAAAAGTTTCTCCTTTGGGCAGAGGCTCATAAATTCAGATTTGGGGAAGGTATCTCGTTTGGGCAGAGGCTCATAAATTCAGATTGGGGGAAGGTATCTCCTTTGAGACGAGGCTCATAAACATTGTAATTGGGAAGGTTTACCAAAGAACTTTGAGATAACTTTTAGAGAAAAGTTTTGTGGACGTAGCCTAGGCATTCTGGGTGAACCACGTTAAAATTGGTGTCACTTTGTGGATTATTTTGTGCATTGCTTTGGGTATATTGCTTTACTATTTTTAAGTATAAAGGAAAAAGTAAATAGAGGTCTTATACTATTCACCCCCCCATCTCAGTATAAGCGTGTGTTCTTCACATAAAAATATTTCTTAGGAATAAATCAAATCTTACCCTGAAGACATAAGGGAGACAAAATAGGACCATATTATCTCTTTTTTTTTTTAAATTGACACAACATATTTAAACAAAATAAAAAGAGAAAAATGTACATATATACATACTTGAACCTTGATAGCTTTAGTGGTGGTAATTCTTCAGATGAAGACCATCCATTTATCGAAGATAATAGGTATTAACAAAATTTACCCTTGAGATATGGAATGGGCCCTCCCATATCACCTCAAAATTATGGTTCTTTCCATGTTTTACCTTATCTAAGTTCCACTTCAACACCAGTCACCGACTTTAAATGCCCTTTCGAATATCTTTTTATCGAACCACTTTTGTGTTGTTTTGGCATGCTCCATGAAAGCATTATACACTTTTTCTCTTTATTCTTCAATATGTAAGAGTTCTGCTAATATTGCACTCATGGATAAATCTCATCATCCTCACTGCTAAGCAAATTCAAAGTTTGACGGATCAAAAGTGCAATATGAGTCGACAAAACTGCCTCCTTGCCATACACTAGAGAATAAGGAAAAGTTTTAATTGACTTCTTCATTAATATACGATATGCCCATAGAGCTTGGTCTAGCAGTAGGTTTCAACATATCTTATTACTCCCAAGTGTTCTTTTCAGAGATGCTTGGTTCAGATTGAAAAAATCCACACATAGACGAATATCTCCATTCTTATTCCAAACTGGAACCAATTTCTCCATCCAAGTCAAGTGCTTGATAGGGTAAATTATTTTTGCCTCCAAAATTTTTAGCAGCTCTAATTTCATGAGAACCTTAATTTTTAGATTAATAGGCCTCTGCTTCTGTTGAAAAGGCTTCACTCCTTCCTGCAACTCAATGGTGTGTTGGATTAAATCTTTTTCATATCCTTTCAGGTCATGATAGCTCCATGTAAAAATGTCAAGGAACTCATAGCATAGCTCTTTAATTCCTTCAAGGTCACCCAGAGAACAATTTATCCCAACTTTGATGACTTTGTCAAGTTCTAGCTTTAGCTCTATGTATTCCTTTTCATCCACCTTGATTCAGTGCTTTTTCACTCTATAATTTTGATCAAAGAGACTTTGTAATGTAATCAATCCTTTTAGAATATGATTATTTATGAGCTGGATCAAGCCTTTAGCTTCATCTTCACCCAACATTAATCCTTTCATACTACAAGCTTATTTAATTAGAAAGTTTACAATTTATTCATAATTATCAAATACTTTCTAGTATATGTTCTTGATAGGAACTGAAGATCTATAAATTAACCTTACAATATTAGGGTTTCACACCACAATCTCAATAGGAAAGAAATTTGCACCAAGGGATTCCAGGAGATTTGCATGCTTATTTAATTCTCATTAAATTACTTAACATTTAATGTATCAAAATATTCAAAATTTTCCATACCTTATTGTGATATAACTTCAGGTAGTGCTGCTTTAAAATGCACTTGATGGTCACCTGGTTGACAATCAACTCAAAATCACCAAAAATATGCAATTGTTGAATCCTAAGCTTCTCTAATTTCTTTAAGCCCAAGCATAATGCTTCGTATTCAACAATATTATTTGTACAACTCTAGGTCAATCAATATGAATAGGATTTTTGGATTCCTGAAGGAGATATGAAAACTACTCTGGCTCCGGAACCATTCTTGCATTGTACACCATCGAAGTACATCTTCCACAATAGGTCAGAGGTGAAACTTAGACCATTAACAACTTTTGCATCACTCTCATCTAGCTTAGTGATGGTATAGTAGTCGATATCTATTTCCATCATAACATTAATGTTGAGCATAGAAAACTTGTCATCCAACTGAAGCTCATCTAAAGCTTCCTCTATCAGGTCCATCTCCTCCAGCTCTTTAGTTACCTGGTTCATTGAACTTACAACATTTTCTTCATATTCAATATTTTTGATATGATATGTGGATAGATTTTCATTATAGATATGTATTATCTTCCATTTGAATGGAATCTCCAAGTGAGAATAGTCCAATGACAAGTAACCTCCCAAATTGATCGTAAATTCTCTAGATAGACACATACTGAAGTATGGTTCCAAGTCTACCACAATGAATTTTTGTATAAAAATAATCTATGACATGTTGTACAGAACAATTGGGATATACTTTATTACTCCTACTATCTTGATAGGAGTACCATCCAACTGTAAAACACTGAGGCTACTTCTTGTGTGCTCCATTACCATGGATTCGCACACTACCTTTGGCATGATAGTCATTACTACACTATATTAAATTATGATATTGTCTACTATCCATACCTCCATCCTGAGAGACAGATAGAATCTGGGAGGTCTATTTTTCCCAGTGGTTGAAGTGGGTAAAGTCCGGGAAAACACTGTCTGAGCAAGATTTTTCTTTTTATCCTTCATGAATTTTAATAATTTTTGCAATAGATATACTTGTCTAGGTAGCTGTAACACATCGTAGAGACTCACCTTTGTAGGAATTCTCTTTAGTTATTCAAAAATATTATACAAATGCGTATTGGGCTCCTTTGATTCACCAAAAAATTCATATCTACTCTGGTACTAATGGGTAGCCTCCACTCTCTAACTCTTGGTCAAATATGGGTACTTTATATTTTTCTTTGCCTATTCTTTTGTTTTGGTCTGCACTTGTGTTGTGGAAGGTTACAAAGTTGAAGCTTTAACTTGCATTATATCCTTTGATGGGGTAGGCAAAATGTCTTTCAATAAAAGAGGTTCATCTACTTTAGGTGCTTGCACAGGCACTTTTGCTTGAGGCTACCATTTTTCATTCTATATCTTTTGTTTGGTAGGTACCTTCAATGGCTCCATTTTAGTCAAATCTACAATGATAGGTTTCTTTCCTAATATTGTGAGAACTAAAACTTGCTCAACATATGGGACCATAAAGTTGTGATCAATTTTTGAGATCATATTGACTTGACCATGAATAGCACTTTTTGCTAGTATTTTTACATAGTTCAAATGAACCATGCAGGTATCTTCGCCATGAGGGTCATTGCAGGTAGAGAACCAATACATTCACTTGATGTACTTGCTTCTTCATTAACCAATATAATTGTGTTCTTCTCAACACCCCTGCTAGTTGAAGCTGCTTGCTCTCTAGTAATAGATGGATTTTGAAATCTTCTTAGTCAAAAATTTGCTTCAACTTGTTTCTTCTTAATAGTTGTGGTTTCATTTGATATCATCCTTACTACCGAATTAACAAATCGTAACTCCTTCAACACTTTATATTGTAGATCAGGATTTTAGGGCACTGGTAGAGCTGGTAATGACAATGGAATAGGCAGGGTTGGTAGTGTTGGAAATGGTCTTGGGGCTGGTAACTATGGAACAACTAGAGCAAAGAGTTATGAAATTGGAACTAATGCAATTTAAGGCAGACTTGAGCTCCACGATGTAACATGACACATAGAAGGCATGGGTTGTGAAAATGCACTAGAATTTAGATGTTGTGGGATATCAGGTTGAATAGGCATAGTTGCCTTTGGAGGCAACTTACCTATGGCAATAAAATTTTCTTTGGCCTTTTGAGCTTGCGTATATAGATATGGAAATATATTGACATTGTCTTGTTGGACCGCTATACCAATATCGGAATTGAAAGGTCAAAGATAGTAAAATGTAGCTTGTTCATAGGTCATCCGGAGATCATAGAGGACTCTTTTCCAACTTCAAGTGAACCTCAAATTGAAATCTACTATATCCCCCTATGAATATCTTTGGATGTTTATGAATTGATGCAGTAAGGAAAAAGGATCAGCTTGCTCATGGAAATTCTTAATCAACAATTCTACCAACTGGTCCCATGTGGTGAAAGTAGTAGGTGGCAAGGATCGGTACCAATACAATAATTTTCCTTTGAGGGACAACACGAGCAACCTTACTATAATGTATTCATCTGCAATGTTGTGTATTATCACCAAAGAATCCACATCTTGGATGTGTTTGCAAGTAGTCTTACTCGTACCATCATAAGTAGGTAAAGCCTTCAATGCTTCTTAAGGAACTAGGTTTTGAGATTGTAAATTTAAAGATCCAGAGCTATTCCATACTAGAAACTACCTTGGTGGTGGTTTCTATGGTGGCATATTTTAAGCCATATGGATTGGTGTGTGTGGTTGGGAAGGTGTAAAACTAGTAGTTGTACTAGCAAGACTTTTAGGAATAGAAAACACACCAGCTAATTGAGAGGATTTTATAGTGGATGGGACAATCAGAGGAACTAACCTAGGGTATTCTCCTAGCTCTTGGATATCAAGTTCATAAAATTCAATAGGATATTCAAAATTCTTGACCTTTGATCTCGTAATCATGAAGAAAGATTTCACTCACTTCATACTATTAAAAGTAGAACCTATTGAAAGTCCCACCGGGTGTGCCAAAAATTGTTGGTCACAAATTTGCCTAGTTACAAAGTCTATCCCTTGTACGCCCTAGACCCAGCCAACATTGAAAGGCCAAAGGAAAGAAATGTCCTCTAGGCCAATCTCCAGAGAGGGCTGGCTTCCTTACTAATCCTACACTAGGTATAATTTTAGAGAAACCAAAAAGAAATTAAAAATTATGAAAAGAGATGGTAAATATGGATATAAGCCAAAAGAATAGGATGGGGATAGACTAAAAGTAAAATTTCCACGAAGCGACTAGCAACATTCAACATAAAACACAAGCATAAAAACCTCTAATAATTATGTAATAAAATAACCCTTAGAGTGCATTTTAGTGTTCACTCTCACACAAGAAAATACTAAATTCAAAAGCAGAATTCACTCATAGCAAATAATGGGAATAAAACCTTCAGAAATCACATGCAGAAAACTATCAAGTGCAAAATCGTTCGAAGAACCAAAAGTCGTGTTGTTTCTATTAATGTAGAAAACTTGGAGTATTTTTCTACAGAGTGTCCATCCTTCCATCCTTTACAGTAAAAAATACTTATAGCACCCTAAAATTTTCTCAGTTAAACCTTAGTAAAAAGATAAAAATTTGAATTTTAACTCCAAACCGCTCGTTACCCGCTCCCCTTGTTTTTCATGCCATTTTTAGGATTTGTTTTTACCGTTGGACGATATCATCGCTGATCAGATGAAATCATCCTAGATCTAATGAATTTGTCTAGAACAGAACATCCAGACGATTTCGTCCCAAAATCAAATTTTCATAATTAGCTTCTATTTCAACAGCTTCTCTAACCTGGGCAGAAAGCATGTCTGCATAGTTAGAGTCTCCCCCATTGGAGATCTCCCAAATTGGGATGATCTCCAACCTCCTAACCTTTCCCTAATCCTATATAAACTAGGATTTTCTTAGTTTATCCCCCTAAACCCCCTAACTGATTGATTTCCCTACAAATTTAGCTTTTCGTGCATTAGAACACCTTCGTACCATTGTTTGCATTGTGTATTTCAAGTTTTCTTGTAGGAATTTTACTGTTTTTTAGCCAGAGCAAGCTCGAATTATCGTAGGCGATTCCAGACGATTTTGGATGATCCTATTGCAGATCGACGATGATCTCATACGATTGGAGGTGATCTCGACTACAGTACATATTAGGGGAAATCAGAGCCTGAAGTTTACATTTCTTTATCTTCTCTCTTCATTTCTTTATGCATTAACTTAGTTTATTCTATTTTTGCATCCTGGAGTTCACCTCATTTAGCATAGATGCATGATAAAGTTAAAACAAATCATTAAATTAATCATTTCTTTTAATTGTTATCTTAATATATTATTTAAGCAAGTTTACTACTATTTCTATCATTTCCCCTTGCTTTTGCAGTTGCATTTTTTGTTTTTGGTATCTGTTTTTGTGATTACAAGTTTTTGATGAATTCTTCTGACGAATTCATCAGATCGACGATGATCTCGTCTGATCTCAGATGATCGACTGTGATTTGAGATGATTATGTGCAATTGCAGATGATTATGTAATATTTGAGATGATCTGGACTTCTACAAACCTTAGACTCTTCATCAAACATCCGAAATCAGGTATATTATGTCTTATTTAGCATACTTTCTATGTTTAGCACTTATTCATGTTTTTTGTATCCATATAAATCAGCATTGGCATATAGAATAGCTCAGATTCATCTTGGCCAAACATAGGAATTGAATGATTAAAGTACAAAATGAACACATCAAACCTATTCTCAACCTAGGCATGGAAAGTTCCACTCAAAAGTTTCTTGGTGAACCCATCATCCATAAAAAATTCACCCTTATACCCCTCCCCGAGAGGCGTGACCTTCACAGGGCCTCTCAGTCCAAGGTATTGTCCATACTTCTCGCATCCCCCTTCCAGGTGCAGATCCTATAGCCTGAAGGCAAGGATGCAAAAAATTTGGAGCGATACATTTTGGTGAACTCGTGAAAATCTAAAAAAACCTTTTGAAAAAAAACAAAAAAGAATAAATAAATAAATGCATTTAGAATCATCAGACAAACAATTAAAATTGCATATCATATTTATATGGTAGATTATAATAAAAGACGAGTTGTCACCATTAATGTTGAAAATCAATTAATAGCCATAGAGATTACTTCTGTACTTAGAGTACCTCAAACAAATAGGGTTCAACCTTTGTGGGATGAACTTGATAGGAGATTGGGTATCATTGAATCTAGGTCGACAGAACTTAGGCAAATTAAGAGGTTTGTCCTAGATAGAATCCTAGATCCTAATCAGGTGACTTTGTACCATGAAATTCATAGAGCTTGCCATAGGTGGTTAGCCAATAGAAGAGCACTTGTGTCTTCAGAATTGTATACCTTTGAGGAATACCTTGAGGTAGTATATCATTTTATAGCTCGTATAAAGGATCAATAAGTCGTTCTTACAGATAGAAAGAGATGGAATAGAGTTCCTAGAGCTGTGTTATATCGAGAGTATTGCCATGAGCTCTATTTTTACAAGCTAGAGTCAGAAGTAGATCACATTACCATATCATACTTTGTCAAATTCTTGAAAAACCATTTCCAATTTGAAGAGGAGCATTTCATGACTCCTGATGAACTTGATCCTATTAATGATATCCATAAACTATTTATAGAAAACTAAGTCATTCTTTTATTATTATTTCTTGCATTTAGTATGTTGTTTGTTGTCTTTATAATATTATTATAAAAACATAAAAAAACAAAAATATAAAAAAAATTAAAACATTTTTTTAAGTATTATAGTAGGTATATAATTAAAATATATACCTCCCAAACTTGTCACGGATATATATCTATATATATATATATATATATATATATTTGCTAAAATATAAGTTTAAGCATAATTACTAGACTTAGGAATGGAAAACAGACTAAAGTAGAAGAATATTGGTTAGGAAAACTAGTAAATAAACCATATGTCCTTCCTGAAGACCCAATTCAGGAAGAAGGAACCATAGACCAACAAGAAGAAGAGTTTGCTGAAGGAAATGAACAAATAGAAACTGTTAGAGAGGAAGGATCCTCATCCCCTAAAATGTCTCCGGAAGGAGCTGTTACTTTCGAGAACATGGAACATTTTTGGAAGTTCCTCAATACTAATATTGGCGCTCTTAATAGAGCAGTCCATATGGACAAGGATCAAATTAGTGACACTCAAGAAACCCTAGAAGAAATATATCACACACACACTAATCCCTTGTCCTTCATTGATCAATAAAGTGATCAAGCTGGACCATCCAATTTGGATATGGCCGCTATAATCCAGAACATGCAACAACAACAGGTTACCCAACCACCTAGAGTGCCTGTTACCAAGCCTAGAGTTATTCCCACACAAAATAAACCTTCATTCACTGCTCTATTTCACCAAGTTATTGATCAACATACCTCAAATCAACAAAATCCCAAAATAAAACCAAACACCAATTTCCAACAATTTGGGATACAACATAATGCTACTACAAATCTTCTTCATAATACTCTCCCTACCAACCATTTGCATAATAGCAATATAGCATCTAATCCTTACATCATGCCATCATATGCTCAAATACCACCAAACCAATATGGTGGAAAAACTAGTAATTTGGAAGCCATGGTGAAACAGTTAGTCTCCCGCATGGACCAGATAGATCCCTACCATCCCTCGTACAATTATCAAGAGATGTGTAGTAAGCCTTTAGATCCTATAGTTGTAGCACAACCATATCCTAAACACTTTCCTATGCTCGTCCAACCTATATACAAAGGAATCGAAGATCCCATAGAGCATCTTCATATGTTTAGGATAGCATGTCATGATATATCACATGATGACTTGTTATTACTAAAAATATTCCCAAAAAATTTAGGAGGAATGGCATTGGAGTGGTATTATCAATTACCCACTCATTATTTGAGGAATTTTGAAGAAATAGCCGAGTCTTTTTTTCATCAATTTAGTGCCTAAATCGAAAGGCATGTCACCATTAAAGATTTGTACAACTTAAAACAAGACAAACATGAATGTTTTTCTGATTTCCTAGCTTGGTGGAGATAGTTGATAGGAAAATTACACTTTGTGTTACCTTATCGAGAAATGTTGGATATCTTTATCAATAATTTACAAGAACAACTATCCTATGAGTTATCAACTGCTACCTTGACCACCTTCGATCAAGCTATAGACATAGCTCGAAGAGTGGAAGATGCTCTCATTAGGAGAGGTCAGCTTAAAAAAAAAAGATGATGAGAAAACATCCAAAAATCAATATAAAAATAAACAAGTTGTGGGTGATGGAGTCATTGATAGTAGAAATATTGCTACTGTTAATACTAAGAAGAAAACGAAGAAGTTTATATTGAAACCTATTGATAAACCACCTCAAGAATTTACTAGGTTAAATAAACCTCTATCCACCATTCTATCACAATTATTAGAATGAGGTTTGATCCAATTACCAGCTATCTGGGAACCTGATCCAACTATACCCAGATACAGAGCTGATTTACACTGTGATTTCCATAGAGGACCTGGACACACTACCAAATCTTGTAAAATATTAAAACATAAAATATAAAACTTAATTGATAATAATGAGAGGGAGGTGCAAGCCTTTCAACCTAAACAAAATCCTCCTAATAATGCTCAAAAGAACATCCCCCAAAATTAGAATAAAAATGCCAATCAATCATTAGACATATTTCAACATCCTCTACCAAACTATGGTAAAGAGGTGGCTAATCAAATTGAGCATCATAATTTTCCCCCTCCTACCCGATATGTAGGGAATATTAGTGGACACTCACCTGCTCATGATCTACAAATATTTGACACAACTTTATCCATGGTTATGACCAGACCTCTATATAACATTCAAAAACCTAATCTTAGTGATATAGAGTACGATACTAAAAGTGACATGGAAATTTCCTCAAATCAGTCGAATAGTTCTAAAGATGAATCAGACCCTATTCAACCTATCACAAGTTCTATGGTTCCAGAAGAACCATTTCCAAGAAGAGTCACTACTCGACCATCGTCTCACCAATTACTTTCTAATGAACAAGACATAAATGCTAGACCAAGACCTATTCATCATCTGCAAAATAATATTGTAGGTACCATCGAAGCTGTTACTCGACAAAAGGCTCAAAATTTTCAACAAGATCAAACTCAAAACGATGGATCAACTCCATTTGTTTTGAAATTTCCTAATAAAGGGAATCATGTGCCTAACGTTCAACCTAAACGTCCTTATAATATTAATGAACAATTATCAAATACTATAGCTAGAATTTCCCTTTTGGACCTTTTAAGATCTTCTCCTACACATAGGGATGAATTAATGCTCACATTAAGCCAAATGATGGCACCACAAAATATTCAACCTAAAGCCATGGCCAATACTATCATAACTCAAGAAGTCGATTGTATTGACTTCCGGGATAGAGATATACCGCAACATAGTTTACATAAGGATAACCCCTTATATATTATTGCCCTAATTGGAGATGTAGCAGTTAAACAAGTCTTGATTGATAATGGTTCATATTTAAACATTTTCACTTTTGAATTCTACCAAATATTTGGGTTTAGAAGTGACGAAATGAAAAGAATTGATATGATCATAAAAGCCTTCAATGATGAAACACAAGAAACATGTGGAGTTATTACTATCCCATTGCAAGTTGGTCCAAGAACCTTATACATGATTGTGTTTATTGTACATTGCCCTACATCATACAATATACTCTTGGGTTGCCCTTGGATCAAAACGATGTGAGTTGTTCCCTCAACTTTACATTAGTGTGTTAAATTTGAATTTAAAAATTAGTTGGTTACCATTCATGGTGATCCCAGACCCTTTGATATGTGTGATTTAGTAGAACCTGTTGGAGTTCAATTTTGCCCTACTCTGTCATCCACACATCCTAATTCTTGTCATCCATCTAAACATGTGAAACACACACCCATAACATCATCTACTTTTTCTCCATCAACTCCACCTCTACATATAGTTCAACCATCTTTCGAACAAACCACATTAGGACCTCAAAAGGATCCTAAACCCACAACCAATGCTTCTTGTTTTAATCCTATAACTTCCATACCTATAGACCCATCCATTGACATCTCTACAACATCTACACCTACCAAAGGCATAATTTCTGCATCAAAAGATGTAGGAAATATTCCTTCTACCTCTTATGCTCTTACTGATGAGCTCTTACCCGATTTATCTAAAATTCTTATATCAAAGCAAACAAATGTTGCTATGCAAGATTCCCTTATTTTAAATAATTTTTTGCCCTCTCCTCGTACCTTGGGTCTCCCACAGCCTATGGGAAGTATTTACCAAGTCGAGAGTTACACTTTTATTTATAAGGGATATGACTGGGGAAGAAGCCTAGAAACATCAAGACACATTATGATGGATATGCTCGATGTTATTTTGCTAATGAGTATATTAAAGCTAAACCTATAATGCTTAAATTGAGATATAAATGGAAAGGTTTGGGACATTTACAAAATGGTATGAAAGAACCTTTTGAGGTAGAACCATGGCCTGCCCGATGTGGTGTGGGCCTATTTCCTAGTAAATGTCAGCCCCTCCCATTTGAGGATGATGACCATCTCATATCTTACCAAGATTATTTGTATAAACATGATGTTTTGCATTTAATGAATAAGCCATTTACATGTAATATGCCATCCATAGTTTACCCTCAGATGATCACTGAATCCGATGATGAGTTGGAGGGATATATCTTCCATGATGTCTCCGTTGAGGAATTGTTACATACCAGATTTTATTTTGATGGCTCTACACCTAGTATAACCCAGCTTGAGGCCATGACTCCTCAAGAAATATTATCCAAGCTAACCTTGGAAGAATTACAAGAATTGGGTGTTTCACTTGCCCCACCTAATTTTGAGAGAGATCTATACATGGAAGTAGAAAACGTCATAAAAATTAACATTGGAACCAAAGATAATCCTCACATAATCAACATTGGATCAGAATTGAGTCAAGAAAAACAAGATAAATACATTGCATTTCTTAAAGAATATGAAGATGTCTTTGCTTGGACATATGAGGATATGCCAGGATTAGACCCTTCTGTAAATATGCATCACCTAGTAGTCCATCCGGATGCTAAACCTATTAAATAGAAACTTAGAAAAATGCATCCTAAAGTGGCCTTACTAGTCAAAGGGGAATTATAAAAACTCCTGAAGGTTATTTTTATACAAGCCATTGATTATGCTGAATGGATCTCGAATGTAGTTCCAGTAACTAAGAAAGAAGCTACCAAAGTCAGGGTGTGCACAGACTTTAGAGATATTAATGTTGCATGCCCTAAAGACAATTTTCCTCTTCCCAACATGGATCAGATCATTGATTTTACTACTGGGAGTGTAATGATATCCTTAATGGACAAATTTTCTGGTTATAATCAGATCAAGATAGCTCTTGAAGATCAAGCTAAAACAACCTTTATTACCCCTTGGGGGACCTTTTTTTGGAAAGTGATGCCATTCGGTTTGAAGAATGTAGGTGCAACATATCAACGAGCCATGACTTATATCTTTCATGATATGATGCATGATATTCTACATGATTATGTAGACGATATTATAGCTCATTCCATCAAAGAAGATGATCATTTAGATGACTTGAGAAAAGTATTTAATCGGTTAAGGGAATATCTTATCCGACTAAATCCAGCTAAAAGTATATTCGAAGTTAAGTCCGGTAAATTATTGGGGGTTATAGTTTCTTTAGGTGGAATTGAAATTGACCCTATCAAGATCGCAGTTATCACTGATATGCCCACACCCACAAATATATCTAAATTACAAAGTCTACAAGGTAAGCTTCATGCTATTTGTCGCTTCATCGATAAGTTGGCGGATAAAACCGGCCCCTTTCTTAAGCTTCTTAAGAAATATGTCTCTTTTCATTGGGACAACGAATGTCAGGAAGCATTTGAAATCCTCAAACAATATCTCCTTAACCCACCTGTGCTTTCACCACCTAGATCTGATCTCCCATTTATCTTGTATATTTCTACTTTAGATCTTGCCTTAGGAGCTATGTTAGCTCAACTTGACGATGATAAAAAAGAACGTGCTAATTATTACATTAGCTAAACCTTAATTAGTTTTGAAACCTACTACACAACATTAGAGAATTTATGCCTCGCAGTCATATTTTATACACAAAAATTATGCCATTATATGCTCAGTCAGAAAACATATGTTATTGCTAAATTCGATCCTTTGCGGTATCTCATGAGTCGACCTTATTTATCTGGTCGTACAAAAAACTAGGTTCTTGCGCTAAGCGAGTTTGAACTCACGTTTATAAGATAGAAGTCCGTTAAGGGTCAAGTCATAGCAGATCAATTAGCTGTTGCACCCTTAGAGTCTACCCATCCCCTCATCATTGAGTTTCCTGATGAATGCCTTACAATAGAGGCAAACCATCCAGAGCAATGGTCCCTATACTTTGACGGAGCCCGATGCATGAGTGGGACTGGTGTAGGTATTATTTTAATATCTTCGCAAAAACATCTTATACCTATGTCCTTTAAATTAATGTTTGCTTGTACTAATAACACTACTAAATATGAGGCTCTGATCCTTGGATTACGAGATGCCTTGGCACTGAAAATTAAAAATTTATTATTTTTTGATGATTCTCAACTCGTCATAAATTAAATCAATGATGTTTATCAGACCAGAGATGATAAATTGTGCCCATATAAAGCATATGTTGTAAAATTGTTATCTTTATTTGATCAAGTTACCTTGGAAGCTATTCCTCGGACTAGCAATCGTGCAGTTGACGCTATGGCTGCAGCTGCATCCCTTTTGCCCTTAGATGACGAATATTCTACCATAATTATTCGTCGACTCCAGGAACCCGCTTCAAATAAATCATGCTTAGAACCTTTGGATGTGTTTCTAATCAACGAAACTACTCCCGAACCTTGGTACACTGATATATTTAATTTTCTTCAAAATGGGACCTTCCCTGAAGGTTGTAATAACAACCAGCACCGATTATTACGTAGACGAGCAAGTCACTTCATAATTATTAGCAATATGTTTGAATCTAGAAGAATCTAGATCAGCTTTGAGTGAAGCCCATGATGGATCTTGTGGGGGACATTTTAGTGGTAGCACCATTGCTAAGAAACTCCTTAGGATAGGATATTTTTGGCCTACCATGGAGAATGATGCACATGATTATGTGCAATATTGTGACAAGTACCAAAAACATGCTGACCTTGTCCATGCGCCTACACAAGAACTGTAGGCTATTTCATATCCTTGGCCCTTTTCAAAATGGGGCTTAGACATCATTGGAAAAATAAACCCTGTGTCATCTGATGGACACAAATTCATCATAACCACCACCGAGTATTTCATGAAGTGGTTTGAAGCTATGCCCTTAGCTTCTTGCACTGGAACCCAAGTCTTCAAATTTATTTTTAATCAAATTATTTGTAGGTTCAGAATTCTTGCAAATCTCATCTCAGATAATGGAACTTGTTTCAAAAATAAAGATGTCAAAAAGTTATGTCACAAATATAAAATTCAACATCGTTGGTCCACTCCCTATTATCCTTAGGGTAATGGCCAAGCAAAAGCATCTAATAAAAAATTAATCAAAATCCTCAAAATATTGGTCAATAAATATGGCCGATATTGGCACATTCAACTATATCCTGCTTTGTGGGCTTATCGAACTAGCATTCGCACTCCCACGGGCACTTCACCTTTTGTTTTGGTTTATGGCACTGAAGCTATTTTTCCCTTTGAATTATAAGTTCCTTATTTGGCTCTACTACTTCAAGATACTGAAGTAGGAGATGAATATCATGCTGGCAGACTTAGTCAGTTGGAATTCCTAGATGAGAAGCACATAAATGCTTTGGAACATCTTCGAGCCTACCAAAACAAGCTCAAGCGAGCATACCTCAAGAAAGTTCATCATCGATCCTTTGAGATCGGCGACCTTGTCTTAAAAGAAAATAAAAAAAATACTAATGCAACTAAAGACCTTAAAGGTAAATTCGAGCTCAACTGTCTTGGACCGTATATCATCACTGCTAAATTTGGATCGGTAGCATACCGATTATCTACCTTAGATGGTAAAGATCTTAAAGAACCTATGAACATTATGCATCTTAAGCACTATTATGCATAAATTTGGTCATTTCATCATTTTATATATTGTTGTTTTGCATATTGTTTCATTTTCGTCATCCATATAAAAATTTCAAAAACAATAATAGTATTTATTCTTTCCATTCATAAATTAAAATCAAAATATAAAATCATCAAAATCATCAAAATCTTCAAGAAACATCTTTTATTTTCATACCTATCAATTCTTGAAGTCTTGCAGGTATATTTTCAATTATTTTGGATAAATTAGCATTTATTTGGAATCCTGCAATTTCACACTCACATGCATAAATATCTTGATTTTATTTGGTATGATTATTAATCTCTCTTATATCAAAGTCCACATTTGAATTAAATAAAGTTTTGAGCATAGAGAACTGATCTTGTTATTTACTTGAACCAAGCATATCTTTTCACATTAAAATGATTTCATTGCAAATTCAATATGATGCTACATAGTAGAAATGGTTTCTTGAGCGAAAAGTTTCCCCTGCTATCCTATCATGCACATGGTCTAGAATCTTTGAGAATTGACAAAAGGACAAGCTCACCCATGGCCAAAATAAAAATCCCTTGGTCTATAGCTAATCCGAGCAAGTATCCCTAGCATAGGAAGAAAAAGAAAAGTCAAAGAAAATGAGAAAAAGAAAATATCATTTTGTACCATCATAGCAATATTTCAGCGTTATCTCAGTTCCAAGCAAAAATACAAAAAAAAAAAAAAAAAAAGCAAAAGAGAAAAGAAAAATACAAAAAGCAATAAAATCCCTTTCCCTACCCCTTGAAAAGAAAAGAAGGGTGAATGAGCTTGAATCCTTGGAATTCTCAATTATTCTAAAACTGTGAGGTAAGCCCCATAACAGGCGGTTTGTGCCCAACCCGCTTGACCTTGGGTAATTCCTAGCGTGGTGATATGTCTATCACATTAGCAACCTTTTGTATAGACCTATGTCGGATTATGGATTAGCTAGCTCTTGATGACCCGACTTACATAGTAGTCTGGTACGGTTACATGCATATAAATCATGGTCAACAAACACTCAGTTGGTTAATTCAAATTACTTGTATCAAATTATCTTGCTCAAAATTGGTAAATAAACAATACAATTGCACACACATTTGTATTTGAGATACTTTGTATCATTATGATAGATCAAGATCAGCAATGAACTCACATCTGCACATGGGGTTCCTGTTAGTCTCACAATGACACTGAGAGGGGGGGTGAATCAGTGTGGCTCTTTAAAACTTAAAAACTTCAACTCTTAAAGCCAAAACAATGAAAGCTTAAAACCACATAAAGCAAATATAACAAGAGAGCATTCCACAACACACGATGTAACGAGGTTCACCAATTTGGCTACTCCTCAAAATGACTGCTTGGACTCCCGTCCAAATCCAGCCTTTGCAAAATACCAATTTTACAATCAATTTACCAGCACCCACTGGAAGGAGCACCAACCCCTGATTTATCTGCACCAACAGAAAGGAGCACCAACCCCTGATTTATCTACACCAACAGAAAGGAGCACCAACCCCTGATTCCAAGCACCAACTTGGACTACAATTTTGAAACTATAAGATTGACATAAAAATGCCTTCGCTTATACAAGACCCTAACTGGTCTATTGCTAACCCAACCTCTCTCGCTATTCACCAAAACACCACACACACTTACGGCTCTGCTTGCTGCACTTTTACGGCCCTCTTATAGCCCTCTTGTTGCACTTCTTACTGCACTCTTACAGCTCTCTCGGCTCTACTTAACGCTCTCTTACGACACTCTTCCAACCCTCTTTTCGTAGCACTTTTTCACTCTTTTCAGCAATACTAATTCTCCACGCAGACCTCCTTTTATAACAAAGTTTTGACTTTTCTCTGTAACTGCACCTGTAACTATCGTACTGACTTCAGTTAGCTCTTCCTATTTTAGCTGCATGATTTTCTTCTGTAACTGCACCTATGAATGTCGTACTATCTTCAATTAGCTCTTCGTATTTTAGCTACATGATTTTCTTCTATAATTGCACCTATAGTATGAACTATCGTACCGACTTCAGTTAGCTCTTCTTATTTTAGCTACATGATTTTCTTCTATAACGGCCCTTGTAACTGCCGTATAGACTTTAGTTAACTATCACATATCTTATTTCGGCTGGGTTCTCTTCTTAGCTCGTGCCAAAATGACCTGTCACAAAATCATGACACTTCTGCCTCTTTGTCCTCTTCTCGGACTTGTACCCGCAAAAACACATGTCGCGATATCGCGACACTTCTATCTTCTTACTTTCTCTTCTCCTTTGAACCCGCCAAAAAGACATGTCGCGATATCGTGACACTTTTTCCTTCTTACTCTTCCTCTTTACTTTTGTCGCGATATCGCGACACTTCTGCCTTCTTACTTTCTCTCTCCTCCTTTAGTCGCAAAAATGTGACATGTCGCGATATCGCGACACTTTTTCTCCTTTGCTCTTTCTCTTGCCTTCGGGTTGCAAAACCCGACATGTCGCGATATCGCGACACTTTTTCTTTCGGACTCTCTCTCCTGCAATATGTCGCGAAATCATGACACTTTTTCTTTCGTACTATCTCTCTTGCAATATGTCACGAAATCGTGACACTTTTTCTTTCGGACTCTCTCTCCTGCAATATGTCACGAAATCGCGACACTTTTTCTTTCGTACAATCTCTCTTGCAATATGTCACGAAATCGTGACACTTTTTCTTTCGGACTCTCTCTCCTGCAATATGTCGCGAAATCGTGACACTTTTTCTACTTGCCTTTCTCTCTTCCAACATGTCGCGAAATCGTGACAGTTTTTCTTGCTTGCGCTTTCTCTTCGAACATGTCACGAAATCGTGATAGTTTTTCTTGCTTGCGCTTTCTCTCCGAACATGTCACGAAATCGTGATAGTTTTTCTTTCTTCTCAACATGTCGCGATATCGCGACAGTTTTTCTTTCTTTTCTCTTCGAACATGTCGCGATATCGTGATAGTTTTTCTTTCTTCTCAACATGTCGCGATATCGCGACAGTTTTTCTTTCTTGCTCAACATGTCGCGATATCGCGACAGTTTTTCTTTCTTGCTCAACATGTCATGATATCGCGACAATTTTCTTCCTTGTGATTTTCTTTTGATTTTTAGCATATGGGATTTTGGTTTTTTTTTTTTTTCTGTACATGTCAAGAACTTTAACTCTGATTTTTCTTCCTTGTGATTTTCTTTTGATTTTTAGCATATGGGCCACTTCGATCTTTTGGAAAATCACTGTACATACTCTGAAGAACCTCTTAACTCCTGTTCACTGCATCAACCGATCTGTCTGACTGTGTTGACAACAATGACAATACTGTTGCTGCACCTTGCTCAACAATCTCCCCCTTTGGAATTGTTGGCAACACATGTGCAATTCCCTGTAATTCTTCTCCCCCTTTGACAATAATACCAAAGGGCTGCTGCAGACTCCCCCTGAGTCCATGCACAACATTCTCAGGCACAAATTATTACAGTTAGAAAAAATTACAAACATGAGCAAAAAGATAATCAAATATATAAATGCTCCCCCTGAGAATGTGGTCTCGATAGCTAGTCAGTTCTTGGGAAGCGTGACCACTCCCAATTTATTGCGAAGGTACTCAAAAATTTCTTTGGGCAGCGGTTTTGTGAAGATATCCGCTACTTGCTCTGTAGTTGGGACAAAATCCAACTTTACCTCACCTTTCGCAACTTTCTCCTTCAGAAAGTGATATCGGATAGCAATATGTTTTGTGCGAGAATGCATAACCGGATTCTTTGAGATGTTAATGGCACTGGTGTTATCACACTTAACTGAAATTGGCTCACTGAAGTTAATGCCAAGATCTTTCAGGGTTTGTTTCATCCATAAGACCTGCGTACAACACGTAGTTGCTGCAATATATTCTGCCTCTGCTATGGATAAAGAGACTGACTCTTGTTTCTTACTGTGCCATGCAACCAACCTATCTCCAAGATAGAATGCACCTCCACTGGTACTCTTTCTGTCATCGACACATCCTGCCCAATCTGCATCTGAATACATAATAAGGGTGAAGTCCTTACCTTTCGGATACCATAACCCATACTCCATAGTACCCTTCAGATACCGAAGAATCCTCTTCACTGTTGTCACATGAGTCTCCTTGGGACTCGCCTGAAATCGTGCTACCATGCAAACTCGCTCGCAAGATATCTGGTCCGGTAGTCGTCAAATACGGTAGGCTCCCAATCATAGATCTGTACATGGTTTGATCAACATCTGGAGATTTGTCATCCTTGCTCAACTTGCAACCTTTCGTCATGGGAGTGCTAACGAGCTTACAATCCTCCATTGTGAACTTTTTTAGCATCTCTTTCACATATTTAACTTGAGAAATAAATATGCCCTTCTCATTTTGAATAACTTGCAGTCCGAGAAAATATGAAAGTTCACCAATCATTGACATTTCAAATTCTTTCTGCATCTTAATTGCTAAATCTTTACATGAATCATCATTGCTGCTACCAAAAATGATATCATCTACGTATACAACAAGGACAATGAGATGGCCATTCTCTATTTTGACATACAAATTGCTATCTACCATACCTTTTTTGAACCCTTGTTGAGTAAGATAGTTGTCTAGCCTTGCATACCATGCTCTGGGTGCCTGTTTCAAGCCATACAATGCTTTCTTCAACTTGCAGACGAAGTTGGGATTATCACCGAGTTGGAAACCATCTCGGCTGCTCAATATAGACCTCTTCTTCAAGTTTTCCATTCAGAAATGCTGATTTCACGTCCATTTGATAAACTTTGAAATTCTTGTGAACTGCTAAAGCCAAAAACATTCTAATTGCCTCTAGTCTAGCCACTGGTGCAAAGGTTTCCTCAAAGTCAATACCTTCAACTTGTGCATAGCCTTTACAGACCAATCTTGCTTTATTCTTGACTATCTATCCATCTTCATTCAATTTGTTTTGAAAAACCCATTTAGTACCGATTATATTTTTATTTGCAGGTCTTGGTACTAACTCCCAGGTTTTGTTTTTCTCGATCTGATCTAATTCTTCATTTATTGCCGTCATCCAACTCTCATCTTTGCTTGCTTCAGCAACGTTTTTGGGCTCAATGTTGGATAATAGAGAGTAGTTACTTACTACTCTTCTTCTTGTCTGAACACCAACTATGGGGTCTCCAATTATTTGCTCTCTAGGATGATTTTTTTGCCAGCTGCTTGTTTTGAATTTCTTGTTTTCTTCCTCTTCTGAATCCCTACTTAAATCATCTGAGTCAATTTTCTGTTTCTTTTCCGTTTCCTTTTCCTCATCTCCTTCAATAACCTCTTCATAAATTGGGTAGTTTTCTTCATAGCTAATTTCTCGTTCCCTACCTTCATCAACTTTAACATCGGCACTCTCCACAATTTTCTTTAGCCTCTTGTTGTAGCATGTGTAGGCTTTGCTTTTTGTCGAATAGCCAAGAAAAATACCTTCATCAGCTCTATCTTCAAACTTACCAAGATTATCTTCAGTTCTTTTGATGTAACACTTGCTGCCAAAAACTTTAAAGTATCTTGTTGTTGCCTTTTTACCGAACCATAGCTCATACGGAGTTTTGCTTTCATGTGTCCTCAACATGCACCTATTTTGGATGTATACCGCAGTATGGACTGCCTCTTTCCAAAATATGTCTGCTATTTTGCTCTCAGTCAACATAGTCCGTGCCATTTCCTGCACTGTCCTGTTCTTTCTTTCTACCACACCATTCTGCTGAGGTGTCCTTGCTCGCTAAAAACTGTCTCCTAATCCCATATTTTTCATAGTACTCTGCAAACTCCTCTGAAATGAACTCTCCTCCTCTATCTGATCTTAAACATTTAATCCTTTTTCCTGTTTGATTCTCAACTTGTTTTTTGAAAATCTTGAACATCTCAAAGGCATCTGATTTAAGCTTCAAAAATAGTACCCATGTCATCCTGGAATAGTCATCTATGCACAACATAAAGTATTTGTCACCATTTATGCTTTGCGTTCTCATGGGTCCACATAAATCAGTATGTATTAGTTCTAAAGGTTTGCTTGTGAAGTACTCTTTTGTTTTAAATGTGGCTCTAGTTTGCTTCCCCTTTTGGCATGAAGCACAAATGCTATTTAATGGTTTGCCAATGGTGGGAATATCTCTCACTACCCCTTTTGAGCTGATTTTTACTAGATTGTCAAAACTGATATGACCGAGCCTCTTGTGCCACAGCCAATTTTCTTCTTCCTGTCCAATCAAGCACGCTCCTTCTGAAGTCTCTGAGAGAGTATACAGGTTGCCAGATGTCCTTGATCCAGTTGCTATCAACTTTCCATAGTTTGTTGTTCTGACTTCACAACCCTGCTTCTTGAAAATTACTTCATGACCTCTGTCACAAATCTGACTTACGCTTAACAAGTTATGCTTCAGACCAATCACAAACAAGACTTCTTTTGACTTGATTTTTCCATCACTGATCTTAACTGATCCTTTGCCAACTATCTTAGCTCCATCATTATTTCCAAATTTTATAGAACCACCTTCATATTTCTGTAACTTCTCAAATTTTTGTTTGTCACCTGTCATATGACTGGAGCATCCACTATCAAGTATCCATGGTGTAGATTTGTTCTGTGCTTTAAATGTTGTCTGTACGATCAAGGATTCCTTTTCTTCCTTGGGTCGCTCCTTTTCTTTCCACTCTAGTTTGATTACAGTTTTGATCACTTGTTTTGACTTTTCTTTGTCAGTAGCCTGTGCATGTTTTTTGGGAAATTTTCTATTTTGTCTCAAACCATTTGGTTGAAATTTTCTTCCCTGATGTTTATTTGCTGCAAATGTACTTCGACAATTTCTTGCAATGTGCCCAAAATTATGACAGTTATAACATTCTACTGCATAATCCATCAACGGTGAAAAAACATTTCTACTTGGTAAAGTTCCTTTGTCCTACATTATACTTGCAATCTGAAATCTTATGTCCATAACCATTGCATTTAAAACAATAACCAGAAAAGTAAATGAGTGAACCTGGGTGATGGTCTTTGCCATTTTGTAGTGGGAGCCACAAATCTTCTTCTCCTTTGATGAGTGACATTGGTGAATCCATCATTGTCAATACTCCTCTCGTGCCTGGCATTATTGCTTTTTTTAGCATGATTCATTTCTTCTTGATCAACCCTGGTCTTATCTTCATTCTTTATGGGTTCTACAGTTATGGCCTTTGATCCATTTGATGATTCTCCTTCGATGAAGCCCAAACCAAATTTGATGCCTGTAGTCCTTTGGTTATTTATAATCTTATCCAACTTTACAGAACTTTCTTCAAGTTTGTGATAACAACTCACTTTTTGATTCATCTCTTCTAGCTGCATCTTTAAACCAACAATCTCTTCTTCTAGCTTGCTGCACTCATCTATTTTCATGGTTAATTGTACTTCGATATCTTTAGATATTTTCTTAGATTCGTCTATCTGTACTTTCAAGCTGGTTATGATTTCATTGGCATCCTCAAACTTTCTTGAAATTTTCTTATTCTTTTTCCTTTCTATACTCAGCTCTTTAAGTGCAGCGATCAGCTCACCTTCCAGATCTACTTCAGCCTCAGCCTCACATTCCTGTTTTTCCTCTATTTTTTCTTCTTCGAATGCCATGAAAAGAGCTTCACCTATTTCTTCTTCAGAGTCCTCACCAGAGCTGTCTTCTGAAGGACTGACATTCTTGGATATGAAACTTTTCTTCTTGAAGTTGCCTTTTCTAAAATTTGGTTTCTTCTTCTAGTCACTTCTTTCTTGGTGTGAACCTTCATCACTTTTGTTTTTCTCATTAAGTGGACATTTAGCTGCAAAGTGCCCAATGCCTCCACAGTTGAAACACTTAAATGGTAGCTTTCCTCTGTATTTTCCTTTTCCCCTTATTAGTTTTCGAACAAAGTTTGCTTCCGTTTCATCTGATGTCTCTTCTTCCTCGGATTCTTGTTTTGCTTTTATATTTTTATGTGCTTTAAAAGCAACTTCTCTATTTGTGGGTTTAGTTTTTCCTATTCTCATCTCATATGCAGTCAAAGAACCATGCATCTCATCCATACTAAAAGTATTTAGATCTTTAGCTTCTTCTATTGCTGAAACTTTAGAATCAAATCTTTGGGGAAGAGATCTTAGTACCTTTTTCACGATGACAGCATCTTCCATTTCCTCGCCGAGTCCTCTAATCGCATTAATGATTCCATTAACTCTCAGCATGTATGCCTCTATGTTTTCATCGTCATTCATTTTTAATGCTTCGAACTGAGCTCGATGCGTTTGTAACTTGGCCTCCTTGATCTTGTCGTCTCCTTCATGAATGCTCCTTAGTTTGTCCCACATGTCTTTTGCCATTTTACAACTCATAATATTTATCAGTTCATTGTCCACTAAACCGCACATGATAGCATTCTTTGCTTTAGAGTTATTCTCAAACAGTTTCTTACCGACAGCATCGGTTGGAGGAGTGATGGATATTGTGTATCCACTGTCTACTGACTCCCAAATGTCATATCCCAAAGCACACAGATATGTCTGCATCCTGAGTCTCCAAAATGCGTAATTAGTTTCGTCAAACAATGGTGCTTTGTTTGATGAGAATCCTTCACCACCTGCCATCGTCTCACTTCCAAGATCACCTTAGCTGATTAAGCTTGTTCAGGAACTTGGCTCTGATACCAATTGTTAGTCTCACAATGACACTGAGAGGGGGGTGAATCAGTGTGGCTCTTTAAAACTTAAAAACTTCAACTCTTAAAGCCAAAACAATGAAAGCTTAAAACCACATAAAGCAAATATAACAAGAGAGCATTCCACAACACACGATGTAACGAGGTTCACCAATTTGGCTACTCCTCAAAATGACTGCTTGGACTCCCGTCCAAATCCAGCCTTTGCAAAATACCAATTTTACAATCAATTTACCAACACCCACTGGAAGGAGCACCAACCCCTGATTTATCTACACCAATAGAAAGGAGCACCAACCCCTGATTTATCTGCACCAATAGAAAGGAGCACCAACCCCTGATTCCAAGCACCAACTTGGACTACAATTTTGAAACTATAAGATTGACATAAAAATGCCTTCGCTTATACAAGACCCTGACTGGTCTATTGCTAACCCAACCTCTCTCGCTATTCACCAAAACACCACACACACTTACGACTCTGCTTGCTACACTTTTATGGCCCTCTTACAGCCCTCTTGCTGCGCTTCTTACTACACTCTTACAACTCTCTCATATCTGCTTAACGCTCTCTTACGACACTCTTCCAACCCTCTTTTCGTAGCACTTTTTCACTTTTTTTAGCAATATAATTCTCCACGTAGACCTCCTTTTATAACAAAGTTTTGACTTTTCTCTATAACTGCACCTGTAACTGTCGTACTAACTTCAGTTAGCTCTTCCTATTTTAGCTGCATGATTTTCTTCTATAACTACACCTGTAACTGTCGTACTGTCTTCAGTTAGCTCTTCGTATTTTAGCTACATGATTTTCTTCTGTAACTGCACCTGTAACTGTCGTACCGACTTCAGTTAGCTCTTCGTATTTTAGCTACATGATTTTCTTCTGTAACTGCACCTGTAACTATCGTACCGACTTCAGTTAACTATCACATATCTTATTTCGGCTGGGTTCTCTTCTTAGCTCGTGCCAAAATGACCTATCACGAAATCGTGACACTTCTGCCTCTTTGTCCTCTTCTCGGACTTGTACCCGCAAAAACACATGTCACGATATCGTGACACTTTCTCCTTCTTACTTTCTCTCTCCTCCTTTAGTCATGAAAATGCGACATATCACGATATCACGACACTTTTTCTTTTGTATTCTTCCTCTTTACTTTTGTCGCGATATCGTGACACTTCTGCCTTCTTACTTTCTCTCTCCTCCTTTAGTCGCGAAAATGCGACATGTCGCGATATCGTGACACTTTTTCTCCTTTGCTCTTTCTCTTGCCTTCGGGTCGCGAAAACCTGACATGTCACGATATCACGACACTTTTTCTTTCGGACTCTCTCTCCTGCAATATGTCGCAAAATCGTGACACTTTTTCTTCCGTACAATCTCTCTTGCAATATGTCGCGAAATCGTGACACTTTTTCTTTTGGACTCTCTCTCCTGCAATATGTCACAAAATCGTGACACTTTTTCTTCCGTACAATCTCTCTTGCAATATGTCATGAAATCGTGACACTTTTTCTTTCGGACTCTCTCTCCTGCAATATGTCGCGAAATCGTGACACTTTTTCTACTTGCCTTTCTCTCTTCCAACATGTCGCGAAATCGTGACAGTTTTTCTTGCTTGCGCTTTCTCTCCGAACATGTCACGAAATCATGATAGTTTTGCTTTCTTGCGCTTTCTCTCCGAACATGTCGCGAAATCATGACAGTTTTTCTTTCTTCTCAACATGTCACGATATCGCGATAGTTTTTCTTTCTTCTCAACATGTCACGATATCACGACAGTTTTTCTTTCTTCTCAACATGTCACGATATCGCGACAGTTTTTCTTTCTTGCTCAACATGTCGCGATATCACGACAGTTTTCTTCCTTGTGATTTTCTTTTGATTTTTAGCATATGGGCCACTTCGATATTTTGGAGAATCACTGTACATACTCTGAAGAACCTCTTAACTCTTGTTCATTTTCTTCCTTGTGATTTTCTTTTGATTTTTAGCATATGGGCCACTTTGATCTTTTGGAGAATCATTGTACATACTCTGAAGAACCTCTTAACTCCTGTTCACTGCATCAACCGATCTGTCTGACTATGTTGACAATAATGACAATACTGTTGCTGCACCTTGCTCAACAGTTCCTTATAAATCTAAATTTTGTCTTTGAGATAATTTAAAATATTTTTGCAACTCTTTTTGGAATAATTTCATCTTCTTATTTAAGAACATCTATTTAGTATAAAAACAATTACATACATTGTTTTCAAAAATCCAAAAATTCTTTCAAACAACATATTCACAATCTAGCAATAAAGTCACATTTATATATTATTTTTTGTTTATCTCAAAATCAAAAATCAATCATGCAATAAAACTAAAATATCAATTTCTTCTTTGGATTTCACGATGATGGTATAATTCTATACATATAATTCTATGCCTAGCATAAACCATTGTTCTAATTTTATTTTCCCATTCATTTTAATTCATAAAAACATATGACTTACATCATTATGTTACATAATTGTGCTTTAAAAAGAACGCAAATTTTTCTATTTCATTTCATTATGTCAACATTCAATTTTGCAATGATGGTATAATTCCTAGGGAATTATTCAAAATTTTATCACACTTAGGAATTTATGCCTAGAAAAAATCATATTTCTTTTAATATCTCATGCATAATATTTTTATGAAAATATGAAAACAAATCATCACCATCATCATTTTTTCATCATCACAACACAAAGTCTTAAGACAGTCTCTTAAGCACTCTTTTACTTTTAGCAATATTTCTATACTAGGATTAGCTTGATGACCTAGTGAGCGGCGACTCCATAAAATCGTCTATAACAGTGACAATGCCCTTTGAAATTATTGTTAGAAGTCCCTTTATTTTGCATCAAAACACACCACCAAAACAACCAATTTGTTCACATCAGATTATTTCATTTAAATTTTATAGCATGACATAAAATTATAATTTATTTCCATCGACATAATTACATGAATAATTAATCAAACAAATCCAAAATTAAAGCATCATACAACATATACACAAGTCATATCATCAAAAAGACCATATATATATCAAAAAAATTTGTACATCATATCACAACTGGATTGGTATGCCACAATCTATACCTTGGCATACTCAATCCTCTCAAAAAATGTATCGAATCCATTCTATAGCAGCTAGCCTCGAGAATCCCTCAATCTCTCAGCCTCATCTCCTCTCTTGCCCTGGTATGGATGAGGTGGTCCCATAGAGGTCCGGGCAGTGTCTCGGGTCCTCTTCGTCGATCATGAGGAATTCCTCGATGATCCCACCCTGATCGGCTCTACAATGTCAGCTGGCATCTACAACCTCTGGCCCTATGGAACCAGCTGGTAGTATATTCCTTGATAGAATATGTTTTGAGCCATAGATCATGCTAACTCCTGCATGCTCGCCCCTCTGCTCTGAGCCCTGAGTCATGTAGCCCCATCCTGTAGTGTCTGCACCTGATATTGAAGGCAGACAACCTCAGCCCAGAGAGTCATCGTATCACTACTTTCCCCTACCTTGACACCCTTGCCCTTATTGGGCGATGGTGGCCTCTCCCTCTATTGAGAATGGAATCCCTCCTCCCTCCTCCCTGTTTGCTATGGTCTCTATGGAGCCTATGCCATCCTCTAGCATCTCTCCTGTAGAGATCGTCACTGCTCTCTCCCTCCGTGACCCCACACTGCCTCAATGGCAGCCTAGCACCACCTCCCTGAGAGATGGGATCCCATACTATAGATAGAACTATCATAGAATTGGATCGTAAGAGTGGAGCTCTACCTCTCCTCACTCCATCCTCATCCAGTAGACTCGCCTAATGCGAGCTAGCTCCTGTCTATCCTCTCCCCACCCTGGATGCTCTCTCCATGGCCTCTAGGTGATCTGGTCTGGGATGAGGTCATCTAGTAACCTTTATGACATTGATAGATCTATTCACCACTATGACCCTCTCTATAGCCACCAATAGAAAACTTGGGGTCTCTCTCGATCAACCCCTGTCAGTGGGAGTCCTATCGACCTCCGTACTGTGATGTGCTCCTAGTACCAAACCTACAACAGTGATGTCAAAACCAGATATCAGCCTCCCTTGTATACGACCTCGTGCAGGATCCTATACAAGTGGCACAATACAAAGCTGCCCCATGCAAATCTATACCCATGGTCTCTCATGTCACAGACCACCTCTGAAAGGAGCCAGGGTAATCTGCACCCGCTCTGGTGGCACAGTAGTAAGACACCCACTATCTTGACCAAAACCTAAGTCAACCTAGATGCCCCAGGCATCTGCCTTAGAGACTTGATGTTCACTCCGCCCTTCTCCAGGGTGAAGCTCAAGTCTCCACACAGCCTCATCATAGCCTGGCCTTGATTGGCCGTAGGAGTCATGAACCATCCTTGTATGGGGATCCTCAAGATCCTCCATACATCCTCTAGTGTGGGAGCCATCTCCCTTATCGATAACCAGAAGCAGGATGACCCTGGATACCATCTCTCTGCTAAGGATGTTAGTAGCCCCATATCTATCAGTACTTGTGGCATCTCTGCCACATGCTGTAGTTCGACCTATGCTAGTCGATCTCGCTCCGCCTGGTTGAGCGTGACTACATCATCTCTCAGCCCCCTGTATTTCCACTCCTGACTCTTTAGTAATCCCCTCTACAAAATAAACATTAAAAAAATAAAATTCATTAATAAACCAATTATTAAAATCAATTAAATGCAATTCAAATAAGCTTAATTTCATAAAAATGATGATATTGTCTACTATTGGATGATATCATAATAAATTGGGTAAAATCATCCTTTGTAGGATGAAATCATCTCTGATTTCGCAACTTGAGGATCGCCCCCTGTTGGACAGGATCACCCCTAGTTCATCGATTTTGCCCTCAGACGAAATCGATGATTTAGGGATGATTTCGACGAAATGGGGATGATTTTGTCCCAACATCGTCGACGGCCTAAAAATGGCCGCGATGCCCCAAAATAGTCAAAATTTAAATAAAAATTACACAAATCAAATTACAAACATAATTCACTAGGTTTAGATCCTTACTCGTAGCCCACGTCGGACCTCTGTTGATCTGTGTGTGGTTTCAACCATTTTGTCTGCAGAGCTCTAAAATAGTAAAAATGAATTAGGGTTTTACCCTATTTTTCTTAATTTTATTTAAAAACAACAACCTTTTTAATTTTTCTTTTTCGCGCTTTTACCTCAAATGTTCGATTTGGGTAAAAACATGGAGGGGGCACCATATTAAGTAGTCGTACGATTCGACCTAGAATCGTTGCCAATAAAATTGAGTAAATTTTTGCTTTCTCGTAAAACGAGAAGAACTCGTCTTTAACGCATTTTCTTTGGAAAATTCGCTAAAGAGGGAGAAAAATGTAGCACCCTAAAACTGGCACAGTTAAACCTTAGCAAAAATATAAAAAATTGAATTTTAACTCCAAACTGCCCGTTACCCGCTCCCCTTGTTTTCCATGCCATTTTTAGGATTTGTTTTGACCATTGGACGATATCATCGCCGATCAGACAAAATCATCCTAGATCTGACGAATTCATCTAGAATAGAATGTCCAGAGGATTTCGTCCCAAAACCGAATTTTTATAATTAGCTTCTGTTTCAACAGCTTCTCTAACTTGGGCAGAAAGCGTGTCTACGCCATTAGAGTCTCCCCCATTGGAGATCTTCCAAATTGGGATGATCTCTAACATCCTAACCTCTCACTAATCCTATATAAACTAGGATTTTATTAGTTTATCCCCCTGAACCCCCTAGCTGACTAATTTCCCTACAACTTTAGCTTTTCATGCATTAGAACACCTTCGTACCATTGTTTGCATTGTGTATTTCAAGTTTTCTTGCAAGAATTTTACTATTTTTCAGTTGGAGCAAGCTTGGATCATCGCAGGCGATTCCAGACAATTTTGGACGATCCTGTCACAGATCGGCGATGATCTCGTATGATTGGAGGCGATCTCAACTATAGTCCAAATTGTGGGCAATTAGAGCTCGGAGTTTGCATTTCTTTATCTTCTCTCTTCTTTTCTTTATTCATTAACTTAGTTTATTCTATTTCTACATCCTAGAGTTCACCTCATTTAGCATAGATGCATGATAAAGTTAAAACAAATCATTAAATTAATGCATTTATTTTAATTGTTATCTGAATCTATCATTTAGGCCAGTTTACTGCTATTTCTATCTTTTACCCTTGCTTTTGTAGTTGCATTTTTTGTTTTTGGTATCTATTTCTCTGATTGCAGGTTTCTGACGAATTCGTCTGACGAATTCATCAGATCGACGATGATCTCATTTTATCTCAGATGATCGACTATGATTTGAGATGATTCTATGCAATTGCAGATGATTATATAAGATTTGAGATGATCTAGACTTCTAAAAACCTTAGATTCTTCATCTAAAATCCAGAATCAGGTATATTCTATCTTATTTAGCATATTTTTTGTGTTTAGCACTTATTCATGTTTTTTGTATCCATATAAATTAGCATTGGCATATAGAATAGCTTAGATTCATCTTGGCCAAACCTAGGAATTAAATGATTAAAGTACAAAATGAACACATCAAACCTATTCTCAACCTAGGCATGGAAACTGCCACTCAAAAGTTTCCTGGTGAACCCACCATCTGTCAAAAATTCACCCTTATACCCCTTCTCGAGAGGCGCAACCTTCATAGGGCATCTCAGTCCGAGATATTGTCCTATCCTTCTCGCATCCCCCTTCCAGATGCAGATCCTATAGCCTGAAGGCAAGGATACAAAAAATTTTGAGTGATACAATACTAGTATTTTATAGAGGGATTTCACCTCTATCATTTAATGCATATACAAAAAAATGTTGGTAGATCAAAAACCAACATGCATATTTTCCTCCTCGGCATCAGTGGCATTCTGGTCAAAACATTCTGCAAAGAAACCATGATCCGACTTTGATGGGAGAATTGCACAAAGAAGTCAACAAGAGTAAATGCTTGAAGCAACCTTGGACATCGGTGCATTGGGATGCAACAAAATCACTTGATATTCGGGCATGAATTCACTTTGCCTCGCACCTTGGAAATTCACTTCCACTAAGAGAATCCACCGAGCATTAAATCTACTTTGAAAACTAGCAAGGTTGATAGTCGATGCGTTGGAAATAAACATGCATTGTCCCTGATCTCTCGACCTTGAAGCGGACCTTCTAGGAGCGCTTTCCTGCATTGCTCCAAGAATTAAATGATGTTCCTTATTGCTTCTTTCCCAAAAAAACTACAAAATCATGCCTCCGAAAGCTATATCTTTGTCAAAGAATGATTTCACCCAAAAATGGGGTGAAACAACCTTGTCGGGGTAGTAATGGGCGATAATGTAGTTGGGCCTGTCATTTGGGCAATTTTACCTTTTAATTTTCACTTTTATAACTATCTTCTTGCTTTCACCCTGAAAGAAGGTGACATAGACTTTCGCCCTTCTAGAGAGGTGACATCCCCTTCAAATTTGTCATAGAACACTGCGCAATGAATTTCACCCAAAATAAAAATTTTGACTTCTATTTGCCCCCTGGAAAGGCGACATCACTTGGTGCTCTCTCATGGAGGTGACTTTGATTTCATGGACTTTGAATTTCCACCAGGCGCTATCTTTTATTTTTTCTTAGTTATGGATGAAATCACCAATTGCGTTAGCATAGGCTTTTACGTCGTCAACCTACCTTTTTCTTTTAAAACCTTTTAAAATTCTCTTTCACCCCAAGGAAGGGTGACAATGAGCTTTACCCCTCTCTTGGGGTGAAAGCACCATCTTAATTTACCCAAGGTCGGGCCCACCAATTCTTCTTTTAACATTGCACTTAGGATATGTTTCACCCCAAAGAGGGGTACTAAGGAGTTTCACCCCTCTCTTGGGGTGAAAGCACCTTTAATTTGTTCACATAGCACCCCTTAATTTCTTGTGTCATGGTTGGAACTTTAAAATGACTTTCACCCCAAAGAGGGGTGATAAGAGGTTTTGCCCCTCTATTGGGGTGAAAATGCCTTATTTCATTTATTTTTCTCTTACAATCTTTGTTCCCTCATGTCGAGTGAATCCACTTTAAATTTTTTTTTACCTCCAAGAGGGGCGATAGGGATATTCACCCCTTAATTGGGGTAAAATGCTTCTCCATTCCCTTCTTGAGATCCAAACATGATTTTAATATTTTTTAGGGTGAAACTTCTTGGGACGAAAGTGCCCAACTTTGTCACTCTTCTTCCTGAAGTGCTTCTCCTTTGAAAATAAACTTCTTGCTAGCATTTGCGTTCCTTAGCAGTTTTAAAAAAATTCTCCATTGCTTACATGATTTTGATATTATTTATAGTAATGCACTATTACAAAAATAAAGAGGTAGAAAATTAAAATTGCATTAAAACTAGATGCATTAAAACTACAATGCCTTCATTGACAAATTCATCAAAATTTTACAATCAATCATCAAAAAAAATTGTAATGTGGTAAAGTTACAAAACTACCAATATTCTTGGTGGCTCATGGGGTATCCAGCTCGCATGGATGCAATCGACCCTAGGCCTTCATCCATTGGGCTTAAGAGTCAGCTCCACTAGGTGCATCAGGTTGCTTGCTACTCGTTCCTGCATCTCGCTCCTCGGCCCCTTTTTTTGTAGCTTCTTCCTCTAAGAGAAATGCAATTGTAGCCTCATACACTGCAATGACATCAAACCAAGCCTCTATGGTGATTATCTCTGGGCCATTAAGTGAATCCACCAAGTACCTAAAAATCTCCACCTACCCCATATCAATGTAATTCACCCACTGACTGAGCTCTAGTAAACCAGAATCAATGCGTGTGAGCTTTCTCATCAACGGCAACACATGGTCTTCGGTAAGTGGCTCCTCCCAATCATCAATTTTGGAGGCATCATCAATAAATACCACCCAAGTTACTTCCAGGTCCACTTTTGATAGAATATTTCCCCTATCATCAGTGAAACTAGGGAAACCATTCTCGAGCACTGCATTGAAATATGTTGTTGAAATTCTTCTCTCCTACTCAAACATGTCAAGTAACTTGCGGGCCTCCTTCACCTGATCTAGCCTAAAAAAGAACTGATGTAGTACAACTTTGGCGCTTGCCCAAGCTCGAGCCATATCACTCATGGGGTAAAATCGGAGATCTGATCTAGCTAGCATCTGCATCTATGATGCTTTTACCAGGAGAGGCTCTAGGGGCTCCTCACCATGCTCCACTATATATTGGCCATATGAGATGATAGTCTAAATTTCTTGAAGGTACATGAGGACCTGTGTCGCTCTTGCCACTTAGGTCTTACAATGAGCAAGCAACTGGTTGCGTGCCTCCTTGAATTTTTCTTTTGTTAGGACTATGGCCTATGTTGCTTTTGCTACTAGTTGATCCTACACATTCTAGAGTTGGCTCTTCAATGCCTCAACCTATTGTTCTGCTCCTCCTTTCACCTGCTGATGCTTCTGGAGCATGGTCTCCAACTCTTCTACCTTTTTCTACCAATGAGTTACTTTGGACTATGTGGACTACAACTGCGCTCGACATTTTACCAAAGACTCCTCTAGATCAATGATCTTAGCTTTAGCTTCAAAGAAGTGATTCTTATAGTGTTCATCATGCAGGAACAAGGAGCTCATTTCTACTTGAATATTTCCCACTATCTCCATGGTGTCGAGCTTGGTGAGGTCCTTGGTGATAATCTCATAATTATAATCCTCCGAAGTCATCTCACCCTAAGGCTTCTGAACCTGGGGAATCATCTTCATAGTATGGGCCTCCATGGTAGTGGGATCAAAGGCAACCTGCTTCAAGGGCTTTGCTGGCACCATGGCTTCTCTCCTCTTCTTACTCTTTAGCCATTATGATGAACTTAAGTGAGCCTAGCTGATTTTTACTATAATGGGCTGCACTGGTATCACTACTATCGTTGATTTAGGTACTACCTACAACTCCAAAAATGGGGTGAAAGGAAAAATGATCCAATTGGCTCAAGGGAAGTTGAAATCGACATAGTGAAAATGGTGGTGGAAATGGATGCAGAGGGTTCGGCCATAGTTACACTCACTCGAGGAGGAGCTTGTGTACTTACAATGGTAATGAAAGTTACTTGGGCGGATGATACGGGAAGTGAAAATGGATTTGGAGTGGAGGTGAAAGAACTGAAAGAAAGGGAAGTAGAAGAAGCGAGAATAGAAGGAGCGGGAGCGGTGGTGACCGATGGCTGGGAAATGGGAGGTAAAATTAAAGTGGAGGGCATACCAAATGGAGGGGATATAGAAGTAGAAACTAGAGGAAGGGAAACAATAGTCACCACTCGCTCGAGGAGAGAAGAGATAGAAGAAAATGTACCTTCAAGCTCTGACACCTTTAGAGCTAGTGGAGATGTAGGTAGTTGTGACACCAGATCTTCCTCCACTCGGTCCTTTGGTTCTACTGCAATGTCCTCCTCAATATTGATAAAATCAGTACTCTAAACAAATGGATTTACCTAAACCAAAGGGATGACTTCTAGTAATTCTGTATGCTCAACCAAAATCGTAGGAGGAGGGTTTGATGAAACTGCTCCAGTTCTTCGCTTCTTCGAAATTTTAATAACTGGTAGCTTTTCCCACCTTCTTTTCTCCTTTCACTACAATGACTCTTCTAACACTTGTTCCTCTTCCTCGAGCACAAGTGGCACTTCTTGGACCATGGGATGCTCTTCTTCGGCCACATCTTCTTCACTACTTGACCTTTGCAAACTCTGAGGCACAATGCAAGTGAATGTAATCGATTGGTAACTAGAATAAAACTCATCATAGGTCTCCAAAAATATTCCATCCATTACTAGGCCATATGGTGACCCAGTTTTCCTTTGATGAGCTCGCATGATCCACCAGTTTGTGATTTTCTCTTTGGACCAACCCAAAAGTTGCTCCTTCATCTAGATAAATAACCCTGGTAGAGGAATCTAATTTTTATACACTAGTAGGGTTATATTCGGCCTCCATTTCATAGAAATCATGCCAAGGTGGAAGCGACATCATGTTCTCCACGTGCCACTCCAAGTCATGCCCCTCTAGGTTATTTTAGCGCTTTTCAATATCCAGCCTCGAACAATAGTGAAAGCTTTTGACCTTGATGTGCTCAGCAAAAAGACCCAAAGGGTCATACTTCCATCATTACGGTAGCTCCACCATTCCGATGTCGTAAAAGGCCTCAGTTATCAACTGGTTCTGGCCCACCTAGCTCACCTCGATGCCTCCAAAGTGAAAAGGCATATCGCACATGGTTTTCTTTCCACACCCTACCCCATACACATCATTAATATAATCATGTTGTCGAACAACCTCCATAGCAAATAAATACCCTATGGTAAAATATGGGAGCAAAACTGGCTTACCGATATAGCCAAAAATACGGAGCACCACACCTTGTGTCAACAAAAATATATCACCTCTTTGCTTTGAGATGATTTCTTCCCTCATTGCCCTTGGTACTCTCTCACTTTTACAATAAATCATCTCAAGGGCAGGACCCACAAACATACGATTGAAATTATAGAAAGACTCCTACCTTGACAAACTAGAAGTCCACATATACACCGTAATTTTCTATTTTCTTTATCAACCTTCCTACTTGCAATAAAAGAAAACTTCTTGTGTAGGTGGAAGAAGAAATACCAAATTAGAAAGGATGTATGCTTGAATACCTTCGTTTCTTTGCTCTACATCTTCTCTAGCTGGGAATGCATTCTTTTAGAAATATAATCAGCCCAGTCAAAGAAAATGGGATTCATCCTTTCTATCATTGTCATTGGAGCATAGAATTCAACTTGAGATATGCATTGCACTAATATCGCCTACCACTTGTGCACTATTGAATCTTATGGGAGACCCATAACCCAAGCCACCATAGAGAACAAATCAGGACTCTTAAAATCTGATAATGACTTTGACAATATCGGTAGCTCACCATGTTGGGGCATTTTTATCAATTGTGTCTCCATAAATCGGTGCAATATCATAGTTGACTGATATCTTTCTTCTTGTTCACCAATATGTAGTTTCTTGAAAATAAAATTTGAGGGTGGTGTTATTCCATAGGCGAATGCTTCTTGGACATCTTCAGTTGTGATGGCAAACAATGCTTCACCTTTTGCATTTTGCATCATCTTGGTCTTCGGATTATAAAATTTTGAAATGGCATCCACCAATTCTGGGTAGTAGTGAACTGGAGTGCACAGGAACTAAAAGAGATGAGCATGGTATGCTATTGTGAGAGGACTCT
This sequence comes from Wollemia nobilis, assembly GCA_028583015.1. Lineage (NCBI taxonomy): Eukaryota > Viridiplantae > Streptophyta > Pinopsida > Araucariales > Araucariaceae > Wollemia > Wollemia nobilis. The sequence goes on along the minus strand of JAQPPZ010000676.1, from coordinate 5,445,584 downwards.
CCGACGTTAACCCCTGTTGCACTACAATGTCTACATCTTGGCATAATTTTTCAATGCCCTTGTTGGTAATTATGTAGTCTCCCACCTGAGCCAACATATCCGAGTATGAGTCCAAGTCATCATTTTCATGGTACCTTGATTTTTTGGATTTCTTTCCTCCTTCTACCTTCTTTTCACCTTCTTCGGCTCTTCAGTGGTAATAGGTTCAATAGTTCTTTTCCCCATTTTCTACAATGCTCAAACTTCCTGTATTTTCTGCAATAATATCACCTCAATGCAACAATACTCTAGAAAAATAAATAAAAGCTTTTACCTCCACCTCATGGGAGCACCCAATTTATAACTGTGCCTCACCAACTAGATTAAATGCACATGGTAATTTTTTAAGGAATGGAGTGAACGTGCATCTCGATATTTACACTAGGCATGTTTTTTAATGATTTTTTAACTACCTTCGAACTTCTTCTACCCAAAATATTCCTTGATTGTTGTGCTTTAGCCACCTTCAATCTTGAAAAGTGCTTTATGGACCTCAACGGGTAACCTTAGGAATGAACACTGCTAGGTGTCTACGTAGGGCGCGCCTCGGGATGTAAACAAATCACCTTCTACACTTTCAATCTTCAAAATTCCTTTCTAGGGTGAAACAGGTAAAATTTAAAATTCTTTGGGTGCTTTTAATTTTGAAATGACTTCAAAATGCTTCTGAAATCATTTCTTGGTGAAAATGATCTTCAACAAGCGTGCTTTACTTTATAAAATGTATTTGGGTGAAATCAAACTACGCTTTCCTCCTTTTTAATCAGTTGCGCTCCTGAAGTCTTCTTTCTTGTAGCTGGGTGAAAATAAGAGTTGAAGTGCCCTTTTAAATAATTTTTTCTTCCTTATTTGGATTTGAAAAGCGCATTTTTTAGAAATATAGCTTTTGCTTTTCTTTTAAGAGATAATCCAATAAAATCAATTTTGCCCCTTTTGAACTTTTAATCCTTTTTCTTTTTTTTTTTTTTATACTCCATTTTTGAAAAGGTTGATGGTAAAAAACTTAGGAAAATTTATTTTTTTTTTTTTTTTTTTTTTCTAATTTATTTATATATATATATTTTTTTATAACTTGACACAACATATTTAAGAAAAATAAAAAGAGAAAATTGTACATATATACATACTTGAACCTCGACAGTTTCAATGGTGGTAAGTCTTCAGATGAAGACCATTTACTAGGATCGGCAACTCTCGACCATCCATGTCTCGAAGATAATAAGCATTAATAGAATTTACCCCTGAGATCTGGAATGGGCCCTCCCATATCACCTCAAACTTATGGTGCTTGCTAGGTTTCACCTTATCTGAGTTCCACTTCAACACCAAGTCATCAACTTTAAATACCCTTTCGGATGTATTTTTCTTGAACCACTTCTGTGTTGTTCTGGCATGCTCCATGAAGGTGTTATATGCTTTTTCTCTTTCTTCTTCAAGCTGTAAGAGTTGCGCTAGCCTCGCGCTCATGGGATCAATTTCATCATCCTCACTACTAAGCAACTACAAAGTTTGAAGGACCGAAAGTTCAATATGAGTAGGCAAAACTACCTCCTTGCCATACACTAGAGAATAAGGAGAAGTTTTAATTGACTTCTTCACTGATATGCGATCTACCCATAGAGCTTGGTCTAGCAGCAGATGCCAACTTCTCTTATTGCTCCCAAGTGTTCTTTTCAGTATCCAAAGCAGATTCTTATTTGTAGACTCAGCTAAGCCATTTCCCTATGGGTAATAATTGGAAGATGCTTTCAAATAAATTCCATATCTACTTGCAAACTCAGTAATATTTTCTCCAGTGAAGGGAGTCCCGTTATCAGTCACAATGGCATCTGGCACACCAAAATGGGTAATCAACCCCTCAAGGAAGGAAATGATTATTGCTTGGTCTACCTTTTTTGTTGGAATAGCCTCCGCCCACCGAGTAAAGTAGTCTATCACTATCAAAATATACTTATGCTCAGTAGAAGAGTTAGGATCAATGACCCCAATGAAGTCTAAGCCCCACTATTGAAATGGAGCTTCTACCTGGATCGGATGTAGAGGTAAGGATGCCTTCTTACTCCTACCAACATACCTCTGACAATTATCACAACTTTGACTCACCTTATGTGTATCTACGAAAAGGGTGGGCCAAAAATATCCAGCTCGGATGATCTTCAAGGCCATGGGCCTTCCTACATAATGTCCACCAGACAAACTAGAATGGAACTCCTCCAATATTTTCTACTTCTCTAGACTCTTTCACACATCTGAGGAGTACTCCATCTATATTTTTATGGAATAACCCACTTGGCAATAGGATGTATCTGAGCACTTGTAATATAAATCTTCTCCTTTGAGAGGAGTTGAGGTGAGAGGGACATCTTCTAGATGTGAAGAACTCAACAAGGTCTTCTGTCCAGTCATGATCACTTGCAGCTTGGTTGGCAAGATTACTCTCATCGATAACTTCATCATGTAATGGTACTAGTGATTGAGAAGTTGCGCTCTTAGCCAACTCTTGATAGAGTGCCCGACCATGAACCAATTTGGTTGGCCGAATCTCCACATCATACTCTTGAATCTTTGAAACCCAACCTACTCTTTTATCACCAAGCTCTCCTTGTATAATAAAATTCTTGATGTCTGGATGAATGACATAGACAATCATTTTGCTTTGAGAGATAAAATGTTAAAATTTCTTAAGAGACTTCATGACCGCATACACCTATTTTTCAATAAAATTATACTTTTCTTGGTGTGGTTGAATAACTTGGCTTAGGAAAGTGATAGGTTGTTCCTCTCCATCATCTTGCTTTTGTGTAAGAACAATGACATAACTCTCCTGCTCACCCACTGCATAAAGAATAAAATCCTTGGAGTAGTCTGGATTGATCAATATAGGTGCTTGGACTATCCTTTCTTTAATTTCTTGGAATGCCTACCTCCTCTTTTCTATCCATTTGAAATCCACATTTTTCTTTAGGAGCTCCATCATTGGTTTCACCACTTGAGCGAAGTCAACGATGAATTTATGGATAAAGTTGATTTGGCCAAAAAATGACTGTAGGTCTTTTTTGTTAGTTGGTAGTGGTAATTTTAGGAGAGCTTCAACTCTTGTAGGGTCAATGGCTAGTCCTTCCTTTGAGATCACATGTCCCAAGAGCTTTCCCTCCTTGATAGTAAAAATGGATTTCTTTGGGTTAATGGAAATACCAAATTCTTAACACTTTTCGAACACTTGTCTAAGATGAGAGACATGCTCTTCCCTACGATGTGAGAAAATAGTCATATCATCAAGATAAATTACAATAATCCGATTCAACAACTCACCAAAGGTGACATCCATGGCTCTTTGAAAGGTGGCACCAGCATTGGAAAGATCGAAAGGTATTCTTTGATATGCGAAAGTGCCCCACTTGGTAGTAAATGTTGTCTTGTGTTGGTCCTCATCCTTCACCCAGATCTGGTTGTAACCAGAGAAACCATCAAGTAGTGAAAATATCTGTGCTCCAGCGACAATGTGAAGAATCTGATCAATCTATGGCAAGGGATAATGATCTTTCAAAGATGCTTGGTTCAGATTATGAAAGTCTACGCACAGGCGAATATCTCCATTCTTCTTCTAAACTAGAACCAAGTTTGCCACCCACGTCGAGTGCTTGATAGGGTAAATGATTTTTACCTCCAACATTTTTAGTAGCTCTGCTTTCATGAGCACCTCAATATTTGGATTAATAGGCCTCTACTTCTACCGAAAAGGCTTCACCCCTTCCTGCAACTCAATGGTGTGTTGGATCACATCTTTATCATATCCTTTCAGATCATGATAGCTCCATGCAACGATGTCGAGGAACTCATGACATAGCTCTTTGATTTCTTCAAGCTCACCTAGAGAACAATCTATCCCAACTTTGATGACTTTGTCAGGTTCTAACTTTAGCTCAGTGTATTCCTTTTCATCCACCTTGATTCGATGCTTTTTTGCTCTATCATTTTGATCAAAGAGACTTTCTAATGTAATCAATCCTTTTGGGATATGATTATTTCTGAGCTGGATCAAGCCTTCAACTTCATCTCCATCTAATGTTCTTCCCTCCACACTACCAACTTCTTTAATCAAAAAGTTTACAATATGTTCATCATTATCAAAAACTTGCTAGTATATGTTCTTATCAGGGACTGAAGGTCTATAAATCAACCTTACAGTCTTGGGCTTTCACACCACACTCTCAATAGGAGAGAAATTTGCACCAAGGGATGCCAGGAGATCTGCATGCTTATTTCATTCTCATAAAATTGCTTGAACATTTAATGCATCAAATGATTCAAAAAGGTCCCATACCTTATTGTGATACACCTTTAGGTAGTGCTGCTTTGAAACGCACTTTTTGGTCACCTGGTTGACAATCAACTCGAAATCACCAAAAATTTACAATTATTTAATCTTGAGCTTCTCTACTTTCTTTAGGCCCAAGCATAGTGCTTCATACTCGATGGTATTATTTGTACAACTCCAGGTCAGTCGGTACGAATAGGTTTTTTGGATTCTTAAAGGAGAGATGAATACTACTCTAGCTACACCATTCTTGCATCTGGCACCATCAAAGTACATTTTCCACAATTGGTCAGAGGTAGAACCTAGATCATCAGCCACTTTTACCTCACTCTCCTTAGGTTTAGTGATGGTATAGTAGCCGATCTCAGTTTCCATCATCACATTAAAATCAAGCATAGAAAACTCATCCTCTAATCGAAGCTCATCCAAAGCTTCCTCCATCAGGTCTATCTCCTCCAACTCTTCAGTCACCAGGTTCATTGAGTTTACAACCTTTTCTTCATCTTCAATTTTTTCAATATGATATGTGGAGGGCTTTTCATTATAGATCTGTATTCTCTTCCCTTTGAATGGAATCTCCAAGTGAGAATAGTCCAATGATAGGTAACCTCCCAACTTGGTCATAAATTCTCTAGATAGACACATACTAAAGTATGGTTCCAAGTCTACCACAATGACCTCTTGTATGATAGTAATCTATGGTATGTTATGTAGAACAATTAGGATATCCTTGATTACTCCTACTATCTTGATAGGAGTACCATCCAACTGCAAGACACCTAGGCTACTTCTTGTATACTCCATTCCCATGACTTCGCACACTACCTTTGGCATGATAGTCATTGTTGCACTAGAGTCAATCATGCAATTGTGTATGATCCATCCCTCCATCCTGAGAGATAGATAGAATGGGGGAGGTCTATTTTTCCTAGTGGCTGAAGTGGGCAATGTCTGGGCCAACACTATCTGAGCAAGATTTTTCTTTTTATCCTTCATGAATTTTAATGATTCCTACAATAGATCTACTTGTCTAGGTAGTTGTAATGCATCATAGAGACTCACCTTGGTGGGAATCCTCTTTAGTTCTTCAATAATATTATATGACTATGCATTGGGCTCCTTTGATTCACCAACAACTTCATATCTACTCTGGTACTATTGTGTAGCCTCCACTCTCTAACGCTTGGTCAAAGATGGGTACTTGAGCTTTTCCTTCACTTATTATTTTGTTTTGGTCTGCACTTGTGTAGTGGTAGGTTGTGAAGTTGAAGCTTTCACTTGCATTCTATCCTTTTCTTGGGTAGGCAAAAGATATTTTAATAAAATAGGCTCATCTACTTTGGGTGCTGGCATAGGCACTTTCACTTGAGGCTACCACTTTTCATTCTGTATCTTTTGGTAGGTACCTTCAATGGCTCCATTTCAGCTGGATCTACAATGATAGGTTTCTTCCCAGATCTTGTGAGAACTAAAACTTGCTCAATATATGGGACCATGAAGTTGTGATCAATTTTTGAGATCATATTGACTTGACCACCAATAGTGCTTTTCGCTAGTGTCTGCACATAGTTCAAATGAACCATGCAGGTATCTTCACCATGAGGATCATTGCAAGTAGAACACCAATATGTCCACTCTGATGTACTCACTTCTTCATTAACCAACATAGTTGTATTCTTCTCAGCACCTCTACTAGTTGAAGTTGCTTGCTCTCTAGTAATCGATGGAGTTTGAAATCTTCTTGATCGAAAATTAGCTTCAACTTGCTTCTTCTTGATAGATGTGATTTCATTTGACATCATCCTCATTATTGAATTAAGTGATTACATCTCCTGTAATAATTTCATGTGGGGATCAAGATTTGAGGGTGTTGAAAGTGGTAATGACAATGGAATAAGGGGTAGTAGAACTAGGAAAATAGGGAGGTAATTATGGAATAGTTAGAGTAGGTAATTGTGAAACTAGAACTGATGCAATTTGAGGTGGACTTGAGCTCCATGAAGGAATATGATACATAGAAGGCATAGGTTGTGAAAATGCACTAGAATATAGATGTTGTGGAAGATCAGGAAGAATAGGTATTGTTACCTTTGGAGGTAGCTTACCTATGGCAATCAGATCCACTTTGGCCTTTTGAGCTTGCGTATACAGATCTAGAAATGTGTTGACATTGGCTTGTCGGATCGCCATACCAATATCAGAATTGAAAGCTCAAAGATAGTAAAATGCAGCTTGTTCATGGGTCGGTCGAAGACCATCAGGGACTCTTTGCCAACTTTGAGCGAACCTAATATTGAAATCTACTATTTCCTCCTATGGATGTCTTTGGATGTTTGTGAATTGATGCAGTAAGGAAAAAGGATCAGCTTGCTCATGGAAATTCTTAATCAACAATTCTGCTAATTGGTCCCATGTGGTGATAGTAGTGGGTGGCAAGGATCGGTACCAGTACAACAATTTTCCTCTGAGAGACAACACGAGCAATCTTACCATAATGTCTTCATCTGCAATGTCATGTATTATCACCAAAGAAGCCACATCTTGGATGTGCTCATAAGCAGTCTTACCCGTACCATCATAGGTAGGCAAAGCCTTCAATGCTGCTTGAGGGACTAGGTTTTGAGCTTGTAGATTTAAAGCTCTAGAGCTATTCCATGCTAGAAACTACCTTGGTGGTGGCTGCTGTGGTGGTAGATTTTGAGCCATATGGACTGGTGTGTGTGGTTGGGGAGGTGGAAAACTAGTAGTTGTACTAGCAGGACTTGCAGGAATAGAAAACACACCAGCTAACTGAGAGGATGTTGTAGTGGATGGGATAGTTGGAGGAACTAACCTAGGGTGTTCTCCTAGCTCTTGGATATCAAGTTCATAAAACTCAATAGGATCTTCAAAATTCTTGGCCTTCGATCTTGTAATCATGAAGAAAGCTTTCACTTACTTCATGTTCGAAGGCTTCTGGGTAGATTTGAGTCACCAAATGTTCTAATCATACAGTACAAGGTGAACATCAAACCTTAATACTATTGAAAGTGGAACCTTTTGAAAGTCCCATCGGGCATGCCAAAAATTGTTGGTCATGAATCTGCCTAGTTACAAGATCTATGCCTTGTGCACCCTAGACCCGACCAACATTGAAAGGTCGGAGGAAAGAAATGTCCTCCAGGCCAATCTCTAGAGAGGGTTGGCTCCCTTACTAATCCTACACTGGGTATAAGTTTAGAGAAATAGGAAAGAAATGGGAAATTATAGAAAGATATGGGAAATATGGCTATAAGCCAGTAGAATAGGATGGGGATAGACTAACAACCGAATTTCCACCAAGCGATTAGCAGCATTCAATAGAAAATACAAGCGTAGAAACTTCTAACAATTATGCAAGAAAATAACCCTCAGAGTGCATTTCAGTGTTCACTCCCACACAAGCAAAGACTAAATTCAGAAGCAGAATTCACTCACAACAAATAATGGGAATAAAAGCTTTTAGAAATCACACACAGAAAACTATCAAATGCAAAATCATTCGAAGAACTAGAAGCTGAATTGTTTCTATTAATGCAGAAAACTTGGAGTATATTTCTGTAGAGTGTCCATCCTTCCATCCTTTACAATGAAAAATGATTAGTATTTTATAGAGGGATTTTACCTCTATCATTTAATGCATATACAACAAAATATTGGTAGATCAAAAACTAACATGCATATTTTCCTCCTCGGCATCAGTGGCATTCTGGTCAAAATATTTTGCAAAGAAACCATGATCTAGATTTTATGGGAGAATTGCACAAAGAAGTCAATAAGAGTAAATGCTTGAAGCAACCTTGGACATCGGTGCATTGGAATGCAATAAAATCACTTGAGAATCGGGTATGAATTCGCTTCACCTTGCACCTTGGAAATTCACTTTCACTAGGAAAAGTCCACTAAGCATTAAATCTGCTTTGAAAATCAGTAAGGTTGATAGTCGATGCATTGGAAATGAACATGAATTATCTCTGATCTCTCGACCTTGAAGTGGACATTCTAGGAGTGCTTGCTTGCATTGCTCCAAGAATTAAATGTTGTTCCTTATTGCTTCTTTCTAAAAAAAATTGTAAAATCATACCTTTAAAAGCTATATCTTTGTCAAAGAATGATTTCACCCAAAAATGGGGTGAAACAACCTTTTCGAGGCAATAATGGGTGACAATGTAGTTGGGCCTATCATTTGGGCAATTTCACCTTTTAATTCTCACTTTTACCTTGAAATAAGGTGAAAGATACTTTCACCCTTCTAGAGAGGTGACATCCCCTTCAAATTTTTCATAGAACACTGTGCAATGAATTTTACCCAAAATAAAAATTTTGAACTCCATTTACCCCCTGGAAAGGTGACATCACCTGGCGCTCTCTCATGGAGGTGACTTCGATTTCATGGACTTTGAATTTCCACCAAGCGCTATCTTTTATTTTTTCTTAGTTATGGATGAAATCACTAATTGCGTTAGCATAGGATTTTACGTTGTCAACCTGACTTTTTATTTTAAAACCTTTTAAAATCCTCTTTCGCCCCAAGGAAGGGCGATAATGAGCTTCACCCCTCTCTTGGGGTGAAAGTACCATCTTAATTTACCCAAGGTCGGGCCCACCAATTCTTCTTTTAACATTGCACTTAGGATATGTTTCACCCCAAAGAGGGGTGCTAAGGAGTTTCATCCCTCTGTTGGGGTGAAAGCACTTTTAATTCTTTTACATAGTACCTTTTAATTTCCTTTGTCATGGCTGGCACTTTAAAATGACTTTCACCCCAAAGAGGGGCGACAAGAGGTTTCACCCCTCTATTGGGGTGACAACACCTTATTTCATTTATTTTGCTCTTAAAATCTTTGTTCCCTCGCATCGGGTGAATCCACTTCCTTAAATTCTGTTTTCACCTCCAAGAGGGGCGACAGGGATATTCGCCCCTCGATTGGGGTGAAAATGCTTCTCCATTCCCTTCTTGAGATCCAAACACGATTTTAATATTTTTTGGGGTGAAACTTCTTGGGGCAAAAAGTGCCCAACTTTGTCACTCTTCTTCCTGAAGCGCTTCTCCTTTGAAAACAAACTTCTTGCCAACATTTGCGTTCCTTAGCAGTTTTAAACAAAAATTTCCCCATTGCTTACATGATTTTGATGTTATTTACAGTAATGCACTATTACAAGAATAAAGAGGCAAAAAATTAAAACTACATTAAAACTTGATGTATTAAAACTGCAATGCCTTCATTGGCAAATTCATCAAAATTTTACAATCAATCATCAAAACAAAATCGAAATGTGGTAAAGTTGCAAAACTACCAATATATTCATTGATTATTTAATTTATTTACCTTTCAAAGAAGCTAAATGATAGGCACCTGAGCTAAAATTGGTTGTTATGACAAAGGGCCCTAACAAATTGGGCTTAAACTTATTGTAAAAATTAGCACAAGCATTAGTGTTCTAGTTTTTCTTGAGGAAAAGGTCCCAACCTCAAAAGAACGATTGCAAAATTTATTAGAGTAACATTTTTGAATCATATCTTGATAGTCTCACAAATACTCTAGGGCATGAATGTGTTTTTCATCCAACAGATCCAATTGGTGCAAATGATCTATATGATACTCATTATCGATTGAGGCATCTTGTAACAAGATGCATAATGAGTGAACCTTGAGATTGAAAGGAAACACCACCTCAAACCCATATACCAAGACATATGGTGAGGCACCTATGGGAGTATGCACACTAGTACGATAGGCCCAAAAGGTAGGATAAAGCTAGATATGCCAGCCACGATAAGTCTTACTAACCAGCTTTTTCAAGATCCTGATCAAATACTGGTTGGATGGTTCAACTTGTCTATTACCCTAAGGGTAATAAGGAGTTGACCATCTATTTTGAATCTTGTACTTAGTACAAATATTATGGATATCCTTATTCTTGAAAGGAGTGTCATTGTCAAAGACAATCATGAAGGAATCCTGAAACTACAAAGAATATGGTTGAAGATGAAATTAGAAACTTGAGCTCCAATCACCATAGTCAAGGGCATGTCTTTGACCAATTTAGTGAAGTAATTAGTCATTATAATTATGAAGATATGATCATCATATAAAACTAGGTTAACCTTCCCTATAATGTCCAATACCCACATGGAGAATGGCCAAGTGGAAGAGATAACCTAAAGATCTTGAGAAGAAGCATGAACAAGATGGTCATGGCATTGCCACTTTTTGCAGCATCACACATAGTCACATGCATATTCCTCCATGGAAGGCCAATAGTACCCCATATGAAGGATTTTTTTAGCAATAGCATTTTCTCTAAAATGACCTCCACATGAACCTTTGTGAACCTCACTAAGAGCAAGTCGGGCTTCATCGAAGTTAAGACATCATAAGAGGATACTTTCAAAAGAACATCGATATAAAATATTTCTAATTATGATGAATCAACATGCTCTTTTGTGCAAAATATTATCCTAATTATGATCTACACCATCAAGTATCAAACCATCCTTAGGGAAATTAAATATATCAGTATACCATGGTTCATATGGAGAATCTTTGATAGTCAAACAATCTAATAGAACAAGACAAGAACCAATCTATGCAAGCTCTCGAAGTTATCTAATGATAATCGATATTTGATCATCTTCCAAATTTAAAGGAAATAAGGATGTAGTAGCAGCCATGGCATTCACATGGTGGTTTCAGGATCTAGGGATAGACTGTATGGTTACTCGATCGAACGAGGACAATAACTTGGTAATAATATTCTTGTAGGGATTATGTTTATCATTCTAAGTCTGATAAACATTGTTGATCTAATTAACCACAAGTTGAGATTCACCAAAGACTGAGAGGACTCTAACCTGCAAAGTTAATACTGCTCTAAGGTCGAGGATCAAAGTTTCATACTCTACAGTATTTTTTATGCAAGAGAAACAAAGTTTGAATGACAAGAGGATGAGTTGTTTTATGGGGTGACTAGAATGACTCCATAACCAAAACCCTTCATGCATCAGGTTCCATCAAAAAATAAATTCCAATACTCTAGCTCTTCAACTTCAATGTTGAAGCACTCATCAAAAAACTTAACAACAAAAGGATGGGCAGCTTCTATGGGAACAGAGGCTAAATGATCAACAATTACCTAACCCTTGATATCCTTCTATCTTATGAAATTCAGGTCAAACTCACTAAGAGCCAACACCCATTTAGCAACTCAACCTAAAAGGTGGAGCTTAGACATAAAATAGTGCAAAGGGTCAAAATTTACAACTACCAATGTTTTATGGCTAAGCATGTAGTGTCTTAAATTCTAGGAAGAAAACACTATGGTAAGATAAAGCTTCTCTAAGGGAGTGTACCTTTTTTCATAGCTAACCAAAGTTTTATTGATATAGTAGATAGCTCACTCTTTATTTTGATCATCATTTTGGACCAGCATGGCTCCTAAAGCATGAATAGTGGCTGCTATGTAAAGTTTAAAATGCCTACCAAGCATAGGGGTAACTAAGACAGACAAGGAAGTGAGATACTTTTTGAGGGAATCAAAATTTTTATGACACTCGAAATCCCACTGTAAGAACACATCTTTCTTACAAATATTAAGAAAGTATTGGCACTTATCGACTTACTAGACAATGAATCAATGAATAGACTAAATTTTACCTTGTAGGCTATGTAGTTTGATTAGAGTATGGGGAGGAGGCATGTCAATGATAGTTTTTATCTTAGCAAGGTCCACCTCAATGCCTCACCTAGAAACTATGAAGCCTAAAAACTTACAATATGTGACTCCAAACACACTTAGTAGGTTAAATATGAACCTTTAAATATTGAATCCTTTCAAAAATTTATCTTAAATCATGGACGTGATCCTTTCATTCTATGGAGTGACCTAAGATATCATCCACATAATCCTAGAGAATATCATACATAATTTCATGGAAAATATAAGTCATGGCCCATTGATAGGTAGCTCCTACATTTTTCAAGCCAAAAGGTATGACTTTCCAATAGAAGGTACCCCATAGAGTGATTAATGTTGTCTTAGATTGATCTTCATGGGTAATCAAAATTTAATTGTATCCTAAGAACCCATCTATGATCGAAAGCATTCCACATTTGGTGATGAAATCTATGATTTGATCTATGTTGGGTAAGGGAAAATTGTCCTTGGGACATGCTAAGTTAATGTCCTGAAAGTTAGTACATACTTTGATTGTTCCTTCCTTCTTAGCTATAGGAATGATATTTGAGATCCAATAAAAATAGTCGATGTCTTTTAAAAAACTAAAATCAAGGAGTTTTTGGAGCTCCACCTTGACTAAAAGAGTAACCTTAGGATGTAGCTTCCTATTTTCTTCTTAACAGGATTAGCACTAGGCTTCATTACCAAATGATGCATAACAATGGAGGGATCAAGCCCTAGCATGTCAGCATATGACCAAGCAAAAATATCTTAAAATTATTTTAGCAAATTGGTCAATTTCTCCTACTCATCCATGGACAAGGTTTTACCTAGCTTAAGGATTCTAGGGGCTTTATCAAAACCTATTTTCACATCTATGGTCTCCTCGATGAGAATGGATAACTCATCCTCAAGAGGAGGCAAGGTAGGAATCACTCCCAATTGCTCAAGATCCTCGAGAGATAGAACCAAAGTCCACTTGAGAACTAGAAGGTTCAACCTGCACTACATAAGGGATAAATCCATCAAAGCAAATTTCATTTTGAGGTAAATTCTCATATGTGGTATACTGCTCTGGATTTTATACCAAAGAATGAGGAGAGGGTGGACCCTCATCCTCAACACTCCACTCTAAACCTTGATGAAATTTATCTATAATAGGCTCCCAATGATAAGGATTGTCTTGATACCAGGATGAGATTTTGGTTAATGATTCCTATCTTACATTAAAATTTTCAAATTTCTTATTTATTTTAGGTGAGTAATTTGATAATTGAAATTGCGCTAGATCATTTGGTGAGCAATATTTAAATGGATGAGGATCATCCAAAATAGTAACAAGTTGGTTTTTAAATTCAGATTTTAAATATTGATGAAAGGTGGAAGAGATGACCTTCATTTCATAGATCCAAGGATGTTTGAGAAGCAGATTAAAATATGGAGGGTAAGATACCACATAGAACAATGTATCTAAAATCTTGGGTACAACCTTAAGGAGAAGAGATATGGTATCACAAGCTTCTTGGTACTCGTTGAAAGTTTTAATGATGTCACCATATTTAGTTAAATTTTCTTCTTTTAATCTAAAATTTTGAAAAAATGATATGTGCATAAATTTAGGGAAGAACCATTATCAATAATAACTCTCTTGATAAAAGTATTCCCAATAAATGCGGTGATGTAAAGGGAAGTATCTCCTTGTAAATTTTAGGAAGAAATATCATCATCTAATAATGATATATAATGTATCCCAAGAGAACTTACAATATTGACCATATAACAAGGGGAAATATATGGGGGAATAGATTATTGTTTGAAAATATTTAACAAGGCTTCTCCATGAGTATGAGAAGTTTGCAAAAGCTCTAAGAGGGAAATGTTTGCTGAAAAACTCATCTCCTATTGAGACTGCTAGATTTGTTGATTCTGCATTTTCTGAACTAATGTTGTTGTTATCATACCAAACATGTTATGATAAGGAGGTGGCACATTCTTGTAAGATACTTGATTAGCTATATTATAACCTTTCTTAGGTATATATTGAACACCTATATTTCTAGAGATTCCTATTTAACATAATAAAAAAAATGTAAGTCTTTTCTTTTTAAAAAATAATGTTCCATTTTAAAGAAATTAAAACCTCTTTTCCTATCAATTTCATTCCCCAAAGAATATAAAGACCTTAATTTGTGATTCCATCTAAATAAATATCTATCTTTTGAATCATCTCTCTTTATTTTAAAAGCATAGTTTATCTATTTTATTAGGATTCAATTAACTAATTTCCAAATACTTATTTATTGAATATAATATTATTCATTAGTTTTATCATGATCTATTAATATTAGAAATTTAATTTAGACTATTTCATTGAAGGATAATCTAAATATTTAAGCTACCAACATTTTATAACCTCCAAATTTATTTCTATCAAACCCTAAGAGTTATTCATAGCCAATAAAATCATTACAAACATAGTTGACATCAAGCAAAAGGGGTTATTAATTAAACCCAACTAAAACCAAGGGAATTTGGAGCAACCCAACCATAGGTGCACAAATCATGAAGATAAGACACACAAAGTATGAGTATAGGGCTTTGTTAAAAACTATGTGATAGACAAAAATGTGCTAGGATTTATAGGTAGCTATGGTTTTACAACTCAAAAATAGGTGATGTTTAAGAACGTAAGAAGGGCCTAGCCAAGCACTCTTATGCTTGGCTAGAAGTCCATAGGTGCTCAAATCCCTAAACACTACCCAAACCCTACCACACGATATGTGGAATTTAATTAAGAGGAAAACAGTTGACGAGTTCACCCAGTGCACAACAGGCAACAAATCAACTCGTGAGCAACTCCAAAAATTGTTAGCCTATGAAAACCAAGTGAGTTCTCTCTAACCCAAACTAGGGTTTAAAAAGAAACTATAGTATTGAGGAGGAATAAACCTACCTTCCAAGGCCAAAGTCAAACATAAGAGGGGTGATACAATAAAAAAGTTGCCAACCAAAGATATTTTACACAGGTAGAAAGGGTGGTAGGCTTGGTAGGATCCACTATTCATTGTTGGTAGTTTGGGAGATAGAACATAAGGTTGTTCTAATAGGATGATCACCCAATATGTACCATGGATATCCACAAGCACTCTAACAACAAACCAAAATCAAGCATACGATAAAGAGAGTCTAACAAAAAAATATAAACACTCCCAAAAACTATGAACGACCTAACAAATAAAAGTGGAGAGGAAATCTTGGGGAGAGAGAGAGAGTTCATCTTACATCTTGGAAAATTTGGACTCAAAGTCACCAAACCAACAACTCACAATGGAGATGCTATGTCTCCTACTACGGTTTTCACGAGGCCACAAAATATGGTGAAACATTTTAAGGAAGCAAGCATATTAATTTTTCATTATTAAATATATTAAAACAAGCTAAGAAATATCCAACCTGAATTCAATTTCTCCTCCTTTGTTTGTCCCAAATGGCTTGTGTCGTCTCTTCTTTTTTATATCCTTTGTCTTTCGATTTTCCAACCCTTAACTCTATGCATTCGATCTCTTTATTAACAAATATTTTCTTCCTTCCTCATCGCCCAAGGTCTTTTCAAATTTAATGCCACCCATAACATTGAAGGTATTCTTATCCACCCATGGTTATTGATGACCATCTACCTTCCTTAATATAATTTACTATATTTTATAAAGGGAAGTAGGGGATGAATGTTCCCATCATTTATGTCTCATAAATTTTAGCCATCTCTCTCCTATTAAATATAGTAAGAACCTTCTTTTATAAATGAGATATTTTCCAACTCATTTACTACCATAGATATCTTTTGAATAAAATTTATTATTATTATTATTATTATTTTCTAAATAAAACATGTTTTAAATAAAAACCTCTTAATTGTAAACATAAAAACTTTTTATCAAATATTTCAAAGAAAATATATATTTTTTATTTAAATTAAAGCATTTAAATAGATACAAGTCTTTCATTACATAAATGAAAACCTTTTTCTTATCAAAATATTTAAATAAAAAGCTTTCGTCAAAATATTTATTTAAATAGAACCTTTCGTTACTTAAATCAAAACATTTCTTTAAATAAAAACCTTTTATTTAAAACAAAATAGTTATTTAGATAAAAAAAAAATTCCAAATTCTCAAACAAAAAAGAAAAATATTTTTGTATTTCATCCACTTTTTCCCAAGTGGCACTTCTTTCTGAATAACGGTCCCACTGGACCTTACATTGCTCTAGAACCCATTTCTTTAGGAATTTGGAATGGAATTCTAAAATCTTCATTGGTAGTACTTCAATAGCTCCTAGGTTTTTCATCTACAATTTGGAAATATCCCACACATGGTCAGCATCAACAACTTATATCATAAGTAGGGATATGTGAAAGGTGTCACATAATATGATAGGTTAGGTGGTAAGGAAATTTGATATGCAACCGAACTAATCTTCTCAGTGATCTCAAAGGGTCCCACAAATTGAGGATCCAGATTCATGGATTTAGTTGCACTCTTCAATGATTTGACCCTTAAAAACACATTTTCCCCCATAGAGTATTCTCTTGGAGTCCTCTTTAGATCAACATAAATTTTTCTATATATCAAAAGCTTCCTGAAGCCTTTGCCTTATTGTCTTAAGTTGGTTTTCCATTTCTTTGACCATATCTAGTCCGATCACCACTTGATCTTCTAAATTATCCCATGATAATGGTGTTCTAAATCGCTTTCCATACAATACATTGAACAAGACCATATCCAAGAAAGAATGATGCCCAATATTGTAGGTGAACTCTACAAGATGTAGATAATCTTCCCATTTAGAATTTTGATCCATATAGTACATGCGAAGCATGTCTTCTAGTACTTGATTTACCTTTTCGATTTGATCGTTAGTCTTAATATGATAAGTAGAGCTTATATTCAATTTTCTACCTACAAAATGATGTAGGGCCTTCCAAAATTTAAAAGTGAATCTAGAATCTCTATATTAAATTATCATTTTAGGAAACCCATGGAGTTGGAATATCTCCTTAGCAAACATGTTTTTGATGTATTTCTTCATCCCCATCCAGAAGAAGATATTTTTCATATTTTATCTCATTTTGTCTTCCCTTGGATGGGTAAAATAAGGGATTCTATGTGCTTCTTGCATGACTAGTTTCTCAAGTCACCCATTTTTGGTATGATGACCCTACTTTTATAGCACATAAAACCATATTTGATGCAAAAATATTTATTTTTCTTTGGGTTTTTGTTCATTATGACCCGAATTTCATTGCAGTACTCATCTGAGATTGCTTTTCTCTAGTTTGATCAAGTAAAATTATGTGACTTTGGATTAGGATTGTTATGTGTCTTCTTCTACTCAAGGCATCTACTACTTTATTCTCCTTCTCCTTAATGTATTAAATTTGAAAGTCATATTTTGCTAAGAACTCAACCCACCTCCTTTGTCTTGCATTGAGCATAGGTTGGATAAATATGTATTTTAATATTTTTTGATCAGTTCTAAGCTCAAAATATTTCTCCACCAGGTAATGATGCTAACTCATTAGAGCATGGACAACTACCACCAGCTCTAAATTATGTGTGGCATAGTTGAATTCATTCTTATTTAATTTTTGTAAGGTATAAGCTATGATAGAATCATCCTATGATAACACTCCTAACCCTTCTAGCGATGCATCAGTACACACTACAAAATTCTCCTATAGATTTAGAATATTGAGTATTGGTGCTATAGTAAGTTTTTTCTTGAGTGTTGCAAAAGTACTCTCACACTTCTCTATCCATTTGAACTCTTTTCCCTTCTTTTGAAGGTTATTTATTGCTACAACTATTTTGGAGTAATCCTTTACGTATCTTCTATATTAGCTGTCATACTCATGAAGCTTCTTACTTCAGTAACATTGGTACATGGTGGCTAATCCAAGATGACCTTTATATTTTTTAGATCCACCACTATTCCCTCTATAGATATAATGTCTTAGATATGTTACCTTTGGAACATAGAAGTCACTTTTCACAAAGTTTCCATAGAGTTGATTTTCCTTTAGTAACTCTAGCATGATTCTGAGACATTTGTCATGTTCTTCCTTATTATTGGAGTAGATTAAGCTATCATCTAAGAATATGAGAAAAAAATGGTCTAGATACCTCCTGAATATGTTGTTCATCAAATTCATGAATGCATTTGGGGTATTAGTTATATTGAAGGGCAATACTATAAACTTATAGTAATCATACTAGGTTTTAAATGTAGTTTTGTGAGTGTTCTCCTCACGTATTCTTAGTTGATGATACCCTAATTTTAAGTTAATATTTATGAATATTGTAGCATACCTCAATTGATAAAATATATCTATTCTTGGTAAAGGATACCTATTTGTAATGGTTTCTTTGTTGAGCATCCTATAATCGATACACAATCACAGTGAACCATCCTTCTTCTTGACAAGGAGCACAAGTGCACCCTAAGGTGACACACTAGATTTTATCAATCCTTTTTCCAATAGCCCTTGAAGTTGCACCTTTAATTCTTTCATTTTTATAGGGTTCATCGTATAAGGAACTCTATGGATAGGCTCTGATATTAGCATTAATTCAATTGTGAAGTCAAAATCATGCACAAGAGGAATTTCAGGTAGATCTTCAAGAAATATTTCTTCAAAATATTGTAGGACTAGGTGGTTCCCTAACACATTTTTTTTTTTTTCTTCCCTGACTTCCTTGTTTTTTACTACATAAACTATCCCTCCTTTTCTAATGGAATTTTTTCAATTGCATAGCAGATAAAAATTGGGGTTTCAATAATCCTTGCTCACTATGGATCTTTATTCTTCCTTTAACCATTTCTAAAAATTATATCCACCTATATTGAAAGTTGATTAATGTTTTATGAGCCTATAACCAATCCATACCTAAGATGACATCAAAGGCTTGAAGCAAGGCTATATACAAGCATCCTTCGGTTGAATCATTTTCTAAGTAAAATCCACCACAGGGAAACATTGATCCATCGAGTAGGTCTACCTAGAACCATACTCAACCTTCCACCCATGTGCCAAATACCCTGGCCTTTGCAACATATCCCTAGCTAGTCTAGAAGAAATAAATAAATAAATCTAATTTAAAACTAAAGCTACTTTATTTTTAGAAGAGAGAAAGAAACATTACAATCCTAGATCAATGACATAGGTGTGTTTTTATCATCCTTGCCTAAATACCTGGTTTTTCTTTACTTGGGTAGTCGAACGTATAACACAGTCCTCCAAACCAATAGTAACCTCCCTTGGGGTGTAGCTATTTATCTCCAATATCCTTTCCCAACTGACCTACTTTAGATGTTTTTAGCTACCCCTCATTTCTTGGAGTTGAGTAAGGTTTGAGGGTTGTCCCTTCTATCCACTTACTCAATTTTATCTTACTTGGGAATTTTATTGCATAATGTGGACCTACACATATGTGTCAACCTTCTTTGGGGCATGGATGAGTTATTGGAATCTGATTTATGATTTGTTTTGTTTGGGGTACCTTCAATTGTCTTTGATTTCCCCCATAACTAGGTTTAACTGCTCCACCCTTTAGTTGAGTGGTTTTCCATCCTCTCTATTCATCACCCTTCCTTTTATTAAGGTGGGTATTGCTAGTATATTTGAGTTGGTTTACCCTTTTTTTTTGTTGATATTTCCACCTTAGGTAACCAACACTTTATTTTCCCTTTTGGGACTGTTGGTTTTTATTTATCAGTTTTGTAAAATAGGAACCATTTAGTTGCTTATGTTACTCTATTTGTTTCCTTTGCTAGTCTATTAGCTCCCTTTGCTATTCTATTTGTTCTTGTAACACTATGGCAATGGTGATGAGGTTTCCTAATTTCTTTCTTAAGTCTCTAGATCCCCTGTCTTGGTTTCTTTCTTTAACACTATCCCCTTGATGTTGTCCTTTTGAGGGAGCAATATTCCCTCCCATTATCATAGGTTCTATTTATCCTGATAACATCCAAAAGAGTAGATTAGATTACTGCTTCACCATACTGCACCAAATCCTTGGACAACAAGAAGCTCTAGTCCCTTGTACCTAGAGATATGATACCAAAAGTAACAACCCAAATCTAAGGGGGTTGCTATTATTAATATTTTTATTTTACAAGTACAAACAACACTAAAAAATGATACAAACAACTATGAAGGTAACTAAGTTATCACTAAATTCAAGTTATCTATCATTTCCCTCAACACCAACCTTCTATCTAGCATCTAATTTAGGATACACCCATATCCATACCATGCACACATCAATCTATGCAGGTATACTGCGTATATTATGACAACTATTACCCATCATAGTTAGGGTTAGCTTATCTCCTTCAATCACTTGAAGGGTATGATCATATATTTACTCCATATAAACCAGTCTCTTTATAAAAAAATAGACCACTTGTCCTATCTATATGATGAAGTAGTCCAATCCTTTCATGGATAGTATACCTCATTTGAAACTACTAGGTTATAAGAGGTGATGAGTCTAGTTTCTCTAACTTTTACCAACATCTATCCCAAATGATCCCATAATCCCTTAGGCTTTCCTCTTCTATAAAAATACTTTAACATTCTAAAAGAAATAATTATACCATCCACATAAGAAAAGAATACTAATCAAATAAATTATGGAATGTAATAAGCAAGAGAAATATAAAATAGATTCTAAAATATATGAATCTAATTAAGACATAAAAGATAAATAGGTTAACCAATAAATAACATCATAGTTTACCATAATAGGATACATTTTTGTCTATTAATACATGATTACATATGAGTATGGTAAAATAATCCATACTTTTTAAAAGAATAAAACATTACATAAATAGTTTAATCAAATTGTTCTATGAATGTTCCATTCATAGCATTTATAAGTATCCATCCTAAATCATTGATGATATTCCTTGCTTTGAGTTCACTCAATATTTGATTGATGATAGTAAGGGATCAAGAAAACTCATGAAAATATGAATCATACATATACTAGATGATCATTTAATCTAGTGAATTTAAAATGCCAAAGTGCAACTATACAATCTGTAGAATTGACAAAAGATCTAATATCTACCAAAGTGTAATAATGAAATCAACTTGATAATATAAAATTTATGTAACCATCATGACAAGAAATAGAAAATTGAAATTGCCCTTCTCATTAATATTCAAGAAATGTATTTACAATGGGTTATAATAGATCCCTCTTAGGGATTCACCAAATTGATACAAATTACATCATAATTCCAACAATAGATGTCTTCCAAAATATCTCTTGTAATATCCTGAACTGATAATGGAGGGTTTTCCTAGCGACTCCATTTGATGATGCTAAGAAAGATGATCTTGATGATGTATTACTGTTGATAAGACCTGTAACCTACACACATAAGCACCTACAAATAATAAATAGCAAATGTAAACCCTCTCAAGATAAGGCCTATTTCATAATAATGCTAATGAAAGTAAATTGCTGAAAACAGTGAATAAATAGATGAAATATTGAATGAAAATATTGTTAAATTATGTTAGAAAAAAAATTAAAAATATGTAATGCTGATCTAATTACTAAAATAGAGAAAATTGAACATCACAAGAAGACCATTATTGATCAGAATGACTGGCTCTATTAGCCCTCATTGGTTCTTACGGCTTCGCCTATGGGCCACTATCGAACACAATGACCATCAAACAAAGACTCTATTCTCTACGCTCGATGCTTGGTGATATCTAATTCAACTATCAAATTGATTTTCAAGTTTTTTTGTATTTTGAAACATAGTTGATTCATGGGAATTGATGCTGAACAGTGGTGGTATTTATCCTTCAAGCTCTAATGCACTCCATGGATGTGAATGTAAACTTCATGATGTAATTTTGGTAGCACCTTGACGCTTATGAGAGAATTATCTTCCTAATCACAAAAGGGTAGCACTTCATTACATTCAATTTGATATCCTTTAAATGAATGCAATTCTCTAATTATATATTTCCCTCCAATTGCAATTCTTGGATTACTGAAGAAGCCAAGACCAAGATTCAGTTAGGCTCAGGGATGTGAGGTGTCACTTCTGGAAGCTTCTCAAATAAAATCATTCAAGATCAATTGCCCTGTAACATATTTTACTCAGCATGGGGCCATCATCAGCTCCAATGGCTGATAGGCAACTGCTAGGAGGGATAACTGCCCAAACTAAAAAGGACTAGGCTGCTCTATTTGAGTGGTTAGAACCACTGTTAGGTCTTGGAAAGGTCCAATATTAGTCATATGTCTTAAAAAGGTGTCCACATGAGTAGCCTCATCAACATAATGTGTTTTAGGTGTCTACAAATCCTCCTTTTTGAGATGCATTGTGTGAAAGCACAACATTGAGAAAAAATAGATAACCTAATGTCACATTATAGGTTGATTTATGTTCATTTATTTGGTCAACTTTAGATGCCCCAATAATGTAAAGAGCATGTATATCTAATTCATTACCTCCAATAAAATGAGTAGGCTTAATATAAGTAAATATTTGATGAATATGAAGGTATTTGGGTAGCGTTGTCAAGCTACATAAACCATTAGTGCAGACTGATAAAGGTTTATTTTAGTATTTTTGCTTTTTCCCCAGCAAAAGGGTAACTTTATGATAGTTGTTAGCAATGATTCTTGGACGAACGTAATTTGCATGATTAGGTGTTTAATTGTTAATTTTGATTATGAATTTTTATGATTATGACTACCCCCTCAAGTGATGAGAAAATGGCAAGTGATGAAAGCAATGAGTCGCTTGACCAAGATGACTGATTTGTACATTGCAATATGATAACCTTTGTGAAGGGAATGTCTTGTAATAGCTGTGATTTAAACTATTATTAGTAATTGTACATATCTATCCCATGGAGCAGTCTAGCCACATGGCTTTCTTAGGGAATCAAGAAGATATAATTTTAATTAAAGTATGTGATGAATCACTATGTTCGATGATTTAATAAAAATGTCATAGAAGAATGAAATGAACACCTCGTTCCTATGGAGTAGTCTGACCACAATGGCCTTATTAGGGATTGAAGTGAAGACATTTCAATTCATTGATGAATAATTTGGTTCAAATGGCCTTATGGTAATGACTCATATTACCATATTGCATGGATTGCAAGTCATCGCAACTGCCAAGTGTATATAGTAAATAACTAGATACGAGCACTTGTGATATTTTTTTATTTGATTTTTTTGTTTTTGTGTTATTTTTTGATGATTATGGACTAGTAGATGTGATTAAATATCCAATATGAAGCTCATGGTACTGATAAAATTGTTGATGTTCAAATTTTGGGGCCATCATGGGGACCAATAGCTGGGCCAAAATGCGACTACCCTCCAAGTGAGAGGTTACCAAATTTAGAAAATATAAAAGTTTTTTTGGCAAATTTTATTGTCATTTTTACAATTGGTAGTGAGAGAAAATTGGGCTCTAAAGAAGGAGACAGATAACTTGAAACATAATGCTATTGAGATCAAGATAGACCACTATGATGGATCAACCCAAGGTATCAAAAATTAGTAGAGCCAATTCTCCTAAGGTAGAATATCCATCTAACCCTCATGAATTGTGGAATATTAAAATTAACTTCACTAATTAATGGGCTAAATGAACCACATTAAACTACAAACAATGAACCTCACCCGTAGTGTAGAAATTTAGCTTAGGTTAGCCTAAGGAGAGGGAATGTTTTAAATTTTTGCATTGACAATTGGGAATGTTTTAGGTTAGCTTATGCTAGCCCAGAAGAACAATGAGAACAAATAATAGGCTATATATTACATTAGTCGAACCCTGGTCATGTACGAGCTAAAATATGCATATGTTGAAAAGCTTTGTTTAGTAGTTGTTTTTTCTACTAAGAAGTTACACCACTATATGCTAAGTCATACTACATATGTCATATCCAAACAAAATCCTTTGCAATACATGATGACTCGTATGTATCACAATATGCATACTACAAAGTGGATCATGCTATTGACATAATTCAATCTAGAATTTATCAGTCAAAATTCCATCAAAGGATAGGTCATAGCTGATCAATTGGTAGAGGCACCTATTTAGGAAGACAAGCCTCTAATCATAGAATTACCTGACGATGCAGTCTTTGCATTGTTAGAGTCACCTAAACCTGAAGAATCAGATAACAAAGTAGACATGACTTTGTTCTTTAATGGTTTGAAGTACAAGCAAAGGGGTGGGGTAGGGATCATGTTTTTCATGCCATAAGAAGCTCAAATACCCTTGTATTTTAAAATCAACATCCCTTGCACCAACAATAACATTGAATACAAGGCCTTAATATTGGATCTCCAAACAACTCTCACTATAAATATTAAAAAGATAAATGTCTTTGGTGACTCCTTGCTCATAGTAAACCAAGTGAAAGGAATTTATCAATGTAGATGTTCCATCCTAAAAGTATATAAAGAGTTTGTGAACACATATCTCATCCAAATGGATTGGTATGACATCAAGGAAATCCCTCGTACGTCTAATCGATTTGTGGAAACTATGACATCTTTGGGATCCTTAATCCCTTAGAATCCTTTCATTGATTTTACTACCATCCATGTTAAGACACTCTTATGATCAATGATGTTGTGTGAGGTTTCGAACAAGAAAGAATCAGTCCACATAATTCAAATAGAACCAAACCATGAGTGGTTCTGTAAAGCCTAATACTTTCTGAAGAACACACCCTAGGGATCCTTGATCTTGTAGGGTCCTTTAGAGAATGGTACTACCATTCATCATAAGGTTGTATCCCAATTTGCATTCGTGCACAATGAATCACAACAAGAACAAGTTGTTCAGACAGTTGAAGCTATCACTTATCAATATTGGCTTACCCAATTAAAATATTATCTAAAACTTGGAAGTATCCCCTAGGGATTATCGCATGCCATAAAATAAGTATTTACACAAAAAATTATTAGATATGTCTCGCTAGGATTACTATGTGTATGTCAGGAAATATATGAAGTGTCAGCATCATGTTAATCTCACATACCTAACATCTTAGACCTTACAATTGATTCAATCGACTTGGCCATTTTCTTAGTGGGGATTCGATATAATTGAGAAGATATCTCCTACTTAATTGAGACACCACACATTAATTATAATAGCCACTAAGTACTTTACCAAATTTGTGGAAGCAATCTCTTTGACCACTACGACTAGAGCTCGTATTGTAGAGTTTATACTCCATAATATTATATCATTTTGGTATTCCATCCAAAGTAATATCAGATAATGGAACATACTTTAAGAACAAGCATGTGCAAGATTTAACATCTATATATAACATTTAGCACAAATTTGCAACACCATATTATCCATAAGCAAATGGACAAGCAAAGGCCTATAAAAAAATTGTAGTTACCATACTGAAGAAAACCATAAAGGATAATCATAAGGATTGGCACCTTCAATTACCTCTAGCTTTATGGGCTTATCACACTAGAATTCAGACACCCACTAGGGCAACCCCATTTTTACTAGTATATGGTGTTGAGGCCATTATACCCTTGGAATTAGAAATTCCATCACTACAAGTCTCATTGAAAGAGCTCATCGATGATGACACTTTGTGATAAGCTCACCTAGATCAATTGACCCTTCTTGATGAATGATGAGTGAATGCTCTCGAGCATCTCTACATTTATTAGGATCATATTAAATGAGCTTATAATACTAAAGTCCATATAAGAGACTTTAAGGTTTAGAGATATTTTGCTTAAAGAGAACCAACATAAATCAAACTTACCACCTCATTTGAGAGATAAATTTACAGCCAATTGGTTAGGTTCTTTCATCATAATAATTTAATATCATGAATTCAAATCAATTCCCTTAGGTTATCTTAAGGGAGAGAGAATTTTTTAAATTTAGCTTAGGTCCCACCACGATCGCCACTGTAGAATTGATAAAATATCTAACATCTACAAAAATATAAAATGAAATCAACTTGATAATATAAAATTTATGTAACCATCATGACAAGAAATAGAAAATTGAAATTACCCTTCTCATTAATATTTAAGAAATGTCTTTACAATGGGTTACAATAGATCCCTCTTAGGGATTCACCAAATTGATACAAATTACATCATAATTCCAACAATAGATGTCTTCCAAAAGATCTCTTGTAATCTCTTGAAATGATAATGGAGGGTTTTCCTAGCGACCTTCGTTTGATGATGCCAAGAAGGATGATCTTGATGATGACTTGCTCTTGATAAGAACTATAACCTACACATATAAACACCTACAAAGCATCAATAACAAATGTAATTCCTCTCAATATTAGGCCTATTTCATGATAATACCAATGAAAGTAAATTTCATGAAACTATGAATAAATGCATGAAATAACGAATGAAAATATGTTAAACTAGATTACAAATAGAATTAAAGGCTACTAAGACTGATCTAATTAAGAAAATAGAGAGAATTAAACATCATAGTAAGGTTGTTATTAATCATAATTTTAGACTCTATTAGCTGTTGTTGGTTCTGATGGTTACGCCTGTAGGTCACTGTTGGAAACAACGACTGCTAAACATAATTTCTATTCTCTGCACTCGATGCTTTGTGATGTCCAATTTGATTGTCAAATTGATGTTTAAGTTTTGTTGTATTACGAAACAAAGTTGAATCATGAGAATTGGCTTGAATGCATGGTGAATTAAATGATGAAAAATAGTGAGATTTGTCCTTCAATTTACAATGCACTCCATGGATGTGAATGCAAACTTCATGACATAATTTTGGCAGCACCTTAATGCTTATGAGAGAATTGTCTCTCTAATCATAAAAGGGTAGCACTTCATTACATTTAATTTAGGTATCCTTTGAATGAAGGGAATGTTCTAATTTATATATTTCCCTCCAATTGTAATTCTTGGCTTACTACAGAAGCCAAGACCAAGGTTTGATTAGGCTTAATGAGGTGAGGTGTCACTTCTTGAAGCTTCTTGAACATGACCATTCAATATCAGTTTCCCTATAATATATTTTTCTCAGCTCGAGGAGACTAATTTTGTTACATATGAGGTCGTACTTGATAAATGTGACCCGCTTGGGGGCCATCATCAACTCCAACGACCACTAGGTAGCCACTAGGGGGGATAGTAGCCTAGGCTAAAAAGGATAAGTTTGCCCTGTTTGAGTTGTTAGAACCACTGTCAGGTCTTAGGAAGGTCCAATATGAGTCATATGGCTTGAAAAGGTGTCCACATGAGTAGCCTCCTCAATATGATGTGTTTTAGGTATCTACAGATGCCCCTATTTAAGATGCATTGTGGTAAAACACAACACTAAGCAAAAACATACAACCTAACACCACATTGTAGGTTGATTGATGTTCATTGATCTGGTCAACTTTAGATATCCCAATCATGGAAATAGTATGCATCTCTAAATCATTACCTCCAAAAAAATGGGTAGGCTTAATTTGAGTAAAAATTTGATGCAGCTGAAGGTATTCAAGTAGCGTTGTCAAGCTACATGAACCATTGGTCCAGACCGACAAAGGTTTAGTTCAATATTTTTGCTTTTTTCCTTGCGAAAGGGTAGCTTTATGATAGTTGTTAGAAATGATTCTTGGATGAACGTAATTTGCATGATTATGTGTTTGATTGTTTATTTTTATTATAAATTATTATTATTATGACTACCCCCTCAAGTGACATGTCGATGAGGAAATGGAAAGTGATGAAAGTAATGAGTTACTTGAGCAAGATGCCTGATTTGGATGTTGCAAGATGATAACCTTTGTGAATGGAAAGTCTTGTTGCAACTATTATTTTAACTATTATTAGTAATTGCACATCTCTATCATGTGGACTAGTTCAACCATATGGCTTTCTTAGAAAATCAAGATGATAGTAATTCAACTAAAGTATGTGATGAATCACTATGTTATATGATTTAATGAAAATGCAATAGAAGAATGAAATGAACACCTCATTCTTGTGGAGCAGTTTGATCACAATGATCTTCTTAGGGATTGAAGTGAAGACATTTCAATTTGTCGATGAATAATTTGGTTCAAATGGCCTTATGGTAATGTACTCATATTATCGGATTGCATGGATCACAAGTCATTGCAACTACCAAGTGTAAAGAATAAATAACTAGATACGAGATGCTCGTGAGATTTTTTATTTGATTTTTTTGTTTGTGTTAATTTTTTATGATTATGGATCGATAGATGTGATTAAATTTCCAATATGAAGCTCATGGTACTAATAAAATGAGTGCATTTATTGTTAATTAGAGGTTGGATTGGGGTACAGTGGCAATGATGTTCAAATTTTGGGACCATCATGGGGAGCAACAATCGAGCCAAAATGTGATCACCCTCCAAGTGAGCGATTACCAAATTTAGAAAATATAAAAGAAATTTTGGTAATTTTTACTGTCATTTTTACAATTGGTAGTGAGAGAAAAGTGAGCTCTGAGGGAGGAGAGAGATAACTTGACATGAAACACTGTCGAGATCAAGATAGACCACTATGGTAGATCAACCCAAGGCATTGACAAGCGATGGAGTCGATGCTCCTAAGGTAGAATCCACATCCGACCTTCGTGAATTATGGAATGTTAAAATGAACTTCACTAATTAATGGGCTAAATGAACCTCACCCATAGTATAGAAATTTAGCTTAGGTTAGCTTAAGGGGAGGGAATGTTTCAAAATTTTACATTTTGGATTGGGATAAGACCCTTCATGGGTGCCACTATGGGGTCATCCTAGGCAAAATCGGCACCCATTTGGCCAAAAGGGAGCCATCAGGTGGGCTGGCAACTGTGTTTGAATTACAAAGGTCAAAAATGGTTGTTGGTGGTGGTCGTAATGGGGATTGATGGTGGTAATGGAGATTGTTGGGGCCTTGAGTGACTGCCAAACTTAGGTGTATTTTTATTTTATTTTTTTGATGGTTTTAATTTTTTATTTTTGATATTGTTATTGATTATTTTGATTGATTTTTGAATTATTGATTGATTGTTTGCTTTGAATTATGTGCTACTGGGTGTTATAATCTGACATCTTGAGCTAGGGAGCCTAACATTTTCTTGGAGCTATGACTGGTGTTGGATGATGATGACTGGAAGTGCTTTGAAGTGATCAACCTAAAATAGGTTGTGCACCTACTAATTGTATTATCGAATCAACCTTAACTCATGGTCTTAGCGCATTGTTGGGATAGTAGGACCAATAAGTTCCATATATCCACTAGTAAGATGATAGTGATGTTAGAGTATGTCTTTTAAATTTTTAAGATCTCCATCAATGGATTGACTATCACTTATTTTTTATCTCGATATCAGAAGAAGGTTCTGGATCGGGTGTTTGGCACCAAATCTACTGAGGCACTAGGGGATATAGACCATGAAGGGGTCTTAGTTGGTAGATGGTATGAGTGGTGCATTTTCTCTCACTAAAAAATGATAGCCATGCATATTATCTCTAATGTACTACTACTCAATTCCTCAAGGGTGAGGTCCCCTTGAAACCTCCTAGACATGGTATAGGCCCTAGTGGAGTGTGATTTATAGGAACCAATGATTATGTCATGGGAGAAAAATATCTTGGCACATATCCATGATGATCTATATAAGATATAACATTGATGATGTGTGGGAGTGGGATGTAGTCTACTACTACAAATCTGGGGATAGGAACATATCTAGGTAGATCGACCTACTGAATTACCTATATGCCAATATAAATTAGGGGATGATGACATTGGTGACATAGCACGATAATCATGAGATTTTCTACAGTTAGCAACATGGAGGCATCCTAGCACATTATATAGGGTCACTAGAGGGATTGCAACATGAGCATTTAATATGGAGACCCTAATTGGCCTGAGGTAGAGAGGTACCTATGCAAAGTGAGACATGATAGATGGATCATGGGGTATTATAAGAAGGACAAAGTATTTCCATTACTCTTGGGTGACTAGGCAGTTCGACATAGCTTAGGATGTGCCAAAGGAGCCAGTCCTATATCATCACAGGCACACCAAGACATAGTTCAAGCCACCTTAGGTAGAGTAGTTATCAGAGGTGGTGGACCCTCTAGTTGCAAAGATAGTTTTAGAGAACCCAGGGACCACTATTGGGTATTATACTTGGTGGGTCTCTTAGCTATGACATGGTTCCAGTCCTATGGGTAGACTTGCAATAGTGAAAAAAGAGGAGGTTGGCAATGATGATGAGCAACAAGTGTATCGTAGGAAAGAGGGTGAGTGGGGGTAGGTAGCAGGACAACCAGATGAGACCCAGGCAAAGGAGGATACCCTAATTGGTGAAGTAGCACATCTACGAGCATAGCTATAGGCTATATAGGTGTAGCTACAAACTTCTCAAAGGTAGTTGGTGGAATGAGATATATATCTTACTACTACTCAGAGTTAGCTAAGTGGTGGAAAAAAGTTATGGTGTGGGTACACTAAGGAGAGAAATACTATCCAAGATCAGGTGGACATGACTATGATGATGGTGGGGAATTTACGTGCATAGTTGGTGGCCAAGACCAATGAGACAAATTTTAGGACCATGGAGTGGGATGCTCTTAGGGTGTAGTTAGTAGCTACAACTACAACTCAGGCTACACCATCTACTCTAGCCACTTAGGGGTGAGTAGTATTAGGTAGGAATGTAGAGATTATGAGACTATAGAGCATCATAGAGGAGGCTTCAATGTAGTGTACAACATATTCAACATACATCATTGCTCTAGAAACTCAAGTTAGGTTATGTGATGGTACTCTACTAGAGAGGTCTATAGTAGGGGGATCCTAGCAAAGTAGCCAGAGTGAGTCTAGGTAGTCAATAGTGTGGTCTAGTTATAGGTTAGCTTCACGATCAGAGATATTGATAGGTGTTAGCGCCAAATAGCCTCACAGAGATTGGGTTGAGTAGGCCTTGATTGATATGACATGATGTCCTTATCATTTTTGAGTGTAAGGTCTGAGGACCTACACAGTTGTAGCCTATGATAATTTGTACTACTATGTACTCTAACATGTTCACACACACACACACACACACACATATATATATGATATCTTCTTTTATGACTTTTTATGTGCTATGATTTTGATTTATGTTCAAGGATGCATTAATGGATGTAATGGCTATATTATGATGTGATTATGCTATATGTATACAATGTACTAATGAAATGCAATAGTATATGATTAATATATGATTAGATGTTGTGATCTAGATGTATATATGTACTACCATGTATGCTTATGTGTGTTAAAACCCTACCATAGCCGACTATGTTAGGTCTCCAATTGAATATTTGATTTCATTATTTAATAGATTAGGTTTGATTTAATTATTCATATTTTATCATTAGTATTTCATTTACGTATTTACATTATCATTTTCCCATTTGCGGTGGGGATCTGCCCTCCTCAAGATGCATTGATTTAATTTTTTTTTTTTTTATCTCTTATTGCGATATATTCTTTTCATTCCTTCTGTTTTGTCATTCATGGTTAACAATCTGATGAGTTTTGTACATTATATGTTCTTGAATTGGAATTGATTTATATTGGTGGAGAAGGGAAACTGATTCTCTCCAATGTAGATGCAGTAGTAAATGTTAAATGCATGTATTGATTTGTTTTGTTGATTTATGCATTTAATTTTTGTTATATGATATAGTGGATATAATGCATTAATATTAGGAGGATGGTCTAATGCAAATGTACCTGTATGCTTTAATCGCTTAAAACATAAGGAATGAATCTAATTTGTGTTTAAAAAACTAATGATGGACACCAAAGAATGTGTGAAAATCATGAATGAAAACACTAATCCTTATCATGAGAATTGTTCATTTATACATCCATATGTGAAATGGTATGATGTGAAATATATGGGATTTCCCTAAAAGCTTCTATAAACTAAAAAATGTGCATAAAAAAGTTAGTGGCCATCTAAATATCATTGATGATATCCATCTAGTATCTATCCTATTCTATGAACACCACTTAATAAATAAAATTTCATAATAAAAACTGTGATCATTTGATAAGATGATTTGTTACTATTAGAGGATTTTTGAGGTTTTCTATGAGACTCAAAAACCCTAGTTAATATATCAAAAGTTGTATAATGACTACACAAGACTCCTGAAATATACAAGCCTATTAAGAAAACCCATATATTCACTATCCCTATGTGTACAAAGTGCATATGTTAGATGAGGCATAAGACTACCTCATTTCTAGGTGGGTTTTATTCAACCCATTGTAATGAGGATCACGCTATGGTCATCATGATACTAAGTTTGAATGTAGTTAGAATTGACTACTAGACAATGCAAGCCGCCTAAATATAGATCATCCATAAGCTGACATTCCCCCTTCTTTTATTTTGATTGCTTTGGATACTTGCTCATGCTTAGTGGTGAAAACCACTTTTTTTTTTTTTTGAGCAAGGGATTTGCTTAGTGATGAAAATCATTGTTTAATTTGTATTATTTTGGGAATTTGCTTGTTTTTTGATTGAGCAAAGGATTGTTTGGGTAGGGAGAGTTTGTCCTTTTGTCAATGATCAAAACTATTAGACCATGCGCATAATAATATGAGCAAGGAAAAAATTTCACTTAAGGTGACCAAAACCACTTTGTAGTGTCATCTTTCCTTGTTTAAACTAGGATTGTTAATGTATTTTATGTGTCAAGGATATTGAGATATGCAAGGTACTATCAAAATAAACCTTCACCTTCTAAAATATGAGATAGCTTTCTAAAAAATCTAAAAGGATAACTAAGGATGGCTGAATGACTGGAAAATCCTAGTATACACCTTATAACAACTAATGGGTTATGTTGAAAAACACAGTTAGTCACAATGGAAATATGAATGATAAGGATATGTGGATTCATGATTGGTATACAAAAATGGTGTCATTCATAATAATTTACACACAACCTATCCTAATGCAAGTGCAATGTAAGAAGATGCCTAATGCAAAACAGCTAATTAGTGCATATGATGAAATGCATGAAAGTATAATGCAAATATTTTTGTATTTTAATATTTTCTATTGTTTTTTTTTTAATGTTTTTCTGATTTGTTTGGATTGTTTGATGATTTTTATTATTTTTGTGGTTTTTATTATTTTATGAATTAATTAAAAAATTCCTGTAGGCAAATAATGTTGAGGGGTTCAGGCTCCTCAACACCTTCTAGTGATATTAGGCGTTAAGTTCCAGGTCCTATCTTCTCTATTACGACGAAGGAACCTAACCAATTGGCTACAAATTTATCTCCCAGATGAGGTGGTAAGTTTGAGTTCTGTTAGTTCTCTTTAAGCACAAGATCCCCAACCTTAAATTATCTTGGATGAAATTTAGTATTATAATATTGTTTAAGATGATCCTGATAAACACAAAGATGATCAAGAGCATTCACTTGTCCTTCATTAAGAAAGGTCAATTGATCTAGGTAAGCTTATCATGAAGTGTCATCATTGATGACCTCTTTCAATGAAACTCACAATGATGGAATTTATAATTCCAAGGGCATAATGGCCTCAATGCCATATACTAGTGAAAATGAGGTTGCCCCAGTGGGTGTCCGAATGCTAGTGAGATAAGCCCATAAAGCAAGAGGTAATTGAAGGTGCTTATCCTTATGATTATCCTTTACAATTTTCTTCAATAGGGTAACTATGGTTTTTTTAGAGGCCTCTGATTGCTCGTTTGCTTGTGGATAATATGGTGTTGCAAAGTTGTGTTGAATGTTATATATAGATGTTAAAGCCTACAAATATTTGTTTTTAAATGATGTTCAATTATTAAATATGTAGGATGGAACACCAAAATGACATATAATATTATGGAGCATAAACCCTACAATAAGATCTCTAGTTGTAGAGGTCAAAAGGATCACTTCCACCCATTTGGTAAAGTACTCAGTGGCCATTATAATGAACATGTGGTAGCCTAATGAATAAGGAGAGATATTTCTAATTATATTGAATCCCCACTGAGATAAAGACCAAGCTTAGCATGAATCTAACACTTAACATATTTCTTGACATACATGCAACAAATCTTCTCCATCATGGACCAATAATAGCCCATTTTAAGGATGTCCTTAACAAAAGCGATGTCAGTAAAAATGGCCACTGTAGGTACTGTTGTTGTGATCTTGCAAGATTACCCAAGTAGATTCTTGGGGCTCAAGACAACGAAGGAGGATTCCATCATAGCTCTGTTGATACAAAATATCTCCTAGCAAGACATATCTAGTTGCTTTCTATTTAAATACTTGTTTTGTGGCATGCGATAATCCCTAGGGGATACTTCCAAGTTTCAAGTAATATTTTAATTGGACTAGCCAATATTGATAAGCTATAGCTTCAAATATATGAACAACTTATTTTTTTTGCAACTCGATTTGCACAAATGTGGGTTGGGAAATAACCTTATGATGAATAGTGGTACCGTTATCTGAAGGACCTTACAATATCAAATACCCCTAGGATAACTATGTTATAAAATCTCATGCTTTGTAGAACCATTCATCGTTTGGTTCTATCTATATCATTTGGAATGATTCCTTATTGTTTGGAGCCTCACACAACGTCGCTAATTATGAGAGCACCTTGACATGGATGGTAGTAAAATTGGTGGAAAAATTATGAGGAATTAAGGATCCCAAAGATGCCATAGTGTTTACAAATTGATTAGATGTATGAGGGATTGCCTCGATGTCATACCAATCCAGTTGGGCTAGATATGTTTCCACAAGCTCTTTGTATGCTTTCAGGATGGGACATCTATACTGATAATTTCCTTTCACTTGGTTTACTATGAGCAAGGAGTCACCAAAGATATTTAGCTTTTTAATATTCATGGTGAGGAGACCCAAGATTAGGAACTTATATTCAACATTATATTTGGTGCAAGGGAAGTTGAATTTAGAATAAAAGGGCATTAGAGCTCCTTGTGGCATGATAAACATGATCTTTGCACCACCCCCTTGTTCAAACTTCAAACCATAAAAGAACAAAGTAATGTTTTCTTTGTTATCCAGTTCTTCAGGTTTGGGTGACTCTGACAATGAAAATACTGCATCATCAGGTAATTCTATGATAAGAGATCTATCATTATAAATAGGTGCCTCTACTAGTTGATCATCTATGACCTATTATTTTATGGAATTTTAATTGATAAATTCTATATCAAATTTTGTTAGTAGCATGATCCACTTTGTAGTACGTATATTGTGATACGTTCGACTCATCATGTACTGCAAAGGATTTTGTTTGGATATGACATACATAGTATGCCTTAGCATATAGTGGTGCAACTTCTTAGTACCAAAAACCACTACTAAACAAAGCTTTTTTATGTATGCATATTTTAGCTCGTAGTTGATGAGGGTTTGACTAATGTAATATATAGCCTATTCTTTGTTCTCTTTGTTATTCTAGGCTAACATGGTTCCCAGGGCAAAGTCCATGGCTGATATATAGCAAGAAAGGTAAACTTGGTCGATGTGGAGCTAATATTGGTGGTGATGTAAGGTATTATTTGATCTCAGGAAAAGCCTTTTGATAGTGTTCGTCCCAATTGAATGGGACCCCCTTATGTAGTAGTTGATTCATGGGTCGATATTTATCTAATAACTGCTCTATGAAGCACTTAATGGATGCTACTTTACCTTGTAGGCTTTAAAATTCTTTGATTTTTTTTGGAGGAAGAATTTATAATATAGATTTGACCTTTGTTGGATTGAGTTTGATCCCTTGTTTAGAGAAAATAAAAACCTAAGAGTTTTCCTTATGTAACACCGAAAACACACTTCTTGGGGTTTAGCTTGACATTCTACTCTATCAGGCGATTGAAGAATTTTTACAGAACATATGCGTGCTCTTCACACAATAATTACTTGGTAAGCAAATCATTAATATAATCCTATAGGATCTTATGCATATAGTCATGGAAAATGTATTTCATGGCCTGCTGATATGTGGCACCAACATTTTTGAGTTCGAATGGCATAACTTTGTAGCAAAATGTACCCCATGGAGTGGTAAAGAATATTTTATGTCGATCCTCAGGTTTGATCTAAATATGATTATAGCCAAAAAACCATCCATGAGAGATTGCATCTTATGACTTGTAGTTGCGTCTACAAGAGCGTAAATGTTTGGTAATGATAATGCATCCTTTTGTGTTGCCTTATTTAGGTCTCTAAGTTTTGTACAAATACAGATCCTCCCCTCAGGTTTTCCTATGGGTACCATGTTTGATACCCATTCTAGAGAGTTAGTGGGTTGAATAAACTCTACATCCAACAAGTTTTACCATTTGTCTTTCACCATCAAGGTGATTGTTGGATGCATATTCCTAAGATTTTGCTTGACTGAAAGATTGTGTGTAACCAATTTTGGATCCAGACCCGACATGTCTTTGTACATCCAAGAAAAAATGTTAGGCCTTTTTGTCAAAAGAAGAATGAGGATGGCTCACTCCTTAAGAGATAAAATTTCTCCAAACTTGAATTTCTTAGGATGGTTGGGATCTGAACTAATATCCACTTTGAAATTATCTTCTACTAACATGTGGGATCCCTCCTCAAGTTGGTGAGGCATAGGGATCAACTGGATGTCATCTACTGGGTTTAGGTGATCTACCATGTTAGGTTCAACCTTAGTGTTATAGACATCATGAGCACAACTAGGAGCAAAATGGAAAGGTTGTAACATTTCTTCATAGGGGAACAAATCCTTAGGTGATGGGGGTGATGTAGCATGATCAAAATCATTGGCCTCAAGATTGAGTTTCAACGAATTTTAAGGGTCACTTGGGTTATGGAGTGGTGTAGTTAAATCAATGGAGATCATATTGATAAATAGAAGGTAATATCCATGACTCCAAGGGTAGGACCTATTAATTATTTTTTACTCTAGATATGCCAAGTCTAGACTAGGAGGCATTGGGATTTTAGGATTCACTCTAGGAGATAGGACAACTAGGTCCTTAGACGAAAGTAAATGTGCTAACTTAGGTAGAAGTGAAAATACCTTGTGATAGATAAAATCTATGTCAAAAGGGGGTCTTTCAGCGTCAATGGCTTCTATGTTATTATTAAGATGAAAAAAATGAGTAGGACCTAAATATGTAATTTTAGTTTCATTCTCGCACTCATCATCTATAATAACCTGATCATTTTCAAGAATGTCTTTTGATTAAGATTCCTCTTCAAAGATGATCTCATGATAAACTGTAGGAGGTTCTATAGAAACCATGGTGATTGGGCGATGATCCCTCCATATATGTGAAGGATTGGGGTAAACGTATGGATTCCAATAAACATCTTCCTCGAAGCCTAAGCTTAGGCATTCTAATAAAATAGATAGTAGCTCATACAACATGCATATAGCATACCCTAATAAAAATTTATCTATTTGTAATTGATATTGAAGATAGGGTGTTCTACGACCCTTCTCATATAAGCTTAATCCATTACCATACCAATGACAATGGTAAAAATACCTAAGAGCAAACTCAGGGTTTGACATGTAATAGATATTTCCTGTAAAAGGTTCATCATCATGATTGATAATAGGAGAATGATTTGTGGCTTGGTCAAAGCCCCCATAGATAAAATTGGTTTGGTTGGGTGGTATCCCTAGAGGTACCACCATTCCAATGGGTAGAGAAGAAATCAAGGTCTCCCCATATATTACAGGGAGTTGATTATTGATGTAAAGGTTATGTTCTAAACAAAATATTTTACTAGTATAGGATTAACTAGATGAATTATCACCTACGATGTAGATGATGCAGTAGATGAAGTAGGTGAGGCAGGTTGGGGTATATCATCCATTAGGTTAGGTGAATCATCTACCTCCTTTTGAGTTGAAATATTCAATGTAGCTATGTTTGGGATGACTTTAGGCTCTTCTATCATAGGTGATTTAAGATTCTATTTATTCTTTGGATTTGATGATGATGAAGGCTTGTCAGAAGTGGAAACTAATTTGGGAGATTACAATGGTGCTAAAGTGGATGGATCAACCCACACTAACTTAGAATTGCACTATGAATGCTTAATAGGATATGTGGGTCTAATGTCCAGATGCATAGATGGAAGAATGAGCTCCTCTAGACTACTAACCTGATTAACATATTTGAAAGGTTTTTCATCTGATGGGATGACATGGACTTACCCCTCATAAACATACTTAATGCATTGATGTAATATGGAGGAGATACATATCATATCTTAGATCGAAGGATGATCGAGCAAGATGTTATACTGCATAGTGCCTTCTAGCACATGGCATAAAATAGATATGGTTTTAAGTACCACCTTAATAGGTAAGACTATGGTACCAACTATTGAGCATAACACATCATTGAATGCTCACAATATGAAGTTTTATGCCACTATGTGTAACTCAGGAAGGCTTAGGTATCCCAAGGTTATCATCATGATAACGTTAATCGATGAGCCTGTATCGATTAACACTCGATTGAATGAAATCTAATTTATACAAGCGATGATGTGTAACGAAGGATCTACTACATTGGTTGAGACTAATTTGATTTCATGATAATAAAAGTTAATCCCAATTTATATATCCCTTCGATATACATCTGGGTATGGTGACTGCTATATGATACACAACTGCATTCTTGATAGCAGGGCATCTCACAATATTATGCCAAAATAGGTGGTTAATCAATTGGGATTGATGTGCATAAAATATTCCCTCCCATTTTTGTCATGGAAAATAGGCAGGTGTCTTGTGTTGGGATAATTACAGGTCTCTTGGTCCTTTTAGATCAATATCCAAAGAAAGGGATTGTAATGGATGTGGTTGTGGTAGATGTAGACCCATTTTCTCCCTACTACTCTCCAGACACTGAGTAGAATAATTGGGTGGGTCAATCTAGTTGGACTGGTCATATGGCACCATCCCTCTCTCATCCAAGGAATAGGCCACCCTAGGGAATTGTCTAAAGCACAACACATTTATTATATCTGGCACACATCATTCCTCAAGGAAGTGTCTAATGCAGATGGAATGGATCCCAAGGTAAAAGCAGCTATGGATGCCGAGTCAGACAGGGTCCTCACCACCAAAATGTGGACAATGATATTTG
This sequence comes from Wollemia nobilis, assembly GCA_028583015.1. NCBI lineage: Eukaryota > Viridiplantae > Streptophyta > Pinopsida > Araucariales > Araucariaceae > Wollemia > Wollemia nobilis. Next base: position 5,406,264 of record JAQPPZ010000676.1, on the reverse strand, counting down.
ATGGGGCTAAATCACAAATGGGGTCTAGATCTGGAATTAACTTGGTAGACATAAAAGGAAATTATCTGGGTGTGCCATACCGATTAGAATTTCCTTGCACAAATAATTTGGCAGAGTATGAGGCACTCCTACTAGGACTTAGGAAATCCAAATAACTAGGTATAAACTACCTCATTGTCTCTGGGGATGCTGAACTGATTATCCAATAGATCAAAAGGAAATACCAAACTAAGCACCCCAAATTGAAACAATACAAGCAAGCAGTGCTGGATGAAATTTGTAGGTTCTTGGACTTTAACATATCTCATATACCTAGAGAAAAGAACCATGTTGCTAATATACTAGCTGTAAATGCCTCTAGGGTAGATAATCCTGAGATAGATATAGAATTCATGGACATATTCACCACCATATATGTGTATCATCCTTCTATCCTCGATAATGTGATTTACTTACAGGTTTTTCAAGATGATGTTGATATCAAAGACTTTATAACTATGCAAAACCACTTTTTCTAATTGATTTGTGATGAAGAAGATGAGGAAAAATTACAACATATCATAGGAACCCCGATAGAGGTAATACAACTCAAAACCAATAAGATTCCTAGGGGGTTGGTAGCTTTCGAGTCTCTTTTTGATGATTTTTACAAGGCCCACAAGACTGCACCTCATGAATCTAAAGGTGAAGAAGTTAATTTTGGGACTGTCGAGGAACCAAGAATGGTCAGGATTGACAAGGCATTATTAGCAAAGGAAAGAAACTATACATCCAGTACCTAAGACAAAATAGGAATAATTTTACTTGGAGCTATGATGACTTAAGTACATTCAATACTAAGGTCATGACCCATGTCATTCCTTTGATGGAGGATGCCAAACCTTTTATGCAGAAAAAAAAAAATCCTACCCTACATCCTGTCATGTAAAAAGAAGTCCTCAAATTGCTAAATACAAAAATAATAAAAAATGTGAGGTTATCTTCCTGGATAGCAAACCTGGTGCTTGCGAGGAAAAAAAATGAAGAAATAAGGCTGTGTGTAGATATTAGAAACTTGAATAGGAATTCCTTGAAAGACAACTACTCCCTCCCCAACATGGATCAAATTTTACAAGTAGTAGTAGGGTCATCTAGGATTTCCTTGTTAGACGACTTCTCAGGATACAATAAGATTTTAGTCAACCCAGAATACCAATTCAAAACTACATTCATCAGACCGTGGGGGACCTTTGAATACCAAAAAATGCCATTCGGGTTGATGAATACTAGAGCCACTTTTCAGAGGGCTATGGAATTCCATTTCAAAGGAAAAATATTTAAAATTGTAGTGGTATATCTAGACGATATCATAGTCTTCTCCAAGAATCTTGCAGATCACTTCTCTCACTTATCACAAGTTTTTGAAAGGTGCAAAGAGTATGGGATATCCCTAAACCTAAAGAAGTGTCTATTCAGAGCCACTTATGGCAATCTATTAGGAAATGTGGTATCAAAGTAAGGAATAATAATTGATCTAGAAAGGACAGAGGCTATTGCAAAAATACCACCCCCCAAGAGCCTCAAAGGAGTCAGGTCCTTCTTCAGCAAGATAAAATTTGTCAGGAGGTTTATCCTAGATTTTGCCAAAATGATTAAACCTATTTATAACATGATAAAGAAGGATACAAAGATAAAATGGGATAAAGATAATATCAAAGCCTTCCAAATAAATTAAAGAGGCTATTACCACGGCAGCTGTGCTAACCTATCCAGATCATTCGAAGAATTTTAACTTATACTCTTTTGCTTCAAAACACACAATAGCCCCCTATGCTATCCTATAAGGATGAAGAAGAAAATAAAAAACCCATAGCATTCATAAGTTCAAGAATTAAAGGGCCCAACTAAAGTATAAACCAGTAGAGAAGCAAGCCTTTGCTTTTATTCAGGATTTGAAACATTTTAAAAGTATCTTTGGCTCCAGTAGAGTGATGGCCTACATTCCTTACATAGCCATAAAATATGTCCTCACCCAGATCGGACCCATAGTAAGTTCAACGAGATGCATGGTAAAGATACTACAGTATGATGTTGATTTTAAGGTAATAAAAATTATTAAAGATCAAGGGTTGGCAAAATACATGACCTGCAGAGGGGAAGAGGATATGGATAAAACCATTTTAATGCAAGGGACACAACAGATTGATCATCCTGAGCATGAAGAATATTATTGGTATAAATATATGCTATTTTATTTGAAGACCCTATCCTTTCTACCTAAAAAATATTCTAGCAGGATGAGGAACATTAAACAAGCTCAGAAGTATCACCTCCAAGAAGATCAAATTTATTGGAGACACCCAAGTGGATTTGTGCGTGACAAAAAATGAAGTCCCAAAAATAATTGAATAATTTCACACAAGATTTTGTGATGGTCATTTCACTCCAAAAGAAACAACTAACAATATTATGAGGGCATGTTACTATTGGCCATCAATGTTCAAGGATGTGTATCAATTTGTCAAAAAATGTTACAAATATCAACTTTTTATAGGCAAGAAAAAACCTACCTGCAATGCCACTAAAGCCTGTAATAATTGAAACTCCATTCTCTCAGTGAGGAATAGATCTGATAGGGTAGATCAACCTGAATTCTTTAGGAGGGTGTAAATGGATAATCATAGCCACAAATAGCTGCTTTAAAAAAATAAAGGAAAACTAATCCCCATAGCTGAAGAAGTTGAAACATTGGAAAGAGTCCATGCTACTAGGCTACGCAACAGAACCATACCTGATAGGACTGATAAGAAAAATACAACTGAGGATAAGGAGCATGCCAATGTAAAGAAACTAAATGATAGCCATCAACACCCCCCTCTCGAAAGATCTGAACCAGTCAATAGTGGGTCAAAAAATAAAAAATCTAAATTTGACATAGGATTGGAACTGGAAAAACAGAAGATAAATATAACCTTTGGGGAATTGATGATAGTACCTAAATATAGGGATCAGATTTGTAGGGCCTTTGGGCTAACTGAACAAGGGGAGGGTCATGTCCTCATTGCTTCAACTTCTAATCCACCTGGCAGAAGCCCCACCTCGATAAGGCATTTTTATATATCCCTTCGCTATACATCTGGGTATGGTGACCGCTATGTGATACACAATTGCATGCTTGATAGTGGGGCATCTCATAATATTATGCCAAAATAGGTGGCTGATCAATTGGGATTGATATGTACAAAGGACTACCCTCCCATTTATGTCATGGACAACAAATAGGTACCTTGTGTAGGGATAATTACAGGCCTCTTGGTATTTTTAGATCAATATCCAAAGAAGGGGATTGTAATGGATGTGGTTGTGGTAGATGTAGACCCATTTTTCTCCCTACTACTCTCCAAACATTGGGTAGAACAATTGGGTGGGTCAATCCAGTTGGACTGGTCATATGCCACCATCCCCCTCTCATCCAAGGAACATGCCACCCTGAGGAGAGAACCATTCAATAAATGCTCAGTCGAGCTAATGAGGCCTGATAACACCACTATCAATTTAGTCAGCTCTGTTGAAGAGAAGGAGTTAGGTGTTTATTCTATCTGGCATACTCCATTCCTCAAGGAAGTGCCTAATGCAGATGGGATGGATCCCAAGGTAAAAGTAACTATGGATGCTGAGTCAGACAGAGTCCTAACCACTAAAATGTGGACAATGATATTTGATGGGGCAAAATCACAAACAGGGGCTGGAGCTGGAATTAACTTGACAGACATAAAAGGAAATTATCTAGGTGTGCCCTACCGATTAGAATTTCCTTGCACAAATAATGTGGTAGAATATGAGGCACTTCTACTAGGACTTAGGAAAGCCAAAGAACTGGGTATAAACTACCTCACTATCTATGGAGATGCCGAACTAATTATCCAATAGATAAAAGGGAAATATCAAACTAAGCACCCCAGATTGAAACAATACAAGCAAGCAGTGTTAGATGAAATTAGTAAGTTCTTGGCCTTCAACATATCTCATATACCCAGAGAAAAGAACCATGTTGCTAATTTACTAGTTGTAAATGCTTCTAGGGTAGATAATCCTGAGATAGATATAAAATACATGGATAGGTTCCCCACCATATCTGTGTATCATCCTTCTATCCCCGATAATGTGGTTTACTTACAGGTCTTCCAAGATGATGCTGATATCAAGGACTTTATGGCTGTGCAAAATCACTTTGCTAGGGTAATTTGTGATGAAGAAGATGAGGAAAAATTGCAGCATATCATAGGGAGTCCAACAGAGGTAATACAACTAAAAACCAATAAGATCCCTAGGGGTTTGGTATCTTTAGAATCCCTTTTTGATGATTTTGACAAGGCCCACAGGACTGCTCCTCATGAATCTAAAGGTGAAGAAGTTAATGTTGGGACACTTAGGGAACCAAAAATGGTCAGGATAGACAAGGCATTATCAACAAAGGAAAAGAAATAGTACATCCAATACTTGAGGAAGAATAGGGATAGTTTTGCTTGGAGCTATGATGACTTAAGGACATTCAATACTGAGGTCATGACCCATGTTATTCCTTTGAGGGAGGATGCCAAACCTTTTAGGTAGAAACAAAGAAAATTCAATCCTACTCTACATCCTGTCATGCAAAAAGAGGTCCAAAAATTGCTAAATGCAAAAATAATAAAAAAGGTGAGGTTCTCTTCCTGGATAGCAAACCTGGTGCCTGTAAGGAAAAAGAATGGAGAAATAAGGTTGTGTGTAGATTTTAGGAACTTGAATAAGAGTTCCCTCAAAGACAACTACCCCCTCCCCAACATGGAACAACTTTTGCAAGTAGTAGTAGGGTCATCCAGGATCTCCCTATTAGATGGCTTCTCAGGATACAATCAGATTTTGGTCAATCCAGAAGACCGATTCAAAACTGCATTTACCACACCATGGGGAACCTTCGAATACCAAAGAATGCCATTCGGGTTAATGAATGCTGGAGCCACTTTTCAGAGGGCTATGGACTTCACTTTCAAAGGGCTAATGTTTAAAATTGTAGTGGTGTATCTAGACGACATCACAGTCTTCTCAAAGAATCCTGCAGATCACTTCTCTCACTTATCTCAAGTTTTTGAAAGGTGCAAAGAGTATGGGATATCCTTAAACCCAAAGAAGTGTCTATTCGGAGCCACCCATGGCAAGCTGCTAGGACATGTGGTCTCCAAGGAAGGGATAAGCATTGATCCAGAAAGGACAGAGGCTATCGCAAAAATACCACCCCCAAGAGCCTCAAAGGAGTCAGGTCCTTCTTCGGCAAGATAAACTTCATCAGGAGATTTATCCCAAATTTTGCCAAAATTGCTAAACCTGTTAATGACATGATAAAGAAGGATGCAAAGATAAAATGGGATGAAGACAATATCAAAGCCTTCCAATGAATCAAAGAGGCCATTACCACTACACCTGTGCTAACCTGCCCAGATCATTCAAAGAATTTTAACCTGTACTCTTTTGCTTCAGAGCACACAATAGCCATAGTGCTGTCCCAGAAGGATGAAGAAGGGAATGAAAAACCCATAGCATTCATGAGTTTAGGAATGAAGGGGGCCCAACTAAAGTATAAGCCAATAGAAAAGCAAGCCTTTGCTCTTATTCAAGCTTTGGAACATTTTAAAAGTATCTTTGGCTCCAGTAAAGTGATTGCCTGCATTCCTTACATAGCCATAAAATATGTCCTCACCCAGCCCGAACCCACAGGAAGTTCAACAAGATGGATGGTGAAGCTGCTATAGTATGATGTTGAGTTTAAGGCAATCAAAATAATTAAAGGTCAAGGGTTGGCAAAATACATGGCCTGTAGAGGAGAAGAGGATATGGATAATGCCATTTTAGTGCAAGGGGTACAACATATTGAGCATCCTGAGCATGGGGAATCTGACTGGTATAAGGATATCCTATTTTATTTGAAGACCCTATCCTTTTTACCTGAAAAATCTTCCAGTAGGATGAGGAGTATTAAACAACAAGCTCAGAAGTATCACCTCCAAGAAGATCAGACTTTATTGGAGACACCCAAGTGGAGTGTTACTTTTGTGTGTGATAGAAAAGGAAGTCCCCAAAATCATCGAAGAATTTCACACAGGATTTTGCGGTGGTCATTTCGCTCCAAAAGCAACAGCCAACCATATTATGAGGGCAGGTTATTATTGGCCATCAATGTTCAAGGATGTGTATCAATTTATCAGAAAATGTTACAACTGTCAAGTTTTTACTAGCAAGAAAAACCTGCCCGCAATGCCACTAAAGCCCGTGATCATTGAAACTCCATTCTCTCAGTGGGGAATAGATCTGATAGGGGAGATCAACCTGAATTCTTTAGGAGGCCATAAATGGATAATCACAGCCATAGATTACCTTACCAAATGGGTTGAAGCAGCTCCTCTCAGAAGGTCAACAACATCAGTTGTTATCAATTTCCTGGAAGAAAGCATATTAACCCGATTCGGGGTGCCCAGGAAACTTGTTACAGACAATGCTAAATACTTCACCTCTTTTGAGATGGTTGACTTCTGTGCCCAATACAGTATAGAGCTGGTCCACTCAAAAAATTATTATCCTTAGGGGAATGGACTGGCAGAGTCTTAAAATAAGAACATAATCACCTGAATCAAGAGATCACTTGGAAAGAATAAAAGAGGTTGGGATAGTGAACTGAAGTACGCCTTGTGGGCAGATAGGCTATCAATAAAAAGAGCCACTGAAAAATCACCTTATGAGTTGGTTTATGGGGAAAAGGCACTCCTGCCACCTCAACTGGAATGAACAACCCTCTCATTACTACTCCAGGACCATGAAAAACTAGATGTATTGCAAAGGAGGATGGACCAACTTGTACAGTTGGAAGAGGAGAGGAGAGAAGCAGTTGCTAAGATGATCACTCAATCCAGCAAGACCATTCAACTATTCAACAAAAAGGCTAAAGGTAAAATTTTTTCTGTGGGTGAAGTAGTGCTCTATTGGGATCCAAAGAATGATAAGCCCGGTGAGAAGGACAAATTTGAACCCAAGTGGTTAGGGCCCTACCAGGTTGCTAAGGTGATCGACCAACACACTTACAGGCTCCAAGACATGGAAGGAGAAGAGATGCCCATACCGGTAAATGGTCAACACCTAAAATCCTTCGACCCCCTTCATGGAGGTCACGAGGAGTGATTGACAAAAAAAAAGAGGAAGGGTGTGTGTAAATCTCTTGTAAATAGTCATCATCATCAATTTTTGTCCACCCGAAGATTTTGGAGTTCTCAGGTCGATGTCTAAAAATATTTTCATCCATCCCCCTATCCTAGTCAGAGTCGGTGTTAGCCTCGGAGGGCAACTTCTTTTTTTTGTTTTTGTTTTTCTAGAGGGTGCACAAGGTGGTGCACCCAAATCCGAGCCCGTGCACTCCACTCTCTAGTGGAGCGCACAAAAATTCCAAGGGTGCACAAGCCTGTGCACCCCAAGCTAGGTCCATGCGCTCCATAAGTGGAGCATGCAAAAGTCCCTTCGGGTGCATGAAGTCATGCACCCAACTTTGGTCCATGCACTCCATTGGGGAATGGAGCGCACAAGAGTGTCTAAGGGGCGCATGACTTCATGCGCCCCACTTTGAGTCTGCATGCCCCATGAGGTGGAGCACGCAAAAGTCTCAAGGTGCAAAGGTCGTGCACCCATCTAGAGTCCATGCGCTCCACTATAAAGTGGAGTGCATGAAATCCCAAGGGTGCAACTTCATGCACCTGTCCCGCCATGTGCTCCACTCTAATGGAGCATGCGAGAGTATTTTGGGTGCACAAGGTCATGCGCCCACCCCAATCCACGTGCTCCACTCCCAAGTGGAGTGCATGAAGTCTCAAAGGGTGCACAAGTCCGTGCACCCTAAGTTGTGTCCATGCACTCCACTCCAATGGAGTGCATGAGGGTCTAGTTGGGTGCACCAAGTCGTGCACCCACCTCTGGGTTTATGCACTCCACTAGAGGGTGGAGCGCATAAGGGTCTTAAGGGTGCATGAGCCTGTGCACCCCATTTCCATCCATGCTCCACTCCCTTGGAGTGCATGAAATTTTGTGGGTGCACAAGGTCATACACCTGACTTGAGGTCCATGCACTCCACTCCCCCAATGGAGTGCATAAAGTTTTGGTGGGTGCATGAATCTATGCACCCAGTCCTATTCGAGGCATGCAAAGAATTAATGAGGCATAATTTTGTGCTCATCCCAAAAAGTTATGTGCCTCACTCGAGCATGCCCTACCTAAGCTAATTAAAAGTTACCATGTGGCCTAAGATCCCATCACCATAACTCAACCAAGTGGGTATAAAAAGTAGCCAATCTATAGCCAACAAGGAGAGTGATGTGGTGCACTCAGCTTCATGGCATGACTAGTCATAAAGTCTCGATGAATGAAAAAGCATGTGCCCCACCTAAGAAAATTAATGCAGGCTCTTTAAATGAAAGGTGGTGGACCTCCCCTATGCCATTAGCATAAATGTGCATGCAGAGTGCTTTCTCGATGAGGTCGAGTGCAAAAATTTGAAAACCCTTTCTATCCATAAAGGTATGCTTCCATGGCTTCTACCAGCGTGGCTATAGTAGGAGTGCCCAATGTTAAGGCCCATATTGGGAGAATTACAAGGGCGTGGCCAATTACCAAAAGGGTAGGGAGAGCCTAAGATCCAAAGGTGCTGAGTAATCCACCAGATTTGAGTAAGGATATATTACAATAGACCAATAGTGGGAGGTAGAAGGCATGATAATTTATAGTTTTGACCCTATTGAGGAGGATAACCAGTGCCACCCTACGTTATTGAGGAGTCTATTTATGAGGGTGCAGTGGGATAATACCGAGCCAAGCCCAATTTGTAACAAATGGAACACCAACCTAGGCTAGTTAACTTACCCAAAGGTGTACCACTCCTCAGACCTCCTAGCATGGTTAGTAGTGGCCTATGACTCCAAGAATAGAACCATTCATGACCACACGAATCAAGTCATGGCCAGGTTAACAATCGATAGAATTAGGCAGGTGTTCGGGCTCACCACAACCTCATGAGTTCTGGACTTTCACATGCTCACCCTCTAGGCCAATTTCATGTTGAACACTACATTCCTAGAGATGCTCTTGAAGAGAGGAAAGCATAGGTCTCTTGGATTCCCAATTCACAAGTTCCTCCTTAGGCCCTGGGTGCAAGATTATGCTGATATGATCAACCTAGTGCTAGGCACAAAAAATCTGGAGCATATTACAAAGGAGGTCATGTTCCTGATTATCCAGTGCAACAGGATAGATAAGATGCCTCTCTATCGATGGGAGGATGTCATAAGTGACAACATGGATAGAGAATTAGTGAAATTATAGGAAGCCATACTGGCTGATAAGGAAGAGCTTCCCCCATTCTCCTATTATTCATTTTTTATTCATTTAGTTATAGCACAATTTGACAAATCTTTGGTGACTCGATTGGGAGGAGTAACTACTATCACTATTCAGGATGCACTACTGTGTATACAAGAAGGGTGTTCAAGCTACAAAACCTTCTTCAAAAATGTCCTCCTAGTGGTACACACCCACTTGTGCGATGAAGAACCTGATAGATTTGGGGTCGGGGTGAGGAACTTTTTGCATGAAGCTAGGGTAGGAGATTTCTTCTATACAGAAGAATTCTCTTATATCAGAATATATGGTTCTAAATTGCCCCCAAAGGCATTACCAAAGCACTGCCCTACCTCCATAGCTATCCTAGAGATAACCCGATAGATTTTTGAGGAGGTAAAAATCAGATTCCTCAGAAAGAAGGGGAGTGTGTCGTGGCTACCCATTCCTTGCTCGATGGGCCCTTATACATATCTAGGCCATTTTGCAATGCTGCGGGCCATATGGAATATGGATACATACTACTTCCTTGAAGTTACATGGAGACCCTATGACCCCGATGGCCACCATAGACATGTTGTTGCTAATAAGCTTGCTCTCTTGCAAGTTACTCATAGGGAGGATGACTTTGAAGATGATATGTAGAAGGCCATCAAAGAAAATCGATCATTAGAATTGGTGTGGAGAATGGATAGGAGGCCTTATAGCAAGCTAGAAGTAGTTGGAGATTATGGCTTTGAGCTAAGATTACACAAGGAATTATTGGTGGACAAGGTGGTGCCACTGGTCCCAGCTGCTCCCCTAGAGGAATTCTAGGACCCCACTTTCCAGGTGGTCCATCAAGATACTGACCTATTTGAGGTCATGATGAAAATAGTGGATGAAGCATAGTAAGAATAGGAAAAACTCCCCTCTTCCTCTAGTTCTCCCATTTCCACTTTAAAAGGGAAGGAGTTGGTCACTTACTCCTCATAGCAATCATAAAGTCTCACTTCATCGGTTCAAATATTGATGTGTCCATCCGAGCAAATCGATGTGGTAGTGGGCCAACCCTCATTGTTCACCGCCACCTTGGTAATCAACCAAGAAGAATATCCCATTCCCCCCAAGGCTCTGAAGAAAATACAAGAAGTGGGAGGATTATCTAGTGTACTCAGGGAATATGAAGTCCAAGAAAGAAGTCCCTCACTATCCCCCACTAGGAAGAAAGCCAGAGCTGAGTCTTCTACTATGGACACTAAAAATTTCACACTAGCAAGGGTGAGGGACACGCTCCAGTTCACTGCAGATGAAGAAGATCAAATACAAGATATAGAGGAGCAAAGATCTCCTAGTAAAGGAGTGAGCAGGCCTCGAGGGACAGCTGGATAGGAAACATGCGATGTGTCCACCGCTACATTTGACATCCCTTTACCATCGAGCCTGAAAGAAGCCACCATTGATATCAGTAAAGGTGTAATAAGGGTAGAGGTTGGCCCAATGGACATGATGAAGTCCCACGTAGCCTCTCAAGTGTAGGTGGCAGCAGTAGTGGAAAAAGAGATGGAAGTTTTAAAGACCAAGGCTATGGAGGTGGGGCAACTACAACTTTAGGTGCATCAACTTCAGGCTGAGGTCGATCAGTTGAAGTAGATGCCAGCTCCTTCCCAGGCCATTGCTACATAGGCTAGTGACCGCTTTAGGTCTATTGATGAGTTTAAATAGGAGATGAAGGAGAAGATACTAGAGAAGATGGAGGATCTTACCTCCATATTTTATAACATCTATGCCACTAGGCACACTGTTGGCCTCTTGCGTGAATGATTGCAACAAGCAGATCAGAGAGTAAATGCAATATTCCTTGTATACAAAAGGTTTAGGGAAAGCTACGTAGAAATCAGTGGGGGAGTAGTTACCTTGGGAGATGGAACTATCTATTTCTTTGTAGAGGAATACTCTAAAGTTTTTGTGTATCTATAGAATAGATCCAATTGGCTCCTCTGGGATCAGGAAGTTATCGATGCAGAGTAGGAGGTTGAGGATGAATTAAATGATTGTGGGTTCACACTAAACGAATTCATCCAAACTCCTGACATCAAGGAGTTTGTGCTCAATAAAATACAAAATTTTGACTTTGGTCCTGATGGAAAATTATCAAAACAGTTTATGACTTTGGTGCAAATGGTTGACCGTTTATATGTCTTCACTAAAAATACCATGGAGTGGGCCAAAGAAAGGGTGAAAAAAGTCACACAAGATCTCAACCTATTAATATTCACCTTAACCTTCCATGATGAAGCATGGGGCCACATTGACCAAAGTCTACAGGACCTCAAAAGGGAAGAAGTGGGGCCCAACTCACCAGGGAGAGCACATGAGCCAAGTGCAGCACAACCACCTACCCAGGATAGTGGGAGAGATAGTACACAACCTTAGCCACCATCTACTTAAATAGAAATACGTGGGCTACGTGCCCATTTTTATTACATCCTACTTTTGGAGGAAGCGATATTGGGCCAACTGGAGGAAGCGATTACAACCCCACTCGAGCAACCAACATTATATAAAGGAGACCACTACAACAATAATTTTTTATCAAACCTCTGAGAGAGAAACCTAAGTCTAGGTATAGTTGTGTTTTAAGTGTTAGTCATATTTCCCTTTCTGTGTTGATCCCTATGTCTCTTACACCATATTTCCTTCTACCATTTATCCAGGAACCTCTCGAGAAGCTTTGTCTATCGAGATCATTTCCTGTGGATGAGCTAGAGTTGGAGACTCTTACATCACTACCATCAGGATGGAGAGAAGTAACCCCATGTTACGACATTCGAACTGGGGTTTTATTGTAACTACTATCATATAAGAGCCAAGCATTCTTCTGGTTTCATATGTAAATCATTTCATATTAATAGAAACTCCAACTCTATTCTTGGCTTCCTGTGTGTTTGGTTTATGTGTCTTGCTCATTTATGTATTACAATAATCTGAATGTATGAATGATGCCTTCCTTCGCTAGTTAAATCATTTTTATTGATTACATTATTTGAATGAATGAAAATGAACTAGTTCTCCTTTCTTTTCTTTTTTGAGTCATTAAATATAAATTTGCTATGACTACCCAATGGACATGGCATCGGTCTGGTCTTGATGTGTTCTAACAATGTCTGGTTTGGTCACAAATAATCAAAATAATACAATATCATTTAATCTGGTAATACATGGGTGATTGCATTAAAATGGCAAATATATGAACCCACTATCTGGGGTTTCCTTACCCAACCCGGTCTATCTAGAGTCATTCTGATAATCTATTCCTAGGTCAAAGCGGTAGATCCACCAGAGTCTACAATACTCATTGTGATCTTTGGGATTCCTGTGATGTGACAAAGCTTAAGGAGGTAAGCAGGAAATCCCCACAACAAGATACATATATTACAAATATATGATGTTTTTATTATATAAATATTGGTTGTTATGGAAAGTTCGTAAGGAATTAGGAATGTGTAGATAGTGGTTTGTTTCCTTTCCTTAAAAGATATAGTAATAAATAAATAAATAATGTGGAACTCTTTATTATTTGTTGATGTTAAATGTTTTAAGGGCTATAAATTGTAAATGTTTAATAGTTTTTTTTAATCAGGTAAATAATATTATAAGGGTGGGTTTTTTGTAAGGGTCCCCAAAACCTATTTACATAAAGGATATTTCAACCATCATTACAAAATCTTAGCAATACCAAAGTAGACTAAGATACTAAAATTGTAGTAGTGTTACAAATCATTAACTACTTTTTGAAAAATTTAGATTGATATGCCATTGATATTTAGCCCTATGGCCTCGAAAATTAGAAGATGAAAAAAGGTAAAGATCACTCCCCAAATATTAACCCAATCTCCCTTCCAAGTCATTACAAAATTCCTAGATAAATCTTCATCAAAACTACAACATGCTTTTAAAAAGGAGTTTAAACCTCATTTATAGATAATTATCCATATTTCTACCTTACCCTCAACTTCTACATAGTTTTCTAGTTTCATTTTGACAAGATCTCCACCCATATTGCTAAAATTCCTTCACAAAATTATTGAAATTGCTTCAATATACCACTTCCCAAACTGAGAGTAAATAAAATAGAATGAGAGCTTGTTACAATATAGGATTCCAACCAAAATTTATAAATCCAATCATACTTGATAAAAAATAATTTCAAATTGGGTTGTTTCAGCTTGTATGCATGCAAACATATCTCAAATCCACTTAACACATGTAAAACTGACTTTCCCACAAAGCACAACAATATATTTGTTGTAGTATGATAAATTTGTTTTGATTCAAAATTAAACCACCATATATGGCATGCATGCCAACACTTATGACTTCCTCTCAACTTACATAAACCTATTCTATCAACATCCTGTTAGAATTAATGTAATGTGCACTATGCCTTCATGACACTTGTCATATTCTCTTGACACTTGTCAGTTTATCATATAGGCCTTCTGCCTATATATGTAACTCATTTCATGTATAATTACTATCTCATATGTTTTCCTCCTAACATTTGGTATCATAGCGGGACTTCGCTGCCCTGTGAGCTTGAGGAGCTTTTCCTCGTTGGGGGGATTTCCCTCATGGAAATCCCCCCTCATTTTTTCCTCCCCATTATTTTTTTTTCCAAAACCAAGGGAGTATGCTCTCCATCATTTGATGGATCATAAACCAGATGGTTCAAGAAAAAAAAAAATTGGGAGGTCATTTTAGTTTTTTTTTTTAGTTTTCTCTAGCTTTGGGCCTTCCATGTGCAAACCAACCGCTACAGATATCTCATTGTTATGCCTGCCGCTTGAGTAAATCCAGTTTTCCTCTACCGGATATTTTTTTGGAGGGCTTTTTATTCCTCCTCATCTTTGTCATTCGAGGGTTTGGAACATTATGGGCAAGGCTATCTTGAGACTTTTTCAAATCAAAGTGGAGTGGCCACTTTATTATTTTGTGAGCAGTTGGGAGTTCTCGTGTCATATTGGCCCAAAACATGGCCTTTTTTGGCAAAATTTAAATGTTTTTTCCACATGAGAGTGGAAAGTGGAAGGCCTACATGGCCTATTTATTGTAACATTTGGCCATTTTTTAATTTTTTCCACATAGGAAGTGGAAGTGGAAGGCCTACATGGCCCTGTTTTTTCCACATGGAGAGTGAAAGGCAGATTGGCCCATGTAATTTCCCTGTAAGTGAAAATTTGAGATATTTGTTTTTTATTCTGCTAGAGAGAGATGCCACCACATTGCGAGGGTTATTTGCTACTTAGTGAGGTTACTGTTGTTTTTCCCATGGATGAAGGACTTATTGAGATCCGACTATAGCCATGTTTATAGTCATTGGAAATATTTTTTCGAGACAAACACATTGGTGGTGTCCATTTGTAATTCTAGGGCTGTTTCATTTGAGTTTTTAAGCCTCAAAATTTTCTACCTTGGAGTGCACTCTCGGTTCTACCCGACACTCCCAAGGCACTTGTAAGTGAACCTAGTATTTGGTATTATCCTCTTTCTACTTGGCGGATGTAGTGGCTGGTTACCCATGCATTCCGGTAAGATGAGGTGACTACCATAAGGACACTTATCCTAGGGACTACATACATAGACACCCTAGACTCTATCCGAGTTTTTTCTAGATCTATTTCTGAAGACTACAAACGAAGACACTTCATAAGATTCTCTTCTCTTCTTTCTTCTCCTCCACATTTGGATCTAGCTCATTTTATTGTATTGAGTGCATTTTCGGTAGAGACTAACACTCTTATATGGCTCATTTTTCCTTTGTATTAAGGTGCATTTTTGGTAGAGATTGACACATTCTAGATTGAGTTCACCATAAGGAGGGATTTGATATTTATGGTGGAGCTAGTCAGTGACCTACGAGAGGCAACATCCTCTAAGGATGACCTACAAAGGCAACAGACCCAGAAGTGGCTTACCCTAAGGCACCCATGATGACCCTGAGGCACTTAGATGGCTAACCTAGTGGCAATAGACCCATGGAAGTGGCTGACCCTGAGGCAACAGACCGAGATGTATACACAATTGATCTAGCATTATTCATAGTTGGAGAGCCAAGAGCAAAGAGCACGAGCCTAGACCAAATCAACAATAAAAGAGGATGATAGGTTTCTTTTAGAGAAGTCAACATTAAGGGGGAATGTTACCTAATGTTGACTTGTTTTTTTATTTAGTTAGGATAGTGCACATTAAGGGGGAATGTTAGAATTAATGTAATGTGCACTATGCCTTCATGACACTTGTCATATTCTCTTGACACTTGTTAGTTTATCATATAGGCCTTCTGCCTATACATGTAACTCATTTCATGTATAATTACTATCTCATTTGTTTTCCTCCTAACACATCCCTTTCCCTAAATCCATCATTACACTTTTCAAAAAACTTTAATGTTTCATTATTATTATTCCTTTTGAACTTCTTGGAAATGACAAGCCATATCTTGTCAACCCACTTCTACATTTTCTTCATTGTCCACATCATCATGATTTAATAATTACAATATCTTGATCATTTCCTTCTCTTTCCCATTCTTTTAGGGTCTACAAATTGAATAATTTTCACTAATACTAAATTTTATTATTTGGTAAACTTCTACTTTAGTTTTGCTTCGGTTTTGGAAAATCCTACAATTCCTCTCTTTCCACACCACCCAACAAAAGTGTGGAGGAATGAAATCCCAAAATTCATTGGAAATATTCCTACTAGAATTCCTATCCCATTGGATCAACATCTTTATAAATGATTTAGATTGAACCCATTGAATTCTCAGATCATTCCAAATTCTACCCCAAATATTCCTAGCAAAATCATAGTGTAGAAATAGATGGTCAATTGATTCCTCCATTTTACAACATAAAACACATCTATTAGGAAGTTGAAACCCTCTTTTCTTCAAATTTTCAATAGTAAGGATCTTATTATGAGCTGTTATCCATATGAAAAAAAATATTTTTGGTATCAATCCTTTCAACCAAACCTTCTTCCACAATTGACAATCTGCATCAACTAAATCAAAATTCATAAAATTAAAGATTGATTTCACCCTGTACACCCCATCCTTTTCTCTATTCCAAACTGGATTATATTTTCCATTAGAGTGATCAATTTCCTTTCCCATCAATTATTTTCTTACCACTTCCAACTGACTATTGATCTTATTGTAATTAATATTTATTTGTTATATTTTTTCCCAGTTGGTTTATTTAATCAAGAGTTTGTAGAATATTGAAAAAATATTACTTTTTTTAAATAATAAACCTTGTTTTATTAAATGGCTCATGATGAATAAGTTAATATGTTGGATTCTTGGATATTTAGAATAGACATTTTAAAATATAAATGAGGTTTGTCCATGGCTTGAGAGAAGTATGAGATTCTCTCAACATTATTAAAATTTAACTATAATTTGTAAATTTGCATGGTGAGATGATGCTTGCATATTAGAATTGCACTTGTATTTGTAAAAGAGCTATCCTGATCTCTAAATTTATCTTTATTGTGTGTTGGAAAAGAGGAAAAACAAGGTGAAAGTTTAAAAAAATATTACAATTTGTATTTATATTGAGACAATTGTAATGTAATATTTTGGAATAAATATTGTATGAGTATTTATTTAGTAATGTTGTAGATACCTTACTAGTTGTAGTGCAGGTTTAATTAAATGTTGAAATACTAATTGTGGAGGAACTCTTATTAGTAAGTTTGAAAATTTACTATTATTTGTAAATCGAAATGATGTATTAGGACTACGTTTATGGTTTAAAGTTTCCTCATAGAGTATGTATCATTCTTTCATTATTGTTATAAAGGAAATGGACAATGTTAAGATTTTGATATGCAAGTATTTACGTATCAAATCCTTAGCAATGAATTACTATGCTTTAATATAACACATGTTTCCTTTGAGAGAGATGATGATGTGATATATGGTTTTGTTTGTATGGGCATGAAATTAACATCATATTAAGAACCCTTTAAGTTTGGATGATTTTCCAAGTCCTAGAAGGAGTTGCAGAGAGGCAATACCCATGAGATTGTGAATGTTACACCTTGAATAATAAGGCTCATGTGTACCCAAAGTGGTAAGGGTCGTGGGGAGTCCTAAGTGGTGAGGCTTAGACTTATTCCTAGTGGTGAGGGCTAGGAATCATTCACAAGAAAATATAGTGATAACACCTTGAATGATGAAGATCATGTGACCATGCTTATTACCAAGTGAGTGGTAATAGCCTTAGTTATTCCTGTAGAGGTGTGATAACTAAGAACTAATGCATTACACTAAAGTAATCCTACCTAGATGGACTTATGTAGGATTAGAGAAATGGTATCATATTTTTTATAAAATGGACTAAAAAGGATAATCCCTACACCATGGTAAAATTTTCGTATACCGGTGAGGGTGTAGGAAAGGTGGGGATACCACTATTGGTGTCATTTCTAAATGGTGATGTTTAGAAATGTGAACCCAACAAGTATGGGATATTTGCCACTCTTGCTCACTTGAATGTTATCTGTAGTGACAAGATATCAAAATGTGGTTATTCCTTTTGATATTTAGCTTATTAGGACATCCTTATGAACCTTGTAAAAAATAATTACTCTCTCTTGGGTTGGTTTTTTTGTTTTGTTATAGATTGCATGATTGCTTGATTACATAGTGGTCTAAAACATTGCCCTATTTTTATGAGTTATTTATTTGCTTGATCATACGATAGAGTCAGGATAATTTGTAATAGAAAATACAAATCCCATACAATACACTAATCTCTTGCATTACATCCATATAAGAAACCTAATATCAATTGATCCTCTTGTCTTTATCTTTTTATCATACTTTCTTCTATATCCCCTTTTCTTATCTATCACTTTTCTTCTCTTCTTCTCTCTCTTGGTTTAAGTGATGTATGACACAATCATATGTTATCCTAATGACCAAACCTTACCCCTTTATTCTATTCCTAAAACCATCATGCATATTTAATACACATTACATTCTCCCACTTTATGTCAGGACCATTTTCAACAAGTCTTCCTTTTCCAATTTTCACAATTATCTAATAGGCCATTCTCCTCCTCTAATGTATTGCAATATTACAATTATTTGTAGGCATGCAATGCAACAAAGGAGTATTTTAGTACCTCAACATGACCTATCAAATATATCATAACATGTATTCATCAGATTCATCAAGTACCACTTGTTTGGTGGACCACTTAGGCTGAGAAGCCCTCTTGAGTCCTATAAATATTTATATTCCTTACTATACACTATATCAATAAGGTCCTCTTTATCACTTGGTTTACCATATAAGCATGCAATCAAACATAAATTATAATCTCATCATAAGACTTTCTATATAACAAACCATTCAAGATGTAAGTCTATTAATCCAATATATCATGGATCCATAATTATTTGTAAGCCTTACTAGGTACTATATTAATAGAGATTTTTTCCCCTACCTAGTTCATGCAATCAAATGCAAATATTATCATCCATATGGTAGAAAAAATGTGGTCCCAAGTGATCATTAATATGAGTAGATATTTTCTATATATTTATGCAATTTATCATATGCTACTTAATGGATAGATAAAATTCTCCATCATAATACACATGTTAGGAAATATTCATAGCAGAACGATCCTAATTTTTCTTATATATTAGTGATTTCCTCAATATTTCATGTCCTATGTCTCATGTATATATAATTTTTATATGTGCATTAGATAATGGATGCACATGACCAACAGTGACCACTAATATACTAAGTAACTAAAGATATCATCACCTTATATTATCATTAGCCTACAACATTCTCAAACCATATTATATATTACTAGGTAGAATAAAGTTACTCATTTTGGTATTTCATGTATTTATAATATTTTATATGCATTCTAGGCAACAAAACAAGGATGATGAATGCACTTGATGATATACTATACAATTTGAGAAAAAAATTATTCTATCTCAAATTTCTTCTTCCACCATCACCTCACATATTCATGAGTGGATAAGCAAATATTGGTACAATGCAATTGACAACTTCAATACCTATAGTGATCTATAAGTATGCTAGACAACAAATCATATCCTATCAATTTTCCTTTTCAATCCATGAATTAATAGGGATAGAAATCAAACAATCAAAACTCATCAAAAATATTTCATAATCTACATTTGCAATAAGTTGTGGGGCTGAGACTACCCTATAGGAAAGTAGTTACTGTTGGTCCAAAATATACCTATGGTTGATTATTGCACCCAAGAATTGGCCAATGTTGAATAATCGAGTAATTCACAAAGCTTAATCGGGTCAATCTTTAGAGAAGGTTGGATCCTTTGAGGTTTTAAGTAGCTAAAACTATAATGGGGGAGAAAAGAGTGCTAAAATAAAATTAATATAGTTGATGCTAGAACTTGTAATGGTGTATATTAGATGACATCAAGAAATATATAAAGCTCATGAAATAAAGTAGCTACTAAACCTCCTAACAAACCAACCTATTTTTACCATATGCAAAATAAATTTTAATTAGTATATAGTTCCATAGACTATTAGCTCCAGAACCAGAGAACTAACATACACAAGAATACAAAAAGTAAAATTAATGTCATGCACATTCATCTATCTAAACAGAAACACTCATCCATTCATACATACATTTTGTGCAAGATGTTGAACCAAAGGTGAAACAAATATTTCTATTGCATTTATCCTTACAAAAATATTTATAATTCAACTTGTAAACACCTAAGAGCCCATCCTTAAACAAGAGGGACTCACTCTTATTTATAAGAGCTCAATGGTTTAATACCTAAAATGCAAAAATATCTCAATCCAAAGTACTTATAATAGAATTTTAGGCAACTGGATTGGTATAATCATTGTGCAACATAATTCCCAAAAACAAACATGGTGTAGGATTCCTATTTGTAGATTAATTTCTTCATGCATGCTATGAAATGTAGTGGAACTGAAATTGAATTTGATTTGTTCTTTTTTTTTAAAACCTCCTCCACCGTAGATTTGTAATGGATGTTAGATTGTATTTCTTCTACAAATTCTACCCTTTGTAACTATCATGGCACCACCATAGGAACACATCAAGATGTCATAGTCTGTCTTTTACCTTTGAACTCTTCCATCATCAGTAAATGTGATGTAGGAATCTATCACGATACCATGATGTTATCTTAGTCTTTTGGGTTTCTTGAACCTAATAATCATGCTATAGCAACATGATACAATGTCACACCCTTCCTTCTACATTTTGACTTGACCGAACCTTGGTTTCCATGACTCAGTAGCCTACTATGATGTTGCACCTATTATTCTTGCTTTGGCTTTCTTTTATCTCACAATCATCAAATGGTGACAAGTCACGATGTTGTGACAATATTCTATCCTTTAGTTATTTTTGAAGAACACAAGATTATACTAAGAGGGGGGTGAATAGTATAGCGCCCCACTTTTTACTTTCTTTCCAAACCAATATCAATTAGTATCCTCAATTGCAATAACCAAATATAGTAGTGTGCATTAATAACATAGATAACAATAGTAAGAAAGTGCACAAATCATCACACACAATTGAGACACAATATTTAACATGGTTCCCCCAATGTGGGGTAGTCCACAAGATATTCTCCTTATAATATTTCACAAAGAAATAGGGATCCTTATCCCAATACAAATGATTAATTTGATCTTCTCAAAGCTAGGCTATCCTGATCTGCTCAGGTGGGCTCCACTGATCTACTCATATAGGGTCTCCATTGATCTTCTCAGCTAGGCTATCCACTGATCTACTCAACTAGGCTCTCCATTGATCTTCTCATCTAGGCTATCCATTGATCTGCTCAGCTAGGCTATCCATTGATCTACTCAGCTAGGCAACTGGTGTTGATGTGTTTTCTATTTCTGTCCTATCTCTTTCACTACTCATAAATCTACCTCAATACCTTCTCACAAGGCTCAAACAATCATGCTCAAATGTTGTCCCAAATTTATTCTCAAAGCCTTCACAAAAGGCTCAAACAATCCTGCTCAAATGTTGTCCCAAATCTGTCCATAAATTTGTCCCAAAAGCCTTCTCAAAGGCTTAACCAATCATGCATAAAAGTTGTCTCAAATATATCCAAAAAATTTATCCCAAAAGCCTTCCCAAAGGCTCAACCAATGACTCTCAAGTAGCACTCAAATATCAACCACAAATCAACGAAGTCAAGGCTCAATGATGAACTCAACAATGGATAACAAATGAATGATGACAATACTCAAAAATATGCTCAACAATGAATGATAATGTACTCTTCAATGGATGACAACAATGATCCACAATGATCTCAACAATGTATGACAAATGATCTCTCAAATGGATGACAACAATAATCCACAATGATCTCAACAATGTATGACAAATTATCTCTCAAATGGATGATAACAATGCTCAATAATGTACTCTCAAATGGATAACAACAATGCTCAACAATGTACTCTCAAATTTATGGCAAATGAGCTCTCTAATGAAAACCTCTCCACAAGTGATAGCAATAGGTTCTCAATAATATCTTCCTCATGCAATGTCAATAAGCTCTCAAGAAACAAGCACAACTCCCTCAAGCAAAGAGCTCTCAAATAGCCAACAATGATCTCCTCAAATGAAATACAAATGTATCCACAAGTGACTAGAAAATGATCTCCTCAATGGTCTCAAATAGTGGCAATGGACTTAACAAGTAACCAACAATAATCTCCTCAAAGCAATAGCAAAAACCTCCTCAATAATGGCAATACTCTCAATGAACTCCACTAAAGCAATCATGGAACTCAAGCATCAATTTTATCCATAAAATTGATTTTCTAATCCATCCACTTCCTCTCAATAGCCAAGGCACATAATCAAGTAATTTGTCTTCAACTTCAAACCCTAACTCATGTGCATGTCTTCTAACTCAAGGTAGCAATTAACTAGGTCTCAAGTTCCTAGTTTAATTTCATAATTAAATCATGCACTAGGACATATAACAAGTTCAACACTTTTCAACCTTATGACTCCCTAATTTCATTAACACATACATCAAGCACCTATGCTTTTATTTTTAATTCCACACCTTATAACTCCACATACAAAAATCACAAATATTTATTTCCACACCTTATATCTCCCTAATCACACACAATAATAACAAATATTTAATTCTACACCTTATAACTCCCTAAGCACATTAACACATACAACAAGAATTTATTTCCCTAAACTCCTTATGACTCCCTAGTTATCACATAAATAATTTTAATGCACCAAAACTTTGGTAATAACAAATATTACCATGCACTGGAGATAAATACCTTTATATGAAATTTGCTGCCTTCGTAACCTTAGAAATCGTCTTTGCCAAAATGCCTTGCCAAAATTAATGTACCTTCACACCTTCACGGGAGTCGAACTCCGTTCCTCTCACTTAGCACTATGAAGTGCTTACCACGTGGGTGCTAGCCCACATTGGGATTTTAATCCCAAACACCCAAATTTAACCTATGCTCAAATCTGAAACTCGATTTTACTTTCTTAGCAAAACACTTTGCCCTTGGTGGGATTCGAACAACGAACCTGCCTTGTGCAAAGTTCGTGTGCTACCAACTACGCTATAGGCTCCTACATGATGTCACTTTCCCACATTGTTTACTTGACCTTGCTCTCAAATCGAAAGTTATTTATCCTTCTTTCTTCGCTGCTCCCCTTTCGATGACTCTCTCTCATGCGCTATGTCAAGTCTTCAATAATCAAAGGTTTTTACCTTTTATTTATATGCACCTCCATGCCTTCGAATGATGTCGACAAATATTTATTTATCTCCCCAACCTTTGCACATCGGCATATAATATAATACAACCTTAGACCTTAGAATTATTAAATAAAAATTTAACACAGGTGTTGTAGGTGAGTTGGAGAGGAGAGGGCAATCCTCCAAGGGAGGTCCTGTTCGAATCTCCACCCTACCAAAAAGCTGAATTGGGTACCCAAAATCCAATTGATAATGGGGGGGGGGTGTGACCCTCGGGTGACTTTGACGGTGTAGAACCCCTGTTCATGGTCTCTTAGACCAAGGGTCCCGCAGGGGGTTTTTCGCTTTAAAAAAAAAATTGAAATAAAAATTTAATAATTCACCTTTTAACTTTGAATTGGGATATCTCCTTCATTCTTTTGAATTTCATCATGAAAATTTTTGCACCTAGGTTTTATTGGAAAACCTTTTCATCCATCATAATTTGGAGAAGTCTTAGCATAGTGGTTTTAATGAAAAACCCTTTCCAATGGTTTTAATGAAAACCCTTTCCATTGGTTTTAATAAAAAACCTTTCCATCGCTTTTAATAAAAACCCTTGCCATTGGTTTTAATAAAAAACCTTTACCATTGGTTTTAATAAAAACCATTAATATAATATTTAAAAAATTAAATATTATATGCCTCTTGTGCCACAAAACCCTGTATATATCCTTTCTCTCCAAAATATCATAAATTATTATTTATGAAGTGCTTTTGCCACCAAAACTCAATGTGATCCATGTGACATCAATGACAACACAAAATAACTCAAATTGCCAACAATCTCCCCCTTTGTCATTGATGGCAACACCTCTAATGCAAATCACCACAATCACTGTAAAAGCTATTTCTGAGAATCAAAGCTTCTCCCCCTGACTCAATACTCTCTATGGAGGCTGCTCCCCCTATCTGAATGCTATCCTTGGAGGCTTCTCCCCCTAACTCAATGCTCTCCCCCTTACTCAAAACTCTCCCCCTTTGACATCAATGGCAAAAGGGACACCTATGGGGCTAAAATATATGACTCTTAAGCTTAGCCCCCCTACCACCTTCTCTCTTGAGGTGATTAATTTTGGGGTGGGAGTACATTTACTCCCATATTACATTGTTCCTTTCCTTTGTCAACTTCCTTCCACATCTTTCTGATATCCTTTTCTTGATAAGTTACTTGATCTTCTTGTCTTGAACCTGTTTGACCTTCTTGCCTTGAAACTGCTTGACCTTCTTGCCTTGAACCTATTTGGAATTGAGTCCTACACCATCTTGCAATATGTCCAAAGTTATTACAATTAAAACACTTGATATTGTAGCCTTTGGATGGTGCCCATATCCTGAATTCTTTCTTGAAATCATTTCCATATCCATTCCTTTCCTGAACCCTGTATTGTGAAGCTCTGTTTCCATAATCATTTTGACCATGACCTCTGAATTGTGCAGCTCTATAATCAAAACCATATTGCTCATTTCCTTTGCACTGAGAAGCTCTATGACCAATCCTGTTGCATAAGAAGCAATGTCCCCGAAAACCATACCTTCTTCCTTTGAAGTTCCTTCTAGCAAAATCAAACTTCTTTGATCCATAGACCCTGCAGTGTATAGCCCTGTGTCCAAATCCATTACAAGAAAAACAATGTCCTTGAAAATCCCTTTGTTCATGCCTTGGTTCCTCATACCTTTCTTGACCATTATCCTTGTGATCATCTTTGACTTGTGCATTGTATCCTTGATCCTTCTTTGTGGTATCCAAATATTCTTCCTTAACTTCTTCCTTGCTTTCTTCTTCAAGAATTTCTTTGCCTTTTGAACTTGATTCACCTATCTCAAAACAAGATCCAAATTGGATATTTGGAGCCATAGGAGCTTTGGAAATTTCTTCATATTTCTCTTCATTTGTGTCCAATAGCAAACTTGCATCCATCTCTATTGTTTCTAAAATACATGTTTCCTTCTCAGTGAAAATTTCTTGACCTTTTGAGTCATGTGATGGATCAAACTTCTCAAGTATGGAACATATCAATTCTTTTAGATTCTCCTTAATCTCTTGTATTTGCTCATGGATATCATTGAAGTCTTCTTTTAGATCAACTGAGACATCTATATTTCTTGAAATATCCTCTTGTTTAACTTCTTCTATTTGGAGTGGAAGTTCTTCTTCTACTTATTTTATCCCATAAAAAATCCTTCTTCATCTTCACTATCACTGAGATCATTATCTTCTTCTATAGCAAACAAACTCTCATGAATCCTTTGTCTTTGCCTGTTTCCTTGGTATGTCATTTCATCTTCACTATCATTGAAGCCATTGCAATATCCTGATCTGTGATCTCATTGACCACACACAAAGCATTGTTCTCTTTCACCTTCTATTCCTAAGAATAGATGTTCTTCATTTTCATCATCTGAGTGATCTCTATCATTGTGATCTGAGCCATCATTTGCTTCCTCAATGTAGAAAGTTTTCTTAGTCTTACGAAAACTTTTCTTCTTCTCATGCTTGCTTTGCTTGTACCTATCATCTTTGTCATGCTTATGCTTTCCTTCTTCTTTTCTTTTGTGATCCTATTTTTCATCATCACTATTTTCTTCATGTGGACACTTGTTTGCATAGTGACCATAATCACCACACTTGTAGCATTTGACTTTCTTCATATCCCTGTAATTCCTTGAGTCCTTTTTCCTTTTGATGAAGTTAGCTTCCTCATCATTATCTGAATCTCTATCTGTCTCTGGATATTTCCCTTTATTTTTCTCTAAATATTTGAATGCAATTTCTTTCTTTGGAGCCTGATGCTTATCTATCCTCATCTCATAAGTTGTGAGAGTTCCTTGTAGTTCTTCCATTGTTAGCTTGTCGATATTCATTGTTTCTTCTATCGCTGAAACCTTTGCATCATACTTCATGGGAAGTGATCTCAAAACCTTTTGAGTAACATCTGATTCTTTCATCTCAAATCCTAGGCCTCTCATGGTGTTAGCAATCTCATCAACTCGAAGTAAAAACTTTGTAATATCTTCAGAATCTTCCATTTTCAATTCCTCGAATATTTTTCTATGAGTTTGTAGTTTTGCCAACTTTACCTTGGAATCTCCTTCATAGGTATTCCACAACTTGGTCCACATTTCATTAGCTGAATTACATACCATGACCTTTGCAAAATTTGTCTCACGAAGCCCACTCAGAATACAATTCATTGCCTTTGCATTGATCTCAACCAATTTCTTGATAGTCTTATCTATCTCGGGATCACCTTCAACCTTATACTCTTTTGCAACCATCTGCCATACCTCATATCCTTGTGATATCAAATATTTCTTCATTCTCATGCTCCAAAAAGCATAATTGTTACCATAAAATAGTGGAGCCTTACTTGTAGATGATCCATTCTATGAAGCCATATGTGTTCTTGTAGAATCTACCCTCAAGATGTTAGCCTTTTCGAAGGAACCCACTCTGATACCAATTGAAGAACACAAGCTTATACTGAGAGGGGGGTGAAAAGTATAGCACCCACTTTTTACTTTCTTTCCAAACCAATATCAATTAGTGTCCTCAATTGCAATAACCAAATATAGCAGTGTGCATTAATAACATAGATAGCAATAGTAAGCAAGTGCACAAATCATCACACACAATTGAGACACAAGATTTAACGTGGTTCCCCCAATGTGGGGTAGTCCACAAGATATTATCCTTATAATATTTCACAAAGAAATAGGGATCCTTATCCCAATACAAATGATTACTTTGATCTGCTCAAAGCTAGGTTATCTTGATCTGCTCAGGTGGGCTCCACTGATCTACTTAGCTAGGCTCTCCACTAATCTGCTCAACTAGGCTATCCACTAATCTACTCATCTAGGCTATCCACTGATCTACTTAGCTAGGCTATCCATTGATCTACTCAGCTAGGCTATCCACTGATCTACTTAGCTAGGCTATCCACTAATCTACTTAGCTAGGCAACTAGTGTTGATGTATTTTCTATTTCTGTCCTATCTCTTTCATTGCTCATAAATCTACCTCAATGCCTTCTCACAAGGCTCAAACAATCCTGCTCAAATGTTATCCCAAATATATTCTCAAAGCCTTCACAAAAGGCTCAAATAATCCTGCTCAAATGTTGTCCCAAATCTATCCCAAAAGCCTTCTCAAAGGCTCAACCAATCATGCATAAAAGCTGTCTCAAATCTGTCCAAAAATTCTATCCCAAAAGCCTTCCCAAAGGCTCAACCAATGACTCTCAATTAGCACTCAAATCTCAACCACAAATCAATGAAGGCAAGGCTCAATGATGAACTCAACAATGGATAACAAATGAATGGAATGTACTTTAATGGATGACAACAATGATCCACAATGATCTCAACAATGTATGACAAATGTTCTCTCAAATGGATGACAACAATGATCCACAATGATCTCAACAATGTATGACAAATGATCTCTCAAATGGATGACAACAATGCTCAACAATGTACTCTCAAATGGATGACAACAATGCTCAACAATGTACTCTCAAATGTATGACAAATGATCTCTCTAATGGAAACCTCTCCAAGAAATAACAATGAGGACTTCAACCAACCAAGGACAATCTCCACAAGTGATAGCAATAGGTTCTCAATAATATCTTCCTCATGCAATGTCAATAAGCTCTCAAGAAACAAGCACAACTCCCTCAAGCAAAGAGCTCTCAAATAGCCAACAATGATCTCCTCAAATGAAAGACAAATGTATCCACAAGTGACTAGCAAATGATCTCCTCAATGGTCTCAAATAGTGGCAATGGACTCAACAAGTAACCAACAATAATCTCCTCAAAGCAATAGCAAAAACCTCCTCAATAATGGCAATACTCTCAATGAACTCCACTAAAGCAATCATGGAACTCAAGCATCAATTTTATCCATAAAATTGATTTTCTAATCCATCCACTTCCTCTCAATAGCCAAGGCACATAATCAAGCAATTTGTCTTCAACTTCAAACCCTAACTCATGTGCATGTCTTCTAACTCAAGGTAGCAATTAACTAGGTCTCAAGTTCCTAGTTTAATTTCATAATTAAATCATGCACTAGGACATATAACAAGTTCAACACTTTTCAACCTTATGACTCCCTAATTTCATTAACACATACAACAAGCACCTATGCTTTTATTTTTAATTCCACACCTTATAACTCCACATACAACAATCACAAATATTTATTTCCACACCTTATATCTCCCTAATCACACACAACAATAACAAATATTTAATTCTACACCTTATAACTCCCTAAGCACATTAACACATACAACAAGCATTTATTTCCCTAAACTCCTTATGACTCCCTAGTTATCATAGAAATAATTTTAATGCACCAAAAATTTGGTAATAACAAATATTACCATGCGCTGGAGATAAATACCTTTATATGAAATTTGCTGCCTTCGTAACCTTCGAAATCATCTTTGCCAAAATGCCTTGCCAAAATTAATGCGCCTTCACACCTTCACGGGAGTCGAACTCCATTCCTCTCGCTTAGCGCTGTGAAGCGCTTACCACGTGGGTGCTAGCCCACGTTGGGATTTTAATCCCAAACACCCAACTTTAACTTGCGCTCAAATCTGAAACTCGATTTTACTTTCTTAGCAAAACACTTTGCCCTTGGCGGGATTCGAACAACGAACCTGCCTTGTGCAAAGTTTGTGCGCTACCAACTGCGCTATAGGCTCCTGCGTGACGTCACTTTCCCACATTGTTTACTTGACCTTGCTCTCAAATCGAAAGTTATTTATCCTTCTTTCTTCGTTGCTCCCCTTTCGATGACTCTCTCTCATGCGCTATGTCAAGTCTTCAATAAACAAAGGTTTTTACCTTTTATTTATATGCACCTCCATGCCTTCGAATGACGTCGATGAATATTTATTTATCTCCCCAACCTTTGCACGTCGACGGATAATATAATACAACCTTAGACCTTAGAATTATTAAATAAAAATTTAATAATTCACCTTTTAACTTTGAATTGGGATATCTCCTTCATTCTTTTGAATTTCGTCATGAAACTTTTTGCACCTAGGTTTTATTGGAAAACCTTTTCATCCATCATAATTTGGAGAAGTCTTAGCATAGTGGTTTTAATGAAAAACCCTTTCCAATGGTTTTAATGAAAACCCTTTCCGTTGGTTTTAATAAAAAACCTTTCCGTCGGTTTTAATAAAAACCCTTGCCATTGGTTTTAATAAAAACCTTTACCATTGGTTTTAATAAAAACCATTAATATAATATTTAAAAAATTAAATATTATATGCCTCTTGTGCCACAAAACCTCGTATATATCCATGCTCTCCAAAATATCATAAATGATTATTTATGAAGTGCTTTTGCCACCAAAACTCAATGTGATCCATGTGACATCAATGACAACACAAAATAACTCAAATTGCCAACAATTTTTACTTGCATGATAACAACATGGATGTATATCGTGATGTCACAACAATCTTCCATATTTTCATCCTATGGATAATCATGATTGTAAAAAAGCATCAAGTCATAATGTCACATTTTACTTTCCATATGAAGCTTCCTTAGCTTCTTTATGGGTGAAAAAAAATGATAAGTAGTGACATCATGACATTGTACCTTATTTTAGCATAGTCACCATTTTTGCTTGGTTCTCTTGATTCCTCTGCAATTTCTGACTACCAATCTCTTTCCTTTTAATAAAATGTCTTCCTATGGTAGTACTTGATTCTATGGTATTTGTTCATAGCCTTGGATATTTCTTATCATAAAAAAGATTTGGGTGGATGAGGAGAATATAAAATTCACCCGCATTCTTGGTGACTCACAAGGAAACTTTGCTTGCAAGGTTTATAGAACCCATATGGACCTGCTACCATACCGACATAAGATAAATCCAAAGGATGTAGGACTTAACAAGGCAAAAAGGTAAGAAAAATAGCCACTATAAAAGGAGGAGATGGCTTGTTCTTACAAAATTATTCTACCAGGAAAGATAGAAAGGATATATAGAGGTGGGAAGCTCAAAATTATGCATGAGGGAATATAAAAAATGAGGGTGGGGGGATATTTTATGCATGATAAAAAAGTGGTCAAGGTATAATGATAGGGACAAAACACAGTACAAAATTCCACTGAAAGCAAAGGGGAAAAAAAAAATGAGAATAAAATGGAATATTTACAGGCAGGCAAGAAGTAGAAACACTAGAGTACGAGGAGGAGAAAGGGAAGTCAAAAGATCAAGGGAATTGGAGTTACACAAACTGATGTAACCACCAAAAACAAAACACCTCCATAAATATACTCCATTAAGACTCGAAGGAGTTTTCCAAAAACTTTACTTTTGTAAATATATTCCATTAAGTCTTGAGATATCTTCCAAAATAAATAGATTACCATAAGGATATTTTCTTATGGGCAACCATCTGCTTCTCCAAGGTTTCTTTTACATATTCATATAGGCAAACATAAATTTCTTCCACCATTCAAATATTTTCTTGTAATTCCCTTCTTGGGTTGTTGGTCTCATCTTTTCTACTAAAGTTTAATACATTTGATTTGATATGAACAACCATCCTTTTATAAGGTCGATCTGAGAGAAATCCTTCCATCATCCGATGACTATATAGTCATACTTTGTAGATTTTAGAGATCTTTGAGGTGCTCATATTGGCATTATTGCATCAATTGATATTTTCACATGTGTTGCTTCATTTTTCTCTGTGTTAACTGAGGCTTTTCCACATGCTTCACCTAATTTAGTATGACACCATACTATGTTTCATACGACACTACTCTTTGACTACATATGCTTCTATGGTCTTGTATCTGCCATATAGTATTTTTGGGTATGCCTTATGTTATTTTAAAAACCACCTACCTTATTCCATTGGGCTATAGATTCAAATAAAGCATTACAAAAGAGAAATAAAAAAGGAAAGAAAATAAAAAATGAGTCATGTTCCTTATTATGATGGATGTATTAGATTGTGCTCCTACTTTTACATGAAACTTGATCTTCTCAATAATCTTTTTGCTTCTTCAAGATGTTTGTACCAGGTGTTGTAAGGCATATGATTTCACATGGAATAGATCTATTTATTCATAATGACTATAGTTAGTTACCATGTATATACCGATTATGTACATAAAAAATGGTGTGTATGCTCACACCTAGCTTCTGGAACCTTTTGTACACCTACCTCGTAAACCTGTATCGAATTTGAGTTGTTCTACATGATCCTTCTATCATGGTGTCCAACAATCATTAAGCTCAGTTAAGTCTTGTTTTTTTTGTGGTCCCTATTTTGAAGTGATTATATTCCAAGAATCATGTACTATATCATTGACTATGCAAATAGAAATTATTTTTTTGTACAATATATGCAAACCCTCTTTTCTATGGGATCTCATGCTATCCATTATTTATATTATACGATCTTTGATTAACTTTGTATCATGAGTTACCACCTCCTAGTGAAAAAGGACTGCTGTCATCTATAATCCTTTTATCTGGGATCCTTTCTATCGAATCATCATGGGGAACTTGACTAGGCAACTAGAAATGGGGTTTAGGATGAGTAGAATGTGCTCTTAATGAATTGCAAAAATTTATCTTTCATCCTACATGTGGTTTCCTTGAAAATGGTTGTCCTTCGCTTCTTGTAGCTTTCAATAAAAAAAGTATGTAGGCCTTGATTGGGCATTATGATGGCATAATTAGCCAATGATATTAATAGCCAATCCTACACCTGGGTTACACATCCTTCCAGTTGTATTAGCAAACTATAGGATAGTGTAGACACATAAAACATATCATGTATATGGGACTACTCATATGGGCATCCTAATAGACCATATGAATGATCTTGGACCATTCCAAGGTAAGGCAGTGGTTCTAACCACTCAAATTAGGCAATTTTGGCCTATTCAACCTCAATCACGATAACATCCATGGCTAGAATTCTAGTTGTGCCTAAGATCCATGGCTATCCCTAAAACTATTTTTAATTCCTGAGCCAAGTCAAATTTAGTTACAACAACTTTGGCAATGGATTTCAAGTGGAGGGGAAGCATCCAAAATCTTCCTCCAAATTGTTCCAACCTCTTGGTTCTTGATCTTGGCTTCTCCATGAAGCCAGGATTAGGAATTGAGAGTGCTATAAGACCCCCCTCCAAATTGGGGAAAAGTCTAGGAGAGAAGATTTCAATTGAATGCAACGAAGCTCTACCAAATTGGAGAGCCATTTGCAATCCTTGAGGAGTGCCTACATGCTGCCAATTTGGAAATCATGACTGCATTCGAAGGTATTGAGGTTTCAAGATCTTGAAAAGATTATTCATCCACAATTGAACCACTTCCATTGCAAATTCAAAGAATCTACATCACCAATTAGTTCTAGAACATAGATGCAACCCTTGATCATCAATTACCCAAAAGAATTTTAGATGCAGGCCCTAGTTATAAGGAAAGGAGTACTTTCACCTTAGTCATGGCTAACAAAGCCAGTTGTGCTTCAGACCCACAATGAGGGTTTGACATCCAATTTACTTCGTTCTAGCTATAGGATTTTCATTATAAGTATGCAATTAGGTAGATCTAACATAGATTATTTCTTATTTATGCTTTTTTATGGTTAATTGTAGAAATTAGAGGAAGCTTTTGCTCTATTTCCTTCTATTTTGTCAATTTGCACTAGTTTCAGTAGATTTGATTCATTTTAAGTTTTAATGGTAGACTATGCATCATAATAGCTAGATTAATTTCTTTCTTATAGTTATTTATAGTAATCTAGAGGTTTTGTAATCATATTTACAAGTTTCCATGCTTTCTTGCCATATTTGTCCTAATTCATGCAAATTCCTATCAAGAGCCTCATAATGAGAGGCCTCCTTTGCTTCTAACTATCTTATTTTGCTTCTTGAATGTAGATTTATAGGATCTAGTTATATTCAAAGCATTCTTGGCAACATATTCCTCCGATCAAGTGGAAATAAAGCTTCCTTGAGCCTTAAGAATTTCATGTCTACATTAAGAGCCTACATATTGCACCATCCCCTTTGAGAGGCTCAAAATATTGTATTAATTGTATCAAATAATTCAATATCCCTAAGAGGGATGTATTTGTAAAGGATATTTGCAATGATAATATAAAGAAGTTATTCTTTCTTGTTCAATTCATTGTTATTCATATTTTCATGCTTTAATGCTTGGTACATTTGATTCAATAGCCTAGGTGAATGCTTTTAGAGTGGTACAGATGGTGATCATGATGGAAACCTCATGAATTGTGATGTAGATGACTGATTTCTATTTGTATTGTTGCAGATATTAGTCACGCTTAACAACCATGGTGAACAATCTCAATCATGCTTAACAACCATGACTAGTAGTAGAGCAAAAAGATAGATAGTAAGTAGCCTATCTCTTTATCAAATGAGTATTTCCAAGTAATCATGTTCCTATGATTTTCTTATTTTTCATCTCTACCTATTAGTAGCTAATTAGATCACATAGAAAAACTGTAAGAAGTAAATTTAATGAAAATTTCATGCTATCTATCATCCATGGCTGATAGCCACAACTAGCACTGTTAACTACTATTATCAACTACGGATAATTTTTTGGGCTACAACTCTATCCCACGATCAGCACCGTTACCTATTGCACAGACCAACAACTAGCAATTAAAAGTTGTGTGTATATTTTCCTTATTGGGGCCCAATCAGAGACTAATTTTATCATATAAACTACATTCTCTGAAGTTCATATAACTAAATATATGCATATTTTTTAATTTTAAACGTCTTTATTATAAGCATGTAGGAAAGAGCATGTTTGCTTGGTGATGCATTTTTCATTTACATACAAGATTAAAATGAACACACACACACCACACAACACTTAAACACTAGTGAGATGGAATTCACACCCATTCACTAGTAGAGTTCAATGATGGTGGTATTTATTTCCATTCGTTGATTCAAATCCCATGAACCCTATTCTTTTGGCCAATACCAACTCTGAGATACATCCTATCCATGCAAAATAGCCCATATTACTCTTCATAGAGGTGTATCGTTATGCACGGTGTACTGGGTGAGGATCAACATAACCTATTCTCTCTACCTAGGTTTGGATTTCATCTCCACACTTTGGGGGGTTTACGTGATCGTGACTTTCATTTTCGATTATCGAGCTATAAGAATACAGGTGAAATTCATTAAACTAAACAAGTATATCACCAAAAAATCTTAAAACATGATGAGAGTTATTTTATGATTACAACACACCTAAAATACACTAAAATCAGTTTAGGGATCACAAAGAAATTTTAAAAGAGATAATAACCCTTGTTTGCTTTATTTTATATAAAATCTACACAGGATATAATTCATATCATGGTTAATCCATAGATAGTCAGATCTCAGCATAGAATCAAGGTCAAAGCCAAAGCGCCACCTAGTGCACAAAACAATGCATCGAACCCTCAATCACAAAAGACTCTTGGATGAAGTTTGACGAGCATTAGAGGTGACAATTATATGCATGGGGATTCTATTAAAAATACCTCAGACAGAGGAGGAAACACACACTCCTCAAGGGATAAATCTAACGGTGGCTCAAGGCCCCCACCATCCCAAGATATACAACAAGAAAATATTTATAATCAAGGATAGGAAGAGAGTGTTACTTCAAAGCGTAGGACCAAACAAACTCTAAACAATAATGAACTTGATAAGTTCACGATTGACATAGCTAAACTTGGATAAAATGGTACTCCACAAAATCAACCATGGAAGATAAGATAACTTGATGGTCTTGATATATTCCTAAGGCAATTAGGGTGTAAGCCCTTAGTTTCACATTCTCGCTCCACAAGTTCTCATAGTGAGAGTACATGTAGGACTATCAAGGAACCATGGGAATGCTCAAAGTGTTCTCGTAGTATATGTACCCCATCAACCCATGTGGGTATAAATCATAAACAATAGTAGAACACAAATGTTATCTATACAGATAAAGGTAAGAGTGTGGTAGATAATTCTATTGTAATTCACACCAACAAAGCTACTTGAATAGAACAAACCCACCAGACACCACATACTACCAATCTCATAGATATATCACAAAAACTGGTGTTAGAATAATGACAATGGATCTTCCAAGATCAATTGGAAGATATCCACACAGACCATGAGCACCTTGAAAATGAGGATACTCAAATATAGAGGTTGTTAAGGCAACATCTATATGAGTAGTGCATGTTTGAGTAATGCATCCTTGACCAAAAGGAGTGTGCAGAGAGAGGATCTATTTGCTCGCATCAATTTACCTCCTCAGAGTGAATACAGGGAGTGCCCTCATAAACGAGCTTCTTTGTACCTTGAATTGTGCCTTGAGTACATTGGAAAACATACTCATTACATGACCCAAAATACATTGTAACACCAAGAACTTGAGCATCATGGGCATTCTCAATATGAGGAAGTAGCAGGAGATGAGCAAGAACAAGAATACCCTAAGATATCCTTAGTAGATGTGGAGGATGAGCCTAATCCTCCACCTCAATTGAAGAAGAATCTAACTCCAAAGGCTCCTCAAGGACCTCTTATGGAAGAGGAGATTCTATATTCAAAGGCCTACAAGTCCTTGGTAGAAAATGTAAGAGCAATTGAGAAATAAGGGATGGCTTACCAAAAGCCAACCTTGAAAAAAATACACAATGTACCTTTATGCCCTTTAGTGCCTACTCCAGTGTATCTCGATCACTTCAAGATGCCAAAGTTGGATAAGTTTTAAGGAAATGAATATGCTCAAGAGCATGTCATGTGTTTCATAAATATGTGTTTTTAGATAGAAAGCAATGATGCTCTATTACTGAGAACCTTCATCACAACCCTTTCAGATCCCACCCTAGAATGGTTCAACCAACTAAAGAGACACAACATAACTAGTTTCGAGAAACTGGCTAATGCTTTTCTTGAATGCTTCTCCTTTGACATTAAGAAGAAGACAAATCTATCTGATTTGGCTACTCTAATACAATACGATGATGAGTCGATCATGGACTATGGAAATAGATGGAGAAAGTTAATGGTAAATTTTCCATTTTCCATTCTGACCATAGAAATGACTCGAATGTTTACAAAGAGTTATGTGAAGCACATCTCGCTATTGTTGCAACTGCAAATATACCAAATATTTGAGGTCTTAGCATAATCTAAGGTAATTGAGGACATCAAGTTACAAGAGGGTAACCTGAAGCTCTAGAACAAGAAGGATTGGAATAAGAACACTCAAAATCAAAATCACCAAGCCAAGCCAGCCCATGTGAATCAAGTAGTTTTGAACCTCCAAAAAGGGGACAAGGGAGAATAATAGAACTATTAGGCCCAACCTCCACCTACATGATATTACCATCACAATAATAAGAAGTAGGGTAATAATAAAGAGCAACGCCCTCCTCACTAGTTCACACCATTGTTGGAGATGATGACATCAATTTTCCATCAATTGTGTGACGCTAAGGCCTTAACTTACAAAAAATCAAGTATTGCTCATACCACATAATTAAGGGACATGACATTGAAGGATGTTATAGTTTTAAACACATGGTGCAAAACATGATCAAGAAAGGTAATCTAATTATGGACAACCCTTAGGCTCTGAACAACCAAAATATGGGGATTTTCAAAAATACTCTTTCGAACCATGAGCCTCTAAGGAATAATGCCATCTAGGTGAACCAGGTGCGTATTGAACCACCTATGTAGGGTTTCATTTGAATGGTAAATATTATCATAAGAAAATGGAGATACAAATGACTAGATCTACCTCCAGCTCCAATCAGGGTTCAAGCTACATTCCCATAAAATTTGGTACAAAACAATATGCCAGGCCCACCAACTAGACTAGTGGTGACCATCAAAAATAGGCTTATTCAAATCCTACAAACAACTCTAGTAAGTTTTCAATATATGAACTAATACAGCAGTCTCCTAAGCATAGGGAGATTCTCATGGACATCTTAAGGTCTATTGAAGTTCAATCTCAAGATTTTGAAGCTTTTATGAATTTTGTGGGACATTATGAGTGTCATTGAGTCTCATCATTTAATCTCAATGATTTATCAATCTGGGGTGGTGTCCAAGGTTGTCTACGATAGAAGGCTAGGGCAAAGTACAATTCAGGCATTCAAATTTCAAGCATTTATTGGTGAAGCAGATTTTGGTTTAGCCTTTTGGTGTCACACTAAACCTAGTCTGAAGAATGGAAACTAAAATAAATTACAGGAATTGAAAACTAAATCTAAGTTGCAAGAATTGAAATCTAACTACAATTGCATGAATTGAAATTGCTAAATTGAAATCTAATCTACTTTTGCAGAATTGAAATCTAGTTACTCTTGCATAATTGAAATTGCTAAATTGAAATCTAATCTACTTTTGTAGAATTGAAATCTAATCTACTTTTGCATAATTGAAACTTATTCTAAAACACCTGTCAATGCCCTGCCACAAAAGGTCGTCAAGCTTCTGCTACAGGAATTGACAGCAAAATGAAATATGCTGAAAAATGGAAAGTTGCTAAAATAGAAAGCAAGGAAAACATAAAGGAAAAATGCTTAATATAATTTGTCAGCTGACATACACACAAATGCTGTACACAAACATAATAGGAAACATAAATCACACAACACAAAATAAAAACAAGAAAATGAAATCTGGCAAGCAATCTATTAATTCTGCTGCAGCAAAATTACAGATTAAAACCTGCCATAAAATCCCTCCTTCTAGATCTGAAAGTGGGCCCATACTTCCTGATCTAGAAGGAGGTGAAAAGCACTCCTTAACTAATTAACACTCAGAACATAAAATGATAAAATACTACACTTTTATTGATGACAAAACATGCTGAAAATTGCATGAGAAAATCACCATACAGTCCTAATTGCTGCTACTGAAAACTCTCCTCTATTCTAATTCCTAATGGGCTCAACCAAGGAGGGAGCTGTGTTATTTATATAAATATTTACAATATATCCCATGCTCAAATCAGCCTATGTGCTATTTTACAGTCATTTGCCAATAATTTTGGATCTGAAATAAATGCAAATTTGGACAGTTTGTGTTGCAACAGTAGTCATTGGCCCTTAGAAAGCATCTTCAGTGGTGGGAGTACGTGGGAGGAGTCTAGAAATATCTCACACATCATTCTCCACTTCAGAATATGCCATTCCTATCTTGCAAACAACTTTCTATTATGTTGCAGTTTTTCTGGGTTTATCCTAGAAGAGGATCAAAATTGATCTTTTCCATGAATGGTGGCTTTGGATGGCAAGGACGGCAAAATCATATGGGAGATATTTTCCTTTACCTTTTCCAACCTTTATTTCCCTTTTTCCCGCTTCAAAAATCGGTCAATAAGTCAAAAAGCACATTCTATTTTCATTTCGAAGATAAGTGGCTTCATTCCGAAGACAATGCAATTCTCATTTCGAAGATCGCTCATTTCGAAGATACTGCAATTCTCATTCCGAAGATACTACAATTCTCATTCTGAAGATACTGCAATTCTCATTCTGAAGATCCGCTCATTTCGAAGATACTGCATTCCTCATTTCGAAGATCCGCTCATTCCGAAGACACTATGTTTTCTCATTTCGAAGATATCTGTTCATTCCGAAGATACTTCGGAATGAACAAATGTGTACTTTTCAAGTGATTTCTTCTGCATCTCTCAGGTGGGTTATCTCCTAGGATCAGATTCCAATGGTCTTCATCTCTTTTCATATGTGAATTCCATGCCTTGTCGTTTATTTGTAGCTTGCTGGAATTTACATGGTAAATTACTGCATTTTCTAGTTCTGCTGCACAATTGTAAAATATTGGCATTTCTTGCAAATTCAAACAAATTAGAACATGGAAAAATTATTCAAGTATCAACATGAAGGAGTACATCAAGTTGCTACTGAATTTATACACTTCATTCACCAAGTAACCATGTTGAAATAGTGCAACAATGCTGCACAATTGTCCCTACTCTGTTATACCCTGTTGCTGCCTATTTAGATCATGTGGGAATGCTTCTAAATAGGTCAGATGTCTTCTGTAGTCCTTCTAAACTCATTCCATCCATATCCTCATGCTTTGCTTGACAACTTCAAGGTGTTCCTATAAAGTGACAGCTTGCTGATTTTTATATGGCTGTTTTTCTCAGATTTTCAGATTTATGACAGTCCTAAACTTTTGGCTTAAATGTGGATTTGAAACAAGTTGAAGGGCAGGAAAACATTCAAAAACCATTGAGAAGTTAATGGATATCAGCATACCACATTTGGTTAATTGAAATGCATGTTATTACTTGCTACTTAATCACGCAAAATCAGTCATAAAATGCTGAAAATAGTCAAAAACAGAGATATAGTATTCCTAACATAAAATCATGCAAACACTTAACAAATAGTATATTCTAGTCAACTATTTGGCAATTAACTTATCATATGGTAGTCAAACATTGTGCAATAATGAGTCAAACATTGTGCAATAATGAGGCATTCTTGGGCCTCATCATCCCCCCCAACTTGAACCGATGCATGCCCTCATGCATCTTAGTAGGCCATAGTAATATGCAGGTTTTATTCTTGTGAACAACATCCTTTGCTACCTGCTAATTGAGAAATTCCTCCTTGCTGCACTATATCAAGTATTTTGCAATTAAGCACATGTATGACTCTTTTTCTATTTTTCTACAAGTTTTAGTGCTGCAAGGTACCTCTTAAAGGCTTGATAACATATGATTCATCTTGCAATAGTCTTATTGTGGAACCGTATTTGGCAGATGCACTACTACTGATGGAATTTTCTGTTCTTAACAACATTTCAGCTTGAATGCTTATTTTTGTTGTTTGCACCTTTTGAAAAAAATTGATAAAATATTTTATTTGAAATGCTTGAGGGATGTACTTACTTGTGGTAGAGCCTTATAAACCTCAATATTTGATGTACCCTACTCTTTTTGCTATTCTATAGCATTTCCAGCAATTCTAGTATAGTTTTTGCTCATTCCGAA
This sequence comes from Wollemia nobilis, assembly GCA_028583015.1. Taxonomy (NCBI): domain Eukaryota; kingdom Viridiplantae; phylum Streptophyta; class Pinopsida; order Araucariales; family Araucariaceae; genus Wollemia; species Wollemia nobilis. The sequence goes on along the minus strand of JAQPPZ010000676.1, from coordinate 5,365,909 downwards.
GATATCCTGCTCATTTCGAAGATACTGCATTTCTCATTCGAAGATCTTCAAAAAATGCAGAAATGACCTCCTATGCAAAAGTTAGCTACAGATTCTATTGTGGGTCCATCTCTAGAGTGTATAAGCCTTCCATAACATCAAAAATCCCTTCTTCATCCTTTTGTTTAGATGTTATTCTTTGTTTTGTATGTTGCTGTTTTATTCCAGTAGTACTAAAATAGAACCTTCGAGTGCATTTTTTTGATTATCCTCCTTCAATTTATCGAGACAATTGTGAGATATAAACTTGCAGTTCTCCTTCTAAAATTTGCCCTATAAATTGAAATAGAATTGCTGCCATGTCTGTCCCAAAATCAGGTTTTTGCATAGTTTTGGAATTTCCATGCAATTAATGGCATAAGGGGGTGTTTCTTGACATCTTGAACATGTTCCTTTTTCAACTTGTCACTATTGTATGAATAGTTTATGCCAAATACCGACTATCATACACTAAATGCTAAATGTTTACTATGAATTATATGCAAGAAACACATACCTTACTGTCCTAAAAATTAGTCATGCACCTTACAAGCTACTTTTGATGATTGTTAGCAGGCTATCTGAAAACATAAACAAACATAACACATGTGCAGTGTGAGATTTGTACAATGGTGGAACAATGATGGGTAGATCAACAAGGCAATGCATGCCGAAAAATCGGTTTTCATGCAAGCCAACTCAGTAGCGCCTCCAAGAAGGTTTTCACTACTGAATTATTCATTTTTTTTTTTTCATCTTTTTTTTTTTCATTTTTTTCATCAGAAGAGGCTGCCATTTCTGGTTTTCAACCAACTTCTATCCTTTTTTTTTTTTTTCAAGTGCTTCAATCAGAGAGAACATCTCTCACTCTTATTTGGATAAGACCAATCCTTATTCTGCAAAAACATGTCAATTGTTGTATGAAAACACCATCTCTTTCTGTTGAAACCTGCAACATTGATGCAACCTTCCTTACTAGATGACCAGTAAGAATCTTCTTACATCATCATTGCCTCCTTATTGCTGGAAATGAAGTATTGGCTCCATTGTTCCTCTTTCTTGCTGAAATTGATGCTTGTCCTCATGTATCCCCATTTTGTGGGACATGCCTTTGCTGCAAATTTTTTCTCTTTTTTTTTTTTCAAATTTTCTTGTCTTGCTTGTACCCAAAAAGGAAGTTCACAAACAAGACTATTCTTCTTTTTTTCTTTTCTTGTATTTTTTCTTCTTTTTTTTTTTTTAGACTTTTTATCATCACTCTGAATCTGATATTGAAGAGAAATTCTCTTCCATTATGTGTACATCCAATGGAATCTCCTTCAAGAACTCCTCCTTAGTTAATGGTGCATGGTATACCCGAAGGCAATGTCCATTCACCACTAGCATCCTCCATGAATTACCAATGGGAGAAAGAAGCATTGCTCCATATCTGAAAACTTCTTCAATCAAGTGTTGTCCATGGCTCCTAGTCTGCAAAATCTTGTCAATCTATTCTTGAAACAATTAAATACCAATTCCCAAAAGATGTTAAGTGCTTACATCAAGATAAAATCTTGATATACCCTTGTAATTCCATGTAAAGAGATTGAAATATTGTTTCAAAATAGCAACAATTTTGCTTTTTGTTTATAAGTCAGCCAGCTAATAATGTTCAAGAATTTTCTTGGCTGCACTTCAATTTGTTTCATTCCTAGGAGGACAGAATTTACCCCTTTGTAAAATGGAAGTAAATTTTCTATGTGCAGTTTTTCTAGTTTTTCTCCTTTATCCAAGGCTAATTTTTGTGTGTTTGGACTAAAGGTTTTCTGTGTATCTCCATTGATTTTTGTCTCTTCAAGCTCAGGTAAGTTCTTATTTTAGCACAGTTGGATGTTGCTGTAGTCAATAACATTTCCTGCAGGTTTTTTTCTTTTTATACCAGATTCAACTACATAGACAGGGGTTGCCTATCCTGTATTATTCAGATTGATCACAGGTTGGGCTAAAAAATATATTTTTGGTTTGCACAATAAGACAAGAAGTGTACAACTTTAGCAGATCAACTACTTGTCAAGTAGGATCACCTCTAATGAGATCAACTATTGTCTATGTAGGCTAAGAATTGCTAGGTTGCGGTTTAGCGCAGTAAAATCCTAACAATCTTTAAGTAATAATGGAAAACTCTAGGATCATCATTAAGTTGTAAACTCCTATTTTTATTGTGCAAAAGTTTTTGTGATTTTTTTTTTTAATAGATTCAGCTTACATAGACAGGGGTTGCTGTCCAGGTTGGGTTGAAGGTGGTGGTTGCTTGTTTTCTAAATGGACTGAAATGCAACTATCAATAATTATTATTTATACTAGCTATTACATTCAGATTTAACTCTGAACTTCATAACTTAGCACAATAATAATTATTTGACTGCTTTTACCCTCTAACAACACCATGTTCCCCGACAACGGTGCCAAAATGATGAGTGTCATTGAGTCTCATCATTTAATCTCAATGATTTATCAATCCGGGGTGGTGTCCAAGGTTGTCTATGATAGAAGGCTAGGGCAAAGTACAATTCAGGCATTCAGATTTCAAGCATTTATTGGTGAAGCAGATTTTGGTTTAGCCTTTTGGTGTCACACTAAACCTAGTCTGAAGAATGGAAACTGAAATAAATTATAAGAATTGAAAACTAAATCTAAGTTGCAAGAATTGAAATCTAACTACAATTGCATGAATTGAAATTGCTAAATTGAAATCCTAATTTACTTTTGCAGAATTGAAATCTAGTTACTCTTGCATAATTGAAATTACTAAATTGAAATCTAATCTACTTTTGTAGAATTGAAATCTAATCTACTTTTGCATAATTGAAACTTATTCTAAAACACCTGTCAATGCCCCTCACAGAAGGTCGTCAAGCTTCTGCTACAGGAATTGACAAAAAAATGAAATATGCTGAAAAATGGAAAGTTGCTAAAATAGAAAGCAGGGAAAACATAAAGGAAAATGCTTAATATAATTTTTCAGCTGACATACACACAAATGTTGTACACAAACATAATAGGAAACATAAATCACACAATACAAAATAAAAACAAGAAAATGAAATCTGGCAAGCAATCTATTAATTCTGCTGTAGCAAAATTACAGATTAAAACCTGCCATAAAATCCCTCCTTCTAGATCTGAAAGTGGGCCCATACTTCCTGATCTAGAAGGAGGTGAAAAGCACTCCTTAACTAATTAACACTCAACATAAAATGATAAAATACTGCACTTTTATTGATGACAAAACATGCTGAAAACTGTTACAGAAAATCACTGTACAGTCCTAATTGCTTGCTATTGAAAACTCTCCTCTATTCTAATTTCCTAACCGGATCAACCAAGGAGGGAGCTGTGTTATTTATATAAATATTTACAATATATCCCATGCTCAAATCAGCCTATGTGCTATTTTACAGTCATTTGCCAATAATTCTGGATCTGAAATAAATGCAAATCTGGACAGTTTGTGTTGCTGCAGTAGTCATTGGCCCTTAGAAAGCATCTTCAGTGGTGGGAGTACATGGGAGGAGTCTAGAAATATCTCACACATCATTCTCCACTTCAGAATATGCCATTCCTATCTTGAAAACAACTTTCTATTATGCTCCAAGTTTTTTGGGTTTATCCTAGAAGAGGATTAAAATTGATCTTTTCCATGAATGGTGGCTTTGGATGGCAAGGACGGCAAAATCAGATGGAAGATATTTTCCTTTACCTTTTCCAACCTTTATTTCCCTTTTTCCAGCTTCAAAAATCGGTCAATAAGTCAAAAAGCACATTCTGTTTTCATTTCGAAGATAAGTGGCTTCATTCCGAAGACAATGCAATTCTCATTCCGAAGATCGCTCATTCCGAAGATACTGCAATTCTCATTCCGAAGATCGCTCATTTCGAAGATACTGCAATTCTCAATTCGAAGATCCGCTCATTCCGAAGATATTGCATTTCTCATTCTGAAGATCCGCTCATTCGAAGACACTATGTTTTCTCATTTCGAAGATATCTGTTCATTCCGAAGATACTTCAGAATGAACAAATGTGTACTTTTCAAGTGATTTCTTCTGCATCTCTCAGGTGGGTTATCTCCTAGGATCAGATTCCAATGGTCTTCATCTCTTTTCATATGTGAATTCCATGCCTTGCTATTTATTTGTAGCTTGCTAGAATTTACATGGTAAATTACTGCATTTTCCAGTTCTACTGCACAGTTGTAAAATATTGGCATTTCTTGCAAATTCAAACAAATTAGAACATGGAAAAATTATTCAAGTATCAACATGAAGGAGTACATCAAGTTGCTACTAAATTTATACACTTCATTCACCAAGTAACCATGCTGAAATAGTGCAATAGTGCTGCACAATTGTCCCTGCTCTGTTATACCCTGTTGTTGCCTATTTAGATCATGTGGGAATGCTTCTAAATAGGTCAGATGTCTTCTGTAGTCCTTCTAAACTCATTCCATCCATATCCTCATGCTTTGCTTGACAACTTCAAGGTGTTCCTATAAAGTGACAGCTTGCTGATTTTTATATGGCTGTTTTTTCCAGATTTTCAGATTTATGACAGTCCTAAACTTTTGGCTTAAATGTGGATTTGAAACAAGTTGAAGGGCAGGAAAACATTCAAAAACCATTGAGAAGTTAATGGATATCAGCATACCACATTTGGTTAATTGAAATGCATGTTATTACTTGCTACTTAATCACGCAAAATCAGTCATAAAATGCTGAAAATAGTCAAAAACAGAGATATAGTATTCCTAACATAAAATCATGCAAACACTTAACAAATAGTATATTCTAGTCAACTATTTGGCAATTAACTTATCATATGGTAGTCAAACATTGTGCAATAATGAGTCAAACATTGTGCAATAATGAGGCATTCTTGGGCCTCATCATCCCCCCAACTTGAACTGATGCATGCCCTCATGCATCTTAGTAGGCCATAGTAATATGCAGGTTTTATTCTTGTGAACAACATCCTTTGCTACCTGCTAATTGAGAAATTCCTCCTTGCTGCACTATATCAAGTATTTTGCAATTAAGCACATGTATGACTCTTTTTCTTTTTTCTACAAGTTTTAGTGCTGCAAGGTACCTCTTAAAGGCTTGATATCATATGATTCATCTTGCAATAGTCTTATTGTGGAACCGTATTTGGCAGATGCACTACTACTGATGGAATTTTCTGTTCTTAACAACATTTCAACTTGAATGCTTATTTTTGTTGTTTGCACCTTTTGAACAAAATTGATAAAATATTTGATTTGAAATGCTTGAGGGATGTACTTACTTGTGGTAGAGCCTTATAAACCTCAATATTTGATGTACCCTACTCTTTTTGCTATTCTGTAGCATTTCTAGCAATTCTAGTACAGTTTCTGCTCATTCCGAAGATATCCTGCTCATTTCGAAGATACTGCATTTCTCATTCCGAAGATCTTCAAAAAATGCAAAAATGACCTCCTATGCAAAAGTTAGCTACAGATTCTATTGTGGGTCCATCTCTAGAGTGTATAAGCCTTCCATAACATCAAAAATCCCTTCTTCATCCTTTTGTTTAGATGTTATTCTTTGTTTTGTATGTTGTTGTTTTATTCCAAGTAGTACTAAAATAGAACCTTCAAGTGCATTTTTTTGATTATCCTCCTTCAATTTATCGAGACAATTGTGAGATATAAACTTGCAGTTCTCCTTCTAAAATTTGCCCTATAAATTGAAATAGAATTGTTGCCATGTCTGTCCCAAAATCAGGTTTTTGCATAGTTTTGGAATTTCCATGCAATTAATGGCATAAGGGGGTGTTTCTTGACATCTTGAACATGTTCCTTTTTCAACTTGTCACTATTGTATGAATAGTTTATGCCAAATACCGACTATCATACACTAAATGCTAAATGTTTACTATGAATTATATGCAAGAAACACATACCTTACTGTCCTGAAAATTGGTCATGCACCTTACAAGTTGCTTTTGATGATTGTTAGCAGGCTATCCGAAAACATAAACAAACATAACACATGTGCAGTGTGAGATTTGTACAATGGTGGAACAATGATGGGTAGATCAACAAGGCAATGCATGCCGAAAAATCGGTTTTCATGCAAGCCAACTCAGTAGCGCCTCCAAGAAGGTTTTCACTACTGAATTATTCATTTTTTTTTTTTCATCTTTTTTCATTTTTTTTTTCATTTTTTCATCAGAAGAGGCTGCCATTTCTGGTTTTCAACCAACTTCTGTCCTCTTTTTTTTTTTCAAGTGCTTCAATCAGAGAGAACATATCTCACTCTTATTTGGATAAGACCAATCCTTATTCTGCAAAAACATGTCAATTGTTGTATGAAAACACCATCTCTTTCTGTTGAAACCTGCAACATTGATGCAACCTTCCTTACTAGATGACCAGTAAGAATCTTCTTACATCATCATTGCCTCCTTATTGCTGGAAATGAAGTATTGGCTCCATTGTTCCTCTTTCTTGCTGAAATTGATGCTTGTCCTCATGTATCCCCATTTTGTGGGACATGCCTTTGCTGCAAATTTTTTCTCTTTTTTTTTCAAATTTTCTTGTCTTGCTTGTACCCAAAAAGGAAGTTCACAAACAAGACTATTCTTCTTTTTTTCTTTTCTTGTATTTTTTCTTCTCTTTTTTTTTTTAGACTTTTTATCATCACTCTGAATCTGATATTGAAGAGAAATTCTCTTCCATTATGTGTACATCCAATGGAATCTCCTTCAAGAACTCCTCCTTAGTTAATGGTGCATGGTATACCCGAAGGCAATGTCCATTCACCACTAGCATCCTCCATGAATTACCAATGGGAGAAAGAAGCATTGCTCCATATCTGAAAACTTCTTCAATCAAGTGTTGTCCATGGCTCCTAGTCTGCAAAATCTTGTCAATCTATTCTTGAAACAATTAAATACCAATTCCCAAAATATGTTAAGTGCTTACATCAAGATAAAATCTTGATATACCCTTGTAATTCCATGTAAAGAGATTGAAATATTGTTTCAAAATAGCAACAATTTTGCTTTTTGTTTATAAGTCAACCAACTAATAATGTTCAAGAATTTTCTTGGCTGCACTTCAATTTGTTTCATTCCTAGGAGGACAGAATTTACCCCTTTGTAAAATGGAAGTAAATTTTCTATGTGCAGTTTTTCTAGTTTTTCTCCTTTATCCAAGGCTAATTTCTGTGTGTTTGGACTAAAGGTTTTCTGTGTATCTCCATTGATTTTTGTCTCTTCAAGCTCAGGTAAGTTCTTATTTTAGCACAGTTGGATGTTGCTGCAGTCAATAACATTTCTTGCAGGTTTTTTTCTTTTTATACCAGATTCAGCTACATAGACAGGGGTTGCCTATCCTGTATTATTCAGATTGATCACAGGTTGGGCTAAAAAATATATTTTTGGTTTGCACAATAAGACAAGAAGTGTACAACTTTAGCGAGATCAACTACTTGTCAGGTAGGATCACCTCTAATGAGATCAACTATTGTCTATGTAGGCTAAGAATTGCTAGGTTGCGGTTTAGCGCGGTAAAATCCTAACAATATTTAAGTAATAATGGAAAACTCTAGGATCATCATTAAGTTGTAAACTCCTATTTTTATTGTGCAAAAGTTTTTGTGATTTTTTTTTTTAATAGATTCAGCTTACATAGACAAGGGTTGCTGTCCAGGTTAGGCTGAAGGTGGTGGTTGCTTGTTTTCTAAATGGACTGAAATGCAACTATCAATAATTATTATTTATACCAGCTATTACATTCAGATTTAACTCTGAACTTCATAACTTAGCACAATAATAATTATTTGACTGCTTTTACCCTCTAACAACACCATGTTCCCCGACAACGGTGCCAAAATGATGAGTGTCATTGAGTCTCATCATTTAATCTCAATGATTTATCAATCCGAGGTGGTGTCCAAGGTTGTCTACGATAGAAGGCTAGGGCAGAGTACAATTCAGGCATTCAGATTTCAAGCATTTATTGGTGAAGCAGATTTTGGTTTAGCCTTTTGGTGTCACACTAAACCTAGTCTCAAGAATGGAAACTAAAATAAATTATAAGAATTGAAAACTAAATCTAAGTTGCAAGAATTGAAATCTAACTACAATTGCATGAATTGAAATTGCTAAATTGAAATCCTAAGTTACTTTTGCAGAATTGAAATTACTAAATTGAAATCTAATCTACTTTTGCATAATTGAAACTTATTCTAAAACACCTGTCAATGCCCTGCCACAAAAGGTCGTCAAGCTTCTGCTACAAGAATTGACAGCAAAATGAAATATGCTAAAAATGGAAAGTTGCTAAAATAGAAAGCAGGGAAAACATAAAGGAAAATGCTTAATATAATTTTTCAGCTGACATACACACAAATGTTGTACACAAACATAATAGGAAACATAAATCACATAATACAAAATAAAAACAAGAAAATGAAATGGCAAGCAATCTATTAATTTTGTAGCAAAATTATAGATTAAAACCTGCCATAAAATCCCTCCTTCTAGATCTGAAAGTGGGCCCATACTTCCTGATCTAGAAGGAGGTGAAAAGCACTCCTTAACTAATTAACACTCAACATAAAATGATAAAATACTGCACTTTTATTGATGACAAAACATGCTGAAAACTGTTACAAAAAAATCACCTGACAGTCCTAATTGCTGCTACTCGAAAACTCTCCTCTATTCTAATTCCTAACTGGCTCAAAAAAGGAGGGAGCTGTGTTATTTATATAAATATTTACAATATATCCCATGCTCAAATCAGCCTATGTGCTATTTTAGAGTCATTTGCCAATAATTTTGGATCTGAAATAAATGCAAATCTGGACAGTTTGTGTTGCAATAGTAGTCATTGGCCCTTAGAAAGCATCTTCAGTGGTGGGAGTACATGGGAGGAGTCTAGAAATATCTCACACATCATTCTCCACTTCAGAATATGCCATTTCTATCTTGAAAACAACTTTCTATTATGCTGCAGTTTTTACGGGTTTATCCTAGAAGAGGACTAAAACTTGATCTTTTCCATGAATGGTGGCTTTGGATGGCAATGACGGCAAAATCAGATGGAAGATATTTTCCTTTACCTTTTCCAACCTTTATTTCCCTTTTTTCGGCTTCAAAAATCGGTCAATAAGTCAAAAAGCACATTCTGTTTTCATTTCGAAGATAAGTGGCTTCATTCCGAAGACAATGCAATTCTCATTCCGAAGATCGCTCATTTCGAAGATACTGCAATTCTCATTCTGAAGATACTGCAATTCTCATTTCGAAGATACTGCAATTCTCATTCTGAAGATCCGCTCATTCCGAAGATACTGCATTTCTCATTCCGAAGATGTCTGCTCATTCCGAAGACACTATGTTTTCTCATTTCGAAGATATCTGTTCATTCCGAAGATACTTCAGAATGAACAAATGTGTACTTTTCAAGTGATTTCTTCTGCATCTCTCAGGTGGGTTATCTCCTAGGATCAGATTCCAATGGTCTTCATCTCTTTTCATATGTGAATTCCATGCCTTGCTATTTATTTGTAGCTTGTTGGAATTTACATGGTAAATTACTGCATTTTCCAGTTCTGCTGCACAATTGTAAAATATTGGCATTTCTTGCAAATTCAAACAAATTAGAACATGGAAAAATTATTCAAGTATCAACATGAAGGAGTACATCAAGTTGCTACTGAATTTATACACTTCATTCACCAAGTAACCATGCTGAAATAGTGCAACAGTGCTGCACAATTGTCCCTACTCTATTATACCCTATTGCTGCCTATTTAGATCATGTGGGAATGCTTCTAAATAGGTCAGATGTCTTCTGTAGTCCTTCTAAACTCATTCCATCCATATCCTCATGCTTTGCTTGACAACTTCAAGGTGTTCCTATAAAGTGACAGCTTGCTGATTTTTATATGGCTGTTTTTCTCAGATTTTCAGATTTATGACAGTCCTAAACTTTTGGCTTAAATGTGGATTTGAAACAAGTTGAAGGGCAGGAAAACATTCAAAAACCATTGAGAAGTTAATGGATATCAGCATACCACATTTGGTTAATTGAAATGCATGTTATTACTTGCTACTTAATCACGCAAAATCAGTCATAAAATGCTGAAAATAGTCAAAAACAGAGATATAGTATTCCTAACATAAAATCATGCAAACACTTAACAAATAGTATATTCTAGTCAACTATTTGGCAATTAACTTATCATATGGTAGTCAAACATTGTGCAATAATGAGTCAAACATTGTGCAATAATGAGGCATTTTTGGGCCTCATCAAGACATGTGTAGTAGTGTTAAGAGCCGGTGATTCAATTTCATGATCACGAGATTAAAATAGTTTCTACTGCTACAGCGGACCCACCACTACATATAATTGTGTGTGTTAACCACACACCATTTAAATGGGTATTGATTGACATAGGGTCTTCAATCAATATTATTACTACCAAGGCATTGGCATACTTGAAGTTGCCAAAATTGCACATCATACCTTCGACCTTCACTTTGAGAGCATTTAATGATGCACTATGCTCAATGGTCGGTACTATAGTCTTGCCTATTCAGGTTGGATTGAAGACCATCCCTATGATGTGTCACATACTAGAAGGTGCAATGCAATATAACATCCTCTTAGGGAGGCCTTGGATCAGAGAGATGCATTGCGTTCCCTCAATTTTACATCAATGTATTAAATATATACATGAGGGACAAGTTCACGTGGTTCCTTCCGATGAGGAACCATTTAAATATGTGAACCAAGTAGATTTTCCTGGAGATTTCATTCTCCCTTCAACGCACCTGGATATATGACCAACATCACCCATAAAACATCTAGAAGGTAAACTAAAGGAAGTGTGTGTAGGACCTTCCATATCAGCACCACAACTATCAGAGCATACAATAGTTGCTTCAACAAAACCTACGACATCTATGATTCTTAGGAATGATAAGAAGCTTAAGGTAATTATGGGTGAAAAGGAGATAAAGGAAGTGCCCAAAGTAGCCACTATTGAGGTTCCTAGTCCCATGGATGAAGGGGATGCTCAGAACCAAGTTGAGGAGGCACCTCAGCCTACTTCACCTATTTCTTTAGCTGGGTCATCTACACCGTAGGTGACCATCCATTTGGTTAATCTTGGGCTAGTAGAGTATATAGTGTAGAATATGACATTCACACCTTTTATCGAGACTACACAGGATATGGGCAGACCTCAAGCCCATCGCTTTCCCATAGGGATGGTGGTACCACTAGGGGTGCCACCCAACCAAACAAATTTCATCTATGGAGGTCTTGACCAATTTGCTAATCGCACACCCATAGATGAAGATGATGATGAACCATTCTCGGTGAATGTTCATTATTTTTCCAACCCAGAGTTTACCTTGCATTATTTTGAATGTTACCATTGGTATGGTTATGGTCTAGGCTTATTCGAGCAAGGGCATTGAACTCCCTATGAACCACAATATTAGTTGCCAACTGATAGGTTCAGGTTGGGCTACCATATAAGAGGATAGGATGAGCTTTTAGCAGCATCTCTCGATCATCTGAACCTCAGTTTAGGGGATAATATGGATTGGAATCCTTATCACCCTAACCCTTCCTACATACGAAGGGGTAATAGGCTAGTGACTTATGTCTCTATAGAACCACCTGAGATCTATCATGATAACATCATGGTAGAGGTAAATCTAGAAGACATTCCAAGAGCTAACTTGGAGATTGAAAGTCGTGAAGCTATCGATAACACTAGCATGCAAATCTAGAATCTGGACCTAATAGTAGACACTGAATCAGAAGTTACTTCTGAGGAAGTTATAGCAGAGTCCATTTTTAAAAGCGATGGACTAGAATGTGATTCTAGGAGTAGATGATGATGAGGAGTCCTCAAATAATGAAGAATATGAGGATGAAATGGAAATGGCCTACCTTGGGCCTAGACATACTGCTCAACATTCGATTTTGGTAGGTAGGAATGAGGGATTCTTCATTGATGATAGTGACTATGAGGATGAAATGGCTGGAGGTGAAGGGACTCATATATGATAGCGATGATGAGGATGAGACCGAGAGGGCCTATCTTGGGCCTCACTATTTACGTCATCATCATGAACCGTTCGACATCGATGAGATGTATCGAAGAGTTTATCCTGGCCCACATCTTAGAGGGAGACCACCCAATTTAGATGTGATTTATCATATAGTCTTCCCTGATCCACCTACATATATGTAGCTCCTTGAGCCAAATGATCCCATGTTCTAGTCTATTCATAGATCAGATCTAGAGATCCCCATACCCCTAGAGCCACATCTCGGGTATGCGAATAACACTGATAATGTAGAGTTGCACACACGTGGTCCTGGAGATCTAATCCATTCCATCAATATGATCTCCATTGATTTGACCACTCCACTCCACAACCTAGTCGATCCTTCTAAACCATTGTGTCTTAATCTAGATGCTATTGATTGGGATCACGTTGATTCATCACTAGAGCCTGAAGATTTCTTCCCCAATGAAGAAATGTTACAACCATTTCATTTTGCACTAGGTTGCGCACATGATGTTTATCACACTAAGGGTAATTCCGATGTAGGACCTTTAAACCCAGCTGATGACATCCACCTGATTCCTATGCCTCACCAGCTTGAGGAGGGATCACACATGTCAGTAGAGGAAACCTTTGATGTGGATATCAGTGATGATCCCACTAATCCTAAGAAGGTTAAATTTGGAGAGAGTCTATCTCCTGATGAGTGTGCCATCCTCATCCCTCTACTGAAAGAGAGACCTGATATTTTTTCTTGGACATATAAGGATATGCTAGGTCTAGATCCAAAATTGGTTACCCATAACCTTTCGCTAGATCCCTCTAAAAAGCTTATCAAGTAGAAGCTCAGGAAAATGCATCCAACCATCGCTTTAATGGTTAAATATGAGTTGCAAAAGCTGTTGGATGTAGAGTTTATTATCTCCATCGACTATCCAGAATGGGTATCAAACATGGTACCTATAGGAAAACCTGATGGAAGGATCCATATCTGTACGGATTTTAGAGACCTCAACAAGGCAACACCAAAGGATTCATTCCCATTGCCCAACATAGATGCTCTCGTAGATGCAACTACAGGTCATGAGATGCTTTCCCTTATGGATGATTTTTCTGGTTACAATCAAATTTAGATTAAATCCAAAGACCAACACAAAACCACATTCACAATACCATGGGGAACATTTTGTTATAAGGTTATGCCATTCGGCCTTAAAAATATTGGTGCCACATATCAGCGAGCCATGACATACATCTTTCATGACTACATGCACAAAATCCTTGAGGATTATATCGATGACTTATTGGAAAAGTCATTGCTACGTGAAGAGCATGCTGAGGTCCTCAGAAAGGTCTTCGATCACCTGATAGAGCATAATGTCAAGTTGAATCCCAAGAAGTGCGTATTTGGCGTAACTTTAGGAAAACTCTTGGGATTCATCATTTCTAAATGAGGGATCAAAGTTGACCTAGCAAAGGTCAAGGCCATTCTTGAAATGCATCCTCCCACCAATATCAAAGAGCTAAGAAGCTTACAAGGCAAAGTAGCATCCATAAAGTGATTCATCACACAATTATCGGATAAATACCGACCCATGAATTGGCTGCTACACAAGGGGGTCCCATTCAATTGGGATGAGGACTATCAAAAGGCCTTTGCTAAAATTAAGCAATACCTGGCAACACTGCCAGTACTAGCTCCACCAAGACCAGATGTGCCATTTCTGCTTTATATATCGGCTACTAACTTTGCATTGGGAACCATGTTAGCCCAAAAGAATGTGCAAGACAAAGAGCAAGTGATATATTATATCAGTCGCACCTTGGTGAGTTATGAGCTAGGGTATGCATACATGGAGAAGCTGTGTTTAGCAGTGGTGTTTGCAATGAAGAAGTTGCATCATTACATGCTAAGTCATACGATGTATGTGATATCCAAACAAAATCCTTTGCAGTATATGATGAGCAAGACATATCATAATACACGTACTGCAAAGTGGATCATGCTATTGATAGAATTTGATTTGGAATTCATCAGCCAAAAGTCCATCAAGGGATAGGTCATAGCTGATCAGTTGGCAGAGGCACCTCTTGAAGATAGTAAGCCTCTTGTCATAGAGCTTCCTGATGATGCAGTCTTTGCATTATCAGAATCTCTCAAACCCGAAGAACTAGATAACAAAGCTGACATGACTTTGTTCTTCGATGGTTCAAAGTGTGAGCAAGGGGGTGGTGCAGGAATTATCTTCTTCATGCCACAAGGTGCTCCAATGCCCTTGTCATTTAAGCTAGACTTTCCTTGTACCAATAAAAATGCTGAATATGAGGCCCTAATATTGGGCCTCCAAATAACAATCACCATGAAGATTAAAAGATTAAACATCTTTGGTGACTCCCTTCTCATTGTCAATCAGGTTAAGGGACTTTTTCAATGTAGGTGTCCTATCTTGAAAGCTTATAAGGATCTTGCTGACACTTATCTAGCCCAGCTAGAGTGGTACGACATCGAGGCAATCCCTCGTACATCGAATAGATTCGTAGACACTATGGCATCTTTGGGATCTTTAATCCCTCAGAATCCATCTATCGATTTTACTACCATTCATGTAAAGATGCTCTCGCATGCCACGATGCAGCGTGAGGCTTTCGATAACAAAGAATCAGTCAACATGATTCATATAGAACCAAACCATGAGTGGTTCTATAAAGCTAGAGACTTTCTCAAGAAGGCACCCTGGGGGTCTTTGATCTCATAGGGTCCTATGGGGAATGGCACCACCATTCACCACAAGGTTGTATCCCAGTCTGCATTCATGCATAGCGAACCATAAGGGGAACAAGTCATCTTGTCAGTCGAGGTAGAAGCTTATCAGGATTGGATGTCACAATTACATGACTTCCTTAAGCTTGGTTTAATCCCTTAGGGATTATCGCGTGTCATGAAATGCACATTCAAATAGAAAGTGATAAAGTATGTCTTGCTAGGAGACATCTTGTACCATCGAAGCTATGATGGAGTTCTCCTTCATTGTCTTGAGCCCCAAGAATCAGCTTGGGCAATCTCATAGGCTCATGATGGTACATGCGATGGCCATTTTAGCGGCATGGCCATCGTCAAGCGCATCCTTCGAATGGGTTATTATTGGCCCACTATGGAGAAGGATTGCACCATGTATGTCAAGAAATGCATTAAATGTCAGCATCATGCTAATCTTATGCACTTGCCATCATAGGCCTTACAGCCCATTCAAGCGGCTTGGCCATTTTCTCAATGGGGTTTAGATCTAATTGGAAATATCTCTCCCCCATCATTGGGTCGACATACATTTATTATAATGGCTACTGAGTATTTTACAAAATGGGTGGAAGCAATCCCTTTAACAATGACAACTAGAGCACGTATTGTGGAGTTCATACTTCACAATATCATAAGTCATTTTGGGATACCATCCAAAATAATCTTGGATAATGGAACATCATTCAAGAATAAAACTATGAGGGCTTTGACATCCAAGTACAATATACAACATAGTTTTGCGACTCCATACTATCCATAGGCAAACGGGTAAGCTGAGGCTTCAAACAAGATAGTGGTAGCCATCTTGAAAAATATGGTACAAGAAAACCACAAAGATTGGCATATACAGCTACCCCTTGCATTATGGGCTTATAGGACTAGCATACGGACACCCATTGGGGCAACCCCATTTTCACTAGTATATGGCACTGAGGCCATTATGCCCTTAGAGTTGGAAATTCCAACCTTGTGCATCGCATTGAAAGAGTTCATCGATGATGACATTGCACGACAAGCTCACCTCGATCAATTGATGCTTCTTGATGAACATCATGTGAATGCCCTTGAGCATCTCCACGTTTATCAAGAATACCTAAAATGAGCTTATAATAATAAAGTCCATCTGAGAGACTTTAAATTTGGTGATCTTGTACTAAAGGAGAACCAACAGAACTCAAACCTACCACCGCACTTACGAGATAAATTTATGGCTAACTGGTTAGGTCCATATATCATCTTAGAGAAGATAGGACCTAGAACATATCGCCTAACATCGCTTGAAGGTGTTGAAGAGCCTGAACCTCTCAATATCCTTCATCTTAAGGCGTTCCACACATAAATTCAAAAATTCAAAAACATGGAAAAATTCAAAATCCATAAAAATAAAAAAGCAATAAAATCTAAAAATATTGCAAAACATCAAAATTCAAAAACATTTGCATCATGCATTTCATTTTGCACTTGCATTCATTTAATTGCATTGCATTTAGGCATTTCCATCCATCGCACCTTGCATTAGGATAGGTTGTGTTTGCAATCTTACAAATGACACCATGTTTGTATTTCAATCATGCATCTATGCATCATCATCATCCATCACCCTTGTGAGTAATTGTGTTTTTCAACACAACCCCTCCTATTGCTATGAGGAATATACTAGGGTTTTTTGGTCATTCAGCCATACCTAGTGGTCTTCTCAGATTTTGTAGAAAGCTTGCTTTGCTTTTGTAGATGAGGTCTAGTTTTGATAGCACTTAGCATATCATAATCCCATCACTAATCAAACACATTAACAATCCTAATTAGGACAAGGAAAGATGAACACTACAAAGTGGTCCTAGTCACCTTAAGCGAAAGGTTTTGTTACTTGCTCATTTTGTGATGCGCATGGTCTAGAGTGTTGATCATTGGCAAAAGGACAAGTTCCCCCCTACCCAAGAAATCCCTTGCTTACAAAAAGGAGCAAAATCCCAAAATCAAATCAAATCCCTTGCTCAAAACAAAAGAAAAAAAAATACAAAATAAACAGTGATTTTCATCACTATATATGAGCAAGTATCCCAATAAAATTGAAGAAAATAAGGGGGTGAAGAGCTTGAATCCCTAGAATGGTCAATACTCGAAAGCCATAGAGTGATCCCCAATACAACAATGGGCTGAATGAATCCCACCTGACATTGGGGTAGGTCTAAGCAATTTACAAATGAGCTAGCTTTAGGTGGCTTGTATTGCCTAGTGGTCTAGTCCAACTACGTCCAAACCTAGGATCAGGGTGGACATTTGGTGATCCTCATTACAACAATGGGCTGAATGAATCCCACCTAGAAATGAGGTAGTCTTATGTCTCATCTAATATATTCATTTGCACACATAGGGATAATGAATATCTTGGTCTTTCATAACAAAAACTTTATCTTTCAGGAGTCTAGTATAGTCATTATACAACTTTTGATAAGTCAACTAGGGTGTTTGAGTCTCATGGAAAACCTCAAAAATTCCCAAATAGCAACAAATCACATCAATCAATCAATCATCAATTTTTTTATGAGATTTTGTTTATTAAAGGGTGTTCATAACATAGAATAGATACTGGATGGATATCAACAATGATATTTAGATGACCACTGACTATTTTGTGCATATATTTTAACTTACAAAAGCTTATGAAGAGAAACAATATATCATCTCATCTCATATATGGATGTCTAATTGATTAATTCTTATGATAAGATTTATCAATTACATTCATGATTTTTATACATTCTGTGGTGTCATCCATTAGATTGTTAACTCATATTGCATTCATTCCTTATGTTTTAAGTGATTAAAGCATACAGGTTCATTTACATTAGATCATCATCATGTAAATAATGCATTACATACATTGCATTCATCATATTATAACATCATAAATTAAATGCATACAAGTAAATCAAATTAAACATGCATTTAACATCTAACATTGCATCCATATGCATACATCATAGTAGTCCATCTACACATCTAGATCATAGTATCTAGTCATACATCCATCATCTAGCTAGTGCATGTCATCAATACATCACATCATATAGCATCAAATCAATATAATATATAAGCATTGCATCCATATGCATCTCATAAACATAAAAAATAAAAATATACACATATAATGAGTCATAATGTCATATCATATATATATATTTTTTTTTTTTTTTTTTTTTTTTTTGTGTGTGTGTGTCAAAAAGTACATAGGCATGTGTCAAAATATCCGTAGGCTACAACTATGTAGGTCCTCAGACCTTACACTCAAAAATGGTATATATATCTAAAATCTGTACTACATAGGGCCTGCACCTCCTACATGTGAGTCTCCTCCATCACTCCACCCTCTCGATGAGTCCACCTAGAGTTGGTGCCTATGGACCTCTCTGACCTATGAGTCCTATGACTAGGCCATGTTGATGACTACCCTATCTCATGTGTCCTGGTCCTCTGTGACCCTGTAGTTGTGGATATATCTAGCACTACGCCATCACATAGTCTGACCTCACCCTCTAGGAGAGTGATGTGGGCCACATCTAATGCATGTTGCCTAGTACCATCCTAGATGAGGGCATGTAGTCTTTGGATCTCTATAGCCATATCCAACCCTACTAGTCCTGGTATAGATGGAGTGGTAGGAGCAACTTGAGAAGTTGAGGTACCTCCCCTCATGATCAAGTAAGTCTCCTCTATAGGTCATAAAATCTAGTAATATCGAGAAGATCATTACCTAGTGATCTTCTATATCTGTATCTATAGTGGTAATTTGTGCTTAGAGAGCTACCCTCTCCTCCTCGTATCCCTACCATTATGCTAGCCCTCTATGAGTTGATCCTAGACTACTCTCATATATGCCTATAAGGTAGCTAGGAGGTATCCCTCTCCATGATCTACATCCTCATTCTGTAGCTATGACTATAAGCTAGCCACCTAGGCTCTAAGCTGAGACACCTCATCATCAGGATCCTCCTCACCCTCCTCCTCATCTTGGGGCTCCTCCTTTCTATTGTATCTGATCCCATCCCCTCTATCCTCTGATGAGTGCATTGACCTATAGGATCCTCACTTGCTACCTCTATGCCTACCTCATCCCTAGATCTACCTAGCGGGCCACCACCCTACCATAACTTGGTAGTCCACAAGGCATCATAATCTATTATGGTCCCTACATCTACCAACCCTGAATCTTAGTAGATATCATCCTCATCTCCTAGTGGAGTCACTTAAGGCCAGACCAAGTATCTCTCTACCTTAAGGTGGTGGTATATAATCTCATTTGGGATGTCTTGGTCAGATCCCAAACTACCTAGTGATGTATGAGAAGTGGAAGAACTCATGTATCTTGAGCTTACACCTGATAAGCCATCTCTCATCATGTCCACCTTAGATAGTGGTCTACCTCCTCCCATGTAGGATAGTCCATGTAGGGGCACCATAGAACCTACCCTAGCCTCAACCCTATGAGGTGATCCATATAGTACTATAGATCCCCTATGTGTGACCTACTCCTAAAGCCCTCGGTCTCCCTAGGCTAGCATGCTACATAGCATTGTGACTCCTCATCAATATCACCAATCTATAGTGGTAGTCCTCTAGGATGATCAATAGTGATATGCTCCCATGCCCATATCTAGAGTAATAAGCTACAACCAACTCCAGTGTGGCCTCATTGGGTGATCCGATATAGCTCATCATAGAGCTACACAAGTAGAGCACTCCCTAAGATAGAATTAGTGGATCTTGTAGTGCTAGCAAGCAGGTCCTATATCCTGGCTAAGAGGTTCCAAGGGAACCTCAATCTTGAAGTATCTGGTAGCACAACCTACATGATGAGCTACATCAACATGACCTATCATCATGAGAAGACCCACTCTCGATACTAGTACTCGATGTGCACCCCACCATGCTCAGAGTCCTCTTGCGCCTCATCGCTCTTAGCATCGAATATCCTCCAAAAAATTACGTCCTTCATTATAATGGTTGAATATGTGATGGCCTTGCCATCGATGGGGATATGAAAGATGTGGTAGACATCCTCCAAGGTCATTATGATATCACCTATGGGTAGGTGGAAGGTGTTGGTCCGTGCATCCCAATGATGGGCCAAGGTAGTCATATAGGCCTGATCGGCCTAGATGGAAGGCAACCGTAGATAATAGTTGAAGCCTATAGCTATGAACCAGTCTTGATCAGTGTCATCTATCTCAGGTAGTAGCTCATGAAGGAGATCTGACTCCCTCACTCTAGTAGTCAAAGTCTAAAGGGAGATAATAACAAAATCAATTAAAATCACAAAAACATAAAAAATGCACTTAAAAATGCAAACAAATTAAAAAAACCTTCAAAAAGGCAAAAACAATCACAAATGCATTCAAAATGTTCAAAAAAATCAAAATTTCACTTGGAAAATTTCAAAAAATCAATTAATTCAAAAATAGCAAAAAAATCAAAAAAATAATTTTTCTAAAGTTGCTCAATCATGGTTGTCACCCACGATCGATGACAATGGTCAAATTTCTGACCATTGGGATTTGAAGTCAATCGTGACACCCAATTTGCCAATTGGGAGTTGCGGCTACCACCCACGACTATGGGAAAAACCTCGTTCGAGGTCATTTCCCGTCCCATCAACCCCAAAAATTAAACCCTCCCCCTAACTAGCCTAGTCTAATCCTAACTAGGGTGTGGTTCATTACCAATAGTTTATTGAGTTCATTTTACCCATTAATTAATTTGGTTCATTTTAAGTTGGTAATTCAATAAGTGAGGTTCGAGATGCTACCTTTGTAGCATCGGCTCTGCCACTGGTGGACGCCTCCGGTTGGTCAACCATAGGGGTAGATTGTAAGGTTTGGCAATGTTCCATGTCAGTTTTGTAGTTTCTCCTCTCAGAGCTCTTTGATAAGTAGTTGGAAAATGGAAATAATGAATTTGAAAATGACATATTTTTCTTTTATATTTCCAATTTGGCCCTCAGCTATGGTTGGTAACCGTAGGCATAAAATTAGGGTTTTTCGATCATGGGTCAGAGTCGTAGCTAAGGAATTTGCCAAAATTAGTTATGATTGACAACTATGGCTAGTAGCTAGCAATAAATACCCTCAAAATCCAACCATGAGGAGTTTCAAAATACAAAATAAAAAATATTCAATGGTCCAAAACTCTCAAAAATTTCAAAAATAACAAAAATATTCACATAATTCAAAATTCAAATGCACCTCGTATCCAGTTATTTACCCTATACACTTGGTGGTTGTAGTGACTTGTGCTCCATGCAATCCGACAAGATGAGTAAATCACCATAAGGCCATTTGGGGTAAATTAGTCATCATTGAATTGTAATGCTTCACTTCAATCTCGAAGAAGGCCACAATGATTGGACTGCCCCATGGGAATGAGGCATTCATTTCATTTCTTCTATGACATTTTTAGTAGATCATCGAACATAGTGATTCAACACAAGCCTAATTGGAATTGCTATCATCTTGATTCCCTAAGAAGGCCATTATGATTGGACTGCTCCATGGGATAGAGATATACAATTACTATTAATAGTTGAAATCATGATTGAATTAGGCCTTGCCAAATAATAACAAAGTGCAAAAGTCTTAAATCGTCCAAATTATTCATCTTGGTCAAGCGACTCATCACTTTATTCAATGTCCTACCCTCATCGACTCATCGCTTGAGGGGGTAGTCATAATATCAATAATCATAATCAAATTCAACAAGATATCACTCGATCTTGTCAAAATTACGTTCATCTTATGAATCATTGCCAACAACTATCATAAGCTTACCCTTTGTTGGGGCAAAAAGCAAATATGATAGTTAAGCTAGTAGCTCTCCACCTATCGAAATGATTGTAGCCTGACTACCCGATCATCGTGGACACGCGAAAGCTTTGCAAATTTAAGCCTTCCCTCAGTTGGAAGCAATGATTCTAAGATGCGCATCCTTTTGTAGGACTGGGCATCTAATGTTGATCAGATCAATGATCATCATTCAACCTACAACATGGCTTTAGGTGGTCTATTTTTGCTCAACGTTGTGCTTTCCCACAACGCATCCCAAAAGGGGCATCTGTAGACACCTAAAATGCATCATGTGTAGGGGACTACTCATATGGGCATCCTAACAGACCATATGAATGATCTTGGACCATTCCAAGGCAAAGCAGTGGTTTTAACCACTCAATTTAGGTAGCTTTGGCCTACTCAACCTTAGCCATGGATGACACCCATGGCTAAGATATCTAGCTGCACCTAAGAGCCATGGCTAGCTCTACAACTATCATGAACTCTCGAGCCAAGCCAAATTCAGTTACAATAGCCCTGGCAATGGATTTCAAGTGGTTTCAAGCGAGGAAGCTTCTAGATTCTTCCTCCCAACTGCTCCAACCTCCTGGTTCTTGATCTTGGCTTCCCCATGAAGCTAGGATTAGGAATTGAGAGTGCTATAAGACCCCCCTCCAAATTGGGGAAAAGTCTAGAGAGAAGCTTTCAATTGAATGCAGTGAAGCCCTACCAGATTGGAGAGCCATTTGCAACCCTTGAGGAGTGCCTACATGCTGCCAATTTGGAAATCATGACTGCATTCGAAGCTATGGAGGTTTCAAGAGCTTGAGGAGATCATTCATCCACAATTGAACCACTTCCACTACAAATTCAAAGAATCTACATCACCAATTCGTTCCAGAACATAGAGGTGACCCTTGATCATCAATTCCCTGAAGGAATTTGAGATTCAAGCCCTGGTTACAAGAGAAAGAGCACTTTCACCTCAACCATGGCTAACAGAGCCAGCTGCACTTCAGACCCATGGTGAGGGTTTGACATTCAATTTCCTTTGTTTTAGCCATAGGATTTTCATTCTAAGCATGCAATTAGGTAGATCTGACATAGATTAGCTCTCATTTATGCTTTTGTATGGTTAATTGTAGAAATTAGAGGTAGCTTTGCTCTATTTCCTTCTATTTTGTCAATTTGCACTAGTTTCATTAGATTTGATTCATTTCAAGTTTTAATGGCAAATTATGCATTAGAATAGCTAGATTTACTATTTTCTTAGCATTCTTTATAGTAATTTAGAGGTTTTGTAATCATATTTACAAGTTTCCATGCTTTCTTGCTATATTTGTCCTAATTCATGCAAATTCCTATCAAGAGCCTCATCATGAGAGGCCTCCTTTGCTTCTAATTGTCTTATGTTGTTTCTTGAATGTAGATTTATAGGATCTGGTCATATTCAAAGTATTCTTGGCAACATATTCCTCCTGATCTGATGCTAAAAGCCCTTCTTCAAACACTAAGGCTTAGTTTCTGAAAAACTTGTGAAAACATATTACCATTTCTACTCTTTGCTCATTTTTTGTGGTGGGGTAATACAGTCTTTTACATATCTATGACCTAATTGAATCTAATGTCTGATCCTTAAATAATGGATTACTAACCAAAATTTGATCACTCAAGCAATCTCCTCATGAAGGTGGAGTTCAAATATTAATATTTACAAAATCTCTGACTTGAGATACTTTAGGCCTTGAGTCTTCTTGGTACTCATAGTTCTAAACTGTGTTACATGCCATTGTATTACCCATAAAAGGGGAAATTCTTACCTATTCCAATTGATATCCTTTTTCCTCTTCAAAATAGACTTCATTAAGGGATAGGGGTCTAGTCACAATCTGACTATTTTCACTTTTCTAGTTATTACCCAGTCGCTTCGCTTTTTTTATTATTCTCGTATTATTTGAGGATGATGCAGTTGATGGAACTAATGGACCATAGATTCATAGTCATCTATGTTTTATTTTCTATATTCTAATATTTGCATTCCCATACCCATTACCTCCTCAACCAACCTTTGAATCTCCTTCCTTAGGTCTTTCTCTGTATGATGTATTTGCTCTTGACACTCAGTATGATAGCCTCCCTCTAATATTTGGCATATATGGGTTCTAATATCTCCAAGGAAAGGTGTAGGGGCTGAATTTTGGAGAGGATAAGGATCTTCTCTAGGTGGTATATTTCATACCCAAATCAATATGTTCTTAGCACGAATGACTTCCTTGAAAATTTATGGGAAATTCCTCTCCTAATTGCTGAACAATAAGGCTTATGTTCAAATGAAAAGCATGGAAATAATATAGTTAAGCTTGAGTAGGATATGGTTGGAACTCATGAGGAATCCTTCTCCACATCCTTTTGAATCAAATATTGAAGTCTATTTTTTTTTAGGGGCACTCGTGTAATAAATGAGAGTTGAGTGAGTAGCAAGAAAAGGTCCCCAAAATCATAGAAGGAATCAATGAGAGCTTCAGCTAAATTTGACCATGTACAAACACTTTGATCTTCTAATGTACTATACCATCACAATGCTTTCCCCTTGAGAGAGACGTAAATTTTCTTGAGCATCACATATTCAAACATGATATTATGCATAGTAGCCAAGGAAGCCACATCTTGACAATGTTCATAGGTATTCTTCTATGTACCATCAAATCTTGGTAAGGTTTTCAAAGTAGATTTAGAAATATTGTGCATATACTAGATATTTAGGGGACCTATATCATTCCATAGAGGACAACATCATCAAGCCATTGATATTTTTTAACATTCTAGGGCTCTTTTCTTAGGGAGGAGTCCCTAAATAGTTATGATTTCCACTCATCAAACTTTAGATCCTCCTATGAAGGTTTTAAAAATGCATTCAATCATGGATTTGAAACTGGATCTTCAATAGAGTTGCCAAGTGATTTAAAAGAAAAATATTACCTAAAGCAGAGTATCATCAAACCCTGGTTCATCATAAAAGTGAGCCAAAAAATGCTTGCAATAGGGCAGGTGTACAACTGTTGGCATTTTTGCCACATTGATTTGATTATTGATTATTAATGCATAAGCTGTTGCAATTCTAACTTCTCTACAGGTTTTGATGCAAAAAAGACTAAGTCCGAAAGTTGTCACGAAATTGCGACAAAAAAACAACATGGAGAGCCAAGTCAGAAAACCGTCACAATATCACGACATGTCGCAAAATCGTGGGTCGAATGAGGAGAGAGAAAATCAACACAGAATTATCGTGATTTCGTGACGTGTCACAAAATTGCGGTCAACGCAGTCAACAATAGCAGGTGGTCAGAACCGTAGCGAAATCACGACGTGTTTGATTTTTGTGGTCAGAATGGTCAACGGAGGGCAGAGCGACAAATTTGTCATGAAATCGCAACAAAACTAAGCCAAGGGCAATGAGACTCAAAGTTGTCATGAAATTGTGACAAAAGATGGCACATGACACACAAAGCAAAAGACGTCACGAAATCACGACGCGTCGCGTTTTCACAACGTGGATGGGCAGAAAAAGTTTAAGGCATGAATACGTCATGAAATCGCGACAAAATATGGCGTATAGCCCGAAAGGCGAAAGATGTAGCGAAATCGCTACGTGTTCCGTTATCGCGGTCCATTGAATGAAAAGAGTCTAAGGCACGAATGGCGTAGCAATATCGCGACACTTTTGAGAAAATGTTCAAGCAAGGAAAAGACATCGCGAAATCATGACAGAAAGTGAGAACCGTATAGAGGGCAAGAAATGGTAGCGATTTCGTGACACATTGTTGAAAAGAGACTAAGTGCGGAGAAATGTACCTAAATCGTGACATGGTGGAAGTTGAAGAAACACTAAGGCAAAAGTGTCGCATTTTCATGGCTTAAGAGCAAGACCGTACATCATGCAGAAAAGTTGTAGCGAAATCGTGACATGTTAGATTTTCATGACATAGAAGGGAAGATAGATCCGAAGACAAAAATTGTAGCAAAATTACGTAGCATTGTGTTTTTGCGGTGCAAGGTAGCGAAGGAGATAAAGAAGCCGAATGTGTAGCGATTTCGTGACATGTTTGTTTTTCGCGAGTTCGAAGCGGCAGAAGCGCACAAAGCAGAAAGACGTCGCAATTTCGTGACCTATCGCATTTTCACGACCTGTTATAGTTTCGCACCCAAAAGTAGTTTAAACGGCCCAATGTAATTTTGTAATTTCCAATGATTCAAAGCGGTCCAGAATTTAATGTGTTGTTGCTTTTCGATGCGGTCAAGGTAGAAGAACGTGCCCAAGCTACTAGAATTGAAGATTTCCAGGATTCGAAGCTGTTGTTTGCAATTTTTCTAATGGTTTCATGCATATTTCCAAGAACATCATTTAATAAAGGCGACCGAATCTTCTATATGGCATTTAATTTCTGGTTTTTCCGAAGCTGTTTAAGGATATCATTTCCTTGTTTTCGTTGCACAATTTGTAGATCTCAAGGAGGTCCATTGTAAGTTTTAAATGCTGCAAAGAGGCAAGGCCTCTATATAAATCAATGTAAATCTCATTTGCAAGTATCGAGAGTGAGAGATACTTTTGCTGAAAGCTTTTCAAGTACTTTGCATGAATATAAGACATTTGGCTCTCTGGTTTCGCAAGCGATTTTCTATGTATTTTCTCTTCTACTTTCTGCATTCCTAATTTGTGCTCGAATCTCTTATTTGTTGCTTAGTTTTAATTCTGTATTGAGTTTTAACAATTGCTAGTAAGGGAGTGAGTTCTGGAATGTTATTTTGGAGGTCATCTGCGCAAGGTTGCAAGTGGATCACGTCATTGTCTTCTGTTATTTGTTGTTTGCATGCATAGAGTTATCTATTGTTGTTCTTTCCCGATCAGATCAATTCGGCTTACGACCATATTTCTCGTTTCTTTCTACATCATTTTCAATTTCTTTCCTGTAACTTTGATCTAAAAAAAAATTTAGAATAGTAAGGGAACCAGCCCACTCTGGAGATTGGCCTAGGAGATATTTCTTTCTCCCAGCCTTTCAATGTTGGTAGGGTCTAGGGTGCATTTTCTATAAAAATCATTTCCTATGGCAGATTCATGACCAACAACAACCTATATGGTATGCGTTGCTAAAAATGTGAAAGATAATTGATCATAGAATTTGAGTTTTGTATTTCAGCAAAGTCACCGGGCGACTTAAAATAAAACTTATAACATAGGATATCACCAATCCCTACATTATCCAACTATAGGATCTCAAGGTCCCACTGAGCATGCCAAAAAAATTTGGTCCAAAATTTTCCTATGGTTGATTATTGTGCTCAATACTTTGCCAAAATTGAATAACTAAGCAAGTTGTAGAGCTTAACCAAGCCAATCTCTAGAGAATGCTAGCTCCTTTGAGGTTATAACTAGCTAAAACTATAACAGGGGATAAAAGAATGCTAAAATATATTAAATATAGCTTATTATAGAACTTGTAGTGGTGCAGATTAGACCACATCAAGAAATGCATAAAGATCATAAAATAAATTAGTTTCTAAAACCTCCTAATTAACCAACTAGTTTTTACTGTATGCAAAATAACTTTTAATCAGCATACAGTTCCACAAACTATTAGATCCAAAACTAGAGAACTAACATACACAAGAATCCAGAAAGCAAAATTAATATCATGTACATTCATCTAACTAAATAGAAATATTCATCCATTCATACATACATTTTCTGCAATATGTTGAACCAAAGGATAAACAAATATTTCTATTGTATTGCTCCTTCCAAAAGTCTTTATACATGCAACTTGTAAATGCCTAAGAACCCACCCTTAAATAAGAGGAACTCACTCTTATTTGTAATACCTCAATGGTTAAATATCTATAATATAAAAAAATTCAATCCAAATATGTTACAACATAATATCAGGTGGTTAGATTGGTATAATCATTGTACAACATTGTTGATCCCAAAAACAAACATGGTATGATAATTCTATTTGCAAATTGATTAATTCATGCATGCTAGTAAAGGTAGTGAAACTAAACTTGAATCTAATCCATTCCTTGTTTTTTAAAACTTCCTCTACCATAGATTTGTAATGGATTCTATCAAATTGGATTTCTTCTACAAATTATGCCCTTCATGACTACTGTGACAATACCACAAGAATACATTGGAATGTCGTAGTCTATATTTTACCTTTGAACTCTTCCGTAATTAGTGAATGAAATGCAGGAATCTATTATGACATCATGATGTTATCTTAGTATTTTAGGTTTATTGAACCTAATAATCATGTTATAGAAACATGCTACAATGTCGCACCCTTCCTTTTGTGTTTTAACCTGACCAACCCTTGGTTGTCGTGACTCAATAGCCTGCTATGATGTTTCACATGTTCTTCCTACTTTGGATTTATTTTATCTTGCAATCACAAAATGGTGACAAGTTACAATGTCATTATAATCTTCTATCCTTTAAATATTTTTACTCACATGATCATGACACAGCCGCTTGTCATGATGTCATGACAATATTCCATATTTTCATCCTATGGATAATCATGATCATGAAAAAACATCAATTCTTTATGTTGCATTTTCCTTTCCATATGGAGCTTCCTTAGAATATTTACAGCTACAAAATAGTGACAAGTAGTGATGTCGTGACATCACACCTTATTTTAGCATAGTCACCCTTTTTGCTTGGTTCTCTTGACTCCTTTGTAGTTGTTGACTACCAATAAATTTCCTTTGAATAACATGTCTTCCTAAGATAGTACTTTATTCTATGGTATTTGCTCATAATATTGGATGTTTCTTATCACGAAAAAGAGTTGGATGGGTGAGGAGAACGCCAAAATCACCCACACCTTGTTATTAATTTTTTGCATAGTCATAATCATTTATGCATGTGCTAGTAATTGGAGGTAGGGTCACTACTTCCTTGAAAAGCATGTTTGGAAACACTCTTCTTACAAAACACCCTAAAATCCTCTATATTAATATGTAAATAAAACCCTTGGGATTAATTCCTCACGTATTTATAAAATTTTACATGTGTGTTAGGTAATAATCCCTAGGAAATGAACCTCCTATTGATATATTGAAGTATCTAAGACACAATAAGACAACCTCCTCACAAAAATATTATCTCTCTTTACACATCAAAGATGGATCCATGTCTCAAGTGTTGGCTTCTAAGTCTTACTACCACAAAATATCATAGGTCCCAATATAAAGAAGCCATAATATTAAAAGTTAAAATATCAATAATGAAGAGTAGAATTATATATATGAGAAATCTAATATGTATATTAAGGCCAATATAATAATGAAATAACATTCACTTATAATATCAAATATGAATTTAAATGGCCAAAATCATTCATGTACAAGCATGAAGAAAACCTATGATATTAATTTATCAAAATTTATATACAAGATGTATTATCTCCCTTTTTCTCTTAGTGTATTCCTTGTATTCATTCACTTTGTATGGAGCTTTATCTCCATAATATAGACATAGAAAATGACTCTTCATGTACTTGTTTATTTCTTTCTATTTGACAACTCTCATGACCTTTGGCTTATCATTTTTCTGCTTGTATACTAGAATCTTAACTTTATTATCACATGCATACTTGAATCTATGACACTTGACTACTTCTACATGCACTACTAATCTAAAAAACTTGTGCACATTCTCATATTACATATTTACACATTGACATATATGACACTTGTGCATTTCTTGCATATTGACACTTACATAAAAGGGAAAATATAAATCACTCATCTAAACTATAGACTCAACCCTAATATATTACATATTTACATTTATACCATGAAGGTACCATGGGGTTACATTTGCATGTACCAAATAATGTAATATTCCTCAACACCCCACTATATTACATTATTTGGTTATTAGAAGCTTTAGTCTTCAATCTTGATGTTCATATTTATCTTCAATATTTATGTGACCTTGCATTGTTCATGAACCTTTGCTTGAGATTTTTCTTTTACTTTATTCTTGAGTTCTGCTCTAAGTTCTCCATATTAATTCTTTGGTTTTTCATAATCTGCATATTCTTTAACTAGTTCACAAACTGCTTAAGCTTCTTCTTTGTCTTTGACCTCTGATTCATCTAATTTTTTTTCTTTTTTGTGTACCTCTAATAGATGAATATTTTTACCCTTTGATTTATGTGCTTTATTTGATCTAGTTTTCTTATAATATTGATATTGTCTTATATATTTTGAACATTCACTTAGAGCATCATAATAATTTCTTGAATTAGATGAAATTGGAATATCAATATTGCATGCAGAATGAAACATTTTTTTTTATCGGTTAAAGAGATTAAAATTTATATATCATACGGGTTTTGATAGGGCCCCAAAACCTGTATACAAAATGGCATCGAATGCCAAAAAAATAGAGAGCAGAGAAAAGCAAACCCAGGGCTAACCTTCGAGGAATAAACATTAAGGTTGTCCTCAACCGGTAACAAGAACAAAAAGTTTAGGTAGAATAGAATATCCAAAAACCCACATCGAACAATAAACATCAAAAATCTTGAACAACAACCCTTCAGACTAAAGATGGAACATTTAACCTTCAAGACTAGGATTGGCATCAACATCTTGGAGTTCAAAATTTAAAGCATCCATATCAACAATGTTATCCTTAGTAGGGATGTCCTTTGACTTAACAATCACCTCCTTCAAAATTTCAATAGAAGACCCTCCAACACCTTTAGAAAATGGTTTCCTAAAAAACCATAAATTAAGAGCATTACATAGGTCAACCAAATGGGTAATGCAATTAGTCATAGACTTGATGATAAACACCTACATGCAATGATCAGGGCTATCCTTGTCCTCCTCTTCTGACTCAATGACCAGAGACTCTTTTTGCATGGCTTTGTTCCTTAGTCACGTAGAGGAGCATAAGGGTTTTTGTTTAGGCTCACTTTCAGGTTCAGGTGAAGCACTTCTTGTTCTCTTCCTTAATTCATGGATAGACTCAACAATTTTCTATTTTTTGGTTAGTGGGGGGTTTATGAACTAGGTTTCAAGGGACTCTATCTGGGTTTGGGGGAGGACTCACAACAATACCCTCAAGGTAGTGAATTAACCAATGTTTGAACAGGACATTGAAAAGGCCATGGTGGGTAGGCAATTCTGACCCATTTTGTTCCCTACAATGCTCAATGGTATAACTAACAGAATTAAAAATGAACTGAGGTATATTGATTGCACTTACATCACGAAAATGATTGTAAAAGAAAAAGTGAAAATTGCGAAGAGGCTTGTCAGGATCATCCATAGTCACATACTCCATAATAGGCTTGAGGACGCTTCCCCACAAAAAAGGTAACTCATCACACCGCATGCCCAGATGAGCCCTTCTGCAAAGCTCCTTGTCCTTGATGTCCTTCAATTCAACATCCCAATTGTGCTTCTCTCTCTTAATTGATCTTCCTTTAGGTTGTTGTCCAGTCAATTCAACAAGCATTTTGATATCGAGGACATAGGTCTTGTTGTGGATGGTGACCTGACCATTATCCCAGGTCTCCATAAATGCCAAAGTAACTTTAGGGTCTTCACCTTCAAATTTGTGGAAGAATGGGAGGAAACCCTTACCAGCAAGGATTCCCTCAGTAATGGAGTCCAAAAAGATCTTGGAAGGTTCGACGAAAGCCATAATGACCACACAAAGAGAAGATAATTTTTGGAAGAACAACTGAAAGGCATAGCAATGAAGGAGGTTTAAAACTTGGGCATTATAAAAGGAAATGACCAAGAGGGTAGGAACAATAACAGACCGATGAAAATCTTGGACATGAGTGCCACCTAGGGTGGTGAAAAAAAAAATTACATGCTCCAAAGCACTCAAGGTGGACGCGATGATTCTGATCGCTCAAGGAAATCATGTGAGAATCTGAACCCAAATCCCACAAATGGGAAATACCAATGAGGTAAAGCAAAACATGAGGTGAGACACGTGGGAGGGTGATGACATGGATGGGCAAAATGGGAGGATGGGGAAGGGTAACGGCTATGGATTGGTGACTTTTGAAATGGGTAAGGACAACAAGGGGTTTGCTTTGAAGGATGTATAATCGACATCCCTTTTCGGGACAAGGGAGGACAACAAAGGCTTTGCCTTGAAAAATGTAAACCCGACATCCAAGGTTGAGAAGACCAAGGATCACATGAATCCCATCACCCAAAAAGGTGGTTGAATGATTAGTATAAAATTTAAGACATGTTGGCATGAGGATCATCAGGAAAATGGCTGACTTGCTCCACGTCAGCAAGAATGATGCCTGAAGTCAAATTTTCTTGATCAATGACTTGAGCTAAAAATTGAGGTATGTCAGTAGTCCAATTCATCAAGTCAGTGATTCGAGTTCCAAAATTTTCTAGAACGTCAGCAGCCTTGTTGCTCTCTCTGAATGTGTGCTGGAAAATTATATCCTAAAAGTTGCTACTGATATTTTTGGCTTCTTCGATGTAGTTCCTTATTTTCCATGAAGGGATTTTGGAGTTTTTTAGGTAATTAATGATGGTGAGGGAATCACCCTCAACAAGAATTCTATCATACAAGTCCTTGGCCAACACTAAGCCACGCCATAGAGCCCACGCTTTAGCAGTTTGGTTTGACTGGATCCCTAAGAACTCGATAAAATCAAGGATGACCTTACCTTTATTGTCTCTAAGGATACCACCCACTCCTGATCACCTAGGGTTGCCTTTTGTAGCACCATCAATATTCAATTTAAACCATCCTGGTGGAGGAGGAATCCATGATGACTGAGCTCTATTGGAAGTAGGATGTGGATTAGAATTATTCACAATAGGAAAATTAAGAGCCTACCCTAAAGAAGCTTCAAAATTGGATGCAGGTTGAGAAGGTAAGGGGCAAAGGGCAGCATTTTCAATAGCAAATGAAAGGATATTATTGAAGACAAAACCAAAATTTTGACTGATATTGGAAAATGCTCTATGATTTCTCTCCAACCAAATCTACCACATGAAATGATGAAGATAAAACTACCATAGAGTTTTGAGATGAGGGTTCCTAAAAGGGTTGGGCCACTGAATAAAAATATCAGATATGGAGCAAGGTTCAACCCAAGAAATGTGGAAGCATTCAAAAAGAGTATTGAGGATAGAAGAAGCAAAAGGACAACCAAGGAAAAGGTGATGAGGGGATTCCCAATCAGAACAACACAAAAAACATCTATTGGGAATGGGTAACCCTCTTTTCAATAAGTTATCAATAGTAAGGATTTTATCCTAGATAGCAACCCAAGAAAAGGAGGCAATTTTAGGAATTAGAAGCTTGATCCACACAAGATTAAAAGGAATTAAGGATTCCTCAAGTGGTAAGAGAAGTTGGTAAGCAGTTTTAATAGAAAATTCTCCAGAATCAGTAAGTTCCCACACCATTTGATCATTAGGATTCCCAGAAGGAATGATTGAATAATTTAGGAGAAACTGCAGTTCTCTAGCTTCCTCAGGATGAGTAGGTATGAAAAAAGTCTTCCAAGTTTTCCTGCCTTCCTAGGAATGAATGAAATCTGAAACTCTTGATCCACAAATAGAATCAGTATAATCCTTGAGGATAGCCAATCTGGGAATATTTATAAGTGGTTCATTGAGGAGCCATTTGTCCTACCAAAAATCAATTTTATGCCCATCACCCAGTCTCCATCAAAGGCTCTGCTTGACAAGAGTTCTGAATTGTAATATTGATTTCCAGAAACAAGATCCTCTCGAGGATAAACCAACACTAAATAAATTAGTACCCTGTAAGTATTTGCGATGGACAATAGAAATCCAATCAAGTCCAACTTTTGAAATTAGCCTCCAAGCCTACTTAGCAAGAAGGGCTGTGTTGAAAAGGTGAATCCTTCTTAGGCCAACCCCACCAGACTATTTTGGCCTACAGACTTTATCCCAAGAAATGAGGTGGAATCGACTCTTGTTTTTAGATCCTGACCATAAAAAGTTTTTTTGAATCTATTCTAATTTATGATAAATCCCTATAGGAACTTTAAAGATAGACATGAAGTAAATGGGAATGCTTTGAAGCGAAGCATGAGTCAGGGTAACTTTTCCAGCTTGAGACAAGAGATTGCCTTTCCAACCTACTAATTTCTTTTGTAGCCTTTCAATCACATTGTTCCACATTGAGGCATCAGGTTGTCCCAGGAACAGAGGAAGTCCTAGGTAAGTAGTAGGTAAAGGAGAAATTGAGCATTCAAGGATGGCAAAAATTTTGAGTTGTCTCTGAATGGGCATATTTAGGAAATATAATTTGCTCTTGCAAAAATTAATTTTTTGCCCAGCAACATCTTCATATAACAATAAGATATGCTTGATGACTTTAGCTTCAAGGATAGATGCTTTAGATGAGATGATAGTATCATCCACAAATTGTTGATGAGAAACTAGCCTAGTTAGAGAAGCAAATTTTATTCCTGAAATGAGATTGAGATGACAAGCTACTTTTATTGTTCTTCCCAAAGCTTCAGTAACAATTATAAATAGCAAGGGAGATATGGGATCTCCTTGATGGATGCCTCTATTGATCGAAAAATAACCAGTAGTGGATCCATTGATAAGAATAGAGAACCACGAGGTGGAAATACACCCTTTGATTAAATCAACCCAGTCAGAGTGGAAACCAAATTTCAGGAGAATTGAAACAAGGAAATCCCAGTTTAGTCTATCATAGGCTTTATTCATGTCCAACTTCAAAACAAAGGCAGTTTTTTTTTATATTTGAGTAGAATGAAGAGCTTCATGGATAGTTATGACTCCATCAAGGATAGATCTGCCATGTACGAAACTTCCCTAGCAAGGATCAATAATGGAAGGAAGGATATCTCTCAATCTATTAGCAATAGCCTTTGTGAGGATTTTATAGACCACATTACATAAGCTAATAGGTCTGAAATCAGTCATGGATTTAGCATTTGAATTCTTTGGAATGAGGGTGATAAAGGTTGAATTGAATCCATAGGGAATAGATTTATCAGATTGGAACTCTCTAATGGTAGAACAAACATCACTGCCTACTATATCCCAAAAAGTCTAAAATAAATAAGGAGGAAATCCATCAGGGCCAGGGGCTTTGTCAGGATGCATTGAAAATAGGGCAGAATGGATCTCCTCATCAGAAAAAGGGGTAAGCAATTTGGAGTTAGCATCAGTTGAAACCAACCTAGGTATATGATAAAGCATAGATTTAAGAGCAAGGCTAGAGGGTATCCTGCTCTCTCCAAGGAGGTTTGTGAAATAAGAGACAACCTCATTTTTGATATCTTGAATGTCAAAAGTACTAGATCCATCAGACTTTGTCAATTTCTTGATTCTATTATGACTTCTATTTTGCAAAGTGGAGGCATGAAAAAACCTAGTATTTGAATCTCCTTCTTTAAGCCACAAAGCTCTAGATTTCTGTTTCCAGAAAATTTCTTCATGAGCAAGAATATTATGATATTCAGCCAGGGTATTTCTTTCTTCAACATGGGTTTGATCATCACAATGGCCTACTTGAATTTTGCTTTCTATGGAAAGAAGTCTATCTTGAAGAGATTGTTTGAACTCAAACAAATTTCCAAACACTTCTTTATTCCAGATTTTGAGATTTTCTTTTACATGCTTTAATTTTTGTGCTAGGCAGAAGGAAGAACAACCTTGGCCAACTTGTTGCCACCATTGGGAGATTCTAAGCCTCAAATCAGGATGTTGGATCCACATTGATTCAAAACTGAATGGTCTTCTGAAAGGGTTGTCCTTGATAATATCCAAAAGGAGTGGACTATGATCAGATCCGACTTTTGGAAGAGCAAGAAGGTTGGCATCCCCAAAGACTTGTACAACTTCATGGGATAAAAAAATTCTATCTAATTTTACTTGAATGAGTTGATTCCCTGATCTTCTATTGCTCCATGTGAATTTTGCATTTTTGAGCTTAACATCCATAAGATTGTTAGTGTTGACAAAGTCAATAAAGTCTTCCATACTCTTTTCAGGATACCCCGAACCCCCAAATTTGTCTGAGGGGTAGAGAGGTGTGTTGAAATCTCCAACAACAATCCAGGGAGCATTATTGAAGGAGTCTTTAAGGCTACTGAGCATATCCCAGAAAAGGGCTCTCTCGGATAGAGAATTTGGAGCATAGATATTCGATAAAATCCAAGAAATATTGGAGTCTTGCTCTTGAAACCTGACACTGATAATCCTTTCACTAGACTGAATCAATTCTCCATCCACCTTCCTTGGGTCCCACAAACAAATGAGTCCACCTGAAGCACCTCTGGCTGGATTAAAAACAAGTTCTCCTCTACTCCAAATTTTGAGAGCAACTAAAGTAGAGTTATTTGGATCAAGTTTTGTTTCTTGAAGGATTAAAATAGTAGGATTTATTTATTTTTGTAATGAGCTAACCACCCTCTGTTTGGTTAACCCATTCAGACCTCTCACATTCCATGAGAGGAGCTTCATTTGGAAACCTTAGAGGATTTCTTGCCTCCCTTACCAGTAGGTTGGGGAGGTTTGGTGCTTTTTGGTTCATCCTTAGCCTGAGAGCCAACAAGGGGAAATAAAGTTTTTTGGATGCCATTATCAATGTCATCCTAAACTTTATTTTTCCATTGTTCACTCATAGAAGGTCATCCTCTTTTTTTATCACTTCCACAATCAATTGGGGATTTTTTTGAGCTATGAGTATGCTTGGGACTAAATTTAGATGGAACTATTTGCTCAACTATAGAGCCTAAAGACATTATGATATTTGAGACTTTAGTAGGGCTAAAATTCTTAGGAGGAGGAAGGGATGGTCTAGACTTAGTAGGAGAATCAAGATTTTGAGGAAGTTGAATCTCATCATTTTGAATAACTTGATTATTTTCTTGATAAAACAAGTTGTAATTAGCCAGGACTGAAATTTTTTTGGGGCTTGAAGGAACAATACATACCTCATCACTTGAATACAGAGATGGATATGGATTCATAGTGATCTTCTTGCCTTTTTCAATAGCCTCCATAGAATTCGATAGGATTTGAATATTATTTGATTCAAAAATGACAATGTCTTTGTTTACTTGATGTTGCCCTTGTTTGGACTGCTTGAAACTCTTTCTAGAGACGACGTTCTTCCACGCTTGGGTATTTTGCCCTTGAGAAATAGGGCTAGATTTCTTCCATCCCTATGATTGGTAGGAATTATCTTCAGGATGCTTGGTTGGTTCATCTGCATGTTTGGTTTTTAGCAAAGGACAGTGAATCCTAAGATGTCCTTGAGTACGACATTCCACATAGAACATCGACTTATTTTCATATTCAATAGCCTACTTTTGATAGAATCCACTATATTCAAGCTCCACAAAAGTTGGAAGTTTTGAATCAAGGTTAGCATTAACACATATTCTAGTCATGGTCATTCGGGTTCTGGCTAGGGTAGCATGATCAATAGCAACCAGGGTTCCAATTATTTTGGCAATAGCAGAAAGGATATCTGGGTGCCAACAATGCCAAGGAATATTAGGAAGCCTAACCCAAATAGGTGCAAAATTTATACTTTGGGTCTCAGGATCAAAATTAGGATCCCACTTACGAATAAAAAGGCTCTTTCATCCTAAAAACTAGGGACCACCAGTAAGGATTCTATTGGCGTCATCATGGTTACTCAAGTGAATCCCAAAGAAACCCTTGATCAGGACAAATATTTCCATGGATACAACAGTATTCCACTTGGAAAGAGATAAAATTCAAATTACTTCTAAATTGGGATGCCCTCCAATCACTTTGCCAACTAAATTAAAAGATTCAAATGAAAAATATTTTTGAATCAAACTATCAGGAATTCTTACTTTTGACCCAATGGGGCTCAAGTATGCACTGTTTTCCTCCTCCAACAACCTTGGAAAAAGATGCTTTTTATGAGTTGGGACCCTCAAAAGAAGGGGGCCCATGAGGATCACCTTTATCAAGGGGTTCATCACCCCAAAACCCGATCGGGTTGTCAGTGATAGAGTCACGGGCTTCCCCATCCTCAGGAATTTTGCCAGCTTGGTTGTAGTCAAGGGCATCCTGAGTTCCAAAACTTTGAATTTGGGCCTTCCCGCCCTCTAAATTTTTAAAGCTTTGTTTCCCACCTGTGCAGTGGGTA
The DNA here is from genome assembly GCA_028583015.1 of Wollemia nobilis. Classification (NCBI taxonomy): domain Eukaryota; kingdom Viridiplantae; phylum Streptophyta; class Pinopsida; order Araucariales; family Araucariaceae; genus Wollemia; species Wollemia nobilis. The sequence goes on along the minus strand of JAQPPZ010000676.1, from coordinate 5,327,955 downwards.
CACCGGCCTGTCATTTTGAAAATCATAGGCACAATAAAACACTTTTTTAGATATGATTCAATTGATTCACTTGTATCAATATCTACTTTCTTTTTAAGAGTTTCAATTAACTCTTTTTGTTTTCAAATTTCATCTTTATGAAAATTATGTGAATGAAATGTCATATACATTATACTATATATCAATAGGTATCATAATATCATCCTTTTAATTATCAATTGCTTCAACAAGCCTTGAATGCAAATAATATTCAAATCTCTCAAAAATTTCATTCATTGCTTCTCTATAAATGAATTGTATAGCTATATATAGTTTTCCTTCAGATTTTTTCAATCAATTTACCCATACCAAATTTTATAACTTATAATATTTTACTTATGATTATGGACTCCATATTTTCTTAAATAATAATCAAAGTTTAAAATTTAACTCCTTTGAAGTTGAAATCCTTATATCTCCCATGTTAAGAAAATACTCAAATAAGAAATTTGTAAATTTTAAACTTTTCTAAATATTTTGAATTAGAAGTCCTTTTAACTCCCTACTATATTAAGTTTGCAAATTTTCAAATTTCAAAATTTCTCAAAAAAATTCAAAATTTAAAAAACTTCAAAACTTAAAAAAATTCAAACAAATTACAAAATAAACTCAAGATTTCAAAAACCTTCAATAAATGTTCAAATAAATTATTCTTCAAATAATTTCTAATCCTAGTTGAAATCCTTTTCACTCCAAACTTCGATTAACTTTAAAAAATATTCAAAACTTGAAATTTTTACAAACCGTATAAAAATAAATCAATGTGGTAACCCTTATCAATCCATATCTAAGAATATTAAAATAAATAATAAAAATAATAATTAAGGTGCAGTGATAACATTATATCTCAACCTAAAATTTTCAATCATGATTTAAATTTTGTTTTCCCACCAAAACATTAATTATGCATCCCAAATAGAATGTAACATATGTTGTGGTACCTAGGCTGATATATTTGTCATTGCATTGTGTTAGGTGATTGTTAAATATAGTTTATTCTATCAATGTACATATTTTTCTAAGGTTTTATATTTGGAATTCCAATGATATGCTTCCTCATCTTTATTTTACTCTTCAAATGCCCTCTAGCTTAATTGTATGCTACATGTTGGTCATCAAATGTTACATGCTAGCTACTAAGTGTTGCATGCTATTTTTATTGGTCACCAAATGTTGCTATTGATCACTATGCATTGTCTGATGATCTTACTAGTTTCTAAATACACCAAATATTGCTTGTTGGTCACTGAGTACTACATGCTAGTATTACTGGTCATTGAATGTTATTCTAAAGATCATCTCTAGTGGATGATGATAGCACATTATTTAGGATCATCTCCATTGTATGATGTTATCACTTTTTTGGTGTTTTTCTGTACATTGTTATATCTCTACAAGTGACCTATCCAATGCACCAAATTCTTTATAGATTCTTTACCTTTAGCACCTTGATAGTGCACATATATTCTCTTTTAACTAGCACCTATAATAAATGCTTGTGATATTATATCCCTTATTGAAAGAAATCACTTATAATTAGTATATATGATATTCTAACCTTATTGAAAGCAAATGCTTCTTGTTAGTGCTTATGATATTCTATCCTTCTATGAATGGTAGTGCCTTTGCTAGCACTTAATTAAGTGCTCTATTAGCACTTTAATATTCTATTCATTTTATGAAATGTAGTCCCTATACTAGTTCTTAACTAAGTGATCTATTATAACTTGAATCCTCCAATCCTTCTATGAAAGGTAGTACCTCTACTAGCCCTTGATTCTTAACAATAATTCAATATTCAACTAGCTTTAATAGTCGTGTTCTTTGATTGTAGGCTTTCTGATCACATTGCCTTTCAATATTGGCCTATATAGAATGACTTATTGCTTGGAACACTCTGACTAAATATTTTTCTTGAAGAATACTACTTTAAGATCAATACTAAATTGATATTTTTAGTTAGCCTAGTTCTTCAATATTTTATTTTCTTTAAGAAGCTTATAATGCTTCCTATTCTTTGTACTTGAATTCTTTGTGCTTTACTTAAACCTCTTTCTATAGAAGCTTTGTATTGATTCTATTCTCTAAAAACTTAATTGCTCCTCTATCCTTGGAAGCTTAAATATTCCTTTTTCTATGGAATTTGAAATGCTCCTCTAATAATCTCCTAAAATTTATGATGCTTCTCTATCTATATACCTATGTTCAATGGATAGAATCTATTTCCAATGTCTTAGGTTGCACCTAAGAAAAAAATATGATTCTTCCCTTCACTAAAGAACCCAAATAAATAACAACATGTCTATCAATATCACTGTATGTCCAACTATATCCAGAGTTGAATTTCTCTTAATCTTCATTTGTGATTCTCCTCTTCTTCTATAGATAATCCAAAATATAATCAAGGGTTACTTTGAATGTCCTCAAATTTCTAACTTTATTTTAAGTTTGCTTTCTATCTCAATATATAACTTTCTATTGAGTTGGAATTCAATCTCAATATCCAAATTTCTCTTGAGTTGGTCCTCAATCTATCTTAGCTAAGTCCTAGTCTTCACTAATTTTCCTTCAAACAAGTGGAAATACCCTAGCATCCAAATTAGGGTGAATCTTATATGTCCCATCAATATCTAGTTGGTCAAACCTTCAAAAATAGAATGCAATTTTTCATTGCTATCAAAGTGGGCAAACTCCAATATTATGGTGGCTAATATATAACTCTATCAAAAATGGATGGAGTTAAGTGGTGGCTTTGATACCACTATTGGCTTTTAAGTCTTACTACCAAAAAATATCACAAGTTTCAATATAAAGAATCCATAGTATTAAAGGTCAAAATATCAATAATAAAGAATATATATATATATATATATATAAGCAATATAATATGTATATCAAGGCCAATATAATAATGAAATAACATTCACTTATAATATCAAATATGAATGTAAATGGCCAAAATAATTCATGTACAAGCATGAAGAAATCTTACAATATTAATTTCTCAAAACCTGTATACAAGATTTATTATCTCCCCTTTTCTCTTGTTGTATTCCTTGTATTCATTCACTTTATATGGAGCTTTGTCTCCATAATATAGACATAGAAGATGACTCTTCATGTACTTGACTATTGCTCTCCATATGACAACTCCCATGACCTTTGGCTTATCATTTTGCCACTTGTATACTAGACTCTTCACTTTCTTCTTGCATGCATACTTGACTCTATGATACTTGCACACTTCTACATGCACTCCTAATCTAAGACACTTGTGCACATCCTCATATTACATATTTGCATACTTACATACATGACACTTGTGCATTTCTTGCACATTGACACTTATATAAAAGGGTAAATATAAATCACTCATGTAAACTAAAAGTAAAAAAATTGTGCACTAATAAAAAAGTGAAAATAGCAATATATATAATTGAAACACAATGATAAAACAATAAAATATGGAGCCCTCTTTATATTAGAAATTTTCTTTTTCAATGTGTTACAATCAGATTCTCTCTAAGGGGACACTACCAATGATACAATGATTACAATAAAATATCCAAGTGCACTGTAAATGATCTCCTTGCTAATGCAGTTCATATAGGAGTAGTTTTTTTGTGATCTCTACTTCTGATCGGATGCGAATCTTGGAATTTTTATCACTGTAAAATCCTATTATTTGCACACAAAGAAACATGAAATAGAAAATATAAATGCAGAAATAGAAAGAAAGCAGATGCATGAATTAAATGTAAGATAGTGTAAAAATCATAAGAAAAGCATATTTGAACTACTCTAACTAAAAAATTCAGAAAAATCATAGTCTATCCAAGACCGTCTCGAGTCAAGATGGCTAGGCTTGCAGATTTTCTCAGGTTGAGATGATCACTATCGTGGACCTTCTTTTATTCATAACCAAGCTTGGGCAGCTTGAGGATGGATTGAGAAGTGTTATCAATGGATTTTTATGCTTGTGGAAGTGACTTTATGGATCAAATTGGATCTAAAGTGGATATGTTTTATTATACACAAGATAGGAGTATAAATTTCAATCCCTTGTAGCAATATGGTAGCATGGTCTCAGTAGCAGGAGGGCTTTTAGGATCACAATAGGTAGCACTTCATTGTGGAAAAGTATGAACTCTATATATATATATATTAACTAATGGGTAAGTGCCAATTTATAGACTTCTCAGGTGGAAGCTATCAATGGCACAAGCACCCTCCATAAAAAATAAAAGAGGTAGTATGCATGTAGAAAAGTAGATGCTTATCTCTAGAATTCTATGCGATTGATCTTCGCATGTATTTTTTCTAACTTGGTCCATACGGGGTGCTTAATATTGACATGAGATCATGCGTAGGGTTAACTAGGATTTTCAACTACCAGTTATACCCCAATTTATTTTTAAACCTATTTTTATGATTGTCTTAGGTCGAGACGGTCCCGATCTAGCGGTCATCTTGGGTCAAAATGACTATACTTTTCATGGGGAAAAGTACCCAAAAGTGGTGAAAACCACTGTGTTAGCCTTTAGGCTACCCTAGGTGGGTTATGTGGTCTAAAAGGAGTCCATTCAGGTAGTCTCCTTAAAATGACATATTTTAGATGTCTACAAGATGCCTCTTTTTGGGATGCTTTGTGTGAAAGCACAATGCAGAGCAAAAATAAATAACCTAAAATGATCGATTTGATGGTTAATGATATCCATTAAACAAATCAATGTAAGATGCCCCAATCATGGAAAGAGCATGCAATTTTGAATCATTTCTTCCAACTCATTGATGGATTTGACTTTAATAAACCTTTTGATCGAGGATAGATGGAATTTTAGTTTGGGCTTTAGGTATACTTGATCTTGGTAAAATTTCAACCATGAGTAGATAGAATTTTCCTACAAATATTTAGGCTTTCAGTTGTGGATAGACAATATTTTAGTCTACAATATTTAAGCTTTAGGTGTACCAAGCATTTTTTTGGTTGAAATTTTTACTTTTTCCCCAATAAGGAGGGATGTATGATAGTTTTTGGCAATGATTTTTGAACAAACACAATTATCATTTTTGAGTGTTTGATTATTGAATTTATTTTAAATTTTACAATTTATATAACTACCCTCTCAAGAAATGAGTTGCTTGACTAGAATTATGTGATGAGCTTGTGTGCCCTGATAAAAAGTGAAGTTTTAAGGACATCTCTATCTAAGATGGTTTCATTGTGAATGATTTTGTTGTTTTTTTAAATGAGTGTTCTTATGGTGATTCACCCATCCTACTGGATTGCAGGGATAACTAGTCATTGCAACCACTAGGTGCCTAGAGTAAATCACTAGATACAAGGTTCTCTAGAGGATCATTTGACTAAAGGATTTTTGTGCCTTTGGAGCATTTGTATTAAAAGTGACCAAAGGAGTTTAGATACCTTTGGAGTTGTACGATCCTAAAAAGCATACACCTAAGCTATTTGCATCATAATATCAAGCATAAAACCATGAAAGCATGAAAGACAATGAATTAACAAAACATAAGATCTCTTTTCATTAATTCATGTTGAAATTCGATTACAAATAGGTCCCTCTTAGGGATACCAAACACTTGATACAATGATTACAAATATGAAATAGCCCCTGAATGGGGATGGTGTACTCCATAGGCTTCTTAGATTTGACATGAATTTGCTCAAGGGCTTACGGATGCCTTCTTCTCACTTGCTTGGAGGGATCTGATGCCAAAGATGCTTTGAATTAGTCCAGGAACCTATGATCTATGCTCAGGAAACAACATAGAAATATTAGTAGCATATGCAGCCTCTCATGATGAGGCTCTTTTTGAAGATCTACATGAAATGACATAGAAGCATGATACAAGCATAAAGATGCAAAGATAAGTAGAAATGCATGAATAACTAGGAAATTACCATACAAATGCAATGGAAAAGATAGATCTATGCTAATATAAGTTGATAAAGTAGAAAGAAATAAGAAATCTATGCTAAAAACTCAGGAAATGATGACTCAAACCCTAGGCTATGCCTATAGGCCATTGTCGAGGACAATGGTCGTGAACTGAAACTTTCTACCTCACGAACTAGGGGCTACGACACTCAATCCTTCATCTGAATTGATGTTCAAGGGTCACCTTCATGTCTAGATATGGATTAGTGGTGAAAATCATGTGGAACTAAATGCTTGAATGGTGTGTTGTCATTTCTCAATCGGATAACACTTCGTTACTCCTCAAGGGGATGTGAAATTGCTCTCCAATTTACTAGGGCTTCATTGCATAAAAACTTGGATCCATTCTTGTTCTTGGGAGGATGCATATGTAGACCTCCCAAATTCTAGATCTTGGCTTCTTAGAGAAGCCAAGATCTAGATCTACATGTAATTGGTCGTTGGAGGGAAAGGCTCAGTTATAGATTTGCATGGAAGTGGTAGTCAGGAGGACCTCTGGGAGATCCATACCAAAAATCGCTCGAATCCAATGCAAGTGTAGTCATCCTACATGATTCGGGCCCACATTCATGGCCAATTTGTGTTTTAGTGCTAGCCACTATCCAGAGCAACGGCTAGCCGTGGCCACTCTGAGCTTCAATGGCCTGTGTTGGCGGTCACTCTAGTCGATAGCGACCACACCTGAATGGGCTAGAACTACCCCTTGTGAGTGGTTAGGACCATTGCTAGCTCTTGGAAAGGTCCAAGATCAGTCATATGGTCTTTGGATGTGCCCATATGAGTAGTCTCCTAAACATGATGTATTTTAGGTGTCTATAGATGCCCCTTTTTGTGATGCATTGTGGGAAAACATAATGCTGAGCAAAAATAGACCACCTAGGGCCATATTGTAGGGTGTATGATGATCATTGATCTGATCAACATTAGATGCCCCAATCATGAGAAAGATGTGCATCTTAGAATCATTGCTTCCAATGGGATGGAAGACTTAAATTTGCAAAAGCTTTCACAAGTCCAATGGTGATCGGGTAGCTTCAGTGCTACAATAGGTCCGATAGGAGGAGAGCTACAAGCTTAACTATCATATTTGCTTTTTTCCCTAGCAAAGGGTAAGCTTATGATAGTTGTTAGCAATGATTCATAGGATGAACATAATTTGACATGATCGAGTGATCCTTTGTTGATTTTGATTATGATTGTTGATATTATGACTACCCCCTCAAGCGACGAGTCGATGAGGGAAGGACAATGAATAAAGTGATGAGTCGCTTGACCAAGATGATTGATTTGGATGATTTAAGAGTTTTGCATTGTTGTTATATGGTAGGTCCCATTACAAGTGTGATTTCAACTATTAATAGTAATTGTGCATCTCTATCCCATGGAGCAGTCTGATTGCAATGGCCTTCTTAGGGAATCAAGATGATAGCAATTCCAATTAGGCTTGTGTTGAATCACTATGTTCGATGATCTGCTGAAAGTGTCATAGAAGAAATGAAATGAATATCTCATTCCCATGGGGTAGTCCGGCCACCATGGCCTTCTTCGGGATTGAAGTGAAACATTTCAATTCAATGATGACTAATTTACCCTAAATGGCCTTATGGTAATTTACTCATCTTGTCGGATTGCATGGAGCGCAAGTCATTTGCAACCACCAAGTGTATAGAGATAAATAACTAGAATATTGATTTGAGTTTTTTGTATTTTGAGATTTTATATTGTTAAATTTTTTTGTGATTTTTGTAATTTTTGATGATTTTGGACTATTAGATATGCTTATTTGTCCATTTTGATATTCTTCATGGTGAGAAATTTTATGCATTTATTGTTGTTTGCTAGCCGTTATCAGTAGCAGTGGCCCTATTTGCAATTTTATGGTCGCTATCAGTGTCAGTGGCTAGAAAGTGTGGGTCATTGATGCTAGCAATGATCATAAAAAAATTGGAAAATATAAAAAAAAATTAGGGTTTTGACTTTCATTATTTTCCAGTTATCATTTTACAATTTGAGCTCTAAGGGAGAAGAGAATGATAGTGACCCAGAATGCTGATGAATTCCAGACACCATGGTGGAGTAAGGTGAGGCATCCATGAGTGGAGGAGCTAGAGCTTCATGGGTATTTCTCTAAACCCTAACTTTTTATTTAATTGGTAAAATGAACCAAATTAATTAATCGGTAAATGAACCTCATTAAACTTGTTGGTAATGAACCACATTGGTAGATAGGTTTAGAATTAGGTTAATTTAGGTGGGTTTGCTTTTATTTTTTATTTTTTTCATTTTTTTGGATTTTTGGGTGAGGGTGGATGTCGTTGGCATGCCGCCTCATGGTCGTTGTCACTCAAAGTGGCCCCTAATTTGCAAAGAGGGGTCATTGATGTTGACAACGACTAGTTTGAATTCCAATGGTCAATTTTTTGATCATTTGTGGCTAGCACTATCGTGTCAGCAAGGGATTGGCATGAGCGACCATAAAACTTTAGAAAATTTATTTTATTTTTTTGATGAATTTAATTGATTTTTTTGAATTTTGAAGTGTAAATTTTGATTTTTTTGCATGTTTTGGTGCATTTTCTTAGAATGTTTGTACCCTTGCTTGATTTTGAATTATTTTTGCACCATTTTTTGATTTTTATTGTGTTTTTTAGTTTAAGTGCATTTAATTAGGCATTTATTTTGCACTTTTAGCTCTTGTCTTCCTGGGCTCGAGATCCTAGTTTGCTCGTGGAGCTTCTACCTTTGATGGATGATGTAGATTGGGCCTGGTTTGATGCTCATGGATTATGTATGTTATGAGGTTATCGATGATTATGTTGGACTAGGCCTATCTTACTACTCTGGCTCATAGATGGGACTATCGGATGAACACTTTTCATCTCCCTATTGGTGAGATGACCATCACTCTAGAGGATGTGTACAGGATCTTTAGGATCCCTTTTTATGGAGAGGCTATCATGTCTTCTCCTACTAGTGCTAGAGATGTTGTCTTCTAGAGAGTCTTTGGAGATCGGGTAGCTACAACATTGGGTGATATCCGACATGGTGGAGTCCTTGTGACTTGGTGGTATCGAGAGGATGTTTTCACGTGGTGGTAGGTTATCTTGATGCATGTTATCTGTAACATGCTTTTGTTGGATACTTTAGGAGTGAGGTTCCCATGGAACCTCTTGGCTATGGTTCAGGACCTTTTGGATAGTGAGGAGCCTATCATTATGGCTTGGGGGAGCGCATTGCTAGCCTAGTGTTATGATGAGCTCTATCGGATTTAGTGATGTGGATGGGCTAGTGTTGCTTGCAGCCTACTTCTTTAGATCTAGGGTTGGGAGCACATCAGGGTGGACCACCTAGGAGGATTACCTATTGGGATCACTACCATAGTGGCATGGACCTAGTGCTATGGATGTAGGTGGTCTTAGGAGTGAGAGGAGCCTAGAGTTGCATCATGCAGGGATTGACAACTATGCAGCCTCTCTACTAGATTAGTGAGTGATATTATTTGGAGACCTTATTTTGAGTGCCCTACATGGCTAGAGGTGGATAGATATTTGGCTTGGACTAGGCATGATCGATGGGTGATCGGTCACAAGGGAGGTATCAGAGAGTTCTTTCAGTACTCTTGGGTGCTCTACTAGTTTGGGATCTAGTAGGATATCCCTTTTGAGCTAGTTTTGTATAGGTGGATCATCATAGAGAGGGATCTTCCACTACCTCGAGTTGTAGTAGTTTTATAGGAGGAGGATCCTCCTATAGTTGATGTTGGTATAGCATATGTTGGGGTTATCAAGGCGTATACCTAGTGGTGGGTTACATAGTTATGGCATGGTGGTGGTCACCTTGGGTGGACTATTGATGAGGCAGCTCTAGAGGATCCATAGGGATATCAAGTGTGGGCTCGGATAGAGTATTGGGGCTAAACTATGGATGAGAAGGTAATGGAGGAGCAGGTCATACTTGAGGAGGAGGATGTTGCTCTAGAGGATCAAGAGTCTCCCCTCCGGGCTCAGCTACATAATGTGAGGTCAAGCTTTAGACAACTCATCTATAGATTTTACAGTGGGACACCTCTATTGCTACGCTCTAGATGTAGATTAGCTCATTATAGTCCCAACTTTCAATAGGCCATACTAGGTGGAGGGGCTTTGAGGAGGAGAGGACTACTTTAGGCATAGGTTGACTCAGTGTAGCTTAGGATAGAGCAGCTTACTATAGAGAGAGATGTTGCATTGAGTTGTACCTATTGCTTCAGCTACTCAAGGGCTAGTAGGTTTAGATCTAGGGGAAATACTAGATGCCTACAGGGCATAGAGGATTATGAGGCCTAGATATGGAGATGTTGGGTATATTGCCTCTTTACGACTCCATATTAGGATGTTAGGTGATACTCCTTGGGAGAGGTCTACAAAAAGGGGCTTGTAATGCAACAGAAAGAGTGAGTTGGGGTAGTCGTCAGTGAGGCCCAACTAGAGGGTAGGTGCACACTTTGAGAGGATCATAGGGACTAGCTCTAGCAGACTCATAGAGATGGAGTTAGGGTGGAGGTGATACTGGGGTGCAAGCCACTTATGATAGTCATGATGGTTTAGTATTATTTTTGAGTGTAAGGTCGGAGGACCTACACTATTGTAGCCTGTGGGTATTTTGTACCTCTATGTACACTTGACACATATATATATATGATATTATTGTTTGAGGCTCATTATGTGTTTCATGTGTTTGTTTTTATTGTTATGTGATGCAAAATGGATGTAATGCTTATGATCTTATGCTATATGATGTGATGTATACATGACATGCACTAGCTAGATGATAGATGTATGCTTAGATGCTATGATCTAGATGTGTAGATGGACTACTATGTATGCATATATGGATGTAATGATGAATGTTAAATGTATGTTTAATTTTTTTTAATTGTTTATGCATTTAATCTATGTGATATGATGTGATAGATGATATGTGATATGATGCATTAATTATATGAAGATGATCTAATGCAAATGAACCTGTATGCTTTAATCACTTAAAACATAAGGAATGAATTTAATATGTGTTTAACAATCTAATGGATGACACCACAGAATGTATAAAAATTATGAATGTAAATGATAACTCTTATCATAAGAATTAATCATTTAAGCATCCATATGTGAGATGAGATGATGTGATATGTATGTGCTTTCTTTATAAGCTTCTATAAATTAAAATATATGTACAAAATAGTCAGTGGCCATCTAAATATCATTGTTGATATTTATCCGGTATCTATCCTATTTCATGAACACCCTTTAATGAACAAAACCTCATAAAGAAAGTTGATGATTTGATTGATGAAATGATTTGTTGCTATGAGGGGATTTTTGAGGTTTTCCATGAGACTCAAACACCCTAGTTGATTAATCAAAAGTTGTATAATGACCATACTAGACTTCTGAAAGATGAAAGTTTTTGTTATGAAGACCAAGATATTCATTATCCCTGTGTGTGCGAATGAATATATTAGATGAAACATAAGCCTACCCCAATGCCAGGTGGGATTCATTCAGCCCATTGTTGTATTGGGGATCATCAAATGCTCATCATGATCCTAAGTTGGACTCAGTTGGATTAGACCATTAGGTGATACAGGACACCTAAAGCTAGCTCTTTTTGCAAATTGCTTAGAACTACCCCAATGCCAGGCAGGATTCATTCAGCCCATTGTTGTATTGGGGATCACTCTATGGTTTCAAGTAGTGACCATTCCAGGGATTCAAGCTCTTCACCCCCTTCTTTTATTTTGATTTATTGGGATACTTGCTCATGCTTAGTGATGAAAATCACTATTTATTTTGCATTTTTATTTTATTTTGAGCAAGGGATTTGTGTAGTGATGATAATCACTATTTATTTTGCCTTTGATTTTAGGATTTTTCTCATTTTTATGTAAGCAAGGGATTTCTTTGGGTAGGGGGGAGCTTGTCCTTTTTTCAATGATCAACACTCTAGACCATGCACATCACAAGATGAGCAAGTAAAAACCTTTCTCTTAGGATGCCTAGTACCACTTTGTAGTGTTCATCTTTCCCTTGTTCCAACTAGGATTTTTAATGTTTTGATTAGTGATGGGATTTTGATATATGCTAGGTGCTATCAAAACTAGACCTCATCTATCAAAAGCAAAGATAGCTTTCTACAAAATCTGAGAAGATCACTAGGTATGGTTGAATGATCAAAAAACCCTAGTATATTCCTTATAGCAACAGGAGGGGTTGTGTTGAAAAACATAGTTACTCACATGGGTTATGGATGAATGATGAATAGATGCATGATTTAGATACAAATGTGGTGTCATTTGTAAGATTGAAAACATAACCTATTCTAATGTGAATGCAATGGATGCAACATGCCTAATGCAATGCAATTATATGAATGCAAATGCAAAATGTAAGATGCAAATGTTTTTGTATTTTAATGTTTTCAATTATTTTTGTGTTTTTGTGTTTTGTTTTTTACCAAAGGGCTTAAATACCTTTGGAGCCTTTTGTGAGTTGACCAAAGGGCTTATGATGCCTTTGGAGCTTTTTGTGAGTTGACCAAAGGGCTTATGATGCCTTTGGAGCCTTTTGTGAGTTGACCAAAGGGCTTATGATGCCTTTGGAGCCTTTTGTGAGTTGACCAAAGGGCTTATGATGCCTTTGGGGCTTTTTGTGAGTTGACCAAAGGGCTTATGATGCCTTTGGAGCTTTTTGTGAGTTGACCAAAGGGCTTATGATGCCTTTGGAGCCTTTTGATTTTGATGTTTTCTGATTTGTTTGGAATTTTATGATTTTCAAATGTTTTTGAAATTTTGATTATTTTGAATGTTTTTGAATTTTTGATTTTATGTATTGTTTTTGGATTTTTTTGGTTTTATGTGTAAAATACCTTTAGATGAAGAATGTTGAGAGGCTCAGGCTCTTCAACACCTTCTAATGATGTTAGGTGATATGTCCTAGGTCCAATATTCTCTGAGATGATATAAGGACCTATCTAGTTGGCCATAAATTTGTCTCGTAGGTGTGGTGGTAGGTTTGAATTTTGTTGGTTCTCTTTGAGCATGAGATCCCCAACCTTAAAGTCTCTCAGGTGGACTTTATTGTTATAAGCTCATGTTAGATGATCTTGGTAAATGTGGAGATGCTCAAGAGCATTGATGCGATGTTCATCAAGAAGGGTCAATTGATCAAGGTGAGCTTGTCGTGCAGTGTCATCATCGATAAATTCTTTCAATGCGATGCGCAATGTTGGAATTTCTAACTCCAAGGGCATAATGGCCTCAATGCCATATACAAGAGAAAATGGTGTTGCCCCAGTGGGCATTCCGCATGCTAGTTCTGTAAGCCCATAATGCAAGAGGCAACTATAGATGCCAATCCTTATGATTTTCTTTTACCATCTTCTTTAATATGGCTATGATTGTTTTGTTTGAGGCTTCTGCTTGCCCATTTTCTTATGGATAATATGGTGTCACAAAACTATGTTGAATGTTATATTTGGATGTTAAAGCCCACATATTTTTGTTCTTAAATGAAGGACCATTATCCAAAATTATTTTGAATGGGATCCCAAAGTGATAGATGATATTGTGAAGTATGAACTCCACAATTTGTGGTCCTATCATTGATGTTAAGGGGACCACTTCCACCCATTTGGTGAAGTACTCAATGGTCATTAAGATAAATGTGTGTCAGCCCAAATATGGGGGAGAGATATTTCCAATTAGATCAAAACCCCATTGAGAAAATGGCCAAGCTACCTGAATGGGTTGTAAGGCTTATGATGGTAGGTGCATCAGATTTGCATGATGTTGACACTTAATGCACTTCTTGACATACTCACAATAATCCTTTTCCATGGTGGGCCAATAATAACCCATTTGAAGGATGCACTTGATGATGGCCATGCCACTAAAATGGCCACCACATGTACCATCATGAGCTTGTGAAATCACCCAAGCTGATTCTTGGGGCTCAAGACAATGAAGGAGGATTCCATCATAGTTTCGATGATACAATATATCTCCTAGCAAGACATATCTTGTCACTTTTTGTTTGAATGCTCATTTTGTAGCTTACGATAATCCCTATGGGATGATTCCAAGCTTAAGGAAATCTTGTAATTGGGATAGCCAATCCTGATAAGCTACAACCTCAATAGACAAGATGACTTGTTCTCCCTATGATTCGATATGCACAAATGCATATTGAGAGATAACCTTGTGGTGAATGGTGGTACCATTCCCCGTAGGACCCTACGAGATCAAAGACCCCCAAGGTACCTTCTTTAGAAAGTCTCTGGCTTTGTAGAACCACTCATGGTTTGGTTCTATATGAATCATGTTGACTGATTCTTTGTTGTCAAAAGCCTCACATTGCATCACTGATTGCGAGAGCATCTTCACATGAATGGTAGTGAAATCAGTAGATGGATTTTGAGGGATCAAGGATCCCAAATATGCCATAGTGTCTACAAATATTTTGGATGTGTGAGGGATTGCCTCGATGTCATACCATTCTAGTTGGGCTAGATAAGTGTCAACAAGCTCTTTGTAAGCTTTCAGGATTGGACACCTACATTGAAATAATCCCTTAACTTGGTTAACGATGAGAAGGGAGTCACCAAAGATATTTAGCTTTTTAATCTTCATAGTGATTGTTGTTTGGAGACCCAAGATTAGGGCCTCATATTCAACATTGTTATTTATGCAAGGGAAGTCTAGCTTAAATGACAAGGGCATTGGAGCACCTTGCAACATGAAAAACACAATCCCTGCACCACCCCCTTGCTCACACTTTGAACCATCAAAGAACAAAGTCATGTCAACTTTATTATCAGGTTCTTCGGGTTCGGGTGCTTTCGATAATGCAAAGACTACATCATCAGGAAGTTCTATGATGAGAGGCCTATTATCCTGAAGAGGCACCTCTACCAGTTGATCAACTATGACTTGTCCCTTGATGGAATTTTGGCTTATGAATTCCAAATCAAATTCTATCAGTAGCATGATCCACTTTGCAGTACGTGTATTATGATATGTCTTGCTCATCATATACTACAAAGGATTTTGTTTTGATATCACATACATTGTATGGCTCAACATGTAGTGGCATAACTTCTTAGTCATAAAGACCACTACTAAGCATAACTTCTCTATGTATGCGTACCCTAGCTCATAACTCACCAAGGTGCGGTTGATATAGTATATCACTTGTTCTTTGTCTTGCATGTTCTTTTGAGCCAACATGGTGCCCAAAGCAAAATTGGTAGCAGATATATAAAGTAAAAATGGCACATCTGGCCTTGGTGGAGCTAGTACTGGTAGCGTTTCTAGGTATTTCTTGATCTCAGCAAAGGCTTGCTGACATTCTTCATCCTAGTGGAATGGGACCCCCTTGTGTAGTAGTCGATTCATGGGTCGACATTTATCTGATAGTTGTGCGATGAAACACTTTATGGATGCTACTTTGCCTTGTAGGCTTCTTAGCTCTTTGATGTTAGTGGGTGGGGCCATTTCTAGGATAGCCTTTACCTTTGTTGGGTTGAATTTGATCCCTCATTTAGAAATGATGAATCCCAAGAGTTTTCTTGAAGTTACACCAAAGATACATTTCTTGGGATTCAACCTGACATTATGCTCTATCAGGTGATCGAAGACCTTTCTTAGAACCTCGACATGCTCTTCATGTAGTAATGACTTGGCCAGTAAGTCATCGATATAATATTCTAGGATCTTATGCATGTAGTCATGGAAAATATATGTCATAGCCCATTGATATGTGGCACCAACATTTTTAAGACCAAATGGCATTACTTTGTAACAAAATGTCCCCCATGGAGTGGTGAATATGGTTTTGTGCTGGTCTTCGGGTTTAATCTGAATCTGATTGTAACTAAAAAAACCATCCATGAGGGAGAGCATCTCATGACCTATAGTTGCATCTACAAGAGCATCTATGTTGGGCAATGAGAATGAATCCTTCGGTGTTGCCTTATTGAGGTCTCTAAAATCCATGCAAATATGGATCCTTCCATCAGGTTTTCCTATAGGCACCATGTTTGATACCCATTTTGGATAGTCGATGGGTATAATAAAGACTACATCCAATAGCTTTTGTAACTCATTCTTTACCATCAAGGTGATGGTTGGATGCATCTTCTTGAGCTTCTTCTTGATCGATTTCTTTGTGGGATCTAGCGAAAGGTTGTGGACAACCAATTTTGGATCTAAACTTAGCATATCCTTGTAGGTCCAAGCAAAGAGATTAGGTCTCTCTTTCAATAGAGGTATGATGGTGGCCTATTCTTCTAGAGATAAGATTTCTCTAAACTTAACTTTCTTTGGATTAGAAGGATCATCATTGATGTCCACTTTGAAAGTTTCCTCTATTGACATGTGTGACCCCTCCTCAAGCTGGTGAGGAGTGGGGATCAAGTGGATGTCATCTATTGGGTTTAAAGGTTCAACTGAATCTTGGTTGAAACCAGCATGATAAACATCATGTGCATAGCTTGGTGCAAAATGAAATGGTTGTAGCATTTCTTCATTGGGGAAGAAATCTTCAGGCTCTAAGGGTGAATCAACATGATCCCAATCAATAGCATCTAAGTTAAGACACAATGGTTTAGAAGGATCGGTTGGGTTGTGGAGTGGAGTGGTCAAATCAATGGAGATCATGTTGATGGATGGGATGGAATCTCTAGGACCATGCGGGTGTAACTCTGCATTGTTGATTTGCCTTCCATACCCAAGATGTGGCTCTAGGGGTATGGGGATCTCAGGATCTGATCTATGGATAGATGAGAATATGGGATCATTTGGTTGAAGTAGCTCTCTAAATGTAGGAGGATCAGGGAAGACTATATGATGGATTATATCTGAATTGGTTGGTCTTCCCCTGAGGTGAGGGCTAGGATATACTCTGTGATACATCTCATCTATGTCAAATGGTTCATTGCGATGATGCAAGTAGTGAGGTCCAAGGTAGGCCCTCTTAGTTTCATCTTCATAATCACTATCATCTATGAAGAATCCATCATTCATACCCATTGGCACTATGAGGTGACATGAATGTTGAGGCCCAAGGTAGGCCAATTCAGTCTCATCCTCATAATCACTCTCATCTATGATGTATCCACTCTCTATATTAATTGGCTCTATGAGGTGATGTAAATATTGAGGCCCATGATAGGCCAATCCAGTTTCATCCTTAGACTCACTTGTGATGTACTCATTCTCTTCTCACTCATAACCATAGCTTGGTTCATCCTCCCATAGGATGATTCCTGATGGGCTTGCTTCGAGAGAGAAATTTGGATGATACTCATTGGGTGGTTCTATATTGACCATAGCCACCCATCTATCACTCAAGTAGCTTATGTTTGGTTGATAAGGATTCCATTCAATGTCTTCCCTGAACCCTAAGCTCAATCTATCTAGAGATGCTACTAATGAATCATCATAGCTTCGGATATGATATCCTAGGCTAGACCTATCAGTAGGTAACTGATATCATGGTTCAACTGGGTTTCATCACCCTTGCTCATATAGACCTAAACCATAGCCATGCCAATGGTTGCATTCAAAGTATCTTAGAGCAAACTCAGGATTGGACAAGTAATGAACATTCATGGTGAATGACTCATCCTCATCCTCTTCAATATTTGAAGCATTATGGGCATAATCCAACCTAGCATAGATGAAATTGGTCTAGTTAGGGGGGATCCCCAATGGTACCACTATCCCTATGGGTAAGTTTGGGACTCTTGGTCATCCCATGTCTTGTGTAGACTCGATAATTGGAGTGAAAGTAACATTCTACACAAGATATTCACCTAGTCCTGTATTAGCTAGGTGAACTATCACCTACGGTGCAGATGATATTGATGATGATGTAGGTGAGGCAGGTTGAGGTACCTCCTCGACTATGTCTTGGGAATCTTCCTCCTCCATGGGATTTGGAATTTTTATTATTGCTATGGTTGGGACTTCCTTAGGTATTTCCTCCACCAAGGGTGCTTTTAGTTTCTAAGAGTATTTTGCCTTAGATGTTGTTGGTTTCTCAAAAGTACCAGTAGCTTTAGAAGCTGGAGGTGGTGCCGATGTGGATGGGTCACCTCGCACTGATTTGGATTTGCTTCTTGGCTGTGTGGTAGGGGATGATGACCTAATGTATAGGTGCATGGATGGAAGGACAAAATCCCTTAGCAAGTCAACCTGATGAACATATTTGAATGGCTCTTCATCCGATGGCACCACATGTACCTATCCCTCATGCACATATTTAATACATTGATGCAAGATCGAGGGAATGCACTGCATGTCCCTTATCCAGGGATGCCCTAGGAGGATATTATATTGCATGGCCCCCTCCAATACATGACACATCATAGGGATGGTCTTATGCCCCACATTCATAGGTAGGATGATTGTACCCACTATGGAGCACAGTGCATCATTGAAGGCTCTCAATGTGTAGGAGGTAGGGATGATGTTTGACCTAGGGATTTTCAAGTGCCCTATAGCCTTTGTTGTGATTATGTTAATCGATGAGCCTGTGTTGATTAAAACCCACTTGAAAGGTATGTCATTGATACATGTGATGATGTGCAGAGGTGGGTCTGCTATGGTAGTAGGGACTACCTTTATTTTATGATCATAAAAATGAATCATGGGCTCTTGACACTATTGTACTTGCCCCATAAAGTTTGTAAATGCATCAGGGTTCTGGGGTTGTAGCTCAATTGATCTCAAGATTTCCATTAGAGTCTCCCTATGTCTGGGAGACTATTGAATGAGCTCATATATTGATAACTTGGCTGGTGTCATTTGGAGATTCTGCACAAGTCTATTCTGGATAGTTATCATAGGTTGCACTGGTGGACCTGGAGGATGATTCTACACCTGGCCTCTATTGAGGTGCAATTGGGATATGAATAGGAGCCGTTGGAGGCTCTGGTTGGTTGTATCACTAGCTTCTTGTCACCACATTGACTATTTCAACCATTCCAATGAATCCCTGGGTGGGAGGTTCAACTTGGATTTGGTTTACTTGAGCACCCTAATTTCTAGGGGCTTCATGGTTTGGCAATGGGTTTCTGAATATGCCCATGTCTCTATTGTCGGGTGCTAGTGGATTATCAACTTTTAGCTCACCCTTCTCGATCATATTTTGTATAATATTCTTGAAATCGATGCACACCTCGATATCATGCCCCTGTTGTCTATGGTATGGGCAATAATGATCATCCCTATATCCCTTGGGCTTGGGATGGTTAGGGTCAAGAAGTTGTACCTTAGGTAATTTGAGTCTCTATGCCTCGCTCAGTTGATTGAATATCGATTGCATCGATTCTGACAAAGGTGTGAAGTAGCGAGGTGGTCGACGTTCCTTATTTTGACCTTGGTTGTTATTTTGGTTGTAATTGGTTAGTGGGGGTTGAGCCTAATAGTTCTATGGTTGTTGGCTATTTCCTCCCTTTGGCATATTTAGTACAACCTGATTGATTAGAGCAGGCTTGGCCTACTTTTGTTGATTTTTGTTGTTGTTGTTGTTGTTCCAATACTTTTTGTTTTGGAGCTTAAGATCTCCTTCTTCAACCTTGATGTCTTCTATCAGCTTGGCTTGAGCCAAGGCTTCCTCGAATGTTTTATACTATTGTAGTTGCAAGAGCAACGAGATGTGCTTAGTGCAACTCTTAGTAAACATTCGGGTGAGCTCAGTAGTGGGAACATAAAATGGTAGTTTTACCATTATTTTTCTCCATCTGTTCTCATAGTCCATGACTAGCTCATCATCGTATTGCTTTAGGTTAGCCAAGTTAGACAAGTTTGCTTTCTTCTTGATGCCAAAAGAAAAGTGTTCAAGGAATGCATTCACCAATTACTCAAAATTGATGATGTTATGCTTGGGTAGTTGATTAAACCACTCAGTTGTTGCACCTGATAATGTCATGATAAACGTTCTTAACATCAGGGTATCATTATGTTGGAGCTGGAAGCACACATTCATGAAATTGGTCACATGCTCTTGCACATCTTCCTCTCCCTTGAATTTATCTAACCTAGGCATCTCGAAGTGTCTAGGATAAGCAGGACTTGGTACCAAAGGGCACAAAGGTTGATTGTGTATCTTGCTCAAGGTTGGCTTCTACCCAACCATGTCCTATTTCTCAAGAGACTTGACTCTCTCAATGAGTATCTTGTATGCCTTCGAAGAGATGATCTCTTGTTCTCGAAGGTTTACTCAGGGTGGTTAGGGAGGTAACTCTGCATTTGCCGATTCTGGGCGCCTATATTCATCTCCCATGACTACGAATGAGGGTTCAGGATATGTTTACTCTTGATCCTTCATTTCTACTCATTCTTGTTCATGTTGTGCTTGTCCTAGATCTAGGTGTTGTTGGTGTTTTGAAGCATGATGTGATGTGTGGTGAGTGCACTCATCTCCTTGTTTAGTGTATCTCTCGTGTTGAGAAATGACACATCTATCAGATTGGTAATACTCACTACCCATGTGTAAGTTGGCTCGAGCCAACCTATTTGCTTGTTCTTCATGCTCTATTTGTTCCTCTCTCAAGCGCTACTCATTTAGGCATAAATACCTTTTCCTCCATGCTTCCTCCTATTCGAGGATTTCTAAGCGCTCTTGTTCTATGTATAGTGCATCTTCATATAACCTATGTACATGATCAGATTGATCCACCACTAAAGGTCTATGACTCTATAACTCCGTACGAGGAGTCCTAATGGAGAGGCGGCTCCTACTATGCTTTTTCCCTTGTCTATCAGGGCAACTTGGTCTATGTACAATGACCTATGTTCAGTACCCCCATGATCGAAGGTAGTGTGCATGCTATAGGGGTGCTTTGAAGCTTCCCTCAGCTCATTAGTGTGCCTCGTTGTTTGATGGCTATGTGAACTCCTAGAAATGGAATGCGTAGTAGCATTGCTTCTCTGATTTGGTCTCAAGAAAACCCGATCCAACTCATCAAGTTGTCTGGATTTCCATGGCTGATCTCATGGAGTTCCATTGGCACCAATGAGATTATGGTCTATTGCTATCCTACCATATTCAGGGAGGCTAGGAGTTGCTATGGGTCTATGACTGGATGCAACCCTTGTGTCTTACCCCTTAGTGGGCTGATCTTACCTAGGTCTATCATGTGAGGATTGGGGCCTTGAAGCCCCCTCATGTCTATCATGAGAAGAACTTGGATATGGTTCTCTAGCTAGGGTTTCTCGAGGAGTACCCCCATGGGTTGAGTTATCCCCCCTAAGGCTCACTGAACTTCATTCAGTGACATTGTGTGTGGGTGGCTCAACATCATTGTGGTTGTGATTGTGGTTGGGTGGAGCATCAGTTTCTACCTCGGTGTTGGACCGAGGGTAGTTGCTCCATGTGAAGACCATGATAATGTGAAATTATCTTTTGTGTAGATTTTAAAACATGCAAACAAAGTAGACAAAATGTTTATCTCTTTTAAATGTTCTTGGTGTTCCTAAAATTGGTCTTGTGTGTTTCATATTTGTTGAAAACTTAAACTACTCTCATCGTGTTTTGACATTTGTTGATGTAATGCTTGAATAGTTTAAGGGATTTCACCTGTATGCTCATAGCTCGACAACTAACAATGAAAGTCATGGTCATGTAAACCCATCAAAGTATGGAGATGAAACCCACACCCAATCAGGGAGCACAGGTCCTACCAGATCCTCACCCAGTCTCACCTGGTCAGTGTCATACCCTCCAAAGAGAAGTACATGCAAATTTTCCAGGCTACATTAGTTCTTGGATCCGATATTGGCCAATATAAAGGTATATCGCTCCAAATTTTTCACACCCTTACCTTCAGGCTATAGGATCCATGCCCGGAAGGGGGATGTGAAAAGGATGGCACGGTACCTTAGACTGAGAGGCCTTGCGAAGGCCCCACCTCTCGAGGGAGGTGTATTATGGTGATTTTTTTACGGATGGTGGGTTCACCAGGAAACATTTAATGGCAGTTTCCACGCCTAGGTTGGGAATGTGTTTGATGTGTTCAGTTTTATCCTTAAACATTCAAGTCCTAGGTTTGGCCAAATGAATCTAAGTTACTCTATATGAAGATGCAGATTAAATGAATACAAAAGACATAATTAAGACAAAAAATAGAGAAATTAAGCAATATTAAACAATCATACCTGATCCGAATGTCTGATGAAGATTCTAATTTTTGAAGCAGTCAGGATCATCTGGAATTCGACAGAATCATTTGAGATCTGACAGGATTGTCTGAGATCTGACGAATTTGTTAGACGAATTCGTCAGAGACCTACAAACAGAGAAACAAGTGCAAAATATAGAAAATACAACAATGCTAATAGAGGGAAATAATGTAAAATTACAATAAGAACATCAAACTAAAAATTATAAACAGAAACATGAATGCATCATACTGATTTAATGACAATTATAACTTAATTATGCATTTGATCTAGATGGGTGAACTCCAAGATGCAAGATAGCATAAAATTATAAATGAACTAGCTAATTGCAGAATAAAACAGCAAATTAAAAGGAGGAAAATGCAAACTTTGGGCACTGATTGCCCCTAATGATGATTGCAGTCGAAATCGTCTCGCATTGATATGAAATCATCTTTGATTTGACAGGATCACCTTCGACTGAACAGGATCATCTACGACGATGTAAGCTTGCTCTGACTAAAAAATACTAAGGTACCTGCAACAAAATTTGAATAGAACTAATGCAAATAACAATTTGAGATGTCTTAATGCGTGTGAAGTCAAGTTACAGGAATTATCAACCAGGGGGTGCTAAGGGGAGGGCTTAGGATTAAATAAGCTTAGGAGGGAGGTTAGGAGGTTGGAGATCATCCCTATTTGGGAGATCTCCAATAGAGAAGGGTCTCTAACGATGCAGACACGCTTCTGCCTGGATTAGAGACGTTGTTGGAATAGAAGCTAATTGTGCAAAATTAGTTTTGGGACAAGATCATCTAGACGTCCTAGCCCAAATGAAATCGTTCGATCTAAGGCGATATCGTCTGATCGGCGATGATATCGTCAAATGGTCAAAACAAACTCTAAAAATGGCACGGGAAATGAAGAAACAGATTAAGCGACGGTTTGGGAGCGATTTTGGGGGTTAAAATTTGAATTTGAATATTTACTAGAGTAATTGTAATTATTAAGGTTTTACTGCATCAATTTTAGGGTGCTACATTTTGCCCCCTCTTTAGCAAATTTTTTGAAGAAAATGCATTAAAGATGAGTTCTTCTCGATCTACGAGAAAGCAAAAAATTATTCCCATTTTTAGGCGACGATTCTTGGTCGAATCGTACGACAACTTACTATGGTGCCCCCTCCGTGTTTTTACCCAAATCGAACGTTTGAGGTAAAAACATGGAAAAACAAAATTGTTTTTAATTATTTTTTGAATAAAATTAAGAAAAATAGGGTAAAACCCTAATTCATTTTTACTGTTCATTTTTTTGGTGTTTAGAGATCTGCAAGCAAAAATGGTGGAGATAGCGCACAGATCGATAGAGGTCCGGTGCGGGCTATGAGTAAGAGTCTAAACTTAGCTTAGAATGCTTGAATTTGAATTTACATGCTTGTTAGGTGAATTTTGATCAATTTTTGAGCATCACAATCGTTTTTGGGCCATCGACGTCGTCGAGATGAAATCGTCTCAAGTTCGCCGATTTCGTCTAAGGGCAAAATCGACGAAAGGGGGACAATTTCATCAAATTAGGGATGATTTCGGCTTGCAATATCGAAGACAATTGTGCTCAAATTGGGGACGATATCATCCAATTGTGGACGATATCATCAGTTGTATAAAATTGAATTTATTTTAACTTGCATTTTTTATTAATGATTTTTATTGTGTTGTTTTTTATGTTGTAGAGAGGATTGCTAAAGAGTAGAGAATGGAAATATGGCGGGTTGAGAGATGATTTGGCCGCTCTATCATAGGTAGAGCGAGATCAGCTGGCACAAGCTAGCTTACAGCATGTGGTAGAAATGCCACAAGTGTCTACAGACATGGGGCTACTGACAGCCCTGGCAGAGAGGTGGTATCCGGGTTCTTCCTGTTTTTGGTTATCCATAGGGGAGATGACTCCCACATTGGAGGATGTATGAAGGATTCTAAAAATCCCCATACAAGGACGGTTGATCACTCTTACGGCCAATCAGGGCCATGCTATGATGCGGTTGTGTGGTGACCCGAGCTTCGCCCTAGAGAAGGGCGGAGTGAACATTGAGTCACTACATCAGATGCCTGGGGCATCGAGACTCACACAGGTTTTGGCCAGAGTGGTGGGTGGACTTATACTATGCCACCAGAGCAGGTGCAAGGTACCATGGGTGCTAGCAGATGTGATCTACGACATGCGAGACCATGGTTACAGGTTCTCTTGGGGCAATTTTGTTCTATGCTGGTTGTATAGGATCCTACATGGGGTCGTGTACAGGGGCGATCGATGTCTAGTTATGACATCACTCCTACAGGTTTGGTTCTAGGATCACATTGCAGTGTGAAGGCCGATAGGGCTTCCTTTGACAAGGATTGACAGGGAGAGGCCCTGAGTTTTCTACTGGTGGCTCTAGAGAGGGGCACAACGGTGGATTGATCTATCGATGTCCCAGAGAATTTTGGATGACCTTGTATCAGACCAGATCACCTGGAGGCCATGGCAAGAGCACCCAGGATGGGCTGAGGATGGACAGGAGTTGGATCGCATCAGGCGATTTTGCTGGCTATGAATGGAGAGGGGAGAGGTGGAGCTCCACCACTATGACCGAGTTTTGTGATAGTTTGGTCTATAGCAGGGGATCCCATCTCTCAGGGATTATGAGTTTTCTTGGACTGTCTAAGATAACACTACAGTGAGCGAGGCTCTAGATATGCAGTGCTTCTAGAGTTAGGACTCAGACGATGCCCCCATTCAACCAGTGGATGGGGACGACGCGGGGGTAGCCGACGGCTATGATGCCTGGTATGCAGGCATCCGCCCTCCTTGGATGACGAGGGCTCAGGGTCCGATTCACATAGTTGTGCATCGGATAGGGAGGCGATGCCAGGCGGCTATTGAGGCAGCCTAAGGTCATGGAGAGAGAGGGTAGAGGAGCCCACAAACATAGGAGAGGCCGCAACAATGGGAGAGGAGGGCGGAGAGACCCCCTTCTCCATAGAGAGAGAGGCCACCATCGCCCGATAAGGGCAAGGGTGTTGACACTGGGGAGAGTAGCGAGACAAAGACTCTCTAAGTGGAGACAGTTCATCTCCAGGCATAGGTGCAGACTCTGCAGGAGGAGGCTACACGACACTGAGCTAAAGCGACATAGCTCAAAGATGAGATTGCACGCCTCAGAGCACAAGGCAGAGGGGCGAGCATTGGGGAGCTGGCATGGGCTATCGCCTAGATCAATTTATACCAGACATTATACTATTTGATGGTGCCAGAGGAGGATAGACTACCACTACCAACTAACATCACAGATTCAATCCAGATTGGGTCGTCGAGGACTTCGTATCGATCGATGACTAGGACTCGCAGTACCACTCATACTGCGATGGGGCCACCTCATCCACCTCAGGGCAAGGGAGGAGATGAGGCTGAGAGCTCGAGGGGTTCTCGAGGCTAGACTACTACATGGCATTGTACAGATTGATATGATAGCATTTATTATTTTTTGATAGAGGATTGAGTATGCCGAGGTACATATTGTGGCATACCAATCTAGTTTTGAGATGATGTATATATTGTTGATATATATATGAGATGAGATATGTTTTTGATCATATGACTTGTGTCTTATGTACTTTTATGATGCTTTTAATGTTTGGATTGATTTATTTGATGATTCATGTAATTACGTCGTTGGGAATATTATGGTTTTGATGTCATGTTGTAAAATTTAAATGAAATAATCTGATAGACCAAATTGGTTGTTTGTGATGTAATGTGATAAAAAATAAAAAGAGACTTCTAACAATAATTTCAAAGGACATTGTTGCTATTATAGACCATTTCATGGAGTCGCCGTTCACTCGGTCGTCAAGCTAATCCTAGTATAGAAATATTGTTAAAAAGTAAAAGAGTGCTTAAGAAACTGTCTTAAGACTTTGGTGCAATGGTGCAAATGATGATGATGATGATTTGTTTTCAGATTTTCATAAAAATAGTATGCATGAAATAATGTTAAAATGATTTTTTCTAGGCATAAATTCGTAAGTGTTATAAATTTTTTGGATAATTCCCTACGAATTATACCATCATTGAAAAATTGAAGGTTGACATAATGACATGAAATAGTGATAATATGCATGCTTTTTGTTTTGAAAACATAATTGTATAACAGAATGATTTAAGTCATATGGTTTTCATGATTTTTAAATAAATGGAGAATAAAAATTGGTACAATGGTTTGCGCTAGGCATAGAATATGTAGGTATAGACTTATACCATCATCGCGAAATCCAAAAAGAGAGTTTTATTGCATGGTTGATTTTTAATAAATAGAAAATATGAAGAGGAAGACTTGCGCTAGGCATAAAATTCCAATTTTGGTTTTAGAACTATACCATCGTTGCGAAAGTAAATTATATATATATATATATATATATATATATATATATATATATATATATATATATATATATATATATATATATATATATATATATATATATATATGTTTTTGATTGTATGGTTTGAAAGAAATTTTGATGTTTCTATTATGCATGTAGTTGTCTTTATACTAAACAACTGTACTTTTAAAGAAAAAAATGAATTATTCCAAACAATTTGCAAAAAAAATATTTCAAAGTATCTTAAAGACAAAAGTTATATTTATAAGGAATCCCATATACATATGTGAATTCATTTCCAATCTTGATTTATCATAATGATACACAAAATCTCTCAAATATAAAATGTGTGTGCAATTGCTATGTTCATTTACCAGTTTTGAGCAAGATAATATGATACAAGTGATTTGAATGAGCCAAATAAGTGTTCATTAACCATGATGTAGATGCATATAACCATACTAGACTACTATGTAAGTCGGATTATCAAGAGCTAGCTAATCCATAAGCAGAAATAGGTCTGTACAAAAGAAGGTCGCTAATGTGACAAACATATCGCCACGCTAGGAGTTACCCAAGGCCAAGCGGGTTGGGCACAAACCACCTGTTATGGGGCTTACCTCACAGTTTTCGAATAATTGAGAATTCTAGGGATTCAAGCTCATCAACCCTTATTTTCTTTTCAAAGGGTAGGGAAAGGGATTTTATTGCTTTATTTTTGCTTTCTTTTTTCTTTCTTTTGTATTTTTGCTTGATTTTTGAGATAATGCTTGAAACATTGTTGTAATGATATAAAATAACATTTTTCTTTTTCTCTTTTTCTTGAACTTTGCTTTTGTTTTTTTGTTCTATACTAGGGATACTTGCTCGGATTAGCTGTAGAGCAAGGGATTTTTATTCTGGGTAGGGGTGAGCTTGTCCTTTTTCCAATTCTCAAAGATTCTAGACCATGTGCATGATAGGATAGCAGGGAAAACTTTTCACTCAAGAAACCACTTCTACTATGTAGCAAAGCATGGAAATTACAAATATAATCATTTTATTGTGAAAGGATGTGTTTGGTTTAAGTAAATAACAAGATCAATTCTCTGTGCTCAAACTTTATTTAATTGAATTTTGTGAACTTTGATATAAGAGAGATTAGTAATCATGCCAGATAAAATCAAGATATTTATTTTTGTGAGTGTGAAAGTGAGGGATTCCAAATAAATGTTAATTTATCCAAAATAATTTGAAACATATAATTGCAATATTTGTAAGCAGATATATATAAATAAATACTATTTTTGAGAAGCTTTGAGAATGTTGACTCTCTCTTTCTTCTTTATGTTGTTTTGGTTTCGAAAGAGTCAAGAATATTGCTATTTTGATTTTTATTATTTTTGAAAGAATTAACAAGTGCCAAATAATTTTGAAGATTTTGATGATTATGAATGTTTTTGGTGTTTTTGAATTTATAAATTGAAAGAAATACAAGATAGTGATTTTGAAATATTTTAAACAAATATATACAAGGATGAAATGACCAAATTTATACATAGTAACGTTTAAGATGCAAAATATTCATGGGTTCTTTAAGTTCTTTACCATCTAAGGTAGATAATTTGTATGCTCCTGATTCAAATTTCGCAGTGATAATGTATGGTCCAAGCCAGTTGGGCTCAAATTTACCTTTAAGGTCCTTAGTTGCATTAGTATTTTTTTTATTTTCTTTTAAAACAAGGTCGTCGATCGCAAAGGATCGATGACGAACTTTTTTAGCATATGATCTTTTAAGCTTGTTTTGTAGGCACGGAGATGCTCCAAAGCATTGATGCATTTTTCATCTAGGAGTTCCAGCTGACTGAGTCTGCCAAATCGATATTCATCTCCTACTTCGGTATCTTGAAGTAGGAGAGCCAAAGAAGGAACTTCTAATTCAAATGGAAAAACGGCTTCAGCACCATAAACCAAAACAAAAGGGGAAGTTCCAGTGGGAGTTCGAACACTAGTTCGATAGGCCCATAAGGCTGGATATAACTGAATGTGTCAGTTACGACCAGTTTTATTGACCAATATTTTAAGGATTTTGATTAAGGTTTTGTTAGATGCTTCTGCTTGACCATTACCCTGAGGATAATAGGGAGTGGACCAGTGATGTTGAATCTTGTATTTTTGGCATAATTTTTTAACATCTTTATTTTTGAAACAAGTTCCATTGTCAGAGATGAGATTTGCAAGAATTTCGAATCTACAAATAATTTGATGAAAAATAAATTTAGAGACTTGTGTGCCCGTGGAGGAAGCTAAAGGCATAGCTTCAACCCACTTCATGAAATACTCAATGGCGGTTATGATGAATTTTTGTCCATCAGATGACACAGGATTGATTTTGCCAATAATATCTAAACCCCATTTTGAAAAGGGCCAAGGAGATGAAATAGCCTGCAGTTCTTGTGCAGGTGCATGGATAAGGTCAGCATGTTTCTAGCACTTGTCACAATGGCACACGTAATCATGTGCATCCTTTTACATGGTAGGCCAAAAGTATCCTATCCGAAGGAGCTTTTTAGCAATGACACTACCATTGAAGTGTCCTCCACAAGATCCATCGTGGGCTTCACTCAAGGTTGATTGGGATTCTTCTAAATTCAAACATCTTAATAGGATACCTTCAAAAGATCTCCTATATAAAGTATTGCCAATTATTACAAATTGGCTTGCTCGTCTACATAATAACCGACGCTGATTTCTATTAGAATTGGCAGGGAAAGTCCCATTTTGGAGAAAATCAAATATATCTGTATACCAAGGTTCTGGAGTAGTTTCATTGATTAGAAACACATCCAAAGGTTCTAAGCATGATTTATTTGAAGCGGTTTCCTAGAGTCTATGAATAATGATAGTAGCATATTCATCATCTAACTCCAAGGGGAGGAGAGATGCAGCTGCGGCCATAGCATTAGCTGCACGGTTGCAAGTTCGAGGAATAGCTTCCAAGGTAACTTGATCAAATAGAGACATTAATTGTAAGACATAGGCCTTATATGGGCATATTTTATCATCTATGGTCTGATAAACTTCATTAATTTGGTTTATAAACAATTGAGAATCACAAAAAACTAATAGATGTTTAATTTTTAGTGCCAAGGTAGCTCGTAATCCAAGGATTAGAGCTTCATATTCAGCAGTATTGTTGGTGCAAGAAAATATTAACTTGAAGGACAGAGGAATAAGATGTTTTTGCAGGGATATTAAAATATTACCCTCACCAGCCCCACTCATGCATCGGGCTCCATCAAAGTATAAGGACCATTATTCAATATGGTCTGCCTCTAATTGAAGGCATTCATCAGGAAACTCAATGATGAGGGGATGGGTAGACTCTAAGGGTGCAGCAGCTAATTGATCTACTATGATTTGACCCTTAACAGAATTCTATCCTATGAACATGAGGTCAAACTCACTTAGAGCAAGAACCCACTTGGCTGTGCGACCCGATAAATAAGGTCGACTCATGAGATACCTCAAGGGATCATATTTGGCAATGACATAAGTTTTATGACTAAGCATATAATGGCATAATTTTTGCGTAGCAAACACAACTGCTAGACATAGTTTTTCTAATGTTTTATATTGGGTTTCATAACTGATGAAGGTTCGGCTAATATAATAATTAGCACATTCTCTCTTTTCATCATCAAGCTGAGCTAACATAGCTCCTAAGGTAGAATCTAAAGCTAAAATATACAGGAGAAATGGGTGATCAGGTTTAGGCGATGAAAGCACAGGTGGATTAAGGAGGTATTGTTTGAGAAGTTCAAAAGCTTCCCTACATTCGTCATCCCAATTAAAAGGGACATCCTTC
This sequence comes from Wollemia nobilis, assembly GCA_028583015.1. Taxonomy (NCBI): domain Eukaryota; kingdom Viridiplantae; phylum Streptophyta; class Pinopsida; order Araucariales; family Araucariaceae; genus Wollemia; species Wollemia nobilis. The sequence goes on along the minus strand of JAQPPZ010000676.1, from coordinate 5,297,487 downwards.
TTAAGAATTTTAAGAAAGGGACCGGTTTTGTCCGCCAACTTATCAATGAAGCGACGGATGGCTTGAAGCTTACCTTGTAAACTTCATAACTCAGATATATTAGTGGGTGCGGGCATATCAATGATAGCCGCAATCTTGAGAGGGTCGATTTCGATACCACGTAAAGAAACTAAAACCCCTAATAGTTTATCGGACTTAACTTCGAATATGCATTTGGCTGGATTTAATCGAATAAGATATTCTCATAATCGATTAAAAACTTTTCTCAAATCATCTAAATGATTATCTTCATTAATAGAACGAGCTATAATATCATCTACATAATCATGTAGGATATCATGCATCATATCATTAAAAATATAAGTCATAGCTCGTTGATATGTTGCACCTGCATTCTTTAAGCCAAATGGCATCACTTTCCAACAAAAAGTACCCCAAGGGGTAATAAATGTTGTTTTATCCTGATCTTCAGGAGCTATCCTGATCTGATTATAACCGAAGAATCCATCCATTAATGACATCATCCCACTCTCGGTAGTAAAGTCAATGATTTGATCCATGTTTGGAAGAGGAAAGTCATCTTTAGGGCATGCAGTGTTAATATCTCTAAAATCTGTGCAAACCCTAACTTTGGTGGCTTCTTTTTTGGTAACTGGAACTACATTTGAGATCCATTCAGCATAATCAATAGCTTGTATAAAAACAACATTTAGGATTTTTTCTAACTCCCCTTTGACTAGCAGAGCCACTTTGGGATGCATTTTTCTAAGTTTTTGTTTAATAGGTTTAGCATCCGGATGGACCACTAGATGATGCATGACTACAGAAGGGTCGAGACCTGGCATATCTTCATATGTCCAAGCGAAGACATATTTATACTCTTTAAGGAACGCAATATATTGTTCTTGTTTTTCTTGACTTAATTCTGATCCAATATTGATTATGTGAGGACCATCCTCAGTTCCAATATTAATTTTAATGACATTTTCTACCTCCATGTGTAGATCTATTTCAAAGTTAGGTGGGGCAGGTGAAACGTCCAATTATTGTAATTATTGTAAGGTTAATTTGGATAATTCATCTTGAGGATTAGCGGTCTCAAGTTGGGCTATAGTTGGTATTGAACCATCAAAATAAAATCCATTGTGTAACATCTCTTCAACGGAGACGTCGTGGAAGATATCTCCTTCCAACTCCTCATCGGAGTCAACAATCATTTCAGGGTAAGCTATGGATAGCATGTTACATGTAAATGGCTAATTTTTTAGAGGCAAATCATCACACCTATCCAAATAATCTTGATAACATATGAGTTGATCATCATATTCAAAAGGAAAGGGTTGACCCTTACTAGGAAATAGGCCCACACCACAGCGGGCAGGCCACGTTTCCACCTCGAAAGGTTCTTTCATGCCATTTTGGAAAGGTCCCAAGCCTTTCCCTTTATATCCCATTTTAAGCATTATGGGTTTAGCTTTAATATATTCATTGGTAAAATAACACCGAGCATATCCCTCATGATGAATTTTGATATTCCGAGGGATTCTTCCCTAGTCATATCCTTTATAAATGAAGGCACAACTCCCGACTTGGTAAGTACTTCCCATAGGTTGTGGGAGGCCCAAAGTACAAGGAGATGGTGGCAAGTTATTTAAAAGAATTAAATCTTGCATGAAAGCATTTTTTTTTTATACTAAGGTTGTGGATAAATCTAGTAAAAGTTCATCAAAAAGAGCATAAGATGTAGAAGGATCATTCCCTATATCTTTAGATGTGGAAGGTATGATAGATGTTGATAATGTGGAAGTGTTAATAGATGGGTCTATAGGTTTTGAAATTATAGGGATAGAACATGAAGGATTGGTTGTAGATTGAAGATCTTTTTGAGGTTCTAGAGTGGTTTGTTTAGAAGATCATTGATCTATATAGGAGGATGAAATTAATGGAGGGGAAATTGGTGAAGCTATGGGTGTGTGTTTCATATTTTTAGATGAAAAATAAGAATTAGGATGTGTGGATGATAGAGCAGGGCAAAATTGCACTCCAACGGGTTCTGCCAAAGCACACATATCAAAGGGTCTAGGGTCACCATGGATAGTGACCAACTGATTTTTAAATTCAAATTTAACACATTGGTGTAAAGTTGATGGGATAGCCCGCATTGCGTTGATCCAAGGACGACCCAAGAGTATATTGTACAATGCAGGGCAATGTAAAATAAACATGGTGGTATCTAGAGTTTGAGGACCAACTTGCAATGGGATGGTAATAACTCCACATGTTTCTTGTGTTTTGTCATTAAAAGCTTTGATAATCATGTCGATTTTCTTCATTTCATCACTTCTAAAGCCAAATCGTTGGTAGAAGTAAAGAGTGCAAATATTTAGAGATGAACCATTATCAATCAGGACTCGTTTAACAGCTACATCTCCAATTAGAGCAGTGATATATAAGGGATTATCCTTATGTAAACTGTGTTGTGGGATATCTTTATCCCGGAAGTCAATACAATCAACTTCTCGAGTGATGATAGTATTGGCCATAGCTTCGAGGTTGAATGTTTTGAGGTACCATCATTTGGCTTAATGTAAGCATCAACTCATCCCTATGGGTGGGAGAAGATCTTAATAAATCCAAAAGGGAAATTTTGGCTGTAGTATTGGATAATTGCTCATTAATATTGTAAGGGGGTTTAGGTTGAACATTGGAAGCATGATTCCCTTTATTGGGATTTTTCAAGACAAATGGAACTAATCCATCATTATGGTTTGGTTCTTGTTGAGAATTTTGAGCCTGTTGTCAGGTACCTACTCCAATGGTACCTACAATGTTATATTGAGGATGTTGAACTGGTCTCGGTTGAGCATTTATGGCTTGTTCATTAGGGAGGAATTGATTAGAAGAGGGTCGAGTAGTAACTCTTATAGGAAATGGTTCTTCTAGAACCATAGCATCTATGATGGGTTGAATAGGATCTGATTCATTTTCAAAACTATTCGATTGGTTTGAAGTGATGTCTATTTCACTTTCAGTATCTGATTCTATATCACTAGAATCTAAAGTTGGAATATTATGTAAGGGCCTGGTCGTAACCATGGATAAGGTTGTGTCAAATATTTGAGGATCATGATTAAGTAAATGTCTGCTAATGGTTCCTACATATCGGGTAGGAGGGGGAACATTATGATGTTCGATTTTATTGGCCACCTCTTTACCATGTCTTGGTAAAGGGTGTTGAAATATGTCTAATGATTGATTAGCATTTTGATTTTGATTTTGGGGAATGTTATTTTGAGGATTATTAGGAGCATTTTGTTTAGGTTGGAAGGCTTGCACCTCCATTTCATTATTATCAATTAGATCCTGTATTTTATGTTTCAACCTTTTACAAGCGTTGGTAGAGTGTCCAAGTCCTCTATGAAAATCATAGTGTAAGTCAGCTCTATATCCGGGTATAGTTGGATCAGGTTCCCGGATAGCTGGTAATTGGATCAAACCTCTTTCGAGTAATTGAGGTAAAATAGTTGATAACGGTTGATTCAATCTAGTAAATTCTCAAGGAGGTTTATCAGGCGGTTTCAATATAAATTTTGTTGTTGTTTTTGTTGCATTGATATTAGCAACATTTCTGCTGTCAGTGACTCCGTCATCGACAACTTGTTTGTTTTTATATTGATTTTTGGAGGTTTTCTCATCATCCTTCTTCCTAAGTTGGCCTCTCCTAATGAGGGCATCTTCTACTCTTTGAGCTAAATCTATAGCTTGATCGAAGGTAGTTAAAGTAGCTGTTGATAGCTCATAAGATATTTGTTCTTGTAAATTATTGATAAAAATGTCCAACATTTCCCTATAAGGTAGCACAAAGTGTAGTTTTCCTGTCAACTGCCTCCATCTAGCTAAGAAATCGGCAAAACATTCATCCTTGTCTTGTTTTAAGTTGTATAAATCTTTAATGGTTACATGCCTCTCGATGTAGGCACTAAATTGATGGACAAAAGATTTAGTTGTTTCTTCAAAGTTTCTCAAAGAATGAGTGGGCAATTGATAGTACCACTCTAATGCCATTCCACCTAAACTTTTTGGGAACATTTTTAGTAATAGCAAGTCATCATGTGATATATCGTGACATGCTATCCCAAACATGCGAAGATGCTCTATGGGATCTTTGGTTCCTTTATATATAGGCAAGATAGGCATGGGAAAATTATTAGGGTAAGGTTGTGCTACAACTATGGGATCCAAAGGTTGACTACATATCTCTCGATAGTTGTACGAGGGACGATAAGGATCTATCTGGTCCATACGCGAAGCTAACTATTTCACCATGGCTTCCAAATTACTAGTTTGCCCACCATATTGATTTGGTAGGGTATTGATATGGGATTTGTGAGCATATGATGGAGGAACATGAAGATTAGATGCTATGTTGCTATTTTGTAGATTATTGGTAGGAAATGTGTTATGAAGGAATTTTGAAGTTGTATTATGCTGTATTCCAGATTGTTGAAAATTGGTGTTTGACTTCATTTTAGGTTTTTGTTTAATTGAAGCATATTGATCAATAGTTTGGCGAAGTAAAGCAGTGAAGGAATTTTTATTTTTTGTGGGAATTATTTTAGGCTCAATAACAAGTTCCTTAGGAGGTTGGGTAACCTGTTGTTTTGGCATGTTTTGAATCATAGTGACCATATCTGTATTGGATGGTGCAGCCTTATCACTTTCTTGATCAATGAAAGACAAGGGATTAGTGCGCACATCAAACATATGTTCCATGGCTGCTTGAGTGTCACTAATTTGCCCTTTATCAATACGAACTACCATATTAAGAACACCAATGTTATTATGGAAAAATTTCCAAAAATGATCTACGTTGTCAAAAGCAATAGTTCCATTTGGAGCTACTCTAGGGGATGAGGATCCATCCTATTTAACATTTTCTTCTTGTTCATTGTCTTCACCTAGGTCATCTTCTGGTTGATCTAGAGTTTCTCCTTCTAGAATTGGATCTTCAGGAAGGACACTTGGGTATCTAGTTTTATCTTCTAACCAATCTTCTTCTTCTCCTTCAGTTTGTTTACCATTCCTAAGTTTAGGCATTGTGCTTAATTTTAGATTTTAGCAAATATATATATATATATGCAACAAGCTTAAGAGGTATATATTAATTATATACCTACTACAATATTTAAAATGAAAGGTTTTGGTTTTTGTTATGTTTTTTAGTTTTTCTTTGTTTTTGAAATAATATTGTAAAGATAACAAATAACACAATATGCAAGAAATAATACTGAAAACAATGATCTAATTTTCTATAAACAATTTATAAATATCATTAATGGGCTCGAGTTCTTCAGGAGTCATGAAGTGTTCTTCTTCAAATTGAAAGTTTTCCTTCAAAAATTTAATGAAAAGAGCTATAGTGATATTATCTGTCTCGGATCCTTGGTTGATAGAAGTAAAGCTCGTGGCAATACTCTCGATATAACACAGCTCGAGGAACTCTATTCCATATTTCCCTATCCATAAGAACAACCTCTTGGTCTTCTACACGACCTAGGAACTGGTGTATAATGGTTGCGTTCTCAAGGTATTCCTCAAATGTGAACAATTCTGAAGACACAAGAGCTCTCCTATAAGCTAACCATCTATGGCAGGCTCTCTGAAGTTCATGATAAAATACGAGTTGATGAGGATCCAGGATTCTATCTAGGACAAGCCTCTTGATTTGTTTAAGTTTTGTTGACCTAGATGAAATGACACTAAGTCTTCTATCAAGTTCATCCCACAAAAGTTTATTTCTATCCTGTTTCGGGCACACTAAGCACGGGAGTTGATTTCTATGGCTACCAATTGGTTTTCAACATTTATAGTAACTGCTAATCTTTTCTTAGGAGCTACCATCTAAACATGATATGCAACTTATTAATTTTAAATAATTTGAAATGCATCTATGTTTTTGGTTGTTTTATATATATATATATATATATATATATATATATATATATATATATATATATTGTTTTGTTTTCAAAAGGTTTTAAATGCATTCACGTCGGGTTCACCAAAATGTATCACTCCAAATTTTTCACACCCTTACCTTCAGGCTATAGGATTCGTGCCTAGAAGGGTGTTGTGAAAAGGATGGCGTAGTACCTTGGACTGAGAGGCCTTGCAAAGGTCCCGCCTCTTGGGGGAGGTGTATTATGGTGATTTTTCGACGGATGGTGGGTTCACCAGGAAATATTTAATGGTAGTTTCCATGCCTAGGTTGGGAATGTGTTTGATGTGTTCATTTTTATCCTTAAACATTCAAGTCCTAGGTTTGGCCAAATGAATCTAAGTTACTCTATATGAATATGCAGATTAAATGAATACAGAAGACATAATTAAGACAGAAAATAGAGAAATTAAGCAATATTAAACAATCATACCTGATCCAGATGTCTGATGAAGATTCTAATTTTTGAAGCAGTCAGGATCATCTGAAATTCAACAGAATTGTCTAAGATCTGATAGGATCATCTGAGATCTGATGAATTCATCAGACGAATTCATCAGAGACCTGCAAATAGATAAATAGGTGCAAAACATAGAAAATACAACAATACTAACAGAGGGAAATAATGTAAAATTACAATAAGAACATCAAACTAAAAATTATAAACAGAAACATGAATGCATCATACTGATTTAATGACAATTATAAGTTAATTATGCATTTTATCTAGATGGGTGAACTCCAAGATGCAAGATAGCATAAAATTATAAATGAACTAGCTAATTGCAGAATAAAATAGCAAATTAAAAGGAGGAAAATGCAAACTTTAGGCACTGATTTCCCCCAATGATGATTGCAGTCGAAATCGTCTCACATTGATACAAAATTGTCACTGATTCAACAGGATCGCCTCCAATCTGAACAGGATCGTCTGTGACGATGTAAGCTTGCTCCGACTGAAAAGTACTAAGGTACCTACAACAAAATTTGAATAAAACTAATGCAAATAACAATTTGAGATGTCTTAATGCGTGTGAAGTCAAGTTACAATAATTATAAGCTAGGGGGTGCTAAGGGGAGGGCTTAGGATTAAATAAGCTTAGGAGGGAGGTTAGGAGGTTGGAGATCATCCCTATTTGGGAGATCTCCAATGGGGAAGGGTCTCTAATGGCGTAGACACGCTTCTGCCTGGATTAGAGATGTCGTTGGAACAAAAGCTAATTGTGCAAAATTAGTTTTGGGACAAGATCGTCTAGACGTCCTAGCCCAGACGAAATCGTTCGATCTGAGGTGATATCGTCTGATCGACGACGATATCATCAAATGGTCAAAACAAACTCTAAAAATGGCATGGGAAAGGAGGAAATGGATTAAGCGACGGTTTGGGAGTGGTTTTGGGGGTTAAAATTTGAATTTGAATATTTACTAGAGTAATTGTAATTATTAAGGTTTTACTGCACCAATTTTAGGGTGCTACAAAAGGGTTTGCGATATTTGAGCCAATGGGTGGAGATGAATGCCATCGCCATTGGACTCTACTAGTGGTTGATGATGAAGTTCAAATCACTAGCATTTATATGATTGATGGTGTGTAATTATTCCTTTTAAATTTTGCACAAAGAAAAATATGCATCATGAAGCACTCATGCTATTACTTATATGCCTAAAAAGAAATGTTTCATTTTCATAAAAATGCACATCTACGTGATTACATGATTTTTAGAGAATGAATTGTTATTTTATGAAGTAATGGCCTCTAGTTGGGTCCCATGCAAGAAACCTCTACAAGAAAACCTAGACCGCTAGAGATTAGGGTGGATTTAAAATCAAAATTTTGTTGTTCCTAGAAATGGCTAGAAGAAAAATTAATAAAACTATGCATTTTTTTAACTTTCTCTATCATTTCCAATTAAAATCATTTTTCCTACTAAATTCTATAAATTTAACACAAATAGAGAACTAAAAAATTATATAGAATCCTCCTAACCTGAAATCCAAGTCTGTTGCTGCTTAGGTTGTATGTTGTTGCATGTTTTGTACTAGCCGCTATTAACCAGAGCAACTATGATTGGCCACTATCTTCAAAAGTAGCTAAGATTTTCTAGCCACTGTTGACAAGAGCGATCGCACCTACACACAGAAAATGCAAATATTAGCAAATCAGCTTAAAAGAAAAAATTGGGTGGGGGCCCCACCATGATCACCATTTGTACGATCCCAAAAAGCATACACCTACACTATTTTCAGCATAATATCAAGCATAAAACCATAAAAGTTTGAAAGACATATCAAGCATAAAACCATAAAAGTGTGAAAGACAAATGAAATAACAAAACATGATATCTCTTTTCATTAATTCATATTGAAATTTGGTTATAGATAGATCCCTCTTAGGGATACCAAATGCTTGATACAATGATTACAAATTATGAAATAGCCCCTGAACGGGGATGGTGTACTCTGTAGGCTTCTTAGATTCAACATAAATTTACTCAAGGGCTTACAGATGCCTTCTTATCACTTGATTGGAGGAATGTGCCGCAAAAGATACTTTAAATTAGTCCAAGAACCTATGATCTACACTTAGGAAATAACATAGATATATTAGTAGCATATGCAACCTCTCATGATGAGGCTCTTTCTAAAGATCTGCATAAAATGACATAGAAGCATGATGCAAGCATGAAGGTGAAAATATAATAAAAAATATATGAAAATTCAAGAAATTACCATACAAATGCAATAAAAAATATAGATCTATGCTAATCTAATTTGATAAAGCAGAAAGCAATAAGAAATCTATGTTGAAAACTCTGGAAATGATGAATCCAACCCTAGGTTGTGTCTGTAGGTCGCTATTGAGGATGGAAACCATGAACTAAAATATTTTGTCTCACAAAATAGGGGCTGTGACACTCAATCCTTTGTTAAAATTGATTTTCAAGGGTCACCTTCATTTTAAAATATGGATTGGCGGTGAAACTCATGTGGAACTAAATGCTTGAAAGGTGCATTGTTGTTTCTCAATCAGAAAACACTTTGTTAATCCTCAAGGGGATGTGAAATTTCTCTCCAATTTTCTAGGGCTTCATTGCATAAAAATGTAGGATCCATTCTTGTTCTTAGGAGGATGCATATGCAGACCCCCTAGATTATAGATCTTGGTTTCTTAGAGAAGTCAAGATCCATATCTACATGTAACTGGCCATTGGAGGGGAAGGCTCAGTTATATATTTGCATGGAAGAGGTAGCCAAGAGGAGCTCTAGGAGATCCATGCTAAAAACCACTCAAATCCAATGCAAGTGTAGCCATCTTGCGTGATTTGAGCCCACATTCACAACTAGTTTTTGTTTTAGTGCTAACCACTATCCAGAGAAGTAGCTAGCCATGGTCGCTCTTAGCTTTAGTGGCCTATTTTTGTAGCCACTTAGGTTGATAGCGGTTACATCTGAATGGGCCAAAACTACCCTTTGTGAGTGGTTAGGACCACTGCTAGCTCTTGGAAAGGTCCAATATTAGTCATATGGTCTTCGGATGTACACATATGAGTAGTCTCCTAAACATGACGTGTTTTAAGTGTCTACAAGAGCTTTTTGAACTGATTTTATCAAAGGGGTTAGGTACCTTTGGAGTTTTAGAATTCAATGTGCATGGAATATATTCAAGTTTCCTTATGGTAATTCACTTATCCTACCAGATTGCATGGATAACTAGTCATTGCAACTGCCAAGATTAAATCAATAGATACAAGGTTCACTTAAGGATCATTGGACTAAATGGGTTAAGGCCTTTGGAGTTTGTTGAATTGAAATGTTACCAAAGGAGTTTGGGTACATTTGGAGCTTTTTGGATTGAAAGTGATCAAAGGAGTTTGGGTACATTTGGAGCTTTTTGGATTGAAAGTGATCAAAGGAGTTTGGGTACCTTTAGATCATTATGAATTGATTTGACCAAAGGGGTTAGTTGCCTTTGTAGTTTTTGATTTGAATTATGACCAAAGGGGCTAGGTGCCTTTGAAGTTGTTAAATTGAAGTGTGACCAAAGGGGTTAGGTGCCTTTGGAGTTGTTGAATTGAAAGTGACCAAAGGATGTTGGGTACCTATGGAGCATTATGAATTGGTTTGACCAAAGGGATTAGGTACCTTTGGAGTGTTTGAATTGAATTATGACCAAAGGGGTTAGGTGCCTTTGAATTTGTTGAATTGAAGTGTGACCAAAGGGGTTAGGTGACTTGGAGTTGTTGAATTGAAAGTGACCAAAGGAGTTTTGGTACCTTTGGATTATTGTGAACTGATTTGACCAAAAGGGTTAGGTGCCTTTGGAGTCTTTGAATTGAATTATGACCAAAGGAGTTAGGTGCCTTTGGAGTTGTTGAATTGAAGTGTGACCAAAGGGGTTAGGTACCTTTGGAGTGGTTGAATTGAAAGTGACCAAAGGAGTTTGGGTACCTTTGGAACATTGTGAATTGATTTTACCAAAGGGGTTAGGTACCTTTGGAGTCTTTGAATTGAATTGTGACCAAAGGGGTTAGGTGCTTTTGGAATTTTTGAATTGAAGTGTGATCAAAGGGGTTAGGTGCCTTTGGAGTTATTTAATTGAAAGTGACCAAAGGATTTTGGGTGCCTTTGGAACAGTGTAAACTAATTTGACCAAAGAGGTTAGGTGTCTTTGGAGGTTTTGAATTGAATTGTGACCAAAGGGGTTACATGCCTTTAGAGTTGTTAAATTGAAGTGTGACAAAATTGGTTAGGTGCCTTTGGAGTTGTTGAAATGAAAGTAACCAAAGGATTTTGGGTACCTTTGGAGCATTACAAACTGATTTGACCAAATGGGTTAGGTTCCTTTAGATTTTTGAATTAAATTGTGACCAAAGGGTTTAGGTGCCTTTGGATTTGTTGAATTGAAGTGTGACCAAATGGTTTAGGTGCCTTTGAAGTTGTTAAATTGAAGTGTGGATGTGAGAAAAGGAGTTTTGTACCTTTGAAGCCTTTGAATGGATGTAATGATGAGTTTACTTATGGTAACTTATTCTACTAGATTGCATGGATATCCAGTTACTGCAACTGCTAGGTGACTAGAGTAGATCACTAGATACGATGTTCACTAGGCTAGTGAATGTAGTGGATGAATGGAAAAAATAAAATATTGGAAAGTAAAATGAAATCAAATGTGTCTATGAAGGTGAGGTAAAGGGTAAAACCTTTGACAAAAGGATGTAACCTTTTTAACCTGGAAGTTAATTTGTTGATTAATATGACTATGAGGCAAAGAGCACAACCTTTGATAAAAGGATGTAATATTTTAAACATAGCAAATGATTTATTGATTGATTAAATGTGAGGTAAAGGGAGAAACCTTTGACAAAAGGATGCAATCTTTTGAACCTGGAAGTTGATGTGTTTATTTATTGAATGTGATACAAAGAGCACAACCTTTGACAAAAGGACACAACCTTTTGAATCTAGCAAATTATATGTTGGTTGATAATTATGTGATTGTTTGATGATTGAATTGAATTAGATTTTTAGTGGGGAAGATGCACTACCTTGATTGCCCCAAGTTAGTTGATTGCTTGTTTGATTGGGGGAAGGTGTGATACCTTGAAAACCCCCAAGTTGGTTGATATCTTGTTTGATTTAATTTGAGGAAGGTGTGATACCTTGAACACCCCCAGTTTTTGTTGGGTTTGTTTGATTAAATGTTTGGATTTGATTGATTGATGTAATTGATTGATAGGGAAGGTGTGATACCTTGATCACCCTAAGATACTTAATGACTGTTTTATGCGATTTATGAGGAATATGTAAGGCCTTTAACCCTTCCCTTAGTTAGTTTTTATGATGTGATATGATGATGCATGTATATTAGATGAATTTTTTTGATACGATAGAGCTAATATGTATACATGGGACTATGTATGTATGTGACGCACTAATGATATGATGATGCAAAATATAATGTGTATTATGATATTTTTAAAACATAATGAATGAATCTAAGATGAAAAAACAAACTAAGTGTAAGCACCATAGAATCTATAAAAGTCATCAATAAAAATGTTAACCTTTTCATGAAAGTCATACATTTAAAGGTGGACTATATGGAATAAAATGTAATTTGAAAAAATGTAAATGATGGATGGGAAATAGTGAGATGTCACAAGGGAACAATGCAGTTTTTAGGAGACTCAAACACCCTAGTTGACTAGTCAAAAGTTTTATACTGACTATACATGACTTTGAAAGATAAAAATATGCTAGGAAGACCCATATATTCAATATCACTGTGTGTGCATAGTGAAGTTCATTAACATGGTTTTGTATGTAGTTACTAGACTACTTGGCAATACAAGCCACAAAAATCTAGCTCATCTTCAAGATAACATTGGCATGTACAAAATAAGGTTGCTAATGTAACATATGTGTCACCATGTGTAAGGCTACTCCATTGCTAGGCTGATGTCTATAGCCCATTTATGGTGATGGAAATTGCCCCATGGCTTTTAAAAACTAAGAATTCCAGGAATTCAAGCTCTTTGCCCCTTTTCTTTATCTTTTTTTGTTGAGGGATACTTGGTTATTTTGGAGTGGAGCAAGGTATTTTTATTGCTTTGTTGGGGATTTTGCTCATTTTGGAGTAGAGCAAAAAGGGATTTTTTTTGGAATTTTGTGGAGTTGCTCATTCTGAGGAGAAGATAAGATATTTTTTTTGGGGTGGGGAGGGGGAGAACTTGTATTTTTGTCAATTCTTAAAATTTGAAACCATGCACATAATATTATAGAAAGGAAAACATTTCACTTAAGGTGCAAGTACTACTTTGTAGTGTCATCTTTCCTTGTTCAAAATTGGATTTAATGGTGTGCAAATTAGTTGGAATTTTGATATATGCAAGGTACAATCAAATAAAGACCCTACCTTAAAATATCAAGATATATTTCTATAAAATATGAAAAGAAAACTAGGAATGGTTGAATAATCAAAAGACCCTATTGAACATCCTATAACAACTTACTAGGTGAGGGAAAAAATACAAACACCAAGGGGTGGGAATGTGGATGGAAATGAATAATGTAATATGAGTGTTTGTATTATGAGCTTTTAAAAATTAAGAGGTGTGCATAAAATAGTTAGTGGTTGTATGAACATCATTACTTATCATCATACGATATCTATCCTATCTTATGAGGACCCCTTAATAGTCAAAATATCACAAGGAAAAATGTAGGTTATGACATGAGAAAAAGCTTGATCAATACAAATGATAGTTATATAAACATGGTGGCATACTTAGCATGCATGAACAAGAACAAAATAATTCTAGTGCAATGAAAATATTCCTAATACAATTAGAAAACAAGTGCGATGCTATTTAATGCATGGTAGAATGAGTAGATGCTATGTTTTTGCATTTTTTTTGTTTTTAATGATTTTGATTTTTTTTTTTTGTTTTTGTTTTTTCTTTTGCATGGGGAAAGTGTGATACCTTAAGCATACCCAAATTTTTTAATGAATAATGAGTGTGGGGAATGTATTATACCTTGAGAATCCCTAAATTGTTTTATTGTTTGTGATGTGGTTGATGAGGGAGGTGTGATACCTTGAGCATCCCTACTATGATTCTGATGGATACCAAGGTTCTAGTGAGATGAGGTGAGTGGATCATCTATGGAAAAGGCTCCCTTGTTGATAATATCTTAGACCACATTATTAAATTCATAGAAATTGTTGATATCATGATTCTTTAATCTATGGTAAACACAATAGTGATCTTCATTGTAAGACCTAGGTTTAGGTCTATTCAAGTCCTTTGGTTTCATTTCTGGTAATATGATTTCTTACAACTCATAGAGCCTCTAAAATATGGATGAATAAGGTTTTGGAAGTGGCATGTAATTGTGAGATGACCTATTGCACTTATTTGGTTATGGTTGATTTTGAGGTTGTAGGGGAGGCGGTGTGGCCTAGGATGTGGTTTGTTGAGGTGGATTTTGAAATTGTTGGGGTTGTTGATGTAGAGGTTGAGAAGGTTGATGATATCTTAGTTGTAGCTCAATGTTTGTGAGTCGATTCAATATTTTTTGTAAAATTAGAGGAGTTTTTTGGTGACTACATTGTAGCTCATCATCACCTTTGAACTTGTCAAGCTTAGACCTCTCAAAATGGGATGGATGTGAGGGTGATGGAACCAATTGATGAATGGGTTGATGGTTTAATTGTCATAATACTTGTCTTTCAAGGGATTTTATATGATCAATAAACAATTGGTAAGCTTTTGGTAACCTCATTTTGGTTGACCACATTGGATTTTGATGAGATTGAGGTGGTGGATGGTGATGTTGTATTGGAAACCTTTGATGATGTTGTGCATTGAATCTAGAGTGGTTGGAAACTTATTTTCTAGGACCATGCACAACCTCATTATCTTGATGTTGGGGGTAAGTGATAGGCTCCATATAGGTAGGTGGCATCAAAGCACAACATACTTGAGCAGGTTGTTTATCAAAAGATGTAAAGGGATGATTTTGATTAAAATACCTCAACACATGAGCAAATATGGATAGTTTTTTATGATTTGATTGAGGGTTTATGCCCATATGTTCATGTTTATGATTCAATCTAGGGCATTCATATGTTGTACCCTGAGTACTCCTATTTTAGGTTAATGTGTACACATGTTCTTGATTCAGTGGTGATGTTGGGCAAGATGGAATATTAATTTGATGTAACAACCTTATATGTGCTTCAATGTGTGAATATATGTTACTATGGGTCCTGAATAGGGACATATGGAACACAAAATTCCTCAAGGTGATATATTATATTTGAATTATGGTGGATGCTAGGATTCCATTCAAGTATGATAATATTTTGTGGATTCATATGATAAGGTTCCATATCTTTGTGTGATGGTTCAGTAGTTTTGGCTCTTGATTGAGTTTGGCTATGTATAACTACCATAATTTAAACTATGCAAACAATAAATAAACAAATAAGCAAGAAAGAAATTTATTTTTGTATTTTTGAAATTTTAATGTTTGTTGATGATTTTTTTGTTTTATTGTGTGTTTTGGTTTTAAGATCCTATTCCTATGAAAATTAATAGGTAAATGAAATGAAAACTAATGAAATATAGTTTGCGCACACCACCATATTAAGGAATGCAACATAAACAAAAAAATGTCTTCCTAGGATGCTAGATATTGTTGATGGGTATCCTAAGGAAATAATTTACCTCCCAAAAGAGGCCACATTGTTTGAGTCCTTCTACTTGCCCAGCCAGGATTTTTCTTCACACTAGGGCATGCTCGAATAATATGGATAGTTATGATGCACTAATTATTGATCCCTATGGTTAAGGGGTATCTAATCCTAACCTACCTTGGGATGCACCCAATAGTAGGTGACTTTTCTATGATGAAGTTTAAAAAGCCACTCATGGGGGTTACTATGGTTTGTGAAGGGGCTAATCTATGGTAGGAGATAAATTCCCATGTCACATGATTGTTTTTAGTCATATGAAATCCAACTAATTTATGTTATATTGCCTCATGAGCATGCAGGTTCATTTTAAACTTTTTACAATAAGGAAACAAAGAGCATACAAATGATCTTGCATTAAATGAAAAAATGTAAGTTTACCTTATATGATATTCAACCTTTGAGTAGGAAACAAGGTAGATAAACCAAAAAATTACATATAGAGACCATATCTCCTTGAAATGGTTATAGATAGAGATCATATCGACTTGAGATGACCATAGATAGAATTATATCGATCTAAGATGATCACAGACAGAGACTGTGCCAACTTGAGATGGTTGTTGTCTGATTATTTTAAACCAATAAAATCTTTTCAAATGCTTTAAATCTATATTTTATACTTTCTTTTTCAAAAATAGAAAAGAGAAAGATACCAAAAATTACTATGAAATCCTACATTTATAGAATATTTGTTGTTTTATCACTATTTTTGCTCCTAATTTGAGGTCATATCAACCTGAGACAGTGGTCGTCTTAACCTGAGATGATTATGACTATGTACCTATAAAAGTATAATTTATCAATAATTAATTAGAAATTTAAAAAGGGGACTAGATCACATCATGATCATCATTTGAAAGTAGGAAAATCATGCACCAATAACAAAGTAAAGATAGAAATATATATAATTGAAACATGATGATAAAACAATAAAAGATGGAGCCCTCTTTATATTAGAAATTTGCTTTTTCAATGTGTTACAATTAGATCCCCTCTAAGGGGATGCTACCCATGATATAATGATTACAATAAAATATCTAGGTGCACTATAAATGATCTCCTTACTAACATAATTTTTTTGGGAGTGGGTTTTTCATGACCTTTGCTTCTAATCATATGCAAATTTTGGAATCTTTGTCACTATAGAATCCTATTATCTACACACAAAGAAACATGAAACATATCAAAAGCATATGTAGGGCCCACCGAGGTTGGACCCATTTTAAAAATGATAAATTCTAAAATTGAAAGTAGGTGCATGAAATAAATGTAAAATAGTACAAAAAGCATAAGAAAAGTAGATCTAAAGTCTCTAAATAGAAAATTAAGAAAAATTATTCTATTCAAGATCATATCGATTCAAGATAGATAGGCCTATGGACCATCTTAGGTCAATACGGTTACTGTCGTAGGTCTTCTTTTATTTGTAGTTAAGTATGAGTGGATTGGGAATGGACTAAGAAGTATTATTGATGGATTTTTGTGCTTGTGGAAGCAACTTGATGGATTGGATCAAATTTGAAGTGAATATGTTGAATTATACACAATATAGGAGCATAAATTTTAATCCCTTATAGCAATTCAGTAGCATGGTCTTAGTAGTGAGAGGGCTTTAAGGATCGAAATGGGTAGCACTTCATTGCACAAAATTTTGAACTCTATATATTTTCAACTGAGGGGTGAGAGCCAATTTATATACTTCGTAGGTGGAAGCTATTAATGGCACAAGCACCCTACATGAAAAATCAGAGATGTAATCCATATTTATAAAAGTAGATGTTTATCTCTGGAATTCCATGTGATTGATATTTGCATGTATTTTTTCTAATTTGGCCCATGTAGGGCACTTAATGTCAGTGTGAGATAATGCATGGGGTTAACTGAGAGTTTTGACTACTAGTTATACCTCAATTTTTTTTTAAACTTAATTTTCTATAATCATCTTGGGTTGATATTATCCTGATCTAGTAGCCATCTCAGGTCAAGATGGCTATATGTTTCATTGGAAAAAGTGGTGAAAACCACTGTGTTAGCTTTTAGGATACCCTAGATGGGTTATGTGGTCTAAAAGGAGTCCATTTGGGTATTCTTATCAAAATTATGTGTTTTAGGTGTCTACATAAACTATAGACTCAACCCTAAATTATTACATATTTACATTTGTACCATGAAGGTACCAAGGAGGTACATTCGAATATACCAAACAAAATAATATTTCTCAACATCAGGTCCATTCCTCATGTATTTATAAATTCTTACATGTGCATTAGGCAAGAGAGATATGGACTTGAATGTACTCTCTAAAATGTTAAAATATCTAGGACATTATTATCAATCACAAATCTTTCATCTCTAGGAGTAGAAGCACAACCCAATTTTTCCTTCAAAAAGACTAGCCTATCATATTCACTCATGTTACATACTCATTTTTACATTTTAAGTACCATAGTTAAGGAATGTGATCCTCTAAGTTTCCACCATTGGTACCTTTGATAGTGCTCTTCTCACAATGAAGTCTTACTTTTCTTTACATATTAGAGATGGTTTCATGTCTCAAGTCCATTTCCTCATGTGTTTGTAAATATTTGCATGTGTTAGGTAATGGACTTGTAGACCTAAATGCCCTCTTTGATGTGTTAAGATATATAATACACCATAATTATAAATCATAAATTTCTCATATTTTTTATTAGAAGTAAGGTCCAACATGCCCTTCAAAGCATAATATCTTATCATATTTTTTTATAAGTAAAAATACTGTATTAATACGAGTTTTGAAAGGAATCCCAAACCCTTGTTACAAAAATAGCATTAAGGAACATTGTGAAAAAGAAGAATAAAAGAAAATATGTAAAATTCCTACAAGATAAATCCACACAAAAGTAACAACCAACTAGATGTAGATAAATAAGCTTCAAAAATGCAACCCAAAAACCTCTCATAGCTACATCCTTAGAAGCACACCAGCAAAGCACCTACACGATGTCCTTTCTCCAATTCTTAGCCACTTCCTTCATATCTTCCTTCACCACTTCCCTTGCCATATTAGGTTCATTAGAAGACTTAGGGTCAATCGTAATGCTAGGTAAAGCTTAACAAAAAAATAGGTTCATGATGTTTCACATCTCCTTCAAGGTGGACAAAAAATCCTTGGACTAGAAAATTACAGTAGAAATAATTTTGATGATGAGTTTTTGAAGCACCATGGATGTATGGTCATTACATTCATCATAAAAAACCACTTCCTTAACCTTTTTTTTAGCTATGATGTGAGCAAAAGACCTGGTAGCACTTGTCGATTCCTCAACCTTGATCTTCCGTCCCTGTTAGATCCTACCAACTTCCTCTTCCTATACAAAGAGGTAAACAAAGGTATCATGGATACATCATCCTAAAGGATGATATTGGAATATTTAAACTACATACTCATGATTATATCATGGGTACAATAGTAAAAGCATATGATTTTTGAAGTTGATATCATTGATATTTTTGGAATTGCTCTTCCCACAAAAGTTTTTATTTTTTTTTCACATCAAAGATGGTTTTTTGGGTCTTAAGTATATTTCCTCACATATCTACAAATATTTTCACATGTGTCAAGTAATATACTTATAGGCCCGTATTACCCTCTTTGATATATCAAGAAATCTATGATGAAATCACCATACAGTTTTCATCATATTTCTCATAATAATATAAAACACTTTCCATGCAAATCCTAGGGTCAACCTACCCATCACTTTTTCTCACACTCATGCACTTTCCTTTATTAGGCATACACAATCATTTTATTTTTAAAATTCTCTATGTATGCCTCTCAAAGCATGCAAAAAATCCTTTAGGTATGCCTCTCAATGTACGCATAAAATCCTTTGGGTATGCCTTTCAAAGTGTGCATAAAATCCATTAGGTATATCTCTTAAAGTGGGCATAAAATCCTTTGGGTATGCCTCTCATAGAATGCATAAAATATTTCAAGTATACCTTTTAAAGCATGCATAAAATCCTTTGTGTATGCCTCTCAAAGCATGCATAAAATACTTCAGGTACGCCTATCAAAGCATGCATAAAATCCTTCAATTATACCTCTCAAAGCCTGCATAAAATCTTCTAGGTATGCCTCTCAAAGCATACATAAAATCCTTTGAGAATGCTTCTCAAAGAATGCATAAAATCCTTTGGGTATGTATCTTAAAGTGTGTATTACTAACCATCACCATCATGTATGTGATGATGGAGGAGGTGGATATCTAAAACCATCCAACCTTTACAAATATTGATTTATATATGAAGTCATTGATCACATCCATCATGGTTATGGTTTTAACTGCTCTAGAGGGATGATAGAGTAATAAAGCTATTGATAATACTCAACTCAAATCCTCTTACTATTGAGCAAAGTGCAGCAAATAGTATTGTCATTGTTGTCAACACAGTCAGACAGATTTATTGATGCAATGGACAAGAGTTTATTGAACAGCAAGGTGCAACCAAAGTACAATGGATAGGAGTTCAGTGTTGAGCAAGGTGTTGCAGGAGGATTGTCATTG
Source organism: Wollemia nobilis (assembly GCA_028583015.1). Taxonomy (NCBI): domain Eukaryota; kingdom Viridiplantae; phylum Streptophyta; class Pinopsida; order Araucariales; family Araucariaceae; genus Wollemia; species Wollemia nobilis. The sequence goes on along the minus strand of JAQPPZ010000676.1, from coordinate 5,277,674 downwards.
TTGTCAATACAGTAAGTTAGATCTAATGATGCAATGGACAGGCGATTCGAAGTCACTCAGATGCAGAGGATAAAGTTCAAAAATTAGTCAGATCATGAGTCCTTAAATGATAGATGCACAGAAATAGAAAACATAATTCAGAATGAGAAGAAGAAGTCTTTAGAACCTGAGATGTCAAGAAGCGAAAAGGTTTTTTTGTGAAAACCAAGGCAGTCAAAATAAAAATTTTATTTAAACCATGGATAACAGATTTGAAATGGGTTTTTCTTAAAACCCAAGTTGGCTCTTCGTTTCGTTGAAAAAGATGCCCCGGTGATGAAGATATTTAATTTTAAATATTTAGTTTAAATTTTATTTTATTTAAAATTTAAATTAAAATATTAAATTAAATTAAAAGGGTCGACGTGTTACTATTTCATGACAATAAGCTACAGGAAAGTGACGAAGGTGGAAGAAGAGTTTGAGGCCGACAAAGTTAAATCCGGGCCGACGGATTTTAGGGTTTGGCAGTTGACAAATTCTAGGGTTTCTCAACTGACATGCTTTTAGGGTTTGTTCCTAAAATTTCTTCTATAAAAGAAAGGGTTCTTCGAGTTTAAAAGAAGGGAGTAGGCGATAAAAGAAAAAGGTGCGAATGTGAGCATAGTTGTTTCCGGTGTGAAGAGTGAAGTTCATGGGAGTTGAGCAGAAGAGATCGTGAATGATGAGATGACACAGAGTGCGTGAAGCGTGAGTGCACAAAGAAAGGAGTGTGATCGAGAAGCAAAGGGCAACGTTGATATGCAAATGTCATGGTCGAGTTAGCAAGGTAGCAATGAGCGTATGTAGAAGTGATATGTGCAAGAGAGAGCAGAGTGCACAGAGATATGCAAAGGTGATGTAGACCAGTTAGAGTCTTGCAATAACAAAGGTATATGTCAAACATTTTTTTATTCAATATTGAAGTCCAGGATGGTGCTGGAAAATTGAGGGGAAGGTTCCTACTTTCGCAATTGGTATTAAACAATTATGTTCAAGTTGTAGCTGGTAAATTAAGGGGTTGGTGCCTCTTTCCAGTTGGGTGCTGGTAAAATTGGAGTTGGTGCTCCATTCCGTTGAAGCGAGATAAAATTAAGAGGTTGGTGCCTCTTACCACTTGGTGCTGGTGAATGATTATGTAAAGTTGTAGCTTTGCATTTGACTCGGATTTGGATGGTAGTCCAAGCAGTCTTTTTGAGGAGTAGCCACATCGGTGAACCTCGTTAAAATGTCGTGTTATGTGTGATGCTTCTTAGTACTTTTATTATCTCTTTTATCTGCTTTAAACCGCCGCTAGTTTTATTTAAAAGTCTAAATTGTTTTAAGTTTTTAAAGAACACACTGATTCACCCCCCCTCTCAGTGTCATTGTGATTACAACAATTGGTATCAGAGCCGGGTTCCCAATTTTGGCTAAATCAGTCAGGGTTGATCTTGGATTAGTACACAATGGCTAAGAAGAATAGATCCTCATCCAAAAAGGCATCCCAGCCAGTTTCAGTTCCTATGGTTGAGAAAATTGAACCAGAAATGGCAGAAGGAATGAACTCTGAAGTTGAAGAAGTTGAGGCTGAAGTTGATTTAGAGGGTGAGCTAGTGTCTGCCCTTACGGAATGGGAATCGAAGAAAAAGAAGAATGAAAAACTGTCAAGGAAACTTAAGGATGCAAACAACATTATTGCCAGTTTAAAAATACAGACTAAAGAATACAAGAAAATGTCTGAAGATCTGGAAATACAGGTATCCATGAAGATAGACCACTGCAGCAAATTGGAAGAAGAAAATGTTAGTCTTCGAATACAGATACAAGAGCTGGATCAAAAAATCAGCTGTCACTTAAAACGTGAAGAAAGTTCGGTGAAGCTGGACAAAATTCTAAGTGATCAAAGAAGCTCCACAGCTAAGTTTGGTCTTGGATATGAAGCTGAACAACCTTCATCCTCCAAATATGCAGAGAAGAAGAAGTCCTCGATTGAAGCATTGAAACAAGAAAAGTCTGAAGCTGAATCTTCAAAAGGAAGAAAATATCAAAGAAGGTCTACAACAAAGCAACCACAGCAAAAGAGGTTCTCTCACTCTCACTCTTTTAATAATGCTTTTTATGGCTATTGTTCTAAATGCAACCACTTTGGTCACAAGGCAACTTATTGTGGATTAAATAATAAATCAAAGAGTTATGCTAGTCAAAATACATCTGCATATCTGAGTGAACACTTTGTACAATGTTTTCAATGCAATGGTCATGGGCACATAGCAAGGTTTTGTCCAAGCACTTCTGCATCCAATCTAAGGCAATACCATAGATTTCATCATACACATAGAATGCAATACAGACAGGGAATAAAACATGTGCAATGTTTTAAATGCAACGGTCAAGGGCACATAGCAAGGTTCTGTCCAAGCACTTCTATATCTAATCTAAGGCAAAACCCTAGATTTCATCAGACACAAAGAGGACAACACCGACAAGGAACATATCATGTGCATAAAAGAAAAGAAAATAATCATCCATCAAGAATGCACAAGAGACAACCCCACAAGAGAAATGTTCAAGTTCACGAACAGGAGCAAAATAGGGATGTTCTTGAAAAACCCAAGCCCAAGTTCAGGAAAGTCTGGAGAAAGACCGAAGAAAGGAAATTGTGTCTCCTTGGACCGAAGGAGGCTACTCTGCCATTGCTCTAAGCAACTCCAGGTGGCACATCCTCAGGAGGAGCAATATTAAAGTTTTATTTTAATGCTCCTATGTATTTGTCCAGGTATCTGAGGATGAAAGGTAAGCAGTCGGGTTAATGTTGTATAGTTGTTAAAGTGTGTTTTTCAGTTTATATAGTGGTTTGTGGAAATGCCGTGAAGTGTGGTGTTTAATTTGAGAGCTGTCACCAGTGGTAGTTTTGAGATATGCCACTGTTGTACTGTTGATGATTCTTAATACCACTATTCAAAATTACGAATCATAATAGTCCAGATAATTTGCTCAACGAAAGAATGCTTGCCCTAGCTGTGTGTTTGTGTTTCAAACAACATGTATTTGTTTTTACTCTTTGATGTGAAGATTGCCAGATCTTTCATGACACCTTGGTGAATATATTTAATTCACAGACAGTTTTGTTTTAACTATTGATTTAATGCCAGTCTAAGGATAAGAAGCTTGAGGCCGAGTAAGGTGCACTACGGTTGGCCATAAAGTGTTTGACAAAATGTCTTCTTTCGACATGCATAGTTGAAAGTAAGAGTTGGCAATAAAATTGCAGTGCTGGACAAAAATTGGTACAGATGTGAGTCACTTGTCAATTCTGTTGACAAAAGTGAAATCAGCATGTTAAATGGGAAGATTGAAGAAAAAGTTTTTTTAATGAGCAGCCAGATGATTTCCAGCCTGGTGATGAATAGTTGAGTTGCTTTCATAGTGGTTGTTTTGATCAAGTTAATGCTTTTCTTGATACATGATTTGGGCTTACTCCATTGAGTTTGATTTGAGCAAGTTATTCTTTGCCTTGGTGATTTATGTTGGTGGTTGTCTTGTTCAAATACCTTTGGAAGGAAAAGGATGTCTACTAGTTTCCTTTTCATGTAGTGATTGGTTGAATGCTTCAAGGTTAATCTTGAGTTGAATGATGTTGGTTAAAACTTGTCTATAAGCATTGTTGCTAAAGCCCTAATTGGTTGAGAAAAGATGTTGGCTGTGCTGTGGTACAGTGTTTAGTACTTGCACAGAGTTGAAAGTGGATTGAGGTAGCCTGTTGGATTCTCACTGTAGAGAGAGACAAAAAGCTGTCATTGGGTTCAAGCTTGTTGAGAATATATCCAAGATGCATGGTGAAGTTGTATGCAGATGTTGCTGGCATTGCGGAACAAAAAGTTGGCTATATAATATTATTGTATGCCTTCACTAACAATGGACAAGTTTGAGTTTGCAAGGTAACAGAGGGTAGTTGCACAGAATTCAGTGGTTCAGTCATGTTCTTACACATGTTATATTGGTGAAGTTGACGGTGATGGTGTCACTCAATGGTTATTGCTGCTATTCACATTGTTGATTTTATTGATGCCTATTATGTTTATCATGATGTTGTCAATCAGTGAAATGAAGTGGTCTTGGACTCAGGGGGAGCATTTGTGTATTTGTTGTTCTTCTTGTTCATGCTTGGAATATTTGCTAATTGTAATAATTTGTGTCTAAGAATGTTGTGCATAGACTCAGGGGGAGTCTGCAGCAGCCCTTTGGTATTATTGTCAAAGGGGGAGAAGATTCACAGGAAAAATTTTCCTGCACATGTGTTGCCAACAATTCCAAAGGGGGAGATTGTTGAGCAAAGTGCAGCAAATAGTATTGTCATTGTTGTCAACACAATCAGACAGATTTATTGATGCAATGGACAAGAGTTTATTGAACAACAAGGTGCAGCCAAAGTACAATGGATAGGAGTTCAGTGTTGAGCAAGGTGTTGCAGGAGGATTGTCATTGTTGTCAATACAGTAAGTTAGATCTAATGATGCAATGGACAGAAGTTCGAAGTCACTCGGATGCGAGAGGATAAAGTTCAAAAATTAGTCGGATCATGAGTCCTTAAATGATAGATGCACGAAATAGAAAACATAATTCGAATGAGAAGAAGAAGTCTTTAGAACCCGAGATGTCAAGAGAAGTAACCTGAGATGTCAAGAAGCGAAAAGGTTTTTTTGTGAAAACCAAGGCAGTCAAAATAAAAATTTTATTTAAACCATGGATAACAGATTTGAAATGGGTTTTTCTTAAAACCCAAGTTGGCTCTTCGTTTCGTTGAAAAAGATGCCCCGGTGATGAAGATATTTAATTTTAAATATTTAGTTTAAATTTTATTTTATTTAAAATTTAAATTAAAATATTAAATTAAATTAAAAGGGTCGACGTGTTACTATTTCACGGCAATAAGCTACAGGAAGGTGACGAAGGTGGAAGAAGAGTTTGAGGCCGACAAAGTTAAATCTGGGCCGACGGATTTTAGGGTTTGGCAGCTGACAAATTCTAGGGTTTCTCAACCGACATTCTTTTAGGGTTTGTTCCTAAAATTTCTTCTATAAAAGCAAGGGTTCTTCGAGTTTAAAAGAAGGGGTGTAAAAGATAAAGTGCGAATGCGAGCATAGTGTTTGTGAAAGTGAAGTTCGTGTTGAGCAGAAAGCAGAATGTGAAATGACACAGAGTGTGCGAAGCGTGTGTGCAAAGAAAATAGAGTGTGCAGAGAAGCGCAAAGGGCAAAGTTGATTGCAAAGTCTGGCTGTAGCAGTGCAACAAACTGTGTGAAGTGATTGTGCAAGAGAGAGCAGAGTGCACAGAGATTGCAAAGGTGATGTAGACCAGTTAGAGTCTTGCAATAACAAAGGTATATGTCAAACATTTTTTTTATTCAATATTGAAGTCCAGTTGGTGCTGGCAAATTAAGGGGTTGGTGCCTCTTTCCAGTTGGTGCTGGTAAAAAATTTGTCCAGTTGGTGCTAGCAAATTAAGGGGTTGGTGCCTCTTTCCAGTAGGTGCTGGTAAAATAGGAGTTGGTGCTCCATTCTGTTGAAGCAGATAAAGTTAAGGGGTTGGTGCTTCTTCCAGATTGGTGCTGGTAAAGGATTATGTAAAGTTGTAGCTTTGCATTGACTGGATTTGGATGGTAGTCCAAGCAGTCTTTTTGAGGAGTAGCCACATTGGTGAACCTCGTTAAAATGTTGTGTTATGTGTGATGCTTTCTTGATGCATTTAGTATCTCTTTTATCCGCTTTAAACTGCTACTAGTTTTATAATCTAATTGTTTTAGAAGTTTTTAAAGAACACACTGATTCACCCCCCCTCTTAGTGTCATTGTGATTACAACACTTACTCCCTACCTTTGTATTGGATACCTATAGCTCCTACCTCATCCTATCCAAATTAGCCTACATCGTATCCATATCCTCCTTAATTTGCTCCAATAATCACTCCAATAGACTAAGCATCACCATCATCATTCCTGTATATATCCCCTAAATTACCTCAAAAGGGTCTCATTGCTCTCTCATGTAACATAATCTAGATCAACCTATATCTTGGCTAAGGCCTCCCTACAAGATACTCACTCCTATGTCACTTGAGTTATATTATCTTGAGATCTAGCTACCTCCTCATCCCATGTAGCCTCAATTGCTACGAATCATTCCTTAACCTTATGGAAGATCCTAGTCAAAGCCACAAACTCTAAGTTGGTAGCATATGTAGCTAATATACTATTAATATATCTAGCAAATACCCTCAACACTACCAAGACCATAGCTAATGGAGGAACATTCAATGGGACATCCCCTACCCTACTATCACCATAAACCTCTCCCTTGACTACCTACCCCATTTCCATCCTCTCTTAAAATTCCTTCCCTAACCATTGTCATATGCTCCTAAGAATCTTGGTCATCTTCTCTCCTACTACATATTTCTCCATCAAAGGCTTTGATGTATGAAATCTATTATATCAACTTAGGTATCCCATGAATTCCCTTAAACTAGTGTAGTACTCAATTATACTGGTATAACTCATAAGCCCATTTTCCATCATCTAAAAATTAGATCCTCCTCATCTAAGCCAAATCCTCACCATCATCTTTCCACCTATATTGACCCTTCCATATATGCTAGGTAGTTTGTGTAACTCTCAAGTCATCAATAGCCTATCAAGCCTATGCTAGAGTACATTGACTAGGCCTAGCATGACCTACCCATCAGTACACTATGGGTTAATCTACCCCAAGTCTCCCACACTCTATCATGGTTCATTTGATTACTATGTGCTCCCAAGCCCAAAACTAAATAAAAGTGTAACATACTAGGTTCTTACCACTCTAATACACCATCCAATATAGTTTTTGATATATCCTAGAAAATATGGCCAAACCCCATGCATAAACAATCCTACAATTTTGCATGCCAACTATAACTACTCCCCATCCCCAAAGCATAGTCTACCTATTGGTGTTTACCATAAAAATCCCAAATATAATGTAGTAGAGCAACATCATAAGATGATTTGTGTTCCCTCCCTTATACACATTATTAACATGTATCCATGTATCCATATTTATAAACCTCTCCTATCCTATCAAATATCTTTCCCAATATTATCATCCTTCCCAAGACATATTGGGACTCGTTAAATAGAAACCCAAAGGATTCACCAATCATAATCAAGCCTCACTATCATCTCCCTTATAGGAAACTTGAAAATATTGATCAAAGGATACCACCTCTTCGTAATGCTATCAATAGTGGACAATCAAACTCTAGCTTAGGCATATCTGCCATATGATCTAACATGGTGGCCACTAACTCTCCATAATTATGATCATTAAGGCTTGCATCCATAATTTTATCCATCACCTTTAGTTATCACTGTTGGCTCACTAACACCTTCATCCCTTATCATAATGCAAATCCAAACCTCATCACCATTAATATAATCCATTTTAGTCACTTATAAAAATCACCACAAATGGTAAAAAAATCACTAACAAATTTTCCACAAGTTATAAAAATGCCACTAGTGAATTCTCCACAAGTGGTAAATTCACCACAACCTTACAAAAAAAAATATATATATCCAAAATAAAAAATTTAATTTGTGATGTTACTTGTAAAACCTTCTTTGAAGCTGACACCATTCCTCAAACTATATTAGCATGATGAGAAAGTCCCCTATTATTCACCATAAATCTCTAGTCCTTCACATGAGATCTCCCACTTTCCAAATGTATCAAGTAAAAATGACACCTCAATTTCCTTCCCTTTCCTATTTTAACCTGTGATACCCACCCTAGTGCACTTTACCTCCCACAAGATTTTAACCTTCTATCAAATCTTGTTGTCCTGTTAAAACTTCTTCCCAAATAAATATTTGGTGAAAATATCAAGGGCACACCCATGGGGCTTATGGGGCATAAACGTTTTAGATACCCACAAGGCATACTTCACCAAATTTGATGCATACATACACTAATGACATTGAACACCAAAAAATAATCACAATCATAATTATTTGTTCAATATATCATTCCAAGACACTAACATGCATCACAATGTCAAAATCAGATTCCTACAACTTATTTTTGACATAATTTCATAGAAATATCATCAAAATTAGGGCCAAATGTAGACGCCCAATTTTGACATGTTATCCAAGCAAAAGACATCAAACATCATATAAAACAATAATAGACAGTCAACCAACTCAACCCAATCAATTTGAACATCATTTTCAACCTTTGTTAAATTCACCATTCCTTGTCAAAAATGCTAGTGGTGAATTTGCAAGTCAATGGAATTTTTACAAAGGGTTGCTTTTCATTATCCCAACTAGTCAAACTAATCATTGGTTAAAATTTCCAATTCATGACAAAATGCCAATGGCAATTTTGACATGAAGTGGAAAATTTTCCAAAATGGCCAAAATCCTTTGACATGAGCTAGAGGAATGCAAATTTCCTTGTTCCAACAACAAACCAAGCCTACAAAATTTAAATTTGGTCTAAATATCTAAGAGCATCTTACACCCAATTTTCTCTCACAACCCCTCCTCCAAAAATCTATGAATGTTGCCATTGTGAAAAGGATTTCATAAGTGATTGGAGCTAGTTACATTCTACCAAAATTTTCATACTCTCTCTCTTTCTCACTAGCATTCTTTTATTGTCTAATTTGGATCATCGTCATGAAATATTTTGAGGTAATTCAAGCAAGGAAAAGGAATAACTAGAGCAAGATGATCATCTTGGAGTGAGGAGGAGCATGTGCTAGGATTGTATATTTTTTTAGCATTTCTCTTTCTCCATTCTTCTTGCCTTTATTTTGTGCATTTTACTTTTTTTTTTTTGTCTTGCTAGATTGGTTTCTTATTTGGAATTTCTAATCCTTTTTTCTATTATCTATTTAGCATTTTTAACACTATTTTTGTAGCATCTTCATGTTTATTTGCATTCACTTCTTTCATTTGCAGAAAGTTTCTTCTATTTCATAAGCAATTTCTCTTTCATTATAGCAAACTAACATCATTTTCTCTTTGGATCCATCCATTTAGTTTTTGAAATTTTAAAAAATAGACTATATTTATAGAAGCTATATGACAAAGTAAAATGAGATGGATAGAAAACAAGGGAGAAATAAAATCCATCTCCAATCCCTCCTGGCTCAAAAATTACCCATAAAACATATTATACAGGTGTGTTTGTTGAAAACATCACCTAAGGCCACCATAATGCAGCTATCCATACACATCAAAATTACCATAGTTGAGCTAGAAAGAGTGTCACGATATCACGACATGTTGAGCAAGAAGGAAAAAGTGTCGCGATATCGCGACATGTCACGTTGTCGCGATCAAAAGAGAAGAGAAAAAGCAAGAGGGAAAAAGTTTCATGATATCACGACATGATGAGCAAGAATGAAAGAGTTTTGTGATATCGATCCATATTGAGAAAGAAGAAAAAAGTGTTGCTTTTTGGTGATATGGTGAGCATGAAGGAAGAAGTGTCGCGATATCACGACATGTCAAATTTTCGTGACCAAAAAGAAGAGAAAGAGCAAGTGGGAAAAAGTGTCGTGACATCGCGATGTCATTTTTTGTGACTAAAAGAGAAGAGAAAGAGCAAGAAGAAAAAAGTGTCGTGATATCGTGACATGTCGCATTGTCACGATCAAAAGAGAAGAGAAAAAGCAAGAGGGAAAAAGTGTCATGATATCGCGACATGATGAGCAAGAATGAAAGAGTGTCGCGATATCACGACATGTTGAGCAAGAAGGAAAATGTGTCACTTTTTGGTGATCTTTTGAGCATGAAGGAAGAACTGTCATGATATTGTGACATGTCGCATTTTCACGACCAAAAAAGAAGAGAAAGAGCAAGTGGGAAAAAGTGTCGCGATATCGTGACATGTCATTTTTTCGTGACTAAAAGAGAAGAGAAAGAGCAAGAAAGAAAAAGTGTCGTGATTTCATGACATGTCATATTTTCGTGACCAAAAGAGAAGACTAAGAGCAAGAAGGAAAAGTGGCATGATATCACGACATGTCGCATTCTTGCGACCAAAAAAGAAGTGAAAGAGGAGGAAGGAAAAAGTGTCGCGATGTCGCGACATGTTGAGCATGAAAGAAAGAGTGTCACGATATTGCGACATGGAAAAAGTGTCGCGATATCATGACATGTCGCATTTTCGTGACCAAAATAAAATTGAAAGAGCAAGAAAGAAAAAGTGTCACAATATCACGACATGTTAGAAAGAGTGTCGCGATATCGCAACATGTCACAGTTTCGCGACCAAAAGAGAAGAGAAAGAGGAGGAAAGAAAAAGTGTCACGATTTCACGACATGTTTAGAATGAAAGAAAGGGTGTATTGATATCGCGACATGTCAATTTTTTGTGACCAAAAGTGAAGAGAAAAAGCAAGAAGGAAAAAGTGTCACGATATCGCGACATGTCATATTTTCGTGACCAAAAGAGAAGAGAAAGAGCGGGAAGTAAAAGTGTCGCAATTTCGCGACATGTCACTTTTTTGTGACCAAAAGAGAAAAGAAAGAGGGGGAAGGACAAGTTTCATGATATCGCGACATGTCACAGTTTCATGACCAAAAGAGAAGAGAAAGTGTTAGGAGGCGAAAGTGTTGACTGCCTGTATTCTAAGGTGTGTGTCATATTTTGTAAGGGTGTTGCTCTTTGTTGGCTATGTGGCCCTAGTAGGGGGCTAAGGACAGACTGTCCCTATTGAGGTCTTGTTCTGTTTTAGCTTTGTTCTTATTTTGTAATAGGTTTTGGGTTAACCTGTAAAACCCAGTTGTAATGATTTTGTACCTTAATTACCAAAAAAAAAACATTACCATAGTTGAATTCTAATTTTTCTCATTCATCTAAATTTCATAGACCATCCATCTATCTTCATGTTGTTTTAAAGTCATTATTGGCATCTTGAATATGTTTGACATATCTATTGCTCTATGGGGTAGAAGCTTATTTTCTATTAATCTAGACATGCTCAATGAAATGTTTATGGCTATGTGTGTTCTATTTTTAAAAATCACCCACCTTGGTCATTGCTCCATGGACTAACTATAATAGATTCATTAGAATAACTATTTGCTATTCCTATTATGATATCTCCATGTACCACTTCTCACATCCCTTGGATTCTTTGGCACCATATTATCTGATTTTCCATTTGAGATTCCACATATTGCCCCTCCTCTAGTTATTTTCCCCAATTTTCTAAATAATCTACCATTCTATTTCCCTCTCACTTGATATGTGTAATAAAATCATCTTGAAAAACCTTACAAATATTTTGAACTACTTGCACCTTTTTCTCCCCAATTCCTAGCACCTAAAAGGGTCTTATAGGATCCAAGATTCCAACCAATACCTAAGAGTCTCTCTATACATAGCTTATATAAATATATATTTGTAGCTATCTTTGATGTTTTCAAGATTGCTTATCTTTTTGCTTCATTTGTAGTTGTCTCTCCCATACCTTCTGCTCTCCAATACACCTATTCTCCTTTCTAATTTTGTATGATAATGCCAAAACTAGCTCTTCCAGGGTTTTTAGTAGAATCCCCATTTGTGTTAGCCTTCACCCACTCTCTGGGAGGTAGTATCCACTCAATTTTATTTGAGGAGATCTCACCTGCACATCCAACCCTTAGTTGTTTTTATTTTATAGTTATTCCAAATCTCCTTAGAATAGTCACTTCCTCCATTTCTATGGTTGTTTCATCCTATAATTTAATAGATAATGTTTCTATTACCTTACTCATAATACTCTCCCATACTTTTCATTCTAGCCATAACTACCACCATATGAAGCTAGGTCTCATTTTCCATGCCATTTTCATTGTTTATATTAAAGTTGCACTGTTTCCATTTCTTATAAAAGCTTTCCTGGCTCCCAAATATTACCCAATGCTATCTCATCTGCCTCCACAAATTGATTCATGTCTTTGGTAAAATAACACTAAAAAAGATGTGATTAAAATTCTCCTCTACCTTTCCACACAACACATTTAGAAGATCAATAGAAACATCTTTTTCTCAAATTATCAAATGTCAATCACTTTCTATGGTTAATTAACCATGAAAAATATCATTTTTTGACCATCCTTCATTTTTCCAAATAAATATCCATGAAAATGGTTCTAGGGCAATCTCATATCCATAGGCTACCTTGTATCCCTCCTTTGCTTTATAAATTCCCAACTTGCTTCTTCCCCATACAAGTATATCCCTCTTAGAACCATCTTGAATTGGGTGTCTTTGGAGATGTCTCCATAGTTTTTAGTTAGTTCCTCTGTCCCCCTTACTAGCCATTCTAGGGAATGTTTCCATTGTATTAAATCTGGCACATGTTGATTCTATGATTTCATATAGTAAGAGTCTTTCCACCATGCTACCTTTTGGAGCTCTACTTTCCATCTCTCCATATCTAGGAATGTCTAAATAATTGGTTGGGATTGATTCCATAAATCATCCCAAAATAAAGCATCCATTCCATCCCCTAATTGCCAATATATATATGGATTTATTAACTCCTGGAATGCTTCCATTGTTATCCATATTGTAGATTCCTCTACTTCCACTCTGATTCTTGGAATGTTTTTATCAGCAACTCTTAAGTAATAGTTGGCTTGTAGTAGTCTGCTCCATAATCCCCCAGTAGATATAACCCATCTCTACTATAGCTTCCTTGACAGTGCCTTATTACTTTGGAATGCTGATATTATCCCCAATCCTCAATTTTTTTGTTGGCATATCTTCTCCCACCTAACTAGTGCTAATATTTGTTCTCCCATTGCACCTAACCATGAAAACTTTATTGTGTGTTTGAAAATATATTTTAGAATTCTCTTTGGAGCTTGAAGTATAAAAAAATTATAAACTAGAAGGGCTTGTAGCACAACTTTAATTATTGTAAGCCTTCCTCCCAATATTATCCATTTGTGTGTCCAATTGCTCAACTTAGCTTATAGTTTGTCAATCAACCCTTTCCACTCCTTGCTTTTTGTTTTCTTTGTAGATAAAGATACTCCTAAATACTGTATGGGTAAAGGAATTTCCATGGAGTTTAGTAATTGTATAATTTTATCTCTTACCCTCTTATTTGTATTGACAAAAAACCTATTTGAGATTTTTTTCATTAAAAGTTTGCCTAGTATATTGAGTATACCCATATAAAAATTATTTTATGTTTCTTGCTACTAGAATATTGGCTTGACTAATAATAGTAGTATCATCCATAAACTAGAGGTGATTTATCTCAATCTGAGAACTTATTTATAGACCCCTTATTCTCCCCTCTTGTCTCCCTTTTTTTATACAGTCTCCCTAGACCCTCTACTTAAAGAATAAAAAGGTAAGGGGAAATAGAATACCCTTGAATTAGCCCCTTCCTTCTATGAACATGGGAGAGGGACTATCATTTACTAGGACTAAGAATGATGTAGTCTATGTACATGCTTTTACCTAGTCGCTCAACCCCTTTATAAAGCCTATTTTTCTAAAATCCTTTGCATAAATAACTAGTATACTCTATCATAGGATTTATAAAGATATAATTTAATAAATATACCTAGGTCCTTTTACTTGGATAATATGTGTATCACCTCCTAGGCCACTACTATTCCATCTAGAATTTGTTTGCATTAAAAAAAACCACCTTGCTCACTTGAAATCAAATTTTGTAAAAAAGGTTTTAACCTCTCTGTCATAAGTTTTTTTAATATCTTGTATACTACATTACATAGTGAAATAGGCCTATAATTATTAATTATCTCACTAGGTGGGATCTTTGGAATTAATGTGATAAAAGTATTATTCAAGACTTTTAACATTTTCTTACTTTGTCTAATTTCCTCTAGTGCCTCCATCTTTGGTTGGCCTATAATTTCCTAAAAAAAATGATAAAATTCAATGGGGAAACCATATGGTCCTGGGGTCTTTCCTATTTGCATTTTTTGTATGATCTGTGATGTTTCTTCCAAAGAAATTTCCTCCATTAATAATTTATTGTGTTTTGAGTAATTGTAAAATTACCTCTACTATATTCTCTTGTCATGTTGCATACAAATTTTCATTGCTACCGAAAAGAGTATGGAAGTACTGATTTGCTATAGTTTTCATTTCTCTTCTACTAGTTTTTACTTGAGCCATCATATTTGTAAGACATGTAATTCTATTATGTTATCTTCAAGTTGTTGTTTTCTTATGAAATAAAGTTGTGTTTTGATCCCCCTCCTTTAACTATGTAATTTTGGATCTTTAACTCTAATAGATATCTTCTTATTCCTCCAAAGCTTCCTCTCTCCTAATAATTTCTTCCTCACATTGCAATATATCTTTTATAATAGTTCATTATCTTATCTCCTAAGAAATATTCTCCTTTTGATCCTTTATTTTATTCTTTTGGATTCTAGTGAGTTCCTTCTTGTGTTTACTCCACTCCTTTAGTTGGGTCCTTACATATTTTAATTTTTTGTGGAGTTTGAATTGGGCTATCCAAAATTTTGGTTTCCCTAGTTTCCACCATTCCTTTATGTGGTCCTCCAACTCCTCATATTTCAGTCACCATAACTCAAATTTAAAAGTTCCTACAACTTTATGATTATCTTTTTCTATGGTAAGGCTTACTGGAAAATGATTTGAAGAAAGCCTATCCATGACCCTCACTTGATGCTTGGTATGCAGGTATAATTCCTCCCCCATGAAGAAATAATTCAAGCAAGATTTGATTGTCTCCCTTTCCTTTATTCTATTTATCCAGGTCATGGAGCTATCCACAGTTAGGATATCTATTAGATTCATTTGACATGTTATTGCTGAAAAGAAGCTATCATTTCCCTCTCACATGACTCTACCTCCTTTTTGTTCCTCTATTCTAAGATTTGCATTGAAATATCCTTCCATAATCCATTAGTACTCCAACTAGTTGTCTATAAAATTCTATATGGTTGTCCATTGATCCCTCTGTAATCTGATTTTTTGTGCTCCATAGAAATTAACTATAGACCAATTTTTTCCATTTTCCTTTTTTGTAACTGAACCATCAACACCCCTCTAATGGAGGCCCCCTATTGCTAGTAATAGTTGGTGATTCCACATAGTGGCCAATCCCCCTTATTTTCCCTGTGTTGATTAAGGATCTCTCCTTTTTGCCATATCCTCCTATTTATTTTTTGTAAGTCTTCTCCTTGCATTTTGTTTCCTGTAACAAAATTATAAATGGACTCATATCTATGATAATTTTTTTTGCTACCTTTATTTGGGGTGGCTACCTAAACCCCTCACATTCCAAGTGATTAATATCATTGAGAATTAGGAGATAAAAATCATCCATCGATTTTAGCTTTCCATTCTAGCTCAAATTTCTTCCTTGTTCCTCCATATTTCCCTTGTTTGACTTCCTCCTTACAGATTGGTTCAATTTTTGTTTTTTCTCCACTTGATGAATCCCTAAAGTATGGTTGTATTCATTCTTATTTCCTTATTTCATCTCTATTTTTTGAGTTAAGACTATACCCTACTTTATTTCCCATCCTATGGTCTCCCTCATGTGTTGAATCTCCTCTTCCATGAGAGAGGTTGTGTTTGGTTTTGCTCCTTGCTTGTTCCTTGACACTATATTGGAGTATTATTTTTGATCAACCAATGTGACTTGCTGAGTATCCTCCTCTAGTCCTTCCATTTAAAAATCCCCTTTATTTCCAAGCTTTCCAATTGTTTGAATATCTCATATCTATTGTTTGTTCATCCCATTTTTCTCCTTGTCTCTGATTACTTTATCGATTTATTTTATTTTTCCTTTTGATTAATTTGGAAGCCCTCATAGCATATTGGTTCTTTCTCTTCCTTTTTATTTACCTTTTTTCTAAATATATTGGCCCACCATGTTAATATTTGCTTTTGTCCCCTCTGGTTAAAATTAATGATCCTTAATTATTTGGCACATTCTAGCCAAATGTCCATGAGCATGGTACACTAACATATGAATGGAATAGCCTCATAATATAGTTTTTGGTGCAAAAAAAATCCCCTATTTTTAGGTATATCTCTATTGGAATATTTTTACTAAGGTCCATTTCTACACAAACCCTAGCAAACATTGTCAGTCCTCCTAAAATTGTTTCTCTTGATATACCTTTATAATGACCTAGTAAGTTGCCTATTGCCTTGATTATCTCCTCCTTCCAAAATTCAAGGGGAAGGGAAAATAATCTTACCCATATTGGTACTACATTTGGTTCCACCCTTGAGTCAAATCCCATCTTCCATGCTTGTAGGAATAGACTTGTTGACCCATGATGATACAACCCTCCCTCAAATACTTTTTATCTATCTACCATTGATGTGAATTCTATAGAAAAATACCCAATTGGGAGAGTTAGAATTTTGTATTATCCTTCTATATGCCATTGTTTCCTTATCCATGTGTGGAGGAAGTGCAAAGAGGGTCTAAAACCATTTACCTATTAGGTTGTGTTTCATATTATAAACTATATCCTCAACTATCCAATTCTCTGCTATTTCCAATACTAGTATTTCTTTTGCTTGTGGTAAACATTTTTTCACCTTTATAGGTAAATAGTCCTTCCTTTTTTTCTTTCGCATGGCATTTATGATTGTCATTGATTGTGTTTGATAGTAATTGAAGATATATTTGGTTACATAGCTTATTTTGGTATGATATTTCTTATTTTTGAGGATCTAGTATCAAAGTACCTATACCCCCCATTCTTGGTCATGATACTTACTGTTGAAAGACCCTCCAACAAGATTTATCCTCTATGATGGTGTTTTTTGCATGAAAATGTTCTCCAAGCCTCTACCCTAGCCTCTAAAATCCTAGTTCAATTCCTCAAACCATCCTCATAATTCAATCACCTTTAAGAAAATTTAGATCTTAGATCAATAATAATATCCATGCATTTTAACCACTAAGGTTTTTATTTTATAGGTATTTATCTTTGTATCATCTAACTCATCTTATTTTATAGGATTAATCTCTATTTTACTTATTTTTAGGTTCATATGCATCTCATTTATAAGTTTATTTACTTATATTTTCTATTTCATTTCATATTTATATGTTCTTATCTTCCATGCACTCTAAATAATACTTTTATTTCATGCATAACTTCATGCTATTTTCATTTTGTATTAGCATTACAAACTAGATTATTTTATTTTCCATTTCCATTCTATTTGAATGCTTTCTTTGCTCCTTATCCTATATATGATAGCATCAAAGCCCCTGCCATTATTTTAATCCATTATAGTGGTTCAAAAATATATTTATTATCACACTCCTTCCCCTTTGCAAAATTTTAAAAACATTAAGATCACCTCCTAATATTTTATAAAAATCATAGGTTGTAGGTCTTAGGAACTATCCCTTTAATCTCCTTCCCTTGATTCCATGGTAAATTGACCCAAATAGCTTCAAAATTTGATCCAAAATCTATTCAAACTCCATCACAAGGAAAAATTTCCACTACCTATAGTCATTGGTAAATTTGACTTTCTTGAATCACATAAAGAAAAAATGCCACTAGTGAATTTACCACTCTATGACGAATTTTAAAGAGACTAATTCCACCCCGAAAGGCTCAAAAGCATACTCAAATATATTTTAGTAGGGGTTATAATAAGCTATTAAGATAGCCTATCACCTCTCTACACTCAAACATATGCCTAAAATTATAAAAATTTAAGTTTTTTGGTCTATTTTTGTAAATTTCAAAAATGCCACCCAATTGCAAAAAAACTAGTGGATAATTTGATAGACTATGGTGAATTTTATCAAGCATCACTTTAGGTAACCTTTCCACTTGGAACTTACTATATTTCTATAACTTCATCATTATTAATTTGCAAACCTCTGTTTCTTGATAAATCGATTTAATTAAGCCACATTTAATTTGGATAATAAAAGAACCTTAGTATAGATCCTTTTTTTCAAAACACGTTTAAGCAAAAATAAAAAATCATCTAGTTTAGTTTTCATATACATGTTTCCTTTGGTAAGATTGATGTGGTTATGTCCATTGGTGACCTTGCATTTGTGGAGATAACCATGGTGGGTTTTGTTGATTCCAATATTGATTCATCTACATAGGTTGAGACCATTCTTGATATGATAGTCATGGTTGCTAGCCCCAAGGTTTATTAGGCACTAGAATGGTCCATGTCATAGACCAAGGATTTTTTTCCTAGTTTTAGGTATTTGATGAGAATTTTGATATGTATTTTGATAAAAAATATCTCCTTGTCTTTTTCCTACAAAGTTGAGTTCTTCTATAGGATGAGTTTTTTTCTCCAAATCATTTTTTAGCCTAGGTAACAAATTACATTTATTAATAGGATGTTCCTTTTTTAAAATATTGCCTATATTATTTTTGGTCAAAGGAAACTCATGATGAACATGCTTTCTTTCTTCATCTTGGATAATAGATAGTTAAATTCTTAGTGGACTTATTCATTTCATTTATTTCATCTAATGCTATATTAAGATGAAATAAAATTTCAGATTTTAAGTTGGCAAATTCTTCCATTAACTCTTTCATGTCATGTCCATTTTTACCAAGTTTACATCTTTGACTTTTTGTATAGGAATAATTTTTACAAAGCTCCATGATTTTCAATAACTCAAGTTTGTTTATATATCCTTTTTCTAATGAGATCCCATGCTTCTCTTGAATATTCTTACTATCATTGTAAAAATGTTGTTTTTCTTAATTTTGTAGCCATAGCTCCACATATTTTATGAATGAACAAAAATTTAAATAGTATTCTAAAATTTCACCTTCTTATTTCATTCTAAACAATCCATCTTATAGATTTTTTACCCAACAATATTCTTGATATTTATCCAAGATTGATCTTTCCATTTTTGCCAATGTATGGATTGAATCAAGTGCTAAACCCATAGAACATCACATTGTAGAGTCCTTCAAAGCAGAAGATAATATCTTGAGTTTTTGGTTGTCATTTATGTAATTATAAGTTTAATATGAAACTTTAAACTTAAATAAAAACTTATCAGGGTCTTTTGACACAACTCCCCTAAAGGATGGTAATATATAAGGTGATATAACCTTCATTTAAGCTTCCATGTTAGGATCTAAATGGTTAGGATATTTAAAAGTCCTAGTAGGATTATTGGATTCTCCATAGTTTGCATTACTAGCTCCATCCAAATTTTCTTATCTATTGGCCATTATGTTCTCCCAACATAAATTATAATTTTTCAAAATACCTTAGGAGGTCTAGAATGATCTAGGGTAGGTGTTGAACTATTGTTGAATCATCCTATTTTCAAATTTGGGATAATTCCAAGGTTCCAAGTCAAAAACAAAATATAAAACTCAATTTCTTATTACAATTTCCAACCAACCTTTGCCCCTTAGGCATACATCATTATTTATAGCAATTCATTTAACAATTCAACTTGATAATAGGATTCAATTTTTGGATAATTTTGGTATAAGTCTATACACCGATTTATTACAATAAACTTGTGTGTTCTAACTATATTGCAATAACAAGTTTGATTGGATAGGATATCCACGTGATTATACAAAATAGTAAATAAATCCTTTCTACATTTTCATCATTGATTTATTACAAAAAATCTAAAATACTTAACATATTTTTTCTAATTTTGGGTTGTGTATATTTAAATCATCATTGCATGTGCGATTGAGCTTATTCTAATGCTACATGAAATAAACAACTTTGTAGTTCTACTGGTCAATACCTTCTATTTTTTGTAGTAAATAGGTTTTAACTCAATGCTACATATGATCAACATCATGATGAATTGCATGAATTTTTTTTTTATTATTATGCTCTCGAAGTGGTTTTATTATCACTTTATCACTATAGCCTACACATAGCTATTCTAGAGTAAACTTAGCATCCCATTATTCTAGTGGATGAGTCACTCTAGCATAAAAATTGGTTCTCAAATTATTCTTGTGCATAGATGACATCAATATTAATATAGTGCTTCATATTTTAGGCGCACCATATCCACACAAAGAAGTTTTAGCACTATTGGTTTAGTCACAAAGTCTTGTAAATCTATTAACAACCCAATTCTATCTTTTAAACATAAATTAAATATTCAATTAGTCACTCAAAAGTGTGCAAAAACAATTCAAAATAGATAAATAAAAATTTACCTTTTATTTACTATATTCATCATTAATATCACATAAATCATATATTATTCGTTGGTGTATAATTATATTAATTAATAAAAATGGATAAAAAGGTATTTACCTACTAAAAATGAGGTGATTTTGTAGTATCATTAGTATTTCCTTGATAGCTTGTAAAAGAAGGATTAAAACATTAAGGAATTCTAGTTCCTTTATGAGATTGAGTTCTATTATATTTTCTTCTTCAGGTACCCAACATTCTAGGTGTGGTGGTTCAGAAGGATTTTGGGGAGATTGTTGAGGACCCATTTCTTCTTGGTGATATTTTTTTTGAGGTTATTCCTCATCATCATCTAGTTTTGTAATGGTTGGTTCAACAGGATCAAGAATTACCTTTCCTAATCTTAATCATATATTATCATAATTGATGGTATTAAGTATACTTGTCTCTAGTGTTTTATTGGTAAAGATAGGTGTTGTTGGCCATAGCTTATTGAAGAAGAAAAGGTTGTTTAATATTTTGTGGGTGATTTACTTATGGAGGGTGGGTGGGTAAAGCTTGTTATTGATTTTGAAATCATCATTGTCCTTAGCATGTTAAGTTTTATTGGGGGTGTGGTACCCCTTTTTTTTAAGTGGGTGAGGCACCCATGGTGATTTTAACCATTGTTATATTGGTGTCTAGGAATATTGAGTCCATTGTAGTGGTGGTGACATTGTCCAAGGCATAGTTTAGGGGTTAGTCATCCAATTCATATGAGATCATGGGAAAAATTGGAAAGGATTATTATATTTATTTTTCTAACCAACAAAGTTGAGTTCTTCAATAGGTTGTTGACTCATATTGATAGTGTTATTTATTTTTGGTACAATGTGGAATTGATCTATAGAATATATTTTCTCATAGATACTACATATAGCATTTTTTTCAATGAGCATATGTGGAAAGCATATTTTCTCCTACATCTAGGACAATAAAATTCTAGAAGTTCACTAGCTTTATTTCTTGCTTGTATTTCATCTAGCATAGTATTAAGATAAACCAAGATATCAGTCTTAAGGTTTTCTAATTCTTCCATTATATCTCCTATGTCATTGCTAGTCTTCTACCTCCTTTTGTGGGAATGTTTACTTGATCTAGTGCATGTTGGAAAGTTGAGTACTTTGGTTGTCATTGATGTCAAAAGTACATAGTCATTGATGTCAAAGGTTAATGTGCTATGAAAGCAAGGCAAGGTTCTCTCCAAAGAATTTGGGACCATGAGTTCTAAGTAAATGTATAAAAGGTTTGAAGAGGTTGAAGGCCCAAGTTTAAGTCTATGTGCAAAGAAAGCAAGTGTCTAAGGCTCAAAGGGGACAATATTATAATATTTTAATATTATAATATCTTGGCCAAAAAGGGCCGTTTAAAAAGGAGTTTTGAAAGTGTCGTGGACAAAGGTTTCAAAAAGGAGTTAAGTTGGCAAAGGACTAAGTTAATATATTATTTAACACCAAGGTTAAATAATATAAATAATTAATATTTAACACTAAGGTTAAATATTAAATAAAAAATAAAGTAAAATTCAAATTATTATAAGGCGCCAAAATTTGAATGTGCATGGAGGCATGTTTCAAAGTTGAGCTGACGTCATAAGTCAAAGGGAAAAACATGTATAAAAGGGCAAACGTTTTGCAATGCCAAAGTTAATTTTTATCCCCGAAATATATCTCCTTGTTCGCTTCGTTCGACATGCGGTGGAGGTAAATAAAGCATTTATGGATTTTGAGGGCAGCATGGAGTTAAGACAAAGGGTGCTCGATTCCATCCGACATGGGTGGATAGCTTAGTTGGTAAGCTTGGCTTATGGAGCGCGTGGCAGGCGGTAGGTTCGACATTCGAATCGTGCAAAGTCCTTTTTGCTTGGTCGAGGGTTTTGCACCGGTGTTAGTGGAGAAGTAGGAGCACGTGCTCCTTTGGACTTGTGTGGGTGGCTAGCCCACATGGTGTCCACCCTTGTGGTAGGGCACGAGGGCCAGTGAGGTCACGGGTTCGAGTAGCGATGGCATCACTTGGGCAATTTTTTATAAGGTATGCATATGATGCTTGACTTTGGGAGTCATAAGGGTTAAGGTTATAAAGTTTGAATTTACACTTAGGGAGTTATAAGGGTGTAATTCAATAAATTTTGAGAGTGTTTTATATAGTTTAATTTTTGCAAAGTGAATAAATGAAAAATATGTTTTGCATGAAAGAATAGGAGTAATAAGGTGTTACAATGGTTTGATATTTTATTGTAATGCTTGCATGGTGAAAGTGAGTTTGAAGGTTTTTGATAATTATTAATGCCCTATATTTTGAGAAGGAAATTCATGTGGATGGATTTGAGAAAGTATTTTGCTATCTAACCCTTGTAGTGGCACTAGAAAAATCAGTTGTTTGTGAAGATAGGATTTTGAAGATATATCTCCATAAGAGAAAATTAAGAGGTATGGGCACATCATTCTTTGTTTAATATTTTTGGTTAAGTGTTTCTGGAACATAAGGTGGAGATAAAAGGGTTGTTTGATAAGCATTGTTGAAAATATTTGAGTTAGGGTTTGAGACCTACATTGTGCATCTTTGTTGAAAGAAATTGGAAACACTTGTGTTAGGGTTTGTGAGCAAATTGTGCTTCATTGTTTGAATGAATGTGTGAAGCTTTTGGGCATTGGTTTTGAGTGATATTGAAAGTGAATGTGCAAGCATTAGAAATCATATTTGTGAAGCAAGTGTGTGCATCAAGAGGTCAGGTGTCATGTGCTAGACTAGACCTACCTTTAAAGAGTAATAAATGTGAGACATGTGAAAGCGATAGACTTAATGATTGAGTAGAACATATTGAGCTATTGGCAAGTGCATATCATTCTCTATATGTTCCAGAGGTTAAAAAAATTCTAAGTAGAATTTGTCTGTGTGAAGAAAGCTTTTTGAAAGAGATTTAAGTTGTGTTTTGTATGCAAGATTTGGAGTTATTTGAGCAGGTTTTGTGAGCAGCATTGAAGGAAGATTTGAGCAAGTCTTTTGAGAAGGCTTGAAATGAAAGTCTTTTGAGAAGGCTTGAAGGTAGATTTGAGCAAGTCTTTTGAGAAGGCTTGAAGGCATATTTGAGCAAGTCTTTTGAGAAGGCTTGAAGGAAGATTTGAGCAAGTATTTTGAGAAGGCTTGAAGGCAGATTTGAGCAAGTCTTTTGAGAAGGCTTGAAGGTAGATTTGAGCAAGTCTTTTGAGAAGGCTTGAAGGTAGATTTGAGAAAGTCTTGTGAAGACTTGAAAAAAGGGAGATTTAGAGAGGTTGAGTTAAGGATTGGGGTAGATTTGAGATAGAATTGAGAGTAGGTTTGATTTTTGATTTTTTCAAGATTTGTGTTAAGGCTTGGGGTAGATTTGGTGGTTTTAAGATTTGTGATAGATTTTAGAGTAGATTTATGAGTAGATTTAGAGTATATTTGTGCTAGACTTGGGATAGAGTTTGGTGTAGATTTGTGAGTAGATTTAGAGCATATTTGTGCTAGACTTGGGATAGAGTTTGGTGTAGATTTGAGATAGATTTGAGAGTAGGCTTTGGAGGTGATAGAGTAGAGAGGATAGAGGTCTCTAGTGGATAGAGGTCCATCATCTAGTGTAGTGGGGATAGAGGTCTTCTATGGAGAGAGATCCACAAGCTAGAGTAGTGGGGGTAGAAGTCTTCTAGAAGTTCACTAGCCAGAGCAGAGGGGATAGAGTTCTCTTGTGGATAGATATCCATAAACTAGAGTAAGGGGATATAGTTCTCCTATGGATAGATATCCATGAACTAAAGCAAGGGGAAAGAGTTCTCCTATGGATAGAGATCCATGAACCATAGCAAGGGAAAAGAGTTCTCCTATGGAGTAAGATCCATGAACCAGCTAGGGAGATAGAGTTCTTCTGTGGAGAGAGATCCATGAACTAGTTGAGGAGATAGAGTTCTCCTGGATCAAGTTCCACAAACTAGAGCTAGGGGATAGAGTTCTCCTATGGAGAGAGATCCATGAACTAGAGCAAGGGGATAGAGTTCTCCTGTGGAGAGAGATCCACAAATCAGAGCATAGGGGATTGGTGTCTCCTTTGGATAGAGGTCCATAAACATTGTAATAGGGAATTGATTCCCAAGAGATTTGTTGAGAAAATTTAGAAGAAATATTTTCTTCGTGGAGTAGCCCACATTGGGTGAACCACGTTAAATTTGTGTCTCTCTTGTGTGTGATGATTTATGCATTGCTTTGATTACTGCTATTGATATTGCCATTGATAATATTGGATAATATTGTTTGGGAAAGAAAAGTAAAATTTGATCTTATATTGTTCACCTCCCTCTCAATATAAGCTTGTGTTCTTCAATTGGTATCAGAGCGGGTTCCTTCGGAAAAGTCTAACAACTTGAAGGAAGAAAGTACATGAACACAGATGGCATCTTAGAATGGATCTTCATCAAATAAGGCACCATTGTTCGATGGGAACAATTATGCTTTTTGGATCATAAGAATGAAGACTTACTTGATGGCACAAGGATATGAGACATGGCAATCCATTGAGGATGGGTTCACACCTACAACTACTCCTCCCATAGATAAATATGGTAAGATGTTACATGTGAATAATGCCAAGGCTATGAATGGAATCTTAAGTGGATTATGTGAAGCAGAATTTGTGAAAGTTATGCATTGCAAATCAACAAAAGAGATATGGGAAAAATTGAAGCAAACATATGAGGGAGATAAAAAGGTCAAGATGGCAAAACTACAAAACCACAAGAAAAGGTTTGAAGATTTGAATATGGAAGATGAGGAAGATATTGCTACATACTTGCTTCATGTGGATGAAGTTGTTAATACCATGTGTGGACTTGGATTCAAAATTGAAGACTCCAGTGTTGCTCAGAAAGTATTAAGGTCACTTCCTATGAGGTATGATGGAAAGGTTTCAGCTATAGAAGAGATGAGAGATATTGAAAAATTTACTATGGATGAGTTACATGGAATTCTCACAGCTTATGAGATGAGAATAGTAAAGGATCCCAACTCCAAGAAAGAGGTAGCTTTCAAAGCATCAAAGAAGATAAAATATAAGAAACCAGAATCAAGTGGTGAGTCAAGCAGTGATGAAGAAGCTAACTATGGTAGAAGAAACAAGGACTCAAGAAAGCACAAAGGTATGAAAATAGTGAAATGTTTTAACTGTGGTAATTTTGGTCACTATGCATCTAATTGTCCAGAAGTTGGAAGTAATAGTAGTGAAGAGAAATAGGATCATAAGAAAAATGAAGGAGGAAAATCCAGGTATGAAAAGAAAAATAGGTATAGTCAAGGCAAGCATGAAAAGAAGTTCTTTCAAAGGCACAAGAAGAGTTTCTATGTTAACAAGGGAAGCAAGGCTTCAAGTGATAGTGATGAAAGACTCTCAGATAGTGAAGAAGAAGAGATCCTATTTTTGGCAATAGAAGAGGAATAAAATGCTCCTATTGAAGATAAGGTCGAAGAGTATGAAGATGCTCTTGGAGACCAAGAAGTAGAGAAAGATTCAAAAAATGAAGAAGAAGGCATAGTAGATCTAGAAGTAGAACTTATTGTTGCTCTCAGAGAATTGAAAAAGGTTAGAAAGCAGAATTCAAGACTAAAGACTCAAGTTCAAGAATGTGAGGAAGAAAAAGAAAATCTTCTACAAGATCTGACAAACTCAAAAGCTAAGGCAAGGAAAATTAAAGAGGTCATGAGTGAAAAGTTAGAGGTAAAAGAGTTAGAATGTGAAAGATTAGAACATGAGGTAGTTTCACTAAGGATGGAAGTGAAATATTCTAAGGACAAGCTACATAGGTTTGGGAAAAGTTCAAAAAACTTTGGATAATATTATCAATGCACAAAGATCTTCATCTATCAAAATAGGACTTGGTTTTGAAGAAGGACAAGGGAAACAAGAAGAAGGGTCAAGCTCAAGCTCAAAAGAGGAAGAAGTTTTAGAGGAAGAGAGTGAAGAAGAAATTAAGACTTATGAGGATAAGTTGAAGAATAGAAGCTTCACTAAGAAAGGAAACAATGCACAAACAAGAAACATGGATCATCATAGAGAAGACAAAGAAAGGACTAAGAGACCAGAGGGTTCAAGATAAGATTTCTTCAAAGGACATTGTTTTTCATGTAATCAGTTTGGTCACAAGGCTATGCATTGCAGGGTTCATGGAAAGGAGTATGGTTTTACTAAGAGGAAATTCAAATATGGATATCTCTTTCAAGGGTATTGCTACTCTTGTAATCAATTTGGTCATAAAGCAATCCACTGTAGGGTTCATGATAGAAATGATTATGGCTTCACCAAGAGGAACTTCAAGATATTTGCACCTTCCAAGAACTACAACATTAAGTGTTACAAGTGCAATAATCTTGGGCATAAGGCCAAGTGGTGTAGAACAAAGTTTCCAGAACTTCTAGAGACAAGCAAGAACAGGGACACTCAAAAGGATAAAAAAGGTATGGCTACAAAAATATTGAAAAAGAAGGTTGACAAAGAAAAAGAGCATTGTATGTTGGGAGTAGAGATACTCCCACCCCAAAATTAATCACCTCAAGGAGAGGAGGTGGGGAGGGGGATGAGCTAAGAGTCTTATATTTAGCCCCAAAGGAGTCCCTTTGCCATTGATGTCAAAGGGGGAGAGATTTGAGTAAGGAGGAGAGCATTCAATCAGGGGAGCAGTTTCTTAGGGGGAGCAGATTTGGAATTCAGTGATAGGAAAAGGAATTTTTAGAAAGGGTTGCCATCAATGAAAAGGGGGAGATTGTTGGAAAGTTGAGTACTTTGGTTGTCATTGATGTCAAAAGTACATAGTCATTGATGTCAAAGGTTAATGTGCTATGAAAGCAAGGCAAGGTTCTCTCCAAAGCATTTGGGACCATGAGTTCTAAGTAAATGTATAAAAGGTTTGAAGGCCCAAGTTTAAGTCTATGTGCAAAGAAAGCAAGTATCTAAGGCTCAAAGGGGACAATATTATAATATTTTAATATTATAATATCTTGGCCAAAAAGGGTCGTTTAAAAAGGAGTTTTGAAAGTGTCGTGGACAAAGGTTTCAAAAAGGAGTTAAGTTGGCAAAGGACTAAGTTAATATATTATTTAACACCAAGGTTAAATAATATAAATAATTAATATTTAACACTAAGGTTAAATATTAAATAAAAAATAAAGTAAAATTCGAATTATTATAAGGCACCAAAATTTGAATGTGCATGGAGGCATGTTTCAAAGTTGAGCCGACATCATAAGTCAAAGGGCAAAACGTGTATAAAAGGGCAAACATTTTGCAATGCCAAAGTTAATTTTTATCCTCGAAATATATCTCCTTGTTCGCTTCGTTCGGCATGTGGTGGAGGTAGATAAAGCATTTGTGGATTTTGAGGGCAATGCAGAGTTAATATGGAGGGCGCTCGATTCCATCCGACGTGGGTGGATAGCTTAGTTGGTAAGCTTGGCTTGCAGAGCACGTGGCAGGTGATAGGTTCGGCGTTCGAATCATGCAGAGTCCTTTTTGCTTGGTCGAGGGTTTTGCACCGGTGTTAGTGGAGAAGTAGGAGCACGTGCTCCTTTGGACTTGTGTGGGTGGCTAGCCCACATGGTGTCCACCCTTGTGGTAGGGCGTGGGGCCAGTGAGGTCATGGGTTCGAGTAGCGATGACAACGCTTGGGCAATTTTTTTTATAAGGTATGCATATGATGCTTGACTTTGGGAGTCATAAGGGTTAAGGTTATAAAGTTTGAATTTACACTTAGGGAGTTATAAGGGTGTAATTCAATAAAGTTTGAGAGTGTTTTATATAGTTTAATTTTTGCAAAGTGAATAAATGAAAAATGTGTTTTGCATGAAAGAATAGGAGTAATAAGGTGTTATAATGGTTTGATATTTTATTGTAATGCTTGCATGGTGAAAGTGAGTTTGAAGGTTTTTGATAATTATTAATGCCCTATATTTTGAGAAGGAAATTCATGTGGATGGATTTGAGAAAGTATTTTGCTATCTAACTCTTGTAGTGGCACTAGAAAAATTAGTTGTTTGTGAAGATAAGATTTTGAAGACATATCTCCATAAGAGCAAATTAAGAGGTATGGGCACATCATTCTTTGTTTAAGATGTTTGGTTGAGTAAGTGTTTCTGGAACATAAGGTGGAGATAAAAGGGTTGTTTGATAAGCATTGTTGAAAATATTTGAGTTAGGGTTTGAGACCTACATTGTGCATCTTTGTTGAAAGAAATTGGAAACACTTGTGTTAGGGTTTGTGAGCAAATTGTGCTTCATTGTTTGAATGAATGTGTGAAGATTTTGGGCATTGGTTTTGAGTGATATTGAAAGTGAATGTGCAAGCATTAGAAATCAGATTTGTGAAGCAAGTGTGTGCATCAGGAGGTCAGGTGTCATGTGCTAGACTAGACCTACCTTTAAAGAGTAATAAATGTGAGACATGTGAAAGCGATAGACTTAATGATTGAGTAGAACATATTGAGCTATTGGCAAGTGCATATCATTCTCTATATGTTCTAGAGGTTAAATGAATTCTAAGTAGAATTTGTCTGTGTGAAGAAATATTTTTGAAAGAGATTTAAGTTGTGTTTTGTATGCAAGATTTGGAGTTATTTGAGCAGGTTTTGTGAGCAAC
Organism: Wollemia nobilis; assembly: GCA_028583015.1. NCBI lineage: Eukaryota > Viridiplantae > Streptophyta > Pinopsida > Araucariales > Araucariaceae > Wollemia > Wollemia nobilis. The sequence goes on along the minus strand of JAQPPZ010000676.1, from coordinate 5,248,789 downwards.
ATTGAAGGTAGATTTGAGCAAGTCTTTTGAGAAGGCTTGAAGATTGATGAGTCTTTTGAGAAGGCTTGAAGGCATATTTGAGCAAGTCTTTTGAGAAGGCTTGAAGGCATATTTGAGCAAGTCTTTTGAGAAGGCTTGAAGATAGATTTGAGCAAGTCTTTTGAGAAGGCTTGAAGGCATATTTGAGCAAGTCTTTTGAGAAGGCTTGAAGGTAGATTTGAGCAAGTATTTTGAGAAGACTTGAAGGATTGAGTAGCTTTAAAGATGAAGTCTTTTTGTTGAGGTTGGGGTAGATTTGAGATAGAATTGAGAGTAGTTTTATGAGAGAGTTAGAGAAAATTTATGCTAGACTTGGGATAGATTTTGGTGTAGATTTGTGAGCATAGTTAGAGCAGATTTGTGCTAGACTTGGGATAGAGTTTGGTGTAGATTTGAGATAGATTTGAGAGCAGGATTTGGAGGTGATAGAGTAGAGAGGATAGAGGTCTCCAGTGGATAGAGGTCCATCAACTAGTGTAGTGGGGATAGAGGTCTCTTATGGAGAGAGATCCACAAGCTAGAGTAGTGGGGGTAGAAGTCTTCTAGAAGTTCACCAACTAGAGTAGAGGGGATAGAGTTCTCCTATGGATAGAGATCCATGAACTAGAGCAAGGGAAAGAGTTCTCCTATGGATAGAGATCCATGAACCAGAGCAAGGGGATAGAGTTCTCCTGTGGATAGAGATCCATGAACTAGAGCAAGGGGAAAGAGTTCTCCTATGGAGTAAGATCCATGAACTAATTGGGGAGATAGAGTTCTTCTATGGAGAGAGATCCACGAACTAGTTGAGGAGATAGAGTTCTCCTGGATCAAGATATCCACGAACTAGAGCTAGGGGATAGAGTTCTCCTATGGAGAGAGATCCACAAATCAGAGCATAGGGGATTGGTGTCTCCTTTGGACAGAGGTCCATAAACATTGTAATAGGGAATTGATTCCCAAGAGATTTGTTGAGAAAATTTAGAAGAAATATTTTCTCCGTGGAGTAGCCCACATTGGGTGAACCACGTTAAATTTGTGTCTCTCTTGTGTGTGATGATTTGTGCATTGCTTTGATTACTGCTATTGATATTTCCATTGATAATATTGGATAATATTGTTTGGGAAAGAAAAGTAAAAGTTGATCTTATACTATTTGTATGACCCCGGAAGTTGTGCCCCTAGTCTACTTGCAACATTATATCAAAATAAAATACCATAAATGCATAAATAACACGAAAGTAACAAATGCAAGAAATATCTTTTATTTATTCATGTGGATTTTGGTTACATATCGATCCCTCTTAGGGATACCCAGTTTGATACAATGAAATACAAGCAAAATTAATGGTATCCCCCACAAGGGTATGGTGCACTCCGTAGGCTGCCTGATCTCGAACACAAACTTGTATAGGGGCTTATATATGCCTTCTTCTCCTTCTTTTCTAGAGGGATCTATTGTTTTAAACACTTGGGTTTGATCCTGAAACCTGCATTCTACATACAAGAAACAATAGTAGGAGATCAGTAGCATGGGTAGCCTCTCATGATGAGGCTTTATTAGCAAATATGTGAAGCATGATATGTAAGCATAATAAAATCAAAATACAGAAAAACTGAATGATAAATGCATGGAAAACTCGGGTAATAATAATGCAAATGCATTAAGGAAACCAGATCTATGCTAAAACTAATTAACATAGCAAAAGCAATTACAAATCTAAGCTAAAAACTTGGAAAATAATATCTAAAACTCTAGGTTGTGCCTACAAGCGACTATCAAGGACAACAACCACAAAATGAAACCTTATTTCTTGTACACTAGGGGCTATAGCACTAGATTCCTCCTTTGAATTGATGTCTAAGGGTTACCACTATGTTTGTACACTAATTGATAGTGAATAACGTTTGATTTGAATGGTTGTATGGCTAGAAATTATCTCTAAATCAGGTAGTGCTCTGCTACTCCTCAATGGGGTATGGAATCTCTTTCCAATTTTCTAGAGCTTTATTACACAAAATTATGATATTCATGGATCATTTTATTTTCTTGGGAGGGTCCATATGTAGACCTCCCATATTTTGATCTAGATCTGGATCTTGGCTTCCTGGAGAAGCCAAGATCTAGATTTGCATACAACTAGTCATCCTAAGGGGAAGGATCAGTCACAAATTTTCATTGAAGGGGTAGTTAGAAGGAGATCTAGGAGTTCCATGCCAAAAAATGTTTGAAAACAATACAAGTGTAGTCATACTACATGATATGGGCTTGTATTCATGGCCAGATTATGTTTTTGTACTAGTCGCTATCTAGAGCAGTGACTAGATCTAATCGCTCTTAGCTTTAGTGACCAGTTTTGGTGGTCACTTTGATTGATAGTAGCTAAGCTTGAATGGACTAAAACTACCCCTTATGAGTGGTTAGGACCATTTTTTACTCTTGGAAGGGTCCAAGATTAGTCATATGGCCTTCGTATGTGCCCATATGAGTAGTCTCCTAAAAATTATGTATTTTATGTGTCTACAGATGCCCCTTTTTATGATGCATTATGGGAAAATACAATGCGGAGTAAAAATATACCACCTGTTGCCACATTGTAGGGTGTGTCATGATCATTGATCTGATCAACATTGGATGCCCCAATCATTAGAAAATGTGTGAATCTTAGAATCATTGCTTCCAACAGGATGGAAGGCTTAAATTTGTGAAAGAGCTTATCCACATCCATCAAGCAATTAGGTAGCTTCAGTGCTACTATAGGTTAGAAAGGAGGAGAGCTACAAGATTAACTATCATGTTTGTTTTTTACCCTAGCAAAGGGTAAGCTTATGATAGTTATTGGCAATGATTTGTAAGACGAACGTAATTTTACATGATCAAGTGATCCTTTGTTTATTTTGATTATGATTGTTGATATTATGACTACCCCCTCAAATTATGAGTCGATGAGGGAAGGAAAATGAATGAAGCAATGAATCGCTTGACCATTATGAATAATTTGGATATTTTTAGAGGTTTATTTTGTTGTTATAGGGTAGGTCGCATTACAGGCATGATTTCAACCATTTTTAGTAATTGTACATCTCTATCCCATGGAACGGTCTAGCTACAATGGCCTTCTTAGGAAATCAAGATGATAGCAATTCTATTTAATCCTATGTTGAATCGCTATATTCGATGATTTGCTAAAAATGTCATAGAATAATTGAGATAAACCCTCATTCCCATGGGGTAGTCCGACCGCCATGGCCTTTTTTTGGATTGAAGTCAAGCGTCTCAATTCAACTATAACTAATTTACCCCAAATGACCTTATGGTAATTTACTCATCTTGTCAAATTGCATGAAGCATTAGTCACTACAACCGCCAAGTGTATAGAATAGATAACTGAATACAAGGTGCATTTGAAATTATTGCATTTATTTGATTTTTTTTTCATTTTAAATTTTATTTTGTTTTTGGTTTTTGATTTATGCAATTTCTAATGATTCTAGATCAATAGAATTGCTTATTTGTCCATTTTGAGGCTCATTGTGGTGAAATATTTAGTGCATTTATTTTTGTTTGCTAGTTGATGTCGGTAGCAATGACCAAATCATGGTTACTATTATGAACAATGACCAAAAAATGTATGCCGCTGATGCTAGCAATGATCGAGGAAAATTTGAAAATATAAAATAAAATTAGGGTTTTGACTTTCATTATTGACAACTATAAATTTGCACTTTTGATCTCTGAGGTGAGAGATATTGATTATGATCTGGTACGCTACCAAATTTAGACACCATGGTAGAGCAAGGCAAGGCATCAACAAGTGGAGGAGCCGATGACTCACGAGTATCTCTCAAACCCTAGCTTTCTTTGTTTAATTAACCGATAAAATGAACCTCATTAATTAATTGGTAAAGGAACCAAACTAAACCCATTGGAAATGAACCAAACTAGTAAATAGGCTTAGCTTAGGGTTTTATTAGGTGGGTCTAGCTTAGTTTTTAAATTTTTGCAATTTTTTTTTATGTTTTTGGATGAGGGTGAACGTCGTTGGCATGTCGCCTCATGGTCATTGATGCTCATAGTGGCCCCTAATTGGCAAAGAGTGGCCATTTTAACCGTAAGTGGCTAGTTTTAAAGCCAACAGTTAAAAATTTGATCATTAGAATCTAGCCACTATTGACCTGAGCAGCCACGACACTAGGAATTTTAATGAAATTTTTTATTTTTGTTGAATTATTAGGGAAATTAATTGATTTGTTTGCATTTTTGAAGTATGAATATTGATTTTTTTTGTGTGTTTAGGTGCATTTAGTTATTTTTCTCTTAGCCTTAGGCTATCTTAGATTAATTTTGCATCGTTTTGTATTTTATTGCTCTTTTTAGCTGTTTAGTGCATTTAATTTAGGCATTTAATTTGCACCTTTAGCTCTTGTTTTCACAAGCTTGGGACCCTACTTTTCTCATGTGACTTCTATCCCAAATGGATGATGTAGATCAAGATTGTATTTATGCCCATAAACTTTAGTATATCATGAGGCTATCGACGATCATGTCGGACCAGGCCTACCTCACTGCCTTGGCACATAGGTGGGATTCATAGATGAACACCTTCTATCTCCCTACTGGCGAGATGACTATTACTCTAGAGGACATATACAGGATATTTTGGATCCCTTTTGATGAAGTCCCTATTGTGTCCTCTCGTACTAATACCAGAGACACTATTTTTGTGAGGGTTTTAAGAGATCATGCAGCTGCAGCATTTGGCGACTTCCACCATGGTAGGATCTTCATGGATTGGTGGTACCAGGAGGATGTTTTCTCTTAATGGTAGGATATTTTGATGCATGTTATATGTAATATGCTTTTACCGAATTGCTAAGGATCAAGGTTCCCATGTAACCTCCTATCTATGGTCCAAGATTTGATGGAAAGTGATGCACCTATCATTATGGCTTGGGGGAGTACACTACTAGCTCAATGTTATGATGAGATTTACTAGATTCAACAACGGGGATGAGTAAACATTGCTTACAACCTAATCCTTCAAATATGGTAATGGGAGTACATCAGGATGGACCACCTAGGTGGATTTTCTATCAAGATTACTACTATTGCAGATGTGGCTCAATGTTACAGATGTAGGTGGCCTCGAGAGCATGAGGAGCACAAGAGTCGATGCCATGCAGGGGATCTTTCTCACTATGTAGTGACTCTAACTGGACTGTAGGCTAGGAATATTATATGGAGGCCTTATCATGAGTGCCCCATATGGGAAAATGTAGATAGATTCACAACTTTAACTAGGTATGATCGATGGGTTATCGATCACAAGGGTAGTATCAAGGAGTTCTTTTTGAGAGGTAGGTAATTGTAGAGAGGTATCTTTCACCATCCCATGTTGTAGCATTTATAGAGGATGATGACCCTCCAGTAGTATATGTTGGTATAGTAGATGCTGAGGTTACAAATGCATATACCCAGTGGTGGGTCACATAGCTATGGCAAGGCAGCAGTAGCTTATGTCGATACTAGTATGAGGTTGTTGTAGAGGATCTTGATGGGTATTAAGTGTGGGCTTAAATAGAGTACTGGGGATAGTCTAGAGTAGATAAAGCAGTAGAGAATATGATAATAGAGGAGCAAATAACTCCTTAGTAGTAGGAGGAGTTAGCTCTAGAGGAGTGGGATTCTCCTCTCCGAGCCTAGTTACATAGTGTAGAGGTTGAGCTTTAGGCAGCTTGCACTCAGGTCTTACAGTGGGACTCTACTATTGCTGCCCTCCAAACATAGATCAAGAGCTTTAAGGGGGAGAGGGCCACCCTCTAGACATATATTGACTCAGTGCAGCTTAGGATAGAGTAGATTACTGCTAAGAGGGATGTTGCGCAAGGTCAGGTTTCACCTACTGCTATAACTATATAGGGGCTGATAGATTTGGATTTAGGTGCAGAGGTCAATCGCCTACAGGATGTATTGGAGGATTGTGATGCTCATATTATAGGAGATATTGGGTACATCACATATCTATAGATGCAAATTTAGATGTTAGTTACCACTCCTTGGGAGAGACCCACAATAGGGGGGTCACAGCAGAGCATGCAAAGCACGTTAGGGTAGCCATCGGTTTGACCTAACCAGAGGACCAGGTATTATAGAGAATAGACTATAGGGACTAGCTCTCATAATACTCACAAGGATGGATCCGAGGGTGGAGGTGAGCTTGAGGGTGTAGGCCCAAGCTGATGGCTCTAATGGTTCTGGATTTATTTTTGAGTGTAAGGTCAGATGACCTACACAGTTGTAGCCTACGAGTAGTTTTATACCTTTATGTACTTATTTGACACATATATATATATATGATATTAGTGTTTTGAGACTCATTATGTGTATTTATATGTTTATTGTTTTATTTTTATGTGATGCAATATTATGATCTTATGCTATATGATATGATGTATTTATTTACATGCTCTAGCTAGGTGATGGATGTATGATTTAGATGATGTGATCTAAATGTGTAGGTGGACTACTTGTGATGTCTACATATGTGGATGCAATGTTATTGTTAAAAATATGCTTAATTTTTGATCTAATTGTATGCATATGACTTATGTTGTTATGATATGGTAAATGCAATATGTGTAATGCACTATTTACATGATGATGATCTAATGTAAATGAACCTGTATGTTTTAATCACTTAAAACATAAGGAATGCATGTGATATGAGTTCAACAATCTAATGGGCAACACCACAAAATGTATAACCATGATGAATGTAAATAATAACTCTTAGCATAATAATTAATCATTTAAGCATTCAAATGTGAGATGAGATGATGTGATATGTATGTGCTTTCTTTATAAGCTTCTATAAATTAAAATAACTATACAAAATAGTCAGTGGTCATATAAATACATTACTGATATTTATCTGGTATTTTTCCTATTCATGCACACTATTTAATGAACAAAACTGCCTAAATAAAGTTGATGATTTGATTAATGACATGATTTTTTTCTATGAGGGGATTTTTGAGGTTTTCCATGAGACTCAAACACCCTAGTTACTTCATCAAAAGTTGTATACTGACCACACATGACTCCTGAAAGATAAAGTTTTGTTTTCAAGACTCGGATATTCATTATCCCTGTGTGTGCAAATGAATATATTAGATGAAACATATGCATACCCCAATGTCATGTGGGATTCATGCAACCCATTGCTGTATTGGGGATCCACAAATTTCCATCATGATCCTAAGTTGGAATCAGTTGGATTAGACCACTAGGCGATATAGGACACCTAAAGCTAGCCCTTTTGCAATTTTCTTAGAACTTACCCTAATGCTAGGAAGGATTCATGTAGCCCATTGCTATATTATAGATAACTCAATGGTTTGTGGAGATCGACCACTCCAAGGATTCAAGCTCTTCACTCCCTTATTTTCTTCACATTTATTTGGGATACTTGCTCATTCTTAGTGATGAAAATCACTATTTATTTTGAATTTTTGTTTTCTTTTGAGCAAGGGATTTATGTAGTGATGATAATCATTATTTATTTTGCTTTTGAATTTTTCTTTGTTTCAGGATTTTTGCTTATTTTTATGAAAGCAAGGGATTTATTTGGGTAGGGTGGAACTTTTCCTTTTTCCAATGATCAAAATCCTAAACCAAGCACATCGCAAGGTGAGCAAGTAAAAACCTTTTGCTTAGGATGCCTAGTACCACTTTGTAACATTCATCTTTTCCTTGTTCTAACTAGGATTTTAGTGTTTTTATTAGTGATAGGATTCTGAAATATACCAGGTGCTATCAAAACCAAACCTCATTTATCAAAAGTAAAGATAGCTTTCTACAAAATTTGAGAAAATTACTAGGTATGGCTTAGTGACCGAAAAACCCTATTATATTCCTTATAGCAACAGGATGGGTTGTGTTGAAAAACATAGTTACACACATGGTTTATGGATGAGGATGGATTTGAATATGCATGATTGAGATACAGATGTAGTGTCGTTTGTAAGATTGCAAACACAAATCTATCTAATGCAAATGCAATGGATGCAACATGCCTAATGCAATGCAACTAATGGATGTAAATGCCAAATGCAAATGTTTTTGTATTTTTAATGTTTTCAATTGTTTTTGAGCTTTAATTATTTTGAATATTTTTTGAACCTTTTGACTTTAAATTTTTTTTTTGCTTTTGTGTTTTATTTTTGACCAAAGGGCTTAAGGTGCCTTTGGGACATTTCGTGTACTGACCAAAGGGCTTTAATATGCCTTTGGGGATTTTTGTGAAGTGATAAAAGGTCTTTAATATGCCTTTGGGTATTTTTTTGAAGTGACCAAAGGGCTTTAAGATGCCTTTGGGGCTTTTTATGAAGTGACCAAAGGTGCAATGTTGCCTTTGGGGCCTTTTGTGATTTGACCAAAGGACTTTAATATGCCTTTGGAGCCTTTTGTGATTTGACCAAAGGGCTTTAAGATGCCTTTGGAGCCTTTTGTGTTTTGACCAAAGGGCTTTAAGATGCCTTTGGAGCCTTTTGTGAGTTGACCAAAGGTGCAATGCTACCTTTGGAGCCTTTTGTGAGTTGACCAAAGGTGCAATGCTGCCTTTGGGGCCTTTTGTGATTTGACCAAAGGGCTTTAAGATGACTTTGGGGCCTTTGTGATTTGACCAAAGGGAATTAAGATGCCTTTGGGGCCTGTGTGATTTGACCAAAGGACTTTAATATGCCTTTGGGGCATTTGTTATGTGATCAAAGGGCTTCAATATGCCTTTGGAGCCTTTTGTGCTTTGACAAAAGAGATTTTGATGCCTTTGGAGCCTTTTTTTTTACCAAAGAGCTTTTGATGCCTTTGGAAACTTTTTTTTTTGCAGTTTTCTTTTATTTTTGTAATTTTGAATATTTTAAATGTTTTTGATATTTTTGACATTTATTTGAATGTTTTTTGTGTTTTGTTGTGGTTATGTGTAAAACATCATTAGATGAATAATTTTGAGAGGCTCTAGATCCTCAACACCTTATAGTGATGTTAGATGATATGTCCTAGGTCCAATATTCTCAGAGGTGATATAAGAACCTATCTAGTTGGCCGTAAAATTATCTCGTAGGTGCAATGGTAGGTTTGAATTTTGTTGGTTCTCTTTGCACACAAGATCCCCAACTTTAAAGTCTCTTAGGTGGACTTTATTGTTATAATCTCATGTTAGACGATACTAGTAAACATGAAGATGGTCAAGAGCATTGATACGACATTCATCAATAAGGGCCAACTGATCAAGTCGAGCTTGCCACGTAGTATCATCATTGATGAACTCTTTCAATGTACAAATATTGAGGATAGACTTTTGTGTAGATTTAAGGATAGATTTATACTAGACCAGAGATAGAGATTGAGGATAGATTTGTGCTAGACCAAAGGACTATGTTTGGTATAGATTTGAGGATAGAGTTTGGTGCAAATTTTAGTATAGGCTTGTGCCAAACTAGAGACAGAGATTGAGCAGATTTATGCTAGACCGAAGGACTGTGTTTAGTATAGATTTGAGATAGATATTTGAAGGTGACAGAGTATAGAGGATGATAGTCTCCAATGGATAGAGATACATTATCTAGGGTAGTGAGGACAGGTGTCTTTAGTGGATAGATATCCATTAGCCAGAGTAGTGGAGGTAAAAAATATTCTAGAAGATCACTAGTCAGAGCTAAGGAGAAAGAGTTATCTTATGGATAGAGATCCATGAACTTGATTAGGGTATTGGTATCTCCTTTGGATAGAGTTCCATAAAAATTATAATAGGGAAAGGATTCCCAAGAGATTGATTGAGAAAATTTTAGTGAAATATTTTATTCTTGGAGTAGCCCACATTGGGTGAACCTTGTTAAATTGGTGTCTCTATTGTATGTGGTGATTTATGCATTGCTTTGATTAATGCTATTGAAATTTCTATCTATACATTGCATAATATTTATTGGGAAAGAAAAATAAAAAGTGATCATATATTGTTCACCCCCCCTCTCAGTATAAGCTTGTGTTATTCAATTGGTATCAGAGTGGGTTCCTTTGGAAGAGTTTAACAACTTCAAGGAAAAGCTTTCAAGAACACAATGGATTCTAAGAATGTGTCCTCAGATAATTCAACACCAATATTTTATGGAAGTGATTATATATTTTGGAGTATGATAATGAAGATTCACCTGATGGCACTTGGAAATGAAATTTGGGAAGCAATTGAAAATGGATACATACCACTAGTTGATCCACCTAAAGATAAGGAAGGTAAGTTTCTACAACAATACAATTAAAAATAAATTAATGAAATTTTGAGAGGTTTGTATAGAATAAAATCAATAAAAGTTATAAAGATGCAAAAGGAATTTGGGATAAATTGCAAAGTATATATGAAGGAGATAAAAGTGTCAAAAAGGTAAAGATATGAAATCTCAAAGGACAATTTGAAGAATTAAGAATGAAATATGAGGAAAACATTAATACTTATCTACTTAGGGTAGATGAGGTTGTTAATTCCATGCAAGGACTTGGACTTAAGGTTGAAGAATCATATGTTTGTGATAAGGTCTTAAGATCTCTTCCAAAGAGATTTAGTGAAAATATTTTTGCTATAGAAGAATCAAAATATGGTTATTCTTTGACAAGAGATATGTTACTTGATATTCTTACAAGTTTTGAGTTAAGAACAAAAGAGGAACCTAATCTTCGAAAGGAAGCATCATTCAAATCTACTAAGAAGAGAAAGGATAAAAAGTCAGATTCAAGCAATGAGTCATCCAGTGATGAAGAAGCTAATTATGGCAAAAGGAATAAGGATTCAATAATATTTAAAGATGCAAAATATGTTAGATGTTTCAATTGTGGAAAGTATGGTCACTATACAATTGACTATCAAGAAGCTAAAAATAATAATGATAAAGAAAAACAGGATCACAGGAACAGGGAATCAAAAAAATATAGGGACCAAAATAAAGGTAAGTATGGACAAGGTAAACAAGGAAATAAATTATTTCAAATACATAAGAGGAGTTACTATGCAGACAAGGTAAGTAAGTACTCAAGTGATAGTGATGCTAGTTCTTCAAGTAATGATAAATATGAAGTTCTATTTATGATTGAGAAAAAATAAGAAGTTAAGAAAAGGTCACCAATAATTCTCAAGTGTTTTATATGTGGTAATTTTGGACATCTTGAAGACAAGGAATGGTTTCAATTTCAGTGATGATGAATATGTGGATGCACTTGAAAGACCAAAAGCAAATATTCTAATGGCACTAGAAGAATAAGGAGGTGATCCTATAGAAGACAAGTCAAAATAAAATGAAGATGTTGACAAAGGTAAACAAATAGAGGAAGAATAAAAAAAAGGAAGAGTTGATCTTGAGGGAGAGCTTATTTATGCTCTTAAAAATTTAAAGAAGGTAAGAAAGCAAAACTCTCAACTTGAGATCCAGTTTCAAGAATGTGATGAAGAGAGAGGAAAGCTTATAGAGGATCTAAAAAATTCATTGGATAAGATAAATAAGTTCAAGGATAAGCTGGAAGTAAAATTCTTAGAATGTGAAAGGTTATAACAAGAATTAGCTCTACTAAGGGAATAATTAGAAAAGTCCAAGGACAAGCTATGCAAGTTTGGGAACATATCAAATATTATAGATAATATTATCAAGATACAAAGAAGGTCAACAAATAAAACAGGTCTTGGTTTTGAACAAGCTAAAAAAAATAAGAAGAGTCAACCTCAAGTTCTGAAGAAGAAGAAACTTAAGAAGAATATAGTGTAAGATAAAGTGAGACTTTTGAGGATGAGTTGGATAACATAAATTTCAACAAGGAAAGAAACAATGTATAAAAAAGAAATATATGGAATAGGAACCAGCATAGAGAAAAATAGAATAAGAGACCAATGAGGTCAAGGCAAGGAAATTTCAATGGATGATGCTTCTCATGTCACAGATTTGGGCACATGGCTTCATAGTGTAGGACACATGAAAGACAGGAGTATGGGAACTTTAGGAATAGGAAGCTTTTCCATGGGTATTGCTACTCATGTAATCATTTTGGTCACAAAGAAATGAATTGCAAGGTACATGATAGGAACATATATGTCTTCACTAGGAGAAATCCCAAGATATTTGTACCTCCAAGGAATAATAACATTAAGTGTTTTATGGGGGACCAAAAATCGCTACAAAAATCTAAAAATTTCATTCATTAATTTTCAAAATATTTTACAATGAACTAGCCCGCAGGCATAGTTTTTCTATAACAGCCGAATAACAGCCACAATCATCAACCTCCCGTGCCTGGAAGAAATTTCATTCACCACCATTCTGGATAGTCACCGCAACCTTACTATTCAACATTTCTATCTTCAAATCTGTAGATCAATCTTCCCTCTCCAAGGATCCTGTGTAAACTGCCTCACATTTGACGCATCTATCTACACCCTCTAGAATTCAGAGCTCTTCTAGGAAGAAACCCTCACACAGCCAAGAAGGATCAGAATGGACCTCGGCCCTTGAATATGATCTACCTTGCCTGGGGCTAAACTCTGACCTTTGTGCATGACTCTGCTTTCCCATTTTATAATGTCTGGTACGACGATCTATTTTCCATCTGGTGGCTCATCAATTCCTCTCCCAGAACCTTTCATTTTGCCTCCCCATGTCGCTTCGTCATCCAAATATTTGACATGTCTCCCTTTCTTACTCTTCGTCTTTGGCTCGTATTTCGGCGTGAAAATATGACATGTCGTGATATCACGACATTTTGGCTTCACTATGCTCCTTTTCCCTTTCGATCGTGATATCGCGACATGTCGTGATATCACAACGTTTTCTCTTCATCTCTATCTTCCTCGCTTTTGGGTCGCGATATCGTGACATGTCACGATATCATGACATTTTCTCTTCCACCACTGCCTTTCTTACCTTCGGGTCATGATATCATGACATGTCGTGATATCACAACATTTTCCTTCACCGTTGCCATTCTTATCTTCAAGTCACGATATCACATGTCACGATATCATGACATCTACCTTCGGATGCCCCCTGCTTTCCTACTCTGGTCATGATTTCATGACATCGCAAAATTGTGACATCCCCAATGGCGTCTTCCCTCTGTTGCCTCCTTGTACCTTCTGGTCACGCTATCACAACATCACGATTTTGCAACCCTCTATATACTACGTCATCGGCCCTACATTTTGGTCATGATATCATGACATCATGATTTCGTGACCCTCCGTCTGCTGCATCGTCGACCCTGCATTTTGGTCGCGATATCGTGACGTTGCAATTTCATGACCCTCCACCTGTTGCATCGCCTGCCCTGCTTTTGGTTGCGATATCGCGACTCTTTCACTTATTGCATCATTTGCCCTACTTTTGGTCATGATATCGTGACGTCACGATTTCATGACATGTCACGACTTTGTGACCCTTTTGCATTTTGCATCGCTTGCCCCTCTTTTGGTCATGATATCATGACATGTCACAATTTTGCGACCCTTCGCCTACTGCAACTTCTGCCCTATTGTTGGTCTTTGCAAAACACTTAGAAATTTTTTTGTTGAAGCAAGATTGCACTGCTGCCATCGGATGCTCCTACATCAGACACCCGAGGTTGATGGAGAAGTGACCTTCACTTCTGTGTTGTTCTATCGCCTTCTTCTACATAGGGACTCGAACTCTCTCTAGTCAACCTTTCTGTCTTCTCACCACTCTTCCACAGATCCTGGTGCAAACTGCCTCACGTTCGGCGCATCTGTTTGCACGCTCAGGAACTTCTAGCTCTGATACCACTTGATGGGGGACCAATAATTGCTACAAAAATCTAAAAATTTCATTCATTAATTTTTAAAATATTTTACAATGAACTAGCCCGTAGGCGTAGTTTTTCTATAATAGCCAAATAACAGCTGCAACCATCAACCTCTCGTGCCTGGAAGAAATTTAATTCACCACCATTCTGGATAGTTGTTGCAACCTTACTATTTAGTATTTCTGTCTTCAAATTTAATCTTCCCTCTCCAAGGATCCTATGTAAACTGCCTCATGTTCAGCACATCTGTCTACACCCTCTGGAATCTGGAGCTCTTTTGGGAATAAACCCTCACATAGCCAAGTAGGATCATAATGGACCTCGGCCCTCGAATCTAATCTACCTTGCCTCGGCCCTCAAATCTGATCTAATTTCCCCTTTTATAATGTCTGGTGTGACGATCTACTTTCCATCTGGTGGCTCGTCGATTCCTCTCCTAGAACCTTTCGTTTCGCCTCCCCGTGTCACTTTGTCGTCCAGATATTCGACACATCTCCCTTTCTGACTCTTCATATTTAGCTCATATTTTAGTGTGAAAATACGACATGTCACGATATCAAAACATTTTGGCTTCACTGTGCTCCTTCTCCCTTTCGATCGCGATATCACGACATGTCGCGATATCGTGATGTTTTCTCTTCATCTCTGTCTTCCTCACCTTTGGGTCATGATATCATGACATTTTATCTTCCACCACTGCCTTTCTTACCTTTGGTTTGTGATATCATGATATTTTCCTTCATCACTACCATTCTTATATTCAAGTCGCGATATCACGACATGTCGCGATATCGCGACATCTGACTTCGGATGCCCCCTGCTTTCCTACTCTGGTCACAATTTCATGACATCGCAAAATCATGACATCCCCAATGGCGTCTTCCATTTGTTGCCTCATCCCTTCTAGTCATGATATCATGATGTCATGATTTTATGACCCTCCATCTACTGCATCGTCGACCCTACATTTTGGTTGTGATATCGCGACGTCGCGATTTCATGACATGTCACAAAATTGTGACATGTCACAATTTTGTGACCCTTCATCTGCTGCATCGTCGGCCCTGCATTTTGGTCACAAAATCATGACCTCCATCTACTACATCGTCGGCCCTGCATTTTGGTCACGATATCATGATGTCGTGATTTTGTGACCCTCCACCTGTTGCATTGCCTGCCCTGCTTTTGGTCATGATATCGTGACCCTTCTGCCTATTGCATCGCTTGCCCTACTTTTGGTCACGATTTCGTGACATGTCACGATTTCGCAACCCTTCCGCATTTTGCATCACTTGCCCCTCTTTTGGTCGCGATTTCGTGACCCTTCACCTACTGCAACTTCTACCCTATTGTTGGTCTTTGCAAAACACTTAGAAAATTTTTTGTTGAAGCAAGATTGCACTGCTGCCATCGGATGCTCCTGCATCAATGTTATAAGTGCAATAATGATGGACATACAACAAAAGGGTGTAGAGTAGACATTCCAGAATAAAGCGTGAACAAGAATAGGAACAAAAATAGGAATATGGACAAGAATAGGAACAAGAACATGAACAGGAATAGGAATATGAACATGGACACAAATAGAAATAGGAACAAAAATAGGAACATGGACATGAATAGGAACAATCAAAAGAATCATAAGGATCAGATAGGAAGGAAAGAGGAAAAAGGTAAATACCAGTGTTTTATGGGAGTAGAAATACTCCCACTCCAAAATTAGCCACCTCAAGAGGAGGTGGGGAAGGATAGTTCAAAAGGATAGTTCATTTTTAGTTAATCAAAGACCTGGTTGCAGGCAGTCAGATGTGGTCCAAAGTGCAAAGAAGAATCCCAAGTGAATAATATTATAATATTCTTTCTAAAATTATAAAGGGAAGTTTAAATTAATTATAAATTAATTAATATAATTTTTATTATAAATTATTTTACTTAACTTATAGGTTATTTAAAATTAATTATTAATTAATTTTAATATTAATTATGAGTTAATTTAAATTAATTCTAAATAACCCTAAGGTGGGTTATTAAATTAAATTTAAATTTTGAATTCGAATTCTTAAGTGTCAACGTGGGAGCAAATAACCAAACGTGTATAAAAAGGGGATTACCCACCTTAGCCAAACTTACCTATGCCTTCGAATTAAATTAATGCGAGCTTGTGTGAATCGTGCTGCATCAAAGAGGATTGCTTTTGGTTTTCATGGGAAGTCAATGGCACACGAAGGGATAATAGGAAGGAAGCCTTCCTCCCTTCACGTGGGTGCCTATAGCCCACACGGTGGGCTCCAAAGCACTAAGGTGCTTAGGCTTGGGGAGACAACGGTTCAAATCATGTCGAAATCCTTTTGGGGAGAAGAAAAAGGTATGCATTAGTTGAGCACCAAAAATTTTTGGAGGTATTAGTTGAGGCATTAAAAATTATTTTTTTGCATATTTTATTTGGTTTGTAAGGTTGTGAGGGGAGTTATAAGGTTGATGCAAAATAATTTTTTGGTGTTATTTGCTTTGGTGTTTGAAAAGGGTAGTAAGGTGTTTTTAGGAAGATTGTTTGAGGTTTTGTGGTGTTGGATATTATTTTAAGTTGGAGATTATAAGGTGTATCAAAGTGATTATTTTTATGTATGATTTGATGAATGTTATTTTCAAAAGGGAGCAATAAGGCATAATTGAGCTTTGATTATTTTTGTGTCTAAGGAATATTTTGAGAAAGTGTTGAAGTGATATTTTGTCATCTAACCATTGAAATTGGAAAGAATAAAATTGTGATTGATACAAGATTTCCAAGGGCACCTTTACATTAAACAAAAGTTATGGGCACATATTCCTAGTGAGTGATTTTTGAATGTTGTGTCTGCAAAGTTGGATTGAAATGGATTGTTTGGTAAGCATTTTTTAGTGTGTTTTGAATTAATGCTTCAAGGTTTTCTCAAATAAAGAGTTGTTTATAAAACCTTGTTTTATAAGCATTGTTGTTGAAGTGATTAATTGAGTGAACTTGAACTAGGGTTTGCAAAGATCATGAGTATCATTGTTATATGAGATTGATTGATAAGCATTGTTGGAAATATTTGAGTGAGTGTTCATATGCTTGGACTAGGGTTTGTAAGAAAAGGTTAATTAATTGAGTGATTGGTTTAGAAGAGTTGGTTTAGCCTGGTCAAGTGGATGTGTTGATGCGATAGTTCAAGTTCTATGAAACAAATTGTTCTATATTCTAAATTGATTTGATGAAGAGGTTGAGTTTTTCTAGGCGTGAAACATATTGTCTCTTAAAATTATCTATATGTTTCTATGGTTAAAATAGTGATTGAAAGTAATTAAACATTGTGGTGAGTGTGAAACATATTGAGTCTCTAATAATTCTCTATATGTTTCTATGGTAAAAAGAGTGATTCAAAGTAATCGAGCATTGTGGTGAATGTGAAGCATGTTGAGTCTCTAATAATTCTCTATATGTTTTTGTGATAAAAAGAGTGATTGAAAGTGATTGAGCATTGTGATTAATTTGAAGCATATTGAATCTCTAAAAATTCTCTTTATGTTTCTATGAGATTGGACAAGTTCTAGTGAGGACTTGTTGAGTAGATTTGGACAAGTTCTAGAGAGGAATTGTTGACAGATTAGTGTGAGTTTTTGTGGAAGCTTACAAGATAGATTTGAGATAAGTCTTTGAGTAGAATTGAGAGTAGATATTGAGGATAGATTTGTGCTACATTGAAGGACTGTGTTTAGTGTATATCAGAGGATAGAGATTGAGGACAGTTTTGTGAATATTTGAGGATAGGTTTGTGCTAGACCAGAGATAAATATTGAGGATATATTTGTGCTAGACCGAAGGACTATGTTTAGTGTATTTTTTAGGATAGAGTTTGGTGCAGATTTGAGGATAGGTTTGTAACAGACTAGAGACAGAGATTGTGTAAATTTATGCTAGACTGAAGGACTATGTTTAGTATAAATTTAAGATAGATATTTGAAGGTGATAGAGTATAGAGGATGATAGTCTCTAGTGGTTAGAGATCCATTAGCTAGGGCAGTGAGGACATGTGTCTCGAGTGGATAAATATCCATTATCCAAAGCAATGGGGGTAATAGTTCTTCTAGAAGATCACTAATTAGAGCTAAGGAGAAAGATTTCTCCTATGGATAGATATCCATGAACTTGATTAGGGGATTGGTATCTCTTTTGGATGGAGGTCCATAAACATTGTAATAGGGAAAGGATTACTAAGAGATTTATTGAGAAAATTTTAGTGAAATATTTTCTCCATGGAGTAGCCCACATTGGGTGAACCACGTTAAATTTGTGTCTCTATTATGTGTGGTGATTGTGCATTACTTTGATTATTATTTTTGATATTGTTATTTATACATTGCATAATATTGATTGGGAAAGAAAAGTAAAAAGTGGTCTTATAATGTTCACCCCCTCTTAGTATAAGCTTATGTTCATTAATTGGTATTAGAGTGGGTTCCTTTGGAAGAGTTTAATAGCTTGAAGGAAAATCTTTCAAGAACATAATGGATTCTAAGAATGTGTTCTTAGATAATTCAACACCAATATTTGATGGAAGTGATTATATATTTTGGAGTATGAGAATTAAGATTCACCTGATGGCACTTGGTAATGAAATTTGGAAAGCAGTTGAAAATGGATACATACCACTAGTTGATCCACCTATAAATAAGGAAGGTAAGCTTCTACAACATTACAATTCAAAAGAAATGAATGCAATTTTGAGAGGTTTGCATAGAACATAATCAATAAAATTTATGCATTGTAAATATGCAAAAGGAATTTGGGATAAGTTGTAAAGCATATATGAAGGAGATAAAAGTGTCAAAAAGGCAAAGATATGAAATCTCAAAGGACAATTTGAAGAATTAAGAATGAAGGATGATAAAAACATTAGTACTTATCTACTTTGGGTAGATGAGGTTGTTAATTCCATGCAAGGACTTGGACTTAAGGTTGAAGAATCAGATGTTTGTGATAAGGTCTTAAGATCTCTTCTAAACATATTTAGTGAAAATATTTATTCTACAAAAGAATCAAAATATGGTGATTCTTTGACAAGATATATGTTACTTGTTATTCTTATAGCTTTTGAATTAATAACAAAATATGAACCTAATATTTGGAAGGAAACATCATTCAAAGCTACTAAGAAGACAAAGGGTAAAAATTTAGATTCAAGCAATGAGTCATCCAGTGATGAAGAAGCTAATTATGGCAGAAGGAATAAGGATTCAAGAAGATTTAAATATGCAAAATCTGTTAGATGTTTCAATTGTGGAAAGTATGGTCACTATGCAACTGACTATCAAGAAGCTAAAAATAACAATGATGAAGAAAAACAGGATCATAGGAATAGGGAATCAAAAAAATACAGGGACCAAAAGAAAGGTAAGTATGGACAAGGTAAACAAGGAAAGAATTTATTTCAAATACAAAAGAGGAGTTACTATGCAGACAAGGTAAGTAAGTAATCAAGTGATAGTGATGCTAGTTCTTCAAGTAATGATAAATATGAAGTTCTATTTTTGATTGAGGAAAAAGAAGAAGTTAAGAAAATGTCACCAATAATTCTCAAGTGTTTTAGATGTGGTAATTTTGGACATCTTGAAGATAGTTTTACAATGAATGGTTTCAGTTTCAGTGATGATGAATATGAGGATGCACTTGAAAGACCAAAAAATAATATTCTAATGGAACTAGAAGAAGGAGGTGATCCTATTGAAGATAATTCAAAAGAAAATGAAGATGTTGACAAAGGCAAACAAATAGAGGAAGAATAAAAAAAGGAGTCGATCTTGAGGGAGAGATTATTTATTCTCTTAAAACTTTAAAGAAGGTAAGAAATAAAAACTCCCAACTTGAGATCCAGTTTCAAGAATGTGATGAAGAGACAGGAAATATTATAGAGGATCTAAACAAGTCAATGGCTAATACAAAGAAGTTCAAGGATAAGATACAAGCAAAGGTATTAGAATGTGAAAGGTTAGAAAAACAAGTAGCTCTACTAAGGGAAGAATTAAAAAATTCCAAGGACAAGCAACACAAGTTTAGGAAGAGCTCAAATATTGTAGATAAGATGATCAAGGTACAAAGAATGTCAATAAATAAAATAGGTCTTGATTTTGAACAAGCTCAAAAGAAATATGAAGAAGAGTCAACCTCAAGTTCTGAAGAAGAAGAAACTTTAGAAGAAGACAGTGTAAGAGAAAGTGAGACTTCTGAGGATGAGTTGGATAACAAAAATTTTAACAAGGAAAGGAACAATGCACAAAGAAGGCACAAATGGAATAGGAAACAGCATAGAGAAAAAGAGACCAATGAGGTCAAGAAAATGAAATTTCAATGGATGATGCTTCTCATGTCATAGATTTTGGTAAATGGCTTCACAGTGTAGGACACATGAAAGACAAGAGTCTGGAAAATTCAGGAACAAATAACTTTTCAATGGGTATTGCTACTCATGTAATCAATTTGGTCACAAGGCAATTAATTGCAGGTATATGACAAGAACAGATATGGCTTCACTAGGAGAAATCCCAAGACATTTGCACCTCAAAGGAATAATAAAATTAAGTGCTATAAGTAAAATAATGATGGACATACAACAAATTTGTGTAGATTAGACATTCCAAAATCAAGCATGAACAGGAACAAGAATAGAAATATGGACATGAACAAGAACAAGAATAGGAATAGGAACATGGATACAAATAGAAACAAGAACAAAAATAGGAACATAGACATGAACATGAACAATCAAAAGAATTAGAAGGATCAAATATGAAGGAAAGAGGACAAAGGTAAAGACCAGTGCTTGTTGGGAGTAGAAATACTCCCACCCTAGAATTAGCCACCTCAAGAGGAGGTGGGGAAGGGGCTAAGCTAAGAGAATCATTCTTAGCCCTGAGCCCCAAATATGACCCTTTGCCATTGATTTCAAAGGGGAAGAGATTTTAGTAAGGGGGAGATATTTGGTTTAAGAAGAGAGCATTGAATTAGGGGGAGCAAAATAGGAAAAAGGTCAAATTTTTGGCAAAAAGAAATTGGGTTGCCATCATTGACAAAGGGGGATATTTTTGGATATTTTGAGTAGATGAGTTGTCATTGATGTCAAGAGTGAGTAATAATTGATTTCAAGCCTTCAGCACTAGTCAGTGGTAGTTTTAGTGGGCAACATCAGTTTCAGGTTCTCCAATAAGTGCAAAAGTATACTCCATTTTCAGTTAATCAAAGACCTAGTTACAAGCAGTAAGATGTGGTCCAAAGTGAAAATAAGAAGCCCAAGTTAAGAAAAGGTCACCAATAATTCTCAAGTAATTTAGATATGGTAATTTTGGACATCTTGAAGATAGTTGTACAAGGAATGGTTTTAGTTTTAGTGATGATGAATATGAGGATGCACTTGAAAGACCAGAAGAGAATATTCTAATGGCACTAGAAGAAGGAGGTGATCCTATAGAAGATAAGTCAAAATAAAATGAAGATGTTGACAAAGGCAAATAAATAGGGGAAGAATAAAAAAGGATTTTATCTTGAGGGAAAGCTTATTTATGCTCTTAAAACTTTAAAGAAGGTAAGAAAGCAAAATTCCCAACTTGAGATCCAGATTCAAGAATGTGCTGAAGAGAGAGGAAAGATTATAGATGATCTAAAAAAGTCAATGGCTAAGACAAGACAAAGAAGTTCAAGGATAAGCTAGAGGTAAAGGTCTTAGAATGTGAAAGGTTAGAACAAGAAGTAGCTCTACTAAGGGAAGAATTAGAAAATTCCAAGGACAAGGTACACAAGTTTGGGAAGAGCTCAAAGATCGTAGATAAGATGATCAAGGTACAAAGAAGGTCAACAAATAAAATAGGTCTTGGTTTTGAAAAAGATCAAAAGAAATAAGAAGAAGAGTAAACATCAAGTTCTGAAGAAGAAGAAACTTCAGAAGAAGATAGTGTAAGAGAAAGTGAGACTTCTGAGGATGAGTTGGACAACACAAATTTCAACAAGGAAATGAACAATGCACAAAGAAGAAACAAATGGAATAGGAAACATCATAGAGAAAAAGAGACTAAGAGATTAATAAGGTCAAGGAAAGGAAATTTCAATGGATAATGCTTCTCATGTCATATATTTGGGCACATGGATTCACAATGCAGGACACATGAAAGACAGGAGTATGGAAACTTCAGGAACAGACAACATTTCCATGGGTGTTGCTACTCATGTAATCAATTTGGTCACAAGGAAATGAATTGCAAGGTACATGACAGGAACAAAGATGTCTTCACTAGGAGAAATACCAAGAAATTTGCACCTCCAAGTAATAATAACTTTAAGTGTCAGGGTTATGCATAAGGGGTCAGCCCCAAAATGTATTTATAAAAATTTGGCGAATTAGTTTCAAAATCTAGGTGAATAGTATCAAAACACATGTAGAAGGTTAACTATTATTAGGGGTAATGTTGGAAATTTAAACTTAAAATGGTCAAATTATTATAAAATTGGGGCGAATCGACCCCCCCAAAAAAATTGCACCCAAAAATTTTTGGCTAATGGGCCTTGGTCAAGGGTCCCAAATATTAGCCAATTCCAAATTTCAAAAATCCTAATTTTAGCCAATTGGCTATAAATAGCCGCTATGCATAACCCTGTTAAGTGTTACAAGTTCAATAATTATGGACATACAACAAAGTGGTGTAGAGCAGGCATTCTAGAATCAAGCATGAACAGGAATAGGAACAGGACCATAAACATGAATAGGAATATGGACATGAATAGGAACAAGAATAGGAATATGGACACAAATAGGAACAAGAACGTGGACATGAATAGGAATAGTCAAAGGAATCAAAAGGATCAGATAGGAAGGCAAGAGGACAAATGTAAAGACCAATGCTTGCTAGGAGTATAAATACTCCCACCCCAGAATTAACCCCCTCAAGAGGAGGTGGGGGAGGAGCTAAGCTAAGAGAATCATTCTTAGTCCAGAGCCCAAAAGGTGATCCTTTCCCATTGATGTAAAAGGGGGAGAGATTTGATTAAGGGGGAGATATTTTATTTAAGATGAGAGCATTGAGTCAGGGGGAGAAATTTCCTAGGGGGAGTAGAATAGGAAAAAGGTCAAATTTTTGGCAAAAATAAATTGGGTTGCCATCAATGACAAAGGGGGAGATTGTTGGACATTTTGAGTAGATGAGTTGTCATTGATGTAAAGAGTGAGTGGTCATTGATATCAAGCCTTCAACACCACTCAGTGGAAATTTCAGTGGGCAACATCAGTTTTAGGTTCTCCAATAAGTGCAAAAGGATAGTCCATTTTTAGTTAATCAAAGACCCGGTTCCAAGTAGTCAGATGTGGTCCAAAGTGCAAAGAAGAAGCCCAAGTGAATAATATTATAATATTATTTATAATATTATAAAGGGAAGTTTAAATTAATTAATATAATTTTTATTATAAATTAATTTATTAATTAATTTTAATATTAATTATAAGTTAATTTATATTAATTCTAAATAACCCTAAGGTGGGTTATTAAATTAAATTCAAATTTTGAATTTGAATTCTTAAGTGCCGACGTGGGAGAAAATAACCAAACATGTATAAAAATGGGATTACCCACCTTAGCCAAACTTACCTATGCCTTCGAATTAAATTAATGCGAGCTTGTGCGAATTGTGCTGCATCAAAGAGGATTGCTTTTGGTTTTCGTGGGAAGTCAATGGCGCACGAAGGGATAATAGGAAGGAAGCCTTCCTCCCTTCATGTGGGCACCTATAGCCCACTTGGTGGGCTCCAAAGCACTAAGGTGCTTAGGCTTGGGGAGAAAGCGGTTTGAATCACAACAAAACCCTTTTGGGGAGAAGAAAAAGGTATGCATTAGTTGAGCACCAAAATTTTTGGAGGTATTAGTTGAGGCATTAAAAATTAATTTTTTGCATATTTTATTTGGTTTGTAAGGTTGTGAGGGGAGTTATAAGGTTGATGCAAAATAAATTTTTGGTGTTATTTTCTTTGGTGTTTGAAAAGGGTAGTAAGGTGTTTTTAGGAAGATTTTTTGAGGTTTTGTGGTGTTGGATATTATTTTAAGTTGGAGATTATAAGGTGTATCAAAGTGATTATTTTTATGTATGATTTGATGAATGTTATTTTCAAAAGGGAGCAATAAGGCATAATTGAGCTTTGATTATTTTTGTGTCTAAGGAATATTTTGAAAAAGTGTTGAAGTGATATTTTGTCATTTAAACATTGAAATTGGAAAGAATAAAATTGTGATTGAGACAAGATTTCCAAGGGCACCTTTACATCAAACAAAAGGTATGGGCACATATTCCTAGTGAGTGATTGTTGAATGTTGTATCTACAAAGTTGGATTGAAATGGATTGTTTGGTAAGAATTTTTTAGTGTGTTTTGAATTAATGCTTCAAGGTTTTCTCAAATAAAAAGTTGTTTATAAAACCTTGTTTTATAAGCATTGTTGTTGAAGTGATTAATAGTGAACTTGAACTAGGATTTGCAAAGATCATGAGTATCATTGTTATGTGAGATTTATTGATAAGCATTGTTGAAAACATTTGAGTGAGTGTTCATATTCTTGGAATAGGGTTTGTAAGAAAAGGTTAATTAATTGAGTGATTGGTTGAGAAGTGTTGGTTGAGCCTAGTCAAGTGGATGTGTTGATGTGATAGTTCAAGTTCTGTGAAAAAAATTGTTTTATATTTTGAATTGATTTGAGAAAGAGGTTGAGTGTTGGTGAGTGTGAAACATATTAAGTCTATAACAATTCTCTATATGTTTCTATGGTAAAAAGAGTGATCGAAATTAATTCATCATTATGGTGAGTGTGAAACATATTGAGTCTCTAACAATTCTCTATATGTTTTTGTGGTAAAAAGAGTGATTGAAAGTAATTGAGCATTGTGGTGAATGTGAAGCATATTGAGTCTCTAACAATTCTCTATATGTTTCTATGATAAAAAGAGTGATTGAAAGTGATTTATCATTGTGATGAATGTGAAGCATATTGAGTATCTAACAATTCTCTTTATATTTCTATGATATTGGACAAGTTCTACTGAGGACTTGTTGATCAAATTTGGACAAGTTCTAGAGAGGACTTGTGGATAGATTAGTGTGAGCTTTTGTGGAAGCTTAC
The DNA here is from genome assembly GCA_028583015.1 of Wollemia nobilis. Classification (NCBI taxonomy): domain Eukaryota; kingdom Viridiplantae; phylum Streptophyta; class Pinopsida; order Araucariales; family Araucariaceae; genus Wollemia; species Wollemia nobilis. The sequence continues at coordinate 5,223,755 of JAQPPZ010000676.1, read as the reverse complement.
AAGATAGATTTGAGATAAGTCTTTGAGTAGAATTGAGAGTAGAGATTGAGGATAGATTTGTGCTAGATCGAAGGACTGTGTTTAGTGCAGATCAGAGGATAGAGATTGAGTATAGAGTTTGGTGCAGATTTGAGTACATTTTTATGCCAAACCAAAGACAGAGATTGAGGATAGATTTATGCTAGACCGAAGGACTGTGTTTAGTATAAATTTGAGGATAGATTTTGGTGCAAATTTGAGGATAGGTTTGTACCAGACTAGAGATAAATATTGAGCAAATTTATGCTAGACTGAAGGACTATGTTTAGTATATATTTGAGACAAATATTTGAAGGTGATAGATTATAGAGGATGACAATATCCAATGGATAGAGATCCATTAGCAAGGGTAGTGAGGATAGGTGTCTTCATTGGATAAAGATCCATTAGCCATAGTAGTGGGGGTAACAGTTCTTCTAGAATATCACTAGTAAGAGCTAAGGAGAAATATTTCTATTATGGATAGAGATCCACAAAATTGATTAGGGGATTGGTGTCTCTTTTGGATAGAGGTCCATAAATATTGTAATAGGGAAAGGATTCCCAATATATTGATTGAGAAAATTTTAGTGAAATATTTTCTTCGTGGAGTAGCCCACATTGGGTGAACCACATTAAATTGGTATCTCTATTGTGTGTGGTGATTTGTGCATTGCTTTGATTACTGTTGTTGATATTTCTATCTATACATTGCATAATATTGATTAAGAAGGAAAAGTAAAAAGTGGTATTATACTATTCACCCCCCCTCTTAGTATAATATTATGTTCTTCATTCCCGATATACTCATAGGAATATTTTTCCATGGTGGGATAGTAATAACCCATTCAAAGGATGCACTTGACAATGGCCATGCCACTGAAGTGACCACCACATGTACCATCTGAGCTTGCAAAATTGTCCAAGATGATTCTTGGGGCTCTAGGCAATGAAGGAGGACTCCATCATATCTTTTATGATACAATATGCCTCCTAGAAAAATATATCTTGTTACTTTTTGTTTAAATGCTCATATTTTGGCATACGATAGTCTATGCGGGATGATTCCAAGTTTCAAGAAATCTTGTAATTGGGATAGCCAGTCCTGATAAGCTACAATATCAATAAATAATATGACTTGTTTCTCCTATGATTCGATGTGCATAAATGCAGATTGAGAAAAAACTTTATGGTGAATGATGGTATTGTAGACACCTAAAATGCATCATGTCGAGGTGACTACTCATATAGGACATGCTACAAGACTATATGGAATATCTCGGATAGATTCCAAGATAGGGCAGTGGTTCTAACCACTCAATTGGGCTCCTTGGCCTAATCAGTTTGAACCGCGTCTGAGACATGCGGTCTATAGTCTAGGCTGTAGCTGTGACATGTGTTTCATAGTCTAGGCCATAGCTATGACCTGTGGTCTAAACTAAAGTTTAGTTGGCCTTCATCTGAGACAAATTTGTTGGAATGACCATTTGTTCTAGAAGAAGTTAGTTGAAGGACAAAATATTCCAAAGGTTTCCAACCCAATTATCCCAACTACATCTTCTTGATCTTGGATTCTCCATGAAGCCACCCCTAGCCCTTGGGTAGTCCTATAAGTACCCATCAAAATTAGGGCAAACAAGGAAGCAAGCATTGGAGATCGAAGTAGCGAAGCCCTATTGAATTATGGACTCACTTGAGTGCATTGAGAGGGAGTGTTGTTATTAAATTGTGAACAAATTGAGCATCATGTCAATTCATGCCATGGATGCCCTAAGGATCTAGAATGCCAAGAAATGCTAATTTGGGCAAAGGAGGCCTTATCGAACAATTCAATCGCCAATCCAGTCAGAGGACACCAAGTCAACCCTTGATCATCAATTTAACAAGGAGGATCAAGCCCAACAACCCTAGAATTGGAGGGTAAAGCTACTACATTGCTCGTTGTGGATAAAAGATGCAGTGTATAGTGTAGACCGCTCATCAGAGTTGTGGTTTGCAATAGGTGATAGATCTCCTTACTTTTTCTATTTTAGTATGTTTAATTAGGTTAGATTAGTCATTTTAATGGTTTCTTTGGTAGTTTAGAGACTTTGACTGACCTAATTAGGGATTATAATAAGTTTATTTCAACATAGCAAGTAGGACATCATTGGCTTATTTTCATGCTATCTTGTTTTATTTCATGCAATTGATCCAATAGATAGATAGCTGCACTTTCTACTTTCATGTTTCTAACAATATTTATAAATCTTGCACAAGTTTAATATGTTTATCCATCTTCTTGATTTCATAGTTGTTATGGCATCTTTATGCATATTTTCCTCAAAGGGCCTCATCATGAGAGGATGCCTATTCATTTAATGCTTTTGTGTTGTTTCTTGATCACAGGAAATAGATTCGAAGGAGATTCAATCATCTAATTCCTTCCTCAATGCAAAGAAGAGGGTCAACTCCACCCTAGAGCAGTTTGTGACTATTTAGAAAGCCTTAGTATTGTGCCTACCCCGTTGGGGGTTTTGGAATTGTATCAATTGTATCAAAATTTGGGTGAACCTAAGAGGGGCATGATTGTAACCGAGATTTGCTTCCAATATTAATAAAATAAACATCCATTTTATTGTTATATGCAATCTTGTTTATTATTTTATGCTTTTATGTTTATTTTGATTGATGTAGTAGATAGGTGCATGCTTTTTGGATAGGTTAGATGGTGATCATGGTGGAAATCTATAGTTTATGCAACTGATATTTGACCCCTATGTTTTTCTGATATCAGGTGCAAACCACAAGTTATAGATGTGGTCTCATTGTTGGCCCGTGACTTCAATATGCGGTCTACAGTATCATATTTGTGGTTTATAGCAGACACAAAAAACAACAGGGAGCCAAAGCTTGATCGAATGAGGACCTAAGGTAGGCCCCATTTTTCACTCTCTATACTTTTTTATTCTGTTTGTGTTTTCCAGAAAGCAAAAAAATGGAAATCTAATTAGGACACTGAAAAATGGAAATGAATTAAGTCTTAGGATTTCTTTGTTTTTCTGAGTTTTGGCTAGGCACTACTAGGAACAACGGACCTCTAAATGCAGTCCATCCTAGAATCCAACATGTTGGGTTTGAATCGTGTGTTGGTTTGTATGCTTGAGGTCCAATTAGAGGCTATATCATCGTAATTTGCATTGTCAAAAGTCATATAGGGTATAGCATGCATTCTCTGAAATGAAACGTTCCTTTTTGCATATCATGTAGGAAATAATAATTTATGATGTATTATGCATTTTCCTTTATATGCAAATATTAAAAAGAACCACACACACCACGTTTCAATTAAACGCTAGTGAGTTGGGAGTGACATCCAACCACTAGTAGGGTTTCAATGATGGTGGAGGTGATTTCCATTCGTTGGCCCAAATCCCATGAACCCTATTGTTCTAGACCAAGGCCGGGCCCAAGAACCTTTTGTACCCTAGAAAATTTGCATGTATTCTCTTCAGAGGGTATAACATTGACTAGGGGAAAATGGGTGAGGGACTGGTAGGACCGGTGCTCCTTGTCTAGGTGTGGAGTTTCATTACCACACACGAGGGATTTATGCATCCTGGATTCACACCCAGGTTGTCAAGTTGTGAGCGTATTGATGAAAGCCAATTAAATTGAGATTATCATTCAACAAGTTTTTTAAAACATGATAAGAGTTTCTAATAATGATACAACAAATCATTGAAACAACATCAAATAGTTTAGGGCTCACATTTAAAATTTAATTCAAAGATAATCACCATTGTATACCTTGTTTGCATAATAAAAAAAGTAAATCTAGACACTAGGTGCACCATGGTGGAGACACAAGGAGGTCAGTAGAGGCTTAATCCTGATGCCAATGACCAAGCCCCAACAAATTCATAACAACATGTGTCAAACCCTCACCCACATGCACTTCCAAAACATCATTCGATGAGCTTTAGAGGATACAATTCGACACGAGGGGAACCTATTGAGCATACCCCCAATATAGTAGTTTTTGTGCATTCATCTAGACATAGGATTGAGCATGGAGCCTCTCAGCATGAGGGTGTTCCACTTGGAGACCATTATTGAGATCATATGGCATGTGCATCTACAGGCTCAATCGATGAGTATGTCATACAGGAGTCAAAGTTGGTACATATGCATACTAGGTCTATAGGAGGATCCATGGCTCCACCTTCTAAGTATAGATGAAAGCGAGACCCAACCATTCAAGGGCAGGAAAATAGGGCCACTTTCGATCATAGGCCTATTCACACTCCCTCATGTAACGAATCTTGCAAGATCACTATTGATATATCAAAGGTGGGAACCAATGGTACACCACCGCATGAGCAGTGGCAATCTAAATAGTTATATGGTTTAGGTAGTATCCTCGAGTATCTAGGCTATAAGCCTTCAGCTCTGCCCACTCATGCCCCGAGTGAGCGTAGCGAGAGCTCTATTAGGACTACCAGAGTACATGGAGAGGCTTCTAAGTGCCCTCATGTCACACATACACCATCCATGCATGGTGGCACACATCATAGGGCTCAACATGGTGCCAATGTCGTCTTCACAGATAAAGGCAAAAGCATCACAAATCAGTCAAATGGATACAAAACCCATAAGGTCACTTACATAGATCATACATACTAGAGGCCTGTTATAATTGATCACATGGATAGATCACATAGACTAGTATCTGATCAGAGATGATAACTACTCCAAGATCAATTGGAGGATGCTCGCCTAGAGAGGCAGTGCATTGAATATGAGAATATTTACGTGTAGAGGCTCATTAGACAGAGATTATATGAGTAGTGCATGCGTGAGAAATACATCCTTACCCAAAAGGAGCATGTAGAACAAGAGGTTAGGTTAGCCAGGGCTAGTTTATACACTCACACTAAGAATGGAGAGCACATTCATAGGAAGGCATTTTCACAAGCCGACATGCATCAAGAGCATAGAGACACTCACACTCATACTAGTGCCCAATAGAGAGAACGACCACTACCACTCGAAGAAGAGGAATATGGACACAATCAAGAGTATCCTAAAAAATCCCAAGATAAAGAGGAGGAAGAGCAACATCCTCCACCTTGACCAAGGAAGAATGTACCTCCAAGACCACCCTTACGTTATCTTAGGTAGGAGGAATTTCTATCCTTGCAAACCTATAAGGCCTTAGCTGAGAAGGTAAAATCAATCAAGAGGTAGGGCATAACTCTTCAAAATCCAAAATTAAGAAATATTCGTAATGAGCCTTTGGACCCCTTAGTACCTACTCTAGCTTACCCTAAGCATTTTGACATGCCCAGGCTAGATAAATTCAAAGGTGACAAAGACACGCAGGAGCATGTCATAAGATTTTTGGACGTATACTTCCAGATTGTAAGAAATGATGCATTGCTTTTGCACACATTCATCACAACCCTTTCAGGCCCAGCCCGAGAGTGGTTTAATCAATTGAAGAAGCATAGTTTTATCAATTTTGAACAACTGTAAAATGCTTTTCTTGAACACTTTTCTTTTGGCATCAAGAAGCAAGCTAACCTTTTCAATTTGGTTGTGCTAGCTCAGCATGATGATGAGCCAATTTTAGAGTATGAAAAGAGGTGGAGGAGATTAATGGTAAATTTGCCATTCCCCATTCCTGCTATAGAACTAACCTGGATGTTCACTAAGAGTTTGTGCCAAGCACATATTGCTATTGTTGCAGCTGCAACAGTACACGACATTCGAGGAAGCTTTAGCACAAGCCAAAGTAATTGAGGATATCAAGTTGCAAGAAGGCAACTTGAAGCTCAAGAAATGGAAGGAGGGGCACAAGAAAAGCTCCACAAAACATCAGGGCAAGCAGACCCATGTCAATCAAGTGAGGTTAAACCTCCAAGGAGAGGATAAGGGGCAACAAAAGCAGAATTATTAGGCCCAACCTGCTCCTGTGCAATATGAGTAGTGCAAGAATAATTACAAGGGAAAAAATAAGGAGCAATGCACACCTACCCAATTCATGCCTTTGATAGAATTATTGACCTCAATATTCCATTAGTTGTGTGAGGCTAAGGCAATCAGGTTTCCCGAGATTAATCTAGTCAATCCTAATAAGCCCAAGTCAAAGGGGTATCAGGATGATCTATTCTACATCTTCCATTGTGTGAAGGGCCACAACATCAAGGTGTGTTGATCCTTCAAACATATTATGAAAAACATGATTGATAAAGGTGATATTGTAGTGTCAAATAACCTGCTAGTGCTCGATAACCAAAACATGGGGATTTATAAAAATCCATTGCCAAACCATGAGGCACCATGCAACAATGTTGGCCATGTCAATCAAGTGCACATCGAACCACCTACCTAGGGGTTCATAGGTATGGTTAATTTTGTTACCAGACATGGGAGATATGAGTAACCAAATCAACTACATGCTCTTATCAGGATACAAGCTATGTCGAATTAGAGGCCAGCTCAGAATATTCTAGGCCCAACAATGAGATCGATGGTGACCATATAGAGCAGGTTGGTCCAAAACCTATAGATAACTCCTGCAAATTTATCTATTTATGAGATGATATAGCAGTCCCATAGACACAGGGAGACTCTCATGGATATTCTAAGGTCCATTGAGGTACAGTCCTAGGATGCTCAAGCATTCACCAATTTTATGGGACATGTTCAATAGTGCCAAGAGCCTATGATCCAATTTTATGATCATGAAATCAGGATTATTTCTACATATACGACTGACTCACCGTTACATATCATCACATGTGTTAATAACATGCCATTCAAGAGGGTCTTGATCGACACTAGTTTATCGATCAATATAATAATGACCAAATCATTGAGTCATTTAAAGCCGCCCAAGTCACATATTGTGCCCACCACCTTCATATTGAGAGTGTTTAATGATGCACTATGCTCGACGGTTGGCATAATTGTCCAACCTATTAAGGTGGGCCTAAATACCATCTCCATGATGTGTCATGTGATCCAAGGCACCATGCAATATAACATCCTACTCAGGAGGCATTGTATTTGATAAATGAATTGTGTTCCCTCCATATTACATCAACGTGTAAAATATATTAATGAGGGATGGGTTCACGTAGTGTCATCAGACAAAGAACCTTTCAAGTTCGTGAACCTAACTAATTTTCTTGAGGGTTTCATACTCCCATAGACACACCTGGACGTACGACCAGTGTCATCAGTTAAAAATATAGGAGGTAAACAAATAGTGCATGCTCAACCATCGACGTCTATATCGCATAAATTTGAGCACACTACTAAAACTTCTTTGAAATTTACTGCATCAGTGATGCTTCGGGATGACAAGAAGCTAAAGGAAAAAATGAGCAAAAAGGAGAAGAAGCATGTGCTCGAACTAGTCACCAATGAAGCTCCCATTCCCATGGAAGTGGAGGAAGCCTAGGATAAATCCAAAGAGGTACCTCAGCCTACCTCTCCTACATTGTCAACATGGTCATTCGCACCACAGGTGACTGTTCATCTGGCCAACACAGGGTTAGTTGAGTATATTATGAAGAATGTCACCTTTGGACTAATTCTATAGACTGCACAAGATATGGATTGACTGCATGCTCATAATTTTTTGGTTGGATTAGTTATACCATTGGGAGAGCCACCCAATAAGACTAACTTCATCTATGTTGGGCTGGATTAGCTTCCTACACGACCACCCATGGATGAAGATGACGACGAACCATTCGTAGTGAATGTTCGTTACTTATCCAACCCTAAATATGCCATGCACATTTTTGAGCTATATCATTGGATTGGATATGGCCTTGGTATTTTTGAACAAGGACGTAGGACTCCGCTTGAGCCGTGTTATCAGTTGGAAACTGATAGGTTTGGGATAGTGTTACAGATACAAGGGTAGGATGATTTTCTTGCAGCATCTTTTGGATTTCTTGTACTTTAGTTTGGGTGATGATGTGGATTTCAACCCATATCATCCTAATCCTTCAAGATTTTGGAGGAGTAACCTAATGATATCTATTGTCACCTTTGAGCCACCTGAAGTACATCATGAAGGGCTATTAGAGCAGAGTGAAGTAGAGCAAAACCCTAGAGGAAACCTGGGTAACCAAATTTGTATTACTATCGATGACACTGGTATGCATTTGTAGAGTCTAAATACAAACATGGACACCAAATTAGAAGTTGCTTCTAAGAACATGCATGCAGTATCCATCACTAAAAGTGATGGACCATAGTGTGAATCTGGAGAAGATGATAGTGAGCTATCCTCAAACAATGAATCATGTGAGGATGAAACTGAGTTGGCCTACTTGGGCCCTACAATCTTGTGTCATCTGCTACCCACATAATGTTTGGATGAAGTTGAGGAGTGCTTCATAGTCGAAATCTATTATCAAGACGAGACAGAGCAGGCCTACCTAAGGCCTCATCTCATGGATATCTCGATGTTTGTGGGTAGGTTAGAGAGATCCATGTACAATAAAGATCAGGATTATGGAGTTGAGTTGGCTTATCTAGGTCCTCTCAACTTGCATCATCTATTACCTATGGAATCTATGAACATGAGCGAAGAACCCCTCAATGATGATGATGGCTATCAAGATATAGCCTACATGGGGCCTCATTTAGAGCATTTTACAACTCCCATAGGTAATGGCAAAGGATTGTATTATGATAGTGATGAAGAGGATGAAACAAAGAGAGCCTATTTAGGGCCTCCCTACCTACGTCACCACAATGCACCTTATATAGATGAGGAAATGCAACGAGAGATTAATCTCAACCCTCACCTTAGGGGAATACCACCAAAATTCAATGTGATCTATCACTTGGTGTTTCTCGACCCACCCATGTACATGGAGCTCATTGAGTTGAATGATCCCATATTGTAATCAATGCATAGAGAGGATTCAGTAATTCGTATTTCTCATAGAGAGGACCCATTTGTACCTATGTTGATAGAGCCAAATCTTGGGTATGGGAGCTGCATCGATGATGTAGAGGTTTGTTCATGTGGTCCTGGAGATCAATTCCATTCCATAAACATGTTCTCCATTGATTTGACCACTCCACTCCGCAATCTAGTAGATTCATCCAGACCATTGTATCTCAATGTAGATGCTATCGATTGGGATCACGCTGAATCGCCTGTTGATCCTGAAGATTTCTTACCTAATAAAAAATACTACAACCATTTCATTTCACACTAGGATGTGCATATGATGTCTATCATGCTGAAAAATACTTCCAATGTGGAACCTATCAACCCAGATGATGACATCCATTTGATCCCTATGCCTCATTAGCTTGAGGAGGGATCACACATGTTAGTAGAGGAAACCTTCGACATGGATATCATTCATGATCCCACCAATCCAAAGAAGGTTAAATTTGGAGAGAGTCTCACTCTAGATGAGTGTGCTATCCTCATCCCTCTATTGAAAGAGAGACCTAATATTTTCACTTGGACATATAAAGATATGCCGAGTCTAGATCCAAAATTGGTTACTCATAACCTTTCACTAGATCTATCAAAGAAGCCGATCAAGAAGAAGCTTAGAAATATGCATCCAAAAGTAGCCTTAATGGTGAAATATGAGCTGCAAAAAATGTTGGATGTAGAGTTTGTAATCTCCATCGACTATCCAAAATGGGTATCCAATATGGTGCCCATAGGAAAACCTGATGGAAGAATCCGTATTTGTATGGATTTTAGAGACCTAAATAAGGCAACACCCAAGGATTCATTTTTGTTGCCAAATATTGATGCTCTTGTGGATGCAACTGTAGGTCATGAGATGCTCTCCTTGATGGATGGTTTTTATGGTTACAATCAAATTTAGATTAAACCCGACGACCAGCATAAAACTATGTTTACAATGCCATGGGGGACATTTTGCTATAAAGTTATGTCATTATGCATTAAAAATGCTGGTGCTACATACCAGCAGGCCATGACATATATCTTTCATGATTACATGCATAAAATTCTAGAATATTATATCGATGACTTGTTGGTCAAGTCATTGCTGCGTGAAGAGCATGCAAAGGTCTTGAGAAAGGTCTTCGATCGCCTGATAGAGCATAATGTTAGGTTGAATCCTAAGAAGTGCATATTTGGTGTAACTTCAGGTAAACTCTTGGGATTCATCATTTCTAAATGAGGCATCAAAGTTGACCCAACGAAGGTCAAGGATATCTTAGAGATGCGTCCTCCCTCCAATATTAAGGAATTAAGGAGCCTTTAGGGCAAAGTAGCATCGATAAAGTGATTTATCACCAAACTATCAGATAAATTTCAACCCATGAATCGACTGCTAGATAAGGGGGTCCCATTCAACTAGGACAAGGATTTCCAAACAACTTTTGCTGAAATAAAGAAATACCTGGAGACACCACTAGTACTAGCTCCACCAAGGCCAAATGTGCCTTTTCTGCTATATATATTGGCAACTGACTTTGCATTGGGAACCATGTTAGCCCAAAAGAACGTGCAAGGCAAAGAATAAGCCATATATTATATTAGCCAAACCTTGGTGAGTTATGAGCTAGGATATGCATATGTGGAAAAATTGTGTTTAGCAGTAGTGTTCGCTACCAAGAAATTGTGACACTATATGCTAAGTCATATGACATATGTAATATCAAAACAAAATCCTTTGTATTACATGATGAGTAAGATGTATCATAATACATGTATTGCAAAGTGGATCATGCTACTGACAGAATTTGATTTGGAATTCATAAGCCAAAATTTCATTAAGGGACAAGTCATAGTTGATCAGCTTGCTGAGGCACCACTGTCAAAAAGTATGCCTCTTACCATCGAGCTTCTGTACGATGCAGTCTTCATCATATATGAAGCAACCGAACCCGAAGAACTGGAGAATAATGTTGATATGACTTTTTTCTTTGATGGTTCGAAGTGTGAGCAAGGAGGTGGTGCAAGAATAGTTTTTTTCACACCGAAAGGAGCTCCAATGCCCTTGTCATTTAAATTAGACTTTCCGTGCACCAACAACAATGTTGAGTACGAAGCCCTACTATTGGACCTCCACACAGCCATCGCCATGAACATTAAAATATTAAACATCTTTGGTGACTCCTTTCTCATAGTAAATCAAGTTAAAGGGCTCTTTTAGTTTTGATATCCCGTACTGAAAGCTTATAAATATCTTGTTTCTACAAATTTGGCTAAGTTGGAATGGTAAGACATCGAGGCAATCCCTCATTTTTAAAATAGGTTTTCAAAAACCATGGCATATTTGGGATCCTTAATTCCTTAGAATCCATCTACGCATTTCACTACCATCCATGTCAAGACGCTCTCGCATCCTGCAGCGGAGTGTTCAACCATTGATAATAAAGAATCAGTCAACATGATTAGCGTGGAACCAAAAGCTAAATTGTTCTACAGAGCTGAAGACTTTCTTAAGAAGGTACCCTGGGGGTCATTAACCTCTCAGAGTCATACAAGGAGTGGCACCACCATTCACCACAAGGTTGTTTCTTGATATGCATTTGCAAATGTAGATACGCAGGGGGAGCAAGTCATCTTAGCAGTCAAAGTTGAGGCTTATCAAAGCTGGATGTCATAAATCCAAGACTTCTTAAAAATTGGTATAATCCCATAGGGATTTTCACGTGCCGCAAAATGCACATTCAAGCATAAAGTGACTAAATATGTCTTGCTAGGAGATATTTTATACCGATGAGGCCACGATGGAGTTCTCCTTCATTGTCTAGAGCCCCAAGAGGCATCTTGGGCAATTTCACAAGCTCATGATGGTATGTGTGGTGGCCATTTCAGAGGACATGGCCATCATCAAGTGCATCCTTCGAATGGGTTACTATTGGTCCACTATGGAGAAGGATTGCAATGTGTATGTCAAGAAATACATCAAATGTCAAGATCATGCTAATCTTATGCACTTGCCATCGCAGGCCTTACAGCCCATCCAAGTGGCTTGGCCATTTTATCAGTGGGGATTAGATCTTATAGGCAATATCTCTTCCCCATAATCGGGCCGAAATAAATTTATAATTATGGCCACTGAGTACGTTACTAAATGGGTAGAATCAATACCCTTAACAACGATAATTGGAGCTCACATAGCAGAGTTTATACTCGAGCATATCATATGTCATTTTGGGATTCCATCCAAGATAATTTTAGATAATGGAACACCATTTAAAAATAAAACTGTGAGAGCCTTGACGTCTAAGTATATTGAATTTAGCAAATAGTGCAAAGAACTATTACTGTGCAGTAGAAACTGGTTTTCCTGTGTAAATTCCAGCCAACTACCAATGAATGGCAAGGCATGGAATTCACACATGAAGAGGAATGAAGGCTATTGCAATATGATCCTGAGGACTAATCCACCTGAGAAATGCAGCTGAAATCAATTGAAGAGTACATAGTTGGTCATTCCGAAGATCTTCGGATTGAGAAATACAATCTCTTCGGATTGAGCGAATATCTTCGGATTGAGCCACTTAGCTCCGGATTGAGAACAAAAAGCACTTTTTGACCTGTTGACTGATTTTTGATGGTGGAAAAATGGAAAGAAGGCTGAGGAGGTTAAAGGAAAATATCTCCCATCTAACTTTGCCATCCTTTCCATCCAAAGCCACAATTTATGGAAAAGATCCTCTTCTAGGATAAACCTAGGGAATACTGTAGAATAACAGGAATTGATTTGCAGAGTATATTTTTTGTTGTAATTAGATTTTAGGCATCTATAAAATATAGCTCCCATATAGGTTGAGCTAATAAGAATAATAATAATAGTATAAATAGTAGTAGAGAAAATATAGATAGAGAATAAGTGAGAAAACTGAAACTGTTACAGTTTTGTAACAGGTTTTAGCAACAGATTTGTAATCATGTTCTGAATCAATAAAGTACAAGTTTTTCTATTCATTCTATTATGTTTGAGTGTGAGTAATATTTAGAGAGAGAGGAACTCATACCTTCTTCTAGAAAAGGAGGCTGGCCACTTCCAGACCTAGGAGGAGGACTAACAGACAGGTTTTGTTCTAATTTTGTTGTAGCAGAATAAGTTGTGAAACTTGTCAATTTCATTCTTTTGTAGTAGTTAACATCCATTTCAGTCCTAATAATTTATTTTCTATTCAAGATACTTTTGTGATGTGATTAGCAATAGATCTGATTAGTCTTTTTGCTTTCCAACAACTTTCCAATTTATTGCAATTTCCATTTCTAGCAATTTACAGTTTTCTACAATTTTTCTGCATTATTGTTTTTGTTGTCAACCCCTGCACAGAATATTGACAACCTTCTATTACAGAGTATTGATAGGACTTAATTTTAGTTTTCATTATTGCAAGAGTAAATAGACTTTCATTTTGCAACTATAATTAGGTTTCCAATTCTACAACTGTAACTAGGGTTTTAATTCTGCAATTTAATCAGATTTCATTCTTGCAACTGTAACTAAGGTTTCATTTCTGTAATCAACAATTAGTCTTCATTCTTGCAATTATATTAAAGTTCAATTTATGCAATTTAGAGGTAGAAGAGACCTAAAAACCCCCACACAATCAGTTCCACCAATAAGACTTGCTGCTCCCAATTGACCTTAAATTATAGCCCTGTTCACTCCTTTCGTAGATAGCCTTGTACACTGCCCTAGATTGACAAATTCATTGAGAATTAATGATGTGCTTAATGACAACCCATAATTTTGGTATCATTTTTGGGGAGAGTGTTGTTAGAAGGTGTCAACAGTTCAATAGCTATTAATTAGACTGAGTTGTGAAAATTTAGGGTAAAATCTGAATATAACAGCTGGTTAAGTAACAATTATTGACTTATAATTTATGTCATTAAGGAGTAGGCATGAATGAGTAGGCCTAGGGATGAAGAAGGCAAAATTATCCAAAGATATCCCTGGCTTATTCCATTAAGAAGATCTTCATGCCTAAGGGGTGAATCACCTATGTTTGAACTACCAAAAAAACTAAAACAAAAACCACCAGCTTCATCATCATCAGAATCTCCTGAGCAAGAAAAATTACCAGACTCATTATCAACAGAAGGTTTTGGACCTCTTGAGAAAGAAATTTGGATAGGTTTAACTATTTTTGAAGAACAAGAAATTATGGCAAAAAGAGGCAATCTAGATGGGGATGACCAACATGGTCGTGTCCATAATGAAAATGATCAAGATGATCAAGATGTGCTCCAACCTCCTAGAACATTTGAATATCCTATTCTTCTGAATCCCACATAGAACTCTCCCATGAAAACAATCTCACCTTCAGTGCTTCCAACCTTCTAGGGTGTTGCATCTGAAGATCCTGATCAGTTCCTATTTGAGTTCAAAGTAGTGTGTCAAACCTATGACTATATAAATGATAATCAAAAACTCAAGGTTTTTCCTTCAACACTCAAGGACTCAACATTACGTTGGTTCATGAGCTTACAACCAGATTCCATCCAAACCTGGGATCAAATGGAGACTGTGTTTTTAGACAAGTATCAAGAGTATTGTCGAGTAAGGAATAGGAAAGATGAGTTGTTCAGAATTAAACAAGAAGATGATGAAACATTAGAAGATTACCTTGATAGATTTGTGTTTATTCAAAGAAGGTGTGGACTAGGAGAACCAAAATTGTGCAAAACCATTTTTCTAAGAGGATTACAAGATGAATCCAGAGAGGTATTAGATTTGATGGGAAATGGGGATGTAAGTACTCGTAATATGGATGAGATTGTGGATCTTTGCAGAAATTACTCTCGCACTAGGTAGAAAAGAAAGAAAAAGAGTACAAATGGCATTGATGTGAAGGACCTAATAGAGGAACTTGCAAATTTTAAGACTGATATCTTGGTACAATTAAACATAGCTCTGGGAGAAATGTCTGCTAAAGCAAAAACCATAGAACCTTTAGCAATTTATTGCCCAAGATGCAGGAATAAACATGCCTTACAGGAATGTCCTCTAAACAAAACATCCATTTCAGCCATTTGTAGTATTTGCTCAAAAGGACATTTGATTGACAAATGTCATCTACTACCACAACTAAAAACTATCCTAGAAACTCAAATAGAAGAACTCAATTATGTGGGACCAAGACAAGGGGAAAACTTTCAACAGTATCAAAATACCCCTCGTTTTCCTACAAATTGGGGAAACAACCATGGAAACATGTCTTGGGGACAGTCAGAACCACCCCAACATCCTTGGAATTATTCTCAATGGACAAATTCTCAAGAATGACCATAGATAGGTTGGAATAATCCATCCTAGAATCAAAACCAGAATAACCCATCATGGAATCAAAATAACCCACCATGGACTCAGAATCAAAGTAATCCATCTTGGATGCAAAATCAACAGTAGTGGGGTCAACAATACCAGTCCTATCCAAGGCAACAAAGAAATCAAGGTCAAACTCAGAATTTGTTGCCTGCACCAAATCAAAATTTTCAAGGAAAACCAAATCAACAAATGCAACAGGTGAAACAACCTCAATTACCAGCTCAACCTGTAATAAATCCAAATAACATAAGGAAGGCAACTCCTGCCTATATGGTTGATTCTGAAGGAAATTCAGATATGCAAATTCTGGATTGTAGCAACATACAACTACGTTCAGGGAAAGTTTTACCTGAACCTGTTATAATTGAAGTGAAAGAAGATGAAATTCAAGAACCTATTGAACCAAGCAAAGTCAAACCAACAATGGAAAAAGAAGAAGAAAAAATAGAACCACAGGCAGAACAGTTACCTTCATCAGGGATAATTCCATACCCTGAGAGACTTAACACTACAGCAAAAAATTTTGAATCAGAGTTAGTGAAAGAACTCAAAAAATTAACCATATCACTGCCCTTATTGCAAGCCATTAAGGATATACCTGTGATTAAAAGAACTATCCAAGATTTGTGCAATAGAAGAGCAGGAAGAAAAAAGAAAGCATTTCCTAAAACTGTTCATGTTGAAGGAAAGATAGTTGATCTCTTGTCAGGAAAACTAGTACCTCCAAAGTATAGTGACCCAGGAAGTCCAGTTATCATAGTGATCATAAGCTCAGTACCAATATCAAACGTCTTAGTTGATCTAGGAGCTGCAATAAATATCATGACCAAGGATACAATGGAACAATTACAGCTCAAACATCTCAGCCCCACATTCACAGTTTTAGAAATGGTTGATAGGTCAGTTGCAAAACCTGAAGGTATCATTGAAGATGTCCCTATAGAAGTTTCTTCTTGGGAATACCCTATAGATTTTTTGGTTTTACAGCCAAGAAACTCAGCACATGGCTATCCCATTATCCTAGGAAGACCTTGGCTTGCAACTACAACAGCCTTTATAGACTGTAGATCTGGAAAAATGACAATTTCAAATGGTATTGACCTAAAATAGATTTCTCTATATCCTCCTGCAAGACCTTTAAGCAATTTCATAGGTCAGTTATGGTTTCCTGACTCATCTGAAGAACCAGAAGAGGTTATTTCCACACTAGCCACCTTGGTAGTAAGGGAACACATAGAAGACCTCCATGACACAAAAATTTTAGAAAATGAAATAGTCCTAATGAATGTTCTGCATGAACAAGGGTTAGAAGAGGAAGCAACCAATATCAATCAATTGCTAGTGAGAGAAGAAGGTCAAAGTTCTGAAGAAAGGCCATCTATACCATCACAGGAAACATCTATTTCACTACCACATGGGTGGCACCATCACTTGATCTTCCCTTCTCATTGTTCCATACAGGATATGCTTCCATCAAAAATCAATGAGACAGAAACTTCTTATGTCCTCCCATCTCATCATTGTCCTCTTAATTCCCTAGTCAACAATTGTGAAGAAGTAAATTCAGTCCTTCCAAATACAAAACAAATAGAAGTCCAGCCAAGCAAATTTTTGAACATAAATAGCCAGCTTACTAGGGAAGAGGAAGAAAAATTGATAGTTGTTTTGCAGAAGCATATCCATGCTTTTGCTTGGGATTACAAAGATATGTCAGGGATTCACCCTGATGTATGTACTCATAGAATTTATATTGAAGATGTCAAGCCTGTAAGATAGCCTCAGAGAAGACTGAATCCTGCCTTGAGGGATATTGTGAAAGAAGAAATTGAAAAACTTCTGGAAGTAGGATTCATTTACCCAATTTTTGATAGCCGGTGGGTCTCTCCATTGGTTATAGTGCCTAAGAAAAATGGAAAAATGAGAGTATGTATAGACTATAGAGAACTGAACAAAGTGACATACAAAGATCATTTTCCATTGCCATTCATAGATCAGGTGTTAGATACTCTTGCTGGAAAGAAATATTTTTGTTTTCTTGATGGATTTAGTGGATATAATCAAATTCAGGTTGCACTTGAAGATCAAGAGAAAACAACCTTTACCTGTCCATGGGGAACATTTGCCTATAGGGTCTTACCTTTTGGTTTGTGTAATGCCCCAACAACATTTCAGCGAGCAGTGTTAGCCATATTTTCTGATCTGACTACCAACAATGTTGAAATATACATGGATGATTTCACAGTCTGTGGACAGACTTTTGACTTTACATTGGAACACCTTGATAAAGTTTTAACTCACTATGAAACCTACCAGTTATCCTTAAATCCAGACAAATGTTTTATGATGATGGAGGAAGGAATAGTTCTTGGTCATCACATCTCTCCTCAAGGGATCCAGGTTGATCCAAAGAAGGTGGAAATTATCAAGAACCTTCTCCCTCCTAAAACTCAGACTGATGTCAGAAGCTTCCTAGGACACATTGGTTTTTACCATAGGTTTATTCCTAGCTTTAGCACAATAGGCCATCCCATGTTTGCCCTATTGACTAAAGATTCTGAATTCTCCTGGACTGCAAAGTGTCAGGAATCATTTGAAGCTCTGAAAGAAAAATTAGTAACTCCACCTGTGTTAAGAGGACCTAACTGGACATTACCATTCCACATACAGACTGATGCTTCCAATACTGCAATTGGAGCAGCATTGGGACAAATCGACAATGGTGAACACTATGCTATCTACTACATTAGCAAGAACTTGACAGGAGCTAAAAAAATTATACCACAACTGAGAAAGAATTCTTGGCAGTAATCTATGCCATCAATAAATTCAGGCATTACATCATAGGTTATCAAATATTCATTCACACAGATCACACAACCATTAAATATTTGATGAATAAGCCTATGGTGAGTGCAAGGATTATCCGTTGGTTACTGTTGCTGTAGGAATTTGATATCACAATAATCAATAAACCAGGAAAAGCTAATGTTGTAGCAGATTTTTTGTCCAGGTTGCAGAACACAGAGGAAGGGGAATTAGTGGAGGACACTTTTCCTGATGAAAAATTATTTGCTATATCTGTCCAATCACCTTGGTTTGTAGATATAGCCAACTATTTGGTCACAGGGAAAGTTCCCCCACATTTTACTTCCAAACAAAGAAAACAATTGATCAAACAGAGCTCTTCTTTTGAATGGATTCAAGGTATGCTTTTCAAGAGTAGTCCTGACCATGTGTTACGTAGGTGCATCCGAAAGGATGAGGTATATGATATCCTTAGGGCTTGTCATGATGAACCCTCCGGTGGACACTATTCTGTAAAAAGCACAATTAGGAAAATTTTAGGAACAGGATATTATTGGCCATCTCTTCACAAGGATGTGAAAAAGTACATCGGGCATTGTGATGCATGCCAAAGAATGGGGAAACCCACTCACACAAATGAAATGCCACTACAGCCTCAAGTGGTTTTAGAACCATTTGAGAGGTGGGGGCTTGATTTTGTGGGACCTATTGATCCACCTTCTCAAGGAAAGGTGCATATTCTGGTATGCACTGATTACCTAACAAAGTGGGTAGAGGTGCATGCTTTCAAACATGCTCATGAAGAGAAGGTCACTGATTTCTTGTATAACCAAATTTTTTAGAGATTTGGAGCTCCACGGTCTATCACCACAGACCAAGGACCCCAATTTGCATCTAAAGTTATTGAGGCTTTTACAGAGTTGTATGAAATCAAACATAGGAAATCATCACCTTACCACCCACAAGCAAATGGCCAAGTTGAGGTAACAAACAGAGAATTGGAATGGATCTTGATGAAAATAGTAGTTGTTCATAGGAGAAACTGGCTAGATAAATTACCTGAAGCAGTTTGGGCTTACAATACTACTTGGAAATCCACTACTGGATTCACACCTTATGAACTGGTTTTTGGTAAAAAGCCCCTCCTACCTATTGAATTTGAGCTACTAACATTGCGCACAACATTGGAAATTGGAATTGAATTGTCACAGGCATAGGCGGATAGGATTCTGCAGCTGAATGCATTGGATGAACTTCGGTTGGATGCTCTGCACCAAACTAAAGTAATTCAGGAGTAGAGGAAGTTGTGGCATGATGGCCACCTACAACAGAGAAAATTTTAGCAAGGAGATTGGGCTTTGCTGTTTGATTCTCGCTATGTGGACTTCCCTGGAAAACTAAGGACTAGATGGCTTGGACCGTACCAGATTGAAGAAGTATTTGACAATGAAGCAGCTCGCCTCTCTCCCATTGATGATTCATGGAGAAAGTTGGTAGTGAATGGACATCGTCTTCGAGTGTACCATACACCTCTGACTAAGGAGGAGTTCTTGCAACAACTTGATAGCTTGGATGCACAATAGGTAGAAGAGATTCCCTCTTCCACCACAATTGCCACAGATTGAGCATAATCATGGATTTCAAGAAAACAAAAAAATAAAAAAAAATTAAAAAATCAGAAAACAAAAATATGAATAAATTCTGGTTGTGAATTCCTTCATGGGCATAATCAGAATAAAAAAAAAAAAAAAAAAAAAAGAGAAAAATGAATAACTCAGCAGTGAAAACCTTTTTCTAAGGCACTACTGAGTTGGTATGCATGAAAACCAGTTTTCTGGCATGCATAACCTTGAAAAATTTTGAGTCACCATTGTACAAATTCACCAACTACATTTGTTTTTGAAGTATTGCAGTAAGCCTCAGCAGAGCATCAACAAAAGCAGTCATCTTTCAAAAACTTGCATTAACTTGTTTTAACCAGGTATATGTTTCTTGCACTTTTCTCATTGTAAATATTTGATATATAGTATATGACAATTAACCATTAGTATAAAAGTGTTCATAAGAGTTGGCATAAGCAAAACATGTTTTAAAAGAAGAATGTTGGTTTCTATTGTATCTTCAAAATGACTACTGCATTGTATCTTCGGAATGATTTGCATTGTATCTACAAATGAATTGTATCTTCGGAATGAAGCTTTGTCTTCGGATTAAAAATTGTCTTCGGAATGACAAGTCTAGCCTTGTCTTCGGATTGAAAATTGTCTTCAGAATGACAAGTCCAGCCTTGTCTTCGGATTGAAAATTGTCTTTGGAATGAAAGCTTGAATGAAAGTGCTAGATTGAAAACTGTCTTCAAATGACAAGTCCTGCTTTGTCTTCGGAGTGAACCTTTATCTTCGAAATGAAATTTAATCTTTGGAATGAGCACTTAATGTTATGTTTCCACGTGGCATCCAAGGAGGGAGAAAAGACACGATCAACAAAATTTTTGACTCCATGTGATCATTGACACATGTCAGCTGGTTCACGATGAGATTTGTCTCATCTCGAGGAAGTACGAAATCATGGGGAAAATAACTAATAACGTGCCACCATCGTTCATTGCTGATAACCATGCATGTGGGAAAATCATGCGTAGATCAGATGAGCTAAGGAGATTTGATGGCAAGGACGTCTGTCCAATGATTGATGGACAGGTGTCCAAGTCAAAAATAGGGAAGCGTGCCACTCTTCATTCCAAAGAAGTAATCACTGATGCAACATGATTACAAGAATTTATTTTTGAAGAAGAACAAAACATTGCAAATCCAAAGAGAAAACCTTGTAATTCTGCAGAAACCAGAAACCAGTGACCTAGCGGATGGCTGTAGCAGCAGAGGTGAGCAGTATTTTTAGCATAGCAAGAACAGAAAAATGGGATGAAAGATAAAAATGGAACCAGCAGATACTACCATCCTTCGAGAGATTCTAGAAGTGTTGCAAATTTTTGAAGATGGAGGGTTTATGCCATTTTTAGACAAATTCGATGGAAGCTCTGAAGATTTGGCTACCGAATTTGCCCGCACATTCAGAAACAATAGGGTGCACATCAACGACATGAGAATTAAGGTAACCCCTAAAGTTCTTAGTCAAATTACTGAACTTCCATTAGAGGGTCTTCAAATTTCTAGAACTGGCAAGAATACACTAGCAAACATAGTTAGTCAATTTCTGGAAGAAGATGATAAAGAACCAGAATACTTGATAAATAACAACATGTGTAAGGGTGTAAAGAGGACCAGCTTGCAAAAACCTTGGGATGAAGTAGCCACATGGGTAATCAAGTTTTTAACCTGTGAAGGGCAGTATGTAGTTTTATCAGGGCATCATTTTAAAATTTTGAACCACCTTAGACATGGTAGGCAACAGCCTGAGGTTAGGGTAAATCTTCCCCTATATCTACACCAGGAGCTGCAAAACATGGCAAAATGCTATCAGGAGGGAAAAGGGAGCCCTCGCCACCATGGTCTTATCAAATTGGTCTGCAAGCATCATTTCAGAGGAAACCTAAGAAGCTTTGATAGGTTTTACTCTGCTCTAACTGATGTAGTCTTCAAAAAAGAGGATGAGGAGGAAGAAGACACAGATGTTGTTGCAGAGGAGGAAACAGATGCTACTGTAGAGGAGGAAACAGATGTTGCTATAGATATTGTTGCAAAAGCAACAGAGTACCTTTCCCTAGAACCTTCAACCTCACAAACTAAGAGAGGGTCTAGAACTGGAAAAAGAAAAGGAAAATAGAAGAGGGTCCATTTTTTTGAGAATATTGTTGATCTGACAGAACAGGGGAGTGAAGTTCCTAGCAAAACTAGAGAAGAGACAGAAGTGGAAGTAGAGGAAATTCCACCAGAACCTGATACAATTCCTACAGCCCCTGTTGACACAAGAAAATAGAGTAAGAAGAGAAAGTATACACTAGGAACCAGGAGGTCTACAAGACTCCACCTGAAAGAAACAGAAAAATAGACGATTGAAGAGGAAAACAACCAAGGCAGTCTTGATGTCACAGAAATACAACCAGCCACTGTAAATACCACCTTGGAGGATTTTTTAGAATTTCTTGAATAGTTGGTTGAGGAAGAGTCTGGACAAGACAATTTTGAAATTGATGCAAACTTGGATGCAATCATAGATAACCTTATGGAACCTTCTGAACAGGACCGAACAGTTGAAATAGAAAGTGAGATAATGGTTGAGCAACAAACTGTAGATAATTTGTCTGCATCAGATTCTGAATCAGAAGAAGAGGAGGTGGACATTGCAAGAATAGTTGAGAGCAGCCAAGAGTGTGATTAAAACACAAACCAGATGGGTTGAGGAGAAGGAAAATATCATTGAAAAACATGAAAAAAGAATTGCAGAGTTGCAGCAGGAAGTGGAGGAACTAAAGAGCAGATTGTTACAATTTGAAAAACAGTCAACTACAACAGATAATGAGGAAGAGTTGGCTCAATTACTGCTTGGATTATCTAGGGCAGATAATTCTTCCCCCTTGATAGAGGTATATTTGGATGAAAACACAAGAGCTCATTTTGAAGCAGTGCCCTTCCATTCCGAAGCAACACCTTCTCAATCCGGAGATGCTCCAGAATCGATCAGGAGCCCAAAAAAGAATATCTATGGAGAGTCACAATAGTTATGTCTACAAGAAACACCAGCACAGGAGCATTTTGAACAGAAAAATGTAAATAATCAAGTGCTCCTCTGAATAATATTTCTGTAGAAGTAGGGATACAAGTAGAATTGTTGTCAGATGTCCAACCAATGGAAGTAGCAGAAAAAGGGATACAAGTAGAATTGCTATCAGATGTCCAACCAGTAGAAGTGGCAGAAAAGGGGTACAGGTGGAACTGTTGCCTAAGTTTCAACCTGTAATTAGACCACCCAATACTGTATCCCTGGAGCAGTATAATACAGACATTGCTAACTGGATGATCAAATATGAAAAGCTTGCCACATAGGTTGAGAAATTGAAACTAGTAGGAAAACAGCTGGAGACAAAGGACACAGAAATCAGTGCATTGAATGAAAAAGTAACTGACCTATGTCAAATTGCTAAATTTTTGGTTCAATTCAGAAGACCTACCAGGTTTTACAGTCTCATTCTGAAGGAGAGATATCTGAGATGGCAGGTTATGAGAATTAGCTCAGGTCTCCCCTATAAACTAGAAAAAGCTGAAGAGTTTTTGGAAGCTTACTTCAACAGTCCTACAGAGCAGAAAAACTTGCTATGTGAGTTATTTTTGCACAACTTTTTCATTCCAGAGGATGTAGATTTCCACCCCCATATTTGCATAGGAGATGTGCAATTGAGAGCTTTTATGTCTACCTTACAAAATCAGTTTTACTGGGACCAAGAAAAAAGGTAGAATAAGGAAATTGAATTAAGAGCTGAATTGTTAGTCAGAGCAATTCAGCCAAATCATCCGATTATCACCAGAAAACATTTTCTCATGATGAACAGGGACGATATCAAAAGGATGTATTTGAGAAATTTGAGGGACTGTGTAACTAAATTCCAGAATTTTTGTAATGACAATTTTGTTCCAGCATTATCACATTGCAGAAACAGATGGGCAGAACTTTCCATGTCTTTACAGAAAAGGGAGCCTATCTCCCCCATTAATCTGGAATGGTCCAGAAGAAGAGCAGAAGGGGTGATACAACTTATTGAAATTATGCAACATAACTGGGTAGGTCTCAGATTTAGGCCTCCAACCATCATTACTCTAGTTCCCTACTATTTTGAAGAGGATCCTCAACCAGATGAGCAGTTTGAAGATTGGCTCAGAAACCTTCAGGAGAACAGAGGATACTATATAGGCAAAAAGTTGTTCTACAGATCATGGAACTTGAATATGGATATCTGTGATTCTATAGCCCAACAAAATGCATGAGGACATGCATTAATATAAGTTGGGGGGAAAATGATGAGGCCTGGAAATGCCTCCATCATAGCATGTTTTGAACAACTAAAACTTGCCTAAAACTCTGTGATTTACTTTATATACTAGTTAAGTTGATCTAATATGTTGTGTATTAATTATTTGCATGATTGATGTGTTTGGAATATTATATGCTGATTTTTATAGTTTTTGTGTAGTTTTATGTCACTTTGCCATGACCTGTTACATAAGGGATATGCTTAGGCTGATAGCAACACTTTACTATTCTTATTTTTATGTTTCTCAAGCATTAATTTCTTTGAATTTAGCAAATAGTGCAAAGAACTATTACTGTGCAGTAGAAACTAGTTTTCCTATGTAAATTCCAGCCAACTACCAATGAATGGCAAGGCATGGAATTCACACATGAAGAGGAATGAAGGCTATTGCAATCTGATCCTGAGGACTAATCCACCTGAGAAATGCAGCTAAAATAAATTGAAGAGTACATAGTTGGTCATTCCGAAGATCTTCGGATTGAGAAATACAGTCTCTTCGAATTGAGCGAATATCTTCGGATTGAGCCACTTAGCTCCGGATTGAGAACAAAAAGCACTTTTTGACCTGTTGACTAATTTTTGACGATGGAAAAAGGGAAAGAAGGCTGAGGAGGTTAAAGGAAAATATCTCCCATCTAACTTTGTCGTCCTTGCCATCCAAAGCCACAATTTATGGAAAATATCCTCTTCTAGGATAAACCTAGGGAATACTGCAGAATAACAGGAATTGATTTGCAGAGTATATTTTCTATTGTAATTAGATTTTAGGCATCTATAAAAGATAGCTCCCATCCAGGTTGAGCTAAGAATAATAATAATAATAGTATAAATAGTAGTAGAGAAAATATAGATAGAGAATAAGTGAGAAAACTAAAACTGTTACAGTTCTATAACAGGTTTTAGCAGTAGATTTGTAATCATGTTTTGAATCAATAAAGTACAAGTTTTTCTATTCATTCTATTATGTTTGAGTGTGAGTAATATTTAGAGAGAGAGGAACTCATACCTTCTTCTGGAAAAGGAGGTTGGCCACTTCCAGACCTAGGAGGACTAACATATAGGTTTTGTTCTGATTTTGTTATAGCAGAATAAGCTATGAAACTTGTCAATTTCATTCTTTTGTAGTAGTTAACATCCATTTCAGTCCTAATAATTTATTTTCTATTCAAGATAATTTTGTGATGTGATTAGGAGTAGATCTGATTAGTCTTTTTGCTTTCCAACAACTTTCCAATTTATTGCAATTTCCATTTCTAGCAATTTACAATTTTTTGCAATTTTCCTACATTATTGTTTTTGTTGTCAACCCCTGCACAGAAGATTGACAACCTTCTGTTACAAAGTATTGACAGGACTTAATTTTAGTTTTCATTATTGCAAGAGTAAATAGACTTTCATTTTGCAACTATAATTAGGTTTCAAATTCTGCAATTGTAACTAGGGTTTTAATTATGCAATTTAATCAGATTTCATTCTTGCAACTGTAACTAAGGTTTCATTTCTATAATCAACAATTAGTCTTCATTCTTGCAATTATATTAAAGTTCAATTTATGCAATTTAGAGGTAGAAGAGACCTAAAAACCCCCACACAATCAGTTCCACCAATAAGACTTGCTACTCCCAATTGACCTTAAATTATAGCCATGTTCACTCCTTCTTTCGTAGATAGCCTTGTACACTACCCTGGATTGATAGATTCATTGAGAATTAATGATGTGCTTAATGACAGCCCATTAGTGCCCATCTAGATCAGCCTTAGTGCAATCATCCATCCAGCCAAGGGGCCCCTCTCCCTGCCACTATAGTAGAGACCACCAAGTATCATATGCGGGAGTGGTTCTAGCTCTAGCAACACTCGACTCCTAGAAGTTGTCAGCCTCATCCCCTAGTGGTGTCGACTGAATCCAAGGTAAATGCATCTCTAGTACCAAATGCTTGTAGATAGTGGGCAACTATGGAATATCCTAAACCATCCCAAACTTTCATAATACATGAGAGTAGTACTAATACTCATGAATATTGTCCTTGTATCCAAGTATCCACCTGTCTCTCCTAGCCTGGTGTAGTTGCTCTCCAACCTCATCCCATGCAAGGTAATCCATATATGGATGCCACTCTATGTCATCCACCTGGAGCTGTGCAAATTTGTCGATATAGTAGTCCAAGTACCCTGCATGAGAAATGCTCTAAAATCCCTCCTCCTCATAAGGCCAACAAACCACATAACACTGGCGTACGATAGGAATAAAAGTAATGGTGAGCAGTATATCTATCGACCGCTTGATCCTGATGTGCTACCAGACTAGAGCTGAAGTAGCAGGCTACAACTCATACCAACCTAACTCCTACGAGTAACCTGGTATAATTTCTGGTATAGTTGGCATAGTAGAGTGCTTCCCCAGGCTAGAAGTAGTGGCCACTTTGTGGAGTTCTGTGTGACTCTCATAATTTTGGCTAGAAGGTTCCAAGGGATCCTTGCACCCAAGGAATCTAGAAGAATGATCTATATAACGAGGTGCATGAAGATGGTATCACAAACTGATAAGATGCCCTTCCCCTACCAGTATCTGATGTGGACACCTCCATGATCAATCTGACCCTACGCATCCTCGTTGTGGTCACCAAAAATGGTGTCAAAGACATCCTCCTTGCTCCAAAAAAGAGAGAAAGTGATGGGATTGCCATAGATAGGGATCCTAAAGATCCGGTAGACCTCCTCTAGAGTAATAGTCATTTCACCTATATGTAGGTGAAATATGTTGTTCTGCACATCCCAGAATCAGGCCAATGTAGTCATATTGGCATGATCTACCTTGATAGTGGGCAGATCAAACACATAGCCAAAGCCAACCACACCAAACCATACCCATTCCAGGTCATTAAGCAGATCACGGAGGGTGTGCAGGATATATGGCTCCATGAATCTAGAGGTCAATTTTTGTAGAGAAAAAAGGTATAAGGACAATGATGACTAAGAAAAACTAAAAACAAACAAAAACAAGCTTAAAATATCAAAAAAAAATCTAAAAAAGTTGCTAAAAATTAAAAAAAATAAAAATAAATTGAAATTTTTTTGTATAGGAGTGGAACCACAGATCAAACCTATGGCCTGCATGCGATCAAAATTTTACCATTGGGATTTGAATCTCATCATAGCTAATAGCTACGGTTCCTAATATATCAATTGGGAACCGCATCTAACAGCTATGGTTTATGAACATGACCTTTTTTGGGTCACTTCCTAGCCTGGAAAACTAAAAATTAAATGCCTATACTAGCCTAGACTATTGTGAGGTTCATTACCAATATTTTAATGAGGTTAATTCAACCCATTTCTTAATCTGGTTCATTTTTAACTGGTAAAGAGTGCAAGGATTTGGTTTCAAGTTACCTTACCTGCACCGAGGCCTCTACTAGTAGAGGGTTGCCCAAGGTCTACCATCGGGATGTGTAGAGGTATCAAGTTGTGGTTTCAATAGTGCTTCACATCAAAATTGCTTCCTAACCTCTTAGAGCTCTCTAATTTTTATTTTCTTGCAAGAATAATAAAGAAATTTTCAAATGGAAAAAATATATATATTTTTTCTAATTTTGTCGAACCACTTTTGACAAACATGGTCCTAGAATTAGGGTTTTTCGATCGTAGGCTTGAGCTACGGTTCCCAAATTTGAAATTTCTAATTGTAGCCCATGAGTGCAGTTCATAACTGGCATTACATGCATCAAAATCACATCGTGGAAAGATCTTAAACGATAAATTAATTAATCCTAACGGACTAGAAACTCAATAAGAGCAATCAATTTAACAAATTTGGTGATTTTCAAGCACTAGGATCAATTAAAAATTCAAATTAACAAAAATATCAAAAAATAAAATCCAAATGCACCTTGTATTCAATTATTTACCCTAGACACTTGACGGTTGCAACGACTGATGATCCATGCAATCCGACGAGATGAGTAAATAACCATAAGGACATTTGATGAAAAATTGTCATCATTGATTTGATATGCTTCTTTTAAATCCTGAAGAAGGCCTTCAAGGTGGACCACTCCATGGGAATGAGGAATTTCATGTTATTTCTCCTATGACATATTTTCAAAAAATCATTGAAAAATTGATTCAACACAAATATAATTAGGTATTGTATGATTTTTTATTCCCGAAGAAGGCTATTGCAACCCGACTGCTCCATGGGATAGAAATGGGCAATTACTATTAATAGTTGCAATCATACATTGAACTAAGGCATAGCCAAGTAATTAAAATGGTCAAATATAAGTTTGTGCAAATCATTCATAGTGGTCAAGCGATATCATAACTTTATTTATTATCATTACCCTCATCGACTCGTTGCTTGACGGGGTAGTCATAATATCATAATCATAATCAAAATAAATAGAATATCCCTGAAATTGTAGATCCCTTAATCTTGTCAAAATTGTTTTCATCTTACGAATCATTTTCAATAGCTATCATAAGCTTACCCCTTTGCTTGGGGTAAACAAAACTTATGATAATTGTTTGTTGTTATCCGTGTTTCAGATCTATGGGTCAAAAGATACCTATGGAATGCACCGATGCACCGAATGAGATGAGAAGGGTATAAGCTTTTCAAATTTAAGCCTTTCACCCAGTTAGAAGCAATGATTCTAGGATGCACATCCTTTTGTAAGACCTGGGGCATCTAATATTGATCGAGACTAATGATCATCATGCAACCTTCGACATTATTTTAGAAGGTCTATTTTTTCTCAGCGTTTTTCGATCTCACAACGTATCTCAAAAGGGGCATCTATAGACACCTAAAATATGTCATGTCAAACTTGATTACTCATATGGTACATGCTATAAGACCATATGAAAGATCTTGGATGGGTTCCAATATAGGGCAGTGGTTCTAACCACTCAATTGGGCTCCTTGTCCTAATCATTCTAAACCACATCTGCGACTTGCAGTCTGTGGTCTAGGCCATAGTTGTGACCTATGGTTCATAGTCTAGGTCGTAGCTATGGCCTACGGTCTAAACTAAAGTTTAGTTGGCCTTCATCCAAGACAAATCAGTTGGAATGACCATTTTTTCTAGAAGAAGTTAGTTGAAGGATGGAAGATTCTAGAAGCTTCCAACCAAACTGTCCCAACTACCTATTCTTGATCTTGGCTTCTCCATGAAGCCACCCCTAGCCCTTGGGTAGTCCTATAAGTACCCCTTAGAATTAGGGCAAATAAGGAAGCAAGCATTAGAGATCAAAGCAGCAAAGCCCTATAGAATTATGGACTCACTTGAGCGCATTGAGAAGGAGTGTTGCTGTTATTCAATTGTGAATAAATTAAGCATAATGTAAATTCATGCCATGGATGCCCTGAGGATCTAGAACGCCAAGAAATTCTAATTCGGGTAAACAGAGGGCTTATCAAACAATTCAATCGCCAATCTAGTTAGAGGACACCAAGGCGACCCTTGATCATCAATTTGACAAGGAGGATCAAGCCCAACAACCCTATAATTGGAGGGTAAAGCTACTTCATTGCTCACCATGAATTAAAGCTATGGTGTATAGTGCAGAACACTCATCAAAGCTATGGCTTGTAATAGGTGACAGATATCCTTACTATTTCTATTTTAGTATGTTTAGTTAGGTTAGATTAGTCATTTTAATGGTTTCTTTGGTAGTTTAGAGACTCTAACTGACTTAATTAGGGATTTAGGGATTATAACAAGTTTATTTCATCATAGCAAGTAATATATCATTGGATTATTTTCATGCTATCTTGTTTCATTTCACGCAATTTATCCAATAGATAGATAGCTACACTTTATACTTTCATGTTTCTAATAACCTTTATGAATCTTGCACAAGTTTAATATATTTTATCCATATTCTTGATTTCATAGTTTTTATGGCATATTTATGCATATTTTCCTAAAAGGGCCTCATCATGAGAGGTTGCTTATTTTTTTAATGCTTCTGTGTTGTTTTTTGATCGCAGTAAATAGATTCGAAGGAGATTCAATCATCTAATTCCTTCCTCAACGCGAAGAAGAGGGTCAACTCCACAATAGAGCAGTTTGTAAATATTTAGAAAGCCTTAGTATTGTGCCTACCCTGTTGGGGGCTTTGGAATTATATCAATTGTATAAATATTTTGGTGACCCTAAGACGGGCATGATTGCAACCAAGATTTGCTTCCAATATTAATAAAAGAAATATCCATTTTATTGTTATATGCAATCTTGTTTATTATTTTATGCCTTTATGTTGATTTCGATTTATGTAGTAGATATGTGTATGCATTTTGGATAGGTCAGGTACCATTCCCCATAGGACCCTACGATATCAAGGACCCCCAAGGTGCCTTCTTTAGAAAGTATTTAGCTTTATAGAACCACTTATGGTCTGGTTCTATATGAATCATGTTGACTGATTATTTTTTATCAAAAGCCTCACAATGCATCGCTAATTGTGAGAGCATTTTCACATGAATGGTAGTGAAGTTAGTAGATGGATTCTTAGGGATTAAGGATCCCAAAGATGCCATAGTGTTTGTGAATTTTTTTGATGTGCAAGGGATTTCCTCGATGTCGTACCATTCTAATTGGGCTATATAGGTGTCAACAAGCTCCTTGTAAGATTTTAGGACTGGATCTCTACATTGAAATAGTCCTTTTCACCTGGTTGACTATGAGAAGGGAGTCACCAAAGATGTTTAGCCTTTTGATTTTCATAGTGATGGCTATTTTGAGACCCAAGATTAGGGCCTCATATTCGATGTTGTTATTCATGCAAGGGAAGTCTAGCTTAAAATACAAGGGCATTGGAGCACCTTGCAACATGAAAAACACAATTCCTACACCACCTCCTTGCTCACACTTTGAACCATCGAAGAACAATGTCATGTCAGATTTACTTTCAGGTTCTTCAAGTTTGGGTGCTTTTGATAATGAAAAGACTACATCATCAAGAAGTTCTATGGTGAGAGGCTTACTATTCTGAAGATGCACCTCTTCTAGTTGATCAGCTATGACTTATCCTTTGATGGAATTTTGGCTTATGAATTCCAAGTCAAATTCTATCAATAGCATGATCCAATTTATAGTACGTGTATTATGATATATCTTTATCATCATATACTACAAAGGATTTTTTTTGGATATTACATACGTAGACCCAAAATGGCCACATACTTAGTAAAGTTTTGACTAAGTGATAAGACTATTATTCCGCTCCGAAATCAGGTTGATGGTATAAGTCCACTGGGGAGTTATTCATATTTGAAGGCATGATGATATTCCAGGAAACTCCATTTTGGGTCCGGAATAACGATGGGTTTCAAAATCCACAAAAGTTTCTAAGAAATGGTGACGTCAGCAACAAAGAAGTGCGGATTTGACTCTTGGCGAGTGTCCGATTCTAGAATGTCTTTTTGCTTCCCGCTCCGGAATAACCTTTTTGCTTCCCGCTCTGGATTGACAAAAGTTTCAAAATCCACAAAATTTACAAGGAGATGGTGACGTCAACGGTGAAAAGAGTGCGGATTGGCGATCCGAGAAATGAACAAGGACTCTCTTTTCTGGAATAACGATGGGGCAGAAGGGTGGAATAATCTAAGTGTTTGACTCCGGGCCCGGACTTGCATTATCTCTAAAATCCACAAAAGTCACGAGGAGATGATGATGTCAGCGATGAAAAAGTGTGGATTAACGAAGACAAGGCAAAAGATAAAATATCCCGGATTCAGATTTTGATGTTCTGCTGCTAAATGAAAATGATGTCGGATCTGAGCGGAATGGCTTTCAGCTCACACCGGACTTAATCTAAGTCATCCGATAAGGAGAATCAATGGTGGAGGTTGGCCTATCAAATTTTGACTGTTTAAAAGGTTTTTGCACTAGAATTGTAACATATTAGCTGAAAGATGAAACATCAAATATTTTCAAGAAGATCTAACCAGAAGCGATTACAGATCGACGGTGGCAAGTTGCTCTCAAGAAATATCGATGAAACGCGTGATCTAGAAGGTTCTGAACTATAGTCCTTCTGGTCGATCATCAAGTTGCAGAGATCCCGAACGGCCATGGCGGATGCTCTTCCAGCGGATTTCTTGGAGTTTGGACGAATCAGCTAATGCCAGCTAAACTCTTTGTTGAGCTGTTATAACAAGATTGAATGTATTGTTTCTTGAATATTGTAATATGAAAACTATAAAGAGAGATCGAACCCTCATTTTTAAGGGTCGGCTCTAGCGTGTTTGCTTGTACTACTATAAATATTTTTGAAGGACTGAATGCAAGGAGCAATACATTGATCTTCACCTCAAGGCTACGTTTTTGTGCTGGATGTTAGAGGTTCGGATTTCATAGTTGTATTTCTGTAAATACTTAGATGGTTAGTTTGTGCCAATCATGGATTACTAGCTGTTATGAGTAATTGAAATCTGCTTTGAAGTTTGTTCTTTGTTATTAGAAGGTGCATTTCTATAAAATCTGGGTTTTGGTGAATTTTGCTATTTGGATTATCATTTCCTGGGTATTGAAATTGCTTACTATAACATTTCTCTGTTATGCTTTAATATCTAAAACAAGCTATCTTGGGATAAATGTTGATCTGGATGTATATCTTTAGTATGGTTTTTTGGAAGCTTTTTATGGTGATGCAATGTTGTTAACCTATCCGTCCACTGATATCTACATCTCTCTAACCTTACCCTTTTCTTACCCTAAACTCCAAACCCTAATTGAGCATAATTGTGTCAACAATCTGCTAAGTTGACAAGGAACCAACCTACTCTAGAGGTTGGATCTGAAACCCTTGTTTTGGTCCATCCAATGTTGAGTGTTGAGCTATAGCTATCGGGTGCAAGCCTAAATAGAAAGTAGGAAGATAGACAACCATAGTATCAAGTAAAACTTGGTGCAATTCAGTGCCCAATAGTTTTTGGCATGCCCGATGGGACCGTTCACAAGGAACATGAAACCCATCTAAAGAGTTATTGTTATCTCTACCCAAAGGAATCAAGATTTGGTGAATTGTCTTGACCTTGTTAGCGAAGAAAATAAAGTTCACCTGGCGACTCCCTGGTCAGAAGACCCTAAAAAAGTATTGTAGACCAGTGCCCTTTCATGTATACCAGGTCTTTCAAGAGGAACAACCCTGATTATTTCTTTCATTGTGAGTTACCCCTTAGAGGGTCTACTGTTATCAAAAGTTTGGATCAAGATTTTGTTGAAGAAGAAGAGCTTCTAGAAGAAAACCCAGTAGTTCCCCCAAGAAGACCTATAGCCAGAAACATGGCACACAATGTGGCCCCAAATCAGCCACTACAGAAGTACCCTAACTGGGACTCAACTGGGCCCCTTAGATTAGCCCAAATGGATGCCATTCTACAAGTTGTATCTAAGGCAACACCCACATATGATGGATTTGGAAAAATAGCTTATGAGCACTACCAAGATATCTTGAATCTGGCAGCAATCCATAATATAAAAGAGGAAAATATTATTGTCAGAATTCTAGCCCTATCATTTCATGGAAAGATATTACACTGGTTTAGAACTCTGGAAGATAATTCTATCACTTCATGGTAGTCATTGGCTGAGCCATTCATAGAAGAGTTTAATGAATCTGTTGATCCCTTTTCTCTGTTGAATCAGTTTACAACCATGCAAAAAACATAGCAAGAAACTATCTCAGACTTTAATTTGAGATTTAGCAGAACATGGAAGAGAATTCCCCCTGAAGCTAGACCAACTACTTGTTTGGCTTATATGTATTACATTCATGCCCTAGGATCAGAGCTAGGTCTATAGACGCAACAATCTAGAATTGAAACCTTCCCCCAAGTCTATAATGTCATTGTCCATGCTGAAAATATCCTGATCAATGTAGGAAGAATTCTCGCCAAGACTGTGTTGCCCTACAACTCAAAAAATAGTGGTAGCCATGAACAATCTACAAAAGCCTCACACATGGATCCTCCTTCTGTACCATCTTCATTCCCTAAGATGAATCTGATTCCTGGATCTAAAGTTGTGTCCTCCACACCTTCTTTCCCCCCTCTTCCTTCCCAACCTTCTCAAGAATTATCTGCTATCCTGGACATACAAAATACCATGAAAACTCTGAGTAATAGAATGAATTCAATGGAGAAGAGAGATCAGGAAAGGTCACAATAGAGGAGATTTCCATATGTGAACAAAGATCAAAGGCTCGGTCCTAGCAATAGTACCGGGGTTAGGGTGAATGCAGCATATGAGGATCCTGAATGTTCTATAGATTCCACTCTTGCAAATATCTGGTGTTTAGTATGCAATGACCCCCATGACTCACAGTCTTGTGTGATGTATCAACACCATGTTCAACAAGCCATGGATCAAGCTAAAAGAAATCATAAGGGAAGAGTTAATATGTTATGGCACCCTGATCAGATCATGGTTGGAAAAGAGTTGGAGGAAGAAGGCCCAATTGTTGTTATGATGAGGTCCAAAAACAAAGCTTTACAAGTAGACCCTCAGAAAATGGGACAGTTCTAGGTCCCTTCTCAAAAGAAGGTTGATTTCCCCCCTCATAATAGTGACACTTTTCCCATTCCCCGAGCTAAGGGAAGGGAGAAAACTGATAATTTCCCTAAGATTCTAGAAAGAGTAATGGAAGGAGATAGAATGAAATCCAAGAGTGAAGAACAAGAAAGACTCAGGTTCCCCTCTGTTACTAAAAGATAAAGGTTAGAGGTAACCCAACAATACAAAAGGATGTATGGTGAGCCTGACAGAGGACTGGAAAGACTATCCCTAACCAAGTCTGAGTATAACATTGTGGAAGAGATGAAAAATATTCCATCAAAAGCTAGCCTGTATGATACCCTTTTCATTCCGGGTCAGATTGACTTGCTTAAAGCTTCCCTCAGTAAAATCCCCCAGAATAGACCAACTACCACCATCCTCAGTATCCCATCAGAAAAGAAAGAAATGACACCTATTGTTCTAAAGAACAAACCTCCCCCTTTTTATATATCCTTAAGAATGGAGGGATGGGTAGTCCAGAATTGCATGATTGATTCAGGAGCATCAACCACAGTTATGCCTAAAGTAGTCTGTGAAGAGATGGGTATGGAATATACCCGGTCTTGTCTTGGAGTGTTGCAATTAGATGGGACACCTGTAAAGATAGTTGGGGTTATTAAAGATGTACTGATGAGGTTGCACAGAGCCCCTGAGGTGACAATAGTACAAGAAATAGTGGTGGTGGATTTAGAACCCTATTTTGGATTATGTCTCTCAAGAGAATTTATTGCAAATCTTGGAGGATGTATGTATATGGATTATTCTAGCATGGTAATACCTTTCAAGGGAAAGAGGATAAGGATAACTCCTGAGAAGCCAATTGCTTATCATATTGAGAAAATTGAAGAAGACATGTGCAACCTTAATCCTGTGGAAGAATTTGAGCTAGTACAAAATATTGAGGAACTAGACATTGAAGATGAGTTGCCTTTCAAAGAGGATTACAGTCAATTCAGAACTGGTATGGGTACATACAACATCACAAATGAATTGGAAAAGAAACTCCCTACTATTTCTAATCAATCCCTAAGAAATAATGAAACATGGGTTATGCACTTTGATGGTGCTAAATGCAAAAATGGTGCAGGGGCTGGTGTAGTTCTGCAATCACAGTCCGAAGGGATGAAGAATTTTTCTTATAGACTGACATGGTCATGCACCAATAATGCTATAGAATATGAGGCTTTGTGCCTTGGGTTAATACAAGCTGAGAGCATGGGCATCAAGATTTTGAACATATATGGTGATTCTGAGCTGATAGTACATCAGGTAAGGAATAGGTGTAGCAGTAAACACCATTACTTAAAGGCTTACAGGAATAGAGTATGGGACCTAATGGATTCATTTGATGCCCTGAACCTGAATTTTGTGCCTAGAGAAGAGAATCATCTAGCAGATGCATTGGCAACTAAGGGAGCTAATTTCAATCCTCCTATAGATTTTGGAACTAAGAAGACCAAGGGGATTAAAATGGTTTTCAGACCTACAGTGCCGGATAAGCAAATATTCTGGCAGGTTTTCGAGAGTGATGAACAGATTCTAGACTTTATGATAAAAGAAGCATGCTTCACAACTGTCCAAGAAGAAGACTTGGAGGAGATAGATCAACAAGACTTTATCCAGCTGAGAAACAATCACATCCCAAAGGGGTTGGTTACCCTTGAAATTTTATTCGATAATGAAGATAGAAAGAAAGTGGGAGCTATGAAGGTTGGTGAGAAGATCTATAAAGAGATAGAAGTCAGAATCGAAAAGAAGTTAAATATTGGGGTCCAATGTTCTCCTGAGGAAGCAGAAGATATTAAAGCTTTATGTCTAAAATACCAAGATACTGTAGCTTGGTCATATGAGGACCTTAAGGTTTATGACAAAAGGATTATCCAACATACTATTGAGTTAGAGCCTGATGCTAAACCATTTCAACAAAAATAGAGGCCTGTCAATCCAAGGATAGAAGTCATTATGAGAGAAGAACTTTTGAAGCTGCTAAAGGCCAAGATAATATATCCGATAAAACACTCCACTTGGGTAGCTAATTTGGTACCCGTAAGAAAGAAGAATGGGGACATACGCCTATGTGTAGATTTTAGGAATCTGAATCAAGCTTCCCTCAAGGATCACTATCCCCTCCCTCAGATTGATCAGATTCTACAAGTAGTAGTTGGAGCAGAGAGGTTCTCACTATTAGATGGTTATTCTAGGTATAACCAAATTTGGGTAAAAGATCAAGATCAATACAAGACAACATTTACTACAAAGTGGGGAACATTTGCCTATCAGAGGATGCCTTTTGGGTTATCTAATGCAGGAGCTACATTTCAGAGGGCCATGGATTATGCCTTTGGTACACTTATAAACAAGGTTATTCTGATTTACCTAGATGACATGACTGTGTTTTCTCATGATAAAAATGATCATCTATATCATTTAGAACAAGTTTTTCAAAAATGCAGAGAATTTGGTATTTCTCTAAATCCTAAGAAGTCATTCTTTGTGGTACATGAGGGAAAACTGCTAGGACATGTGGTCTCAAAAGAAGGTATGGCCATAGAACCGGATAGGATTAAAGCAATCCTAGCTATTCCTTTGCCTACTAATCAAAATATGTTGCAGTCTTTCTTAGGCCAGATCAATTTTGTCAGAAAGTTCATTTCTGATTTTGCATAGAAGGTGAGGCCTATATCTGAACTACTCAAGAAGAAGGCAGAATTCAAGTGGACTGAGGTTAGGAAGCAAGCTTTTGAAATCATCAAGCAATCCATTTCTACAGCCCCAGTTTTGATAAATCCTGATTTTAGCAAATATTTTATTCTATATGCTTATGGAGCTGAACAAAGTTATGCTTCAGTACTCACTCAAAGGGATGATCAAGGGGATGAACACCCTATATTATTTTGGAGTCAAAATTTGCATGACTATCAAGTAAAATATAATTTTATTGAAAAACAAGTGTTTGTTGTGATGAAGTCACTTAAGAAGTTCAGACAATATCTGGTACAAAGCAAAACTCTGGTGTATGTGGTTCATCCGGATGTAAGGAGTTTTATTTTATAGGGTGACCTAGGTGATAAAAGAGCTGGTTGGATTACCAAGATCCAAGAATATGATGTAGAGATACATCCCACTAAGTTGGTGAGAGGTAGAGCCTTGTGCCAAGGATTGATAGATACTTCAGCTTTGGTCGGGATGATAGCTTGTCAGGTAATAGAAGAAGATCAAGTAGAGATTGTTCACACTCCGGATTCTGATTGGATCGAATAGATGACCCGGTATTTTCAAACTGGTGTATGCCCACCTGATCTGAGTTCTTCTCAAAGAAGGAGGTATAGACTTCATGCCCTAAAATATGCATTACTACCAGAAGGGTTATTCAAAATAAACTTGGATGGGGTTCTCCTAAAATGTTTGAGGGAAGACCAACAAAAGAGAGTCCTAGAAGAATTTCATGGAGGACAATCCGGTGGTCATGGCTCAGGCAGAGTTACAGCTTTGAAGATAATAAGAGCAGGCTATTATTGGCCTACTATCTTCAAGGATGCTTTCAAAGTTACTCAGGTTTGTGACAAATGTCAGAGGTATGTTGGAAGAACTAGAAATGTTGCATCTCCTCTAAAGCCTATTCAAGTTGAGGAGCCTTTTCAACAATGGGGATTAGATTTCATAGGAGTTATAAATCCTAACTCTTCTATAGAACATAAGTTCATCTTGACAGCTACTGATTATCTAACCAGATGGGTAGAGGCTATCCCTACAAAAAGGGTAGATCAAGATGTTGTGATCAACTTTATGGAGAGTTTAATTTCTAGATTTGGAATCCCAGAGGCTTTGGTGAGTGATAATGGTCCTACTTTTATAGGGGCCAAGTATATTGAGTTTGCTAGCAAGTATGGCATCACTCTCAAAAATACTTCAAATTATTACCCTCAAGGTAATGGACTTGCAGAGTCTACTAACAAGAATCTGTTGAGGATTTTGAGAAAGTCCCTAGAAGGCAACAAGAGGAGTTGGCATCTATTGCTTGACCATGCTCTATGGGCGGACAGGATTACCATTAAGAAGTCTATAAAAAATTCCCCTTATGCGCTGGTATATGGAAAAGAAGCAGTATTGTCGATTCACCTAGAAATTCTAGCACTAAAGCTGGTCAGTTCAGAAGAGGAAGAATTGGAGGGAGATCCAGTGAAAACTAGATTGACACACTTGCTGCAACTGGAAGAAAGCAGAACTCAAGCATATGATCATTTTTAGAAGCATTCATCAGACATTAAAGCATGGTTTGATAAAAGGGCTAGGTTCATAAAACTTCAAGTTGGAGACTCAGTTCTCAGGTGGAATGTGGATAGAGCAAAGTCGGGCAAGCATGAAAATTTTGATTCCTTCTGGGATGGTCCTTTTGAAATAGTGGAAGCTAAAGAATCTAATGTATTTCAGCTCAAGGATCCGGAGGGGAACATTCAACCAATTTCGGTGAATGGTTTCCACCTCAAGCTTTACTATATGTAAGTTGTGATTTCATTGTAACATATGTACATAAAAATTTCCCTTCCTTTCTGCACTTTGTACTTGTTTTCTTTTTGCACTTTGTAAATTGGTTCTTTTCAAAAAGGGTTCTAAAAAAAAAAGAAAAAAAATTGTTTCAAAAAATGACTAAGTGTTGAGAAGGGCGTGCTAAGGTTCCATTCCGCATATGGTACCACCTAAAGTTCTTCGAAATGACGTTCCACCTTCGAATCCGCATGATTAGATCCGGATGGACGATTTCACAAGATGATCCATCAGAAGGAAGATGAGAAGGGTACTAATCCAGAAATCTCTCAAAGCTTGGAATAAGCTAGAGCGAAATCAATTCAAAACCAAACGACAAGTTTTAGGTTGACACGTGGAGGCTAAAGATTGCTCGTGCATTCAATTCTAACAAACTCATGCATGGACTGAAGAGTAAGTTTAAGCAATGTGATGAGCTGGCAACGCAAATTCAAATTCAACCAATAAAAAGAGAGGATGCCACTTTTTGAGCCACCAAAGAAATAATGGAAAGGATAGTGAAGTGTGCCAATGAGATATCGTGCAGAACTACATTTATGGTGGATGATGCATGTGTTCTAGACAATAAAAGTGACAAAGCCTTGCATGGGATTCATTTTGCAACCATGAGATTATAGAAAATCTTTAACAGTGTTCTGAAGTTCTCGTTGCTTACTCTAGTGCATAGAATCTTGGCGTTATAGGATGGCTCCTAAGAAATCCCCCATAGAGGTTGTAGAAGATGTTCCAGAGTTTGAGACTATGAATGAAAGTACATCTGTACCTTACTTGGATAAATCCAAAGTAGTAGCAGATATGGAAATGACTATCATTGAAAGGATGAGATTAAGAAGGAGCATTAATGATAGGTACAAAAATAATGTTACTCTATTAGTAGAAGGTAGATGCTCCATTCTATCTTATTTGTCCTTTTATATTTGTGATTTCGTTCACCCTTGTCCCAAATTGATAGCTGCTATAGTAAAATACTATGACCCACTGGCCAAAGCTGTCAAAACCCGTGAGGGTGAGACCCTCTTTAACATCACGACTACTTTCTACCATAAGATTTTTGCTTTAGGGTTGGACACCCCAGTAGCACCTAAACCTTTCAATATTGGTGAGCAAACTGGGTTTTATTCCACAAAGAAGCGGGCGAATGATGGTGAGGCATTTAGAAATTGGGTCTATAAATAGCTGGACAAAGAGCCCCAGGAAGAGTTTTCGGAGGTCCCCATTTCTATTAAGGAGTTTGAAAACTCAGTTCTATTCTCTATGTTGGCCTGCATGGAGGGTTTGGACTCTGATGAAAAGGTCCATGGTTGGCAAATCGCCACTGCATATTGCATCTCCAATGAAAGAATGTATGAGAAGGAGGCGGTGAAGAGGGGAATAAGGGTAATTTATTTTTATTGGCCAGCTTTTCTCACCCAAAGAATTCATGAACAGTTAGCAAGTATGAAGAGGGGCACTGACACTCCTAGTTTTAGACATTGTTTGAATTTGGTGTGGATGTTTTATGCTACTGTAAAGGATAGAATGCCCTGGATTCTAGTAAAATATAAGGATGATCAAGGAGAACTCATGTCGGTTTATTATTGGATAAGCCATTTGAGGAGCAGTGAGTCTTATTATAGATTTAATTTGGAATTTTTAGGATCGACCCTTAAGATAATGTATGATAATTTCCCCAGATTACCACCTCTGGCCAAGAGGATTCTGAGAACTAAGAATGTAGAAGAAGGGGACTGGTATCTGTTGACTAAAGGCACAATCATTAGATTATATGGTTTTATGGGTAAACCTTTTCTTTTACCTCACTTTGTCATAGAGAGACTCTTTGCTTTAGAATATTTGAGATAGGCGGAGTACATTGACTCAAATTATGGTTCAGGAAGAAAGAGGAAATCTTTGCTTTCTCACCGCACCTTAAGTGATATTACTATTACTAAAAGGGGAAAGTCAGTAAATTGACCAATACCTAGATAGGTTAGGTCTATTTTATATTTTAGAGATGGAGTTATGATCCAGATGGTATTTTTACTATAAGAAATAAAATTCTAAATGGAGCCAAGGCCTACAAGTTTGAGAGGAGGCCTAGGGTTAATTTTGAACAAGGAAGGAACAATGATGAGACTACTTTGTTGGAGTGGAATGTCTCCAAGATGAGTCAATTACCTCCATGGTTGGATTTTTATGAGCATATTAAGGACTTTGATCCGACTATAAGACCGATCATCGATTATGAAGAAATGATTGATAAGATCAAAGAAAAAACTACAAAGAAGACCAAGCCCCCTTCCAAGTCGAAATCTACAAAGAAAAGGGAAGTACCACCAAAAAAGGAGGTTAAAAGAGTTAGAGGAGGAATATTATAAAGGGCCTTGGGAAGATGCCAAGATAATGGATTGGTGGTGTATGAGAATTGATATTGGGAAATCTAAAACAAAGTTTGGGATGCCAATTGATAAAGAATTTTCAAAAAAATATGATGAAAATGTTGATACCTGGAGGTTAAAATATGTAAGACACATTGTATTAACAGGTGATTTTGAACCTTTCTAGCCTCCTCCAGATCTAGAGGACTCTGTAAAAGCCTCTAGATAGTAGAAAATTTTAATCCTACTATTGAGCAAGTGGAGATATTTCCTAAGGGGGCTAGGATGATGAGCAAAATGAAAGTTTCTAAAGGAAAAGTTGTTAGTACCCCTATTATTCAAGAAAAATCTAGGCCTTCGCAGTTGGCTCTAGGAAGGTACCTTAAAGATAAAGTAGTTAATCAGAAGGAGAAGGATGAGATTTATGGGTTTAGGCCACTTTCTTTTACTCCTATGACGTCAACAAAACCATAATCCATTACTAAACAACCTTTACCTTTTGAGGAGGTACAAGGAGGTTTATCAGAGGAAAATTCTAAAAATGAGATGGAAGCTTTTAGATTAGTTTGAAAAAGGACTAAGAGGTCACCGGAGAGAGAAGAAATAGATCTTTCCAAAAGGCAGAAGATGAGTATGGAAGAAAATGTTGCTGAAGTAGCTACTTTTCTTATAGAGGGGTTAGTTGACCAAGAACAACAACTTGAAATAACTTGAAATATAAGCTGAGCAAGAACACCCTACGTCTATAGGTGAAGGTATGATTTCTAATCCCTCTTCTCCTTCCCATATTCATGAATTCCCAAAAGGATTTCCCTCCCTTTTTGGTCAAGAAGATCTATCAAATTTGCCTCCTTCACCCCACAGTTCTCCTCTCAACTCATCAGTATCTATGGAGGTGCTAGTCAGTTCTGTTGTTTCACAACCTTCATCGAATCCACCTTCCACTTTTGAGGCATCCACTATTATGGTATCCCCATCTCCCTCATTACCACCATCAGTGGGACACTATGTTCCAAATACATCCATCCCTTCTACAGTCAGTTTTGTCCCTGCTTCGCTAAATCTACCTGTATCAACTGCAACAATAGTCACAGAATCTACCATTGTGATAGAGACTGTTGTTAGTATGTCTTCACCCCCACCAACAAGTAGTCAATCTACCTTCATGTTTTTAATGCCATTGTCTCCTTTGGTTGTTGATGCTTCAAAGTCCATTGTTGTATCTCAAGAGCAAGCTGCCACACAGAGTATAAATGATTATTGGGCAGAAAATCTCACCAAGCCTTCCAGTCAGATGGCTATGACCAGGAAGAGCATGTATGTCAATCCTATCACTAGGCAGAGAATTTCAAGGTCTTTGATCCCGTAGGTGAGCAAGCCTAAAAATGAGATGACTGCTAAGGATTATAAAGCAGAAGAAATTATAGAAGATATTGACAAGCTTCCTGCTGAAGATGAATTGGGGATGGCTAAGGCTCACTTAGACACCTTTTATGTAAAAGCTGATATAGAAAAATATAAGGTAGATAAGCTGAAGCAACAAGTTGAAAAGTTGAAGAAGAGCATCAATGATCAAAAGGAAGTGGAGAAAGCTCTGAGGAAAGAAGCTAAGGGTTGGCAAGAAAGGTTCCAGAAGGCTAATGAGTTGAAAGATCAGTTAGAAGAACAAAAGAAGTTGAATGAAGATCAAGCAAAAGAAATTCAAGATTTGAAGCATCAACTTCAGATTGAGAAAGCCAAGTTCTCAGGTTTTGACAAAGATAATTTGAAAAATATCAAGGAGTTGCTTTTTGAAGTTCAAGAGAAATGTTCGGACCTTCAACTCATAATTGATTACCTAGAAGATGCCAGCCAACTACTATCTGCCATTCAGAAGGACCTAGATCAAATCACTGGAGAGTTACAGCCTATGGTAATTCTGGTGGAACGAATATATAGGTTGGTTGGTAGCAGGCTTAGTGATGTTGCTAAACCAATTCCTAATAAAGAATGGAATCTAGCCAGGGTAACCTCCAAGATAGTGATAAAAAAGCATAGGGTAGTCCAAAGAGCCTGGCTATTATTTGATCGGATAGACAGGGGGTTAAAGAAATTGTTGAGATAAATGAGGAAATGATTCAGGTCGGTTTCAAGGGACTTTGGAAGGAGGACCACAACTTGTTATCTATAGAAGAGGTTCAACAAAACATAAAGTATAGCTTACAATATGAAGCTGAAATCGATTCATTAGAAGAACCACTATCGCAAGAACAAGCTGCTAAGCTGATTATGGGCTACACTAGATTAAGAGATCTTATGGAGGATCTGGTGACTAGAGGGAATGCTTTTGATTATGAAGATGTTGGGAAGTTGCAATATGTTTATAAGTAGCTCAAAGAGACTTCCAATCCCTCTGAGGAAGCCTGGAAGGAAGCTCTTCAGTCTCTAGAAGTGATGGTTCAATTATTTGGAGACACATATGGTAAGAATGATCAGGGAGTACAGTCTCTAGAAGAAGATAGAAGAAGAAGCAGTGGAAGAATAGGAATAAGACTGAGCAGTTATAGGCCCAGGAGGGGGTCATGCTTAAAATAATTTTATATTGGTTTGTATATATATCATAAGTTTTGTATTTCTAAGTCATACTTTTTTTTTTGTTACTCTAACAACTGTCAGAAATAAGCCATAAAGGCATGAAGCCTTCAGAACATCAATTTTTGTATGGGGTATGCTTTGGGATGAATCTTTATGAAGGAGAGTGTTGTATATTAATTTGATGAGATTTAATAATACTGAGGTTATGAAGATAGTCTCTGATTGAATCAATGAGTTCTATGATGTTCTTGGTATGGTTTCGATGTGACCCTCTACCCTCTAGACAGAATTTAGGTTTTTAGAGGGTAGGGTTTGCATGGAAATCATTCTTTAAAACATAATTTCAAGGATAAGTATTGTTTTGACTCCATAGCCCAATGGATAAGACTCTGGATTCGAATGGATTTACGAGAAAATCCACCCGGGAGGTGCCAAAATGTAGACCCAAAATGGCCACATACTTAGTAAAATTTTGACTAAGTGATAAGACTGTTATTCCGCTCTAGAATCAGGTTGATGGTATAAGTCCACTGGGGAGTTATTCATCTTTGAAGGCATGATAATATTCCAAGAAACTCCATTTTGGGTTCAGAATAATGATGGGTTTTGAATCCACAAAATTTTTTAAGAGATGGTGACGTCAACAATAAAAAGTGCGGATTTGGCTCTTGTCGAGTGTCCGATTTTGGAATGTCTTTTTGCTTCCCGCTTTGGAAGAGCCTTTTTGCTTTCTGCTCTGGATTGACAAAAGTTTCAAAATCCATAAAAGTTACAAGGATATGGTGACGTCAGCTTGAAAAGAGTGCGGATTGG
Organism: Wollemia nobilis; assembly: GCA_028583015.1. Classification (NCBI taxonomy): domain Eukaryota; kingdom Viridiplantae; phylum Streptophyta; class Pinopsida; order Araucariales; family Araucariaceae; genus Wollemia; species Wollemia nobilis. The sequence goes on along the minus strand of JAQPPZ010000676.1, from coordinate 5,178,778 downwards.
TGATCTAGGAAATGAATAAGGATTCTCTTTTCGAAATAAAGATGGGGTAAAGGGCGGAATAATTTAAGTGTTTGACTCTGGGCCCGGACTTGCATTATCTCTAAAATCCATAAAAGTTACGAGGAGATGATGATGTCAGTGATGAAAAAGTGTGGATTAATGAAGATGAGGTAGAAGATAAAGATCATTTTGGATTGGATGTTACGTTGCTAAATAAAAGATGTTGATGTGAATGAGAGATGGCTTTCAACTTATATCAGATTTAATCTAAGTCATCCGATAAAGGAGAATCAATGGTGGAGGTTGGCCTGTCAAATTTTGACTATTTAAAAGGTTTTTGCATTGAACTATGATAGATTAACTAGAATATGAAATGTCAAGATTTTCCAAGAAGATCTAACCAGATGCGGTTGTAGATCGACGGTGGCAAGTTGCTCTCAAGAAAGATTTGCAAAAGCGCATGATCTAGAAGGTTCTAAACTATAGTCCTTCTGGTCGATCATCAAGTTGTAGAGATCTCGAATGGCCATGGTGGATGCTCTTCCAGTGGATTTCCCAGAGTTTGGACGAATCAGCTAATGCCAGCTAAACTCTTTGTTGAGTTGTTATAACAAGATTGAATGTATTGTTTCTTGAATATTGTAATATGAAAACTATAAAGAGAGATCGAACCCTCATTTTTAAGGGTTGGCTCTAGCGTGTTTGCCTGTACTACTATAAATATTTTTGAAGGACTGAATGCAAGGAGCAATACATTGATCTTCACCTCAAAGTTGCGTTTCTGTGTTGGATGTTAGAGGTTCGGATTTCATAGTTGTATTTTTGTAAATACTTAGATGGTTAGTTTGTGCCAATCATGGATTACTAGCTGTTATGAGTAATTGAAATCTGCTTTGAAGTTTGTTCTTTGTTATTAGAAGGTGCATTTCTATAAAATATGGGTTTTGGTGAATTTTGCTATTTGGATTATCATTTCCTGGGTATTGAAATTGCTTACTGTAACATTTCTCTGTTATGCTTTAATATCTGAAACAAGCTATCTTGGGATAAATGTTGATCTGGATGTATATCTTTAGTATGGTTTTTTGGAAGCTTTTTATGGTGATGCAATGTTGTTAACCTATCCATCCACTGATATCTACATCTCTCTAACCTTACCCTTTTCTTACCCTAAACTCCAAACCCTAATTGAGCATAATTGTGTCAACAATCTGCTAAGTTGACAAGGAACCAGCCTACTCTGGAGGTTGGATCTGAAACCCTTGTTTTGGTCCATCCAATGTTGAGTGTTGAGCTGCAGCTATCGGGTGCAAGCCTAAATAGAAAGTAGGAAGATAGACAACCACAGTATCAAGTAAAACTTGGTGCAATTCAGTGCCCAACACATACATTGTATGGCTCAGCATGTAGTGGCATAATTTCTTAGTTGCAAAGACCAGTGCTAAGCACAATTTTTTTGCATATGCATATCCTATATTGTAGCTCACAAAGGTGCAGATGATGTAATATATCACTTGTTCTTTATATTGCATGTTCTTTTGAGACAACATGGTGCCCAAAGAAAAATCAATAGTGGACATATATAGCAAGAATGATACGTCTAGCCTTGGTGGAGCTAGGACTGGTGACGTTACAAGGTACTTCTTGATTTCAACAAAGGCTTTCTGGCATTATTTATCCTAATGGAATAGGACTCCCTTGTGTAGTAGTTGATTCATGGGTCAACATTTGTCCAATAGTCATGCAATGAATCGCTTTATAGACACTACTTTGCCCTGTAAGCTTCTCAGATCTTTGATTTTAGTGGGCGGAGCCATTTCTAGGATAGCCTTTACCTTTGCTGGGTCTACTTTGATGCCTCATTTAGAAATGAAGAATCCCAAGATTTTTCCAAAAGTTACACCAAAGATGCAATTTTTGGGATTCAACCTGACGTTGTGCTCAATAATGTGATTGAAGACCTTTGTGAGGATCTTGGCATGATCTTCACGTAGTAATGACTTGGCTAGTAAGTCATCGATATAGTATTCTAAGATCTTATGCATGTAGTCATATAAAATGTATGTCATAGCCCACTGATATGTGGCACAAACATTTTTAATACCAAATGGCATTAATTTGTAGCAAAATGTTAAAATGGTAAAACAAGGGCCAATATAAAGGAAATTATTTTGGCCAATCAAAATCCAATCAATCCAATCTGATCAATTCATCCAATCAAGTAAATCAAGTGGTTAAGAGCCAGCCAATAATGGCTCAATGATAACCCATGCAACAACAACCATGATAAATTGAATATCATGTGGTTCCCTTAACTACTTAATCAAGTAAAAACATAGTGTCATATTTGGATAACCGACCACAGTGATAATCTGTTCAATAACCCCATCACTATACCCCATTGGCTGAATCTTATACCTCCATTTTTCGTAGGTTATATGACACAAATTAACTTCCCTTATCTGAGTTCAGAACTGATGATCCCGCTAAATGTGGTAAACACTATAGGGATCATTTTTTTATCCTTATCATAGATAGAATGGGCATGACATTAATAACTACCATCAATTCAAATATAGAATACAAAACCTTGTTGAGTTAGGAGCTATCAAACTTGAAAGTACTCTAGCTCAACAAAATAAAAATTTTAGGATCTTTCAAACACCACTTCCTCATCATGAGGAAGCACAACCAACAATAAGAGAGTAAAATACCAAGATTCCTCCTAATCAGGTTAATCATGTTCAAAATTTTCAAGGTTTTATGGGTGCTATTCATGTAGTAACCCGAGGTCAACAACAACGCTCCAATAAAAAAAATGCTCAATAGCAGTCTAGTCATCCACCCATACCTTCACAGGCAAGTGTGTCTCAACCTGCCACATCATCATATCCTATCCTATTGTATGCCAATATTTCCCAACCAATCTATATTTTGGCTCATCCATATCAACCCATTTATCCTTCCAATTGTCCATCTAGGCCAATCATCTCATCGAGTAGTCGGTTAAATTATAAGCATAAAAATGGTTTCAGCCAAACTATCTATATACAAGCTAATCCAATAATCTCCTCCACATCATGAAGCATTAATGGATATTCTAAAATCCATTGAACTTGAATCTCAAGATGCTAATGCATTTAAATTTTTCGTGGAAAATATTAAAACATGTATGGAATCGTCCATTACTTTTTATGATTTTGAAATCAAACCAATATCATCAGAATCAGTGGATCTTCCATTACATATCATGGCTAAAATTGATAGGAAGCCTTTTAGAAGAGTTTTAATTGATACTGACTCCTCCATAAACATCATCACAACATCCACCCTTTATCATCTCAAGCTTCTACTAGACTGCATTACCAAATCCTCATTCACCTTGAACATTTAACGATGCTCTCTGCTACACAGTTGACACTATAATTTTACCCATTAAAGTGGAGGTCAAAACATTGCATACTATATCCCACATCTTGGAAGGGTCCATGGCATACAATGTACTATTTGTATGACCTTGGATGAAGGAAATGAGATGTGTTCCATTTATATTACATCAATGCTTGAAATACATACATGAGAGACAAGTACATTGTATACCAGTGAATATTGAACCATTTAAGTATTAAAAATTTATCTCAAACCCCTATGATTCCATGTTACCTTCCACTCATCTATTCCTCACTTCATCAACCACTTCATCATCCATCCCATCCATATCATCATCTAAAGCCCCTATTCTTGAGGAGCTCCCAATCACCAATGTTCATGAAACCTCCATTTCCATACCCCCATATTCATCACATTTGAATACATGCACATGTGGTCAAACTCAATCAACATCAACCACATCCACATCATCAATATACTCCACCACTCCTTCCACATTATAGCCAAATTCATCTTCATCCACATCAGCCAATGTCTCATAAGTCAAAATTATAGATTGTGATATACCATAAGCCAAACATGAGTCAGTTCCATCCACAACCAATACATCCACATCATCCCAAGTTGAGGTCCACCTCATTAATCCTACTATTGGTGAATATGTGGTCCAAGATATTACACTCACATCGCTCAACATTCAAAGTGCTAGGGACTATGGTCACCCACATGACCCACCCTTATCTACAGGAGTGATATATAACATGGGTTTGGTGCCTAATATAATTAATTTTGTGTATGGAGGACTTGATTTATCATCCAATCTAGTTACCTTAGATGAACCCAAATCACACACACTGGCCAATATACAACATATGTCAAGTTTTACATCCCAGTATTTCCACATTTTTAATTGGTAAGGACATGTTCTAGGATGACATGAACAAAGAGTGCATGATATTATCAATGTCTCATATTTATAAATGCATGACCGTTCAAGTTTAGGTTATCATCCACTTTCATCCACCTCTTCTATTGAACAAGCTTTTCAAAAATTAAATTTAAATGTAGAAGAAGATATCCATCACACAAATGACTCTGAAGATGAAGTCCATGAAGAATTTGACCTCATGTCAACTATCTATGATGAATCTAAAGAGGAATCAGACCTCATCATTTCACACACTAAACAGGATGAGTTTTACCTCAGAATATTCCCATCCATCAGCCCACATTTCTCTTGCTTCTTCCACAAGAACGATCCGACCCAATCGGTGAACCACCACCTCCATTCCATTAATCCATCTCATCGGCCATTTTTGTAATATATGTACATAAAAATAAATTTCAAAAATAAAAAACAAAATAAAAATTAAAAAATAAAACATTTTACATGTACATTGCATTTATTTGTGTTGCTTGTTGTTGTCTAGGTTTACCAGAGTTCTAGCATTGGTTCTAGCCAATAGAACCCATCCATTCGCCTTCGCCACCCATCCATTTTTATTTAAGTCAACATGAATCTTGTTGCCTTATTCACCCCACTCCATAATCCATATGATTTGGAAAAGCTAATTTCTATTGACATGAGTCTTATTGATATGGACCAAATTTCCTCACCACCATCCTTTTCCAATTTTGTCCTATATGAGAAATTATTAAGAGCTTCAGCAAACTACATTCCTCCATCACCTCCATCTTCACCTTCACCTTCAAATCCTAAGGTTTTCCAGGTAGACATAGATGAGGATAATTTAGAAGATTTTGATGACCTCATAGATGATATTCATCTAATCCCAAATCTCCATCAACTTGAGGAAGGTTCTCATATGGCTATTGAAGATACTATCGATGTGAACCTTAGTTCAGACATCAAAAATCCCCAAATTTTCAAGCTTGGAAAAATCTTATCCAAAGATTAAAAAAATCAATTAATTTCTTTCCTCAAGAGGAAGAAGGGAATTTTTGCATGGTCCTACAAAGACATTTCCTGGTCTTGAATCTAATTTGGTTGTCCACAATCTCACCTTAAACTCTGATGCTAAGCCGATCAAATAAAAACTTAGAAGGATTCATCCTACCATTTTCCTCTTGGTCAAATAAGAGTTTCAAAAGCTATTATATATGGATTTCATTGTCCCCATTTACTATCCTAAGTGTCTCTCAAACATAGTTCTCATTCACAAAACGTGTCCTAAGGATGATTTTCCTCTTCCAAACATCGATACTCTTGTCAACACCTATTCTAGCCATGAAATGCTTTCTCTCATGGACATTTTTTAGGATACAACCAAATTCGAATAAATCTTACTGACCAATATAAAATAGCATTCACTACACATTGGGGACTTTTTTTTACAAGGTGATGCCCTTTGGCCTTAAAAATATAGGTGCTACTTATCAACATGCCATTACATACATATTACATGATTACATGCATAATATCATTAAATATTATGTAGATGATCTCTTGGTAAAATCCAAAACTCAACAAGAGCACATTGGTGTATTAGAGAAAGTCTTTGATTGACTTCTAGAGCATAATGTAAGGTTGAACACCAAGAAATGTGTCTTTGGTGTTACCTCTGGAGAACTACTAGGATTCATTGTCTTAAAAATAGGTATTGAGGTGGACTCAAACAAATTCAAGGTCATAATGGAGATTCCTCCCCCAAAAAAATTGAAGGAATTACATAGTTTACAAGGAAATATTCAATCAATTCATCGTTTCATTGCATAACTTTCTGACTAATGTAGGCCATTAAATCACCTGCTACAAAAGAGGGTGCCATTTTCATGGATAGATGAATGTTAAAAAACCTTTTATAATATTAAGCAATACCTATCTTCTCCACCAGTCTTAGGTCCTCCTCATTTGGGGGTCCCCTTTCATCTATATGTTTTAGCAACATACTTTGCATTAGGGACAATGCTTGCACAAAAGAATAAAAACAATCGAGAGAAAGATGTCTACTACATGAGTTGAACATTGGTAAGCTATGAAACCAAATATGCTTACGTGGAAAAATTGTGCTTAGCAATGGTTTTTACCACTAATAAACTCAAATATTACATGCTTTGTCACACCACATATGTCATAGCTATATTAAATCCTTTGCATTATATGATATCTCACACTTACAATAACACTCACACCACTAAATGGATAATGCTTCTCGCTGAATTTGATCTTGAGTTTATAAGTCAAAAATCCAATAAAGGTCAGGTTATAGCTGATCAACTTGTGGAAGCTCCACTACCTAGTGATCATCCTTTGATTATTGATTTGATAGATTATTCGGTATTCATTGTCACTAAATAAGAAGATGTCATTATAGAGGAATATGTCAATATCACACTATTATTTTATGGTTCTAAGTGCAAAAAAGGTCAAGGTTCTAGAGTCGTGTTTCATACACCCTAGGGGGTGCCTATCCCTTTATCATCCAAACTAGACTTCCAATGCACAAACAACAATATAGAGTATGAAGTCTTAATATTAGGTCTTAAACCAACTATAGCTATGGGAATTAAGTGTATTAAGATATTTAGTGATTCTCAACTTGTCAAATAGGTAATAGGAAAATACCAATGCAAAAATCCTACCATTAAGATTTACCATGAAGTAGCAATGAAATTGCTCTCTAATTTTGATTGGTATGAAATTGATAGTTTATCACATTTGACTAATATATTTGAATATGCGATCGCTTATTTTGGATCATTGATTTTAATGGATACCTTAAGAGAGATACAACCCCTCATCATTACAACGCTATCTAAATTTACAATTATTCATGCTAAATCTAAGGATGAAAAGGATGTTTACTTTATCCATTTGGAGTCATGTGATCTTTGGTCAAATCAAATAATATCCTTTCTCAATTTTGGAAAACCCTCATTAGATATGTCATGGACTTCTAAATGCACTTTCAAGAAAAAATCAACTTGTTTTACTCTCTTGGAGGACGTGTTGTATAGATGTGGTTATGATGGAATACTTCTTCATTCTCTTGAGTCTACTGAGGCACAAAGAGCCATATATAATTCTCATGATGGTAATTATGGTGATCATTTTAGTGGAATTTCTATTGCAAATTATATTCTAAGCATGGGTTATTATTGGTCCACAATGGAACGAGATTGTTGCACATTTGTTAAACATTGTAAGAAATGTCAAGAACATGCTAATTTAAATCATGTACCATCATAAGAATTATAGCCTATTCAAAGCCTTTGGCCATTTTCATAATGGGGTCTAGATTTAATTGGAAAAATATCACCTTCTTCCTTGGGACAACATACATTCATCATCATAGCCACAAAATACTTCACAAAGTGGATCAAGGTAATTCCTCTAACCAGTACGATAGGACCTAATATTGTGGAGTTTATACTTCATCATATCATTTGTCATTTTGGTATTCCCTCTAAAATAATTTTTGATAATGACAAGCCTATCAAGAACAAGGATGTTTGATCACTTTGCGAGATATATAACATCCAACATGGTTTCTCAACTCCTTATTACCCACAAGAAAATGGATAAGTTGAGGCTACTTATAAGACCTTAATTGTTATTCTTAAGAAACTTATTAAAGAAAATCATAGAGATTGGCATACACAAATTTCCTTGGCATTATAAGCTTATCAAACAAGCATTCATAGGCGTACTAGGGCAACTCCATTTTCATTGGTCTATGGAGATGAAGTAATCATACCTCTTGAGCTTGAGATCCCCTCATTACAAATTTCGTTGTAGGAATTCATACATGATGATACTTCTAGACAAGCATGTCTTTACCAACTCACACTTCTTGATGAAAGGTGAGTCAATACTTTAGATCATTTATGAGTATATCAAGACTACCTTAAACGTTCTTATAATGTTAAAGTTCATCTATGTGAATTCCAAGTAGGAGATCCTGTCCTTAAAGAGAATAAAAAAAACACCAATGCATTACCTTATCTTCATGATAAATTTATGGCTAATTGGTTAGGTCTGAAATGATCAAAATTTGACATTTGCTCTAACAACAAGTAATAACACAAGTCATTCATAAATATAATGCTTTATTCGTTATCAATTTTGTATAGGTTACAAATATGGAGAGTTTCCACTTTTATTTTCATGAATAAATAATATAGGCCTGATGCCTCCTTCTGATGTCCCTTAGTGTAGGTGGGCTTCTTTGTATGCGGGCCACTACTGGGTTGCTATTTTTTGGTGTTCTTCTCATTCAAATTTGTTGAATGACCTGAAAGAAACTTGCAAGAAAGGGTCAATACATTGGGGGGCTTGCCTTAGTCATGTCCCATATTTATAAAGATGAAATGACTATAAAACCATAACAAAAACTAAAATAAAATATGCAGAAGGTAATAATATGCTAAAATAGAGCTTACCTCCCAAATTTGGGGTGATTTGGGGCTTGTAGACCCAATTCGCGACCCGAGTCACTAATTGAGGCCGAATTCCTAGGGTGGGTTGTGAATTGAGCTGTGATGCTCCTCTGGTAAAATAATTTCAGTAGATCAGTCCTAAGGTAGCTGGGGTAACTCTGTATGCTATCGAAATCTATTTTTGTGCATCAGGAATGGACTATTTACTATTGGCTTTCGATTTCTACAGAGTAACTATACTTTGTTGAATATGGGAATCAGACTTAATTAGGGGTTTGGGACCCATTATTTATAGGCAAATGAAAGGTGCAGGGGGGGAGTTAGATAGACTAAACCTAGGTTTTATTCTAAATAGGGTTAGGTTAAGAAATACTATGTGGCAACATCACATTCTTTATGAGAAATATCTCATCCTCACACGTGTGAGGATGTATTAGGGCTAATCCTAATTAGGAGGTGTTTAAGCCAATTTAAACATGATTAAAGAAATATCTCAACAAACCCTAATCTCACATGTGGGAGTATTTGATTAAGGCTAATCAATATTAAAGGTTTTTTAATTAAATTTACACTAAAAAGTGACTTAAGTGAAGTCAACATTAAATTAGAATTTGATAATTGACTTATTAATTAATTTGGTCAACTAATACCCCGTGGGGGCCTTAATTGTGTGTGAATAGATCGTCAAATGATATTTTTATGTACCAGATGTAATTTGGAAGGCTTATGAGATTTTAGGACCTGAAAGCCAATGAGGTAGTATATGGGAGTCTACACGATGTTATAATAATCTATGGTGATCTATGCATGACTATGCATGACTACAACCATCTACGTATGACTACGCATGACTACAACAATCTATGCATGTTTAGGATGATCTACAATAGTCTACGCTGGTCTACGATAGCCTAGGGATACCTAGGATGGCCTATGTAAACCTACAAGTGTCTAGAAGGATCTACAAGTACGTACGTATAGCAGTGTGCGACTTTTGGGTGTCTACATTTATCCCTTTTTGTACTATACTATGTAGAACACAGTTTAATACAAAAATATGAAGGGTTTGTGCAGAAGGAAAAGGGATAGAAGGGGAATGGAATCCAATCAAAGGGTATGTAGTCGCTCGAAGCGTGACCATACAAATCAATCGGGTATCCAAGGAAAAGAAGAGAAAGAATGGAATCTAATCGAAGGTATGTAGCCGCTCGAAGCATGACCATACAACATCAACTTGATGTCCATATGGGAAGAAGAGAGGAAGGAAAGAAGGAAAAGAGGAAAGAGATAAAAACAATGCTAGTAAGGGAAAATGAATGATTATGAATGCAATGATGTGATTTTTCTGAGTCTATATGACATTTACGATGCCATACTAGTTGCTTGAGAATGACAACTTTTGACTGCTTTGCTTTTGTGACCAGATGAGCGTGGTCCAAAAGTATGATTAGGACAAAAGCCTAACTAAATATTTGTTGTTGATTGATTGATGAGAACATGGCGACAAGTGTCAAACTATTTGATTTAGTTTAACATTTGGATCGTCAACTCGTGACCATATCAGCATGGTCACGAAGTCCATTTCCAAATGTTGCGCTAGGATTGATCAAACGTATCATCCATTGTGTACTCGACGTACATGAATGCTAGATTGACTTCTCCATGGTGACACGTAACTCTCCTGATGTAACCCATGTCTATTTGGGATTGATATTATAATCGTATGATAATATTCAGCAAAAAATTTTGTAGACAAATGCGCTAACCGTGCTTTTGGATTTTTGATGTTGTGGTTGCATGCAAAGCTAACTTTGGATATGAATACCCCCTCAAACGAGGAATCAACAATGAGGTGAATGGAATGTGGTGATTTGATGATGCAACAATTGATAAATATATCAATGCATGATGAATATGATTGCTAGTAAGAAGAGAAAAGAATGGGATCTAATCAAAGGTATGTAGTCGCTCGAAGCGTGACCATACAACATTGATTGGATAGCCAAGAAGGAGAAGGGAAAATAATGGGATCTAATCAAAGGTATGTAGCCGCTCAAAGCGTGACCATACAACATTGATGGATAGCCAAGAATGAGAAGGGAAAATAATGGTATCTAATCAAAGGTATGTAGCCGCTCGAAGCATGACCATACAACATTGACTTGGATGCCCACGGGGGAGAAGAGAAGAAGGAAATAAGAAGAAGAGGAAAGAAATAAAAAGCAATGCCGGTAAAATGAAATGGATGATTGCGGATGCAATGTTGTGATTTTGCTGAGTCCATATGACATTTACGATGCCATACTAGTTGCTTGAGAATGACAACGTTTGACTGCTTTGCTTTTGCGACCAGATCAACATGGTCCAAAAGTATGAATAGGAAAAGTTTATCAGTAAAATGAAATGTGTGTTTGCAAATGGTGTCAAAAGGCAAGTTTTTGGAGGCTCCTAGGGTTTTAGAGGGCATTTCCCTACTTTCCTAGGGTTTTGGAGATGTTTTGAGGTATTCTGTCTCAATTCACAACCTAGGTAGTCGCGAATCGAGGTTTAAAGCATATTTAAGCCCAAATTTGCATGGGGGAGCTCATTTGAACGACGCGCAACTTTGGAAAGCGGTTTGGGAGAGAATTTGATAGCACGAAAGGAGTGCATTGATTATTGTGAGAGTGATAATGATGAAAGGATGCAGATCAGTGGCATCAGGCACAGGAATCCACCGATAAGTGATCGTCTGCCTTGTTTTATTTGTTTTTTATTTTTTTGGGAAAATGTGAATGAGGGGGGGGAGGTTTTCATCCCGATTTAAAAAAATTGTAACTTTTAAGTAAAATTTGAATACATAGTGATAAACGGGCCAAATGGGTACCCAAAAGTGCGGTCGGTTTTTCAATTGGGTTTGTTTTGTTGCCAATTTGACCGGGTAATGGGTAGAGTAGGTGTGAAGTTTTACTGTCAGTTTTTGAGGTAACGGTGTACTGACATTGATATGTTTTTGCACTTTGTCTGCTAAAGTAGGAAATGGGTATTCCATTATGCGACTATTTTATTTTTTCGTTTGATGTGATTTCGGAATTTGATGTTTTAGGTGTAATGTGTCAAACCTAGGGCATTAGATCTGCCATGTTAGGCATAAGATTTTGGAAAACCAATGAAACTTTCACCACAGGAGGGAAAAATGGGTGTCCAAAAATTTTGGTTGTTTTGGTAGCTGACTTCATTTGACATGCCTTTGATTTGCGTGCCATGGTGTAGATAGTATTAAATTGAAAATGAGCTATAGGGAGCCCGATGTAGACTGTACTCGATGTCCGTTTGAACTTCCACCACTAAATGGGCAAATGGGTATCTAAAAATATGACTATTATTTTTAGATTGTGTGCCTAGATGTGTGTTTGGTTTTGGTGTTTTTAGGACAGATTTGATTGTTAGATCTGTGTTGATTGGTGCTTTGTTTTTGAATTTTGTCGACACATTTACCATTAAGTGGGCAAATGGGTATCCAAAAATGTGATTTGTTTTTGTATGTCATATTAATTGATCAAGTTTTGGATTGCGTGCCATAGTAGTTGTATAGTTGAGTTTGTTATTGGTTGTTGGGCGACCAATGTGTATTGTTTGTCGTATGTGCTTGGAATTTTGCCATGAAATGACAAAATGGGTATCCAAATATGTGACTGTGTTGTTGATGTGTTTTTTCATTTTGTTTGTACATTAATTTGTCTCGGGATGTGTGCCAAATTAAATGTTTTCAATTTGTAAATTTTGCATGATGAAGTTGAATTTGATTGATTTGTTATGTGGGTTACTGATGCATGTTGTGTTATGTGTTGAACAGGTGAAGGCGCTTGAGCCCCGTCATCGGGTAAGGAATTTTAAGAAGGGTTTTGTGAGGCTTATGAAGACTAAGGAGGAGCTGCAATGGTTGGATGACATACACTTCCATGGTGTGTGGGAGTGTAAGAGCATCTACACTAGTATGGCATATGTGTCTACCTTATGTGAGCGGTGGGATGCAGGCCGAAACACATTTAATTTTCCTATGGGGGAAATGACTATGACGTTGGAAGATGTTTATCATATTTATCGACTACCAATTAAGGGTGTTCCTATGAGGGCAGTTGAATATGGGAGGAAGGATATGGTTTTGGAGAGATTCTTTGGGGCTAGATGATGAGAGATCAATATTTCTAAGATGGATTATGAGTGGTTGTGGCTATAGAAGAAGATCTTGGATAGGCAGTGTGTGGCGATGATAATGATCTCTACATATGCCCTTCCTGATAGTTCTGGGGTGTTGTTTACTTGGAACATGTTGGATATAGTTAGTGATCTAGTGGAGCACAAGGTTGTGTTTGCATGGGCGCCTGTTAATGCCTTGCCTTTCTAGTTGCATGATGTGGTTCGGGGTAGGCGGATAGGATTGAGTGTGATTCCCTTGCTACAGGTATGGGTATGGGAGCACATAGCCATTGAGAGGCCCTCTTTGTTACCTCACCCTGTACATGTGGAGGGTAAGGAGTATCCTTATGCCTTGAGGTGGAGTACAGAGGCTGAGCAGGGTATGAAGAGGCCTCATGAGGGTGACCCAATTTTATGGAGGATTAAGTTTGGGGAGCTAATGTCAAATGACATAAAGTGGAGACCATGGTTGGGTAGTGTGATTTGGAATGAGGACAATGAGCATTCGTAGGCCATACGATGGGGTAGATGGTTGGTGGAGAGATATACTCGAGAGACTGAGTACTTTCAATTTGATCGAGTAAAGCGCTAGTTCGATTTGTGATAGGATGTTCCAAGGACTCATGTTATTTATTTTAGGTGATAGGGGGATAGAGGAGAGTGCCCTATTAGACCACCTCAATTTGGGGATATGGACCCTCTTATAGATATCTCAGATGTAGGAGATGTAGGTATGACACCATAGTTTGATGCATGGTGGAGGGGGGTGGGGGTGGGGGGATCATAGGAGGGGGAGAGGAGGGGGGGGTGAGGAGGAGGTTACTCTATTATCGTGTTGTGGTATAAATGGATTGTAGAATAGTGTTATGATTGTATTTCTAATGTGACATGATGTGATATCAAATGTGATTTTGTAATGAATGTATGTAGAGTAAGTGCGATGCTATGACTCGATTTTGAAATGCATATGGGATGAATGCAATAAATGTAATTTGATATGAAATGCATGTAGGATGAATGCATAACTATAATGTGTATCAAATGTATATGACATAGATGCATGTATGCATGTATGGACTTACTGAAATGCGCCAAGGAAGCACTTGTATCATGGCATTTACCTGTATGGATGCGATCCATTCCATGATTTCAGGGATTGTGGATAATGTAAGGCATGTGTAATGGTTTTGACTAACATAGTTATGACAATCAAATCTCAAACCCTTAGCTATACAAGTTTTGTGGCAACTTATAACATGATCGGGCTGGTTCAAAGTCTATCTTGGACCTATGTGTGTGAATGTGTAAGGTTCATTTATCCATTTTGAGGGAGGTAGGATTAACCCATTGTAGATGCTACCGGACTAGCTAGCTCATCCATCCACAATAGTGATTTCTACAAAAGCGAGATGCTAATGTAAGAGATGTGTTGTCACCTATAAGATTATTCCACTGGTAGGTAGGTTTTTGGAATTATCCCATAGTGTTATGTTGAACCTAAGGACCAAAGGCGATAAGCATAACATGTGTGATATCAAGAGGTATTTCCTTTTGTTTTTTGCCCCTGTTCTAGTGTTAACCTATCTGATTGTGGTAGTGCTCTTTTCATTTCATTTTTTTTTGTATGGGTGATGAAGTTTGTTTTCTACCCAGTTATTTAATTTTTCTTATGCTTGATCCCTTTTTTTATCCCTAGGTCGTATGTTGACCATGCAGGTGATAGGATGAGTAGGGGATACCGTTCGCTAGATGGTGATATCTACTCAAGATGTCCTCTTTCCTAGGCTCAAAATTGTTAATGTGTAACCTATTGTGAGCGATTCATGAGAGAGGTTGAACCAACCTAAAAGACCATAAGAAGAATGTACAAGACTCAGTAGCTATGGGTGACACTTGATTGCCTAAACTACAGAGTAGTCAAAATTAAACATGACACCTATGTATACCCTGATCCTGAAAAGGGGGAATGGACATCCAGGTGGTGATGCTAACAAGTGCATGTATTATTCCTACTGAGGCGCATTTTGGGGAAGAATGTACAAACATGAATTAAAATTTTAACTATAAATCATATGAATATGTGCAATGAATGTAACTGTAAGTGATGCAAGTGGATGAATGTGATATTTACAAGAAGAAAGTTATGTTGTGTAGAAGGAGAATTTTAGAAGAACCTATTTACAGATGAGTAAAGTGTGTAATGATGATAAAAAGTGTGATGCTATGATCATGGTTGCCCCAACATGTGGGGTGTGTGTGTAGTAGATGTATAAGTTGTGAGTTGTATAAGTGTATGTAATAGTCACCAAGAAGAAGGAAGATGTGAGAGTGGAATGTACAAGTGGAAGAAGTGAGAAGAAATAGGCTTTGGTGACCAATCAAGATAAGGGGATCACCAACAATCAACAATGATAGAAGAGAAGAAATGAATCAATATATGTAAGAAGTAGAAGAATGAGATAGAAGAAGATGAGTAACTAACACTACTATCGGGTGAAATGGCATAGATCTAGGTAGGAGGGGATGGTGAAGTGATGACATGGCTAGAATTATGGCTGGAGCCATAGTTGGAAATATTATGAATATAGCGGGTGGGCATTGTTAGGGTACTATAGGGTGGTAAAGTCTTGGGAGTGGTGTGGTGCGGAGGACTAACAAGTTGGCTAAATGGAAAAGAATGCTCTGGTGATGGGGTACGCTCATCATGCAACATGTTGTGCACCAAGGTTTTGAATGATCTGCACTCTTTGATATCATGACTTGGTTGGCGATGGTAGATGCAAAATTGATTCTCATTGTAATTGCATGGTTTAGGATGTGAGGTGTTAGTAGGTCGAATCTCAGGTAGGTCAATAAGACCTTGGTGCATGAGATGATGGAACATTTTGGAAAGGGGTATATGTGGAATAGGTATAGGATAGACGTATGGCTCTACTGGAGGTGAGTGAGGTCTAGGTGAAAGATGATCTGGTAATGGAGGCATGGGTCTAGGTTTCGACATGGGTCGAGTCTAGGGTCGGGGAAGGGATCTACATGGTGGTGAGGATGGACGGGTCATGGGAGACTATCATGGGTGAACGTGGCAATGGTAGTGGCTCATCTACAACTCTAGAGCTTTGATATGGGAGATGAGATGTTGTATCTCGTGGTGTGGTGGTGATGGTATTGGGGAAGGGGGTGATCGAGATTCCAAGGTGAATGGAATGGCTCGATGCATGGTAGAAAAAGGATAAGGCTGTGATGAGGAAGCAATAGAGTGAAATGACTATGGTGATTGTAAAATTGGCTGGGGTGGTAAGCCTCACAGTGGTGAAGGTGGTGTCTTGAGGATCGGTGGCATAGGTGATGGCCCTGGGCGGTGATGCGAATGAGAAGGAGGGATGTTTGCATGACCATCTTGAGTAGCTTGGGCTGCATGGGCTTGCAAAGCCTGGGCGTAGGTAGACTCACCATTGGGAAGGGGAGCGGGTAGAAATGTAGGGTGAGGTTGATGAGGTGTGTATTCCCTATTAGGTGGGTGGTAGGATCCTATGGGATGTTGTGGATGACTTGGAGGTGAATAGTGATGTCTGAGATCATCATACGGATGGGAGGATGATCCCTGTGCTTGCGGTTGGGTGGATTCCTCTTTATCATCGAAAGAGGACATGGAGATCTGGCTGTCGCTAGAGTGTGGTGAATAGGATGAACCTCATTGGCGAGGGGAATGGTGTCGAGGTGAAGTGTGGTGACCTAAATGGGATGAATGTGAGGAGCACCTGGTATGAAGGTCAGCTGGTGGTCGGGAGAGATCGGATTGATGTAAGGTTTTGTTGTGGCTATGATGGTCCTACATGGTGGTAGGTGAGGCCACTGTAGAGCTCTCCTACTGATGATGTGAGTCCTGCAAAAGGAAAAATAGATACCCCGAGCATAAAAATGGTAGAAAGGTGAAATGTACATGTATAGAGAAATAATAAAGTAGAAATAATAGATTCATATGGTGATGTGCTTGGTGATTTATTTCTAACACTATGTGACACTCGTGATGGTGACTGTGTTTATGAATCATGCATTGAAAGCATGAAGGTGCAAGATGTTGATGGGTTCAGGATCATTAAGGCCTTCAAGATTTTCCAGATGATATGCTCCTGAACCGTATTTGTGTGTGATAATAAATGGACCCAACCAGTTTGGGGTGAATTTATCATGTTGCTGGTGAGGTTGACTTGTGATTTGTTGGTTCTCCTTGAGAACCAAGTCGCCAATCTGGTATTCATGTTGATGTACCTTACTATTGTAGGCATGATGAAGGTGATCTTGATATACTCGTGTGTGCTCGATGGCATGGATGCGACGTTCATCGAGGAGTGTTAGTTGATCTAGATGAGCTTGGCGAGCAGTGTCATCGTCAATGAAATATTTCATGGATATCCGTAAAGAGGGTATCTCCAGCTCAAGGGGCATGATAGCTTCTACCCCATAGACAAGTGAAAAATGTGTTGCCCTAGTAGGAGTATGAATGCTCGTACGATATGCCCACAAGGCTAGGGGTATTTGATTATGCCAGTCTCGATGAGATTTCGCTACAGTTTTACGGAGAATAGAACAGATGGTTTTGTTAGTGGCTTCTGCCTGGCCATTTCCTTGAGGGTAATATGGGGTTGAAAAGCTATGGTGTATGTGAAATCTATCACACAAGGCTTGGATAGTTTTTTTTTTTAAATATTTCCCATTATCTAAAATAATTTGGGAGGGAATTCCAAAGCGGCATATGATATGCTCCATGATGAATGTTACAATTTTGGCTCCTGTAGTTTGGACCAGTGGGATGGCTTCGACCCACTTTGTAAAATATTCTATTGTTGTAATGATAAATTTATGATTGCTAGAGGATGCAGGTGTAATTTTTCCAATTAGATCCAGGCCCCATTGGGAGAAGGGCCACATGGACTGGATTGGTTGAAGTGCTTGGGATGGTAAATGTGTTAAGTTGGCATGTTGTTGGCATTTGATGCAATGTTTGACATACTCACAGTAGTCTTGCTCCATTTTAGGCCAGTAGTAGCCCATACGGAGAATGTGTTTGGTAATCACCATGCCACTAAAATGGCCACCACAAGTGCCATCATGGGTTTCTTGTACAACCCGCTATGATTCTTGCGGTTCTAGGCAACGCAAGAGTATACCATCATAGTTGTGGTGGTAAAGGATGTCCCCCAGCAAGGTGTAGTGGATCACTCTTTGTTTAAAGGTTCGACGTTGGGCATGGGGCAAATCACATGGTAGGAAACCTAGTTTGATGTATTCCTTGATCTGTGAGAACCATGGGTCATGAGGTTCAGTGTTTACCACATATACACCACCATCATCTATGGGAGGTGTGGGTGATATAGCAGATTGTGTAAGTGTATGAATGGATACAGATGTTGTGCTAGACATTGGATTTTGTGGGATAAGGGACCCTAAGGAGGCCATGGTGTCTGCAAAATGATTTGATGAGCGCGGCGTGGCTTCGAGGTAATACCATTCAAATTGGGATAGGAGTTGTTGGGCGATCTTCTTGTATTGTTGGAGAATTGGGCAATTGCATAGCCAAAGTTCCTGCACTTGATTGACTATCAAAAGTGAATCACCTATGATGTGGAGGCATTTGATGTGCATAGAGTGTGCTTGTTTTAGTCCTAGGATTAGGGCTTCATACTCTACGTTGTTATTGGTACAAGGAAAATCAAGTTTGAATGAAAATGGGAGTGGTTCTCCTTCAGGTGTAAAGAAAACAATGCCTACACCCCCAACATGGAGACACCTGGACCCATCAAAGAACATGGTGAGGTCAGCCACAAATTCTGGTTCGACGTATTCCTCATCTTCGGTTATGTGAAAGATAGAATCATCGGGAAGTTGAATGAGTAGGGGTTGATTGTCAGTTATAGGGGCTTCAGCCAGTTGGTCAGCAATGACTTACCCTTTGATAGACTTTTGAGATACGAATTCTAGGTCGAACTCGGTTAGGAGCATGATCCATTTGGTTGTGCGTGAGTTGTGATAACTCTTGTTCATCATGTACCGAAGGGGATTGTCTCGGGTGATGACAAAAGTTGTGTGGTTTAACATATAGTGTCTTAGCTTCTGGGTGGTGAATACTACTGCTAGGCATAGCTTCTCCATGTATCTGTATCTCATTTCGTAACTAACTAGTGTGTGGCTGATGTAGTAGATAGCCTGCTCTTTGTCGAGAGCATTCTTTTGAGCTAGGAGTGTACCTAGCACAAGCTCTGTGGCTGAGATGTATAGAGTCAGTGGTAATTGTGGGTGCGGTGGTGACATGACCGATGATGATGTAAGGTAAGTTTTGATAGCATCGAATGCGGCTTGACAATTTTCATCCCATTTAAAGTGTACTCCTTTTTGTAGGAGATGATTGAATGGTTGGCATTTATCTGATAATTGCACTATAAATCTATGAATAGAGGTAATCTTGCCCTGGAGGCTATGCAATTGCTTTAAGGTGGTAGGAGGAGGCATCTCGATGATGGATTTCACCTTACTAGGATCTACTTCAATGCCTCATTGGGAGACAATGAATCCTAGTATTTTTCCTGATGTAACACCGAACACACACTTTTTTGGATTGAGGCGCACGTTGTGTTCTAGTAGTCGATCAAAAATCTGACGGAGATCTTCGAGATGGTCAACACATTTCTTTGATTTGGCTATGAGGTCATCTACATAGTCTTCCACATTTTTGTGCATTAGATCATGAAAGATGTAGGTCATGGCTCATTGATAGGTTGCCCCAACATTTTTAAGGCCAAAGGGCATGACCTTGTAGCAAAAGGTCCCCCAAGGTGTTGTGAAGGAAGTTTTGTGTTGATCGGCTGGGTTGATCCTAATTTGATTATATCCAAAAAATCCATCCATGAGGGAAATCATTTTGTGACCTACGATGGAGTCAATGAGGGAATCAATGTTGGGTAAAGGGAAGTTGTCTTTGGGACAAGCTTTGTTTAGGTCATGAAAGTCTGTGCAAACGTGAACGTCATCGGATGGTTTGGGGATAGGGACCATGCTGGATACCCACTCGGGATAGTCGATGGGTATTATGAAATCAACGTCTAGGAGCTTTTGGAGCTCAGATTTTACTATCAATGCGATAGTTGGATGCATGCATCATAGCTTTTGTCTTACTGGTTTGGCATTGGGATCTAGTATAATATTATGCACTACTACGATAGGGTCAAGTCCCGACATGTCTTTGTAAGACCATGCGAACACTTTTATATACTTGTGTAGGAAGTTCGTGAAGGTGATGCACTCCTCGGGTGAGAGGCTAGTGGCTAATTTGAGGATGTGTGGATTTTCTGGATCATCATCGATGTCTACATCGATCGTGTCCTCGATGAGCATGCGAGATCCATCACGCAACTATTCAGGGATAGGAATGAGATTGAAGTCATCGATGGCCTCACTGAACTCGTACTCATCATCTATGTAAATGCCTATGTGATAGACTTGAGGGGTTTGGGAAGACGTGGATGAGGAAGGGGCATTTGTTGCTCATAAGATGTGAGGAGAGAGAAGAAAGTCTCCAGGTGCTGGTATATGTGAGATGTGTGCTAGATCGATAAAGTTTGGGTTTGGGGTATCATCTCGAATCTATTGGTGGTTGTAATAGAGGGGAGAATGTAAATCTACCTCAACCATGTTAATCGATGTTGTAGGTGAAGTAGGTGGGGTAGAATCTGGTGATGGAGGTTGGATAGGTTGTGCACATCCTAAGAGGCTCAAGGGAGGTCGTAGGATGACTGGTGGTGAACGAGGATGAGAGGCTGCTCTCTGTAACTGTCTATGTATAGGTAGGAATATAGGTAGGTGTATCGGTGGTGGGTCA
Organism: Wollemia nobilis; assembly: GCA_028583015.1. Lineage (NCBI taxonomy): Eukaryota > Viridiplantae > Streptophyta > Pinopsida > Araucariales > Araucariaceae > Wollemia > Wollemia nobilis. Next base: position 5,157,936 of record JAQPPZ010000676.1, on the reverse strand, counting down.
GGTGGAACTAGGTCTGGCTCTATAGGTGGTGGATCATGTGGGAGTGCATCTGACTCTATTGGTGGTGTAGCCAGAGATAAGGTAGCAAAGTGTTCTACCAATATCTGAACATCATAGAACAAGGAGGTATCGAGCATAGAAGATTCTTGGAAGAAATCATAGGGGATGGTGATGGTTGATGTGGGTGAAGGCGTGTCTTCTAGCATGTCCATATCAATGTACTCTTCCAAGGTGTGTGTTGGACATGGAGGAGGATGTAAGGATAGATCTTGGATCTCATATTCTAATGTATAGATGGTGGTTGGGTGATAACCTAGACTAGTTTTGTCGGTAGGTGATCGGACACGAGGGTTAATGGGTGTACGTAGGCCTTGCTCATAATGACCTAACCCAAACCCATGCCAATGAAAGCATTGTAGGTAGTGCAAGGCAAATTGAGGGTTGGCTAGGTGTGTAATTGCATCACCAGAGCTAGATTGTGGTGGTGAAGAAGTTGGTGAGGGGATCGAAGAGTCTACTCCTGCATACACAAAGTTGGTGTGGTTTTTGGGACTTCCTAACTGTATGACGGTTCCAATAGTCAACACCGAGGTTGAGGGATGACCAAAATATTGGGTAGATTGGATAGGGGTGTCACATACATGGGCATCACGTACGTTATAGTCTCCTAGGCCATTGTTTGTCATGAAGATGGATATGCATGGTGTGGCATGCTCTGGTGACTGGGGTGGCGTATCCGAGTCAGATGAGGAAGGAGAAAGTTGGGATTCTCTAATGGTGGTAGTTGAAGGGTGTGAAGGTTCATCTGAGCTGGGTGTTGGTTGTTTGGGTTCATGATGTTTGGTTGTTGTGGCTTGAATAGGCTATTTGTTCTGTGTAGGGGATGGCATCGGTGTAGGTGCAGGGATGCATGGAGATGTGAATGTCTTAGGTTTTGGTCGAAAGGGAAGAGGCGGTGTCTGTGGTGTAGGAAGGATAGGGGCTTCCATATGCGAGGGTGGAGGAGGTAATGTAGTCGGTTGTGTGATGGGTGGCAATGGTGGTTGCGACACCATGGGTGGAAATTGGAATGGTAGAGGTTGGGAGGATTGTGGAGGCCATGAGAATGGTGGTGAGGAAGGCATGGTATCAGTTTTAGGTCCCTCAGTAGATGATGCTAATGGTGCAGATATCGAGGCTTGTGTTGTTGATGAACACTGGGATGTTGGGGTGGAAATTGGAGAGGATATCGATGCTCCTACTGATTGGTGAGAAGATACAGGGAATAGTTGGGAAGATGAGAATGAAGGTGCAGGGGGAAGGTCTACGACATTACAAAACTTAAAGGGGTCTCCATCGGCTGGGACACAGTGAACAAGTCCATTGTGGACATACTTGAGGCAATGATGCAATGTGGATGGGACACACTGCATGTCTCTGATCCAAGGGTGACCAAGGAGAATATTGTATTGCATTTCTCCTTGAATGATGTGAAAGAGGATGGGGATCGTACGGATGCCTACGCGAATGGGTAGAACTATGGATCCTATGGTAGGTCTCATGGAACCATCAAAAGCACGTAGGTCTAGGGAAGGTGTGGCAAAATGTGCTGGAGGGAGGTGTAGGTGATGCAGGGCTATTGTGGATATGATATTGATGGATGAGCCCATGTCAATGAGTACCCACTTGTAGGTAATATCATTGATATTAGCTTGTATGTGGAGGGGAGGGTCGGCTCCTTCACCAATGAGTTTCGTTATCTCATGGTCATGGAAGCTAATTGAAGGTTGAAGGCATCATGGGATGTTCCCTATGAAATTGACAAAAGCATTTGTGTCATGTGTCTCTAAGTCAATGGAACGTAGGATGTCATTCAATGCCTCATGATGGGGTTGAGACTATTGTAGGAGGTCGAATATGGATAGCCATATGGGGGCATTGCGTAGTTGATGGGTTAGACTACCATGGATGGTAATCACATTTTGAGGTGGTGGTGGTACGGTATTAGGCATTTGGGGTGTTTGCGGGGATGTAAACTAGATAGGGGGAGAAACAATGGGTGTTGTCTGGTGCGACGGGTACCATTGGTTTCTCGTAGTAAGGTTGATCATGCCTACTACTCCACGTGATGGAGGATCATGTTGGACATTGTTGACTTGGTGAGGGGGCACTGGAGGATTGTTTGGAGGTCTAGGGGGATTGGGTCCTCTATGATCTGATAGAGGGTTTTGGAAAATTCCTAGGTTTTGGTTCTATGGGGCTAAAGGGTTTGCTACCTGAATAGTGCCCCTATCGATTAGGTCTTGAACTTGCCCTCGAAAGGAGTGACATGAATCGATATTATGGCCACACTACCTATGAAAGGGATAAAAGAGCTGCTCATTATAGTCATGAGATTTAGGTGAATTTGGATCCAATGGGCGGATATCGGGTAGAACGAGATGGTTGCCCTCATACAATCTATGGAACAGGGCTGGTAATGGTTCATATAAGGGTGTAAAGTTGCATGGTGGACCCTATGGGTGCATGCCATGGTATTGTTGTGGTCGAGGTGGGGCAGGCGCATTAGCTTGGAGTGCTTGTGGTTGCGGTGTATAGGGTGGAGGAGTCGGTACTAGTGCTAGGGTAGCAGCTATGACTTGGTTGGTTTGTTGTGGTCATGGGTAAGGTTGATTCGGTGTGGGTCTATTGAAGTGAAAGTTGGAGTTATAGTTGGTTTTAGCTCTCAACTTAATCTTCCTAGATTGGACCTTAATATCTTCGATCACTTTTGCTTGTGAGATAGCATCTTCAAAAGTACAACTTTGGTGAAGTTGGAGGGATGTGGAAATGTGTTTGTGGCAGCTCTTGGAAAAGAGTGTCACAAGCTCCGAGGTGGGGAGGCTATGGGTGAGATCATGAATAATCACTCTCCATATAGCAACAAACTCAGTAATGGGTTCATCATCCACCTGTCGTAAGGCGTAGACATCAAAAAATGTGGTCTTTTTCTTGATGTTGATGGAAAAGTGCTCTAAGAAGGAATTGGCCAGCTGTTCAAAGGTGTACAGGCTATGGCGTGGTAGCATGTTGTACCAATCCAATGCTAGCCCAATGAGGGATAGGGAGAAGGTACGCAACATAAGAGGGTTACTACTATGAAGCTGGTAACAGGATGAGCGGTAGTTGCTCACATGTTCTCTGGGATCTTCCTTACCTCTATACTTGTCGAATTTTGGTATTTCGAAGTGATAGGGATAAGGAGGGATAGGGACTGATGGATGTACTGGCTCATTGCATAGTTCATCATAGCAAGGCTTTTGTGGCCCGTAGCTAGAGGTGCGTAGGTTCAACATTTTGACTTCATCTCGCAAGAGTTGAAGTTTGGGTGTCATAGGAGTCGAGGGTTGGGCTATGGTAGGCTGACCTTGTGGATGTGGTGGATATTGGTATTGTTGTTCTTCATAATACTATGGGGAATACTATTGTGCCTGATCATGATAAGGTAGGTATTGGGTGACATGTGTTATCATGTCTATGGGCACACTAGGTTGTGGGGTAGGTGTCTGTTGAGGATAATAATACTGTGATTGGGCAACATGCGGTTGTGGCATGGGTACTTGTTGGTTTGGAGCCTATTGTACTAGTTGGACCATGGGTGGTGATGACCAAACTAGAGGAGGCATAAAGAAGCTAGGTGTAGTTGGTGGTAGTGTAGGTGTCGGTGCTACTAGTGCTAGGGGTGGTCGAGATGAGGTATCAAAATATGGGATCTATCTCTGCCCTGGAGGGTAGGAAGTAGGGAAGCTAAACTATGTGGAATAATTTGGTTGAGTAGGTGCATAAGCTGTTGGTGTCGGTCCATAGGTAGGATGGAGATGGGTAGTGGGAGCCTAAAAAGGAATAGGTGGTGGTATCCTAAAGGTCATCGTAGGCAAAGGTGGCTCCAAGGGTTGGGCATCATGCACTCCGGATACCTAGGAGATAGGCGAGAAAGCTGCTAAAAAGGTGGGATAAGCTATCGAGGTAGGAGCTTGGGTTGAGGGGAAAGTGTAAGTGTACACTCCTACTTGGGTTTGCACCTCTTGCTCCTAAAGAGGTTGTTGGGAGGTACCCTCAGATATGGTGAAGAATGGCTCTTGGGAAGAGGATGGTTGGTACTCTTGTGAAGAGTACGGGTGTGAGGTTTGAGGGAATGCTTGTGGTTCCTGTTGGGTAGGGATCTATTGTGCAGTTTGGAAGGATGGATTTTGGCTTCCTACAGTGGATGAGGATGGGTCAGACACCATTCCTATGGTAGGGGTGAATGATGCGACCTCAGGATGGGTATGGTTTAGAAGGGAGGAATCATTCTCAAATAGGGATTGAGATAGATTCTGGAAGAAGGGATGTGCAAAGGTGGGTGACGTAGGCATGACCTCCTCATCTATGGTGAAGGCTGGAGGAGATTGTCCTGGTGCTATGTAGATCACATGGTCATAGAATGTGGTCGAGGGATTAGGTGAGGATGGGGCTGAAAAGAGTGGGTAATCCTCTATGAGTGAAGTAGCAAGAATTTCACTCAAAGTTGACGTCTTCTCATGAGGCATCATGTGTGTGAATTGTGCATCGGATTCTATGCATGAATCAGATGTGTCTATAATCCTCTCCTTCATGATCGAAGGAGTAAGAGTGGACTGACTAGAGGAAGGGGGAGGCCATTCCTCCATAGAGCGTGATTGCTCATGCACTCTACTACGGGTGACCACATGCATAGTAGCATGTGTAAAAGGGGATTTTAGGAATAAACCCTATGTGATGTAGACTCAACTGTGTCTACTGTGAGTGTGAAGTAAGTGACATGTTGTGTGTAGCAAAACAATATATAGTGCAGTGTGTTGAGACCGGTCTGTGATCATGCAAACAATGGTAGACCGGAATCAATTCTAAATGCTGAGAAAATAAAAGTGTTATGTTCATTTTGTGTGTTGTAATGTTGATACTCCCTATGTAGAATCATGGGTAATGGAGTGAATACTCTAGAAAATCAGGAATGTCATCAATAACAAACCTCCTGCAACACCCAAAGATGCACAGGATAGAATGGTACCGCAACGTGCGAATGGTGACCTATATGGAAGGTGCAGTAAAATGATATCCTAAAGGGGTGGAACTCACTATGCTGAAGCGAGTTCACAATATCCTCTCACGAGAAGAGGTGGCACTATCTGAGACCTACTACCAGCATACCCATGCTTTCGCTTCACCCTCGGGTGGGCTTAGTCAAGAATGATAGTTACCAATTCCACAAATTATACAAGCCTTGTGGATGAAGGTGCTAATCCTGTCCCACTCCGTAGGTAACCATTGGTGATGAAATCCAGGGCCCAATCACAAAAGTGGGGGATTTTTTGGTGATGAAATCTAGAAAACCGCTCTTGTGGGGCTGCTAGGTGTCTAGGGGGTGAGCTGATGGAGAGTGAAACTCGATCCACACTAGTCTCGAGCGATGGATTGGGGATGAAGTCCAATCTCACCACTTGTTTAAATACCACGTGAGTGTGTGTGGGTTTGTATTTTTCTAACGGTGTATGCAAGATAAGAAACTAACTACTTGCCTTTTCAAAAGAAAACTAATCCTAATGCCTTTTCGAAAGCAAATGATTAGATAGCTTACAATATTTGTAAAGAAATGGTCTAGCCTAAATGCCTTTGTGAAGCAAACTAATCTACTTTGCAAAACATAGAAACATGCAATCCAAATGTGTGTGGAGTAAAGGGGATTATGAAACCCTAACTTGAACTTTCAGAATGTAAAATTCTTTCAAAAATGTAAGAGGGGATTAGAAACCCTGATTTCACTTTAGAATGTAAAGTTCCTTTTAGCAATGGAAGCTATGAATGAAGGAAGAACAACTTAGGCTTATGCCATATGCAAAAATAAAAGACAAATGCAAATTTATTTGAGAAATAAATTTTATACACTTGCTGGAAAGTTGCAGGTCCTAAAAATTTTAGAAACCCTAATTCTTTAACCACTTTGCAATGAACCCAAAACTAGGCCTAGTAATGGTCATTCAACTAGTCAATGTATTTCTACTTCCAAAACTTGCAATAGAGGTAGCAAAAATGAAAATACCTACATTCTGATGCTAAGGGGGGTTTTCTTGGCCCTTGAAAAGATCACCCCAACTGATTTGGGGGTTTTTGAGGTGTCTGTGCTCAAATCATGACCCGGGTCATGAATTTGACCTAAATCATAGGGTGGGTCATGAATCAGGTTCAGAGGCTTCAAATCAGAGATCTGATGGCCTAGGATGATTCCTAGGGCTTTGGAGGCTTTAGTGAAACATAGTTTTGGTACCTACAAGACACAAAAATAGAGGATAATGTCAGATTTATAAGAAAAATGAATCTAGCACTATCCGTTGTGGGGGTCCCATTGGGCGTGCCAGAATGAAATGACCAGAAGTTGACATTTGATCTAACAACAAGTAATAACACAAGTCATTCAGAAATATAATGCTTTATTCATGATAAATTTGATATAGGTTACAAATAGGGTGAATTCCCCTTTTTCTTTTCATGAATACACTATAGGCCTGATGCCTTCTTCTGATGTCCCTCAGTGTAGGTGGGCTTCTTTGTATGTGGGCCACCATTGGGTTGTTGTTTGTTGGTGTTCTTCTCCTTCAAATCTATTGAATAACCTAAAAGAAACTTGCAAGAAAGGGTCAATACATTGGGGGGCTTGCCTTAGTCAGGCCCCATATTTATAAAGATGAAATGACTATAAAACCATAACATAAACTGAAATAAAATGTGCAGAAGGTAATAATATGCTAAAATAGAGCTTACCTCCCAAATATGGGGTGATTTGGGGCTTGTAGACCCACTTCATGACCCGGGTCGCTAATTGAGGCCGGATTCATAGGGTAGGTTGCGAATTGAGCTGTGATGCTCCTCTGGTAAAATCTCTTTGGTAGATCGGTCCTAAGGTAGCTGGGGTGCCTCTGTATGCTGTCAAAATCCATCTGTGTGCATTAGGAATGGACTTGTCTAATATTCGCTTTCCATTTTTGTAGAGTAACTATACTTTGTTGAATTTGGGAATCAGACTTAATTAGGGGTTTGGGACCCATTATTTATAGGCAAAGGCAAGGTGCAGGGGGGGTTAGATAGACTAAACCTAGGTTTGATTCTGACTAGGGTTAGGTTAAGAAATGCTATGTGGCAACATCACATTCCTTATGAGAAATATCTCATCCTCACACATGTGTGAGGATGGATTAGGGCTAATCCTGATTAGGAGGTGCTTAAGCCAATTTAAACATGATTAAAGAAATATCTCAACAAACCCTAATCTCACACATGTGGGAGGATTTGATTAAGGCTAATCAAGATTAAAGGTTCTTTTAATCAAATTTACCCTAAAAAGTGACTTAAGTGAAGTCAACATTAAATTAGAATTTGGTAATTGACTTATTAATTAATTTGGCCAACTAATACCCCGTGGGGGCCTCAATTGCATGTGAATAGACCGTCGAATGATATTTTGATGTGTCGGATGTAATTTGGAAGGCTTATGAGGGTTTAGGACCTGAAAGCCGATGAAGTAGTATATGGGAGTCTACACGATGCTATGACAATCTATGGCGATCTACGCATGACTACGACCATCTACGTATGACTACGCATGACTACAACAATCTACGCATGTCTAGGATGATCTACAATAGTCTACGCTGGTCTACGATAGCCTAGGGGTACCTAGGATGGCCTATGTAAACCTACAAGTGTCCAGAAGGATCTACAAGTACGTAGGTATAGCAATGTGTGACTTTTGGGTGTCTACAAGGTCCATACATTGTTACTCAAAAAATGGGTAAAGGTACTTATAGGCTTGCAAGTCTAGAGGGAGTTGAAGATCCTGAACCACTTAATTTTATACACTTGAGAGTATTCTATGCATAATGTGATTTATATATATGTATATATACATGGCTATTACACAAAAATAACATTGCATTGCACACATCTCATTTCACATATTGCATTTCATACACACATTTGCATAAAACTCATTTCATTTCATACAATGTAATTTCATACATTGCATTCGCACCATCATTTTCACACATTTAATATTTCATATTAGGGATAATTTATTCAATTCAGATATAAATTGGTCAAATAAAGTCATGTTGCCTTAATCAGGGGTACCTTCAAATTCATTTCATTTACACCATTCTAAAAAGCCAAATTATAATTTACAAAACCACATTTCCATAATTCTTAGGTGTTTTCAGTCACAACTAATCATAGTGTTTTAAGCAAACCATAAATACATGTCAAACTTTCTTTCGTACCAAGACACAATTTTCCTTAAGAAAATCTTGAGTTCTAGGAATTGACTCCAAAACATTCTTGAACCAAACATAAATCACACATCTTAAAAATATCTTGTGTCAAAGTGGGATAAAACCATACTTGGTTTGAACCTTGAAGTGAAAAGAATAGTCCTTGCTCATACCATCATGCAACATAGTCCACAAAAATAGTGGTTTTCACCACTATCACAATTTCAAAATAAAAGAAAGAGTAGGGCAAAACCCTTAAAAACTCTAAATATTTTACATCACACACCACTGATCCTCAAGTTGTAAGGATAGTACTACATTTCTAGTCAGATGGTTAGGTAGTCATCCCCAAAGCCTAAAGATAAAATCCTTGGACTATGGAGCTAGTCTCCATTAGAGCTATAAATGCTTGACTAGCAGTGGAGTACGCTCATGCATGATGACATATTTATTTTAAAGAGACCTCTAACCACACATAAGGACAAGCTAGATTTTTGATCTCATCCATTATAGGTCACACCCAATTTACTCAAGATGAGTTAATGAACTCACTTACACACATTGGTTCTTGATTACCTCAAGTCATTACCATGATCATGATTCGGTAAATAAATCCACTACACACACATTTGGTCCTAGAGAAATTAGGTATTATTTAATGAGTTTGTTTGATATTACAATAATGTTTGATTCTTTGTAAAACAATTAGTTTTACATATCAAAATTCATATATTCTTCCATATCAACATCCATATCTTCTTCCATGTCATAAGTCCTTTCATCCCACCTACCACTAGAGTGGTACCCCTAATTAAACAACAATGCTATCAATGGCCAAAGAAAAATCTAAACTATGAATGATCAGTAGAACATTTGCATTCATATACTTGCATTAATCATCCATATACACATGCATCCACACAAACATTCACACAAAAACATAACACAAAAAGTAAAAGCCATGTATATATATATATCACATGTACAATGAAAGCCCAAAGGCTATATACAATGGAGCACCAAGGCTCATATACAAAAAGTGCATCTAAGCACTAGCTAATGCCTATAAGAGGATCCCTGTGGCCCTGAAGGAGCCCTAGACCTAGAGCTATGCCTAGAATCACTAGGCCTAGTCAATCCAATTATGGATGAGGAGGAAGGTTCTGGAAGCCCAATATTGTGCTCCATCAACCGATACTCCAATGCCTAGACATATCCCTCATGATCCCTAAGGTGATGTACATCATGTCTACCTATGAAAACCCTCTAGAAACTCTACCTATAGCCTCATAATCCTATCCTTACCTCAACCTCCTATCATTCATGCCTCTAGCTATGTCCACAACTGAGCTATATCTGCATCCAAAGCCACCTCCCTACCCCTCAACTAAGCTATCTCTATATCGCAAGCTGCTATCATAGCATCGTGCTCTCCCAATAGCCTCTAGCCAATCCTACTCATCCTCTAGTAGTGCCTTCATTATTACAGGGATGAGAGGCAAGAATCGATGTTTAGCCTCCAAAATCTTCAACTACAACACAACACAAAGATTTAATGTCAAATACATTACATTATCTAAAAAAAAAATGTTTTGCACAAAGAACAAAAAAAGCAAGTTAAAGGTACTTACATTGGCAAAATGTACACCTAATCCCGTTACCACATCCACTCCATCTGCCACCATAGCTTTCACAACTCACCAACCATTCACTTCACTCCACTCCTTCAGATGTAATTTTGAAATTCACAAACACACAAATAAGCTTGATTACCTCTCTATAGGCATTTTATAGTTGTTTCAGATGTATTAAAACACCCATGGGAACTTCTTGGTGTATTGATATGCCTTCCTAGGTTTGGAAAGCACCAAACTCTAGTGGGTGTTTGTGCAAGCAATAAGTGCCCATCGACGTTTGGTGTCAATTTTAACTATAAGAAAAAATTGATCTAAAAAGGTTTCTTACCTCCACCAAATCATTCCAAATTACATCCATACATCAAAATCATCATAATATCATATTTTGTGAAAACCAAAATGGATTTGGAGTCATAATTTTTTCTTGTGACCAAAAGTCGCAAAATCACATTACAAGTTACAAAATTCTCCAAAACAGTTTAAATGTTCACAAAATGATCATTTTCATCATCTGCATCCTCAATTCTATCATAACATTCATCCAATCATTGCATTCATATATTTTCCAAGTTTGTAAATTTCAAGTGAACCTCGTATCTAGTGGTCTATTCTATCTCCTTGGTGATTGCAACAACTTGCATACATGAATTCGGTAAGATGAATAAATCACCATAAGAAAACTTGGCCATTCTTGTCATCCAATATTTCATTGTTCAAAAAATAAAATCTATTTTGGTAATTCACATTTCGAGTGAAACTGTGCCAAGACCAATTTTCTCTACAACTATCATTTATGGCCTTGTTTGTGGGGCCTAAAACATAGATAACATCATATATCATCATTTATTTTTACATTGACTATCATCATGGTGATTGGGCCTAGCTAGGGTGATTGATTCTAATTGTAGGAATTTATTGACAGTCACTAGCTGGCTCTCCGAATTTGACTTCTTTTTCTTATTGCATATTCATGAATTTGCATTTCAATGATGCCATACAACAAATTCTTCAACAACATGGAATCACCCCAAAATTTGTGTAACCACATTTGACTTTGATTTTCCCACAATGGAATACATATTACATGATCATGGAATCTACACTTGGCAAAAATCCATTTTTTTTGTTAGGAAAAAAATAGAATAAATCACTTGCATATTTTCAACAACACCCTTCCATTGTTGGGAAAAAATGGCATCACATTTACATCGTTCATATCATCCATAATTACAATATGCATTCTACACAATCATATGCACACATCTGTCAATTGGCTCATGAGATGCATCCAACACTCATTCACCAATTGAAGGGGTAAGCTACACAATCAAATTTCTTCTGTCTTCAAGTTCATATTTGCATCCCAACAAGAGAAAGTTGCTTCTGCATCAGTCCAAACTAGGTGTCTCATATTTTTGCACCATATTGTATTTCACACAATGTGGTACAAAAAGAGCCATCTGTAGACACCAAAATCTAGCCACTTGTCATCCATCCATAGATTCCCACTACTTTAACCATTATTTACATATATTTGTTTAATATATATTTAAATAATAAGATTTTATTTATTTATATTTAATAAATATATGTATATTTATATGAATTAATCCTAGTTATTCATCCACCTTAATCCATGCCATAGACCTAGATTTAATATTCACCCTCTGTCACTTTTTAATCTTGACCATACAAATTGTGTCATTGAAACCCTAATGTGCCCTAGGAGAGATTATAAAGAGGAGTCATTTTGATGACTCAACCCCAAAGTCTTTTGTGTTAAGGAGTTCTCTCTAAGTCCTCAAGCATATAATACCCCTCGTAATTATCCATATTCCATCACTCACAGTCACTTTCACATCTATCACCACTCACCCCGCATGAACCAGATATGCTTCTACAAATTTTGTTTCACTTCTAGAACGTACCTCCAAGTTCCCCGAGTGCCTTTGGGCACCTTCTATCATCATCAAGCACATTCGGGTGCCTTATGTCATCACTGAGAACCTATGGGTGTCTTATTCCATCACCAAGCACCCATGGGCATTCATAGCCCTAGTTATGCAATCCTACAACATCTAGGGTTAGTAATCATATTTTTAGAGGGTCTCACATAGTGGAGCCCTCATAGGTATTATTGACTATTTGTATGTTGTCTATTGTTTGTAGGTGCAGGGATCATATTATTGGTAGCTATTGAATCTAGAGTGGTCCTGCATAGGATATCAAGAAGCCAAATCACATCTGTTAGGATAAGATCGAATGGAAAGACACCACCATTCTTTGTTTACTAGGGTTTTAGAGAACCCTAGTGTATTGTAATAATTATATCAAGTGTAATAAGTTTTGTAACCCCATATTTGGGTCACATTTTATTGTAGCATAAAGTTTATTTCATTGTACAATTTTATGTGTCACATTGCTTATTTAATTTTATAAGTTCATTGTTTGGTGTTGTTTGATTTTGCATTCACAGATTTCTTTCACTTGAACTTCATAAAGATGAAAATCAAAAGTAAAAATAGTTGATCAAAACTCTAAAAATAAAAATAGTGTTTGATCAATGATCCAAATAAATCATGTAAATCATCTCTAGAAATAATGTTTCATTCTTCATGCAATATTGATATTGTATGATCCCGAGGAGTGCACATCGTGGCCCTGCTTGCAACAAAATTATTGTAATATCAAATGGTAAAAGTCACAAAGCAATATGCATAACTCGGAAATAAAAATAACAAAGAAAGATTCATTTTTTATTAATCTCAATAATGAATCCGGTTACATATTCATTCCTCTAAGGGATACTTAGTTTTTGATACAATCAATTACAAGCGGGATACATGGTGGATAATCCCCTTGTAAAGGGGTGGTACACTTTCGTAGGCTTCTTGATTCTACACACGAACTTGTCTAAGGGCTCACATATGCCTCCTTCTCCTTCTCTCATCCAGGAGGGATCCTATGCTTTGGATGTCTTGATATGGTGTCCTGTAAACCAATAGATTTGGGTACATGGAAACAACAAAGTATGATTAGTAGTCTGGGCTACCTCCTCGGATGAGACTGTTAATATCAAATCTAATAAACAAGAAAAATAAACATAATATGACTAAATATGATAATACTAATGAAAAATGCAAGCATATCTTGGAAATCAATAATGTAAATGCATACAGTAAATCAGATTTGTGCTAGGAATAACTACTGAAACAAAACATGATCGAATCTAATGCTAGCACAAATAAAACTAATGTCAAAACCCTAGGTTGTGCCTATGGGCCACTGACCATGATAGCGCCCATGAAATAGACCTTTCTCCTTGAAATCCAAGGGCTATAACACCAGGTTCTCTACTTCAATTGATGTTCAAGGGTCATCGAATGTGTCAGGTACATGGAATGGTGATGAATAATAATGGATGTGAATAGTGGATGCGTAGTCTCTCCTCAGCCGGATAGCACTTCGTTGCTCCTCAAGGGTGCATAGATTCGCTCTCCAATATGACAGGGCTTCGTTGCATAAACTTTGAAAATCATGGATCTCTTGCTCTTTATGGGAGATTCCATATCTATAATTCCCTCTCTTCCAGATCTAGAACTTGGCTTTCTAGAGAAGATTCAATCCAAATCTCATGCGACTAACCATCTTGGGTGGAAAGCATCAGTTACAAAATGGCATTGAAGGGGTAGTTAGGAGGAACTCAGGGATTTCCTCACAAAAATACACTCACAAACAATGCAAAGGTGCATTCATACTATGTTATTTGGGCCCGTATTCATATCCAGACTATGCATTGTGCTAGTCGATATCAGGTTCAGCGGCTAGGTGTGGATGTTGTAGTCTTCAGTGGCCAGAGGTGGTGGTTGCTTTACTTGAGAGTGGTTAGGCTTGTATGAGCTAGAACTACCCTTTTTGAGTGGTTAGAAGTACTACTTGCTCTTGGAGAGATCCAAGAGGATTCATATGGTCTGTGAATGTGTCCATATGGGTAGTCTCCTAAATATTATGCATTTTAGGTGTCTACAAATGCCCCTTTTTGGAATGCATTGGGGGAAAACATAGCGTAGAGGAAAAATAGACTACCTAGGGTCAATATTGGATGCCCCTGTCATGCAGGAGGTATGCATCCTAGAATCATTGCTTCCAACAGGGTGGAAGACTTAAATTTGTGTAAGTTTGCACTTGTTCATCAAGAGATCGGGTAGCTTCAGTATTACTATAGGTCTGAAAGGAGGAGAGCTAAAAACTTGACTGTCATGTTTACTTTTTACCCCAATAAAGGGTAAGCTTATGATAGTTGTTGGCAGTGATTCGTAGGATGAACACAATTCAACATGATCGGTTGATCTTTTGTTGATTTTGATTATGATTGTTTAAAATTTTTAAATACCCCCTCAAGCGACGAGTCGATGAGGGAAGGATAATGAATGAAGCGATGAGTCGCTTGACTAAACTGAAATATTTGGACCTATTTAGAGGGTTGTTTTTGTTTTTATAGGGTTGCTCCCATCCAGGTATGATTTCAACGATTTTGGATAACTGCACATCCATATCCCTTGGGACGGTCTGACCGCAATGGCCTTCTTAGGAAATTTAGATATTAGCAATTCTATTTAACCCTATGTTGAATCACTATTTGCTATAGGATAAATGATATGGATCCTCACTCCCATGGGACGGTTCGGACGTCATGGCCTTCTTTGGGTTTGAAGTGAAGCATATCAATTCTACCTTAACTATTTTGCCATGGCCTTATGGTAATTTTCTTATCTTGCCGAGATACATGGAGCGCTAGTCGCTGTAATCACCAAGTGTATAGAGCAAATAACTGATTACAAGGCTTAATTGAAATTTTGCTTATTTGATTTTGTTGGTGTTAATCTAAATTTTATGATGTTTTTGGATTTTGATATATGTAATTTTTTTGTATTTGTGTATATTTTGGTTGCTTTTGATTTATGGATGTGCTTATTTTGACACATATTTATATGATATCTAGACTTTGAGACTAATTATGTGTATCGTTTATGATTATGTTTTTATGTTTATGTGATGCAGTATCATGGTATTATGTGATATGATGTGATATGATGCTTTAGATGTTATTATGTGTATGTGTAGGTGGACTACTCTATAATTTATGCTATATGGCATAGTTTACATGACTTATGTTTTATGATGCATGGATGATTAGATGGCATGATCTAGATGATGATGATGGATGCATATATGGATGCAATGCTTATTGTTAAATGCATGTTTGATTTTGATGTATTTTATGCATCTAACTTATGTTGCTATGATATGGTAAATGAAATGTGTTATGCATTATGTTGATGATCTAATGCGAATGAACTTGTATGCTTTAATCACTTAAAACATATGATATGATATGGCATGGATTTTGATAATCTAATGGATGATACCACAAAATGTATAAAATTCATGAATAAAAAATAACTCTTATAATAATAATTAATCATTTAAACATCCAAATGTAATATGAGATGATGTGAAATGTATGTACTTTCTTGATTAGCTTCTGTAAATTAGAAGGTATGCACAAAATAGTTAGTGACCATCTAAATATCATTGCTGACATTCATTCGGTATCTATCCTATTTCATGGACACCCTCTAATGATCAAAATATCCTAAAGAAATTTGATGATGTGAGTGATGATATGAATTGTTTCTATGAGGGGATTTTTTTTTTAGGTTTTCCATGAGACTCAAACACCCTAGTTGCTCCATCCAAAGTTGTATACTGATCATACAAAGCTCTAAAGGATAAAGTTTTTATTATGAAGATCTAGATATTTATCATCCCTGTGTGTGCAAATGAATATATTAGATAGAACATAGGCATACCCCAGTGCCAGATGAGATTCATTCAGCCCTTTGCTATATTGGGGATCCTCAAATATTTATCTAGATCCTAAGTTAAACTCAGTTGGATTAGACCACTAGGTGGTACTAGACACCTAAAGCTAGCTCTTCCACATGCAAATATTGGTATGCACAAAAGTGAAATGCTAATGTGACAGACATATCATCACGTGTAAGGATACCTTATGACTCATTCATGCTAAGAATTCCAGGGATTCAAGTTCAATACTCCCTTCTTTTCTTCATATTTATTTGGGATACTTGCTCATGCTTAGTGATGAAAACCACTGTTTATTTTGAATTTTTGTTTTTCGTTTGAGTAAGGGATTTATGTAGTGATGATTATCACTATTCATTTTGTTTTTGAAATTTTATTTGTTCAGGATTTTTCTTGTTTTGATTAAATCAAGGGATTTATTTGGGTAGGGATGAACTTGTCCTTTTGCTAATTCTCATCATTTTCGAACCGGTTGTATAAGGGTATGATAAATATAAACTTTTCACCTTAGGATACCTAATACCACTTCGTAGTGTTCATATTTCCCTTGTTCCAACTAGGATCTTAGTGTTTTTATTAGTGATATGATTTTGAAATATACTAGGTATTATCAAAACTAAACCTCATCTATCAAAAGAAAAGGTAAATTTCTACAAAGTTTGATAAAACCACTAGATATGGCTAAGTGACCAGAAAACCCTATTATATTATTTATAACAACATGAAGAGTTGTGTTGAAAAATATAGTTACACACATGGGTTATGGATGATGATGGATTTTGACGATGCATTATTGATGTACAAATGTGGTGTCATTTGTAAGATTGCAAACACAAATGTATCTAATGCAAATGTAATGGATGGAAATGCCTAATGCAATGCAACTAAGTGAATGCAAATGTGGAATACAAATGCAAATATTTTTGTATTTTTTATGTTTTCAATTGTTTTTGGGTTTTGATTATTATGAATGTTTTTGAAACTTTTGGTTTTAAGTTGTTTTTGTGCTTTTATGTTTTGTTTTTGACCAAAGGGCTTATGGTGCCTTTGGGGATTTTAGTGATTTGACCAAAGAGCATTAAGATTCCTTTGGAGCCTTTTGTGAATTGACCAAAGGGCTTTAAGATGTCTTTGGATATTTTTGTGAGTTGACCAAAGGACTTTAATATGCCTTTGAAGCCTTTTATAAATTGACCAAAGGGCTTTAAGATGCATTTGGAGCTTTTATTTTAAATTTTGATGTTTTCTGATTTGTTTGGATTTTTATGATTTCTATTGTTTTTGAAACTTTTGAAATTTATTTGAATGTTTTTGATATTTTGTTGATTTATGTGTGAAATGCCTTTAGATGGATGATTTTGAGAGGCTCCATCTCCTCAACACCCTCTAGCATTGTTAGGCGATATAACTCAGGCCCAATATTCTTAGATATGATATAAGGACCTATCCAATTAGCCACAAATTTGTCTTGCAGATGCAACGATAGATTTGAGTTCGATTGGTTTTATTTAAAAACAAGATCCCAAAATTTAAAGTCTCTTAGGTGGAATTTATTATTATAAGCTCATGTCAGACGATCTTGGTAAATGCAAATATGCTCAAGAACATTGATGTACCATTCATCTAGAAGGGTCAATTGATCTAGGTGATCTTGTCACATAGTGTCATCATTGATGAACTCTTTCAATGTGACGTGCAATGCTAGAATTTCCAAATCTAAGGGCATAATGGCCTCAACACCATATACAAGAGAAAACGATGTTGTCCCAGTGGGAATCCGTACGCTAGTCCTATAAGCCCACAATGATAAGGTTAATTGTAGATGCCAATCCTTATGATTTTATTTCACCATATTCTTTAAGATGGCTACTATTGTCTTGTTTGAGGCCACTACTTGCCCATTTTCCTATGGATAAAATGGTGTCACAAAACATTTTTGAATATTTTATTTGGTCATTAAATGTTACACTCCAAACATAGTATACGTCGGCTATTTTCCAAGCGTGTTAAATTTAGTATATATGATTCACAAATAGTTTAATTGAAAGATCATCTTATATTTTTTATAATTTTCATCTGCGTTTCGCATTTAGCCTATACGGCGAGGGTGTGCCCACCTTGAGTGGCATTGATTTATTTTATTCACTCACTGCATTTTCCTATTCGATATTTACGTTGGTCATTCTGCTCGATTTATAATTATATCTGTAAGTTCTTTAAAATAGAAGGATAGAAATATCCTTTCAAGTGGTATCAAGAGACCGGTTCGGTGACGGCGGTAGGGATTCCATGCCCATTCACGCTACTGGCGGCAGCAGGCGGACATCCGCTGTATTCATTTTTTGGTTAGCGTCCTTGAGAAATAACTGGTATTCAGCTACCAGATCACCCTTCAAACATGCAAGAGAAATCCAATTCGCGTTCCACGACGGTTGGGGGACTATATCGTCTACTGCGCAGACGTCCCGGCATCGCCACCGAGCATAACAGCAGACGCTATACCATCTGACGCAACAGTGCTTCCTCCACCACAAGGAACACCTGGAGACAATAAATACTTTTGGCTGAAGGCGTACGTTGGGATCACGATTCAAATCGCAGTCTAAATCACCACGCAAATCCATCCATGAAAGCTGTGAAACGCAGGAGTCGTTAACCAATCAAATTGCGCAATTAAAAAATTAGCGACGCATAACGTAAGGTATTTATCGCAATTTTTATAATTTTTTTTTTTTTTTTGGTTTTGGGGATCAATATCCCACATTGCGTATGTCGGAGCGGTAGGGCAGTTAATAAGGACTATCGAGCACATTGTGAAGTGTGACTTCGGTCACATGCCCGTGGAGCTCCTGAAGCAACCTTTCAGTTCTGTCTCTTCCGTTCGCGTGTCCACTGTCTAGTCGTTGTGTCTTCCACTCGTCCGTTTGTTTATCGCGTCGTCCGTTCGTCGTCCATTTTTCGCGTCATCCGTTCGTCGCATCGTTGTCGCGTCGTCCGTTCGTCATCCATTTGTCGCATCGTCCGTTCGTCGTATCGTTGTCGTGTCATCCGTTCATCGTCCGTTTGTCGCGTTGTCCGTTTGGTGTGTCTTTCGTGTCATCCATTCGTCGTGTCTGTCAGTCGTGTCCTATAGCCATCGTGTCGAGCGTCTAGCTGGTTGGGTTTCGTATTCGTTGGGCTGTAGCCGTCGTGTCGAGCGTCTCGTTGGTTGGATTTCGCATTCGTTGGGCCGTGTCAGGTTGTCGTTGTCACGTGTATCCTTGTCCATGTCTAGTCGGGCCGTGTCCGTGGCGTCTGAAGTTGTTCTCACGGAGCCCACCACATCCTGTTCCACGCCGCAGTTGGAGTGGCAGTAAGGCAAAAAAAACAACAAATATTTTGCCAACTAATAACTCAATTTAGCAAGAAATTTTGAAGTTCAAGGACTACTAAGCAAGAAATTTTGAAGTTCAAGGACTACTAAGCAAGACATTTTGAGCAGTGCATGAGTAGAAGTTGGATCAAAGGGCCTGACGGTCGATTATCAAGCTCGAAAATGACCAATAACAACACAAGAAGACCTAATCGAAGCCCAGGTACAAAAAATTCTCTTTCTCCTTTTAAAATTGGTAGTTATAATCCACATCATCCACTAGTAGATCCTATGGCTACTAATCCTCCCCCAACTCACGAAAACATCACACAAGGAAACTCAAGTAACTCGAGCCGTTTCCAATGATGATTCTCTTCGACTCTTACTAGAGGGTATGAACGAAATTGGTCTCCTCCTAAAAGACCTAGTGAAAGCACAAAACCAGCCTAATCCCAATACTAATCCCCAAAATCACTCCCATGCCCAAAGGAATGAAGAAAATGTCGATCCTAATGATGATTGGGAACAACAACGAGGTGATTCGGATAATTACAAGGATCGCTATCAGAGACAACGGTATAACCAAAATCAAGAAAGGGACACGGGTTATCACCAACCGAGAGGCCCTAATAATAATAATTTTCCACGAATTGATATGCCCACTTTTGAAGGTCATGATCCTCGTGGTTGGATAGCCAAAATGGAAGGCATTCTTGACTTATATCAAATTAAGGAAATTGATAAAGTCCCTTTCGCTGCATCAAAACTAGGCACTGAGGCCTACCAATGGTTTGTATGGCTTAAACGAGAGAAAGGAGCTACTATTAATTGGAGAAAATTCACTACCTCTTTTTTAGAAAGATTTGATGAAGGAGCTACATCATCATACACAGTAAGACTGTTATCTCTTAAACAAGAAGGGTCAGTTAGCGAATTCGTTTCGGAGTTTACCAGTTTACTACCATACACTTTAGACCTCAGTCCCGACACAGTGGTAGGAGCCTTTCGCAATGGTTTGAAAGAAAGTATTCGAGTGGAGGTAGACATGCACAATCCAACCTTGCTGAACGATTGTATAAGAATAGCCAAGCTGGCCGAGAAGAGACATCAGTTGTCTGCACGGCGTGAAACTTATAGTCGTCCTTCATATCGCAACAATTCCTTTCGTAGAAATGATCAACCATCAAGATATTTTTGCTATAAATGTCGCACTCATCACCCCAAGGAACAAGCATGTGCCCAAAAACAAAACTTTCATATTGAAGGTGATCAATGTGAAGGAGAAGAGGAAGAACCTTACCAACCAGAAGAACCTATGCCAGAAGACCTACCATGTACTATAGAAGAAAAAGAAGAGGATACAATGGCGATCTCCGTGCATGCTCTCATGGGTTTAACCGCCCACCATACCATCAAGGTACCAGGATTTCTCCGCAAGAAAAAGGTGAATGTGCTAATTGATTCTGGTAGTACCCACAATTTTATCGACATCAAAACCGCAAAAGCTTTGAATTTATTCATTAACTCTTCCAACAAAGACAAATTCCAGGTTCTAGTGGCCAACGGGGTGAACGCACAATGTGTTGGTCGCACATCTCAAGTTTCCATAAAAATGGGAACTTATACTTGGTTTGGATCCCTTTTCGTCATGAATTTGGGGAACTCGGATGTCATTTTGGGAGTTGAATGGTTGGAAACATTAGACACGGTTAGCTTCAACTTCAAAAAATTATTTGTGGAATGGAAGGAAAACGGACGAGTCATTCGCTTACAAGGCATTACTACTCCTCCATCACAAATGGTGAGCTCTCATAGTATGGAGAAGATGTTAAAAAAGGGTGGATATGGGTTTATAGCTCAAATTAATTGTTTGGAAAAACAATCTCCAGCAACTTCGGATATTATTGCTCCAGAGTTACAAGACATCATAACACATTACGAAGAGGTTTTCCAAGAACCTCAAGGATTACCACCTAAACGATCTCATGACCATGCCATCCATTTGATTCCAGGGAGTGTCCCTCCTAACAATCGTCCTTATCGCTATCCTCAACCACAAAAGACAGAAATCGAACAGATCGTTCAGGATTTGTTGGATCATGGAGTCATTCGTCACAGCACTAGTCCTTATTCCTCACCTGTAGTCCTGGCTAGACGAAAAGATAACTCTTGGCGTATGTGTCCTGACTTTCGTTCTCTCAATAAACTCACTATCAAGGACAAATTTCCTATCCCTGTCATAGATGACCTATTAGATGAGTTGCATGGTGCAAAATTTTTTACAAAATTAGACCTTCGCTCCGGATTTCACCAAATCCGTGTTAGAGAAGAAGATATTCCCAAAACTGCCTTTCGTACTCATGAAGGTCATTACGAATTTTTGGTCATGCCTTTTGGTCTCACCAATGCACCATCCACATTCCAAAGTCTCATGAACCAAGTGTTTCGCCCACTCCTCCGTAAGTTTGTGTTAGTCTTTTTTGATGATATTCTCATATACAGCAAAACATGGACGGATCATTTACATCATGTGGATAAGGCCCTTCACATTTTACACAAAGAAAAATTATTTGTTAAACGTTCCAAATGTTCATTTGGTGTTCAAGAAGTCGAGTATCTTGGTCATATAGTTTCACATGAAGGCGTCAAAGTGGATCCCAATAAGATTAAGGCAATTCAAGAGTGGCCTTTACCTAAAACCATCAAGAAACTTCGTGGTTTTTTGGGTCTCACGGGCTACTATCGCAAGTTTGTGCACAACTATGGTAAGATTGCAGCACCTCTCACCGCACTCACAAAGAAGGATGCTTTTCGTTGGTCGACGAGAGGCTTCTCAAGCCTTCGAAGCTCTTAAGAAAGCCATGTGTACAACTCCTAGTATTAGCAACTCCCAATTTTCACAAACCATTTATTATCGAATGTGATGCATCAGGAACAGGAATTGGGGCTATACTAATGCAAGAAGGTCATCCATTGGCATTTGAAAGTAAACAACTTTCCGAGAAAAATTTGGGAAGATCAACATACGAAAAAGAAATGTTGGCTATTCTTCATGCAGTAGAAAAATGGAGACACTACCTAATCAGTAGCCGCTTCATTATAAAAACAGATCATAGTAGCCTCAAGCATTTTTTGGAGCAAAGGTTTTCTTATCCGAAACAAAATAAGTGGTTAACCAAACTGTTGGGCTATGATTTCGTTATCGAATACAAGAAAGGGAAGGAAAATATAGCCGTCGATGCGCTGTCCAGGAAATATGAAGATGAAGTAGTCATTAACGCTATTTCAGGTCCTTGCTCCCAATGGGTGAATCAATTACAAGATGAATGGTTGTCCAATAGTGAAACTGCCCAAATAATTCATGAATTATCTATAGGGTCCTCTAAACACCCTTTGTTCTCTTATGAAGATAAAATCCTCCGGAAGAAGAACCGCATTTACATTCCACACAATTCAGAACTCAAATCAAAGATCCTCGACGAATCACACGCTTCTCCATCAGCAGGACATTCAAGATTTTTGAAGACATATTTAAGGGTCAAACAATCATTTTGTTGGAAAGGATTAAAAGCAGAAGTCAAACAATGGGTAGCAGAATGTGAAGTTTGCCAGCGCAATAAAGGAGAAACAGTCAAATCACCAGGATTGTTACAACCATTACCCATCCCTGAACGACAGTGGGAACATATATCCATGGATTTTATTGAAGGTCTTCCAAAGTCAGAAGGCAGGACAGTAATCTTCGTCGTCGTAGACCGGTTATCCAAATACGCTCACTTTCGGGCTTTACAACATCCGTTTTCCGCAAGCAAGGTGGCAAAGGTATTTATGGATTCAATTTTCAAATTACATGGTATGCCAAAAAATATTGTAAGTGATAGAGATCCCATCTTCACTAGTAACTTTTGGCGGGAGTTATTTCGACTTAGTGGTACCAAATTGAACATGTCTTCAGCTTACCATCCACAGACAGATGGTCAAACAGAAGTAGTTAACAAATGTTTGGGTACGTACTTAAGATGTTTTGCTCAAGATAAACAATACCAATGGAGCCATTGGTTAGCATTGGCAGAATGGTGGTACAACACTTCTTACCATTATTCAATTAAGATGTCTCCATTTGAAGCATTGTATGGCACCAAACCTCCAGCAATCGCAGATTACGTACATGGATCATCCAAAGTAGCCAAAGTGGATGATTGGTTCCAACAAAGGCAGTCTACACTCACCATCCTCAAAGAGAATTTAGTCCAAGCACAGAATCGTATGAAACAACAACAAGACTTGCACCGATCAGAGAGAACTTTTAATATAGGTGATTGGGTGTTCCTAAAGTTGCAACCCTACAAACAATCCTCGTTAAGGATAAAGTCCAGCCAAAAGTTGGCTCCACGATTCTATGGTCCCTACAAAATTGTGCGCCGCATTGGAGAAGTAGCCTATCAATTAGAGCTACCTACATCATCACGAATACACCCGGTATTTCATGTTTCATGTCTTAAAAAAGTAATTGGTCGGAAAGTACAAAGTCAATCGGACTTACCGGTGCTCGATGAGGAAGGACGCATACATCTCCAATCTGAAGATATACTACAACATAGAACCCGAAGACTGAGATCACGTCAGATTCAAGAATTTCTCATTAAATGGCAAGATTTACCAGAGGAAGATGCCACATGGGAACCTGAAAGTATCTTCCAGACATTTCCAGCTTTGAGGACAAAGCTTTCCGAGGAGGGGAGTCATGTTACACTCCAAACATAGTATACGTCGGCTATGATTTCCAAGCGTGTTAAATTTAGTATATATGGATTCACAAATAGTTTAATTGAAAGATCATCTTATATTTTTTATAATTTTCATCTGCGTTTCGCATTTAGCCTATACGGCGAGGGTGTGCCCACCTCAAGTGGCAATTGATTTATTTTATTCACTCACTGCATTTTCCTATTCGATATTTACGTTGGTCATTCTGCTCGGTTTATAATTATATCTGTAAGTTCTTTAAACAGAAGGATAGAAATATCCTTTCATTAAAGCTCACACATTTTTTTTTAATTACGGACCATTATCTAAGATTATATTGAAGGGTACCCCAAAAGGATAAATGATATTCAAGTATGAACTCCGAAATCCAAGGACCAATTATCAAGGTTAAAGGGATCACTTCCACCCATTTGGTGAAGTATTCAATGGCCATTAAGATGAGCGTGTGTCAGTCTGAATATGGAGGATAAATCTTTCCAATTAGATCAAAATACCATTGAGAAAATGACCAAGCCACCTGAATGGGTTGTAAGGCCTGATATGGCAAGTGCATCAGATTTGCATATTACTGGAATTTAACATATTTCCTGACATACTCATAGTAATCCTTCTCCATGGTGGGCTAGTAATAACCCATTCAAAGGATGCACTTGACAATGGCCATGCCACTGAAGTGGCCATCGTATGTCTCGTCGTGAGCTTGCAAAATCACCTAAGCTAATTCTTGGGGCTCTAAACTCCATCGTAGCTTCAATGATACAATATGCCTCCTAGCAAGACATATCTTATCACTTTTTCTTTAATGATCATATTTCAACATGCGATAGTCCTTATGGGACAATTCCAAGCCTAAGGAAGTCTTGTAATTGGGATAGCCAATCCTGATAGGCTACAACCTCAATAGATAAGATGGCTTGTTCCTCATGCAATTTTAATTGCACAAATGCAGATTGAGAAACAATCTTATGGTGAATAGTGGTACCATTCTTCGTAGGACCTTGCGATATCAAGGACCCCCAAGGTGCCTTATTTAAGAAGTATTTGGCTTTATAGAACCAATAATGGTCTAGCTCTATATGAATCATGTTTAATGATTCCTTATTATCAAAAGCCTCATGTTACATTGCTGAGTGCAAGAGTGTTTTGACATGAATGGTTGTGAAATCAATAGATGGATTATGAGGGATCAAGGATACCAAATATGCCATGGTGTTTGTGAATACTTTTTATGAATGAGGGATGGCATCGATGTCATACCACTCTAGTTTGGCTATATCGGTGTCAAAAAACTCCTTTTAAGCTTTCAGGATGGGATCCCAACATTGAAATAGTCCCTTGACTTGGTTGACTATGATGAGGGAGTCACCAAAGATATTTAGTCTCTTGATTCTCATGGTAATGGCTATTTTGAGACCCAATATTAGGGCCTTGTATTCAGTATTATTATTAGTGCAAGGGAATTCTAGTTTGAATGACAAGGGCATTGGAGCACCTCATAGTATGAAAAAGACAATCCCTGCACCACTCGCTTGCTCACACTTTGAACCATCAAAGAATAGAGTCATATCAGCTTCATTTTCTGGTTCTTTGGATTCAGGCACTTTTGATAGTGCGAAGACAACATCATGAGGAAGCTCTATGGTGAGGGGCCTACTATTCTAAAGAGGTGCCTCATCCAGTTGATCAGTTATGACTTATCCCTTGATGTACTTTTAGCTTATGAATTCCAAATTGAATTATGTCAATAGCATGATCCACTTTGTAGTACGTGTGTTTTGATATGTCTTTCTCATCATATACTACAAAGGATTTTTCTTGGATATTACATATATTGTATGGATCAACATGTAATGACACAATTTCTTGGATGCAAAAACCACC
The DNA here is from genome assembly GCA_028583015.1 of Wollemia nobilis. NCBI lineage: Eukaryota > Viridiplantae > Streptophyta > Pinopsida > Araucariales > Araucariaceae > Wollemia > Wollemia nobilis. The sequence goes on along the minus strand of JAQPPZ010000676.1, from coordinate 5,132,113 downwards.
GCTAAGAATAGCTTTTCTATGTATGCATATCCTATCTCATAGATCGCCAAGGTGTGGCTAATATAATGTATCACTTGTTCCTTGTCTTACGCATTCTTTTGAGCCAAAATGGTGCCCAAAGAAAATTTTTTAGTGGATATATATAGTAGGAATGACATGTCTAGCCTTGGTGGAGCTAATACTGGTGGTATTTCTAGGTACTCCTTAATTTTAGCAAAGGCTTGCTAACATTCTTTGTCCCACTAGAATGGGACCCCCTTGTGTAGCAGTCAATTCATGGATCAATATTTATTTGATAGTTATGCGATAAATTGCTTGATAGATGCTACTTTGTCCTATAGGCTCCTTAGTTCTTTAATGTTTGTGGGTGGGGCCATTTATAGGATAGCATTTACCTTTGATGGGTCTACCTTGATGCCTTATTTAGAAGTGATGAACCCCAAGAGTTTTCTAGAAGTTACACCAAAGACACATTTCTTGAGATTCAACCTAATATTGTGCTCAATCAGGTGATCGAAGACCTTTCTAAGGGTCTCAACATGCTCTTCTTGCAGCAATGACTTGGCCAGTAAGTCATCGATGTAATATCCCAAAATCTTGTGCATGTAGTCATAGAAAATGTATGTCATAGCCCACTGATATGTGGCACCAGCATTTTTAATACCAAATGGCATTGCTTTGTAACAGAATGTCCCCCATGGAGTGGTGAATTTGGTTTTATGCTGGTCTTCGGGCTTAATCTAAATATTATTGTAACCAAAAAAAGCATCCATTAGGGAGAGCATCTCATGACCTACAGTTGCGTCTACAAGAGCATATATATTGGGCAACAGGAATGAATCCTTTGGGGTTGCCTTGTTGAGATTCCTGAAATGCATGAAAATGCAGACTCTTCCATCAGGTTTTCCTATGGGTACCATGTTTGATACCCATTCTGGATAGTCGATGGGAACAATAAAGACTACATCCAATAGTTTCTACAACTTGTTATTCACCATCAAAGTGATGATTAAATGCATCTTTATGAGCTTTGTCTTGATCGGTTTATTCATGGGGTCTAGCAAAATGTTGTGGAAAACCAATTTCATATCTAGCCTCAACATGTCATTGTAGGTCCAAGCAAAGATATTTGGTCTCTCTTTCAGTAGAGGAATTATGATGGCATGTTCTTCTGGAGATAAGCTTTCTCCAAACTTGATATTCTTTGGTTGAGAAGGATCATTTTTGATTTCCACCTCGAAAGTCTCCTCTATTTCCATATGTGACCCCTCATCAAGTTGGTGAGGAGTGGGGATTAAATGAATGTCATCTACTGGATTTATAGTTCCCACTAACTTAGGGTCGAAATTAGTGTGATAGACATCATGTGCGTAGCCTAATACAAAATGGAATAGTTGTAGAATCTCTTCATTGGGGAAGAAATATTTAAGCTTTAGGGGTGAATCAGTGTGATTCCAATCAATAGAATATAAGTTAAGACACAATAGTTTTGAAGGATATGTTGGGTTATGGAGTGGAGAGGTCAAATCAATGGATATCATGTTGATGGATGGAATGAAATTTTCAAGACCATGCAGGTGAATCTCTACATCCTGGGTGTACCCTCCATACTCACGATGAGGTTCTAAAGGCATAGGAATCTTAGGATATGATCTATGGATAGAAGAGATGATGGGATCGTTAGGAAACATTTGCTCTATAAATGTTGGAGAATCCAGGAAGACCATACAATCGATGACATCTAGATTTGGTGGTCTTCCTAGGAAGGGTCTATCAGGATCTATGATGCAAAGCATCACCTCTCTTTCAACAAGTAGATCAACTCGATGCAAGTATAGAGGCCCAAGATAAGCCATCTCAATATCATTTTCAAAGTCATCATTGCTTATAAATAAACCATTGAAATTTGTTCATGGCCCTAGGATGGGGTGGTGGCTTACCTGTTGATACCCTAGATAGGCCAACTTGGTCTCATCTTCATAGTCATCATCACTGATGAATAATCCATTAGTGTTGGTTTATAACCCAATAATGTGGCTTACATGTCTAGGCTACAGGTAGACCATCTTTTTTGAGTCCTCTGACTCATAGCCACTCTCATCTAACATGTATCCAGCCTCACCCAATATGTATCTACTCTCGTCTGAGATGTAGCCACTCTCACCTGAGATGTATTCGCTCTCATCTGAGATGTAGCCACTCTCTGTGTGGCCTATCCAAGCAAGGTTTTGCATGTACCGAGGCCCATGGTAGGCTAGAATAGCTTCATCTTCATTCTCACTTGGTACATAGTCATACTCCTCTCGCTCATATCCATGCATTGGCTCTTCCTCCCATAGAATGGCTCTTGATGGGGGTGCTTCAAGAGAGGATTCAGGGTGATACTTATCAGGTGGTGTAATATTGACCATAAAAATCCATTAATCACCTAAGTAGTTTCTACTAGGGGTTGATAGGGCTTCCAATCAATGTCCTCCCCGAACCCAATGCTCAACCTGTATAGGGCTACTTCCAAAGAGTCATCATGACTCTAAATTTGATAGCCTAAACCACACATATCAGTAGGTAGTTGGTACTATGGCTAAAATGGTAGTCAGTACCCTTGCTCATACAGGCCTAGGCCATAGCCTTGCCAATGAAACTGCTCAAAGTATTTCAGAGTGAACTCAGAATTTGACAAGTAATGAAAATTTATGTTGAATGACTCATCCTCATCCCTTTCAAGATCAAGAGTAGTATGGACGTAATCTAAACCAACATATATGAAATTAGTTTGGTTGGGTGGAACCCCTAAGGGAACCACTATCCCTACTAGTAGATTTAGGACTCTTGGCCATCCCATGTCTTGTGAAGACTCAATGATTGGTGTAAAAGTCATGTTCTACACATGATATTCACCTAATACTATGTGTGCTAGGTGAACTTTCACCTGGGGTGTAGATGATGTTGTTAATGATGCAGACGAGGCAAGTTGAGACACCTCCTCAGTTATTTCTTAGGAATGTTCCTCCTCCATGGGAGTTAAAATTCTTGTAGCTACATTGGTCGAAAGCTCCTTGGGTCCTTCCTCTTCGAGGGGTGCCTTCAACTTCTATTTATCTTTCACCTCATATGTCGAGGGTCTTGTTGTGGCTGCTCCACAACTAGCCCCAAAAATTGGGGACCCACCTTTTTGTTTTGGAATTTTGGGAAATTGTTGGTTGTGTGTGAGTGCTCAGTTCAATTAGACATTAGCCAAGAGCTCGCTATTAGATTTCCAAAAGTTCCTTTGGTTTGATTGTAATCATTGTTTAAGTGTCTTGGGGATCTTGGTTGGTTTTATAGAGTAAAAGTTTGCTTTAATGTTTCAATGTTAGTATTTTTTGTTTCCTTTATTTTGGTTTGTTGTAGTTCCACATTTGAAAGGTCAATGGATTTGCTTATTTGTACTTTAAGTAAACTATATATATAAATAAAAATAAGCAAATTCAATAAATAATAAATAATAAATAATAAAATAAAATAAAAACAAACTTTTATATTTATAAAAGTTTAAAAAAAAAAAATAATAATAAATGATAAAATATTAATTATATATATATATATATATATATATATATATATATATATATATATATATATATATATATATATATATATATATATATATATATATATATATATATATATATATATATATATATATATATAATATGCTTATATATTATATATGTATAATTAATAGACAAATAGATTATTTAAAAAATAAAAATAAAAAAGTTAATTAAAAAAAAACATATAAGAATATTATTATTATTATTATTATTATTATGTTTCACATAATAATAATAATAACAACAATTATAATAGTAATATATATAATAAAGTCAAAAAAAAATTAAATAAAATAAATCTAAAATAATAAGACAAAATTATTATTATATATATATATGTTATATATATAATAATTATATATATATGTTATATATATAATAATGATAAAGTTAATAAATAATAAAATAGTGAAATTCAAATGAAATTTATAGACATACGTATATGTCTATAAATGAAATGAAATGAAATGAAATATTTTAATTACGTCCATGAGACCCAAATATGGTCTATGGGACCTCAAATATGGAAGTACAATTACTCAAATTATATCATATGATATTTAATATCTTTGAGAAGGTTGTTCCTTCTCCTGTTGATTTGTGTTAGCAGTTTTCCAACTTTTTTATTTTACTGTCTTTAAATAAATCTGTCATAAACTTGTTCCCAAGTGTTTCTTTGTATTTGTCTCGGATATTTGAAAAACTCGGGCATTTATAGATGAAGTGTTCCTCTGTCTCTACTGCTCCTATGCTGCATAGAGTACATATCCTTTCTTCTCATTGTTCTTTGGGCGTTGTCCATCTCCATGTTTCACATCTAAGCCTATGAGAGCTAGTCCTTATCTGAGCAATGAGTATTTTTTCCTTCCACTTGATTTCAGCGCCTATAGACGCTTTTTCCTTGTGGTCATACGTTGGGTTAAAATTTGCAATATAATATTGTCTTTTCCTGCTTGCATTTTTCCACATTCCACTTCTGAACTTTTCATTCACATAAATTTTTATGTCTTTGTTGACATTTGGGCATTCATTTATGTTGATTTCCCAACGTTTCATCCATTTTTTATTCTGTTTCATCCACGTATTATTTTGCCTATGCAACTCTTCATCCCTAGCTGACCTAGGCCATCTATCATTTGTCATGTTTTTTATTTTTTTCAAGTAACATAACAACTTGGTCATAGCAATTTCTTCTAAAGGGAACATTCCAGTTTCAGCTAGAATAATTTCATAAGGGGTTGTGGCCTTAATTTTGAGAAAGTTTGTGATTAGATATTTTTGAATCCTTTATATTTGCCTCCATTTTGCATTTGTTGTGCCACTAGCCCACACCTCGCAACCATACAATAGAATCGGTGTAACAAGTAGGCCAAATAAGACCTTGGTGGTCTTCCAGTCCCACAACTCAACATTCCTACACATGTTTTGAAGTGCATATAGTGCTCTCCAGCCACTTTGAGTTCTTTTCATCCTACATGTATTCCAATTAAGTTTGTCATGAAAGTCTATGCCCAGGTATTTGTATTCTACTACTACATCAAGCGGTTCTCCTGCAAACTAAAATTTGAGTTGTTGCTTCTTCTTTTTTGCTAAAAAAATCATAATTTTTGTTTTGCTCGTGTTCACCTGCATCCCAAATTATTTACAAAAGAGTTATAGAGCTTGAAGGTGATCTTCTAGATCTTTGGTTGTTTTGGCCACAATAATTACATCATCTGCATACATGAGGAGTTTTACAACATATTTGGTCAAATGCACACCCTCTCCCCCAAATTTGTTTATCCATTCTTCTAACTTGTCAATGTATAGCCCAAATAAGGTCGGATATAGAGGGCAACCTTGTTTGACACCTATGTCACTATCAAAACATTCAGATAACCCTTCCTGTGTTCTGATTCTAGCCTTTACATGCTCATATAGTTTGTGAACTGCTGCCTCTGTAGTGAATTGGAACCTCTAGCTCTTCCATTCTGCTCCATAATTTTTTCCTTGGCACTGTGTCAAATTCCTTTTTGAAGTCTACAAAACAACAAAAAGCCTCCTCTTTTTTGTCCCATATTTTTTCCACTATGTGTCTGAGCGTGATACAGTGATCAATAGTTGAGTGCTTGGGCCTAAAACCTACTTGCCCCTTTGCTCTCTTTCCATTTTCTTCTGCCCATATGCTGATCCTACACTCTATCATACTCCCAAACAACTTTGCAAAGAGAGGGTTGATCATGATAGTTCGATAGTTTGAGGGATTATTTACATCTCCACTTTTAAACAAAGGAATGGTCAAGCTAGTTGTCCACTCAGTAGGGAAGCCATTTTGTATGACCTCATTGAAAATTTCTTTGATTTGCGATGCCAAGATATCTACCCCCCATTTTATATGCTCTGCTTGAATATTGTCTATGTCATGGGCTTTACTAGTTGCTAACTTTTTTATCCCTTGAATAATGTCTTCAATTGTGAAAAGTTCTTTCTTGACAATGATAGTAGGGGGTGTCTCCTGCTGGTTACTACGCTGATATAGTTGTTTTGAATACTCCAACCACTGATTAACTATTATGTTATTTTTAGTTTGCATCATTTTCACGCTTAGTTCCTTCCAAAATTTCTTTGGTTCATGCTTCCCTAAATAAATCAATTCTTTCCTCCTTGTTCTAGTGTATTCTTATTTTTTTGCCCTTACCAGTTTCTCATATGCTTTTTTGTTTGCTCTTGTTTTACCCGTTGGTTCCTTTAGTAATATTTGCATTTTTTTGCAATCTTCATCAAACCATGGGTTGGTTGGGAAGCTATTCCTTTCTTTCTTTTTAGGTTTAGCTCTCTTGCATTTGTTTAGAGCTTCTTGAATAACATGCATTAACCATTCACTCTTACTATAATCTCTGCTACTATGAGGTAGTTCTTCCCTTTCCTATAACTTGTATTTTAATACTGCTCTAAAATTCTGCTAATTTTCATCTATTAAGAGAATGTTTCCCTTGTGAGGATATTTATTTTGATTGCCTTGCAAGTGTTTTTCCCTTGGTTTGTCTCCATGCATTCAAAGTTTCATAACAATTGGGTTGTGATATGACTTAAGTTCCACTGGAGAATCTTCCACTTCTAGCTCCTCTATTTTTGGTATGTAATTTTGTGAGCATATTACATAGTCTATTACACTTTGTCCCTTATATGTTTTGCATGTATAGTTTCTTGAATTTTTTCATTTGTTCATCCCATTGCAAATAATAAAATTGTATATGCTGCAAAGACCTAACAACTCTTCTCCATATTGCATGATAGCTCCATGCTCATCTTCTGAAGTCCTGGTCCACTGTTGATTTTCCTCTTCTGGCATCCAAAGAGGATTAATCTTAATATCTTCGTTACCTTCTAGAATGTTAGCTTTCTTATTTGTTGTCCTTGCATTGAAATATCCAATTAATATAATCTCCCCCAACTTACTGCATATTGAAATGTCTCTTTTTAGGGAGGAGTATGGGTCTTCTTTGTTAAGGTCATGCTTCTTATAGAATTTATAATTCTTGGGAGCAAAATAACATGCTGCTATGCTAATAAATGACTTATTTTCTAGGATCTTTATCCAGATGTACTGTTTGTTTTCATCTTGTTTTTCAATTTTAATGACCCTATCCCATTCCTCTTTTATTAAAACTATAATATTCCCATACCCTTTGCCATTTTCTGCTGTTTTATTCAATATTGCTATTTTTTTGTATCCCACAAATTCTGGAGTCCTATATCCATCGTGTTCATGTGTTTCTGTCAATATGATTATATCTTTGTCTCTAACAATGGGCCCTAACCCGAGTCCTCTTCTCCAAAGGAAACCTTTACAGTTCCAACTTACCAAAAGCAAAGCCTTGTGGTATGACAATGTTCATTTTTATTTGTTTCGATTAAAAGTCTAACTTCGGGTTTTATGCCTCACAGGTTTACGAAAGTGCAGATTACGCGGTGACGTGAATGCACAACAAGTTTTAACCTGGTGAATGGCAACATGACAACATTACCCGACAGATCGCAGGTGAAACCCTGGGAGTAACATCATAGATGAACGAATTTGTTAGTAATGACATGGATGAACAAGGGTAGCGAACGTTTTCCCAAATAGAGTGGAATACTTAACAATGCATGGCAGATGGGTCTGGTATGCGTGCAGGGAAGTAAGATAAATATGGCCACATAATCTTATTATCGAGTATTTCGAGAGATCATAGTAGCAAATATCAGACGCAATTTTAATGGCAGCAATGTTAATGTATTTAAAGTTATAATTTATCGTATTGAAGCTCCCTGGTTTTATGTTTTAGAGTTTGGCTATCTAATATTAATTTTGGCTTTCCTTATAGGTGTCAAAAATGATGACAAAGCAAATGTGGCCCCAAATATATGCATGGTCAAGATGCCGAGGCAGTGAATATTAAACATTTCGTTTTAGAAACGGGTGTTATATAAAAATATATATATTATGTTTTATCATGATATGAAGGGGAAATAACCTATGGAAATGCCAATGAAGACACTCTGGACGGCTAGCGATAATCAAGGGTAAAGAAAAAGCAATAGTTTTGAACCATGGTCAGAATAAAAGGAGGCCCACACGCATAATTTCAAGCATACGCGAGCGGAGGTCATGGCAGCAACGACAGAAGTGTATAGCGGTGAGATTGAAATCGGTTAGAACAACAGGCGACATAGATAGATTGGATTGATCATCGAATGGCAGATAATCACAGTGTGAAATGATTAGTTCTATGAAAATATAGAACCCCATAGTGGACTTGTTTCATGGACCCGTAATAAAAAAAAAAAAAAATGAAATGAAGTATATATTATTATTATAAAATATATTTTATAATATTATTATGATAATATTATTATTATAAAATATATTTTATAATAATAGTACGAAAAGTGGTGATTAAATAAAATGACGAAATAAAACATAAATATTATCATACGATTCTCATGGTCCTCATAATCCATCTCTAGCTTTTGGAATTATGGTTTTAAAGTAAATATTTCTTCGAATGGTTGGTAAAATCTAATCCCAGGTTTATGTTTTAGTTTGTTTAATATTGTGTTAAATCAATACTGACTCTAAGGGTTGGTTTTACTGACTCTAAGGGTTTATGTGGCATATGCAAACGTGGACGTTCACATAAATCATCCAACATCAGGGAGAAACGAAAGTTACCAAATAATCTTTTGAGCCGGGATGGAACGCATACGACGGGCGGCATAGGTAGGTAAGGGATAGGGGTGTTACGAAGACAGCGTATTCGACAAGTTTGATATAGCCAAGTGGGTTGTTGTGTAAAGGGCGAATATCATGGGAAAATCCCATGCCAAAGGTAGATATTTGATAGAAGAAGTTACGTCTACACCCAAAACAAGCAGCGCGGACAGTCGCTAACAGCTGGCATATGTGCAAGATACGTTAGCTATCAGAACCAAATGCAGCAGTGAGCGAATAGAATAGGGGGTTAAGATTAGTCATCTTCGTGGAGCTACTTGGCAGGCGTATACATGGCAAACAGATGGCACATCCCAACTATATAAGTATTAACGTAGAATGAAACACCCATTCTCAGATAGATGATGTCGATGAAATGCACGAAGAAGGTAGGGAATCTATCAGGACAATGCAGTAACATGCCGAAAGGGGAGGGTCACGATGTGACAACAAGTTGAAACCCTAACCCTAGAAATTATCCATAAAGCAACAAGCCACGGGATAGAATTGTTTTTGCTGTTTGTTTCTTCTTTTGGCTTTCGGATCGATGTACTGAGGATACGGAACCTGAATGATAGTTGGAGGAGAAATCAAATCACAAATATGGACTGCACAGATGGAAACATTGCTAGGAATATGGAAGCAAGGAAAGCTCGACAACCATAGCCGCACGGGATTCATAAGGTGAAATTACGTTGGTTTTATTTTATATCACCATATTATCATAAAATAGCCTATGATTGTCTGCACGATAACACAGGGAGACATAAAGTACAGGTTATGGTTGAAATATTGTTTTATAAGTATATTGTAATACATAAAGAAATGGGAGGTATAAGGGTAAGTCTAAAGGTTTTATCTTATATTTTTTATTAGATTACGATATACAGGCAAGGGTTTCACTTATATCATAATATAAATGGGAGTGTAAAGAGAAGTGGTAAATATAATGTAAAATTTTTAAACTTTTTATTATATAATATAAAGTACTTTATTAGATTTTAATAAAGGTTAAACTTTTTATTATATAATATAAAGTATTTTATTAAGTCGTTTAAAATTTCATTATATAATATAAAGTATTAAAGATTTTTATTAGATTTTAATAAAGATTTTTAAACTTTTTATTATATAATATAAAGTACTTTATTAGATTTTAATAAAAATTTTAAAACTTTTTATTATAAAGATTTAGGGGAGATATAAGGAGTTAAGAGAAGTTTTTATTTGAGGATGTTAATATTGGAGTAATGGGCAAACACAAAACAAGGGAAGTGGTTTCTTGTTTTATTTGTATTTGTTTTAACACCAATAAGAATGAGAAGTTGAAACAGAGGGACCTTTGCATACTTTAAAAGCCCAATGAGGCCATTGTACGAAGGGGGTGGAAATCTATGTAAACAAGAGAATTCTTCGAAATACAATGCTTTCATTTTGGCAAAAGAAATCTTTGTGAGAAAAACTATAAGGAGAATACATCTAAAACTATAAGGAGAAATACAATGAGTCTTTTGTAGATTCTATTCTAGTATACTCTAAACAGTTACCATAGGTCTCGCTAGTGGACCTGGAGGATTATTATGAACCTATCTCTGCTGAGGTACAACTGGTATGTTAATGGGAGCCATTGGAGGCTATAGTTACCCATATTTCTAACTCTGAGTTGCCACATTAACCAACTCAACCATTCTGATGCATCCCTAAATAGGTGGCTGGACTCGAACCTGGTTCACTTGGGTGCCCTGATTTCTAAGGGCCTCATGATTGGGCAATGGGTTCCTGAATATACCCATATATCTCTTATTAGGAACTAGCAAGTTGTCAACTCTTAGCTCTCCCTTTTCAATCATGTTTTGCACAACATTCTTGAATCCGATGCAATTTTTGATGTCATGCCCCTATATCCTATGGTATGGGTAGTATTGATCTTCCCTATATTCCCTTGGCTTTGTATGGTTAGGGTAAAAAATTTGTACATTAGTAAATCTTATTCTCTATGTCTCACTCAACTGATTAAATATCAACTACATCAATTCATTTAGAGGTATGAAATAATGAGGCAATCAACATTATTTGTTCTAGCCCTAGTTATTCTTAGGGTCATAGTTGGCTGGCATGGGGTGATCCTGATAATTCTAGGGTTTCTATCCATTCCCCTCCTTTGGCATGGCAAATACAACCTGATTAACCTAAGCAAGCTTTGTCTTCTTCTGCTTATTCTTATCATTCTGATTGATCTTGCTCCACTCTTTCTTATTACGAAGCTTGAGGTCTCCCTCATCAAACTTTATGTCGTCAATAAGCTTGGCTTGAGCCAAGGCTTATTTGAATGATTCATATTGCTGCAACTACAATAGCAGAGAGATGTATTTTGTGCAACTCTTTGTGAACATTCAGATGAGCTCTTTAGTGGGGACGGAGAATGATAGTTTTACCATGATTTTTCTCCACATGTCCCCATAGTCCATCACTAGTTCATCAACATACTACTTTAAAATTGTCCAGATAAGATAGGTTCACCTTATTCTTGGCATCAAAGGACAAGCGTTCAAGGAACACATTCATTAGTTGCTTAAAACTGGTGATGCAATGCTTGGGCAATTTTTTGAACCATTACATTGTTGCACCTGAGAGTGTCATGATGAATGTCCTCAGCATCAAGAAATTGTTCTACTCAAGGTGGAAGCACACGTTCATGAAGTTGGTCACATGTTCTTGCACGTCTCCCTCTCCCTTAAACTTTTCTAGCCTAGGCATCTCAAAGTGCCTAGGATATGCGGGACTTGGGACTGAGGGGCATAGAGGCTGGTTGTGTATCTTACTCAATGTCATCTTCTATCCACTTGTGTCCTACTTCTCAAGATACTTGATTATCTTAGTGAGTTTTTGGTATACCTTCAAGAAAATAATCTCATGTTCCTAGAGGTTTGCTCGTAGTGCTAAGGGAGGTAATCCTATGTTTACCCAATTTAGGTTTCTGTAGTCATATCCCATAACCATGGATGGAGGTTCAGGATATATTTGTTTCTGATATTCTATCCCTACCCATTCCTCATTGAATTGTGTTTTTTTGAGGTCCAGGTGTTGTTGATGTTGTGAAGTGTGGTGAGCATGCTCATTTCCTTACCTAGTGGTTCTCTCCTGCTGAGAATCAGTACATCTCTCATGTTAGTATCTCTCACCACCTATGTGTGCATCTACTCGAGCTAGCCTCTCTACTAGCTTATGATGCTCAACTCTTTATTCTCTTGAGTGTTGCTCTTGTAGGTGTATGCACCTCTTTCTTCACTCTTATTTCCAAGAGCTTCTACACACTCTTGCTCGATATGCATCACTTCCTCTAACCTATGTATATAGTTAGATCAACCTACTACTAAAGGTTCCTACCTTTCTAACTTCATGTGATGAGTTCTAATTCTTAGGTCCCTCAAGGAGGCTCTTACTGTGTGCTTGCCCTTGTCCACTAGGGTGACCTATTCTATGTATTGTATTATGGGTTGAATACCCCCATGATCAAAAGTAGTGTATGTGTTATGGGATTGCTTTGAAGCTTCCCCTAGTTCATTGGTGCATCTAGTAGCTACACTACATGAACTTCCTAAAGCAGAATGTTCGTAGCAATACTTCTAGGAGCTAGTCTCAAGGGAATTTGATGCATCTCATGAAGTTGTCAGATTCTCCATGATTGATCTCATGGAGTCCCATTGGAACCAATGATATCATAGTCCAAGGGTACCCTTCCATCTGTAGGGAGGCTATAGGATGTCCTGGTTCTACAACTGGACATAGCCCTGGGGTCTTACCCCTTAGTGGGCTGATTTGTCCTATGTGTATCATGTGAAGCTTGGGGTCTTGCAACCCCTACATGCCTATGTGATGATGGAGGTCTTGATGCCTCCTCATGTCAGTATGATTATGGAGGCCTTGAAGCCTCCACATGTTTGTGTGATGAGGGAGGTCGTGATGCCCTTGCATGTTGGTGTGAAGAGGGAGGTCGTGATATCTCCACTTGTCTATGTGATGAGGAGGGCCTTGAGGCCTACTCGTATTTGTGCATTGAAGGAGGTCATGATGCCTCAGTGTGGTTGAGTTATGAGAGAGGCTATGAGACCTCCTCATGTCTATATGACAAGGAACTAAGATGTGGCTCTCTTGCTAAGGTCTCTCGAGGAGTCCCCTAAGGGTTAAGTTGTTGCCCCTAAGACTTACTGCACTTTGTTTAGTGATAATATGTGTGGGTGGCTCAATACCACTGTGACTCTGAGTGTGTGGAGCGTTAGCTTCCCCCTCGGTGTTGTAACAAGGACGGTTGCTCCATGTGTATACCATAGTGACTTATGAGTTATCTTCTTAGGTGAATTCCAAACCACACAAAAAAATAAAGTAGATTTTTATCTTTTTTAAGGATTTATGTGTGTGTTCCCTAAATTTTTTGGTGTGTTTTGATTTTTTGGATAGATAAGCTAACTCTCATTATGTTTTGCATTTTTGTTAGATGGTATAATTAAATTTTTTAATGGATTTCACCTGTACACTTGCAGCTCGACAACCTGGTGATGAAATCTAGGCCATGTAATACAACCTATAATGTGTGGTAATGACTTTCACACACGGTCAAGGAGCATAGGTCCTCCTGGTCCTCATCCAGTTCACTCATAGTCAGTGATATACCTCTTTGAGGAGAGATACGTACAAATTTTCCATGAGCTATGACAGTTCTTGGATCCGATATTGGCCAATAATAGAGGGTGCATAGGATTTGAGTCAGCGAATGGAGATGAAAGTCATCTCACTGGATCTCTACTAGTGGTTGGTCATGACTTCTAACTCACTACCATTTAAAATGGTGTGTGGTGTGTGCGGTTCTTTTTAACATTCCTTGTAAATAAAATGCATCACCAAGCAAGCATGATCTTTCCTATATGCCTAAGATAAAATATGTTTCATTTTAGAAAGATGCATGTATTTAGCTTATATGATCTTCAAAGAATACACTCTATTATTTGAATTAAGGATCACTGGTCAGGTCGCATGCAAGAAAACTAAACACACATATGCCTAGCACGCTGGAGACTAGGGCATACCTTACAAGCAAAGGCCTGTTGTTCCTAGTAGTTTCTAGAGAAAACTAAAGAAGATCCTAGGAAACATCAAGTGCAATTGTTTTTCCCATTTTCCCTTATGTTTTATTGATTAAACTATGATTTTACTTGCTATTTTTGGAAATAATAAGTTGCAGACATAAAATATAGAGAAAATAGAGGATGAAACCAACCTCAAATCCTGCTCTAATGATGGAAATTCCACTCTTTGTTGTACTTTACTACTACCCTTTGTTGACCAAAGCGATTAATTTTGGCCACTGACTGTAGGAGTGGCTAAGATCAGTTGGTTTCTATCGACCAAAGCGACTAAACATGCACATAGAAAAACCCATGAATATCAATAAATTGACCAAAAAATAAAACCTAGAGGGGGTCCCACCGTGATCGCCATCTGTACGACCCTAGGGAGTGCGCACTACGGCCCCGCTTGTAATGAAATAATTGTAATATCAAATGGAAAAAGGCACAAAGCAATATGCGTAACTCAGAAATAAAAATAACAAAGAAATATCCTCTTTTTATTAATTTCAACAATGAATTCGGTTACATATTCGTCCCTCTAAGGGATACCCAATTTTTGATACAATCAGTTACAAGCGGGACACATGGTGGATAAATCCCCTCACAAATGGGTGGTGCACTTTTGTAGGCTTCCCAATTCCACACACGAACTTGTCTACGGGCTCACAGATGCCTTCTTCTCCTTCTCTTGTCTAGGAGGGATCCGGTGCTTTGGATGTCTTGATATGATCCTATAAACCTATAGATCTATGTACATGGAAACAACAAAGCATGCTTAGTAGTCTAGGCTACCTCCTTGGATGAGGTTGTTAGTATCAAATATGATAAGCAAGATAGATAAACATAATATGACTAAATGCGATAATACTAATGGAAAATGTGGGCATATCTTGGAAAGCAATAATGTAAATGCATACAGTAAATCAGATCTATGCTAGGAATAACTGTTGAAATAGAAATAGAACGAATCTAATGCTAGTACAAAGAAAACTAATATCAAAATCCTAGGTTGTGCCTATGGGCCACTGTCCAAGATAGCAGCCATGAAATAGACCTTTCTCCTCATGATCCAAGGGTGGTAACACCAGGTTCTCTACTTTAATTCATGTTCAAGGGTCATCGAATATGTCAGGTACATGTAATGGTGATGAATAATAATGGATGTGAATAGTAGATGCATAGTCTCTCCTCAATCGGATAGCACTTTGTTGCTCCTCAAGGGTGTGTAGATTCACTCTCCAATATGATAGGGCTTTGATACATAAAGTCTAAAAATCATGGATCTCTTTCTCTTTGTGGGAGAGTCCATATGTATACTTCCCTCTCTTCCAGATCTATAACTTGGCTTCCTAGAGAAGCTTCAATACAAATCTCATGCGACTGACCATCCTGGGTGGAAAGCATCAATCACAAACTAGCATTGAAAGGGCAATTAGGAGGAACTCAAGGAGTTCCTTACCAAAATATGCCCATAAACAATGCAAAGGTGCAGTTAGATTGCATGATCTGGGCCCGTATTCAAATCCAGACTATGCATGGTGCTAGTTGGTATCATGTTTAGTGGCTAGGTATGGTTTTTGTAGTCTTTAGTGGCCAGAGGTGGCATCTGCTCTACTTGAGAGCGGCCAAGCCTGGATGGGCTATAACTGCCCTTTTTGAGTGGTTAAGACCACTGCTTGATCTTAGAGATATCCAAGAGGATTCATATGGTCTACGAATGTATCCATATGGATAGTCTCCTAAACATGATGTATTTTAGGTGTCTACATATATTCCAAACACTTCAAATTCAATAAATTATTATGATGCTTTAAGAAAATGTTTAGAAATTATACGAATACATGAAACACATGAACTAGATACCAAAGATAAAGAAGAAGCTCAAGCATTTCATGAACAATGTCATGAAGATATAAAATATAAAGAACTAAATAATGGAGATGAAGGAGAACTCAGAGTAGAACTCAAGAATAAATCTAAATATGAATATCAAATAGAGATTCATTCTCAATGAAAGGTCACATGAAGATTGAATATCGAAGACAAATATTGAAGACTAAAGTCTTTAATAACCAAACAATGTAATATAGAGGGTGTTGAAGAATAATACATTATTTTTTACATGCTAATGTACCCCATGGTACCTTCATATATAATATATTAGAATTTGAGTCTATAGTCTAGATGAGTGATTTATATTTCCCTTTTATATAAGTGTTAATGTGTAAGATATGCACGAGTATCATGTAAGAAATATTGCAAGTGTATATTGAGATAATTTGCACAAGTCTCATGTAGGTAAGTGTGAAAATATGTAATGTGAGGATGTGTAAAAGTATCTTGTATCAGGAGTGCATGTAGGAGAGTAATAATTATGTACAAGAGCACAAATGTCATAGAGTCAAGTATGCATGTATGAAGAGAGTGAAGAGTCTAGTATACACGTGGTAAGATGAGAAGCCAAATATCAAGAATAGGAAATATTGCATCTCCCAGATATGTGATGAGTGCAATAAACAAGTATTGAAGAGTCACATTACTATGTCTATATTATGGAGATAAAGCTCCATACAATGTAATGGAAAATGGTCTATAGCGATCACCACATAGCAAGCATTAATAATAAAGTTTATATAAATTTTTTGAGTAATTTTACTATAAATATTCTTCATGCATGCACATGAATGATTTTGTCCATTTACATTCATATTTGATATAAATAATTTAATGTTACTTCATCATTATATTGATAATAATATATATCTGATTACTCATATATAATTCTACACTTGATTATTGATATTTTGACCTATAATATTATGGTTATATTATATTGGGACCTATAATATTTTGATATAGTTAGGCTAAAAATACAACAAATGGATGTAGAAGAGATATAGACATATCTAAGTAAAGTATTTTACCACAAGGGACATAGCTTGAAGTACTTTCATGTCTACACCACAAGGGGTGTAGAAAATATCTGAGTATATCTAAGTAATAACTTACACCATAAGGTATGTATCCTAAAGGACTTTCATGTCTATGCCATAAGGTATGTAGAAGAGATCTGGTGTTCGAGATGATGCATTGTCTAAAATGAAAATATTTATAAATGACATCTATGCATGATCTTATGCAAAATACTTATGATAATATGTGTGCATAATAAACCTATGTAGAAAGAATGACATAAATATAGTTGATTGTGAAAGAATGATTTGTATATTTACCTTAAAACTTACCCCTAAGTGGGAGAAGATATAGGATGAACATATATTGTGATGTTTGGATAATGTGATCTATTCAATAGAAACTTAGAGTGGGTTACATCTAAGTAAGTGTAAAGCAAATGTAAAGATGTGTTGACTCCAATGTGACATGTAATTTAGATCTTAATTCCCTTGTTAATATATAATGCAATTTGAGTAATGTGATAAAGATGCCCTAGATTACCTAGTACATCAATGACAACTTTAGACCCTGTGTATGTTGCTTAATCACATATACAAAATATATTACAAATATGCAAGACATTGAACACAAGGATTTGATTTCTTCATTGATATATAAGGAAATCATGGATATTTTGCAATAAGAGTGTTGCAAGTATGCCTCCCAAGGTAGTAGAAACTTTACTTCTAATGATTGACATATTATAAATCATTACAAGCATGTGAAATATTGGAAATAAATCATATATACACCTAGGTGGCATGTTGGGCCTCACAATTAATCACACATGTATGTTATAGATTTTAGATTTGAATAATATGTTTGATATGATTTTATTCATCTCATGCCCATCTAGTAGACCAAGCTAGAAAGGTTTGAGATCATTGATCCATTGACTAGTAGGCATACAAATAATTGTATGGTTACAAGTTATCAGATCAAATGGGTCAATCTCACATAGTGGTCTAGTGGATAAGCTAGAGCATGTATGTCATAGTATTGATAAAATATGACAACAAATTTTAGATTTTTTGCCACAGTATCACATGGAAATTTAATAAAAAATTAAGTCCCTCACCTTTGTCCAATATTTGTACAAGAAATTGCATATGCACAAAACATTAGTAAGAAATATCATCTCTTTTCAAAGGTCCTACACTTTGTTGTGTTGTGACAACTGATATTTGTTGTTGACATTAGATTGGTAAGATTTGAAAAGATAATGCCTCTAGGCATGTGTAAAGAATAAGTGTAATTATATTTATAGGATGTGATAACAAGCCTTAGAAGTTATGTCACATTATTGTATGATATTTTGAGGAAAGATGATATCTCTTACCTTTTCCTAACATATGTACAAAAAATTATGTAAAATAGAAAATATCAACACCAAGATAAAGATAATGAAATAAAGCAAATAATAGTTATATGCACATCAAATGAATAACATTATATATTATCAAATGAGGGAGCCTTGATCTCCACTTTATACATAGATGTACCCCAAATTAGGGGTTATAGAACAATATTTGCTTTGATACAATGATTTACAATAGGAGGGGTAAAACCCTCAATCAAATAATGGTGGTGTCTTTGGATATTCTTCGCTCCAAAAAAGGATGAGTGGGCTTGTGTATCCCTACAAGGCCACTCCAAGCTGCAAAAACCATAAATAGAAGTATCTCCTACACCTACATACAAATCACAACATGAAATGAATCAGTAGTACATGCGAGGGCTCCACTGTGTGAGGCCCTCTATAAAATAGATCTACAAAACCCTAAGTGCAATATTGATGAAATGTAAACTAAAATATAATATATATATATATATATATATATAATTAATAGACAAATAGATTATTTAAAAAATAAAAATAAAAAAAGTTAATTAAAAAAAAACATATAAGAATATTATTGTTATTATTATTATTACTATGTTTAACAACAACAACAACAACAACAACAACAACAACAACAACAACAACAACAACAACAACAACAACATAATAATAATAATAATAATAATAATAATAATAATAAAGTCAAGAAATTTTTTTAAATAAAATAAATCTAAAAATAATAAGACAAAATTATTATTATATATATGTTATATATATAATAATGATAAAGTTAATAAATAATAAAAAAGTGAAATTCAAATGAAGTTTAAAGACATACATATATGTCTATAAATTAAAGCAAAGCCTTGTGCTATGACAATGTTCATTTTTATTTGTTTCGATTAAAAGGCTGACTTCGGGTTTTATGCCTCACAGGTTTACGAAAGCGCAGATTACGCGGTGACGTGAATGCACAACAAGTTTTAACTTGGTGAATGGCAGCATGACAACATTACCCGACAGATCACAGGTGAAACCCTAGGAGTAACATCATAGTTGAACGAATTTGTTAGCAATGACATGGAAGAAAAAGGCTAGCGAACGTTTTCCCGAATAGAGTGGAATACTAAACAATGCATGGCAGATGGGTCTGGTATGCGTGCAGGGAAGTAAGATAAATATGGCCACATAATCTTATTATCGAGTATTTCGGGAGATCATAGCAGAAAATACCGGACGCAGTTTTAATGGCAGCAATGTTAATGTATTTAAAGTTATAATTTATCGTATTGAAGCTGCCTGGTTTTGTTTTTTAGAGTTTGGCTATCTAATATTAATTTTGGCTTTCCTTATAGGTGCCGAAAATGATGACAAAGCAAATGTGGCCCCAAATATATGCATGGTCAAGATGCCCGGGCAGTGAATATTAAACATTTCGTTTTAGAAACGGGTGTTATATAAAAAAATATATATTATGTTTTATCATGATATGAAGGGGAAATAACCTATGGAAATGCCAATGAAGACACTTTGGACGGCTAGCGATAATAAAGGGTAAAGTAAAAGCAATAGTTTTGAACCATGGTTAGAATAAAAGGAGGCCCACACGTGTAATGTCAATCATACGCGAGCGGAGGTCATGGCAGCAACGACAGAAGTGTATAGCGGTGAGATTGAAATCGGTTAGAACAACAGGCGACAAGCTCCGTTGTGACATAGATTGGATTGATCATCGAATGGCAGATAATCACAGTGTGGAATGATTAGTTCTATGAAAATATAAAACCCCATAGTGGACTTGTTTCATGGACCCGTAATAAAATTAAAAAAAAAAATGAAATGAATTATATATTATTATTATAAAATATATTTTATAATAATAGTACGAAAAGTGGTGATTAAATAAAATGACGAAATAAAACTTAAATATTATCATATGATTCTCATGGTCCTCGTGATCCATCTTTAGCTTTTGGAATTATGGTTTTAAAGTAAATATTTTTTTGAATGGTTGGTAAAATCTAATCCCAGGTTTATGTTTTAGTTTGTTTAATATTGTGTTAAATCAATACTGACTCTAAGGGTTGGTTTTACAGGTACTGACACATAATATTCGGGCATCGAGGATGACCCGGAGCTTAATGTGTCATATGCAGACGTGGACGGTCACGTAAATCATCCAGCATCAGGGAGAAATGAAAGCTACCAAATGATTTTTTGAGCCGGGATGGCAATTGCACACGGGGACTGCATAGGCAAGCGTAGAATGAGGTGTTACGAAGACAGCGTATTCGACAAGTTTGAGATAGCCAAGTCGGCTGCTGTGTAAAGGGTGAATACCGCGGGAAAATCCCATGCCAAAGGTAGATATTTGATAGAAGAAGTTACGTCTACACCCGAAACAAGCAGCGCGGACAGTCGCTAACAACTAGCATATGTGCAAGATACGTTAGCTGTCAGAACCAAATGCAGCAGTGAGCGAATAGAATAGAGGGTTAAGATTAGTCATCTCCGTGGAGCTACTTGGCAGGCGTATACATGGCGAATAGATGGCACATTCCAGTGAAAGAAGCATTAGCGTAGAATGAAACGCCCATTCTCAGGATAAATGATGTCACGTGGTATACATTAGTGAAATGCACCAAGAAGGTAGGGAATCTAAAAGAACAATGCAGTAACATGCCGCGATGTGACAACAAGTTGAAACCTTAACCCTAAAAATTATCCATAAAGCAACAAGCCGCGGGATAGAATTGTTTTTGTTGTTTTTTTTTTTTTTGGCTTTTGGATCGATGTGCTGAGGATACAGAACCTGAATGATAGTTGGAAGGGAAATCAAATCACAGAGATGGACTGCACAGATGGAAACATTGCTGGAAACATGGAAGCAGAGGTCGAAGGAAAGCCGACAACCATAGCCGCACGGGAGTCATAAGGTGAAATTACGTTGGTTTTATTTTATATCACCATATTATCATAAAATAGCCTATGATTGTCTGCACGATAACACAGGGAGACATAAAGTACAGGTTATGGTTGAAATATTGTTTTATAAGTATATTGTAATACATAAAGAAATGGGAGGTATAAGGGTAAGTCTAAAGGTTTTATCTTATATTCTTTATCCTATTCCAATATACAGACAAAGGTTTCATTTATTTCATAATATATAAATGAGAGTATAGATTGAAATGTTGTTTTATAAGTATATTGTAATACATAAAAAAACGGGAGGTATAAGGGTAATTCTAAAGGTTTTATCTTATATTCTTTATCCTATTCCAATATACAGACAAAGGTTTCATTTATTTCATAATATATAAATGAGAGTATAGAGAGAAGGGGTAAATACAATGTAAAATTTTTAAATTTTTTATTATATAATATAAAATACTTTATTAGATTTTAACAAAGAGTTTTAAATTTTTTATTATATAATATAAAGTATTTTATTAAGTTTTAATAGAGTTTAAACTTTTATTATATAATATAAAGTATTAAAGATTTTTATTAGATTTTAATAAATATTTTTAAAGCTTTTTATTATATAATATAAAGTATTTATTAGATCTTAACGAAAGTTTTAAAACTTTTTATTATAAAGATTTAGGGGAGATATAAGGAGTTAAGAGAAGTTTTTTTTTGCGATGTTAAAATTGGAGTAATGGGCAAACACAAAACAAGGGAAGTGGTTTCTTGTTTTATTTGCATTTGTTTTAACATCAGTAAGAATGAGAAGTTGAAACGGAGGGACCTTTGCATCCTTTAAAAGCCCAATGAGGCCATTGTTACAAGGGGGCTGGAAATCTGTGTAAACAAGAGATTTCTTCAAAATACAATGCTTTCATTTTGGCAAAAGAAATCTTTGTGAGCAAAACTACAAGGAGAATACATCTAAGACTATTGCTTTCATTGTGTATCTTTTCTGCAATTTTTTTTTACTTGTATCTATTTGTTTATGTCATTAAATGGGTTACAATAGGTGAATGTCAAATATATTGCAAATATATTTTATCCTTTGAGTCTCGCACTTGGTCTAATATGATTGTGCTTGTGTTGCAGGTCTATTAGGTCAGGTTGTCTTAGAATCTATCTCTTAACTTGGGGTTTTGCAGGGAGGGATTTACTAACCAAAATTGGATGTCATTGCTTTTCTATTTCAGAGTGTCATTTTCTGATTCTGGTCATTTCTAGAAATTTTGATTGTTTACTTTTACATTCTGGTCATTCCAGAATTCTGTTGTTTCTTTCTCATTCTGGTCCTTCCAAAATTTATGATTTTCCATTCTGGTCCTTCCAAAATTTTTGTTTAAGTCTTTCATTCTGGTCCTTCCAGAATTTTTGTTTGTTTTCAGTTTTAGTTTCATTCTGGTCCATTTTCCAGAATTTCCTATTTTATTTTTGGTTCATTTGCTTCTCTTCTGGTCCTTCCAAAATTTTTGCACCTCCAAATACATCAATTTAATCTTCAGATAAAACACTGGTCTAGGAGGGTTACTAACACCAAATTCATACTAAGGTATATAAAGCAAATAAATGATAACATGCTAACTTACTAACTTTTACTAACACCAAATTCTAACGTAGAGATAGTGAAACATTTACAATGAAGATAAAATGAATCCACTAACTTCAAAATGAACCACACATTAAAGACATGAATTCTAAAATGAAGTGGACAATTCCATGCACTTTTGCATTTGAAATCCTTTTAATTTGAAGATAAAATTCATTTACTAACTGGGATTCAGGGTAGATCACACTAATATCAAGAGCACTAAAAAGAATCAATCTTTTGCATTTTGGAAGATTTTTAATTGCTAAGCATTATTTGAATTATTCAAGGCCCCTTGTTAACTGTCACTTGCAGGTTTGAGTTCATTCTGGTTTACATTTGTTGTTATCTCATTTTCATTGATTATATACTCACAAATGTTAGCTTACCAGAACCTTGGAGAAATGGGTGATTTCACTTAATTTCTTTGCAAGAGAGAGTTTTCAATTCAATACTCTATTTGTGGTGATCATTTTGCAATAGGGCAAAATATTTGCTCAATAGGTCTTTCAAAAGCACTAGTAGTCGTAGAGGCAGGAGGTGGTGTCGATGTGGATGGATCACCCCGCATTGATCTACTTTTGTTCTCTAGCTACATGGTTGGCGATGAAGGCCTTATGTATAAGTGCATTGATAGAAGGACAAAGTCCCTCGATAAGTCAACTTGATGCACATACTTGAACGACTCTTCATTGGATGGAACCACATGAACTTATCCCTCATGCACATACTTAACACATTGGTGCAATATTGAGGGTACACATTGTATGTCCCTGATCCAAGGATGCCCTAGAAGGATATTATATTGCATCACCTTTTCTAACATGTGATACATCACGAGGATGGTCCATGTCCTACCTTTATAGGTAAAATAATTGTACCCACTATGGAGTACATCGCATCATTGAAAGCCCTGAGCATGTAAGAAGTCAGGATAATGTTGGACTTAGGGATATTTAGGTGCCCTATAGCCTTGGTAGTGATGATGTTGATTGATGAGCCCATATCAATCAGAACCCATTTGAATGGTATGTCATTGATTGACACAATAATATGTAGCGGTGGGTCTGCTAAGGTAGTAGGAACTACCTTAATTTCATGATCATAAAAATGAATCATGGGGTCTTGGCACTATTGCACTTGCCCTACAAAATATATGAATGCATCTGGGTTCTAGGGCTGGAGCTTGATTGATATCAAAATATCCATTAAAATATCCTTGTGCCTAGGGGATTGTTGTATGAGCTCATAAATGGACAACTTGGTCAAAGTCTTTTATAGATTCTATTCTAGTCTACTCTAAACAATTACCATAGGTCTCGCTAGTGGACCTGGAGGATTATTATGCACCTATCTCTGCTAAGGTGCAGTCGGTATGTTAATGGAAGCCATTGGAGGCTATGGTTACCCATATTTCTAACTCCTATTTTCCACATTAACCAACTAAACCATTCTAATGCATACCTAAATAGGTGGCTAGACTTGAACCTAGTTCACTTGGGTGTCTTGATATCTAAGGGCCTCATGATTGGGTAATGGGTTCCTGAATATACCCATATATCTCTTATTAGGAGCTAGCAAGTTGTCAATTTGTAGCTCTCCATTTTCAACCATGTTTTGCACAACATTCTTGAATCTGATGCAATTTTTGATGTCTTATCCCTATATCCTATGGTATGGGTAGTATTGATCTTCCCTATATCCCCTTGGCTTTGTATGGTTAGGGTCAAAAAATTGTACATTAGGAAATCATATTCTCTGTGTCTCACTCAACTGATTAAATATCAACTATATCAATTCGTTTAGAGGTATGAAATAATGAGGTAATCAACGTTCTTTGTTCTAGCCCTGGTTATTCTTAGGGTCATAGTTGGCTAGCATGGGGTGAGCCTGATAATTCTAGGGTTGATATCCATTCCCCTCCTTTGGTGTGGCCAATACAACCTGATTAACCTGAGCAAGATTTGTCTGCTTCTGCTTATTCTTGTCATTTTTATTGATCTTGCTCCACTTTTTCTTATTGTGGAGCTTGAGCTCTCCCTCATCAACCTTTATGTCATCAATAAGCTTGGCTTGAGCCAAGGGTTCTTTGAATGATTCATATTTCTGCAACTACAATAGTAGAGAGATGTATTTTGCGTAGCTCTTTGTGAACATTCATATGAGCTCAGACCAGAATGAAATGTTTGAATGCTTGAAATAAAATGAACTTAATAGAAATGAATGAATAAACAATGCAGATTTGGTTAGCTAAAAAAGTCAAATTTTGAATTAGTTTAGCAAGCTCCTCCTTGCAAAATCCCAAGTTATGGGGTAATCATAAAACAACCTAAATTAATGGACCTACAACATAAGCACAATACCATTAAATCAAGTGCAAGACTCTAAGAAAATAATAGAGAAACTGCATCATCTTGAACTTCGCCTATTGCAACCCATTTCATGGCATAAGACAATGGCTAGAAGTCAGTAAAATGTAGAAATGATAAGACACTAAAAATGTTAGTTTTATGATTAGAAACCCTGCTTTTGATTTTGCTCACAAAAGTTTTCTACCCTCTCAAAATATGAAAAATGCTCTTTCTTATTGCTTTTCAGAATGTTACATCATTTCCAGCCCCCCTCTAAACAGGTGTGATAACAAGGTATAAATAATGCTTAGAAGTCCTTTCGCTTCAACTTCTTCACAATTAAAATAATAAATGGATATAATAAAATAATCCATCATCATTTTCTATGATTTAATACAATAAAATAACACTTCTAAACATTATTTTAAACAATAATAAAACCAAAAACATAATATTAAGTAACTCCTTATGTCTCCCATTTCTCTTATCACATAGGCATTTTACCCAAGAACACCCCTTTGCACCCATCAAAATGAATAATAAAAAAAACATTTAACTATACCTTATAACCCCTACAATTTTAGGCCTTCGTTAAAACATTGAATATAATAAAACAACATTCACATTAAAATAAGGCAGACCAATCTCATTCAGCAAGATTTTTGTTATGCTCTTCGACACCAAGGCCCGATGGTATCTCTTCGAAGCCATACCAAATGTGCCCAAGGATTGGGATGACATCCCCCATCCTAGGCACTTTGGTTTCCATATAACCCAATGAGGCCATCACACCATCAACGCAGCCATGGTGCTATCAACACCATGTCATGGCGCTACGATCAACATAGCCATGGCACTATCAAAACAATATCGCCATGGTGTTGCGTTCGATCACAACCATGGCATTGTCAATACCATGTCATGGGGCTACCATCAACGCAACCATGGCATTGTCAACCCTTCACCATGGCTATCGAGATCATTGCTCTCGCACTCACACTGTGCAATACCAACAAAAACTTTCCATGATCTCGAGGTAGACCTTTATCTCCATTGATTAGGGTTACAGGTTGCCCTAATAATATTTCCATGCTCTCGAGGTAAAATAATTGTACCCACTATGGATTACATCGCATCATTGAAAGCCTTGAGCGTGTAAGAAGTTAGGATAATGTTGGACTTAGGGATATTCAGGTGCCATATAGCCTTGGTAGTGATGATGTTGATTGATGAGCCCGTATCGATCAGAATCCATTTGAATGGTATGTCATTGATTGACACAATAATATGTAGCGGTGGGTCTGCTAAGGTAGTAGGAACTACATTAATTTCATGATCATAAAAATGAATCATGGGGTCTTGGAACTATTGCACTTGCCCCACAAAATATGTGAATGCATCTGGGTTCTAGGGATGGAGCTTGATTGATCTCAAAATATCCATTAAAATATCCTTTTGCCTAGGGGACTATTGTATGAGCTCATAAATGGACAACTTGGTCAGAGTCTTTTGTAGATTCTATTCTAGTCTACTCTAAACAATTACCATAGGTTTCTCTAGTGGACCTGGAGGATTATTATGCACCTATATCTACTGAGGTGCAGCCGGTATGTTAATGGGAGTGACTGGAGGCTATGGTTACCCATATTTCTAACTCCTAGTTGTCACATTAACCAACTCAACCATTCTGATGCATCCCTAAATAGGTGGCTGGACTTGAACCTGGTTCACTTGGGTGCCTTGATATCTAAGGGCCTCATGATTGGGCAATGGGTTCTTGAATATACCCATATATCTCTTATTAGGAGCTAGCAAGTTGTCAACTCTTAGCTCTCCCTTTTCAATCATGTTTTGCACAACATTCTTGAATCTGATGCAATTTTTGATGTCATACCCCTATATCCTATGGTATATGTAGTATTGATCTTCCCTATATCCCCTTGGATTTGTATGGTTAGGGTCAAAATTTTGTACATTAGGAAATCTTATTCTCTGTGTCACACTCAACTGATTAAATATCAACTATATCAATTCTTTTAGAGGTATGAAATAATGAGGCAATCGACGTTCTTTGTTCCAGTACTGGTTATTCTTAGGGTCATAGTTGGCTAGCATGGGGTGAGACTGATAATTCTAGGGTTGATATCCATTCCCCTCCTTTGGTGTGGCCAATACAACCTGATTAACCTAAGCAATCTTTGTCTGCTTATGCTTATTCTTGTAATTCTGATTGATTTTGCTCCACTCTTTCTTATTATGGAGATTTAGGTCTCCCTCATCAACCTTTATGTCATCAATAATCTTGGATTGAGCCAAGGTTCCTTTGAATGATTCATATTTTTCCAACTGCAATAGTAGAGAGATGTATTTTGCAAAGCTCTTTGTGAACATTCAGATGAGCTCGGACCAAAATTAAATGATTGAATGCTTGAAATAAAATGAACTTAATAGAAATGAATGAATAAACAATGCAGATTTGGTTAGCTAAAAAATTCAAATTCTAAATTAGTTTAGCAAGCTCCTCCCTAAAAAATCCCAAGTTATGGGGTAATCATAAAACAACCTGAATTAATGGACCTGCAACATAAGCACAATACCATTAAATCAAGTGCAAGACTCAAAGGAAATAATAGAGAAACTGCATCATCTTGACCTTCGCCTATTGCAACCCATTTCATGGCATAATACAATGGCTAGAAGTCAGTAAAATGCATAAATGATAAGACACTAAAAATGTTAGTTTTATTATTAGAAACCTTGCTTTTGATTCTGCTCACAAAAGTTTGCTACCCTCTCAAAATATGAAAAATGCTCTTTCTTATTGCTTTTCGGAATGTTACATCATTTCCAGCCTCCTCTAAACAAGTGGGATAACAAGGTATAAATAATGCTTGGAAGTCCTTTCGCTTCAACTTCTTCACAATTAAAATAATAAATGGATATAAGAAAATAATCCATCATTATTTTCTATGATTTAATACAATAAAATAACACTTCTACACATTATTTTAAATACTAATAAAACAAAAAACATAATCTTACGTAAATCCTTATTTCTCCCCTTTCTCTTATCACATAGGCATTTTACCCAAGAACATCCCTTTGCACCCATCAAAATGAATAATAAAAAAACATTTAACTATACCTTATAACCCCTATGATTTTAGGCATCCTTTAAAACATTGAATATAATAAAACAACGTTCACATTAAAATAAGGCAGGTCAATCTCATTCAACGAGATTTTTGTTGTGCTCTTTGACACCAAGGCCTGATGGTATCTCTTCGAAGCCATACCAAATGTGCCCAAGTATTGGTATGACGTCCCCCATCCTAGGCACTTTGGTTTCCATATAGCCCAGTGAGTCCATCATGCCATTGACGTAGCCATTGCATTGTCAACACCATGTTGTGGTGCTACGATCGATGCAGCCATGGCACTATCAAAACAACATTGCCATGGTGCTACGTTCGATCATAGCCATGGCATTGTTAATACCATGTTAGGGGGCTGCAATCAATGCAACCATGGCATTGTTAACCCTTCACCATGGCTATCGAGCTCCTTGATATCACACTCACACTGTGCAATACCAATGAAAACTTTCCATGCTCTCAAGGTAGACCTTTATCTCCATAGATTAGGGTTACGGGTTGCCCTAATAATATTTCCATGCTCTCAAGATAAAATAATTGTACCCACTATGGAGTACATCACATCATTGAAATCCTTGAGCATGTAAGAAGTTAGGATAATGTTGGACTTAGGGATCTTCAGATGCCCTATAGCCTTGGTAGTGATGATGTTGATTGATGAGCCCGTATTGATCAAAACCCGTTTGAATGGTATGTCATTGATTGACACAATAATATGTAGCGGTGGGTCTGCTAAGGTTGTAGGAACTACCTTACTTTCATGATCATAAAAATGAATCATGGGGTCTTGGCACAATTGCACTTGACCCACAAAATATGTGAATGCATCTGGGTTCTAGGGCTGGAGCTTGATTGATCTCAAAATATCCATTAAAATATCCTTGTGCCTAGGGGACTATTGTATGAGCTCATAAATGGACAACTTGGTCGAAATATTTTGTAGATTCTATTCTAGTCTACTCTAAAAAATTACCATAGGTGTCGCTAGTGGACCTAGAGGATTATTATGCACCTATCTCTGCTGAGGTGCAGTCGGTATGTTAATAGGAGCCACTAGAGGCTATGGTTACCCATATTTCTAACTCCTAGTTGCCACATTAACCATCTCAACCATTCTAATACATCCCTAAATAGGTGTTTGGACTCGAACTTGGTTCACTTGTATGCCTTGATCTCTAAGGGTCTCATGATTGGGCAATGGGTTCCTGAATATACCCATATATATCTTATTAGGAGCTAGAAAGTTGTCAACTCTTAGCTCTCCCTTTTCAACCATGTTTTGCACAATATTCTTGAATCTGATGAAATTTTTGATGTCTTACCCCTATATCCTATGGTATGGGTAGTATTTATCTTCCCTATATCCCCTTGGCTTTGTATGGTTAGGGTCAAAAATATGTACATTAGGAAATCTTATTCTCTGTGTCTCACTTAACTGATTAAATATCAACTATATCAATTCGTTTAGAGGTATGAAATAATGAGGCAATCAACATTCTTTGTTCCAGCCTTGGTTATTCTTAGGGTCATAGTTGGCTAGCATGGGGTGAGCTTGATAATTCTAGGGCTGATATACATTCCCCTCCTTTGGTGTGGCCAATACAACCTGATTAACCTGAGCAAGATTTGTCTGTTTTTGCTTATTCGTGTCATTCTGATTGATCTTGCTGCACTCTTTCTTATTTTGGAGCTTGAGGTCTCCGTCATCAACCTTTATTTCATCAATAAGCTTGGCTTGAGCCAAGGCTTATTTGAATGATTCATATTGCTGCAACTACAATAGTAGAGAGATGTATTTTGTGTAGCTCTTTGTGAACATTCAGATGAGCTCGGACCAGAATTAAATGATTGAATTATTGAAATAAAATGAAATTAATATAAATGAATGAATAAACAATGCAAATTTGGTTACCTAAAAAAGTCAAATTCTGAATTAGTTTAGCAAGCTCCTCCTTGCAAAATCCCAAGTTATGAGGTAATCATAAAACAACCTGAATTAATGGACCTGCAACATAAGCACAATACCATTAAATCAAGTGCAATACTCAAAGTAAATAATAGATAAATTGCATCATCTTGACCTTTACCTATTGCAACCCATTTCATGGCATAAGACAATGGCTAGAAGTTAGTAAAATGCAAAAATGATAAGACAATAAAAATGTTAGTTTTATGATTAGAAACCCTGCTTTTGATTTTGCTCACAAAAGTTTGCTACCCTCTCAAAATATGAAAATGCTCTTTCTTATTGCTTTTCAGAATGTTACATCATTTCTAGCCCCCCTCTAAACAGGTGGAATAACAAGGTATAAATAATGCTTAGAAGTCCTTTCGCTTCAACTTATTCGCAATTAAAATAATAAATGGATATAAGAAAATAATCCATCATCATTTTTTATGATTTAATACAATAAAATAACACTTCTAAACATTATTTTAAACAATAATAAAACCAAAAACATAATCTTATGTAACTCCTTATGTCTCCCCTTTCTCTTATCACATAGGCATTTTACTCAAGAACATCCCTTTGCACCCATCAAAATGAATAATAAAAAAAACATTTAACTATACCTTATCATCCCTACGATTTTAGGCCTCCTTTAAAACATTGAATATAATAAAACAACATTCACATTAAAATAAGGCAAGCCAATCTCATTCAGCAAGATTTTTGCTATGCTCTTCGAAACCAAGGCCCGATGGTATCTCTTCGAAGCCATACCAAATGTGCCCAAGGATTGGGATGACGTCCCCCATCCTAGGCACTTTGGTTTCCATATAACCCAGTGAGGCCATCACGCCATCGACGTAGCCATGGTGCTATCAACACCACGTCATGGTGCTATGATCAATGCATCCATGGCACTATCAAAACAACATCACCATGGTACTACATTTGATCACAACCATGTCAGGGGGTTTCCATCAATACAACCATGGCATTGTCAACCCTTCACCATGGCTATCGAGCTCCTTGCTCTCGCACTCATGTTGTGCAATACTAATGAAAACTTTCCATGCTCTCGAGGTAGACCTTTATCTCCATCGATTAGGGTTATGAGTTGCCCTAATAATATTTCTTTGTTGGCTTGTTTGATGGTGTGCCTCTGGTTTCAATCGTTTTACTATCAAATCTAGCACCTTATGTGTTGTCCTCCTAAAACCTTAATGCTATCTTTGGACCACTTCCTCTTTTTCCAGTGTTACGTAACCTCGAATGTTTTGGAATAGCCACCCTTGCATTTGATCATTTTGAATAGTTGTCATCGCCTTCTCCTACAATCAAACGTAACATGGTCAAACATATTATTATCACATCCTTTGTAAAGTATATTATAATAATATTACTATACACAATATAATAATATTATTATAATAATAATATTTTAGAACATTATGATTTAATCATAATAATATTATTATAATAACATTTTAGAACATCATAATAATATTACTATTATATACTTAACATAATTAATGTAATTATATTAGGTAGATAATAGCATATTATTTTCTATCACAATTTCTTTGTACCTTTTGTATCCTCTTCTTGTTTTAGGTAATGTTTTGGTCAGGCCTTGCTTTATTAAACACATTCCATCACCTTAGATAGTATGAAGAACATTAAAATCTATTTATAAAAATGGATTTTAATTAATCTAAGCATTAATGCCTAGATTAATTAATCATTAAATATCAAATAACTAAAGCAATTAAAATCATTAACATAAACGGTCAAAAATCACTATTATTACAAGCCAAAGAAAACCAAAAACCTTTAATACCAAAACATGACAAGTGGGTCCCCAAGAAGTTTGGTGTGGGTGTGGAAACTCCACAATATTGCCATTTTAAGTGAAGCCTGATATCCGTTGTTATAGGAAAATTCTACCAGATACAGGTAATATTCCCACTTGGTTTGGTGATCCATGAAATACATCCGCAACATGTCCTCCAAAACTTGGTTAAACCTTTCAGTTTGTCCATCAGTATCAGGGTGATAAACAATACTGATGTTGAGTTTTATTCCCCATGCTTTATGCAATGCTCTCCAAAACTCAGATGTAAATCAGGAATCTATGTCTGATATAATGGTTTCAAGAAAACCATGTAACCGTACCACTTCCCTGGCAAATTTTTGGGCTTCAGCACGTGCTCCATCCTTTACATTCTCGAGTATAAAATGTGCCACCTTAGTCATCTTGTCAACCACCACCAGGATAGCATCATGTTGGAAGCAATTTTTTTGCAATTCAACTATGAAATCCATAGTTACTACTTTCCATTTATACTCAAGGATTGTATGAGGTTGCAAACATCCAACGAGATGCAAATGTTCCGCCTTGACCTTCTGACACTCTAAACATTTTACCACAAATTTAGCAACATCTTTCTTCATTCCCGGCCAATAGTAATCCTTTCTAATATTTTCATGCATCTTTACATAACTAGGATGGGCGGAATATGGAGTATAATGTGCTTCTTGCAATATTTTATTCTTAAGGTCTTGATCGTTAGGTACCACCATTCGATTTTGGAAAAATAGGGTAGTCTCCTTGATTTGAAATTCTTTGGCTTTTTCATATCCCTCCCGCACCAATTTATAGCACTTTTTGGAGAACTCATCCTAAAGTTGTAGGTTTTTAATCTGTTCAACTAAATCAAATTGACATTGAGACATAGCAAATATATGCCTTCTTCTACTCAGTGCATCAGGTAGCTTATTTTATTTTCCTTTGAATATATTCAATGCCAAAATCATATTCTACCAAAGTTTCCATCCAGCGCCTTTGCCTGGCATTAAGCATTAGTTGAGTAAAGATGTATCTCAGACTTTGGTGGTCAATTCGTAACTCAAAAGGTTTACCCAAAAAATAGTACCACCACATCTCAAGGGCATGTACTACTACTTCTAATTCCAAATCATGTGTGGCATAGTTTAGCTCATGCTTCTTAAGTTTTTAGGACTCATAGGCTATTACCCCTTCCTCCTGCATGAGTATTCCACCTAATCCCTTAGTAGAGGCATCAGTGCATACAGTGAAAGGAAGATTAGAATCTGGTATCTTGAGAATAGGTGCAGTGATTAACTTTTCCTTGAGCATTTTGAAAGCCTCCTCACATCGTTCTGACCACTTGAAAGCTTTTCCTTTTTTCTACAAATTGGTTATGGGATAAGATATTTTGAAGAAATTCTTGACAAAACGTTGGTAATACCTAGCCATTCCCATAAAAATTTGTACTTCAGAGACATTTTTTGGTGCAGGCCATCCAATGATAACTTCTATTTTCTTCGGATCTACAAACATCCCTTCAGCTGAAATCGCATGTCCTAAGTATTGTACCTGAGGAGTATAAAACTCACACTTTGATAACTTTCCATATAACTAATTTTTCTTTAGTACTTCAAGAACAATCCTCATATGTTGATCATGCTCTTCTTTGGTTTTAGAGTATATCAATATATCATCTAGAAATATTAACCCAAATTGATCCAACTACTCTTGAAAAACACTATTCATAAGATTCATAAATGTTTCTAGGGCATTTGTTAATCCAAAAGGTAGGACTGTGAATTCATAGTGGCCATATCTAGTTCGAAAAGTTGTTTGTGAGTGTCTTCTTCCCGAATCCTTAATTTATGATAACCTGACCTGAGATCAATTTTCAAGAAAATTGTGGCTCCTTTCAATTGATCAAACAAATCATCTATTCTTGGTAAAGAGTATTTGGTCTTTATAGTCATCTTGTTGAGCATTCTGTAATCAATACAGAGTCTCAAAGTCCCATATTTATTTTTCATAAACAAGACCGGTGCACCCCAAGGTGAAACACTTGGCTTAATATACCCATTTTCTAACAAATCCTAAAGCTGGGTTTTGAGTTCTTGTAATTCTATTGTAGTCATTTTATAGGATGCTTGGGCTATTTACGTAGCTCCAGGAAAAAGTTCTATTGAAAACTCAAATTCTCTTTTAGGTGGTAATCTAGTTAGGTCTTCAGGAAAAACATCCCAAAAATCATTTAGTATTGGATAAGTTTGAAAAAAACTTGTTTATGACTCTACTTCTTCTTTTTTATTAAGTTTGATGACAAAGACCCTACTTCCTTTCTTGATGGCCCTTTTAACTTGCATAGTGGACATAAAGTGTGGTTCCACTGACCTACATCCACAATAAATTCGAGTTCTTTGCTTGGAGTCGTTAGTGAAATCCATCCATATTTCTTCAAAATTTAATAATGCCTTATGGGCCTTAAGCCAATAAATTCCTAAAATTATGTCAAAGGCATGTAAAGATGCTACATAAAGATTCCAACTAGTATTTCCTTGAGGTAATGTTATCTGAGGGTCGAACAAACACTGATATACTATATGGGTTTTCCCAAATCCATACTCAACCTTCCACCTGTTAGCCATAAATCTAGGTTTTTCTGGTATGTCTCTCAAAATATTAGGTGAAATAAAACTATCAGTAGCTCCTGAATCAATTAAAATTCTTACATTCTTATTGTAAATTTTACCTTCCAACAAAAAAGGTGTAGCTTGACCACTAAGTTTAGGGTTACCTATTGCAGCGTAAATTTTATGAACTGGCTCTACAGATTCCTTCCTTTTGTCTGCCCTCATAGGACACTTATCAGCATAGTGAGGCTCCCCATAGATCCAAAAACCAGTTCGAGGTGCCTTTTCCCTCTTGTCTCCATTGTTGCCACCCTGAGCATCATATTTAACCCTTTGTTCAAATATGTTGGAACTTCCCTTATACTAACCTCCCTTGTTGCCCTGATTCCTATTCCCTTGGAATTTATTCTTGCCCTTGTCATTTCTATTTTTGTTTTCATACCGACCCTTATTTCCCTTGCTCTTTTCCCATCTAGTTGGTCCCTCATTCTTTTTCCTTGACAATTCCTCCCTGTCAGAGGATTTATGGTAATAAGCTTTTTTGGCCTTATAGTTCTCTCCATGCTGATGGTCCAAATCCCATGCAGCAGTCAAGGATGTTGGCTTAAGCATAAGTAACAGGTCTCCAATATTTGGGTGAAGCCCAAGCAAAAAATTTTGGACTTTGACTTCAGTTCTTTGGTCATACTCATGCATATATTTTAACAACTACACAAATATTTGGTAGTATTCAGTGACAGTCATATTACCCTAAGTTAATCTTGCAAATTCGATGGTTCTCTCAAGATAGAACTGAGGGGATAAATATATTTCTTCAAATTCTAACATAAAATCATCCTAAGGCACATCTGTAGCTTTGACATTATGCATTTTTCTATATGTGTCCCACCAATCAACAACAATCCTAGTCAATCGAAAGACTGCGTAGGAGGTTTTAGATTTGGAGGAAAAAATTCTAATGATAAAGTATGCTTCCAAACTATTTAGCCACCTTTTTTTTTCTTCTCTATTTCCTTTCCCATCGAACTTAGTGATATCAATTCTACACATATCTTTATCAAGCTCTGATACTACTTGCCTTCTTCCAGGGTCTATAGATGATTCATCCCCAGTGACCATTGTTTCTTTTCCCTTAGACAAATTTTCAATTATCTTTTGTTGTTGGGATATCATTTCCTGTTGTTGGGTTAACTGGAACTTTTGTTGCTCCATATGTTCTAGCATCTAAGCCTTTTGTTGAGCCATATGTTCCATCATCTGGGCTCTTTGTTGATCCATCTGCTCTTTCTGCTGACTCATTTGTTCTTGCATTAATTGGATCATTCGAGTCATTTTATCCTCCTTCAACATAGGCTCCTTCTCCCTCCTTATTACCCGAGGGAGTTCAATAGTTTCCTCAGTAGCACCTATTCTTATGACCTTTCTAAGGACCCATTTGGGGTTCTCGGTCAGCCCTTCTCGCTGAGCCGCTACCACTGGTCTTTTTGAGGAACTAGCTCTAAGTCCGGATGTCATTGCCTGTTGCAAAAAAGAGCTTTTGTTAAGGTTTTGTTTACTCAATGAATTACAAATTTATGTTTCATTTTTGTTATTCTAATTTTTTTTTTATTTATCTAAGAATTCGATGGCTCTGATACCAACTGTAATAACCCAAGTCAACCTACTTGGTTTCACTAGTTCAAGTAATTTTTATTTTTTTTAATTCCAAACCAAACATACTAGTTATGCATGCATAATACTTCACAGATGCCATTTCGCTGTAGATGAAATACCTGTGAGGTGCGAGATTGGCCATGTCTCATATATTTTTCCCTCTTAGTACTTCCTCTCCTTTTCGAGAATCCAAGTACTTGGCAGGGGTTTCCACTACCAGGGCCCATTTCACCTGGAGTTTGATCGCTTATTTCCCCATACCCTGTCTTAAAGTTATTAGCGAGTGCATGTCGGGATTGATGTGTACTCACCTCCTTGTCTCACATCAAGGGTTACCACTACATTGGAAATGCCCCATAAGTCTTATCTTGCATAAGCCCATATCATTATGCAAGTTTTCCATAAGCACTTATGTCCTTGTACTAGTTGAGATTGCCTAGGAATTTTGCCCATATCAAAATTCCTATTTCCTTTGTCCACCAATACCCCATGGTGACTGGAAACTCATAGTAGGGTGTGAGCTTTAATTCCCTCAACATCCTAATGTTTGGAAAATTAATGCCTTCCCACATTCATATTGTTTAGGTTGTCTACCCACAACCATAAAGTAGAGTATTCAACTGGTTGCTTCAGGGTTTTGTTTATGGTTTACACTGAAGTTATCCTTTCTTTAGTTAAGTGCGGTTTGAAAGGAAAATCATGGTAATAAAGATCATTTAGAATCCATAAACTAAGGTTATTATTTTTAATTAAAACATAATAGAACATAAACACAATTAAATTTTATTAACCAAATAAAAGTGAAACAAATTTTCCATTCCATAAAAACATATGAAATAAAGTTAAATTCTTTTCTTCAACATTTTTTTAATAAAGTTAAAATCATTCCTTCCCTTTCCATTTCCTTCTATGTGCATAATATGCATAACACTAAATATCCCTATTCACAACTACTAAGCATAAAATATCTAATTATTATGGAGAATTTTAAAGCTTGACCAATTGTGATCACATGTTATATGAAATCATAATTCTTAAAGTCTATTAATATAAGTGCACCACATACATACGTTGTCTATTTCCATAATTAAGGCATATTTGTTCAATTATTGTAGCCTCTCTTATATATATATATATATATATCCTCAAAAGTTCCTTCATTCCAATTATTTTTATTCGTTCTAAAACACTATGCAAATTCTCTTTTGCTTGGTTTTTGTCATTTGATATTATGTGCTTTTCCTTCAGCTACTTTATTATTGTGCTTATATTCTAACCTAATATAAGTTATCCACACTCTCTACGACCAATAGCTCGTCATTTTAATACTAAAACAAACTATGATTTCCATATTTGTTTTGCACTCCAGGTATATTTGTTCCCATGAAAGAAACTAAAATATTATTTCCAAGGTGATTCCTACGGTTTATTTTCATACTAACCTTGCTTGAAAAGCTGAGTACCTTTTTATCTAGAGGAGGAGTATACCACAGTTAACAACATCCGCAGGGTTTTAATGGTTTGCTATATTTATTTTTTAGTTTCGGAAGCTCTCCTAGGAATCGCTAGAAACTTTTAAATCAATACAGTAAATATTTTTAAATTATTCCTCTCCTTTATATTTTAAACTAAGCAAGCTCTATCGCTTCCTACATTCTTTAAGCTCTCTCCTAAGTATTTTACCTAATTTATTTCAACATTTTTACATAGCACATTTGCCATTTCAATGTGAACTAAAATTTATGAGAATGTAATCCTGAGGCTAGCTTACTTCCTGGCTTGGTTTTTAATTAAGGCACCCTCCAAGACAAATTACAAAAACACATTAAATTATATTTTCCATTTTGCTGTCAAACCAAATTTATGTACACTCAATCATTCGTATGCAATAACATGAGCTTACTGTCAAAAATTTCAATCATACCTTCCTGAGATAAAAACGTTTTCCCTCTGTTCTTAATTATCTTAATAGAAATAAAATTCAAATTAAATATTTTAAGAGTATTCACCTGGTTTTACATATAATAGATGTCTCCAGGCTATAAATTATTTACACGAGGCTTCCATATACGAATGAGAGTAATTCATAAAAAGAAATTTGTTTCTACATAATTAAAACATATTTTATATATTACTTAGACTGCCAAACGCCTTCTTTATACACATCACCACAGAAGCTGAAATTGTTTAAATTCATTCTTCCAGCGTTATTAAATTGAAACCATAGCTTTTTGATGCTTATTTCCAGCTCAAACCTTGTGATTCGATGGCTAGCAAGGGTCAAAATGGCTCTAACAATGTAAATGCAACTACCCTATCATGCATTCACATACAGTCTAAATGCAATCTAAGTTTTTTTTTTTTTAAAGAAAAACTTTTCCAACTTTCATCTTAAATTCATGGAATAGTTTTTTTTTTATCTCTTTCCAATGCAATCTCAAAGCCACTTTAAAATATCAACACTACAACATTCCATTCTCATTTAATTACCAGCAAAACCAGCATATAAGTTTTTTTAAAAAGGAGGATTTCCATTATTTCAGCAAGCAGTAAACTAAAAAAAAATTCAAAAGGAATACACGGCATGGTGATAATTTGACCTAATAGTTACCTAATAGTTTGAACTGCAGGTGCCTCTACACTATCTGAACCTATTCTTCTCTCTCTCTTTCTTCTTCCAATTCCATGATTATGGTTTTTTTCTTTTCTCCCTATTCTTAATTTTTTCATCCTTCTTTTATAAGCAATTTGGTTAACTTAAATTTAAACACCTGTTATGGTGGTGTAAGCCCCTTTACCCATCCACTTGTCATGCAAAGTTTCAACCACTTTTAATATATAAATTATTAATATAGAATCCTTCGTGGGTCTATGGTTAGCCACCGTGCACGATTTTGGTTTTATAAAATCAATATTATCTTCCTCTAACCATTATCAATATCTTATTATTTTCTTTTCCATTATTTAATTATTATAAATTATTATTTATTTCTAATCATTATTCTTTTTTTATTATATTATTATTATTATAAATTATTATATTTATTAATATAATTCTTTACCTTTATCAAATATGATACTAGTAAGTTATTATTATTATTATTATTATTATTATTATTATATATATTATTTATTATTATTATTATTATTATTATTTTTAATATTAAATTATAGAAATTTTCCTTTTTATTTTATTTTATAAATTAACTTAAATTTCCACAAAGCAAAGCATTCACAAGAATTCCTAAGTAATGCAACTATATGAAATGCAACTATATGCATCGTTGGCGGATGCATTGCCGGTAGGAATTCTACAATTCCTTTTTCCTTAGCAAACACTCCGCCGCTCATCATTTCCCTTGACTTACCTTCCATCGACTAACAATTGTCGAGTCGTCCATTTCTTTAGTCTTGCATCTGCCCTTATGGTCACCTGTCCCTAAAATCACAGAAGAATTTAAGCAGTATCTCATTCTTGCATATAAAATTAGAAATCAAATTTGCAAGGTTATTACAATGCACAAGGGTATGATTACAACATGCTTTTTTCTCAGATTACAATGGGCAAAAAAAGGGGGAAAATACCCCTTTTCACAAAATACAAATTCCAGTGGTGTCTTTGGTCTTCTTTGCTACAACCAAGTGATGATTGGGCTTGAAGAAATCAAATGAGGTTTTAGTAGCACTTGTAGATGTGATTGAAGATCAAAATATGAATAAAACCCTTGAATGTACGTTTATAGAAAACATAAAAAAGTGGATCTAAAATACCTTTCTAACAAAAATCATTCAAAACTGTAGGGCGTGTAGTTCTAACTAGATAATCATAGATGGGGTGGTTAGGAAATTGTGGACTAAGAATTTTCTCATATGTAATCATGGATATGGTAGTTGAGGCCAAGCAACAAAATCTTCTAAAAATGCAATCTGGGATATCAAATCTCTGATCTTCTTAGGATGCGTGTGAGCTTCTGGTGTGATTTCAGTAGCGTGATGATGTATGTTCTTGACCTCATTTGTTTAATGGGATGATGCTTATTTTATAGGCAATTTCAGGGCTTTGGAGGGAAAGATAGGTGGTAAGCTAGGACTGCCATGTGATAGGGGAGTAAGAGTCACTTAGAGTACCTCACTTAACTTAGGTGATGTGGCTAATGGGTGAGTGCAAGTGGAGTGCAATGTGGAGGATGAGTGAGTGCAAGTGAGGTGATGTGTCTTGATGAGTGAGTGCAACTAGGGTGATGTGGATTGATAAGTGAGTGCAAGTGTATTGAAATGTGGAGGATACCCCATGTGAAGGGAAAAATGTGACATGAGTGTGTAAGATGTGGCATGGTGATGGATAGTGGTGACTAGGACACATGTCCCATGGGGAGACAGGGTATCCTAGGTGGATTTTCTAGATTTAATAAAAATCTAGAAAAAGGTAATTATGTGCAGGATTTTATATGTCTAAGTTTGGACTTAGGCATACATATTTTATTATGTAAATTTGTGTGATGGTATGCAAATTATGTTTTGTGAGTGACTAGGATTTGGTGTCTATAGATACCCCTTTTTGTACCACATTGTGTGAAATAAAATGTGATGCAAAAAGTAATGACACTTGTATTTATTGGATGAATGGACTCAAATCTTTTCAAAACACAAGAATGAATTATTTTTGAATATTTTGATGAAATTTTGATTTGTTTGCTTACATCCTCAATTGGAGAATGGGTAAAGGATGAAACCCATGAGCCAATTGACCAAATGTGGATGATGAAAGGAGGTGGATGTGATGGATGCAAATGTTGGAAATCAAGATCAAGTTGGATACCCCAAGTTTGGGGTGGACTTGTGTTGTAAATTTACCTTTTGGTATGATTGACATGCAATATGATGAAATAAATGAACCAATCACCCTAGGATCCTATTGTCCTAGTGACTATATCAAATTCCTTAATTCAAAATGATGAAGTAAGATTTTTTGTATTTTGTAACCCCATGAAGTAGGCGTCAATGACAATCTTGGGAAAAAGTGCTTGAACACAAGTCACTCAAAAATTGAGGAACCAAACTAATTTAATTTCAAATGTGATGATATGAAATGATTTTGAATAATTTTCCTTATGGTAATTTACCCATCCTACTAGATTGCATGGACAACCAATCATTGCAACTGCTAGGTGTCTAGAATAAATCACTAGATAGAAGGTTCATTTGAGATGATGATGATGTGAGATGATGCTTTGGAGGTTTTTACAATGTTTTTGTAGCCATTTTTGTTTGAATGGG
Source organism: Wollemia nobilis (assembly GCA_028583015.1). NCBI lineage: Eukaryota > Viridiplantae > Streptophyta > Pinopsida > Araucariales > Araucariaceae > Wollemia > Wollemia nobilis. The sequence goes on along the minus strand of JAQPPZ010000676.1, from coordinate 5,090,467 downwards.
AGTTGTGTAATATGGTCACAAATAAAATTCAACGTGGGTTTCCCCAATATTGAAAAAGATACTCATTTTAATGAGCATAATTTCTATGATTGAGTGTTGACTTGATTTGAGACTATAGTTTTGTAGATTTTTATATCCCTTAAAACAATGAGTCGACGAAGAAGAGATGAAATGATGAAAGTGATGAATCAAATGAAAAAGGTGAAGATGATTAGAACAAAATTAATATTTTTTTTTTGTTACAACTGTGATTTCAACCACTATTGGTAATTATACATGTCTATCCCTTGGAGCAGTCTAGTCATATGGCTTTTTTAGAGAATTGATATGATAACAATTCATTTCTTGCTTAAGGTGAATCACTGTTCAAGGACCTTATGGTAACCTACTCATTCGATCATATTGTATGGATAATTAGTCACTGCAACCGCTAGGTGTATAGGATAAGTTAGTGCATACGAGGATCACTTGAGGCTAAGTGGAAGAAGGAAATATACACCTATATCCCTTGGAGCAATCCAACCACATGGTCTTCTTAGGGAGTTGAGATGAGAACATTTCTATTCTTTCAAGTACCTATTGAATTTGTTTTTGACCAAAGGAATGAAGTACCTTTGGAGCTTTTTGCTTTTGTTGTTTTTTTCGTGAGTGACCTTATGGTAATGTACTCATATTACTGGATTGCATTGATATTCAATCACTGCAACTACTAAGTGACTAGAGTAGATCACTAGTTATGAGGTTCACTCGAGATTTTTGATTTGATGGTTTTTATGTTTTTTTTTGTTTTATATTGTTTTTGTTGTTTTTATGTTTTCTATTTTATTTTTTTTTTACCAAAGTAATTTGGGTACATTTGGAGTATTTTGGATTTATTTGACGAAAGGGGTAAGTGCCTTTGGGTATTTTTGAATTGTGTTAATAATGATTGCCTTTATGGTAATGTACTCCTTCTACTGGATTGTATGGATAGTCAATCACTACAACCGCTAGGGGACTAGAGCAAAACACTAGATATAAGGATCACTTATGGTTGAGTGGAAGAATAAAATGCATATCTCTATCCCATGGAGCAGTCTAGTTGCATGGCTTTCTTCGAGAGTTGATATTATAGTACTTCAATTATTTCAAAAGCCTTGTTGAGATTTAATTTGACCAAAGGAATTGGGGTACCTTTGGAGCTTTTTGAATTGAAATTTGACCAAAGGGTTTAGGTTCCTTTGGAGCCTTTGAATTGAATGTGACCAAATGAGTTTGGTTCCTTTGGAGCATTTTGAATTGAATTTTGACCAAATGAGCTTGGTTCCTTTGGATCCTTTTGAACTAATGTAATGGCGAGTGTCCTTATAGTAATCTACTCATCCTACTAGATTGCATGGATAACCAGTCACTACAACTGCTAAGGGAGTAGAGTATATCACTATATATAACATTCACTCAAGGACCTTTTGACCAAATGGGTTTGGTGCCTTTAGAGCCTTTTGAATTGAATGTGACCAAAGGATTTTGATTTCTTTGGAGCTTTTTAAATTGGATTGACCAAAGTGGTTAGGTTCCTTTGGAGCCTTTTGAACTAGATCGACCAAAGGGGTTAGGTTTCTTTGGAGTATTTTGAATTGAATGTGACCAAAGGTTTTTGATTCCTTTGGAGATTTTTGAATTGGATTGATCAAAGGGGCTAGGTTCCTCTAGAGCCTTTTGATTTGGATTGACCAAAGGGGTTAGGTTACTTTAGAGCCTTTTGGATTGAATTTTACCAAAGGATCTTGCTTCCTTTGGATCATTTTGAATTGATGTAATGATGAGTGTTCTTATCGTAATCTACTCATCCTACTAGATTGCATGGATAACCAGTCACTACAACCGCTAGGTGACTAGAGTATATTACTAGATACGAGGCTCACTCAATGATATTTTGAGCAAAGGAGTTTTGTCTCTTTGGATATTTTGAATTGATTTGAACAAGGGGGTGTGTTCCATTTATACTTTTGAAATGAAATTTGACCAAAGGTGTTAGGTTTTTTTGGAGATTTTTGGATTGGATTAACTAAAAGAGTGTGTGATGTGGGAAACACTCTTAAAATATGATACAAAATGGCACCAATGAAAACTTACAATTACATTAGTCAAAAATATATTTATAGGCATGTTTGCCTTTACAATTTAACATTTAATACACATGATCCATGTGAGTATTAAATGCAATATCATACTAATCCCTATCATTCCTCCCCACTGAGGAAGCATTGGTCCCCAATGTGTACAAGTGTGGAAGAGAAATATGGGTAGCTAAAGAGTGTCGGGTACAATAAAAAATGCACTCTTATTACAAAAAGAAGAAGATCCAAAATGGTGAAGTTGAACAAGTCTTCATAAAACCAAAATCTGACACTAGATTTGAGTCTAGCTCAAAAAATACTCTCCAATGATTGTAAACACTACTATATCAATGAAAATCTGAAATGGATCTCAAAAATTGGTAGAAGAAAGTAGCAACTGAAATATCAAAGAAGATGTAGCAGAAGATGCCTCAAACCACGTGCCAAATGGAAAATTTAATTGTTGTGGTCTTTAAGACAAGCGGACATGCATTGAATTGGCTGAGCCATGCATTAATGGTTATGGAAAATATTAAATTAAATTAAAAATATATTTAATTTAATTTAATAAATTCATGGTTAATTGTGGGTCACTTGCATTAAATTATTGGTGGACTGGGACAATGGTCAAGTGAACAGTATTCAACTTGCATTAAATTATTAGTGGATTGGGACAATGGTCAAGTGGACAATATTCATATTGCATTAAATTATTGGTGGATTAGGACAGTGGTCAAGTGGACAGTATTCAGCTTGCATTAAATTATCGATGATTAGGACAACGATAAAGACTAAAGGTGGGGTGATATGCATTTAATTGGTGGAGAAAATTAAATTATATTAAAATTAATATAATTTAATTTATGGTTGAAAATTGAAATTGGGGTTTAATGGAGTGGTGCAAGGGTGGAGAAAAATTAAATTATATCAAAAAAATAATATAATTTAATTTATGGTTGAAAATTGAATGGAGTGGTGCACGCTTTTAATGAAAATGGCCAAAATGAATATGTATTTGGTGGCCGTTGGAGGATGGAAGTACAAAAATTAAAAATGGGTATTTAAAAATTAATTTAATTTAATTTTTGGAATGGTGGAGGCCATGGCGGATCATGGGTATGTAGAATCGAGCGACGAAAATGAAAATGGTATGAGAGATGTTGGAAATGCCAAGTTGGTGGCAACTTCAATGAGAGGATGCACAACGACAAGACATAGATTGTTAGAAACATGCGATCTATAGTGACAACACATAGAAGAAGCCAGTAAATTGATTATAAATAAAATAACATCAATGACAACAAATTCATATGGTGAACATGAAGCATCAAAGTGGTGGACAAAAATCATGGCCAAAATACTACACGATATGGCTAGGAAAAGTTGTAGATCGATGTTGTAAACATCAAAAAATGGTAGAAAACACAAGTGGTCGATGTGATCTATAGGAAATTATGGCAATGATGGTGGAGGCCATGGATCAACATCATAGATCTCGTTAGGCATCAAGTAATAGAAGGGTATGTGCATCAATGATAGCAGTAGTAGAGGTAGATCATGACAAATGGATTCAGGTGGTGGTGGCCAAATGTGGTAGTGGTTGTTGTGATGAAGTGTAGCATAGAATCTAATAGCAATATGTGGTATATCACATGAAGTAACCATCAAAAAATCATAGAGGAGCTACAGAGCCACCAAGGATGATGGCATAAATAAATAACACAAACTTATACTAAGAGGGGGGATGAACAGTATAAGACCACTTTTTACTTTTCTTTCCCAAATAGTATTATCCAATATAATAAATGGTAATATCAATAGTAATAACTAAAGCAATGCACAAATAATCACACACAATAGAGACACAAATTTAACGTGGTTCACCCAATGTGGGCTACTCCATGGAGAAAATATTTCACTAAAATTTTCTCAAAAAATATCTTTGGTAATCCTTCCCTATTACAATGTTTATGGACCTCTATCCAAAGGAGACACCAATCCCCTAATATGGTTCATGGATCTCAATCCATAGGAGAACTCCTTTCTCATCTACTCTAGCTAGTGATCTTCTAGAAGAAATGTCACCTCCCCTACACCGTATTATGGATATTTGTCCATTGAAGACTCATATTATCACTCAAAAGACCTATCCTCATTGCCCTGGATAATGGATCTCTATCCACTAGAGACTTGCATCCTCTATACTTTTCCACCTCCAAAGCTCTATCTCAAATCTGCACTAAATACAGTCCTTAGATCTAGTACAAATCTACTCAATCTCTATCTCTAGTCTGGCACAAACCTGTCCTTAAATTTGCACCAAAATTTATCCTCAAATCTGCACTAAAAATAGTCCTTCAATCTAGCATAAATCTATCCTTTGATCTAAACTAAACACATTCCTTCGGTCTAGCACAAATCTATCCTAAATCTTTGTCCTCAAGCCTTAACACAAAGCTTGACTTAATCACAAATCAACTCTGCTAGATTTACCCCAAACATTAACTCAAGGTTTGAACAAATCAATCAATCAACTCTGCTCACAAATATTTTGAAAGACTTATCTCAAATCTACCTTGTAAGCTTCCACAAAAGCTCACTCTAATCTATCCACAAGTCCTCTCTAGAACTTGTCCAATCTGCTCAACAATCTTTGTCCTTAAATCTATATTGTAAGCTTCCACAAAAGCTCACACCAATCTGTCCATAAGTCTTCTCAAAGACTTACCTCAAATCTTCTCAATAAGTCCTCACTAGAACTTGTCCAATATGGTCAATAATATCTATCCTCAAATTTGTATTGTAAGCTTCCATAAAAGCTCACACAAATCTATCCACAAGTCTTCTCTAAGACTTATCTCAAATTTTCTCAATAAGTCCTCACTAGAACTTGTCCAATATTATAGAAATATATAGAGACTTGTTAGAGACTCAATATGCTTCATATTCATCACAATACTCAATCACTTTCAATCTCTCTTTTACCATAGAAACATATAGAGAATTGTTAGAGACTCAATATGTTTCACACTTACAAACACTCAACCTCTTTCTCAAATCAATTTATAATATGGAACAATTTGTTTCACATAACTTGAACTATCACTTAAACACATCCACTTGACTAGACTCAACCAACTCTACTCAACCAATCACTTCAACAATAATTCTTATCAAGTAGTCCGCACATAATAATGATACTCATGATATTTCCAAACCCTAGTTCAAGTTATTTACTCAACAAATCACTTCAAAAACAATGCTTATCAAGTAATCCTCACATAACAATGATACTCATGTTCTTTGCACAAACCCTAGCTCAATCATATGAAAGCTTTACTCAATATTTCCAACAATGCTTATAAAACAAGTTTTTATCATCAACTCTCACTCAGAGAAACCTTCAAAAATCAAATTCAAAAATGCTTTCTAAATAATCCTTTTCACTCCAACTTGGCATTCACTACATTCAACAATTACTTGCTAGGAATATGTGCCCATACCTTTTTGTTTGATGAAGAAAATGACCTCAAAACCTATCTTAAACACAATTTTCTTCTTTACCAATTTTAATGGTTATATGACAAAAAAACACACTAACTCTCTTCAGAAATATTTCTCAATCGCAAAAATAATCAAACTCAAATACACTTGATTACCCCTTCTTTGAAATTAGCAATCATCAAAGCATACAAAAATTAATTACTCAATTACTCCTTATAATCTCCAATCTTTAATTAACAACCTCCAAAATCAAACCCTTAAAAATAATGCTTCTTATCCTTATATCTCCCTCAAATTCTCAATAATCAAACTTTAGAAAATAAACTTTATAACCCACAAAAATAATTATTTTATTCAACCTTTAGCAAATCCGAAACATAGCAATTAACCTTGGCAAATCATGAGCGCATACCTCTCTCTGTGTAAAAATGGCCTCGATGGATTTTGAACACAGAACCTCTCCAGCTAAGCACCTTAGAAAGGCACTATCCCACCACGTGGGCTATTTGCCTTTACACAATGAGGAAAGCTCGCACTTTACCTTTGTGGCTTCCATGACAATGCAGCGCTCAACAAAATAATCACCCTCGCTTTGCAAAACCGAAGCTGATGGGTTTCGAACCTTGCACCATGAGTCTACCAACCTTAGCACCTCCCATGATTGCCAATTGTGCTACATAGCACTGTGCATTGGAGAAGGAGCTCCACTCCTCTTTGTCCTTTAGTCTGCCACCAAAAACCTTTAAACGCGAATTATTCTTTTCCTTTGTGCACAATTTTTGAGAGCTTAGCACATACAAATGGTATGGATAGGTTTTGATAAAGTCTTGTCATACTTTTTATATGCATAGACCAAGCTTTGAAAACGTTGACGGATAATTCAAAATTTCAAATTCAAATTATATAAAATAAATTTTATAATCCTAACTTTAGGATTATTTTAATTAACATAAATTAATTTTATAATTAAATTATAATTAATCAATAATTAACTTAATAAATTTAGAAGTTAATTAAATTAATTAATTTATAATGAAATTATTTAAATTAATTTATAATTAATTTAAATCTCCCCTTTTAATATTATAATAAAATATTATAATATTATTTTACTTGGGCCTCTTTATTGCTTTTTGAACCTCATCTGACCACCTGGAACCAGATCTAACCAACTGAGCGTGGGATTTCCTTTGCACTAATTTTGAAACCGCTTCTTCTTGTATTGCTCACTGAAAGTGACTCTTATTCTTGCATTGCTCACTAAAACTAACTCTTGAAATCAATGAAAACTCAATTACTCAAAATTTCCAACAACAAAATATGTATGCAATGGATCAATATTTGAAATTAGGAGATCATCATCAAGAGGAACATGTGGATCATGAAGTGCAGTAAGCATGATGATAGCGGTAGTGAAAATAACTTGGTCTTTAGTGGTAATGACATTTGAAGATCTTGGATTTGCAACATCTAGAGGGGCTTGATCTACATTAGGAGATTCAAAGGAGCTCAGATCCGCATTAGGAACTTCAAAATCCATGTCATCAAATGATAATATGCTGGGAATCTCATCCAGAGACCCTAGTTTGAATCCAGGTGTGGCTACAATTTCTTCAAGTTCTGGATCAGGAGTGGAATCTTGATCTTCTTCAATGATATCTTCCTTATAAACAACAATAATTTCTTAAAGTTGCTAAAAATTGGCTTTCATTTCGGCACAAAATTGTTGAAATTTTGTAGTGAAGTCAATAAGTGAAATGGTCAACATTATGAATGATGGTCACGAATGGATTTTGCATCATAGATAATAATCGATCTACAAAATAGGAGTTGGTGGTCAGAGTCAGAGGGAGCTAGCTAGCTAAGATTTTTCATGAATGAAAGTGCTCAAAGGTGTCTGCGAAAAAATAAAGAGTGTTTCTCCAATGCCAAGATCTGTTGGTGGTTTTCTCGTTCCTCTTTTGAACTAAATTTGCCTAGAGGAAGAGGATACTTACCTATCCAATGATCGATCTGATACCAATGATGTGGGAAACACTCTTAAAAAATGACATGAAATGACACAAATGAAAACTTACAATTACATTAATCAAAAATATATTTATAGGCATGTCTGCCTTTACAATTTAGCATTTAATATGCATGATCTATGTGAGTATTAAATGCAATATCATACTAATCCCTATCAATGTGGTTCCTTTGAATCCTTTGAAATGATTTGACCAAAGGGGTTAGATTCCTTTGGAGCCTTTTGAATTGAATTGACCAAAGGGATGTTGATTCCTTTAGAGCTTTTTGGATTAAAAAATAACCAAAGGAATTTGGGTTTCTTTGGAGCTTTTTGAATTGAAGATGACCAAAGGAGTTTTTTTCCTTTGGAGCATTTGGATTGAGAGTGACCAAAGGAGTTTGGTTCCTTTGGAGCCTTTTGAATTGGATGTGACCAAAGGAGTTTGGTTCCTTTGGAGCCTTTTATTTCTTTATTTTTTTTTGGTATTCATGTGATGAAATGAATGTATTATGAATGAATGCAATTGGTGGTGATGTATGCAAATGAATGAATGGTTTTACCTTATTAATTGTCATTCAAAAAAGTTATGGACCATTGTTTAGCAAACATTACCTTTATTGATTAATTAGGGTTACCAATACGATACTACTGGTTTGACGATATTTTGTAATATGAAATGGACTATGATATATGTGACTATATGATGGAGGTATGGAATGGAAGCTTGCTTATGACTTTGTTGTCCTTAGGGATAAAGGATCTAGAGTTGTTTTACAAAGACTCAAACATCCTAGTGATATCAAACAAAATCGTTTATGATCTCGTAAATCTTCATGATGCTAAGGTTATCCTAGTGTTTTCAAATTTCTCAAGGACCAACTATGTGTGCAATGAATGTTTGTTTCTCATTATGAGTAAGGTCTGACTAATCAATTGTGATTTATGCCAATAAGCTATCTCATCCACAAGTGGTCATAGGTATATACAAAAAAAGGTCACTAATGTGACAAACATGGTACCATGCATAAGGATACCCCATTGCCAAGAAGGTTTCATTCAACCCATTGTTGTAATGAGGATCACCCCATATTTTTCAAGACACTAAGAGTTCTAGGGATTCAATCTCCTTTCCATTATTTTATTACATTGGATTTTGGAATTTTATTTTTGAGTTTGTTTATTTTTTTAATGGAGCAAATTGGATTTTTATTTTTATTTTTATACTTGCTCGTTTTGAGGAAGAGCAAGGGATTTTATTGCTTTTTGGAATGCATTTGGGATACTTTCTCACTTTGAGGAAGAGCAAGGGAATTTTTATTATTTTTTGGACACTTGCTCATTTTGAGAAAGAGCAAAGGATCCATTTTTACTTTTTTTAAAATGTTTTTGGGATACTTGCTCATTTTGAAGAAGAGCAAGGGATATTTTTTACTTTTTTTTGGAATGGAGGTGGAGCTTGTCCTTTTGTCAACTCTTAGATTTCTAGACCATGCACATAATTGGATGAATAGGGAGAAATTCTCACTTTATGGTAATAACAACTCATGACTTCATCGTTCCTATGTTCACAATGTTCTTATGTGTTTTGATGTGTGTTTTCCAATATGAAACTTGATTGACTAGGAATAACTTTTGTATTTGAAGATTGTTTGAATTTCAATTAAGGTTGTTTGAAACACTAGGAGTGGTTGAGTGATTGAAAAAACCTAGATTTTATTTTGTGAATATGTTAATGACCAAAGGACCACTTAGAAAGTTTTAAATTATTGCAACTGATTGGTTGGTGACTAATGCTAAACCAAAGGTGCCCTTGATGAAGGCAACAAGACATAGTACTAACAATTATTCATGACTTTAATGAATACAAATGGTATAACTATGCAAATGCCATGAAAGTGGAATGTGTGAATGCAATGAAAGTGGTATTGTGAATGTGATGTATTAAAAATGCAATGTGTATGAAAATATTTTTGTGTTTTATAATTATTTTTTTTTTGGTGTTTTTGAACTAAAATGTGACCAAAGGGGTTTGGTTTCTTTGGAGCTTTTTGAATTGCATGTGACCAAAGGAGTTTTGGCTCCCTTGGGGCCTTTTGAATGGAAATTGACTAAAGGAGTTCCTCCCTTGGAGTATTTTGAAATGAGATTTGACCAAAGGGATTAGGTTCCTTTAGGGCCTTTTGAATTGAATTGATCAAAGGGATACCTCCTTTGGAGCATTTTCATTTGAATTGACCAAAGGGATGTCCCCTTTGGAGCCTTTTGGATTGGATTGAACAAAGGGGTGTCCCATTTGGAGATTTTTTTTTTGCATGGAGAAGGTGTGATACCTTAAGCATTCTCATTGATGTCCTAGTGGATACCAAGGTTTTGATGAGATGAGGTGGGGGATCATATATGGGAAAGTACCCCTTGTTGATAAGATATTGGACAAAATTTTTAAATGCCTTTCAATAATTGATGCCATGACCTACTTTTCAATGATAGAGACAATAATGATCTTTCCTATATGACTTAGATTTATGATTTTTGGGTTTTGCAGGACGTGTGTCAAGTAAAATGATTGTTTTTGCATCCTGCAACTTGTGAAATATTGTCAACATGGGCTTAGATAAATGGGTCCAGGTATGGGGTTAACACTTTGAATAAGAGGTTGATTGGTATTTCAAATAATTTTTATGACGTTTCTGAGGTGGATGATGTTGATGAGGTTGATGGTGACTCAGTTGTAGCTCAATGCTTACGAGGTGATTCAAAATTTGTTGTAAAATGAGCATAGTGTTTTGGTGAAGAGGTGGTTGTTGATGAATATATGGTGGAATGATGGTATTTTTTGTTGATGGAGTACCATAAATGTGATTGAGTGGATGTGTTATGGTGGATAGAGGAAATTATGGAAGGACCAGATTGGCTACATTCAAATAATTCCTAACTACATCCATGTCCACATACGTAACATGATCATCAAAGGGAATGGGTGACTCACTCCTAGGAGTATTAGGGATGGTAGTGTGAGTAGCCCTCTATATGATGTCTATATCTAAAATGGGGGCACCACTAGAGGGCCCAAAATTTATGTTTAGGGACATAGTAGGATATACACTAACTTGCCCTACCACTGAAGTGTTAGGGGCCTAACAAGACTAAGATGGATGCATGGGAGAAGGCAACAAACTCTAAACTAAGGCAACAAACTCTAAACTAGGGCTAACCTTCTGGCTTGACCATGGGTGTTACCATATGCTAAATGTGGGATCAGGTGTAAACTTTAAATGAATATGTGTATGTGTGATGGAAGTACAAAGTAAGACAATACTCAAAGAAAACAAATAAACAATGTTTTTGTTCCTAAGTTTGCAGAAAGTTTGATTTTTTTTTTAAGATGAAATTTTTGATTTTTTGAAGGTTTTTTATTTTTTGGTAAAAATAAAAATGATGTGCAAATTTTTTTCCTTAAAATGAGTCTAAAAATTCCACCTAGATGCTCTCACACACTAACCCAGTGATGAAGTCCGAGTTGTGAAACCCACCAAGACTTGGAGATGAAACCCAAATCCGATGAGAGAGTCTAGGTCCTACCAATCCTCACCCATATTCACTGTGGATAGTGATACACCCTCCAAATAGGAATGCATGTTATTTTCCATGACTAAGATGGTTCTTGGGGCCAGCCTTGGCCAAGTAACAGGGTAAATATATCAAGGGTTGGTGGTGAAGTCCAACCTTGTCCAAAATTTGCGTGAGTGTGTGATGGATTTGTTTATTATGGTGTTATGCAATCTAGTATGCAATTCCATTTATTTCCTAGATGCAGCAAGCAAAAACACACAACGATAGATGCTCTACTAACTAAACTAATATGCAGATCCTTTTGACTTAACTTTTTGTTTTTAAATATGCCTAGCCTAAGACCTAAATGCAAACAATGGTAGACAGGTATAGAATCCTATTTAACCAACTAAAATCTTAAAATGATAGAAAAGAAAAAGAGGGTTTTAGATGTACACACCTATGATCCTTTTTCTACTCCCTCGTATCTGTTCAACCACCGAATTCGTAGTTCTGTAGCACTTTATCGATTGTACGATTATTAAGCTCTGTAATTGTATCCTCTACAATTTCTTAGGTGTAGATTTGTAAACACCAATGACGTGGTTGTTTGGATCTATAACTATGCACTCTATGATTCCTCAAGTGCAGGTTATGGCTAAAAAGGTGTTTGAAATAGTTGATTTTAATCCTCGATCTCCACACAACCAAGCTCTAGAAACCTACAATCACAAAAAATACAAATCAATAACAAAAAATAGAAAGGAAATAATAAATAGAGCCTTTAAGGGCCCCCACCGTGGGTGCAAATTTGTAAGCAAATAAGACAACACCGAATAACAAAATAATAAAACAAGCAATTGCAATGAAAATGATTTCTTTGTATTGATTTTGAATGGAGCCTTGATCTCTATTTACAATACCTTTTCCCGAATGCGTAAGGGTATGATTACAACATGTTTTTTTCTTATATTACAATGGGTATAAAAAGGGGGAAATACCCCTTTTCACCAAATACAAATGTCGACGGTGTCTTTGATATTTTCTGCTCCAACCAAGTGGTGAGCGGGCTTGTGTATCATGCGATGGACCACTCTAACTTCAACAACCGCTTCAAATTATTTTTTCCTACATACATAAAGAAATCAAATGGGGGTTTATTAGCACCTATAGATGTGATTGAATATCAAAATACAAATAAAACCTTCAAAATTACATTTGAAAAAAACACAAAAAAGTGGATCGAAAATACCTTGCTAACAAAAATTATTCAAAACTTATAGAACTAATCTACGCATTTGATACCCTTGATTTGGGTAATTTTGGGATGCACGATTCTGACTAGATAACCATGGGTGGTGTGGTTTGGAAACCATATACTGAGTAGTTTTTACTATGTAACCATGGATCTAGAGGTTGAGGTCCGGTGGAATTTTCCAAAAATGCACTCTGAGGTGTCAAATATTGAATCTCCTTAAGATGCATGTAAGATTTTGGAATAATTTTGGTAGCATGATGGTGTGTATTCTATACCCCCTTTGTTTAATGGGGTGATACTTATTTTATAGGCAATTTCAGGGCTTTGGAGGGAAGGATACGTGGCAAGCTAGGGCTACCATGTGGCAATGGGAGTTTGAGTGAGTTACTTAGAGTGCCTCACTTAACTGGGGTGATGTGGCTAATGGGTGAGTACAATTGGATTGCAATATTGAGGATGAGTGAGTGTAATTAGGGTGATGTGGCTTGATGAGTGAGTGCAACTGGGGTGATGTGGCTTGATGAGTGAGTGCAAGTGTAGTGAAATATGTCTCATGTGAAGGGACAAAGGTGACATGAGTGTGTGAGATGTGGCATGGTGATGGGTAGTGGTGACTAGGACACATGTCCCATGGGGAGATAGGGTATCCTAGGTGGATTTTCTAGATTTAATAAAAATCTAGAAAAAGGTAATTATGTGCAGGATTTTATATGTCTAAGTTTGGACTTAGGCATACATATTTTATTATGCAAATTTTTGTGGTGGTATGCAAATGGTGTTTTGTGAGTGACTATATTTTGGCGTCTACACACACAATGCTAACTTCAATTATCCTCTTAGATCTCCCTAATTAATTTCAATTTCATTTCTCCTTCAATTAGCCCAATATTAAAAAATATCCAATTTAAATATTCAAGTATTTAATTCCCTATTTCTTCCAATCATTCATTTACTAATTAAATAAATCACCACCTTATATATTTGAAACTCACTTCAATTAAATATGCCCCAATAATTTACTTTAATCTAAAAATTATGTGCTTAAAACTAACCTGCAACTATATGGTTATTATAAGAAGAATAATATATGTTTTATGGCACTTCATCCTCAACTAAGCATGTCAACTTAGAATGCACATGTGACACTTTCATCTTTATTATTGGGCAATATTTAATTTATCAATTTTCATGTTGATTTGAACGTTATTAAATGCTCTCATTACTAATAATAATACTTCTACGTTATTGATTTTTAATACTTGGGCCAATATTAGGAAAAATATAGGAATTAATAAAAACAAATCATCCTTACCTCTCTAATTATTTTTATCACTCTAGAATAAAACCTTTATATGTTATTTCATGCATTCATTTAGCAATATCCAAAATAAATGGATATCTCAGTTGCATTATTTGCTTCATTGTATCAAAATATCAATGTAGGAACCCATCCAAGCTTTCTCTTATGAAAAACTCATGTGTTTATATTTTAGGTACTTCTCTCCACTCTAAATACTCCTTTAATCTCCATGCTACTATTGAGCTCAATATCTCCTCTCATAATTTGTATTCCAATTGCTTCCCTCCATGCAAAACACTCCTTCAATCTACATTCTATTATCTAGCTTGACATATCCTATCACTTATCAATATTCCAAACAAATATCTTCCACTATAGCAAGCAAAATCAGTCTTCCAATGAATCTCCTCCTATTGAAAAGTAAAACTATTCTTCTAATGAATCTTCTTCCAACAAACTCTAAAAAACTCTAGTAAATATGTTATGTAACATAACAAACATCTTCAATATTTATTTTTCAATATAATATATTCTCCAACTAATCCTCTAGCAATCTCCCAATGTTCCAATCAACTCCAATGAATTTTCTCTCAAATATTCCTCTCCTCCAAATATAACATGTACCATCATTCCAATATTCCAATATCTCCTTCAGTCTACATCTCCTCCAATACATTTGTTAAATTTTTTTCCAATCCTCTACTTTGAATATCATGTTCTCTCTATCTTGGAAGGCTCATACTAAAGTGCCTTTCACTAATATAGCTCTAAACCAAGATGGTTCTAATATCAATATTACCAAATCAACCCAAATATATCACGGGCTTATATTTCTATGATCTTATAATCTCACACATTTAATAATACTATCAAAAACATTGCATAGTAAAAATATATATTGATACCCAATAAAATATCATTATATTTAGACTCGATTCACATAGCATAGATATTTTTCTTCAATGTATAACCTTACATGAGACTCTTCAATACATCTGACGTTTTCTCTCCTCAAACTTGTGGTAGATGTAACTGTTCATATGCCTTTCTTCCATTATGATAAAGTCTCTCATGAATACATGAATTTATACTTCTAATATTGACACATCTCACATGAATTTTCACTTATAGATATGATACCTCATAACTCACACTTGCACACATGACACCTCATAATTCACAATTGATTACATGACACATAAGCACACTTCACAACTTGACACATATACTGATATAAATAATTAAATACACTCCTAATATAAATATTTACAAAGGTACTCAAGTACCAAGTATTGTAATATTACCAACAATATAATGAGTTTTATAGCCAACCAATATTCTACTAATGTAGTAGATAGACCTTTCTCCATGTTGATAATCATATTGAGCTAACATAGCTACTAGGGTATGATTGGTAGTAAATACATATAATAGTAATGGTTGAGTTGGAATTCATGGTATCAAAATAGGAGGTGTCAAAAGATAAGTTTTCAAAGCTTAAAAATATTTTTGCATTCATTTTCCTAGTAAAATTTAGTCTTTCTTTAATAATTTAGAAAAGTATTAACACTTACCAGCTAATTGCAATTTGAATATTCAAATGGCTTATGGTTTTTCTTAAATATTATAAAGTTTGGTAAGATTTTTTGGAGGTTGCATATTTGTTATTATTAAAATTTTAGTAGGATCCACCTTAATTCCATGATGGGATATGATAAATCCTAAAAAATTTCCTCATGTTATCCCAAAAATGCACATTTGAGGTTTTAACAAGACTTTTTATTCTCATAATTTCTCAAAGATACATCTTAAGTCTTAGATATGATATTCATATTTTTATGATTTCCCTAGAAGGTCATCTACATAATCTTATAAAATATCATGGATGATATCATGAAAGATATATATCATTTCCATTTGATATGTTGCACTTTAATTCTTTAGACCAAAATGTATGACTTGATAACAAAATGTACCCCAAGAGAATTTTTTTTGGATTGATCTTCAAGGGTTATTTTTATTCTATTGTATCCTGAAAATCCTTCTATTAGGAACAATATTTTAAATCCTATAATAAATTCTACTATCATGTCTATGTTTGGTAAAGGGAAATAATCTTTGGGGTATGCCTTGTTTATATATCTAAAGTCTATATAGATTCACATATATTTTTATTTATTTTCGATAGGTACAATATTGGAGTTATAGTATGAATAATATATAGCTTTAATGAAACAAACATTTAAAAGTTTTTCAAGTTTATCTTTGACTAAAAGGACAAGTTTGGGATGCATTTTCTTTAACATTTGCTTTGTTGGAATAGCATCTGGCTATACAACAAGACAATGTACAACTAGGGATCGGTCAAGTCTAGGCATATCTACATAGGTTAAAGAAAAAACATCATTAAATTCCTTTAAGATGTTGGTGTATTTTATTTTTTTATCTTTTTTTAGTAATTTACCCAATTTTAAGATTCAATGATACTCTTTGGTACCAATTTTGGTGTTCATAATTTATTCAATTAACATTTGTGAATCATATTTGAATTGAGGGAGAGTGAGTAATACTTTTAGTTTTCAAAATATTTAGGATCTAATGATACTTATTCTGGTTTAGGTAGTTGTGATGAAGCTAAGATTAAATATTTGATTGATAAATTCTTTAATATGAGTGTTATGTTTATCACAAGAATAATTATTCTTATTCTTCTTTATTTGATATAAGTTTGGGGTGGACAACAGTTAATAAATTAACACTAGAAAACTATAAAATTTTGTAAGGTTTGATATTAAGAAGGGATCATAATTCTCTTTCATCTTCATCACCCATTGTGATCTATGCAAATATTTTATGTAATTAGTCTCATCATATTCTTATAACAGAGATAATGGTTATTTTTTATTAAATATGTTACCTATCCCATAATATCTTGGTCAAATTTTAGTTTCTAGTAGTTCCTTAATACATTTCTAGAATCAACCTAAACCTTTTCCTTGATATCCCATATTTGTTTAGGAATGGGATATGTAGGATGATGTATATGTTTGTTTATTTGGTATAGATTTACTACCATTGATTTTTTCAACATGATTGGTGCTAGCATAGATAAACAAATAACTTCCTATTTGGATATTTAAACCTTTTTCTATTAGGTAAGTGTGTGATATGAGGGGAAAGGAAAAAGATAAATAAGTCTATGAAGGGACATTTATTTTGATTGATTAAATTAATAATATTTTATTAAATATTGATTATCATCCCTCAAATTGATAAGAGGTTAGTTTTTCTTTATCTTTGTTTAACTGATAAAAATGATGGTAATATTGATTGTAGTTTGGGATAAAGGTTGGGTTCCTTTAGTTGGATATCTAACAATTTTTTTTTATTGGTAAGATGATTTAATAAAAAGTGGGTTTTGAAAGGGGTCCCAAAATCTTTTTATAAAAGGTACAACACTAATAGGTCATCCGACCCAAACCACCAAAACAAAGGGTAGACCCACAAGAGGAAAACCAACCTTACAAAGAAAGGAAGATCCAAATGGGGATATATCATAGGGAAGATACTAACCAAAGAAAAATTAGGGATAGAGGGGTGGTCCTAGGAGGGGGACACCAATCAGAACAAACTAGAGGACTATAGTATTAATCTTTGACATTGGAATTTGAAGGACCATCAACTTCCTTGAAGAGAGTCTTGAGTTAGCCATGGATTTCATCCATCACATTCACTGTCTAATTGTAAAGTGACCACATCACCTTGGATGAATTAGCAACCATTGATAATGTGACCACTGTGCTGGCAACATGGTTAAGGATAGAGTTCTAAAGGATAGTTTTTGATGGAGGATAGGTGCACTCTGTCATAAGCTCCTTAGAGGGAAGCATCTCACTGGTCTTTCTAGGGAAAGGCATCTCCATATTTAGCTTTTTGAGACAAGGGAAATCCCAAACATAAGTTGTTCTAGGATTACGTTTGGTCTTAGATGACAAGCACCTGATAGATCAGCGTTTGAACTCATTAAAAAAATGGAGACCCCTCTTTGAGCTCAGAATCGAGGGTTTGGTTCAATGTTGACGAGGAGAAAAAATTAAGGTCATTATCATCACTGGGAACCTCATGGATAGGAGTTTCATATTTATGTATTTTTATGGATTCAGGTGGGTTAGGAAAATTTGGGCTTTGGGTGGGATTGGGAGGGGCAAGATAGGCAATGACCACAACTTTATTGGAGTAGAACTTGAGAGCATTCTTGTACAAAATAAGATGCAGGTCCTAATGGATGGGATGAGTGGATTTCCTATTCTTGATATTTTTAATGGATACCACAATGGACCTGAACATATAATCAAGGATATTGATATTTTTATGCCCCTGATATGATTTAGGAAGGCTAAATGGAAGCTATAGAGAGGAAGGTCAATTTTATCAATGGTAAAATATTGTAAAATTAGGATCATAACACAATCCTAAGGGCCAGGTAGGGAAAGTCTATTGATTCCACCATAAACTACAACCAGGTCATTACCTTTATCAACAAATAATTCCTTCTCCGTTGCCATAGTGTGCTTGTTACACCTGATTATTTTACCATCAATTGAGAAACTTGTAACCTCAACCAAAATTCAAACATCGATAAGGAAATCAAGGTCCTTAACAATGATATTCCCTCTATTCCAAGAGTTGACGATTTCTTTAGAGACTTTGATATCATTGCTACAAATATTTTTAGAAAGGGTAAAAAATTATGGCTCCTTAAAATCTCCTTAACAATAGGGTCTAGCTAAAGATAAGTGGGCTCGAGAAAAGCCATGGATGGACAAGGATAGATGTTGGGAAACTTTAAGTGAAGGCTAAGGGTGATAGGGTAATGGGCATGGTTCAAGCTCATACAACTATAGGGAATAAAAGGATGTTCAAATTACATGTGGAAAAATGTGGTCAAATATTTTATAGGGACCGCTGCTACTTTTAAAGGACAATGGATCTTGGGTCGTGTGCCAACCAATGATAGCAGGGTTATGCACAGTGGTGAATATTCATAAATTGGTTGAATATTAGGATTTTAAAAATTGGAAATTGGTAAATATGTCACATCCCACCTTGGAATAACTCTTTTAAGATTCTATTTATGTAATTATAGTTGATTTTAATACTTTATATGTTTGCAATATGTTTATTTTTATCAACAAAAAATGATGTTGCGTTGCATTACTTGATTGCAGGAACAGGTATTCTCGTAGGTGGAAGATTGACCACCAGATATGAGAAGGGAAATTATAAAAATGAAAACTCAAATGGTAAGGCTCATGTTCACATCATCACTAGTGTCCTTCATGATGGGTGGTGATACTAAGATTATTCCAAAATACCCAACCACTTAAAGGAAAAACGATGATGGGAAATAATGAGCATGCATCGATTGCTTGTGTATGCCATTTTTGTGACATATATTTAATTGCACAATTAGTTTTGTATGAGATTGGAATATTTGAACATTATATTGAAAATGCACACTAAATAATGGTTTGCACCTTACAAATTATTTTAGAAATATTTTATGCATTTGAAAAATGTCATACAATTTAGTAATCTTTATGGTGATTTTGTGAAAATGTTAAATTGGATAAATTTCTAAAAGAAGAAAATTATTGTCTTCAATATTATTATTAACCTAGTTGCATCCATATTAAGAAAAAAAATATGTAGATTGTTCTCCTACCAATTTGTCCAACTATGATTGGACCAAAATAATAAAAAAAAAAATATTAACCTAAAAGGATTATTTCTTGCTCCACATGGCTATCTTAGGATGGTTAAATTGGTAGTTGAGATCCCTCTTTTGTATATAATTATCTCATTCTTATACCACCCATATGTCAAATAGTAGTAGTTGATCTAAGGGATGGTATACACAAGAAAAATGAGACACCCTTCTAGAAAATTGCACATGAGGAAGAAAGAAAAATAATAAAAGACAATAAGTTGGCATATTTCTTGTCTAAGCTATAAATTGTCATAGAGGTTGAGAAAAGGATAGGCTATAAAGGAGGCTGGAGAAGACTAGAAGGAAGAGAAGGCTAAAATGGGGAGGAAATAAGAAGAGAGGATATGCAAGTCAAGTAGAATCACCCTTGCAGAAGTCTCAGGTTGGAACTTTTCACTATATTGAATTTATTTAGTGGTTGCTTGTTTAATTTGGAATGAGATTTAATATTTTTGGCTATATAGTTCACTTTAATAAATATTGGAAGTTCCATGGAATGGGATATAATTTTAGCCATGGTTGACTATAATATGAAATTGCTTTTAAATGAGGAACTTAGCACTATAGTTTGGGATCTCTTATTTTCTTGTTTGAGCAATCGTTGAATGTTTAATTAATTACTTAGGAAGAAGATCATTTAGACCCAAATAAGTTCAAGAATAGGCCCTCCTAACATAATAGCTTAAAACTTGCAGTAAAGTGAGTTGCATGTTCTTGCATTCAAATAAATGATGACGGTCTATAAGAGAGGGAGACTTTGGTTTACGGTATGCTAGTATTTGACTAAATAATGGCGATGTAATGGTTGATTTAACTATAATACTAGAGCCTCTTGTACCTTTGATGGAGTCTCTCTGTGCTTATTTAACTCCGGAGTGGTGGAGCTATACCCCTACTTATAAATATTACATTATTCTACGACTCCTTAGTGGTTTAAGAAATACATTGGTAGAATGAATGGCCCTCCATTGTTACTAAAATCTGGATGGTTCCCTATTTTACCCCATTTCTTGTGCAATGTTTGTACGTGAATTATTTTTAAAGATGTCACTTCCCTTTGGTCCTTTAGGAATGATGTTTTGAATTCACTAAATTAATTCTACCATAGATAAGCATCCACCATGTACCAAACCCTTGGCTTTAACTCCAAAATGGTACTAATGAATGATTCTATGGTTGTCTATGAAAAAATCCAACTTGAAATATTTGTATAAATACATATTTTTCCTTGGATTGTGATTATAACATTCAATTATCATAGTATACAACAAAAGATAACAAATAATTTCACCTGCAATACTATTAGCCTCTCTTAGATACCTATGGCCCATGGCCAATGAGACACCATAAAATATGGGGGATTGGAAGGGGTTTATCATCTGTGTATATCAAGATATTCTACCTTGGCCTAAATATATATTCTTACCTCACTTATGTTTGTATTCTATAATGATGTGCCCTATGGCAAACAACATTGAGTACACTATAAACATGTTCGTCCATGTTGAAAACTTGTGTCTACCAATTATGTATTGGTATACTATGTTTATCTATCAAATTTGGGAGGAAATTTTTTATTGAAACCCGTTAATTTGAGATAGATCTATCAACCACACACACCTCTGTATCAATTTTAATTCAAATACACACAACTAGATCATCGATGTGCTTCAAAAGTGAGAATGATAGATTATTTATTTGTAATCAAAGCAAACAATTCTTCTCATGTTAGAAGCTCTTTAACCCATTGTCACAATGAGAAGCTAAAGCATTATTTGACTCCAGCATGTTTCATTGAGTTGACTGTGGTATACCAGTTTGCCCGCTTGGCTTACATATAGGGATTCACAAGGGCAGACAATCATCAAAATATCATAATCAAATACAGGAGCACCCATATGTAATATAGCCTCTATCACATGAATAGATCCTGACTAATGTGCTACTCATGATAAACATTGGTGTCTATATTGTAGGTTCCTCCGAAGACATGCATGTAATAAATACAAAATTTTTGGGTTAAAATCTATCACTATAATAGTCTTTATTATACAAAAAAAATGGTGGTTTATTTGAAATGTAAAAACTTTATCATTTGGGGATTGATAATAGATTTTATAATATATTTTGTTATATGTGGTCTTTGAGATATTTTACATGGGTTACCTTCATATGTGATGACATATGTTTTGGGAAGAATGCAGTGTCATGAAGAACGTTTGTCAAATTTATGGTTACCAAAACCCTGGATAAGCCCACATTTACTACATTTGGAGGAGATCCAAAACTTAGGGGTATCATTATTTTTGGAAATGTACAATTATAAATATGATTTATAAATTAAGTATTGTATCTCAAATCGTTTACTAATAGACTCCCCTTAATTGGTTTCAATAGGGATTTAAATATATATATATATATATATATATATATATATATATAAGGGTTTAAATTTGGAATAATAGTGAAATAGCATTTTAGAATGGTTTAGTAATTCTCATTCTTATTGATTTTGTAAACTATAGAAATAAAATTTCATCGGGTAATTTTAATAGAAAATTGATACCTAAATTAATAAATGGAAATTATTGATATATTATGCAAATTTCTATTTTTATAAGAATATGGTGAATTCGTCTTATGCTATATGTTGAATATCATAAATCAATAAAAGGTAAATTGTTTTTAGTTAAAAGAATGGATTGGTGTCCATTATTGGAATAGGTATGGGACTCTTCCAAATTTTTGTGATGATCAAAATGAGTGACATTTATGATGAATGGAATTAGTAAAATGATCCTTATAATGAAAAATATTAAATATGGATGAATTTGTGGAAGTTCATTCTTGGTGATATCTATAAAATGTGATATACTTTTGACAAATGATTGATGCATGTTTACTTAAGATAAGCATGGTTTACTTGAAATGCATTTGGCATATTTGTATCATGAGTTGTACTGATACCTTCACCATCATCTCTCACACCATGAAGAATTCAAGACAAACCAGAGAAGAACAAGACAACAATATGGAAGTCTATTGTATTGTTCATTATGTTTAAGCTTATCTTGAGATAAATTGTAATATGATTGGATGAAATAAATGTTGTATAATCATCCATGATTTTGTAATATTTGATGTAATTTATTGTAAACTTATGTATATTAGATATGAAATCTACTTAAAGTAGTATTCAACTAAAAAAAAAATAGGCGATATATGCATTGGAATTTTATCAAGTTTATAGAAATTACTTTGGTTATTATATCTTGTGAAATGTATGACATTGAGAATTATAATATTTTAGATGATTAATGGATGTATATGAATTTCTATATCTTATTTACTTAATTAGTGTAGATGGAAACGTATGTATGGTATTCATAACAATAAGAGACAAATCGATATTTACACCATTTAACTAAGGGAATTAAAAGCAAACCAAATGCTCAATGTAATTGGGAAGATGACAAACAATCACCAAACCATCAACACCTTATAATTGAATAAATAATATAATTATTCTTAAGACAAATATCCCAAGGCCTATGTAAGTTATCACAAGAAAATTTGATTAATGACTTTATCCTAATTACTAGTCCTCATGGATAGTATGGAGAGGAGGGGACGATTCCGTTTGGTGAGGGATAGTTCTTCCAAAATAATGGTATAACCATTGAAATGTCCTCATACCATTTGGTTATGTCATGATGGACATAGCCATTGTATTATCCTCATACCATTTGGTGATGGCATGATGGAATTGTAGAATTTGGTGCTTCTACTCAAGAGTGGCTTTGAATTAATCTTTTGTGGCTTAGATTACTTACTATTCATTTGGGATATCCTCATATTAGATCATTATTATATTTTTAACTCAATTAAATATGGAAAAAGATAAATGTATGATAAAAAAATTTAGTGGATGAGTAGTAACAATTGGGGTTGTTACAGTTGGTATCAGAGTGCAGTTTGTAGGGATAACTGCTTTCATGAGGAGAAACTCAAAATATAAGTTCCATAACTCTAAAAAATGCACACTTGGTAAGGACAAGGTCAGTACTTGAGATTACCGATGTTCAAGTTTCTTTCTCCTATGAATAGATCCATAGTCATTCAAAAGTGGAAGAGCTAAGAAAACCCTCCATAATTCATGGGTTTTAAGCAGTGTACCTTAGACTCTTTTGGGAAATTACTCAACATATATTTCTTTTGACTTACTTAATCCTTATTTTCAAGTGTGTATGAACAACAACCAAAGTTACTGGAATAAACTAGAGAATGAACCTAGTAATAATAAATTACTTAAGAATTTATGATGAAATCTAGTTGTCTAGAATTTCAACAATGAAAAATAATAAAATTCAATACAACTCTTTACTCCAGGATAACATGGTGATAATCTTGAGAAGTAAGAAGAAATAAACCTTGCTACAATCTAGGCCATATAGTTTCAAACCCATACAAGTAGGATAAATTTTATGGAACTACAACAAAGATATAGAAAATCTTACTGCTACTATCTCCATAATGCAAGGATAGATAAATCAAATCCTGCAAGCTATTAGTTCTCAAAACAACAACCCTAAGATGGGAAGTCCATAATTTGGGAATCCTCTTAATGATGTGAATGAGGATCCCAAAATTAGGGAAGTCAAAGATACTAATGATCGATAAGACAAGGCCCGCATAAAGAGAGAAATGGGTAAAGATATAAAGTATATTAAGGTGACTAAATTCACTAGAAAAGGAGGATAAGATGCAGTTGAATCATGGTTAGATGAACTAGAAATTTATTTCTCCATGAGAAATTACTCCTCTAAAACCAAAACCACATTTTTCATTGCTCATCTAGGAGACACAGGAAATACATGGTGTAATACCTACAAAAATGGACTTAAGATAAAACCCAACAAGTTGAAATAGAAAGTTTTTGTGGAAGTTTTCAAGGAAATATTGCTCAAAAATCAATTCTATTTGAAAAAATATAAGGAATGTTTCTCACTTCAACAAGGATCAAATTCTATGGAGGAATACTTTGAGAATTTTGTAAGACTACTCAAATATGTACCATCATACTACCAGGATAATGCAATGAATATACATAAATTCATCCTAGGAATGATGCCTCAGATAAGATATGTGATAAGTGTACACAATCACAAAACTATAAAAGAAGCATATGATATAGCTCTATGGATAGAGTCTACTCAGAAAACCACTAAAACCCACAATAGTTCCACAAAATTGTCAAACATGGGATAGAAGTTTTAGAAAAATAGGAAGTGGGATTATGGATAGAATTAGAAGAATAAAGGAAATACAAGATTTGGGAAGCAAAATAATGGTCGTAAAAATAATTTCAAGAAACGATTTCACCATAGAAATAAAAATCATAATTACTCCAAAAACAACAATAGGAATTTCCAGACTCCCAAATAGCCAATTTTGCTACAAGTGGTGGATACAGGAAAGTAGACCCAAGAAGGAGATTCAAATCAAAATTTAAGGTGATTCAATTGTGGAGGTCCACATTTTACCATTAATTGTCCATATCCTATAGGACCAAGCACTAGTGAATATGGACCTAACCATAATATTTATACAACAACAACAACGTAAAACTTGGAGGGAGAATCTACACCTCTACTCCTAAATGGTAAAATTTTTGATAAAGAAGTTAAAATGTTAATTGATAGTGGGGATAATGATAAATTTATTTCTAGTAACCTAGTTAGGGATATGCCAAAAAATCTAGGATCTTTGGCACAAGTATGGAAGGTTGAGTATGAATCTGGGTAAACTTATCATGTCAATCAATATTTTTCCTCAACTCAAATTACCTTACCCAATGGCTTTACTAGGTGGCATCTATATGTAGCACCCCTACATGTTTTTGAAATCATCTTGTGAATATATTGGTTGAAGGCTTATAAAGCCTTGGTAAATTTCCAAGAGAGATAGATTAAGTTTACCAATGAAAATAAATAAAGGTAAAGGATGTATAGTGAAACAAGGGAATTTCAACCATTGCTAATTTCAGCAATGCAATTGAAGAAAACCATCAGAAAATGAGGATTGATTTATGTGGTGAAACTCAAGGAAAAAGAGGAAAAATATAAAGAAGAAGTAATTAAGGAAATCCCAATATTACAAGAATACCAGGATGTGTTCCTTGATGAACTACCAGGATTACCACCAAAGTGTGAATTTGATTTCACCATAGAATTAATGTTGGGTACTAAGCCTATCCATAGAGATCCCTTTAGAATGAACCTGATCAAAATATATGAATTACAAGTGCAACTTCAAGAGTTGTTGGAAAAGAATTAATCAAACTAAGTGTATCACCCTAGGGAGCATCTATCTTATTTGTGAGGAAGAAATATGATTTATTAAGATGATGCATAGATTATAGAATGTTAAATAATGCAACTGTCAAGAACATATATCCATTTCCAAGGATAGAATATTTGTTTGATCAATTAAAAGATGCCTCCATTTTCACAAAGATTGATTTAAAATCAGGATACCATCAACTGAGAATTTGAGAGGAGGACACATAAAACCACATTCAAGACTAGATATGGACAATATGAATTCATAGTCCTACCATTTGGCCTGACCAATGCACCAAAAAATTTCATGTGTTTGATGAATAGTGTGTTCGAAAATAAATTGGATCAGTTTGTGCTAGTATTCTTAGATGATATTTTAATCTATTCCTGTAATAGAGAGGAACATGATAAGCACTTAAGGATGGTTCTAGAGATTTTAAGAAAGAATTAACTCTACGGGAATTTGTCTAAGCATGAATTCTATGTCCCACAAGTTCATTACTTGGGACATATCATATCAGCATATGGGATCGCAGTTGATCCAAAGAATATAGAGGTCATTATGAATTGGCCACCTCCTACAAATGTGATAGAAGTAAGAAGTTTCATGGGTTTTTTAGGTTATTATAGGTGATTTGTGAAATACTAATCCAAAGTTTCCTATCCAATAGCCAATGTACAGAAGAAAGAAAAAGAGTTTAAATGGATAGAAAAATGTGAAGCTACATTTAATTTGCTTAAACAGAAGCTTACCTCAGCTCCTATATTGAAGATCCTGGATCTTATAGGAAATTTTTTTGTTTGTACCGATGCTTCACTAGAGGGATTAGGAGGAGTCCTATCCCAAGATAAATCTATGGTAGCATATGAGTCTATAAAACTCAAAAAACATGAATTTAACTATGCTACTCATGATTTAGAACTTACTGTAGTTGTACATGCTTTAAAAATTTGGCGATACTATCTAGTGGGTAGACCATTTGAATTAAGAATCGACCACCAGAGTTTTTTTTTTAAAGCAAAAAACCCCTTGTAGAGCTATCTTGGTCTAAGAGACCATGACCAGGGGGTTCTACACTGTCAAAGTCACCTGGGAGTCACACCTGGACTTGCTTGCACTAACATTATCAATTGGATTTTGGGCACCCAATTCAAATTTTTGGTAGGGTGGAGATTCAAACCTAGGACCTCCCTTGGAGGATTTCCCTCTCCTCTCCAAATCACCTACAACACCTGGGTACCGACCACCAGAGTTTGAAGTATATTTTCACTCAACCATTACTAAATGCTATAAAAAGAAGATGGATATAATTATTAGCAGAATATGATTTTGGTATTGAGTATATCAAAGGAAAGGAAAATAAAGTCACTGATGCCTTAAGTAGAAGGAAGCAAATAGTTACTTTGACTCGTAGTAATGTGGATTTAATGGGGTAAGTCAAAAAAATGCAATGCTAGGATCAAGAATGTAGTGAGATTCGGGATAAAGTAGAACATAATCTTAATGAAAATCAAGATTATAGAATTAAAGATGGACTTTTATGCTTTAAATATCGAGTAGTCATACCTTAAATGGGTGATTTGAAGAGATTAATTATGTATGAGGCTCATAAATATTCTTATTTCGCTCATCCCAGAGGAGCCAAGATGAGGGAAAACATGAAAATGACCTTTTATTAGTTTGGCATTAAGAAAGACATTACATATTTTGTAGCACAATTTTTGCAATGTTAGAAGGTAAAGGTTGAACATAAAAATCCAGCAGGAAAATTGTATTCACATGAAATACCCATTCAAAAATGGCAAGTTATATCCATGGATTTTATAGTGGGTTTACCAAATACTAAATACTAGCATGATGTTATCTTCGTTATAGTAGACAAACTAATTAAGGTTGCACATTTTATACCAGGAAGTACTACATATGATACTATAGTCATTGCCAATAGATTTGCAAAGGAAATTTTTAGGTTATATGGATTTCTTGAGATGATCATATATGACAGGGATTCTAGGTTTACTTTTGAGTTTTGGCAGGATATCCATCATGCAATTGGCACAACTCTGAATATCAGTTATGCATATCATCTAGAAATGGATGGATAGACAAAAAGAGTTAACTAGGTCTTGTAATATATGTTGCAAATGTATTGCATGGACCACAAGTCTCAATGGGAATACTATTTGTATCTGGTCGAATTTTCTTATAACAAAAATTATAATTCTTCCTTTAATATGATCCCTTTTGAAGCCTTGTATGGCAAAAAATGAAAGACTTCATTATCTTGGGATAATCCAAAGGATCAAGTTGTTATTTGACCATAAATGGTTAGAGTAATGGAAGAGCAACTAATACTAATCCGATAAAGGCTCAAGGAATCCATGGATAGATAGAAGAGTTATACATATTTAAAAAGAACACCTAGGTAATTCTCTATGGGTGACAGTGTTTCTAAGGGTAAAGCCCAAGAAGAGTGCCATTAAATCAATAAAATTGGATCCTAGATTTTTTGGGCCATTTGATATTGTGGAGAAAATAAGTCCAGTAGCCTATTGGCTTGACTTACCACCTAACCTGTTAAATATCCATAATACTTTTCATGTATCCTTACTTAGGAGATATATTGTTGATCATGTTCATGTGTTAGATGTTTCTAATTTGTATATGGCAGATCCAAAAACCTGTGAAGTGAAACCTATGAAGATCTTGGAATTTCATTCCAAGACAATGAGGAAATGAAATATTGATTAGTGTAGGGTCCAGTGGGACCAATATTCTGACAAGAAATCCACTTGGGAAAAAATGGAAGACATGAAAAGACATTTTTCTTATTTATTTTATGATGTTATGTAATAATACAAGTTGAACTACATACCACTTATGAAAAGTGGAGACTATGCAAAAACTATGTTTTATTGACCTTTATGTAGTATTGCAGGAGAAAAAACAAGGGACCATGTTTAATCCAAGGGGGGGAGTATGTCACATCCCATATTGGAATAAATATTTTAATATGCTATTTGTGTAATGATAGCTGATTTTAATACTTGATATATTTGCAATATGTTTTTTTCTTGTCAAGAGAAAATGATACTGTGTTGCATTACTTGATTGCAAGAACAAGTATTCTCGTAGGTGGAATATTGACAACCAAATATGAGAAGGGAAATGATGATAATGACAACTCAACAGGTAAGGCTCATGTTCACGTCATCACTAGTCTCCTTAATGATGGGCGGTGTTACTAAGATTATTCTAAAATACCCGTCCACTTAAAGGAAAAACGATGATGGGGAATAATGAGCATGCATCGATTGCTTGTGTATGCCATTTGTGTGACATATATTTAATTACATAATTAGTTTTGTATGAGATTGACATATTTGAACATTATCTTGAAAATGCACACTAAGTAATGGTTTGCACCTTACAAATTATTTTAAAAATATTTTATGCATTTGAAAAATATCATACTTTATAATAATCTTTATGGCGATTTTGTGAAAATGTTAAATTGGGGAAATTTCTAAAATAAAATAATTATTGTATTGAATATGCTTATTAACCTAATTGCATCCATATTAAGAAAAATAATTAGGTAGATTGTTCTCCTACCAAATTGTCCAATTATGATTGGACCAAAATAATAAAAATATTTTATTAACCTAAAAGGATTATTTCTTGCTCCACATGGCTATCTTAGGATGGTTAAATCGGTAGTTGAGATCCCTATTTTATATATAATTATCTCATTCTTATACCACCCATATGCCAAATAGTAGTATTTGACCTAAGGGATGGTAGACACAAGAAAAATGGGACACCCTTCTAGAAAACTGCACATGAGGAAGAAAGAAAAATAATAAAAGATAATAAGTTGGCATATTTCTTGTCTGAGCTATAAATTGCCATAGAGGTTGAGAAAAGGGTAGGCTAGAAAGGAGGTTGAATAAGTCTATAAGGAAGAGGAGGCTAAAATGAGGAGGAAATAAGAAGAGAGGATACGCAAGTCAAGTAGAATCACCCTTGCAGAAGTCCCAGGTTGGAAATTTCCCCTCTATTGAATTTATTTAGTGGTTGCTTGTTTAATTTGAAATGAGATTTAATATTTCTAGATGTATAGTTCAATTTAATAAATCTTAGAAGTTCCATGTAACAGGATATAATATTAGCCATGGTTGATTATACTATGAAATTATTTTTAAATGAGGAACTTAGGACTATAGTTTGGGGTCTTCGATTTGCTTGTTTGAGCAATCGTTGAATGTTTAATTAATTACTTAGGAATATGATTATTTAGATCCAAATAAGGTCAAGAACCGACCATCCTAACATAATAGCTTAAAACTCATTGTAAAGTGAGTTACATTCTCCTACATACAAAAAAATGACGACGATATATAATAGAGAGAGAGAGACTTTGCTTTGCGGTGTGCCAGTAGTTGACTAAATAATGGTGATGTAATGATTGATCTGACTGTAATACTAGAGCCTCTTGTACCTTTTATGGAGTCTATATATGCTTATTTAACTATGGAGTGGTGGAGCTATACCCCTGCTTACGAATATTACATTATTCTGTGACTCTTTAGTGGTTTAAGAAATAAATTGGTAGAAGGAATGGCCCTCCATTGTTACTAAAATCTGGATGGTTTCCTATTTCAACCCATTACTTGTGCAATTTCTATTCACAAATTATTTTTAAATATGTCACTTCCCTTTGGTCCTTCAGGAATGATGTTTTGAATTTGCTAAATTTATTATACCATAGATAAGCATCCACCATGTACCAAAACCTTGGATTTAACTCCAAAATGGGACTACCGAATGATTCTATGGCTATCTGTAATAAATTTCAACCTAAAATATTTGTATAAATACGTATTTTTCCTTGGACTATGAGTATAATTTTCGGTTATCATATTACACAAAAAATGATACCAAATAATTTCACCTGCAATACTATTAGCCTCTCTTAGATACCTATGGTCTATGACTAGTGAGACACAATAAAATATGGAGGATTGGAAGGGGTTTATCATCTGTGTATATCGATATTATAAGTGTTTGTACTCTATAATGATGTGCCCTATGGAAAATAGCATTGAGTACACTATAAACATGTTTGTCCATGTTGAAGACTTACGTCTACCAATTATGTATTGCCATACTATATTTATCTATCAAATTTTGGAGGAAATATTGTATTGAAACCCATTAATTTGAGACAAATCTATCAACCGCACACACCTTTGTATCAATTTTATTCTATATCCACACAACCAGATCGTCGATGTGCTTCAAAACTAAGAATGATAGATTATTTATTTGTAATCATAGTAAACAATTATTCTGATATTAGAAGCTCTTTAGACCACTGCCATAATGAGAATCTAAAGTATTATTTGAATCCAATGTGTTTCATTGAGTTGACTGTGGTATATTATTTCACCCACTTGGCTTACAGATAGGGGTTCACTAGGCCAGATAATCACTAAAATACCATAATCAAATGTAGGAGCACCCATATGGAATATAGCCTCTATCACATGAATAGATCCTGACTAATGTGCTACTCATGATAAACATTGGTGTCTATACTATAGGTTGTTCCGAAGACTTGCATGTAATAAATACAAGATTTTTGGATTAAAATCTATCACTATAATAGTCTTTATTATACGAAAAAATAGTGGTTTATTTGGAATGTAAAAACTTTATCGTTTGGTGATTGATAATAGATTTTATAAATATATTTTTTTATATGTGGTCTATGAGAAATTTTGCATGGGTTACCTTCATATGTGATGACGTATGTTTTGGGAAGAATGTGGTGTCATGAAAATCTTTTGTCAAATTTATGGTCACCAAAACCTTAGATAAGCCCACATTTACTACATTCAGAGGAGATCCGAAACTTAGGGGTATCATTGTTTGTTGGTAATGTACAGTTATAGAGATGATTTATAAACTAAGTAGTGGACCTCAAATAATTTACTAATATACTCCCCGTATTTGGTTTTAATAGGGATTTAATTATATATTTTATATTATATATATATATATATATATATATATATATATATATATATATATATATATATATTGTAGCACCCTAAAATTGGCACAGTTAAACCATTAGTAAAAAGTAAAAATTTGAATTTTAACCTTGAAACCGCCCGTTAACCGCTCATCTCATTTTTTGTGCCATTTTTAGAAGTTGTTTTTACCATTGGATGATATCATCGCCGATATGACGATATCGTCCCAAATCGGACGAATTCGTCTGGAACAGAACGTCCAGACGATTTCGTCCCAAAACCAAATTTTCATAATTAGCTTATGTTTCAACGACCTCTCCAACTTGGGCAGAAGTGTGTCTGCACGGTTGGAGATTCCCACGTTGAGGATATCCCATATTGGGATGATCCCCAACCTTCTAACCTCCCCTAATCCTATATAAACTGGGATTTTTCCAGTTTATCCCCCTGAATGATTCCCTGATCCTCCCTAATCTCCCAACATTTGCATTAGTGTTTTCAAGTTTTTGTTGTAGGATTTCACTGTGTTTTAGTTGGAGATAGCTCGGATCGTCGCAGGCGATTCAACCACAATTTTGGACGATCCTATCAAGATCGGCGATGATCTCGTACGATTGCAGATGATATTGACTGCAATTCAGCTTGGGGGCAATCAGAGTCTCGAGTTTGCATTTTCTATCTTGTTTCTTTATTTATTGGTGCATTAGATTAATTTACTTCTGTTTTGCATCTTGGAGTTCACCTCATTTAGCATAATTGCATGATAAGATTCAAAATAAGTTACCAAAACATTGCATCTCATTTAATTTAATATTTGGATTTGTTATTTAAGCATATACACTCTTATTTCTATCATTTTGCATCATTCTTGCAATAGCATTTTTGGTTTTTGGTGTCTGTTTTCCTGATTGTAGGTTTATGATGAATTCGTCAGGTCGCTGATGATCCTAGGTGATCTCAGACTATCGCCTATGATTTGGGATGATTCTGTATAATTACAGATGATCCTGTCATATCCGAGATGATCTAGACTCCTACAAGCTTCATAATATTCATTAGACATCAGAAATCATGTATACTCTTCTCCATTTAACATATTCTATGTATTTAATCACATTAGGATTCATTTATGTCTGTTGTCTTCATATAAATCAGAATTTTCATATATAATAGCTTAGATTAATTTTTGCCAACC
Source organism: Wollemia nobilis (assembly GCA_028583015.1). NCBI lineage: Eukaryota > Viridiplantae > Streptophyta > Pinopsida > Araucariales > Araucariaceae > Wollemia > Wollemia nobilis. Next base: position 5,057,398 of record JAQPPZ010000676.1, on the reverse strand, counting down.
TAGGAATCTGAATTATTGAACATAAAATGAACAAATCAAACCCATTCTCAGCCTAGGCATGGAAACTGCCACTCAAAGTTTCCTGGTGAACCCCACCATCCGTCAAAATTCACCTTTATACCCCTCCCCCGAGAGGCACAACCTTCAAAGGGCCTCTCCGTCCGAGGTATTGTTTCATCCTTTTCGCATCCCCCTTTTGGGCACGGATCCTTTAGCCTGAAGGTAAGAGCATGAAAAATTTGGGCAATACATTTTGGTGAACCCGATGTGAAACTAAAAACACCTTTTGAAAACAATCCAAAAAAAAAAAAACACATTATTAATAACATCTAGAATCATTATAAAACAGTTAAACTTGCATATCATACTTAGATGGTAGATTATAATAGAAGATGAGCAGTATCCATAAATGTTGAAAATCAATTAACGACCATAGAGATTACTTCTGTGCTTAGAGTACCTCAAACATATAGAGCCCAACCTTTGTGGGACAAAATTGATAGGATATTGGGTATTATTAAATCTAGATCTATAGAACTTAGGCAAATTAAAAGGTTTGTCTTAGATAGAATTGTGGATCCTGATCAAGTGACTTTGTACCATGAAATGCAGGGAGCTTGCCATAGGTGGTTAGCCGATAAAAGAGCACTCATGTCTTTAGAATTATACACCTTTGAGGAATACCTTGAGAACACAGTTGTAGTACATAAATTTCTATCTCGTATAAAGGATCAAGAAGTCGTTCTTACGGATATAAAGAGATGGAATAGAGTTCCTAGAGCTGTGTTGTATCGATATTATTGCCATGAACTTTATTTTTATATGTTAGAGTCTGAATTAGATCATATTACCATAGCACACTTTGTCAAGTTCTTGAAAAACAACTTCCAATTTGAAGAGGAGCATTTCATGACTCTTAATGAACTTGACCCTATCAATGATATCCATAAACTATTCATAGAAAGCTAAGTGATTGTTTCTACTATTGTTTCTTATAACTAGCATGTTGTTTGTTATTTTTATTCTCGTAAAATAATAATATAATAAAATCACAAAAAAAAAAAAAACAAAACATTTCCTTTTAAAATATTATAGTAGGTATATAGTTAAAATATATACCTCTCAACCCTATCGCATATATATATATATATATATATATATATATATATATATAAAGGTATATATATTTGCTAAAACCTAAGTGTAGCACAATGCCTAGACTTAGGAATGGAAAACAAACCGAATAAGATGAATATTGGTTAGGACGACCGTTAATTGACCAAAATGTCCCTCCTGAGGACCAATTTCAGGAAGAAGAAATCCTAGACTAGCAAGAAGAAGAGCTTGCTGTAGGAAATGAACAAGAAGAAACTGTTAAAGAGGAAGGATCCTCATCCCCTAAAATGTCTTCGGGAGGAGCTATCACTTTTGAGAACATGGAACAATTCTGGAAGTTCATTAACACTAATATTGGTGTTTTTAATAGAGAATCCCATATGGACAAGGATTGAATTAGTGACACTCAAGCAACTCTATAAGAAGTATTTCAAACATGCACTAATCCCTTGTCCTTTATTGATCAAGAGAGCGATCAAGCTGGACCATCCAATTTGGATATGGCAGTTGTGATCCAGAACATGCAACAACAACAGGTTACCCAACAATCTAAAGTTCCTGTTAACAAGCCTAGATTCATTCCCACACAAAAGAAACCATCATTTACTGCTCTATTTCTCTAATATCTTGATCAACATACCTTAAATCAACAAAAAACCAAAACAAAACCGAACATCAATTACCAACAATCTAAGGTACAACATAATACTATTACAAATCCCCTTCATAGTACTCTTCCTACCAACACTTTGCATATCTAATCCTTATGTTACACTATCATACACTCATGGATCCCATACCTATATGCCATCAAACCAATATGGCGGAAAAACTGACAATCTTGAAGTCGTGGTGAAATAGTTAGTTCCCACATGGACCAGATGGATCCCTATCGTCCTTCGTACAATTATCTAGAGATGTGTAGTTAGCTTTTAGATCCTATAGTCGTAGCACAGCTATATCCTAAACATTTCCCTATGCTTGTTCTTCCCATATATAAAGGAACCGAAGATCCCATAGAGCATCTTCGTATGTTTAGGATAGCATGTCACGACATATCACATGATGACTTGTTATTACTAAAAATGTTCCTAAAAATCTTGGGAGGAATGACATTAGAGTGGTATTATCAATTACCCACTAATTCTTTGAGGAATTTCAAAGAAACTGTCGAGTCTTTTTTTCATCAATTTAGTGCCTACATCAAAAGATATGTGACCATTAAAGACTTGTATAACTTAAAATAGGGCAAAGACAAATGCTTTGCTGATTTCCTAGCTAGGTGGAGACAGTTGATAGGAAAATTGCACTTTGTGTTACCTTATAGGGAGATGTTGGACATCTTTATTAATAATTTGCAAGAGCAACTATCTTACGAATTATCAATTGCTACCTTGACCACCTTCGATCAGGACATATACTTAGCCCGAAGAGTGGAAGATGCTCTCATTAGGAGAGGTCAGTTTAACAAGAGAGACGATGAGAAAACATCCAAAAATCAATATAAGAATAAACAAGTTGTAGGTGATGGAGTCACTGATAGCAGAAATATTGCTAATTTTAATGCTGCAAATACAGTGAAGAAGTTTGTACTGAAACCTCTTGATAGACCTCCTCGATAATTTACTAGGTTAAATCAACCTTTATAAACTATTATACCATAATTTTTAGAATGAGGTTTGATTCAATTACCAAATATTCGAGAACCTGATCCAACTATACCCAGATACAGAGAAAATTTACACTGTGACTTCCATAGAGGACCTAGACACACTACCAACTCTTGTAAAATATTAAAACATAAAATACAGGACTTGATTGATAACAATGAGATGGAGGTGCAAGCCTTTCAACCTAAGCAAAATCCATCTAATAATGTTCAAAAGAACACCCTGCAAAACTAGAATCAGAATGCCAATCAGTAATTGGATATCTTTCAACATCCCTTACCAAAACATGGTGAGGAGGTGGCTAATCAAATTGAATATCATAATGTCCCTCCTCCTGCCTGATATGTAGGAACTATTAGTGGGAATTTACCTATTTATGATCCAAAAATATTTGACACAACTTTATCCGTGGTTACAACCAGGCCTCTATATAATATTCAGATACATGATCTTAGTGATACATAATATGATACTGAGAGTGATATGGAAATCACATCAAATCAATTGAATAGTTCTAATGATGAATCAGATCCTATTCACCCTATCACAAGTTATATGGTTTCGTAAGAGCCATTTCCAAGAAGAATCACTACTAGACCCTCATCTCACCGATTAATTTCTAATGAGCTAGCTATAAACGCTAGACCAAGACCCATTCATCATCCACAGAATAATATTGTGGGTACCATCGGAGCTATTACTAGACAATAGGCTCAAAATTCTCAACAAGATCAAATTCAGAATGGTGGATCAGCTCCATTTTTTTTGAAGGTTCCTAATAAAGGGAATCATTCACCTAATGTTCAACCTAAACCTCCTTATAATAGTAATGAACATTTATCAAATATTATAGCTAAAATTTCTCTCTTGGACCTTTTAAGATCTCCTACACATAGAGATGAATTAATGCTCACATTGAGCCAGATGATGGTACCACAAGACATTCAACCTGAAGCTATGGCCAACACTATAATAACTCGTGAAGTTGATTGTATTGACTTTAGAGATAGAGACATATCACAACATAGTTTACATAAAGATAACCCCTTGTATATTATTGCCTTAATTGAAGATGTAGCAATCAAACGAGTTTTAATTGATAATGGTTCATCTTTAAATATCTGCACTTTTGAATTCTACCAAATATTTGGGTTTAGAAGTGATGAAATGAAAAGAACTGATATGATCATAAAATCTTTCAATGATGAAACACAAGAAACGTGTGGAGTTATTACCATTCCATTGCAAGTTGGTCCAAGAACCTTGGATATGACTATGTTCATTGTACATTGCCCTGCATTGTACAATATACTCTTGGGTCATCCTTGGATCAATGCAATGTGAGTTGTTCCCTCAACGTTACATCAATGTGTTAAGTTCAAATTTAAGAATCAATTGGTTACCATTCATGGTGATCCAAGACCATTTGATATGTGTGCTTTGGCAGAACCTATTGGAGTTCAATTTTTCCCTGCTCTATCATCCACACATCCTAATTCTCATTATCCATATAAACATGTGAAACTCACACCCACAACATCATCTACTTCTTCTCCATCAGTTGCACCTCCACATATAGCTCAACCATATTCTGAACAAACCGCATTAGGACCTAAGAAATATCCTAATCCCACAACCAATGTCTCTTGTTCTACTCCTATAACTTCCATACCTTTAATAGACCCATCTATCGACTCCTCTACACCATCTACATCCACCAAATTTATATTTTTTGCATCAAAATACGTAGGGAATGTTACTTCTACCTCTTATGCTCTTACCGACGAGCTCTTACCTGATCTATCTAAAATCATTATATTAGAAGAAACGAATACTTCTATGCAATATTCCCTTATTTTAAATAATTTACCACAATCTCCTTGTACCTTGGGCATCCCACAGCCTATGGGAAGTATTTACCAAGTCGAGAGTTGTGCCTTTATTTATAAGGGATATTACTAGGATAGAATACCCAGAAACATCATAACTCATTATGATGGATATGCTCAATGTTATTTTACTAATGAATATATTAACGCCAAACCTATAATGCTTAAATTGGGATATAAAGGAAAAGGTTTGGGACCTTTCCATAATGTATGAAAGAACCTTTTGAGGTAGAAGCATGTCCCGCCCGATGTGGTGTGGGCCTATTTTCTAGTAAGGGTCAGCCATTCCCATTTGAGGATGATGACCATCTTATATGTTACCAAGATTATTTGGATGAACGCAATGCTTTGTATTTAATGAATAATATATTCACATGTAATATGCTATCTATAGCTTATCTTGAGATGATCGCTGAATTCAACGATGATTTAGAGGGAGATATCTTTCACGATGTCTCCGCTGAGGAATTATTACATAATGGATTTTATTTTGATGGCTCTATACCTAGTATAGCCCAACTTAAGGCCACGACTCCTCAAGATGAATTATCCAAGCTAACCTTGGAAGAATTACAAAAATTGGGTGTTTCACCCATCCCACCTAATTTTGAGAGAGATCTACACATGGAAGTAGAAAATGTCATAAAAATTAACATTGGAACCGAGAATAACCCTCACATAATCAACATTGGATCAGAATTGAGTCAAGAAAAATAGGATAAATACATTGTTTTTATTAAATAATATGAAGATGTCTTTGCTTGGACATATGAATATATGCCAAGTTTAGACCCTTCTGTAGCTGTGCATCACCTAGTAGTGCATCCGAATGCTAAACCTATTAAGAAGAAGCTTAGAAAAATGCATCCTAAAGTGGCCTTACTAGTCAAAGGGGAGTTAGAAAAACTCTTGAATGTTATTTTTATACAAGCCATTGATTATGCTAAATGGATCTCGAATGTAGTTCCAGTAACTAAGAAAGAAGCTACTAATATTAGGGTTTGTACATACTTTAGAGATATTAATGTTGCATGCCCTAAAGATGATTTTCCTCTTCCAAATATGGACCAGATTATTGATTTTACTGCTAGGAGTGGAATGATATCCTTAATGGATGGATTTTCTGGTTATAATCAGATCAGGATAGCTCCTGAATATTAGGCTAAAACAACCTTTATTACCCCTTGGGGGAATTTTTGTTGGAAAGTGATGCCATTCGATTTGAAGAATGCAGGTGCAACCTATCAACGATACATTACTTATATTTTTCATGATATGATGCATGATATACTACATGATTATGTAGATGACATTATAGCTTGTTCTACTAAATAAGATGACCATTTAGATGACTTGAGAAAAGTATTTGATCGGTTAAGAGAATATCTTATCCGATTGAATCTAGCCAAATGTATATTTAGAGTTAAGTCAGGTAAATTATTGGGATTTATCATTTCTTTATGTGGCATCAAAATTGACCCTCTCAATATTATGGCTATCACTGATATGCCTGCATCTACAAATATATCTGAATTACGGAGTCTACAAGGTAATCTTCAAGCTATCCATCGCTTCATCGATATGCTGGTAGATAAAAATGGACCCTTTCTTAAGTTTCTTAAGAAGGATGTCTCTTTCCATTAGGACGACAAATGTAAGAAAGCGTTTGAACTCCTCAAACAATATCTTCTTAACCCACCTATATTTTTGCCACCTAAACCTGATCGCCCATTTATCTTGTATATTTTTGCTTCAGATTTTGCTTTAGGAGCTATGTTAGCTCAACTTGATGATGAGAAAAGAGAGCGTGCTAATTATTACATTAGCAAAACATTAATTAGTTATGAAATATTCTACACAACATTATAAAATTTATGTCTAGCAGTTGTATTTTCTACACAGAAACTACACCATTATATGCTCAGTCAAAAAACATACGTTATTGCTAATTATGATCCCTTACGCTATTTCATGAGTCGACCTTATTTATCTGGTCGCACAGCGAAGTGGGTTCTTGCTCTAAGTGAGTTTGAACTCACATTTATAGGATAGAAGTCTGTTAAATGTTAAATCATAGTAGATCAATTAGCCGCTACACCCTTAGAATCCACCCATCCCCTCGTCATTGAGTTTCCTGACGAATGCCTTAAACTAGAGGCATATTATTCAAAGCAATGGTCGCTATACTTTGACGGAGCCCGATGTATGAGTGGGGCTAGTGCAGGTATTATTTTGATATCTCCACAGAAACATCTCATACCTCTATCCTTTAAATTAACTTTTACTTGTACTAATAACACTGCTGAATATGAGGCTCTAATCCTTGGATTACGAGCTACCTTGGCACTAAAAATTAAAAATATATTAGTTTTTGGTGATTCTCAACTTGTCACAAATCAAATTAATAATTTTGATCAGACCAGAGATGATAAATTGTGCCCATATAAAGCATATGTATTACAATTAATGTCTTTATTTGATCAAGTTACTTTGGAAGCTATTCTTAGAACTAGCAATCGTGCGATTGATGCTATGGCCGTAGCTACATCTCTTTTACCCTTGGAGTTAGATGACAAATATGCTACCATCATTATTCATCAACTTCAAGAACCCACTTCAACTAAATCATACTTGGAACCTTTGGACGTGTTTCTAATCAACGAAACTACTCTTGAACTTTGGTACACTGACATCCTCAATTTTCTTCAAAATGGGACCTTCCCTGAAGGTTTTAATAGAAACCAGCGCTGGTTATTACATAGATGAGCAAGTCACTTTGTAATAATTGGAAATACGTTTTATAGGAGATCTTTTGAAGGTATCCTATTAATATGTTTGAATCTAGAAGAGTCTAGATCAACTTTGAGTGAAGCCCACGATGGATCTTGTGGGGGACACTTTAGTGGTAGCTCCATTTCTAAAAAGCTCCTTAGGATAGGATATTTTTGGCCTACCATGGAGAATGATGCACATGATTACGTTCACCATTGCAACAAGTTCCAGAAACATGCTGACCTTATCCATGTACCTGTACAAGAACTACAGGCTATTCTATCTCCTTGGCCCTTTTCAAAATGGGCTTAGACATCATCAGAAAAATCAATCCTATGTCATCGGACGGACGCAAATTCATCATAACCGCCACCGAGTATTTTATGAAATGGGTCGAAGCTATGCCCTTAGCTTCTTGCATTGGAACACAAGTTTCCAAGATTATTCTTAACCAAATTATTTGTAGGTTCAGAATTCTTGCAAATCTTATCTCAGATAATGGAACTTGTTTCAAAAACAAATATGTAAAGAAAATATGTCAAAAATATAAAATTCAACATCGTTGGTCCACTCCCTATTATCCTCAGGGTAATGGCCAAGCAGAAGCATCTAATAAAACATTAATTAAAATCCTCAAGAGACTGGTCAATAAATCTAGCTGTGATTGGCACATTCAATTATATCCTGCTTTGGTTTATGGCGTTGAAGTTGTTTTTCCCTTTGAATTAGAAGTTCCTTCTTTGGCTCTGCTACTTCAAGATACTGAAGTAGGAGATGAATATCATGCTGGTATATTTATTCATCTGGAACTCTTATATGAGAAGCACATTAATGCTTTGGAGCATCTTCGTGCCTACTAGAACAATCTCAAATGAGCATATCTCAAGAAAGTTCATAATCGATCCTTTGATATCAATGACCTTGTCTTAAAAGAAAATCAAAAAAATACTAATGCAACTAAAGACCTTAAAGGCAAATTCGAGCCTAACTGGCTTGGGCCATATATTATCATTGCTAAATTTGGATCGGGAGCATACATATTAGCTACCTTAGATGGTAAAGATCTTAAAGAACCTATGAACATTATGCATCTTAAGCACTATTATACATAAATCTGGTAATTTCGTCATTGTATATATTATACATATTGTCTCATATTAGTAATTCATATAAAAATTTCAAAAAAATAGTAATATTATGTATTCTCTCAAATCATAAATTAAAATCAAAATATAAAAAAAAAAATCAAAATCATCAAAATCCTCAAAAACATCTTCTATTTTGCACCTATCAATTCTTGAAGTATTGCATTTATATTTTTAGTTATTTTGGATAAATTAGCATTTATATGGAATCCCTCACTTTCACACTCACATGCATAGATATCTTGATCTTATTTGGTATGATTATTAATCTCTCTTATATCAAAGCTCACAGTTGAATTAAATGAAGTTTTGAGAATAGAGAACTGATCTTGTTATTTACTTGAACCAAGTACACCTTGTCACATTAAAATGATTGCACTAAAAATTCAAAATGATGCTACATAGTAGAAGTGGCCTCTTGAGTGAAAAGTTTCCCCTGCTATCCTATCATGCACATGGTCTAGAATCTTTGAGAATTGAAAAAAGGACAAGCTCACCCCTGCCCAGAATAAAAATCCCTTGCTCTATAGCCAATCCGAGCAAGTATCCCTAGTATAGGAAGAAAAATAAAATCAAGAAAAATCATGAGAAAAGAGAAAATTATTCAGAAGCATTATCATTTTGTATCATTTCAGCAATATTTCAGCATTATCTCAGTGTCAAGCAAAATACAAAAAAAAAAAATAGACAAAGAAAAGAAAAGAAAAAGCAAAAAGCAATAAATCCCTTCCCCACCCCTTTTTGAAAGAAAAGAAGGGTGAATGAGTTTGAATCCCTAGAATTCTCAATTATTCAAAAATCATGAGGTAAGCCCCATAACAGGTGGTTTGTGCCCAACCCGCTTGGCCTTGGGTAACTCCTAGCGTGGTGATATGTCTATCACATTAGCGACCTTATTTTGTACAAACCTATGTCCGCTTATGGATCAGCTAGCTCTTGATGACCCGACTTACATAGTAGTCTGGTACGGTTACATGCATATAAATCATGGTCAACGAACATTCATTTGGTTAATTCAAATTACTTGTATCAAATTATCTTGCTCAAAATCGGTAAATGAACAATACAATTGCACACACATTTGTGTTTGAGAGATTTTGTATCATTATGATAGATCAATATCAGCAACAAACTCACATACGCACACGAGGTTCCTTATAAATGTTAAATTTGTCTTTGAGATAATCTAAAATATTTATGCAAATCTTCTGGAATAATTTGATTGATTTTCTTTACTTGAGAATAACTGTTTAGCGTAAAATCAATTAAATACATTTTTTTCAAAAAATCCAAAATTTTCTTGCAAAACATGTTCAAAATCTAGCAATAAAGTCACATTTTTATATTTTCAACTTTTGCAATGATGGTATAGTTCCTAAACCTAAATTGGAATTATTTGCCTAGTGCAAGTCCTCATTTTTATATTTTTTATCTCAAAATCAAAAATCAACTATGCAATAAAACTATTATATCAATTTCTTCTTTGGATTTCATGATGATGGTATAAGTCTATACCTAAAATTCTATGCCTAGCGCAAACCATCATTCTAATTTTATTTCCCATTTGTTTGATCTATAAAAGCATATGGCTTAAATCAATATGTTACACAATTGTGCTTTAAAAAGAACGAAAACTTTCCTATTTCATTTCATTACATCAACATTATTTTTTTACGATGGTATAATTCCTAGGGAATTGTTCAAATTTCTATCATACTTAGGAATTTTATGCCTCACAAAAATCATATTTTTAAAATATTTCATGGAAATCTGAAAACAAATCATCATTTTCATCATCACAACACAAAGTCTTAAGAAAGTATCTTAAGCACCCTTTTACTTTTAGCAATATTTCTCTCATACCGAGATTAGCTTAATGACCTAGCGAGCAGCGACTCCATGAAATGGTCATGTAACAGTGACAATGTCCTTTGAAATTATTGTTAGAAGTCACTTTATTTTCATCAAAACACACCACAACAACCAATTTGTTTACATCAGATTATTTCATTTAATTTTATAGCATGACATAAAATTATAATATTTTCAATGACATAATTACATGAATAGTCAATCAACAAATATTAAAGCATCATAAAACATATGCACAAGTCATATCACAAAAATAACATCATATATATATCAAAAAGTATATACATCATATCAAAACGGATTGGTATGCCACAATCTATACCCTGGCATACTCAATCCTCTCAAAAATAGTTTATGTACAATATACATCTAGCCTCAAGAAGTCCTCGAGCTCTCAGCCTCATCTCCTCTCCAACCTTGAGGTGGATGAGGTGGTCCCATCAAAGCCTATCCTGTGTCATGGGTCCTCGATGTCGATCGTGATGATGTCCTCGATGATCCCATCATGATCGGCTTCGTAATACCAGCTGGCAGTTGTATCCTCTGGCCCTCTAGAACTAGCTGGTAGTACACTCCCTAATAGAACGCGATCTGAGCAACTGACCACACCAGCTCCAAAATGCTCACCCCTCTACTTTGAGCCCTGAGCCATGTAACCTCATCCTGTAGTGCCTGCACTTGAACTCATAGGTGGGCATTCTTCACCTAGAGAATTGCCATCTCATTGCTCTTCCCCACCTTGAAACCCTTTCCCCTATCGGGTTATGGTGGCCTATCCCTCTATTGAGAAGGGAGTCTCTCTCTCCTCTCCTCCCTCCTCTCTGACTGTTGTCTCTTTGGAGCATGTGGTACTCTCTGGTGTCTCTCCTGAGAAGGCTGTCGCTAATCCCTCCCTCCATGACTCCTCATTGCATCGATGGTAGCCTGGCACCACCTCTTCATTCGTTGCACTACAACATGTATCACAACCTATGCCCTCATCATCCAAGGATGCTGGATTCCTACATACCAGGCATCATACCCATCTGCTACCCCAGCATCATCCCCATCCACTAACTAAATGGGGGCATCATCAGCATCTTGACTCCAAAAATATTGCATTTCTAGAGCCCCACTCAGTGGGTATTATCCTAAACAGTTTGGGAGTACTCATAATCCTTAAGAGAAGGGATCCCCTGTTGTAGACCAAACTACCTCAAAACTCAATCATAGCGATGGAGCTCTACCTATCCCCACTCTGTCCTCAGCCATATGACTCGCCTGATGCAAGCCAACTCTTGTACGTCCTTTGCCCACCCTGGATGATCTCTCCATGGTCTTCAGGTGATCCGATCTGGGGTGAGGTCATCTAGCAACCTTTGGGACATCAATAGATCTATCTGCCACTATGACCCTCTCTGGAGCCACCAATAGAAAACTCGAGGTCTCTCCCAATAAACTCTTGTTAGTGGAAGATCTATCGGCCTCTGCATTGCAATGTGCTCCTAGCACCAAACCTGTAGGAGCGATGTCAGCACTAGATATCAACCTCCCTTGTATACGACCCTGTAAAGGATCCTATACAACTGGCACAATACAAAGTTGCCCTAAGCAAACCTATATTTGTGGTCTCTCATGTCACAGACCACATCTGAGAGTAGCCACAAAAATCTACATCCACTCTGGTGGCATAAAAGAAGGCCACCCACCACCCCTACCAAAACCTGGGTCAATCGAGACGTCCTAGGCATCTACCTCAAAGCCTCGATGTTCACTCCACCCTTCTCCAGGGCGAAGCTTGGGTCACTGTACAATCTCATCATCGCATGGCCCTGATTGGCCAAAGGGTTCATGAATCGACCATGTATGGGGATCCTCAAGATCCTCCATACATCCTCTAGAGTGGGATTCATCTCCCCTGTCGATAGTCAAAAGTAGGATGACTTCAGATACCATCTCTCTACTAGGGCTATCAGTAGCCCCATGTCTATAGGAGTTTGTGGCATCTCTGCCACATGCTGCAGTCCTACCTCTGCCAGTCTATCTCGCTCGACCTGATTGAGCACAGCTAAGTCATCTCTGAGACCTCTATATTTCCACTCTCGACTCTTTAGTAATCCCCTCTACAAAATAAACAATAAAACAACACAAATCATTAGTACATAATCATTAAAAAAATCAATTCAAATTAAAATAATCCCATAAAAATTTAGACAAAATCATCCTTAATAGGACGAAATTGCCCCTTATTGGATGGGATTGCCCCTATTTTTTTGATTTTACCCTTAGACAAAATCAACGATATAGGGTCAATTTTGACGAAATTGGGATGATTTCATCACTATGTCATCGACGGCCTAAAAATGGTCACGACACCCAAAAACAATTAAAATTCAAATAAAAAATCAAGTAAATCAAGTTAAAAACATAGTACACTAGGTTTAGATCTTTACCCGCAACCCACGCCGAACCTCTATCGATCTGTGTGTCATTTCCACCATTTCGTCTGTAGAGCTCTAAAACAGTGAAAGTGAACAATAAAAATGAATTAGGGTTTTACCCTATTTTTCTTGTTTTTATTATTTTAAAAATGACATTTTTTCAATTTTTGCTTTTTCGTGCTTTTACCTCAAATGTTCGATTTGGGTAAAAACTCAGAGGGGGAACCATAGCAAACAATCATACAATTCGACCTAGAATCGTTGTCTAAAAAATGGAATAAATTTTGCTTTCTCGTAAAGCGTAAATAACTTGTCTTTAACGCATTTTCTTCAAAAAAATCGCTAAAGAGGGGGCAAAATGTAGCACCCTAAAATTGGCGCAATTAAACCATCAGTAAAAAGTAAAAATTTGAATTTTAACCCCGAAATCACCTGTTAACCACTCACCTCATTTTTTGTGCCATTTTAGAATTTATTTTGACCATTGGACGATATTGTCACTAATCTGACGATATCGTCCCAAATCGGACGAATTCGTCTGGAACAGAACGCCTAGATGATTTCATCCCAAAACTAAATTTTCATAATTAGCTTTTGTTTCAACGACCTCTCCAACTTGGGCAGAAGCGTGTATGCACGGTTGGAGATTCCCACGTTGAGGATCTCCCATATTGGGATGATCCCAAACCTTCTAACCTCCCCTAATCCTATATAAACTGGGATTTTTCTAGTTTATCCCCTTGGCTGATTCCTTGATCCTCCCTGATCTCCCATCATTCGCATTTGTATTTTCAAGTTTTTGTTGTAGGATTTCACCGTGTTTTAGTTGGATATAGCTCGGATCATCGCAGGCGATTCAACCACAATTTTGAATGATCTTGTCAAGATTGACGATGATCTCATACGATTGCAGATGATCTTGACTGCAATTCAGCTTGGGGGTAATTAGAGTCCCGAGTTTGCATTTTCTATCTTGTTTCTTTATTTATTGGTGCATTAGATTAATTTAATTCTGTTTTGCATCTTCACCTCATTTAGCATAATTGCATGATAAGATTCAAAATAAGTTACCAAAAAATTGCATCTCATTTAATTTGATATCTGGATTTGTTATTTAAGCATATACACTCTTATTTCTATCATTTTGCATCATTATTGCAATAGTATTTTTGGTTTTTGGTGTCTATTTTCTTGATTGCAGGTTTCTAACAAATTCATCAAGTCACTGATGATCCTGGATTATCTCAGATGATCGCCTGTGATTTGGGATGATTCTATATAATTACAGATGATCCTGTCATATTCAGGATGATCTGGACTTCTACAAGCTTCAAAATATTCATCAGTCATCAGAAATCAGGTGTACTCTTCTCCATTTAATATATTCTCTGTATTTAATCGCATTAGGATTCATTTATGTCTGTTGTCTTCATATAAATCAAAATTTTCATATAGAATAGCTTAGCTTCATTTTTGCCAACCTAGGAATCTAAATGATTGAACATAAAATGAACAAATCAAACCCATTCTCAGCCTAGGCATGGAAACTGACACTCAAATTTTCCTGGTGAACCCCACCATCCATAAAAAATTCACCTTTATACCCTTATCCCGAGAGGCGCGACCTTCAAATGGCCTCTCCATCTGAGGTATTTTTCCATATTGTTTGCATCCCCCTTCTGGGAACGAATCCTTTAGCCTGAAGGTAAGGGCACGAAAAATTTGGAGCGATACATATATATATATATATATATATATATATATATATATATATATATATATATATATATATATATATATATATATATATATATAAAGTTTTAAAGTTGGAATAATAGTGAAATAGCATTTTAGAATGGTTTAGTAATTCTATTTCTTTTTGATTTTGTAAACTATAGAAATCAAATGTGATGGGGTAATTTTAATAGAAAATTTACACCTAAAAGCATAAATGGAAATTTTTGATATATTATGCAAATTTCTATGTTTATAAGTAGATGGTGAATTTGTATTATGCTATATGTTGAATATCATAAATTAATAAAAGGTAAATTATTTTTAGTTAAAAGAATGGATTGGTGTCCATTCTTGGAAGAGGTATGGTACTCTTCCAAATTTTTGTGATGATAAAAATGAGTGACATTTATGATGAATGGGATTAGGAAAATGATCCTTATAATGAAAATATTAAATATGGATGAATTTGTGGAAGTTCATGCTTGGTGATATCTATAAAATGTGATATACATTTGACAAATGATTAATACATGTTTACTTAAGATAAGCATGGTTTGCTAGAAATGCATTTGGTATATTTGCATCATGAGTTGTCATGATCCCTTAACCATCATCTCTCACACCATGAAGAATTCAAGACAAACCAGATAAGAACTGGACATCAATATGGAAGACTATTGTATTGTTAATTAGGTTTAAGCTTGTCTTGAGATAAATTGTAATATGATTGGCTGAAATAAATGTTGTATAATCAGCCATGATTTTGTAATATTTGATGTATTTTATTGTAATATTATGTATATTAGAGAGGAAATCTACTTAATGTAGTATTCATCTCAAAAAAAAATAGGTGATATATGCATTGGAATTTGATCAAGTAAATAGAAATTACTTTGGTTATTATATCTTGTGAAATGTATGACATTGAGAATTGTAATGTTATAGATGATTAATGGATGTATATAAATTTCTATCTCTTATTGACTTCATTAGTGTAGAAGGAAACTTATGTATGGCCTTCATAACAATAAGAGACAAATCAATATCTACACCATTAGACTAAGGGAATTAAAAGCAAACTAAATACTCAATGCAACTGGGAAGATGACAAACAATCACAAAACCATCAATACCTTATAAAAGAGTAAATAATATAATGATGCTTAAGACAAATATCCCAAAGCCTATGTAAGTTATCATGAGAAAAATGGATTAATGACTTTCTCCTAATTACTAGTCCTCATGGATAATATGGATACGAGGGGGTGATTCCCTTTGATGAGGGATAGTTCTCCCAAAAAAATTGTATAACCATTGAAATGTCCTCATACCATTTGGTGATGGCATGATGGACATAGCCATTGTATTATCCTCATACCATTTGGTGATGGCATGATGGAATTGTAGAAGTTGGTGCTTCTACTCAAGAGTGGATTTGAATTAATCTTTTGTGGCTCGGATTACTTACTATTAATTTGGGATATCCTCGTATTAGATTATTATTATACTCTTCACTCAATGAAAGGTGAAAAAAGATAAATGTATGATAAAAAAAAATAGTGGATGAGTAGTAACAATTGGGGTTGTTACAAAATATGACCCTCAATGTCGGCCCATTCGTCTAAAATATTTAGGATAGTTTTTTTTCTTAGGTTCAATGCACCACAATATATATCCAAACATAGGTATATTTGTACTCGTTGGAAAGATCTTTTTGAGCCTAATCTAATGATGGTATTTTTATGAAGTTAGAAGGTGATTTAATAGATCAAATATATCCCAAATATAATCTTACTTTTTAGGGCTTCCAAAATCCCAAATTTTGGTGTGAATATGATTGATTTGATTTTCTTAGGATTCACCTTGATTCGCCTTGATTTCAATTAAGATTCACCATTTTTTTACAAGTACATTTCGAGTCCAACCCCTTATGCATAACCTTGAGTGATAGATGATTTTCACATTGTGAAGGATCCAAAGAGGTATGGTTGGCAATGGTGGAAAGGGATAAAATATTATTTGGAAATGAGCAATACTCAAGGTAGTGATTTGGCTAAAAAAATCCAAAGTGGCATTGATGATATCACCAAGAAACTCAAGCAAGTTCTATAGGCCAAGCACGTGAGAGGTGGTTTGGTCGAAAGAGTCCAAAGTGGTATTGATCATCACACTAAGAAAACCAAGCAAGTTACATAGGCCAAGCATGTGAGAGGTGATACAACCAAAAATATCTAGATTGGAACTAATGATCGCACTAAGAAATTAAAGCAAGTTTTGTAGGCCAAGCACATAGTGAGGTTGGTAGTGAAGATGAGAGATTCTAGGGAGGCAGAGGGAGATGGGGTTAAAGGAGAGGGAAGGGTGATGGTGGAGCACATAAATGGTGACAACATGGAAGACAAGGATAGTGGGGTGAGGCGAGGGGTTATGGGGAAGAGGAAAGGGAGGGGTGAGGTTGGTAGGATGGATAGGGTGGGCATGGGGGACATCGGGTAGGGGAGGGGACAAAGAGAAAAAATATTCTAATTCCATGGGGATATTAAATATTCTTCCTTGATATTCATATTTTAAACATTGATATAAGGTTCATGGTTTTGCCTTCATGTCATGAATCCAAGGTATTCCAAGCAAAATGTTATAATTTAAATCACATGATATGATATAAAAGGGATCCTACCTTAAGGGGTAAGGTTATGGTTCATATGAATTCTTATTCTTAATTGTCAAAAGCTCTAATTATGAGGTCATGTTCTTGTAATTAGTCCTTAACCATAAATGTTATAGAAATTTTACATTACAAATGTTAAGTACTAACCCATTATCTACCAAAACTCTCTTGATATGCCTAACTCCAATTTGAGCTATTATATAGAGAGGTAGGTATCCTAACATGGAATTTAAGGATGTTTCTATTTCATGGAATGGTAATATAGGACTATTCACTCCATTGAAACCTACTATATTAGTGATGTCATTAGGTGATCAATTTTGAGGGACTTCTTGCTCACTCAAATATTTAAGCAATATATCCTATGAGTAGGTGAATCTTTTAACAATTCAAAGAGATAAATCTTAGCTAGTATACTCTCTACCTATTGTCAAATATCAAAATAATGTTGATTATTTTTTGGTGGTTTGAGGATTAAATATAGTCTTTTGGAAATACTTACTTTTGTGTTGTGATAAAGTACCAATGGTTGTGTAGATGGTTTAGAAGATTGTTTTTTAGCTTGTTATTCAATTACCATGTAGGATGGATTGGATAGATGAACTATACCCACAAAATTAGTGGCTCTCTAATTACGAGCTAGTAAAGAGATTTGAAAAACTTACAAGGGTATTTTATTGATTGAATACTATATTTCCATCTTCTATAAGATCTTGAATAATATTTTACAAAGTGATACATCTATTAGTTTTGTGACCATCTATATGATAATAATCACAATGTTTTTCTTGTTGATACTAATTGGGTAACTCCTTAAAAGTATCTAAGAGTCTAATAGGTTGGATATCTATAATTTTTTAATCAAGGAGCATTTTTAAGATAGTGGTTTGAGTTTTTTTGGTATTTGTAAAATGACATCTAGTTTTTTATTGTTTAGATAATACCAATTTTGAGGAGCATTCTGATTTGTATTTATATTATTTTTCTGATGAGAATCAGTTACACCATATCCTAAAACATGTTTATGTTGGACATTTTGAGTAGATGAGTTGTCATTGATGTCCAGAGTGAGTAGCCATTTATGTCAAGCTTCAACACCAATCAGTGGCAGTTTCAGTGGGCAACATCAGTTTCAAGTTCTCTAATAAATGCAAAAGGATAGTTCGTCTTCAGTTGATCAAGACCCGGTTCTAGGAAGTCAGATGATGTCCAAAGGGTAAAGAAGAGGCACAGGAAAATAATATTATAATAGTTTATTATAATATTAAAAAGTAAATTTAAATTAATTATAAATTAATTAATATAATTTTATTATAAATTAATTTAATTAACTTTCATGTTACTTAAGTTAATTTTAATTTAATTATAAATTATTTTTTATTAATTTAATAAACCCTAAAAAGGGTTATAAAGTAAAGTTTATAAATCAAATTTAAAATTCAATTTGAAGTGCCAATGTGTTATAAAATCAATGCATCATATATATAAAGGTAAAACCTTTGTCTTAAGTCTCCCCTCATAATTTATACAAATGCCTATGCTTTGATTAATGCACAAAGAGAAAGCAATGATTTTCAAATTTGAAAAGTCTTTAGCGGAAGAAAAGGAACAAAAAGGATCAAGGCTCCTTTCACTTTGTACACATGCTGCATAGCGTAGCTGGCGATGGTAGAAGGTGTTAAGACATTTGCTGGCAGAAAGGGTGCAAGTTCAAATCCCACGAGGTTCATGTTTTGCAAGGAAGAAGGTTTACGTTTTGCAAAAAAATACCTAGCATAGGGAACAAAGGGAGGCTAGTGCCTTCCCCTTTCCGTAGAAGCATCTAGCCCACGTGGTGGGCTAGTACCTTGGTAAGGCTCTCGGTGGAGAGGTTTAGGGGCAAAAACCCACTAAGGCCTTTTAGTGGTTGAGATAAAGGTATGTGTTGATGATTGTTGGGTTTTTTGCTTAATTTGGATGTGCTAAGGTTGACGAAAAATAAATATTTTTATGTGCCTAAGGTTGAAAAATAATTGTTTTGATTGGTTATAATATTTAATTTTTGCCTAAATTAAAATTGGTTATTAAGTGTTTTATGGAGATAAAAGGGTGGGCAATTATTATTTCTGAAGGGTTATTTTTGAAAGTTTGATTTATTAAATTGGAGATTATAAGGAGCATTTTGAGTGATTATTTTTATGTGTAAATTGATGATTGCTAATTTCAAGAAGTAATAAGGTGCACTTGGAAATGATTATTTTTGTGTTTGAGAAATATTTTGAAAGAGAGTTAGTGTGATATTTTATCATCTAATCATTGAAATTGGAAAGAAGAAAATTGTGATTGAGATAGGTTTTCCAAGGGTACTTTTACATCAAATAAAAGGTATGGGCACATATTCCTAGTGAATGATTGTTGATAGTTGTGAATGTAAAGTTGGAGTGAAAAGGATTGTTTGGTTAGCATTGTTGAGTGTATTTTGAATTAATGCTTCAAGGTTTTCTAGAATAAAGAGTTGTTAAAACCTTATTTTATAAGCATTATTGTTGAAGTCATTAATTGAGTGAAGAAATTGAACTAGGGTTTGCAAATATCATGAGTATCATTATTATGTGAGATTTATTGATAAGCATTGTTGGAAATATTTGAGTGAGCGTTCATATGCTTGGACTAGGGCTTGTGAGCAAGGGTTATTTAATTGAGTGATTTGATGAGTAGATTTGGTTGAGCCTATTCGGGTGGATGTGTTGATGTGATAGTTCAAGTTAAATGAAACAAATTATTTTATATTATGAATTGATTTGAAAAAGAGGTTGAGTTTTTATGATTGTGAAACATATTGATTCTCTAACAATTCTCTATATATTTTTGTGATAAAATAGAGATTGAAAGTGATTGAGAGTTTGTGAGTATGAAGCATATTGAGTCTCTAACAATTATCTATATGTTTCTAAAAGAGTTATTGAAAGTAATTGAGCATTGTGGTAAGTGTGAAGCATATTGAGTCTCTAACAATTATCTTTATGTTTCTATGATTTTGGATAAGTTCTAGTGAAGACTTATTGAGCATATTTGGACAAGTTCTAGTGAGGACTTGTTGAGAAAAATTGAGGTAAGCCTTAGTGAAAACTTGAAAGCAGATTAGGTCAGTTCTAGAGAGAACTTGTGGATAGATTAGTGTGATATTTTGTGGAAGCTTACAAGATAGATTTATGATAATTATTTTAGTAGACTTGAGAGCCGAGTTGATTTATTTATTTGTTCAAACCTTGGGTTAATGTTTGGGGCAGATCTAGGAGAGTTGATTTGAGATTAAGTAAAGCTTTGTGTTAAGGCTTGAGGATAGATATTAAGGATAAATTTGTACTAGGTTGAAGGATTGTGTTTAGTGTTGGTCATGGGATAGAGATTGAGGATAGATTTGTGCTAGACCGAAGTACTATGTTTAGTGTAGGTCATAGGATAGATATTGACAACAAATTTATGCTACACCAAAGGACTATGTTTAGTACAAATTTGAGGACAGAGTTTGGTGCATATTTAAATACAAATTTATGTCATACTAGAGATAGATATTGATCAGATTTATGCTAGACCAAAGGACTGTGTTTATTATATATTTGAGATAGACCTTTGAAGGTGACAGAGTATAGAGGATGATAGTCTCCAATGAATAGATATCCATTAGCTAGGGTAATGAGGGTAGGTGTCTTCAGTGGATAGATATCCATTAGCCAGAGTAGTGGGGGCATCAGTTCTTCTAGAAGATCACTAGTCAGAGCTAAGGAGAACGAAGTTCTCCTATGGATAGAGATCCACAAACTTTTTTAGGGGATTGGTGTCTCCTTTGGACTAAGGTACATAAATATTGTAATAGGGAAAGGATTTCCAAGATATTGATTGAGAAAATTTTAGTGAAATATTTTCTCCGTGGAGTAGCTCACATTGGGTGAACCACATTAAATTAGTGTCTATATTGTGTATGGTGATTTATGCTTTGCTTTAGTTACTATTTTTGATATTGTTATATATATATTGCATAATATTTATTTTGAAAGAAAAGTAAAAAGTAGTCTTATATTGTTCACCCCCCCTCTAAGCTTATGTTCTTCAATTGGTATCAGAGTGGGTTCCTTCGAAAGAGTTTAATAGCTTGAAGGAAAAGCTTTCAAGAACATAATGTATTCTAAGAATGTGCCCTCAGATGATTCAACACCAATATTTTATGGAAGTGATTATATATTTTGGATTATGATAATGAAGATTCACCTGATGGCACTTGGCAATAAAATTTGAGAAGTAGTTGAACATGGATACATACCACCAGCTGATCCACCTACAGATAAGGAAGGTAAGCTTCTACAACATTACAATTCAAAAGCAATGAATGTAATTTTGATAGGTTTTCATAGAATTGAATCAATAAAAGTTATGCATTGTAGATATGCAAAAGGAATTTGGTATAAGTTGCAAAGCATATATGAAGGAGATAAAAGTGTCAAACAAGCAAAGATACAAAATCTCAAAGGGCAATTTGAAGAGTTAAAAATGAAGGATGAGGAAAATATTAGTACTTATCTACTATGGGTAGATGAGGTTGTTAATGCCATGCAAGGACTTGGAATTAATGCTAAAGAATCAAATATTTGTGATAAGGTCTTAAGATCTCTTCCAAAAAGATTTAGTAAAAATATTTTTGCTATAGAAGAATCAAAAGATAGTGATTCTTTGACAAGAGATATGTTACTTGGTATTCTTACAGCTTTTGAGTTAAGAACACAAGAGGAACCTAATTCCTAGAAGGAAGCAACATTCAAAGCTACTAAGAATATAGGAGGTAAAAAGTCAAATTCAAGCAATGAGTCATCCAGTGATGAAGAAGCTAATTATGGCAGAAGGAATAAGGATTCAAGAATATTTAAAGATGCAAAATCTATTAGATGTTTCAATTGTGTAAAGTATGGTCACTATGCAACTGATTGTCAATAAGCTAAAAATAACAATGATGAAGAAAAATAGGATCACAGGAATAGGGAATCATAAAGATACAGGTAACAAAAGAAAGGCAAGAATGGACAAGGCAAACAAGGAAATAATTTTTTTCAAAGATATAAGAGGAGTTACTATGTAGATAAGGTAATTAAGTACTCAAGTGATAGTGATGCTAGTTCTTCAAGTAATGATAAATATGAAGATCTATTTCTAACTGAGGAAAAATAAGTTAAGAAAAGATCACCAATAATTCTCAATTTTTTTAGATATGGTAATTTTGGACATCTTGAATATAGTTGTACAAGGAATGGTTTTAGTTTTAGTGATTATGAATATGAAGATGCATTTGAAGGACCTGAAGAGAATATTCTAATGGCACTGGAAGAAGAAGAAGGTGATCTTATAGAAGATAAGTCAGAAAAGAATGAATATGTTATCAAAGGCAAACAAATAGAGTAAGAATAAGAAAGAGGAGTTGATCTTGAGGGAGATCTTATTTATGCTCTTAAAGCTTTAAATAAGGTAAGAAAGCAAAACTCTCAACTTGAGATTCAGTTTCAAGAATATGATAAAGAGAGAGGAAATCTTATAGAGGATCTAAACAAGTCAATGGCTAAGACAAATAATTTTAAGGATAAGCTAGAAGCAAAGGTCTTAGGATGTGAAAAATTAGAACAAGAAGTAGCTCTACTAAGGGAAGATTTAGAAAAGTCAAATAATAAGCTACACAAGTTTGGAAAGAGTTCAAATATTGTAGATAAGACGATTAAGGTACAAATAAGTTCAACAAACAAAATAGGTCTTGGTTTTGTATAGGCTCAAAAGAAACAAGAAGAAGAATCAACCTCAAGTTCTAAAGAAGATGAAATTTTAGAAGAAGATAGTGTAATAGAAAGTGAGACTTCTAAGTATGAGTTGGACAATAGAAAGTTCAACAAGGAAAGGAACAACGCACAAAGAAGAAACAGATGGAATAGGAACCAACATAGATAAAAATAGACTAAGAGACCAATGAGATCAAGGCAAGGAAATTTCAATGGATGATGTTTCTCATATCACAAATTTGGGCACATGGCTTCACAGTGTAGGACACATGAAAGACAGGAATATGGTAACTTTTGGAAAAAGCAACTTTTCCATGGGTATTACTACTCATGTAATCAGTTTGGTCACAAGGCAATGAATTATAGGGTACATGACAAAAACAAAGATGACTTCACTAGGAGAAATTCTAAGATATTTGCATCTTAAACCAATAATAAAATTAAGTGTTATAAGTGCAATAATTATGGACATACAACAAAGTGGTGTAGAGCAGATATTCCAAAATCAAGCATATGAACAAGAAAAGGAATAGGAACATGAATAGGAACAAGAACATGAGTAGAAATAGGAATAAGAATATGAACATGAGTAGGAATAGGAATATGGATAGGAACAGGAACATGGATATTAATAGGAACAATCAAAGGAAACTGAAGGATCATATGAGAATGAAATAGGAAAAAGGTAAAGATTAGTGTTTGCTAGGAGTAGAAATACTCCCACCCCAAAATTAACCACCTCAAGAGGAGGTGGGGGAGGGGCTAAGCTAAGAGACTCATTCTTAGCCCCGAGCCCTAAAGGTGACCCTTTTCCATTGATGTCAAAGGAGGATAGATTTGAGTAATGGGGAGATATTTGGTTTAATGAGAGAGCATTGAGTCAGGGGGAGCAGAATAGGAAAAGATCAAGTTTTGATAAAAATAATTTGGATTGCCATCAATGACAAAGGGGGATATTGTTGGACATTTTGATAAGATGAGTTGTCATTGATGTCAAGAGTGAGTAGTCATTGATTTCAAGCTTCAGCACCATTTAGTGGTAGTTTCAGTGGGTAGCATTAGTTTTAGGTTCTCCAATAAATGCAAAAGGATAGTTCGTCTTCAGTTGATCAAGACCCGGTTCCAGGAAGTTAGATGAGGTCCAAAGGGAAAAGAAGAGGCCTAAGAAAATAATATTATAATAGTTTATTATAATATTTATTTATTTATTTTATTTTTTTAACATGGTGGAATCGATAGCCTCCACGAGTCCAGGCAGGCTGTCCAACTTTTATGGCCGCCATAGTATTCTGCACTGCCTACCCCGAAATCCTCCACACAGATCTTCATGTAATCCGTACCTATAACCGCCATGCCACAATAATTTTAAACCTTTTACTCTTCTGAAAGCACCAGGAAAGGGACAAGTGTTCAGTCCCGTGAGGCAATAGTTTATTATAATATTAAGAAGGAAATTTAACTTAATTATAAACTAATTAATATAATTTTATTATAAATTAATTTTTAAATTAATTTAATTAACTTTCATGTTACTTAAGTTAATTTTAAGTTAATTATAAATTAATTTTTATTAGTTTAATAAACCCTAAAAAGGGTTATAAAGAAAAGTTTATAAATTGAATTTAAAATTTGATTTGAAGCACCGACACACGTGTTATAACATCAAGGCATCATATATATAAAGGTAAAACCTTTTCCTTAAGTCTCCCCTCATAATTTATTCAAATTCCTATGCTTTGAATAATGCGCAAAGAGAAAGCAATGATTTTTGAGTTTGAAAAGTCTTCAATGGAAGAAAAGGAACAAAAAGGAGCAAGACTCCTTTCACTTTGCACACACACTGCATAGCATAGTTGGTGATGGTAGAAGGTGTTAAGACATTTGCTGGTAGGAAGGGTGTAGGTTCAAATCCCATGGGGTTCATGTTTTGCAAGGAAGAAGGTTTACATTTTGCGAACAACACCTAGCATAGGGAACAAAGGGAGGCTAGTGCCTTCCCATTCTCGTAGGAGCGCCTAGCCCACGTGGTGAGTTGGCACCTTGGTAAGGCACTCGGTGGAGAGGTTTTGGGGTCAAAACCCATCAAGGTCTTTTAGTGGTTGAGAGAAAGGTATGCGCTGATGATTTTTGGGTTTGTCGCTTAATTTGGATGTACTAAGGTTGAAGAAAAATAAATATTTTTATGTGCCTAAGGTTGAAAAATAATTGTTTTGATTGGTTATAAGATTTAATTTTTTCCTAAATTTAAATTTGTTATTAAGTGTTTTGAGGGAGATAAAAGGGTGGGCAATTATTATTTCTGAAGGGTTATTTTTGAAAGTTTGATTTATTAAATTGGAGATTATAAGGAGCATTTTGAGTGATTATTTTTATGTGTAAATTGATGATTGCTAATTTCAAGAAGGATTAATAAGGTGTATTTGGGATTGATTATTTTTGTGTTTGAGAAATATTTTGAAAGAGAGTTAGTGTGATATTTTATTTGGTTCTGTCATATTTTTTCTTGTTTCTCTGTGTTCCTTTTTGTCAATGGATGCTTCTTTTTGCTCCTTTTAGTTTGAGGTTATAATTTTTTATTTCAGCAAGCAATTTTGTGGTTCCTTTTCATCTGCTCCTTTTTGCTCCTTTGATGTACAAGACATTGGGGCACCTTTCAAATGCCCTTTTTTTAATAAAATTATTAATTTACCAAAAAATATTTTGTCATCTAATCATTAAAATTGGAAAGAAGAAAATTGTGATTGAGACAGGTTTTCCAAGGGTGCTTTTAAATCAAACAAAAGGTATGGGCACATATTCCTAGTAAGTGATTCTTGATAGTTGTGAATGCAAATTTGGAGTAAAAAGGATTGTTTAGTTAGCATTTTTTAGTGTGTTTTGAATTAATGCTTCAAGGTTTTTTGGAATAAAGAGTTGTTAAAACCTTGTTTTATAAGCATTGTTGTTGAAGTGATTAATTGAGTGAAGAACTTGAACTAGGGTTTGCAAAGATCATGAGTATCATTGTCATGTGAGATTGATTGATAAGAATTGTTGTAAATATTTGAGTGAGTTTTCATATGCTTGGACTAGGGTTTGTGATCAAGGGTTATTTCATTGAGTTATTGGTTGAGTAGACTTGGTTGAGCCTAGTCAGGTGGATGTGTTGATGTGATAGTTCAAGTTCAATGAAACAAATTATTTTATATTCTAAATTGATTTGAAAAATAGGTTGAGTGTTGATGAGTGTGAAAAATATTGAGTCTCTAACAATTCTCTATATGTTTTTGTGATAAAAGAGAGATTGAAAGTGATTGAGAGTTTGTGAGTGTGAAGCATATTGAGTCTCTAACAATTCTCTATATGTTTCTAAAAGAGTGATTGAAATTAATTGAGCATTGTGATAAGTGTGAAGCATTGTGATTTGTACTAGACTAAGGGACTGTGTTTAGTGTAGATCAGAGGACAAATTTGTGCTAGACCGAAGGACTATGTTTAGTGCATGTTAGAGGACAGATATTGAGGATAAATTTGTGCTAGACCTAAGGACTATTTTTAGTACATATTTGAGGATAAAGTTTGGTGTATATTTGAGGATATATTTGTGCCAGACAAAATATAGAGATTGAGCAGATTTATGCTAGACCAAAGTACTGTGTTTAGTACATATTTGAGATAGAGCTTTGAAGGTGATATAGTATAGAGGATGACATTATCCAATGGATAGATATCCATTAGCCAGGGTAGTGAGGACAAGTGTCTTCAATGGATAGAGATCCATTAGCTAGAGCAGTGGGGGTAGTAGTTCTTATAGAAGATCACAAATCAAAGCTAAGGAGAAAGGAGTTCTGATGTGGATAGAGATCAATGAACTTGATTAGGGGATTGGTGTCTCCTTTGGACAAATTTCCATAAACATTGTAATAGGGAAAGGATTCCCAAGAGATTGATTGAAAAAAATTTAGTGAAATATTTTCTCTATGGAGTAGCCCACATTGGGTGAACCACGTTAAATTGGTGTCTCTATTGTGTGTGGTGATTTATGCATTGCTTTGATTAATGTTGTTTATATTGCTATCTATACATTGCATAATATTGATTGGGAAATAAAATTAAAAAGTGGTCTTATACTGTTCACCCCCCTCTCAGTATAAGCTTGTGTTCTTCAGTTTATTTTTGTATTTTCCTTTACTTTGAGAGTCTTTCTTTTCTTTATTATAATTAAGTTGTCCTCATATTACAAGGGAAGCTTTCCATTTTTTTTCTATATCTACTGCTTTTTTAAAGGAGGTGTTATTAGTTGTTTCTAGAGGGTAAGATAGTTGTTCATGAAGGTTTCATATGAAAATATGCAAGAGTTCCTTTTGTGGATGAATATTTCACAATAATCCTACCAAGTTTATCCATTTTTCTAGAAAGTGTATAAAATTGTAATTTTTAGTTAAATTAAGTTGATACAAATCATCTATAGTGATATTTTCTTCAATATAGACTTAAAATTATTTGTCAAATGCTTCCGTAAGTTCTTTAAAGTTCTAATTAGAATCATGGGGTACTTGGAATTATCATCCTAATGCTTAAACACTAATAATTTTAGGGAACAACATAAGGAGTAATCTTTCATCATGGGTGACATTACTATATGCAATTTGAAAAAATCTTAAATGATTAATGGAATCTTGTTTACCATTGTACATTTAAAATTAGGTGTTTCAAAATTAGGTGGAAAAGTGTGATTAGTGATCAAAGGATCTAAAGGTTGACTATATATTTCATCAAAATAATATTTGTATCCAAATGTTGTTCCTTGAAGAGAGACAATTTGGCATTCTAATTCCTCAAATTTGGAGTCCCTTTTTTCAAGGTGTTCTAGTTTAGAATTTTTGTTTTGAAATTCTTGAGTGGATTAATTTAGGGGTGTATGTAAAATTATCAAGTTTTGAGGATAAGGTTGAGGTATCGAAGGTAGATTTTCTAAAGGTTGTGTGACTAAATTAGACACAATGGATGTAAGACTATAATTAACCCCTAAATAATTTGTTAAGTATTATTGGAATTGGAATTTAGAATAGAAATGGTCATGGGAATACTAAATATGGTATTTAAATAAGTATGATTATAGAAGGTGGACCTAAGGTTATAGTGGGGGAGTTTTAGATTCAGTATGATGTGTCATAGCCACATTAAGACTAGCAATATTATTTTAATTTTCATTAAGTTATGCAATAACAAATTATCCATTAGAATGTTCAATATTTTTTTTTTTTTGTGGAAAACATCCCAGAAGGGATGCCACTTTTGGGTAAGACCCAAGGAGGCAAGGGTATCTCTTCCGCCAAAATCATCCAGGGCTCGCACCTAGCCTACCACCTTTGACATACTCAAGGAGCAAACCTAAAACAACAAAAAATAAGAACACACAAACACAAAAAAAGATATAAAAAAACAAAAAATAAAAAAACATGCTCCTTGAGTGTGTCAAAAAGATAAAGCACAACCAAACACACACATAATAAGATAAAAAAAACACAACATGAACCACATAGAAAAAAAAAACAAGAACAACATAACAAAACACAAACATAACAAAAAACAACATAACACTACAAAGACACAACCAAAAAAAACATGAAAAACAAAAACAACCAAAACCTAAAAAATAAAAAAATAAAAAAAATAAAAAACCAACAATAGACAATAAAGAAAAATAAAAACATAGAAACACACCAAAACACAAAAACACCAATTAACACAAACATACAGAAACACAAGCACAAGAACAACAACAAAAAACACAAAACAACAAAAACACAAGAACAACAACAAAAAACACAAAACAACAAAAACACAAGAACAACAAAAAACAACACAAAAACAAAACAAAACAAAACAAAATTACACACATAAATAGAAAAGAAAAAGAAAAAAATAGAACACAACAATGACCTTTCTAGACCAAAAGACTATTAAGGCAAGAATCAACAGAGGAAACAAAAGAAATATTAGTTTGAGCTAGGGAACTAAAATACCCTAACCAAACCAAAGAGAAGCAAAAATAAAGCAAGAAGAAACTAGGTACCTCCAGAACTGGAGCCATCCAAAGAAATGATAGAAAGAAGAGCTTCCCTAATTTGTGAAGCCCACCATCTAGGAGGGTGGCCATAGCAAGTAAGATCACCTTTGTCCAAAGCCCAATTAGCTAAAGCATCAACACTCTTGTTCTGATCTCTGACCACATGATTGTAATCAACTTTCAAAAATCCCATCTGGATTAACTGAATCTTCTCAATAATTCTTTTTATTCTCCAATCAACCTTATGATTCTTAGAAGGAGTCTTCAAAATATTAATCATGAGTTGAGAGTCAGACTCAACTAGTACCTTTTCCCATCCAACCTTAGTAGCCTCTTGAAGGCCTCTAAGGATACCATACCCCTCAACAAGGTTATTGGATAGAATACCCAAATTCTCAACAAAAGTAAAAACCAAGGAGCCATCTGAAAGTCTACCAATTCCTCCCGCACTAGCTTTTCCAGGGTTCCCTCTAGAGGCTCCATCAGTATTGACTTTTCCAAAATCCTTAGGAGGAGGTTGCCAATTCCTTGTTCTATCCATCTTGCAATTACTCACATTCCCTTTAAGCTGGTTGCTCTTAGAAGAGTTAATCTTCAATATTTGCATCACTTGATCCCATCTTTGGTGGGAGTTTTGGGGGTGATTAAGGAGTTGATGGACTGATTCAACTAAGTTGGCAATGGTATTTTTCCAGATATAGTGAATATCCTTCCTTTCTTGATTAAAAATTTGGTTGTTCCTTTCATTCCAGATATTCCAAAGAAGAATGGTAGAACCCATCCAAACTAACTGCCTAATAAAATGATCAACACCCTCTTGATTAGGCCAATCCCTCCAAAGTTGTTCAAAAGTAAAAAAATTGGACCATTGTAAGCCAAGTAAAGTGGCCATTCTCCTCCAAATCTCAGAGGCTAAAGTACACTCAATAAAAATATGGTTGAGAGTTTCCACATTCTCTCCACACATTTCACATCTAAAAGGGCCATGAAAACCATGCTTCATAAGATGCTCCCTAGTAAGCACCCTACGATGCAATAAAATCCAAGTAAAGAACCTCACCTTAGGCCAGAGATTTTGAGCCCACAACTAAGAAAATATGTCAGATGATTGGTTGGGATTATTATGGCATAAGGTCAAATAACCTTGAGCAACTGAATACTCACCCTTAGTAGTGTTGTTCCATCCAAAACAATCTTTATCATGGGACCAAGAGAGATATCTCATATGAAGGATGCATTGGATATCTTGTCTTTGCCTTTCTAGGATTTGAATAGGCCAGTCCTCAATAGGGATCCAATATCTACCAACCTCTGAATTACCAGTATGGTACCGATAGTAATTAGCCACCTTTATCCAGTTAGCTCGGTGAAGCTCCTCCATCCAAGGCCTCCAATCGGGAAACTGAGTTATCAAAGGCTTGTGACCATCCCAAGAATCTATCCAAAAATTTTCCTATTGACCATTATGAATGATCCAAAATAATTTTTTCTTTATCAAATCCTCACCAGTCTTAAGAACTGCTAAAATGGGAGAACCTTTGGAAGGCAATTGATAGCGAACAAGGTCTTCAAGACTTTTGTTCTCAGCATATTTAGCACGAATATTCTTGGCCCAAAGAGCATTGGGGTTATGCAAAATCCTCCAATATAATTTAGTAGCTAAAGCTTTGTTGTTATTAATAGCAGACCATAATCCTAACCCCCTTCATTCTTAGGAAGACATAAAGTGTCCCATTTCACCAAGGCCCATTTTCTTTTCTCCTTAGTACCACTCCAGAGGAACCGATGACTGATTTGATCTAGTTCTCGAAGAACAACCTTTGGGATATTCAACACGGTAGAAACATAAATAGGAATAGCTTGAAGGACTGATTTTACCAAGGTGATTCTACCCCTAGAAGAAAGCCACCTATTGGTCCACTTTCCAATTTTCTTCTTGACTTTGTCCAACAACCAATTCCAATATTTTTTTGTCTTCAAATATTGATGGGAATACCTAAATAAGTGATTGGAAGGGAGGTCTTCTTATATCTTAATTTATCCAAGACCATGGATTCTTGTCTAGTAGAGCAGTGAAAGAAAATGACTTTAGATTTGTCTTCATTGATCAATTGCCCGATAGCCTTAGAAAAATAGCTAATGATTTGCTTAATAGTAGAAGCTTCCTTAACTGTAGCTTTACCTAAAAGAGTAGAGTCATCAACAAATTGAATATGAGAGATAGGTCTAGCTCCATGAGCAATGGTAACTCCCTCAAGGGTTTTGTCTTCTCTCTTTTTGGTTATAGCCCTACCTAAGCATTCAACAATAATGATGAATAAATAAGGGGATAGGGGGTCACCTTGCCTAATACCTCTGGAATATGGGAACAACTGAGAAGGCCTACCATTGATAAGAACTAAGTAGGAAACTGAAGAGATACATCCCATAATCCAATCCATCCAATCCTGAGAGAAACCAAATTGCCTCAAAACTTTGATAAGGAAGTGCCAATCCACTCTATCATAAGCTTTGGATAAGTCTAACCGAATGAACATGGAAGGAGATTTTTGCATATCCATGGAATGGATGGCTTCCTAAGAAAGAACTATCTCATCCACTATTTGACGCCCTTCCACATAACCCCCTTGTTCAGGGGAAATAATCTTATGCAAAAGAGGCTTCAACCTTTCTACCATGATCTTAGTAATGATTTTGAGAAGAACATTACATAAAGCAATAGGTCTAAAAGTTGAGATATGTTCAGCCTCTTGAGATTTTGGAACAAGAGTAATATAAGTTTTATTGATAACCTTCAAAATTTCTTTGGCTTTCCCGGCTTCTTCCACCACCTCTAATAAATCAGCATGAAGGATATCCCAAAACTCTTGGTAGAACTCAATGGGAAAACCATCAGGACCTAGGGTTTTCCCTTTTGCATTTTTAAAAACTACCTATTGAAGCTCATTGATAGTAATAGGAGCAGTCAAAATAGAGTTCTCCTCAGAAGTGATAAGAGAAGGGATTGCTTGAAGAACATTTTGTTGAGAAGTCGAGTCAAGAGGAGTAGCAGTAAAAATATTGGAAAAGTAATTGACAACAATAGAGTTCATGCCATCCCAAGTGTAGACAACATCTCCAGAATCTGATTTCAAGGAAGAAATAAAGTTGTGAGATCTTCGAGCTAGAAGAGATTTGTGGAAGAAATTTGTGTTTCGATCACCTTCTTTGAGCCATTGAATTCTAGATTTTTGCTTCCATAAGAGTTCTCCTTTTTTCCCATTCCTCTAATTGAGCTGTGAGTTTAATTTCATCTACACTTGTACTCTCTGTGAGGCCATCTAAATGGATTTTCTTATTCAAATTTTCAAGTTGAGCAATAACTTCATGTTTTTTTATGAACATCCCCAAACTCCTTCCAGTTCCAAGTCTTGATTTTGGATTTAATGTATTGCAATATTTTGGCAAAATAGAACATCTTAGTCCCATACCTAGGTTTACCTTCCTTCCACCATTGTTGCACTCGAGGTTTAAAGGAACTATCTCTAAGCCACATTAACTAAAATTGAAAAGGAGAGAAACTCACATTGGTTTTCCACATTTCCACCATGACAAGCTAGTGATCCGAACCAACATTGTTAAGAGTCTTCACTTTAGGAATGTGACCATGGATTAAGAAATTGTCAGAGAGCAAGAACCTATCCAATCTCTCCATTATACAAGCTAAGCCTTGCCTTCTATTAGACCAAGTCATAAGGCCATTATCTAGTTGGATGTCCACAAGATGGAGGTTTGTAATATATTCACTCATGAGGTCAGTGCTCCTATCCAAATTTCTATTTCCCCCATTTTCTCATCTAGAGAGAGGATGGTATTGAAATCTCCTCCGATCAAGATCCAAGCTTCAGGAAAATGAGAGATAATATAAGTAATATTCTTCCACTATCTTCTTTTTTCCTCCAAATTAGTCGGAGCATAAATAGTAATGCAGAGCATAATTTGGTTGGAATGTCTACTTTGAATAGCTATAGCCAAAAGACCCCAACTACCAACCATATGGTGAATAACTACCTCTTTTGGGTCCCAAAGGCAAGCAATGCCACCAGAAGTCCCCTAGGAACTGAGGGAAACCACTTTTCTAGCTGGCCAAATTTTACTAGCAATTGATTCCATATCCTCTATTGACATCTTCATTTCTTGAAGGAAAACAAGATGTGGATGATTTATCTGAATCATTCTTCTAATTTCATTTTGTTTTGAAAGACTCCCTTTGAGTCCTCTAATATTCCAAGTGATGATCTTCATTAATACCAGGGCTAAAAAATTTGGGAAGGGCATTAATCTTACCTTCCTCTACAAGCTTTTCACCTTCTTTTACCATATGATATTGATTAGTCTTGCGACTTACCTTTTGATTAGAATCCATCTTCATTTTTTTTCCCTATTTCTTGACTTACTCCAATTGAATCTGAGATGGCTTCTAGCCTTGAAGAATGCTTGTACACAGTCAAAATGTTACCAGAAGGTTCAACAGAGTCTATATTGGGACCTGTATTATTTGAAGTTTTAACATTTAAAAGATTGTTTTTCTTGTGAATATTTTCTCCCTTTTTTCTATTGAAAACCTTTGATTTGTTGGTTTGTCTCTGAGTTCTTCCCTTTATCTTTAAATTGTGTTTCTAAGATTTTTGTTTCCATTATTTCCTCTTCCTCACTTGGGACCTCATTTGTGGAAAGAATTTCAAACATATTAGCAGATAACTTTGATTGATCCTTCATAACTAGTTTTTTCTAAGTGTTCTTCTTCTTAGGCATTTGGAAACCTGCTGAATTTATATCTTCTTTCTTTTGATCTAGAATTTTATTTGGGAAAACACTAGCCAAATGACCATATTCATGGTAAATTCTACAATGAAAAGGAATGTTCTCATAGTCCACTACTTGCTCCCAAGTGTCCTCCCCAAATTGTAAAGTGATATTTTTAGGTAGGGGTTTGTCAAAATCCATTAAAACACAAATTCGAGCATAAATAATATGTTCAAAATTTTGAGTACAATCAGCAATCATCATAAATGTTCCTAAAGAGTTTCCAATTGAAGAAAAAATAGTCGGATTCCAGAATTCAATTGGGAGGCCAAAGAGTCTAACCCACACGGGACCTGTAGAAGGCATCTCTTCTTCGGCTTTAAATTTAGTATGCCAGGGCTTCATGAAAAGCCCTGCCCTTCCAAAGAACCAAGGACCCCCTTGAAAATTTTTCTCTCTATCTTCATTATTAGCAAATAAAACAAGAAAATAACCATTTGGATAAATAGAGATTTGTAACTCACCTTTAGTTTTCCAGCTTTTTGCAGCCCAGACTTTGAAAGTAGATAGGCTCGAACGAAAACCCACGAAACGAAAAATTAGTCCTCTTTTTTCCAGATCTTCAATGCCAGTTTGAATGTTGCCCATATCAAGCTTAACAATAGGAGTTCCATCAGCTGCTTTAAGACATCCTGACTCCATTTTCCTAGGATCAATCTTAGGCATTCTTAGAGGTTTACGGGAAGCCCTAAGATTAATATTAGCATTAGGCTGAGGCTGTCCACCATGGAGGGCATCCCTAAAATTCATTTTTGGGGTTGATTCTTCAAAATTCTTACCCTTGATAGGGGTTTCCATAGTAGATTTATTTTTTGGGTGCACCTTAGCACCAGATTCACTTGAGATCTGAGCCATTTTTTGATCAACTACTTGAAACTTGTTTCGTGATCTCTTTAATCCATGCCCTAGATATCGTGGAAAGGTATGATTTTCACTTTTCTTTTGTGCAAAAAATTGGAAGCCATTGTCACTCAAGTTCACAGCATGAAGATCTATTGAAAGATAGATTTCTAACCCATATTGGATCCCCTGCAACATTTCCTACTAAAATATTGAGCAAAAACCACAAAAATATTGGCCGCTAGGGCCCGAAGGCCCCGAAAACCAACCTCTGGAGCTGCTTGCACTTAACCCAGATGAAACCCTCGCATAGTCGCTTGCCAAAAATCTTGTTCACACATAGGGATGCGCTAGGATATTTGTTTCTCCAAATGATCTAAAAATTGGTGGAGATATTCTAGGGTTTTTTAGGCATCTACCCTCAAAATTTTAGCTCAATCCAAGTTCGAATGAGTGAAATA
The DNA here is from genome assembly GCA_028583015.1 of Wollemia nobilis. NCBI lineage: Eukaryota > Viridiplantae > Streptophyta > Pinopsida > Araucariales > Araucariaceae > Wollemia > Wollemia nobilis. The sequence goes on along the minus strand of JAQPPZ010000676.1, from coordinate 5,022,116 downwards.
TGGCCGAAATAAGTTCGGCAGTTTGGGCAGTCCTACGAAAATGTCCCTCATAATTTTTCTATCCAAAGTCCCATTACTTCCTCATGTGAACCACTTTCACATAAAAAAAAAAAATAGGCCATTTTAAAAAAGTTGGTAGTGAGGGATATGTTTTTGAATTTCAATTAGAATTAGAAGGTTCTATCTTATTTTGTTCAAGTTATTCCCTAATTACATCCAATGATTTTTTTATTTCTTCTTACATACTCTCTAATGTGATCTACATAATCAAAGCTTACTTTTTCAACATGTTCCACTTCTCTATATTCAAGGTTTACCCAAGGATATTCTTCTTGTTCTTCACGAGCATGTCATAAAGGTTTATAAGATGTTGATGTTAGACATTTGTATGAGTGTTGTATTAAATTTTATCCATACATTATCATTTTTGGAGAGAGGAGATTAATTTTATCAAATATTGATTATGATAGGTATCAAGTGCTATGACTAGTAATCAACATGTTGTATGCTCTAGGAAAATTTCTCAATATACTTGAACCTTCTTGATATATATGCCCTTTCTATATACCCATCAGTACTAGAAGTGGTTTATTCCCTCGATATACATAGTCATACGAGATGGAAAACCTTGAGGTACTATACTATGAACGATACAAGGATTAATCACACCTAGATGTGTGACTTAGTATTGATATTTCCATGAAGGTAAAGGAGTCAATTATTAGTTCATGATTAATGTTGGAAATTTTGAGGAATGTTATTGTCATTGATGTCAAAAGCATTGTTGAGCAATGTTCGTCATTTTTGAGGACATTAGGAGAGCTCAAAAAATGAAGATCAAGTTAAAGGAGATCAAGGACAAAGTTGAAAAGACCCACATGTTAATTTAAATTAAAATATTTTAATCCCTGATTAAAATTTTAATTTAAATATTGATAAGTGCTAAGGTTAATTTAAATATTTATTTAATATTTAAAATTAACTTTACTACAGATCTAGTTTAAATTAAAGTATTTTAATTATTGATTAAAACTTTAATTTATTAATGTTGGGTGCTAAAGTTAAGTTAAATATTTATTTAATATTTAATTTTAACTTTCCAAATCAAATTCGAATTGGAAATTCGAAATGTGCCGACGTTGAAGGAAGCAAAACCCTATGTATAAATATGCCAAAATATTGGCATTTGAAATTATCCATGCGACTTATTGTTGGCTCGTGAAAAGAGAAGGGAATTTTGCATGTGAAAATCGAGCAAGGGAAAAAGACAAGAGTTTGGCATCCTCCAAAAAAGACACGAAGTGCTTGCAGCTTAGTTGGCAGCCAAGGGCTGCGTAAGACGTCAGGTGGATAGTTGAGGCAGGTTCGAAACCCGCGCACGCTGATTTTTGGGAAGAAGGTATGCGTTTGTCTTTTGCACCAAACGTGGGGAGAAGGTAAAGGCACCGAAGTGCCTTTTGGCTCTTGTGGAGCCATGCAGCCCAAGCGGTGGGTGCTAGCACTGCAAAAGCGCTTGGGGGAGAACCAACGAGGGTTCAAATCCCACCAAGGCCCTTTTGAGTGCATTGAGGTATGTGATTTAATTTGGTTGTCTTGGCCTATGAAAAGTTAAAGGGAAAAATAATATTTTTATTTTTCTAAAGTAATTTTAATTAAAGTACTTTGCATGTTATTTGGTGTGTAAGTTATTAGGGGAGTTAAAAGGAAGTGCAAAGCTTTAATTTTTGAGTTGGAATTTTAGAGGCTAAGGAGTTATAAGGAAGGTTGAATTTTATATTTTGAAATTGAAGAATGTTGAATATTATTTATTTCAAGTTGGAGATTATAAGGAGTAATTAAGTGCTAACTTTTGTATTGAAGAAAAGTTTTGAAGAAGAGTTAGAATGATATTTTTGTCATCTAACCTTGGTGTTTGGTAAGGAAAGTGGTTATACTTGAGACAGGTTTTAAAGACTATTCTTCATCAAGAAAAAGGTATGGGCACATTCTTCCATAGTTGAGTTGATTGATTATTTTCTGGAAAACAAGTTTGGAGTGAAAAGGATTTAATTAGGTTTCCTTATTGAGTTGTTGAGCTATATGTGAGATTGGTTTATAAGCATTGTTGTTGAAGTGATTGATTGAGTGAAGAACTTGAACTAGGGTTTGCAAAGATCATGAGTATCATTGTTATGTGAGATTGGTTGATAAGAATTGTTGGAAATATTTTGAGTGAGTGTTCATATGCTTGGACTAGGGTTTGTAAGCAAGGATTGTTTCATTGAGTGATTGGTTGAGTAGAGTTGGTTGAGCCTAGTCAAGTGGATGTGTGAAGTGATAGCTCAAGTTCTATGAAATAAATTATTCTATATTCTGAATTGATTTGAGAAAGAGGTTGAGTATTGATGAGTATGAAATATATTGAGTCTCTAACAATTCTCTTTATGTTTCTATGAGATTGGACAAGTTTTAGTGTTGACTTGTTGAACAGATTTGAGACAAGTCTTTGAGAAGACTTGTGGACATATTTGTGTGAGCTTTTGTGGAAGCTTACAATACAAATTGAGGATAGATTTGAGATCAAATATTGAGGATAGATCAAAGGATAGAGTTTGGTGCAGATTTGAGGATAGGTTTGTGCTAGACCAGAGACAGAGATTGAGGATAGATTTGTGCTAAATCAAAGGACTATGTTAGTACAGATTTGAGATAGAGCTAAGAGCAAGATTTGGAGGTGACAGAGTTGAGGATAGAGGTCTCTAGCCAGAGCAAGGAGGACAGGTGTCTTCTATGGATAGAGTTCCATTTGCTAAGGGTAGTGGAGGCAGAGGTCTTCTAGAGGATCACCAGCCAGAGCAGAGTTAGGAGATTGGTGTCTCCTATGGATAGAGATCCATGAAAATTTGATTAGGGGATTGGTGTCTCCTTTGGATAGAGATCCATAAACATTGTAGGGAAAGGATTCCCAAGAGAATTTATTTGAGAAAAATTTATAAGGAATATTTTCTCCGTGGAGTAGCCCACATTGGGTGAACCACGTTAAATCATGTCTCTCATGTGTGTGATGCTTTGTGTGATGTTTACTACTTTAATACTGTTGATGTTATCATTTGGATTAAAAAGCAAAAAAATTTATCTTATACTGTTCACCCCCCTCTCAGTATAAGCACATGTTCTTCAATTGGTATCAGAGTGGGTCTCTCCATGAAAAGACTAATAGCTTGGAGGAGGATCCATCAGTAACACACATGACTTCAGAAAATGAAGAGGAGACTATGTTTGACATAAAAGAGGAATTCTTTGCTGCTCTCAGAAATTTGGAAAGAATTAGAGAGAAGAATTCAAGCTTGAAGGAACAAATTCAAGAGGATGAAGAAGCAAGGATGGAACTTCTACAAAATCTCACATAACTCAAGATAAGGGTGGAAGAAGGAAAGAAAATTGAGCAGGATATGATAGATCTGTTAAGAGCAAGAGAAATAGAATGTGAAATATTGGAAGAAAAAATTGTTTATCTAAGGAATGAAGTTGAAAGGACCAAGGTACTACAAGATGTAGAGGATAAGAAATCACAAAGGGAATCAAGTCTTCAAAAAGTAGAAACTTCAAACAAGGATAAGCAAGCAAAGGATATCAGAAAGGAAGAAAGCAAAGAAGAACCTTGGATGAGAGTTAATCACAAGAGGAAGAATACTCCACCACAATCTCAAAGGCATCCAAACAGGTTACATAATTTCTTCCATGGTCATTGTTTTTCTTGTAATAAATATGGTCATAGAGTTGTACACTGTATTAGTCATGCAAGAAACAATGTCAATAGAAATTTCAATTCTTTTGCACCTCTTATGGATGATGATATTATATGTTACAAATGCAATAATTTTGGGCACAAGGCTAGATGGTGTAAAATGATACTTCCTAAGTCTAGAAAAACAATTTCAACAACTAGGAAATATGAAAGGGAAAATGTTAAGGCTAGATCAATGTTAGTTCAAACAACCCTTCATGCTCAGGATAAAGAAGAACAATGGTATCTTGATAGTGGTTGCTCTAGTCACATGACAGGAGACAAAGACAAATTCATAGCACTAAAAGAAACCAATAGAGGATCAGTAAGTTTTGGTGATAATGGATCAACAAGGATTGGTGGAAGAGGAACTCTGAGTTTAGACAATGGAAAAACAAGAACATAAAATGTGTTGTATGTTAAGGGGTTAAAACATAATCTGCTAAGTGTAAGTCAACTTTGTGATCAAGGGCATATGGTTACATTTCACCCAGATAGATGTGAGATAAGAAAATAAAAAACTGGAAAGGTCATTGCCAATGCAAAAAGAACTCCAAATAATCTATACATGCTTAGTGAGATCAAAGGGGAAAAGTGCTTTCTATCACAAGAAGATGAGAGTTGGTTGTGGCATAGAATATTGGGTCACTTGAATTTTGACAACATAGTCAACATAAGCAATAAGCAGGCTGTCAAAGATTTACCCAAAATAAGAAGACCACAAAACACAATATGTGCACCTTGTCAACATGGAAAGCAAACTAGAACAAGCTTTAAGTCAAAAGGATATATGTCATCTAAGCCATTGAGTCTAATACATACTGATCTGTGTGGTCCTACCAAAACATAAAGTATTCAGGGTGAGAGTTACTTTATATTGTTTATAGATGATTACTCCAGAATGGTTTGGGTAGCTTTCCTGAAAGAGAAGTTAGAGGCCTTTGAAAAATTCAAATCATTTAAGGAATTGGTTGAAAATGAAACTGGCAAAAGGATTAAGTGTTTGAGATCTGACAGAGGAGGAGAATTTACCTCAAATGAATTTGTAGAGTTTTGTGAACAACATGGAATCAAAATAGAATACTCAGCAACAAGAACTCCTCAACAAAATGGGGTAGTTGAAAGGAAAAATAGGACTGTTGAGAATATGGCTAGAGCTATGCTAAATGAGTCTAAGCTCTCAGATGGATTTTGGAGAGAAGCAATCAACACAATAGTATACATAATCACTAGGGCTCAAATGAGGGTAAACCATCACAAGACTCCATATGAGCTTTGGAAAGGAAGATCGACCATTGTAAAACACTTCAAGATTTTTGGAAGCAAGTGTTACATAAGATGAGAAGATCAAAACTTAGGCAAGTTTGACCCAAGATGTGATGAGGGAATTTTTCTTGGTTATTCCTCAAGGAGTAAAGCCTATAGATGCTTCAACAAGAGAACACGTACTATTGTAGAAAGTATAAATGTAACAATTGATGAGAAGATAGATTCAAGAGAACCAGTTCAGCAAATTGTGTATCAGGAAGATGGAAGTTGTCAAGAAGAGTTTTGTGAGGAATCAGATGAAGAAGAAGAAGAAACACAAAGACTTCTTCCTAAAACTCCATCCAGGTATGTACAGAAGCATCATCCAAGAGATTTAATCATTGGGAATCCAGATGAAAGACAGACAAGGAGAAGGATAATAACACCATCTCAACAAGCAAATTTCTCTTTACTATCTAATATTGAGCCAAAAGACTTCACTCAGGAAAGTGAGGATAAGTTTTGGATTAAGGCAATGAATGAGGAATTAGATCAGATAGAGAAAAGCAAGACTTGGGAACTTTTTCCTCGACCAAAGGACAAAAATGTGATCGGCACAAAATGGGTATTCAAAAATAAGTTAAATGAAGATGGACAGGTGGTCAGGAATAAAGTGAGGTTAGTATGCAAAGGTTATGCACAGGTAGAGGGAATTGACTTTGATGAGACATTTGCTCCAGTTGCATGACTTGAAGCCATAAGAATATTCTTAGCCTTTTCAAGTTTCAAAAACTTCAAGGTATATCATATGGATGTTAAGTCAACATTTCTAAATGGTGTTCTAGAAGAAGAAGTTTATATTGAACAGCCAGAGGGATTCATATTAGAAGATAAACCAGATCATGTATGCAGATTGAAAAAGGCACTATATGGTCTAAAGCAGGCTCCGAGAGCATGGTACTCAAGATTGGATAAGTATCTTCAGGAATAGGGATTCAGAAAAGGAATAGCAGACAACAACTTATACATCAAAAATGAAGGGAATAATCTACTAATTGTGGTTTTTTATGTTGATGACATCATTTTTGGGGGAAACAATGATAAGATGTGCAAAGAATTTGCTAAGAACATGTAGAATGAATTTGAGATGTCTATGCTTGGTGAGTTGTCTTTCTTTCTTGGACTTCAGATCTCACAATCAGAGAAAGGAGTATTTCTCTCACAAACCAAGTATATAAAATAAATGCTAAAGAAATTCAGGTTAGAATATTGCAAACCGGTAAGTACCCCCATGGTCACAGGATGCAAGTTAAGTAAGGATGATGAATCTCCAGAGGCAGACCAGAGATTATATAGATCTATGATTGGCAGCTTGTTGTATGTTATAGCTACAAGACCAGACATAGTGCAGTCAGTGGGATTAGTGGCAAGGTTTCAGGCAGCACCTAAGGAAACACATGTGGCAGCAGTAAAGAGAATTCTCAGGTATCTAAAAGGAACTATGGATTTTGGGCTCTGGTATCCCAAAAGTGACAGTTTCACACTCACAACATATACATATGCAGATTGGGCTGGCAGTATTGATGACAGAAAAAGCACAAGTGGAGGAGCATTCTTTCTTGGAGACTGTTTAGTCTCTTGGCTAAGTAAGAAGCAGGTTTTAGTATCCTTATCTACAGCAGAAGCAGAATATATTGCATCAGTAGCCAGTTGTACATAGGTATTATGGATGAAGTGAACTCTAGAAGACTTCAAGATAAAACATGATCATCCTATTCCCATACTATGTGATAATACAAGTGCTATAAGTATCTCAAAAAATCCAATGATGCACTCCAGGACAAAGCACATTCTGATTAAGTATCATTTTCTGAGAGAACAGGTGACAGATAAACAGGTCAGGTTGGAATATGTTACTACAAAGGAACAGATAGCAGATATTTTCACTAAGCCACTTTCAAAAGAGACCTTTGAGTATCTTCGAGGAAAACTAGGAGTAAGACTCCCACCCCAGAATTAACCACCTCAAGAGGAGGTGGGGGAGGGGCTAAGCTAAGAGACTCATTCTTAGCCCCGAGCCCCAAAGGTGACCCTTTGCCATTGATGTCAAAGGGGGAGAGATTTGAGTAAGGGGGAGAGATTTGGTATTTGAGTAAAGAGGAGAGATTTGAAGAGAGCATTAAGCCAGGGGGAGCAATGTCCCAGGGGAGATCAGAACAAAGAAAAGGTTAAGTTTTTAGTAAAAATAATTTGGGTTGCCATCAATGACAAAGGGGGAGATTGTTGGACATTTTGAGGAATGTTATTGTCATTGATGTCAAAAGCATTGTTGAGCAATGTTCATCATTTTTGAGGACATTAGGAGAGCTCAAAAAATGAAGATCTACCAAGTTAAAGGAGATCAAGGACAAAGTTGAAAAGACCCACATGTTAATTTAAATTAAAATATTTTAATCCTTGATTAAAATTTTAATTTAAATATTGATAAGTGCTAAGGTTAATTTAAATATTTATTTAATATTTAAAATTAACTTTACTACAGATCTAGTTTAAATTAAAGTATTTTAATTATTGATTAAAACTTTAATTTATTAATGTTGGGTGCTAAAGTTAAGTTAAATATTTATTTAATATTTAATTTTAACTTTCCAAATCAAATTTGAATTGGAAATTCGAAATGTGTCGACGTTGAAGGAAGCAAAACCCTATGTATAAATATGCCAAAATATTGGCATTTGAAATTATCCATGCGACTTGTGTTGGCTCGTGAAAAGAGAAGGAAATTTTGCATGTGAAAATCGAGCAAGGGAAAGAGACAAGAGTTTGGCATCCTCCGAAATCAACACGAAGTGCTTGTAGCTTGGTTGGCAGCCAAGGGCTGCGTAAGACATTGTTGTGGATAGTTGAGGCAGGTTCAAAACCCGTGCACATCGATTTTTGGGAAGAAGGTCTGTGTTTGTCTTTTGCACCGAACGTGGGGAGAAGGTAAAGGCACCGAAGTGCCTTTTGGCTCTTGTGGAGCCACGCAGCCCAAGCGGTGGGTGCTAGCACTACAAAAGCGCTTGGGGAGAACCAACGAGGGTTCAAATCCCACCAAGGCCCTTTTGAGTGCATTGAGGTATGTGATTTAATTTGGTTGTCTTGGCCTATGAAAAGTTAAAGGGAAAAATAATGTTTTTATTTTTCTAAAGTAATTTTAATTAAAGTACTTTGCATGTTATTTGGTGTGTAAGTTATTAGGGGAGTTAAAAGGAAGTGCAAAGCTTTAATTTCTGAGTTGGAATTTTAGAGGCTAAGGAGTTATAAGGAAGGTTGAATTTTATATTTTGAAATTGAAGAATGTTGAATATTATTTATTTCAAGTTGGAGATTATAAGGAGTAATTAAGTGCTAACTTTTGTATTGAAGAAAAGTTTTGAAGAAGAGTTAGAATGATATTTTTGTCATCTAACCTTGGTGTTTGGTAAGGAAAGTGGTTATACTTGAGACAGGTTTTAAAGACTATTCTTCATCAAGAAAAAGGTATGGGCACATTCTTCCATAGTTGAGTTGATTGATTATTTTCTGGAAAAACAAGTTTGGAGTGAAAAGGATTTAATTAGGTTTCCTTATTGAGTTGTTGAGCTATATGTGAGATTGGTTTATAAGCATTGTTGTTGAAGTGATTGATTGAGTGAAGAACTTGAACTAGGGTTTGCAAAGATCATGAGTATCATTGTTATGTGAGATTGGTTGATAAGAATTGTTGGAAAATATTTTGAGTGAGTGTTCATATGCTTGGACTAGGGTTTGTAAGCAAGGATTGTTTCATTGAGTGATTGGTTGAGTAGAGTTGGTTGAGCCTAGTCAAGTGGATGTGTGAAGTGATAGCTCAAGTTCTATGAAACAAATTATTCTATATTCTGAATTGATTTGAGAAAGAGGTTGAGTATTGATGAGTATGAAATATATTGAGTCTCTAACAATTCTCTTTATGTTTCTATGAGATTGGACAAGTTTTAGTGTTGACTTGTTGAACAGATTTGAGACAAGTCTTTGAGAAGACTTGTGGACAGATTTGTGTGAGCTTTTGTGGAAGCTTACAATACATATTGAGGATAGATTTGAGATCATATATTGAGGATAGATCTGAGGATAGACCAGAGGATAGAGTTTGGTGCATATTTGAGGATAGGTTTGTGCCAAACCAGAGACAGAGATTGAGGATAGATTTGTGCTAAATCGAAGGACTGTGTTAGTACAGATTTGAGATAGAGCTAAGAGCAAGCTTTGGAGGTGACAGAGTTGAGGATAGAGGTCTCTAGCCAGAGTAGGGAGGACAGGTGTCTTCTATGGATAGAGTTCCATTTTCTAAGGGTAGTGGAGGCAGAGGTCTTCTAGAGGATCACCAGCCAGAGCAGAGTTAGGAGATTGGTGTCTCCTGTGGATAGAGATCCACAAACTTTGATTAGGGGATTGGTGTCTCCTTTGGACAGAGATCCATAAACATTGTAGGGAAAGGATTCCCAAGAGAATTTATTTGAGAAAAATTTATAAGGAATATTTTCTCCGTGGAGTAGCCCACATTGGGTGAACCACATTAAATCATGTCTCTCATGTGTGTGATGCTTTGTGTGATGTTTACTGCTTTAATATTGTTGATGTTATCATTTGGATTAAAAAGCAAAAAGTTTTATCTTATACTGTTCACCCCCCTCTCAGTATAAGCACATATGAGGAGAGTGAGCTAAAGTGATTATAAAAAGAGATAAAGAGGTTACAAAATCTTACTAACCTAAGATAAGACAAATTTTAATTCTATAAGATAATGATTGTCTTTCTTAATAGAATGATATGTTGTTACTATAACTAAATAAAGTCTTGCAATAGAAATTTGAGAGGATTTTGAGATCAAATAATGAGTTATAAGGTTGCAAATATAAAATTTGATAATGTAGTAACAAGATTAGGAGAGTAAGATACTATGATGCTTGCAAATAAATTTAATATGATCATAAATAATGCATACATACCTACAACTCAAAATAGCATGAGATACAACAAATATTAGAGATTAAATGACATGATAAATATATAAATAACAAGTAAATAAGCGGTTTATACCTACAAATAAGATGTGAAAGAGTATGAAAGTCATATTAATCATAAACTGGATCTAAGATAAGATACAAATTCTCAAATAAAATACAAATAACTATAAAATATAAAAATAATCAAGTGGCATTAGCTCAACCAGTTATATTCCTCAACATTTAAGGAGGAGACCAAGGTTCAAATCTTGCCAAGCAATATATGGATAATATCCCAACTTTGTTGTAATACCACTATGTGGTGATGATGTAATACGGGTGGGGCCCATTTCAATACCATATAACCAATTGAAGAAAAATACAAATTAGAAGAATAGAATAAATTAGAAGAAATAACATATATTAGTGAACAAAAAAGAACAATAAAACCTACATAAAATGATTAAAGGATACAAGTAAATGAAATTTTGCTACAAATGAAAGAAATCAAGCATAGAAAAACATTCGATACATGCAAATAGAGACTACATATTCTAGAAATAAAGTGAAACAAGAATTGGTAGTTGAATTAAGAGAAACCAAATACTAGCAATGCATTAAATAAGAGGGAAATACATGAATTCAAAGCAATGGAGATGAAAAAGGAAGGGATATAGGAAATTTATAGCCTAGTTAGTTCTCATCTTAGCACCAAGATAATACCCCTTACCCTATGCCTATTTTCGTTGCTCTACTTACCTCAAATTCTTGATTCAAGTACTCCAAGTGCAAGAAATAAGAGAGAGAGAATGAGAGAAACGTTTGGTATAGTATAGCTATCATGAATTATTCTATCAAATTCCAATCTAAGAGCTCTATTTAAATATTTTAGGAGGGTTTATGCTTAGAGGGAAAGAGGTTCAAAGATACCATTTAAAGAGGTTCAAAGATACCATTAGTAAAATGATCAAATTTAAATTTTGCAATCTTAAGGAGAGGAATGAACATATGTGATCAGATCAGGGAATGAGATGAACTAATTTGCATGCTCCTAGTTTGTGCCAAGAGATTCTACTTATGTTGAAAAAGTTCCACTATTTTTATATATAGATTTTTCAAGTGGTACTATTGATAAATGGTCAAGTTAACTAGTCAATTTGCTAAAAAAAATCTATTTTGCAAAAGCACCAATGATGAGCAATAACACCACTGTGGTGCTTTTGCAAAGTGTAGAACTTTTAAAAGGAGCTAGATTTGATTTTTGGATTGCATAAGTTAAAGTTATTAACTATATTTATTATGTCTAATATATTTTCTAGAGTTAAGGGTTAGCAAGCATGTCAAAATTGGATGTCTACATTAAGATCTCCACAATAAATATAAATTTCCTTAAATTTCTTAGGGGATAACTCTAGGGTAGGTGGGGGACTACTAGATAGTTTTGCATAATCTTTATAAATCCTTACCAATCCTTGATTTGATAATAGTGGTCCACCACAACTTTCTTCCCCCTCACTTATATATAATTAATGGTTGGATATAGTTGCTATGGGTATCTCACTAGTTGGTACAATCTCTATGTATTATGACCTATTTCTTATGTCTTGTTTAGGGGTTTGAATAATGAACATACCCCTTGAAACTCCAGGTCTATGAATGCATTAAAAAATAAAAATATTTTAAATAAAATGTAGATTATAACTCTTATAAATCTTGTAGTTTCATTTCTCTTTTGCATTGTAAACTAATACCTTAGTGATGCATCCCTAGATTATATTTAGCAATCTTTTGATTGTTGGAAATGATTCCAAAAAATAATAGTTGTCATTAATACCTTTTACATTAATTTGTTAATCTTAGGCTAGCATCCAATGGTCGTATGTGCTAAAGTGTATGCGATGTACTTTGGTATGGGGTTTTTAGGTTCTCTAAGTGAAAAGAAACTCATGGAAGATTAAAGCATTGTATAATTAAAATAACACACTTAAAAACAACATTGCTTGTGGGAAAATAAATAAATATATTACTAGTCTATAGCAAATAAAACATCATTCAATTTAATTCAAAATATTTTATCTCACTAAAATTTTCACATTAATTGTTTGTTTTGAAAATGTGCAAAAAAGTATAGAACTAAAATATTACTATAATAACACACTTAAACATTAAACATACTAAATTTAAAAATAATGAAAAACCTTTTTATTAGAGTAAGAGTGTAGGAACTATAGGTCCAAAATGCAACATACATAATAAAGTTTTGTAAAATTGGCTAAGTGTTCAGAGAAAACTCAAGAGCAATGTTAAACTCTGCTAAGGTGCAAAATCCATAGTTAGCATAGTCAAACAACACTCAGCAGAATTTGAAGTTGCAGAATTCACAAAAGTGACTTCAGCACAAGGTTAGTTTCTACAATGAAAAGCCACAAGTAGGTTTGGCAAAAATATGGCTACGTATTGAAAATATCTACTAAGTTTCAACAAGATTAAAATCCATCAAAATAACAAATCCACAGTCGCCATAGTCAAAGAAGGTTTAGTAGATAATGAAGTTACATATTTAGGATGTCAAAAGGTAAAGCGGTGTTAAAATCTGCTCGATGCTAACACACAAAAAGAATTTTGTAGTCAACTCGTTTAAACCTTACCTAGCAGAAAAATAAATAAATTTTTTTGAAAAGAGGTACAATTTCCTTCCAAATGCATTATGTGGTCAAATCGGTCAAACCTAACCTGGTGAAAAATTAAGTAGCAGATTTCAGAGGATGAAATAATTTACTCTAGAATTCCCATTCCACAATCAAATCGGTCAAACTTGTCCCAATAAAACTTGAAGTAGTGGATTCCAAAGAACCTAAGGAGTGTAGAGAAAAGATCTAAGGGAGAACAAGCATTATCAGAATCAAGATTCACCTGTATTTTTAGTTGCAGATCAATGAATAAAAGATATTTTCAAGAACAAGGGATGACATAGATTAACCTACAATTATCTTAGATATCGGATTCTGTTGAGGATCGAATAACTTTTAGAGCTCAGAATTGTAGTGTTCATGGAGCACAACTTTATTTTTGTCTTGAAATCCAATGAGAGGCTGCCACTTCAGCATTCTGCTTATCTAGAAAGAAGATCCTTGTAATGTTTCCAGTTTTTTATTACTATTGTAAAAATCTATATAAAGAGGTTGAACCCTCATTTTTAAGGGTCGGATCTGGAATGTTTTCTTGATATATTATTGTAACTTGCTGAGAAATCAATAGAAGGAGCATTACTTGGATGTTTGCCTCAATATTTTTATCTTCATTATTTGTGAGTTTATTTTGTGAATGTATTTCTTCTACTGATGTTATGATTAGTCAATTTTTTTGATATTGAATTGCTAATTTGGAGCAACTTGGAATGGTTCATGCCTAAACAAATATTGTAGAGGACTTCTATTTTTTTAGTCTTAATTTTGATCTAATTTTTTTATTTAAATTATTAGCATTTTGGATTTTTGAAATATTTCTCTAAGTTTTTTATTATTCTTTAATGGTGAATATGAGTTTTGAATGATGTTAGTCCTAAGTGTGGCATACTGGAAATGTGATTGATCAATGGATTCTTAATATTTGTCAATGTTGTTAGCTTTATCTGACCATTATTCATTCAACTATTTTCTAACCCTTATCTCATTTCTATCCCTAAAATTACACCTTTATTTAATCTTAATTTAGTCAACACCTGAATTAGTTGACAAGGTATACCTGCCTACTCTAGAGGTTGGATTGAATCAATATTTTATCCATCCAGTGTTATGATTTGAGATATGATTAGCGGGTGTTCAGCTCCCAAAATTCATAGATTCACAATCACAATTCAAAATTTCCTTGATTTCTGTAGACACCAAAACAGCACCAATCCGATTATGTGACTGCAAACACTGATCGATTTGACAAACACAGCCCCCAGGGCAGCCCTCAGAGGTTAAACAGTGGTCTTAACCACTTTCATAGCAATTTTGTAAGGTCAAGAAGCAATTTGGAACACTTGGACACTTTGCCCAGATATTCGTCTCACCCGGGGACGAATTCAAAATAGAATCCGTCCCACCCCGGGACGAATTCTGAATCCGTCCCCGGGTGGGACGAATTCTAAGCTTAACGGGCAAAAAGGCAAATGGTGCCAAGTGGCAGCCCGAAACGATCAGTTAAGGGCTCCTACCTTGCACGCATGTGTAAGTGGACAGAGGGGCCGTTAGAGGACTGTTACAAAAAGCATTTATCAAAGTTCAAGTCAATGGAGGACTCCCCTCCCTCATGGGAAGACAAGACTGCCACATGGCGCCTATGGCCAACACTTGGCATTTGTGCTTCCCTCCCAAAAGAGACCCCTTGGGTCTATAAAAGGTGGGACTTTTCTCACCCAAAAGATACAGGTTGAAGGAGTGTTCAAGCAACGAAGTGCTGCCGAATTGAAGACTCACTTGCATCCCCCTTGGTTCACCTTCCCACATCCACCAATCTCTTTTGCAAGGGAGGTTGTTGGGTGGCCTTTGGAAGCTCGAACCTTACTCAAATCCGACGCATGGACACCTGAACCTACCAATTCGCCGACCCCCAATCCTAAAAGGTTTTGGGCCCATCCTTGGTGGATTGGCTCCAAAATCGAGGGCCAACGGTGGGAGGCCCACTTGGGCACCCCCGCACCTCCCAAGTCCTAATTTTAGTTTTTGAGCACTTTAGATTATTTTTTAGATTGCATTTTGTGTTACTAGGTCTGATTAGTCCATAATTGCAATTTTGTAGCTTTTGGTCAGATTTTAGGATGTTTTGTATTGCTTTGTCGTTTCGCTAACTTGCAGGTGTCAAGGTCAAATTCCCGAGGGTGGAGGCCAAATTGGGAAAATCCGACCATCTGGGTCGTCCCAAAATGGCCCCAATTACCTAACCCCCCTGTTTGCAGGAGTTTTGCGGGTCCCGGGATCCGACATTGGAGCAACGACGAGTCGGTTTCTCCAACTCGGAAGAATTCGTCCCACCCGGGGACGAATTACGATCGAGTCGTCCTCCCGGGGGACGAATTCCAGTTGAAGGTGGATTGGCCAGCTGCCTCAGTGGCGGTGGCCTTCTGGTAACTTTTCTTACCTTCTGTCAGGTTTTGAAGCAATTTGGATTCACTCGTTTTCATTGTTTCAGGCAAATATTCGTATGCATATTTTGTTAGTTTTAGAGAGAGAATGCTTTTCATTTGCAGCAGGTGCTACTAACGTCTTGATCATTTCTTTGTTCGCAGGAGAAGCAGCAGAGGCGAAGAACTCATCGACATCAGCGGCGGCATCATCTTGGCCCGCCCATTGCAATCGTGGGCACGCGGAAGGAGGAATCATTCAACGATTGTAATCAAACCCTATTTGCGCTCCTAGCCCCTGAAAAGGGAGGAGGCATTATTGTAACAGAGATCAAAGGAAATTAATGAAAGGGCTATGTTTTCTTTATCTGATTGCGTCTCTTCCAATATGTCTCTTTTCCGTTTCATGCAATTTACATTTCTAGGACTTAAGCGTACTTAATTTTGAATGCAATCGCACTTGGTGTTTCCTTTGACCGGAATCTCGTGCTTTCAGTGGCGATCACGGTGGGACACTGTTCCCTGGTTTTTGAAATCATAGAAACTGATCAAATTTTTGTGTTTGTGCTTGACAGGTACATTTTTTTTGTTGCAGACTGCTATTCGTCTCTGACAGGGACGAATCCTTTTCTGCAATTCGTCTGACCCTGAGACGAATTCAAATTCGTCTCTGGGAGGGACGAATTCCGTTCTGCAATTCGTCTCCCAGAGGGACGAATTCCTGTCTCCGGATTTTCAGAGCAGAAATTCAGAGACAACGGAGCAGGAGAGAAGAGGTAGGGATTTTTATGATCTCTGTTAAATTTTTGTTTCTGTTTCTGTTTCTTTAATTGTTTTCATTTAATCTTGCATTGCATTAGGAAAAGTCATGTATGCTAGTTTCATTTTGTTGGATAAAACGAATCCCACACACATCACGAAACAATTTTAAACCAAGGAGCTGGTCGTAAGACCCCAGCCCTTGATCAAGACCATTGGTGGATTTAATCACCACCTTGGCTTGATTTGCATCCATTTCCCGATTGTCAACTGTTGTTAGGCGTAAATCCTGACGAAGACAGACCGAGCGTAGCTGGGGTGATTCCCATGCGCGCGAGGATAAGTTTTCTATGGTAGGTGCCATTAACAGGACAATCCCCCTTCCGTACCGCCTACGTACCACGTACCTTCTGCTCTCACGTACCTATAGTCTCCCTCTCGTAAGGGCGGGTATATAGAGAGGTTGGTATATCGGCCTGGTTGGTATATTGAAGGGGCGACCTTTTGGGAGTTATAAGAGCCTACATGATGCATTTAAACGTTCTACAAAACCTACAAAAACAAAACAAAACATCAAAATGCACTAAACCAGTCTAGGGCACACCAAGAATCCTTAAAAGAGATAATCACGGTTTTGTGAATGTGTGTGTTTAATTCTGCTTAGTGTAGACAAAAAAAAATCATTAAAAACAAAGATAAAAAAATCTACGCATTTTGTCATTTTCTCCAAAAAGCTCCAAGGATTCCCGTAATCGCTTGGTCACTCCAAAATGCCCCAAAGGTGTCCATGAACCCTTTGGTCAACCCAAAATCACCCCAAATGTGCCCATAAGTGATGCAGGACCATCCAACAAAATATGGGAAATCTTGTATTTTTCTCTAAATTTTAGTGCATCTTGCCGGGGCCATAACTTCTCAACCGTAGCTCCGTTTGACACGAAATTTTACAGGGAGTTGGTTGGGAGAATTTTAAACAAATATAACTCCCTAGAGTTGTATTTCCCCAAAAATCCAGTTTTCGGGGCCAAATTCCATCATCTAGTGCCCCGAAATTAGGTTCTAAAATTGCGTGCCCAATTTTTTACACTTTTTGAGCTGTTCGGATGTCAATATCTCCTAATGTATTTAGAGTTAGGACTTGAAACTTCATTTTTGTCTTATCTATTATAAGAGGGATGCGCACACCAATTTTGGGCCCCATCTGACTCATTTTCAATTTTAGGGCTTTTTAGAGAGACATCGTCATGGTGCTAACCCGTAGCCAAGCCCAATCACGGGCGAAGGCTATGGGGGGTGTCCCAGGAGGCACGAGTCACCTCCGTTACAATCCCAAGGATTTGGTCATACCACCTTGGTGACCTAACACACAATGCAGTCCCCTCCACACCTTAAAGGAAAGAGACTACAGGGACACCTCTTCGAGGAGCACTCCTGTTCAACATAGCACTCATCACACACCCTTCCATGAGGGGTACAGTCATAGGAGAGCTCCCTTAGATGATCGCTATGAGCGGTCACCGCGCGATGAAGCGCTAGGTCAACATAGGGTTCGACGGGAGGAACCACATCATTACACTACCCGTCCTTCACCCCCTCTAGTTGTCAGGACTACAAAGACAAATCCAGAGCACAAGGCTCCTCAGGCGGGGCGGGCCAACTCCACCCGTTCCTTTTTCATTTATGAAAGAGAGCACGAGGAAGACCTCTACCTTCCTCGAGAGCAATATACAGTGCGAGAGCAATATGCCTCCGCACCTGCTATCTATCAGGAACACTCACTGAGGCCAAAGCCTCGAGGGAATGCTGTTACCCCCAATAGAGGGAGGTCACCTATAGAGATCTTGGATCACTACGACCGAGATAGATATCTAGAAGAGGCATCTAGGCCTTCTAGACATGAAGCAATGAGAGCTCCCTTAGATGCTCGCTATGAGCGGTCATCGCGCGATGAAGTGCTAAGTCAACATAGGGTTCGATGGGAGGAACCACATGATTACATTATCCCTCCTTCACCCCCTCTAGTTGCCAGAACTACAAAGACAAATCCAGAGCACAAGGCTCTTTGGGCAAGGCGAGATAGCTCCGTCCATCCCTTTTTCACTTATGAAAGAGAGCACGAGGAAGACCTCTACCTTCCTCGAGAGCAATATACAATGCGAGAGCAATACGCCTTCGCACCCGCTATCTATCAGGACCACTCACTGAGGCCAAAGCCCCGAGAGAATGTTGCTACCCCTAACAGAGGGATGTGTCCTATAGAGATCTTGGATCACTACGACCAAGATTTTTATCTAAGAGAGGCGTCTAGGCCTTCTAGACATGAGGCGGTGGGACTAACTATCGTAGAATCTATCGAATATATCACACATCTCAAGCAACTCACGCAACTTGAGCTCGAACGACTACCGTTAGAGGAACCGTACCATATTAACGAAGAGCACCTTCAATGCCAGAAGGATGAGCTGTTCCAACACACTATGCAAGAGAAGACTCCAACCCCTCACATGCATAAGACAAAATATTTTGAGTGGCACAACCCATGGGGGAAGATAGGTCATCGCGACCTCATCAAAAGCTACCCCCAACACCTCCTAGACAGGAGCGGGAAGCTACTCTCCCGATTCCTGAAGCACCACCCCCGACGCCTCCTAGACATGAATGGGAGGCCGCTCCTATAACCAATGACGGGTGCCTTCCTCAGACATCCACCCAGGCTTATGAGCCACCCTTAGAAATTCATCAAGAAGCCTCTAAGGAATTAGAGCGCGAAGAAGAGCGGGATGAACTGCCCTACCAAGGCATGGGGGTTGCCATCCGGCCACCCCTCCATAAGCCCCAAGTTCCTCAACAAGAACCAACCAAAGAGGAGGAGTTCAAATCTCCCAATACATGCAAAGCACTAGAGCACTTAGAGTTGGTAGAGACCAAGATTTTGGAGCTCCCAAGGCCCAACTTACATAAGGCTCCTTTCGAAGAGGATCAACCTTTAACCATAGGGCTACCTGATGATGCAGTCCTCCATGTCTCAGAATCTACAGATTCTGATGAGCTATACACATTGTCCAAAGGTGAGGATGAAACAGACATAGCCCACAACAATCACATGCGACAACATCGACATCCCATAAAATTTGAAGAAGCATGTCAACAGATAAACATAATACTAGGGCATGAGTGGCGTGTTAACCCACCACAGTGGGACCAAGCATTACATCCACAACTTTGGGCACACAAAGAGCAACTTCCACCAAGAGACATCATAGCAACATCAGTGCCGCGGGCGGACCCTGTCCTCATCTCCGTGCATAGGGCCGATCCATTCATGCCCATACCTCTAGAGCCAGATCCGGAGTGCAAAGACCATCAAGCTGGGGTACCTCTATCCCCTGAAGAACCATAATCCAAACCAAAAAGCTCCAAGGATTATCAAAAACAAAAACCTCAATCTAGAAATCTTTGGTCACCAAAAAGCTCCAAGGATTATCGCAATCTCTTGGTCAACCAAAAAGCTCCAAGGATTATCGCAATCTCTTGGTCACCCAAAAAGCTCCAAGGATTATCGCAATCTCTTGGTCAACCAAAAAGCTCCAAGGATTATCGCAATCTCTTGGTCAACCAAAAAGCTCCAAGGATTATCGCAATCTCTTGGTCACCCAAAAAGCTCCAAGGATTATCGCAATCTCTTGGTCACCCAAAAAGCTCCAAGGATTATCGCAATCTCTTGGTCAACCAAAAAGCTCCAAGGATTATCGCAATCTCTTGGTCAACCAAAAAGCTCCAAGGATTATCGCAATCTCTTGGTCAATCAAAAAGCTCCAAGGATTATCGCAATCTCTTGGTCAAAAAAGCTCCAAGGATTATCTCAATCTCTTGGTCACCAAAAAGCTCCAAGGATTATCGCAATCTCTTGGTCAATACAAAAAGCTCCAAAGGATTATCGCAATCTCTTGGTCAACCCAAAAAGCTCCAACGATTATCGCAATCGCTTGGTCAAAAAAAAAATCAAGAAATTCAAAAAAACAAAACAACAAAAATCATCAAAAACAACAAAGATTTGCATCTCAATTCTAGGCATACTCAAATTCATCAAAAAATTCATATTCTCGCACCTCATCTTCACCTTCACCAAAAACAATCCATCAAAATTACAAAAATACATAGTTGCATTAAGCATTGCATCCATACATTGCATATTTGTAGTCATACAGGTCAAAGGCACCATAAGCTGCAATAGCTCTGATAGTCCATCTTGTTCCGCATTGTCTCATGTTACAAAAACAACAAAAACACCAAGCATAACTTTTACCACACTACGATCGGTGGTCTGGGAATGTACCAAGAGTTTCTATGATTCAGTCATCATTTTCCTCTTTAGCCATGTAGTGTATCAAGTCGAACAGATTTTACGAAGGTAGAGTCATACTTGAAATACACCTTGTTACGTAACATCCCAACACAAATCAAAACACTAAAATTCCCAAATTGTGTGAACGAAAGATGAAACCTGCAAAATAATCTAGGTCACCACAAGCGAAACGGTTATCTTGCTCATCCCCCTGTGCGAATGACCCCTAGAATGCTGAGAGTTGGCAAAAGGACAAGCATCCTCCCTACCCAATTCCCTAAGAATCCCTAAAGTTCTCAATAGTTGCAAAACACAAAAATTTGCAAAATGTCAAAACTCCAAATTTGACAAACTATAGTGCACACATCAAAAGGCACAAACAACAGTGATTTTCATCACTCCATATCCCCAATCCCTTGCTCAAAAGAAAAACAAATCAAAATAAACAGTGATCTCATCACTACAATGAGCAAGTATCCCAATACAATTGAAGAAAAGAAGGGAGTTGACCTTGAATCCCTGGAACTCTCAACATTCTATAGGTCATAAGGCAAGCTTCAGTACCAATTTGGTTGATAGCCTATCGGTAATGAAGTAAACCTCCCGCATGACGATATATCTGTCACATTAACTTGCGTACGAGATCAATGTTTGCATGTGGATGAGCTAGCTTATGGCATCCTGGATTACACCGCAGATTAATCTTAGTACATATAACAAAGGAATTCGTGGAGCTAATTAGGTGATCCTCAGTACAGGTTCGGTTGAAAGCCCACCTGGCACTGGCGGTATCCTAACAAATACCACTAAATGAACTCAATTGCACACACAGGGATGTGAAATAACTCGGTCAAAAACAAGTTCGATTCATACCTTGTTCAAAAGTCTTGTAAGACAAAGTACGAGTCATGGCTAGTGAGCTAAAACCGTCTGAGTCTTAGAAAACCTTAGCTACATTTCTAAACCAACTGCGCTACTTTTCATCTTTACAAATACCATCAAAAAAATACAAAAAAAGAAAAACCAATGTATACATATAAAGTCATACATCACAACAATCGCCTAAAAACAAAATAACAGAGTTCTAAACAGTCCTTGGTGCCATAGCCAAACATCACAAACCCCATTCATCCATTTCATATCTGCATATCACATATAAATCAAAACCATTTGCATTCATCATAGCATATGCATCCATCAAAATAAATCAACATGCATACATCCATATTCATCAACCATCATGCACAAGATCAAAGAAAATCAAAACAACAAAAACAACAAATAAATGCAACACAAAAACAAAAAGCAATAAACATTGCCAGACACAAGTGCTCTTGCACTTAACCTCTTGGCATAGCAAAATTGATGTCGGGGTTTACATTGTCACTATCCTACTCCCTAAGAAGGCTACCATAGTCGGACCGCTCCACGGAAGATAGATTTTGACAATTTCATCCCCAAATGGTGTCACAAAAGGGTCAAACCATCAAAAACAACAAGAAAATGAAACACAAAACAAGCAATAAACATTGCCAGACAAAAGTGCTCTTGCACTTAAACTCTTGGCATAGAAAAATTGATGTCGGGGTTTGCATTGTCACTATCCTACTCCCGAAGAAGGCTACCATAGCCGGACCGCTCCACGGGAGGACGGATTGTCGACAATTCAATCACCAAATGGTGTCACAAAAACAACAAAAACAGTACAAAATTCAACAAAAACACAACAAAAACATTGCCGGACATAAGTGCTCTTGCACTTAACCTCTAGGCAAAGAAAATCGATGTCGAGGTCCAAATTATCGCTCTCCTAATTCCCCAAGAAGGCTATCATAGCCGGACCGCTCCACGGGAAATAGGTTTTCGACGATTTCACCTCATTATGACATCACCAAAAGGGTTAACACCCACCAAAAATAGGTCCATATGTTGGAAAAATTGCACACGCTTAACGGTAAACCCTCTAAAGGCAACCTTGCACAAGTCATCTTGGGTCAAGCGACTCGTCGCTTCTCTCACGAAGGTCATTCCCTCATCGATTCGTCGCTTGAGGGGGTAGTCACACTTAGTCACCAATCAACAATCACACACCCAATTAAGGAAAATGACATGCATTCAAAGAATCATTGACAAAGACAATCACGCTCCTGCTTGGGGCAATAAACAAGCAACAATCAAATCAATCAAACACTTGGCATTTCGTGAATCATGAACACAAGGTTCCCCCGAGGATAAAATGCCCTTCACTTGTTCATGATCGATCAATGTCTAAGTTCAAGTCACACCTCACCAAAACAGGTTAATACTTGAAATCAAATTCCTTAGCTCGTCAGAAGCAAGGATTCAAGAATGCATGCCCTTTCCATACTTGGGGCATCAAAAGTTGGTTAGGTTACCAAGAAACCCTAATCATTAGTGCTTTGGTTATCTATTTTTGCTCGACAACTGCGTCACCCATAGCGCTTCCCAAAAAGGGGCATCTGTAGACACCAAAACAGCACCAATCCGATTATGTGACTGCAAACACTGATCGCTTTGACAAACACAGCCCCAGGGCAGCCCTCAGAGGTTAAACAGTGGTCTTAACCACTTTCATAGCAATTTTGTAAGGTCAAGAAGCAATTTGGCACACTTGGACACTTTGCCCAGTATTCGTCTCACCCGGGACGAATTCAAAATAGAATCCGTCCCACCCCAGGACGAATTCTGAATCCGTCCCTGGGTGGGACGAATTCTAAGCTTAACGGGCAAAAAGGCAAATGGTGCCAAGTGGCAGCCCAGAACAATCAGTTAAGGGCTCCTACCTTGCACGCATGTGTAAGTGGACAGAGGGGCCGTTAGAGGACTGTTACAAAAAGCATTTATCAAAGTTCAAGTCAATGGAGGACTCCCCTCCCTCATGGGAAGACAAGACTGCCACATGGCGCCTATGGCCAACACTTGGCTTTTGTGCTTCCCTCCCAAAAGAGACCCCTTGGGTCTATAAAAGGTGGGACTTTTCTCACCCAAAACATACGGAGGTTGAAGGAGTGTTCAAGCAACGAAGTGCTTGCCGAATTGAAGACTCACTTGCATCCCCCTTTGTTCACCTTCCCACATCCACCAATCTCTTTTGCAAGGGAGGTTGTTGGGTGGCCTTTGGAAGCTCGAACCTTACTCAAATCCGACGCATGGACATCTGAACCTACCAATTCGCCGACCCCCCAATCCTAAAAGGTTTTGGGCCCATCCCTGGTGGATTGGCTCCAAAATCGAGGGCCAACGGTGGGAGGCCCACTTGGGCACCCCCGCACCTCCCAAGTCCTAATTTTAGTTTTTGAGCACTTTAGATTATTTTTTAGATTGCATTGTGTTACTAGGTCTAATTAGTCCATAATTGCAATTTTGTAGCTTTTGGTCAGAGTTTAGGGTGTTTTGTATTGCTTTGTCGTTTCGCTAACTTGCAGGTGTCAAGGTCAAATTCCCGAGGGTGGAGGCCAAATTGGGAAAATCCGACCATCTGGGTCGTCCCAAAATGGCCCCAATTACCTAACCCCCCTGTTTGCGGGAGTTTTGCGGGTCCCGGGATCCGACATTGGAGCAGCGACGGGTCGGTTTCTCCAACTCGGAAGAATTCGTCCCACCCAGGGACGAATTACAGTCAAAATTCGTCCTGCCCAGGGACGAATTCCGGTTTAAGGTGGATTGGCCAGCTGCCTCAGTGGCAGTGGCCTTCTGGTAACTTTTCTTACCTTCTGTCAGGTTTTGAAGCAATTTGGATTCACTGTTTTCACTGTTTCAGGCAAATATTCGTATGCATATTTTGTTAGTTTTAGAGAGAGAATGCTTTTCATTTGCAGCAAGTGCTACTAACGTCTTGATCATTTCTTTGTTCGCGGGAGAAGCAACAGAGGCGAAGAACTCATCGACATCAGCGGCGGCATCATCTTGGCCCGCCCATTGCAATCGTGGGCACGCGGAAGGAGGAATCATTCAGCGATTGTAATCAAACCCTATTTGCGCTCCTAGCCCCTGAAAAGGGAGGAGGCATTATTGTAACAGAGATCAAGGGAAATTAATGAAAGGGCTGTGTTTTCTTTATCTGATTGCGTCTCTTCCAATGTGTCTCTTTTCCGTTTCATGCAATTTACATTTCTAGGACTTAAGCGTGCTTAATTTTGAATGCAATCGCACTTGGTGTTTCCTTTGACCGGAATCTCGTGCTTTCAATTTCAATTTAGACCCCAATAGTTTTGGCACGCCCAATGGGACATTGTTTACAAGAACACTAGCTAACCCATAAATTTTCATTTCTTTTATCTCTTCTAAAGGAATAAATATTTAGTGAATTGTCTTGATCTCATTAAGCAATTATTATTAAATTCACTTGGAAACTCCCTGAATGTAAGAAACTTGAAAATCCATTCTTATAGCTCATATTTTTCATGAATACTAGGTAATCTGTAAAAAATAGCAAATATCCTATCATCTATTTTGAGATTCCTTTAAGAGGATCCAATATTATAATAAACTTATCCTCAAATTTTTAGTTATAAGAGGCTCTAACTGAACCCCCTGAAGTACCTCCAAGACCACCTCTAGCAAGAACAGTACCTAGAAATATGGTTTTATAGGTGAATGTGGTTCCAAACCAACATTTGCAAAAATACCCCAATTGGAATACTAGTCCCTTGATACTAGCCCACATGCATGATATCCCTCAAGATGTATCCAAAGCCATACCTACTTATGATAGATAAGGTAAAATTGTGTATGAGCATTACTAAGATATCCTCAATCTAACAACAATCCATAACATCAAAAATGAAGATGTGATTATCAAAATATTAGCCCTATCTTTCAGAGGAAAAATCTTACATTGGTTTTTAGGACCTTAGAGGATAATAGCATCACTTCATGGGTTACATTATTTGAACCTTTTGTAGAATAATTAAATGAGTTTGTTGATCCCCTTTCTCTCCTAAACCAGTTCACATCCATGCAAAAGCATCAACAAGAGTCAGTTTTAGATTTTAATCTAAGTTTCAATAGAACCTATAAAATAATTTCACTTGAAGCTAGGCCCACTGTCCCCCTTGATTTTATGTACTATATTAGAGCTTTGAGGTCAGAAATTAGGTTACAAACTCAATAATATAGATTCTACATCTTCCCATAGGTTTACAATGCAGTTGTACAGGTTGATAATATCCTCATCAATGTAGGAAGGTTACCTCCTAAAACTTTTATGCCTTATTGTTTTGAGATTCATAATACCCAAATTTATCCAACTACATCTTCCTACATGGATCCTCCTCCTTTCTCATCACCAATCCCTCAAATGGCTCTAATATCACCTCCTAAAATACCATATGATTCCATTTCTTTTATGCCATTTCCATCTCAAACACCTCAAGAATCCACCATGCTACTTGATATTAAAAGTACTGTAAAAAAACTCAGTAATAATATGAATGCAGTGGAGAAAAGAGAGGTAGAAAGGTATCAACCAAGGAGATTCCCTTATATTAATAGAGATCAAAATCTTGGTACTAGCAATAGTGCAGGGGTCAAAGTTAATGTGAATTAAGAAGAACAAAAATAAGCTCCTAAAACCAGTCTTGTTAATGTATGGTATCTAGTGTGCAACGATCCCCATGATTCAAAATCCTATGTTATGTACCAACATCATGTGCAACATGCCATGGAAAGGGTAGAAAGAAATAAAAAATGGAGAGTTAACATGTTGCGATAGTACAATCAAGTCATTATTGGATAATATTTTCCTAAAGAAGAGCAAGTCTCTATCATGACCAAGTCCAAAAATAAACCTTTGCAATAACACCCGCAGAAGATGGATACTTTCCAAGTGCCTTCTCAAAAGTAAATGGAACCACTGTTGTAGGGGAATGATAAATTTTCTATTACAAAAGTTGCTGACAAAAGTAATATAGCACCTAGGAGACAAGAGAGGGAGGTAAGTGTTCCAGGAGGAGTTGAAAAGGAAATAAAAAAGAGCAAGAAAGGAAGCCTAGGAAAAATTGAGCTTCCCTTCCATTACAAAAATCTAAATAATTGAGGCTACTCAGCAGTACAAAAGGAACTATGGAGAACCAAAAAAAAGGTATGAAATACCTTCACCATTTTAGATGAAATATAAAATTGTAAATGAGTTAAAGAGAGTTCCATCTAGAGCAAGCATGTATGGTACACTCTTTCTCCTTGGCCAAATAGACCTATTGGAAGTCTCTTTGCATAAGAGGTCTCAAGGACAAGAAACCACCATTATTTTCAATGTGACACAAGATAAATAAAATATATCTCCTACCACTCTAAATAACAAGACCCCTCTATTCTACATTTCTCTCATAATGGAAGGATGGGTGGTCCACAATTGTATGATAGACTCAAGCACTTCAACAACTATTATACCAAAAGTATTTTATGATGAGATGGGTATGGAGTATAGAAGATCTTGTCAGGGGATTTTACAACTTTATGGTACCCATGTGAATACTATGGGAGTCATAAAGGATGTATTAATGAGGTTGCAAAAATCCCTAAAAATTACCATTGTTTAGGAAATTATGGTAATAGACCTAGAGCCTTATTTTAGTATTTACCTTTCAAGAGAATTCACGGCCAATATGGTAGGATATATGTATCTAGACTACTTCGCTATGATAGTTTCTTACAATGGAAAATGATAAGAATAACCCCAAAAAATCCTTATGTCCTTTCACATTGGAAAAATTGAAGATTTATACAATCATTCAATGATGGAAGAGTTGAAGTTATATAAATATTGGAGGATTTAGAAATAGAATATGATTTTTCCTTCAAATATGATTATAACCTATCAAAAATTGGGTTGGGTACTTACAGTATCTCCATAGAGGTAGAGAATAATATCCTTGCCATATCTAACTAGTCACTTAGGTAGATAGAGGTTTGGACAATGCATTTTAATGGAGCAAGATGCAAAAATGGATTCAGATTCGGTGTAGTGCTAAGGTCTCCTTTATAAGGAGTAAAGAGTTTCTTTTATATTCACTTGGGCTTGTATGAACAACACTACAAAATACAAAGCTCTATGCTTGGGATTGATGCAAGCAAAAAAATGAGAATCAAGATATTAGACATTTATGGTGATTCAGAGCTAGTGGTCAACCAAGTGATAGAGAAGTGCAATAGTAAACATAACTATCTAAAGACGTATAGAAACGGAGTATGGGACTTTATGGAATCATTTGATGCACTAAATATTTGTTCTATTCCTAGAGAATATAATACACTAGTCGATGCTTTGGTAGTTTGAGGATATAATTTCAATCCTTCCTCAAATCTTGAGTCAGTTGCAAGTAAATAAGTCAAATTATTCTTCAGACCAACAATATCGAATAGACAAATGTTTTGGTAGGTCTTTGACAATGATGATCGAATAAATGAATTTCTATTCAGAGAAGCTTTTTTAGCCAATATACAAGAACTTTCCCAAGAAATAGATCAACAAGATGTTATCTAGTTGAAGAATAATCACATTCCCAAATCTCTAATCACATTGGAAAGCTTGTTTGATAATGAGGATAGAAAGAATTAAAGGACTATGAAAGTTGATAAGATTTGTAGTGAAATTGAAATAGAAGAAAATAAGAATATTAATGTTGGAATAAGGTGTTCTCTAGAAGAAGTTGAGGGAGTCAAGGCACTGTGTTTTAAATATCCATATATTATTGCTAGGTCTTATGAGGACCTCAAAGTTTATGATAAGAAGATCATTCATCATACTATTGAGGTAGATCCTGATGCAAAGCCTTTTAGAAAAAGGTAAAGGCCTATGAATCCTAAAATTAAGGCCATAATGAAGTAGGAATTGCTCAAAATTCTTAAAGAGAAGATCATCTATCCTATCAAGCACTTCACATGGGTTGTCATTGCCAACTTGGTCCCAGTGAGAAAGAAATATGGAAACATCCAGTTATGTGTGGATTTATAGAACTTGAACAAAGCTTAATTAAAGGATAACTACCTACTTCCCCAGATGGATCAGATTCTATAGATGGTGTTAGGATCATAAAGATATTCCTTACTAGATGGATTCTTAGGGTACAACTAGATTTGGGTTAAAGATGAGGACCAATTCAAAATAGCCTTCACCACCAAGTGGGGCACATTTTCTTATCAGAGAATGTCACTTGACTTATCCAATGTAGGATCAACCTTCTATAGGGCCATGGACTATGCTTTTGGTGATCTAATCAATAAATTCATTTTGATTTATCTGGATGATATGACAATATTTTCTCACAAAAAAGAATCACATCTTGAGCATCTAGAGAATTTTTTTTTAGAAGTGCAGAGAGTTTGGAATATATCTCAATCCAAATAAATCATCCTTCATTGTCCATGAAGGCAAGTTATTGGGACATGTAGTCTCCAAAGAATAAATGGCAATAGATCTAGATAGAAATAAAAACAATTCTAGCCCTTCCTCTGCCTACAAATAAGAAAGGGTTATAGTATTTCTTTGGGTAAATTAACTTTTTGAGGAAATTTATCTCATACTTTCTCAAGTGGTCAGGTCCATCTCAAAATTACTAAAGAAGAACATGGAATTCAAATGTACTGGGAAAAGGAAACAAGCCTGTGAGGCTATAAAGCAAGCAATTGAAACTACACCAGTATTGATAAATTCAAATTTCAGCAAAGACTTCATTTTATATGCCTATGGATCTAAGGAAAGCTATGCATTAGTACTCACTCAAATGGATGTGAATGGAGAGGAACACCCCATTTTATTCTAGAGTTAAACTTTGTACGAGTATAAAAAAATAATAATTTTATTGAAATTCAGGTATTTGATATGATGAAGTCTTTAAAGAAGTTTAAGGAGTACTTAGTTGAAAGTAAGACTCTTGTCTATGTAGTGCATCTAGATTTATGAAAAATTATCCTTCAAGGATAATTGGGTGATAAAAGGACTGGCTAGATTACTAAAATACAAGAGTGTGATGTGGAAATCCACCCTACCAAGTTGGTCAGGAGAAAAACTTTATACCAAGAACTTGCAGCTAAGGCAAATTTTGAATAAATAGTAGCTTTTCAGGGAGTAAAGGATGATCACAATGATGGTTTTCTAGAAATATCATATTGGGAAGATTAATTGATAGCCTATTTCCAAATAGGAGTATGTTCATAGGGTCTCTATCCTTCACAACAGAGGAGATTCAGATTGCAGGATTTGAAGTATGTATTACTTCCTGTAGTACCTTAAAAATATCTCACATTAATCAAACCTAAGTTAATAAACATATAAAAAATCAAATTTAACTACCCTCAACTTTCTACCTCAATTTTTGTGCCCATTACAAGTTTTTTTTAGCCCTCTTACAAAATTGGCAAACTCTATGCAAAATTGATTGATTTTGCACAAAATCAGGTCACCCGATTTTGTCTAAAACTAAAAAATGCTTGCCTTAGCAAGGCGAAAAAATCTGGTTGTAACCTCTTCATCTCTACCTTGGTAACTACACAATGGTTGTGGGATCTATTCGATTGATTTTGTCCAAAATAGAAGAGGTTGTAACCCCCTTCAATTTTAGCCCAACCCCTCAGCTGAACTCTCCCTATTTAATCCAGGCTCCTCACCTCAGATTCCCCCTAGAACATCCACATAATTTCATATTTTCCTTCTACCATTTTGCTATGTTTTTGTAGGTTTAATTTGTGCATCAATCATATTCATGCGATATCGAATCATCTGATTTCGATATTGGATCACCCAATTTTGACAAAACTGCCTAATTTTATCTGCATCACACATCCATGTTGTTTAGCTACTTGGGGGTATCCAGACCTCATTGTTTGCATCCTTTTACCTTGTTTCTTCTATTAGATTATATTTATCCTCTGATTAAATCATTTTTAATCCTTTATCATTAATACATTAGCTTCTATATTCATATTTCATCACTTTTTCATGAATGTCCATATATTTAGCATAGATCTACATTCAGTCATTCAATCATTATCCTTTTAAGTTCATTATTGATCACAATTCACTTCAATAAATACATGTTATTCTGTAAAAAAAAAAAATTCTGCATCAAATTTGTTAAACTGCAATGTCTTGTTCTAATCGGTTGGATTTTTGCATAATCGAGTCACCGATATTTCCTGATTTTGACCGATTTTTCTTGATTTTGATCAATTTTACCTATAGGAAAGAATCAAAAACTACATTAGATTTTTGGATATAGGTTAGAGTTTAAATTACTTTTAAGCACTGCATTATACATTTAAACATTATTTTTTGTTGTTTGTTGTCTACATGTGAATCAAAATTTGCATATAAGTTAGTGTAGTTGCATATTGGCCAAAACTAGGTGTATGCAAGATTTGATAAAAGGAACACATCAAAACAAATCCTAAACCTAGGCATGGAAACTACCACAAAATGTGTATTGGTGAACCCACCTAATTTGTCAAAAAATCACCATAAGAAGGTACGATCAAGTACCTCTCTTTCGAGGTGTAGACCTATCATTCTCACATTCCCCTTTGAGGTGCATATCCATCAGCCTAAAGGAAAGGAGTGTGTGAATTTTAGACCTACATTCTTTGGTGAACCTGACATGAAAGTCCCCCATGCAAATACTCTCCTCTAATCTCTCATGTCGACCACAACCTCTTCTAGAGTCCACGATAGAATATGGTTGTTGAAGTGGCTTGAAAGTAAGCTACCAAAAATCCCGCTCAGTACAACTATGAGCTAAGAAACTCTTGGTATCTGACTCAAAAGCTTGATCCCAATGCCTCCGCTCACTAGAGGGAAGTGAGGATCACAAAATAGTCTTTGAAGCACCTGGATCTAGTTTCCAGATGCAGCAACAAACATCCCCTTGATAGGTACTCTTAGTATTCTCCAAATATCCTCTAGTGTAGGGGTCATCTCCCACGTCGATAGCCAAAAATAGGAAGAACCTAGGTACCATCGTTCAACCAAAGTAGTTAGTAGTCACATATTGACTGGAACCTATGGCAATTTTGCCATAGGTAATAACCCCATAGTGCCTAAGTTATCTCTCTCTGCCATCGTGAGTGCATTCAGGTCCTCCTGCAATGCTCCATAGTACCACTCCCTATTCTTCAATTCCCTTTTCTATTCAAACAAAGAAAATCAAAATTTCAATCAATTAATTAATAAATAATTTGTCTAAAATCGATTAGTTTTTTGCGATATCGAACACTTTTGTTCAATATTAGTTAGTTTTTGTGATATCGAACATTTTTATCCGATATCTGCTAGTTTTCCATAATATCGGATGACTTTGTTTGATATTAGTCGATTTTTTGTGATGTCAAACGATTTTGTGTGATATTGGTCAATTTTTGTTCAAAATTGACTGATATCATCGAAATTGAGCCGATATCATAGAAATCAACCTGATTTCGTCAATGTGATGGAAAAGATGGCAAACATGCCCTAAAATCCAAATTAAACATACATTTAAACATAAAAAAATCATAAAATATAGCTTAAAATTAGTTTTATATCCTTACCCATATCTTACCAGCCCTTCTGCACACCAGATCTACTCGATGAGGAACTTATACCATATTTTCTCTCTAGAGCTCAAACCCAGAAAAAATGCATAATAAAAATGAATTAGGTTTTACCCTAATTCTTTGGCTTTATTAAAATTATTCTAGAAATGGATAAATTTTGAGTTTTTCACCAAACCTATAATTTTGTGTCAAAACTCAAAGGGGGTATCATACCTAAAATAGTTTAATAATAAAACTTGAAATCATCAACAAAATATGCAATAAATTTTTGCTTTCTCGTAAAGCAGGTTGTACTTTTCTTTAATGCACTTTCTTTCAAAAATGTGCTAAAGAGGGGGAAAAATGTAGCACCTTAAAAATGACTCACATTAATCAAACCTAAGTTAATAAACATTTAAAAAAATCAAATTTAACTACCCTCAACTTGCTGCCTCAATTTTTGTGCTCGTTACAAGTTTGTTTTAGCTCTCTTTCAAAATCGGCAGATTTTGCATAAAATCGGGTCACCCAATTTTGTCCAAAACAAAAAAATGCCTACCTTAGCAAGGTGAAAAAATTTGGTTGTAACCTATTTATATCTACCTTGGCAACTACATAGCAGTTGCAGGATCGGTTCGACCAATTTTATCCAAAATAGAGGAGGTTGTAACCCCCCTTTAATTTTAGCCCAACCCCTCAGCTGAACTCTCCCTTATTAATCCGGGATCCTCACCTCAGATTCCCCCTAGAACATCCACATAATTTCATATTATCCTTTTGCCATTTTGTTATGTTTTTACATGTTCATATCAAATCACCCGATTTCGATATCGGATCAGCCAATTTTGACAAAATTGCCTAATTTTTTCTGCATCACACATTCATGTTGTTCAATTGCTTG
The DNA here is from genome assembly GCA_028583015.1 of Wollemia nobilis. Taxonomy (NCBI): domain Eukaryota; kingdom Viridiplantae; phylum Streptophyta; class Pinopsida; order Araucariales; family Araucariaceae; genus Wollemia; species Wollemia nobilis. The sequence goes on along the minus strand of JAQPPZ010000676.1, from coordinate 4,989,455 downwards.
GGGGCATCCAGACCTCACTGTTTGCATCCTTTTCCCTTGTTTCTTCTATCTTAGATTATATTTATCCTCTGATTAAATCATTTTTAATCCTTTATCATTAATACATTAGCTTCTATATTCATATTTCATCACTTTTTCATGAATGTCCATATATTTAGCATAGATCTACATTTAGTCATTCAATAATTATCCTTTTAAGTTCATTATTGATCACAATTCACTTCAATAAATGCATGTTATTATGTAAATTTGTTGTTTTCTGTATCAAAGTTATCAAACTATAGCATCCTATTCTGATAAGTTGGATTTATGCATAATCGGGTCACCAATATTGCCTGATTTTTACCGAATTTGCCTACAACAAAGAATCAGAAACTACATCAAACTTCTGGATACAGTTTAGAGTTCAAATTACTTTTAAGCACTGCATTATACATTTAAACATTAATTTTTGTTTTTTGTTGTCTACATGTGAATCAAAATTTGCATATAAGTTAGCATAGTTGCATATTGGCCAAAACTAGGTGTATGTGAGATTTGATAAAAGGAACACATCAAAAAAAATCCTAAACCTATGCATGGAAACTACCACAAAATGTTTCCTACTGAACCCACCCGATTCATCAAAAAATAACCATAAGAAGGTACGATCAAGTACCTCTCTTTCGAGGTGTAGACCTATCATTCCCACATTCCCCTTCGAGGCACGGATCCATCAGCCTAAAGGAAAGAAGTGTGTGAATTTTAGACCTACACTTCCTAAAGGTTTGTATAAGAGGAACCTAGATGTAGTACTCCTAAGATATCTAAAAGAAAATGAAAACTAGAAGGTCATGAGGAATTTCATGGAGGTCTATCTAAAGGTCACTTTTTAGGAAGGATAATCGCTATGAAAATAATAATAGCAGGATACTATTGGCTCACTATCTTTGAAGATTTTTTCAAGGCAGTTAACTCATGTGATAAGTGTCAGAGATATGTGGGAAGAACAAAGAATGCAATATTTCCACTCAAAACTATCCAAGTAGAAGAGCCTTTCTAATAATTAGCACTTGACTTTGTCAGAGTCATCAACCCAAATTCATCAGTTGGTCATAAGTTCATCCTTATTGCCATTGATTACTTCACAAGATGGGTTGAGGCTATTCTAACCAAGAAATTAGACTAGGAAGGAGTAATTTATTTTCTAGAAAATTTGATCACAAGGTTTGGAATTATGGAGGCACTAGTGAGTGACAATGGCCTGACCTTCATAGGTGCAAAATATATCGAGTTCATAAGCAAGTATGATATAAATATAAATAATTCTTCTAACTATTACCTTAGGGAAATGGATTTGTAGAATCCACCAATAAAAACTTGCTCAGAATTTTGATAATGGTATTGGAAGCAAACAAAATGAGTTGGCATTTGTTACTTGACCAAGTTTTGTGAGCAAATAGAATCACTGTCAAGTGGTCTATCAAGACATCTCCTTATGCATTAGTTTATGGCAAGGAATCTATATTGCCTACCCATATAGAGATATCAGATTTAAAATGGACCATCCAAGATCAAGAGTTCAATAAAAATTCTTTAGAGGCCAGGTTGATGCATCTACTACACTTGGAAGAACAGAGAACTCAAGCATATGAGAAATTTCAAAAATACTCCATGAATACCAAAGAGTGGTTTGAAAAAAATGTAAGGATCAAAAATTTTAAGGAAGGAGATTCAATGTTAAGGTGGAATGATAAAAAGGCCAAGCTAGAAAACCAATAAAAATTTGACTCTTTCTGGGAAGGACAATTCAAGATTGTCGAAGTGAAGGAGAGAAATTCCTTTTAGCTCCAATATGAAGAAGGAAACATACAACCCATTACTATAAATGAGTATCATCTTAAACTATATTTTAGTTAGAGGAGTTCTATTGTAATATATGTACATGTGTTGTATTATATTTTTTTTATTGAGTCCAAAAATGCAAATGGATAAAAGGACATCATTTTCCACTTTTGAAAATGATTGTGCTATATTCCAAAAGGACGTAATGCAACATAGAATTTTTAGTGAAAGTGGTCCAACAACACTTACAAGAATTAAGAACAATGAAATTCAAAGTCCAACAAAGTTTTCAAGGATCCATAAAATCCTTAGCAATTTTTGAAACTGGCAAAGTCCTAAAATCCATAGTCAACTTGATCAAAGTTGCCATTACGAAAATACAATTGGTGGAATTTTGGAGAAAGAACCAAAAGGAATATGCATTTTCAAACAAGCAGAATCAAGAAAATGAGGTATAGTGTTAAAATCCATTGAGTTCATCATTCCACCATGAAAATGGGTAAATGTTTCTTAAGAAGTGTACCAATGGATAGTTTACCACCATCTATCGTAAATACCATCCAATCGGAGATGCATTCTTCACTAAAACGCCATGCTTCACAGAATATGATCCACTAATTTGAAATCATAAGAGGTAACTACCCACTCATATTCATTAATGATGGAGTACTTGAATATCTATTTAAGCAAGGAAAATTTAAATTTCAACCATTCACAAATAGTCTAATCTGAGGAACCAGAGCACTATTGAGAACATTTTTTGCATACAACTAAGGAAAATTATTGAATGAAAAGTTACTCATAAGCTGAAATGGCATCATCTTCAACTACGAAAATTGGGCAATCAAGCAAGGTGGAAAGGCCAAACTACCCAAACAAGAAGGTAGGGTCGTGGACACAAAGATGAAATATCTAACCAGAGATGACCTGAGAAGGGAGAAGGGGATACGAAGATAAATTCTTCAAGGGGGAGCCTCTTCTAGACCAAGGTATTGGAGCTATGTAATATTTTCTTGCTTATTACATTTGTGATGCAGTCTATCCTTACCTAGAATTAGTCTTTGCCATAGGAAATTTTTATGATCCTGCATCTAGATCTATAAGAACATTCCACAACAAGATTTTATTTCATATTACTGAGCAATCTTACCCATATTTGTTTATAATGGGATAGAAACCCTCTATACTCCCTAGAGAGTTTATCTTAGAGCAACATATCAAGTATTACACCTTGAGAAACCATGCTTAGAATGGAATTCATTTCATAACTTGGGTGTATAGCTATTTTAAGACCATTAAGTTTGAAGGAGCCCTACCCACAACTCCTATTCCTACTAATGATTTTGTACACCTAGAGCTATATTCCATGTTGACCATAATAGTTGGCCCAAAGTCAGACCTGGATGTAAGAGACTGGCAATTTGCCACTGCATATTGCATATCCAACACTAATATATACATGGCATAGATAAGGTATAATGACAATGCATCAATTTATTTCAAGTAGCCTACATTCCTCACCAAGAAAATGCATGAGCAACTGGTGGACATGAAGGAGGATAAAGAAAATCCAACATTCAAACATTATTCCAATTTAGTTTAGATGTTGTTTGGCACTACTAAGGATGAATATCCATGGATATCAATGGTCGTTAAGGATGTATATGGACATATACTACCAGTATATTATTGGACAAGGGTTATGAGCAGAACCCAACCCTATTATACTTTCAATTTTGATTTTTTTAGACCAGCTTTATGAGTTATATACGGTAGTTACCCTAGTCTAGCCTTGGAAATTGTAAATAAAATAAGAGTCAAAGGGGTGAAAGAAGGATATTGGTACCTCATAGCGGAGGGAACCACAATTAGACTATAAGGTTTCAATAAAAATATGTTCCTATTACCACATTTTGTCACCCACTGCTTATTCACACTAGAATATTGCAGGTAGGTGGACTATCTAAACTGTAGGTTTAGTTCTAGATATAAGAGAACGACTGTGGAGTATAGTTTTAAGGAGGGTGATATCACAATATGGAAGAAATGGCAATGTGAGCAAATCATGGAAACCTTAGAGAAATTAGGTCTTAGTCAGCTTCCACAAAGGTGGGGATATTATCTAGATAATTTATTTATAGAAAAAATTAAATACCTACATGGAGGAAAAGTAGCTAAATTAGTGAAATCCAAGCGCACACACATGGAGAAAAATAGAAATAATAGAGAGCAGTCTCCCATCCAATGGAATGTAAGCGCCATGAAACTGTTTTCACCTTTGAGATATTTCTATGTCCATGCAAATTATTATAACCCAACCAAGAGTTCTCATCAACTCGATGATGCTAAAATGAAATAAATGAAAGATACTTGTAAATTCTCTCAAGGCAAAGGTTTGGAATAGTGGAAGATGAAGGTTGAAAGAAACACAATGAAATGGAAGCACCCCAATCCTAAAATTAATGATGAGTTTGAAAATAGGTACAATGACCACATTGCAACTTGGAAGGCCAAGAAAAATAAAATCCCAGCATTAGTGCTAGGAAAAGTAGAAATGAGTAAGGTTGTAAAAGGTAAAACAAAAAGCAAGAAGGTCAAAGTAGATAAAATGTAGCCAGAGTCTAATCTACCATATTTTACTCATTTACAACAAAATGGAGATACCATAAAAAAAAATATGTGCTATAGAAGATACTACAAGGAGGAGAAGATCTAAACGTATAGTCACTGAGGTAAAAATCCTTGTTTAAAAAGATAAGAATAAAATGGGGAAAGTGTTAGACCTCATTACTCCAACCTCCTCCAAAAAGAAAGGTAAATCAACCCCAATTACAGAACCTATAAAAGAACTTCCTCAACAAGAACTAGAATGAACTATAGTATTCAAAATAAAGGTAGAAGGTGTGGTATTGAAAATTGATATTATAGCTCTTAAGAAACAAAATTTGAGCAAATCAAAGGAGGTGACCTGCTACATCAGGAGAGTAGAAAACTCAATGAAAGGAGAAGGGAAGTATCGAGGATATTCTTAAATAGCCTGGTATGGTAGGCTCAGGTATGATTTATGGTCCCTCTCCTCCTCCTCCTACTTATTTCCTAGATAAATCCCACTTCCCTTATTGAGATAAAAATATGGTAGAAATATCATCATCAAAACATAACTCGCCACAACCATCTCCACCTCATCCACATTCATTTCCTCATCCAATATACTCTCCACTTCATATGGTCAAGAGTCCTAAAGCATCATCTTATTCTATTTTATCATAGGTTCTAGTGTCATCTCTACATCCAAATTCCATGAACCCAACTCTCCCATCATCACTACCTCCATTAATAATGGCAATATGACTACCATTAACCCCACCATCAACTGTAGCAACTAGTGCCATTTTAGTTACTATTTCAATTGTGGACATAGAATCCACTCTTATTACCTCCACTCGCCTATATGTTATGGTGGTCCCTTTCTTCCCTACAAATTTCACTCCATACACTCCTATAGATCACCCCATAGTAGCATATTTATAGAAGGTCAAGAGCACCTCACTAAGAGCACAAAAGTTTTGGAGAATAAAACTAGCTCAATATTCTAAAGGAGCTACTAAAGTGAGAAGAACAACAATGGTTGACCATGTGTCCTAGTAGAGGATGAAGTACAAGATGATCCCCTTGGTTAATAAAACTAAGGAATATGTGACAATGGAAGACTATCGAATAGAGGAAAATATTGAAGATATCACATAGCTGGTCACGGAGGATGTATTGGTCACCAATAAAGTTGGATTAGAAACCATGTTTTATCAAAAATGACATCTACAGTGAGCAATCCACCAAAATGGAAAAATATCACCAAGCTTCAAGCCACCATCAAGGATCAAAAGAAATAAATGTAGGCTTTAGTGAATGATGCTAAAAAATGGCAGAACAAGTTTGATAAAATGGTTGATTTTATAGAGTAGGTTCAGTAGTTGCAGGAAAAATATCAGAAATAGATATAGGATTTGTAGTAGAAGCTATAGTTTGAGAGAACCAGGGCTGCAGGATACACCAATACTAAGATGAAGCATGTCAAAAAGGAAATTTTATTTGAAATATTGGAGTTCTCTGGAATCCAAAATATCTGACTTCATGGATGAGACCATCCAGGTATTGGAGAAGACCAAATAAGATATAGAGGCCATCAAGAAACAAATCTATCCAATAGCTCTCCATGTCAATGAGCTTCTCTATTTGTTTGAAGCTAAGTGTAATCAGCTTGGTAAGCCCATCCCCAGTAAGGACTAGAGCACCTCAAGGATCGTAGCTAGAATTATTCTCAAGAAAAATAGTTTGCTTTAGAAGGGATGGTCGTTGATTGAATAATTGGATGTTAAACTTTAGAATATCATAGATACCAATGAAGAAATGATGCAATATGGCTTCAATGGATTTTGCGATGAAAATAGTCTAATGATATCAATGGAATATTTTTAGAAAAGCATACAAGAAATTATTGATGATGAATCTAAAGTAGATGCATGGCAAGAGCTGATCGACCAAGATAAAGTAACCCAACTGATAAAAAGCTCAACTATATTGAAATATTTGATGACAAATTTTGTGGAAGTGGGAACTTTCTTCTCCTACGATATGATGATAAAATTATGTTACGTCTATTGACAAATTTTGGAGATATAAAACCCTTCTCTAGAATCTTGGAACAAGGCCATGGATACCTTGAACCAGGCTAATCAAATTATAAAAGGATATCCAAAAAAAATGAGGCTAAGGACAAGGAAGTTCAAGAGCATACAAAGGAAGTGGTGGAGGAAGAAGAATAGGAAGATGAACAAGTAGAGTCCCAAGAAGGAGATGGAAATGAAGATAAGGAGCAAGAGGAGCAACAAGAAAATATACATGAAGAAGGATAAGAGGAAAATGATGAATAACAGGAAGAGACACACTAGGAAGAGGATAAAACCATAGAAATCTCAAACAAAGAGATGATAGAAGATACTGACAAGGTCTAGGATGACTAGGAGCATGACCAACAATAAAGGCATGAGAATGCCAACAATTTTGTTGTAACATAGTTCACAAGTTTTGAACAATAATAATGAGAAAAATATTCATAAAGGTATTTTTTGTAAAAAAATTTAGAGTCTGATAATGTTAGAGGGAAAAATAAGCATGAGCCTATATAGGCATGTAAAAAATGTGAAGCTAAATTTTGGATGAACAGTTGTTTGACCAGGCATATAAAGGAGTATAATCACATGCATTTTTACATAAGTAACAACTACTTCTAGCATGGCTTCTATATGAACCTTAATTCTTTGAGTCTTTCTATAACAACTTAAAAGAGTGAGGTTTATAAGGAATTTATTCCTAGAGGCATAATCTACGACCAACAAGAGTGAGTTTTGCTTGCCCGCAAGAATATCAGTCAACAAAGATGAAAGATGATGGAATTTTGAACACATGGCTATAGTGCTATATCACCCCTTTATTTAATTTTTTGACTCTGATACCCAAAGGATAAGGATATGAGTTTGTAATTCTTGATAGCAATGCCCTCCAAGAGGTGCCAAACTGTAGGCCCAAAAGGCTACATACTTAGCAAAGTTTTGTAAAAATGACTAAGTGTTTAGATAAAACTCAAGAGGAATGTTAAAATATGCTAAGGTGCATAATCCATGGTTAGTGCAATCAAATAGTACTCAACAGATTTCAAAGTTGCAGAATTCATAAAATTAAATTAAACATAATATCAATTTCCATAGCAAAAAGCCACAAGTGTAGCAGTTTTGGCAAAAAGGTAGCTAAGTATCAAAAATATCTTCTAAGTTTCAACAAGATTAAAATTCATTGAAATGTCAAATCTATAGTCAAAACAGTAAAACAAGGCTTATTAGAGAATAAAGTTATGGATTCTAGATGTTAGGAGGCAAAGAAGTGTTAAAATCTGCCCAAGGTTGACATGAAATAAGAATTTTGTAGTCAACTCGATCAAACCCAACCTAGTGGAAAAAGAAATAGTAGATTATGAAAAGAGGCACCATTTACTTCCAAATAATCATTCCACGATCAAACTGGTAAAACCTAATCCAATAGAAAATTAAGTGGTGGATTTAAAAGGATGACATGATTTACTCCAAAATTCCCATTCTATGGTCAAACTGATCAAACCTGTCCTAGCAAAATTTAAAGTAGTGGATTCCAAAGAATTTTAGAAGTGTAGCGAAAAGAACCAAGGGAGACCAAGCATCATTGAAATAAATATTCACTTGCATTATCCATTTCATATCAATGGATGAAAGATATTTTCAAGAATAGGGGACAATGTAATCATCTCAACTACCAGATTCTATTGAGGACCAAACAACTTGTAGAGCTTAGAATTGTAGTGTTCATGGAGCATAACTTCAATTTTGCCTTGAAATCCAATGAGAGACTACCATCTTAGCATTCTGTTGATTTGGAAAGAAGATCCTTGTAATATTTCCAGTATTTTACTACTATTATAAAAATCTATATAAAGATGTTGAACACTCATTTTTAAGGGTCGAATCTAGAGTGTTTGCCTAATATATTGATGTAAATTACTAAGAAATCAATATAAGGAGAATTACTTGGATGTTTACCTCAAGATTTTTATCTTCATTAATTGTGAGTTTATTCTGTGAATGCATTTCTTCTATTGTTGTTATGATTAGTCAATTTTGTTGATATTGGATTGCTAATTTGGAGCAACTTGGAATGGTTCATGCCTAAAAAAATACTGTAGAGGACTTCTATTTTTGTTAGTCTAAATGTTGATCTAATTTTGTTATTTATATTATTAGCATTTTGGATGTTTGAAATAGTTCTCTAAGTGTTTTATTATTCTTTAATGGTGAAGATGATAAGTTTTGAATGTTGTTAGTCCTAAGTGTGGCATACTAGAAATGTGATTGATCAGTGATTCTTAATATTTTTCAATGTTGTTATATTTATCCAACCATTATTAATTCAACTATTTTCTAAACCTTATCTCATTTCTATCCCTAAACTTACACCTTTATTCAAGATTAATTGAGTTAACATCTAAATTAGTTGAAAAGGTATAACAACCTACTTTGGATGTTGGATTGAAGCGATATTTGATCCACTCAATTTCGAGGTTTGAGCTATGATTAGTGGGTGTGCACCTCCCAAAAGTCATATATTCATAGTCATAATTTAGGTTTTCCTTGATGTCAATTCAGACCCCAACAGGGCTTTGCTCCTTGTTTGATAAAAAGTAAAAAGTAACTAATCACACAATATAAAGATATGAAAGTGTATGCTTTATTACACTCATGAAATGACCAAATTATAGTCTTCAAAAATATTTAGTCTAGAAATATTTTCATGTTCAACCCCTTGAATTCAATTAGGGGTGCATATTTATAATAAATTTACTAATCTAATTCCATGATACCTACCAAAAGGCAGGGATACCATCCTAGGATACAAAATCCTAGAAATATCATCTTCACAAATTTTCTTCTAAAATTATCCCATGACCATTAGGATGGTTTAAAAAATATTTGACTATGGTTACTCATTGGTTAACATCAAGAAATGATAAAAAAATTGTTTTAGAATACCACTCCTAAAACACTCAGAGTGGAAAGAGGAAACTATAGTTAGAATATTTAATTTTATTATTATTAGATCATGCATTATTATTGGAAGAATATTTTAATATTTCTTGCATGTAACAATATTCTAAATTGGGAGTATTAATCTTCTAGTTTTTAATCCTAAAGCATGTATTAAATAGGCTCTTACCTCAATGAATAAATCAAAAATTTCCATTATTAGTATCAGAGTAAGTTCACTCCTACCTAAAGTATGAGGAGAAATCATATCTTTGGTGATTATCCCTCTCAATGTGAGAATTTCTTATGATCCCCATTGTGTGGTGTTTGTGGATGAAATAAAGTAAGCAGATGCTCAAATTATAAGAGAATATTTATAACCCAATGCTTTCTTCAAGTGGAAGCTACATACAAAGTAATAAGAAATTGCCTAGTTTATTTGACCCTCCTAGGGTTCATATATGTGTGTTTGATATCAAATTTTTAGTTTATGGTGGATCAACATTCAATCGATATAGACCAATAATTACCCATCTAATGGTAGAAGAAAATCACCATAGAAATTCTCTTTTGATGTTTTTTATCTAATCCCATTAAAGTATCCAAATTAATATATGTTGATGCATAGCTTCACTATAAAACCTACACACTACTTTATAATAGTGATACCACTGGAGAAAATCAAAATTGTCAAATTTATGGATGAAAATTTTGGTGATAGTCGTTATTAGTAAGGGTATTTATTATCCACATATGAATATTTATAAATCTAAAAATAGGTGACAAATCTAGCTTTAGCAAGCATGATTAAATAAATAGATTGACTGCTAGAGATCCCAAGTCCAAACATATTGGTACCAAGCCTCAACTTTGTCATCGATGAAAGGAAATAAATAAAAGCACTCAAAATTCAATCTAGTGTAACTTAAAATTTTATGTTAATGACACCCATGTTTATGCCTCTAATGGCATCCCAATACTCATTTATTATCTACTCATAGGGACATTCGATGGATCAACTATTGACACAAGATAATTCAATAAACAATAATTTTAGTTGGTGACTATGACAAAACAATGGCTAAGTATGCTTGAGAGATTCATTATTTATTAAAACAAGATATGAAGGGTATAGATAAGTATTTTCCAAATAATTTTACCTCCAAGGCAACCAAATATCTACATCACCTAGATATCTAAAGTGTTGTGCCACTCTAGTCCATCTATAATGTCAATGATGCTCACCACCCATAAGGGATTAGTCCACATACAAAGCCCTTTCTTGAATCTCACATTCTTGTAGCAATGGTTGTCAAAAATAAAATAATTATCATGGTAAATTAGGACTATTGGATCTATTTACATGGCAATAATTGTATCCATAATGTGCACTAAAGTTAGTGAGGTGGAATTGTGGTAGTCAATGATGACTAAATATGGGAATGTGGCACTACGACCATAGGTGACTCAAATTTTTTCCAAAATACTTGTCAAGGTAGGAATAAAAGAACCAATAGTGCACAAATCCAATGGTGTTGGCCCCTAGTATATTTACCATCTCAGTGGTGTGGAATCACTTCATAGCAGAAGAAACACTCCAAATTCTTATAACCAATGATATCAAAGATCTCTATTAATGGCAATGACTAAATTTAAAAATATTATTTTTATATCCTACCTAGGTGGTGTATATAGGTGGCTATCATGAGGAGATAAAGGTCTTTCAAACCTTAAATACCCAGGTTTAAACCTCCTTGGCTTACTCTAAAAAAAAATGAGATTCTTCATTTTTCAATGGAGCCATTTTATTTTTATTTAAAAAAAAAAAGAAGAAAAAGAAGAGGGTATTTTCCTTAATGAAAAAATGTATTTTATATTAAAAAAAATGTATTTAGAAGAAAACATTGTATATGGGGTATTCTTATATATATTTTTAGTTAAAAATAATTATCTTTTTAACTATGGTACACTAATTTATCAAGTACCCTTAGGAGTTAGAAGGGTGTAAAATTCTTGTAAATGCGTGTTATTGGTACAGTCCAACACCTTCATATTTCTTGCAAAACTTAATGATTGTAAAAGGTGCATTTTTAACAAATTTCAAAACCTCCACAAAACTATGAAAGAAAGGACACTTATAGTTACTCCATGCAAGCTCTAAAATTATCATACAAAGGTGCATTCTCAACAAAGTATAACACTTTTATAGTTCAAATGATGATTTTAGCCTAAGGGGAGTTACTCCTGACACCAACAGAGTGAACCTTGTAAGTATTCGTCTACTCTATTATACTTGGTAGTTGTAGCAATTGGTTATCCATGCATTCTAATAAGACGAGAAAGTTACCTTAAGGACACTCATAGCTGATAAAGAAAAGTGAGCGTAATATCACTTTTGATTAAGTACTCTAAAGAGTAGTTGATATAATTAGACCTAGATGCCAATCTAAAGGCTAAGCCAAAGGTATACCAAGAGGTGTTTATCTAAGCAAGAGCTAGAGGTAGACCTAAATGTGATAGATGTAGTGTCTACCCTAGAGGTGATAGACCCAATGGCTAGCCCAAATGTAACATACCTAGAAGCAAACCCAAATATAATAGACACAAAGGCATATCCAAAGGTTATAGACATATATGTGGGCCCAAAGGTGACTTTAAATATGTTTATACAATATTCATAGGTAAGTACAAGTGCCAAAGTAGCCAAATATAAGTGCCAGAGTAGCCAAATCCAAAGGAGCCAGAGCCAAAGTAGCCAAAGCTAGAGCTAGATTAAAATTAACCAAATATATAGCTAGATCCAAAGCCAAGAGATAGAGCCAAGTGCTATATCCAAGATCCAAGAACCAAGAGCCAAGATCCAAGAGCCAAGAGCAAGAGCCTAGACTCCTCTAAATTAAGGGGGGTACTAATATTTTCTAACCTAAATAATATAATAAGGGGGGATGTTAGGATATTTTATTACATTATTATTAGATCATGCATTATTAGTTGGAAGATTATTTTAATATTTCTTGCATTTAATTATCTCCTAAATTAGAAGTATCAATATTATAGTTTGTAATTCCAAATAATGTATTAAATAAACTCTTTCCTCTATGAATAATTTTTTTTCCCATAAACTACCTATGTTCTCGATGATAGTTACCTTATTTTGGTTAAACACCAAATCCAACCAACCATGAACATGCTTGTCAAGGTATCTATTTCTATGGATGACCTCTTACCAATAGTCAAGGCAAAATCTAGGTTTGTCTATTCTGAACCATCTTCCCTATGTGATACAATATCCACATGATCAATTATATTGACTTCCTTATCCCTTCGTAGTGCATCCTCATTCTAGTCATTATTATTCAAGAGCACAAGAAATGCTTCTATACATGATTAATAATGATCTTAAGAACCTATAGTTTAGAGTATTTCTATGTAATCCTAGAACATTATTCAAAGATACCATTAGAAACACAAAAATTAATCCAAACTAACATAAATATTCAATTCATATTTTCATTCTCAAACATTCAAAACACTATGATAAATTATACAAGTTCCATAGTTAGAATGCACACATGCTCTCAATAAAAGGTAAAATTAATTTAAAGCATTGATAAGATGAGGTGATCTTAGGCCTCATCACTTTCATTAACTAAAATATTATAGTGTTTTCCTTATAACAAGATAGGAATATTTACAAACAATGGGGATTTGACAAACACTGTAAAAACATGTTTATCTAAAAATGTATCTTGGGAGTTATCCATGGTTACAAGTAACTTGGAAATAAAGTTAACAATAATATTTTCCTTTGCAAGCTTGTCAATTATTGTAATATTGAACTCTTGTAGTAGTAATAACCAATGAGTACTCCTTCCAATCAAGAATAGTTTATTCATTAAATTTTTGATTACAACATGATTTGCATGAATAAAAATTAAATATCTATTAATGTAATGTCAAAATTTATTGATAGTGCATACTTCTATACAAAATTATTTTTATGTTATAGTGTAATTTAGATTGAATCTAGATAATTTTATTTTGAGGTAATATATGGCATACATTTCCTTGTTTTCTTATTATTCTAAAATTTCTAATATTATATTATATATCCATATAAATGTGGAGTGACAAATTCCATTTTGGTTCCCTCAAGAATAATGTTGATATTAACTTTTTCTTCAAAGTGTTAAATATTTTTTCTGTAGAAATTTACTATCTTTAAAATAACTAGAAACATAGAGGGTGTGCAATTTGACTATTCTTTTGTAAACCTCTTATAGTACCTATTATGTCCAAGGAAACTATAAATATCTTTCTACTTTTATGGTTTGGGCATATTTTTAATAATTTAATATTGGATAGCTCTATCTTAATTCCTTTAGTAGAAATATTATGGCCCAAAACTATCCCTGTTATCACCATCATGTAGCATTTCTCATTGCTAAAGAAGAGGTTAGTTTCTTGAAATCATTAGATAACTCTTTTTAAATTTATAGCAACTTCATCAAAACTAGTTCTATATATAGTAAATTTGTCCATATAAATTGTGACACATTCACTTATCAAGTAAAAGAAAAATACTTAGTACTACCCTCTAAAATATGGTAGAGGTATTACATAGCAAAAATGGTAAAACTTGATAGTCAAATATGCCCATGGGCACATTAATGTAGTCTTAGATTGATCCTTAGGTGCTATTTGCATTTGATTATATTTTCTAAATCTATCTAAGAAGGAAAAGACTTCTTACCAAAAAATTATCACGTACCTGATCAATGAAATGCAAGCGAAAGTGGTCTTTTTAATGGATTTGTTAAGATCCCTATAAATAACATAAATATTCCACTTCTCACTATTCTTAGGTACTATCACTAATGGGGATACCTACTATTTTTTAGATATAAAATAGATGAATGAAGCATTTAAATTGAGTTGTAATTATAATTTGATAATATCGTTAACTATAGGTCTAATAGGTCCTTGGTTCAATGGTTGTGATAAATAGTTGATGTAGCCTACACCAAGGTTTAAATCCCAGTGACACCAAATAGCTCAATGTGACTAAGTTGATGTAAAAGGTAAAGGGAAGCCCTTTCAAAAATAATTATGGGATTCATACTCTATTGTGGTTATCTATTTTTTTAGGCATCATACTCCATTTAAATATGATGAGTGTGAATGCTAAGAACAATATCTTTTATATCCTTATAATCCCAAGAAATGTTTAAGCTATATTTAGGTATAATTTCAATAAACCTTTCCTCCTCTTTCATAGTCAACTAAATATTGATGTTTAGGTTATGTATTAGAGCATATTTAATAATATTACTAAGGGAATATTTCTCAATTCCATTAATATAAAATGGGCTAGCTATGGAACCTATATAAGTAATTGAATCACTTATTTTATAGGGAGAAAGATTTTATAAAAAAATTAACAATAGATAAATCTTTTTTTTATTTGATTTTTAAGTCCTAAACAATAGTCAATATTGGGCATACAATTGCCTCATCATTTTCATTATTATCTACCCACATAGGATCCTTAGTTTCAAAGGCAAGTGTATTCCATAGATAAAGTATCAAGTTTTATTTTATTTTTATCTTAAACCCATTTGATATAGTTATGTTCCCTAACTAGTTTAGCTAGCCAGGGTCTCTTGAGGATCAAGAGATATACTTAAACATTAGTTTTGGTCTATAAGACCATGAATTCAATTGGATATTCCCATAAATATATTGAAATAATTATATCTTTTATTATTTTTGAGGTTATAGTAGACCAATCAACCATTTATTGCACTATAAGTGTAGGGCTAAAATATAAGAGTTGTAGATGATCCATTATTTCATTTATTATTACATTTATTATTATGCCTAAACCAACTAGAATATTATTAGTGAATATATTTCCAACTTAAACATTCACAACTAGACTCCTTGGATTATAATACTTAGGATTTATAATATTCTTAAGTATTAGGTCCACAAGCCACCATAGTAGTTGCAATATATTAGGATCTTTCTTCCATCTAGGATTCTTGAGATATAATTCTCTAAAGGAAATACTATAAATAGGAACATTCCATATATCTTGGAAAAAGGGTATGCAAGCACAAACATTTTATAGTTACCCAAGAAAGTCGAATTTAGGCTCATATGCTACTTTGATTGTTGTAACTATTCAATAAAGGATATAATATATATATATATATATATATATATATATATATATATATATATATATATATA
This sequence comes from Wollemia nobilis, assembly GCA_028583015.1. Classification (NCBI taxonomy): domain Eukaryota; kingdom Viridiplantae; phylum Streptophyta; class Pinopsida; order Araucariales; family Araucariaceae; genus Wollemia; species Wollemia nobilis. Next base: position 4,973,769 of record JAQPPZ010000676.1, on the reverse strand, counting down.
TATATATTGTGATTTTAGTTTCTTGATGTTTAACCTAGGATTACCATTCATTTGGAATTATTTCTAGTTCATAAATGATATGAGTTGCAATATTTTTAAGGACTCTTTTTTAACATAGTCATAAATTTTAATAACTAACATTGCTAATATAATAAGTAGGATATCCTGTAAAATCTTGATTGCATTGGGGATATCCTACATTTCTATTTATATTTGGTGTTATTTAGGTAGGTATTTGTTGTTGTTTTAATGTTATGCATTGGGTGTATTAGGCACTAGTAGATAAGGCAATTAATTTTGTAGTAATTATTGGGTAAGAGGTTGATACTACCAATTTTGAAATGAATGCCATTACTACTAGGTTGGATATTATTGGGACTAAGATTTTTTTGGTTAGATTATGGGTCCTAATTTTGAGTAGGCCATTTCCATCCTTTATGGAGATCAAACATTTTTAAAATTATAAGGATAATAAAATGATTGAGTTCCATGATTCATACTTTAAAATTATTGGGGTTGGCATTACTTCTTTTGGTTTATGCAAAACAAATATTCATCTCCTTGGGTCACAATTTGGTAGGATGCCTTCAAATGGACAATATTGTCATTCTATAATTATCAATACATGGTTCATAAGACTTTTGAGATGTTACACATTATATATGCAGATAACTTTCATTTGTAGAATATGAGGTCCTTAAGTTTAGTCCTAATGTTATCCTAGGCTTTAGTTAATTATCTTGAATCTTATACCTACATAAATACCATAATGACATCATAGAACCGAAGGACTATACTTGTAATAGTATTATTACACACTCAAATGAAAAACTGCCTACATGAATATTACTATTGCTTATAGGTTACCTTCCTTCTCCTTATATTGAGGAAGAGTAACTTATTAGATATTATTTAAAACATACACGTTGAGAATAAAAGGAGAAAAAAACAAGACTAAAACTATTTCTATAGTCAATTACAATTTTATTTAATTCTTGAAGTGGTTGTAGCATAATTCCTCCTAGGTAACTATGTTTTATTCTAGATTATACTAATCCTATTATTTTCTTAAGGTAGTTTACACATGCAACTAAATATTATCATTTTATTCCTGAGGTTGTTAGAATAGATTATTTTTCTTCCCATAATACCTAGATGTGTATTTTTGAGAGTACAACAAATTCTCTAGTCATAAGTTGGAATGTTGTTGCATCCTCTTGTCTTAATTCATAAACTATAATATTTGTCACTTTCTAGAATATAATGTATTTGAATTATCCCTTCCTATTAGACATCCTCTAATAAACTTTATTTTTTATATAGTAGTCAATATTATGGTAAATTCCACTTGCAACACCATAAATTTTAAAATAAAATGCTTCATTAGCAAATGGGTTAGTAATCCAAGCACATAGAAATTAAGAAAATACCTTCAATATTCATTAAAAAAATCAATAAAATCAATTAAATAATAGATATTGTGGAAATAGGAAGTTATATTAAATCTACTTGCTTTGAATAATTCTAATACAAAAAATAGGGGACAAGTAATTGATAATAAATGATGGGTGTGGAATATCCAAAACAATATCATTTTAGATCCTCATCATTTACCCCTTATTAAAGATATTGCATTTCTTTATACAATCATGAAATATACTCTATCCTCATCAAAGTTTACACCATAGAATATTTATAGGTCATAAGTGTAAATCAGAATTAGCCATGCATCTAACTATGTAATATGTAATCAAGATAATGAGAAATATTAAGTAACCATAATGACAAAAAGATAACAAAAATATGATGTTCTTCTCATTAATAATTTGGAATTGTATTTACAAAAGGTTACAAAATATCCCTCTTAGGGATTCACCAATTGATACAATATTACAATATGAAATCCCAAAGGGGAAGATGCACTTTGTAGAGTTCTTGCTCTTTTCATAACTGGTTATGGAGGGTTTTCCTAGCAACCTCCCCTCCTCTTGATGATATTGAGATTGAGGAATCTTGAGATGATGTACTTTTGATAAGGCCTGTAACCTACACATAAAAGTACCTATAAAACATCAATAGCAAAAGTGAAGCCTCTCAAAATAAGGCCCATTTCATGATAATGCAAATGAAGAGAAATGTGTAAAGCAGTAAACAAATGCATGAAATACTAAAATAAATTATGCTAAACTATGTTAGAAAACTGAATTGAATGCTGCTAAAGTTAATAAAAGGAGAACAAAACAAGACTAAAACTAAAAGTGGTTTAGCCTAACAAACCTTTCTTTAGTCAATTACAATTTTATTTAATTCTTGAAGTGGTTGTAGCATAATTCCTCCTAGGTAACTATGTTTTATTCTAGATTATACTAATCCTATTATTTTCTTAAGGTGGTTTACACATGCAACTAAATATTATCATTTTATTCCTGAGGTTGTTAGAATAGATTCTTTTTTTTCCCATAATACCTAGATTTGTATTTTTGAGAGTACAACAAATTCTCTAGTCATAAGTTGGAATGTTGTTGCATCCTCTTGTCTTAATTCATAAACTATAATATTTATCATTTTCTAGAATATAATGTATTTGAATTATCCCTTCCTAGTAGACCTCGTCTAATAAACTTTATATTTCATATAGTAGTCAATATTATGGTAAATTCCACTTGCAACACCATAAATTTTAAAATAAAATGCTTCATTAGCAAATGGGTTAGTAAGCCAAGCACATAGAAATTAAGAAAATACCTTCAATATTCATTAACAAAATCAATAAAATTAATTAATTAATAGATATTGTGGCAATAGGAAGTTATATTAAATCTACTTGCTTTGAATAATTCTAATACAAAAAATAGGGGACAAGTAATTGATAATATATAATGGGTGTGGAATATCCAAAACAATATCATTTTAGATCCTCATCATTTACCCCTTATTAAAGATATTGCATTTCTTTATACAATCATGAAATATACTCTATCCTCATCAAATTTTACACCATAGAATATTTGTAGGTCATAAGTGTAAAGCGAAAAAATCCATGCATCTAACTATGTAATATGTAATCAAGATAATGAAAAAATTTAAGTAACCATAATGAAAAAAAGATAACAATAATATGATTTTCTTCTCATTAATAATTCAGAATTGTCTTTACAAGAGGTTACAAAATATCCCTCTTAGGGTTTCACCAATTGATACAATATTACAATATGAAATCGCAAAGTGGAAGATGCACTTTGTAGAGTTCTTGCTCTTTTCATAACTGATTATGGAGGGTTTTCCTAGCGACCTCCCCTCATATTGATGATATTGAGATTGAGGAATCTTGAGATGATTTACTTTTGATAAGGCCTGTAACCTACACATAAAAGTACCTATAAAACATCAATAGCAAAAGTGAAGCCTCTCAAAATAAGGCCCATTTCATGATAATGCAAATGAAGATAAATGTGTAAAGAAGTAAATAAATGCATGAAATACTAAAAGAAATTGTGCTAAACTATGTTAGAAAATTGAATTGAATGTTGTTAAAGTTGATTTAACTAAGAAAATATGGAAAATGAAATGGCACCACAAGTTTTTCATGACTCAAAATGATGGGCTTTGTTGACCATTATAAGGTTCTATGGTTGCACCTATGGGCCATTGTGGAACACAACGGCCATCAAATAGTAATATTTTACTTTATGCTCGATGTGGGGTGACATTCAATTTGACTGTCAAATTGATGTTCAAGGTTCGTTGTATTCTGAAACACAATTGATTCATGTGAATTGAATTGAATTCATGGGAATTGATGTTGATCAATGATGGGATTTTCTCTTCAAGCTCCAATGCACTCCATGGATGTAATCACAAACTTCATGATTGAATTTTGACAACACCTTAATGCTTATGAGAGAATAATATCTCTAATCACAAAATAGCAGCACTTCAATATTTTTCATGGAGGTATGGGCTCCTTTTATATATTTCTCTTAATTGTATTATTGACTTACTAGAGAAGCCAAGACCAAGATTTAGTTAGATTCAAGGAGACCATGCGTCGCTTATGGAAGGTTCTCAAGCATAACCATTCAAGATTAGTTGCCTTATTGCGGATTTTACTCAGCTTGGGGAGCCCAAGTTTGTTATAGGTGAGGCCATCATGGCTCATAATGGTGGACCTGTAGGTTATCATAGGTCACAACGGTCATGGTAGGGCCATCATGGACCATCACGATAGTACCAGATCCATCATGGATCATCATGGTGGCATCAAAGCCATCATGGATGATCATGGCTCATGTTGTAAAGGGTTAGATTGCCCTGATTAAGTGGTTAGAACTAATTTTAGGTCTTGGGAAGGCCCAAAATGAGTCATATGTCCTGAAAAGGTGTCCATATGAGTAGCCTCCTCAACATGATGTGTTTTAGGTGTCTAAAAATATCCCTTTTTGAGATGTATTATGTGAAATCATAACATTAAGCAAAAATATACAACTTAACCTCACATTGCAAGTTGATTGATGTTCATTGATCTGGTCAATATTAGATGTCCCAAATCACAAAAGAGAATGCTTATTTGAATTATTACCTCCAACACTTTGGTGGACTTAATTTTTATCGTGGGTAGATTTTCTATAAGCAACAAATTTTGTTTTACCATGGGTAGATTGTCTACAAGAAATGAATTTTTTTTAACCATGGGTAGATTATCTACAAGCAATGGCTTCTGTTTGACCATGGGTAGATTATATACAAGCAACAAATTTTGTTTAATTATGGGTATATTATCTACAAGCAATGAATTTTGTTTGACCATGGATAGATTTTCTACAAGCAATGACTTTTGTTCGACCATGGGTATATTATCTACAAGCAACAAATTCTATTTGACCATGGGTAGATTATCTACAAGCAACAACTTATGTTTGACCATGGGTAGATTATCTACAAGTAATGAATTATATTTGATCATGGTTAGATTATATACATGTAATGGCTTATGTTCGACCATGGGTATATTTTCTACATGCAACAACTTATGTTCGATCATGGGTAGATTGTATACAAGCAACGACTTCTGGCATGAGTGGTATTGACTCCAAGTAGATCTAGATTTTAGATTTACCAAGCCTTTGGTTGATATTTTTGCTTTTACCCTAGCAAGGTGGGAAGTGTATGATAGTTGTTGGCAATGATTCTTTGAATAAACACAATTTGTATGATTGAGTATTTGATTATTGACTTTGATTATGAATTCTATGATTATGACTAGCCCTCAAGCGACGTGTTGATGAGGAGATGGAAAATGATGAAAGAGTGAGTCGCTTGACCAAGATGATGTGATTGAATTGACCAAAGGAAACTAGGCATATTTGGGACCTTTTGAGCTTGACCAAAGGAAACTAAGCATCTTTGGAGCCTTTTGATATTTGACCAAAGGAAACTAGGCATATTTGGAGCCTTTTGAAATTGGGATTGTGAAGCAAAGGGCACAACCTTTTAGACCTAATAGTTGATTTATTATGATTAAATGCAAAGTATAGGGTGCAACCTTTTGAACCTAGAAGTTGATTTTTTATGATTAAATGTGATGTATAGGGAACAACCTTTTAAATCTAGCAGTTGATTGGGTGACTAGTGATTGAATTTAATTATACCATTTATCGAGAAGGTGTGCTACCTTAATTTATTCCATGTTGCCTAATTGTTTTATTGTTGATTGAGGAAGGTATGATACCAATAATACCCCAATTGATGTTTGTAAATATTTTTGTTTTGATTTTATGTTATGGATGTAATGAAGAATGTAATGCTTATATGATGTATTGATTTATACATGCGATGTACTAATGTGGTATGAAACTAAATGGTGCGGGAAGCAGGATCATTTTTTATATTGAATCGCTTTTTGATTGTAAGGTAGAAAACCCACAATAGACTTAATTTATATATTTGTTCGATGATGCCTTATTATCATATTTGGATTGCATTTAAATACCTAGTCTAATAGTTGTAAGAGTGAAGGGTTGTGACCCTAAAATATAATTAATAAATAATATAAGTATTAAGGTATGTTAGGAGGGTCCTAACATGCCACCCCCCTTAAAGGAGCTTTGTCCTCAAAGCTGGAAATTTGGAAATTGCTGTTGGATATCTTGAAAATTTTCCCACGTTGCGTCTTCTAAAGGTAGACCTTTCCAATGGATTAAAACTTTCGTGATATCGCGAGTACGAAGGTGACGAGAGCGGCGATCCAAGATAGCTTCTGGCTCGACTAGAAGTACTCCATCATCGGAGAGTTCAGGGAGAGTGGTTTGTGTCGTGATATGGGCTCCAACTGCGAGCTTAAGGCAAGATACATGAAATACGGGGTGAAGTTTGGAAGAGGGAGGAAGCTCTAGTTTGTAAGCAACGGTCCCAATACGTTGGAGAACTTTATACGGCCCGTAAAATTTGGGTGCTAACTTCTGAGAACCTTTTTGTTTAAGAGAGGATTGACGGTAAGGTTGGAGACGTAAGAAAACCATATCACCCTCGTGGAAACTACGTTCGCTTCTATGTTGATCGGCTTGCTGCTTCATGCGATGTTGGGCGGTGTGTAGGTTCTCTTTTAGGATCCGTAGTATGTCATCTCTATTAGCAAGTTTCATTTCCACCGCATGGACTTTTGTAGTCCCTGGAATATAGGAAGTGAGGGATGGTGGTGTTTGACCATATAGTGCTTCATAAGGAGTCATTTTGATGGACGTATGGTATGAAGTGTTATACCACCATTCCGCTAGTGAAAGCCACTTTACCCAATGGAGTGGTTGAGTGGAAACAAAACATCGAAGGTATGTTTCCAAGCATTTATTTACAACTTCTGTTTGGCCATCGGTTTGAGGATGGTAAGCGGAGCTCATACGAAGTTGAGTACCTTGTAATTTGAACAATTCCTTCCAAAAGGTGCTAGTGAAAGTTGGGTCACGGTCACTAACAATTGTGGAGGGCATACCATGTAATTTAAAGATGTTATCTAGGAAGAGGTGGGCTATAGTGCTAGCGGTATAAGGATGAGCCACGGAACAAAAATGGGCATATTTAGATAAACGATCAACGACTACGAAAATGGTTGTTTTTCCTCCTGATTTTGGTAATCCTTCAATAAAGTCCATAGAAATATCTGCCCATGTTTTGGTGGGTATAGGAAGAGGTTGAAGTAATCCTGGAATAGCGAGGGTCTCCCCCTTTTGTCTTTGGCAAACTTCACATTCTTTTACAAAGTTTTTGATGTAATTTTTCATTCCTACCCAATAGAAGGAGGTAGTGGCTCTTTTATAGGTTTTTAAGAACCCCGAGTGGCCTGCGAGTGGGTGAGGTATGTAACTCATGAAGAATTTTTTCATGATAAGTTGAATTGGGGGTGAGGACCATCCTCCCTTTGTATCTTAATATATTGTCCTTCCAAGTGTAAGGAGGTTTGCTACTAGGATTATGTTGAAGTTGTTGAATTAAGGCATGGATAGTAGGATCATTTATCCATTCTTCATGCACCTCATCTACCCATTTAGGAATAAGGGAGGAAAGAGCATGGACTTGAGGCATATCTTCAAATTTTCTAGAAAGTGCATCGGCTGCCATGTTGTCCTTTCCCTTTTTATATGTAATTTCATAATCATAGCCAAGAAGTTTAGTAACCCATTTTTGTTGTTCCGGGGTATTAGTCCTTTGTTCCAAAAAATACTTCAAGCTATGATGGTCAGTGCGTATAATGAAATGTTGGCCAATAAGGTAAGGCCTCCAATGTTGAATAGCATGGACAATCGCCAACATCTCTTTTTCATACGTAGAGCGAGCTAAATTCTTAGGAGAAAATGCTTTGCTTATAAAAGCTAGAGGCCTTTCATCCTGCATGAGTACGGCTCCCATTCCTATTCCTGAAGCGTCACTTTCAATGACGAACGGTTTAGAAAAGTTGGGCATGGCTAGAACAGGGGTGGTACACATTGCAGTTTTCAAGGTGATAAAGGCCTCATCCACTTTAGACGACCATTTGAAAGCATTTTTCTTAAGTAATGTTGTTAGAGGAGCAGCGATTTTACCATAATTTTGGACAAATTTTCTATAATATCCCGTTAGTCCAAGAAACCCACGTAGAGCTTTTAAGGTTTTTGGAATAGGCCAATTTTTCACCTCCTCGATTTTGGAAGGATCTACCATAACTCCTTCCTTTGAGACAATATGCCCTAAGTATTCAATTTCTTGTTTTCCAAAGGAACACTTTGATATTTTTGCATAAAGTTGATTTTCCTTCAAGATTTGGAACGCTTGTCTAATATGGTCCAAATGTTCTTCCCATGTTTTGCTATAAATCAAAATGTCATCAAAGAAAACTAATATAAATTTATGAAGAAAAGGGTGAAATACCTTATTCATTAGACTTTGAAAGGTAGAAGGAGCGTTGGTCAGGCCAAATGGCATCACCAAGAATTCGTAGTGCCCTTCGTGAGTGCGAAAGGCCGTCTTAGGAATGTCCTTTTCATTGACTCGTATTTGGTGGTAGCCTGACCGTAAGTCTAACTTGGAAAAATAAGCTGCCCCATGGAGTTCATCTAATAGCTCGTCTATGACCGGAATAGGAAATTTATCTTTGATGGTCATTTTATTAAGCGCTCAAAAATCGACACATAAACGCCACGAGCCATCCTTTTTTCTAACTAAAATAATTGGAGAGGAGTAAGGGCTTTTGCTAGGTCTAATGACTCCTGCCTTAAGAAGCTCTTGTACTAATTTCTCTATTTCGGTCTTTTGGAGGTATGGATAACGATAAGGTCTAATATTAGGAGGTTGATGCCCTAGAAATAGTGGAATAGTGTGATCGTGACTTCGTTGTGGAGGTAGTCCTTTTGGTTCATTGAATACCGCCTTATGGTGGTCTAAAATATTTTGTAACTCTGGTGTCTCATCTTCTTTGTGACTAGGTTGAATTGAAAATAATTGGGTGACCATTCCTTTGTTTCCTTTTCGGATAATTTTCTCCATTCGATGCGAGCTGACGATTTGGGAAGGTCCTGATTTCAGGCCTTGGATAATATAGGTTTGGTTCTTTGCTATGAATTTCATCCATAGTTCATCAAATTCCCATTGGACTACGCCCAAGGTTCGTAACCATTGTACGCCTAGTACAATGTCGCACCCACCTAGGGGTAGGACGTACATGTCGCCTTTCATGTTATAAACCCCCATAGTTAGTTTTATATTTCTGCATTTTCCTTTGCATGCAATTTTTTCATCGTTTCCAATCATCACTTCAAAGTTATTGCAAGGGTATATAAAACAATTTGCTTGTTTAGCCACCTTTGGATCGATAAAATTGTGCGTGCTACCAGAATCTAGGAGCACGGTAAGGCTTTGTTTCTTAAAATACCCTTTTACTCGCATTGTTTGAGGGGCAGAAAATTCGGCAAGGGCGTTGAAGGAAACCTTTGGTGCATTTTCTTCGTCACTTTCAAGTGTGTTGGATAATACCTCTACTTCGAGTTCAGGTTCCTCTTCAGTAGAATTCCCTTCCTCTGTGGCATCTAGAATATATAATTTTCGTGAGGCACATTTATGATTTCTGTCAAATTTCTCATCGCAATGGTAGCAAAGACCCTTAGCTTGTCTTTCCTTCATTTCCTCGAAACTCAGACGCTTAATTGGTAGAGCGGGGTTAATTTTGGGGGCTGTGTAGGAGTTTTGGGTTCATCCATTTTGCATTGGTTTGGGGTTGGTATAAGTGTTTGATGGTTTCCCCCAAGTTGGTTTTGTGAACCGATTCCGTGCCTTGATTTTGTCCTCCGCTAATTTCGCCAAGCCGATGGTCTCTAACATGTTTGTAGGGTTATACATTTGCACCTCTATTCGAATTTCTTCTTTTAATCCACTGACAAAACATTCTTGAAAGAAGGCAGCGTCTAATCCGGATGTTCGATTAGCTAGCCTTTCAAATTCTGCTTGGTATTCGCTTACCGAAGTGGTTTGGCATAATTTAGTGAGGGCCCCTATAAAGCTTTGAAACTTGCTAGGGCCGAATCGCACTAATAGATTCTGTGTAAAGGTTGACCACGTCGGAGTGCCGTTAGTTTTCTCGAACCATTGGTACCATTGGATGGCATCATTTTCCAAGTGGAAGGAGGCGATATGCACTTTTTGCATTTTCGGAATTTGATTTAGTGAGAAATATTGATCTGCTCGGTAGATCCAGTTTGTAGGGTCTCCTCCTTCAAATTTTGGGAAGTCTAATTTGGTCGTCCGTGGTAGAATGGAAGTTTGTGGACCTCCTAATATTGCTCGGTTTGATGACCCGTGGTTGGGTGAATTTGCATGTGTTGTTGCCTGATTTTGACTGATGGCATCAAGTTTAACATCCATTGCAAATATTTTCTCGAAGAGTTCTCTTGTGTTACGGGTATTCTCCTCTCTTTCCTGTTGAACTTCTTCAGCGAGCCTTTCGTGTTTCTCATGAATGGAATCCAGTGATCATCGTCCTTCAGCCATTGCGGTTGGTGTAGGTAACGATCAATATGACTTGGTACAGGTGAGCAAAAAAATAAAAAATAAAAAATTAATTTTAATTTTTTTTCCTTTGCGTTTCGGACGTCGAAAACCTTGATGTTGCGTTGAAGATTTTAGCTTTTTCAAAACAGCCACCGGTCACCACGTGAAAGGTCGAGCAATTTGGGTGTAAGACAACTTAATTCGTACCTTAGGAGAAGGTTTAATTTTCTACGAGGATTTTGACACGGATCCGTGAAGCGTGAATGTTGTTTGCGTCCTCGCGAATGTGGACTGGCTGAAATGTGCGGTGGGAAAAAATTTTAATGGTGAATTTGCTCCTTGATCTAGCTCTGATCCAGATGGTATGAAACTAAATGGTGCGGGAAGCAGGATCATTTTTTATATTGAATCACTTTTTGATTGTAAGGTAGAAAACCCACAATAGACTTAATTTATATATTTGTTCGATGATGCCTTATTATCATATTTGGATTGCATTTAAATACCTAGTCTAATAGTTGTAAGAGTGAAGGGTTGTGACCCTAAAATATAATTAATAAATAATATAAGTATTAAGGTATGTTAGGAGGGTCCTAACATAATGACATGCAATGATTAGGTGATAGATGTATGATTAGATTCGGTGATCTAGATGTATGTATGTGATACTATGTATGTGTTCATGGATGCAATGTTTAATGTTAAATGCATATGTTTAGATTTATTTAATTGATTATGCATTTAAGTCCTATTATATGATATGGTAGATGTAGTGTATGTAATGCATTAATTTTATGTGGATGTTCTAATGCAAATGTAACTATATGCTTTAATCATTTAAAAATATAATGAATGAATCTAATTTGTGTTTAACAAACTAATGGCAGACACCAAAAAATGTATGAAAATCATGGATGAAAATGTTAACTCTTATCATAAGACGTAACCATTTATACATCCATATATGATATGAAAATATGTGACATGTCAGGGCTTTCCCTCTAAGCTTCTACAAACAAAAAGGTATGCATAAAATAGTCATTGGTCCTCTAAATATAATTGTTGATATCCATTCAGTATCTATCCTATTTTATGAAGACCCCTTAATAAACAAAATTTTATAAGGAAAAATGTGATTTTTTATGAAATGATTTGTTTCTATGAGGTTATTTTTGAGGTTTTCCATGAGACTCTAACACCTTAGTTAATTAATCAAAAGTTGTATACTGACTATACAAGACTATTGAAAGACACAAGTATATTAAGATGATCCAAAAATTCACTATCTTTGTGTGTGCTAAGTGAGTATATTAGATGAGGTATAAGACTACCTCATTGCCAAGCAGGTTTCATTCAACCCATTTCTATAATGAGGATCACCCTATGGTCATCATGATTCTGAGTTTGAACATAGTTAGACTAGACTACTAGACAATACAAGCCACCTAAAGCTAGCTCATCCATAAGCTAACATTGGTCTATACAAGAGAATATCACTAATGTGACAAACATATCACCACGCGTAAGGCTACTCCATTGTCAAGCGGGTTTCATTCAACCCATTGCAGTAATGGAGATTACCTAATATATTTAAAAAATCGAGGAGTCCAAGGATTCAAGCTCATTACCCCATTATTTTATTTTAATTGCTTAGGATACTTGCTCATGCTTAGTGGCAAAAATAACTATTTATTTTTTATTTTTATTTTTTTGAGCAATGGATTTGCTTAGTGATGAAAATCATTGTTTATTTTGCATTATTTTGGGAATTTGCTTGTTTTTGTGAAAAAGCAAGGGAATTGTTTGGGTAGAGGGGAGCTTGTTATTTTGTCAATGCTCAGCACCCTAGACCATGCACATAATAGTATGAGAAAGGAAAACCTTTCGCTTAAGGTGACAAGAACCACTTTGTAGTGTTATCCTTCCTTGTTCAAACTATTCTTGTTAATATTTTTTTTGTGTTGGGATTTTACAATCACTATGATATATTATTTGTGTTGGGATTTTACAATTACTATGATCATTAATAATAGGATTTTATAAGTATTTTACAATCACTATGATTGTTAAATATTATTTGTGTTGGGATTTTGATATATGCAAGGTACTATCAAAACCAGACCTTACCTCCAATAGCCAAGATAGCTTTCTACAAAATCTGAAAAGATAACTAGGGATGGTTGAATGACCAAAAGTGTTGAAAAACACAGTTACTCATAATGGAAATGTGAATGATAAGGATATGTGAATTCATGATTGACATACAAACATGGTATCATTCGTAATAATGTAAACACAACCTATCCTAATGCAAATGTAGTGGATGAAAATACCTAATGCAATGCAACTAATAAGTGCATGTAATGAAAATTCATAATAACATGATGTAAATATTTTTTTATTTTAATATTTCATGTTGTTTTTGTGTTTTTATGTAATTTGATTTGTTTGGAATTTTCTGATGATTTTTTTGGTTTTTTATTTTTTTTTGTACTTTTGTTTGTTTTATGATTTTTTTTTAGGGAGGAGGTGCGATACCTTATGCACCCCAACATGTGTGATTATCGGTGAATGCGAGGAGGATGAAATATCTTCAGAATACTCAATTTAATTCATCACTTATGATGTGGATGGTAGGGAAGGTGTGACACCTTAAAGACCCCCAATGTGTATTTTGACTGATGCAATGTGCTTGGATTAGCTAGGTTAATAGCCTTGGCCTCACATAATTTGTTAAAAAGAGACACCAAAGACTCAGGAAGTAGCATTTAATTATGATGTTGCTGACATAGTTCTTTTTGTGCCTGATTTCACTATGATGGATCATGATTTTTCATTGGGAGGGGTTGCACTTGATAGTTGGGTTGTTTAGGTGCTTTCTTGAGCTTCGACATGGTCAGAATGACATGGTTTACTATAGGTAGATTTTGTTGTGGATAATTATCCTTAGGGTATTTGTTCTATTCTCTTTTACGAAGTTGAATATCACCCTTCTGGACCTTGATGTCCTTAATGACCTTGGCCTACACCAAAGCCTCCTCGAATGTTTTATACTACTGTAATTGTAATAGAAGGAAGATTTGTTTTGAATAACTTCTCATAAACATATGAGTGAGCTCCATTATGGGTAGGGTGAAAGGTAATTTTGACATCACATTTCTCCATCTATTACAATATTCCATGACTATCTCATCATCAAATTGATGAAGGTTAGACAAGTCAATCAAGTTTGTCATTTTCTTAGTGCTAAAGGCAAAATGTTTTAAAAATGCATTGGCTAATTGCTCAAAGGTGTACATGCTATGACATGGTAGATGATTATACCATTCCAAATCATCCCTAACTAATTTTATAGGGAAGGTTATCAACATCAAGGGGTCACTGCATTGAAGACAAAAGCACATATTGATGAAGCTTGTCAGGTGCTCTTGCACATCTTCATCACCTTTGAACTTTTTAAGTTTAGGTATCACACAATGCGATAGGTATGGTGGTAATGGCACTAATGTATGTAGCAGTTGATTGCTAAGATTCTTTAGTGTGGTTTTTTGATAAAACAAACTTTGAGCTTATTTTTCTAATGAATTTAGCCAATCAGTTAGCACTTTGTATGCTCTTGGAAAAATGATATGATCTACCTATTATCACCATTGATTAGGTAAAGGGGGCTGAATTGGATGTTAAGTATGATCATTAGGTACCTCATCATAAATGGATTTAGGGTAGGTATCTACTTTCTCCTAATGTTCCCATTGGGGCTCTTCATATAAATCCTCTTCTTGTTGATCTTGGTACTATTGAGGAGTATGAGGTTCTTGATGATAACCAGGTAGTGACCTTTGATGTTGAATGTAATTTGGCATGGCCGAGGAGGAATATTTTGAGATTTTATTGGGTCCCTTATGTGTTGTTGCATCCTCTGGGTGTTAGGTGTAGGCACTGCTTCATGCAATGCATTTTGGAATTGCTCTTGATGTATCCTTTATTGTTCTTATTGTATATTTCATTGATATAATATTTTTAGGTGTGCCCATTGTGGGTCCACCACCCATTGTTGATTTAATTGTTATTGTTCCAAGTGGAGTTGATATGTATGTTGTTGTTTGTTAAAATGTGGCCTAAGTTCCTGATGTGTTTGATCTTATTGATCAGTTCTATGGGGTTTATGTGCTCTTGCATTTGAAATATGGATAGGTTTGTCTTGTCTTCCTCCCCTAGTAAGATATATTACTAAATGTTGCATTAACTTGATATTTTGGTTTATAAATGAGCTCTATATATTTTGGCAATGCAGAGATGCAACATGGTTGCACCAAGTACTCTTCACAAGGAGTAGGAGGATGGCTTGGGTCCTCTTCCTCATATATGAGGAATGAAAAATATTTAGGCTTAGATGCAAGCTATGTATATTCAATTTGCATAGAAGCACAATGTGTGCATGTAGAGTACTCTCTATGAGGATTAAGGGGGTGACTTGTTCAATCAAACAGGATGGTTTGCGCATCTAGGATAGGCCATGGTGTATACCAATTTTCATGTTTTGATTGATGTATAGAGCAAGTTAGGAAATGAAACTATGGCATTGAATTACTAGGCCCCTCAGTAGGTGGATTATTTTTTATATAGAATTATTTTTTATATAGAATTCTATCAGGGTGTCCAAGTCAAGAAGGTTTCCTAGAGGACCTATGGGTGCTTCCTTAATGGGGATATATTGAAGGTTTACCCCCATGTGGATTATATTTTTGTAATAATAAAATCCAAGATGGCATTCAAGGATGGACATGTCCCCTAGAATGATTTGGATATGTTCATTGGTTGCAGAGCCTGATTCTCTCTCTAATTTGGAGGTCTTGTTCGTTGTGGGGGGTCCCCGACCATATTTTTTAAATAAAATATTGAATTTCAAAAAAATTTGTGGGTGTTATATATCAAAATGATCATTGTGATGATCTGATCACAATGAAATAGGACCCAAATAAATGTTTTCAGGATAAAATTTTGTATTTAAGGAATATTTGGCTAACCAGGGCTACTGGAAAAATGATAAATTTGAGGAATTTTAAGAAAGTAAAGAGTTAGGCCTCAAAAATTCTATGATATGTGAAGAAGGGGTTAATTAAGACAACAATTGTTTTTTGGCAATTTTTTGGATTGTCTAGGGCTTTTTACGACATTTTTAGTGTTGTTTTCCTCTATTTTTGGCTTAAAAATTACTCAAAATAGAGTAATAATAAAACCAACATAACTTCTTTGTTATAGCTCTGATTTGCACATTTTTTTTATTTTTTGGGTGAAAAATAAAAAAATAGTAATTTATGTAAACAATAATTTTTTTTTTTTTGGGTTTGGTCCCTGATCGGATGGTAGGATTTTATGTTGATTACATAAATAGTAAAGAAACAAATAAAGTAGACAAAATGATTATCTTGTTTAAAGATTGCTTTATTTTTCCTAAGTTGGATTGTGTGTTATGATTTGTTGATTTATTTACCTTTCTCTTGTTTGAGTTTTTGGTATTGTTGATGTAATACTCAAGTTAAAGGGTTTTCACTTATATGCCCTCACACACAAGTCTCGTGATAAAGTACATACTATGAAACACACCAAAATATGAAGATGAAGACCATATCTAGTGAGGGAGAATAGGTCCTCCCAGTCCTCATCTAGTTCACCATGGTTAGCTATACACCTTTCAAATATGAGTGCATGCAATTTTCCATGGCTACGATGGTTCTTAGAGCTGGCCTTGGCCAAAATGGGGTACACAAATCCATAATGCAAGCCAAATAGGTGGTGATAAAAGCAATCATTGGTATTTATAATGGTTGGATGTCACTTCCAACTTACTGATGTTTAGTTTTCTACGTGATGTCTGGGTGGATTTATTTTATTTCATGTGAAAGCAAATGCAAAATAGAGCATACAATGAATTTCCACTAATGCATGAAAGTACATTTCAAATTTCTAAATATGCAAGAAAAACATTTTAATTTTAGAAATTTTACATTGCAAACTCTAAATGAAATTAGCCTTTAAGCAAGAAACATGCAAGTAAATACTAACAATCAATTAATCAGGGGCCATCTCTATTTAAAACAATCTACAACAGAGACCGTCAAACACAAACTTAGTAAAAAATGGGGACCGTTGTAACCTAGAATAGCTAGCAGCAGAGGCTATTGTACCCTAGGATGGCTATAGGTAGAGATTTTGAAACTTAGACTTTTATTCCAAATTTCCGTAGATTTTCTAATTAAAATTTCTATTCTATTATTTTATGCAAATATACAGTAAAATGAGGTATAGAAACACTTATAGTTGTAGCCATCATTTTATGAATATGTCATAAATTTAATTTTCTAAATTCTATTCTCAGGTCATCAGGGCATAAAAAGGTGGCTCTTCTGATTTTCTAAGGGTAAAATAGCTCTGATTGTGGGTCGTTTTAGCTCAAAACAATGGTACTTGAAAGTTTAATAAATAAGAAAAACACAAGTTAGCGATAAATAATGAAATTGCAAATAATCATATCCCAAAAGGTATCAACTCTAATTTTATTTCTCTAATTCCTAAGAAGTAAACCCCTAAATCTATGGCTGACTTCAAGCCAATCAGTCTGTGCAATGTTTCTTACAAAATCCTAACTAAATCCATTGCAAATAGAATGAGAGATATTCTTCCCCACATCATAGATCCATGCCAGGGAAGCTCTGTCTAGGGCAGGTCAATCTTGTATGGAGTTATCACAGTTCATGAAGCTCTCCACTCTGCTCATAAGACTAACAGGTCTATTTTTTCCCTCAATATTGATATCAACAAAGCATTTGACAGGCTAGATTGGGAATTTTTGATTGTTGTCCTCCTTAAGTTTGGTTTTCACCACCAATGGGTTAATTTGATAAAATAATGTATTTCTAAAGCATGGTTCTTGATTCTAGTTAATGGAACAACTGCTGGTTACTTTCAAATTCATAGAGGAATTTGGCAGGGGGACCCTATCAGCCCCATGTTATTCATCATTGTGGTAGAAGCTTTAGGCAGAACCATAAAAAATGCTTGCATTTCAAGGCTAATATCAGGAATCAAGGCAACATCTCTCACTAGGGCTATTTATCACCAAAAATTTATCGATGATACCCTTATATTGACTAAGGCATCAATGGTTGAGGTCAAAATAATTAAATACATCCTACAACTCTATGAGGATGCTGCTGGTCAGAAAGTTAATTTCAGTAAAAGCAAGTTATATTTCTTGAACAGCCCCATTCAGAGGCAAGGAAGGATTGCAAAAATTTTAGGGTGTGATATAGCAAACCTCCCCACTTCGTATCTTGGTCTCCCTCTTTTCATTGGTTCTCCGAGAGTGTCAATGTGGAACAGGGTTATTGAAAGAATTCAAAAAAAAGTTTTTGGATGGAAAGGTCATCTTCTATCTCAAGAAGGAAAGCTGACCCTCACTAAGGCCTCTCTTTAGAGCATTCCAGTCTATTTCCTCTCTGTTTTCAAAGCCCTTGTGAAGGTTTTATAGAAAATTGAGAAACTCCAAAAAGAATTTTTATGAACTGGATCAGAGGAGAAAAAAAGGATACACCTTGTAGGATGGACCAAAGTGTGCAGACCCAGGGAAAATGGGGGCTTAGGTCTGAGGAGAATTGCTCATATAAATTTAGCTTTACTAGCTAAGCAGGCATGGCATCTCATTTTTGGTGAAGAAAATGAATGGACAGCTATCATAAAACAAAAGTATCTTCAAAATATGGAATTTCTAAGTGACTTACTTCCAATCAAAGGTTTTGCTTTTTGGAAAGAAATTCTTAATTGTAAGGAAATCATCAAAAATGGTTTAAGATGGGTTTTAGGCAATGGTGAGAGGATAAATTTTTGGAATGATAGGTGGGCTAAGGATGAACCACTAACGCAATATCCTAACTTAGCCCAAATCAGAGATATCATAAAAGAACTCATTGGCAAAAAAGTCTTTGATTATATGGTTGAGGACATAGGTAGAATGAAGTGGAAACAAATAAGAATTCAGGGATTTCAAGCAGAATAAAATGATCTTTGTAACATTCTTGGGCAACAGTTTATCCCAATGAGACCCAAGGAATATCAAGTGACTTTGGATCCTACAGAAAATGGGTAGTTCACTGTTAAATCACCTTACAAGATTCTGCTTGATGACGAGGATTTTGTCCTCCAAAAGGACTTAGTTTGGATAAAAAAATTAATTTCAAAAATTGCAGTCTTTTCATGGTTGGTTATCCAAGGAAGAATTCTAACCATTGATAATATGATGCATAAATGTATTTGTATCACTAATCATTGTTATCTGTGTAGGGCTAATTGGGAGACCATTTATCACATTTTCCTTGAGTGCCCTTTTTCCTTGACTATCCTAAGTGGGGTTTTTCAGGCCTTCAATATTTCATGGGTTAAACCAGCCACCATACTTGATTTTTTTGTCTAGTGGCCTTGCCCCTTTTCAATCCAAAGACTTAGATACATGTGGAAAATTTGTCTCAATAACTATCTTTGGCATGTGTGGTTAGAAAGGAACCATAGAGTCTTTAATGAGTCTATCCATGATCATCAAACTATCATTTCTAGGATCCTATCCTTTACCAATGAGAATGTGAACCTTATCCCTTTTGATAGTTGTAAACCTCATCTGTAGGAGACCACGATTGCTTAATATTTAAGCTTAACCTTGTTAGATGAGTTTGTACCTAGGGTAGTCAACCCCAAAGCCAATGTTAAGTGGTCTCCACCTCCTACGAGTTGGTTTAAGCTTAATTTTGGTGGAGCAGCTAAGGAAAATCCTGGTAGAGAAAGTGTTTGTAGCATTGTGTAATATCATAATGGTAATATGATGCTTGCATTTTCCAAATATTTGGGAACAAGGACGAACAATGAAGTTGAAGCTAGAGCTACGTGGAGAGGCCTTCAAATGACTCAAGACTTAGAAGACAATTTGATCATAGAAGGAGGCTCTATGCATGTTATAAATCTCCTCAATAATTGTAAAAAACCTCCTTGGAGGATTAAAAAAATTATTGAATAGGCTAGGATCCTTTTCCAAGGAATACAGGATAGAAAATCCCAACATGTCTTTCGGGAAGCTAACAAAATTGTTGATAAGCTGGCCAATTTGGGTGTCGATGGTGACAGACTTTTAAAATGGGAACACGGTGTCCTGAGTGAAGTAGAGGAGCTTATTCAACAATAATACCAAGAATGATAGTCGAATTTACCAATAGGGAAGGTATAAGTTCAAAGGCTAGGAGTATTCCCTTCTCTTTTTTGAATTGGACTCACAATAAAATTATCTAAGCTGTCAGTCTTCGTGGATGCTGCTTGGAAATACCACAAAGACTAATGGGGATAGTCACATGTAAGATAACATAGCTCCTAGTCATATTAGTAATTTAAGGTTGGTTTATAATCATAGGGAAGGAAATAAATGGCAATATAATACTTCAAACCAAAGCCACATGGACCACCAGATAGCCACCGCCATAAATCTAGCCAGCAGGTTCACTTCTCCAAGGTTGATTGGCCAAGATAGTATGTGGTACCAAAGCATGTCATATACAAAAGAAAGCAATTACCAAAGAATTATTAAGAGTAACTATCAATACAGAGCTTGTGGGAGTTTTTTCAGTACTTTGCTATGTGTGTCTACGACTTTTTGTTTCTCCATTGTCTCAAGGAAGGGATCCGTGTATGTTTATTTTTTGTAATTATGATGCATGTGTGTTTTCTCGGGGTATACCCAAAATGTTGTATGGGAAGTTTCTTTTTGATAACATGCTATGTGCCTTACCGGATGTAATGGCTTTGGCGGCATGTAGATTTTACATATATAGGATCCTTAGTAAGGATATGTTCATCAACAGCCCTGGGCTGATTTTTGTAAAATGTTTTGGGTCAACCTGTAAAACCCGGTATTAATGCTATAGTATCTTATCTACCAAAAAATAATAATAATGAAATTGTGGAAAGATTCCCGTACATGATCACCACTATAAAACATCAAAAACCATGCATCTAACTATGTAATATGTAATTAAAATAATGAGAAATATTAAGTAACCATAATGATAAAAAGATAAAGAAAATATGATGCTCTTCTCATTAATAATTTGGAATTGTCTTTACAAAAGGTTACAAAATATCCCTCTTAGGGATTCACCAATTGATACAATATTACAATATGAAACCCCAAAGAGGAAGATGCACTCCATAGAGTTCTTGCTCTTTCCAAAACTAATTATGGAGGGTTTTCCTAGCAACCTCCACTTGATGATGCCAAGATTGAGGAATATTGAGATGATGTACTCTTGATAAGGCTTGTAACCTACACACAAAAGTGCCTACAAAGCATCAATAGAAAATATGAAGCCTCTCAATATGAGACCCATTTCATGATAATGCAAATGAAGAAAATTTCATAAAGCAATAAACAAATGCATGAAATACTGAAAGAAATGGTGCTAAATTATGTTAGAAAACCAAATTGAATGTTGCTAAAATTGATTTAACTAAGAAAAGACAAAAAATGAAATGTCACCATGAAGCTATCATGACTCAAAATGACAGGCTCTACTGGCGGTCATAAGGTTTGATAGCTCCACCTGCGGGTCACTATGGAATACAACGATCATCGAATAGCAAGCTTTTCCTTCATGCTCGGTGTGGGGCGACATTCAATTCAGCTATACAATTTATGTTCAAAGTTCATTGTGTTTCAAAACATAGTTGATTTATGGGAATTGGCTCAAATTTATAGGAATTGATTTTTAACAAAGGTGGGGTTTTCTCTTCAAGCTCCAATGCACTCCATGGATATAATCACAAACTTCATGACTGAATTTTGATAGTACCTTGATGCTTATGAGAGAATAATATTTCTAATCACAAAATGGTAACACTTAAATATGGAGAATTGGGGTCTTTTTCATATAGGCATGGGCTTTTTTTAGATATTTCTCTCAATTACATTCTTGTCTTGTTGGAGTAGCCAAGACCAAGATTCAGTTAGGATCAAGGAGACTAGGTGTCACTTCTAGAAGGTTTTCAAGCATAACCATTCAATATTAGTTGCCTTGTAATAGATTTTACTTGGATTGGGAAGCCAAATTTTGTCACAAGTGAGGTCATCATGGCTTAGAATGGTGGATCTATGGGTCATCATATGTCACAACGGTCATGAGGATGCCATTATGGACCATCACAGTGGTGCCAGGGCCATTTTGGATCATCACGATGGTACCAAAGCCATTGTGGATCATCACGATGGTGCTAGATCCATTATGGATCATCATAGGTCAGGATATAAAGGGTTATATTGCCTTTCTTGAGTGGTTAGAACCACTGTTAGGTCTTGGAAAGGACCAAAATTAGTCATATGTCCTAAAAAGGTGTCCATATGAGTAGCCTCATCAACATGACGTGTTTTAGGTATCTATAATAAAGATAAGAGTGAGATTATAAATAATTTGGATAGTATCTATCTATCTCCTTTGAAATCCATCTAAGTAATTTGTTGATTAATGTAACTCACTATATCTCTTACCAATATTTGATTGCCTACCATAATAAAGGAAATATAAACCTAAGTATAATCCACCTGATCTATTCATTTAAATGCAAGGCTCATACCTTTGTACTCTCTTTAAAGCTATTCTAAATTTATAAAATTATTGGGTTAATTCTTCTATATTATCACTATTAGATCAACTCAATTTTTAGAATTTGCTTAGGGTGCAGGTCTAAGAGATTTTTCAAAAAAAAATTAAACTCATACAAGGTGTTCCACATGGTTTGGTTGGCAACTTGTTCATTAGCCAATATTTATATTAAGGAATTAATAACATATTTGGGACTAAGATATTTAGCTCAAACCTATAGAAGCATTTGATATGGAATCCAAAATAAGCTAAGAATTTGCATTAACACGGTGTGCTTAAATAGGCATAATTTACAACCACATATCTTCCAAATTGTAATAATATTCTATATTTGGAAGATATGATTAGCAAACTGATTATTTAATGGATTTACTACTATCAACCCACTAAAATTCTTCAATCTCCTATCTAGAATATTTTCTAATTCCACAAAAACTCACATTTTACAAAAAGATAATTTCTTTTAAGCAAAAATAAAACTAAGTTTCTAAAATACTAAGTTTGTAATAAGCCTAAGTCTAATGATCCTAATAAATTAGAAACATAATCATGTAATACTATACCTATAAAATAGTTTTCTCATCATACATCCCCACAATAGAAGCATTGGACTCCAATTCTTTTACAATAAAATAAAAGTGGGTTTATCTAGAAGAACTCAAGCTAGATCAAGTGGATGTTGCAAATCAGGTATCATATGGAAAATAGTATTAATGATATTGAGGCACCCTCAAGACAACTTTTCCACTAGACTAAGAACAAAGTTGAAAAGTATCAATGACCTAATACTGAGTCTATGGAGTCTGCTACAAAATAGAAACCTATTAGATTGAAGGAGACTACAAAGAATATGGTTGTTAAATACTAGAAGGGGGTATAGCAGAAGAAGTAGGAAGATAAGAAACTAGAGTAGTAGGAGGTGGTTTTAATGGAGGTATCACCTTATTGCAAGGATAAGGTAATAGAATTGGTGCTAGTGTGTCCTATGGCCTACTAAATATTAATTTAATCTTTTGTGGCTAACTAGAGTGGAGCAAAAGTGTGGTATTTTTAAGGCTCCAAATGATAAATCTATTATTTGTATTATGAAAGGTGTATGTGTTGTTAAAGGTATAATATTGATACCTATTGTCATATTGATAGGGATTGCCAAGTATTAGTCCACAACAATCCATTAGATTCACATCATAGGTGAATCGACCTACAAAATATAGGCCAAATACAAAGGGCACACCATAATTTTTTGTGATGTATGAGGTGGAACAATTGTACTTACATCCTAGTGAATATGTATAGGAATGTGGTTCCACAAGAAGATGCAACCTATCAATGAAAAATCTCACAATTAAGCTCTTTTGTGTGTCATTGAAAATAATACAATCCATAGAGAAATTATGAGTTAGGTGGGCTTTCATGACAAATAAATTATCACAACAAACTTCATATAAATTATGAGTCATAAAAGTAACATTATTGAGATTAACCTTGAGCTCATTATAGTATTTATCCTCTCCTACAATCTCAATGGGACCATCTAGTGGATCCTCATTTTGAGATTGTACAATAAGATGCTTTCTCTTTATAAAATAGTCAGATTTTGCATGTCATTTTACAATGATTACAAACATTTTTGCTATTAAATGAAGGATAAGAGAAATAAGAAGTATAAGGAGAAGATAATATAGAGAATATTTTTTCACCTTTGTTGGTTGCTACTAATTTAGAGTTTTGGAAGATTCCTTTGACTAAGCAATAAACTTCTCTTCTTCCAACTAATGCTTGATTTAATGCTACATCCATAGTGTTTAGGGTGGTATATTTCAACTCTCAAAATATTGGTTCTTATAAACCACTCTTAAATTTGATAATAAGTCAATTAACTAAATCCTCCATTCTAGTTAAGATTCTCAAATTGTTAAACTAAAAAATATACTCTTGGACACTCATGGTGTATCCTTGATTTAAGAAAAACCATTTATAGAAAAGGTATTAACCGTAATTTGTAGGATAAAAGGTATCCTTCAATGCTACTACTAGATCATCCCAAATTTTTATGGGATTTTAATTACATTGGTGGTCGGTTATCAAAACCTAGGCTACACCAAAAATTTTAAATTTGACAAATGAAACAGGTTCATCTTCAAGGATTTGACTATAAGTAAACCAAGTATCCATGTTGAGGATCTAATTATTTAAGACCTCAAAATAATGAGAACCATAATAAATATGTTAGGATTCTACTCCTAACCACCATACTAATCATATTATTAGTTAATTATTTAATCACTCTCTCTTTCACAAAGGTTGTGACCTTTGATCACACCTTCACACTCATAGAAATAGGCATTTCATTTGGTATAGTTGAGGCATCGAAGAATATAATTATTAATTAATTGTTGGGTTCCCCATACAATACAATAGTGATTCCTTTATAACAGTGATTCATTCCTTTATTTTTGCATTATACCTTATTCCTCCGCTTGGTGTCTTTACATCTAGATCAGAGCTTCATATTTCACCTTTCATTGTCATAAAAAAAAAAATTATACCAAAAATCAAAGGTGTATTATCAATTTAAATGAAGATCATATAGAAAACACGACAAAAGTTTATAAATTGAAGGTTATAATATAAATTTTTAAATCGATCAAATTTTTCACCGATTGACTTGACAACAATCACGACGCCGAGAAAGAGGGAAGTCGATCGCATTTTTTCATCGACATGAAAGCGCAGGGTGTAAAAAAAAAATTATCTCACAGCAAATTGTTTATCCCACATAGCAGGTACGAGAGCTTTCGCCTACTTTATAAGGTGGGCAGCACGCTTATTAAAGCGTGACTTCGGTCATGCCCTCCCTTTGACCAACCCTCATGCGTACCCACTACCGCTTGTCGATAATTGGATTGTGTTGACCGGTTGACCGCCCTCATTGCTATGCACTCTGCGCTCCATTCTACCTCCATCGTCGCCCTTTCCTGCCTGCTCTCTCGCCCTTTGTCACCCTTGTCAGTCCAACGTGCCGCCTGATGTCACCTCAGTCAACCAGTCCCACCTGCTAGCCTCCTATCTATTGTTCCTCTCTCATCCTTTTTGTCTAGCCACCTCTTGCTCATTCAGCCACTACCAACTTTTTCCCCTCTCATCCCTTGTGTTCAGCCTCTTCTATCGTGTCGATCACCTATGCATTGTGCCTCGTGCCTGTGCCTTGACTGCCATTTTTGTCTGCCTGCACCTCCACCTAACCTTGTGCCTTGTGTTGTTTGTCTCCACTCGACCCTACCACGGAGCATCGCCACAAAAAATTTAACACCAAATTTTGCATAGTTGTGAACAACTTTTAATCTTGAAATTTTGCTAAAATATTGCATAATTTTTGCTAAACATTGCCAAAAGTTGCCCCTAATATAAATTTTTCTAACACTTGTTACTATTACAAATTCTTGCTAAAATTTGTCAAGGCATTAAAAATTCTCGCTAATTCTACCACTTACGAAGTTTATAAAATCTCCAAAACCTAACCGCAATGGTCAAAGGATGACTTTTATGCAATTTTTAACAATAATTTTCAAGAAATTTTTGTGACGACTTGCAACACATTTTGCGGCACCTTTTCGCCAAACTACTATGCAAATGGCCAATGGAAGAATATATCATGACCCCAACCTACTTTTTCTACTTAATCTTTCCCACCTACGTCAAATCACATCAATGAGTGTATATAAAATTCAGTTCCAGGATATCGCCAATCGCATCACAAGGTTGGACGAATTAGTCCTCATAAGTGGGTTCATCAATGGATTGAAAGAAGAAATTAGAGTGAATATCATGATGTACACTCCTCGCACCCTATAGGAAGCCATTGGATTAGCCTTGTTAGTTGATGATACATTCAATGTTCAACGTCAACATGGGGAGCAACCTATTGATAAATCAACATTCATGCACACTATTCCAAAACACAAACCCTTGCCAGTTAAGTACTTTAGCCTACAAGAAATGGAGGAGCGATGAGCGAATGACCTCTACTATACTTGTGATGAGCAATTTGGGCCCCTTCATTGTTGTGCTACACAAACATTGTATTTATTGAATATAGTTGATCCCTGTCACTCCATAGAGGAAGAAGGTGAGGAAGATGTGCACGACATGACCAAAGCACCTGATCATAACAATGAAGGAAATGAGGTCGATGTGCAAGAAGTGCTCGATGCACCATGAAAAGATGAGGTAGACATCCATGCAGTAAATAATGAAGGCAAGACATACACTCTCAAAGAACTACACACAAGTTCATCGCCAATAGTGAGTTCTCATCGTATAGGCAGCCTGATTTAGAAAGGAGGAAAAAAAGTGAGTGCACCTTTATTTTCCCTTCATTCTACACAGGAACAATCGGCTAAAGTGAAAGCCTACCGTCATCACAATTCTCCTAAGGAAGATTCTACTATTCTTTCTAGCAACCCCCCACTAATGCTTTGACCTTCAATATATCCTTGCCTTCAAAAAAGTGACATTAAAATAGTACAAGAACTTGCACAAATTCAACTAGGAAAACAAGCAACGAAGCTCCATAATTTGAGCTTTGAGGACAAAGCTCTTTTTAAGGAAGGTGGCATGTTAGGATTCTACTCCTAACCACCATACAAATCACATTATTAGTTAATTATTTAATCACTCTCTCTTTCACAAAGGTTGTGACCTTTGATCACACCTTCACACTCATAGAAATAGGCATTTCATTTGGTATAGTTGAGGCATCGAAGAATATAATTATTAATTAATTGTTGGGTTCCCCATACAATACAACAATGATTCCTTTATAACAGCGATTCATTCCTTTATTTCTGCATTATACCTTATTCCTCCGCTTGGTGTCTTTACAAAATATTTACCTTACATTTTTTCTTACATGAATTTCATTGAGTTTGATGTGAGGAACACTGGGGACTATCATATTAGTGACGTTTTTGATAAATATACTAACTATAGTAGCTAAAGTAGTCATTATCTCTATCAAATTAGATGTCATTTGGGAATGGGTATAAACTAGGTGGACTTGACAAATTTGATACCTAAGAACCAAAAGGGTCTTTACAATAATGAGCTACAACACTTGTATTACTTCCCCAAGAGTTATAAAAAAAAATTATGCAATTTTTACAAAAATTTTACACTAAGTCACCAATTTCCTAGATAGGTTTTAGAAAAATAGCAAATTAGTTAAATTAAAAACTAACACAATATTATAAAATTAATTAATCAAGTTATACAAAATTAATTAATTAAAAACAATTTACCCCTTATTAAGATTGCATTCACACCTTAATAAATTCAAATTTCCAACCATTTTGGTATTAGTCAATAGAAAATAATAGTCAACAAGCAAGTTGGTCAACAATAAATTCATAGTCTACTTCATAGGAAATAATTAGTCACCATGGTTGGCTACTAAAACTCTCCTCCATAGTGCTTTTTAAACCAAAGGAAATCTTCCCACACTAACGATGTGGGATAAATGGTGGGTATAGGTAAAAATGGGCTACATCTCTACTTAGCCAAAATTTTAGAAAATTTGACTAAGTATGGAGAAGGTAAACAAGAAAGCACTAAGAAATGCAAAAGTGCTAGAAATTGGTTGAAACAGAGAAGCGCTAAAAAAAATTGAAAACTAAAAAGTTAGGCAAGCTAATATTTCGTGTTCCTTTGTATTCGTTGTGCAAATCTAAAGGGTGTCTAAAATAAAAAAGTGCTTAAAAGGAGTAAAAACAAAGAAGCACTGAAAAGGGACCAAATTGGAGAAAGAGGGAAAATCATGATTTCTTATCTACTTGCATTTGGAGTACAAATTTGAAAAGGTTGCTACATAGAAAAGTGCTGAAAGTTGGCCAAAATTGAGAAGCATTGAAAATAGGTCAAAATGGATAAATTGGATAAGCCATAGTTTTCTGCCACCTTTGTATTGAGCATGCAAACAAGAAAGCACTAAAAGCATCCAAAATAGAGAAGCACCAAAAAATGAGCAAATCAAAGAGTCACAATCCAGGTCCACTCACTTGGTTGTCAAACACACAAATTTAAAATTTTGCTAAATACAAACATATATCACACATTTACGTTAGTATTCCCAACTTGTATTAGTACTTTGACATAGAGGTTCACACTTCAAGTTTTTTCACCACTACAATTGGTGACTTAAGTGTTCAGGATCAAAAAAATTCTTGCAATAGGTTACCATTATTATTATATCCTTACCCCTTTCTTGGGTTTCTCTTTATATTGGCATGGTTTTGCACTTCTAGGGTCCATAACACCTGTAAGGATGGACAATCTAATTCCCCATATCAAGCATGATGGACTGAGATTCACAATCCTATTCTTGTCCTTAAGGGTCCACCGACCTCTGTAAACTTAAATATTTGTGCTTGGAGATTAGCGTAGCTATGCCAGTGATTGATCAATGACCTTCAACTAAGGATTAATTAGGGTCTGCCATCGCATGACTTCCAGACTAGATGCCTCAGGTTCAGTTTTAGTTGACGGTAATGTTGCCCATACCATACTATCACTAGACTTTCCAACCTCATAGAACATCTCTATGGCCATGAGTCTTGTTGGAAATTCCACAACCAGAGTAGGTTCATGAGTATCCTCATGTACTACTCATGTGTTATCCTAGAGCGACATCCCATACCACCACCCTTTACTCTCAACAACGTAGGACCTATGTCCTTTTCAATAGCTGGAGAATGGATAACTCTGATTCACAATAGTCACCACCGTGGCTATTGGATTTGGGGTAAGTGCTATCCTTACTTGATAAGAATGAATAATTTGGTAATAAAAATATTTTTCCTTTACCCTTATCGGTGTTTTGGTTAGGTTTTCAAGAATAATAGTTTAAGAATTAATTTTTTCCAAACCTTACTGTTAAATGTTTTCAAGCTTGTAAGAAGATTGCATATTGAAAAATTTCATTCTATTAGTAAAAAGTTCCATATACAATACTTAACATATAGAGTTGTAATCCATTCTTATATTATTCCTTCTAAATTATAATTAATGAAATTAAGAAATAATCTCCTCATTTATGTTATAAAGAGGAAAACTATTCAAGTTACTAATATAATTTATAACCATTCTTCCATTAGAAATAATTTTCATGTTCATAAAAATAATACCTATGCAATTTTTAATGTATAAGTTTAAACTACCCTTTTAAAATTATAAGCACTATTCCATTAAAATCAAACATTTCTTACGAGTAATATCAATTACCATATAATGTCCCTATTAAGACTACCAATCCTTTCAAATAATCCTCTATAATCTGAGTTGATTCTTTTCATATTTAGTAAACTATCAATACTTCACATAATTCCAAATATCTCCTATTATTCTACCGAAGCCTTTCACTCAACTATTAAGAAATTAATTTTCAATATTCACGAAAATAAGTAAAAGAAGCTTTATTAAGGTAAATTCAAGGTATTATTTTTTCCTACAACATACCTAAGTATTATTTTTATTAAATACTAAGGCAAAAGTCAAGACATCATTTACTATACAAAATGGCTTACCAATTTGGTTTCCCTAGCCTATCTGATAAGGTGTGGCCAACCAAACAACCTACAGGGCGAGAAGAGGCGGTTTTAAAACGTAAAGTCTTAATGGCTCAATTTTACGTTTATGACAAGATACTCGATGTTTCCTTAGATTTATCCAAGTAGCTTGGATATAAATATAAATTAATTATTATTAAACAAACAAGATGGAAACACAATAAATCATACTATCATGTACCATAATTAAGTGGATTTGAAACTTGAAGACATCTGACGGAGGGATATTTTAGCCGCGTTCTTTCTTTCTAGATTTTGTAAGCTCATAGAATTGTTTTTCATTTTCAAAGCCCCCTCCCATATTATATGATATGTCCATTACACAATGCTATTCAAACTTCACAAATTGCTACACCCAGGTTCAATATATATTGTTTGGATAAGGTAATTAAAGCTCTAATATAAAAGGAATTCTATATCTTAATTAAAATAATTTTTCCACAGTATTATTCAACACAATGATGTCAAGTTTAATTAAAGGAAATAAAAAGACTCACAACCTAAAACATGTTGTTATGTTTCATTAATTCGCTCAACAAATAACAAAACAATAATATAATTAACCAGAATGCAACCTATGATCTCCTTCTTGGCGGTGAATGCTAAGACATACACATACATCCATAGCTATCATTAAAAAAATTGTTTTAACTGATGATTTATACATATCCACCCATAACTAAATGTCTCAAAAAACTACGTTTTACAAAATGCATAGAGCATATGAACATGTCTTAATATGTTTTTGAAATTTTCTAAATCTAATTCTATAAATATTGATTTAAAGGTTTTGAGTTCCTTATCGCCATTTACCACCATATATTACATTCTAATTCTTTGCCAGAAAGAACCAATGATCTAATTAAATTATTAAATAGTGTGCACTGTGTCCATATATAAAGAACTGTCAATGACTCAATGCCCCTCCACAAGGATGTATCCAACAAGAATATTCCCAGGACCAAATGATTAAACATGCATTACTCTCCCTTAAATACCAGTAACCCAACAAAATACAAGGGTTGTAGCTATAATATGGGTTAGTGTGTCTCATTGAATGCATCCTAATTGAATACAACATTCAACATGCAAAGAAATTTTCACAAAAAAAAATATTCATTGCTCCAACATATGCACTCCATCAAGCTTTTCACAGGTAAACAATTTTTTTAATTTTTTTTGAAACAATGCTAGTTCTGCAGATTACATAGTTTAAAGCTTCCTTTAATTGACTAGCTTAAACTTTAAAATTTTCTAAACTTCATCATTCCCATTCCATAGAAATACATAAATAAAAATGCATCATCACATAGCCCAGATGGACATACAAAATTTCACATAAAAACATTATTTAGAAACTGCAACCTGATTTAGTCGACGACATTTTTTTTTAATGAAGACTCCTTTGTTATTCTTCCTTCTTTTGCGTTGTGACCATCATAAATGAATTCTTTCCCTTGTAATATTCCTTTTTAAAAATATTTGTGTGTCTTAATATGGAGACACATAATTCTTTTTATGTTCATAAGTGTCGCACTCATCGACCGTAGAATGGAAGAATATCCATTCAGGCGAAGCATAGAGTGTCTTTTAAATTGAGAGATGTATTTATTTATTTGTTATTATCTCTATGCATTTTTTGATAAGATAATTAATATTATTAATATATTCTCTTATATATTTTTTTATATTTATATATTTTATATTATTGTTATTATTATTTATATATATTTTTAATTATTTTTAAATTGTACATATTCCATATTCAAGTCTACATATTATTATCACATATATTTTGTAATTTTATCAAATATTTATATTATATATATTTTTTATTCATAGCATAAAAAATGCATTTTATGCAAGCAAGCATAATGCAAGTACAAGCAACATGACCTATATGACATTTTTAGTGGGCTTCAATGTACCCACGAGCCATGGTGCCATAGGCACGACATCATATCCCACCTTACCTAATGTTTCAAATCATTGTCTATGCCAGGGGTGGGTGTTTGCCTTGTCTTGTTCACTTGTTACGAAGTGGAAACCTACACCTGTAATCACAAAAAATTGCACCAACATCATTTTCTTCCAGAAAGAAATAACCAAATAATGGGGATGTTATATTCTCCCCCACTAGAACTCAACACAGTCCCTGTGTTAGCCATTAAAACATTACAGGTTTCAAAATAACTGAGTATACACTTATAAGCAACAACCATGGATTAAGCAAAAGTTACATACAATATTATCACACGAATATCCTAGATATGTATCAAAATACCAAATACACAAATACAATCATAAAAATATCCAAATTGTCTCTTAATTAATAGTTTTCAAACAAGAAAGAAAATTTATTTTTCATATCAGCTACATCTTCCCAGGTAGCATTTCTTTCTGAGTAGTGATCCCATTGGACCCTACATTGCTCAACTATTATTTTCCTTAGCTGCTTCATCCTATATCCTAAGATTTTAACTGGTCGAACCTCAATGAGTTTTTGGTCCTATGTCTGCAAGTGAGATACATCTAGAATATGATATGGGTCAGTGATATATTTGTGGAGAAGAGACACATGAAAAAAACTATGGATATTGGACAAGTTTGGTGGCAGGGTGAGCTTGTAGGAAACAAGACTTATTTTGGCAATGATGTCAAATGGACCGATAAATTTGAAGCTTATTTTGGTTGATTTAATAGAACTTTTTGTTGGCCTAACTCTGAGAAAGACCTTATCACCAATGGAAAATTCTCGAGGGGTTCATTTCAGGTTAGCATAACTCTTGTGATGATCTATGGCTTCATAAAGTCACTGGCATATTTCCTTTAGTTGGACCTCCATTTGCTTAACAACATCAAGACCGATCACTTCTCGATCATCCAAATTATCCCACATTAATTGTGTCCTACACCTACACCCATAAAGAGCTTCAAAAGGGGCCATACCCAACATGGTATGATAGTTGTTGTTATACGTAAACTCCACTAGGAAGAGATAATATTCCCACTTACTTTGGTGGTCCATCCAATACATGCATAACATATCCTCTAGCACCTGATTGACCCTTTCGGTCTACCTATCTATCTCAGGATGGTAGGCGGTGCTGATATTTAGCTTTGTACCCCAAGCTTGGTGTAAAGCTTACCAAAATTTAGAAGTGAATCTCGAATCTCTATATGAGATAATTATTTTGGGAAAACCATGCAACCTCACAATTTCCCATGCAAAATTTTATGCTATTGTAGGTGCATCATCATGAACATTACCCAATATAAAGTGTGCCACTTTGGTAAACTTATCCGCAACCACAAAAATTAAATCATGCTAAAAATGTGTCTTACGAAGGCCAACTATAAAATCCATAGAAACCACTTGTCATTTTTGTTAGGATGTTGATGCTCATCTTTGACCTTCTAACATTCTAGGCATCTTGCAACAAATTGAACCACATCCTTATTCATTTCGGGCTAGAAATAATCCTTTTTAAAGTTTCTCTCATTTTAATCACTCCTGGGTGAGCATAATATGGTGCATAATGTGCTTATTGTAAGATGGTTCTTTTCAACCTTTAATCATTACGTACAATTATTCTATCCCTAAAATACACCAAATCTTGTTTAACACTATAATCTATATGCTGACCTATTTCTTGCTCAACCTTGGTACGATATTGGTTGTAAAATTCATCATTTTTTTGCATTTCCTTAATCTTCTCCTTCAGACCATACTAATATTTTATGACGGCAACTATGTGTCTTCTTCTACTAAGAGCATCTACCCATTTATTTTCATTCCCTTTGATGTATTCAATTCCAAAATCATATTCATCCAGGAATTCCATCCATCTACGATGTCTAGAATTTAGCAGAGGCTGAGTAAAAATATATCTCAATCTTTGATGATCGGTTTTTAGCTCAAAGGGCTTTCCAAATAGATAATGTCATAAAATATTAAGAGCATGGACAACAATAACTAGCTCTAAATCATGAGTAGCATAATTTATTTTATGCTTCTTAAGTTTTCTAGATTCGTATGCTACAACTACGTCATCTTGCATTAAGACACCACCTAATATTTCTAAAGAAGCATCAGTACATACTATGAATGATTTTTTAGGGTCAGGTATCTGTAGTATAGGTGTAGTTGTTAACTTTTCCTTGAGAATTCTAAAAACTTCCTCATACTTGAGCTATCCATTTAAATATTTTTCCTTTTCTTTGTAGATTGGTAATAGGAAATGCAACTTTTGAAAATCCCTTAACAAATCATCGATAGTATCCAACCATCCCCATAAAAATTCTTACTTTAGAAACATTGGTAGGGGCTGGCCAATCTATTATGGCTTCAATATTTTTAGGGTCAACAACTATTCCTTCAATTGAAATAATATGCCCCAAATACTGAACTTGTGGAGTATAGATTTCACACTTGGACAATTTTCCATATAATTGGTTTTTCCTGAGAATTTCCAAAACTATTCTTATATGTTGATCATGTTCTTCTTTATTTCAAGAGTAGATTAAAATATCATCCAAAAATATCGACACAAATTGATCTAGTTGCTCTCTAAACATAATGTTCATCAAATTCATAAATGTATCTAGTGCATTTGTTAACCCAAAAGGTAATACTGTGAACTCATAATGTCCATAGCGGGTTCTAAAAGCAGTTTTGTATGCATCATATTCCCTAATTCTTAATTGATGATAGCCTGACCTAAGGTCAATATTAGAAAATATTGTTGCTTCTCGTAACTGATCAAATAGATCATAAATCCTAGGTAAGGGGTACTTATTATTTACTGTCATATTATTAAGCATCCTATAATCAATGCACAATTTGAGAGACCCATACTTATTTTTAACAAATAAAACTGATGCTCCCCAAGGGGAAACACTAGGCTTAATGTACCATTTTATAGTAAATCTTACAACTAGGTCTTAAGTTCTTACAATTCAAGGGGTGTTATACGATAAGGGGTTATTACTATAGGAGATTCTCCTGACATGAGCTCAATAGAAAAATCAAACTTCATTTTTGGGGGTAATCTAGGTAGATCTTTAGAAAAGACATCCCTAAACTTATTTAAAATTAGATACTATTGAAACAGTGTAGAGCTTGACTCAGTTTCTTCCTTTTTGTTTAACGTGATCACATAAAGTCTACATCCCTTCCTTAAGGCTCTTTTAACTTGCATTGCAGTCATAAAGTGGGGTTCAAAAGATATCTGATTGCAAAAGATATAGATTCACTGATTGGAGTCATCCATGAAATCCAACCACCTTTCCTCAAAATTTAATAGGGCTTTATGGGATTCTAGCCAGTCTAATCCTATAATTATATCAAAGGCATGTAAGGGAGCCACATACAGGTGCCAATTGATTTTTCCCTGGGGTATATCCATTTCAGGGTCAAATAAACATTGGTTGACCATGTAGGTCTATCCTAAACCATACTCAATGTGCCATCCTTTTTCCATGATCCTATATTTAATAAGTATGTCCCTTAAAATAATAGTTGAAATAAAAATATATGTTGCACCACTATCTATTAAAATGTGAACATCTCTCTTGCCCAATTTTATTTTAATAAAAAATGGAGTAGCTTGGCCTGAAAGGTTAGGTTTACCTGTAGTAGCATAAATTATGTGTGGGACCTCCTTAGTAGGATTATTTTGATCAACTCTGTGCAGGAATTGTCTCTTAAAATAATCTAAGGATCCACAAACATAGCATGAATTTGGACCTGCATTCTTTTGTTTATCTCCTTCCTTGTTCTGATTACCATTTATTTCCTGATCCTAGTTGTTATTCCTCTTTTCCTGATAGTTTCTCTGATTTGTCTACCCCATGTTTTCTTGAGGTCAACCCTTGCTCCTATTATCATTTTTGAACCATCCACCATATCTAAACTTCTTATGCTGATCTCTACCCCTATTATGTTCTGGGTATCTCATTTTCTTAGAATCCTCTTTTTCAATTTGTTGATAATAAGTCTTTGCATTATTTTGGCTTATTTCTTCATAACAAGCAACATCATATGCAACTGTCAAAGTCTTGGGTACCTTCCTTCCAACTGGTTGTCCATATCTGGGATGTAGCCCCATTATAAATTTTTGGGCCTTAAACTCCTCATGCTTGTCATATTCAGGGGTGTACTTTCGGAGTTGTACAAACCTTTGATAGTACTCTATTACAGTCATGTTGCCCTGGTGTAAGTTAGTGAATTCACCATATTTCTCAATATAAAATTGAGGTGTAAGGAAGTGATCCTTGAATTCCCTTTCAAACTCTTCCCATGGAATATCTGCGATTTTCTTCTGGGTGATCTTTTTATATGTGGTCCACCAGTCTCTAGTTGGACCCTCTAAATGTGCCACAACCCAAGTTGTTTTGGACTTTGAACAAAGGGGCTGAATTGAAAAATATCCTTTGGCTTCACTTAGCCAGTTGATGGTTGTTTTTCCATCTCCTCTACCATAAAATTTGGAAATATCCAATTTCTTAATTTCCTTTTTCAATTCTACACCAACTTTCCTTCTTGAGGAACCTTCTAGAAACTCGCTCACACTTTTAGTTTCTTTTCCCTTAGCCAAAATTTCAATAAATTTCTACTACTGGGTAATTATTTCCTACTATTGGGCCATATGTACCCTCTGTTGATCCATATGCTCACACATCTGAGCCTTATAGATCTCCATTTGTTCACATTGTTGATTCAGTTGCTCCTGCATCAACTGAATCATTTTTACCATATTTTCATCATTGTGTGTAGCCTTTGTAGCTATTGGTTCTTTTTATTTTTTGACTACCCACCATGGTACATCAACAACTTGCACCCTATTCGACTCTCTTACAATTCATATTAATACCTTCCTTGGGACTTCTATAAATTTCTCTTGTAGGTTAACATTGGTCCTCCTTGAGGTCCCTGCCATTCCTGATGACAAAAGAGTTATGTTAAACAACAACTCATACTTAATAGCCTAGGGTTTTGCAACCTAGTCTTTGATACCAACAATCACAACCCAGGTCCACTCACCTGGTTGTCAAACACACAAATTCAAAAAATTTCTAAACACAAACATAGATGCCACATATTTATGTAAGTATTTCCAACTTGTATTAGTACTTTGGCATAGAGGTTCACACTTCAAGTTTTTTCACCATTGCAGTTGGTGACTTAAGTGCTCGGGACTGGCCAAATTCTTGTAATAGGTTGTCATTATTATTAGATACTTACCCCTTTCTCAGGTTTATATTGATCTTGGCATGGGGTTACTCTTCTAGGTCCTATAACACCTGGAAGGGTGGACACTCTAATTCCCCATCTCAAGCATGATGGACTGGATTCAGAATCCTATTCTTTTCCTTAAGGGTCCACAGATCTATGTAAACTTAAATATTTGTGCTTGGAGATTAGCGTAGCTATTCTAGTGCCTGATCAATGACCTTCAACTAAGGATTAATTAGGGTCTGCCATTGCATGGCTTCCAGACTAGATGCCTCAGACCTAGTTCTAGTTGACGATAATGCTACCCATACCATACTACCACTGGACTTTCCAACCTCAAGTACTATTTGTGTGTTATCCTAGAGTGATGACCCATACTGCCACCCTTTACTCTCAACAACGTAGGACCTCTGTCCTTTTCAATAGTTGTAGAACAAATAACTTTGATTCACAATACCTGCCAACACGGCTATTGGAGTTGGGGTAAGTGCTATCCTTACTCGATAAGAACAAATGCTTTTGTGGTAAAAATATTTATACCCTTCTCAATGTTTTGGTTAGGTTTTTAAGAATAATAGTTTAAGAATCAATTTTCTCCAAACCTTACTATTAAATATTTTTAAGCTTGTAAGAAGATTGCATATTGAATTGTTTCATTCTATCAATAAAAAGTTCCATATACAATACTTAGCATATAGAGTTGTAATCCATTATTATATTATTCCTTCTAAATTATAATTAAGGAAATTAAGAAATAATATCCTCATTTATGTTATAAAGAGGAAAACTATTCAAGTTACTAATATAATTTATAACCATTCTTCCATTGGAAATAATTTTCATGTTCATAAAAATAATACCTACACAATTTTTAATGTATAAGTTTAAACTACCCTTTTAAACTTATAAGCACTATCCCATTAAAATCAAACATTTATTATGTGTAAGATCAATTATCATATAATATCCTTATTAATATTGCCAATCCTTTCAAATAATCCTCTATAATCTGAGTTGATACTTTTCATATTTAGTAAACTATCCGTACTTCACATAATTCCAAATATCTCCTATTATTCTACCAAAGCATTTCACTCAAATATTAAGAAATTAATTTTCCATATTCATGAAAATAAGTAAAAGAAGCTTTATTAAGTTAAATTCAGGGTATTATTTTTGCCTAAACCATACCTAAGTATTATTTTTCTTAAATACTAAGGCAAGAGTCAAGACATTGTTTACTATACAAAATGGCTTGGTGAGCGAAAATTATATCTTGAAAAATAATCATTTCTCTTCCATAAATTATCAATCCATTAAGTCCGTAAAATTACGAGCGTCATGCATAGTATATGCCTATAGTGTGGGGGAATGAATATATCTATACCTTATTTAGTTTGGTGGGAGATGTTCATGCATTTGAAATTTAGCAAAACCAAATAAAGTTATCCAAACCAAATAAACTAAGTGCAAAAAAATAAATAAATAAATTATGAACTAAAACTAAGGTGCTAGAAATAAAAGTGCAGAAATAAAATCCAAGAAATAAAACACACAGCTAAATTAATTAAATCAAGAAATAAAATAATAAATCTAATCTATAGAAAATAATACAAAAATGAAATAGGGAGTGGGTCCAAGCTCCCGCGGATAGTCCGCTTGACTAGCTACGTAGAGCTTGCTCGAATAAGAGGATTTGCACTCTAAATGAATTAAAAAAAGAATGAAATGAAATAATTTTTGTGTAAAATTAATCATCCATCACCATTCATATGGCATGTGTATTTATATAAAGTGCAACCATATCTTGTTAAAATAACAAATCAATCTATTTTAATCACATAATGTGACTAGTTACATTTTGTTTCTACACAGGTATTATTTTACTATTTTAAAGTATCTCCATCACCAAAATGATAAATATAAAAATCCTTAGGTGTACGTAAAAAACAAATCCTAAACTAATACATCCTAAAAATAATGCTTTAAGAGATTTACAAGGTCAACCGACCAATCGATTGATAATAAAAAAAATACTTTATTCTATTTAATAATAATGCATTAATAAAAATCCCCATTTGTCTTCACGTGCAACAACCTTCGTAGCCCTTTGGTCAACCTGGTCAATGTTGACTTGGTCATATGGTGTCTCCAATGCAGGTTTCTCCAACATATGGGAGTAAGACTCTAGTAAGGCACCTCCCATGTATGGGAGTAAGGTACCAGTAAGGCGCCTTCCCATGTATAGAAGTAAGGTGCCAATAAGGCACCTCCCATGTATGGGAGTAAGGTACCAGAGTAAGGCACCTACTCCATATACTTTAGACTTAATGAAGTAGAAGCATGACAAGTCCAATTGGGATGTAGACTGGAAAACACCATATTAGTAGAAAAACCTACATTTATACATAGTTTCCACTAAAAACACCAATCAAGCATAATACTGGATTTTATATCAATTATATGCATAAGTTAAGTAAAAATATATCTCATATGCTAATTAAACCAGTAATGATGCCCCTTAAGAATGTATATAAAATGAGCATTTTTGATGCTCATCATGGCTTACTAATTTTGTTTCCCTAGCCTATCAGATAAGGTGTGGCCAACCAAACAACCTACGAGATGAGAAGAGGTAGTTTTAAAACCTAAAGTCTTAGCAGCTCAGTTTTATGTTTATGACAAGATACTCGAAGTTTCCTTAGATTTCTCTAAGAATCTTGGGTATAAATATAAATTAATTATTATTAAACAACCAAGGTGGAAACACAATAAATCATACTGTCATGTACTATAATGAAGTGGATTTGAAACTTGAAGACATCTGATAGAGGGATGTTTTAGCCACGTTCTTGCTTGCAAGATTTCGTAAGCTCATGGAACTATTTTTTCATTTTCAAAGCCCCCTCCTAGCTTATATGATTTGGCCATTATGCAATGCTAATCAGACTTCACAAATTGCTGCACCTAGATTCGATATATTGTTTAGATAAAGGAATTAAAATTCTAATATAAAAGGAATTCTATATCTTAATTAAAATAATATTTCCACAATATTATTCAACACAATGATGTCGAGTTTAATGAAAGGAAATAAAAAGA
This sequence comes from Wollemia nobilis, assembly GCA_028583015.1. Taxonomy (NCBI): domain Eukaryota; kingdom Viridiplantae; phylum Streptophyta; class Pinopsida; order Araucariales; family Araucariaceae; genus Wollemia; species Wollemia nobilis. Next base: position 4,933,606 of record JAQPPZ010000676.1, on the reverse strand, counting down.
CTCACAACCTAAAACAGGTTGCTATGTTTCATTGATTCGCTCAACAAATAACAAAATAATAATATAATTAACCAGAATGCAACCTATGATCTCCTTCCTGGTGGCGAAGGTTGAGACATACACATACATCCATAACTATCATTAAAAAGAATTTGTTTTAACTGGTGATTTATACATATCCACCCATAACTAAATGTCTTAGAAAACAGTGTTTTACAAAATGCATAGAGCATATGAGCATGTCTTAATATGTTTTTAGAATTTTCTCTCTAATTCTATAAATATTGGTTTTAAGGTTTTGAGTTCCTTGTCATCATTTACCACCATATATTACATTGTAATTCTTTGCCATAAAGAACCAACGATATAATTAAATTATTAAATACTATGCACTACATCCATATATAAAGGACTATCAATGACTCAACTTCCCTCCACAAGGACATATCCAACAGGAATATTCCCAAGATCGGACGATTAAACATGTGTTCCTCTCCCTTACATACCAACACCCCAATTAAAGACGGTTTTTGTAGCTATAATTTGAGTCAACGTGGCTCATTGAATGCATCCTAATTGAATACAACATTCAACATGCAAAGAATTTTTCACAAAAAAAACTATTCATTGCTCCAACATATGCACTCCATCAAGCTTTTCATAGGTAAACCATTTTTTTAATTTATTTTTTGAATCAATGCTAGTTTTGCAGATTACATAGTTTAAAGCTTCCTTTAATTGACTAGTTTAAAATTTAAAATTTTCTAAACTTCATCATTCCTATTCCATAGAAATACATAAATAAAAATGCATCATCACATTGCCCAGATGGACATACAAAATTTTACACACAGTCATTATTTAGAAACTCCAACCTAATTTACTCGACTACATTTTTTTTTACAAAGACTCATTTGCTATTCTTCCTTATTTTGCATTGTGACCACCATGAATGAATTATTTCCCTTGTAAGATTCCTTTTTAAAAATATTTGTGTGTCTTAATATGGAGACACATAATTATTTTTGTGTTCATAAGTGTCGCACTCACCGACCGTCAAATGGAAGAATATCCATTCAGGTGAAGCATAGAGTGTCTTTTAAATTGAGAGACCTATTTATTTATTCTTTATTAACTTTATTCATTTTTTGATAAGATAATTAATATTATTAATATATTCTCTTATATATTTTTTATATTTATATATTTTATATTATTATTATTATTCATATTGTTATTCTTATTTATTTATATTTTTAAATTTTACATATTCCATATTCAAGTCTACATATTATTATCGCATATATTTTGTAATCTTATCAAATATTTATATTATATTATATATATATATATATATTCATAGCAGATAAAATGTATTTTATGCAAGCAGGCATAATGCAAGTACAAGTTGAATGACCTATATGATATTTTTAGTGGGCTTCCATGTACCCATGAGCCACGGTGCCATAGACATGACATCATATCCCACCTTACCTAATGCTTTAGACCACTATCTCTACCAGGGGTGGGTGTTTGCCTTGTCTAGTTCACTTGTTACAGAGTGGAAACCTGCACCTGCAATCACAAAAACTTGCAGCAGTATTATTTTATTCCAAAAATAAATAACCAAATAATGGGGATGTTACACAAATATGATAGAAGAATCGTTACCAAAAATCTACATGGAATAAGGGGCTAGATATCCATCATAAATCTATTGATCGAATGACTATGGTGGACCATCTATAGCGATGTTTTAGATTTATGTAGTGATAGTGAAGATAATAGAGAATATGAAAGATTTAAAATTAAATACCATAGAAGCTGAATCATTGTTACCCACTTGAAAACTTCTAGAATTTTTTCATGAAACATATTTAGTTGCATATCGATACATGATAATGGATTACAAGAACCATTGATGGCCACAAAGACCTTGGGTTGAAATTTAGTTTTAAAAAATCAATAAATACAGTTGGCAAGCACCATGAATGATGAGTGGCCAAGAAAATCAAGAAAATCAAAATCCTTATAATGCTTAGAAAAGAATATCATTGTAAAATCTATAAATAAAGGCAGCGACCTCCTTTCAAAAGGTTGACTCTAAAGTGTTTTCTTGCACTACTATGTATATTTTCTACAAATTGATGAATGAAGCATTACAAGGGATGTTTACCTCAAACTTGCACTTGTGTTGAATGGATGATATAATTTTGTGAAATTATCTACATCTTTGCTACTATGGTTAGTCTATTCTATTAATTTGGACAACTAACTTAGAGTAAATTGGGATAATTTGTTTTTGCATACATGCTTTTGAGAATTCTATTTTTGTTAGTCAAGGCATTGATATTATTATGTTAATTTGGATAATTAATGCTTTAGATGTTTGGAATAATTCTATGAGCATGCAAAGGGCCATTAATATAGTAATTGTAGAGTTTTGAATGTTGTTAGTCTCAAATATTGTTTTTGAAATTCAATCTGTTAGGGGATACTTTGTGGATGTCTATGTTGTTAGCTTCACCCATCCATTATTTATTCATATATTTCTAACCCTACCATTTCTATCCCTAAAATTTTACTATTTGAGCTAAATAGAGTCAACATCCATTAAGTTGACAAGGTATACCAGCCTTTTCTAGAGGTTGAATCAAAGCAATTTGATTCTTCCAATGTTTAGTCTAGGCTATGATTAGCGGGTGCTCACCTTTAAATTCTTCAAGATGATGATCATAGTTCTAGCATTGGCTAGATGACAAACTAGACTACAATAGTTTTTGGCACACCCAGTGGGACAGACTCCACTATACATATCTTTTATGTTTTACCTAAAGGAATCAAGATTTAGTGAATTGTTTTGACCTCATGAGTGAAGAGAGTAAATTCACTTGGTGACTCCTTAAGAATAATATCTAGTAAAATCTTAGTCCTAACCATTATACTTTCATGTTTCTCATAAGTGTCGTAAAGAAAGGTAATCAACCTACCAATTTTTATGAACTATTCCCAAAATCCAGGCATTCAAGATACCCATCTTCTGAGACTTTAGTAGAAGAATTTCAAACATTAGATTCTTTTGATACTGATACTCCCAGTACCCAAGCCGACATGGCCAAAGAACGGTATGAAGTTCAACATAATTATCCATATTGGAATGCTCCAACCCCACTATCTTTTCAAGCTTCACATGATATCCCTCAAGCCACTATCAAAGCCATACCTACCTATGATGGTACTGGGAGAATGACATATGAACATTGCCAAGATGTGCTCTCAATGGTCACCATTCATAACATTAGGCATGAAGATGTCATTGTAAAGTTATTGGTTCTTTCCTTTAGGGGTAAAATATTGCATTGGTTCAAAACCTTAGAAAATGGTTCCATCAGAAGTTGGGCTGACTTAGCTGGTCCTTTTGTGGAAGAGTTCAATGAGTCTGCAGATCCATTCTCACTCCTAACCCAGTTTACAATCATCCAAAGACATCCTCAAGAGTTAGTATCTGATTTTAACCTCAGGTTTAGTAGAACTTGGAAAAGAATCCCTAATGAATTTAGACCAACTTCTCCCTTGGCTTACAGATATTATATCAGAGCTTTAGGACCAGATATTGGCTTACAAACCCAGCAATCTAGAATAACCACATTCCCCCATGTTTATCAAATAGCGGTTCATGCTGAAGATATCTTGATTTCAGTAGGAATATTACCTCCCAAACATGTTACTCCATACACTCCTAAAATCACATAACAACCTTCAACCTCATCCTTTCCTGCCATGAATCCTTCTCCACTTGCAACCCATCTTCCTATACCAAATCCACCACCCCCTAAATTTGCTATACCTTTCCCTCCTCTTCCATCTCAACCACCTCAAGAATCTTCAGTGCTTCTTGATATTCATAACTCTTTAAAGACTATTAGCAACAAGGTCAATGCTATAGAGAAAAGAGAGATTGAAATATCTCAACAAAGGATATTTCCCCACATCAATAAAGATCAAAAGCCTAGTTCAAGTAACAACGTAGGGCCAAGAGTTAATGCTACTCAAGAAGAATATGATTCAAACCCTGAAACTACTTTGGTTAATATCTGGTGCTTGGTCTGCAATGATCCGCATGACCCTGATTCCTATTACATGTATCAACATCATGTCCATCAAGCAATGGAAAAGGTTGAGAGGAATCATAAAGGAAGAGTTAACATGTTGTGGTAGCATGAGCAAGAAGTGGGTGAGCCTAGCTCCTCTAAACTAGAACCTATCGTAGTATTGACTAGATCTGGAAAGAAACCAATACAAGTTGATCCACAAAAATTGGGTTTATTTCAGGTCCCTTCTCAAAATAAGAAGGGCCACCCTTTTCCAAAAAAGGATAGATTCCCTATTCCTCAGCTATCCATGAAAAAATATTTGGTACCTCAAGGGTAGGAGAAAAGTAAAAGTGCACCAAAGTAGAGCTACAAAGATAAAGAACAATCAGGTTCTAAAGAGGAAGCGAGAGAAAAGTTACAGTTCCCTTCTATTACTAAGAGATAGAGGATCGAAGTTACACAATAGTATAGGAGGAGATTTGGAGAAATGGATAAAAAAGAAGAGAGAAATCCTTTGGAGAAGTCTAAATTTAATATTGTAGAGGAGCTTAAAAGGACTCCATCTAGAGCAAGTCTCTATGATACTCTTTTCCTCCTTGGTCAGATTGATTTATTAAAAGCATCTCTCAACAAAAAATCTCAAGGGAAAGAGATGACCATTGTGCTTAACCAGCCTCATGATCAAGAAAATATGTCCCTTGCTACTCTAAAAAATAAACCTCCCCATTCTATATTTCTTTAAGAATGGAGGGATGGATAGTCCATAATTGCATGATTGATTCTGGAGCTTCTACTATTGTTATGCCTAAGGTTGTTTGTGATGAAATGGGGATGGAATATACCCGCTCTTGCCAAGGAGTCTTGCAGCTAGATGGTACCCTAGTGAAGACTATGGGAGTGGTGAAATATGTACTAATAAAATTGCATAGAGCTCCTGAGGTCACTATTGTGCAAGAAATCATAGTAGTAGATCTTGAGCCCTACTTTGGCCTATGTATTTCTAGAGAATTCACTACCAAGTTGGGAGGATACATGTATTTGGACTACTCTGGTATGATGATACCTCATAAGGGAAGGAGGATAAGATTAATTCCTGAAAAACCAGTCACTTACCATATTGAGAAAATAGAAGAAGATATGTACAATCACTTAGTTATGGAAGAACCAGAATTAGTGGAGCTCTTGGAGGATTTGGAGGTGGATGATCAACTACCTTTTCAAAATGCTCAAGATCTGCTAGAAAAAGTATTGGGGACATACAGTATAACATCTAAAGTAGAGAAGAAAACTCCTACAATTTCCAACCAATCATTGAGAGAGTCCAAAATTTGGACAATGTATTTTGATGGAGCAAGATGCAAAAATGGAGCTAGAGCAAGTGTAGTTTTAAAATATCCATAAGAAGGAGTGAAAATTTTTTATTTTAGACTCACTTGGTCTTGCACAAATAATACCATAGAGTATGAAGCTCTTTGCCTAGGATTAATGCAAGCAGAAAATATGGGCATCAAAATGTTGGACATTTATGGTGACTCAGAACTGATTGTTAATCAAGTCACAGAAAAGTATAGCAGTAAGCACCATTATCTAAAGGCTTACAGAAATAGAGTATGGGACCTGATGGAATCCTTTGATGCTTTAAATTTACATGTCATCCCTAGATAGCAGAATTATTTGGCAGATGCCTTGGCTATTAAAGGAGCTAATTTCTCTCCTTCTATAGATTATGGATCCCCTAAAAATAGGAGAGTTAAATTTGTTTTTAGACCATCAGTGCCTAATAAGCAGATATATTGGTAGGTCTTTGAAAGTGATGAGCAGATTGTTGATTTTTTTATTAAGGAAGCAGATTGCACTTTTTCTCAGAGTGAGCTTGCTCAAGAAATTGATCAACAAGGAATTATTCAGCTAAAAAACAATCACATACCTAAAGGTATGATTACTCTAGAAAGCTTGTTTGATAATGAGGATGGAAAGATATTAAAGCAAATGAAAGTTGATGACAAGATCTATAGAGAGATTGAAGTACAAAATGGAGAAAAGCTAAAGTTTGGTATCCAATGCACTATAGAAGAAGCTGAAAGTTTTAAAGCTTTATGTCACAAGTATCAGGATATAATAGCTTGGACTTATGATGACTTGAAGGTCTATGATAAAAACATAATTCAACATACCATTGAGCTAGTACCTGATGCCAAGCCATTCAGATAGAAATAGAGACCGGTGAATCCCAAAATTGAAGTGATCATGAGATAGGAGTTGCTTAAGCTATTGAGAGCTAAGATAATTTACCTAGTCAAACACTCCACTTGGGTGGCCAATCTAGTCCCAGTAAGAAAGAAGAATGGGGATATTCATCTTTGTGTAGACTTCAAGAATTTGAACCAAGCTTCTCTGAAAGATCACTACCCCTTACCATAGATAGATCAGATTTTATAGATGGTAGTAGGGGTAGAGAGGTTCTCTTTACTAGATGGCTTCTCTGGGTACAACTAGATTTGGGTCAAATATGAAGATCAACATAAGACCACATTTACAACAAAGTGGGGCACCTTCACCTATCAAAGAATGCCATTTGGTCTATCAAATGTTGGTGCCACTTTTCAAAGAGTAATGGATTATGCTTTTGGTAAGCTTATCAATAAAATAATATTGATATATTTAGATGATATGACTGTATTTTCTCATGAGAAACAAGATCACCTTTATCATTTAGAACAAGTTTTCTAGAAATGCAGAGAATTTGGCATATCATTAAATCCTAAGAAATCCATCTTTGTAGTCCATGAGGGAAAGTTGTTGGGACATGTAGTGTCAAAACAAGGAATGTCCATTGATCCTAATAGGATAAAAGCAATATTGGCACTACCCCTTCCAATGAACAAAAAAGCTCTGCAATCCTTCTTTGGGTAGATTAATTTTGTAAGGAAATTTATCTCAGATTTTGCTCAGATTGTTAAGCCAATCTCAGAGTTACTCAAGAAATATGTAGATTATAAGTGGACTGACAAAAGGAAGTAAGCATTTGAAATGATCAAACATGCCATTGCCACAGCTCTAGTCTTGGTCAACCCAAACTTTGATAGAGACTTCATTTTATATGCCTATGGGGTTGAAGAGAGTTATGCTGCTGTATTAACTCAAAAGGATGATCAGAACAATGAACACCCTATTTTATTTTGGAGTTATACATTGCATAAGTATCAAGTAAAATATAACTTCATAGAAAGATAGGTGTTTGTAGTCATGAAGTCCTTGAAGAAGTTTAGGCAATATCTAGCTCAAAGAAAAAATCTGGTGTATGTAGTCCATCCTGATGTTAGAACCTTCATATTACAAGGAGAACTTGGTGAAAAGAGAGTAGGATGGATCACAAAGATTCAAGAGTTTGACATAGAGATTCATCCCACCAAATTGGTAAGAGGGAGAGCACTCTATCAAGAACTGGTAGCTAAAGCTAATCCAAGAGAAGTAGTATGCCAAATTGAAGAGCTAGATCAAGAGAGTAACATTCTCCTAGAAGAAGCAGATTGGATAGATCAGCTCACAAGTTACTTCTAGACTAGGATCTGTCCCCCAAATCTTAATGCTTCACAAAGGAGAAGATATAGGCTTCAAGCCTTACATTATACAATGCTATCTGGAGAACTTTACAGAAAAAACCTTGATGGTGTCCTCTTAAGATGTGTAAGAGAAGATCAAAAGCATAAGATCCTAAAAGAATTCCATGATGGACTATCTAGGGGCCATTATTTAGGAAGATCTACCACACTTAAGATCATAAGAGTAGGATATTTTTGTCCTACTATCTTTGCTGATGCTTTTAAAACTGCTAGATCCTATGACAAATGCCAGAGATACATAGGTAAAAATAGAAACACTACAATGCCTCTACAACCAGTACAAGTTGAGCAACCATTTCAGTAGTGGGGTCTAGACTTTGTGGGAGAAATCAATCCTAATTCTTCAGTAGGACACATATATATTTTGACAGCCATAAATTATTTTACTAGATGGGTTGAGGCGATTCCTACCAAGAAATATGATCAAGATGTAGTGCTTGAATTTCTTGAAACTTTGATCACTAGGTTTGGCATTCTTGAAGCTCTAGTAAGTGATAATGGTCCATATTTCATAGGGGCCAAGTACATAGATTTTTCTAGAAGATATGGTATTTACTTGAAGAATTCTTCCAATTACTACCCATAGGGAAATGGCTTAGTAAAATCAAGCAACAAAAATCTTCTAAGAATGCTTAAAAGGTCTCTAGAGGACAATAAAAAATCTTGGTATTTACTGATAAACTAGGTCTTATGGGTAGATAGAATTACTATGAAGAAATCTATAGGCACATCTCCTTATGCTCTTGTATATGGGAAAGAAGTTGTGCTACCTGTCCATCTAGAGTTGCCCACTCTAAAGTACATCAATGATAATGATCCTGATAAAGGAGACCCTATAAATGAAAGGCTACTTCAACTGTTACATTTGGAAGAATAGAGAAATGAATCCTATAAGAAGTTCCAGAAGCACTTGTCATAGACAAAGGGTTGGTTTGACAAAAAACCACTTTCAGAAGGTTTAAAGTTGGTGACTCAGTTTTAAAATGGAATGTAGACAAGGCCAAGCCAGGTAAGCATGAGAAGTTTGACTCATTCTGGGAGGGTCCTTTTCAAATAGAGTTAGTCAAGCAAAAAAATGCTTTCCAACTCAAAGACCAAGATGGAGAGGTGCTACCAATTCTGGTGAATGGGTATCATCTCAAGTTATATATCAAGTAGCAAGCTACTTTCCATGTACTATATGTATCATATCATGTAGATATTTTTATTTTTGCACTTTGTATTAGTAACAAGAGAGAAAGGATAAAAGATGCACCACGATGGCAAGTATTATCATGAGCTACAACCTCCAAACCTACTCATAAATCAATTATACTACGTGTCTTATTTTAGCACCACCTCATTCCAGGATAAGGAAAAGAAGTTTAGTTGTGCAAATAGGAAAGGGGTGCCTGAGGAAGATTGCACTCAATCTATAAAAATATCAAAATAAATGTGGGGCACTCCATTCAAAGCAAAGCTAGTACATTATTTTTTAAATTCAGGCAAGAAAGGTGCACACATGTCAAATTGATGTCATCAACCTCAAGGATAGTCCAATCATGAGAAAGAAATGACATCAACATAGTTTCACATGCATATGAACATTGCAACCACCTCATTAAAATTGCACACTCTAAGGAGACTATATGTTTGATGCTACAAAGCAGAATGCACCCTTACTATGCAATTTGAATTCTGAGAGCTATGCAGTGAAGAAGAGAAAGCAATTTTCTATAGAGTGATCGAGAGCACAAATTTTTCTCCTCAAGTAGGAATAATCCACTTCCATTCTAGCAATGGCCACATCATCTTCTTCTATGAAGAAAGCCACTACCGAGGAAATCCAGGCGAATAGTCACTTCCAAGATGATGCGAGCAAAATTGTTGATACCACCACCACCTACAAGGAGAAGGCCCAGATGAGGATAGAGGTAGAGCAAAGAATTGCTAAAGGTATATCAGCTTCAAGTCCAAGGGCAATAGTGGTGAGTTCACTCTTATCCTTCTATATGTGTGATTTTGTACACCCATGCCCTGAATTGATTCAGGCAATTGCAAAGAATTATAACCCTGAACATAAGACATTGTAGAGCATTAGAGGCAAAACCCTAATGCACATTAAGAGTGAATATTTCAATAATGCTTTCACCCCAGGAGTAAAACTAGGCTCAAAGGCCAAACCATTTTCCACAAGAGCTTAGGCACAATATTATGCACTAAGCAAGCATGCTTGAGGGGGAAGAAATTTTCTAAATTGGGTAGCAAGCCAGATAGATAGAAAATTGAGTGGCAGTGCCCTACCATCAACCCCAATCAAGATAAATGAGTTTAAGGATGTAGAGATTTACTCTATGTTGGCCGTAATAGCTAGGTTACCCTTTGATAGGCATGTATACAATTGGCAAATCACCACGACCCACTACATTTCCAACCCCAAGAATTATGACTCTACTGGGATGAGAAATCACCCAATATTCTTTAATTGGCCATAATATTTAGCCTGCATGACCCAGGAGCTCTTAATAAGAATGAAAGACAACAAGGAAGGAGCATATTTTAGATATTGTTCCCATTTATCCTGGCTCTTCCTCTACTTCAATCATGGAGAACTACCATTTATCCTAGTAAAAACTGCAAGTCCTAATGGAACTGCTCTCACTGTCTATTCATGGACAAATGCATTGAGCAAAATGGAATCCTATTACAACTTCAACAGAGAGTTCCTAGGGCCTTCTCTAAAGCTAATTTATGGATAAATACCTAGAATACCTAAATTGGCAGTTGATATCTTGAGAAAGAAGGGTGAAGAAGAAGGTGACTGGTACATTTTGACTAAAGGGATAGTTATTCGCATATATGGTTTTACTAAGAAACCTTTTGTCTTGCCTCACTACATCACTGAGAGAATGTTCACTTTGGAGTACTACCACCAAAAATATTACATAAATATCATATTTGGAATGGGAAAAGGTAGGAAGGGCACCTGCACCTATCCCCTTAAGGTGAGTGATATCTCTGTTAGCAAAGGATAGTATAAGAGCATCACCAAATATATGCAAGAATTGGGGTTGGTAGAACTTCCCCACCGATGGAGATATGACCTAAAGAATAAATTTTTAAAGAAAATAAATGATCCAAAAGCTAAAACTCCAAGATTCAAAAGAACTCTCCGACCCCACATCAAGAAATTCAGAAATAATAATGAAAAATCAGAATTGGAGTGGGATGTCCAACATATGGAGGCATTGCCCCCTTGGAGATATTTCTATGACCATGTCATGGATTATGATCCAAAAGGTAATCCGATGCATGTTTACATAGAGGATGATGTTAAATATTTGATTAAGATAGAAGCCTAGAATCCTACAAAAATATTTGAATTTTGGAGAATGTGAGTAGAATCAAATACAGTGAAATCTAGGTTCCCCACTAAGAATGATAAAATATTTGAAGAATTGTATGACTTGCATGCTGATACTTGGTAAGGCACCAAGAAATTTTTAGCATTGAGCTTCAAGAGGCCTACAGGCCAAGGAGGAGTGACAAATGACAACCAAACTAGTAAGCAAAATTTGAAGCCAGTCACCATCTGAATGCCTCCATCCTCCCCTCCATGAATAAAAATATCCATAGACAATGTCCCTATCAGAAAGAGAAATATATCTGATACTATACTTACAAACATATTGGCTAGGTGCCCATCTAATGCAGAGATATGGTTATCAAGGAGGAGGTTTGGGCCCTAATGAGGTGGGTAGTGCAAGACCCATTTTGGTGGCACAAAGACCAAAAAGGTTAGCCCTAGGGGCATCCATCGAAGGATATGTAGATATGAGACATAGAAAATATGAAGATCAAGTTATGTTTAGGACTTATATAATGAGGTTCACATATCCCATTTCCACTCAATAAAAAGATCAACTTGAGACATCACAAATGAAGCTCCAAGAAGTAGTTCAAGGAGAAAATCAACATCTAATTCATTTAAGTCTCAATTCCTAGTAGCTACCTTTGTAATGGCTCAAGGGATGGATGAATAGGAGCGAGAAAAAGAAGAGATGAACCAAGTTACGCATCAGTCCTCACCAAGGGACTCAAGTACACTTTTTGTCCCTTATTCTTCTGATATACCACCTCTAAGATCCTAAGAGACACACCCTCCCATTCTGAAATGCAAGTTCTATCAGTATAAAACCCCCCACGTATTGCATATGTTCCACTTTCATCCACTCAACCTCCATATATTTCCATTGATATTCCACTTATGCCCTCCCCATCACAAAATTCTACTACCTCAGTTGTGACTTCATCTACAATGTTAGTAAAGCCACAAGTTATAATACCTCTTCCTCCCCTATGATAAATTAAAGCTATAATATCTACCTATTCATGTCAAAGCTACACCATTTTAGCTTCTCTACATATTCTTGCCCATTTGGTATTATATTTGGTCACCACATCTACTCATGTCACTGATCGTATCATGGCCTAGTGCCAAAGGATAGAGGGATTTTTTTTTAATGTAGTAGTCTAGTGGAATGAGAAGTTGGTGAAAATCTCAGAATATATAGCCCATAAGAGGAAGACTATAGTTTTTGATCCGATGTCTAGAAAGAGAACAAATATTGCTACCCAAAGGGTGAATAAGCCAAGAAAGGAGATAGTCATAAAAGACTACAAGATAAGTGAAAAAATAGTAGATATCATGCAATTGCCTACTGTTGATGAGCTAGTAATGGCTAAGGTCCATATGGACACAATATTCTTTAAAGGATATATCAAAAGAGAGAAGAATCAAGAGATAAAGGAAAAGATACAAAAAATAGAAGCTTATCTTAGAGAACATGAAGGCCTGGCCAACACACTCAAAGATGAGGTAAAGAAGTGGTAAGATAAATATCAAGAAATGACCAATTTTAAGGAACATGCAAAAAATATCCAAGCTTAGGTAAGAGCTCTTATATATCAGAATAATCAATTGCACCAACCATTGTTTTTATAAAATGCCAAACCTACTAGATTCTCAAAAGACTCTATGAAACAAGTTAGAAGGAATATCTTGTCAAAGATCAAGAAAAAGAGCACAAAGGTTAGAACGGTTTTTGTTTTCCTAGATGATGCAACAAATGAATTAGTAAGTGCTAGGAATACCCTTCAAAAGGTGAAGGAGGAGCTTCAAAACAATGTAACCCCAACAAAGAATATTTGTAGGCTAGCAAAAACTAGGTCTAGAGTCATGGCTAAACTCATTTCAAATAAGTAGTGGTGTACAGCCGAAAGCATAGCCAAAGATATCCTAGCTAAGAACACACTACTTTTGAAATGTCTTCAATTATTATATAGGCTTGAGGATAAAACAAAAAAATCATGAACAAGCTCTCTCACATTAGGTTGCTTGGTTTCCTTGATTATTTTAGGTAGGATCATTAATACATTGGAGAAGTACTACTGGTAGGATGCTTAGACTCTATCATAAAGGATAATTCTAAAATAGAGAAATGGCCTAAGCCAATCCAGCAAGAGTAGGTGATCAAATTGATTAAGAAAAAAAATAGAGATTAAGGATGTTATATCTGAGGTTGGTAATGGTGGTTCTTAGCCATCTCACAAGAGGTTGGTAAAATTTCAAAGGATTCATCAGAACATCTTGTCAGTACTAAGAATTATAGATAAGACCTGGGAACACGCTTCAAACGTACTACGTAATGTAACTCAACTACTCAATGAAGAAGATAATAATAAAGTAGGCATCAGTGTGGAAGAGAATGAGGAATATGGATCCAATGAAGGTAGGTTTGATGAAGAATATCAAGAGGAAGAGGAAGAGTAGAATGAAGAAGAGGTAAAATAAGAGGAGGAAGATGATGAAGTTTAGAAAATTGTTCCTGAAAAGCCCAATGTTGAAGTAGTCCATATTGAATAGGAAGAAGAAGATAAGAGTAGGGTGAGTAATAGGTCCAATGAAAGAGACCAATTAGAAATATAATTTTAGCAATTTTCTACAGTCTGATAAAGGTTAGAGAAATGAATAAAATAGAAACCAACAAAGGGCCTCATGCATATAAAATTGTAGGAAAGTAAGAGCCATCTATAAGAGAAGTCCTCCTTTATGTAGGGTAATCACACTTTTGTTTAAAAAATAGTTTCTTCATGACCATAATATTTTGGATATTTTATTTAATCGAGAAGTTGGTAGTCACGAAGGAGCAATTTTTGAGTCATAATATTGCGAGCAGCCATGAGATATGAAGTCAAAAGATTCAAAAAAAGGAAACAACTGAAGTCTAGTTTCTCATCCATATCCCTTCATATCATTTTTTCATTCCCCATCCACCCTATTTTTCCATTCATCTCTATGCATCCCTACCACACTTCCTTACCATTTATAATTTTGTTATTCCCATATCATCATTCCCTTTAATTTCCCCTCATTCCATAATCCTCCATTTTTATATTCCCCTAAACTCCATAAACCCAATGAATAAGGCTATGAGTTTCAAAAAATCACATGAGCAAGACTCCATAGGAGGTGTCAATAATATAGGCCAAAATCGACTACATCTCTACTTCGCCAACATTTTGCAAAATTTGACTAAGTATGGAGAAGGTAAACAAGAAAGTTCTAAGAAATGCAAAAGTGCTAGAAATTGGTCAAAACAAAGAAGTGCTAAAAAAAACTAAAAATTGAGAGGCTAGGCAAGCTAAGATTTCTTGTTCCTTTGTATTCATCGTGTAAATTTTAAGGGTGTCTAAAAAAAAAAGCACCAAAAAGGAGTAAAAACAAAGAAGCATTGAAAAATGGCCAAATTGGAGAAAGAGGGAAAATCGTGCTTTCTTATTTACTTGTATTTGGAGTGCAAATTTGAAAAATGCTGCCAAACAGAAAAGCGTTGAAAGTTGTCCAAAATTGAGAAGTGTTGAAAATAGGCCAAAATGGAGAAATTGGATGAGCCATGATTTTATGATGCCTTTGTATTGAGTGCACAATCAAGAAAATGCTGAAAAGTTCTCAAAATAGAGAAGCACTAGAAAATGAGCAAATCAAAGAAGATAGAAGAATCACACTTTATTTTTTCTTTGAAAGCATCACAAAACCAAAAAGAATTGAGAAACATAAGAGTTCTAGAAAAGGGTAAAATCAGAGAAAGTGGAGAAATGGTTGGTAAGGCATGATTTATCATTCCTTTGTAACCACTGCACAAAATAAAAAAGTTCTAAAAAACATGGAAGTGCAAGAAAATGCATAAAACTAAGAAAATAAAAAGGACGAAGTTGTGTTTGTCCAAATCCATTGTTGATAGCTCAAAAAATATAAAATAACTGGAAAAGGTGTAAAATTTAGAAAAAGTGAAGGTGAAAAGCTAATATTCTTTGTTCTCTTCACTATCACCATGCATATTTGAAACAACGCTATGGATGGTCCACCATAGCTGTTCGATCAATAGATTTACGGTGGATATCAAACCCCTTCTTCCATGTAGATTTTTGGCTAATTTTTGCATGTGCAATACAGAGAATAGGGGAGATTTAAAATTGGATGCCATAGAAGTTGAATCATTGTTACCCACCCGCAAACTTGAAAAATATTTTGATGAAACAAGTTCAGTTGTAGATCGGTGAACAAGAATGGATTGCAAGAATCATTGACAACAACAAAGACCTTGGGCTGAAAGTTGGTTGTAACAAATCAAGAAATGTATCTGGTAGGCACCATGAATGATGAGTGGTCAAGAAAATCAAGAAATCAAAATCTTTTTAACGCTTATAAAATAATATGATTGTAAAATATATAAATAAAGGTACCAACCTCCTTTCAAAAGGTTGGCTCTAAAGTGTTTGCTTGCACTACTGTATGTATTTACTGCAAATTGATAAATAAAGCATTACAAGAGATGTTTACCTCAAACTTGTGCTTATTGTAGACACCTGAAATGTGTCATGTTTAGAGGAGCTACTCACATAGACACATTCATAAGATTAGATGTCATAATCTTGGACTTCCTAAGCATCAACATTGGTTATCACCACTCATTTGGAGCTTTTTCAAGCCATCCAAGCCTAGCCGCTCAAGCCAAAAGTGACCAGATATTAACCGCTCAAGCCTAAAGTAGCTAGACCTTAGCCTTTGTAGATGACAGCAACCAGATCTTAGTCACTGCACATGACAACAACTAAACCATAAAAACAGTTTTATCGACAAACAAGCCTAATCACGGGTGGAAGTGGTAGTCTGCATGAAATAAAGGTGAGCAGGAGTAACTTTTCATTCCTTTTCATGACCAATTCACATAGAAGACTTGATTTTGCATTTAGAATTTAGTTAACTGGCCTCCAAACATAGACAAAGGACAAAAGCTTCTCATTCTAATGACCATTTTGCATAGGAGACTCAAGTTGGCAGTTATATTTCAGTTAACTGACCTCCAAACATAGAAAAAGACAAGACGCTTTTCATGCTAACTATCACTACACATGATAAATTAATTCCTAGGGCTTGGACATAGACCTAGGGTTTCACACTATAAAAGGTGCAAGCCTAAGAGTACCAAGGATCGATCTTTGAATAGATAAGAGACATCTTTTATCTAAGAGATATTTATCCAAACAATTTATCATAAATTTATCATGACGGGTTATTGAGGAGAGCTTTCGATACTTTGAGAGTTCCCTTTGAGATCACATGTACGGTGAAGCCCTAAAAAATTGGAGAGCATAGTAACCATTATTTCAACATCGTATACAAGCTTTGATCCATAGCTTTGGAGCAAAGAGGACGAGAGTCACTTTAGCGGCCGTTGTCTTGGACAATGGCCCATGGGCTTAGCTTAGGTTTTTAGACATTAGATTCATTATTTTAGCATATCATTAGGATAACATCATTTCATTTATTCACATTCATAACATTATTCTAATTTGCACTTGCTTTCATTTGTTATATTCATTGTTATAAACCTCATTTAGGGAGGTATTTTCAGACATATAAACATGTGTTGTTGTTTCATTGCTTACAGGGCCACAAGTTCACCAGACGAAATCTGCAACATACGAGAGAAAAAGGGGTCCCTCCAAGAAATAGACCTGGAGAAGGAGACATCTATAAGCCCTCATACATTTTCGTGTGCAAAACCGGGAAGCTTTTTGAAAGCGCACCACCTCTTTGTGAAAGGGGCACTCTTTGCCTATTTGTAACCTTATTGTATCAAAATGGGTATCCCTAAGAGGGACCGACATGTAACCAGGTTTTAATACAAATAAAGAGATCCATATTTGTTATTTTTGTGTTATATGCTTTTCATTGTCTTCCATTTCATTTTGGGTTTTAATACATTGCAAGTAGCGTAAAAAGAGTGGTGTGTGTATCCTTGGATCTCTACAGATGGAGATCACGTTGGGACCTCCATTGATTTTTCATTTTTTGCCTAAATACTTAGTTTTGTGTGCAGGTCTAGCAGCTCTGAGCTACAGTGGCCAGAAATCAGTCGCTCTGAGCTACAATGGCCAATAAATATTTAGTTGCTCCAACTAACAGTGGCCAAGAATCAACCACTTTGGTCAATAGTAGACGAAACTGGAGAGTAACAGAGGACATAAACAAGGTTCTCTGAGTTGGATTAGAGGTTGGTACAACCTCTTCGATATTATACAACTTTTTGTTTACTTTTGTGTGTCTAAAATAGATAACTTAAAGCACATTTATGTTTGGAAATTGAAAGAATAAAAGGAGAAAGAATTAAGCATTTCACATATCTTAGATCTTATTTTAGATTTCCACTAGGCATTTCTAGGAACAATGGCTTATGCCTAAAATGTTTGCCCTATAATCCAATGCACTAGACATTATATGTTGTTTTCTTGCTTTGAGGCCTTGCTAGAGGCCATAGCTGCACGAAATAAAGTGCATTCATACAAATCATAGTAGTTCATGCATATTTATGAATATTGAAATGTATTTTTGCACTTAAGCATATAGGAAAGACTCATTACTGCTATATGATGCACTTTATGTTATGCAAGATTAAATTGAACACCACACATGCACATATAATTTAAACATTGGGGAGTTGGATTTCATCACCAACCCTCAATTTATTCCAATGATGTTAGAATTCATCTCCTTCCACTGGTTTGTCCCCTAGAGCTTCCTAGAAATGGACTAAGAAACTTACATATAGTGATACTAAGTTATTTGTGCTCAAACTGTCCCCCACTGTTGGAACAATCACTGGTTCAGAGTGGAAGAGCTAGGCGAACCCCCCACTATGACTTCAGTGGTGTACCCTAGCTTCTTTTGATAAAATCATGTTTTACATGAGCGTACTTGATTGTTGCTATGGATGAGTCTTCTCATTCTTAATCCAAGAATAAGATAAAAAAAAGAAAGAACAATACATCAAAACACACAAAATAGTTTAGGGCACACTTAAATCGATAATCAAGATAAAAATTTGTTTGGTATTGTGTGGCTATTCCTAAATTGTAACTCAAAATATCAATTTATAGACAACATGGTCAAAAAAAAGTAAAAACCCTCAGTCTGATATCGAGTGAGAGACTGAAGCAACTCATACCCATAGGCAGAGTCATAGTAACATTGAACGACCTACCCATAAGACTGTTGGACGTAGCTCTACAAGCCGAAGGGGTGGTAACTCAACCCTTGGGGGATATCCTCAAGAAACCCCAAGTAGGGAACCACATCATGGAACAAATTCACATAAACAAAAATAGGCTTCATAGCCATCCTCATCAAGGAGACATGAGGAGACCTCAAGGGCCTCCTCTAAACACACATAAACATCTCAAATATGTGAGGAAGCTTCAAGGGCTTCCTCCTCACATGGACATAAATAAGGTTCTAAAACTTATTCTTCATGTAGGTATGATGAGACTGCTACATCTCCATCCACATGGAGAAAAAATGTCACCACAAAGCCCTCTTCATCAAGAAGGCAAGCAAGAGTTGCAACACCTCAAGATTCATAAGAAACATATGAAATAGGTCTTCCCATTGAAGGGTAGGAAACTAGAGGTACATCTAGTCATGGGAATCAGATAGAAGAAACCCTTCACACAAAAAGAAATATTCCTGTAGACTATAATCTCATAGGATTTAATGGTACCCATGGGACCAACCATAGAAAACAAGACAGCTAGACAGATTGGATCGGTTTCCTACATGACCAACTCAAATAATTGTAGCTAATGAGAACTCTGCATCTGGAAGCTCACAAACTATGAATTCTAAACACATCTCTTAGTCTGGGGGTACCTCAAAGTGACCCTGTAATAGACACACAAAGTTTGATCATAGGGATACTCAAAAGTACATCGAACAAGCCACATTAGCTAGCAAGAGTATAGGTATAGTAGAAACCTCCTTGAGGAATTTGTGAGTAAAGACAATAATAACAGAGTCAGATAAACATGAGTCTTCTGTAATAGTGCAAACTGATTGTGTGAGGTGGTTATAAAATGCATTACGTAAGGAGCGAGAGATGGTGGAGGCCCTCAAATAGGATAAACAAAGAGAAATACTCTTGCGCCAACATGAGCAGTGCTTAAGAGAGCAAGCTGAGTGGATAGCTCTTAGAAATTTACATAAAAACAATGATAACATCCAAAGAACTAGACACGCTGACTCGCCTAAGGAAAGACACATTAGACAAGATAGCCCACAACAAAATCACCCACCAAGATCAGAATCCAACTAGTGGGGAAAGGGCAAAAATAACAAATCAGGATCACAATCTTGAGTCCCCTCATAGGATGGAGGAAAATAGAACAAATAAAATGGACATATATTTACATCCATTGCAACTACAAGTAGGCCTACAAGAGGAGGAAATCCATGCCTCAAAGTCATTTCAAGAAATTTTTGAAAAGATAAAAGCCTTTGAGAAATAAGAGGCAGTCAGGAACTCACCAACATTAAGCAAAATACACAACCTACCATTGTGCCCATCAATCCCTAGCCCTCCATATCCTAAGCACTTTGAGGTGCCTAGGTTAGAAAAATTTAAGGATGAAGAGGATTCACAAGAGCACATCACAAATTTTATCAACGCATGTTTTCATATTGAAGACAATGATGCTCTCATGCTAAGAACATTCATAATGATATTTTAGGTGCTGCCACTCAATGATTCAACCAACTACCTAAGAATAGCATAACAAAATTTGAACAACTAGTAAATGCATTCCTAAAGTGTTTCTCCTTTAGTGATAATAAGAAGGCAAACCTTTCAGACCTGGCCAAATTGAAACAGTATGATGATGAGCCAATAATGGATTATGGGAATAGATGGAGAAAATTCATGGTGAAGTTATCATTCTCCATTCCCATAGAAGATATCATTCACATGTTCACCAAAATTTGTTCTAAACACATATCCCTCCTACTACAACTCCAGTAGTATCCTTCATTTGAGGAAGCTTTGGCACATGACAAACTCATCGAAGACATAAAAGTAGATGAGGGAACCATTAAACTCCGAAACAAAAAAGAGTGGAACAAGAATGGTAAGAATGACAAGTACAAGCAGAAGCAGGGCAACCTAGCTCTAGTAAATCAAGTTGTATTGGTTACACCCAAGTATGGGGGTGCACAACAACCCCAAAACTATCAAGCACATCCCCCGCTAGCCAATTACGACCAAAGGAACAATCAGGGGTAAAATAGGGAATGCAATCTGTCTTGCTATTTCAAGCCTCTGACAAAATTAATGCAATAAATATTCAATCATTTGAGTGAGGCTAGGAGGATCAGGTTTCTTGATATACCTCTTATATATCCCAACCATCCTAATACAAAAGGATATAGGGAATATCAATTTTACCCTTATCACAGGATACCGGGGCATGACATTGAGGCTTGCATTGGTTTTAAGCATCAAGTGCAAAATATTATTGAGGTAGAAGAACTCAAAGTTGACAACCCATTGGCTCTCGATAATAGAGACATGGGCATATAAAAAAACCCATTACCCAATCATGAGGTCCCTAGAGATCAAGAGGCCCAATTCAATTAGGTTCAAGCTAATATACCTACCCACGGATGCGTTGGGATGGTTGATATTGTTAACATAGCAACAAGGACTAGGCGGTATGGTCAACCACAACCTCCTACAGCTCCCATGAATGTCCTAGCTGCACCTAGGTAGAGGTAAGACAACCTTCCAGGTCCACCAACATGACCTATGGTAACTATTCGAAGTATATTGGAGCAAAACCTACATACGACTCCAACTAAGATATCCATATATGAGCTCATACAATAGTCCCCAAAGCATAGGGATAATCTAATGGAAATTTTATGGACAATTGAGCTCCAACCACAAGATGCAAATGCATTCACTCACTTTGTGGAACAAGTACAAGAATGCTAGGAACCTGTAATTCGATTGTATGATTATGAGATTAAGACAGTACCTATTGCCTTACCATACCCTTTACTAAACATTGTGGTGACAATCAATTAATTACCTTTCAAGAGGGTCTTGGTCGATACAGGTTCATCAATAAACATCATTTCAACAATAGCAATAGAGCACCTCAAGATCCCCAAACCCAATATCATTCCAGGAGCTTACACATTGAGAGCTTTTAATGATTCTTTATGTAACATTGTGGGGATGATAGTCCTACCCATCAAGGTGGGGAACAAGACCATCTCATTGATGTATCATGTCTTAGAAGGAGCTATGCAGTACAACATCCTCTTAGGGCATATCTGGATAAGGGCCATGAAGTGTGTGCCTTCGATCTTGCACCAGTGTGTCAAGTATATGCATGAAAACAAAGTCTGTGTGGTCCTGGCCGATGAAGAACATTTTAAATACATCCATCAGGTGGACATTCTAGGGGAATTTGTAATTCCTTCTACCCACCTGTACGTATCTCCTTCATATCCAACCATACAAATGGATAACAAAGACAAAAGGGTAAGAAAAGACCCATGCACATCAAAACCTACCAATGCACTCAAAATAGTCAAGGCTTCTAAAGTACCATCAAAATCAAAACTAAAAGACAATTAGAATCTAAAGGTGCCCTTAGTCAAGGAAGAAAGGCCCAAGGAAGTGCCAACTATAGCCATTGTTAAAATGCCAAGTCCTATGGAAGAAGAAGATCTTCAAGAACAAGATGAAGATAGTGATTACCATCCTCCTTCACCAGTGTCATCCGTAGGGTCATCCACATCACATGCATCAATACACTTGGAAAGCATAGGCATAGGGGAGTACCTTGTGTAGAATATTACCTTTACACCTATCATTGAGTCTGCACAAGACATGGGAATTCCTAAGGACTTGAGACCGCCAATGGGAATAGTGGTTCCACTTGGAATCCCTCCCAACCAAACCAATTTTGTCTATGCAAGCCTAGAATGCGCCCATAAGTCTTCAGACATAGAAGAGGATAGTGATGAATTATTCACGATCAATGTTCATTACCTCTATAATCCTAATTTTACTCTAAGATAATTTAATAATTACCATTGGCATTGTTATGGCCTTGGTATATATGAGCAAGGGCGTAGGTGGCCATACGAGCTACAATATCAGCTTCCCTTCGACAAGCTTGGATTAGGCTATTATATTGGAGGTCGATATGACTCTCTTGTAGCAGCATTGGATAGATTAAGCTTAGGGTTAGGAGAAGACATTGATTTCATTCCTTATCACCCCCTAAGAATAGGAAATTTGAGCAACAAACAAGTGGCCACGGTGAATGTACCACCACCAAAAATTTATCATCCAATCATATCAATTGATTCCACCCCAACATGATACAACTTGTGGGATGAGGAAAATGGATATGAAGTAAGTGATGATGAGGCGCAACTTGGCTTAGCCTACCAGGGGCCTCACTATTTACAAATATTCACATGGTCCATCCATAATGAGAGTAGGTATACATCAGATGAAAGTGACTATGAATCAGAAGACTCGACAGAAAGAGCCTACTTAGGCCTAAGCCATCAATCCTTGAATTTGAGGAAAGAAACAAAAGCAAATAGATTCTTCATAAGTGACGAAGAATATGAAGATGAAATGGAGATGGCCTACTTGGGGCTAAGGTATGAGCCCCTTGTCTTAGTGCTGCATACCAATGCTAATAGTTTTTGGATAAGTGATGATGAATTTGAGGATGAGACCAATATGGCTTATCTTGGGCCTTGTTGCTTGCGGCAAGTCAATGAACTAGTAGAGAGAGAGGCAACACTCCATGCTATAGACCCTCATATACAATTTTTTAGGAGACCTGTTGACCTAGCTGTTATTCACCATATGGTCAATCCCCCTCCACCTATATTCATAGAGTGATTAGATCCCAATGATCCTCTCATCCGCCCTACTCATGGGCCAAATCTAGAAATTACCATTTCTCTAGAGCCTCATCGTAAGTATGGAAAGGAAACCCCTAAGATAAGATTACACCCATGTGGTCCTGGAGATTTCATCCCATCCATCAACATGATCTCCATTTATTTGACCACTCCACTTCATAACCTAGTAGATCCTACCAAATAATTGCATCTTGATATAGAGGTCATTGATTGGGATCGTGCTAATTCACCCATAGAGCCTAAAGACCTCTTCCCCAATGAAGATATGTTATAACTGTTCCATTTTGCATCAGGTTGTGCATATGACATATTCTATGTTGGTTTGGAACCTGAGTCAGTAGATCCTGTCGATGACATTCATTTGATACCCATGCCTCATCAACTATAGGATGGATCACATATGCCTATAGAAGCGAGTTTTGAGGTGGACATTAGTGATGATCCTACCCAACTAAGAAAATTCAAGTTTGAAGAAAGTCTATCTCCAGAGGAACAAGCCATACTAATTCCTCTCCTCAAAGAGAGGCCAAATATTTTTGCTTGGACTTACAAAGACATTCCAGGGATAGATCCAAAGTTAGTCATTCACAACCTTTCATTGGATCCCATGAAGAAACCAGTTAAGAAAAAGTGGAGGAAAATACATCCAACCATCGCTTTTATGGTGAAGAACAAATTGCAAAAACTACTAGATGCAGTATTCATAGTTCCTATAGACTACCCTGAGTGGGTGTCGAACATGGTACCCATGGGGAATCCTGACAAAAGAGTCCATATCTGCACAGACTTTAGAGATTTAAATAGGGAAACACCAAAGGATTCATTCCCATTACCAAACATAAATGCTCTTGTAGATGCAACCGCAGGTCATGAGATGCTCTCCCTAATGGATGGTTTTTTTGGATACAACTAGATCTAGATTAAGCTCGAAGATCAACATAAAACTGCTTTCATTACTCTATGGGGAACATTATGTTACAAAGTGATGCCATTTGGTCTCAAAAATGCTGGTGCCACATATCAGCGGGCCATGGCATACATATTCCATGACTATTTGCATAAGACCTTAGAGGATTATATGGATGACCTACTAGCCAAGTACCTTTTGTGGCAAGAGCACACTGAAGTCCTTAGATAAGTCTTTGATTGCCTCATAGAACACAATATTTGATTGAATCCTAAGAAGTGTGTATTTGGCGTAACTTCTAGCAAGACTTTGGGATTCATCGTATCCAATAGAGGCATCGAAGTAGATCCTGCAAAGGTAAAGACTATATTGGAAATGACTGCCCCTGCTAATATTAGGGAGTTGAGGAGCCTATAAGGCAAGATATCATCCATAAAAAGATTAATTATGTAATTATCAGACAAATGTTGACCTATGAATCAATTTCTATGCAAGGAGGTCCCCTTTCATTGGGATGAAGAATGCCATCAAGCCTTTGTAAAGATCAAAACTTATCTGGCCACACCGCCAGTATTGGCTCCACAAAGGCCAGACATACCATTTTTACTATATATATTGACTACTAATTTTGCATTGGGCACCATGTTAGCCCAAAATAATGCACAAGATAGAGAGCAAGCCATATATTACATTAGTCACACCTTGGTGAGTTATGAGCTAGGATATGCGTATGTCAAAAAATTGTGTTTAGCAGTGGTCTTTGCAACTCGAAATTTGTGACACTACATGTTGAGTCATATGACCTACATCATATCAAAGCAAAATCCTTTGTAGTACATGATGAGCAAGACATATCACAATACGTGTACCATAAAGTGGATCATTCTATTAACATAATTTGATCCAGAGTTCATAATACAAAATTCCATCAAGGGAAAATTCATAGCAAATCAATTAGCAGAGGCACCTCTTCAGGATAACAAGCCTCTCACCATAGAATTGCTCGATGATGTGGTCTTTGCATTATCAAATCCACCAGAACTCGAAGAACCTAACAAATAAAGAGACATGCCAGTATTATTCGATGGTTCTAAGTGTGAATACGAGGGCAGAGCAAGGATTTTCTTCATCACACCGTAGGGCACTCCATTGCCCTTATTACTCAAACTAAACTTCCTGTGTACAAACAACACAAAGTATGAAGCATTGATCTTGGGACTCCAAATAGCCATAGCAATGGGCATTAAAAGATTGAATATCTTTGGTGACTCCTTGCTCATAGTAAACCAGTTCAAAGGACTATTTCAATGTAGGTGCCCACTCCTGAAGACTTACAAGGAACTTGTTGACACCTACCTAGCCTGGTTGGAATGGTATGACATCGAGGCAATCCCTCGTATGTCAAATAGATTTTTAGAAACCATGGCCTGTTTGGGATATTTAATCCATTATAATCCATCTGTTGATTTTACAACCGTTCATGTGAAAGTGCTTTCACACTCAGTAATACGCTGGAAAGCTTTTGACAATCAAGAATCAGTCAACATGATCAACATCAAACCAAATTAGGATTGGTCCTTCGCAGTTAGAGATTTCTTGCAAATGACACCTTTGGGGTATTTGATCTCCTAAGGACCTATGGAGTGTGGTGAAACCATACACCATATATTTTTTCCTCAATCCGTGTTCACCAGCTCTATAATGCAGGAAAAGCAAGCCATATTTTCTATAGAAGTCATGGCTTATCAGGATTGGCTTTCCCAACTGCGGGACTTCCTAAAACTTGGAATAGTACCTCAAGGTTTTTCACATACTAAAAGACAAATGTTCAAATAGAAAGAAACAAGATACATATTTCTAGGAGAAATCCTCTATAGACGAGGATATGATGGAGTATTACTCTGTTTTCTTAAGCCCTAGGAAGCATCCTGGGCAATTTTGTAAGCTTGCAATAGCACATGTGGAGGGCATTTTAGTGGCATGGCCATCATTAAGTGCATTTTGAGAATGGGTTACTATTGGCCCACCATGAAAAAAGACTATTGCGAGTATGTCAAGAAATGCATTAAGTGCCAGCATTATGCAAATCTAATGCACTTACCATCGCAAGCCTTGCAACCCATTCAGGCAACATGGCCATTCTCGTAGTGGGGACTAGACTTGATTGGGAAGATATCACCTCCATCCTTAGGCCGACACACATTCATCATAATGGCCATAGAATACTTCACTAAATGGGTGGAAGTGATCCCCTTAATATCAACAACTGGACCAAGGATTACAGAGTTTATACTCCACAATATCATAGTCGTTTTGGGGTCCCTTCGAAGATAATATTGGATAATGGACCTTATTTCAAGAACAAATATGTGTGTGCTTTAATGAACAAATACCATATTCAGCATAGTTTTTCAACGCCTTATTATCCGCAAGCAAATAAATAAGCAAAAGCCTCAAACAAAATAATAGTCTCCATATTGAGGAAGACGGTGCAAGACAATCACAAGGATTGGCACATGTAGTTGCCTCTTGCACTATGGGCATATAGGACTAGTATATGGATGCCCACTGGGGCAACATCGTTTTCACTAGTATATGGCACTAAGGCCATCATGTCACTAGAGTTAGAAATTTCAACTCTACTCATAGCATTAAAGGAATTCATAGATGATGATGTTGTGCGGTAAGGCTGCCTTGATCAGTTGACGCTTCTTGATAAATGTCAAGTCAATTATTTAGAGAATATTTGCATTTACCAAGATTGCCTTGTGTAAGATTACAATAGTAAAGTCCACCTAAGAGAATTCAAGGTTGGAGATCTAGTGCTCAAAGAAAACCAACATAATTTGAATCTGTCATTGCATCTGCGAGACAAGTTTGTGATAAATTGGATAGGCCCATACATGATTTCACAGAGGTTTAGGCCTAGAGCATATCGTCTTATATCAATATATGGTGTTGAGGAGCCTGAACCTCTCAATATAATTCACTTAAGGGTATTCTACACATAAAAACAAAAAAACATTCAAATATGTCATAAAAAAACAAAAAAAAAAACAAAAAAATTCAAATAGGTCAAAAACACAAACAAATCATAAAAATATAAAAATTCAAAAAACAATCAAAATATCCAAGGAAATTCAAACCGCTTGGTCAAAATCAATTCAAAATGCTCCAAGGGTATACAAACCGCTTGGTCAACTTCAATCAAAATGCTCCAAGGGTATACAAACCGCTTGGTCAACTTCAATCAAAACGCTCCAAGGGTATTCAAGTTGTTTGGTCAACTTCAATCAAAACGCTCCAAGGGTAATTCATCCCACTTAGTGGAAATCAAAAAGCTCCAAGAGTCTTCATGCTACTTGGTCAAAAACCAAAAATCCCCAAAGGCATAATAAGCCCTTTGGTCAAATCAAACAAAAATACAAAAACAACATAAAATAAAAAATACAAAAACAATTGCATCTCATATATTGCATCCAAATAATTGCATTGCATTTTTACATCCATTACAATTGCATAAGTCATGAGAGCCTTAAAAGTGATACCAAAGTTTGTCACACAAATCATTCAAATCTATACCTCCATCAAAACATGTGTGTAATTATGTTTTTTAACACAATCATTATTTGTTTCTATACATAATATACTAAGTTTTTTCGGTTAATCAACCACACCTAGTGATCTTATCAACTTTTGTGGAAAACAATATTGGTTAGTAGAAGGTACGGTCTAGCCATGACAATGCCTTGGATATTCAAGATCTCGTCACTAATTAAAACACTAAAATCCTAGTTTGTACAAGGAAAAGATAAAAGCTGCAAAGCGGTCTAGGTTACCTTAAGTGAAAAGGATCTTCCTTGCTTATCCCCTTGTGCAACCGGTTTAAAGGTGCTGAGTTTTGGAAAAAGGACAAGCTTTGCCCTATCCAAATCCCTTGCTTAAATCAAAATAAGAAAAACAAAAAAAATCAAATAGGTCAAAACACAAACAAATCATAAAAACATAAAAATTCAAAAAATAATCAAAAGCTCCAAGTACATTCAAGCCGCTTGGTCAAAATAAATTCAAAATTCTCCAAGGGTATACAAACTGCTTGGTCAACTTCAATCAAAATGCTCCAAGGGTATACAAATTGCTTGGTCAACTTCAATAAAAAGGGTATTCAAACTGTTTGGTCAACTTCAATCAAAACGCTCCAAGGGTAATTCATCCCACTTGGTTGAAATAAAAAATCTCCAAGGGTACTTAATGCTACTTGGTGAAAAACCAAAAAGCCCCAAAGGCATAATAAGCCTTTGTTGTGGCTGCTCCACAACATACCCCAAAATTGGGGACCCACCTTTTTATTTTTGGTATTTGGGTGTTTGCGTGTTGGTTTCGAGTGTCTAGTGATCGATTTGTTTTGAATTTGTATTTGTCTTTAGTTTTTGTCAGTAACTTTTTGTTGTCGACGATATTTTTCTATCAACGACTTTTTGTTGTCGACGATATTTTATTGTCGATGACTTTTTGTTGTTGACGATATTTTTTTGTCGACGACTTTTTGTTGTCGACGATATTTTATTGTCGATGACATTTTTCTTGTCGACGATATTTTATTGTCGATGACTTTTTCTTGTCGACAACTTTTATCGTCAAATTATTGTCGACGATCTTTTCTATCGACGACTCTTTGTCGTCAAGTTTTTTGTTAACTTTTTGTTATGGTTACATTTTATGTTTTCTTCATTTGAGTGTTTCGGGTAAGCTTTTTGTACATATAAATGTTTAAAATAAAAATGAAGTGCAATCCCCGACGGACATGTATATGTATAAGAAATATTTACTCAATATCAAAAAAAAAAAAACTCCTGGCTTTCCTATATATACTAAGAAAGCCCTTTGTTTATATATATATATATATATATATAAATAAGAAAGGGCTTTGCTCTTTTTTATATATATAAGCAAAGTAAAGCCATCGTAGGTTTAAATTTATATTTATTTCATTGTTTTAAGTTGTGTTGAAGGTACTAATGCCAATGTTCTAGTGCGCAGGTGAGCGGATGAGTTGAACGCCGGATCTACCCGTACCTCCTTCGGATAGGCGATGAACCGAGGATGTGGATGGTGAGGCTCCCTTCGGCGAACGAAATGAGAGAATAACCCGAGCGTCGACCACACAGATTATGAAATGCAACACTCGGGCGGCGATGGTAAAGACTCAGACGTGGAGAGAACATTGGGAGACTTCATCGAGACATGGCCTGCAGTGACGCCAACATGGTAGATCAAAAGCACAAATTTTGAGATGTAGGGCCCGCACGGTGAGGACAAACCCAACCGGATGAAGTATGAAGAGGGCCTCATCTTGTTAGTAGGTGATGAAAGAAGCCAACAATGATAGGAAGGTGAACTTCGGTTATACCCGCGGTGAGGACAACATGAAACACTCGGACAGAGAAGCACTTACCAAGGAATAGGTATTAAAGTGGAACGAAATTTCAACATATGAAATTCCTGCTCGTGGATATGGACCATAAGCAGGAAGACGACATCTCTGGATAGATGTTGATGAAAAATAGAAACATACTAGAATGAGACTGTGAATGGGAGTAGCACCAGATTCATTTATCGAATGATGGTAGCAATGGGAAACAAGTTACGGTAGGTGCTCATTTTTAGGACAAACGACACTGGGACGCCATCGAACGCATGATTGGGTATGGTGGAACACAACACTAAATTTGGAAGCACTTTAATTTAGGGGTTTACATAGATAGATGCACAGGGGACGCTGAACATTGGGTTTCAGAGGTAGTGACAGGCTCAGGAATGACAAATACGACAAACTTTGGGAAGACGTGGACACCAGCTAGCACAGTGTCAGTAGTGATGGCCGAAGGATGTTTTACAGAGTAATTGAAGAGAAACGTTCTAACAATAAAATACATTATGCAGACCCAAGGAATTTATATTATGATTGAAATGGGATTAATGTGTTAGTGGACACCAAGGTCTCAGACCAGCACTATTAGACATGGGGGGATTAGGAACAACTTCACATCCTACAGTTGAATTCTATCGTAGAATGAAATGATAATTGCAGTCCCGGTGGAGAAGAAAGGGATCCTCAACATTCATATTATGGTGAAATTGTTTTAATAACAAGCTTATAATGGTTGATATTCACATCCAGGAACAAAATTCCAATAGTGGGATATGCCATTGTAGATTGATACATGTCGACAAAGATGAGACAGCACCAGCTTGGTACAGGTTCGATCGACGAAAAGGTAGTTGGTCAAGTGAGGTGGCCACCCATTGCGTGGTTCGAAAAATGATGTTTAACATCAGTACAGTAGACCCTCTCAAGCATCTACGTGATGAATATTTTGGACAGTGCTACGTAGAGATAAAGACGGTCCCACACTGCATTCCATGCATGGGCCCCATATGTTGTATTTATTATAATCGAAGATTAATGGGAGTTAGGCGGATGGGTATCCCGTGTTATAAATGTTTGAAAGGAATTACGAAAGGAGACCGCCATTTATGAGCAGAGGCGTTACAAAGATAAACAAATGTAAACAAAATCCAAAGGTATGGTCAAATGCTTTTGTCTTATTTGTGTGAGAGGAGATTATGTATTTTCATTAAAACAAGTGAAAGGCGGACACATGCATAGAGACATAGCAAAGAAAAAGTGAAAATAAAGGGATGACTCTTGAAAAGGACGTTTCAAAACCAGAAAATGAGAATCGAAGGGGGAAAGACGTAAAAAATAAATGAAACCGTCCATCACGCGAGGAGAAAGAAGGTCAAACGAATGCAGCAGAAGACGAAAATGGAAGGTTGTTTTGAAAACAGAAAGGCCCCTGGAAAATGAAGACGAGGAGGTGCATTTCGAAAAAACATCAAATACGTCATGGAAACATGGAGAAAGGGGGGCTAGACCTTTTAGAAGACCACATGTTGGTTGGAAACTTTTCAAAGAAGATTGCAGGAATGAAGGCAAGGCCTTAGCATGTTGAGCAAGGTGCAACAAACAGTATTGTCATTGTTACCAACACAATCAGACAGATCTGTTGATGCAGTGGACAGGAAGTTCAAAAGCTATTTAGATGCAGAAGACAGGAGTTAAGAGGTTCTTCAGAGTATGTACAATGATTTTCCAAGAAGACCGAAGTGGACCACTTGCAAAAGATCAAAGAAAAAGACAAGTAAGAAAAGTGTCGCGATATCGCGACATATACAACAGGCAAGAAAAACTGTCATGATTTCATGACATGTTGGAAGAGAGAGAAGAAGAAAGAAAAACTGTCGTGATTTCGTGACATGTTGGAAGAGAGAGAAGAAGAAAGAAAAACTGTCACGATTTCGCGACATGTTGGAAGAGAGAGAAGAAGAAAGAAAAATTGTCGCGATTTCGCGACATGTTGGAAGAAAAAAAGACAAGTGGAAAAAGTGTCGCGATATCGCGACATGTTGAGAAGAAAGAAAAATTGTCGCGATTTCGCGACATGTTCGAAGAGAAAGTGCAAGCAGGAAAAACTGTCGCGATTTCGTGACATGTTGGCAAAGAAAAAGGCAAGTAGAAAAAGTGTCACGATTTCGCGACATATTGCAAGAGAGATAGTACGGAAGAAAAAGTGTCACGATTTCGCGACATGCTGGAAGAAAAAGAGGCAAGTAGAAAAAGTGTCACGATTTCGCGACATGTTGAAAGAAAAAGAGGCAAGTAGAAAAAGTGTCGCGATTTCGCGACATGTTGAAAGAAAAAGAGGCAAGTAGAAAAAGTGTCACGATTTCGCGACATGTTGAAAGAAAAAGAGGCAAGGAGAAAAAGTGTCGCGATATCGTGACATGTCACGTTTTCGCGACCCAAAGGCAAGAGAAAGCGCTAAGGAGGAAAAGTGTCGCGATATCGCGACATGTCGCGTTTTCGCGACCCGAAGGCAAGAGAAAGCGCTAAGGAGAAAAAGTGTCGTGATATCGCGACATGTCGCATTTTCGCGACTAAAGGAGGAGAGAGAAAGTAAGAAGGGAAAGTGTTGCGATAAAGTAAAGAGAGTACGAAGGTGAAAGTGTCACGATATCACGACATGTTATGTTTCGGTGCAAGCCAAGAAAAGTAGCAAGGAGGCGAAAGTGTCGCAATATCGCTACATGTATTCTCGTAGGCCAAAGCTAAGAGAAAGCGTACGGAGAAAAAGTGTCGCGATATCGCTACATGTTGTGTTCTCGTGGGCCAAAGCTAAGAGAAAGCGTACGGAGGAAAAAGTGTCACGATATCGCTACATGTTGTATTCTCACGGACCAAAGCAAGGAGAAAGGCAGAGAAAGAAAAAGTGTCACAATATCTTGACATGTGTTTTCATGGCAACAACAACAGAAGAGTTACAGGGGCAGTTGAAGCCGACGAAGATCGATGTAAGCCGATGAATATTAGGGTTTGCAGTCGACTAAGATTAGGGTTTACGACTAAGATTAGGGTTTTCATCATGAAAATATTGTTATAAAAGGAGGGCTATTTGGAGAATTGATGAGTGTTGCATATGTCATCGAATGTGAGTCAAAGTGTGAAATGCGGTCGTAAGAGCGCAGAAAGCGTAGAAGCGATGAGATGATGGTGAAGTGCGCAAAGTGAGCGAAGTTCGGTCGTAGTGCGCAGAGAGCAAGTCATGTCGAATCATGCTAAGTGTGAAACTTGCAAAGAAAGCAGAGTGCACAAAAGGGAGAAGACGATCGTGAAGTTTGACTGTGACGAAGCAGAGTGTGCGAAGTGATTACGTAGAGAGAGCAGAGTGCGTAGAGAACACAAAGGTGAAGTAGACCGATTAGGGTCTTGTAAAAGCGAAGGTATTTTCTGTTAAACTTCTTGATTCAAATTGAAGTCCAGGTTGCAGCTTGGCATCAGGGGTTGGTGCTCCTTTCTGTTGGTGCAGATAAATAATGGGTTGGTGCTCCTTCCATTGGTGGGTTGGGGTTGTCTCCTTTCTTTGGGGGATAAATCAGGGGTTGGTGCTCCTTCTAGTTGGTGCTGGTAAATTGATTGTAAAGTTGGTGCTTTGCAAAGGCTGGATTTGGATGGTAGTCCAAGCAGTCATTCTTGAGGAGTAGCCAAATTGGTGAACCTCGTTAAATCTTGTGTTGTGTGATGTTCTCTTGTGATACTTGCTTTATCTGGTTTTAAGGTTTCATTATTTTAGTTTTAAGAGCTATAATTTCAAGTTTAAAGAACTACACTGATTCACCCCCCTCTCAGTGCCATTGTAAGACTAACAATTGGTATCAGAGCCAAGTTCCCTTCTCAGGCTAAATCAGTCAGGGTTGATCTTGGATTAGTACGCAATGGGTAAGAAGAATAGATCCTCCTCCAAAAGGGCATCTCAATCAGTTTTAGTTCTTGTGGAAGAGAAAATTGAACCAGAAAAGGTTGAAGACTTCTTATCAAACCAAGCACCTTTGTTTGACGAAACAAATTATGCGATCTGGAGAATCAGGATGCAGGCATATCTTTGTGCTTTGGGATACGGCGTCTGGGATTCAGTAGTTAGTGGATACACAATACCCATCACTCCTCCAGAAGAGGCTGACAAAATAAAACTGTTTGAGAATGACTCAAAAGCAAAGAATGCTATCAGGTGCGGATTAGTAGACAGTGAACTGGTAAAGATCATGAGTTGTAAAATGGCAAAAGAAATATGGGACAAACTGAGGAGTATTCATGAAAATGACGATGAGAACATAGAGGCATATATGTTGAGAGTTAATGAAGTCCTAGAGGATGATTCTAAAAAGGAAATAGGTGGAGGTCTTTTCATGACACTCGAAGAAGAAACAAAAAAAGAACAGGAATGTGATGAAGAAGAAATTGATGCAGAAATAAATTTGAAAGAGAAACTAATTGCAGCTCTGGATGAATTGAAGATAGAAAGAAAAAGGAATAAGGAAATCTCAAGAAAGCTTGAGGATGCAAATGAAATAATAACCAGTTTGAAAGTACAGGCAGAAGAATTCAAAAGGATTGAAGAAACTCTCAGGTCACAAGATCAATGAGAAAGAGATTGGTTGCTGCAAACAAGAGGAAGAGATTGTTTTATTGAAGAAACAACTAGAAGAGGCCAATACAAATCTCAAATTCGAGAAGAGCACAGAGTTGCTAGATAAAATGATAAGCCAACAAAGAAGCTCCACGGATAAGCATGGTCTTGGATATGAAGTCTGAACAACCTTCATCTTCCAACTCTACAGAGAAGAAGAAGTTCACTGTTGAAGGATCGAAGCAAGAAAAGTTTGAAGTTGAATCTTCAAAAGGAAGAAAATATCAAAGGAGATCTACAACAAAGCAACCACAACAAAAGAGGTTCTATCACTCTCACTCTATTCATAATAATACTTTTAATGGCTATTGTTTCGGATGCAACCAGTATGGTCACAAGGCAATTTATTGTGGATTGAATAATAAATCAAAGAGTTATCTTGGTAGAAATACATCTGCGTTTCTGAGTGAACACTATGTACAATGCTTTCAATGTAATGGTCATGGGCACATAGCAAGGTTTTGTCCAAGCACTTTTGTATCTAATCTAAGGCAAAATAGTAGATTTCATCAGACACAAAGAACGCAACACAGACAGGGAATAAATCATGTACATAAAAGAAAGGAAAATAATCATTCATCAAGGATGCACAAGAGACAACCACACAAGAGAAATGTTCGAGTTCACGAAAAGGTGCAAAATAGGGATGTAGTTGAAAAATCCAAGCCCGAGTTCAAGAAAGTTTGGAGAAAGATAGAAGAAAGGAAATCGTGTCTCCTTGGATTGAAGGAGACTACTCCGCTATTGCACTAAGCAACTCCGGGTAGCACATCCTCGGGGGGAGCAATCTTGAAGTTTCATTTTAATGCTCCTATGTATTTGTTTGATTACCCGAGGATGAAAGGCAAGTAGTCAGGGAAGTTGTCGTATAGTTGTCGAAGTGTGTTTTTAGTTCATGTAGTTGTTTGTGGAAGTGTCGTGAAGGGTGGTGATTAAATTGAGAGTTGTCATTATTGGTAGTATTAATATATGTCATTGTTGTACTTGGTGATGGTTCTTACTGCCATTGTCCAAATTTAAGGATTATAACAGTTCAGATAATTTGGTTAGTGAAAGAATGTTGCCCTAGCCGCATATATGTGTTTCGATAATGGCAGTGTGTATTTGAACTACACATTGACGTGAATATTGTTTATCTTTTATGACGTTGTGGTGAAAAATATTGAAGTCTGATCATTGATTCATGTTTAGCTCATCAAGATGAGCAACTTTGCTTTGTGAATCATACCTATCCGAGGTCCAGAAGTATGAGTTTGAGTAAGGTGCACTATAGTTGGCCGTGAAGTGTTTAACAAAATTTTGTCTCCTGATTCGAACAGTTGAAAGTATGGTGTGACCAGCGGTGACTGTAGAAAACATAGACCAAGTTGAAAATGTAAAAAGGGATTTGGTTGGTGTTGTGATACAGTGTTTGATGCTTGCACAGAGTTGGCAGTAAAACTGCAGTGTCGATACAGTGTTGGACAAAAGTTGGTACAAGTGTGAGTCACTTGTCAATTTTGTTGATAGATGTGAAATCAACATTTTTGAATTGGAAGCTTACTATTCCTGATAGCTATCAGACCAGATATTTTGTAGGCAGTATGCATGGTAGCACGATTTCAGGCTAATCCCAAAGAGACTCATGTGACAACATTATGGTGGTTGATTTCTGAAATATCATTGAAGGGAAAATGATTGTTTGTGGTTTCCTTTTTGAAAGTGGTTGGTTGAATGCATCAAGGTTTTCTGAATTGAGAGTTGTGTTTAAACCTTGTGTTATAAGCATAGTGGTTTAAACCCATTGGTTGTGAAAGAACTTGAGTTAGAAAAGAACATGAGTATCATTGTTATGTGATATTTGTGGTTGAGCATTGTTGGAATTATTTGAGTTGGTTGATACATACTTGGACTAGGGTTGTGTGAGAGAGAGTTGTCCCTTGTGATGATTGGTTGAGTTGATTTGATTGAGCCTAGTCAAGTTATGTGTGAAGTGATTTTTTCTATGAAGTGGATTTGATTTGAGATCGCCATTCATTATTGAGTTCATTTTGAGTACTACTTGAGCATGATTGATTGAGCCGTTGAGAAGGCCTTTGGGAAATATTTGAGGACAATGCTGGGACAGATTTCTAGAGCAGATTTGGGCAAGTTCTTGGTGAGATTGCTAGAGAAGATTCGGACAAGTTCTTAGTGAGCTTGGTGGAGCAGATTTGGACAAGTTTTTTATGAGCTTGTTATTCAGCATTGGACAAGTTCTATGTGAGCTTGTTAGCGGGTTCTATGGTGAGTCCTATTGAGCAGGTTCTTAGTGAGCCTATTGACTGAGCTTTGGAGGTGATAGAGTACAGAGGTCAGAGTCTCAATGGATAGAAATCTAGCAGCCAACACAGTTGAAGATAGATCTGAGTGAGGATTCTTCAAGTGAAGAAGAGGTCCACCAGTCAGTGCAGCAGAGAGACAGAGTCTTCTATAATATCACAAGGGTACTATGGAGTATGGGTTATGGTATCCTAAAGATGCAAATTGGGCAGGATGTGTAGATGATAGAAAGAGTACCAGTGGAGGTGCATTCTATCTTGGAGACAGATTGGTCGCGTAGAACAATAAGAAACAAGAGTCAGTTTCCTTATCCACAGCAGAGGCAGAATATTTTGCAGCGACAGCGTGTTGTACGTAGGAGAAAGTTGCAGAAAGTGAGGTTAAGTTGGATTTTTATTCCAACATCAGATTGTGGAGTGGTCACGTTTCCCAAGAATTGACTAGCTATCGGGATCACATTCTCAGGGGGAGCATTTGTGTATTTGTTTATCTTTTTGCTCATGTTTGTAATTTTTGCTAATTGTAATAATTTGTGCCTGAGAATGTTGTGCATAGACTCAGGGGGAGTCTGCAGCAGCCCTTTGGTATTATTGTCAAAGGGGGAGAAGAATTACAGGAAATTGCACGTGTTGCCAACAATTCCAAAGGGGGAGATTGTTGAGCAAGGTGCAGCAAACAGTATTGTCATTGTTGTCAACACAGTCAGACAGATCTGTTGATGCAGTGGACAGGAAGTTCAAAAGCTATTCAGATGCAGAAGACAGGAGTTAAGAGGTTCTTCAGAGTATGT
The DNA here is from genome assembly GCA_028583015.1 of Wollemia nobilis. Taxonomy (NCBI): domain Eukaryota; kingdom Viridiplantae; phylum Streptophyta; class Pinopsida; order Araucariales; family Araucariaceae; genus Wollemia; species Wollemia nobilis. Next base: position 4,896,472 of record JAQPPZ010000676.1, on the reverse strand, counting down.
ACAGTGATTTTCCAAGAAGACCGAAGTGGACCACTTGCAAAAGATCAAAGAAAAAGACAAGTAAGAAAAGTGTCGCGATATCACGACATATACAGCAGGCAAGAAAAACTATCACGATTTCGCGACATGTTGGAAGAGAGAGAAGAAGAAAGAAAAACTATCATGATTTTGCGACATGTTGGAAGAGAGAGAAGAAGAAAGAAAAATTGTCACGATTTCGTGACATGTTGGAAGAAAAAAGACAAGTGGAAAAAGTGTCGCGATATCGCGACATGTTGAGAAGAAAGAAAAACTGTTGCGATTTCGCGACATGTTCGAAGAGAAAGTGCAAGCAGGAAAAACTATCGTGATTTCGCGACATGTTGGCAAAGAAAAATGCAAGTAGAAAAAGTGTCACGATTTCGCGACATATTGCAAGAGAGATAGTACGAAAGAAAAAGTGTCACGATTTCGCGACATGCTGGAAGAAAAAGAGGCAAGTAGAAAAAGTGTCACGATTTCACGACATGTTGAAAGAAAAAGAGGCAAGTAGAAAAAGTGTCACGATTTCATGACATGTTGAAAGAAAAAGAGGCAAGTAGAAAAAGTGTCACGATTTCGCGACATGTTGAAAGAAAAAGAGGCAAGGAGAAAAAGTGTCGCGATATCGCGACATGTCACGTTTTCGTGACCCGAAGGCAAGAGAAAGCGCTAAGGAGAAAAAGTGTCACGATATCGCGACATGTCACGTTTTCACGACCCGAAGGCAAGAGAAAGCGTTAAGGAGAAAAAGTGTCATGATATCGCGACATGTCGCATTTTCGCGACTAAAGGAGGAGAGAGAAAGTAAGAAGGTAGAAGTGTCACGATTTCGTGACAAAAGTAAAGGAGAGTACGAAGGTGAAAAGTGTCACGATATCGCGACATGTTATGTTTTCGCAGGTGCAAGCCAAGAAAAATAGCAAGGAGGCGAAAGTGTCGCGATATCGCTACATGTCGTATTCTTGGGCCAAAGCTAAGAGAAAGCGTACGGAGGAAAAAGTGTCACGATATCGCTACATGTTGTGTTCTCATGGGCCAAAGCTAAGAGAAAGCGTACGGAGGAAAAAGTGTCACGATATCGCGACATGTTGTTTCTCGTGGGCCAAAGCTAAGAGAAAGCGTACGAAAAAAAAAGTGTCGCGATATCGCGACATGTGTTTTCATGGCAACAACAACAAAAGAGTTACAGGGGCAGTTGAAGCCGACGAAGACCGATGTAAGCCGATGAAGATTAGGGTTTGCAACCGACTAAGATTAGGGTTTACAACCGACTAAGATTAGGGTTTTCATCATGAAAATATTGTTATAAAAGGAGGGTTGTTTGGAGAATTGATGAGTGTTGCATATGTCGTCGAATGCGAGTCAAAGTGTGAAATGCGGTCGTAAGAGCACAGAAAGCGTAGAAGCGGCGAGATGATGGCGAAGTGCGCAAAGTGAGTGAAGTTCGATCGTAGTGTGCAGAGAGCAAGTCATGTTGAATCATGCTAAGTGTGAAACTTGCAAAGAAAGTAGAGTGCGCAAAAGGGAGAAGACGATCGTGAAGTTTGACTATGATGAAGCAGAGTGTGCGAAGTGATTACGTAGAGAGAGCAGAGTGCACAGAGAACGCAAAGGTGAAGTAGACCAGTCAGGGTCTTGTAAAAGCGAAGGTATTTTCTATTAAACTTCTTGATTCAAATTGAAGTCCAGGTTGCAGCTTGGCATCAGGGGTTGGTGCTCCTTTCTATTGGTGCAGATAAATAAGGGGTTGGTGCTCCTTCCAGTTGGTGCTAGTAAATCAGGGGTTGGTGCTCCTTTCTGTTGGTGTAGATAAATCAGGGGTTGGTGCTCCTTCCAGTTGGTGCTGGTAAATTGATTGTAAAGTTGGTGCTTTGCAAAGGCTGGATTTGGATGGTAGTCCAAGGAGTCATTCTTGAGGAGTAGCCAAATTGGTGAACCTCGTTAAATCTTGTGTTGTGTGATTGTTCTCTTGTGATACTTGCTTTATCTGGTTTTAAGGTTTCATTATTTCAGTTTTAAGAGCTGTAATTTCAAGTTTAAAGAACTACACTGATTCACCCCCCCTCTCAGTGCCATTGTAAGACTAACATAGCACTAGGTTTTTTTTGGATATTTTTCCTTCCACAATGGACTGGTTTGGGGAAACTAGAAATTCTGCTATTGTAAAATGACACATTTTTAATGCAGGAGTTTTCAAAAATTTGCATCTTGTGGGCAAGAAAGAAGGAGATTCTCTTTGCATGCTATGGATTTAATGTCTATTTCTTTTCTCTTTTTCAGATTTCGAGTTTGTATATGGAGTTAATGCAAGTTTGCTTGGTTGCTTCGTGTGAATGCTTGAACCTGAAATTTATTTTAAACCCTAGGAACCAGCACTTAGTCTATGGGGATTGTGCTTGTTTTGCAAGTCCAATAGGTTAGGTTGCATGCATGGAAATCTCACATATTTGATTTTGTCGAAATAGGATAGCATCATACTGAATGCATTTTATTTTCAGTTTTTGCATTTCATTTTCATTTTTCTGCATTTTATTTTTCCAAAAATTTTAACTTTTTTAAAATTTTTAGGCATTAAAATAAACATTAAAAAAATTTCAAAATCCAAAAATAATTTCACCATTGTGTAGGTTATACTTCAGACTTCCAATACGCACTTTGAAATTTCATTTTCGGAGTTGTTTAGTATTTTTAAAAATTCATTGAAGTTGTTGTTTTACTGCAGATTTTAAAAATCCGAAAATAGAAAATTTCCATTTTAAGGTCAAATTTCATTTTTTTAGTTTTTTTTTGCACTCATGAGCCTATGATGACATTCCCTTCATGAAAATTCCAATTTCATTGAAGGTTTTATGTTTTATGGCATTTTACAAATTTCCATTTTTGGAGCCTAAAATTGCCCTCTTCATAAAAATTCTAATTTTACGAAAGAAGGGTAATTTGAGTATTAAATTGAAGGTCATTTCTTCAAAGCACTTAATTGTTCATATTAATGAAAATTTGATTTCATCTAAGAGGTATAAGTTAAAGTGACATTTAAAGCCCTTAATTTAAGGCCATAAATTATTGCCTCTTTGCGAAAACCTATTTCACCAAAGAGGGATATTTTATCGATCACATTGAAAGCTATCTTCATCTTCATGATAAGAAGCCATATTTGGACTTAATAAAGAAGATAAAATCTACCTTAAAAATATCAAGATAAAAGGAATTAAGGCACTACATCATGGTCATATGAGGGCCAACTCACATTTGCTTTATTTTGGTTCAATGAACAATCACTAAAGTTTCATGGTAAAATAAACCAACATTACCCCTTGTTTATAGTTACTTGCAATCACTAAGGTGTTCTAAGCATTTAAATTGAATACCTTTGTTTGAGATTACTAATATACATATGCAAATGCTAATATAGCGGAGACCTTGGAGAAGTTGTTTGTCTAACTTCTTTGCAAGAGGGGATTTGGAACCCAAATCCTAAGGGAGAGTGTACTTTCATAATTGGGTGAAAATACCACTCAACAGATTGGCGCTAGAAAGAGGGCTTGAATTGGTTTATTTCAGTGTGATTTAAATGCTATAGAGATTTAAATTTTGAATATTTCATGCCCTATTGATTATTATCTTTAGCCCTCTTTTAACAATACAACCTTGTAGTGTTAAAAGGAGGACATGAATTGCTTTGCATTGTTCTAACACTTTTACATCCATTACAATTGCATATGTCATGATAGCCTTAAAAGTGATACCAAAGTTCATCACACAAATCATTCAAATCCATACCTCCATCAGCATGTGTGTAATTGTGTTTTTCAACACAACAATTATTTGTTGCTATACATAATATACTAAGGTTTTTTGGTTAATCAACCACACCTAGTGATCTTATCAACTTTTATGGAAAATAATATTGGTTAGTAGAAGGTACGATATACCCATGATAATGCCTTGGATATTCAAGATCCCGTCACTAATTAAAACACTAAAATCCTAGCTGGTACAATGAAAAGATAAAAGTAGCAAAGCGGTCTAGGTTACCTTAAGCAAAAAGGATCTTCTTTGCTTATCCCCCTGTGCAACCGGTTTAAAGGTGTTGAGAATTGGCAATAGGACAAGCTTTGCCCTATCCAAATCCCTTGTTTAAATCAAAATAAGAAAAAAACAATAAAACAAAAAAAATCCGAATCAAAGTACATTTCAAAAAGCTAAGCATACAGTCCAGATTTCAAAGCAATGATCCGATACAAAAGTCAAAAATTCCAAGAATCCTCGCTCAAATAAAAATCAATCAAAAATAAACAATGAATTTCATCACTATATATGAGCAAATATCCAAATCCAAAAGGAAGAAAAGAAGGGTATAAAGCTTGAATCCTTGGAATTATTAGCATTGTACAAAATCGAAAGGAGAGATCCTTACACATGATGATATGTCTATCACAATTGCTTCATGCATTTGTATAGACCAATGTTTGAATGTGGATGATCTTGCTTAGGTAACCCAATATTACCTAGTGGTATAGTCCAACTAAGTCCAACTTAGGATGAGACGAACAATTGAGAATCCCTGATCTTAGCAATGGGCTGAAAGAATCTCGCCTGACATCAAAGGAAATTCTTGAGTTCTATCTCAAAATATGCAATCACTTGCACATGCAGAGATCATGAATATCCAGGTCCATGGTAAAAGCCTTACTTTTCAAAATTCTAGAGTGGTCAGTAGACAACTGTTGATAGGGTAACTAGAGTGTTTGAATCTTCGAAAAGCCCCATTTTTTTTATATAGCAACAAATCATATCATCATTCACACCATCACTTTCTTTATAATATTCTATAAATTAGGGGGTATCAACATAGTAGGACAGATACCGTATATATATTAGAAATAGTATATAGACGACCGCTGACTACTTTATATCTTTTAATTTATAGAAAATTTTCAATAAAATACATTACACACCATTACATATATTCATACTTAATCAATTCTTATGATAGGAGTGATATTTAAATTCATTATTATTTTTTTACTTTCTGAGGTATCACCCATTAAGATTGTCAATGTCATATGAATTCCTTATGTTTTAAGTAATTAGAGAATACAGGTTCGTTTATACCATCCCATAACATAAGATAGATGCATACAATTAATGCAAAACTAAACATGCATTTAACAACATCGCATCCACAAAAATAGGTCATTAATCATCCATCATCACATCATAAAGCACATCATAAAATATATAGGCAATATCCATTTGCATACAATCATGAATTCATCATTCATCATCAAAATACATCACATCATATCATCAAATCATATAAGCATCTACACATCCATAAAAGCATCTACAATATCATCTATCATATAACATATACATCAAATCATCATAATGCCATCATCACATCACGTCATAAAATAAAAATAACAACAAAAATATAAGCAATAAATGATACACATAATGAGTCATAATGCAAAGATATCATAGAAGTATGTGTGTCAATGGGTATACAAAAATGCCCATGGGCTACAGTCATGTAGGACACTCGACCTAAAAAATAAATCATAACCAAGTGAACCATCAATAAAATACTGGGCTTGCACCCCCTGTAGCATCACCCCCTGTAGACGGATCTCTAGGAGAATGGTGCGAGTTGGACCCTGTTGGTCTCTCTGTACAAGTTTGGGCCCCGTGGCTAGGCTGGACGAAAGACTACCCTATGATAGAACTCTTATTGACCTGTGACCCACTTGTGGCTCCTCTCTCCCTAGGGATGGCTCCTAACCTCCTGATCTACCTTGAGAGAGTGACAATTTGGATTGCATCCTCAGCAATTTGAACATCACTCCCATCTAGCAAACCCTGTAGATGACTAATCTCACCCTCAAGAGCTACCCTCGAAGGACCCTCAAGAGTAGGAGGAGCAACAACAACCTACATCTAGGTAGCTCCTCCTAGAGTGGCCTGTAAAGCTTGTACATGATCTGACAATTATGATATAGTAGTATCCCTCTGAGCTATGATTGCGTCGCACTACTATACCTATGTCTTGGTCGACTAGAGCTCAGCCTCCACATCATGTAGCTATGCCCTAAGAGGAGAATCCCTCTCCTTAGGATACATCTCCTCCTCCACCTCCTCAGGATCCTCCTACTCCTCCACTACCACTTGCTCTACCTATTGGTACCATGCCACAGTATTGGCATAAACCCTATGCCCTAATAGATCTGCTCCATCTCTACCATCATCCTATCAACCTAGACTGCCCTCGTTGTGCCACATTAGGTCACCCCACCACCATGAAAATGCATCTATAACTCCACTAGCCACTCCAATATCAATAGTTGGGGCATCCTCCTCATTAGCCAGCTCTGTAACCTAGTCGAGGAGGGAGGTCTCTCTTTGTTCCGATGTGCCTATACAAAAATGGTACTAATGGGACATCCAGTTACAACACATACTGAAAAAGAACTTGAGAGTAGAAGAAGTTCTCTCGGATGTTAACCTTTTAGCCAATGAGCCATCGCTCGTGCTGGGTCCTAGAAGTAAACATGGCAGGATCATTCCAATAAGGACACTCATGATACGAGTGCCATATGACATCTCCAGCCTAGATTCTAGTAAAAGTATCAGTATAATGAGTTAGATCCCCTACAAAAGTGTGGCTCTTGCACTCCTCGCTCTCTCTAGCCCATCTAGCACCATAGCACTACATCCGTATATCCACAACTATGATCTTAATAGGAATCCCCTTAGGGAGATCTACCCTAATATGCTCCTATCCCTAGATCTAAAAAAGCCAACTATAGGTGATGCTGACACAACCCCTCCAATGGATGTGGTATAGTTTGTCATAACACTGAGCCAATAGAGACTTTCCCCATGCATAGATGATGGGAGCCTCACTGTTGATCAGGTCATGAACCATCATAAGGAGATTCTAAGGGAACCTCAAGCCTGAACAGTCTAGAATAAGGACGTTGCTGATGACCATCAGCAACACTGCATGCCTCATTGTGAAAACATGCTCCTAGTACCAGTGGATGATAAACACTCCCCCAGACTTGGTGTCCTTGAGAGCATCCTCATAATGCCCTCTAAAAACTTGAGTGAAGATGACCACATGATCATTAGTGGCTGAAGAAACAATGGCCACCCCATTAAAAGGGATCCAAAAGATCCTGTACACATCCTCTGACCTAATGGTCATCTCGTCGGTAGAGAGGTGGAAGGTATTAGTTCGAGGGTCCTAGTGATGGGCCAAAGCTATACGGTAAGCCTGGTCCGACATAATATGAGGTAGTCTGGTAACATACTGGAGCCCCTAAGCCTTAAGCCACCTCCAATCTGTGTCATCCAGAAGAGGTAGAAGGTCATTCATGAGCCTCGGGTCTTGAGCCTAAGCAGTAAGGATCTAAGAAAAGCAAAATAAATATGAAACATAACTACAGTACATCTAAGGCATAAGTCCCAATAAAACATGAAAAAATTTGACACTCCTAAATTTGAGCAAAGAGGTGGGGAATAAATGCACCTAGGCGTGCAACACATGTTAAAGAGTAGTTCAAAATTTCAAAAAAAATTAATTAAACTATCTCATAAAATCCAATAAAAAGCAAAAAAATTATGCAAAATTGGCTAAGGGGATTAGCTGATGTCATCTACAGCGGCTAGAATCTGGCCGCTGGAGATAGCAGCGGCCAAATCCCAATGGTCAAATTTTTGACCTTTGGGATTCAAACTTAGCCACTCTGAGCAACAACAACCAAATTTCCACTGCTATGAGTGACAATGGCCAATAGGTAACACGACAAACCCGTGAACCCTAGGCCATAAAATTCAAAAAAATTGAAAAAGAACAAAAATGTGGACTAGCCCACCACTTAAAAACCTAAACTAAGCCTAAATATGGATTTTGTTCATTACCAACAGGTTTAGTGGGGTTCATTTACCATTTACTTAATGAGGTTCAGTTTACCCAAGAGCAGAAAAGAGGGTAGGGTTTGAAAGAATACTCGAGAATCTCTGGATTCTACAACAGTTGATACCTCACCTTGTGCAGCCATGTCCTCGATGTAGGTAACTTCAAAAATTGCAACTGTCATTGTCCCACCAGAGCTCTGAAAAGTGAATTGACAGCAAATAAAAATGACAGGTCAAAATCCTAAAAAATGTATTTTTTATATATTTTCAAATTATGCCTTGGCCGCTGCTAACATGAGCGGCCTAAAATTTGTGGCTGCTCAAGGTGACAGTTGCCACAGGAAGAGACTTAGAGGCTGCTGAAACCTGACAGCGTCCTGCTCCACAAATAAAAACAAAAAAAATCCTTCCATGGGGGATAACCAAAACATTAAATAAACATATTTTGATGAATTGAAGTCATCTTAATGACCAAAATAACAAAAAAAGTCATCATATAAGCATAATATCGAGCATGCATCGTATCTAGTTACTTACTCTATCCACTCGGTGATTGCAGTGATTCACACTCCATGCATTTTGATGAGATGAGTAGGCTACCATAAGACCACTTAGGGAAAAAACATTTCATTTTGGAATTACGATGTGCCACAAGAATACCAAGATGGTCGAACTGCTCCACGGGTGTGAAAGAATCATCCTAATTCCCCTATGATACCAAAAACATTAAGCCAAAGTGATACAATATGAACATAAATAGAATCACTCATCCTAACTCCCTAAGAAGGCTATTGATAGCTGGACCACTCCTCGGGATAGGGATGGATTATTATCATAAACAATTGGAATCATACTTGGATGTGGGATTATCCATTAAAAGCAACAAATGTTAGAAAAGAATCAGATTAGTCATATTGGTCAAGTGACTTGTCGCTTCATTCATTATCATTTCTTCACCAATCCATTGAGTGAGGAGGTAGTTCAAAGATTCAACATAATCATAATCAAAATCAACAAAATATCACTTGATCATAACAAAATCATGTTCGTCCTACGAATCATTGCATACAATAATAAAAAAATTCCCTTTTTTGCTTGGAACATAAGCAGACATGACATATTCAATTGCAGCTCTCCTACCGGTCATAACTATTGTAGCAACTGAAGCTACCTGATTGAGTTTGAGGAATGAGTGCAATTTAACATGCCCAAGACACTGAGCTAAGTCCTCCAAATTTTGAGGCAATGATTCAAGGGATGTGCACCATCTTGCATGATTGGGCCATCCAGCATTGATTAGACCATTGATCATCATACACCCTACAAGTAGACCAGTCTACATTTTTTGGTTAGCGTTGTGTTTTCCACACAACACATTGCAAAAAGGGGCATTTGTAGACACCTAAAACATGTCATGCTTAGGGAAGCTACTCACATAGATATATTCATAAGATCAGATGATATAATATTGGACTTCCCAAGCATCAACAGTGGTTCTCACCACTCATTTGGGGCCTTTTCAAGCCATCCAAGCCTAGCCGCTCAGGCCAAGAGCGACCAGATCTTAGCCACTCAAGCTTAGAGTGGCCAAACCTTAGCCTCTGTAGACGATATTAGCTAGATCTTAGTCGCTTCATATGACAACGACTAAATCATAAAAGCAATTTTATTGACAAACAGACCTAATCATGGGCAAAAGTGCCAATCTGCATGCAATAAAGGTGAGCGGGAGTAACTTTGCATTCCTTTTCATGACCAATTCACATAGGAGACTTGAGTTTGCATTTAGAATTTAGTTAAATGGCCTCCAAACATATACAAAGGACAAAATATTCTCATGCTAATGACCAGTTTGCATAGGAGACTCAAGTTGGCAGTTATATTTCAGTTAACTAGCCTCCAAACGTAGAAAAAGACAAAAATATTCTCATGCTAACTCTCACTACGCATGATAAATTCATTCATAGGGCTTGGACATAGACCTAGGGTTTCACACTATAAAAGGTGCAAGCCTAAGAGTGCCAATGATCGATATTTGAAGAGAGAAGAGACATCTTTTATCTAAGAGATCTTTATCTAGACAATTTATCCTGAATTTATCTGGATAGATTATTAAGGAGAGCTTTCGAGACTTGGAGAGTTTCCTTGGAGATCACTTGTACGATGAAGCCATGAAAAATTGGAGAGCATAGTAACCATTATTTCAACATCGGATACAAGCTTTGATCCATAGATTTGGAGCAAATAGGACAAGAGTCACTTTAGCAGCCGCTATCTTGAACAGTGGTCCGTAGGCTTAGCTTAGGGTTTTAGATATTAGATTCATTATTTTAGCATATAATTAGCATAGCATTATTTCATTCATTTGCATTCATAGAATTAGTCTAATTTGCACTTGCTTTCATTTGTTATATTCATTGCTAACAACCTCATCCAGGGAGGTATTCTCGGATATCTAAGTGTGTGTTGTTGTTTCATTACTTATAGGGCCACATGTTCATCGGATGGAATCTGCAACATATGAGAGCAAATGGGATCTCTCTAAGAAACAGGCCTGGAGAAGGAGGTATCTATAAGCCCTCATACATTTCCATGTGCAGAATTAGGAAGCTTTTTGAAAGCGCACCACCTCTTTATGAAAGGAGCACTCTTTGCCTATTTGTAACCTTATTGTATCGAAATGGGTATCCCTAAGAGGGACTGACATGTAACTGGGTTTTAATACAAATAAAGAGATCCATCTTTGTTATTTCCATGTTATATGCTTTTCATTGTCTTCCATTAAATTTTGGGTTTTTAATACATTGCAAGTAGCATAAAAAGAACGGTGCATGCATCCCAAGGTCGCTACACTTATGTTGAATGGTTGATATAGTTTTGTGAAATTATCTATATATTTGCTACTATGGTTAGTTTATTATGTTAAATTGGATAGCTAACTTAGAGTAAATTGGTGATAATTTGTTTTTGCATACATGCTTTTTGAAAATTCTATTTTTGTTAGTCAAGGCATTGATATTATTCTATTAATTTGGATAATTAACGCTTTATATGTTTGGAATAATTCTATGAGCATGCAAAGGTCCATTAACATAGTAATTTTAGAGTTTTTAATGTTGTTAATCCTGAATTTTTTTTTTGAAATTCAATCAGTTAGGGTATATTTTGTGTATGTCTATGTTGTTAGCTTCATCCATCCATTCTTCATTCATATATCTCTAATCCTACCATTTCTATCCCTATATTTTTACTATTTTAGCTAAATAGAGACAACACAATTTAAGTTGATAAGGTATACTAGCCTTTTTTGGAGGTTGAATCAAAGCAATTTTATTCTTCCAATATTTAGCTTGGGTTGTGATTAGCGTGTGCTCATATTTAAATTATTCAATATGATAATCATAGTTATAGCATTGGCTAGATGACAAAATGGATTACAACAGTAGGATAAATGGAAAAAAAAATTCTTGCTCATTGAAGTTGCTTCCTTTGTTAGCTTGAATGCATTGTGCCATGTGGGAGTGCCACTAATTATCAATTAATCAACTCAGCTACCTTCGGACAAAAAGGAGTCCACCTACCACAATCAAAGTGTACAACATTATAGATACATAGCACTTGGAAATATGAAGGGAGAATTCAATAGCTCTACCACCAACTAATTGTGGGTAGTAGAGCCAATTGCTAGCCTATTTAGGTGGTTATTTGTCATAATTATTGAGAGCCTTTTTTAAACAACAAAAATACTTCCTTCCCAACAATGTGGGATAATGGAGGAGGCTAAAATAAACTTGAATTTGCTTTATGTGACTAGAATATAGAAATTTTAATTTATCACCATATTTTAACTCCTCTTGCTAGATCCAAACCTTCAAGGCTAACAATGGGCTACCACAGGACTTACTATTGCTATCTGGTGTCTTTCATGGATTGGCTATCCATGCAAATATTCACATTTTTTAGTGTTGAAATTTATTTCTCTAGTGTTCATAAAATCATCCATGCAACCCTAATCTATGCTATAAAAAATGGCCTGATGTCTAAAAGAGGTCATTATTTTCACTCGATGATACTATATCATTTACCAAAGGGTATCTTATTGTGATGATCAACTTCACCAATAAAAATTATGCGTTCTTCAATTTCCCATGTAGGTTAAATTAAATCATAGGCCTATATCTTTATGGGACATTGATGAAATTTATAATGGTGTCCATTTATCATTACAACAAGCATTCATCGCCTTTGCCAAAATAAGTTGATCATGGCCAAAAAATTTGTATTGCACTAAATAGTCATAGAAACTTAAGCTCATGCCTCCATAATATCTTCAACAATTTGAAGAGTACCATGTGGTTTGTTGCTATTCTCCAAAAATTCCTCTATGTGATGGTTGTTATTTATGCATGTAAGAATTAGGTGCATCCTATGGTCATTTAAAGGATGACCTATTGCATGCACATACCAAAGATATCTAGACACAAAAGTTTTTTAAATTGATTCTCAAACTCTTATCTATTGTTGATGAAGAACACAAGCTTATACTGAGAGGGGGGGGTGAACAGTATAAGACCACTTTTAACTTTATCTATCAATACAACTTTCAAACCATTAACATGCAGAATAAGATAGCAGTAATAATAGCAGTAAAACAATGCACAAAATGCAATCCACAAAGAGACACAACAATTTACGTGGTTCACCCAAGGTGGGCTACTCCACGGATAAAACTTTTCTTCTAAAAGTTGTATCAAAGTCCTCTGGGAATCCTTCCCGATTACAATGTTTATGAGCCTCAGCTCAAAGGAGACACCTTCCCCTAATTTTGCTTTGGTTGGTGATCCTCTAGAAGACCTCTATCTCTTCTACCCTTAGCAAGTGGAACTCTATCCACAGAAGACACCTGTCTTCCCTGCTCTGGTTGGAGATCTCTGTCCTCAACTCTGTCACCGCAAAGCTAGTCCTCGAGAATGCACTAAACACAGTCCTTCGGCCTAGCACATATGTCCTCTATCTTTTCCTCTAGTCTGCACCAAACACAGTCCTTCGGTCTGGTACAAGTCTGTCCTCAAATTGCATCAATCTCTGTCCTCAATCTGATCCTCAAAACTGGTTCAAAAATGGTTCACAAACTTTCAACACAGCTTGCTTAATACTGTCCAACTGTTCTCTTTGCTTTGTCACAACTGCACTTGGTCGTGAACGACTTTTGCATAGACTGTACAAACACAGCAGCACTTGATCACTGTTCGTCCTTCTCAACTATTTGCAATTACAACAGCATCTACTTCGCGCACTTTGCTTTCTTTACACAGACTGCGTGAACATAGTCTTTCGCCAACACTACAGCATTCGATCGCACAGCAACTTATGCGCCTATGTGCAACCACAACAACACCCTCTTCGCATAGTCTGCTTCTCCTCGATCGAACTTCTTCCCACACTCTGCTTCTATGAAAGTCGCACTTCGAATGCACACTTCGATCGATTCGATACGACTGCTCTTTGCGCACAGCAAACTTCACTTGCGCAAACTCGACACTCACATTCGATACTTGAAACTCGAAAATAGTCCTCCTTTTATAGCAATAATTCATGATTAAATTCTTGATCTTAGTCGGCTGTATATCCTTAAAACAATCGTCGGCTGCACAACCTTACACTTCATCGACAAAGGTTAACTCTGTCGGCTTCAACCGCCTCTACTGTTCTATAGCTTTTCTAGCACAAAACTCAAACATGTCACGATATCGCTACGCCTTTGTCTGTCGTACACCTTGTATTGCTTGTTGTCACGAAATCGTGACACTACTGCCTATTGTGCGCCTTCTTTGGCCTGTTGTCACGAAATCATGACACTACCTAACTTTGCTGACGTCATCATTATTCTTGTCGTGAAATCATGACGCTTTAGTCTACAAGGCCTTCTTCTCTACTCTTGTCATGAAATCACGACACATCTACTTTTGCTGACATCATCAACAACTCTATCACGAAATCATGACGCTTTAGACTCCAAAGCCTTCTTCTCAGCTTTTGTCGTGAAATCGTGACACCTTTGCCTCTTGCTGACGTCATCTACAACTTTGTCACGAAATCGTGACACTTCTTGCTTCTTCAACCTTTTCTCGGTTTGCACTAGCAAAAATGGAACATGTCACGAAATCGCGATGCTTTCGCTGCCTTAAGCTCTTTTCTGCCAACTGCTCATGAAACTGGAACATGTCACGAAATCGTGACGCTTTCGTTGCCTTAAGCTCTTTTCTGCCAACTGCTCGCGAAACTGGAACATGTCACGAAATCGTGACGCTTTCGCCAATTACAAGTTGCCAACTCAACTTGCAGAAATCGTGACACTTTCTGCATCCGTACAACTTCATTGAAACTTGTCACAAAATCGTGACACTTTCTGAACTCACTCGCCAACTCAACTTGTCATGAAATCGTGACACTTTTCATCCACAACTTCATTAAAACATGTGAAATGAATTACTTTCTACTCAACTTGTCACGAAATCGTGACAGTTTTGCTAAACTTTCTCTCTCCTCAAACATGTCGTGAAATCATGACAGTTTTGCTAGCTTTGCCTCTGCCTTCCAGCATGTCATGAAATCATGACAGTTTTGCCAGTGCTTTCTCTCTCCTAAAACATGTCGCGAAATCGTGACAGTTTTTCCAGCCACCTGCAAACTTTTTCTAACTTATCTTTTTCTTGATCTTTTGCAACTGGGCTACTCCGATTTTCTTGGAGACTTACTGACCAGCTGAAACCTTCATCAAAACACATACTTAGACATAAAAACAAATTGCTTCAAGAACTCCTTGACATCAAAGACAACAACTACCAAGAGCTCCTTTGACATCAATGACAACAACTATACTTGAGCAAAGGCAATGTACTCAAGGTACCCAAAATTGCCAACAATCTCCCCCTTTGTCATTGATGGCAACCCTTAACTAAAAACATATCTCAAGAGCCAAAACTGAACCAATTGATCCAACAACTGAGAATCTGTATTTGAAGTTTTTGCTCCCCCTGACTTGAAGCTCTTCTCTTCACTTGAAGCACTCCCCCTTACTCATATCTCTCCCCCTTACTCAAATCTCTCCCCCTTTGTCATCAATGGCAAAGGGTCACCTTTGGGGTTTGGGACTAAGAATGAGTCTCTTAGCTTAGTCCCTCCCCCACCTTCTATTAAGGTGATTTAAAACAGGGTTGGGAGTGAAACTCCCATTAGACACTCATCATCATTAATGTCTACTATTTCTTTGTCGGGCCTTCTCTTGAATTCTTTTTCCACATTGTTGTTCTTGTTATTGTTTTGATCCTCGGACCTGTTCATACTGCTGTTCCTGTTCCTTTCATCATTCTTGTTTTTCTTCATACCTTGATCCTTGAACTTGTTCATATCATTTTTCTTGTTTCTATTGTCATTCTTGTTCTTATCCATGCTTTGATCCTTGGACTTGTTCATACTGCTGTTTCTATTCTTGTATCTCGAAAGATCAGCTCTACACTGTCTAGCTAGGTGACCTTCATTGTTGCACTTATAGCAAGTAACAATATTATTTCTTTCAGGCATGGCTGTTCTTTGAATCTGCCTGTTCTGACTAACCCAGTTCCTGTTATTCGCCTTGCAAAAAATTGCCTTGTGCCCGAATTGTTGACAAGAGTAGCAATACCCTTGAAAGAAATTACGTCTCCTGAACCTGTCATTTACTTTCTTCACTTGAGTCATGCAATGTACAGCCATGTGACCAAATCTGTGACATGCAAAACATGTGCCGTGAAATTTTCTTTTATTCGACTTCTTGGGTCCCGAAATCTTCTTCTTCTCAATCTGAATATCGTTTTCTATTTCTACGTATCTATCACTTACGGATTTATGAACTGAAGTACTTTCTACATCAGAACTCTCTTCCTGTTGAAATTTCTTGCTAGATTCCCCAACCTATTTCTTGTGCGGCTCAACAAAATCGAGACCTGTTTTATCTGTTGGTTTTCTTTGTCCTTTGATGAGAAATTTAACCTTCTTGGAGCTATCCTGAAATCTGTAGAGCTTATCCTTGTACTCTTTATTTTCTTCTTTCAAAGAAGCCATTTCTTATTCTAACTCACTATACTCCAGAATTTTAGAATCCAACTCATTCCTGAGTTCTTGTGACTTAGCCATAGAGACTTCAAGATTTTCTATAAGTTCATCTCTCTCCATACAACATTCATCTAATTTAATCTTGAGTCTATCATTCTTCTTTCTTTCCTTTTTCAAAACACTAAGAGCATTATTGAGTTCACATTCAAGATCCTCTATTTGATGGCACTTTGAATTATCACGGCCTTTTTCAGATTTCTTATCACTAGAGGTGCTACCTTTTTCAAAAACCATACATGCATCTTCATTGTAGTTTTTTGAAGCATCCTCATACATACTAGCATCCAAATCATTATTTTTGCAATCATCCTCAAGGTGCCCAAAATTTCCACATCTAAAACATTTCATGATAATGAATTTATGTTTCGGTTCTTCCTCTTTTTCTAAAATGAACAACATCTCATTTTCATCATCACTAGAAGAACTTTCACTATCACTGCTAGAACACTTACTTGCTTTGTCTAAGTAGAAGCTCTTCTTATTCTTGTGAGAATGCCTCTTTCCATGATTGTTGTACTCATCTTTGCTTTTCTTGTGATTGTTGTACTCATCTTTGCTCTTTTTGTAATACCTGTACTTTTTAGAATCCTTGCTCTTAACATCTTGTATATCTTCATCACTTTCATTTTTGGAAACTAGTACGATCGGTAGCATAATGACCAAATTTCCCACAATTGAAACATCTTATATTTTTCTTGCTTTTGTGCTTTCTGGAAAACTTGCCTTTCTTGCTGTAATATGCCTCTTCCTCACTAGAAGACTCATCACTTTCTTGAATCTGTTTGCCCTTTGATTTCTTGGTAGCTTTGAAAGTTGCCTCTTTCTTTACATCAACTTTCACTTGAGTTCTCAACTCAAATTCTGCAAGAATACTATGGAGCTCATCCTTTTTCAATTTATCTAAATCTTTAGCTTCCTCAATAGCAGAAATATTTTCACTAAATCTATTAGGAAGGGATCTTAAAATCTTATCACACACATCATTTTCAGCAAGTTCAAGACCTAAGTCTTTCATAGAATTAACAACTTCATCCATCCGGAGCATGTAGTCACTAATATTTTCATCATCATTCATCTTGAGTTGTTCAAACATACCTTTAAAATGTCTCAACTTGGCCTTTCGAACATTTGCATCACCTGTATGAACAACCTGCAATTGTTTCCACATTTCACTAGTTGTCTTGTAGTGAATAACTTTGGTGAGATCTGCCTTTTGTAAACCCTTCAGGATTGCATTCATGGCTTTTGAGTTGTTGTGATGTAGAAGCCTGTCTTCTTTAGTGTAAGGACCATTTGCAGGAATGGTGTACCCATCTTCAATAACTTCCCATACCTCATTACCAAGAGCCATTAGATAGACTTTCATTCTTGCACTCCACAGACCGAAATCTGATCCATCCAGAATAGGTGCTGCATTGCCACTTGAGTAGTCCATTGTGTTCTTTGCAAACTTTTCCTTCAAGCTATTAAACTTTTCGAAGGCATTGGCTCTGATACCAATTGAAGAACACAAGCTTATACTGAGAGGGGGGGGTGAACAGTATAAGACCACTTTTAACTTTATCTATCAATACAACTTTCAAACCATTAACATGCAGAAATAAGATAGCAATAATAACAACAATAAAACAATGCACAAAATGCAATCCACAAAGAGACACAACAATTTACGTGGTTCACCCAAGGTGGGCTACTCCACGGATAAAACTTTTCTTCTAAAAGTTGTATCAAAGTCCTCTGGGAATCCTTCCCGATTACAATGTTTATGAGCCTCGGCTCAAAGGAGACACCTTCCCCTAATTCTGCTTTGCTTGGTGATCCTCTAGAAGACCTCTATCTCTTCTGCCCTTAGCAAGTGGAACTCTATCCATAGAAGACACCTGTCTTCCCTGCTCTGGTTGGAGATCTCTGTCCTCAACTCTGTCACCGCAAAGCTAGTCCTCGAGAATGCACTAAACACAGTCCTTCGGCCTAGCACATATGTCCTCTATATTTTCCTCTGGTCTGCACCAAACATAGTCCTTCGATTTGGTACAAGTTTGTCCTCAAATTGCATCAATCTCTATCCTCAATCTGATCCTCAAAACTAGTTCAAAAATGGTTCACAAACTTTCAACACAGCTTGCTTAATATTGTCCAACTGTTCTCTCTGCTTTGTCACAACTGCACTTGGTCGTGAACGACTTTTGCACAGACTGTACAAACACAGCAGCACTTGATCATTGTTCGTCCTTCTCAACTATTCGCAATTACAGTAGCATCTACTTCGTGCACTTTGCTTTCTTTACATAGACTGCGTGAACATAGTCTTTCGCCAACACTGCAACATTCGATCGCACAGCAACTTATGCGCCTATGTGCAACCACAACAGCACCCTCTTCGCACAGTCTGCTTCTCCTCGATCGAACTTCTTCCCACACTCTGCTTCTACGAAAGTCGCACTTTGAACGCACACTTCGATCGATTCGATACGACTGCTCTTTGCGCATAGCAGACTTCACTTGCGCAAACTCGATGACTACATTCGATACTTGAAACTCAAAAATAGTCCTCCTTTTATAGCAATAATTCATGATTAAATTCTTGATCTTAGTCGGTTGTATATCCTTAAAACAATCGTCGGTTGCACAACCTTACACTTCATCGACAAAGGTTAACTCCGTCGGCTTCAATCGCCTCTGCTGTTCTATAGCTTTTCTAGCGCGAAACTCAAACATGTCATGATATCACTATGCCTTTGTCTATCGTACACCTTGTATTGCTTGTTGTCATGAAATCGTGACACTACTGCCTGTTGTGCGCCTTCTTTGGTTTGTTGTCACAAAATCGTGACACTACCTGACTTTGCTAACATCATCATTATTCTTGTCATGAAATCATGATGCTTTAGTCTACAAGGCCTTCCTCTCTGCTCTTGTCATGAAATCATGACACATCTGCTTTTGCTGATGTCATCAGCAACTCTATCATGAAATCGTGACGCTTTAGACTCCAAGGCCTTCTTCTCAGCTTCTGTCATGAAATTGTGACACCTTTGCCTCTTGCTGATGTCATCTGCAACTTTGTCACGAAATCGCGACACTTCTTGCTTCTTCAACCTTTTCTCGGTTTGCACTAGCGAAAATGGAACATGTCACGAAATCACGACGCTTTCGCTGCCTTAAGCTCTTTTCTTCCAACTGCTCTGAAAGCTGGAACATGTTGCAGAAATCGTGATGCTTTCGTTGCCTTAAGCTCTTTTTTGCCAACTGCTCGCGAAATTGGAACATGTCACAAAATCGTGACGCTTTCGCCACCTACAAGCTGCCAACTCAACCTGTCGTGAAATCGTGACACTTTTTGCATCCGTACAACTTCATTGAAACTTGTCACAAAATCGTGACACTTTCTCTTTCCTACTCGCCAACTCAACTTGTCATGAAATCATGACACTTTGCATCCTACAACTTCTTCTGAAACTTGTTCAGAAATCGCGACTTCCACTTCCTCTGCCTTCCAACTTGTCGCGAAATCATGATAGTTTTGCCTGAACTTTCTCTCTCCTCAAACATGTCGCGAAATCATGACAGTTTTGCCAGCTTTGCCTCTGCCTTCCAGCATGTCGCGAAATCATGACAGTTTTGCCAGTGCTTTCTCTCTCCTAAAACATGTCGTGAAATCGTGACAGTTTTGCCAGCCGCCTGCAAACTTTTTCTAACTTATCTTTTTCTTGATCTTTTGCAATTGGGCTACTCTGATTTTCTTGGAGACTTACCGACCAGCTGAAACCTTCATCAAAACACATACTTAGACATAAAAACAAATTGCTTCAAGAACTCCTTGACATCAAAGACAACAACTACCAAGAGCTCCTTTGACATCAATGACAACAACTATACTTGAGCAAAGGCAATATACTCAAGGTACCCAAAATTGCCAACAGTTGAATATCTAGCTATCCATCAATATTCTTTATAGAGATCCAAAATCAGAGTATCAATGGCCTACTACTGAGTCTATGGATTCTGCTACAAAATAGGAACATGTTGGATTAAAGGAGACTACAAAGAAGATGGTTTCTAAATACTAGAATGTGGCATAGCAGAAGAAGTAACAAGAGGAGAAACTAGAGTAGTAGGAGGTGGTACTAATGGAGGTATCATCTTATTGCAAGTTTAAGGTAATAAAACTAGTGTTGGTGTGTCCTATGGCCTACTAAAGTTTAATTTAATCTTTTATGGCTAACTATAGTGGAAAAAAAATGTGGTATTTTTAAGGTTCCAAATGATAAAACTAGTATTTGGATGATGAAAGATGTATGTGTTGGTAAAGGCATCATATCGATACCTATTTTCATATTTATAGGGCTTTCCAAGTATTAGTCCACAAAAATCCATTAGAGTCACATCATAGGTGACTTGACCTACAAAATGTAGGCCAAATACAAAGGACACACCATAAATTTTTATGATGTAGAAGGTGGAACAATTGTCCTTCCATCCAAGTGAATATGGATAAGAATGTGGTTCCACAAGAAAATACAACTTATCAGTGACAAATCTCACAATTAAGTTCTTTTGTGAGTGATTGATAATAATACAATCCATAGAAAAATTATGAGTTAGGTGGGCTTTCATGACAAATAAATTATCACAACCACTTTCATACAAATTATGAGTCATAAAAGTAACATTGTTGATATTACCCTTGAGCTCATCATAGTATTTATCCTCTCCTATAATATCAATGGGGCCATCTTATGGATCCTTGTGTTGAGATTGTACAATAAGATGCTTCCTCTTTATAAAATAGTGAAATTTTGTATGTCCTTTTACAATGATTACAAAAATTTTTGCTATTAAATGAAGGAGAAGAGGAATAACAAGTATAAGAATAAGAGAATATGGATAATGTTTTTGTACCTTTTTTCGTTGCTACTAATTTGGAGGTTTATGATCTTCCTTTGACTAAACAACAAGCTTCTGTTATTCCAACTAATGCTTGATTGAATGCTACATCCACAATGTTTAGGGGGTATATTTCAACTCTCAAAATATCGGTTCCTATAAACCACTCTTAAATTTGATAATAAGTCAATTAACTAAATCCTCCATGCTAATTAAGTTTCTCAACTTGTTAAACTAAAAAAATGTACTCTTGGATACTCATGGTGTATCCTTGATTTAAGAAAAACCATTTATAGAAAAGGTCTTCACTGTAATTTGTAGGATAAAAGGTATCCTTCAATGCTACTACTAGATCATCCCAAATTTTTATGGGATTTTAATTATATTGGTGGTCAGTTATCAAAACCCAAGCTACACCAAAAATTTTAAATTTGACAAATGAAACACATTCATCTTCAAGGATTTGGCTATAAGCAAACCAAGTATACATGTTGAGGATCCAAATATATAAGACTTCAGGATCATGAGAACCATCATAAATATTTACCTTACATTTTTTTCTTACATGAATTTCATTGAATTTGATGTGAGGAACACTTGGGACTACCATATTAGTGACTTTGTTGATCAATATACTAACTATAGTAGCTAAAGGAGTAATTTACTCTATCAAATTGGATGCCATTTGGGAATGGGTATAAACTAGGTGGACTTGACAAATTTGACATGTAAGGACCAAAATGGTATTCACAATAAGGGGCTACAACACTTGTACCACTTCCCCAAGAGTTATAAAAAAAGTTTTTGTGTAATTTTTACAAAACTTTTACACTAAGTCACCAATTTCCTAAACGAGTTTTAGAAAAATAGAAAATTAGTTAAATTAAAAATTAACACTATATTACAAAATTAATTAATCAAGTTATACAAAATTAATTAATTAAAAATAATTTACCCCTTATTAATATTGCATTCACACCTTAAAAATTTCAAATTTCCAACCATTTGGGTATTAGTCAATGAAACTAACAGTCAACAAGCAATTTGGTCAACAACAAATTCATACTCTACTTCATAGAAAATCATTAGTCACCATGGTTGGCTACTAAAACTCCCCTTCATAGTGCTTTTTAAACCAAAGGAAATCTTCCCACACTAATGATGTGGGATAAATTGTGGGTGGAGGATAAAATCGGCTACATCTCTACTTAGACAAAATTTTATAAAATTTGACTAAGTATGGAGAAGGTAAACAAGAAAGTGCTAAGAAATAAAAAAGTTCTAGAAATTGGTCAAAATAGAGAAGCACTAAAAATAGTTGAAAATTGAGAAGTTTGGCAAGCTAAATATTTCTTGTTCCTTTGTATCCGTCGTGCAAATTTGAAGGGTGTCTAAAATAGAAAAGTTTCGAAAATGAGTAAAAACAAAGAAGCACTAAAAAGGGGCCGAATTGGAGAAAGAGGGCAAGTCATGCTTTCTTGTCTACTTGCATTTGGAGTGTAAATTTGGAAAGCATTTCTAAATAAAAAAGTGTTGAAAGTTGGCCAAAATTGAGAAGCATTGAAAATAGGCCAAAATGGAGAAATCGGATGAGCCACAATTTTTTGCCACCTTTGTATTGAGCATGCAAACAAGAAAGCGTTGAAAAGCACCCAAAATAGAGAAGCACCAAAAAATGAGTAAATCAAAGAAGATAGAAGAATCACACTTTCTTGTTTCTTTGAAAACACCACAAAACTAAAAAGCACTAAGAAACATAAGAGCGCTAGAAAAGGGGAAAATCAGAGAAAGTGGAGAAAGGGTTGGTAAGGCGTGATTTCTCGTTCCTTTGTAACCACTATGCAAAACAAAAAAACATTAAAAATCATGGAAGCATGAGAAAATGCAGAAAATTGAGAGAACTCAAAAAGTACGAAGCTGCATTTCTCTGACTCCTTTGTTGATAGCGCACAAAACATAAAAGCATTAGAAAATGTGTAAAATGGAGAAAAAGTGACCAAAGGGTGAAAAGTTAAGATTCTCTGTCCTCTTCACTATCATCGCGTAAATCTGAAACAACGCTATAGATGGTCAACCACAACCGTTCGATTAACAGATCTATGATGAATATCAAGCCCCTTTTTCCATGCATATTTTTGGTGAATTTTTGCACGTGCAATATAGAGAATAGGGGAGAGTTAAAATTGGATGCCATAGAAGTCGAATCATTGCTACCCATCTAAAAACTTCTAGAATATTTTGATGAAATAGATTTAGTTGCAGATCAGTGGATGAGAATGGATTGCAAGAACCATTGATGGCAACGATGGCCTTGGGCTGAAAGTTGGTTGTAACAGATCAAGAAGATGCAGTTGGCAGGCACCATGAATGATAAGTGGCCAAGAAAATCAAGAAATCAAAATCCCTGTAATGCTTAGAAATGAATATCATTGTAAAATCTATAAATAAAGGCAATGACCTCCTTTCAAAAGGTCGACTCTAAAGTGTTTGCTTGCACTATTGTGTATATTTTCTACAAATTGATGAATGAAGCATTACAAGGGATGTTTACCTCGAACTTGCACTTGTGTTGAATGGCTGATATAATTTTGTGAAATTATCTCTACCTTTGTTGCTATGGTTAGTCTATTCTGTTAATTTGGATAGCTAACTTAGAGTAAATTGGGATAATTTGTTTCTGCATACATGCTTTTTGAGAATTCTATTTTTGTTAGTCAAGGCATTGATCTTATTCTATTAATTTGGATAATTAATGCTTTAGATGTTTGGAATAATTTTGTGAGCATGCAAAGGGCCATTAATACTATAATTACAGAGTTTTGAATGTTGTTAGTCCCGAATATTGCTTCTAAAATTTAATCTATTAGGGGATACTTTGTGGATGTCTATGTTGTTAGCTTCACCCATCCATTATTTATTCATACATTTCTAACCCTACCATTTCTATCCCTAAAATTTTACTATTTGAGCTAAATAGAGTCAACATCCATTAAGTTGACAAGGTATACCAACCTTTTCTGGAGGTTGAATCAAAGCAATTTGATTCTTCCAATGTTTAGTCTGGGCTATGATTAGTGGGTGCTCACCTTTAAATTCTTCAAGATGATGATCATAGTTCTAGCATTGGCTAGATGACAAACTAGACTACAATAGTTTTTGGCATGCCTGGTGGGATAGACTCCACTATACATATCTTTTATGTTTTACCCAGAGGAATCAAGATTTAGTGAATTATCTTGACCTCATGAGCGGAGAGAGTAAATTCACTTGGTGACTCCTTGAGAATAAGATCTAGTAAAACCTTAGTCCTAACCATTATACTTTCATGTTTACTCATAAGTGTCGTAAAGAAAGGTGATCAACCTACCAATTTTTATGAACTATTCTCAAAATCTAGGCATTCAAGACACACATCTTCTAAGACTTCCATAGAAGAATTTCAAATATCAGATTCTTTTGATATTGATACTCCCTATGCCCAAGCCGATATGGCCAAAGAATGGGATGAAGTTCAACATAATTATCCAGATTGGAATGCTCCAACCCCACTATCTTTTCAAGCTACACATGATATCCCTCAAGCCACTATCAAAGCCATACCTACCTATGATGGTACTAGGAGAACAATGTATGAACATTGCCAAGATGTGCTCTCAATGGCAGTCATTCATAACATCAGGTATGAAGATGTCATTGTAAAGTTGTTGGTTCTTTCCTTTAGGGGTAAAATATTGCATTGGTTCAGAACCTTAGAAAATGGTTCTATCAAAAGTTGGGCTGACTTAGTTGGTCCTTTTGTAGAAGATTTCAATGAGTCTACAGATCCATTCTCACTCCTAACCCAATTTATAGTCATCCAAAGACATCCTCAAGAGTCAATTTCTGATTTTAACCTCAGGTTTAGTAGAACTTGGAAAAGAATCCCTAATGAATTTAGACCAACTTCTCCCTTGGCTTACAGATATTATATCAGAGCTTTAGGACCAGATATTGGCTTGTAAACCCAACAATCTAGAATAACCACATTCCCTCATGTTTATCAAATAGTGGTTCATGTTGAAGATATCTTGATTTTAGTAGGAAGACTACCTCCCAAACATGTTACTCCATACACTCCTAAAATCACACAACAACCTTCAGCCTCATCCTTTCCCACCATGAATCCTTCTCCACTTGCAACTCATCTTCCTACAATAAATCCACCACCCCCTAAATTTCCTATTGTTGTACCTTTCCCTCCTCTTCCATCTCAACCACCTCAAGAATATTTAGTGCTTCTTGATATTCAAAACTCTTTAAAGACTATTAGCAATAAGGTCAATGCTATAGAGAAAAGAGATATTGAAAGATCTCAACAAAGGATATTTCCCCATATCAATAAAGATCAAAAGCCTAGTTCAAGTAACAATGTAGGACCAAGAGTTAATACTACTCAAGAAGGATATGATTCAAACCCTGAAACTACTCTGGTCAATATTTGGTGCTTGGTCTGCAATGATCCTCATGACCCTGATTCTTGTTACATGTATCAACACCATGTCCAGCAAGCCATGGAAAAGGTTGAGAGGAATCAGAAAGGAAGAGTTAACATGTTGTGGTAGCATGAGCAAGAAGTGGGTGAGCCTAGCTCCTTTGAACCAGAACCTATCACAGTATTGACTAGATCTAGAAAGAAACCAATACAAGTTGATCCACAAAAATTGGGTTCATTTTAGGTCCCTTCTCAGAATAAGAAGGACCACCCTTTTCCAAACAAGGATAGATTCCCTATTCCTCAAGCTGCCATAAAAATAGATTTGGTACCTCAGGGGTAGGAGAAAGGTAAAAGTGCACCAAAGCAGAGCTACAAGGATAAAGAATAGTCAGGTTCTAAAGAGGAAGTAAGAGAAAAGTTGTAGTTCCCTTCTATTACTAAGAGATAGAGGATCGAAGTTACACAATAGTATAGGAGGAGATTTGGAGAAATGGATAAAAAATAAGAGAGAAATCCTTTGGAGAAGTCTAAATTTAATATTTTTGAGGAGCTTAAAAGGACTCCATCTAGAGCAAGTCTCTATGATACTCTTTTCCTCCCTAGTCAGATTGATTTATTAAAAGCATCTCTCAACAAAAAATCTCAAGGGAAAGAGATGGCCACTATGCTTAACTAACCTCATGATCAAGAAAATATGTCC
This sequence comes from Wollemia nobilis, assembly GCA_028583015.1. Classification (NCBI taxonomy): domain Eukaryota; kingdom Viridiplantae; phylum Streptophyta; class Pinopsida; order Araucariales; family Araucariaceae; genus Wollemia; species Wollemia nobilis. The sequence continues at coordinate 4,870,313 of JAQPPZ010000676.1, read as the reverse complement.
CCTGCTACTCTGAAAAATAAACCTCCCCCATTCTATATTTCTTTAAGAATGGAGGGATGGATAGTCCATAATTGCATGATTGATTCTAGAGCTTCTACTACTATTATGCCCAAGGTTGTTTGTGATGATATGGGGATGGAATATACCCACTCTTGTCAAGGAGTCTTACAACTAGATGGTACCCTGGTGAAGACTATGGGAGTGGTGAAAGATGTACTAATAAAATTGCATAGAGCTCTTGAGATCACTATTGTGCAAGAAATCGTAGTAGTAGATCTTGAGCCCTACTTTGGCCTATGTCTTTCTAGAGAATTCACTGCCAAGTTGGGAGGATACATGTATTTGGACTACTCTGGTATGATGATACCTCATAAGGAAAGGAGGATAAGACTGATTCCTGAAAATCCAATCACTTACCATATTGAGAAAATAGAAGAAGATATGTACAATCACTCAGTTATGGAAGAACCAAAATTAGTGGAGCTCTTGGAGGATTTGGAAGTGGATGATCAACTACCTTTCCAAAATGCTCAAGATCTTCTAGAAATAGGATTGGGGACATACAATATAACATCTGAAGTAGAGAAGAAAACTCCTACAATTTCCAACCAATCATTGAGAGAGTCTAAAATTTGGATAATGTATTTTGATGGAGCAAGATGCAGAAATGGAGCTGGAGTAGGTGTAGTTTTAAAATCTCCATCAAAAGGAGTGAAAATATTTTCTTTTAGACTTTCTTGGTCTTGCACAAATAATACTGTAGAGTATGAAGCTCTTTGCTTAGGATTAATGCAAGCAGAAAATATGGGCATCAAAATGTTAGATATTTATGGTGACTCAAAATTGATTGTTAATCAAGTCATAGAAAAGTATAATAGTAAGCACCATTATCTAAAGGCTTATAGAAATAGAGTATGGGACCTGATGGAAGCCTTTGATGCTTTAAATTTACATGTCATCCCTAGATAACATAATTCTTTGGTAGATGCCTTGGCTATTAAAGGAGCTAATTTCTCTCCTATAGATTATGGATCCCCTAAGAATAGGAGAGTTAAACTTGTTTTTAGACCATCAGTGCCTGATAAGCAAATATATTGGTAGGTCTTTGAGAGTGATGAGCAGATTGTTGATTTTTTTATTAAGGAAGCAGATTGCACTTTTTCTCAGAGTGAGCTTGCTCAAGAAATTGATCAATGAGGAATTATTCAGCTAAAAAACAATCACATACCTAAAGGTCTGATCACTCTAGAAAGCTTGTTCGATAATGAGGATGGCAAGAGATTAAAGCAAATGAAAGTTGATGATAAGATCTACAGAGAGATCGAAGTACAAAATGGAGAAAAGCTAAAGTTTGGTATCCAATGCACTATAGAAGAAGTTGAAAGTTTTAAATCTTTATGTCACAAGTATCAAGATATAATAGCTTGGACTTATGATGACTTGAAGGTCTATGATAAAAATATAATTCAACATACCATTGAGCTAGTACCTGATGCCAAGCCATTCAGATAGAAATAGAGATCGGTGAATCCCAAAATTGAAGTGATCATGAGATAGGAGTTGCTTAAGCTATTGAGAGCTAAGATAATTTACCCTATCAAACACTCCACCTGGGTGGCCAATCTAGTCCTAGTAAGAAAGAAGAATGGGGATATTCATCTCTATGTAGACTTCAGGAACCTGAACCAAGCTTCTCTAAAATATCACTACCCCTTACCATAGATAGATCAGATTTTATAGATGGTAGTAGGGGTAGAGAGGTTCTCTTTACTAGATGGCTTCTCTGGGTACAACCAAATTTGGTTCAAAGATGAAGATCAACATAAGACCACATTTACTACAAAGTGGGGCACCTTCGCCTATCAAAGAATACCATTTGGTCTATCAAATGTTGGTGCCACTTTTTAGAGAGCAATGGATTATGCTTTTGGTAAGCTTATCAATAAAATAATATTGATATATTTAGATGATATGACTATATTTTCTCATGAGAAACAAGATCACCTTTATCATTTAGAACAAGTTTTCTAGAAATGTAGAGAATTTGGCATATCATTAAATCCTAAGAAATCCATCTTTGTAGTCCATGAGGGAAAATTTTTGGGACATGTAGTGTCAAAACAAGGAATGTCCATTGATCTTGATAGGATAAAAGCAATATTGGCACTACCCCTTCCAATGAACAAAAAATCTCTGCAATCCTTCTTTGGGCAGATTAATTTTGTAAGGAAAATTTATCTTAGATTTTGCTCAGATTGTTAAGCCAATCTCAGAGTTACTCAAGAAAGATGCAGATTATAAGTGGACTGACAAAAGGAAGCAAGCATTTGAAATGATCAAATAAGCCATTGCCATAGCTCTAGTCCTGGTCAACCCAAACTTTGATAGAGACTTCATTTTATATGCCTATGGGGTTGAAGAGAGTTATGTTGTTGTATTAACTCAAAAGGATGATCAGAATAATGAACACCCTATTTTATTTTGGAGTCAGACACTACATGAGTATCAGGTAAAATATAACTTCATAGAAAGATAGGTGTTTGTAGTCATGAAGTCCTTGAAGAAGTTTAGGCAATATCTAGCTTAGAGAAAAACTCTGGTGTATGTAGTCCATCCTGATGTTAGAACCTTCATCTTACAAGGAGAACTTGGTGAGAAGAGAGTAGGATGGATCACAAAAATTCAAGAGTTTGACATAGAGATTCATCCCACCAAATTGGTGAGAGGGAGAGCACTCTATCAAGAACTGGCAGCTAAAGCTAATTCAAAAGAAGAAGTAGTATGCCAAATTGAAGAGCTAGATCAAGAGAGTAACATTATCCTAGAAGTATATTGGATAGATCAACTCACAAGTTACTTCCAAACTAGGGTTTGTCCCCCAAATCTTAATGCTTCACAAAGGAGAAGATATAGGCTTCAAGCCTTACATTATACAATGTTATCTGGAGAGATTTATAGAAAAAACCTTGATGGTGTCCTCTTAAGATGTGTAAGAGAAGATCAAAAGCACAAGATCCTAAGAGAATTCCATGATGGATTATCTAGAGGTCATTATTCAGGTAGATCTACTACACTTAAGATCATAAGAGCAGGATATTTTTGGCCTACTATCTTTGTTGATGCTTTTAAAATTGCTAGATCCTATGACAAATGCTAGAGATACATAGGCAAAAATAGAAACACTGCAATGCCTCTACAACTAGTCCAAGTTGAGCAACCATTTTAGCAATGGGGTCTAGACTTTGTGGGAGAAATCAATCCTAATTCTTTAGTATAACATAAATATATTTTGATAGCCATAAATTATTTTACTAGATGGGTTGAGGCGATTCCTACCAAGAAATGTGATCAAGATGTAGTGCTTGAATTTCTTGAAACTCTGATCACCAGGTTTGGCATTCTTGAGGCTCTAGTAAGTGATAATGGTCCAACTTTCATAGGGGTCAAGTACATCGATTTTTCTAGTAGATATGGTATTTACTTGAAGAATTCTTCCAATTACTACCCATAAGGAAATGGCTTAGTAGAATCAAGCAACAAAAATCTCCTCAGAATGCTTAAAAGGTCTCTAGAGGACAATAAAAAATCTTGGCATTTACTGATAAACCAGGTCTTATGGGTAGATAGAATTACTATGAAGAAATCTATAGGCACATCTCCTTATGCTCTAGTATATGGGAAAGAAGTTGTGCTACCTATTCATTTAGAGTTACCTGCTTTAAAGTACATCAATGATGATGATTCTGATAAAGGAGACCTTGTAAATGAAAGGCTACTTCAACTGTTACATTTGGAAGAATAGAGAGATGAATCTTATAAGAAGTTCCAGAAGCACTTGTCATAGACAAAGGGTTGGTTCGATAAAAAAACCACCTTCATAAGGTTTAAAGTTGGTGACTCAATTTTAAAATGGAATGTAGACAAGGCCAAGCCAGGTAAACATGAGAAGTTTGACTCATTCTGGGAGGGTCCTTTTCAAATAGAGTCAGTCAAGCAAAAGAATGCTTTCCAGCTCAAAGACCAAGAGGGAGAGGTGCTACCAATTCTAGTGAATGGGTATCATCTCAAGTTGTATATCAAGTAGCAAGCTACTTTCCATGTACTATATGTATCATATCATGTAGATATTTTTATTTTTGCACTTTGTATTAGTAACAAGAGAGAAATGATAAAATATGCGCCATGGTGGTAAGTATTCTCATGAGCTGCAACCTCCAAGTCTACTCATAAATCAATTGTTATACTATGTGTCTTATTTTAGTGCCACCTCATTCTAGGACAAGGAAAAGAAGTTTAGCTGTACAAATCGAAAAAGGGTGCTCGAGGAAGATTGCACTCAATCTTTAAAAATCTAAAATAAATGTGGGGCACTCCATTCAAAGTAAAGCTAGCACATTATTTTTAAATTCAGGCAAGAAAGGTGCACATGTGTCAAATTGATGTCGTCAACTGCAAGGTTAGTCTAATCATGAGAAATAAATGGTATCAATGTAGTTTCACATGTAGATGAACATTGCAACCACCTCATTAAAAATGCATGCTCTAAGGAGACTATATGTTCGATGCTATAGAGTAGAATGCACCCTTACTATGTAATTTGAATTTTGAGAGTTATGTAATGAAGAAGAGAAAGTAATTTTCTATAGAGCAATCGAGAGCATAATTTTTTCTCCTCAAGCAAGAATAATACACTTTCGTTCAGCAATGGCCATATCATCTTCTTCTATGAAGAAATCCACTACCAAGGAAAGCTAGGTGAATAGCCACTTCTAGGATGCTGCAAGAAAAATTGTTGATACCACCACCACCTATAAGGAGAAGGCCTATATGAGAATAGAGGTAGAGCAAAGAATTGCTAAAGGTATATCAGCTTCAATTCTAAGGGTAATAGTAGTTAGTTCACTCTTATCCTTCTATATGTGTGATTTTGTACACCCATACCCTGAATTAATTCAGGCAATTACAGAAAATTATAATCTTGAACATAAGATGTTGCAAAGCATCGAAGGCAAAACCCTAATGCATATTAAGAGTGAATATTTCAATAATGCTTTCACCTTAGGAGTAAAACCAGGCTCAAAGGCCAAACCATTTTCCATAAAATCTTAGGCACAATATTATGTGCTAAGCAAGCATGCTGAGGGGGGAGAAATTTCTTAAATTGGGTAGTGGGCCAGATAGAGAGAAAATTGAGTGGTAGTGCCCTACCATCAACCCCAATAAAGATAGATGAGTTCAAAGATGTAGATCTTTACTCTATGTTGGTTGTAATAGTTGGGTTACCCTCTGATAGGTATGTATACAATTGGTAAATCACCATAGCCCACTACATTTCCAACCCCAAGAATTATGACTCTATTGGGATGAGCAATCACCCAATATTCTTTAATTGGCCATAATATTTGGCTATCATGACTTAGGAGCTCTTAATGAGAATGAAAGACAACAAGGAAGGAGCATATTTTAGATATTGTTCTCATTTATCCTAGCTCTTCCTTTACTTCAATCATGGAGAATTACCATTTATCCTAGTAAAAATTGTAAGTCCTAATGGAACTGCTCTCACCGTCTATTCATGGATAAATGCATTGAGCAAAATAGAATCTTATTATAACTTCAATAGAGAGTTCCTAGGGCCTTCTCTAAAGCTGATTTATGGATAAATACCTAGAATACCTAAATTGGTAGTTGATATCTTGAGAAAGAAGGGTGAAGAGGAAGGTGACTGGTACATTTTGATTGAAGGGATAATTATTCACATATATGGTTTTATTGAGAAACCTTTTGTCTTACCTCACTATGTCACTGAGAGAATGTTCACTTTGGAGTACTACCACCAAAAATATTATATAAATATCATCTTTGGAATAGGAAAAGGTAGGAAGGGCACCTACACCTATCCCCTTAAGGTGAGTGATATCTCTGTTAGCAAAGGATAGTATAAGAGCATCACCAAATATATGCAAGAATTGGGGTTAGTAGAACTTCCCCATCGATGGAGATATGACCCAAAGAATAAATTTTTAGAGAAAATAAATGATCCAAAAGCTAAAACTCCAAGATTCAAAAGAACTCTCTAACCCCACATTGAGAAATTTAGAAATAATGATGAAAAATTAGAATTGGAGTGGGATGTTCAACATATGGAGGCATTGCCCCCCTAGAGAGATTTCTATGACCATGTCATGGATTATGATCCAAAAGGTAATCCAATGCATGTTTACATAGAGGATGATGTTAAATATTTGATTAAGATAGAAGATTGGAATCCTACAAAAATATTTAAATTTTGGAGAATGTGAGTAGAATCAAATACAATGAAATCTAGGTTCTCCACTAAGAATGATAGAATATTTGAAGAATTGTATGACTTGCATGCTGATACTTGGCAAGGCACTAGGAAATTTTTAGCATTGAGCTTCAAGAGGCCTATGGGCTAGGGAGGAGTGACAAATGACAACCAAGCTAGTAGGCCAAAGTTGAAGCCAGTCACCATTCGAACTCCTCCATCCTCCCCTCCATGAACAAAAAGCTCCATAAAGAATGTCCCTACTAAAAAGGGCAAACAAGTCACTTTTCAGTCTTCGATAGGGGAATTACAAACATATGGGCTAGGTGCCCATCTAATGCAGAGATAGGGTTATCAAGAAGGAGGTTTGGGACCTAACAATGTGGGTAGTGTAGGACCCATTTCAGTGGCACAAAGACCAAAAATATTATCCCTAGGGGTATTCACTAAAGGATATGTAGATCCGAGACACAAAGTATCAAGATCAAGTTATGTTCAGGATTTATATAGTTAAGGTTCACATGTCCTATTCCTTCTCAATAGAAATATCAACTTAAGACATCACAAATGAATTTCTAGGAAGTATTTCAAGGAGAAAAATCATCGTCTTGTTCCTATAAGTCTCAATCCATAGTAGCTACCTTTGAATGGCTCAGGGAATGTATGAAGAGGAGTAAGAAAAGGAAGAGATAAAACAAGTTTCTCAAGTATTGGAATAGACTTAGGACCTTTTAATAGAGAAATCAAGCCTGAACCAAGTTATGCATCAATCCCCACCAAGGGACTCAGGTACACTTTCTATCCCTTCTTCTGATCTACCATATCTAAGTTCCTAGGAGACACCCCCTCCCATTCTGAAAGGTAAGTTTAGTCAGTAGAAAATCCCCCACCTATTACATCTTAAATTTTCACATCCATTCCACTTTCATCCACTCAACCTCCATCTATTTCCATTGAGGTTCCACTTCCACCTTCCCCATCATAAAATCCTCCTATGTCAGTTGTGACTTCAGCTATAGTGTTAGTAGGGCCACAAGTTACAACACCACTTCCTCCCCCATCATCAACTAAAGCTATAATATCTACCTCTTCACATCAATGTTCCACTATTTTAGCTTCTCCACATACCCTTATCCATTTTGTATCATATTTGGTCACCACATCTACTCAAGCCACTGACCCTATCATGGCCCAACACCAAAGGATAGAGGAAATTTCTTTCAATGCAGTAGCTTGGTGGAATGAACGGTTGGTGAAACCCTTAGAAGAGACAACCTAAAATAGGAAGATTGTAGTTGTTGATCCGATGTCCAGAAAGAGAACAAATCTCACTGCTACCCCAAAGGTGAATAAGCCAAGAAAGGAGATGGTCATGGAAGACTATGAGATAATTGAAAAAATAGTAGATATCATGTAATTACCTGTTGTTGATGAGCTAGTAATGGCTAAGGCCCATATGGACACAATATTCTTGCAAGGAGATATTAGAAGAGAGGAGAATCAAGAGCTAAAAGAAAAGATACAATAGTTAGAAGCTTCTCTTAGAGAACATGAAGGCCTAGCCAACACACTCAAAGATGAGGTAAAGAAGTGGTAAGATAAATATCAAGAAATGACCAATTTTAAGGAACATGCAAAAAATATCCAAGCTTAGGTAAGAGCTCTTATATATCAGAATAATCAATTGCACCAACCATTGTTTTTATAAAATGCCAAACCTACTAGATTCTCAAAAGACTCTATGAAACAAGTTAGAAGGAATATCTTGTCAAAGATCAAGAAAAAGAGCACAAAGGTTAGAACGGTTTTTGTTTTCCTAGATGATGCAACAAATGAATTAGTAAGTGCTAGGAATACCCTTCAAAAGGTGAAGGAGGAGCTTCAACAAGGTAGCCCTAATAGAGAAGATTTGTAGACTAGCAAAAACTAGGTCTAGAGTCATGGCTAGACTCATTTCAAATAGGTAGTGGTGTACAATTGAAAGCATAGCCAAAGATATCCTAGCTAAGAACAAACTATTATTGAGGGGTCTGCAATTGCTAGATAGGCTAGAAGATAAAATGAATAAAATTATGAACAAGCTCTCTCACATTAGGTTGCTTGGTTTCCTTGATTACTTTGGGGAGGATCATCAATACATTGGAGAAGTGTTGCTGGCAGATTGTTTAGACTCTATCATAGAGGATAACTCTAAAATAGAGAAATGGCCCAAGCCAATCCAACAAGAGTAGGTGATCCAATTGATTAAGGGTCTAATGGAGATTAAGGATGTTATATCTGAGGTTGGTAATGGTGGTTCTGAGCCATCTCACAAGAGGTTGGTAAACTTGCAAAGGATTCATTGGAACATCTTGTCAGTACCAAGAATTCTAGAGAAGACCTGGGAACAAGCTTCGAGTGCACTAAGTAATGTGACTCAATTACTCAGTGAAGAAGACAATGACAAAGCAGACATCAGTATGGAAGAGACTGAGGAAGATGGATCCGATGAAGGTAGATCTGATGAAGAAGATCAAGAGGAAGAGGAAGAGGAAGAAGAGGTGAAAGAAGAGGAAGAAGATGACGAATTTCAAGAAATTATCTCTGAAAAGTTCAATATTGAAGTAGTCCATATTGAAGAAGAAGAAGAAGATGAAGGGCAAGGTGAGTAATAGGTCCAATGAAAGGGACCCGTTAGAAACACAATTTTGATGAAGTTTTGTAGTCTGACAGAGGTTAGAGAAATGAATAAAATATGAACCTACAAAGGGCCTCATGCATATAGCATTGTAAGAAAGTGAGAGCCATCTATAAGAGAAGTCCTCCTTGATGCAGGGTAATCACACTTTTGTTTCACAAATAGTTTCTTCATGACCATCAACTTTTGGATATTTTATCTTTAATCAAGAAGTCGGTAGTCATGAAGGAGCAATTTTTGAGCCATAATGTTATGAGCAGCCATGAGATATGAAGTCAAAGGATTCAGAAAAAAGAAATAGCTGGAGTCTAGTTCCCCATCCATATCCCTTCATATCATTTTATCATTCCCTATCCACTCCATTTTTCCATTCATCTTCATGCATCCCTACCATACTTCCTCACCAATTCCAAAATTATTATTTCCATCTCATCATTCCCTTTCATTTCCCCTCATTTCATAATCCTCCATATTTCCATTTCCCTAGACTCCATAAACCCAATGAATAAGGCTCTGAGTTCCAAAATCTTGCGAGCAAGACTCCCCAAGAGGCACCAATAATGTAGGCCAAAATCAGCTACATCTCTACTTAGCAAAAATTTTGTAAAATTTGACTAAGTATGGAGAAGGTAAACGAAAGTGCTAAGAAATATAAAAGCACTAGATTTTGGTCAAAATAGAGAAGCACTAAAAATAGCTAAAAATTGAGAAGTCGGGCAAGTTGAGATTTCTTGTTCCTTTGTATTCATCATGCAAATTTGAAGGGTGTCTAAAATAGAAAAGTTCCAAAAAGGAGTAAAAATAAAGAAGCACTAAAAAGGGGCCAAATTGGAGAAAGAAGGCAAACCACGATTTCTTATTTACTTGTATTTGGAGTGCAAATCTGAAAAGCACTGCCAAACATAAAAGCATTAAAATTTGGCCAAAATTGAGAAGTGTTGAAAATAGACCAAAATGGAGAAATTGGACGATCCATGATTTTATGATGTCTTTGTATTGAGTGTAAAAAAATAAAGCATTGAAAAGGACCCAAAATAGAGAAGTGCCAAAAAATGAGCAAATCAAAGAAGATAGAAGAATCGTGCTTCCTTGTTTCTTTGAAAACACTGTGAAACCAAAAACTTGTTGAGAAACATAAGAGTGCTATAAAAGGGTTAAATCAAAGAATGTGGATAAAGGGTTGGTAAGACACGATTTATAGTTCCTTTGTAACCATTGCACAAAACAAAAAAGTTCCAAAAAACATGGAAGTGTGAGAAAATACAAAAAACTGAGAAACTCAAAAGGTATGAAGCTATGATTCTCTGACTCCTTTGTTGATAGCGTACAAAACATAAAAGCATTAGAAAAGGTGCAAAATGGAGAAAAAGTGACCAAAGGGTGAAAAGCCATGATTCTCTGTCCTCTTCACTATCACCGTGTAAATTTGAAACAATGCTATACATGGTCAACCACAACCATCCGATTATCAGATCTATGATGGATATCAAGCCCCTTTCTTCCATGCATATTTTTGGTGAATTTTTGTGTGTGCAATATAAAGAATAGGGGAGAGTTAAAATTGGATGCCATAGAAGTCGAATCATTGTTACACACCCAAAAACTTCTAAAATCTTCTGATGAAACAAATTTAGTTGTAGATTAATGAATGAGAATGGATTGCAAGAACCATTGATGATAATGATGATCCTTGAGCTAAATTTAGTTGTAACAGATCAAGAAGATGCAACTGGTGAGGCACCATGAATGACAAAGTGGCCAAGAAAATCAAGAAAATCAAAATCCCTATAATGCTTAGAAAGGAATATCATTGTAAAATCTATAAATAAAGGCAACGACCTCCTTTCAAAAGGTCATATCTAAAGTGTTTGCTTGCACTACTGTATGTATTTCTCTGCAAATTGATGAATGAAGCATTACAAGGGATGTTTACCTCAAACTTGCACTTGTGTTGAATGGCTGATATAATTTTATGAAATTATCTCTTCCTTTGCTGCTATGGTTAGTCTATTCTATTAATTTGGACAACTAACTTAGAGTAAATTGGGATAATTTATTTCTGCATACATGCTTTTCAAGAATTCTATTTCTGTTAGTCAAGGCATTGATCTTATTCTATTAATTTGGATAATTAATGCTTTAGATGTTTGGAATAATTTTGTGAGTATGCAAAAGGCCATTAATATAGTAATTGTAGAGTTTTGAATGTTGTTAGTCCCAAATATTGTTTCTAAAATTCAATCTGTCAGGGGATACTTTGTGGATGTCTATGTTGTTAGCTTCACCCATCCATTATTTATTCATATATTTCTAACCCTACCATTTCTATCCCTAAACTTTTACTATTTGAGCTAAATAGAGTCAACATCCATTAAGTTGACAAGGTATACCAACCTTTTCTGGAGGTTGAATCAAAGCAATTTGATTCTTCCAATGTTTAGTCTAGGTTGTGATTAGCGGGTGCTCACCTTTAAATTCTTCAAGATGATGATCACAGTTCTAGCATTGGCTAGATGACAAACTGGACTACAATAGTGGGATAAATGAAAAAATGATTCTCGATCATTGAAGTTGCTTCCTTTGTCAACTTTCATGCATTGTGCCATGTGGTAGTGCCACTAATTATCAATTCATCAACTCAACTGCCTTCAACCAAAAAGGAGTCCACCTACCACAATAAAAATGTACAACATGATAGACACATAACACTTGGAAATATGAAGGGAGAAGTCAATAGATCGACCACCAACCAATTGTGGGTAGTAGATCCAATTGCTTGCCTATTTATGTGGTTATTTATCATAATTATTGAGAGCCATTTTTAAACAACAAAAATACTTCCCACCAATGTGGGATACTAGAGGAGGCTAAAATAAATTTGCTTTTTCTCTATGTGACTAGACTCTAGAAGTTTTAATTTCTCACCATATTTTAACTCCTCTTGCTAGATCCAAACCTTCAAGGCTAAAAATGGGTTATCACATGGATTGCTATTGCTATCTGGTGTCTTTCATGGGTTGGCTATCCATACAAATATTCATATTTTTTAATGTTGAAATTTATTTCTCTAGTGTTCAAAAATTCGTCCATGCAACACCAATCTATGCTAGAAAAAGTGTCCTGATGTCTAAAATAGGTTATTATTATCACTCGATGACAATATATCATTCACCAAAGGGTAGCTTATTGTGATTATCAACTTCACCAATAAAAATTATATCTTCTTTATTTTACCATGTAGGTTAAATTAAATCATAGGCCTATAAATTTGTGGGACATTGATGAAATTTATAATGGTGTCCATTTATCATTACAACAAGAATGTATTGCCTTTGCAAAAATAAGTTGATCAAGGCCAAAATAATTTGCATTGCACTAGATAGTCATAGAAACTTAAGCTCATGCCTCCAAAATATCTTCAACAATTTGAAGAGTACCATGTGGTGTTTTGTTATTCTCTAAAAATTCCTCTATGGTATGGTTTTTATTTGTGCATGTAAGAATTTAGGTGCATCCTATGGTCATTTATAGTATGGCCTATTGCATGCACATACCAAAGAGAGCTATATCCATAGCAGTTTTTTAACTGGATGCTCAAACTCTTATCTATTGTTGATTGTCTAGCTATCCATAAATATTCTTTATAGAGATCCAAAATCAGACATCCACTAAACTTTCAATGCTCCTCCAACACTCCTACATTGTGTGTTATTTGAGTTAGCATAAACTATAAATATATCAATATATTCTCTTTAGATAGAATTCAAACATCCAATTTGGTAGAAAACTTGGACTCTACCCAAAGGTCCTAATGTGGTGAATAAGAAACTATTTCAAATGTCCACACTTCTATTGTGATTTGTATTATTTGTTAATGGTTAGCACAAGGTGAAATGATAAATTATCATGGTTAAAGTGTTACAAAGTAAAACCATGCTGATATGGTGAGAAAAAATTGACCTCCATACACTATTTATTACCTTGAGCTTTGTTGAGAAGCATCAATTTTTGGTAGAAAGATATAAGTAGTTGATGGCTCATTCTAAAGCCAATAATAGATAAAACAAATGTTGTCTTCTCTATCCTCAGATGTAGAAAAATGTAGTAATAAACTAGATCTATAGTAGTTTATCTACTTTTTTGGAACTCCTTAAAATATGTGCATTAAATACAACTACAACTTGTAAGTAGTAAGTGACTGTAACTAACCCAAAGTCCTTAATCTACTACTCCAATACCATTGATGTGGAATCAAAAATAATTTAAGAATTCACATTAACATGATGTGCTTAAATAGGTATAATTTACAACCACATATCTTCCAAATTGTAAAAATATTCCATATTTGAAAGATATGCTTAGTAACTTGTTTATTTAATGGATTACGTACTAAAACCCACTAACAATATTTAATATAGAACATTTTCCAACTATCTCCTATCTAGAAGATTTACTAAGTCCACAAAAGATCATGTTTTATAAAATATATAAAAAATATTTAATAAAAAATATGTTGGCAATTTTGGGTACCTTGAGTACATTGCCTTTGCCTAAGTTTAATTGTTGTCATTGATGTCAAGGAGCTCTTGGTAGTTGTTGTTTTTTATGTCAAGGAGTTCTTGGAGCAATTTGTTTTTATGTCTAAATATGTGTTTTGATGAATATTTCAGCTGGTCAGTAAGTCTCCAAGAAAATCAGAGTAGCCCAGTTGCAAAAGATCAAAAAAAAGATAAGTTAGAAAAATTTTGCAGGCGGCTAGAAAAACTATCACGATTTCATGACATGTTTTAGGAGAGAGAGAGAGTTCAGGCAAAACTATCACGATTTTGCGACAAGTTGAGTTGGCAGTGTTGAGTTGCAGAAAGTGTCACGATTTTGCGACAAGTTGAGTTGGCAGCGTTGAGTTGCAAGAAGTGTCATGATTTTGCGACAAGTTGAGTTGGCAGCATTGAGTTGCAGGGAGTGTTGCGATTTCACAACATGTTTCAAAGAAGTTATACGGATGTAGAAAGTGTTGTGATTTCATGATAGGTTGAGTTGGCAGCTTGCAGTTGGCAAAAGCGTCACAATTTCGTGACATGTTCCAGTTTCGCGAGCAGTTGGCAGAAAAGTGCTTAAGGCAGCGAAAGCGTCATGATTTCGCGACATGTTCTAGTTTCACGAGCAGTTGGCAAAAAAGAGCTTAAGGCAAAAGCGTCATGATTTTGTGACATGTTCCATTTTTTCTAGTGCAAACCGAGAAAAAGTTGAAGAAGCAAGAAGTGTCACGATTTTGTGACAAAGTTGTAGATGATGTCAGCAAGAGGCAAAGGTGTCACGATTTCATGACAGAAGCTGAGAAGAAGGCTTTGGAGTATAAAGCGTCGCGATTTCATGACAAAGTTTCTGATGACGTCAGCAAGAGGCAAAGGTGTCACGATTTTGCGACAGAAGAGCGAAGGAAGTATACAAAAGCAAAAGCGTCGTGATATCGCTACAACAAGCTAAAGAGGGTGTACAACAAGTAAAGGTGTCACGATATCGCGACATGTTGAAGTTTCATGCTAGAAGCTTCAGGGAGGCAGTGAAGTTGACAAAGTTAAATCTGGGCCAATGCAGCGCAGGGTTTTACAACCGACATGATTGAAGGTTGAACAACTGACAAAGAACAAGATTTCAACTTGAGATTATGAGTATTAAAGGAGGGCTATTTGAGCAGTTTTGAGATCGATCAAAGTGTGTGTTCGAAGAGTGGCATTCGTAGATTTAGTGCGACAGTGAGGTTCGATCATCGAAAAAGCAGAGTGCGAAATTCAACTGCAGTATAAGAGTGCATTTCGTCGAATCGTCTAAGTGTAGAAGACTGTGCTACTATTTATGTGAAGACTATGCTGCTGCTATGTAAAGACTGTGATGTTGTATGCAAATACTGTGCTGCTGTATGCACAAAGAATGTGCTGCTAAGTTTTTTATAGAAGAGTATAATTTGATCGAGTGCTGTTGTCTTTGCGCAGACTGTGAAAAGTTTGTTTCGACCAAGTAGGAACTATAATAGAAAAGAAAAGAGGAAGAGGATAGATTTGTGCCAGACCGAAGGACTATGTTTTGGTGCAGAAAAGAGGACCAGCTTGCTGTGACAGAGTTGAGGACAGAGATCTCCAGCCAGAGCAGGGAAGACAGGTGTCTTCTATGGATAGAGTTTCACTTGCTAAGGGCAGAAGAGATAGAGGTCTTCTAGAGTATCACCAGACAAAGCTGAATTAGGGGAAGGTGTCTCCTTTGAGTTGTGGCTCATAAAATTTGTAATCGGGAAGGATTCCCAGAGGACTTTGATACAACTTTTAGAAGAAAAATTTTATCTGTGGAGTAGCCCACCTTGGGTGAACCACATAAATTACTGTGTCACTTTGTGGATTGCATTTTGTGCATTATTTTACTGTTGTTATTATTGCTATCTTTATTCTGCATGTTAGTGGTTTGAAAGCTATATTGAAAGATAAAGTTAAAAGTGGTCTTATACTGTTCACCCCCCTTCTCAGTATAATCTTGTGTTCTTCAATTGGTATCAGAGCAAGTTTCTCCAGATATAGCCTAACAGCTTGGAGAAGGATCTATCAAAAGAACATACAGTTTTAGAAAAGGGTGAAAAAGATAAGTTCTGTTCTCAATCATCATGACAGGAAGAAGAGTAGCAAGATCAATCTTCAGCCTGATGAACGATGGATTCCAGTTGGTCACAAAAAGAACAATCATCTAAGGTATCAAAATGGGTTACTTAATACCTTCTATGGCTACTGTTTTTCTTGCAAGAAATTTGGTCACAAAGCTATATATTGCATTAAATACGTGAATAGCCACAGTAAGGAAAATATCAACTTTTTTGCACCTCTTTTGGATAAAAATGTCATATGTTACAATTGCAAGAATGTTGGGCATATAGCAAGGATGTGCAGTTTGGATAGACCCAATCTTAAGTCTGCTAAAGAGAGAAATGAGATTAGATCTAAGTCAATGATAGTTCAAACTGCTTTTCATGCTCAAGAAAAAACTGAGAAATGGTATCTTGATAGTGGTTGTTCAAAACATATGACTGGTGAAAAATATAAGTTTTTGTTTTTAAAAAACACAAACAGAGGAAAAGTTAGTTTTGGAGATAACAGGTCTGCTAAAATCTGTGGTAAAGGGACTCTTAGTTTGGATGGAAAATCTAAAACTGAAAATGTGCTTTTTGTAGAAGGTTTAAGACATAATCTTCTAAGTGTGAGTCAACTTTGTGATCAAGGACACAGTATCTTTCTTTTTGGATCGATGTGAGATTCATAAAGAAAAAAATGGAAAACTCATTGCAAGTGCTACAAGGACTCCAAACAATCTTTACATGCTTAGTGAGATAAAAAAGGAAAAGTGTTTCCTAACTCAAGAAGATGAGAGTTGGTTATGGCATAAAATATTGGGGCATTTGAGCTTTGATAATCTTGTCAACATTAGTAACAAGAAAGCAGTTAGAGACTTGCCCAAAATAAAAAGGCCTCATAACACCATTTGCGGTCCTTGTCAACATGGAAAATCAGACCAAAACCAGTTTTAAATCAAAAGGGTATACTTCTTCAAAACCTTTAGATCTCATTCATACTGATTTATGCGGTCCCACCAGAACTCAGAGCATTCAGGGAGAAAGCTACTTCATGTTGTTTATAGATGATTATTCTAGAATGACTTGGGTGACATTTCTCAAAGAAAAATCTGAAGCCTTTGAAAAATTTAAAGCTTTCAAAGAAATGATTGAAAATGAGTCTGAAAAGAGAATAAAATGTTTAAGATCAGACAGAGGAGGAGATTTTACCTCTAATGAATTTGTGAAATACTGTGAGCATCAGGGAATCAAGAGAGAATATTTAGCAGCAAGAACTCCTCAACAAAATGGAGTAGCTGAAAGAAAAAACAAAACTATTGAAAATATGGCTAGAGCAATGTTCAATGAGTCAAAACTTTAAGATGGATTCTAGAAAGAGGCAGTCAGTACAATAGTATACATTATCACCAGGGCCCAACTTAGAGTAAATCATCATAAAACTCCTTATGAGTTGTGGAAAGGAAGACCAGCTATAGTCAAACATTTCAAAGTGTTTGGGAGTAAGTGCTTCATTAGAAGGGAATATCAGAACCTGGGTAAGTTTGATCCTAGGTGTGATAAAGGAATTTTTCTTGGCTATTCCAGCAGAAGTAAGGCATACAGATGCTTCAACAAAAGAACGCATACAGTCGTAGAAAGCATAAATGTAACAGTTGATGAAAAAACAAGAATAAGAGAACCTGTCAAGGAAATCAGTGATGAAATATGTCAAGAAGAATTCAGAGAGATTTCATATGAAGAAGAGGAAAAACAACAGCTGCTTCCCAAAACACCATCACGATATGTTCAAAAACATCATCCCACAGATTTGATCATTGGTGATCCAAACAGCAAGACAAACTAGAAGAAGAATCATTCCGGCACATGATTCTACAAATATTTCTTTATTATCTCAGATTGAGCCAAGAGATTTCAGTGAAGCTTGTGCAAATAAATTTTGGGTTAAAGCAATGGATGAAGAGCTAAATCAAATAGAGAAAAGTAAAACTTGGGATTTAGTTCCAAGACCTAGGAACAAGAATGTCATTGGCACAAAATGGATTTTTAGAAATAAACTCAATGAGGATGGAAAGATTGTCAAAAACAAAGCCAAGTTGGTTTGCAAAGGTTATGCCAAAGTAGAAGGTGTTGATTTCGAAGAGACGTTTGCTCCTGTTGCTCATATCGAAGCCATCAAAATGTTTTTGGCTCTTTCAAGTTTCAAAGCATTCAAAGTGTACCAAATGGATGTGAAATCAGCATTTTTAAATGGAGTTTTGGATGAAGAAGTCTACGTAGAACAGCCAGAAGGCGTGTCTCTCTCAGATCAGTCGGACTATGTGTGCAAATTGAAAAAGGCTTTGTATGGGTTAAAGCAAGCACCTAGGGCTTGGTATTCAAGACTAGATAGGTACCTTCATGAGCAAGGTTTCAGGAAAGGTGTGGCAGATAACAATTTGTATATAAAAGATAAAGGTAATGATATGCTGATTGTAGTAGTCTATGTTGATGATATCATTTTCGATGGAAATAATACCCAGATGTGCAAAGATTTTGCTAACACCATGCAAAAGGAATTTTAGATGTCTATGATTGGTGAGTTATCATTCTTTTTGGGTCTTCAGATTGCTCAATCAAAATATGGTATATTTATTTCTCAAGAAAAATATATCAGAGAGATGTTAAAAAAATTTGGGATGATGGACAACAAACCTGTATGTACTCCTATGACTACAGGATGCGCGATGAGTAAAAATGATGAATCTCCAGTGGCAGATCAAAAATTGTATAGATCGATGATAGGTAGTTTGTTATATGTTACAACTACCAGACCAGATATCATGCAGGCTGTTGGGTTAGTAGCCAGATTCCAGGCTGCTCCAAAAGATTCTCATGTTATAGTAGTTAAAAGGATATTCAGATATCCGAAGGGAACTATGGACTTTGGGCTTTGGTATCCCAAAGGTGATGATTTTACTCTCACGGCCTATACTGAGATGCAGATTGGGCGAGCGGTAATGATGACAGGAAAAGCACCGGTGGTGGAGCATTCTTTCTAGGAAAGAGTTTGGTTTCTTGGCTAAGTAAGAAACAACCTTCAGTTTCTTTATCTATAGCAGAAGCTGAATATATAGCGACAGTGGCTGGGTGTACTCAAGTTCTATGGATGAAAACCACCTTGGAGGATTTCAAAGTCAAGCATGAACAACCCATCTCCATATTTTGTGATAATACTAGTGCCATAAGTATTTCCAAAAATTCGGTAATGCACTCAAGGACAAAGCATATTTCCATCAAGTATCACTTTCTAAGGGAGAAAGTGCAAGATAAGCGAGTCAAGGTAGAATATGTGTCTACTAAAGAACAGATTGCAGATATCTTCACAAAACCTCTTCCAAGAGATACTTTTGAGTATCTAAGGGAGAAATTGGGAGTTGTACTCCCACCCTAGTTTTAATTCACCTCAATAGGAGGTGGGGGAGGGACTAAGCTAAGAGGCTCATTCTTAGTCCCAAGCCCCATAGGTGACCCTTTGCCATTGATGACAAAGGGGGAGAGATTTGAGTAAGGGGGAGAGATATGAGTAAGGGGGAGAGCTTCAAGTGAAGAGGAAAGCTTCAAGTGAGGGGGAGCAAAACTTCAAAGAGATTGATTTCAGTTTTGGCTCTTTAAGATTGTGTTTTTAGTAAAGGGTTGCCATCAATGACAAAGGGGGAGATTGTTGGCAATTTTGGGTACCTTGAGTACATTGCCTTTGCCTAAGTTTAATTATTGTCATTGATGTCAAGGAGCTCTTGGTAGTTGTTGTTTTTGATGTCAAAGAGTTCTTGGAGCAATTTTTTTTATGTCTAAGTATGTGTTTTGATGAAGGTTTCAGCTGGTGAGTAAGTCTCCAAGAAAATCGGAGTAGCCCGATTGCAAAAGATCAAGAAAAAGATAAGTTAGAAAAAATTTGCAGGCGGCTAGAAAAACTGTCGCAATTTCGTGACATGTTTTAGGAGAGAGAAAGTTCAGGCAAAACTGTCATGATTTTGTGACAATTTGAGTTGGCAGTGTTGAGTTGCAGAAAGTGTCACGATTTCGTGACAAGTTGAGTTGGCAGCATTGAGTTGTAGGAAGTGTCGCGATTTTGCGACAAGTTGAGTTGGTAGCGTTGAGTTGCAGGGAGTGTCGCAATTTCATGACATGTTTCAAAGAAGTTGTATGGATGCAGAAAGTGTCACGATTTCATGATAGGTTGAGTTGGCAGCTTGCAGTTGGCAAAGGCATCGTGATTTTGCAACACGTTCCAGTTTTGTGAGTAGTTGGCAGAAAAGTGCTTAAGGCAGCGAAAGCGTCACGATTTCGTGACATGTTCCAGTTTCACGAGCAGTTGGCAAAAAAGAGCTTAAGGCAGTGAAAGCGTTGCGATTTTGTGACATGTTCCATTTTTGCTAGTGCAAACCGAGAAAATGTTGAAGAAGCAAGAAGTGTCACGATTTCGTGACAAAGTTGCAGATGACATCAGCAAGAGGCAAAGGTGTCACGATTTTGCAATAGAAGCTGAGAAGAAGGCTTTGGAGTCTAAAGCGTCACGATTTCATGACAGAGTTGCTGATGACATCAGCAAGAGGCAAAAGTGTCACGATTTCGTGACAAAAAGCGAAGGAAGCATACAAAAGCAAAAGCATCACGATATCGCTATAGCAAGCTAAAGAGGGTGTACGGCAGGTAAAGGTGTCACGATATCATGACATGTTGAAGTTTCGTGCCAGAAGCTTCAGGGAGGCAGTGAAGCCAATAGAGTTAAATCTGGGCCGACGCAGTGCAGGGTTTTATAGCCGACGTGATTGAAGGTTGAACAGTCGACTAAGAACAAGATTTCAACTTGAGATTATGAGTATTAAAGGAGGGTTGTTTGAGCAGTTTTGGGATCGATCGAAGTGTGCGTTCGAAGAGTGGTGTTCGCAAATTTAGTGCGATAGTGAGGTTCGATCATCAAAAAAGCAGAGTGCGAAGTTCGATTGCAGTATAAGAGTGCATTTCATCGAATCGTCTAAGTGTGGAAGACTGTGTTGCTATTCATGTGAAGACTGTGCTGCTGTTCATGCGAATACTGTGTTGTTGTATGCGAAGACTATGTTGCTGTATGCACGAAGAATGTGCTACTGAGTTTTTCACAGAAGAGTATAATTTGATCGAGTGTTGTTGTCTTTGCGCAGACTGTGAAAAGTTTGTTTTGACCAAGTAGGAACTATAACAGAGAAGAAAAGAGGAAGAGGACAGATTTGTGCCAGACCGAAGGACTATGTTTTGGTGCAGAAAAGAGGACCAGCTTGCTTGTGACGGAGTTGAGGACGAGAGATCTCCGGCCAGAGCTAGGGAAGACAGGTGTCTTTTATGGATAGAGTTCCACTTGCTAAGGGTAGAAGAGGTAGAGGTCTTCTAGAGGATCACCAGCCAAAGCTGAATTAGGGGAAGGTGTCTCCTTTGAGTTGTGGCTCATAAACATTGTAATCGGGAAGGATTCCTAGAGGACTTTGATACAACTTTTAGAAGAAAAGTTTTATCCGTGGAGTAGCCCACCTTGGGTGAACCACGTAAATTATTGTGTCACTTTGTGGATTGCATTTTGTGCATTGTTTTACTGTTGTTATTACTGCTATCTTTATTTTGCATGTTAGTGGTTTGAAAGCTGTATTGAAAGATAAAGTTAAAAGTGGTCTTATACTGTTCACCCCCCCCTCTCAGTATAAGCTTGTGTTCTTCAAAATAAGACTAAGTCCCTAACAAGACTAAGTCCCTAATAAGCATAAGTCTAATAATCCTGGGAACTTATAAATATAATAATTTAATTCTATGCCTATCAAATGATGTCCCCATAAATATTATTCATTTCTCTTCTTCATACTCTACAATTTCTTGATTCTTCCTTATCTTGTTTTGCATGGACACCAAAGCTCTCAAATTCACATATCCAACATAAGGTTTAGGGATCCATGCTAATTTATATTTAAGGGCATAGTTATGTATATAAAGCACATAGAGAAGATTTCTTGTGTGCATAATACTAGAAAGATAAGTAATAGTGAATGGAAAAGGTCTACTTACTTCTATAGGAATGTCATAGGATAAATATTTCATGTTGAATTTGATCTATTGCTCCTTTAAGTACATGCTTTAGAACCTAGATAATAGCTTTTAGGTGAGAAATTTAGGCATAATTTCATAGGCCTCATATAATTTGGTACTTACTACTATAATATTTTCATCCTTTTTAAGGATTTCTTCTTTATGCTTAGGTTTTTTTGTAAGTTGGTTCTTAAGGGCCCTAATATTTTCCACCATCATCAATTATTTTTCTCCTTGATATAATAGACTAAATAACACTATCCTCCTAGGCATCGAATGTAAACTTCATAGGATTCCTTAAATATAATGGTTCTTGTAGTGACAATATATACTATAGTTTGAACAAGTGGTTGTTGTTTTATAATAGTAAATAACTCATCCATATAAATTACTACTTTTAATTTTTCATTAAATCATTAGATTTATTAAGAGTAACTTTATTTTATTTTTTTAGATTAAAAGTGGATTTTTGTCAAGGATCCCAAAACCTGATTACAAAGGATCATAATACAACACAAAACATCATAATGAAACAAAAGGAATTTCTCCAAGGATGGACAAAAAGTCAGGCAAGGTCAGCCCAAAGGAACAAAATAAGGAACACACAATCCTTTGTGCCAGAGGAAGATGTCTTCCTTTGAGCCAAAGGAAAAATGGGTAGGAAGGGAAAGCCCACCAAAAACCCAAATTTGAAACACAAGGCATTGAAAAATGCTGGGAGAAAGCGCCAAACTGTCCTAACCACGAAAATCCTTTTGAAACTTTCCCATGGGTGAGAAAAGAAAATAGAGCCAAGGATTTAAAATTTGAAACATCCCAAGGGTGGGAAAACTAGAAACCACCCTTGGGAAACAAAGCTCTGTAGAAAACTAGCATCCCACGTAGGGGAGCTCGAAATGAAGCAAAATGGAATAATAGCCTGAAGATGGTACTGAAGTGGTGCAATAGCAAAAGGAACACCCCAATCCATAGGGTCCTTATGCAAAAAGAAAGCCTTCAAGAACATCTACTCAGCAAAGGAAGCAACAGTAGCAGAATAGCACTTCTGAAGGAAAGGACGAGAGAGTGCCATAGGAATTCACTAAGAAGGAAGCACGAAAAGGCATGACTGCAGATGTTAGAGCTCAAACCAAAAAATAGTAGCCATACATCCCATACAACCTTCAACAATAGCTTTAGGTACAAAGAAAAGGAATTCCCTTAAGGAATCAGTAGCTATAAAACCAGAGGCCCCCAAAGGCCATGAAAAAAAATGAGACCCATAGGAACTACCACTTCAGACCCAAAGAGCAGAGTCACAGTAGAAAGCACATGGGAAACCCCACAAGCCCAAAAGGATGTGCAAAACTGCTCAAGAAGCCAAAATTCCTCAGACCCACCAAAAGTAGCTTCAAGGAAACAAGGAGGAGAACCTGCAAGGATTCAATAGCAAAATGACTAGAGGCTGCAAAGCCACGAAAGGAACTAAAATCCTATAAAACCCACCACCTCGAATCCAAAGAGCAAAGTCACAGTATCAAGCATGTGGTCCCTCCTTTGACCAAAAGGATGTGCAAAACTACTCAAGAAGCCAAAATTCCTCAGACCCAACCATTCACCACTGAAGATCCTCAATGAGCAGATGTGAAGAAGACTTCCAAAAACAACCTGAGAAAACCTAGGAAGAGTCCTAGGAAGAAAAACCTAAACCCAACCCAGAACCCTGACACCTGAGGAAAAGGTAGGACAATGGAGCAAAGGTGGAACACAGGTTTTCCCATTGAAGGGCAAGGAAAGGGGCAGAACAATGGAATAGTGATCTCCCACCCCAAAGGAGATCATCTGCAACACCTTTCCAGCCAAAAAGGATGGAAAAAGGAGGTGCCAAGGAAACTAGAAAAGGATCAGGGACCTAGGATAGGGCTGAGGAAGGGATGCAGGAAAGCAAAAAAGGATTTTCATAGGAAGTCACCTCCAGAGCCCCTCCTCCTTCCTCATGCCAAAGGATTTTAAGAGTAACTTTCTTAGTTGAGGGATCTTTCTTTGGTTTTCCAATGATTTTTGTAGCAATAATATTTAAGCCAGTCTCATTGTTCTTTAAATAATTCTTAAGTTGAGAAATCCTCACCCTCAAAATTGAAATCTTTTCTTCCTTCTCTCTAATATTGTATTGATCTACTATGAGTGTTAGCAATATTATATTCATGGATTATATATAGTTTTAAATTTTATGTTAAGCATGCTACTTAAATATAATTTAGGTCACCTCCACTTCATTTACATGTAATAAATATTTTTAAAGTTATTAAGTAGTTGTAGGTAGAGTCAAGTTTGTTGTAACAACAATTTATATTTGAACTATTTATAAGTCTATTATTGGTCAAAATATTGTATAAATAACATTACTAGATTAATGAAATTTGTTTAGCTTCATGAAATTCCAACATATGCTATTAGAGTAGGTAAAATCAAATGAAGATCCATATCTATTTTGATTCATTGAGTCTGATAAATATTGAGGAAGAGCACCAATAATTCCTTTTGCTTTGAAACAGAGGAGATCTAAAGTGCTCTACTTATGGATTGAAATCTCCATTTTTCTTTAAGAAATAAGCTCAAAATTTTATTGCTAGTGATACTTAGCATGATGTGTAAAAAAAATGTTATATTAATAAATAAGCATTCAATGCCCATAAGAAAGGAACTTGCTCACCTTTAGACCTATTTCTAGTACCTTAGTTTCTTTCATGCTTAGAAAACATATACTTTCAAATGACATGTACACAAATAAACTAGGAACCCTATTTTCCAGCCATGTCATGCAAATAGAGATCCTTGTCATTCTAAAATATAGAAATGAAGGGCCAATTAGAAGAACATGTTTCCTAGTTATCTCATATAAATAGTAGATAAAAATTCTCCTAATCTAATTGTAGGTCTTGATCACTATGGAAGACTAGATCTCAAAATTCCTCTATATATAGTCCTTGTAGTTGAGAGTAGCATGCTCTAGAGCTCTATGGTTGGCTACTAACACACACTGGACTTCATAGAGTTTTAGTGAAACTATCATATTTGACCAATTTTACATGTGTAATTTAGCTAGTAAAAGTGGTGCCAAATAGTGAAGTATATAGAAGGTATACCTAAGTTTAGAACCATATATTTGGTCCACCACTATATATATCAAGAACTATGTAGTTGGCACAAGTCTCTTGTAGTAGCTTTTAGAATGGGACCCCTATCCATTGAATGCCTTATTGAAGAAATGTGTCTATGTGGGGAGGTAAATGGAGCTATTAATTTATGAAAGTAACCATTCCACAAGTAGAAAAGATATCTACAATAGTTGAATATTACCCTTTCCTTTACCTAGAAAGTCATAAAAATTCTTTTGTAATCAGGGCATCATTCTTGATTTTGGCTATGTTATGAGGAGTTGAAG
Source organism: Wollemia nobilis (assembly GCA_028583015.1). Classification (NCBI taxonomy): domain Eukaryota; kingdom Viridiplantae; phylum Streptophyta; class Pinopsida; order Araucariales; family Araucariaceae; genus Wollemia; species Wollemia nobilis. Next base: position 4,845,220 of record JAQPPZ010000676.1, on the reverse strand, counting down.
GGAAGAAGACTTTATCACTCCTATCTATAAGTCTTTTATAGAGATCTAAATATACAAAAATATGGGCATAAGCCATCCTTAGGAAGATTAAAAAATTAGTTGTGGCATGTCATCATGGTTGTAGCTCTCCATCTGTTGGTAATAATTTTCCTAAATTAGAGTGAAACCTTACATATAGAATAATTTGTGTATGAAACTTTATAGTACTATATGTATTTTGGATATTGAAGAAGATAGTTGGTGAGCAGTGACTAAAAAACAAATATTTAAATTTTAGTAAACACCATATGACCATAAGAAAGGTAATTTTATTGTATGAAGAAGAGAATTCCCATTCCACATACAATGTGAATGGTTGAATTTGTCTCCCTTAACAAGATGGTTAAAATTAAGAAGGCTTATTCTAGCTAATTATTTGTGACTAGTTAGTTGTGCCTATAGTCATAAGTGTTGTGAACAATAGTGTGTGTTCCTACCTAGTTATGTTCAAGGAACATGGATAATAATTTTTTTCCTACCTTGGTTAATAGTCCATAGAGGCCATTCCCACTATTTCTTGTTGTAAACATATGAATGCGTACTTATTCATACCCTAAGTGTATTTGATGAATGATTGAGTGTGCCCTAGTTAATCAGATGGTTATTTGGAATATTTTTTTTGTCCTAATTTAGTTAATTATCTTCCTATCTCAATTTGGAGCATGATGTAATGAAAGGAAATATTAGAAGTATTACATCATCAAAATGATATTTAGTTTTAAATTTTATATGGAGCATGCTACTTAAATCTAATTTAGGTCACCTCCACTTCATGTAAGTGTAATAAATAAATTGAGAGTTGTTAAGTAGTTGTAAATAAAGTATATTTTTTGTAACAAAAATTTATATTTGAACTATTTGCTAAAGCCTAAGCCTATTATTGGTCAAAAAATGTATAAGCAACATGACTAGATTAGTAAAATTTATTTAGTTTTTTCTATTCTAGTAATGAGTTCATCTATAGATGTTTTTGAATTGCTTTCCTTAGAGGGTTGTGTAGTGAAAATTCACTACACCAAGAAAATCTAGCTAAAAGGGGGATTAGTACTGAATGAGATAAGAGGACCTAAATATCCATCAATCTATCAAGTTGATGATGCTATAAATATGCCAAAGATGCTAACAAGGGAAGGATTGTAAAGTAAGTTTCTAAAAAATTCTAAGCTTCCTAAGTCATGAGTTGATGCAAACCCACCATAATGGAAATATAATAATTTAAAGCCTTTTTCAATGATAGCTAAGCTAGATGTTTCTATTGGTAAGAGTCTATAAGCATTTCTAGTAAAATTTAAAAGGGTTTTAACTTAAGAAAAACTTGATCCCATACAAGGATTTTAGATTCACTCATCATATTAAGGAGTGGGTTTGAATACTAAGTTATACTCCATAGACAACGGGGGCCATTGTAATCAACTAATAAGGGATATTGAAAAAGAAAAATCAAGAAATATGGAGAAATGAAGAGTACTTGAGGTTAGTAGGCAAGATATTGGTGTCATAAAAAAGAGCTTATGGTTTATAGAAACACAAACATCCTAGGGTATTTCAAGTTATCAAAATTCCAAAGATCATATAGCATTCTTGGTCTATAAGAGGTCATCTCAATCATGGAGAGAAGTAAATAAAATGATTTTTAAATAATATTAATTCTTTAATCTTTCAATATAGAACCAATGGAAGTAAATAGGCCAAGTCATACAAAAGAGATAGTTTAGGTATACTCATCAAATGAAGTAGTTTAGAAATTCCCATATGAAGGAAGATTTAAAGCCTAAATAATCAAGCAAGGAGCAAAGTGGTAGGAAAAATAAAATTCATCATAACAAGAGAATAATAAGCATTCAAGCTCAAAGGACTTATCTAGAGGTATAATTCTTTCAAGCATTTTATCCAAAAAATAGTGATGGGATATTCCAAGCTCAAAATTGTTGAAGGATGGACTAATTATATAAGCAAAAATATTTTGGCTAGACTAGCTTATTTCCATACCATAAAAATAGGTAAGCCAAAATATTTTGTGTTGAATCAAGGCTTCTATTAAAGCAAACAAATCATAAGGAAAAATTTGGCGACACTTTTTGGGCACTAATGTTAGCATGAATTTTAATATTTTTGGATTATTTTGAAGTAAAAATATGGAAAATAGTTAATAAGTCCCTATATAAGTTTAGAAGCTCTAGAAAGAAATATAAATAAAGGTGAGTTTAAAAACTTTGTTATATTATGTTAGCTAAACTTCTTTGAGCTTTGACATAATGCAAGTGGCACATAAGGTAGTCCAAAGAGCAAAGAAAAGTAAAGAAACATCTTATACCACTCAAGGAAGCTGCTATTTTGTCAAACATACTAGCATTAGGTAAGTAAGGATCCTAGAAGGTGAGATACATAGCTACAACATCCTAGACAAAAAATACCAATGCAAAATATAACTAGCACTCTAGAAATGGATAATTACACCATGTAACATATGTCAAATCTAGAAAGCAATAGCCACTTCCATGAAGTATGGAAAAACATCTCATGAATTGCAACCATCTAATAAAGGATGTTTCAAGTGATATAAAGGGAGTCCTAGATGCATTGTAACCCGCTTAACAACTTATCTAGTCTTACCTGAGGCACATTTATCACTACATATTACGTAAGTCTGGCTACACAAGTGTACTAGGTGCAACACTAGTATTTACAAGTTATTCTTCTATCTGGACCCATGAGTTAACTTACCTTCTCTTTCTATAAAATGGGTACACTCTTAGCTATCCCATTCTCATTTCCATCTAAGTTGGTTAGAGCGTATTGAACTTGACTATCCCTCTCATCCAAATATGAGCTAATCAATTCCTCACTTGCCTCATTAAAATCCTATCTATAGGAATACCTTAGATTAATTTAGACAAAAACTTCAACCATCAAATTCAATGAGATATCCAACTTCCCTTCAAAACACCTCATCAAATTCCCTTATGATGTGTATTTGTAACCTTATAGTTGTTCCAACAAAGGTACTAACATCATCCTAATATTCACTAATCAATTCCTTTATGATGTACATGACTATTTCCTAGGTTTTTATCCCTTCAAAAATCTACTTATTATGAGATTAGGTACCAATCCAACCTTTAGCTACAATGGTCCATAAATTATACTTCTTAGTAAAGCATGAGTTTATTCACTCTCATCCTTTCGAGAAGTTTATCTAATTTACCTGTCCACTTAATTTTAATGAGGTCAAAGTTTCTAAAGACCTTTATATTAATTTAAACAACCAAATCATGGAATAAAAATATTTTAAAACTTCTCAAGGCTCATAATTTTCAAATAAAAATTACTATTATAATCTTTACTTTCCCTTATAAACATAAATAACCAATACCATAACATATTTGCATGGAAAACACATTTACAAAAAATAGACAATTTAACATTGAAATAACTTATAAGCCACAAAAAACCACATCAACACATAATTTATCCTGGGATAAACCCCATGGGGAAACCTAGCCTCAAAATAATTCCATCAAACTAAGTCTTTTCATAGGTATGGACAACCCATATTGTATTAAATATTCACTATGGAAACCTATCATGTCTATCTAGTTTCCCTCTATGATATGGTCCTTCATCTCTCACAATTGTCGTTGTAACTACGTCTTGGAGATATGTTTCCAAAACCCCAAACTAGTTGTCATAAAGGTGGTTGGGTTACATAGAACACATTCATAAAGCCCCATAGGTAGCTCGGTATAACTCTAGCCATCCGTCCAAGCAACCACACTCAACCCAAAACTTGATATCTATAGAAAAGTACAACAAGTGCATAATAGAATCTAGAACAATATTTTTATTTTAACAACTCATCAATGCTATCTAATGCATAGCATGACCATAAAAACAAATTCATTCTATCATTTCACTAGCGCTATTTATTGTATAATAAAATTTGGGTCTACATATCCATTTATCAATTCCAATGCTATCTACTGCATAATGAAATATGAACAACATATCCATTTATCAATTCATCAATGTTATCTATTGCTTAACAAAGTTTGGACTAAAAAAATTTGATGCTACAGAGGAAACTCTCACTAAGAAAATAACAAATTCTAAAAATACCTTTAATAACATGTAGAGGACTTCACCTCCAAACTAGTAAAAGTATTAGATGAAATCACAAGAACAAACAACTCAGCTTCTAGATTTATTTCAAACAAATCGCTCTAACGTCCAATTTTTTTTACAACAACCATAGTTTTTTAGGCTCAATATTCATTAGTAATAACAAAAGACACATGCAAATGGTTGTTCTAAGAGGGTTCATCATCTTGGATTCATCTCTAAATAAGTGGTAAATTCAACAAATTGAGACAAAAATTTCATCTCTACAACAATAAGAGCATCGACCCAAGTTCGGTGCTATGTCCAAGCGTAGTATTTAATCCACTGATTGGTTAGAAAAGGGGTATTAAAGCTTCTTAGTTTGTTGGATACCAAAATACACAGTAAAACACATGCAAGGGTACCATGTTGGTTGGTTTAAACAACACAAACCTAACACCCCAACTCAACCATCCTAATAGCTTACTACACCAAAAGAGAGAGTCTTAATAGGAAAGAATAAAACCATCTACTAGCTAGCTCTTTTTTCCAACTCCAAGGCCTTCTATTCTATTCTATCTCATAGGTCAAATGCACATACAATTTTGTACAACAAGTGTAATGAAATATCTCTCACTATTGTAGTAAAATAATAACACTCCTACCAGGGTATTGGAAACTCCTTTACTATCATTAAAACAATAAGACAAGACATCAATTTAAAGTGCATGCCTACCTGTGTTCCAAGGTTTTTTTGCAATGTTCTATATCTTTTCTCAACATCGCCACTCAAGACTTCCTTCCATGGAGTGATTCCTCCCCACTTCCTTTTCTTCCTATCAAACAACCTCCCTTCTTCCTATTTTTCTTGGGCATCCCAAATGGAACCACCCAACCTCTACTTCCCACTACTCCATCACCTTTAGATTCAGATAATATCAACATGGGTTCTTAGCTGATCATACCATAAATTTTACTCCCTTACTCCTAGGTCTACCAAGGATTCGATGCTCTACCAAACACTTAGTAAACCTAACCTTTCAATTAAGCAGTAATCTATTAAAAGGAAATACAAGACTCTTATCTTTATCTCTTATGAATTTACACAAATGTAAATAAAAAAACTTTCCCACCAGCAACATTATGAACTAAAAAATTAGCAATAACAATAAAAATATATCCACTCAATTATTACTAGATCCTTTAAATAATATACTCATAGAAAACATTTTTTGCAAATCCATAAGGCCTAAAGACAACTCCTAATGAAATATTACCTCTTTTTTTTATAATCAATAATAAAGGAGTCCACCATACTAATTATGCTTACTAATTACTTCATTCTCTTTCTTTAAAAGAGATTATATTTTTAAGACAATATAACTCAAATCATATTCACTAAAGTTTTGTAGTTAATAACCAAGTAAGCAAAATTTATCTACTTATTATATGCAAATTATGTCGATTCACTTAATAACAAAAGACATCTCTTAGGTTGCTTCTTTAGCAAATAATATGCCCATATATAAGACATATTGATCCTGCATCAGTAAAAATCTATTAGCAATATCATATTTTATCCTCAAAACCTATGTTGCAGAAATTAGACATAATTTTTCAGTCATTCCTTTGGTTAGAAAGGTATATAACTACAATAAAATATCCATCATGCCTAACCTAGCATAAATCCAACAAAAAAAAGGATCTACCAATAAAGGGTCATGACATACTCCCCCCATAGGCTTAACACAGTCCTTTGTGTTTTCATCAAAGTTATTTAAACAAAAAAAACAATATTCAATTTGCTTTTTCAAACAAAAATGGAAAGTGTTTCTGCATCTCTGCTACTTTTTCACAAGTAGCATTCCTCTTAGAAAAGTAGTCCCACTGGGACTTGCATTGCTCCAAAGTCCCTTTCTACATCGCTTTGGATCATAATTCAAGGATTTTTACTGGTCAAACCTTGATAGCCTCTGAGTTAACCATCTACAAATTAGAAAAGTCCCACACATTCTCAATATTAGCAATATACTTTCTAAGCAAAGAGATGTGAAAGGTGTCATGAATCTTGAATAATTTATATGGTAAGGCAAGTCAGTATGCCATAGGGATGATCTTTTTTGTAACTTCAAAGGGTCCCACAAAGCATGGATCTATCTTGGTAGACTTAATTTCCATTTCATTGATATCACCCTTAAAAATACCTTATATCCTACTAAAAACTCACGTAAAGATATTTAAAGATTAGCATAACTCTTCTATCGATTTATGGATTCTTTTAGCTATTCCCTAATCATCCTCATCTATTGTTCCATCTCCTTGACCATATCTATACCAAGTACAATCTGATATTTTGTATTATCCCAAGATAAAGGTGTCCTAAATTATGTACCATAAAGTACCTCAAAGGGAACCATACCTATAGTTGAATGGTGACTATTATTGTAGTAAAACTCTACCAGGTGCAAATAATATTTCCATTGGGTTTTATAGCCCATACAATACATGCAAAGCATATCCTATAGTACTTGGTTCACTCTTTCAGTCTATCTATTGATTTCAGGATGATAAGTAGAACTTATGTTCAATCTAGTACCAATGATGTGATACAAGGCTTGGTAAAAATTGAATGTAAATTTTGAGTCTCTATTTGAGATTATTACTTTCAAAAATCCATGAGGACAAAATATATCTTTATCAAATATGTTAGCCATATTCATGACATCATCTTTAGTGCTTCTGAGTATAAAATATGCAACCTTGGTTAGTCTATCAAACACCACTAATATTGTATCATGTTGAAACCAATTTTTAGGAAATCCTACAATAAAGTCCATTGGAATTACTTTCCATATTTGTGTAGGTAGCTCATATGGATACAATAGTCCTATAGGATGTCTGTGTTATGCCTTCACTTTCTGGCATTTGAGACATTGGATGACAAATTAAATTATGTCCTTTTTCATCCTAAGCCAAAAGAAAGTTTTCTTCATAGTTATCCTCATATTTACTCCTCCTGGATGAGTAGAATATGGTGATCTATGTGCTTCATTCAAGATCATTTTTTTTAGATTGCTAATTTCTAGAATAACTACTCTATCCTTAAAGCACAAGAAACCATATTTGAAGTTGAAATATTGGTTTTATCTTAGTTTTCTTTCTATATTTTCATGAAATTGGTTGTAGTAAGTATCCTACTTTTGCATCTCCTTGATTTATCCCATAAAATCCATGTCGGCATGATATAAGGATGTTATGTGCCTTCTTCTACTAAGTGCATCAGCGAATTTGTTCTCCTTTCCTTTTATATACTCAATATCAAAATTGTATTCCACTAGGAATTCCATCCATATTCTCTACCTAGTATTGTGTAAAGGTTGAGTAAATAAGTACTAGGAATGAGATGCATGAAATATAGATACTAGAATTACAACATGTCCACTCAACTAGCCTAAATATAAATAAACCCTTAACTTGATATAAATGAAAATTCCAAAATTTATAAGTAAAGCACATGAAATCCAGATACTAGAATTAAACATGTTCACTCAGATAACCAAATAGAAATAAGCATTTGCACTTCATAAAATATATAAGGACCAGATCAAAGACCAAATAGTAACACACTTATATTTACATCATAGTGAAAATATTACATATGAATTGTAATGGCTAAAGAGCCACCCTTTGGAATGGCTAGCATCCCACTATTTATAGAAGATTTACAATAAATTTGAATTCAAGCATTAATGGCATTAGAATGAAAAGGATTTCTAAAAATGAAAGGACAATCTTCTGATGCTCTACTTTATGAAAGAATTTCAGTTGTCCAAATGGGGTTAGGTATTTCTACATGTATTTGAGCCCATGATCATTCTAATAGCTTTATCAGGTCATAAATTTTTATCTAATATACCCCTTCATGTGGATGAAAGGCCTAAGATTAATTACCTCTAAAATCATGCATTTCAAATTGCCTCCTTTGCACCCATTGTTAGCTCGTACCAAGGTAGTCGAGTTTATTAATACCTTTTCTTAAATTTTCTTGATGCTTCCTTCTGGATGGATGATAACTTTAGCTTTATATGGATATTCGAATATGCTCCTCTGTTTGTCAACCTCTCAATTTTCCTCCAATTTTAAGAAACGAATAGGGAATTGGGATTGTTATTTTTTTGCTACCTTCCCAAATTTCTTGTTAGAGATAGAGTATATTACATCATTTGGATCATGTAAATGTACCTTCCTAGGTACATAATTAGAATATTAGATTAATTTAGGGGAAATTTACCTAGTTACTTCATGCAATGTAATAAATTCAATGAAGAACACAAGCTTATACTGAGAGGGGGGTGAACAGTATAAGATAAAACTTTTCACTTTTCAATCCAAATGATAAAATCAATAATATCAATGCAATACATAAAACAATGCATAAATCATCATACATATGAGAGACATAGATTTAACATGGTTCACCCAATGTGATATACATCCACGGAGAAATATTGCTTATAAATTTCTCAACAAATTTTGTGGGCTCTAACCCATAGGAGAAACCAATCCCCTATTACAATGTTTGTGGACACCAATCCATAGGAGATACCAATCCCCTCTCAAGTTATATGGACACCACTCCACTTTGTTCTAGTTTTGTGGACACCACTCCATAGGAGACACCAATCCCCTCTACTCTGGTTCTATGGACACCACTCCACTCTGTTCTAGTTTTGTGGACACCACTCTATAGGAGACACCAATTCCCTCTGTTCTGGTTCTTGTCTTCAACTCTGCTCAAACTCTATCTTCAAATATGCTAAACTCTATCTTCAACTCTACTCAAAATCTATCTTCAACTCTTCTCAAACTTTGTCTTCAATTCTGCTCAAGCTTTGTCTTAAAATTTTCTCAAACTCTATCTTCAACTCTGCTCAAAATCTATCATCAAATCTGATCAAACTTTGTCTTCAATTTTACCCTCAATTCTGCATAAAATAACTCCATAACCTACTCATAAAACCTTCTCAAATTTTCTTACTAAACCTGCTCACATCTGCTCACAAAAGTGCTCAACACTGCTCCAAATCTTGCATACAAAATAATGCTCATCTATTCCTCAATGTGCTTTCCTCAACTAAATCAATTTAGACATATTCTACCTAGAATTTGTTTAACCTCTTAAACATATAGAGAATGATATGCACTAAAAATTCCCAATATGTTCTTCACATTCATTAAGTCTATCACTTTCACATGTCTCACATTTATTACATTTTAAAGGTAGCTCTAGTCTAGCACTTTGATAACTAACCTTGTAATTGCTGATTTGCACCTTTCCTTCCCTTTTGTAGATATCTAAAAATGTCCTTTTCAATTTAATCCTTTCACATTATACTTGCACTAGATGATCCTTTGACTTGCTTTAAAACAACCTTTCTATTTGTGTGAGACTATACTATTTTGCTTATTTCCACATTCACTTCAAAATCAATCACAATGCACAAATTTATCCTTCTCATTTACTCCCAAAATAAATCATGAATAATGCATAAATTTACTCTCAAATATGATCTATAACCCTTGCACATTTACTCTCAATATCAATCAAAACCAATGCACATCAAATCAATCCTTATACCTCCAACTATATGACATCAAAAATATTTTCCTCAAACAAATTCATCTGTGAGAAAGGAATTAAATCACCATACCTCTAAATCTATCTCAATGATGATAGTATTCTTTTGCATGTGCCTATCTTGACAAAAAGAATTTTCTTTTCTTTTTCCACTTCAAAATGGGTTAGAAAATCTCTTTTTATTGAATAGATATCAATTCACATAAAAAATCCTTGTTAGAAATGTGCATAATAAAGCTTGAAAAGAATAATACCTTATATCCCTTTTTAAACTCACAAAAATAAAGTTTTATTAATCAACAAAACCCTTATATCTCCTTGAAATAATTTTAAGAAATTAAAACTGTATGTTAACACCTCAATCCTTATTTCTCCTATTATTTAAATTCAGAAATCACAAGACTTATATTAATTTTTATAATGACACCTTACACTAACACCACAAAACCTTATTTCTCCTTTTCACTAGTATGCAAAAATTATAAGATTAAATTTGCACCTTAGACCTCATTTATCCTTAATCAAACTTAATAAAATAAAATTTAAATACCTTTGCACCACCATGAATCAAAACACTGACCTCAATAATAGCAGTGCTTTCCCAAGCGCTTGTAATCAGCTATGCTACCACAATGGGTGAAACAAAAGGGGAACCTAAAATATTTAACACTCTCATTTGTGCTCATTCAAAACTCAACATACACATAAAAATAACATTGAAAGGTTTCAACCCTCCAACCTCTTACACAACAATGCTCCCACACAAGCCAAGCAACCGGCTAGGCTACCCTAGCAAGTGAAACCAAAAGGCACTCACGAAATATTTATTGTCTTCATGCTCATAAAAAAATTTGCTACTCCCTCTTTGTCCACTATTCACATTCACCATGAAAATAACATATAATATTCTCTTCAATTTCAAAGGTGAAATAAAACCATATATTTATATGCTTCTAATGGTCTTCGATTTTTTTAAATCGGTTCAAATTTAAATTTTAAATTTCCTCCAAAACATTGGTGCCTTTTTCCTTTTCAAGAAACTTTGGGTTATAATATTTAAATTAAATATTATAAAATTATCTTTTAAAACCTTAAATATTTAAATCCTTTGATTTAAATATTTTAAACTTATGTCCTAATCGTTGTCCTTATCTTTATAAACGTCTACCCTTCTTTTTAATTTTTTTTTCCCAAGCCTTTAAACCTTTTTGTCACAAGCCTTTAATTAAATATTTTTGTCCCAAGCCTTTAAAACTTCTCTTTATAATATTTAAATATGATATTTAAATATTATATCCTTCACTTTTAAATATACCTTACCTTGAATAATTGTCCATTGTTTGCTTTGTCCAACCTTGTAAACTTCTCATCCTTGAAGAATATTTCTACCTTGAATACCATGCACCTTTTGACATAAATGACAACTCAATATTTCAAACATGCACAAGTGTCAATGTGCAAACTGTATATGTTCAAGGTGTCCCTTGTACAACTATGTAGAGTGTTGGCCAAGGAACCTATCTTCCTATATAAAAAGGACCTCATTGTAACAAGCTTATAAGCAATCTCGTAGCATATTCGAAGGTAGTAGCATAGTGCTATGTATATCACCATATATTGGTGATGGGTATAATGTAGTCCAGTAGATTTATTCATGGAGTGTTCATTTCCTCCATAACTACATTATATTCATTTCCATAATTTCTATTTATAGTATATTTCAGTCATCTCATAGATTTGCTTTCTTTTATATTATTTTGCATCATGTGATAGTTATCTCCCATTACATACTGCATCAAAATATAACAATGGTATCAAAGCCATGATAGATCTAGCCATAGTAGATCGATAAGAAAACCACTATTATCATTAAGCTTGAGTTTTTTATCAACCTAATGCACCTTTGGACCAACCACTATCGAAAAATCTTAGAAGAGTCTAAGTGGTAGAATTAGGAAGAGCAACAAGTGAGGACTGAAAGAAATTTTAGTTCTAAAAATATTAAGAGTACATTTGTCTAATGTCTTTCCACAAATTTGAAGGAAAAACTCATGAATACTAGGACTCAACATTAAATACACTAGATTGATAAATCAACTAGTGAAGATTATTCAGGATATCTAAATTTTGTAAGTTATTGCCCAAAGTTTCTTTTGTTGTAGAAAATTAATTTTCAGATGATTAGGATACTTCCTACAAAAAAAAGCTAACATATTTCAACTTTGTTACTCTAATGTCGGTGTGCCTTCATAGTGTAGAGATTAGTTCCTTGTGCAAGAAAAGAATACTATGGAAGAAGACTCTTGGAGAAGATTCATGGTGAAGTTATGAGACTAGAGATCTCAATTGCTATATTGAGAACTTCACATAAGAAAAAAAGGCCATAGAAGCCTTGTTCCTGAAGAAAAATGTATAGAAACTTTGTTCTATAAGAAAATGCCACAAAAGCCTTGATCCTAAATAAAAGTCCACAGAAGCCTTGATACTAAATAAAATACCACAAAAAGCCTTGATATTGAAGAAAAGGCCACAGAAGCCTTGATCCTAAAGAAGACTCTAAAAGAGAGTATCTGAGTTGGGAAACTTTATTCATGGAGTGTTCATTTCCTCCATAACTACATTATATTCATTTCCATCATCTCTATTTATAGCAAATTTTAGTCATCTCAAAGATTTACTTTCTTTTATATTATTTTGCATCTTGTGATAGATATCTCCCATTACATACTGCATCAAAATATAACAATGGTATCAAAGCCACGATAGATCTAGCCATAGTAGATTGATAGGAAAACCATTATTATCATTAAGCTTGAGTTTTTTTATCAACCTAATGCACCTTTGGACAAACCACTGTCAAAAAAATCTTAGAAGAGTCTAGGTGGTAGAATTAGAGAGAGCAACAAGTGACGACTGAAAGAAATTTTAGTTCTAAAAATACTAAGATTACATTTGTCTAATGTCTTTCCACAAAGTTGTAGAAAAAAATCATGAAGACTAAAATTTTAGTACTGATACTTTGTTATAGGGAAAGAATATTTCATGAGTTGGGAAAATTTCTACAAGAATGTTAGGAAGAGTATCTTCTTTAGAATCAATCCAACACTTGAAGAAAAATTGAAGGCAAAGAGATCAGGAGAATATCTCATTGAAGAAACTTCCATTCTTGGAAGAAATAAGAAGAACTAGGAGAGTCCTGCTCAAATTCAAAAGTAGAAAAATTAGAGATCCAGAAGAAGATATCACCATCAAAACTTCCAAAAGTAGAAGGTTGAAGAAAATGTCTCAAGGAAGACCAAAATAAGTTGCAAGATCAAATACCTTTAATATGTTTTAATGAGCATCTATTAAAATGCTTGGAGAGCCTTACTGAAGAAATCATCAAAGGAGTTTCGAGGAGAACTCATTAGATAAATTTAGTACAGAAGATAGTGAAATATTTGGGACAATTATCACCATCCGATAACAAACCCAAAAGAAGAATAATAATTTTGCAAGGAGTGTCAAATATCAGAAGAATATTTAGAAGACCTAAATACATTTATAATATTAAGAAGAAGATCCTACTTGAAGTTATAATTTCAACAAGAAGACTTGAAGATAGGAGAAGTTTATAAAATTTGAGAGATTTGAAGATTTCCTCTCACAGTAAGAAGACACCATTTTAGAGATAAATAATTCTCCAAATCTACATCAAAATGAGAATATTGCTTAAAGGATCAAATCACCAAAACCTAGGCTGGTAAAAGAAAATTCGAGACCACTTTTTGGTAAATAAGAAACTAAGTAGCAAGATCCTACTTAAAGTAGCAACTTCGTGATCTTAGAAACCAAGATCTAAATCCTCTACAAAATCTTTTAAAAATGTAAGCAACTATTGGTGCAAGTAGATTTATTAATTGGATTACTTATCAAATTTTTTAAAGAACCTTATATTGGATTAGAGTTACAAAAGAGGAAAATTAAATTACTATCTTCAAAAGTGCAAAAATGGAAAATTTACTTTTAATATTCATTTGCACATTAGCTTTGGAGTTGATTAGATTACAAAATTACAACTATCTATAAACTACCAAATATCTAATTTGGAAATAAAAATAAGACTAGTTTCTAAAACTTTATTTGTAGTGAAATTGCAAAATAATTCTTGAATATTTATTTCAGATTATTCTTGATTAGTTGGAGTAAATTGATTAAGTGCACTTATAAGTTATTTTGAGAGTTAAGTGGAGTGATAAGGTGAGATTGTTAGTGCATTAAAAGTGAAATATTAGTGGGTTCATTTGCACTACTATATTACTCTCAAAAAGCTTAGTGTTTGTGTTCTTGAGAAGGGCACAAAATCAGATTAGCATCAAAGTGTCTAAAGACACAATTAGTGCATCAAAATTTGCAACTTTTAGTGGCCAAAGGAAGCCACCAAAATCAGCTAAATCCTTCAAGTTTTTGGAGAAGAAAATAGCCACATAAAATCAGTAAGGATTGCCTCAAATTGAGACTTGGTGAGTCACAGATTCAAAGAACTATAAGTGCTATATTGCATCTATGAAAGTGGTTATAAGTTTGGTTCATAAAACCAAATAAAAGGAGAGTTGCATATTCAGAATAAATTCTCCAAAAATATGCCATAAAATCATAAAATCATGAGTACAAAAGGTGCAAAAGGGGTGTTTTTATATCCTAAAATTACTACATATTGTTGCATCATTCTAATCTATTTTATATAGGTGATAAGTCAGATTTTGAGGTGCCATAAAGGCACATTATACAAGGTTAAAACAACTTGACACTAGCACACTTAGAGCATAGAAAAGGAGCATCTCAAAAGGCTCACATCTTATCCATTATAGACAACCAAACCTGTAAGACTTCAAGGGATAACACAAGGAAAGAACAACGTAATATTTAAGAGCAACATCATCTACAAAGAAGCAAATACATAATAGGTTCAAAAAGGAAGAAAATAAGGCATCAAAACCAATGTGGAAAGGACACCAAAATCAGCATATTGAAGGTATAAAGAACAGGTGCGAAATCCAAGGTTTAAATATTGGAAAAAATGTCCACCAATAGGAGCACCAATATAAAATACAAAAACACCATTGGAAGCTCCATATAATCAAAGTACATCATAGCTAGCACCACCCAACGTCCTCATCGAAGCACCTAAGAAGGAAAGAAATTTCTTGCTCTGCAAAAAATGTAGCAAGCAAAAGAATAAGCATACAAAAGGGAATATGAGGTATATAATTCATCTTGAAGAATTATAAAAAAGAGTTACATGTAAATTTCCACTTGGAAAAATCCTCCTAAGGTACCATATTCATTCATAACATCCAAGAAATGAAGGATTACTTTAAGCGCTCAGCCAAGAAAATTTAGAGAGAATAAGAAGATGTTACATTCATATGAGCACCACTTGTCCAAAGTTGGAATATTATAGGAGCACCCATCTTAGATAGGAAGTAAAGTGCTCACCAAGAATACTGTAACATCTCATACATTACATATAGGAGAAATAAAAGTGCTTAGTAACTCCCATCGACTCCTCAAGCACCTATGAAGTATAATTGTCGCACCACTTGTCATATTTGCAAATATTCTTGCTCCATTGAAAGAAAAAACTAAAAGGGAATTAAGATATCAAATTAATTAAATATTTACAATATTAAATATTGGAGTAATAAGGGTTACTACTGGAAAAATCAAATTTATAATATTTGCAAATATTATTGTGTTCTAATTTTCTATATTTGGGAGCTATAAGGGTTACAACACCAAATTAGGTTATTGAAAATTAGAAACACTAAAATAAAATCCTAAGGGATATTAAAAGAGGTTATTAATACTTTTGGTAAGCTTGGAATTTTATAATATTATTGTCTCAAAATTTTACAAGAGGGACAAAAGAAATCCAACATTAAAACCTCTTCAAAAATTGGAAAAGTGCTTACTTCAATAGGAGTAATAAGGTGTTAGAATAGTTGATTTTGATATTTACAAAATCAACCCAAAATTGAACTAAATTTTACAAAATTATTATATCATATTCCAAAATCACTAGGGAGTCATAAGGTATTCTACAAAACTTGATAATAATAGCATATAACAAAGATTATCAAGTTCTAAATCCATTGGGAAGATATAAGATTTATACAAAACCTAAAATTCCATTAGGTATATATACTCTCATCACTAGGGAGACATAAGAAAGTCTACAAACCAAAGTTTTAATAAAGGTTTTATCAAATCAAGCTTATACACTAGGGAGTTATATCCTAGGGAGCTATAAGGATGTCTACTTCTCAAAACATAACAAACACTAATAATTCCTTTAAAAAAGAGAATGCTAGTGTCATAAAAATTAGGATGATTAATATACTCATAAAATAGAAAAGAATGTTAGACCTAACTTCAAAGGTAATTCATAGTGAAGCCTTATAATATAAATTTGATACTATGGAATGTTATCTTCAATCCCATCTCAATGAAGCTATCAACAATAGAAAAAGTGACATTTCACTTTCCTTAGACTTTGTGAGCATATTATACGTGACATTTATCACATATAAACATTATAATGATGAAAATGTAGATTAAAAAAGATTGATAGAACTACTCAAAAATAAGAAATAATTAAATGAACCATATCTAGGGAAAAAAATTTAATCCTCATGCAACACTGGTACTTCAAGTTCTACTGATTCAAGATCTTATTATCAAGGCTTAAGTGGTTGTTTAGAAGATTTTGTACAGATTGAAGACATGAAAGGAGAATCATCCTTACAAGAACCAAGTAGCAACACAACCACCTATGAAAGCACAGAGACTAGATTCAAAGTCAAAGCTAAATAAGAAGAAGATGATAATATAAAGGAGGAATATAATACAAAGTCAATTGAAAGAAGAACCTTCAACTACAATGTACTTTGCATCATATGAAGACATAGCTCACCTGCTAAACTTGATCACAGTAAGAAATGAAGGAGAATACAAATTCCACTATCCAATGGAAGAAGATCCACTTTGAAGACTAAAATATTCAATACCCAAAAAAATATAATACAGGGGGGTGTTAGGGATAGATTATATAACATCATTTAGGTCATGTAAATGTACCTTCCAATGTACATTCTTAGAACATTAGATTACTTTAGAGGGAAGTTATCTAGTTACTTCATGCAATGTAATAAATGCACAAGTGTCAATATGCAAGATGTATATGTGCAAGGTGTCCCTTTTACAACTAGGTAGATTTTTTACCAAGAAACCTATCTTCCTATATAAAAAGGGCCTCATTGTAACAAGATTATAATCAAGCTTGTAGCATATTCGTAGGTAGTAGCATAGTGCTATGTAGATCACCATATATCGGTTATGGGTGTAATGTAGTCCAATAGCTTTATTTATGGAGTGTCAATTTACTCCATATCTACATTGTATTCATTTCTATCATTTCCATTTATAGCATATTTCAAGCTTCTCACATATTTACTTTCTTTCATATTATTTTGCATCTTGTGATAGTTATCTCCCATTGCATACTGTATCAAAATTTAACAGTTCCACACATTCCAAGAATGGTAATTTGGGCATGAATCATCTTCGACCACCTTTTCAAACATCTACCTTGGCTAGGATGGACTTCTCAAGTGATGATGAGGCCTTTTCCATCCCCGATATGGTGTGCTACTTGGGACGGGAGTTTGAGACTAGGATCCATTATGTTGCTATCCCATTTTTCCACCCAGTTACTTGGGTGGATATTTGGGATCCCAATTTTTTTTCTTGAGGTCGAGGCGAGGATTTGGGACCTACCTTGAACATTTTCCTACCCAATTATCTACCCTACTTTTTTCCATTAGCCAAAATTTATATGCCTAGATCATCCATCATTATTTCATACTTCTATATCCAACACGAGTTCCATCCACTTTCAACTCCTAGGTTCACTTTGATCAATGTACGATTCTGACTCCAAAATCTAGCCATTTCAATAGGTAATCATCTTGCAAAAAAGAGTGGGTGAAAAGATGTAAAATTTTACCCACAAGGTAGTCATAATATATTCAAGCCTATGAAATATAATACATTTTCCATGCATGAAGTAAGGTATAGTCGAGTAGAGCACCATAAAAAATATTCAAAGGAGTGCAAGAGATATTTGGTGCCACTTAGCACTTGAAAATAAAAACATCAACCATGATTAGAGCAAGGTGCAACATCTAAAGAGATCCTATTAATGCATGGGCCAAGAATAGGACAAGCACAATAGATGAAGCACATTGGATTCTAAACTGAGCACCTTGGAGAACCTTAGAAGAACACAAAGGGTAGTCAAACTCCACAAGACCAAATTTAATGAACAAGGAGGAGCATTAATTGCAAAGAGTGAAGACTGTTGTAAAGCACAAGTTTTAGAGTTGAAGCAAGTTGAATATTATCATACCATATCCAAGGAGGTATGAAATATTTAATCTAATGTAAATGTTCATAAATATTAAAGGAGGCATAAGGCATATCTTGGAAGGTAAAATTAATTAAGATTTTATAAATAAGGTTATTTTTAATAATAGGAGAAATAAGGTGATAAATTATAACCTTAGATGAAGTATTGAATGCCTTAGAAAATATTTGAAGTAAGAAGCATTGAAATTACTTTATTCAATTTTGAAATTCATATTGCATTAAAATATTTGCAAATTATTTAACTTGGAGGAATAAGGATTTCTACACCAAAATTGAAACATTAAATTTGCAAATACCTTTGTTTTCTAAATTTCTAATTAGGGAGTTATAAGGAGTTCAACACCAATTTAGGTTTTTGAAATTTAGAAGTTTTACTATTGAAAGGTATAAGAATCACAACCTAGAGTTGTTTGAAAGTTGGAAAATTACTTTTGATATTAGTCTCTCTTATCAAAAATTGAAATTGCATCAAAATATCTTTAGTTTTCCATTTATAAAATGTTTGTCTTAAGAATAGGAGCTTAAAATTATATTGAAATTGTGATTAAAACATTAGGTAGATGAAATGGATTCAAATCAAAATAAAATTAAGTATTTTATCAAGACCATATTATATTAAAACATTAGGAGACATAAGGTAGACAACTTTAAAGTTGCAGTTTTTTCTACATCAAAAACTGAGTTACAAGCAAGACTTACTTTACAATAAATAATGGAAGAACTTTTTAAGTGTACAAAATTCAAGGAATAAAAATGTTTAAGAGATATACTTAATTCAAGAAATGACAATATGAAAAGCAAAAGAGAAGAACCAACATGGCTTAGAAATTATTTTGGAAAGTCACAAACTGATAGTTTGACAAGAGTAGATTCTATAATGACATCCTCTAACAATATGGTAGAAGAAATTGATGATAATCATAATATGGAGGATAAACTCAAAAACCACTCTCAAAATGTAGAAAATAATATTTATCAAAAATATGACTTACAAATTTATAAAAGAAGTAAATATAGAATAGCTTTAGTTGTACACAAATGGTTTTACTATTTTATCAAGGAAATGGATGAACTTAAAATTTCAAAGACAAGTAACAAAGAAGTAGAAATATATTCATATTGCACTTATTGCAATAAAATAAGTCATGAGAAAGCAAACTATTGGAATCTCCATCCATGTAAATATTATGGAGGAAAATATCACTCATTCCTTTTCTACTACTATAAAGGCAAGCACCACAAAATATTTGAATAAATATTAATATTTAGACTAGATTGTCTCTTTCAATTTCATTTTCTAAATCATCTACTAAAAATGAGTTTGAGTTTAAAGTTTATAAATAACAAGAAGAAATATCATCCAAAGAGCCAAAGGAAAGGAAATGGATTAATTCTGATCCACTCATGACTTGTAAGATAATGAAATATCTTGTTCATCAAGGCTATCTTGATAAATTCAAGGATAAATATCATATCAAAGACTTTGAAACACATACAAGTAACAAAATGAAGGAAACAAGAAAAAGACATCATGATTTTCAAGAACAAGGTGAAGACTAAATCAAATGAAGAATAGGAACATGATCTAGTTGGAGGACAAATGAAATATGAAGATCCATATTGAAGACTAAATTATTCAATAACCAAATAATATAATAGGAGCGGACGATGGAATATATTACATTGTTTGGTACATGCTAATGTACCATATTGGGTACATATTTAGATTAGGGCAGTGTATTATATTAGGGGATAAGTATTTATTTTATAAAATGTAATAAATGCACAAGTATTATTATAATGTGCAATGATGTAAATGTGTATTTTTTCCATGTGTACATGAGTCCATAGAATAGTAAGATGAAGAGTCATAGGTAGGTGAAATGCCAAGAGTTACATATCATTATATATAGGCCTTTGATTTTGTAGAGAGAGAGAGAGAGAGAGAGAGAGAGAGAGAGAGAGAGAGAGAGTAGAGAGAGAGAGAGAGAGAATAGTGAAGGTAGATATACTAGATACAATATAGAGCATGTAAGAAATATGGAGTGTATGAGACCTCCATTTTTATCATTGTATTATTTTTTTGAGCATTCATTAATGGAAGTTTTATGAGTAGTTACAAAAGTTTCTTATGAGTTTTACATGCTTAGTATATTTCCATTATCATATATTTAATATTGCATTCTCATTTTATATATTTTGGTTGACTTCTCATTAAGTATTTAGCATAAAAATATAATAGCTAGCTCAACATGATGATCAAAATAAAGAGTGAGAAATCTACTTTATTAGTAGAAACCTCATTATCTATGAAACTCGATGCACTCCCTTAGAGAATATTTGCCTTGCTATAGTATTTACCTATCAAAATTTGAGACACTATATTATTAGCCATAATATATTTGTAGTCACAAGGTTTGATTCTATTTGCTACTTAATATCAAAGCCCCACCTTTTAGGTCAAGTTTCTAAGTGGGTCCTAGTCCTTAGTGAGTTTGACCTAACCTTTATAGGTTAAAAGGCTATAAAATGTCAGGTGATCACTAACCAGCTAGCCACTAATCCCCTAGGATATGCCCATCCCTTAGTCATCAAGTTATCTAATGAGTGCCTTAGCTTCAAAGTAGATGAGCTTAAGTCTTGGTCATTGTGTTTTGATGGAGCCTAATGCTTAAATGGTGCTACTGCTAGAATTATTCTAGTGACCCCTAATAAATAATTGATTCCCCTTTCCTTCAAGCTATATTTCTCTTGTACTAATAACATTGTAGAGTACAAAGTCTTAATCCTACTTCTTAGGGAAGCTTTAGCCTTAAATGTTAGATTCCTTTCCATATTTGGTGACTCTCACCTTGTGGTCAATAAAATCAATAAAGTTTATCAAACCAAGGATGATAAGTTAAAACCTTACAAGGTAATTGTCACCAAGCTTCTATCCACCTTCACTAAGGTAATGATAGAGTCCATCCCTGGATCTTCCAGCTACCATGTGGATGCCATGGCCATTATTGCATCCCTTATACCATTGAAGTTAGAATATGTTAGTTAGTAAGACTAGTTGATACTGGCACATCCAATTGTATTCCATCTTGTGGGCCTATTGTACTAGCATGAGAACTCATATAGGTGTTTTAGACCCAAAAATTTTGCACTCCTTTCCTTCAGGTTAATGGATCCACACCTGAAAGGGGAGGGAAAATGATGTGCCTACACCTCGAACGAGAAGCACTTGAGTTGTGCTCTCCTTGGTGTTTGTCGATAAATTAGGTGGGGTTCACCAGGAAAAACTTTATGGTAGTTTCCATGCCTAGGTAGGGTGAGTGTTTGATGGATTATTTGATTTACACACACCTAGGGTTTAGCCAAATGAAACTATACCTAACTATATGCACTTCAAATTTCCATGAAAGCAACAGTATACAAATTATCTAGAAAGCTTGTAAATTTAACTAAAATGCAATAATTCTTGTGAATACTAAAAAAAAGGATAAATTCTATGCCAACATATGTATATATATATATATTTATTTTGTGTTTTCAAACCAGTGCAATTGATGCAAAAAAATAATATAGCTAAATTTATGTTTTTGTCTTTTTCCTTATTTTTCCTTTTGTAAGAATGCTTTAAAATAGAATAGTACAAAATTAAGTATGAAAAATTGAAAGGAATCCAAAATTAAACCCTTACCTGATTCGTATGTGTAGGAAAAATTTAGATATGTCAGAGCAAATTCGGATTTGTTCGAAGGTAAATTTGGAAATGCAAAGCAACTATCTGAATTTGTTCAAAACCTACAATTTCATGATAGAACACTAAAAATTGCAATTAGTAGTGGGGGATCTACTTAAGACACTATAAGCATGATCCTTAGTGATGTGATAGTCAGAGCTCCTCGGTTTTTTCAGCAAACTGTAAACAAAATGAAGGATTTTCTAAATCTAGTGTAAGCATATGTATTTGATAAAATAGTACAACAGTATAAAATACATCAGGTGATAAGTCTTATAATAGCTAAAATATGAAGCATAAATGTAATAAAATTGAGAAAAATATTTTTCTCCCAACATGTGTCTACACAAATTTGGATGCTCTTAGTGAATTTAGAATACTTTGAATGCATTCAAATTTACAATGGTTAAATTTAGAAAGTTGTAGAGCAATTTTGAAAATTCATCAGTGGATTCGTATGAGTCTGAAATTTTTTAAAAATAGCAAACTAACGAATAAGTACTAAGGATTAAAAATACATGGATTGATGATACTCATTTTCATCTCAGCTAGTCTCTAGAATGATGATGGGATGGCGAGATATCTTCAAAAAACCTGCAACAAAAAATGAAAAAGGCTCTTCTCCACTTGGATTGTCATGTAAAATTACCATTAGGTCCTTTTGAGGATAGCCTATAGTTTTTAACAATCGAAGAAGATCAAGAAAGAATCGAGGAAGACAAATATAGATCAAGGATGTTAGGGAAAATTTAGAAATTTTCCAATCAGGGTGAATTTGGACGGTTCTGTGGAAATTTTGAGTGAAAATGTTGTCATTGATGTCAAGTGTTTGGTGCAAGGTAAAGTTTATTTTGGTACAATAAAATTGGTAAAATGAATGGTTATAATATTTTATATTATAATCCAAAGATTTTGGTTAAAAGGTTGAAAGAAAAATTTTAAAGATAAAAGAAAAGATATTATAATGTTTTAATATTATAATAATTAAGCCAAAAGGGCTAATTAAAAGAGAAAAAAAAAATGTTGACAAAGGATCCCATGCAAAAGTATTATTTAATACTAAAATTAAATAATATTATATTTAACCCAAAGTTAAATATTATATTAAATATAAAATTAAATTTGAAATTGGCAAAGGGCACCAAAATTCAAATTTAAAATGGAGGTCAACAAAGGTTCTTCGTCGACATCATGACAAGGTTTCAAATGCATATGAAAAGGGGGAGCCAAATTATTTTCCAAAGTACCAAGGCTATATGTGATATATTAATTGGTGATATATTAATTGATAGAAGGAGCAAAGCAAATTGTTTCAAATTATCATTCATTGAACAAGTGGCAGCACATAAATACAAGGAAGTGCACGATTAAGTTTCACCAAGGATTAGTAGCCCAAGTGGAAGGCAGGTCCTGCATAAGGCACGGGTAGAGGAAAGTTATGTGATTCGATTCCTCCTAGTGCCAATTTGAGAATTTTTTTTTGGTTTTTTTGGAATTAGTAGATATAAAATGTGAATACCAAGGTTTTGGTCTCAACCGCTTACCTAGCACAAGCGGTCGAGTGCTACACTTGGCAGCTAGAGGTCGGAGGGTCGATTCCCATCCGCGATAAGAAAGGATTAATTTTTTGGTTATAAGGTATGCTCCATGTTATTTAATATTGACTATAGTTAATATTTGGTAGATGCAATTTGGGATATAGTTTGTAACATAGGAGGTATAAGGAGAAATAAATTTTTGTATAGCATTTAAAGGTATTGATGATATTTAATTTTTATGAAAAGTTTGGAGTGATAAGTTTGTAAAAGGTTTATTTTAGTATTGTAATTCTTGGATCTTGGACATTAAAGTGGATTGGAAATTTTTTTGAGAGAGTGGAGATAAAATGTGTAAAAGGTATTTTTATTGTTTGTAATTCTTGCTTTATAAAAAAAGAAAATTTGTTGAGAATTTTGCATTGTCCTTGAGAACAAAAGAAGAGTCCTAGAACATTATTTTCAGAATTCATTGAGCACCTTATAGAAGGAAAATTCATGTGGATATTTTGAAATAGAATATTTCTATTTAACCTTTGAAGTGGCACATAGAAAGGTGGTTGGTTGTGAGACAGGTTTTGAAGATATATCTCCATAAGAGCAAGCAAAGAGGTATGGGCATATCATTCTTTATTTTAAAGTGTTGATTGAAGTGAATGTTTTGAAACATAAGGTGGAGTGAAAATGATTGTTTGATAAGCATTGTTGGAAATATTTGAGTGAGATTATGTGATTCATGATTGAATGTTTTGGAGTCATTTGAGATAGATATTGTAAACTACTTTTTTTTTTGTTAAGTTAAATTAAAAGTGGGTTTTTATCAAGGATACCAAAACCTGATTACATAAAAAATCAAAAGGAAACGTCCAAGGATGGAAAACAGGACTGGCTTGAGGAAATCCAAAAGGAAAAAAATTAGGAAAGCACATAGGAACAGATTCAGGAAAATGTTAAGGAATAAAATCAGGAAAGTGGCCAGGAATAGCATAGAGGAAAGTTGCATGGGGTAAATTTTGAACAGCCCACCAAGCGGGAAAGGATAAGGTGATAGAAAAGGACAGAAAGCCTACCTAAAAACAAAAATAAAACTTTAGGCACTAAAATTGAAATGCTCCAAACTGCTCAACCTACCATAAAACAATTTGAAACTTCCCACAATTGAGAAAATGGAACCAAAGCCAAATTTAAAATTTGAAACATCCCAAGGGTAGGAAAACCAGAAACCACCCCTGGGAAACCATAAACTGAATGAAAAACAACATCCCATGCAGGGGAAAACTAGTCTAAAGAAAAAAAACCACCCTACACTAATGGGTGGAGTAGAGGAGTAGAGAAAATAGATAATTCCACCTAAACAAGGATGGGAATCACCCAAGGATGGAAAAGGATCACACAAACTGAGAAAAACAAAATCCCTTGTGAGCCTAAAAGTTGGAACAAAAAAATGAGGATTTCCATAGGCCATGAAATCCTCAATCAATGGACCAATAGCCTAAAAAGTTGTACAATAGTGATTCAGCATAAATAGGAGCTCCACAGGCCACAAAGTCCTCATGCAGTAAAAAGGAATCCTTCAAAAAAGTTAGCCTAGTAAATAAAGCATCAACAATAGGACAACACTTTGAAGGAAATAGACGGGAAATTTCCATAGGAACCCAAGAGGAAGGAGTCACGAGGAAACCCAAATGTAGACGATAAATCCCAAAAAAAAATGAAGCAACCAAAAATCCCATACAGCCTTCAGCATTGCCAACGAACATTTTCAGGGAAACATATGAGGAAGTCTTGTAGGGATACAACAACAAGGAAACCATAGGCCCCCCTAAAAGTCCATAAAAGAAACTAAAATCTTGTTGGATCCATAACATGAATACCAAAGAGCAGAGTCATAGTAGAAAGCATATGGTCCCCCTAGACCAAAAGGATGTTGTGCAAAACTTCTCATGAAGCCACATTTCCACAGATCCAACAATCCAAAAATGAAGATCCTCCAAGGGCAAACGTCAAGAAGACACCAGAAACAACCTGGGAAAAATAGGGAAATTCAAGGAAAACACCCTAAATAACCCAAAAGACCTAGGGAAAGTCCTAGGGAAGAACCTAAAACCATCCCAGGACCCAGACACCGAAAGGAAACCCCACCATAGGGCAAGGAAAGGGGTAGAACATTGGAACAATGATCTCCCCCCACAAAGAGATCATCTGCAACACCTTCCTACCATGGAGGATGGGAAAAGAGGTGTCAAGGAAGCTGGGATAGGATTAGGGATCTGGGACAGGGCCAGGGAAGGGATGTAGGGAAGTGGAATAGGACTTTCATGGGAAGTCACCTACAGAGCCCCAAGTCACCCGAGATTGTAAACTACTTGTGCTAGGACTGAAGACAAGTTAGTGCATATTTGTGAAACCTTTTAAATATTGGTTTTGAGATATTGATTGAAATTATGGAAGTGATTGAGATCAATTTGTGAAGGGAAATTATGCACTAATGTGATTGATGTATGAGAGAAAATTTGCAAGAAGGATAGATCGATTTTGTGAAATAAATTATACATTGGTTTAATTTTATTTGAAAGACAATTTACAAGTGATAGAGATTGATTGGTTGAGTACATAATGTGTGAGTGTGAAACATATTGAGGTTTTGATAGAGCATATCATTCTATATATGTTCCAAAGATTAAAGGAATTCTAAGTAGAATTTATTTGTGTGAAAAGAGCTTTCTGAAAGATTTTTAAGCTATTTTTTGTATGCAAGTTGAGAACAGATTTGAGCAAGTCTTTGAGAAGGTTTAAAGGTAGATTTGAGCAAGTCTTTGTGAAGGCTTGAGAACAGATTTGAGTAAGTTTTTGAGAAGACTTGAAGGTAAATTTGAGCAAGTATTTGAGAAGGCTTGAGGACAGATTTGAGCAAGTCCATGAGAATGATTGAAGGTAGATTTGAGCAAGTCTTTGAGAAGGCTTGAAGACAGATTTGAGAAATTCTTTGAGAAGGCTTGAGGACAAGTTTGATCAAGTCTCTGAGAAGGCTTGAAGGTATATTTGAGCAAGTCTTTGTGAATACTTGAAACAACATTGAGAGCATTTTGTATTGATGATTTGTTCAAGATTTGTGTTAAATCTTGGGGCATATATAAGCAAAGTTGATTGGTGATTTGATCAAAAAAAAATTTAAGACTTGGGGATAGATTTGAGATAAATTTTGGTGTAGATTTATGAGCATAGTTAGAGTAGATTTGTACTAGACTTGGGATAAATTTTGATGTAGATTTGAGATAAATTTGAGATTAGGCTTTGGATGTGACAGAGCAAAGAGGATAGCAATATCTAGTGGATAGAGATCCACTAGATAGTATAGTGGGATAGAGGTCTCTAGTGGATATATATCCACAAGCTAGAGTAGTGGGGGCAGAAGTCTTCTAGAAGATCATTAACCAGAGTAGAGGGGATAGAGTTCTCCTATGGAGAGAGATCCATGAACCAAAGCAAGGGGAAAGAGTTCTCCTATGGAGAGAGATCCATGAATCATAGCAAGGGGAAAGAGTTCTCCTATGGAGAGAGATCCACAAACTATAGCAAGGAGAAAAATTTCTCTTGTGGAGTGTGATCTGTGAACCAGTTGGAAAGATAGATTTATTCTATGGATAGAAATCCATGAACTATTTGAGGATATAGATTTATCTTGGATCAAGTTATACAAACCAGGGAAAAGTGGAAAGAGTTATTCTATGGAGAGAGATCCACAAATTAGAGCATAGGGAATTGGTGTATCCTTTGGAAAAGAGGTCCATAAACATTGTAATAGGGAATTTATTCCCAAGAGATTTTTTGAGAAAATTTAGTAGAAATATTTTATCCGTGGAGTAGCCCACATTGGGTGAACCACATTAAATTGGTTTCTCTCTTATGTGATGATTTATGTATTGATTTTATTACTACTATTGATATTTCCATTGATAATATTGGATAATATTGTTTGGGAAAGAAAAGTAAAATTTTATCTTATACTGTCCACTCCCCTCTCAGTATTAGCCTATGTTCTTCAATTGGTATTAAAGCAGATTTCTTCAAAAAAGTCTAATAGCTTTAAGGAAGAGTATACAAGAACATATATGGCATATTAGAGAGGATATTTAGAAAATAAGGCACCATTGTTTGATGGTAACAATTATGCTTTATGGATCATAAGAATGAGGACTTACTTGATGGCACAAGGATATGAGACATGGCAAGTAGTTGAGGATGGGTTCACACCTACAGCTAATACTCATATAGATAAATATGGTAAGCTCCTACATGTGAATAATGCAAAGGCAATGAATGTAATCTTGAGTGGATTACTTGAAGAAAAATTTGTAAAATTTATGCATTACAAATCAGCAAAAGAGATATGAGAAAAATTGAAGCAAACATATGAGGGAGATAAAAATATCAATATGGCAAAATTACAAAATTATAAAAAATATTTGAATATTTGAAGATGAAATATGATAAAGACATTGTTGCATACGTACTTCATGTGGATGAGGTTGTTAACACCATGTGAGGACTTGGATTTAAAATTTAAGACTTCGATGCTTCTCAAAAGGTTTTAAGGCCACTTATTATGAGGTATGATGGAAAGGTTTCAGCCATAGAAGAAACAAGAGATTGAAAAGTTGACTATGGATGAGTTACATGGAACTCTCATAGCTTATGATATGAGAATAGTAAAGAATCCCAACATCAAGAAAGAGGCAACCTTCAAAGCAACAAATAAGACAAAAGATAAGAAACCAAAATCAAGTGATGTGTCAAGTAGTGATGAAGAAGCTAACTATGGCAGAAGAAACAAGAATGACTAAAGAAAGTACAAAGGTATGAAAATAGTAAAGTGTTTCAATTATGGTAATTATGGTCACTATGCATCTAACTGTCCATAAGATGGAAGCAGTAGCAGTGAAGAGAAACAAGATAATAAAAAAAGGAAGCAAGAAAATCCAGGTATGAAAAGAAAAATAGGTATGGACAAAGCAAGCATGAAAAGAATTTTTTTCAAAGGCATAAGAAGAGCTTCTATGCTGATAAGGGAAGAAAGGTTTCAAGTGATAGTGATGAAAGACCCTCAAATAGTGAAGAAGAAGAAATTCTATTTTTGGCAATAGAAGAGGAAGGAAGTGCTCCTGTTGAAGATAAATTTGAAAAGTATGAAGATGCTCTTGAAGACCAAGAAGTAGAGATAGAATCAAAAAATAAAGAGGAAGGCATAGTAGATCTAGAAGTAGAACTTATTACTGCTCTTAAAGAATTAAAAAATTTTAGAAATCATAATTTGAGATTCAAGGCTCAAGTTCAAAAATGTAATGAAGAAAAGGGAAAGCTTATACAATATATGACAAACCCAATAGCTAAGACAAGGAGATTTAAAGAAAATTTCTAGTCAAAAGTCTTAGAATGTGAGAGATTAGAGCATGAGGTAGTTTCACTAAGTAAGGAAATGAAAGAGTCTAAATACAAGCTACACAAGTTTAGAAAAAGTTCAAAGACTTTAGATAAGATTATCAATGCACAAAGACCTTCATCTATCAAAATGAGACTTGGTTTTGAAGAATGACAAGGGCAACAAGAATAATGGTCAAGCTCAAGCTCAAAAGAGGAAGAAGTTTTAGAAGAAGAGAGTGAAGGATAAATTGAGATTAAAAGTTGCACCAAGGAAGAAAACAATGCATAAACAAGGAACAGGGATCATCACAGAGAATAAAGGACTAAGACACCAGTGGGTTCAAGGCAAAATTTCTTCAAAGGACATTTTTTTTTATGTAATAGGTTTGGTCACAAGGCTGTGCATTTTAGGACTCATGGAAAGGAGCATGGTTTTACTAAGAAGAACTTCAAATATGGATATTTCTTTCAAGGGTATTGTCACTCTTGTAATCAATTTGGTCATAAAGCAATCCATTTCAGGGTTCATGATAGAAATAGGTATGACTTCACTAGGAGAAACTTCAAGATATTTACACCTTCTAGGAACCACAAAATTAAGTGTTATAAGTGCAATAATATTGGGCATAAGGCCAAGTGGTGTAGAACAAAGTTTCCAGAGACAAGCAAGAACAGGGATACTCAAAAGGATCAAAAGGGTATGTTGAGAAAGAAGGTTGACAAGGAAAAAAATATTGTATGCTAGGAGTAGAAATACTCCCACCCCAAAATTAATCACCTCAAGGAGAGGAGATGAGGAGGAGGCTAAGTTAAGAGTCTTATATTTAGCTCCAAAGAATTCCCTTTGCCATTGATGTCAAAGGGGGAGAGATTTGAGTAAGGGAGAGAGCATTCAGTCACAGGGAGCAGTTTCTCAAGGGGAGTAGATTTGGAAAAAGGAAAAAAGAATGTTTAAGAAAAAGGGTTGCCATCAATGACAAAGGGGGAGATTGTTGGAAATTTTAAGTAAAAATGTTGTCATTGATGTTAAGTATTTGGTTCAAGGTAAAGTTCTTTTTGGTACAATCAAATTGGTAAAATGAATGATTATACTATTTTATATTATAATTCTAAGAGGTTGGTTAAAATGTTGAAAGAAAAATTTTAAAGAGAAAACAGAAGATATTATAATATTTTAATATTATAATAATTAATCCAAAAGGGCTTATTAAAAGAGAAATAAAAAGTTGACAAAGGATCCCATGCAAAAGTATTATTTAATACTAAAATTAAATAATATAATATTTAACCCAAATTTAAATATTATATTAAATATAAAATTAAATTTGAAATTGGCAAAGGGCACCAAAATTCAAATTTAAAATGGAGGTCAACAAAGGTTCTTCACCAACATCATGACAAGGTTTCAAATGCATATAAAAAGGGGGAGCCAAATTATTTTCCAAAGTACCAAGACTATATGTGATATATTAATCGATCGAAGGATCAAAGCAAAGAATTTTAAATTATCATTCATTGAACAAGTGGAAGCATATAAAGACAAGGAGGTGCACAATTAAGTTTCACCAAGGGCTGGTAGATCAAGTGGCAGGCAGGTCCTGCATAAGGTGCAAGTAGAGGAGAGGTCTACGGTTCAATTCATCATAGAATCAATTTGAGAATTTTGTTTTAGTTTTATCGGAAGAAACAAATATAAAATGTGAAGACCAAGGTTTTGGTCTCAACCACTTGGCTAGTGCAAGCGGTCGAGTACTAAACTTGGAAGCTAGAGGTCGGAGGATTGATTCCCATCCACGACAAGCAAGGATTAATTTTTTTGTTATAAGGTATGCTCCATGTTGTTTAATATTGACTATAGTTGATATTTGGTAGATGTGATTTGGGATATAGTTTGGAACATAGGAGGTATAAGGAGAAATAATTTTTTGCACAACATTTAAAGGGTATTAATGATATTTAATTTTTATGCAAAGGTTGGAGTGATAAGTTTGTAAAAGGTTTATTTTATTATTGTAATTCTTGGCTCTTGGAAATTAAAGTGGATTGGAATTTTTTTTGAGAGAGTGGATATAAAAGGTGTAAAAGGTATTTTTATTGTTTGTAATTCCTACATTAAAAAAAGGGAAATTGTTGAGAGAGTTTTGTATTGTCCTTGAGAACAAAAGAAGAGTCCTAGAACATTATTTTCAGAATTCATTGAGCACCTTATAGAAGGAAAATTCATGTGGATATTTTGAAATAGAATCTTGCTATTTAACCTTTGAAGTGGCACATAGAAAGGTGGTTGGTTGTGAGACAAGTTTTGAAGACATATCTCCATAAGAGCAAGCAAAGAGGTATGGGCATATCATTATTTATTTTAAAGTGTTGATTGAAGTGAATTTTTTGAAACATAAGGTGGAGTGAAAATGATATTTTGATAAGCATTGTTGGAAATATTTGACTGAGACTGTGTGATTCATGATTGAATTATTTGGAGTCATTTGAGATAGATATTGTAAACTATTTGTGCTAGTATTGAATACAAGTTAGTGCATATTTGATGGGGACACAGAAATTGCACACTAAATTTCAAAATTTCATCTTTAATTTTACAGTTTACAGCCCGTAGGCTTACAGTTTTACTGTTGTAATCTCACAATACTATCCCGCAGGCATAGTTCTCTCCCTGATGCAAGCTGCCTCACGTTCGGTGATCTACCTGTGCTCCCAAGAAGAAATTTCACTCTGGAAGGAAAATGCACTCTAGCCGGTTTAGAATGGCTCTCGGCCTTTGACTCTATAACTCGACTGTGCAACTCTGCAACTGCAAGTTTTCCACCGTTTTCCAACACTTGTGCATGCCATCGCTTCTCCTTTTAAAGTCTTTGGCATGACTCTTCGTCTCCCTTTTCTGATGCTTTGTTTCATCTCCCATGCCTCTTCGTCATTCTGGCTTTCGAAACGTCCCGACTCTTGGTCTTCGTCTGCTTCTACTACACCTTGGTGCCATGTGCTTGTCCAGTGCTGCCACGTGTCGCTCAATGACCTCATCCTGTAATGGTCCCTGAAGATGCAGCATGTCGCGATATCACGACATCTTCTCCTTCTTCCTCTTCTTCTTCTCTTTTGGTTGTAAAAATGTGACATGTCGTGATTTCACGACATTTTTGCTCCATCGCCTTCTCTCTCCTCTTCGGGTCGCAAAAACCTGACATGTCATGATATCGCGACATATTTCCTCTCCTGTTCGTCCTTTTCTCTTTCGGTCATGATATCATGACATGTTGCGATATCGTGACATTTTTCTTCCTCACCTCCTTTATCTCCTTCGGGTCGCGAAAATGTGACATGTCATGAAATCGCAACATCTTCTCTTCTCTACCTCCTCTCGCTTCTTCGGGTCATGAAAATGCGACATGTCGTGAAATCATGAAATCTTTATCTTCTGATTTCTTTTGCTCCTTCGGGTCATGAAATCATGACATTTCGACTCCCTTGCCTTCTCTTCTTCATCGGGTCACAAAAATATGACATGTCATGAAATCGTGACATCTTTCGTCCTCTGACTCCTTCGTTTGCCAGTTGGTCGTGAAACTGTGACATGTCATGAAATCTTGAAATCTTCCTCCTCTGGATCCTTCGCTTGCCCCCTGGTCACGAAAATGTGATATGTCACAAAATCGTGACATATTTCTTCCTTGACTTCTTCTTTGCCTTTCGGTCACGAAAATGTGACATGTCGTGAAATCGCGACATCTTCCTCCCTTGGCTTCTTCGCTTGCCCTCTGGTCGCAAAAATGTGACATGTCATGAAATCATGACATCTTTCTTGGCTCCTTCTTCACCTTCTGGTCGTGAAAATGTGACTTGTCGCAAAATCGCGACATTCCTTTCTCTTGGCTTTCTCTCTCCTTGGCAGGTCACGAAACTGCGACATGTCACAAAATCGCGACATCTTCTCCTCTGTGCCTTCTCTCTCTTTTGCAAGTCACAAAACTATGACATGTCACGAAATCGCGACATCATCCTCTTCCACCCTTCATCCTGCCTTTGGGTCACAAAACCGTGACATGTCATGAAATTGCGACATCTTTGCTTACAGCCTCCTCCTTCCTATCTGGGTCATGAAATCATGACATCCTTGGCATCCTTGCATCTCTTTTGGAACCTGTCATGATATCGTGACAGTTTTACCCATTGGCTTCTTTCTCCATTTTGTGTCGCGATATCGCGACACATTCGCCGTCGCGATATCACGACGGTTTCTCCCTGTTGGCTTTCGCTTTCCACTTGTGTCATGATATCGCGACACATTTTCTATTGTGATATCATGACAGCTTCTTCTCCTTGCCTAATCTTTTCTCTTTTGGTCGTGATTTCACGACACGTCGTGAAATCGTGACAACTTTCTTCCTTAACCAAATTTTCAGAAGTGGCCCTCCTGCCACTGGATGCTCCTACATCAGACACCCGGGGTTGGTGGAGAAGTGACCTTCACTTCTATTCTGTCTGGTCACCGCCTTCTGCATCACCTCTAGACATTCATCTACCTCTGCAGCCTTCAATGGCTCCAACTTCTGATGTGCTCCATATTCTCTTATTTTATGTTTTTCCTTTCGCCTTCTGCGTAGCTTCTCTAGCAGGGCTTTCACTTGCCTCCGCAAATTGATTCTGAGCATCTCCTCTTGCAGGGCTTGCACTTGCCTCTACAATGCTCTGAATTCTTCATCCTGTGCCATGCGACCATGATTTCTTTTTGGAGGCATTCTGCTGCACTCCTCTCACAATCCCTTCCATAGATCCTGGTGTAACTGCCTCATGTCCGGCGATCTGTTACACACTCAAGAACTTTTGGCTCTGATACCACTTGATGGGGACACAAAAATTGCACACTAAATTTCAAATTTTCATCTTTAATTTCATCTTTAATTTTACAGTTTACAGCTCGTAGGCTTACAGTTTTACTGTTGTAATCTCACAATACTATCCCGTAGGCATAGTTCTCTCCCTGATGCAAGCTGCCTCACGTTCAGAAATCTGCCTACTCTAGAAGGAAAATGCACTCTAGTCGGTTCAAAATGGCTCTCGGCCTTCGACTCTGTAACTCGACTGTGTAACTCTGCAACTGTAGGTTTTCCACCATTTTCCAACACTTGTGCATGCCATCACTTCTCCTTTTAAAGTCTCTAGCATGACTCTCCGTCTCCATTTTCTGATGCTTCATTTCATCTCTCGTGCCTCTTCATTGTTCTGGCCTTTGAAACATCTCGAATCTTGGTCTTCGTCTGCTTCTATTGCACCTTGGTGCCACGTGCTTGTCCAGTGCTACCACGTGTCGCTCAATGACCTCATCCTGTAACGGTCCCTGAAGATGCAGCATGTCATGATATCATGACATCTTCTCCTTCTTCCTCTTCTTCTTCTCTTTCGGTCGCAAAAATGCGGCATGTCATGATTTCATGACATTTCTGCTCCATTGCCTTCTCTCTCCTCTTCAGGTGACGAAAACCTGCCATGTCGTGATATCACATCTTTCCTATCCTGCTTGTCCTTTTCTCTTTCAGTCATTATATCATGACATGTCATGATATCATGACATTTTTCTTCCTTGCCTCCTTTCTCTCCTTTCTTCTTCTTCTCTTACGACATGTCATGAAATCGTGGCATCT
This sequence comes from Wollemia nobilis, assembly GCA_028583015.1. Taxonomy (NCBI): domain Eukaryota; kingdom Viridiplantae; phylum Streptophyta; class Pinopsida; order Araucariales; family Araucariaceae; genus Wollemia; species Wollemia nobilis. The sequence continues at coordinate 4,810,639 of JAQPPZ010000676.1, read as the reverse complement.
TTCGTCCTCTGACTCCTTTGCTCGCCAGCTGGTCACGAAACCATGACATGTCACGAAATCATGACATATTCATCCTCTGGCTCCTTCGATTGCCCCCTGGTCATGAAAATGTGACATGTCACAAAATCATGACATATTTCTTCCTTGGCTTCTTCTTCGCCTTTTGGTCGCAAAAATGCGACATGTCGCAAAATCGTGACATCTTCCTCCCTTGGCTTCTTCGCTTGCCCTCTGGTCATGAAAATGTGACATGTCATGAAATCATGACATCTTTCTTCCTTGTCTCCTTCTTCACCTTCTGGTCGTGAAACTACGACCTATCACGAAATCATGACATTCCTTTCTCCTGGCTTTCTCTCTCGTTGGCAGGTCGTAAAACTACGACATGTCACAAAATCGTGACATCTTCTCCTCTGTGCCTTCTCTCTCTTTTGTGGGTCACAAAACTGTGACATGTCATGAAATCATGACATCATCCTCTTCCGCCCTTCATCCTGCCTTTGGGTCACGAAACCGTGACATGTCGCGAAATCGTGACATCTTTGCTTGCAGCCTCCTCCTTCCTGTCTAGGTCATGAAATCACGACATGTCGCAAAATCGTGACATGTCACGAAATCATGACATCCTTGGCATCCTTGCATCTCTTCTGGAACCTGTCATGATATCACGACAGTTTTCCCCGCTGGCTTCTTTCTTCGTTTTGTGTCGCGATATCGCGACACATTCACCGTCGCGATATCGCGATGGTTTCTCCCTACTGGATTTCGCTTTCCACTTGTGTCATGATATCATGACACATTTTCTATCATGATATCACGACAGCTTCTTCTCCTTGCCTACTCTTTTCTATTTTGGTCGTGATTTCACAACACATCATGATATCGCGACAACTTTCTTCCTTAACCAAATTTTTAGAAGTGGCCCTCCTACCACTGGATGCTTCTACATCAGGTGCTGCTGGATGCTCCTACATCAATCTTTGTGAAACCTTTTAAACATAGGTTTTGAGATATTGATTGAAATTATGGAAGCAATTGAGATCAATTTTTGAAGGGAAATTATGCACTATTGTGATTTATATATGAGAGAAAATTTGCAAGAAGGATAGATCAATTTTGTGAAACAACTTATACATTGGTTTAATTTGATTTGAAATAGATTTTGCAAGTGATAGAGATTGATTGGTTGAGTACATAATTTGTGAGTGTGAAACATATTGAGGTTTTGATAGAGCATATCATTCTCTATATGTTCCAAAGGTTAAATGAATTCTAAGTAGAATTTGTTTATGTGAAAAGATCTTTTTGAATGAGTTTTAAGTTGTATTTTGTATGCAAGTTGAGGATAAATTTGAGCAAGTCTTTGAGAAAGCTTGAAGGCAGATTTGAGCAAGTCTTTGTGAAGGCTTGAGAATATATTTGAGCAAGTCTTTGAGAAGGCTTGAAGGCATATTTGAGAAAGTATTTGAGAAGGCTTGAGGATGATTTGAGAAAATCTCTGAGAAGGCTTGAAGGTAGATTTGAGTAAGTTTGAGAAGGCTTGAAGGTAGATTTGAGCAAGTCTTTAAGAAGGCTTGAGGATATATTTGAGAAATTCTATGATAAGGCTTGAAGGCATATTTGAGAAAGTATTTGTGAAGGTTTGAGGATAAATTTGAGCAAGTATTGTGAAGACTTGAAATAGAATTGATAGTAGGTTTGATTGATGATTTGTTCAAGATTTATATTAAGGCTTGGGGTAGATCTAAGAAGATTTGATTGGTGATTTGATCAAGCTTTGTGTTAAGGAATGGGGATATATTTGAGATAGATATTGGTGCATTTTTATGAGTAGAGTTAGAGTAGAATTGTACTAGACTTTGGATAGAGTTTGATGCAGATTTGAGATAAAGTTGAGAGTAGGCTTTGGAGGTGATAGAGAAAAGAGGATAGTAGTCTCTAGTGGATAGAGATCCATCAGTCAGTGCAGTGGAAACATAGATCCCCAATGGAGAGAGATCCATAAGCTAGAGCAGTAGGGGAAGAAGTCTTTTAGAAGATCACCAGTTAGAGTAGAGGGGATAGAGTTATCCTATGGAGAGATATCCACAAACCAGAGAAAGAGAAAAGAGTTCTCCTATGGAGAGAGATCCATGAATCAGAGTAAGGGGAAAGAGTTCTCCTATGGAGAGATATCCACAAACTAGATCAAGGGGAAAGATTTCTCATGTGGAGTGTGATCCATGAACAATCTAGGAAGATAGAGTTCTTCTATGGAGAGAGATCCACAAACCAGTTGAGGATATAGAGTTCTCCTATATCAAGTTCCACAAACCAGAGAAAAGGGGAAAGAGTTCTCCTATGGATAAATATCCACAAATTAAAGAATAGGGGATTGGTGTCTCCTTTGGATAAGAGGTCCATAAAAATTGTAATAGGGAATTGATTCCCAAGAGATTTTATAAGAAAATTTAGTAGAAATATTTTCTCTATGGAGTAGCCCATATTGGGTGAACCATGTTAAATTGGTGTCTCTCTTGTGTGTGATGATTTGCGCATTTCTTTGATTACTCCTATTGATATTGTAATTGATAATATTGGATAATATTGTTTAGGAAAGAAAAGTAAAATTTGGTCTTATACTATTCACCCCCGTCTTAGTATAAGCCTATGTTCTTCAAGTTTTGAATTCGTAGAAAATCTGAGATTGCCTAGATTGGAGGGAAAATCCAAACAATGCGCTCAATTTAGGTGCATGTTTGATTTTCATAAATTCAAACCATTACCAATTTATCAGAATCCTCTGAATTAGTGATAAAATGGGAGAAATAAGGATAGGATTTAATGAGCACAAAAATCAAGGCAGACAGTTGAAGGGGGGAAGTTACGTTGTTGAGGAGGCAAAACATTTTGTTTAGGGAGTCTAGGAATTTTGAAATGTGTGAAAATTCCATGGCTACATTTCACCCCATATTTGGCATATTTATGAACAATAAATGCATTAAAGAAAGATGTAGTAGAAAAAAAGAATTGTGTTGCAAAAAAAAAAATTACGTGTTCTTTTTTTATTATTATTATCTAGAATACCCCCTTCGAGTTTTGTGAAAAATTTGAAATTTGTTACAAAACTTGAAATTTTGTAGAAAAAAGGGTAAAAAGTAGTAAAAATTAATAATTAGGGTAAAATATAATTCATTTTTACCCTCTCATTGCATGAATTTTTGCTCTGTATAAAATGGTTGCTACTCTACACCGAGTGAACGAAGTGCGAGCAAAAGGTAACATAGTAGGCGTGCGAATACGGGTAAGAATTATTACAACCTCAAATTTTATATTTTGGAATTTATTTGATATATTTTTAGAAATTTTGACACATCCTGCTATCGCACAATTAGATCTGCAAATTTAGACAGTTTCGATAAATTTAGACGTTCGAATTCATCTAAACCAACGTTCGAATTTGCAAATTCGAACAGTTGTAGGTGATTTCGTATGTATGAATTTGATTGAAAAGTGTTTGATTTCACAAATACGGATGTGTTGAAGGTAGATTCAATTATTCAAAAAAAAAATTGCATGTCTTTTGAATTTACAAATTGCATCCAAATTTGCAAATTAAAGATAATGTAAATTTTGTTAATGATTGTTTTTGTTGATTTGATTTTTTTTAACTCTACTGTTTTTATTTTTGTTTGTGTTTTGCAATGAGGTTATATCAAGAACTGTGAGTGGAAATATAAGGTGTTTGAGGAAAACATCAAATATTTGAGTAGGAATAACATATCAGTAGGGCTTCGACATGTGGTTGAGATGCCATGACTAGAGGTAAATTATCCACTTTTGAACCCCTTGGTAGAGCAATGGTATTTAGGGTCTTCTACATTTTGATTGCTTCCAGGGGATATGAATCTAAATTTAGAGGATGTGTGGAGGATCCTTTGGATTCATATATGGGTTATTTTATTTACCAGTCCATGACCCAGGCTTAGGCAATGCAACAACTGATAGGGGATCCTTCTTTTCCTATTGATCAAAGTGGAGTTAATATTGAGGGTTTCATATCTACAGAGGGGATGCCCTGACTGATAGAGGTGTTGTCTAGGATAGTTGTGGGGTTATGTCATTCCATTAGAGTGGGTGACATCTCCCTTGGTCCTTGGATAGCATAGTGGTTGATATATGGGACTCTAACAAATATTTTGCATGGGGACCTTGTGTACTTTATCACTTATACAAGACATCATTTAATGTCATGTATAATAATGGCCACAACCTGGTCCTCATGACTTTGCTATAGGTGTGGTGATGGGAGCACATTGTAGTTAGGAGGCCTGAGATATTACTATTCATTAGATAGAGGATGATCGACCTACTATTTTTTGATGGGGTCATGCAAGAGGTCATGGGAGGAGGATGAGCAGCTTAGAGGAGGCCAGATGGGCTATTGATGAGCTGACTACACCTCACATCTGTTGGAGGTCCTAGCTAAGACATCTAGTCTAGAATGATGATGGAAAGAAGATAGCTCATGCACAATGAGTGTGATATATGTAGATGGAGAAAGGGGAGATAAAGCTTCATCGAGCCAACCAAGTGCAACATTAGCTTGAAATGGTGTAGGGGATACCCTTGATATGATTTTTTTGGTACCGACGAGTGACTCATGACCGTATGATAGCTAGTGGGGTGTCGTATCTTAGTTGGTTCATGGAGCTAGATGAGGATGACCCTATAGTGGTACTCCCCAAGGTATATGATGTGTAAATAGAGGATGGGTATCATAAGTGGTATGCTACCATCCTTCCTACAAGGATCATGCAGGAGAGAGGTGTGACATATCAGGTACAATGAGTCTATTAGGAGGCTACTATATGGAGATATTATAGATAATAGTAGGGAGAGAGATAGAGGATATAGATAAGAGGGGTTCCTCAGATGAGAGGAGGTAGATAGAGTATAGGACCTCTAAATAGGAGAGGATGTTACGGATAGAGGGATGGACTAGCCAACAAAAATAGGTTGTACCACCATAGTGATAGGTGTCACTGCCACAATAGGTTGCACTATCTCCATAGTAGGAGGTGCCATTATCACCTCATTAGGACTCACCCAAAAAGAGCATTGTGATGGAGGTTGGGGAGTTGAGAAACACTAGAGATATTGCTGCTCTACAGGAAAAGAATGTTAGGTTGAGAAGTCAGATAGGGATACAAGTGAGTCGGATTCAAGCACTGGAGGCACAACTCTTCTAGTCCTAGGATCTACTAGGGTAGACTAACTCAGCTATCTCAAACATATGTACAAATTTTACAAGCACATAAATAGTCATGCTAGATGAAGAGTGGAGCTTCAAGCTAGTCCTCAAGTAGCAGTGTATTATCGATAGAGATGATCCTTGCATCACAACAAGCGATATTCTACAAAAATTTAAACTTTAAAATAGTTCTTAAGGGTCAAAGGGCTCCATTACCCCTATATTTAGTAACTTCGAGTTGCTCTAGATCAATTTCCAGGTCAGTGTCTAGGGTTCCTCAGTTTTAGGTGCCTAGGTCACCTCCTGATGATAGCCAGAGTTCTAAAGGTTCTAAGGGATGATATTTCAAGGTTTATTTTTGTGGTATACCCCCTAGTGATTGAGTATTACAATTTTGAATGTGACATACATTTCGATCACATGTACTCTATGTACTTTTGAGAGTAATATTATACTTCTGATTTTATTTTTGTTTGATTTTTTGATTGTATGTATTATGCGTAATGCAAAATATTATTGTTGTTTTTGATGATTCTACATAATCATGTTTATGGTCATGTTTTAATTTTAATGTACTTTTTATCATGCTTAATAAAGATACCATTATTTTAGAGAAGTAAAATGTGATTTGAGTGATATTTTGTAGTGTAGTATGACTAAATTATTTGTAGAAGAAATATTGTTTGGAAAATATGCCCTTATAATTTTGATTAGTTGGAAATAAACCTCGAGGATGTGTGCTTGTATATGATCATTTATGGAGGCTACACCTCGTGTTGGTCATGAAGAAAATCATGTGTGAGGTTTTGTTGTTATGCTGACATCGAAGGGTTATGATCCAAAAGTAGTTTGATATTTGTTGATTAAAAGTGATATAGTTTGATGATAAGTAATGTGTGGTCTTAAGATTAATTTTGTTTTAAACTTAAGAGAAGTATGATGCACTATAGATGATTAAGCATGAAAAATGGGATAGAGGACTTGCACTAGGCATAATATTCCTAGTGTGAAGTAAATGGGAATATTTTATTAGGATTATCTCATACAATCACTATGAAGTTTGTATGCAACTACATGACTTAGGTAATTATGTTTGATCAACGAAAATTTTGTATATGACAAGCAATCATGTGATATGATAAAATGAATGCATTAGGTGGTATGAGATGCAAGATTAATTGGTTTTAAGACCAATTGTTTATGCTAATAGTCATACAAATACATGAGGATATAATGACTTCAGCTAATCAAAACTCAAGGAGAATCTTGGTCATTTTAGGATGAAATTAATTTTATCAAGAACTAGTGTGTGATTTGTGTATTCATTTTCCATATTGATATTAATTATGATACGAAAACTCTCAAGGATCAAATGTGTGTGCATTATGAAGTTTATTTACCAATTTTGAGTAGGGTAATGACACAAACCAACTTTAAGAACCAATGTGTGTGCAAATGATAAATTCATTTACCATGATTTTATGCATGCGGTTGGACTTAAATGCTTTGTAATACAAGCCACCAAAGGCTAGCTTATCCATAAGAAGATATTGATATGTACAAAAGAAGATTTCTAATGTGACAGACATGTTGCCATGCATAAGACTAGCCCATTGCCAAGCATGTTTTATTCAACCTATTTTTGTAATAGGGATTACCCCATAGTTTTCAAATAATTGAGGAATTCCAGAGATTCGAGCTCATTACCCCCTTCTTTTCTTTTGATTATTTTGATTGGGAATTCTTGCTCATTTTTTAAAAAATGGAATTTATTTGCTTTGTAGTAAAATCATTTTTTTTAAGGGATACTTGCTCATATTAGTGGAATAGCAAGGGATTTATTTAGGTAGGTGGGAGCTCATCCTTTTGTCAATCCTCAACATTCTATACCATGCATAGAATAGGATAGCAAGGGAAACCTTTCATTTAAGGGACAAGGAATACTATGTAGTATCATATTTCTTTGTGCAAAATAATTTTAAAATGTGTAAGTGTGTTTTGGTTCAAAAAGTGGTAGAATTGATTCCCAAAACTCAAAATTTTCTTAATGAGCAATAGTGATTTTGGTTCAAGAGAGATTTATAATCAATATCGAGAATCAATATTTTATTAAAACGTGAATTCTATGAATGATTCAAGATAAAATTTGAATTTCTTCAAATAAAAACCAAGATTGACTATAAATATTAACAACATTGGTCTAATATTTAGGTGACATAATAACTGGATGTGACTATATGCCATATGCAATTGGACCAAAAACTCATTAAAAAATATAGGATAAATGCAACTAGATGAAAGATGATTTATATGAAATGGTTGTGATTATGAATTAAACTACATGCAAAAAATGTTGCATATGACAACTATGTATAGTGGTGAAACATGATTTTATGCACAACATTTTTTAAGGTGCATTATACACATTGGTTCCTTAAGGTCTTTTCCATCTAAGGTAGCCAAACGATATGCACCTAAACAAATTTGGTGGTTATGATAAATGGACCTAACCAATTTGGTTGAAATTTTCCTTTAATATCCATTCAAGCATTAGTGTTTTTCTAATTGTTTTTAAGAACTAGATCTCCAACCTCAAAATATCAAGTATGAACTTTCTTGGAGTATGATATTTTGAGTTTGTCTTAATAAGTGTGAAGATGCTCTAAAGCATTTATGCACTTTTCATATAATAATTCCAGTTGACTTAGTCATCTAGCATGATATTCATCTCCTACTTCTATGTTTTGAAGTAAAAGACCTAAATAAGAGACTTCAATCTCAAAAGGAAATACAACTTCGATGCCATAAACTAAGATAAAGGGAGAAATGCATGTTGGGGTTCAGAAACTAGTCTGATAAACCCATAAGGCTGGATACAATTGAGTGTGCCAATCTCAACCTGACTTATTAACCAATTTTTTTAAAAATTTATTTTAAAGTTTTATTGGATGCTTCAGCTTGGTCATTTCCTTGTGAATAGTAAGGAGTAGACCATCTATGTTGGATTTTATATTTTGCACAAAGTTTTTGTATGTCTATTTTTTAATTAATTTTCATTATCAGAGACAAGTGTAGAGGGAATCCTAAATCTACAAATTATTTGATTAAATATGAATTTAAAGACTTGGGTTCCTATACAAGAAGCTAATGGCATGGCTTCTACCCACTTTATAAAGTATTCAATTGCTGTTATGATGAATTTATGACCATCGTATGAGATTGGATTAATCTTCCCAATGATGTCTAGGTCCCATTTTGAAAAATACGAAGGGGAAGAAATGGCTTGAAGTTCTTGGGTAGGATAATGGATAATATTTACATGTCACTGATATTTGTCACATCGATGCATATAATCATTAGCATCCTTTTCCATGGAGGGCCAAAAATATCCCATTTGTAGGAGTTTTTTGGCTGTGGCACCCCCACTAAAATGTCCTTTATGAGATCCATCATGCACTTTTCTTAGTACCATTTTGGATTCATATAGGTTGAGGCATATTATAAGGATTCCTTAAAATGACCTTTTATACAAGGTACTTCCAACGATTACAAAACAAACAACTCGCTTTCACAAAAGTCTATGTTGATTCCTATCTAGACCATCCGAGAATGATCCATTTTGAAGAAAGTTAAACATATCCTCATAACATGGTTCTAAATATATTTATTCAATTGTGAATAAGTTCAAGGGTGCTAGGCAAGACTCTAGTGAAGTAGGATCTTGGAGTTGGTGAATTATGATAGTAGCATGGTCATCATCCAACTCTAAAGAAGTGAGAGAAACGACTACTGCCATAGCATCCATAAAATGGTTACTAGTACGAGGAACAACTTCAATAGTAACTTTCTCAAATAAAGATATAAGGTTTAAAACATACTCTTTATAAGGATAGAGTTTCTCATCTCGGGTTTGGTAGATATTATTAATTTGATTTACGACAAGTTGCAAGTCTCAAAAAATTGATAGGATTTTTATATTTAAATCTATCGTTGCTCATATACCGAGAATCAAGGCTTCATATTCTATTGTGTTATTCGTACAGGTAAATTGGAGTCTAAAGGATAATGGGATATTTTTTTTACGTGGAGATACCAATATAATGCTTGCATCTGCTCCACTCATGCAATGGGATCCTTCAAAAAATATAGACTAGGATTCTAAATGATCACCTTCTAAATTAAGGTATTCATCTAGAAATTTTATTGTTAAAGGATGAGTAGATTCAAGAGGGGCAGTAGCGAGTTTATCTGCTATGAATTACCATTTAATGGAATTTTAACCAATGAAGGTTAGGTCAAACTCACTTAGGGCAAGAACCCAATTTGTTGCTCATCCTAATAAGTAAGGTCTACTCATCAAGTACCATAATGGATCAATTTTTTCTATGATAAATGTCTTCTAACTAAGCATATAATGGCATAGTTTATGTGTAGAAAACACAACAACCAAATAAATTTTTCTAAGGGTGTATACCTAGTTTCATATCTTATAAAAGTTCTACTTGTGTAATAAATGACTCGTTATTTCTTATCCTCATCATGTTGCGCTAGCATTGCTCCTAATGCAAGTTATGGTGCAAAAATGTATAAAATAAAAGGATATTATGGTCGAGGAGGAACAAGCACTAGTGGTGTAAGCAAGTAATTTTTTAGAGCTTCAAAAGCTTCTTGACATTCATCATCCCATTTAAATATGGTATATTTCTTAAGTAACTGTTGGTCACGAATCTGCCACAGGAAAGGATTTTTACAATTGCGCCCTAGACCCGGCCAACATTGAAAGGCTGGAAGCAAGAAATGGCTCCCGGACCAATCTCCGAGTGGGGTGGTAGACATTTCTTGCTTCCGACCTTTCAATGTTGGCCGGGTCTAGGCGCAATTGTAAAAATCCTTTCCTGTGGCGATTCGTGACTACGCTTTTTAGCACGCCGGTGGGACAGACTGTTTCTGTCTCCAAGAATTCATAATTGGTGGGATACGCATAATTTTCCAAAGTGATAACCCCATCGGTGCCAACATTTTTTGGCACATTTTTAAAACACCCGGAGGTCTCAAGATTTGATGAGCTGTCTTGGCCTCACAGCGGAGATTTGTAAGTTCATCTGGCGACTTTGCTGAGTTGAAGATCTGTTCGTGGATGCCTATTGTTTTTAAAAAAAAAAAAAAGAATTCAAAGAATGTTTTTTCTGGCGACTCTGAATTAATGGTGATGGTCGTGATTCCGTAGACCACTGCCACAAAGGCGACGGTTTTTCCTAGATGGGATGATCCTGGACCTCTGAATCTGCAAGTTCGGCATGAAATTCCCGAAAGTGCCCTGAAGAACCTGACAAAATATGATGGTACCGAAGGCATGGCTCTGACACATGTTGAAGATATTGCTATTCTGTCCATGATCCATGTCATAGAACACGAGGATGTCATGATCCGACTTCGGTTCGATCTTTGGAAGGAAGAGCGTTGCAGTGGTACAGACTGCTCAAATGTCAAAGCATCGACTCATGGGACGATCTAGCGGGAGCACCGATCAAAAGATTTGATGAAGATCCTTTCTACGGTTCTTTGGATCTCTACCAATTTTTCATGTACATCAAGAGAGCACCTCAAGAAAGCATCACGGACTTCAATGTCCGATTCTTGATAAGTTGGAAGAGAATTCCAGAGAAGATCCGTCCATCACCCACCCAAGCCCACCTCTTTTATGTTTGAGCTTTTAATTCTGACATAGGTCTCTTTTTGCTGCAGTCAGGTGAACAACGGTTCCCACAACTCTTTGAGGAAGCAGTGCGAGCAGAACAGCTGTTGCTCTTATCAGGAAAATTACCGTGGGGAGAAACTCCATTACCTTCTCCGGTGGTTGCTGCTCCTGTTTACCCTGCACATTCATGCCAGATCCCTGAGATGCAGTCATGTGAAGTTCAAGGGACAGATCTCGTCCAAAGGCAAGGATTGGGACATGCAAGCACTTTTCCAGCAATGAACAATATGGTTGCTTGCAGTTTTCAGCAAGAGATGGGCCAAGTAGAATAACAAGTGCAAATTCCAGAACCTGAGGAGATCCCAAAATCAGAGTTCTCACTTGAAGAGCCCCGTGATCACATTAAGGAGTTAGAGGAGCCTGTACTCAGCCCACAGCCAGTAAAGTTTGCAAAGTGGTGGTGTTGGTTCCAGCCACTACATTCGGTACCTGAAGAAATCCTCCATGTGGGTACTAGTAAGAAGGATAATCTGCTGCATTGCATCCTATCAGCACCATGGAGAACTTCAGGAAGGAGCCGGCCCAATTTCAAGGACCGACTTAAGTATGATCAGATCTGGTCGGGACATTGCAGATTTACTGGATAACATTCTGAGATTGGATGTCTGGTGGCGACATGCCAATCATGTCGTGTATTATTGTATATAGTATTTTGAAAAAAAACAAAAAAATAGAAAAAAGAAGAAAAAAAAAGAGTGGTATTGTTTTTATTTGTTCATCTCGGTTCTTGTTGCCTGTGATCCGTAGATGCTTGTTTTTCCTTTGTTTTTCTCCCCCCAACAGTTTGGTGGCTTTCTAGCACTTTCTCCTTTTCCCTTCCCCATTTCCTCTCTTTCCTTTCTTCCTCTTCTTCCTTCTTTTTCTTCTGCATTAAAACAAAATGAGCCACGACTGTTGTTTCTTTTTCCCTTTTCTGTTTTTCCCCGTCTCTTCTTATCCCTTTCCTCTAAGTTCAGTATTTTACGCATTTGCTAACAGTCTAGTTCATTTCATTTCACAGCTTTCCTAGTTCCATTCCCACTCCATAACTTCGTTCATTTTCATTTCATCATTCCATTGCAGTCACCGCTTGCGCAATCGCAAGAGCTCACTCCATCATCGCGTTCCATTAGTTGTTTCATAATCAGTTATATGCAGGTTTTTTTTCAGTTTCAACTTTTCAGCAGAACATGTATTGCAGCAGCCCGCCTTCTGTTCGGATATGACTCTGTGCCCAATGGACTAAGGCCTGGATTCTTGCATACAGCGAGCTGTATACCCCGCGAGCCGCCAAGAATCTTGGGCGAAAAAAGGAGAAAAATTGAGCAAAAAATGGTTAAGTCCAAAAACTGCAGCGACGCGCTAACATGTTGCAGAATCGCGGTCAACGTAGTCAACGCAAGCAGGTTGGGCGGAACCGTCGCGATATCGCGACATGTTCCGAAATCGCGGGTCGGGCAGCTTCGAAGGCATTAAGTCAAAACTTGCAGCGCGTCGCTGACATGTCAGCGAATCGCGACCAAAAATGGCGATTGGTACGACGACGGAAACATGTAGCGAAATCGCTACATGTTCCGTTTTCGCGGGGCAGAGCGCAGGGAGGAGCTAACGACGAAAACATGTAGCGAAATCGCTACATGTTTCATTTTCGCGGAGCAAGCTTGCGATGGCGAAGAGGAAGCCGGAGACGTAGCGAAATCGCTACATGTGCCTTTTTCGTGAGTCAAATATGGTCAACGCGTACGGCAATATAAGATGTCGCGATTTCGTGACCCGTCGCGATTTCGTGACCCGTCGCGTTTTCGCGACCTGTAACTGTTTTCCCGCCAAATGCAGTATGAACGGCCGAGGAGATATTTTTGGTTTTCGATGATTTAATATTGACCCGAATTAAATATTTTGCGGATTTCCGAGGCGGTTAAAGTCGAAGAAGCGCCCAGGCCACCAAAATTGAAGGATTTATTGGTTCAAAGTTGTTGTTCGTAGATTGGCGTAATCGTTTCATGCATATTGAAAAACGAATTTAATGAAGAACCGCGAACGTTTCATTGCCTTTAATTTTTGCTTCCTCGAGGCCGTGATTAAGGGGATCGTGTTCCTGATTTCCAAGATATAATTGTAGATCACGAGGAAGTTGGTTTTAATTATTTAATGCTGCAAAGAGGACGGACCTCTATAAAAACCAATGTAATTTTCATTTGCAAGGGTTGGAAAAACTTGCTGCTAGAAACTGGAATTGTATTTGCGGGAATACAAGGATCGACTTCTAATTTTTCAAGCGTCGCATGGATGAATTTGCTTTCTATTTTCTGCATTTCTAATAGCATTCGTACTCCTGCATTGCTATTACATTTAAATTCTGCATACTTGGATTTAAATATTGCGATCATGGTACAATTCCTGGAATGTGGGTTTGGAGGGATTTGCGGCATGTGATTGTGCGAGGATGAAGCTGATTTCTTATGTTACTTGCTGTTGTTGCGTTTGTAGTTTCCTGCTATTGTTTTTCTGATCCCATCACTTCGTCCTGTGGCCATATTTCCCATTTCTTTCTGCAACCTTTTAAATCTCTTTCCAGAAACCCTATCTTAAACCCAATTTTAGAATAGTAGAGGGAACCAGCCCACTCTGGAGATTGGTCTGGGAGCCATTTCTTGCTTCCAGCCTTTCAATGTTGGCCGGGTCTAGGGCGCAATTGTAAAAATCCTTTCCTGTGGCAGATTCGTGACCAACAAGAACCTAAGAAAATATTGACATTTATCTGTTATTTTATCAATGAAACGACAAATGGATTGGATCTTACCTTGTAGACTTCTAATATTTGTTAAATTTTTTGATGGTAGAATATTGATAATAGCATTAATTTTAAGAGGATATATCTCTATGCCTCACATAGATACAATAAATCCCAACAATTTATCGGATTTTACTCTAAAAATATATTTTTTCGGGTTTAAACGGACTTTGTACTCATGAAGTCTATTAAAGACTCGCTATAAATTAGGAATGTGATCTTCCTCCTTAATAGAGTGAGCTATGATGTAATATATATAATCATGCAAAATATTATACATAATTTTATGGAATACATATGTCTTAGCTCATTGATAAGTTGCCCCTGCATTCTTTAAATCGAAGGGCATTACTTTCCAAAAAAAAGTTCTCCACGGTGTTATGAAGGTAGTTTTGGGTTGATATTCTAGTGCTATAAAAATCTGGTTGTATCCTGATAATCCATACATAAGGGACAACATTATACTCCCTACTATGAAGTCAATAACTTTATCCATATTAGGAAGGATAAAATCATCTTTGGGGTATTCAACATTAATGTGTCTAAAATTAGTTCATACTTTGATTTTAGCAGACTCTTTTTTGGATACTGGAACTACATTAGATATCCAATCAAAATAGTCGATAGCTTCAATGAAATTAATATTTAGAAGTTTTTGTAATTCCTCTTTAAACAACAAGTATACTTTAGGATACATTTTTATAATTTTTTGTTTTACTGGTTTTGCATCAGGATGAACTAACAAATGGTGCATGACGATAGATGAATCTAAGCCAGGCATATTTGCATATGTCCATGCAAATATGTTAGGATATTCTAGAAGAAGTTTTGTATATTTACTTTGTTCTTATTTACCCAAGGCAACTCCTATTTTAACCATGTGAGGATTAGTTTCCATTTTGATATTAATTTTCAAGAAATATTCTACCACAATTCTCAAATCCCTTTCGAAGTTAGGAGGGGCAGGTGAAACACCCATTTCTTGGAGTTCTTCTAGGGATAGTTTAGCTAGTTCATCTTGTGTGTTTATTGTTTGAACATGTGCTATGCATGGGATAGACCCATAAAAGAAGAAATTATTTCGCATGATTTCTTCATGAGGGATGTCACAAAAGATATCTCCTTCTACACACTCATCTGGAGCAAAAATTATTTTTGGATGGACCACGAAAATCATATTGTAAGAAAACAAATGAATTTTCTTTCACCTCTTAACATAAATTAAATACCTTTGAGCTTCTAAATATTCACCATATGTGATTAGGTGATCATATTCATCAAAGGGGAAAGGTTTTATTTTGTGAGGATATAGCCTATACCACCTCAAATATTCCTCAACCTCAAAAGGTTCGTGTATGAAATTTTTAAAATGACTTAAACATTTACCCTTGTACCCCATATTACACATAATTTGCTTAGATTTTATATATATGTTGGAGAAATAACATTGGGAAAAACTATTTTCATCAAATGTAAAGCTCATTTGCTTAATGTTGATTTTATCTAGGGAACATCCTACGGATATAAAGGTATAGTTTCCAACATGATATATATTTCCTCATTTATGAGGTAAACTTGGAGTACGTAGGGATGGCGGTAATTGGGATAAGATAATGGAGTCTTGTACAACAAAGTTAACATGTTCAGTTGGTGCCAATATGGTGGATAAATCTAAAAAATCCTCATCTGTAAGAGGGTATTATGTAGAAGTATCCTTGTCATTAGAAGGTATAGGTATGTCAGAATATGGTTGTGTGTCAAGCATTGGTATAGAGGATTTAGGAGGAATATCATCCAATGATGATAAGGTCAAAAAAAATGGAATATTAATGGTTTTGCCATTGCACACATTTCAAAAGGCCTAGGATATCCATGAATGATGACCAATTTATTTTTAAATTCAATTTTTACACATTGATGCAGAGTAGAGGGTATTGCCCTCATTGCATTTATCCAAGGACATCCTAGAAGAATGTTGTATGATTTTGGACAAGATACAACAAATATGGACATATCCAAAATTCTAGGACCAAATTGTAATGGAATCAATATCACACCACGATATTCTTGGGTTTCGTCTTTAAAGGCCTAAATAATCATTTCAGTTCTTCTTAAATCTTTTTTTTTAATCTAAACCTCTTAAAAAATCATCAGTGCAAATGTTTAAATATGATCCATTATCAATCAATACTCTTTTGACACACACATCTCCAATTAGTGTTGTTATATTTAGGGGATTATGCCTATGCATACTTTGAGGAGGAATATCCTTATCATGAAAATTAATGTAATCAATTCTATAAGAGGCTTCAACATTAACTATGAAAGTTCTAACGTGCCATCATTTGAATTAGGGTATTCATTAATTCTTCTCTATGAATCTCGAAGTCCTTAGAAGATCAAGAAGATAAATTCTAGTTGTTGTATTAGCTAGTTGTTCATTGATATCAAAAGGATTTTGTTGATTTGTCTTTCATGCAAACCTTGTGAAGAGTGAACAAAAAAAGACAAGTAACATTGAATGGGAATAAATTCCCTCTCACTTTAGGATCTTACTGGTTATCCAAGGTGTGAGTTACAAAGTCGGGTTGAATGCTCTCACTCTTTTCCACTTCTATAATAGTTTCAAGTAGATTGTGTTTTACCTTACAACAGGTTCAACCTTCGTTCATTGGTGTTTGGTGGTGGTTTGTGTTGTTCATGATCATATTTCCATTTATGAATGGATCTAGATCTTTGAATTTTAGCAAATTAAAAAAATAATTTTTTTAAGAAATATAAAAATGATAACCTTTCAAAAATAGAGAGGGTAAGGTAGGGTAGAAAAAAAGGGTGAAATCTTACAATTTTAATTGTTAATTATTCTTTCAACTTGGCATATTGTTATGTTCTCTAATCATAACCAATAGAATAATAAATTGTCCAACTTTCTAAGATCAATTCATTACCTAGCAAGGGGTGAAACAAGTTTATGAAATAGACCAAACTATTTAAATCATAATTTTCCTTGTAACTAATAGGATGTATCTATGGATAGCAAATGCTCATGCACATAGACCAGAGCTATCAGTTCCAAATCCTTAAACTATGGATTTAAACACTCTCTTAGGATAGTTTAATCATTCTAAAGATTCAATCTTGCTAGGATGATTTTGCTAGTAGCATAGCACACACAACAAAACCAGAGCCAGTAGAAAAATAACTAAATCTCAGAATGAGTAAACTTTAATGAAGCTCTTCACATAACATCAACAACATACCTAAATCAATCAAAATCATAACAATTACTATCACATACATTCCAATAAAAAAAATAATAGGGAGTGAGCCTCGTTCAAACTCCAAAAGTAGATCAAACGCCTAGCTACACCACTTCAAAGCAACAACACCGCAAAAGATCTCATGTCAACAACAGATGAATTTTCCAAAAAATGTAATTTATAAAAAACACTTCTATTATAAATTCTTGCATCTTGATTTTACATTCAATGGAAGTATATATAGACTCAGGACATGCCCTGATATTTTCAAAAATATATTGCTTCCAAAGATTTAAATCCTATTATAAAAATCCCACCATCGAGGCCTTACATGATAAAACATATTTTAATAGCTTCATTTAACTCCAACTACTTCTAAAAATCTATCTGGGTACCCTGCCATAAATGGTGAATAATTAATTTGATCTTATCCTCATAAAACCATGACTATATGCAGATGCTTTCATTTTCCAGCTAGTTGTAGTCACACTTCATTAAATGGGTACTTCCTTGACCATGACTCAGCAAGTCTTTATTTACAGTGGGCTCTGTAAATTCTAGGGGATTATTAAATTCCCATGTCTTCTACCTCTGCACAACTACATTTGCCTACTTTTGCATTGAAGTTTCATGTCTGCCATCACATCTACCATTACTCCTACCACTAGCAAATTTCTTGCAAAAATAGAAATAAAATGGCAAAGATTAGACAATTAATAGAATAATTAATTAATTAATTTTATTTTTCTAAGGTTTAAAGCTTTTGATTTTTAATTAATTAATTATTTTTTTAATTATCCCTAAGGTTTAAGATTTTAATTTTTAGGGCAAAAATATAATTAAAAAATTAAATTCAATGCCCTATTTGATTAAAAAAAATAGGGTAGTGAGCCATATAGAGCATGAGTGGGATAGAGCACGAGCGGGATAGATCACGATCGGGATAGAATATGCTTTGATTTTTAATTGATTAAAAGACTTAACTCTTTCTAAAATTTGGAGATGATTAAATTGAATGAAATAGCAATTGAAATCCAATAAACTCTCACCCGTGGTATGGAGCAAGATTTTATTTCAAGGAAGATGTTCTAGCCTACTATGATTTCTAGCTTTTATTTAGGAGTGGGAGAGAACATAAAATGAAATTAAATCTTATTTGGAATCTATAACTTTGCCAAGGAATATGTTGTAACCCTTTCAAACTTTGCCATTGTTGATCATTTTGACCAACGGGATAGAGCAGGCTTTGTCCAAAGGATTTGGTTCTATGCCGCTAATATATATTTTAGAGCGGGATAGAACATAAAATGAAATTAAATCTCCTTTGAAATCTGCAACTTTTCCAATGAAGATGTTGTAGCCCGTTCATAAAGTTTACACTTTTCCTTTGTTGACCAGTTTGACCAATGGGATAGAATATGAGTGGGAGAGAGAAAGATTTTTTAAAAGGATTTGGTTCTACCCCACTATGATTAAAGAGCAATTGGGAGCGACATAGAACATGAAATGAAATTAAATCTCCTTTGAAATATGCAACTTTGCCAATGAAAATGTTGCAGCCCTCTCATTTGATTTTGGACTTTTCCTTTGTTGACCATTTTGATGAGCGAGATAGAGCACGAGTAGCATGGAGCAAGATTTTATTTCAAGGAAGATGTTTCTAGCCCGCTATGATTAAAGAGCAATTGGGAGTGGCATAGAACATGAAATGAAATTAAATTTCCTTTGAAATCCGTAATTTTGCCAAAGAATATGTTCTAGCCCGCTCATTTGATTAAAGGGAATTTGGGAGCAGGATAGAGAATGCTTTGATTTTTTAATTAATTAAAAGAATTAAATCTTGCAGAATTTTAAAGATGATTAAATTGAATGAAATGGCAATTTAAATCCAACAAACTTTCACGAGCAGCATGGAGCAAGCTTTTATTTCAAGGAAGATGTTTCTTGCTCTTTCATGATTTTGCACTTTTCCTTTGTTGGACATTTTGACCAACGGGATAGAGCATGCTTTGGTCAAAGGAGTTGGTTCTGCCTTACTATGATTAAATAACATTTAGGAGCAATATAGAACATGCTTTATCTAGACCCATGACTTTATCCTGAATCCTAATAGTACAAAATTAGGCAAACAATCAAAGTTCTCATATTTAGATGAAATTTTGTACACTTGTAAAACAGCCAAATGGGTATCCAAATCTTCAAATAAAAAACAAAAATTCATTTTTATCAAGAGATATCACATTAAGAAGATCACAACCTACAACAAGAAACTGTTATTTATGGAAATTAAATTACATCTAAATTCTAAATTTGGTACCATTGGAAAGAGGAGATCAAGATCTTCCACCCAAAATTTGAATCACTTCAAACGGATTTCCCAATCAAAAGATATGCTAATTTAAAATTTGATGTGAATTTAGGGTAAGATGAATAATTGTAGAAAACCCTAAAATTTGATTTTAATAATTTAGACCTTAGGAAAACTATGAAGATTAAATTTTATGAAATCAATAATCTAAAATAATATCATTGAAGTGCAAATATCCAAAGAAATTTAATTGAGATCAATGCTTTTAGGAAAGCAATTGTGACACCTTGATGTGGGCAAAATTTAAAACCTTGACGAAAGCAAAATTTGGAAATAAAATCAAAATACTTCAAGAGGGTCCCCTCGGAGAATAAAATTTAATTATGATAAGATCAAAATTTTATGCTTTAGTGGGGTGTGTTGCTTCTCAACAAATGGTGATGTCTATGGGGAAATAGTAGCACTATTTGGAACCTAGAAATCTAGTTTTAAAACAACTTAAATCATGTACCATACCTTACCACAAATATTTTCAAAACATTTTAATTGTTATCTGCTAGTCTGTAGAAATTTCTCAGGAACATACTAGGTTGAATCACTCAAGGAAAACTCTGGTGTGTGATTGCAAGTGTATAAATCCTTCCTCTTAATATGACCATGGCATAGAATTCTTATTGAGGATTAACCAAACTATTTGGATTGCATGGGATTATTTGAGTAGAGCTCTAATTCTAGTTTAGCCTTTTATAGCCCCGACAGAGTTACTCTTAACTTTCTTTTTAAGACCTTGGTTCACAACCATGGAGCTTCTATAGCCCTGGTGAACATGTCTAAGATTTCTCTTTCAAAAATCTCGACTATCTCTCTTTTATTATGGAACTCTTTTTTTTGTAGAACTCTTTTTTCTCTTTTCTTCTCTTTTTTTATTTTTGATAAAGACTAGATAACCAAGAAATATTATTGAAGGTTCGAAATTTGTATTGGGATTGTTATTTCATTCATAAAACAACTGATAAACTAACCATTTCAGTTTTCAGACACCAATAGCCTCTTAAGAGTCATTAAAATTATTTTTATGAATCATAGTCTTCCTCTCATAACTAAATTTTCTTGAATTCTCTAGGATTTCTCTAGCTAAACAACATAACAGTTCCTTTTATAATTAAGATAATTATGGAAAGAAAGTTACAGAATCTAAACTGCCTCTCTACTGTCATTATGAATAATAAGCATTATCACTTTCTTCCTACTTAGAATATCCTTTTTCCAAAATCATCCAACTCTGATTCATGAAATCGAGAACAAGACCCAAAAGAAGAAAGAAAAAAACTTGGAAAACTAGAACCAACTTAATGCCGATAAAACAAACTAAACAAAAGCACTAAATCACTTTTTTTTTTACAATATATACATATGCACAAAGGCCCCTATGATCATTCAAATGATGCAACAGATGGAAAAGCAGAGAAATAATACTTTAAATTTTGACCATTTATAGGTAGGTTTAGAAAAATACCTCTCACATATTGTAGATGAAATGCACTCCAATTTATGCTTCGCAGAATTGCTACCCGAAAAAGACTTGGTGTGTTTACCTTTATTTTTGTGGATCTCTCTCCATAGAAATACCAAGTCTGCAAGTCTTTCACCTTACAAATTAGTCAAGTCATATAATAACATGAATGGTGAAGTTTTCAATGCTTGCTTATGTCTTATTCTATCAGCCCATAGCGCATATAGTTTTTCTGCCTCCTTCAAAATTAGGGCATCAACATGCCTCTATTTTTTCCTATAGGGTTTATAGATCTCTTTCAAAGGGATTGTATGTGTAAACCTCCCAAGATCAAATATATTAAGGCCTTTATAAGACCATGCCATCACATATTTAGACCTATATAACAACTCAGTACAATCGTATTTTATTTGTGGGTCACAGCTTTTAATAACTTGAACATTTTGTGGTTGCTAAACTGCTCCAATATTCAAGTTTTTAATTTCTATTCCACTAGTGAAATTTCCAAAATTTTATCTTGTACTTGAGACTTGCTTAGACTTAGCCCCATAAATGTGTAATGCCCAAATATTATTGTTGTGATTGGTTTAAGCTATAACTAGTCTCACCTTCTCAGTTGTCAAATTATAAACTCTAATATCTGCATTAGCACAGTCTGAGACCTCATTTTTTATATTATGTTCAATAATCATGTGTTTATATCTGGGATCTCTTTCTATTCTGAGTTGGCTGGCCACATTCACGTTTACCATTTCCTTCCCCTTTTCTTGAAATTTAAAAGAGGGTTCAAAGTAAGTCTTAATTTCCTTTATATCCTCAACGATGTTATACTCCTTCCCAAGTACTCTACTATTTTGATACTGAGTCTTACTTTCATTACCCTCTACTAGGGAAGGATCATTATTATGAGTAGGTTATGGATTCTTGCATCTCAAATTATAACTGTCCCTTTGGAACTATTAAAAATTCTATACTCCATCGATAGGCACTTCCACAACATTTTTTGACTCATCCAAGAAGGTAAATGAATCTAGAACCATAGTAGCACTAGGTCTAGATGAACCAGGACCATCAATATTTCTTTAATTCTCAAAAAATTTAACTCACCAAGCAAAGATTCAAAAGTGTTGAAAAACTCCAAATAATCTAATTTCTTGTGTTGAATTGTTCTATGAATCCTACACCAGTTGGGTAATTCTAGGTTACATATATTCACTTTGGATCCTTTGCCTTTGTTATAATACTTATTGGCTTTATAATAAGGTTTGGGGAGTCTGTTCGGTTGGTAAGGCAATTTTTTTAAATTTTCTCCTCCAAAGACTTGACTCTTAAAACTTAGGAAGTCATTTGCTAGGTTTTGGACCATCTTAGATACATCTTCCACCTTGGCCTTGTTAGAATATTTCTCTACATTCTGCACATGCTCAGTGTGTGTCACAGTTAATGGAGTTTCCTTGGGTGGAGCGTGACACATTGGCATTAACACCTGATGTGGAATGGGATTAAAAAAACATGTTCTACGTAACATAGAAAATCAAATAATAGCCAAGTCAGCTATATTTCTAAGTTTAACCTAATCATTGATTTATTGATATAAGTAGGAGTAAAATGATTAAGTTTTAATCATATTTCATATTTGAATAATATTTACGTAATCACAAGGACTAATTCATCCTTAGTAGTGAAGGACATAGCCCTCCTAAAGTGGCAAGTAATATCCATTCATTCACTTTGTATTCGTATTGCATTTATTTTATTAATTATTCGGCTTCAAGTGGCATCATATCCTCTTCCTGGGCAATGTGGGAATCCAAAACATTCATAGGTTGAGATAATTAATAGATCAAGATCGTTGTGAAAAAAATCATGCAGTTTATAGTACCCAAAAATTGAAAGAAAATTTTGGTTACACAACTACAACATTCACAGGTTGAGATAATTAACAAAGCGAGATCACCATGAAAAGCATCGTGTGGTGAACAGTACCTAGATATCGAAAGAAAATTTAAGCAAAACTTGTTTATCTTATCACTAGACAATCACATCATAAGGAAAAAAGATATCAAGTTTCTAATATAAAGTTTTTAACCTAAATAATGAACACAAATAAAAAGTAGCAATAAAACAATGAATATCTCCATTATTCAAGATGTTTTCACATTCAAACATTTAATGGTAGTTTCAAACAATTACAAAGGACATTCGTTAAACAATGACATATAATTGGAATCAATTTTTTTTATAAATATTTAATCAACAAGCAAATAACATTGCAAGACAAATATTTCATTCAAAAATAATGCATGAAATATTTATTTTATGCCAATGAAGTCAAGACAAAAAAAGGGTTCCAAATTTCTAGTGGAAGGAAGCAATTTCAAAGACGTCATGCAAGCAATATGATAATTCATCATCATCACTAATTGGATGGGAAAAAAATTGTGCAACATTACACTATAAGAAGTTTTCAAATGTCAAAATGGATTGTGCAACATTACAAGAAGTTTCAAACATCAAAAAATAATTACACGTACGCAATCCAATTCAATACATAAAGAAAAATTAAAAAGGAACAATAGCCCATCAGAGGCAATTACAAGCCAGGTTTCGATGGAAGGTATTTTACATGGTATGTCATCAATACTTCATATTTCAAATTTTTAAAATATTTTTCTAATAAGCGATATCCCACATCCATTGAGGGGATAATAGATTACCCTTTATTTACATCTCGGGCCACTAGTAAACCTATGTCTTTGGTCACACACGAAGACTCTGCATGGTTGTCCTTATGCGCATTCGTCGATTGGTTCAATTCTTTTTACTTAGTCCACATGTCCTATTTTGCATCATTGGTGTCACATCATTGTCCTACTTGCATCTATCTAGGTCTTTCTGGTCATCCTAGTAAAAAATCATCATTTGTGTCGCTTTGTGGGGTCGCATCATTTGTGTCACTCGGTGGGGTCATGTGATAGTTCATTGGTTTCTATCCTATAGTCATTGGATTCTTTAGCCATTGGACATTAAAAATCCTAGTCATTGTAAAACAAAATCATGGCTGACAAATACTTCAAATTTAAAAAAAATCATAGTTGAAAGCAAAGTAACAACCAATTTTTTCCAAGCACATATTATTGAGAGATAAACAAGTGCATGAATGATAGATGGAATAAGGGATCAAATAGAAGATTATATAGCACAAATAATACAAATTAAGGACCCTCAAATTCACCAAGAAGACCTCAAAAAAATAAAGGTACATAACATAACTCTCCCTTATGCATTAATAGTTTTAATCCCAACCATCCTACTATTAACCCCATGGCTCCTTCCAACTCACCCAACTCATCCCAAGAAAATATCACACATGAGGAAATGGAAACCCCCAATACAAGCAACCAAGAATTACAAGCATGTTTGACTCAACTAATGTCTAGTATGAACAACATGTCATTAATGCTTGGACGATTAGTGAATAAACAAAACCAAGAAGCTCCTCCTTCCCCAAATAACTACCATAGACAAAATGATAATGTAGATCAAGATACAGAGAAATTTTATCAACAGGCAAGATGGCTTGCAGGTGTTAATATTCCACGTGTTGATATGCCTACTTTTGAGGGTAGATATCCACATGGTTGGATAGCTAAAATGGAGGATATCCTACACTTATATCATGTTCCTGAATCTAAAAATGTTTCTTATGCCTCCTCTAAATTAAGTATTGAAGCTTACCAACGGTTTGCTTGGCAAAAACATCAATGTATTTGTCCCATATTAAGGCTTGAATTCAAGGATATTTTCCTAAATATATTTTATGAAGGTAGTTCATATTCTTACGTCACTCATCTACTAGCACTTAAACAAACTAGGTTGATCAAATATTATGTTTTAGAATTCACAAGTCTTATTGCTTATACAAGAGATGTACAAACTAATGTGGTGGTTTTTGCCTTTATACATGGGTTGAAAGAAAATATTCAAATTGAAGTAGACGTACATGATCCATACTCTTTAGATGAAACTATAAGGATTTCTAATATTGCTGAGAAAAAGATGTAAAATTTGACATCTTTTAAATGTGACTCCTATAATCGTCCTCAATATCGCAATAATTCCTTTCGTAGAAATGACCAACCATCAAGATATTACTGCTATAAATATTGCAATCATCATCCAAAATATCAAGCATGTGTACCAAGACAAAACTTTCAAATAGAATATGATAATAAGGAAGACGAAGAGGAAGCAGAGGATATCAATCAGTAAGAATCACCTATGCCTGAAGAACAAATAGATCATAATGAAGCAACATTTGATGAAGATACTATGGCTATTTTAGTACATATTTTTATGGGATTAACAACTCACCATACAATCAAGCTACCAAGATTTCTTAGGCAAAAAAGGATATATGTGTTGATCGATTCAGGTAGTACTCATAATTTTATTGACCTTAAAACTGCTAAGGTATTGAACTTACACATTCACTCCTCCAATCAAGATAAGTTTCAAGTTCTAGTTGCAAATGGAGGAAATGCTTAATGTATTGGTAGAAAATATCCAATTTCAATACAAATGGGAAGTTATACTTGGCATGGAACTCTCTTTTTTATGAGTTTAGAAAATTTAGATGTTATTTTAGGAGTTGAATGGTTAGAACAACTAGACATTGTCAGTTTTAATTTCAAAAAACTATTTGTGGAATGGAAAGAAAATGGAAATACTATTCGCCTCCAAGGAATTCAAACTCCACCATCAAAGGTAGTGAGTTCTCATAACATGGAAAAAATATTAAGGAAATGAGGTTATGGATTCATAGATCAAATCAATTGTTTGGAAGTACAAGTACAAGATATTCCTAAAACTCACTCAAAGGATATTCAAGATATTATGGTTAACTATGATGAAGTTTTCAAAGAACCAAAAGGACTACATCCCAAACGGTCTCATGACCATGCCATACATCTTGTTCCAGGAATTCTTCCTCTTAATCTTCATCCTTATCGCTACCCTCAACCTCAAAAAATAGAAATTGAAAAGATTTTCCAAGAACTCTTAGAACATGAAGCCTTTTGTCATAGCACTAGTCCTTATTCCTCACTAGTAGTTTTGGTCTGGCGTAAGGATAACTCTTGGTGTATATGTCCTAATTTTGTCCCCTCAAAAAAATCACAATCAAGGATAAATTCCTATACCTATCATAGATGATTTATTCGATGAAATGAATGATGCAAAACTTTTTATAAAATTGGATCTACGTTCTAGTTTTCATCAAACCAAGGTAAGAGATGAAGACATTCTCAAAACTACCTTTCGTACTCATGAAGATAATTATGAATTCTTAGTCATGCCTTTTAGTCTCACTAATGCCCCCTCCACCTTCCAAAGTCTCATGAACCATGTATTTCATCCATTCCTTCGCAAATTTGTCTTACTCTTCTTTGATGATATTCTAGTATACTATAAAATATGGAAGGATAATTTGATGCATGTGGGAAAGATTCTTCATATATTGCATAAGAAATTTTTTTTTGTTAAACACTCCAAGTGTTCTTTTGGTGTTCAAGAAGTTGAATATTTGGGTTATATAATTTCTCATGAAGGTGTTAAAATGGATCCTAATAAAATTAAGGAAATTCAAGATTGGCCTTTACCTAAAACCATCAAGAAACTTCATGGTTTTTTGGGTCTTACTGGTTACTATCACAAGTTTATTTGAAATTATGGTAAAATTACAGCCCCTCTCATAGCTATCACAAAAAATTATGCTTTTCATTGGTCAAAAGCAGCCACTCAAGTGTTCATGGCACTCAAAAAATCAATGTGTACTACTCCAGTTTTGGCAACCCCAGATTTTCATAAACCATTTGTGATTGAATGTGATGCCTCGGGAACAGTTATTGGGGTAGTATTAATGCAAGAAGAACATCCCTTGGCATTTGAGAGTAAGCAACTTTCAGGTAATAATTTGGGAAGGTCCACATATGAGAAAGAGATGTTGGGTATTCTACATGCAGTTGAGAAATGGAGACACTACTTAATCAGTAGTCGTTTCATCATAAAAATAGATCATAGTAGTCTCAAGCATTTTCTAGAACAAAAAATTTCTTATCCAAGAAAAACAAGTGGTTAACAAAATTATTAGAATATAATTTTGTTATTGAGTATAAGAAAGGGAAATAAAATGTGGCAGCATATGCATTGACTCATAAATATGAAGATGAAGTGGTTATCAACACCATTTTTGGTCCTTGTTCCCAATGGGTTGCTCAGCTCCAAGAAGAATGTTATCAAACACAAAAATTGCTCAAAAACTTTAAGATTTGATTCTAGGATCATCCAAGCATCCTCATTTTTCATATGATGATAAGATATTAAGAAGAACGAATCGCATTTATATTCTGTACAATTCTAATATCAAATCCAAGATTCTTGAAGAATCACATGCTTCTCCATCAGCAAGACATTTCAATTTTTTGAAAACATATATGTGGGTAAAACAATCCTTTCATTGGAAAGGATTAAAATTTGAGGTCAAAATATTGGTGGCTGAATGTGAAGTATGTCAGCGCAATAAGGGTGAAACAGTCAAATCTCTATGACTTCTTCAGCCACTACCAATTTTGGATCACCAATGGGAAAATATTTCAATGGATTTTATTGAATTTCTTCCTGAATAAGAAGGTAAAATAGTAATTTTTGTGGTAGTGTATTGCATCTCCAAATATGCTCACTTCAATGTTGTACTAAACCCATTTTCAGCAAGCAAAGTGGCTAAGGTATGTATGGACTCAATTTTCAAGTTACATGGAATGCCCAAAAAGATTGTAAGTGATTGTGATCCCATTTTTTATAGCAATTTTTGACGAGAATTATTTCATCTTAGTGGTACAAAGTTAAATATGTCTTCTGCATACCATCCTCAAACAGATGGCCAAACTAAAATAGTTAACAAATGTCTAGGTACCTATCTAGGATGTTTTGCTCAAGATAAGCAATATCAATGGAGTCATTGGATTTCATTAGCAAAATTGTGGTACAAAAATTCATACCATTATTCCATCAAGATGTCCCCATTTGAAGCATTGTATGGAATAAAACCACTAGTAATAGCAAATTATGTTCCAATATCTTCCAAAGTTGCTCAAGTAGATGATTGATTCCAGCACCGACAGATAATGCTCAACATTCTCAATGAAAATTTTGTCCAAGCACAAAATCACATGAAGTAGCAACAAGACTCACATTGTTCTGAAAGACAACTTAATACAGGTGATATGGTTTTCTTGCATCTGCAACCTTGCAAACAATTGTCATTAAAGATCAAGACTAGTCAAAAGTTAGCTCCAAGATTTTATAGTCCTTACAAGATAGTGTGTCGCATAGGTGATGTGGCATATCAACTAGAGCTTCATCCCTCATCCCATGTACATCCAATATTTCATGTTTCATGTTTCAATAAGGTGATAGAACAAAAAGTACACTCTAAATCATACATTCTAGTACTTGATGAATAAGGACGTATATATCTCTAGCTAGAAGTAATATTGCAAAGCAGATCACGTATTCTTCGATCCTATCACATCAAATAATTTCTAATAAAATGGTAGGACCTACCAGTAGAAGATGCTACATGGGAAATAAAAATTATCTTTGAGTCATTTCCATATTTAAGGACACAGCTTTCCGAGGAGGGGAGCCATGTTACAAAACCAACATAGGCAAGTCGACTATATTTCTAGGTTAAATTTAATCATTGATTTATTGATAGAAGTAGGAGTAGAATGATTGAGTTTTAATCATATTTCATATTTGAATAATATTTGTGTAATTGCAAGGACTAATCCCTCCTTAGTGGTGAAGGAATTAGCCCTCCTAAAGTGGCAAATAATATTCATTTATTCACTTTGTATTCATATTGCATTTGTTTTATTAATTGTTCAACTTCATAGAGCATGACAAGTTGGCATTAACACCTGCTGTGGAATGGGATTAAAAATAGGTATGTTTTGTGTAACATAGAATATCAAAGAACTGCTCAAAATTTGAGGTCCTAACTATCTTTCAAGAATTAGAGCTTCCTTATAAGCTCCTACTAGGGTTGTGATGTTGGTATCTCTCTTGATAAAAATAGAGGTCACTGGATCCAAGGCATTCTTATAAATTTCTAAGGCTAAATTTGCACTTGGGATGTAATGACCAGTCATTCTGCCATAAGCCTTTTGGAATATCACATTGAAAGACCTGACAATTTCACCTGACTCTCTCTTAATGCTAGAAAATTGTTGATACAACATTTTGGGATCAATCACTTGACCAAATTGAGAAATGAAAGTAGTTTCTAATTCATCGCAGCTGATGATAGAGTCATTGATCAAATTTAAGAACCAATAATTTGTAGCTTCTTGCAGAGTAAATAAGAATAACCTACAAGCAATATTTCATGAAGGATATTTAACAATTTAAGAGCATTTTTAAAGGTAACCATGTGCTCTTCAATTGTCCTAGCACCATCATGTTTGTAGGTTGGAAGATATTTCTCATGATTCCTAGGTAAATCATGGGTTGGACCAAGAATATTCAAGGTAGTGGAGCCCAATAAATTGGCCATGATTTTTTTATTAATGACCCATAGAAGAAAAAACACTATATAAAACTATATTTCTAATTTTAAACACCATGTTAGATATCAAACGAAAGTCGACCCTCCTTCTAGCACTAGTTTGTGTTGATTTGAGTTTTGTTGTTTAGGTGATACTCAAACAAAAAATATTTGAAAGATAATGAGGAGGGATAAGTCACCATTTGAGGATAAATTTTTAAATACCATAGAAGACAAAACATAGACTATGTTTATTATTTCAATTTAAACACACCATGAACGCAAGCGGTCCTCCTTCTAGCACCAGTTTATTTTGATTCAACTTTCATGCACACCTTGTGAAGAGTGAATAAAAAAATACAAGTAACATTGAATGGAAATAAATTCCCTCTCACTTTAGGATCTTGTTGGTTATCCAAGGTGTGAGTTACATATTCGGGTTGAATGCTATGACTCTTTTCCACTTCTGGAATAGTTTCAAGTAGACTGTGTTTTATCTTACAACAGGTTCAACATTCGTTCATTGGTATTTGGTGGTGGTTTATGTTGTTCATGGTCAGATTTGTATTTGTGAATGAATCTAGCTCTTTAAATTTTAGCAAATTAAAATAATAAAGAATTTTAAAAAATAAAAAAATGATAAATTTTAAGAAATAAAACATAGAGGGTAAGGTAGGGCAAAAAATATGGGTGAAATTTTACAATTTTAATTGTTAATTATTCTTTCAACTTGGCATATTGTTATGTTCTCCAATCGTAACCAATAGAATAATAAATTGTCCAGCTTTCTAATATCAATTCATTACCTAGAAAGGGGTGAAACAAGTTTATGAAATAGACCAAACTATTTAAATCATAATTTTCCTTGTAACTGATAGGATGTATCTGTGGATAGCAAATGCTCATGCACATAAACCAGAGCTATCAGTTCCAAATCCTTCAACTATGGATTTAAAAACTCTCTTAGGATAGTTTAATCATTCTAAAGATTCAATCTTGCTAGGATAATTTTTCCAGTAGCATAGCACACGCAATAAAACCAGAGCCAGTAGGAAAAGAACTAAATTTTAGAATGAGTAAACTTTAATGAAGCTCTTCACATAACATCAACAACATACCTAAATCAATCAACATCATAACAATTACTATCGCATACATTCCAATGAAAACAAAAATATGGTGTGAGTATCATTCAAACTCCAAAAGCAGATTAAGTACTTGGCTATGCCACTTCAGAGCAACAATACTGCAAAAGAGCCCATGTCAACAACATATGAATTTTCCAAAAAAAACAATTTTATAGAAAACACTTCTATTATAAATTCTTGCATCTTGATTTTACATTCAATGGAAGTATATATAGACTCAGGACATGCCTTGATATTTTCAAAAATATCTTGCTTCCAAATATTTAAATTCTATTATAAAAATCCCACCGTCGGGGCCTTACATGATAAAACATATTTTAATAGCTTCATTTAACTCCAACTACTTCTGAAAATCTATTTGGATACCTTGTCATTAATGGTGAAGAATAAATTCAATATTTTCCTCATAAAACCATGACTATATGCAGATGCTTTCATTTTCCATCTAGTTGCATTTGCACTTCACTAAATGGGTACTCCCTTGACCATGCCTCAACAAGTCTTTGTTTGCGATGGGCTCTACAAAGTCTAGGGGATTGTTAACTTCACACGTCTTCTACCTCTACATAGCCACATTCACCTATTTTTGCATTGAAGTTTCATGTTTGCCATCACATCTGCCATTACTTTTACCACTAGCAAATTTCCTGCAAAAATAGAAATAAAATGGCAAAGATTAGAAAATTAAATCGAATAATTAATTAATTAATTAATTTTATTTTTCTAAGGTTTAAAGCTTTTGATTTTTAATTAATTAAATTTTTAACTA
Organism: Wollemia nobilis; assembly: GCA_028583015.1. Classification (NCBI taxonomy): domain Eukaryota; kingdom Viridiplantae; phylum Streptophyta; class Pinopsida; order Araucariales; family Araucariaceae; genus Wollemia; species Wollemia nobilis. The sequence goes on along the minus strand of JAQPPZ010000676.1, from coordinate 4,779,269 downwards.
TCCCTAAGGTTTAATATTTTAATTTTTAGGGCAAAAATATAATTAAACTTTTAAATTTTAATGCCTTCTTCTTCAATCACGAAATAGGGCAATGAGCGGGATAAAGCATGAGTGGGATAGAGCACGAGTGGAATAGAGCATGCTTTGATTTTTAATTAATTAAAAGACTTAACTCTTGTGAAATTTTGAATATGATTTAATTGAATGAAATGGCAATTGAAATCCAATAAACTTCTACCAATGGCATGGAGTAAGCTTTTATTTCAAGGAAGATGTTCTAGCTCGCTATGATTAAAGAGCATTTAGAAGTGGGAGAGAATATAAAATGAAATTAAATCTCCTTCAACTATACCAAGGAAGATGTTTTAGCCCGCTTATTTGATTTTGGACTTTGTCTTTGTTGACCATTTTGACTAGCAAGATAGAGCATACTTTGGACAAAGGAGTTGGTTCTACCCTGCTATGATTAAAGAACATTTTAGAGCAAGATAGAACATCAAATTAAATTAAATATCCTTTAAAATCCACAACTTTGCCAATGAATATGTTGTATCCCGCTTATTAATTTTGTACTTTTCCTTTGTTGACTAGTTTTATCAATGCGATAGAACATGAGTAGGAGAGAGCAAGGGTTATTAAAAGGAGTTGGTTCTACCCTGTTATGATTAAAGAGCAATTGGGAGCGACATAGAGAATGAAATGAATTTAAATCTCCTTTGAAATTTGTAACTTTTCCAATGAAGATATTGTAGCTTGATCATTTGATTTTGGAATTTTTCTTTGTTGACCATTTTGATGAGAGAGATAGAGCACGAGCAAGCTTTTATTTCAAGTAAGATGTTCCTTTTTTTTAAAGCTAAAACCCCTTATAGGGCCGTCTTGGTATGAGAGACCATGACCATGGGGTTCTACACCATAAAATTCACTCGGGATTCACACCAGGCCCTGTTAACACCAATATTATCAATTGGATTTTGGGTACCCAATTCAACTTTTTGGTAGGGTGGAGATTCGAACCTGGGACCTCCCTTGGAGGATTGCCCTCTCCTCTCCAACTCACCTACAACACCTGGGTCAAGGAAGATGTTTCTAGCCTAATATGATTAAAGAGAAATTGGGAGTGGCATAGAACATGAAATGAAATTAAATTTACTTTGAAATCTGCAAATTTTTCAAGGAAGATGTTCTAGTCAGCTCATTTGATTAAAGATAATTTGGGAGCGGGATAGAACATAAGTGGGATAGAACACGAGCAGGATAGAGTATGCTTTGATTTTTAATTAATTAAAAGAATTAACTCTTGTGGAATTTTAGATATGATGAAATTGATTGAAATGAAAATTGATCCAACAAACTTTCACTCGCAGCATGGAGCAAGCTTTTATTTCAAGGAAGATGTTTCTTGCCTACTCATGATTTTTCACTTTTACTTTGTTGACCATTTTGACCAACATGATAGAGCACGAGTGGGATAGAGCATACTTTGGTCAAAGTAGTTGGTTATACCTGGCTATGATTAAAGAAAATTTTGGATCAGGATAGAACATGCTTTACCTAGGCCCGCAACTTTATCTCGAATCCTAATAGTGCAAAATTAGGCAAACAATAAAAGTTCTCAGATTTAGATGAAATTTTGCACACTTGTAAAAAAGAAAAATGGGTATCCAAATATGCAAATAAAACATAAAAATTCATTGTTTATCAAGAGATATCACATCAAGAAGATCACAACCTCTAATAAAAAACTGCTATTTCTAAAAAAAAATACATCTAAATTCTGGAAAATTGGATACCATTGGAAAGAGGAGATCAATATTCCACCTAGAATTTGAATCACTTCAAATAAATTTCCCAATTAAAATATATGCCAATTTCAAATTTGATGCGAATTTAGGTTAAGATGAATAATTGTAGAAACCCTAAAATTCAATTTTAATAATTTAGACCTTAGGAAAACTATGAAGATTAAATTTTCTGAAATCAATAATCTGAAATAATATCATTGAAGTGCAAATATCCAGAGAAATTCAATTGAGATCAATGCTTTTAGGCAAGCAATTATGACACCTTGATGTGGGAAAAATTTAAAACCTTGATGAAAGCAAAATTTGGAAATAAAATCAAAGTACTTCAAGGGGGTCCCGTCGGAGAATAAAATTTAATTATGATAATATCAAAAAATTTATGATTCAATGGTGTGTTTTGATTCTCAACAAAGTCTTTTGTTGTGGTCAAACTAAATTATTCCCTTTATGAAGTGGTTTTAGAACAAAAGGTGGATGATCCATATCATTTGGTTGAGTTGTAGGTAATTGAGGTTGAGAATTTTGAGCTTGGGCTTGTTGCCTAGTAATGGCCCCAACTATACCCATAATATTACTTGATTGATGTGATGATTAGGGAGTGATAAATGAATTGGAAGAGTCAAACTAAATAGAGTGAGATCTAGCAGTTGATGCTTATTCTATGGAAAGAAGTTGTTGTGAAGAGGGACAAGTTGTTATCATTCTTGGAAATGGCTCTTCTAGAACTAAAAATTCTATAATGGGAAGAATTGGTATGGATTCATATTTTGAGCTATTGGAATAAAGGGAACTAATGTCTATCTCAGATTCTAAGTCACTTTTTGTGTTTTTTGAGGATGAATATTGTAGTTCTCTTCCTTGAAATTTCTCAATTGTAATAATGGATTGAGTAGGCACAAATATAGTATGCGGGAGTTGTGATGGTAAATAATTACTAATTTTTCCCACATAATGTGTTGGATGAGGCACAATATTATAATCTAGTTGATTCATAGCTTCCTTACCATGGTTGGGTAATGGGTTTTGGAAGATGTCTAGATTTTGATTAACATTTTGCACCTATTACTTTTATGGATTTTTTGGAGCATTCAGTGGAGGAATTTCCACTTTTAACTTTTCGTTATCAATCAAATACTGCACCAAGTGTTTTAGTCTTCTACAAGTTTTATTTGGATGTCCATCAAATTGATGGAAATCACAATATTGGTTTGGTCTATACAAGGTTGAGAGGTGTTGGGTTGTCAAATATCTGATAATTTTATCAAACCTCTTTCTGCCAATTGTGGTATTACCGTTGTCAAAGGTTGGTTCAATTTTATGAAATTCCATTCTGGAGGTTTTTGAGGTGCTTTTAACACAAACTTTTTTTTGGTTTCTACGGTATTAAAATTTGAAGGATGTCTATTATCTGTGACTCCATATCCTACCACATGCTTGTTCTTATATTGATTTTTAGATGATTTATCCTCATCCTTCATTTTATATTGTCCTCTTATGATATGGGCTTTTTCCACCCTTCTTGATAAATCGATATCTTGATCAAAAGAGGTTATAGTTGCAGTGTCCAACTCAAGATAATTGTTCTTGTAGGTTTCCAATGAATATTTCTAGCATTTATCTTGGAGGTAGAGCAAAATATAATTTTCCCAAGAGTTTTCTCCATCGAGCTAGAAATTCTATGAAACCTTCCTCTTTCCATTGTTTCAATTTGTACAAGTCCTTAATTCTGACATGCCTTTCTATGTAGGCATCAAAATGATGCACACATAACTCTACAGTATCTTCCAAGTTTCTTAAGGAATGTGTTGGTAGTTGATAATACCATTCCAAAGCCATACCTCCTAAGCTTTTTGGAAATATTTTTAACAACATGTCATCATATGAAATGTCATGACAAGTTATCCTAAACATACAAAGATTTTTAATTGGATCTTCAATCCCCTTGTCAATTGGTATAACCGGCATGGGGAAGCATTTAGGATATGGTCTAGCAGCAACCATAGGATCCAACAATTGGTTGCACATTTATTTATAACTGTATGTACGGTTATGAGGGTCTAATTGATCCAATCGTGAAGCTAATTGTTTGACTATAGCTTCAGTATGGTGTGGTTACCCATTGAGCCTATTTTGTGCTACTATGTTTGCATAGGGAGGATAATATGTAGGTTGTGTTGCCACATAAAGGGTTGGAATAGTAATATTGTTATGCATAATATTTGAATTAGGGGGATTAGTAAGCTTATAAGGAATTGTATTTTTTTGAGAGGTTGGTTGAGAAGAAGTAGGGATTTGCACATTTTTATTTTTTTGAGATGTAGAAGCTTGAGAAAATCGATTGTTAAAATATTGAGAAAGGAAGTTATTATTGGTGGAGGAAGAAGGTTGTTTTTGGGTGGAAGTAGTTGTAGTGGCCACAAAAACTAGTTTGTGTTGTGGTGCCACAACTATTTGAATTTGGGTGGTACCTAAGGAATGATCATTATGAGTGGCATGTTGTAATGGAGGGAGATTATCACTCACATATGTCTCTGGTTGTGGGTGAAGTTGGAAAGCTTCTTCTAAAGCTGCTTCCATTGAAAAATCACCTCTCTTGAGTTGATCTTCTATTTCAAAGGTATTAGCGAGAGTGGATCGATTATGATTTAGAAATTCATAGAAGTGTTGCACAAATTCAAAATGAATGTCCCCTTGAGGTCCCACTTTAGGATCAAAAGGGTCAATTGTTTGTTCTTCTTCATTTTGTTCTATTTGTGCTACTTTTTCCTCTTGTATTTCTTCTATATTTGTTTTAGTATTAGGGTTTTCATTATTTGACTTCCCTTCATAGCCGGTTGCCACATGTTTACCATTAATTAAGGTTTTAGGCATCCTTTTTTTTTTCTATGGTACTCCTAAGTTTTATTTTAAATTAAATTAAAAAGGCTTGCTTACTAAGTGTTTAAAAAAATTTAAATAACAAAACTAGGTGACTTACTCTTCTTGAAAGAGCTTATAGATGTCGTTGATAGGCTCTAAATATTTTGGGATCATAAAATATTCTTCTTCGAACACAAAGTCATTTTTCAAAAGGTGAATGAAGTGAACAAGAGTAAGATTCTTAGTCCTAGAAGTAGGGGGTTGGAATTGAAGCTCATGGAAAAGGTCTCTAAAGAGAACTGCTCTAGGTGCTTTGTGATAGCATCTTTTTTGTTCAAAGGTTATCTCCTTATCTTCTAGGTTTTCTAGGAATTTGTGAATAGTTACTGATTCTTCAAAATAGCTTTCCCAAGGGTAGACTATGGAATGGATGCTAGCCCTCTTGTTTGCTAACCAACGTTCACAACTCCTTTTAATTTTGAAATAAGGGGAGTAATAATCTATGCCTAAAGCTTTCGTTATATTGATCCTTCTAATTTATTTCAATTCTTTAGCCCTTCTCTTAACGAGATCAAATTTTTGTCACAAGTCTTCCCAACATTCCCTATTGTTCCTAAAGAGGATGTCAACTTCTTTTTCTATAAGTTCCCTCCTAAGGTCTATGAGTGGAATATTTAACACTATTGTCCACCATTTAAAAAATTTCTAGATTTGTTTGTTTTGTTTTTTTTTAGAAGAAAACAAAGTAAAAATGAAAAAGATAAAAAAAAAACATAAAAAAAAAACTTCTCTTATAACTAAAAGTTTATTTTTGAATCGTTTTACAAGTTGTAGGTCAAGTTGTCTCATTTTTCAATTAGAAATTCACCTTGATGCCAACATACAAACACTTGGTGATGAATTCTAAGTCGTGATGAAGCCTAGGTCTTACCAGTCCTTACCCATATTCATCGTGAGCAGCGATTCCATGACTAAGACGGTTCTTGGAGCTGGCCAAATTTTAAAATCTTGATTAAATTTTCAAGTTTTTTGGGTACAGGTGAAAGGATAATCCCTTTTTGAAGGTTCGTAAGCCTTCACTGTATATCCCGTTATGTCCAAACCAACTGAAGCTACAAAAAAACGTCATATGTGGTTATTTTAAGGATAATGATGTAATAAAAATAAAAAATATAAAGTGTATTGAATTAAAAAGAATTATATTTTTATGTTCTTCTAATCTAAGTAAACAAATTTTAATGACTTTTTTAGTTTTTTTTCAAAAACAAAAGAAAAAGCAATAATTTCAAATTAATGGTGTGTTCATATTGGTTTCACCAAAGAATTTAGACCCAAAAATTTTGCACCCCTTTCCTTCAAGCTAATATATCCACACCTAAAATGGGGAGGGAAAATGATGTGCCTACACCTTAGATGAGAAGCAATTGAGTTGTTATCTCCTTAGTGTTTATCAAAAAATTAGGTGGGGTTCACCAGGAAACACTTTATGGCAGTTTCCACACCTAGGTAGGGTGAGTTTTTGATGGATTCTTTGATTTACACACACCTAGGATTTAGCCAAATGCAACTATACCTAACTATATGCACTTCAAATTTCCATGAAAGTAGCAGTATATAGATTATCTAGAAAGCTTGTAAATTTAACTAAAATGCAATAATTCTTGTGAATAATGAAAGCAAAGGATAAATTCTATGCTAACATGTGTATATATATTTTTCTTTTATGTTTTAAAACTAGTGCAACTGATGCAAAAAAAACAATATAGCTAAGTTTATGTTTTTATATTTTTCTTTCTTTTTCCTTTTGTAAGAATTCTTTAAAGCATAATAGTACAAAATTAAGTATGAAAAACTAAAATAAATCTATAATTAAACCCTTACGTAATGCGGATGGTTGTTATTAGGTGAATTCGGATTTGTAGGCCGAATTCAGATCTATCCGAAGGCAAATTCAAAAATGCAAAGCATCTATCTGAATTCATTCAAAACCTGCAATTTCATGATAGAACACTAAAAATTGCAATTAGTAGTGGAGGATATTCTTAATCCACTACAAGCATGATCCTTAGTGACATGGCAGTTACATCCCCTCAGTTATTTTAGCAAACCGTAAACAAAATGAACGATTTTCTAGATCTAGTGCAAGCATATGTATTTGTTAAAAATAGTATAGCAATATAAAATATAGTATGTGATAAGTCTTATAATAGCTAAAATGTGAAGCATAAACCACTGTAATAAACTTAATATCAAGATTTTACCCCCAACATGTGTCTGCGTAAATTTAGATGCTCTTAGAAAATTCGAAATGCTTCGAATGCATTCAAATATGCAATGATCAAATTTAGAAAGTTGCAGAGCAATTTCAGAAATTCATCAATGGATTCAGATGATTCTGAAATTGTTTAAAACCTACAAACTAACGAATAAATAATAAGGATAAAAAATGCATGTATTGTTGATTATCATTGTCATATCATCTTGTCCTTGGAATGATGATGGTATGGCAAGATCTCTTCAGAAAACCTACAACAAAAAATGAATAAGGCTCTTCTCCACTTAAATTTTCCTATAAAATCATCATTAGGTCCTTCTGGAGGGTAGCCTACGACTTTTAACAATCAAAGAAAAACAAGAAATAATCGAGGAAGACAAAGATAGATCAGGGCTATTAGGGAAATTAAAAAAAAAATCCAATCTAGGCGAATTCAAATAGTTTTGAATTCGTGGAAAATCTAGGATTTCCTAGATTGGATGGAAAATCTAAACAATGCACTCAATTTAGTTGCATGTTTGATTTTCATAAATTTGAACCATTTTTAATTTTCAAGAATCATTTAAATTTGCAATAAAAGGGAGGGAAAATAAGGATAGGCTTTAATGAGAATGAAAATCAAGGCATACAACTAAAGAGGGGAAGTTATGTTGTCGAGGAGGGAAAATATTTTGTTTAGGGAGTCTAGGAATTTTGAAATGTGTGAAATTTCCATGGCTACAGGTGCAACCCCCTATATCTTGGTCTATGGCACTAAGGTAATTTTTCCCTTTGATTTAGAAGTCCCACCCTTGCATATCTTATTGTAATATGCCTTGATTGGTGATGAGTACCATTTACATTGTTTAAACCAATTGGAGTTGTTGGATGAAAAGTGCATCCATACCTTAGAGCATCTTTAAGCTCATAAAAATAGGCTCAAGCAAACTTAATCTAAGAAATTTTGCACTCATTCTTTTGAAGTTTGGGATCTTGTCCTCAAATAGAACCAAAATAACACAAATGCTCATATAGATTTTAAGGGAAAATTTTAACCCAATTGGCTAGGCCGCTTTGTCATAATGACCAAGTTTGACTTAGGATCCTATCATGTAGTAACATTATATGGTAAAGATCTAAAAGAACCAATGAACATAATGCACCTAATAATAATATTATGTACGAATTCACATCATCAACCTTCTATTCTTCTCTTTTTATTGATCATAGCTCTTCTATTATTTTCTTCTCTCCTTTTGTGCCAACTTGCATTTATTTTTCTTGCTCATACTATGTTACTGCTTGTCATACAACATAATTCTTTTTGCACTTATGCTTTTCATATAGCTACTTTACTGCTTGATCATATAGATTTTTTGGGACTTTGCAATAATACAAGTGATGAAACCTAGTTAGGTTTAGCTCATATGCATTGAACTCATACTAGGTCATTGATGCTTAGAAAATTTCCAACATAGGGAACACCTTTGTTGGTACCAATTATACTTTTTTTTTGTCTCATATATCCCTTGACCTTTAATATTTCAATGATAGTCAAAATTTTCTATAAGTTAAGGGATATAATTCTCTTTCTTCTTCTCTTTCATTCTCCTATGTTCCTTGACCTTGAATATTTCAATAATTATCAATGTTCTCCAATTCAAGGGATATAGTTCTTCATATCTTGTATATCCTTGTCCATTGTATGTATTTCAATAATTTCTTATTTTCTCTAAGCCAAAGGATATATGTTACTCCTTCTATTGGCACATATAGTTTTTCTCATAGTTTTCCTTTTGATATTTTTATTGTTAAATATTCCTCATAGGATAGGATAGATACCACATGAATATCATTTATGGTGTTCATGTGGCCACTAAATATTCTATGTGTATCCCTTAGCCATTAAAATTTTAAACAATAAAAACACACACTACTTTTTTCTTCTCATCTATCTATCTTCTCTCTAGCACATGCACACACAATACCTTCTTGCTTTTTTTTATTAATCTTCTTCTATTACTCAGTGAGCTAACACCCCTATCAAGTTATACTTATTTTGACCATTTGCACATATAACACCCCTATTGGGTTATGCTCCTTTTGGATCAATGAGAACTAAACCCCATACATGATAGTTTCATGGCTACCAGTAGGCATCATCCTCCACTTAGGTTATTTACAAGCACACATCCTAATAGGTATTGCTCCACATATAATCACTAGTGAGCACATATCCATAGCAGGTTTCACTCCATATTTTAGTCACCAATGATCAGACACCCATAGAGGGTATCAATCCACCAACTTGTTCTTTTCAAAGAGAATTGCACCCTCATAGGATAGCTTCATGTCCACTCACAAGCACTATATCCATAGCGGTTTTCATTTCATCTTCGATCATTTATGAGCATACATCCTCATAGGGTTCCACTCTATATTTTTATTTTCTTTTACTTGACTTATGTTCATTTGATCACATTGATCCCTTGTGGTCTATGTTGATTCAAATATCATATTCCAAGCATCATTTTTTACTTTCTTTAGACTATTGACTTTCCTCTTCTTAATCTTCTCTTTCTTCTCCTCCTTTTTCTTCTTTCCTTATCTTGTGCCAAATTCACACTCTATTCATACAAGAACAAATTCACTCTAGGATGAATTCACAATAAGTTTTTACATGACACAAATTTGGCTAGAGCATTAATTTCTTTCTATTTCTTATTTTCCTTATTCCATCACATTTTTATGCTTCCATTTAGTCATCTAAGTTTATTCATTATGCATTCATTAGTAAAGTTCATCATGCATTTACTCATTAAATTCATTCCTTGTGCATTTTATTCCTTCATCCATTTATGCATAATAAGAATTAACAAACACATAATAGAACACATAATCATACACAAAACATGATATATTACTCAAGAAATAGATCACATGTTAGCCATTTTGGTGTGCCACATGTAGACACAAAAATCAAGCATAAAAAACACTAATTAACTAGTCAATTATTTAGTTTATTAAATATTAAATTTTTTTAATTAATATTATAATGTGCTTTTACCTTGTTAGGATTAAATAATAAAACATGAGCAATAAAATGCAAAAATAAAACATAGAAGAAATAATACAATACACAATAGACACATATTTACGTGGTTCACCCAATATGGACTATGTCCATGGAGAAAATAACTAGGCCTTTTATTCCATCCAAAAACCCCTCTGTACAGATTTGTGACCTAATAACAAATGGTCTAGATTTACATAGAGGAAAAAACATCTATTTTTGGCTTCACGGACCCCCCTAGACCCCCATGGTGGACACTAGTAGGGGGCTAATGCCCCCCATATACATATCTTTCACGTTATGGATCTAAGTGCGGCTGATAACAAGGCCTCCAAATTAATCAGGATCCACAATCAACATACCTAAGGTATTAATTAATTGGTTAATTAATATATCTATTAAATACATGGTTAATTATTACCTAAGCTACATAACCAATCACCCATCATCAATGAGACTACTCATCCTTGCATCCTCCATGGCCACATCATTCATAGTTCACTTTAGTTCCACCTCACATCCTCCATCCTGATTACGTGTAGGAGATTGCATCATCCATAAACAAATGCAAGTTAACTCCACCTCTACATTATCCTTATTTGGATACATGAGGATTATCTACACCCAAATCCAAAATTTGGTTAACTGTAATCACAACATCATCACACCTCATGCAAGTTAACTGGCACATAAAGATAAGGAGATCAACATAGAGAAAATAATTAAAAATTCAAAGATAATATCTTTCACTTTAGTTTCACAAGTTAACTAAACTTAGTGGATAAAGAAATATTTATTTAAAAATAAATAAATAAGCATGCTTCTATTCAAACAAAGTTAACTGATGATCATGCATGTTAAAATTGGTTGTTTACTCGAGTGGAGGAGATCCCAAGGTATCTTCATCCTTGCTTGTATATAATTTGCATAAGGCCATCCTCCTCCATCTTGAGAAATATAAATGCACCCCTTATGCTCTCATTACAAAGAGGATGGTTCATGCATCGAAGCACTACTAAAATCTTGAGCACACTTCATACCATAAACACCTAAAGAAAATCCTATGCAACCATATTTATCCCATGTCAGACCCTAATTGTAATATTCCATAGATCCAAATTAGACTTTTATCAATGAAAGAATGCCATAGCCCATGACTGTTTGACCTTGTATGGTCTCGATTCATGGTCATATCGACTTGGATGGTTGTCACCCAACCTGCATAGAAACCTCAAAATGTAGCATGACACAACCCAACTTATTGTGATGCAACCCAACATAGAATAATGATAGCAACAAAGACATCCATGATAGCAAAATAAGGGTAAGATCAATTTATGCTCTATTAAGTATTAATTTTTTTATAGATTTTCATTTTAGTTTGCATCTATGTTGTATAACCATGTTTGAAAAATGGGCCTCACTTCAAGAGACCTGATAGGTACTACTAACCATTTCTATATCACATGAGTGCAGACATACAAGTTCAAATCAAGTAGACATAGACAGAATCAAGTCCAAATGCAATAGCAAACTCTAGCACCCAACCATATGGCCCCAAAAAATTGATGATCACAACCATCTAGTACCCATAAGATTAAAGCACATGATTATCAACCTCCCTAATAGTCAATATCCAAAAATAGATCCACTAGATGCAAAAAAAAATGTAGTTCTAGATGTAGAAATGTTGATCCAGCAAAAGTGGTGGTCGCAACAAACCCACCCTCCAATGCTATAGTGATGAAAGGACCGAGGCACCATTCATATTTGTAAAAGGGAATCAACCTCTTATATCTTTGTACAACCCTTCGATGGTTTTGGATGGTTGTCACCCAACCTTCATAGAAACCTCCAAATATAGCATGATACAACCCAACATATTGTGATGCAACCCAACGTAGCATAATGATAGCAAAAAAGACATCCATGATAGCAAAATAAGGGTAAGATCAATTTATGCTCTATTCAGTATTAATTTTTTATAGATTTTTATTTTAGTTTGCATCTTTGTTGTATATCCATGTTTGAAAAATGGGTCTCACTTCAAGAGGCCTGATAGGTACTAGTTACTACTAACCATTTCTATATCACATGTGTGCAGACATGCAAGTTCAAATCAAGTAGACATAGACATAGCATCAGGTCCAAATGCAATAGCAAACTTTAGCACCCAACCATATGGCCCTAGAAAATTGATGATTGCAACCATCTGGTACCCATACGGTTAAAGCACATGATTGTCAACCTCTCTAATAGTCGATATCCAAAGATAGATCCACTAGATGCAAAAACAAATACAGTTCTAGATGTAGAAATGTTGATCTAGCAAAAGTGGTGGTCGCAACAAACCCACCCTCCAATTCTATAGTGATGAAAGGACCGAGGCACCATTCATATTTGTAAAAGGTAATTTGCCTCTTATATCTTTGTACAACCCTTCGATGGTTTTATTGTAATCACAAAAGAGGACAAAAAGCACAATACAATACAATACATCATTTATTATTTTTTATTCATTTGCTTCATATGGTGCATCTTTTTATCATCTACAAGATGGTGATCATGGTGGGACCATTCCCCTAATTTTTCTATTTGCATACAATTTTTAAGTTATTAATTATTTTTATGATTAATATGGACTTTATCATTGCATTATAAAAATTTCTAATATTTTTGTGTTTTGAGTTTTTCATAGGTTGTAGGATGCATACAGATGTAACTGTCCAACCCTGAACATCCATAGTTTTTAGCCATCTACCATAGGATGGTCTTAGTAGAAATCATTCAACCCAGGATGGTCAGATAATGCAAGCACCACCAATATTTGGTCTTCAATACAATGCAAGATCATAGGTAGATGGGATATTATTTCTTTTTGTTATGATTTTTTAGTTAGTAGTAGGCTTAGATAAATAAATTTAGAGTTATTTTTTATCTGTTATTCAATCTATGGGAGAATATTATGTAGCCAAAACCGAAACCTTTGATTGATTAAATGGTGATAAGATGAAATAAAAGAAGACTTTCCTAGATGTCATGTGAATGATCTATAATGATGTATTGGTGATTGTATAGTTGCAATTTGGAATTTTAAATGCACTAGATTAAATGATCATCTAGTAGATGCATGATTCTTAGTTTCATGAGTTGTCTTGATCCCTTACTGTCATCAATTAAATGTTGAATGAACTCAAATCAAGGAAGATCATCAATGATTCAAGATGGATACTTACAAATGGTATGAATGGAACATTCGTAGAGAAATTTGATTAAACTCTTTATGTAATATTATATTATGTTAAAAAGTATGGATTCTTTTACCATACTCATATGTAATGATGTACTAATAGACAAAAATGTATCCTCTTATGGTAAAATATGATGCTCTGTATTGGTTAACTTATTTATCCTTTATGTCTTAATTAGATTCATCTCTTTTAACATCCCTTTTATATTTCTCTTCCTTATTATGTTCCATGTTTGAAATTGATTTGATTAGTATTCATTTCTTATGTGGATGGTTTAATAAATTTATTTTAGAATGCTAAAGTATTTTTCTAGAATAGGAAAGCCTAAGGGATTATGGGATCCTTTGGGATAGATGCTGGTAAAACTTAGTTAGAAAAAATAGACTCATCACCTCTTAGAACCCAATAGTTTCAAATAAGGTAAACTATCTATGAAAGTATTGGACTAATCTGTCATATAGATAGGATGAGTGGTATTTTTTGTTGTACGTTCCAATACCCACATGGATTGGTTTATGTGGAGTAAAGAGATGATCGTACCCTTCGAGTGATTGAAGGAGATAATTTAACCCTAACTAGGATGGATTATAGCTATCACAATACATATAGTATACCTGCATAGATTTATGTGAGCATGGTATGGAGATGGACGTATCCTAAATTTGATACTAGATAAAAGGTTGGTGTTGAGGGAAAGGATAGATAACTTGAATTTAGTGATAACTTAGTAACCTTCATAGTTGTTTGTATTGATGTTTAGTTTTTTTTGTGATTGTAAAAAATAAAATAAAATAATAGCAACCCCTTAGTTAAATCTAGATTGTTATAGAGACAATAGGCAACTTACTAGGTCATTATCAAGGTAGATCAAGAGAAACAGTTTTAGAGGGATCGACAATGTTCACTAGGGTTTGTGTAGACATGAACATCAGTAAACCTCTTCCAACAAAGATAGACCTCAAAATAGAGGATTTTTTCTAGCACCAACAATTGTATTATGAGGCTTTCCATTCATATGTTGGGTGTGCCACACTCATGGGCATCTAGCTAGAATGTGCCTAATAGTTAAGGATCATCAATTTGAACAAAAAGGGATAAAAGTAAATATTAACATGGTGGGCCAATCTCTTCAGCAAAAGGTAAATTAAAAGGAAATAAAAGGCCCAACATACTCTAAGGGTTTCTAGAAAGTAATTAAAAGGTCAAACAGAAGAAATCAGCAAAGTAATCAGATATAAGGGAAAAAGTGAGAAGAAAAAAAAATGGATATGAGATATTCAAACAACTAGGAAGCTTCGAAACATAAGGGGATTTTCAAATGGAAGGATTAGAGGAGGATACTCAACAAGTAACACTGGTTGATTAGAAACAATACTCCAATCTAGTATCAGGGAACAAGCAAGGAATAGAACAAGACACAACCTCTCTCATGGAAGAGGAGATTCAACACATGAGGAAAACCATAAGAGGGGAAATAGAGCAGGGGATAATATTATCTCAATAAATAGATATGAAAGAAGGAAATAAAATAAAATATGGCCCTACCTTAGGGATTCATCAAGTGGATAAGAAACAAAAATTGAACCAATTTGTAGGGAGGAAGTCAAACAAAGGAAAGATGGAGGAACAAGGAAGAAATTTGGGCTAGAATGGAAAGGTAAAATCGATGGCTAATTTTTTCTCTCCCAATTCTCAATGATATTAATTACTTGGAATATGAGGGGATTTTTAGCCACCCTAGACAAAATATAGTCAAAAATATTATCATAGATATAAATTCCAAATATAATTTTGTTATAGGAAACCAAAATGTAAGGAGAAGACTTACAAAAAATAAATAGGAGGATAAGGCAAAAAGGAGAGATCCTTACTCAATTAGCATAAGGAAAATCAGGGGTATTGGCCACTATGTAGAATCACCAACTGTTCCTAGTGATAGCGAGCCTCCATGAAAGGGGTGTTGATGGTTTAATCATAAAATAAGAAAAATAGGAAAAATTGGACTATAGTAAATTTCTATGGAGCACATACAGTCAGATTACAAAGGGATCAATGGATAGCCATCCATATTTTCAAATATAACTACCCAAAGGACCAATGGATTATAGGAGGAGATTTAAATGCAAATCTTAGAATAGAGGAACAAGAATGCAAATGTATGTTGGAGGAAAATGATAGGTTCTTATCAGCATGCCAAATGAATCTAATAGATATCCCAACTATGGATAGCTCCATGACCTGCACAAAGAAAGGAAGGGGAGATAGTAAAATCTTTCTTGGATCATTTCTTCATAGGGGAGAAATTATACCTGCATACTAAGCAGCAAGCGAGGATCACGGATAGGCTTTCTTTAAATCATTTTCTAGTAATACTTACCATAGAATAAGATAATCATAAAGTTGTAGGAAATTTTAAATTTGAGCTATGGAAATTGAAATATGAGGAGTTGGAGGACCACATATAGGAATGGTGGGAATTAGAGAAACCAAGATTTGGGACAGCTAAATTCAAACTCAACAAACAACTAAAATATGTAAGGACCTATTGGAGCAAAATTTTCCATTGGTTACGTTTGCACCCAAGACTTTGCCAACATTGAAATACTGGGTTAGAACAGGGTCTACCTAGTTCAATATATAGAGGAGGTTGGTTCCTTTGCTACTTTTAGGAAAATGGTAGAGAGAGGGAAATGCATAAAGAGAGGGAAATATAGCTATGGATAGAAATTTAAAATGGTATAGATTAAGCAACAACAAGAGCAACTATCAAAACCTTTTGCAGAGAAGCATAACATAACCAAAACATAGAAACTAAAATCCCTGGTAAATATCTTACTTAAATACATCTTATCCGTGAAGTAAATTGCAGATCTAACTAAACGTTTAATGCAGAAATCTAGATTAAGATTAATGCAGGTTACATTCAACTTAGATTTATATTAGCAATAAACAACACATACATACTTTAATTGAAACACCAATGAACCAAGAACCATAATGGGTGATCTTTATTAATTTTTTCAGAAGTCTATATGCATAGCCTTGTAAACGCCTAAGAGTCAACCATTTGCTTGGGTCACTCATCTATATATAATAATTTTACATAACAAAAAATTGAAAGTTGTTACAATAGTATGCCCGTAGGCTCATTCTGGTACATAAGAAGGTTAAGAAGTGATGGATCTTCTAAATGAAATAGGTTGGGATATTCTTGTTGCATCAATATTTCTCCAATATCTTAGATTTTATGGTCCACTTGGCCTTAAAAATGTTGCATCATCATGACTTTTAGACTTAGTCTACTCCATAGCCTTAAAAATGTCATGCTACCATGACATTCTATCTCTACTTGGTCCTTGGTCTTCAAAATGTCATGCCATCATGACTTTTGGACTCAGTCTGCTCCATCACCTTCAAAATATCGTGTTATTGCTATCTGCTTGGTTCTTGGTCTTAAAAATATCATGCCATCATGAATTTTAGACTTAGTCTACTCCATAGCCTTCAAAATGTTGTACTATCATGACTTTTTATCTCTGCTTGGTATTTTGTGTTCAAAATGTCATGCCATCATGACTTTTGGACTCAGTATGCTCCACCACCTTCAAAATATCATGCTATCATGACTTTCTATCTCCGCTTGGTCCTTGGTCTTCAAAATATCATGTCATCGTAACTTTTGGATTCAGTCTGATCCATCACCTTAAAAATATTGCGTTATCATGACTTTCTATCTCCGCTTGGTCCTTTGTCTTCAAAATATCTTGCCATCATAAATTTTGTACTCAGTCTACTTCATCGCCTTAAACATATCATGCTATCACAACTTTCTATCTCATATTACTCCTTTGTTTTCAAAGTGTCGCGATGTTGTGACTTTTCTCTACACTTAGTATTTTGAGGAGATTATCCCTTATTTCCTTGGATGTGGTAATTTTGACCAACATTCTTGGCACCTTTTGGGGTAAATTTGTCAGCTGAATGTTAGAACCTAGAGCCTTTATCCATTTGGGAATGGAGTAGAAAAAGAAAATAATAATAAAAATAAGGGAAAGAAGGGGAAATATACCAAGTAGATAGAAAAAATAAATAAAAAATTGTTTTGAGGCAGTCATTCTTCTAGAGTACTTTTTCCAGAATTTTCTATTTCCCTTTTATTCAGAGGTGGTGCACTGTTGGATGAGTTCTGCTTAGCTTTTATTTGCTTCTCCTTTTCTTGCTTCTTCTTTTCTAAAACAACCTCATTGTAGGTAGCACAAGCCTTCTTCTAGGTCTCCTCATCTATATCTACATTTTCTTTGAAGGTGATGTATAGGTATTTCAATTCTTCGACCTTATCATATGATAGAGCTTTTGCTTTTAAGCTTAATTCATGTAGATTCATTTGGGTGATATCTTGAGCCATAGTGAAGATTGAATCTTCTTGAACTAGCTCTTCCCAACTGTCAATCTTGGATTCATCCTCCAAGAATTTTTTCCAAGAGGCTTTTAACTCATCTTCTACCAGGAGTTTTGAATTTTTATCCCAGAAGCTAGGCATGCCACAATTTTTAGCTATACTCACATGTTTGATAATTGCTTTAGCATTTGTCTTTAGCTCATGCATTATATTTGCACCTTTTGTTATTATCTTGTATCTTTTGAAAAAAATCTTGGCAACCAACTTGGCCTGGAACCAATTTTTATTGTGAGCTCTATATCCCGCTATCACTTGAGTGCTATCCACCAGGACTTGAATTTTGTTAGCGGCTGACACCCTTGTTGATAAGAGCTTGATTGATGCTTCGAACTCATCTTCTACTTGGCCCAGTGTATCTTTGATTTTGAGGAGGTATGCTAATTTAGGCCTAGCCTTCAAGGTTATCTTGCTAACCTTTTTTAGCATCCCCTTCTAGACTGATTTTTGCTTTTTCTTTGGATAGCCCACTGGTTTTATTGACACTGTCAGATAACTGCTTCTTGAGGTCTTCAACTTGCTACTATAGTATTTAAATATGTTATTCGGCCTTTGTTACTTTCTCTTTATAAGGGGCAGCCTCGTTGAATCTCTTCTCCCATTTCTTGGCTTCATTTTTAAAAGCCTTTTCCATGGTTTTCTATTAGTGAAGGGCTTCTTCTAAACACTTTATTGACTGCTCTACCTAAAGGAATTTATCTTTGTAGTATTCTATTTTTAGGTAAATTCTTCCCATATGGGTCTAAGCCTTACTCCACTCATCATCCATGGGCATTTGAGTCATATCATCTATGGTCACCTCGGCCTGGTAGTCCTCTAGTGTCATTTACTTTTCTAGATTCTACACGAGTGGGGTCATCTTTAATGTAACTCGATGCATGCTGATGGGATCTAGAACTGTTCCTTCTTGGATGTGGGTGAGATCTATGGAACTTGGGGAGCTTCATGAATTTAACCATGTGGTAGCATTTAAGGTGGATTTCTTCAATTTCTTGAACTTAGCGACAGTAGGGTTGCTTGTGGGAGAAGTGGTTTGCATGACCTAGAAGCTTAGTAGATTGGTGGAATAAGGGAAATGAGTGGTGGCTAAAGAGGCTTCCATACCTAATTGTTTGCAAGGGGACCCTCTATGAGTAGGGGGAGATGTTGGTGAGGTCTATTTCTTTGACGGTGAAGATATCAAAGTTTTTTGAGGTGACGGTGGAGGTTTATGGGAAGGTGATGGTGGAGGCTGATGGGAAGGTGACGGTGGAGGTTGATGGAAAGGTGACGGTGGAGGCTGATGGGAAGGTGATGGTGGAGGTTGATGGGAATATGATGGATTGCCTTGACCTTTAGAATGGGGAGGTAAATTTCTCTAGTAATAAGGAGAGGAAGAAGGAGTATCAAGATTGATGAGAGACATACCTGAGGTCTTTGGTGGAATGATGTCCTCGATCCCTTATGACTTCTCGGTATAGACTTCTACAATTTGCACTAGGCTTGAGTCATAAATACTGACTATTACCTTCATCATGGTTTGATATTCACCAGGGATCTCTTTTAGGGGAGGTTCCTCATTTTTTTTGATGATTTTTTTATCTATCTTCTATTTCTCATAATCTTAATTAAACCATCTCCTATTTTTGTTTGATCCCCAGCCTTTTGTTTCTCAGAAGGCTACTATGAACTATATCTGATTTCTACCTAGTCCCTAGTTTCTTCATGCTTTTTTGATTCTACGTGCTCCTCAAACTCCTCATCCTATTTTGATTCTTCATGTTCTAATTCTTTAGAGGAAATTTCTTTTCTTCTCTTCTTCTAGACCCCTCCCTTTTCCAACTCTATTTTTTTCTTTGATTCTGCTATCCTTCTCTTATGCTCAAGCTGAGCACTATCATTCGATTCTATGTCTGATCCTTAGGGGTAATGAACTCTCGATGTCTTCTTTTGGTAACTTCTACTTGTTTAGTTTCTACTACTTTCCCCTTATCTTGTTTTGCTACTACTTTCCCCTTGTCTTGTTCTATATCACCTTCAGCCTGTTGGATGGGAATGTCATCAATTTCTAGGGGAACCTTGTCTGCTAGGGTTTCAAACCATTTGTTGTGATTCACGTCATACCTTGTAGAAAATTATATGTCCATATTTAAACCATACCTGGTGAATATTTAAATGTGGCACCTCATTTGCCACCATGCTAATATTTTAGCATGATCCCAATATTTTTCTTTCTTCTTCATCTTCTTGATGGTTTCATTAGTGAGATCATGTTTTGGGTTTGAATATGGGATCCAATCTACCAAGTGCTCATAAAAATCATGCCATGGAGGAAGTGGTTGCATTCTTTCAATATGCCATTCTAGCAGTTGATCTTTCCTATTATTTCTACCGTGTTTGTCAATTTGCCTATCAGAGGCATGGAGTTGTTTGAAAGGAGCCTTGTTTAGGGTGGCATGTCTCTAGGTGAATTTGTTCTCAGGGTCATATTTCCATTTTTATGGTAGCTCTATCAACTTCAAGCCCTTTAGAACATGAGTGATTCACTCGTTATCTCCCTTCTTTGACACTATTACTTCCTCATACTAGAAGGGCATAAGGTAAGTATGTGTCCTCTAAGAACCTATATCAAACTTGTTGTTGATGAACTCTATTTGCCTTACATAATCTAGAGCAAAAAGTCACTTGGTAACGTAGTAAGGCAACAATAAAGGCTTCTCTATGAATCCATAGAGTCTAATGACTACCCCTTGTGTCAAGATGAACCAGTCCCCTTCTTCTACATGGGGATGTCTCAATGTGTCCTGCATTTGTTTAGGAATTCTTGGCATATGGTCATTTATGATTTTAAGAGCAGGGCCTAAGAATTCCATGTTAAAGTGGTAATATGAACCTGCATTCAAAATAAGTGACGTCCATTCACATATATGTAGGTGTTCCCCCTTTTGATCTTTTGTGGTGGTGGAAACATAACCCAAATTCTTGGCCTGAAAGAAGAAAAATATATATACTAGATATGAAGAATAACTAAATGCATTTGGGATCTCCTTTTATAGCTTGAAAAGGCTTGTATGCAACTATTGGGCCAGATACACCAGCCAGTCAAAAGAGAGAGACACTTTGCCTAGATCTATGCATATTTTGTCGTAACCCGAGGATAGATATACATTGTTCTACTACAATTTTCCACCTGTAAACTTGGGTATCATCTTCTAACCCCACCACCATGGCCAGCATGGAAAATAGTTCTTTGTTCTTGAACCTAGATAGGGGAATGGGGAATTTTGGCACAAATTTCTCATAAAGAGTGTCTGATAGGTTCTATTGCAGGAATGCCCCAATGTTTAGGGCATTGATATAGTATTTTGTAGAGTCGACAGGATCAATATGGATAAGAGGAATCATAGGTTTCCTTCCATGGGTGAAGATGACATTGATTGTGTCTAGGTCGAGCGTGAACATGAATTTCCCCTTGTAGTTTCTTACTACCCTATGTTTAACATCATACATCCTTGCCATTGTCTAGATTAGCTTAGGACAAAAGTGAACTTGGGGGTAGATGTACCAGTAGAGTATGGAATGGTAAGAAAAAATGCTCAGGAAATATGGAGAAACATTTGTGGCCATCCTGGAAGCTATATCCTTTCGAATTTGCTCTAGCTCCTTCCATGTTATTTTTACATTTGTAAAGTGATCTTTGGGGTCCACAAAGTTGCTTCCCTTTTTGCTTGAGCTTCTTTTTTCTTTGAGATTTTTATCGAAGAAGCAACATTTGGTGGTGTGGCCACCATGGTTTTGTTGCATAGCCTGGTAGCTAGGAACAGTTAGGGGCATTGCCTAGTAGTGTGTTGCAAAGCTTTCTGAACGAGAAAATAAAACATAGGGAATGTGGAAGATGAAGAAAAGAGGTGGAAGATAAGCAACATAACTGGCTATGGATGCTCATACCAACATGTCATGCAATAACTGTTGAGCTGATGTGTAATAATTGTGGTTGGAAGTATGCATCCCAATATAGATTTCAAATATTACTAGGAGTCTCAGTTCGTGTATTGTAGCATGAGTGGAGTGCAGTATTCCCAAGAGGGATGGGATGAGAGATATTTTATATATCTTCTAATTATTTGTAGTTAATCTAGCCAATTCCATATAGTTGTACTATTTACCATTGTACTACCTTCAAAACATACAATTGGAGACTGTATGATCTCAAAACGTACATTTGTATGATCATAACTGAACACCTTGTACTATTTCTCCAAGAATCTTGGAATTGCTCAAATCTCACTCATTCTGCTAGGATTCACTTGGAAATCCCTTGATTTACATTCAACATACTTCAAAGTACAATTTTAGGCCAAAAACTCAATAGTTGTATGGAATTACAAACCCTTGTACAGTTTGGTCATGTCATTGTACGATTTGGTAAAAACCCTTTTTTTGCCAGATATCTTCACTTAGAATACCCATTTTCCTATTATTGCCAAAACATCAATTCCCATAATGGGTAACAACTATTAATATCAATTTATCTTTATTTCTCTATTTCTCATAATAGTACATTGGATGGGTGTACGGTTTTTGGTTATGCAACTCCACAATTGATCTGGAATTCATAGTACCTACAATATCAATAATAATTCCATAACAATACATTTACTGAGATTGCTCTCAGATCCATACACATGCATAACCAGATTTTATCTAAATGAGAATTTATATTATTATGGCATTGTACATAGGAAGTGTACAACAGTAAATAAATTACAGCATTAAATCCTTCTTATTCTATGGATAACAATAACAATCCAATCCAACACTAGCCACAATGGCTGAACTACAATCCACCATGAACCAATACAACAACCAACAACCAAAAATTTGAATAGGGGGCTTATAATGGCTGTCTAGACCGTTCCAAAGCGGTTCTTGGGATAGTTCATTATTTACAACTGCCCATACATTAATAATTTTAATTAATATTTACTAAGGTTTAATTTTATTTTCATCAAATCACATTTCATTTGCATGTCATTTCATTTCATTTCACATGCATTTTAATAATTTATTTTCCAATTGTACTATCTCACTAGATAGTACATTCTTCTTTCCACTTGTACTATCTCACTAGATAGTACATTCTTCTTGCCAATTGTGCAAATCCAACTTTATTATTGCTTCTTCCTTTTAGGATGTGGATTTGCCTACCTACATCTATCCCCTCCTCTAAATTGGTCGATGTCCTCGATGACACATGCTCTGGACATTGGGGATAGAAGCATTGTACAATGTACTGCGAGCACTTGTCATGCTCCTTTTGCTTCCTTCTATTCCAAAGGTTCTCAATAACTGGTATCACTGTCAGCTTCTTCTCACATATCACATTCATATTTCTCCCTGGAAGTGCTAAAATTAACTGCAAAAACATCATTAATCTAACCATATTATTAAACATGACAAATATTACCTTGATGATGAACATGATCAAGATGAACAACATTCTCAATTTGCTGGACAACACCCGTCACCACCTGTGATGGGGGTCAAGGAGGCAGGAGCCTCCTTTTAGGGTCAAGGGACAACATCCCTCATGTGCTCCCTCGAGACAAGGCAAGTTCGAGGGGCATCACCCTCGTGGGGCTCAGGGTAGCACCCCAAAACCTCAACAACAAAACCAATGCAACCATAATTTTCCAAGCCAAATTTTTCTCTTTATTGGCACTTGGGGATACTTTGCTCAACCCACTAAAACAACTCATTTTTGAGTCCATTTTGCTTCTCTCTAGTTCTAGACGACTTAATATTAGCCTCGAACTTCCCTGTCTTAACTACTGTTGGACATTCTTCTCCTTTTATAGTTTTTCTCTATACACTTTCACATGGTACGGTTCCATTTTGTATGATTTCACCTTGTACAGATTTCTCCTATATGATTTTACCCTATACGAATTGCACCTCTATGCTTTCACCTTGTACAAACTGTACCTATACAATTTCATCCTATACGGACTATACTTGTATGATTTCACCCTATACGAATTGCATATGTACGATTTTATTTTGTATGGATTGAACATGTATGATTTCATTTTGTATGGACTATACCTGTACGATTTCCAAATCATACCATTGTTCAATATAAATTGTACAACACCCTAAAATGTACATTTTACCACTTGCAATTGTGCATTATCTATCACTTGTACGATTTCATTCACTAAGTATATGATTTGGTTCATTTATACGGTTTCAAACAACCTTTGTTCAGTTTCTTCTTGCAGCATATTACACTTTTGTTCTTCTTTGGTCAAGTCTACTTGTATGACACTTTGCTCCATTTGAACAACATATTTCAATTTTACAAGTGATTGTTCTATGTGAACAACATCCTCCATGTTTACAATTGATTGTTCCTCTTGAACAACATCCTCCAATTGTATAATTGGTTGTTCAACTTGAACAACTACCTCCAATTGTACAATTGGTTGTTCCACTTGAACAATATCTCCCAATTGCACATTAGCTATACTTTCATTATCTGCACTTAAATAACAACACTTCTTAGTACCCTCTATTAGTAAATCAAACTTCTCCATTTGAGTAACAATTTGTTGTACATGGTCATCTTGGATATCGGTCTTCTCCACTTTGTTCATTTGCATGGCAGTATGTTGTTCTTCCTTATCAGTAGCAATCACTTCCTCCTCCATTGAAATTAGGTTCACTTCCTCCCTTCTAAGCATATTTCTCAAGTTCACCTCCACCTCCCTTATTTCCTCGTAAGGGTTTGAACTTGTCTCTAAAGCTTCAATTTCTATATGCATCACTGGTTCATATTTATTTGTAGTACTATCATAGTCATGTGCAAAGTGTCCTTACAATTGGCATTTCCAACATTGTACAATGGATCTACCCTCACTATCATACTGTATTTTGCTAATTTTATCTTTGGAATGATTATCACACCCTACATCACCACTAACATTCTTTCTTTGTACAACCTTGCTTTTGGTTGCATCTACTTGTGGTGATGATCTTGCACTCTCTCTGTTACAATTAACATCAAATTCATCATTCTTTTCTTTGGAGTCATTTTATTCCTTGACATCTTGACTCCCACAATTGGACAAGGGACTACTCTCCTCCCCAAAATTAGCATTCTCATTGTCTGACTCATCTTCAATGTTAGGATCATTTTCTACCTCTGAGCTACTCTCATCATCATTACCAAAATGCCACTTCATTGGTGTTGCTTTTGCCTCACTTTCCCAAATCAGGGCATAATCCACAACTTCTTGGTATGTTCTTGGAGGGAAAATATTCATATTTGTTTGATACATAGGAAGAATTACATTTATAAACCACATCCTCTTCATTGCCTCAGATTGATCTTACTCAAAATGGTCAAACAACCAACTTAGCTTTCGATTATATGAACAAACAGACTCATGCTCACCCTATTTCATTCTATAAATTTCAATAAGAATCTCATCATCATTATCATATAACCAAAATTCTTTTACAAATGCATCTCGTAATTCTTCCCATGTTTGGTACTTATATTCTGGTAATTTCATATACCAGTCTATTGCATATCCTCGAAATGTTGCAGGAAGCAACCACCTCCATTTTGCCTCATTGATTTGTCCAACCGCTTTCCACATTAGGAAACAAACTTTCCAATGCCAAACTAGATATTTTTTTATTCTCCATGAAACAATGGATATTTACATGATATGCCAAAATTGTCTTTCGGATTGACAAGTTGGATTTCTGTAGCCTTACATACATCACCCTGCAATTGCTCTTCTACTATACTCTCTTTCTTCTTGTTAGATAACATTCCACCCTGTCATTGCTTCGATGTCAAACTCCCACCCCGCTCACCATCAAGCACACCCATCTACAACTTTTCTAGTGCCAAACTCATATTTCACATATTATTGGACTTATCATCTTCCATTGGCACCAATGTCAGACTCTTGTCCTATTCACCATTATGCATCACTATTGGAAATTGTTGTGGTGTCAAACACTCTTTCCCAACCTTCAATTTCTTATCAACATTTCTCATCCACTTGGACCGAACTTGACTTGTACACTTTATCAGCCCATTTGTACGGTTACATGTACTTGTACTATTTGATTGGCAATTGTACATTTTACCTTGCAACTGTACTATTTCATTGGCAATTGGACAATTTACTTTCTCATTGTATAATTTACATTGCAACTATACTATTTCATTGGAAATTGAACAATTAACTCTCTCACTATACGGTTTACATTGCAACTGTACTCTTTCATTGGCAATTGGAAAATTAACTCTCACTGTATGGTTTATCCAACAATCGTACCACTTTCCCTCTTGCTTTATGGCTTTCTCTAGAAATCGTATACTTCTTCCTTTGGTTGTACGGTTTCCCCAACCATCATACATTTCTTTCCAATAACCACTGTAGACACCTAAATCACATAAATTGGATAATACTACTAGTGCATCACATATACCACTCTTATCGACATCATATGGCCCCATTGGGCACCCCTCCAAGCTTGCATAAGGTTTTAAAACACATTTTGGAGGTTTCCTAGCAGTTTAGGGCAGTTTTGGGGCACCTCCTAGTGATCGTCCCACATGGGACGGTTATGGATGGCCATCCATGGGTGGGAGGTCACCTCTTGGTGACCGTCCCACCAAGGGATGGTCACAGTTGGTGATCGTCCCACCCAAGGATGACCATACATAACCGTACCTGGGTGGGACAGTCCCTAAACAGACCTTTGAAAAAGTCAAAGGACATAGGAAATGGAAATCAAAGACTACCATTACCATGTCCAATCACCCCAAATTGATTGGGGATCTGCCATTAGGGTTAGGGATAGAATATTGGGAGCCCCAAATGGGTAACCTTCCCTCACCTATGCATGTCATCAATTTGGACAAGTGGCAGCACTTGCCTCACATGGCAAGACTTACCCCTTTGTCCTAGATGCCATTTTGGGCTATAAAAAGAGGTGTAGGCACCCAATTTCAAAAAGGAGAGTTGAAGCATTCAAGCAACGAAGTGCTACCCAATTTCATCCTCACCTTTTGCAAACCAAATATCACCCCCATTTGACCTTGAAACCCTCTTCAACTAAAGGTATTTTTAGGGGTAATATAAACCCATCCTAGCAATTCCAAACTGGCCAAATTGAAGTTAGACTTGGCCCCATCTGTCTACAACATCCTTAAACCAGTTTTGGACCAATTTCCTTGAGGATTGATGATAAAAATAAGTCATATTTGTAACTGTCCCACCTGGGGATGATCAGTAGTCAATAGGTGTCACACCAAGGGACGGTCACAAAATAGAAGGGAATTTTGAAGAAATTCCTCCATAGGTCCCTTAGGCATGCTTAGGTGAACCTCTAGTCAAAATTTGATGAAATTTGGAGCAGATTTGATGGTATATTTGAGGTCTCCAATGTTGCAGGTCTAGGTGTCCCTGTTAGGGATGATCACTATTTTTGTGCACTTTTACCTTAAAATCTATGTTTGAATCACTCCAAAATCATTTATATTAGTTTGAATTGCATTCATATATTATCTAGCATAATTTTTATGTGTTGTAGATCAGTTTTGATATTGTTAGAATAACTCCTTTTCTATTTTTTCAATGCTTTTATTCTATAACACAGGTGCTATTAACCTCCTTTGTGTGTAGATGCAGGTATTCTATGTAGGAGGGAGGAGCTAAGAAGACAATAAGAATAGGTTGAAGGTTAGCTCTCAATTTTGGGATGTGAGATTCACACCAATATAACATCACCTTAAAGTCTCCTTCAAGGGACTAGGTCCCTTGGATATTGTAATGGAGAAATGTATCACATTTGTAAAGCCCTCAAGGGGATGCCTTGTAATCACTTTTGAAGCAATAGATGAATGAATAAAAGGAGAAATCCACTATCTTTGTTATACATTTGTTTCATTTCATTTAGATTACATTTTTATGCTATTTCCCTTTGAATGCTTTTGTACTGCTTCTACATTGCAATAGAGTGCCCTTAAGGCGATGTAAATTTCGTATCTTCAACCATATACTTTTTGTTTTTTTGTATGTGGCTATATAATTATTTCCTTCATTTGCATGGTTCTTTTTGGATGATTCACATCAACTAAACAACCTTGCAATGCTTGTAATTGGAAATCCTTTGTGTAGTTATCAACTTCAAAACTGTACACACCCTCTATAATATAACCATCCACTCCATTTTTCTCATCATCCATACACCTCTCACTGTGCAGTTTATCATCCACATCAAAAAATTCATCTTCCACATCTATGGCTTCAACTAGGCACCATGGTATTTATTGTGCCTCCTCCCAAGCAACTTGCTTCTCACAACTCCATGTCATCAAGCATACCCCCAATTCATAGAGACCAAGTTTCCAAGATGTAGAAATGAAATGCAGCATACTTTCCCACATATTTGACAAATTAATTGTCATCTACTTCTCTGCAATCTCATATTTGCAACTTGTATCTATCATCCACCCCAATGTTCTTCCATGCTACAACTATCCCTTACCCTTTGTCATTCTCAATAATGACAAAATTGGTTTCGATCCACATGAAAACAACCAGTCCAATGGTAATGGATCCGTCCACTACAGCAAATAGGCACCAAATGTAGCACGAGTGAAGTGTAGTATTCCCGGGAGGGATGGGATGAGAGATATTATATATATATATATATATATATATATTCCAATTATTTACATTTAATTTGGTCAATTTCATACAGTTGTAGTATTTACCATTGTACTATCTTCAAAACATACAATTGGAGATTGTAAGATCTCAAAACGTACAGTTGTATGGTCATAATTGAACACCTTGTACTATTTCTCCAAGAATATTGGAATTACTCAAATCTCACTCATTCTGCCAGGATTCACTTGGAAATCACTTGATTTACCTTCAACATGCTTCAAAGTACAATTTTAGGCCAAAAACTTAGCAGTTGTATGAAATTACAAACCCTTGTACAGTTTGGTCACATCGTTGTATGGTTAGGTAAAAACCCTTATTTTGCCAGATATCTTCACTTAGAAAATACCCATTTTCCTATTATTGCCAAAAACATCAATTCCCATAATGGGTAACAACCATTAATATCAATTTCTCTTTATTTCTCTATTTCTCATAATAGTACATTGGATGGTTGTACGATTTCTGGGTATGCAACTCCACAATAGATCTGGACTCCATAGTACCTGCAATATCAATAATAATTCCCCAATAATACATTTATTGATATTGCTCTTAGATCCACACACATGCATAACCAGATTTGATCTAAATGAGAATTTATATTATTATGGCATTGTACATAGGAAGTGTGTATATAAATTACAGCATTAAATCCTTATCATTCCATGGATAACAATGACAATCCAATCCAACACCAACCACAATGGCTGAACTACAATCCACCATGAACCAATCCAATAACCAACAACCAAAAAATTGAATGGGGGGCTTATAATGGCTGTCCAGACCATTCCAAAGTGGTTCCTGAGATAGTTCATTATTTACAACTGCCCGTACATTAATAATTTTAATTGATCTTTTCTAAGGTTTAATTTTATTTTCATCAAATTACATTTCATTTGCATGTCATTTCACATGCATTTTAATAATTTATTTTCCAATTGTACTATCTCACTAGATAGTACATTCTTCTTTCCAATTGTACTATCTCACTAGATAGTACATTCTTCTTTCCAATTGTACTATCTCACTAGATAGTACATTCTTCTTGCCAATTGTGCAAATCTAGCTTTATTATTGATTCTTTATTTCAATATGTGGATATGCCTGCCTACATGTACCAGTATTTAAAAATCTACCAACCTTGACTTGCCATTTTTGGTTCAAACTAATGTTCTGCTTTGCAACTGTACTGGGCTAAATAAGTTGGTGCCATTTTTGTCTTGGGCCAATAAATTTGTGTCACTTTTGTTCTAGTCCAATTAATAGGTATGGTGGTACCTTAAAAAGAATACTTTTTATAGTCTCGAGGCCACTGTATTTATTTTCAAAAGTCCTCGACTGGTCTGATGTGGTGCCTTCTATCTATTCAATAGTGTTAGGCTAGTCTGACATGGCGCTTCCTACCTATACAACAGTGTTAGATCTGACTTGGTGTTCAGTTGCCCAAAAGTCATGAGATCATGACAAATTTCCTTGAAGGGGCCATTGTACATCGAAAATTCAAGCCATCGTGACATTGTGCCTTGGAAAAGTGTTCAATTGCCCAAAAGTCACAAGATCATGACAAATTTCCTTGAAGAGGCCATTGTGCACCAAAAAGTCACACCATCATGAAATTTTGCCTTGGTGAAGCGCTTAGTTGCCCAGAAGTCATGAGATCATGATAAATTTCCTTGAAGGGGCCATTTTGCACCGAAAAGTCATGTCATTGCGACATTGTGCCTTGGCGAAGCACTCAATTGCCCAAAAGTCATGAGATCATGATAAATTTCCTTGAAGAGGCCATTATGCACCAAAAATTTGTGCCATCGTGACATTGTGCCTTTGCAAAGTGCTCAGTTACCCAAAAGTCATGATATCATGATCAATTTTCTTGAAGGGGCCATTGTGCATCGAAAAGTCACACCATTATGATGTTTTTTACTTGGGAAAGTTTGAAAGAACATATTTACATAGAAATACAAGGTAGCCATTAATTTATAGTACAACTTAAGATGGAAGTCATTAACAAGGATGGTTTGAACCTGGCCCTGTTCATCTTTTAGCTAGAAATAATTGTGCTTATTTTCCTCTATTATTTTGAAGGGCCTTTCCATAATGCATCGAACTTATCATGGTTCCTGGGTTTGGCCTTTTTCTCATTCCATATTAGGACAAGGTCTCCCATATTAAAGTTCCTTAGGGTGTTCCTTTTATCAAACCATAATTTCATGGTAAAAGTATGCTTCTGGTAGTGATTGTAGGCTTGTTCCTTTTGTTCCTCTAAAAGGAGGAGTTGCATCAGCCTATTCTCCATTTGTTCTACCTTTTCTGTACCAACTTGATTGAGTAGCTTCAAAGCTAGTATTTCTATGTGTACCGGGAGGATCGCTTCCTTGTCGTAGACCAGGTAATAACAGGATGCATTGATAAATTTATTTATGGTTATCCTATCCACCAACAGTGCTTGATTTATCAAGGAGTGCCATCTCCTCTTGTTGTCTTTTAGAGTTTGCTTAAAAATTTTGAGTAGGTTTTTATTTGTGGATTCGGCCAGTCCATTTCCCTATGGATAATAGTTTGATGATATTTTTAAATAAATCTCGTATTTGCATGTGAAGTCAATCATCTTGGAACCTATGAAGGATGAGCCATTTTTTGTGACTAATGTCTCTAGGATGCCAAATATGGTGATCAGAATTTCCATGATCTTCATCACGACCTCTTGGTCTACCTTTTTGGTGGGTATTGCCTTTGACCACTTTGTGAAGTAGTCGATGGCTGTCAGGATATACTTATGTCCAGTGGATGAGTTGGGATCTATTATCCTGATGAAATCTAATCCCCATTGTTGGAAAGGTTCTTTAACATGGATGGACTTTAGAGGCAATGAGGCATTCCTATTTCTTCCAACGTGTCTTTGGCATTCATTACAACCTCTTATTATTTTGAAGGCGTATGCAAAGATGGCTAGTTAGGAGCACCCAGTCCTGATGATATTTAGGGCAATGGTTCTCCTCAAGTAGTGTTCTCCTGACAATCCACCATGGAACTATTCCAGGATTTTTTTCTTATGTTCTTCTTTTATGCAACGGAGGATTACTCCATCCAAGTTTTTTCTATACAACCACTTAGGTAGCAGGGTGTATCTCAAGGCCTAGATTCGGTATCTTCTTCTTTGTGAGAAGTTTAAATTTTTTTGGCACCTCCCAGTTTAGAAGTATTTGATAAATTCATCTACCCAGTCGAGTTGTTCTGAGGGTTGATCATCATCTAATACTACTTTTTGAGTCTGCCAAGCCATGTATTCTAGCGAAGTTTGCTTGGCAAGTTCTTGGCATAATGCTCTACCTCTTACAAGTTTGGTTGAATGTATTTCTACATAATATTCTTGTATTTTGGTCACCCAACTAGCTCTTGTGTCACTGAGTTCTCCTTGTATGATAGAGCTTCATACATCGGGTGGATTGTATAGACAATTACCTTGCTCTGTGATAAGAAATGCCTAAACTTTTTTAGAGACTTCATTATTGTATATATCTAATTTTCAATGAAGTTATATTTTTCTTCGTGTTCTTGCATAGTTTGACTCAGAAAAGCTATGGGTCTTTCTTCATTGTCAGCTCCCTTCTGTGTGAGAACTGCGACGTAGTTTTCTTGTTCACCTATAGCATATAAAATGAAATCCCTAGAATAGTCTGGATTTACCAAGATGGGGGCTTGAGCTATCTGTTCTTTGATCTATTGGAACGCTTGTTTCCTTGCATCCATTCACTTGAACATGACATCCTTTTTTAAAAGCTATGTCATTGGTTTGATGATTTACATAAAATCAACTATGAATTTACGCATAAAATTGATCTTGTCAAAGAACAACTGTAAGCCCTTTTTTAGGGGGGAGGGGGATTTAACAGTGCTTTCACCCTGTTAGGGTCTATGGCTAGACCAAACTTATAGACAACATGGCCAAGTAGAAGTCCTTATTCCACAACAAAGATTGATTTTTTGGGATTTATGGAGATGCCAAACTCCCTGTATTTCTTGAATACACTTATGAGATGTGCTATGTGATATTCTTTCCAGTGAGAGAAAATTGTCATGTCACCTAGGTAAATCACTATTATTTTATTTACCAATTGTTTGAATACCACATCCATAGCTCTTTGGAAAGTTGCTCCAACATTGGATAACCCGAAGGGCATTCTTTGGTAAGCAAACTGTAGCAACCCCAGGAAGCACGCACCTCTACTCTACTTGCAATATTATACCAAAATGAAATGAAAGACCATGAAATGCATATAACGCAAAAATAACAAAGAGAGATCCTTTTATTTATATTGAAACCCGGTTACATGTCGGTCCCTCTAAGGGATACCCATTTCGATACAATGAAGTACAAGTGAATAAAATATCCCCTTGCAAAGGGGTGGTGCACCTTCGTAGGCTTCCCGGTTCCATACACGAACTTGTTTGAGGGCTCACAGATGCCTCCTTCTCCTTCTCTCATCCAGGAGGGATCCCGTGCTCCGAATGTCTTGATCTGGTCCTGTAAACCTATAGATCTGCATACATGGAAATAACAAAGCACGCTTAGTAGTACGGGCCACCTCTCCGAAAGAGGCTCTTATTAGAAAATATGATAATCTGGATAAATAAGCATAATTTGTATTGAAATATACCAGATCTGGGCAATATGCATATGAAAATAAGAAATATTAATCTAAATGCAATGAAGGATTCAGATCTATGCTAAAGACATGTAAATGAAATAATAATAAATGCATATCTATTACTAAGAACAAAGGAATGACCATATTAAAACTTGGCTATGCTTATGACAAAAGACCTCTAACTAATAGGTTACCTCAGGTCTTATGGGCTATAATTAATCACTCCTTTGCTCGAATTGATGTTCAAGGGTCACCAGGTGTGTCTCCTACACTGATTGGCGGTTAAGAATGATGGGTCTGAATATTGATGCATGGATGTGGCTCAGCTAGACGGTGCTCCAATGCTCCTCAAAGGGGCATAGATTGGCTCTCCATGTTGATAGGGCTCCACTACACATAATTTGAACTCTTTGTATCTTTGATTTGGTAGGGCTTCGCTACATAATATTTGAACATTCATCCCCCTTTTGCCTTACTAGAAATATGCATATATAGAATTCTAGGTTTTAGGTTTAGATCTAGGGCTTGGCTTCTTAGGGAAGCCAAGCTCCAGATCTGCATGCCAACTGACTATCCTAGAGGGAAGGTTTAGTCTTGACTTGGTATGGAAGGGGTAGTTAGGAGGAACTCTAGGAGTTCCTCATCGATATCCCTTTGAAATGCATGCAAACTACCATTACCACCCATGATTTGGGCAATCCTTCATGATAGTTCATGTTTTAGGGCTAGCCATTGTCATCAGTAGTGGCTAGTTGTGGCCGCTCTAGCCTATAGCGACCAAGATTGTTGGTCGCTCTAGTCTACAACTATTAGATGGCCACTCTAGTCTATAGCGACCAAGATTGTTGGTCGCTCTAGTCTATAGTAGATGGTCGCTCTAGTCTACAGCTGCTAAGCTTAAATGGGCTAAAACTACCATTTTGAGTGGTTAGGACCACTGCTTGCTCTTGGAAAGGTCCAATATTGGTCATATGGTCTACGGATGTGCCCATATGAGTAGTCTCCTAAACATGACACATTTTAGGTGTCTATAGATGCCCCTTTTTGGGATGCATTGTGAGCCAAACACAACGTGGAGCAAAAAAAGTAGACCACCTAGGACCATATTGTAGGGTGTGTGATGATCATTGATCTGATCAACATTGGATGCCCCAAGTCATGGGCTTGAGGGGCATTTTGTGAGTTGACCAAAGGGCTTATGATGCCTTTGGGGATTTTGGTTTGACCAAAGGGCTTATTCCTTTGGGGATTTTGGTTTGACCAAAGGGCTTATGCTACCTTTGGGGCATTTTGGTTTGACCAAAGGGCTTATGATGCCTTTGGGATTTGGTGGGTTGACCAAAGGGCTTATCCCCTTTGGGGCATTTTGGTTTGACCAAAGGGCTTATCCTCTTTGGGGCATTTTGGTTTGACCAAAGGGCTTATCCCCTTTGGGGCATTTTGGTTTGACCAAAGGGCTTATCCCCTTTGGGGCATTTTGGTTTGACCAAAGGGCTTATCCCCTTTGGGGCATTTTGGTTTGACCAAAGGGCTTATTCCTTTGGGGATTTTGGTTTGACCAAAGGTTTTGGGGCATTTTGGTTTGACCAAAGGGCTTATCCCCTTTGGGGATTTTTGGTTTGACCAAAGGGCTTATGCTACCTTTGGGGCATTTTGGTTTGACCAAAGGG
Source organism: Wollemia nobilis (assembly GCA_028583015.1). Lineage (NCBI taxonomy): Eukaryota > Viridiplantae > Streptophyta > Pinopsida > Araucariales > Araucariaceae > Wollemia > Wollemia nobilis. The sequence continues at coordinate 4,744,510 of JAQPPZ010000676.1, read as the reverse complement.
CTTATCCCCTTTGGGGCATTTTGGTTTGACCAAAGGGCTTATTCCTTTGGGGATTTTGGTTTGACCAAAGGGCTTATGCTACCTTTGGGGCATTTTGGTTTGACCAAAGGGCTTATGTCCTTTGGGGCATTTTGGTTTGACCAAAGGGCTTATCCCCTTTGGGGATTTTTGGATTGATTGTTGATTAGGGGAGGTATGATACCAATAATGCCCCAGTTGATGTTTAGCAAATATTTTTGTTTTGATTTTATGTTATGGATGCAATGATGGATGCTATGCCTAGATAATGATTTGATTTTTCTATATGTATGTAATGTGCTGGTGACATGTGCTAGCTAGATGATAGATGTGTTATTAGATGGTATGATCTAGATGTATAGATGCACTATGGATGCATATGTGGATGCACATGTTTAATTTTGATTTAATTGTATGCATCTAACTTATATTGTTATGATATGATAAATGAAATGTGTGAAATGCATTATGATGGTGATCTAATGTACATGAACCTGTATGCTTTAATCACTTAAAATATAAGGTATGCATGTGATATGAGTTTAACAATCTAATGGGCGACACCACAGAATGTATAAAAATCATGAATGTAAACAATAATTCTTATAATAAGAATTAATCATTTAAACATAAAATGTGAGATGAGATGATGTGATATGTATGTATGATTTGATGGAATGATTTGTTGCTATGAGGAGATTTTTGAGGTTTTCCTTGAGACTCAAACACCCTAGTTGCTCCATCAAAAGTTGTATACTGATCATGCAGAGCTCTTGAAGGATAAAGCTCTGTTATGAAGACCTAGATACTCATTATCCCTGTGTGTGCAAATGAATATATTAGATAGAACATAAGCATACCCTAGTGCTAGGCGGGATTCATTCAGCCCATTGTTGTATTGGGGATCCTCAAATGTTTATCATGATCCTAAGTTGGACTTAGTTGGATTAGACCACTAGGCAATACATGACACCTAAGGCTAGCTCTTCCACATGCAAACATTGGTCTATACCAAAGCAAGATGCCAATGTGATAGACATATCATCGTGCGTAAGGCTCGTTCACACTGAGAATTCTAGGGATTCAAGTTCAATACTCCCTTCTTTTCTTCATATTTATTAGGGATACTTGCTCATGTTTTAGTGATGAAAATCACTATTTATTTTGACTTTTTGTTTTTCCTTTTGAGCAAGGGATTTATGTAGTGATGATCATCACTATTTATTTGTACTTTTGAATTATTCTGAACTTTGAACTTTGATTTGTTTGGGGACTTTTGTAGTGATGATAATCACTTGTTTTTGAACTTTTGCTTTGTTCAGGATTTTTGCTTGTTTTGATCAAAGCAAGGGATTTCTTTGGGTAGGGGTGAACTTGTCCTTTTGCCAATTCTCAACATTTCCAAACCGGTCGCATAGGGGGATGAGCAAGATAAACCTTTTTCACCTTAGGATACCTAATATCACTTCGTAGCATTCATATTTCCCTTGTTTCAACTAGGATTTTAGTGTTTTGATTAGTGATAGGATTTTGAGATATACCAGGTACTATCAAAACTAAACCTCACCTATCAAAAGCTAAGACAACTTTCTACAAAGTTTGATAAAACCACTAGGTATGGTTGAGTGACCGAAAAACCCTAGTATATTCCTTATAGCAATAGGAGGGGTTGTGTTGAAAAACACAGTTACACACATGGGTGATGGATGATGATGGATTTTGATGATGCATGATTGAGGTACAAACATGGTGTCATTTGTAAGATTGCAAACACAATTGTTTTTAATGCAGAAGCAATGGATGCAATGCCTATATGCAATGCAACTATATGAATGCAAATATGAAATGCAAATATTTTTGTATTTTTGATGTTTTCCATTGTTTATTGAACTTTGATTGTTTTGAATGTTTTTGAATTTTTTATTTTTGAATTGTTTTTGAATTTTGATTTTTTTGAATGTTTTTGAATTTTTGATGTTTGAATTGTTTTGAACTTTGATTGTTTTGAATGTTTTTGAATTTTTGAATTTTGAATTGTTGACCAAAGGGCTTATGGTGCCTTTGGAGCCTTTTGATGATTTGACCAAATGGCTTTAAGATGCCTTTGGAGCCTTTTGATGATTTGACCAAATGGCTTTGAGATGCCTTTGGAGCTTTTTGGTGGTTTGACCAAATGGCTTTGAGATGCCTTTGGAGCCTTTTGATGATTTGACCAAATGGCTTGGAGATGCCTTTGGAGCCTTTTGACAATTTGTTTTTTATTTTAATGTTTTTTGATTTGTTTGGATTTTTATGATTTCTATTGTTTTTATAATTTTGAAATTTATGAATGTTTTTGATATTTTTTTGGTTTTATAGGGGGAAGGTATGATACCTTAGGTGCCCCTAGTGTGCATGTTGCCTACTGAAATGTAGTCATCTTGCTTAGGAAGAGTGACAGAAATCAACTCTCCCAATTGGGGCATGGACCTCTGTGGGGTACCCCTGTCTTGGTGGGGAGAAATGAGTGAACCATCTTCATGGAGCTCATTTCATTCTAAAAGGTCTTGGACCACCTTTCGGAATGATTGGCAATTATGGATGTCATGCCCCTGTATACGATGATACATACAATAGATGCTTTCATCAGTGGACCCATGCTTGGGCTCTCTTTGCTTGACCTCGGGCAACATAAATGCATTTGCCTTGTACAACTTTTGAAATAAAGTTGCAGTAGTCATTTCAAATGTGACCACTCATTGAGGTGGCTTGCTTAGCCTACGAGGTTGTGACTGACCTTGGGGTCTCAACTGGGATGATGTAGCCTCTATTTTGGTAGGTTGGGGTTCTATGGATGAACCATTTATGGGAAATGCCCCCTATCTATGAGATCTTGAACTACATGTCTGAATACTTGGCAATCATGAATGCCATGGCCCTGCACTCGATGATAGAGACAATAATGGTCCTCCCTATAACCCTTAGGTTTAGCTCTATTTGGATCTAAAGGTTTTATGTCAGGTAAGGTGATGACCTTAACTTCTTGTAACTTTTGAAAGATGTCTGACATAGACTCGTTTAAAGGAGTCCAAATGCGTTGTTGTTTTGAGCATTTAGCCCACTCTGGTCTAGCTTGGTAACTAGATTGAGCCATAGGCATTTCGATTGTTGGCTTAGGGGGCTCCTCTTGATTTTTGGGTGCAAGGGGTGGATTACTGACTATGGTCACTTGTTGGTTGATAATTTGAAGTTGCTTTTTGTTGAGCATGTTGTGTACTATGGCTTTGAAACCTCGACATGATTGAATATCATGCCCATTTTGCCTATGATATAGACAGTGTGACTCTTCCTCATACCCTCGGGGTTTAGGATGATTTGCATCTAAAGGTTGCACCTCCGGTAGGGTGATGGCATTTGCGGCAATTAACCGATTGAAAATCGATAATGCAGGCTCAGGCAATGAGGGATGCTTGCTAGGTTGTTGAGGCGGTCGAGTTGGTGCTTGCTCTAGTTGAGGCTTTTCCTGTGGATGCATAGGAGGTGGTTTGATCTCAGATGAGGGTGGCTTCCATAATTCTAGGCTCTCAAGTTGGTTCATGATAAAGTGCAATGCCTCATTTTGTTTATCCATTTGGGCCTCTATATTATAGAGGTGATTTTGCATATGCTCCAATACTGATAAGGCTCCCATGTGTATTTCTAGTGATTGGTTTGAAATACCATTGTCTACTGAAGGAGGCAAAAGAGTAGGTGCTAAAGATCTACCAGGTAACTCTAAGTCACTGATTTCCTTCATTTGAGTCGATGTGGAGGATTCATGATGACCCATTTTGATAGTGGCATCCACATGCTCATGTTTATGACTCAGTTCATGTTTCTATCTTACTTGGTGGTGTTGAACTGTGTCAACTTTGGTACCTCTAGTATGATGTGGGGGAAACACTTGTTCTTGTTCTTGAGGAGGCATCATGAGAAGTGAGTCAGGGGTGACTAAAGCCAATGGTTTTGATCCCTTCAATGGGGAAGCAACATCTGATTGCTCCACATCTTGTTTTATCTACTTTAGAGTCACTTGGTCCTCTGCCTTGCTATTGACCATTGCCACAAACTCTTGAGAAGGCACTTTTTCTTGTGTCTCATCAACCTTCTTGTAATACTTGAATGGCTCAGGGTCATGGGGGACCACATACACTTGTCCTTGGTGTATGAATTTTATGTTTTGGTGCACTATGGAAGGTATGCATTCCATATCTCTCATCCATGGTCTACCTAGCAATATGTTATACTGCCTCTCACCCCCTAGAATATGGCACAATGTAGGTATTGTCTTTACCCCAACCTGTATAGGTAGGATTACTATGCCAATTTTTGAGGAAGTGGCATCATTGAAGGCTCTCAATGTGAATGTTGAGTCTGTAATGCTTGAAGATGGTAAATTTAAATGCTTCAAGGCTATAGTTGTGATGATGTTGATAGATGACCCAATGTCAATCAAGACTCTCTTGTATGGAATCTGATTGATGCTTGCTATGATGTGTAGCGGAGGATCGGATTCATCCTGAGAGATTGGCTTAATCTCCTATCTATGAAAGGTAATCATAGGGTCCTTTTGTAAGTGAATTGAACTCATTGTTGGTATGGACCATGATAGATTATTAGCTTTAGTTGATCTCTTTGGTATGTGGGGCTGATCAAGGCATATTTTGCTTCCTATTGTAGTATTGATCATACCGATAAAACCCTCATTAGGTGGGGCTAAATGCACCTTGTTGACCTGCTCAACTTGATTTTTGTTGGCCCCATGATTGGGAAGATAATTTTTGAATATGTCGATGTTCTGCAATTCATTCTTATCCAACATATTTTGCACTACATTCTTGAATGCAACACAATCTTGGATATCATGGCCATTTTGTCGATGATAAACACAATAGAGATCTTCCCTATACCCCTTAGGTTTGGGGCAATTAGGATCTAGGATGCGCTCCTTAGGCAAGTTTAGAACCTTGGCCTCACAAAGGTGGTTGAAAATTGATGCCAAAGATTCAGGCAATGGCGTATAGTTGTGAGGGGGTTGTTTCTATTTGCCCCTACCTTGATTTTTGTTGCGTTGGTTGTAATGCATAGTAGGAGGTTGAGCTTGATAGTTCTCTTGTTGTTGGCTCTATGCTACTTTTGGAATGTTTAACACAATCTGGTTGACGTGCATAGGTTCGGTCTATTGTGGTTGATGTTGCATGCTCTCATTCCATTCTTTCTCGCTACGGAGCTTTAGGTCTCCTTCTTCCAACTTTATATCTTCAATAAGCTTGGCTTGAGCCAAGGCTTCTTCGAATGTATCATACTACTATAGTTGTAATAGTAACGAGATGTGCTTGGCACAACTTTTTGTGAACATTCGGATTAGCTCTTCGATCGGGATGGAAAATGATAACTTTGCCATGATTTTTCTCCATCTATCCCCATAATCCATGACTGGCTCATCATCATACTACTTTAGGTTGGCCAGGTCTGAGAGATTCACCTTCTTCTTAGCACCAAAAGAGAAATATTTTAAGAATGCATTTACTAGTTGTTCAAAATTGGATATGTTGTGCTTGGGCAGTTGGTTGAACCATTGAGTGGCAACACCCAAAAATGTCATAATGAAGGTTCTTAACATAAGAGCATCATTGTCTTCAAGATGAAAACATGCATTGATGAAGTTGGTAACATGCTCTTGTGCATCCTCTTCACCCTTAAATTTTTCTAACCTAGGCATCTCAAAGTGCTTAGGATATGCGGGGCTAGGGACTGACGGGCACAATGGTTGGTTGTGTATTTTACTCAGTGTCGGTTGGTGCCCAGCCGTATCTTGCTTCTCAAAGGATTTGATATTTTCAGTGAGTTCCTGGAATGCCTTTGAGGCAAGGAGTTCCTCTTCTTGTAGGCCCACTCATGGTGGTAATGGAGGTAACCCTTTATCCACTTGACTTGTTCTATTCTCTTCCCTCCTAAGAGGGGATTCAGGATGTGTTTGATCTTGATTTATCATGTTTACCCTTTCCCCACCAATTTGATTTTGTTCATGATTTGAGTGGTGGTTTCATTGTGGGCTTTCTTCTTGCCTAGTGCACCCTTCTTTTGGTGAGTCAACGCGTTTATCTCTTTGGTGATCATTACCATTTGCTTGTAGGTTGATACGAGCTAGCTTCTCAGCTTGTTCTCTTAAATATTGCTCATGTTGGTGCAAAAGCCTTTCTCTTTGTTTTTCATGCTCGAGAGCTTCCACTAGCTCTCACTCTTTGTGCAATACATTTTCTAACCATCGCACATGGTCATATTGCATTGTTAGAGAAGGTTCATATCTATCTGATTCTGTTCATGTAGTTCTGATTCGTAGGTCCCTCGAAGAGGTTTCCATTATTTCTCTGCTTTGGCTAGCTAGTGTAACTTGCTCTATGTATTCTGTATGTTGATAAGTGTCCCTATAGTCGGACGCTACATGTGAACTATAGGGTTGCTTTGAAGCTTCCCTGGGTTGAGTGGTGCATTTAGAAGTTACGCTTTGTGAGCTTCCAGATGTAGAATGTTCTATGGCTATGGTTCTAGGAGTCAGCCTTGAATAAATTTGATCCAACTCCTCCAATTGATCTTGGAGCATTTGTTCTCTCTGAATTGCATGTGACCCATGTGACTGATTTGATCGGTTTGTTGTGTTGGGTCTATGACTCCACAACTCTGTGTGAGGGTTCTTGTCTACTTTGAATTGTGCAACAAGGTTGGCAAATCTCTTCCCTCTATCTTGCCCCTCATTGGGCTGATTTGAACTCTCAGTGTAATGAGATGTGGTGGGTATGGAAGTATTCTCATTTAGGTCATGAGAAGATCTAGTTTTGGTTCTCCTAAGCAGGGTTTCTTGGTGAGATCCGCTATGAGTGGTGTTGTCTCCCTTGAGACTACCTAAAGTTTGTTTCAAAATGATTTGGGTATGTGTGATTGCCCCTAGGGTGGTCCGGATGCCCTCTTTTAGGCATTTTAGGAATGCAACCTCAGTCTTGGATCGGGGATTGCCTCATGTATTGACCATAACCTTGTGAAATTTGACTTTTGAAAAATGTTGTGGGTGTTATAAATTTCTTTGAAAAATTAGGGTTAGGTTGATTACCCTAGCAATGAAGAAACACACAAAGTAGACAATATGATTATCTCTTTTAAGGATTAAATGTGTATCTTAAGAACTTGTTTTAGTGTGTTTTAGATTTGTTGTTGCTTTTGCTTTCTTGTTCTTGTTTTGGATTTAGAATGAGGAGACTCATTCATAGTGGTGACTAGGAACACTAGTGCCAAACATGATTTTCTCAAAAGAGGCTAGGGTACACCATTGAAGTCCCAGTGGGGGGTTCACCTAGCTCTTCCACTCTGAACCAAAATAAATTGTTCCAATAGTGGGAGACAATTTGAACATGAGTGACTAGCACCACTATGAAGAAGTTCCCTATTCTATTCTAAAGAAATCTAGGGGGCAAGCCGATGGAAGGAGATGAATGCCAACGTCATCGGACTGAATTGAGGGTTGGTGATGAAATCCAACTTCCCAATGTTTATTGTGATATGTGCAAGTGTGTGGGGTTCTTTTTATATTTTTGAAATAGAAAGTGATGCATCAACCAACATTCATGACTACTTTCCTACATGCCTAAAAAGAATGTTTTGAATTTATAAATATGCATATCTAATTTAATCTAAATGATTTTTCATATAATGCACTTCCTACTTTGTGAATGGGTAGCCACTGATTGGGCCACATGCAAGCAAACCAAAATACAAAAGCCTAGCATGTTGGAGACTAGGGTAGACCTTACAAGTAGAGGTCCATTGTTCCTAGTAGCGCCTAGAGGAAATCTAAAGACATCTAAGAAACTTAAAATGCAAATTTCTTTTTATTTTCTTTGTTTTTACCTACTTAAACTATGTTTTTGTTTATTATTTTTAGAAAATAAATGCAGATAAAAAATCATAGAGAATCAGGGATGTGTACCAACCTCAATTCCTTACTCAGACAATAGAGATTTTGTTGTCTACTGCACTCCTCTTCTGGCCATTGTTGATCAGAGCGGTTGATTTTTGGTCTGTCGCTAAAGCTAAGATCTAGTGAGAGTGGGTAAAGTGTAATCTAGGTCGTTGTCGACCAGAGCGACCAAACCTACATAAAAAAATGCTCGAAACATCAGTGAAATGACCAAAAATAAAAACTTGGTGGGGGTCCCACCATGATCACCATCTGTAGCGACCCGGGAAGCACGCACCTCTACTCTACTTGCAATATTATACCAAAATGAAATGAAAGACCATGAAATGCATATAATATAGAAATAACAAAGAGAGATCCTTTTATTTATATTGAAACCCGGTTACATGTCGGTCCCTCTGAGGGATACCCATTTTGATATAATGAAGTACAAGTGAATAAAATGTCCCCTTGCAAAGGGGTGGTGCACCTTCGTAGGCTTCCCGGTTTCGCACATGAACTTGTTTGAGGGCTCACAGATGCCTCCTTCTCCTTCTCTCATCCAGGAGGGATCTCATGCTCTGAATGTCTTGATCTGGTCCTGTAAACCTATATATCTGCATACATGGAAATAACAAAGCACGCTTAGTAGTATGGGTCACCTCTCCGGAAGAGGCTCTTATTAGAAAATATGATAATCTAGATAAATAAGCATAATGTGTATTGAAATATACCAGATCTGGGCAATATGCATATGAAAATAAGAAATATTAATCTAAATGCAATGAAGGATTCAGATCTATGCTAAAGACATGTAAATGAAATAATAATAAATGCATATCTATTACTAAGAACAAAGGAATGACCATATTAAAACCTGGCTATGCTTATGGGTCATTGTCAAAGACAACGACCTCTAACTAATAGGTTACCTCAGGTCTTATGGGCTATAATTAATCACTCCTTTGCTTGAATTGATGTTCAAGGGTCGCCAGGTGTGTCTCCTACACTGATTGGTGGTTAAGAATGATGGGTCTGAATATTGATGCATGGATGTGGCTCAGCTAGACGGTGCTCCAATGCTCCTCAAAGGGGTATAGATTGGCTCTCCATTTTGATAGGGCTCCACTGCACACAATTTGAACTCTCTGTATATCTGATTTGGCAGGGCTTCACTGCATAAGATTTGAACATTCATCCCCCTTTTGCCTTACTAGAAATATGCATATATAGAATTCTAGGTTTTAGGTTTAGATCTAGGGCTTGGCTTCCTAGGGAAGCCAAGCTCCAGATCTGCATGCCAACTGACTATCCTAGAGGGAAGGTTTAGTCTTGACTTGGTATGGAAGGGGTAGTTAGGAGGAACTCTAGGAGTTCCTCATCGATATCCCTTTGAAATGCATGCAAACTATCATTACCACCTATGATTTGGGCAATCCTTCATGGTAGTTCATGTTTTAGGGCTAGTCGCTATCATCAGTAGCGGCTAGTTGTGGCTGCTCTAGCCTATAGCAACCAAGATTGCTGGCCGCTCTAGTCTACAACTGCTAGCTACAACTACTAGCTGGCCACTCTAGTCTACAACTGCTAAGCTTAAATGGGCTAAAACTACCATTTTGAGTGGTTAGGACCACTGCTTGCTCTTGGAAAGGTCCAAGATTGGTCATATGGTCTGCGGATGTGCCCATATGAGTAGTCTCCTAAACATGACACGTTTTAGGTGTCTACATAAGCGTTCCCCACTTAGTTGTGAATGTGGTTTTAAATTGATCTTCATCTTTGATCCATACTTGATTGTACCTAGAGAAGCCATCTAGGAGTGAGAACCTTTCTGCTCCCTCTACTGTGTGTAGGATTTGATCAATCTGTGGGAGAGGGTAATGATCCTTTAGTGAAGCCTTGTTCAAATTTTGAAAGTTGACACACAGTTGGATATCTCCATTCTTCTTCCTAACCAATACCAGGTTAGCGACCCATGTCGAATGTTTGATTGGGTAAATGATTTTAGTTTCAAGTAGTTTTAGCAGCTCCTGCTTCATTAAGGCTTCAATTTTAGGATTTATTGGCTATTTTTTTTGTCGAAATAGCCTTGCACCTTCCTTGAGCTCGATCGTGTGCTGGATTTTCTCTTTGGAAGAGACCTTCAGGTCTCTGTAAGTCCATGCAATGATGTTCAATAATTATTTGCACAATTATCTAATTTCCTCCATTTCTACTTCTATAGTGTTAACTCCTAATTTGATGGCCTTGTTAGGCTCCAATTGATCTTCCTTGTATCTATGTTTGTTGACTTTCATTTTGTGGCCAATAGACCTATCATTATTATCAAATAAGCTTTCAAGAGTAACCAACCCTTTTGGGATGTGGTTATTATTTAACTAGATTATGTCCTCATCTTCTTCATTTTTGGTCATTCTATTTTTGGAGTAATTCATCTCATGAAGGAGAAATTCCACTATTTATTGATCATACTGGAAAACTTACCAGAAGGTATCCCTATCTGGCACATAAGGTTTGTAGATAAGCCTGACTGTTTTTGACTTCTGGATGATATTGCTTATAGGGTAGAAGTTTGCCCCTACTAAAGCCAATAAGTATGCATGTGCATTTTTCTCCTCGGGAATTGCTTTTATATTGAGATTCAAAAGATTCTAGTAAATCCTAGACTTTATTTCGGTAAGCTTTAATATAATGTTGTTTTTTTATGCATTTTTCAGTAACCTGATTCAATATCAACTTAGAGTCACCGAAGATCTGTAGTTGCTTGACACCCATATTCTCAATTTTTTGAGGCCCAAACAGAGTGCTTCATACTCTGCTGCATTATTGGTGCAACTCAAGGTCAATATATACGAGAAGATCTTTTATTTGCTTATAGGAGAGATCAAGACAATGCCTACTCCAGCTCCACTTTTGCACCTGGCACCATCAAAGAAAAATTTTCACAACTGATTGGTGGGTTTATCGATCAGATGGAAAGAAATAGATTTATCTTTCTCAAGTTTTACGATAGTGTAGTTGCCTATGTCTGTATTGACCATGGCATTAAATTCTTGGAGGGAGAACTGGTCTTCTTCTTGTAACCCATTTAGTGATTCCTCCATAGGGTTTAAATCTGTTAACTCTTTTGTCATCATATTTATAGTAGTGTTGGCCTTTTCCTCATCTCCGAGCCTTTCGACATGAAAAGTGGAAGGTTTTTCATTGAATATTTTCACCCTTTTACCTTTGAATGTAATCTCAAGGTGTGAAAAATCAAGTGACAGATATCCTCCTATTTTGGTAGTAAATTCTCTAGAGAGGCACATGCCAAAATAGGGTTCTAAGTCAACCACCACTACTTCCTATATGACTATGAGCTGGGGTAGTCTATGGAGAACTATTAGGATATCCTTAATTACCCCTACTATTTTTACAAGGGTTTCATCCACTTGTCAGTTTCCTGGACTACTCCTTGTATATTACATCCCCATGATGTCACATACTACTTTAGGCATTACTATAGTCATGGTTCCAGAATCAATCATACATTTGTGAACCACCCACACTTCCATATGGAAAGAGAGATAAAAAGGGGGAGGTTTGTTCTTTTCTAAGGTAGATGTGACACTAGCTTATTTGGAATCCAACTGAACTAGGCTCTTTCTCTTATTTTTCATAGATATTCATGATTCCTACAGTAAATAAATCTATCCTAGGATCCGTAGGGCTTCATACATAGTGTCTTTAGAAGGGTTTTCTTCATTTCCTTAACTATGTTGAATGGGAGGAAATCGACACTTTTTTCTTTTATAGTTGTGTTAAACCTATTTTTGTACCCCTGATTAGCATCAACTCTTTGTTGTTTAGTCAATGATGGGTATATCAATTTATCCCTGGCTTGTTGCTAAGTCTATGTTTCCCTCTATGGAGGGGTTTCTTTGTGAATTTCTTCTCCTTTTGGATTTGAGTTATGGGGAATATTCTCAAGAGGAGGTCTTCTCTTAGTTGGGCTCATTATAGGTGAGGGTACATTCAGAGATTTGAGTTCCTTGGGATAAACCTGGAATGGTTTCTTTCATGATATGGTTATAACTGAGACTTGTTCAAGAGAAGGCATCATAAAATTTTGGTCTTCTTCTCTGATCATACTAATCTAACCTTTGAGGGATCTCTCGGACTTTTCAATAGCCACCTTATGGATCTGATGTTGATGAATCATGTAAGAAAGTTGGGCCCATGTAGATATGGTCTAATTTTCAAGAGCTCTATACCAATTGAGCATTTTCCCTTTCAAATAAATGACTAGCAATCTTATCATAACATCCTCTTCCTGGATGTTATGTATGGGGGTCAATGCAGCCACATCTAGAAAATGTTCATAAGTCATCTTTCTAGTACCGTCATACTTGGGTAGAGATTTTAGGACTACCGTGGGGATTATATGTTGAGCTTCCAGGTTCAGGGGGCTTGTATGGTTCCATGTGGGGTAAGGCAAAATCAACAAATTTCTAGCCATTGCAATTGTGTAGATAATTAGAGCTAAGTTTCCACTAGCAGCAATGCTAGGGAAGGCTACAGGGAAAGTATTTGAGTGTCTTGAGTTTTTTATGTAAGCATAAGTTATTCTAGCAATCAAAATAGGGTTATACCAGAGGCTACCAAGGTGCAGTTCGAATAACTCTATGGTTTATTCTAAATTTTTTGCTTTGGATCTAGTTATCATGAAATACGGTTCATGACCAGAAGTTGGGTAAGGATTTTTCTAAGGTTCTTTTCTAGAGCGGAGTCACCAAATGATGTAAAAAAATTGACAGGCCAAAGCTATTCACCAGGTCTTTGATCTATGTAATGTGTGGGATTTGGGTCCCACCGAGCATGCCAAAAACTGTTGGAGAAAAATTTACCTTTGGTTACGTTTGTGCCCAAGATTTTTCCAATATTGAAAGACTAGGTCAGACCATGGTCTACCTGGTTCAATCTCCAGAGGAGGTTGGTTCCTTTTCTTCTTTTAGGAAAAGGAGGGAGAGAGGGAATGCATAAATAGAGGGAAATATAGCTATGGCTAGAGTTAAAACAATACATATTAAGCAACAACAAGAGCAACTATCACAACCTTTTGCAGAGAAGCATAACAAAACCAAAACACTAAAACTAAAACCCCTGGTGAATATCTTACTTAAACACAGCTTATTCATGCAGTAAATTGCATATCTAACTGAACATTTAATGTAGAAATCCATATTAAGAATTAACACAGGTTACATTCAACTTAGATTTATATTAGCAATAGACAACACATACATACTTTATTTGAAACACCAATGAGCCAAGAAATAGAATGAGTGATCATTATTAAGATTTTTAGAAGTCTGTATACATAGCCTTAAAAACACCTAAGAGCTCACCATTTTCTTGGGTCGCTTATTCTATATATAATATTTTTACATAACAAAAAACTGAAAGTTGTTACAATAGTATGCCCGTAGGCTCATTCTGGTATAGAATAAGGTTAAGAAGTGATGGAGCTTCTAACTAAAATAGGTTGGGATATTCTTGTTGCATCAATATTTCTCCAATATCTTAGATTTCATGGTCGACTTGGCCTTTGAAATACTGCGCCATCATGAGTTTTGAACTTACTCTAACCCATAACCTTCAAAATGTCATGCTATCATGACTTTCTATCTCCACTTGGTCCTTGGTATTCAAAATATCGTTCCATCATGACTTTTGGACTTAGTCTGCTCCATCACATTCAAAATATCATGTTATCGTGAATTTTTGTCTCCACTTGGTCCTTGGTCTTCAAAATATCATGCCATCATGAATTTTGGACTTAATCTGCTCCATAGTCTTCAAAATGTTGCGCTATCATAACTTTCTATCTTCGGTTGGTCTTTGGTCTTCAAAATATCATGCCATCATGATGTTTGGACTCAATATACTCCATTGCCTTCAAAACATCATGTTATCATGACTTTCTATCTTTGCTTGGTCCTTGGTCTTCAAAATGTCATGCCATCATGAATTTTGGACTCATTCTACTTCATCGCTTTCAAAATGTCATGCTATCATGAATTTCTATCTCTGCTTGGTCCTTGGTCTTCAAAATGTCATGCCATTGTGACATTTGGACTTATTCAGTTCCATCACTTTCAAAATATTGTGCTATCATGACTTTCTGTCTCAGCTTACTCCTCTATTTTCAAATGACCACGATGTCACGAATTTTCTTTACACTTAGTATTTTGAGGATATTATCCCTTATTTCCCTGTATGTGGTCATTTTGACCAACATGACCCAACTAAACGAGTGGAGTAAGCACAAGAAGAAACTCACTAGAATCCAAAAGAACAAAATCAAGAATCATAAGTAGAATATTGCTCAAGAGATAAGATAAGAAATTATTATGAAATATCTTTTGCAATGTGAGGCAAAAATAATTAGGAGAGAGGAAGCTTTGGAGGAACAAGAAGAGATCTATTAGAGGTGAAGAGCTAGAGTTACATGGTTAAAGGATGGGGATCAAAGCACAACTTTCTTTCATAATATAGCAACAACTAGAAGACAACAGAATATAATAAGACAATAGAATATAATTATAGGTCTTATAGATATGATGGGTTATGTAAAAATAAGTGGAAGTAAAATGAAAACTATAGTAAATCAGTACTTCCATACTTTTTTTAGTAGCAATGAAAGTTTGAATGCAACATGGCAAGATAAGATACTAGAGGTAATTTTACAATTATTCAAAAACCTGAACACAATAAATTATTAATTGAGGAAATTTATTTGGAAGAAAAATCATAGATCATTAAAAAATACAAATAGGAACGATCCTACAACTAGATGGGTTTCCCATTGAATTTTATCAAAAAATTTGGAAAATTGTGGGCCAAGCAGTGGTGGAGGTACTAGAGGAAATCAGATAGAGTAAACAAATGTTAAAATCCTTGAATCATACCTTTATCACTTTAATTCCTAAGGGACCACCTAGTGAGATAATCAATAATTATAGGTCTATTATACTATGTAATGTAATATACAAGATATTAGCAAAGCTTATGGTAGAGAGGTTAAAACTTTTTTTACCAAATATGATTTCAAGTGAGCAAGGTGGTTTTGTTGAAGGAAGAAAATTTCTAGATGGAATAGTAGTGGCCTAGAATGTGCTACACACAATGTCCAAGCAAAAGGACCCAGGTATGTTTATTAAATTAGATATTTCTAAATCCTACGATAGAGTAGACAAGTCCTTTATGCAAAGGATTTTAGAAAAAATGGGCTTTTCAGAGGGGTGGAGAGATTGGGTAAAAGCATGTACATAGACTACATCATTCTCACTTTTGGTAAATGGTGTTCTATCTCTCATGTTCACAACACAAAGGGGGTTGAGGCAAGGGGACCCTCTTTCCCTTTACATTTTTTATCCTTTATGTAGATGTTTAAGGAAGACTATTAAAAAATGGAGACACAAGGGGAGGCTAAGGGGTCTAAAAATAAGTTTTCAGATAGAGATAAATCACCTTCAATTTTTGTATGATATGACTCTTATTAGTCAGGCCAATATCCTAGTAGTAAGAAACATAAAAGAATTTTTAGATAGGTATACTCAAGCTACTAGGTAAACTTTTAATGAAAAAAAGTCTCAAATAGTTTTTTCAACACAAAAAATAGGGTGAAGGATAAAATTATACATTTTTTAAACTTCATGGGAACTCCTCTACCCATACATTAATTAGAAGTACCTTTATCTGCAAAGAAAATAAAAAGCAAGGAGTGGAAAGGGTTGATTGACAAATTACAAGCTAAGTTGGGCAACTAGACACACAAATGGATAAGCTTGGGAGGAAGGATTAGAATGATTAAATTTGTGCTACAAGCTCTCCCAGTTTATAAATTTTCCATACTTCATGCTCCAAAGGGAATTCTAAAAGATATTGACAAACACACAAGAAATGTTTTGTGGTTAGGTGCAAGGGGAGAACAAAAATTAGCACTAGTTGGGTGGGAGAAGATATGCCAACCAAAAAAACAAGGAGTATTGGGGATAAGATTAGCATCCCAAAGCAGCAAGGCAATATTGAGTGATAATTTTACCCAATTGCAAAATCACCATCACAGTCAGGGTATTGTTAGAAAACCCTCTCTTGCAAAGAAATTCAAAATTTCTCCAAGGTTCTTGCTTGCTTAATTATTTAAAATATGCTTGATTGCTTGTAAAATATGCAAATGTACTGAAATACCTTAGAGGTGTAAGTAACTATTAACAAGGGGCCTATGGTTTAGTATTGATTTAATTTGCAATAATTTTTTTTCTCATGTGATTGTTAAAAATGTGTATTTATTGATCCACTATCTACTTTGAAATAATGATTCCAAAACGATGATTTAATCCATTTTATCTCAAATTGTTTAAGTATATTTTATCTTCTTTTGTTAAGCTTTGTTTGAGCATGAAATAAAATGACTAAATCTAACTTTAAAATGTGAATCCTGGAACAGTGATTTAATTCATTTTATCTTCTTTGTTAAACAAATTTTATCTTGCTTTGTTAAAAAAATTTTATCTTGTTTTGTTAAGCTTTGTTTGAGCATGAAATAAAATGACTAAATCTAACTTTGAAATGTGAATCCTGAAACGGTGATTTAATTCATTTTATCTTGCTTTTTTAAACAGATTTTTATCTTGCTTTGTTAACAAATTTTATCTTGCTTTGTTAAACAAATTTTAAAATGATAGAACCTGTGGGGTGCAAGAATTTTATTTTAGAATCTTAGGAAGTGCTCTAATTGAATGTGTCCAAATAATTTAATATTTTAGCTTTGAAGAAATAATTATTTGGATATTTTAATTACTTCAAAACCCCAAATTTTAATGTAGAAAATATAACCCTTTTAGGATTTTGAGTGTTTGATGGAGCTTACAAAAAATAAAATGAAAAATAAATAAAAACAAAAGCTAAGGTTAGAGGAAAAATGATAAAAAAAATTGAAATAAGATGAAAACAAAGTGCGAAAAAGTGATCAAAGTGAGCTACTATAAATTAATTCCTCCTATTCTATAGAAAATAGAATATCATGAACACTAAAACAAAACCAAGTTAGACCTGCATCCACACAATCTAAATTTGGTTAAGTGCAAGAGTCTGAGGGATAAAAACATGTACCAAAAATATTAAATGATGCTACCATATCTATGCATAAAACACCATTAAATAAACTCAATACATGTGTGAGAAATATGTGCAATAAAAAAATTTGTATTCAAAACCTTCTATCTGCATACAAGGTGAGAAAATCTGATTTGCAATAGCTTTGAATCCTTCCAATCCTCTTCACTCATTTTTCTCCAAAAAAATCCAACCTTTTTTTCTCTGTTTTGATGGCTATTTAAAATTTTAGAAGAAACTCTACGTTTCTTTCCCACCTTTTGGTTTGCTTTTCCACATTTTGGTTTTCGTTTCCCAATTTTTCAACTTTGTAACGTTTTCTCTTCTTGAGCATTGCCACTTTTTTCCTTTTAATTGGCATGATTTGTAACGTTTCCTTTTCTTGAGTGTTGTCACTTTTTCCTTTTAATTGGCATGATTTGTAACGTTTTCTTTTCTTGAGCGTTGTTGTTTTTTTTTTCTTTTCTTTTCTTTTTTAATAGTAGCTTGCAATAAAGAACACATAAATTAAACTTTCTAAAACAAAATCATTAATAAAATAAAATTAAAACAAAACCATTAATAAAATAAAATTAAAACAAAACTATAGATAAAATTAAATTAAACTTTCCCAAAACAAAACCATTAATAAAATAAAATTAAAACAAAACTATAGATAAAATTAAATTAAACTTTCCCAAAACAAAACCATTAATAAAATTAAATTAAACTTTCCAAAAAACACATTGATGGCTTTATTTTGATATATATATATATATATATATATATATATATATATAATCTTTTTTTTTTTAAATCATTAAGGAGACAATCAACATTTAAAATCATTTATATGAATTAAATCAATATTAAAATGTTTTGAAATATTAATTGATTTATTTTTTTTAAAAGACTAAATTCAAGGTTAATTAATCCATATTATTTAAATGAAAATAAATTCAAGATTAACTGTCCATATTATAATAAAAATATATCAAACCATGGGAGATAAATTTAAAAGTTTCATAAAAACATATAATAAAAGTATAACACTATGCTGGATTTGTGAAAAAAATTAAAGTTTGAACATTGGCTTATTTTATTTTTGTGAAAGGCTTTTCTACAAGACCTTGAACTTAGGCACACTTTAACATTTGTACCTTAACGTTAAATCATTGGATGCAAACAAAAATTCAAATAAACCATAAAATTTTAAAGTGAATCACAAAATTAGGGTGTGTTGTGTGATAGACACAGCAGACACTAGTAGGAAAGCTATATTGGAGATGAATTACAGCTACTGGGGGCTTATGGAGTAAACTATTACAAGACAAATATTACCTAGGAGTGGTTGATATAAACATCCTAAGACTTAGAGTGGAATGAGAGGGATCTACAATATGGAGAAGAATGGAAGTAGACCAGGAGTTAATAAAGATATACCTATATTGGTAGTTAGGAAATGGAAAGGATGTTCTATTTTGGGAGGATTCATGGAATCAATCCCAACCAATTATTCAAACATTTCTAGAGATAGAGAGTTGGAAAGTAGAGCTCCAAAAGGTAGGGTGGTGGAAAGCCTCTTACTATATGAAATCATGGAATCAACATGTGTCAAAATTACTACAATGGAAACATCCTTGTGAATGGTCGGTGAGGGGAACAAAGGAACTAACTAAAAAATTGTGGAGACATCTCTAAAAACACCCAGTTCAGGATAGTTCTAAGAGGTATATACTTGTATGGGGAGAAATCAATTTGGGAATATATTAGGAAAAGGAGGGATACAAGGTAGCTTATGGATATGAGATTGCCCCAACACCACTTCCATGGATATGAGACTGCCCCAAAACCACTTCCATGGATATTTATTTGGAAAAAGAAAGGATGGCCAAAAATTAACATTTTCTCATGGCTAATTAACCATAGAAAGTGTTTGGCATTTGAATAATTTGAGAAAAATAGGTTTCTACATGCCTTACAAATGTGTTATGTGTGGAAAGATAGATGAGACCTTGAATCACCTCTTTTTTGGGTGTTCTTTTACCAAATATATATGGATCAGTTGGTGGAGGCAGATGAGATAGAATTGGGAAATATTTGGGAGCTAGGAAAGCTTTTATGAGAAATATAAACAATGCAACTTTAAGACAAAGAATGAAAATGACACGGAATATGGGATCTAGATTCATATGGTGGTAGTAATGGCTAGAATGAAATGCACACATATTTAGATCAGATCATATAACAAGGGAGTAAGTATGTGAGAGGATTATGAGTAAGGTAATGGAAACATTGTCTATTAGATTACAGGAGGACACACACATATAAATGGAGGAAGTGACTATTCTAAGGAGCTTTGGAATAACTATAAAAGAAAAACAACTAAGGGTTGGATGCACAGGTGAGATCTCCTTGAATAACATAGAGTGGATACCACCTCCTGGAGAGTGGGTGAAAGCTAACATAGATGGGGCTTCTTCTAAAAACCCTAGAAAATATGATTTTGGTATTATCATATGAAATTGGAAAGGATAACATGTATACTAGAGAGTAGAATGTATGGGGGAGACAATAAATAATGAAGCAGAAGGACAGGTGATCTTATCAGCCTCAATAATAGTTGCAAATCTATATTTACATAAGCTATGAATAGAGATAGACTCTCAGGTATGGGATAGAATCTTGGATCCAATAAGACCCTTTTAGGTGCTTGGAATTGGAGAGAGAAGGAATGTGGAAGTAGTTCAAAATATTTGGAAGGATTTTTAAGATGTTCTTATTACACATATCAAGTGAGAGGGAAATAGTGTTAGAAAATAGAGCATATTACATTATTTGGGTCATGTAAATGTACCTTCCTTGGTACATACTTAGGACATTAGGTTACTTTAGGGGGAATTTATCTAGTTACTTCATGCAATGTAATAAATGCACAAGTGTCAATGTGCAAGCTATAATGTGCAAGGTGTCCACTTGTACAACTAGATAGAGTGTCGGCCAAGGAACTTATCTTCCTATATAATGGCCATAGATAGATCATAGAATAACAATAAGATAGAGCAACATCATAGTGAGTGTGTGGTAGATAGGTAGTAGGGTAGTGTGTGTGAGCTATAAGCTCAGAGCTCCCTCATGGAGCAGTAGCATATCTTATGGAGTGCCCATTTCCTCCATTGCTACTATTGTAATATTTTTACCATTTCTATTTATAGCATATTTCAGTCATCTCGTAGATCTATTTTATTTCTTTTTGCATCTTGTGATTGGTATCTCCCAATGTATGTGGTATCAAAAGCTAATAGTGGTATCAGAGCTACGGTAGATCAAGCCACAGTAGGTCTATAGGGAAACCACCATTATTTGATCCTGAGTTTTTTGAGAACCTGATGCACCATTGGACCAGTCACTATCAAAATTTCTCAAAAGAGTCTAGGTGGTAGAATTAGGGAGAGTTACAAGTGAGGACTAAAATATTAGTTTCAGAAATACTGAGATTGCATAGGGCTAGAGTCTTTCCATAGAGTTGAAGGAAAACTCGTGAAGACTAGGACTCAACATTTGATCCACTAGGTTGATGAATCAACTAGTGAAGCTAAGAGATCTGGAAATACTTACCTAAAAGTTTCTTTTTGTAGGGAATTAATACTCAGATGATTGGGATACCTCCTACAATAGAAATCTAGGAGACCTCAACTTCGTTGCCCGAAGGTCGGAGTGCCTTCATAGTGCAGATATTAGTTGTTGCAGAAGGGAGAATACTTTAGAAGAATATTTTGGAAAAGAATCATGGTGAAGTCTGGAGATAGGAGATCTCCATTGATAGATTGAAGAACTTCACCAGAAGAAAAGGCCATAGTAGCCTTGATAAGAAAAGCCATAGAAGCCTTGATAAAAAAAGGCCATAGAAGCCTTGATCTTGAAGAAAAGGCCATAGAAGCCTTGATATTGATAAAAGGCCATAGAAGCCTTGATATTGAAGAATAGGCCATATAAGTCTTGATACTGAAATAGGCCTTAGATGCCTTTTATCCTAAAGAAGATTCTAGAGGAAAGGATCTAATTTAGAAGAATATTTTAGTACTAATATTTTTGTTGTAGGTATAGGTGATCTAGTAAGTTGGGAAAGCTTCCTACAAGAAAGTTAGGAAGAAAAGCTTCTTCAGAATCAATCTAGTACCTGAAGCAAAAAGGAGATCAGGAGGAGATCTCATTGAAGAACTTCTAGGCTAGGAAGAAGAAGGACTAGGAGAGTCTTGCTCGTATCCAGAAGTAGCAGAATTAGAGATCCAAGAGAAGATCTCAATACCAACACTTCCAGAAGTAGAAGGTTGAAGATAAGGTCTCTAGGAAGACCAGGAGAAGCTACAAGATCAAAGACCTTGACTAGGTCTCGATGAGCATCTAGTAAAAGGCTAGGAGAGCCTTGCTAAAGAAATCCTCAAAGGAGAACTCACTAGAGAAATCCACTACCAAGGAGAAGCCCCTGATAGTGAAGGACTTGGGACAATTATCACCATCCGACAACAAGCCCAAGAGGAGGAGAATTTGGCAAGGAGTGCCAAATCTGAGTAGAAGAAGAATCTAGTGAAGACCTCAAGATATTCAGAATCTTGAGGAGAAGATCCTGCTTGAAGTCAGAATTCGACAAGAAGACTTGAAAGTAGAAGACACTTATCAAATCTAGGAGATTTGAAGATTACCTCCTACAGAAAGAGGTCACTACTTTAGAGATACAAACTTCTCCAAATCTATAGCAGAAGGAGGAGATTACAAGAGGAGATCAAAGTCACCAAATCCTAGGCTCGTGAAAGAAAGTTTGAGACCATCAAATTGGTGAAGAAGGAACTATTCAAAAATAGTCTACAAAGAGCTGCAAGATCCTATTCAAGGTAGCAACTTGGTGTTCTTAGGCACCAAGATCTACATCCTCTACAGAAGCAGAAAAGGAGCTACAAAAGCATTCAGAAAAAGGTAAGCAACTATCGGTGCAAGTAGATTCATTAGGTGAATTACTTATCAGATTTATTAAAGCACCTTCATCCTGATTAAAGTTGCAAAAAGGAGATTTGTATTACAGTCTTCAAGTGTGCAAAAAGAAAGATTATTTTTAAGGTTCATTTGCACATTAGGAGTTGATTAGATTTCAGAATTTTAATAATCTATCAACTAGCCTATTATCTACTTTGGAAAGCAAAAGAAGACTATCTCCTAATATCTTGCTTGTAAGAAATTTACAGAATAAATCTTGAAGGTTCATTTGAGATTATTCTTGATTAGTTGCAGTGAATTGATTAAGTGCATTTTCTTGAGAGTAGATTGGAGTGATAAGGTGTAATTTGTTAGTGCATTAAAAGTAGAATTTGTTAGATTTATTTGCACTATTATTACTCTCAAAAGAAATTAGTTTTGTGCTTTGAAATAAAGGCTACAAAATCTAGTTTGGATCAAGTGTCTAAAGACACTTTTTAAAAGCATAGAAACCTGCAACTCATAGTGGCCAATAGAAGCCACCAAAATTGGTTAGTACAAGAAAAGGAAAAAAAATCTAACCAAAAAGAATCTTCTAATATTGAGACTTGGTGAGTCTCAAATCCAAGCACTTAGGGTTAGTGCAACTAAAAGAAAGCTTCTGTTCTACAACATTTACAAGGCTTGGATTCACCATCAATCATCCAAGAAAAAAGGGTAAGGAGTCTAGCCAAAGAGACTTCCTTAAAACCCTCTTCTTGCACTCATCAATCTGCTACAAAAATAAGAATCTCAGACCTACAAAAGAGTGCAAGGAAAAGGTGCAATATAAGGATTCTATATTACATGGTGTTGCACTTCTACATTACATCAAATATAGGTAAAGGAGCAGATTTAAAGGTGCCACAATAGGCACAATAGGTATAGGGAAGAAGTAGCCAAAGGAAAGGCCAAAGGAAGGGCCAAAATATCGAACGTTCTCCATCATCGAAAGGGCATTCTCTCCAAGATTGAACCTACAGTCAAAGGAAGCTTTACGTAAATGATAGCAAGCCTCTCAAAGGCTATTTACGTAAGCTAAAGGAGCCAAAGGAATTCTATCATGCATATTTACGTAAATCATAAGCAAGGTAGTAAAGCTATCTACATAAAATAAAATATAGAGCATATTGCAACATTCAGAAGCATCAAGCTTCACCTCTATCATCGTGAACAGGGAGCACAACATAGGGATAAGCACATAGTAGCAAGGTGGATGCTACATTGAGAGTAGCATCAACAAAGGGTAGCAAGAGAGCTACCACATCTTCATCCCAAGCTCCAAGATGGCTCACAGATTACCTATAGAAGAAAATACATTGCTTGCTCTTCAAGAAATCGATGCAAGCTAAGGAGAAAGACTTGGAAGGAGTTATAATCTCCTTCTTGGAGGTGTTACATAGGAAACTCCATGCAAAAGGGTTGAGTGCCACTTGGCACATTATTCCCTCATGGCTATCATTTCTCTAATGCTCAAGAGATGAATGTTGAGAGTGCTCAAAGCAAGAAGGATATGTAATGGCTGGTGGAGCAATGTTACAAGAAGAGGAGGTAGTGTTATAAAAGTGTTTGGAATTACAAGAAGAGGAGGTAGTGTTACTAAGCAAATCGAGTGCCACTTATCCACCAAATATTACCCATATATGCAACGTAGAGAAATGAAGAGATAGCATTCACGTCCAATATCCGTAGAGTGTGAAAAGCAAGCATAGTCCAATCAATCCATAGCATGGAAGAAGGAAGATAGCATTAACATGGAAGAAGGAGAACATAGGAGCATTAAAGACTCCATTGAAAGGACCAACATCTACTCTCCAAGCATCAAAGAGGAAGCCCAACAGCCATACCACACTTGTTTACTCAACCTCATCAAATCAAGCATCGTAGAAAGGGTACGTAGAGGACTATCATATTTCAGTCAAAATCAGTGCCATCCAAGTGTGAAGTCAAGAGGGCTAAGGTAAGAAAAATATCTCATTAATATTGCTTTCAAACATTGGAGATATAAGGTTATATTTTTATGGATTAAATTTTAAGATTGAGAAAGCAAAGATATAGGAGATAACTTACCTAAAAATCAGAATACTATTTGCAAATTAACCTAGGAGATATAAGGCCTTCTACTTAGGTTGAATCATTTAAATATTTTGCAAATATTATTATCTTTTCTAATTTTCCAAAGTTGGGAGTCATAAGGTCTACTACTACAAATTGATTTATTGGAAATTAGAAAAATTGAAATCAAATTCCAAAGGGCCATTATAAGAGGTTTATCAATATCATATAAAGGTTGGAAATTATAATATTTACTTGTCTCAAATCCTCTCAAATAGAGACAAAATATCCAACATTAAAAACCTCTTGATATCTAGAAAAAGTGCTTAGTTCAATAGGAGCAATAAGGACAATAGAAGTTGATTTTAGCATTTTCATAACTTTACAAAATCAACCAAGATTGAACTATATCTCTCAAAAGCACTTCATATCTTGTCCAAAACATACTAGGGAGTCATAAGGCATTCTACGAATCCTAAGAATTGATATTAGGGAATTCAAATGGCTTCAAACAAATTCTTCTTAGCAGAATCTCAGCTACTTAAGGGTCCTAATTATTTCTCCTGGAAGAATAAAGTGAAAGCTATTTTGGTATATGAAAAACTTTGGGATATTGTCAAAGGGAAAACACTAATACCTACTACAGATGATATTGAGATCCTAAAGTTTATAGAAAATGATTCAAAGGCTCTAATGATAATAACCTTTGCTATCATTGATGAAATACAACCCTATATCAGTTCAGCAAAATCATCCTCAGATGCATGGTCAAGTCTAGAGAAAATATTTGAAGGAAAGAACAAGGCAACTATTCTCCATATTCAAAGCCAACTTCATTCATTAAAAATGAACAATGGAGAAAGCATAGAACTATTCCTAAGAAAGGTAGCAGATATTAAAGGGAAATTATTTACCTTAGGAGAAATAGTTAAGGATGAACTTCTTACTCAAGTAACCATGAGAGCACTTCCAGACAACTATAAACATTTGGTAACATCTTTACAAGTTCTAAGTAAAGATACTTATTTTGATGACTTAGTCAATATTCTATAGGAATATGAAGTGGAAAATACAATCAAATATGAGATATCTAACACTGCATTGACATCTAAAGATAATCCATAGGGAAACATTACCTCTTCATCAAAAGGATGAAGACCATGGTACAACAGGTATTGTCAGATATGCAAGAGAAAAGGCCATAGTACCAGCTATTGCAGGTTCAACCCCAAGAATCAGAATCAAGGAAATCAGATGAACAATGGGAGCCAATTTCAGCCATGACAATATCAAAATCCTCGTCAGCAGCAATTTCAGCGTTCATCCAATTATCCCCAATTGGAGTATCATAAAAGAAATAAAAAAGGACATCTAGCTCAGAGGATAGAAGAAATTGAAGAACTGGAAGAACCTACTGATGATTATGAGATCAAAGCTCTTTCAGCAAGAATGACAACTTTTGAAGATACTAACATCTTGCTTGAACAGGTTACAAAAATTAGAGAAGAATCAAAATTCCATTTCGAAGATGAAGATCCAATTCAAAGCCATCATATGGAAGAAGATCCACATTGAAGACTAAAGTCTTCAATACCCAAATATTGTAATACAGGGGGTGTTAGAAATAGAGCATATTACATTATTTGGGTCATGTAAATGTACCTTCCTTGGTACATACTTAGGACATTAGGTTACTTTAGGGGGAAGTTATCTAGTTACTTCATGCAATGTAATAAATGCACAAGTGTCAATGTGCAAGTTGTAATGTGCAAGGTGTCCACTTGTACAACTAGATAGAGTGTCGGCCAAGGAACTTATCTTCCTATATAATGGCCATAGATAGATCATAGAAAATAACAAGATAGAGCAGCATCACAGTGAGTGTGTGGTAGATAGGTAGTAGGGTAGTGTGTGTGAGCTATAAGCTCAGAGCTCCCTCATGGAGCAGTAGCATATATTATGGAGTGCCCATTTCCTCCATAGCTACTATTGTAATATTTTTGCCATTTCTATTTATAGCATATTTCAGTCATCTCGCAGATCTATTTTATTTCTTTCTTGCATCTTGTGATTGGTATCTCCCAATGTATGTGGCATCAAAAGCTAACAAATAGGGTGGCATATTATTTAGAAAAATAGGGAAAAGAACTAGAGGAAGGGTAAAATGTGGACTCTCATATGGAAAATCAGATAAGTTGGTGTCAAATAATCCAAGGGATGCGAGAGGTAGTATGAGTAGATAATAGAATAGGAAGAGAAGATAGTGATTTTAATTAATCTATCATAGTTAGGCCATGGAGCAATGGCCAAGAAGAAAATAAATAATAAGTTATCCTAGTTTCAAGCTAGGTAAGCAATATTCTTGGTTGTTTACCATAGGTTCTTGTGTATTCATCCTCAGGCTACTATTTCTCTACTATATGAAATTACTACTAGTAGACTCAGAGTGGCCAAGGTAGGTGGTTTTTAAAAACAAGAAAATACATAGCCATAGAAATTTTATTAAGTATGTATAGATTAAGAGAAAATAAACCTCCACCCCATAGAACAATAGATATGTTAGACATGTTCAAGATGCCAATAATGACTTCAAAACAACATGAATATAGATGGATGGTCTATGAAATTCAGATGAATAAGAAAATTTGGAATTCAACTATGGTAATGTTGATGTGTATGGATAATTGTATTATGGTCGCCTCAAGTGATGTTTTAAAAAAATACACCTATATAATGTTTTTATGGGTAATTTTTGAGCCAGGAGGGATTAGAGAAGGATCTTCTTTATCACTTTTTTCATGTCCAGCTCATTTTACTTTGTAATACAACTTTAAATATAATCTATTTTTCAAGTTTTCCAAAAAAAAATAAAGCGATTGAATCATTGAATTTTGATTATTATGGAGGGAAATATGAAGTCCATAATAATAAAGAAAAAAATATTAGAAGTTATAAAATCTAGCATTAGTAAATTGTTTAAAAAATCTAAGGTTAAGCTAGGTATGTGTGGGTGAACTTTTGCACCCCTTCACCCACTCTTTTATTTTTTGCATGCAATGTGATTTCCATAGAAATGGCTAAATTTTTGAAGCTGGTCACATAGGTATTTGGTATAAATCAAGTCTTAGAGCTGAGGTCAAATGGTGTTAAAATAATTTAAGGCAAGGGCGATAGTCAATTAGGCTAAGCTAGGTCAGACAAATAAATGGGTAGGTGAAAACCATGGGTGGATCCCAAATCCCTACCCTAGCACATGGGCAAAGAAATATGACAATACCATACTAAGGTGAAATCCCAAAATGCTACCTTGCGGGTAGCATGGTGAAAGTTTGGGAAGTGACCCAATTCTCAGGAAAATACAAAACCTTGCCCTAGCTAGGGTAGAAATTTAGGACATCATCAGAGGGCAAACAAATCTTGAAATCCCATCCAGTTCTAAGTATGGTACCAGGTGGAATTTTAGGGTGACAACATGCACTTGGACCAGCCTGAATCCTTGCCCTACTTCCAAGGTGATATTTTGGGTTATCGATGAAAAAGGGAGAATCATGAACACCCGCCTAGTATTAAAACTTTCACCCAATAAGGGGAACTTTGAGTAGCTTTGAGAAGAAGAAATTAATGCATTCACTTATCAAAGTACAAGTAATTTATCAACACATAGGGATTAGAGTTAATCTAATAGGCTAGTACAAATTTAAAATGTATATTCTTGAGGTGATTAAGGTCCCCCACTTGTTTGAAAAGGTAATGTAGGTGAGAGTCATAGCCAAAAATAACTATCAGTAAGATCGATGGCTCAGTAAATCCAACCACCTCTTTCATACAACCACCTTTAGCCACATTATTTGGAGGAGTAAAGTACCTATCAAGTACCTGTCTGTATCAGCCATATATTCTCGCATAAGTGCCATTAATGCTTAATTTTGAATTTACTGTAAAATGTCTATTTATAATGGAGTGCAAGGCATTCCAAGGGGTAGCTCTTAAGCCATTACAATTCATATGTAAAGCTTAAATTGTTCATAAATATAATTATTTTTACTGTTTGATCTCCAAAATTGTTCTTATATCTTTGTA
Source organism: Wollemia nobilis (assembly GCA_028583015.1). NCBI lineage: Eukaryota > Viridiplantae > Streptophyta > Pinopsida > Araucariales > Araucariaceae > Wollemia > Wollemia nobilis. Next base: position 4,716,240 of record JAQPPZ010000676.1, on the reverse strand, counting down.
TTACATGTTAAATGCTTATTTCTACTAAAGTTGTCTGAGTGATTCTACTCTAATTTTGCTATGTGGATTTTACGCATTTTACTCAGTAGTTCTGGAATTCATATTTCATATTGGTTTGGGGGTTTATTTTTGCTTAGGCTAGTTGGGTGGACATGCTCTAATTCTACATCCTAGATTTCATGCACCCCATTCACTAGTTCTAGAATTTACCTTTAATCAGTGGTGTTAAATGTCAAGTGAGGATAAGGCTAGCTGATTTGTTAGGTAGTCCACTTGTATTTTTGCTAGTAGTGTTAGATTTTCATAAGTGTATTGATGTAGCAATACCCATCCTTGTGAGTTTTGGCTATGGCCTATTTTCCCCTCCTTTTTGCCCCTATTTTTCCCTTCAATTTTAGGTATAATATCTAGGACTTCCAAAAAGAAATTGACCTTATTTGAAGATCGATCGCCTAGCCTTCCCTAGGCCCTGCTGTAGCACCCTAAAATTGGCACAGTTAAACCTTAGTAAAAAGATAAAAATTTGAATTTTAACCCAAAACCGCTCGTTAACCACCCATTACCCGCTCCCCTTGTTTTTCGTGCCATTTTTAGGATTTGTTTTGACCGTTGGACGATATCGTCGACGATCAGACGAAATCATCCCAGATCTGACGAATTCGTCTGGAACAGAACGTCCAGACGATTTCGTCCCAAAACTAAATTTTCATAATTAGCTTCTATTTCAACAACTTCTCTAACTTGGGCAGAAAGCGTGTCTGCGTGGTTAGAGTCTCCCCCGTTGGAGATCTCCCAAATTGGGATGATCTCCAACCTCCTAACCTCTCCCTAATCCTATATAAACTAGGATTTTCTTAGTTTATCCCCCTGGCTGACTGATTTCCCTACAACTTTAACTTTTTGTGCATTAGAACACCTTCGCACCTTCGTTTGCATTGTGTATTTCAAGTTTTCTTGCAGGAATTTTACTATTTTTCAGCCGGAGCAAGCTCGGATCGTCGCTGGCGATTCCAGACGATTTCGGACGATCCTATCGTAGATCGACGATGATCTCGTACGATTGGAGGCGATCTCGACTGCAGTCCAGATTGGGGGCAATCAGAGCCCGAAGTTTGCATTTTTTTATCTTCTCTCTTCATTTCCTTATGCATTAACTTAGTTTATTCTATTTCTGCATCCTGGAGTTCACCTCATTTAGCATAGATGCATGATAAAGTTAAAATAAATTATTAAATTAATGCATTTCCTTTAATTGTTATCTGGATCTATCATTTAGGCAAGTTTACTATTATTTCTATCATTTCCCCTTGCTTTTGCAGTTGCATTTTTGGTCTTTGGTATCTGTTTCTGTGATTGCAGGTTTCTGACGAATTCGTCAGATCGACGACGATCTCATCTGATCTCAGATGACCGACTATGATCTGAGATGATTCTATGCAATTTCAGATGATTATGTAAGATTTGAGATGATCTGGACTTCTACAAACCTCAGAATCTTCATCAGACATCCGAAATCAGGTACATTCTATCTTATTTAGCACACTTTCTATGTTTAGCACTTATTCATGTTTTTTGTATCCATATAAATCAGCATTGGCATATAGAATAGCTTAGATTCATCTTGGCCAAACCTAGGATATGAATGATTAAAGTACAAAATGAACACATCAAACCCATTCTCAACCTAGGCATGGAAACTGCCACTCAAAAGTTTCCTGGTGAACCCACCATCCATCGAAAAATTCACCCTTATACCCCTCCCCGAGAGGCGCGACCTTCAAAGGGCCTCTCAATCCGAGGTATTGTCCCATCCTTCTCGCATCCCCCTTTCGGGCGTGGATCCTATAGCCTGAAGGTAAGGATGCAAAAATTTGGAGCGATACATTTTGGTGAACCCGACGTGAAAACTAAAACCTTTTGAAAACAATCCAAAAATAAAAAATAAATGCATTTAGAATCATCAGACAAACAATTAAGATTGCATATCATATTTAGATGGTAGATTATAATAAAAGATGAGTTGTCACCATTAATGTTGAAAATCAATTAGCAGCCATAGAGATTACTTCTTTGCTTAGAGTACCTCAAACATATAGGGTTCAACCTTTATGGAACGAACTTGATAGGAGATTGAGTATTATTTCATCTAGATCAACCGAACTTAGGCAAATCAAGAGGTTTGTCCTAGATAGAATCCTGGATCCTGATCAAGTAACCTTATATCATGAACTTCAGAGAGCTTGCCATAGGTGGTTAGCTGATAAAAGAGCACTTGTGTCTTCCGAGTTGTACACCTTTGAGGAATACCTCGAGAATGCAGTTGTAGTACATAAATTTCTATCTCGTATAGAGGATCAAGAGGTCGTTCTTACGGATAGAAAGAGATGGAATAGAGTTCCTAGAGCTATGTTATATCGAGAGTATTGCCATGAACTTTATTTCTACAAGTCAGAGTCTGAAGCAGATAATATCACCATAGCACACTTTGTCAAATTCTTGAAAAACCATTTCCAATTTGAAGAGGAGCATTTCATGACTCCTGATGAACTTGATCCTATTAATGATATCCATAAACTATTTATAGAAAACTAAGCCATTCTTTTATTATTATTATTTCTTGCATTTAGTATGTTGTTTGTTGTCTTTATAATATTATCATAAAAACAAAAAAAAAAACAAAAATATAACAAAAATTAAAATGTTTTCTTTTAAGTATTATAGTAGGTATATAATTAAAATATATACCTCCCAAACTTGTTGCAAATATATATATATAAATATATATTTGCTAAAATCTAAGTTTAAGCATAATGACTAGACTTAGGAATGGAAAACAGATTGAAGTAGAAGAAGATTGGTTAGGAAAACCATTAAATAAACTAGATGTCCTTCCTGAAGACCCAATTCAGGAAGAAGGAACCCTAGACCAACAAGAAGAAGAGTTTGTTGAAGGAAATGAACAAAGAGAAACTGTTAGAGAGGAAGGATCCTCATCCCCTAAAATGTCTTCGGAAGGAGCTGTTACTTTTGAGAACATGGAACATTTTTGGAAGTTCCTCAATACTAATATTGGCGCTCTTAATAGAGCAGTCCATATGGACAAGGATCAAATTAGTGACACTCAAGCAACCCTAGAAGAAATATATCACACATGCACTAATCCCTTGTCCTTCGTTGATCAAGAAAGTGATCAAGTTGGACCATCCAATTTGGATATGGCCGCTATAATCCAGAACATGCAACAACAATAGGTTACCCAACCACCTAGAGTGCCTGTTACCAAGCCTAGAGTTATTCCCACACAAAAGAAACCTTCATTCACTGCTCTATTTCGCCAAGTTATTGATCAACATACCTCAAATCAACAAAAGCCCAAAACAAAACCAAACACCAATTTCCAACAATCTAGGATACAACATAATGCTACTACAAATCTTCTTCATAATACTCTCCCTACCAACCATTTGCATAATAGCAATATAGCATCTAATCCTTACGTCACGCCATCATACGCTCACATACCACCAAACCAATATGGTGGACAAACTAGTAATCTGGAAGCCATGGTGAAACAGTTAGTCTCCCGCATGGACCAGATAGATCCCTACCATCCCTCGTACAATTATCGAGAGATGTGTAGTCAGCCTCTAGATCCTATAGTTGTAGCACAACCATATCCTAAACACTTTCCTATGCCTGTCCTACCTATATACAAAGGAACCGAAGATCCCATAGAGCATCTTCGTATGTTTAGGATAGCATGTCATGATATATCACATGATGACTTGTTATTACTAAAAATGTTCCCGAAAAGTTTAGGAGGAATGGCATTAGAGTGGTATTATCAATTACCCACTCATTCTTTGAGGAATTTCGAAGAAACAACTGAGTCTTTTGTTCATCAATTTAGTGCCTACATCGAAAGGCATGTAACCATTAAAGATTTGTACAACTTAAAACAAGACAAAGATGAATGTTTTGCTGATTTCCTAGCTCGGTGGAGACAGTTGATAGGAAAATTACACTTTGTGTTACCTTATCGAGAAATGTTGGATATCTTTATCAATAATTTACAAGAACAACTATCCTATGAGTTATCAACCACTACCTTGACCACCTTCGATCAAGCTATAGACTTAGCTCGAAGAGTGGAAGATGCTCTCATTAGGAGAGGTCAGCTTAAAAAGAAATATGATGAGAAAACATCCAGAAATCAATATAAGAATAAACAAGTTGTGGGTGATGGAGTCACTGATAGCAGAAACATTGCTAATGTTAATACTACGAAAACAACGAAGAAGTTTATATTGAAACCTCCTGATAAACCACCTCAAGAATTTACTAGGTTAAATCAACCTCTATCAACCATTCTCCCATAATTATTAGCATGAGGTTTGATCCAATTACCAAATATCCGGGAACCTGATCCAACTATACCCGGATACAGAGCTGATTTACACTGTGATTTCCATAGAGGACCTGGACACGCTACCAACTCTTGTAAAATATTAAAACATAAAATACAAGACTTAATTGATAACAATGAGATGGAGGTGCAAGCCTTTCAACCTAAACAAAATCCTCCTAATAATGCTCAAAAGAACATCCCCCAAAATTAGAATCGAATGCCAATCAATCATTGGACATATTTCAACATCCTTTACCAAAGCATGGTAAAGAAGTGGCTAATCAAATTGAACATCATAATGTTCCCCCTCCTACCCGATATGTAGGAACTATTAGTGGGCATTTACCTACTCATGATTTGGAAATATTTGACACAACTTTATCCATGGTTACGACCAGACCTCTATATAACATTCAGACACCTGATCTTAGTGATACAGAATATGAGACTGAAAGTGACATGGAAATCACCTCAAATCAATCGAATAGCTCTGAAGATGAATCAGATCCTATTCAACCTATCACAAGTTCTATGGTTCCAGAAGAACCATTTCCAAGAAGAGTCACTACTCGACCATCGTCTCACCAATTACTTTCTAATGAACAAGCCATAAATGCTAGACCAAGACCCATTCATCATCCACAAAATAATATTGTAGGTACCATCGGAGTTGTTACTAGACAACAGGCTCAAAATTCTCAACAAGATCAAACTCAGAATGATGGATCAGCTCCATTTGTTTTGAAAGTTCCTAATAAATGGAATCATGCACCTAATGTTCAACCTAAACCTCCTTATAATATTAATGAACAATTATCAAATACTACAGCTAGAATTTCCCTTTTGGACCTTTTAAGATCTTCTCCTACACATAGGGATGAATTAATGCTCACATTAAGCCAAATGATGGTACCACAAAATATTCAACCTGAAGCCATGGCCAATACTATCATAACTCGAGAAGTCGATTGTATTGACTTTCGGGATAGAGATATACCACAACATAGTTTACATAAGGATAACCCCTTATATATTACTGCCCTAATTGGAGATGTAGCAGTTAAACGAGTCTTGATTGATAATGGTTCATCTTTAAACATTTGCACTTTTGACTTCTACCAAAGATTTGGGTTTAGAAGTGATGAAATGAAAAGAACTGATATGATCATAAAAGCCTTCAATGATGAAACACAAGAAACATGTGGAGTTATTACTATCCCATTGCAAGTTGGTCCAAGAACCTTAGACATGACCGTGTTTATTGTACATTGCCCTGCATCGTACAATATACTCTTGGGTCACCCTTGGATCAACGCGATGCGAGTTGTTCCCTCAACTTTACATCAATGTGTTAAATTCAAATTTAAAAATCAGTTGGTTACCATTCATGGTGATCCTAGACCCTTTGATATGTGTGCTTTGGCAGAACCTGTTGGAGTTCAATTTTGCCCTGCTCTATCATCCACACATCCTAATTCTCATCATCCATCTAAACATGTGAAACACACACCCATAACATCATCTACTTTTTCTCCATCAACTCCACCTCTACATATAGTTCAACCATCTTCCGAACAAACCACATTAGGACCTCAAAAAGATCCTAAACCCACAACCAATGCTTCTTGTTTTACTCCTATAACTTCCATACCTATAGAATCATCCATCGACATCTCTACAACATCTACATCCACTAAAGGCATATTTTCTGCATCCGAAGATGTAGGAAATGTTCCTTCTACCTCTTATGCTCTTATTGATGAGCTCTTACCCGATTTATCTAAAATTCTTATATCAGAAAAACGAATGTTGCTATGCAAGATTCCCTTATCTTAAATAATTTGCCACCCTCTCCTCGTACCTTGGGCCTCCCATAGCCTATGGGAAGTATTTACCAAGTCGGGAGCTGCGCTTTTATTTATAAGGGATATGATTAGGGAAGAATACCTAGAAACATCAAGACTCATTATGATGGATATGCTCGATGTTATTTTACTAATGAGTATATTAAAGCTAAGCCTATAATGCTTAAATTGGGATATAAAGGGAAAGGTTTGGGACCTTTCCAAAATGGTATGAAAGAACCTTTTGAGGTAGAACCATGGCCTCCCGATGTGGTGTGGGCCTATTTCCTAGTAAAGGTCAGCCCTTCCCATTTGAGGATGATGACCATCTCATATGTTACCAAGATTATTTGGATAAACGTGATGCCTTGTGTTTAATGAATAAGCCATTTACATGTAATATGCTATCTATAGCTTACCCTCAGATGATCGTCGAATCCGACGATGAGTTGGAGGGAGATATCTTCCATGATGTCTCCATTGAGGAATTATTACATCATGAATTTTATTTTGATGGCTCTATACCTAGTATAGCCCAACTTGAGGCCACGACTCCTCAAGATGAATTATCCAAGCTAACCTTGGAAGAATTACAAGAATTGGGCGTTTCACCCGCCCCACCTAATTTTGAGAGAGATCTACACATGGAAGTAGAAAACGTCATAAAAATTAACATTGGAACCAACGATAATCCTCACATAATCAACATTGGATCAGAATTGAGTCAAGAAAAACAAGATAAATACATTGCATTTCTTAAAGAATATGAAGATGTCTTTGCTTGGACATATGAAGATATGCCAGGATTAGACCCTTCTGTAGTTATGCATCACCTAGTAGTCCATCCGGATGCTAAACCTGTTAAACAGAAACTTAGAAAAATGCATCCTAAAGTGGCCTTACTAGTCAAAGGGGAATTAGAAAAACTCTTGAAGGTTATTTTTATACAAGCCATTGATTATGCTGAATGGATCTCGAATGTAGTTCTAGTAACTAAGAAAGAAGCTACCAAAGTTAGGGTTTGCACAGACTTTAGAGATATTAATGTTGCATGCCCTAAAGATGATTTTCCTCTTCCCAACATGGATCAGATCATTGATTTTACTACTGGGAGTGGAATGATATCCTTAATGGATGGATTTTCTGGTTATAATCAGATCAGGATAGCTCCTGAAGATCAGGCTAAAACAACCTTTATTACCCCTTGGGGGACCTTTTGTTGGAAAGTGATGCCATTCGGTTTGAAGAATGCAGGTGCAACATATCAACGAGCCATGACTTATATCTTTCATGATATGATGCATGATATTCTACATGATTATGTAGATGATATTATAGCTCGTTCCATCAAAGAAGATGATCATTTAGATGACTTGAGAAAAGTATTTGATCGGTTAAGGGAATATCTTATCCGACTAAATCCAGCTAAATGTATATTCGGAGTTAAGTCCGATAAATTATTGGGGGTTATAGTTTCTTTACGTGGCATTGAAATTGACCCTCTCAAGATCATGGCTATCACTGATATGCCCGCACCCACAAATATATCTGAATTACGAAGTCTACAAGGTAAGCTTCAAGCTATTCGTCGCTTCATCGATAAGTTGGCGGACAAAATAGGACCCTTTCTTAAGCTTCTTAAGAAAGATGTCTCTTTTCATTGGGATGACGAATGTCAGGAAGCATTTGAACTCCTCAAACAATATCTCCTTAACCCACCTATGCTTTCACCACCTAGATCTGATCACCCATTTATCTTGTATATTTTTGCTTCAGATTTTGCCTTAGGAGCTATGTTAGCTCAACTTGACGATGAGAAGAAAGAACGTGCTAATTATTATATTAGTAGAACCTTAATCAGTTATGAAACTCGCTATACAAAATTAGAGAAGTTATGTCTAGCAGTCATATTTTCTACATAAAAATTATGCCATTATATGCTCAGTCAAAAAACGTATGTTATTGCTAAATTCGATCCTTTGCGGTATCTCATGAGTCGACCGTACTTATCTGGTCACACAACAAAGTGGGTTCTTGCGCTAAGCGAGTTTGAACTCATGTTTATAGGACATAAGTCTGTTAAGGGTCAAATCATAGCAGATCAATTAGTTGTTGCACCCTTAGAGTCTACCCATCCCCTCATCATTGAGTTTCTTGATGAATGCCTTAAATTAGAGGTAGACCATCCAGAGCAATGGTCCCTATACTTTGATGGAGCTCGATGCATGAGTGGGGCTGGTGTAGGTATTATTTTAATATCTCCATAGAAACATCTTATACCTCTGTCCTTCAAATTAACGTTTGCTTGTACTAATAACACTGCTGAATATGAGGCTCTAATCCTTGGATTACGAGCTGCCTTGGCACTAAAAATTAAAAATTTATTAGTTTTCGATGATTCTCAACTTGTCATAAATCAAATCAATGATGTTTATCAGACCAGAGATGATAAATTATGTCCATATAAAGCATATGTCTTACAATTATTATCTTTATTTGATCAAGTTACCTTGGAAGCTATTCCTCGAACTAGCAATCGTGCGGCTGATGCTATGGCTGTAACTGCATCTCTTTTGCCCTTGGAGTTAGATGACGAATATGCTACCATCATTATTCATCGACTCCAGGAACCCACTTCAAATAAATCATGCTTAGAACCTTTGGATGTGTTTCTAATCAACGAAACTACTCCTGAACCTTGGTACACTGATATATTTAATTTTCTTCAAAATGGGACCTTCCCTGAAGGTTGTAATAGCAACCAAGATCGGTTATTACGTAGACGAGCAAGTCGCTTCGTAATTATTGGCAATACGTTGTATAGGAGATCTTTTGAAGGCATCCTATTGAGATGTTTGAATCTAGAAGAATCTAGATCAGCTTTGAGTGAAGCCCACGATGGATCTTGTGGGGGACATTTTAGTGGTAGCGCCATTGCTAAGAAGCTCCTTAGGATAGGATATTTTTGGCCTACCATGGAGAATGATGCACATGATTATGTGCGCCATTGCGACAAGTGCCAGAAACATGCTGACCTTGTCCATGCGCCTACACAAGAGCTGCAGGCTATTTCATCTCCTTGGCCCTTTTCAAAATGGGGCTTAGACATCATTGGAAAAATCAACCCTGTGTCATCTGATGGACACAAATTCATCATAACCGCTATCGAGTATTTCATGAAGTGGGTTGAAGCTATGCCCTTAGCTTCTTGCACTGGAACCCAAGTTTCCAAATTTATTTTTAATCAAATTATTTGTAGGTTCGGAATTCTTGCAAATCTCATCTCAGATAATGGAACTTGTTTCAAAAATAAAGATGTCAAGAAAATTATGTCAAAAATATAAAATTCAACATCGTTGGTCCACTCCCTATTATCCTCAGGGTAATGGCCAAGCAGAAGCATCTAATAAAACATTAATCAAAATCCTCAAAATACTGGTCAATAAATCTGGCCGAGATTGGCACATCCAATTATATCCTGCTTTGTGGGCTTATCGAACTAGTGTTCGCACTCCCATGGGCACTTCACCTTTTGTTTTGGTTTATGGCGCTGAAGCTGTTTTTCCCTTTGAATTAGAAGTTCCTTCTTTGGCTCTACTACTTCAAGATACTGAAGTAGGAGATGAATATCATGTTGGCAGATTTAGTCAGCTGGAACTCCTAGATGAGAAGCGCATCAATGCTTTGGAACATCTTCGTGCCTACCAAAACAAGCTTAAGCGAGCATACCTCAAGAAAGTTCATCATCGATCCTTTGAGATCGGTGACCTTGTCTTAAAAGAAAATAAAAAAATACTAATGCAACTAAAGATCTTAAAGGTAAATTTGAACCTAACTGGCTTGGACCATATATCATCACTGCTAAATTTGGATCGGGAGCATACCGATTAGCTACCTTAGATGGTAAAGATCTTAAAGAACCTATGAACATTATGCATCTTAAACGCTATTATGCATAAAATCTGGTCATTTCATCATTGTATATATTGTTATTTTGCATATTGTTTCATTTTAGTCATCCATATAAAAATTTCAAAAACAATAATATTATTTATTCTTCTCAATTCATAAATTAAAATCAAAATATAAAAACTTCAAAATCATCAAAATCTTCAAAAACATCTTTTATTTTCGTACTTATCAATTCTTGAAGTATTGCAGTTATATTTTCAATTATTTTGGATAAATTAGCATTTATTTGGAATCCCGCACTTTCACACTCACATGAATAAATATCTTGATTTTATTTTGTATGATTATTAATCTCTCTTATATCAAAGTCCACAGTTGAATTAAATAAAGTTTTGAGCATAGAGAATTGATCTTGTTATTTACTTGAACCAAGTATATCTTTTCACATTAAAATGATTTCATTGCAAATTCGATATGATGCTACATAGTAGAAATGGTTTCTTGAGCGAAAAGTTTCCCCTGCTATCCTATCATGCACATGGTCTAGAATCTTTGAGAATTGACAAAAGGACAAGCTCACCCCTACCCGAATAAAAATCCCTTGCTCTACAACCAATCCGAGCAAGTATCCCTAGTATAGGAAGAAAAAGAAAAGTCAAAGAAAATGAGAAAAAGAAAAATATTATTTTGTACCATCGCAACAATATTTCAGCATTATCTCAGTTCAAGCAAAAATACAAAAAAAAAAAAAAAGAGAAAAGAAAAAGCAAAAAGCAATAAAATCCCTTTCCCTACCCCTTGAAAAGAAAAGAAGGGTGAATGAGCTTGAATCCCTGGAATTCTCAATTATTCGAAAACTGTGAGGTAAGCCCCATAACAGGTGGTTTGTGCCCAACCCGCTTGGCCTTGGGTAATCCCTAGCATGGTGATATGTCTGTCACATTAGCGACCTTCTTTTGTACAGACCTATGTCTGCTTATGGATTAGCTAGCTCTTGATGACCTAACTTACATAGTAGTCTGGTACGGTTACATGCATATAAATCATGGTCAACGAACACTTATTTGGTTAATTCAAATTACTTGTATCAAATTATCTTGCTCAAAATTGGTGAATGAACAATACAATTGCACACACATTTGTATTTGAGAGATTTTGTATCATTATGATAAATCAAGATCAGTAATGAACTCACATTTGCACATGAGGGTTCCTTATAAATCTACATTTTGTCTTTGAGATAATTTAAAATATTTCTGCAACTCTTTTGGAATAATTTCATCTTCTTATTTAAGAACATCTGTTTAGTATAAAAACAATTACATACATTGTTTTCAAAAATCCAAAAAATTCTTTCAACAACATATTCAAAAATCTAGTAAATAAAGTCACGTTTATATATTATTTTTTGTTTATCTCAAAAATCAAAAATCAATTATGCAATAAAACTATTATATCAATTTCTTTGGATTTCGCGATGATGGTATAAGTCTATACCTATAATTCTATGCCTAGCGCAAACCATTGTTCTAATTTTATTTTCCCATTCATTTTAATTTATAAAAACATATGGCTTACATCATTATGTTACACAATTGTGCTTTAAAAAGAATGAACACATTTTTCTATTTCATTTCATTATGTCAACATTCCATTTTGCAACCATGGTATAATTCCTAAGGAATTATTCAAAATTTTATCACACTTAGGAATTTATGCCTAGCAAAAATCATATTTTTAAATATTTCATGCATAATATTTTTATGAAAATCTGAAAACAAATCATCACCATCATCATTTTTTATCATCACAACACAAAGTCTTAAGACAGTCTCTTAAGCACTCTTTTACTTTTAGCAATATTTCTATACTGGGATTAGCTTGACGACCTAGCGAGCGGCGACTCCATGAAATGGTCTATAACAATGACAATGTCCTTTGAAATTATTGTTAGAAGTCTCTTTATTTTTCATCAAATTACACCATACACAACCAATTTGTTTACATCAGATTATTTCATTTAAATTTTATGGCATGACATAAAATTATAATTTATTTCCAAACGACATAATTACATGAATAATCAATCAACAAATCCAAAATTAAAGCATCATACAACATATACACAAGTCATATCATCAAAAAGACCATATATATATATATAACAAATTATGTACATCATATCAAAACTGGATTGGTATGCCACAATCTATACCCTGGCATACTCAATCCTCTCATAATAATATATACAATCTATAGTCTATAGCAGCTAGTCTCGAGAAGCCCTCGAGCTCTCAGCCTCATCTCCTCTCCCACCCTGGGGTGGAGGAGGTGGTCCCATAGAGGTCCGTGCTATGTCTCGGGTCCTCATCATCGATCGTGAGGATGTCCTCGATGATCCCATCCTGATCGGCTCTACAATGCCGACTGGCAATTGTATCCTCTGGCCCTCTGGAACCAGTTGAAAGTATACTCCCTGATAGAACGTGGTCTGAGCAATAGACCATGCCAACTCCTGCATGCTCGCCCCTCCGCTTCGAGCCCTGAGCCATGTAGCCTCATCCTGTAGTGTCTGCACCTGAGCTCGAAGGTGGGCAATCTCAGCCTAGAGAGCCACCATCTCGCTGCTCTCCCCTACCTCGACACCCTTGCCCTTATCGGGTGATGGTGGCCTCTCCCCCTACTGAGAAGGGAATCCCTCCTCCCTCCTCCCTATCTGTTGTGGTCTCTATGGAGCCTGTGGCATCCTCTGGCATCTCTCCTATGGAGACCATCATTGCTCTCTCCCTCTGTGACCTCGTGCTGCCTCAATGGCAGCCTGGCATCGCCTCCCCATCCATCGCACAATCACGTGCATCGGACCCTATGCCCTCATCATCCGAGGAGGGTGGATGCCTACGTACTAGGCATCATATCCATCTGTAACCCCAGCATCATCCCCATCCACTGGCTGGATGGGGGCATCATCCATGTCTTGGCTCTAGAATCATTGCATATCCGGAGCCCCGCTCAGTGTGGTATTATCTCAAATAGTCTAGGAGTACTCATAGTCCCTGAGAGAAGGGATCCCCTATTGTAGACCGAACTATCATAAAACTCGGTCGTAGCGGTGGAGCTCTACCTCTCCTCACTCCATCCTCAGCCAATAGACTCGCCTGATGTGAGCCAACTCCTGTCCATCCTCTCCCCACCCTGGATGCTCTCTCCATGGCCTCTAGGTGATCTGGTCTGGGATGAGGTCATCTAGCAACCTCCGTGACATCGATAGATCTATCCACCATTGTGACCCTCTCTGTAGCCACCAATAGAAAACCTGGGGTCTCTCTCGATCAACCCCTATCAGTGGGAGTCCTACCGGCCTCCGCATCATGATGTGCTCCTAGCACCATACCTATAGTAGCGATGTCAAAACTAGACATCGGCCTCCCTTGTATACGACCCCATGCAGGATCCTATACAAGCGGCATAGTACAAAGCTGCCCCATGCAAATCTGTACCCGTGGTCTCTCATGTCGTAGACCACATCTGAAAGGAGCCATGGTAATCTGCACCCACTCTGGTGGCACAGTAGTAGGCCACCCACTATCCCTACCAAAACTTGAGTCAACCTAGATGCCCCAGGCATCTGCCTCAGAGACTCGATGTTCACTCCGCCCTTCTCTAGGGTGAAGCTCGGGTCTCCGCTCAGCCTCATCATAGCCTGGCCCTGATTGGCCGTAGGAGTCATAAACCATCCTTGTATGGGGATCCTCAAGATCCTCCATACATCCTCTAGTGTGGGAGCCATCTCCCCTATCGATAACTGAAAGTAGGATGACCCCGGATACCATCTCTCTGCTAGGGCTGTCAGTAGCCCCATGTCTATCGGTATTTGTGGCATCTCTACCACATGTTGTAGTCCGACCTATGCTAGTCGGTCTCGCTCCCCTGGTCGAGCATGGCCACGTCATCCCTCAGCCCCTCGTATTTCCATTCTCGACTCTTTAGTAATCCCCTCTGCAAAATAAATAATAAAACAATAAAATTCATTAATAAAACAATTATTACAATCAATTAAATGCAATTCAAACAAGCTTAATTTCATAAAAATGATGATATCGTCCACCATTGGATGATATCATCCTAAATTGGGTAAAATCATCCTTTGTAGGATGAAATCATCTCTGATTTCTCAACTTGGGGATCGCCCCTTGTTGGACGGGATCGCCCCTATTTCGTCGATTTCGCCCTCAGACGAAATCGACGATCTAGGGACGATTTCGATGAAATTGGGATGATTTCGTCCCGACGTCGTCGATGGCCTAAAAATGGCGTGATGCCCCAAAATAGTCAAAATTTAAATCAAAAATTACACAAATCAAATTAAAAACATAATTCACTAGGTTTAGATCCTTACCCGTAGCCCGCGTCGGACCTCTGTCGATCTGTGCGTTGTCTCAACCATTTTGTCTGCAGAGCTCTAAAAATAAAAATGAAAGTAAAAATGAATTAGGGTTTTACCCTATTTTTCTTAATTTTATTTAAAAACAACATTTTTAATTTTGCTTTTCTGCTTTTACCTCAAACGTTCGATTTGGGTAAAAACACGGAGGGGCACCATAGTAAGCAGTCGTACGATTCGACCTAGAATCATCGTCTAAAAAATTGAGTAAATTTTTGCTTTCTCGTAAAATGGGAAGAACTCGTCTTTAACGCATTTTCTTCGAAAAATTCGCTAAAGAGGGGGCAAAATGTAGCACCCTAAAATTGGCGTAGTTAAACCTTAGTAAAAAGATAAAAATTTGAATTTTAACCCCAAAACCGCCCGTTACCCGCTCCCCTTGTTTTTCATGCCATTTTTAGGATTTGTTTTGACCGTTGGACGATATCGTCGACGATCAGACGAAATCATCCCAGATCTGACGAATTCATCTGGAATAGAACGTCCAGATGATTTCGTCCCAAAACTAAATTTTCATAATTAGCTTCTGTTTCAACAACTTCTCTAACTTGGGCAGAAAGCGTGTCGCGTTAGAGTCTCCCCCGTTGGAGATCTCCCAAATTGGGATGATCTCCAACCTCCTAACCTCTCCCTAATCCTATATAAACTAGGATTTTCTCAGTTTATCCCCCTGGCTGACTGATTTCCCTACAACTTTAATTTCTCGTGCATTAGAACACCTTCATACCTTCGTTTGCATTGTGTATTTCAAGTTTTCTTGCAGGAATTTTATTGTTTTTCAGCTGGAGCAAGCTCGGATCATCGCAGACGATTCTAGATGATTTTGGATGATCTTATCGTAGATCGGTGATGATCTCGTATGATTGGAGGTGATCTCGACTATAGTCCATATTGGGGGCAATCAGAGCCCAGAGTTTGCATTTTTTTATCTTCTCTCTTCATTTCTTTATGCATTAACTTAGTTTATTCTATTTCTTGCATCCTGGAGTTCACCTCATTTAGCATAGATGCATGATAAAGTTAAAATAAATTATTAAATTAATGCATTTCCTTTAATTGTTATCTGGATCTATCATTTAGGCAAGTTTACTATTATTTCTATCATTTCCCCTTGCTTTTGCAGTTGCATTTTTGGTCTTTGGTATCTGTTTCTGTGATTGCAGGTTTCGAACGAATTCGTCAGGTCGACGATGATCTCGTCTGATCTCAGATGACCGACTGTGATCTGAGATGATTCTGTGCAATTGCAGATGATTATGTAAGATTTGAGATGATCTGGACTTCTACAAACCTCAGAATCTTCATCAGACATCCGAAATCAGGTACATTCTATCTTATTTAGCACACTTTCTATGTTTAGCACTTATTCATGTTTTTTGTATCCATATAAATCAGCATTGGCATATAGAATAGCTTAGATTCATCTTGGCCAAACCTAGGAATTGAATGATTAAAGTACAAAATGAACACATCAAACCCATTCTCAACCTAGGCGTGGAAACGCCACTCAAAAGTTTCCTGGTGAACCCACCATCCATCAAAAATTCACCCTTATACCCCTCCCCCGAGAGGCGCGACCTTCAAAGGGCCTCTCAGTCCGAGGTATTGTCCCATCCTTCTCGCATCCCCCTTTCGGGCGTGGATCCTATAGCCTGAAGGTAAGGATGCAAAAAATTTGGAGCGATACACCTGCACTCATTCAATGTTGGTGTAGGTTCGTAGGGTGCATAAACCTCCTCCTTTTTTTTAGGTGTAAATTTATTGATCAAAAATTTTGGCATGCCCAGTGGGACCCAAGAGATATCCATATTTCAAGGAGATAGAATTTTGGTGATACTCCCATCTACCCATACCTTATAAAAATCACCTATTGACTCCTATAAATGAGAAGTATAGATAATACCACAAATTTCCTCTTCAATGCTTTAAAGGATCTCTATCTCCTGAAGGATTCAATATTTGATGGGTAGTATTGACCTTATTGGCAAAAAAGTATGCTCATATGATGACTCCAATTCCAAATAAAGATCCAATATCTTTGAATACCATTGCCTCAATGGCTCAACAATGCTATCCTTAATGGGATGATCTTGGCTCAACAATGTTATCCTTAATGGAAATCTCTATTATTGGCATGATATTCCTAAATATGCCTTGAAAACCCTTCCAAGATACAATGGCACAGAAGGAGCCATTCTGGAGCACCTTGAAGATGTTGCTACCTTGGCGACCCTCCATGGCATTACTCACAAAGATGTCATGATAATATTATTGGTCCTACCTCTTGAAGGAAGGGTGTTAATACGGTATAGATGTCTACAACAAAAAAAATATTTGCTCATGGGTTGACTTGGTAGCAACTCTTGTTGATACATTCGATAGCTCTAGGGATCCATTCCAGTTGATTGTATAATTCTAATTTATCAAAATGTCTCCTCTTGAGATTATCATAGAATTTAATGTCTGATTCAAGAGGAACTGGAAGAGAATTCTCCTTGAGTACCAGTCATCTCCTACCCAAGCATACCTCTATTATATTTGAGATTTAAACCCAAATATAATTCTCCTCCTTCATTAGTTCAAGGAAAAAATATTCCCTTAGGTATTTTAGGAGACTTTACAAGATGAGTAAATCCTATTCCAAGCAAGAAAGATACCTTTTGGAGAAACTACTAATCCATTATCCCTTTTTGTGACCATCCCACCCTTGGTGGTTGCCCCATATCTAATAACATGGGATGGTTCTTACGGTGACTTCCAAACATTTGCCAAGCATGAACTAACCATAAAATACTATAGGTTAGTTGGAAGAACCACAAGCCAAGAACCACTTGCATGGTATCTGCAATGGTAGTCATCTAAAACTATGCTAAGAAAAGGACCACAGCTAGGTGAGGTTCAATAATTGAGAGTGGGTCAACCTTCAGACCTGAATAGGGGAGATGTAGGTATACTCCTTATAGTGAATAATATTATTGTGTGTAGCATCCTACAGAACATTTAAGTCTTGTATCAATAGAGTAACCAGTTGGTGGTTGAGAAACAATGGTGAAATTGTTATTTTGATCAACAATGCATTACATAGTTTTATAGTTCTTGAAAGAACTAAAAATAGACAGATTTTCTCCTCCTAAAATAAATAATTGACTATTACAACTTTCCATGCCATTACAAGACATGTCTACAACTATGGGTGTCTCACAATAACTCTCTCCAATGAGATCTATACAAGGCTCCTTTGCCTTCTCATCCTCTTCTCCATGAAGAGATTCCTCATCTTCGTCTCTCTTCTCTTCAAGAAGTTCATCATCACTCTTTTCTTCAAACATGTATTCCTCTTCAAGGAATAATTCACCATCATAAGAATGTATGTCTTCATATGAGTCTTGAAAAGACTCTTCAAAAACTCCTTCAAAAGGATCTAATTTAGAAACTTCTTCAAGGAAGCAAGGCTCCTCCTTGATTAAACAATATTCATGATTGTCACACATGGCTTTATGGGTATCCTCATCAAACCCATAAGCATCCTTCAACAATTTCCATGCCATTGTAGTTGATCTACAATTGGCTATGAGAGGAAAAACATTCTTTTCCATTCCTCTCCTCAAATCCATAAGGGCTAAGCAATTTTCATATTGCTTCCATTTCATATCTTTAATCTCATCTCCTTGTAGCTTGTTCCATGTGGGTTCCTCATATCCTTCTTCGACTATGTCCCAAAACCCTTTTGCAATCAATAAAGTCTTCATCTTAATTGCCCAGAATTGATAGTCTTTACCATCAAAAACTGGCACCTTCACATATTCAAACTTGGTGTCCATTTTGCAAATGTCCAATAATCAATATTCCATCACAATATTTAACCCTTCAATGGGGTTCCAAGGGACAGTGCCAAAATTTTCTAGAAGCACTAAACGGGTGCTCCAGAAGGCTTCCCGTCAATTTTCTTACCTCACTTTTGATGCAAAAAATATCCCTCTTTTAAAGACTTTTTACAAGGATTGCCTCTAGGGCAATTGTGCCAATCATTTACAAAAATTGCCTCTTAGGCAATGTTTCCTCTATTTTTTTTATTTTAAACAAAATTTCACCTATCAAAGTGTGAAAATTTTACATATATTTCCTCTTAGGAAATGCCTTTTATCCAAAAATTTTGACAAATAGTTTCCTTTTCATTTTCAAAATTTTCTATTTTTTAAATGCTAAATTTTTAAAATTTTAATCAATTTTCTGCCGCGCGTGGGGTTCGACCTCATGACCTCCCACGGCCAAGCTTGGTGCTAGCCCAAATAACTAGTCGGGCTAGCGCATCCGACGGGTACAAAAGGCGACTGCCTTCTATTTAAACCCTTCGTCGCACCATTGCTTAAAAAAAATTGAGACTTTTTGTCCCACATCTGTCACACAAACGGATTTAGAGGCTTTAAAAGCCTTTTGTCACGCGTTAGTTCTCGATTGCCTGTGGGAAATCGAGACCGAGATGATATTGCTCGACTAAACGATGGCCCACGGGCATGCTATGTGGTGGGGTTGATCGCTGCCACGTGTCGTGTCTGATTGGTGCCTACTTGTCGGCCAGCGATCTTCTCACCTCCACGTCACCACTTTGTGCTACCATGTGTCCTGCTTGCATGCCACCACACACCGCCATGTGTCCTGCTTGCACGTCACCACGTGTTCAATTCCAGCCAGTCTCTACCTCGTTTTGCATGCTAGCTCCAATTAGTCAGATCCTGCTCCTTAGGATTCGTGCTACTGCGGGCCGCTCCTCGACCTCTACAGGTCGCTCCTAAGGATCCGTGTCGGTTAAGGCTGCTCCTCGACCTCTACGAGCCACTCCTCGAGATTCGTGCCTCGTCGTGCCTCCTCGGCTCTGATACCAATTGAGAAACCTTTATTCGTTCTATTAATCAAAGATAATTTACAATCTTATATAGGCTTTAAGAAGCCACAATATACTCCAACAAACTAATTCGTAATTATCCTAAGCCTAGAATAGCTGAAACAACTCCCAACATAGGTTGATGACACACCCACAAAAATAGTCAAATCTAACTTAACCCTATAAGCTCTCAAAGCTCAACTAATCAACACTAACTTTAGCAAAGCTAATACAATATTAATTGCTAACAAATAGTAACCTATATACTTTTAGGAAAATAGGAATATTTATCAAATATTCCAAATGAGAAACAATGGTGAAATTGTTCTTTTGATCAACAATGCATTACATAGTTTTATAGTTCTTGAAAGAACTAAAAATAGACATGATGGATCAATCAAAGGGTAGGCTCTGAATATATTTTGGTAGTAGGGCCATCCTAGATAGGAACCTGCTATGGTTCTTTCATATGGACATCTCGTGCCAATTTAACATTCACCTCTTTGACCCATCTAGATTAGAGAGGCATCAATTTCAAAAAAATAGTGAGGATAGTGGAGGAGGATGTCGTAGGGATCACACATCAAGTGGATCTAAAAAAACGGTAACATTGGGGGTTTTTTCCATGTCAACCAGTACCCGAAAATAGATCCCACATGGCAAGTTTAGTTGTCACACTAGCTATTCTTGGCCTAAGTATAGGCATGCTCAAGCTAGATAATACATCAAGTTGTGGTCTTCTTGCAACTTGGCATGTTTTGGAGTGGTCTCAGCTTGATTATGAACAATACCTAAAATTCAATGCAATTTGGGTTGGACACTATAGATTCATAGGATGATTTCTGGATCGAACCACTGGCTTTGATGTGCCAATCATTCCATAATTTTGTGTAAATAACCAATAATTAAATAAATGTGCAGAAGGTATATGGTCGCACATTAGCTAACATCATCTTGTACTAAGGTGGCTTGGTAATTAGGGCTTCCAAAAAGTATTTTGGATTTTGAAGTATTTTCCCCTATGTTTGGTGTTGTTCCCTCTTTTTTTATTTTTGTGTTGTGACCTCATAGCCCAATGGATGAATGCGGAAAACACGAAGAGCTTTTGTGTAATCCCTAGAAAGGATATCATTGTACAAGGAAATATTAGCATGATCTTGCATGAATATGAGGTATTAAAAAAGGAAATTCGTATTGATTTACATCATGCTAAGATCTTCAAGGATAGTGTCATCCCTCAATTTGGAGGAGAATATTGCTCTATAAATAAAGCCTCACACATAGTAGCAACAAACCATCTGACACAATGCATTCAGAAGTTTTGTTGCACCCGAGTCTTATAGAAAGATATAGTGATGATAAAACTCAATTCCTATAGGATTGCATCAGAAATAAGGGTTGCATCAAGGTTGAAAAATGTCTTTTGCATCATATCTGTTCTTGAATAAGCATTAGTTTTTGGTGGGATATGTTTATGGAAGCGTGATCTAGGGGTGTGTCCCATGAATAACCTCCCTTTTTTTATTTTTACTTTTTTGTATTATTTCCTTCTTCTCTTCTCCTTGTGCATTTGTTGATACTAACTCCTTCAGCTAGTATAAAATATGTCCCTACCTCTACTACTTCTTATGTCTTCCTATTTTCTCTCACATCCTCTTGATCTATTTCCATGGTTTTGCTTGTTGTTTTTGCTTTTTGTCTCCCTTATTTTCTTCCTTTCCACTGTGTTTTACCTTATTTATTTGTTTCTCTTTGTATACTATCCTCCTTTATCTTGCAAGGGGTTGTCGATGTTTGTCCACTCGTTTGCATTCCTCTCCTCTCTTCCTCTCCTTCCCTCTTGATATTTTCATTTGAAAGTGTTTCAAGGTGTAGCTTTTTGGGTTTCCTTTCCCACAAAGTGGAAATTCCTTGTGAGTCACCAAGAGTGTGGGTAAAATTGTGTACCCCTTCATCCATTATTTTATTGTTTGCATGCAAGATGATGTCCATATATATGGCTGAATTTTTAAAGTGGGTCACATGAGCATTTGGCACAAAGCAATTCCTTGAGTTGAGGGTGGATGGTGTTAAAATGATTCAAGGCAAGGGTAGCAGTAAATTAGGCTAAGGCAGGTCCGACGAATAAATGGGTAGGTGAAAACCATATGTGGATACCAAATCCCCACCTTGGCACATGGGTGGATAAATAGGACAATAAAAGACTATGGTGAAATCTCAAAATTCCACCTTGTAGGCAGCCTAGTGAAATTTTGGGAAGTGGTCCGATTCTCAAGAAAATCTAAAACCTTCCCTAGCTAGGGTAGAAATTCTGGATAATAGCAGAGGACATATAAAGCCTCAAATCCTACCCAATTTTGAGTATGGAAATGGGTATAATTTTGGGGTGACAACATGCACTTGGCCTAGCCTGAATCCTCATCCTACTTCTAGGGTAAAATTTTGGGTTGTCAATAAAAAATGGGAGAATTACGAACACCCACCTAGTGTTAAACCCTCTGCCCACCAAGGATAACTTTGAGTAGCTTTGAGAAGAATAATTTAATGCATTCACCTACCAGAGTATAGGTAATTGATCAGATCATAGGGATTGGAGTTCATCTAACAGGCTAAATATTTTTTGAAATGTAGATCCCTAAGGTGATTAAGGTCCCCCACCTGTTCAAAAAGGTAAAGTAGGTGAGAGTCATAGCCCGTAATAACTGTTAGCAAGATCGAGGGATCAATAAATCCAACCACCTCTTTCGAACAACCACCTTCATTCACATTATTTAGAGGAGCATAGTACCTATTGATGACTTGTCTATCTTAGCCATATCTTCCCACCTAAGCACCATTAATGCTCAATTTTGAATTTATTATAAATATCTATTTATACTAGAGTGCAAGGTATTCCCATGGGTGGCTCTTTAGCCATTATAATTCATATGTAAAGCTTATACTATTTATAAATATAAGTGTTTTTACTATTTGGTCTCCAAATTTGTCCTTATATCTTTGCATTGAATGTTAAATGCTTATTTTTGCTAAAGCTATCTGAGTGATTCCACTCTAATTCTGCTATCTAGATTTCATGCATTTTACTCAATAGTTCTAGAATTCATATTTTGTATTGGATTGGGGGTTTATTTATACTTAGGCTAGTTGTGTGGTCGTGCTCTAATTTTGCATCTTGGATTTTATGCACCCCATTCCCTAGTTCTAGAATTCATCCTCAATCAGCGGTGTTAAATATCAAATGAGGGTAAGGTTGAATGATTTGTTAGGTAGTCTACTTGTATTTCTATTCATAGTGTTAGCTTTTCACACATGTGTATTGATGTGGTTATACCCATCCTTGTGATTTTTGGCTATGACCTATTTTTCTCTCCTTTTTGCCTCCCTTTTTTCCTTCAATTTTAGGTATAGTAGCTGGAATTTTCAAAAGGAATTGACATTCAATGAAGAACGACCGCTCGGCCTTTCCTATACCCTACAACTATTCAATGTTGGTGCATGTTCATAGGGCGTGCAAACCTCCTTATTTTCATTAGGTACATATTTGTTGACCAACAGTATGGAAATACAATACATCTATAGAGAAGCAATGAATGAAAGATTTGAAACATTCAAATATTATTTACATTCAAATCTTCTTGAAGCAATTGAAAATTAAAAGGATTATATTGTGATACCTATTGATATAGGTATTATAATGTATATGGAATTACTTTCACTTGAAATTCATAAATATTAAACTTAAAAGCAAAAAAGAATTTATTGAAACTCTAAAAAGGAAAGAAAATATTGATACAAGTGAATCAAGTGAATCATCTCTAAAAATAGTGTTTCATTCTTCATGCAATATTTATTTTCCAAGCACTTATAATTCAGGAAATTATTATGATGCTCCAAGTGATTGTTTAGAAGTTATAGAACAATATCAAAATTGTAGGAAAGCAACCCATAAACAAGAGGATAAAGAAGAATCTCGAGCACTTCATGAACAAGATAATAACAAAGCAAAAACTGAATAACCAAAGAATAAATATGAAGAAGAATTCAAAGCAATGGATGAACCCAAGAATCAAGATGATGATGAAGATTTTATAGAAGCGGATATTCATGCAAGTTAACATGAATATTAAAGATAGAAGATGAATATTGAAGACAAAAGTCTTCAATAAAAAAATAATGTAATATAGGGGGTGTTTGAGAATATTACATTATTTTGTACATGCATATGTACCCCCATGGTACCTTCATGGTACAAATGTAAATATGTAATAGATTAGTGTTTGTGTATATAGTTTAGTTGAGTGATTTATATTTTCTCTTTATGTAAGTACCAGGTTTAGTCTTGAAGAAGATGAAGACATTTGAGGATTCTACAAGAGGGAAGACATCCAACCAAGAATTGCTCACTGAAATTGCAAAGGATTAAGTTGATTTTCTGAAGAAGGGTGAATGTCTTCCAAATGATGAAGGGAATTCAAAAGGATCTACCTCGATTATAGAGGCCCAAAATAGAATTCACTATAGGAGGAGTTATTAATGTCACTAATGTCTTCTCTCCTTAGCCCCTTAGTTTAGGTTATGAGGGGATGTTGAAAGTGTAATCTAGATTATGACCAAGGCCAAAATTGTATAATGTAATCTTGTATAGACCTAAGGGAAATCATTGTACAATATATTTAATGTATTATAATATTTTATTATGTAAAGCATATGGGTTGTGATAACCTTGTTGTTAGATTATATTACATTATTTGGTACATGTCTTAGATTAGGATTTACTTTAAGTGTTGTAATAAATGCACATGGGTGCATAATATTTAATAATGTAAATGTGCATATTTGTCCATGTGTACATGAGTCCATAGAATAGGAAGTTGAATAGTCTAGAAGTGGGAAGGCCAAGAGTGCTTCATGTGAAGAGTCACATTACATTATATATACATGGTAATGTGGATATGTAAGAGATATAATTAGTAATAACATTACTTAGTTCTTTCAGTGCTACGACTCCATTTTTGTGAGCCTTTCTTTATCTTATTTAGAAGTAGCTATGTGAGATATTTCAGTATTTCATACTTACAAAATATTTCAATTATCATATATATTAATTTGGTAATTTATTTCATTTATATAAGTTTGATTATTTTAAGTAGTAAGCCTCAAAAGATAACAGTGGTATCAGAGCCACAAGGGACCACTATTGCTATAGTCAACCTAAAATTTGTTTCATATTTGTAAATTGGACCTACAGCTGTGCACCGCTGCATACAAACACCACCACAAGAAATTCCTTAAAGTGTGAAGGATATTATCTCTGGAAGGAGAAA
This sequence comes from Wollemia nobilis, assembly GCA_028583015.1. Classification (NCBI taxonomy): domain Eukaryota; kingdom Viridiplantae; phylum Streptophyta; class Pinopsida; order Araucariales; family Araucariaceae; genus Wollemia; species Wollemia nobilis. The sequence goes on along the minus strand of JAQPPZ010000676.1, from coordinate 4,691,429 downwards.
CCAAAGAAGCTAGCTTGGTGGAGAATTTCTATTCCAAGAACAAATTCAAAATAGAAGGAGATTTTAGGTCTTGAAGTCATACCTTGATATTACAAATATTGAGGAGAATAAGAGACCCATGAAAGAGGTCTTATTGAAAGAATTGGTAGATTGAGTAAGACTGCAAATTGTAGATTGGCTAGAGTCTTTCCATAAGATTGTGAATACTAGGACTTAGCACAAGATTGGTTCCACTAGTTTTGAGAATAACTAGTAAATTTTATTTATTTTAGAATTCTAGAAATTCTAATATATTTGGTACTACTATCTAAGTTTCTGGTTGCAAAAAATTAACACCCAAAAGTTGAGAAACTTCCTACAAAGGATAGAGAAGAATTTTACCTTCATTGCCTGGAATTCTATGTGCTTTCCTTATGCAAGGATTAATTATATGTTGCAAGAAACTAAATATTGAATATTGGAGGAAAATCATGAATTCCATTAGAATATTGCAAATAAAAAAACTACAAACTGAAGAAGTTGAAGATACCTAGAAGAGTTTAGTTTGAAGAACTTCTAGTTTTGGAAGATTGAAGATTGGAGATTGACCCGTGCAAAGGGTTCTCATCATACTTTGAATATTGGAGAATGGGAAGACCTAATAAGAGGTCCTACTATATATTTGAAGGAGCAAAAAAATTTGGAGATCTAAGAAATTGATCTCATTGCATAATTCCCATAGTTGGAAGATTGATGAAACTACGAAAATATTTCAGTAAAGTTTTGAGAAGAAGAAGTTGAAGAGTCACAAGAAGAAGTTGAAGAGTTGCAAAATTAGAATACCCAAGAGAGAGGTCTCAAGAGATTTTGAAGGAGAAGAAAAAATCTGGAGAAAGCCTTGTTGGAGGATTTGGAAAAGTGGCCATTGAAGGAATCTTGAAAAAAGTGAGAAGCAGGAGAGTGCAAGTAGAGAGGATATTTGAATAAAGTTCATGACAAGATATTACAAGCAAGGAGAAGTTTTTGATTTGGGAAAATTATCGCCATCCAACAGCAAGCCCAATAGAAATAAGTGTTTGGCAAGAATTTTACCAAAATTTGGAGATAGAGTAAGAATATCTCAAGACATACATATTCTTGAGGAAGGATACAGTGTTGGAGATCAGTTTTGAAGTCAAAAATCGATAAGGATATTGCAGGTGAAGATAATATTGAGGAGCCTAAGGTTTTGGGAAATCTTAGATAACCTCAAAATTTTGAAGGTTGATTTGTAGGAGAAAATTATAGGTTTTGGAGCAGATATTAAAGAGTTGTAAGAGAGTAGAGATTGAATATTAGCAGGTTTATGAACACCAGTTTGGGCAACATTAATAGCTTCTAATTTCAGAGTGTGTGAATACAATATTGAAAGAGAGTCGAAGCCACAAAAATAGATTTTGTGGACAACATTGAATGAGGATAGAGAGGTACAGATTTGGAGCAATTTTGTGAAAGGATATTTGGGAGAAAACAAGGAGAAGTTGAAGAACACAAGATTATACTGAGAGGGGGGTGAACAGTATAAGACCTATTTTTACTTTTCCTTTATACTTCAATACAGTAAAGCAAAATATCCAAAGCAATATCAAAGCAATGCACAAAACCATCCACAAAGTGACACAACAATTTACATGGTTCATCCACAAAACTTTTCTCTAAAAGTTATCTCAAAGTTCTTTGGGAAACCTTCCCAATTACAATGTTTATGAGCCTCGGCTCAAAGGAGAAACCTTCCCCTAATCCTGAATTTATGAGCCTCTACTCAAAGGAGATACCTTCCCCTACCTCTACTCTGGCTAGTGATCCTCTAGAAGACCTCTACCTTCGTTGCCCTTAGCAAATTGAACTCTATCCACAGAAGACACCTGTCTTCCCTGCTCTAGCTGGAGACCTCTGTCCTCAACTCTATCACCTCAAAGTTGGTCCTTGAATTTGCACTAAACATAGTCCTTCGGTCTAGCACAAATGTCCTCGTCCTATGTCTTTGATCTATACCAAACACAGTCCTTCGGTCTAGTACAAATTTGTCCTCAAGTTCTTCTCATAGAACCAATGCACCTCTGTCCTCAAGTTCTCTGATAGAACTATCAAACTCAGCTTCACAAGTCCTCTGCTAGGACCTGTCCAATTCTACTCACAAGTCCCCAAAGGAACCTGTCCAAAACCTGCTCACAAGTCCCCAACGTAACCTATCCAAAACCTGCTCACAAGTCCCCAATGGAACCTGTCCAAAACCTACTCATAAGTCCTTGACGAAACCTGTCCAAAACCTGCTCACAAGTCCCCAACAGAACCTGTCCAAAACCTACTCATAAGTCCCTAACGGAACCTGTCCAAAACCTGCTCACAAGTTCATCAAGAAAAACTTGCTTGGCATGAACCCACAAAGAGAATTGTTAGAGACCCAATGTGATTCATCAACCTCATAGAAGCATAAAGAGAATTGTTAGAGACTCAATATGTTCTATACTTAACTCCCAATCTCAATCTCAACTCAATCTCAAATCTCAACAGAATAAGATAGATGTAGTATGCTTTTCTTAAGAACATGAAACACAACCCAACAATTTCCAACCAAGAAATATGTCATATAACAATGATACTCATGTTCTTTCCAACAACCAATATCTTTTCTCAACCAATTAGGGCTTCAACAACAATACTCAAAGACAAGGTTTAACCAACATCATTCAACTCAACATTAACCTTGAAGCATCCAACCAATCATCACAAGAAAAGGAAACAAGTAGAAATCCTTTTCCCTCCAAAGATATTTGAACAAAATAGCCACCAACACAATATCACCAAATGCAAAGAATAACTTGTACAAATCAACTCAATGGAGTAAGCCCAAAATCATGAATCAAGTAAAAGCAATAACTTGATCAATCAACCTCTATGGAAGCAACTCAACCATCAACCTCAACACAACCATCCAAGTGTTTCACCAACTCAAAGCAAGTATCAAGACTCACAACCATAAACCCTAGTGCACAATGCTTCCACTACCCCAAACCAGAAATATGCATTCACCAAAACTCTCTTCAATGATAACAATGCATAAGTAGTCTTCAACAAACCAGAAACTAGGATTTACACCCAACCAAAGGAAACCTTGTTGAATACCTTTTCACTCCAATCTTATTTCAGGAAAACATACACCAATCATACTCATAAGAAGAATGTGCCCATACCTTTTTGAAGTGAAGAACCTCCTTTGGAAATCTGCCCCAATCACAAAATTCTTTTGCCAATCTTCACAAGGGTTAGTAGATCACAAAATAATCAACATTACTCCACTTTTCAATAATCATCACCAAAGCCTTTAATTGCACAATTTTCTTATCTCTCCTAAAACCACTTGTACCATAAAATAAAATAAATCACAACATTGCATAACCTTATAGCTCCCAAAACCACTTATACCATAAAATAAAATAAATCACAACATTGCATAACCTTATAACTCCCAAAACCACTTATACCATAAAAATAAAATAAATATTTCCTTTTAATATCACAAAAATCTAAACCCTTATAACTCCCAAGGTCATGTGCCATGCATACCTTATAAAAATTATTATATTGCCTCAAGTGCACCCACCTTACTTTGAACCCCTGTCACCACTCATGCAAACATCGAGGAGCATGCACTTCTATTTCTCCACTTAAAAACCGATGCATCTTCCTAGTCGAAAAAATATTGCATCGCGATTCGAACACTTAACTTCTCGGCTGCTACGCGCTTTGAAAGCTTACCTTCCACCTAGGCTATCTGCCCATGTAAGACGAAAAAGGTGTGCTTCGGTTTAGTCTTTTTGTTGGCCTTGGAATACGCAAAAACTTGTCCTCTTCTCTGCTCCCTCATGTGTTCGAGCGGATGCGAATACGTTTTATTCTTAGCCTTGCATTAACCGCTCACCTTTGTATTTTCGCAAACTTTACTTCCTTCTCCCTTTCGATTGGCGTGCGCTCTGATCAAAGGTTCACTTGCTTATTTTTGTCATCGAAAAATCATTTTAACTCAACACTCCTAATTCCCGATTGATATCGCCATTTTCGCACCGATAAAACATTAGCTCTTCCTTTGCTGGCGCAGACGATGTACAAAAATCGATATCAATACATCCCCTTTAATGAATTCCATTGCCACCTTTTATATGCACTAAGATGCATTAGAAACACGTCGGATTTTCCAAACATGTCGGAAAATACTTTAATTTAATTTTAAAATATTAATTTAAATTTTAAATAAATAAAATTTAAACTAAATATTTAAAATTAAATATCTTCATCACCAGGGCACCTTTTTCAATGAAACGAAGAGCCAACTTGGGTTTTAAGAAAAACCCATTTCAAATATGTTGTCCATGGTTTTAAATAAAACCTTTTATTTTGTCTACCTTGGTTTTCACAAAAACCCTTCTGCTTCTTGACATCAATGACAACATCAACACTTGACCAAAGGCAATGTACCCAAAGTACCCAAAATTGCTAACAATCTCCCCCTTTGTCATTGATGGCAAAAATTTACAAAAAACTCATCTTCAAGAGCCAAAACTGAAATCACTCTCTTTGAAGTATTTGCTCCCCCTGACTTGAAGCTTTCATCTTCACTTGAAGCTCTCCCCCTTACTCATATCTCTCCCCCTTTGTCATCAATGGCAAAGGGCCACCTTTGGGACTCGGGACTAAGAATGAGCCTCTTAGCTTAGTCCCTCCCCCACCTCCTGTTGAGGTGATTAATTCTGGAGTGGGAGTAAAACTCCCATTAGGCACTAATCATCATCAACGTCTATAACTTCCTTGTCGGGCCTTCTCTTGAACTCTTTGTCCATATTCCTGTTCCTATTTCTGTCACTGTTCTTGTTCTTAGCCATGCCTTGATCCTTGGACCTATTCATACCACTATTTTTGTACCTTGGAAGTTCAGCTCTACACTGTCTAGCTATGTGACCTTCATTGTTGCACTTGTAACAAGTAACAATGTTATTTCTTTGAGGCATACCTGTTCTTTGAATCCATCTGTTCTGATTAAACCTATTCTTGTTATTTGCCTTGCAATGAACTGCCTTGTGCCCAAACTGATTGCAAGAGTAGCAATACCCATAAAAGAAATCACCACTTCTAAAACTGTTATTTACCTTCTTCACTTGAGCCATGCAATGTACAACCATGTGACCAAACCTGTGACAAGCAAAACATCTGCCTTGAAACTTTCCTTTATTTGAATTCTTGGGTCCTAAAAACTTCTCCTTCTTCTCATTTTGAATTCTGTTTTCTGTTTCTATGCATCTATCATTCAAGGACTCATGATCTGAAATACTTTCCTCATTAGAACTCTCTTCCTTTTGGAATCTCTTACTAGACTCTCCAACTTGTTTCTTGTGTGGCTTAACAAAACCAAGGCCTGTTTTATCTGTTGTCTTTCTTTGACCTTTGATAAGATATTTAACCTTTTTGGAGCTTTCTTGAAACCTGTACAACTTATCCTTGTACTCTTTATTTTCCTCTTTCAACGAAGCCATTTTTTGTTCTAATTCACTATACTCATGCACCTTAGATTCTAACTCATTCTTGAGTTCTTGTGCCTTAGCCATAGAGACATCAAGACTTTCTATAAGTTCATCTCTCTCCATACAACATTCATCTAACTTATCCTTGAGTCTAGCATTCTTCTTTCTTTCCTTTTTCAAAGCACTAAGAGCACTAATAAGTTCACCTTTAAGATCTACTTCACTTTCCTCTATATGTTTGCTTTTTGAATCATCAAGGCCTTTTTCAGATTTCTTATCACTAGAGGTGCTACCCTTTTCAAAAACCATACATGCATCTTCCTTATCATTTTTTGAAGCATCCTCATACACACTAGCAACCAAATCATTATTTGTGCAATCATCCTCAAGGTGACCAAAATTTCCACATCTAAGACATTTCATGATAATGAATCTATGTTTTGGTTCTTCCTCTTTTTCTGATATGAACATCTCATTTTCATTATCACTTGAAGAACTTTCACTATCACTACTAGAACACTTACTTGCTTTGTCTAGGTAGAAGCTCTTCTTGTGCTTGTGAGAGTACCTCTTTCCTTTATTTATGTGCTCATATTTGTTCTTCCTTTGATGCCTATGCCTTTCAGAATCCTTGCTCTTACAATCCTGTTTATCTTCATCACTTTCATCCTTGGCAACAGTACATTTAGTAGAATAATGACCAAAATTTCCACAATTGAAACATCTTACATTTTTCATATTTTTGTGCTTTCTAGAGAACTTGCCTTTCTTGCTGTAATATGCCTCTTCATCACCAGAAGACTCATCACTCTCTTGAAGCTGTTTACCTTTGGAATTCTTGGTAGCCTTGAAAGCTCGCCTCCTTCTTGACATCAACCTTTACTTGAGTTCTTAACTCAAATGCTGCAAGTATACTATGGAGTTCATCTTTTTTCAACTTATCCAAATCTTTAGCTTCCTCAATAGCAGAAATATTTTCACTAAATATATCAGGAAGAGATCTTAAAATCTTATCACAAATATCATTTTCAGAAAGCTCAAGACCTAAGTCTTTCATGGAGTTAACAACTTCATCCATACGAAGCATGTAGTCACTAATCTTTTCATCATCATTCATCTTGAGTTGTTCAAACATACCTTTGAAGTGTCTCAACTTGGCCTTTCTAACATTTGTATCACCTGTATGAACCACCTTCAACTGATTCCACATTTCACTAGCTGTCTTATAGTGAATCACTTTGGTGAGATCTACTTTCTATAAGCCTTTCAAGATTGCATTCATTGCTTTTGAATTGCTGTGATGTAGGAGCCTCTCTTCTTTAGTATTAAGACCATGTTTAGGAATAGTGTACTCATCTTCAATTACTTCCCAAACCTCATTCCCAAGTGCCATTAGATGAACCTTCATCCTTGCACTCCAAAGACCAAAATCTGACCCATCAAGAATAGGTGCTGCATTGCCACTTGAATGATCCATTGTGTTCTTTACTAGCTTTTCCTTCAAGTTGTTAAACTTTTCGAAGGCACTGGCTCTGATACCAATTGAAGAACACAAGCTTATACTGAGAGGGGGGGTGAATAGTATAAGACCTATTTTTACTTTTCCTTTATACTTCAATACAGTAAAGCAACATATCCAAAGCAATATCAAAGCAATGCACAAAACCATCCACAAAGTGACACAAAAATTTACATGGTTCATCCACAAAACTTTTCTCTAAAAGTTATCTCAAAGTTCTTTGGGAAACCTTCCCAATTACAATGTTTATGAGCCTCGGCTCAAAGGAGATACCTTCCCCCAATCCTAAATTTATGAGCCTCTCGCTCAAAGGAGATACCTTCCCCTACCTCTACTCTGGCTAGTGATCCTCTAGAAGACCTCTCGCCTCTGCTGCCCTTAGCAAATGGAACTCTATCCACAGAAGACACCTGTCTTCCCTACTCTAGCTGGAGACCTCTGTCCTCAACTCTATCACCTCAAAGCTGGTCCTCAAATTTGCACTAAACATAGTCCTTCGATCTAGCACAAATGTCCTTGTCCTTTGTCTTCGATCTATACCAAACATAGTCCTTCGGTCTAGTACAAATTTGTCCTCAGGTTCTTCTCATAGAACCAATGCACCTCTATCCTCAAGTTCTCTGATAGAACTATCAAACTCAGCTTCACAAGTCCTCTGCTAGGACCTGTCCAATTCTACTCACAAGTCCCCAAAGGAACTTGTCCAAAACCTGCTCACAAGTCCCCAACGAAACCTATCCAAAACCTGCTCATAAGTCCCCAAAGGAACCTGTCCAAAACCTGCTCACAAGTCCCTGACAAAACCTGCTCACAAGTCCCCAACGAAACCTATCCAAAACTTGCTCACAAGTCCCTGACGGAACCTGTCCAAAACCTGCTCAAAAGTTCATCAAGAAAAAACTTGCTTGGCATGAACCCACAAAGAGAATTATTAGAAACCCAATGTGATTCATCAACCTCATAGAAGCATAAAGAGAATTGTTAGAGACTCAATATGTTCTATACTTAACTCCCAATCTCAATCTCAACTCAATCTCAAATCTCAACAGAATAAGATAGATGTAGTATGCTTTTCTTAAGAACATGAAACACAACCCAACAATTTCCAACCAAGCAATATGTCATATAACAATGATACTCATGTTCTTTCCAACAACCAATATATTTTCTCAACCAATTAGGGCTTCAACAAAAATACTCAAAGACAAGGTTTAACCAACATCATTCAACTCAACATTAACCTTGAAGCATCCGACCAATCATCACAAGAAAAGGAAACAAGTAGAAATCCTTTTCCCTCCAAAGATATTTGAAAAAAATAGCCACCAACACAATATCACCAAATGCAAAGAATAACTTGTTCAAATCAACTCAATGGAGTAAGCCCAAAATCATGAATCAAGTAAAAGCAATAACTTGATCAATCAACCTCTATGGAAGCAACTCAACCATCAACCTCAACATAGCCATCCAAGGGTTTCACCAACTCAAAGCAAGTATCAAGACTCACAACCATAAAACCTAGTGCATAATGCTTCCACTACCCCAAACCAGAAATATGCATTCACCAAAACTCTCATCAATGATAACAATGCATAAGTAGTTTTCAACAAACCAAAAACTAGGATTTACACCCAACCAAAGTAAACCTTGTTGAATACCTTTTCACTCCAATCTTATTCAGGAAAACATACACCAATCATACTCATAAGAAGAATGTGCCCATACCTTTTTTAAGTGAAGAACCTCCTTTGGAAATCTGCCCCAATCACAAAATTCTTTTGCCAATCTTCACAAGGGTTAGTAGATCACAAAATAATCAACATTACTCCACTTTTCAATAATCATCACCAAAGCCTTTAATTGCACAATTTTCTTATCTCTCCTAAAACCACTTGTACCATAAAATAAAATAAATCACAACATTGCATAACCTTATAACTCCCAAAACCACTTATACCATAAAATAAAATAAATCACAACATTGCATAACCTTATAACTCCCAAAACCACTTATACCATAAAAATAAAATAAAATATTTCCTTTTAATCTCACAAAAATCTAAACCCTTATAACTCCCAAGGTCATGTGCCAAGCATACCTTATAAAAATTATTATATTGCCTCAAGTGCACCCACCTTACTTTGAACCCGTGTCACCACTCATGCAAACATCGAGGAGCATGCACTTCTATTTCTCCACTTAAAAACCGGTGCGTCTTCCTAGTCAAAAAAATATTGCGTCGCGATTCGAACACTTAACTTCTCTTCTGCTACACGCTTTGAAAGCTTACCTTCCACCTAGGCTATCTTCCCATGTAAGACGAAAAAGGTGTGCTTCGGTTTAGTCTTTTTTTTGGCCTTGGAATACGCAAAAACTTGTCCTCTTCTTTGCTCCCTCACGTGTTCGAGCGGATGCGAATACATTTTATTCTTAGCCTTGCATTAACCGCTTACCTTTGTATTTTCGCAAACTTTACTTCCTTCTCCCTTTCGATTGGCGTGCGCTCTGATCAAAGGTTCACTTGCTTATTTTTGTCATCGAAAAATCATTTTATCTCAACACTCCTTATTCCCGATTGATATCGCCTTTTTCGCACCGATAAAACATTAGCTCTTCCTTTGCTGGCGCAGACGATGTACGAAAATCTATATCAATGCATCCCCTTTAATGAATTCCATTGCCACCTTTTATATGCACTAAGATGCATTACGAAACACATCGGATTTTCCAAACAAGTCAGAAAATACTTTAATTTAATTTAAAAATATTAATTTAAATTTTAAATAAATAAAATTTAAACTAAATATTTAAAATTAAATATCTTCATCATCGGGGCACATTTTTCAACGAAACGAAGAGCCAACTTGGGTTTTAATAAAAACCCATTTCAAATATGTTGTCCATGGTTTTAAATAAATCCTTTTATTTTGTTTTCCTTGGTTTTCACAAAAACCCTTCCGCTTCTTGACATCAATGACAAAATCAACACTTGAGCAAAGGCAATGTACCCAAAGTACCCAAAATTGCCAACGAAGTTGAGCAGCAAGCAAGGCTACAAATTGAGTAAGAGTTAGAGCAAAAAAGTGAAGGAGAACATTGGTGCAAAGTTTGCAAGTTTGAGACAACAAGTTGGGTGAATCAAATCACCAACAAAATTAAGCAAAACAAGAGAAAAGAAAGGTATGCAATATTGGTGCAATCTAAATCTATTGTACAAGTACTAAAATAAGCTATACATCAAGTTTTAAGAGCACCATATTATTATTTGAAGATCCATATTGCATTATTTTGGAATAAAAAAATTAAGAGCTTAAAGGAGTTCTTTAATTTAAGGTGTTAGTAGAGTTTACATCTTAACGATCTAGAAATACTAAGGAGAAATAAGAAGTGCATAGTATTGTTAGTGAATGCTTTGTTGTTGTAGATTTATTAAAGAAAAGTAAAAGCAATAATCGATGCTAATAGAAGACCAATTAAGAGTTAGAAATTTGGTATAATTTCTAAGTGTCAAAAGACACTAGAATAAGCATAAGATTCTTGGATGAGCACAATCATAGATAGGTTTTGAAAACATTGTTGTAGATGAAGAATTGTCACTCAAAAGAGCAAGAGGAACTACCACTCACAAGGAGTGTTACCATTTCTCTAAGGGAAAATTATTAATCTCTACATTTTTGGAGAGACGTGGATAGAAAATCCACACCATCGAAGATACGTAGATGAGATATACACCATTGGATACCATTGAAGAGACAAAGCCACCTGTGAAAACATCAAATAAAATAAGGACATCCATCCTTGAGAAACAAGCATACGACTATGAAAAGTAAAGTACAATAATACATTGAGACAAACATATTGAAGCATGAAGTGAAATGAGCATTGGAACAGTGAAGGTTTACGTTGAAAATAGTGAGAAACCCTAGGAGGAATAGTCTACATGCAAGCACCATGTAGATTAACATTGGAGAAGTGTTGAAGGAGCATTACGAGTAACACCCATTGCCAATTATATCCATCAAAGAAGGAAAATGTATTGCAAGGGAGGTAGAAGAGTTGGAGTGCCAAGTGGCACATACTAGACCAAAACTTGAAGAGTCTAGCACCCATTTCATCAAGTGGTAAGTAGAAACTAAAAGGTCAAAGGTCAATTTGTGCCCAGTGAAGGAAACATTCTCCCAAGGCACCAAAATATTGAAGAGTTCATTAATAAATATGGCAAATTAGTGCAAGCAAAAATGTGCGAAGGAGATCATCAATTGGATGCAGTAAGAGAACCTTTGGAGGTTACAAATTGCATAAGTAAAGCTAATATTGGAGTGCAGGTTTGTTGAAGCCAGAGTGGGAGAAGTTATCTCTCAAATAAGCCAACGATTCAGGCCAAGACAACATGTGTGAATACAACATATTTCATAGATGTACGCAGTGGAAGATTTGCAGAGGAGTCAAACATTGTTGACCAGAGAATACAACTCTAAGCTTAAGGTAATTTATTTCATTCAAATTACTCATAAGCTTGAGTTAGGAGTAATAAGGATTTTTATAAGGATATTATTTTCTAAGGTGAAAAGAAAAGGTATTTTGAGAAGAATAAGTTTATATTTGAAACCTTAGATATAATAGTAAATTGAAGAATTATTAAAGGAATAATTCTTTAGTAGAAGACATTGGAGAAAATATATATATATATATATATATATATAAGAGTTTTGTAATTAAAATATTTAAAGTTACAAAACTATTTTAGAATATTTGCAATTTAATTGAGTTGGAGTAATAAGGATTTCTACAACAAATTGAATTTATAATAATTGCAAATATATTTTTCTATATTTCAAAGCTTGGAGGTATAAGGTTAATCATGACATCACATAAACTATTTCTCTTAGAATCTCAGTTACTTAAAGGCCCTAATTATGCATCATGGAAAAACAAAGTAAGATCTATGTTGATAGTAGAAAAAGTTTGGGATATAGTTAAAGGGGCAAAAACTAAACCTACTGAAGATGCAAGAGAAATTCAGAAATATGAAGAAGATGAAGCAAAATCTATAATGATAATAAATTTTGCAATTACAGATGAAATTCAGCCATATATTAGTTCAACAAGAACATCTACAGATGCATGGAACACTTTAGCCAAAATATTTGAAGGAAAGAACAAAGCTACTATTCTAAATCTTCAAACTCAACTACATTCTCTAAAATTTAACAGTGGAGAAAGTATAGAATTGTTTCTAAGGAGAGTAGTAGATATAAAGGGAAAGTTATTAACCCTAGGAGAAATAGTAGAAGACAAATTCTTGGTTCAAGTAGCTTTGAGAGCACTTATTTAAAGTTATAAACACTTGGTTACATATTTACAAATTCTAGGTAAAGATACATTATTTGATGAATTGGTTAATATACTACAAGAACATGAAGTGATCAATTAAGTTAAGGATGAAATGACTAATAGTGCATTAATATCGAAAGATAATCAGAAAGGAAACACTACTTCTATTTCAAAAGACAAACCTAAATGGAATGATCGATACTATCAGATTTGTAAGAGAAGAGGTCATAGTACAAGTTATTGCAAATTTAATCCAAGGAATCAATTCCAAGGGAATCAAATGAATCAACCAAATAGGTTGCCTCAACAAAGGTAATATCCAAATCAATATAGACCACCTCAACCATAATTTCAATGATAGTACAATCCTCTTCAACTACAATATAGAGAAGGAAGTCAAAAGGGTAATCTAGTCCAAGAGATACAAGAATTAGAGGAAGTTACAGAAGAGCATGAATTCAAAGCTCTATTAGTTGTGTTTTATGATGATACTAATCATTTGCTTGATCAGGATACATACAAGGAAGAAAATGAAGAAGAGCACAAGTTCCAGCAGGAGACTGAAGACTCATATTGAAGATAAGTCTTCAATAACCAAATAATGTAATATGGGGGGTGTTAGAGTATATTATATTATTTGGTACATGTATTAGATTAGGATTTACTTTATGTGTTGTAATAAATGCACATGGGTGCATAATATTTAATAATGTAAATGTGCACATTTGTCCATGTGTACATGAGTCCATAGAATAGGAAGTTGAATAGTCTAGAAGTGGGAAGGCCAAGAGTGCTTCATGTGAAGAGTCACATTACATTATATATTAATGGTAATATGGAGATGTAAGAGACACAATTGTAATAACATTACTTGGTTCTTTTAGTGCTACGACTCCATTTTAGTGAGCCTTTATTTATGGTTTATTTAGGAGTCGCTATGTGAGCTATTTTGGTATTTTATACTTACATAATATTTCCATTATAATATAAACTAGTTTGGTACTTTATTTCATTTATGTAAGTTTGAATATTTTAAGTAATAAGCCTCGAAAGCTAACACTTGTCATGGTTAAACTCATATTATATTTTATAATTAACCTTAAAGCCCTCTTATTATGTTATCTTAGGTAAAACTTATTTATGTAACTTGGGCATTGGTTATTGATATAAATACCCATAATACACTCCATCCATTGCATCAAAATGTTAGGCTGTCTTGAAAGAAGACGAAGACATTTGAGGATACTACAAGAGGGAAGACATCCAACCAATAATTTCTCTCTAAAATTACAAAGGATTAAGTTGAGTTTCTGAAGAAGGATGGATGTATTCCAAATTATGAAGGGAATTCAAAAGGATCTACCTCAATTATAAAGGCTCACTAGAAAGGGAACTATTTTTTTTTAAACTACCTAAGACATAAGAACATTTTGGAAAGGATCATTGAGTTGGACCCTTTAGGTCATTCTCTTTATGACTCTAAAGATATCATGAATCTTTGTGTAGCTTATTTCTCTCAACTTTTTATAGTAGATCCAAGGGATGGCATCCAATGTATCTTAATGGAATATGTGCAGAAATATATTCCCTCCCTTGTAGACCCCATTATTCAAGATCAACTTGGAAATCCTCTTTCTATTAATGATTTTCAAACTACTCTTTTTCTATGAAGAATAACAAAGCTCCTAGCTTGGATGGTCTTCTAGTGGAGTTTTATAAAACACATTGGCATATTATTTCCTCTGATCTTCATCATGTTTACTTAGAAGATCTTCAAAATAATTCCCTTGGAGCTTATATCAATGCAAGGCTGATCAAGTTGATTCCTAAAGGTATGACTCATAATCAAATCTCCAATTGGAGACCTATTACCCTCCTCAATATTTCATACAAGATCGTAGCTAAAGCTATAGATTTAAAAATCAAAATTATTGCTCAAGTGATTGTTTGCCTAGAATAATTTGCTTTTCTTAAATGTCATTATATTTTAAACTTATGATCGCCCAAGAAACTTTGTAATGGGATATCGACTCCAATCAAGATGCCCTCTTGGTTAAGTTAAATTTTGACAAATATTATGATAGAATCAAATATAATTTTATTCTTAGTATGCTTTCTTTGCTTGGTTTTGGTCCAAAATCCTATAATCAAACTGGGATGCCCTAAATTTTATTCTTGGTTTTTTTGGTCATCAATATGACACCACGCATAGGATGGGGCAGACGGATCAGCATCAAGCAGCATAGAATGACCACCACATTTGAAGGATGGGGTGGAAGATCTCCAGAGAAGATTGGTTTCTTCAATATTATTCCAGCTACTCTACATCACAAAATAGGGAAAAAGAAAAAGCAAAAAGAAATAAATAAAAATGCCATAGCTAGAACTCACAAGGATGGGTATAGTCACATCAATACCTATGCAAACATGATATCCCATCATAAACACAAGCTCTACACCTAACAGGATCATCTAATGGTGTCTTTGTCCTAGCTCTCTATCAGTTGTAGACGAGAGGTGAATTCTTGTACCGACAAACAGATGCATGAGATCCAGGATACAAAATCAGAGTGTTCCTATTTGGGTGGTGTTAGAAAAAATAAACCTCCAACCAATATAATGAATAAGCTCCCCCTTAGTCACTCAGACACACCCCACAGAATCCATATACAATAATAACATAGGACAACTGAAGTGGCTAAATAATTGAATGTTCATACATTCAGTAAAGAACAAGAGGACGCAGTTAGAGACCAAACAGTGTAGAATTTGTATTTACTGAGGGGAAACTTTACATAACAATTGTAATGTCTAAAGAGTCATCCTTAGGAATGGACACCATTCCACTATTTATAGGTATATTTACATAGATTTTAAAATCTGGACATTAATGGTGGAAGGCGATAAGATGGCTTTTGTAGCTGATGAGAATCGCCCTACTACATTGTTCCACTAGGAAGCATCAATCTTCTAGAAGAGTGGTAGGTGCTTCTGGATAAATTTGTATCCTTCGATATTATGCTCAGTTCATTATTTCTTAGCTGCCTCATCCTACTCCTTGATTGATGATCCTCTATTTAGGCGATGAGTGATAGACATTAAAGTATCTTAGGAGCATCATGTCAGAAATCCATCACTTCTACGTACGATTTTGGGTACTCGTATCACTATGGTAGTGGGCAGGCATTCCTTTGGATTTTGAGTGATGGAAGGGAAGGTTTTGTGTATCCAACGGGTTCCTCATTTCGCTCACAGAGACTCCATAGAAGGTGGGTGTTTCTCATATGTTCTACCAATATTACATTCATAACTTCCCACCTAGGCTAGTTGGGAGTTTTATTTATTCCTCAAGTGTGGGTTTTTATGATTTTTCTACCCATGCTAGCCCCTTGAAATGTCTGCCCAATAAGTTGAGAAAGTATTTTGGAAATTTTTTTCCAATCAATAAGGGCATATGTCTACCCTTTCTTGTCATCTTCCTTTCTTGATTCTACCATCTATCTGTCAGTCTTGTCTGCCCCACGACCATTGTTGCCACTTTGAGATCTTCCACCCATCCATTAATTCCTTCAAAATTTAGCAAGCTCTAAGAAGAGTGGATAAGGAGATGCAAAAATACTTACCCACACTCTTGGAAAATTACACATGTTTTTTACTCTATAAAAAAAGACCCCAAAAAGTATTTGAAAAGCACTTATGAACAGGGAAAATAAGAAGGGATGTATAGAGAAGGCAGCAACAAAACGAAGTAGGGAGAGGAAAACCAGGGGGACGACAATAGTAGAAAGGAAATAAAGAAAGAACAGAAAAGGGAGAAACCATATGAAATGGGAGAGGTGCACCCGGGCATGAGGAAGAGAACACACAGGAAGGGGAGAAGAGAGGGAAAGGGTGATTGTAAGGTGATTTCCATATTAAGAAATCATTTGAACAACAATAACCAAATAGAGATAATATGATAGAAGAAGAGAACAAGAGGGGACATAGTGTTGAGCACAATCCCAGAAGAAGAGAAACAAAACTACTAGATCTATGATATATTCTCATAGAATAGAAAATTTAAGCTCTTGGTTCATGGGATAATTTCTAACATTGTGTACCCATAAACACACTCCTATGTAGCCCAAATCTGATTCAAGAATAGATAGGTTGCCACAAGCCATGATTTTCAAGGTAGGCAACTTTTGGTAATATGCCTATTCTTGAATTGGCTTTCCACCTAGCAGGTTTTGATCAGATTCACCTCTTCTACAAGCATTGCATGAGCTCTCTAAGTTGCATTTATCTTCTTGATGGCATATATAGGAGGGGGTAGTGGAACAAGAATTACTCCTAGTTGATTTGACAAGGTATGATCCACAAACTCACACCATCATTGGCATACCAATGAATCTAGATTTTATACGATGCAATCACATGCCTTTTGGTCTTTGTCCTTTATCCATTGGGCTACGGAGTCACAAAAGAGAGAATTAGAAGGTAGGAAAAGTACTTTTAGGAATCAAGATACTTATTTGAATTTATTTCCTTTTTGAGTTCTACCACCCTAGCATGCTTTTATTTAGTTGTCAGATTATGTACACAAAATTGTAATACAATTGGCGCATCGCGACTACTGACTTACCCCAGAGTTTCATCTAGTGAATCCACAATGACCGAACTAAATAGTATTGAAATTTAGGTACCTCTTGTAGTTCGTTCGGCATTGCAAGCTCTTCCAAGTCATGAAGAATTCACAAGCTAAAAGATCATGATGCATACCGGTACCTATGCAATCGATGATCAATGTGGCAATAGATTTTACCATGAGGGAGAATTTTTTTGTACTAGTTTTCCTAGAAACAAGCTCCAATGTTGCCAGTTTTTGAGAGCTGCAAAATCCCAGCTTCGTACGCCTCCACCACTCTTGCATGTTTTTTCTCGATCTCATTGATTATACCTTCTACTGATGGGATCTCCTCAAGAACTAGGGGCTGATTAATCATGCCATTATCAAAATGGCTTGGCCCTTGCTCATTGTGCCCCTAGATATAAGAAGGGTGCAAAAAAGCACTCTCTTTGTTCGTGGTGTTCCTGCCCAGGTCTGAATTCTCCACAGCTTGGAAAAGGGTGCAAGCGGTAGAGGTACTGCCTTCTATGTTAATGCTTGCACTTCTCCCATATAAGCTCGGGTGGGCATCCACCCCTTGTGTTCCATAGAACTTTAGCCATAATTTCTACACATCTTGAGATGGGATCCAAGGTGGATATTTTTTAGTAGGGTGGGGAATAGCAATATATGGAAATGGGGATGGGAGGGCAAAGTTTCCTAAAGATGTTACTCCTACCTAGAGTAGGACACGCTCTACCCGTACAACCTCTTGGAAGACTTGGGGGTATCTCCCTTCTCCAATTTGTAGTAAGAGGAGGTCTATATTCAAGCTCAAAGCTTAGACATAGTAAAGGTAGACCTGGGTGGATGACAGTCATAGTTTAGGAGGAATCCTTTTCCAACTCCTCTCGAATCATATGTTGAAGTCAATGAGGGGTTTGAGAGGTGATCTCTTGATGAATGAGAGATGCATCAAGAGTTGTAAGGAATCCATGGAGTCATCAAATGTGTTGATGAGAGCTTCCGCTAGGTCTGTCCATGATAAAATAGTTCTCCACCCAAGGGTTCAATACCAAAGTAGCACCCTTCTAGAAAAATTACCAGAAGCCTGATCATATCATCTTCGTGAGTAATGCCATGGAGGAGTGCTAGTGCAACAACATATTCAAGTTGCTCTCGAGCCATTCCCAAGGTGTCATTATACTTGGGTAGGGCCTTCTAGGCATCCTTGGGAATCTAATGCGAGCAATGGAGGTTTAGTGGATCAGGATCATTCCATTGGGGGAACGATAACTGATCCATCAAAGCACCAATCTTCAAATGTCTCAACTGTGACGTTGAAGTCAAAGTCGGAGTTTCCAGGTGAGCATGCTATCTCCACCAATGAGTTCAAGGTTGCTCACCATAACTTTAATTTCTCTAGGATATTTGGATCTTTAGTATGAGTGGGTGATTGGTTGCATGATCTGGTTGTGCTATCCAGTCAAAGTTTCTAGGTAACATTGAGAAGATTTGGGCAAATAAGAGAGTCACCAAACTCTGATTTCCTGAAACATGGGGACTTAGTGAGTTTCCCAACAGAGTTACCAAAAACTTTTGGTCATCAATCTGGCACCACACATAGGGTAGGACAGATGGATCAACACCAAGAAACGTAGAACAGTTGTCATGTCAAAAGTATGGGATAGATGATCTTCGAATAAGGTTATTTCCTTTTGGGTGATTCCATCTACTCTACACCATAAAATAGGGAAAAAGATAAAGTGGAAAGAAATAAAAAAAAGATCGTAGTCAAAACTCACAAGGATGGGTATAGCCACATCAAGACCTATGCAGGTGTGATACCCCATCAAAAAATAAGCCCTACACCTAATAGATAACCCAATGGTATCTTTGTCCTAGTTGTCTATCAGTGGCAAGCAAGAGGTAAATTCCAGTATCGACAAATAGGTGCATGAGTTCCAGGATGCAAAATTAGAGTGCTCTTATTCGGGTGGTGTTAGCATAAACAAACCCCCACCCATATAATAAATATGCTCTCCCTTAGTCACTCAGGCACACCCCATAGAATCCAGATAGCAGAATAACACAGGATGACTTAAGTGGCTAAAGAATTGAATATTCATACATTCAGTAAAGAACAAGAGGACACAACTAGAGACCAAATAATGCATAATTTGTATTTACAAAGGGGAAACCTTACATAATAATTGTAATGGCTAAAGAGCCACCCTTAGGAATGGCCACCATTCCACTATTTATAGGTATATTTACATAGATTTTAAATCTGGACATTAATGGTGGAAGGTGAAAATATGTCTTTTGCAACTGACAAGCGTCACCCTGGTATACTATTCCACTGGGAAGTGTCGATATTCTAGAAGAGTGGTAGGTGCTTCTGGATCAATATGGACCCTTTGATCTTCTACTCAGTTCATTATTGCTCAACTGCTTCATCCTACTCTTTGATAGATGATCCTCTATTTAGGCGATGAGTAAAAGACATTAAAGTACCTTGGGAGCATCATGTTGGAAATACGTCACTTTTGTGTACGATATCAGGTAATCAAACCACTATGGTAGCAGGTGGGCCTTAAATTTCGAGTGATGGTGAGGAGGGATTTGTGTATCTGGTGGGTTCCTACTTCCACCTACAGGAGCTTTAGAGAAGATGGTGTTTCTCATATGTTTCGACCATCTTACATTCCTAACTTCCCACCTAGGTTGGGTGGGAGTTTTCTTTGTTCCTCAAGGGTGGGCTTTTATGATTTTTCCATCCATGCTATCCCCTTGAAATGTTTGCCCAATCAGTTGAGCAAGTATTTTGGAAATTTTCACCTAATCAATAAGGGCGGGTGTCCACCCTTTCTTGTCACCTTCCTTGCTTGATTTTACCATCCACCTGTCAATCTTATCCACCCCACAACCACTTCTGGCATTCTAATATCTTCTTCTCATCCATAAATTCCTTAAAAAATTTGCGGGCTCTAAGAAGAGTGTGTAAGGAGGTGCAAAAATCCTTACCCACAGGTTTCTTGCCCAAAATACTTTACTTTTTTTAAATATCATTATATTTTAGATAATATTATGATTGCCTAAGGAAATTCATAATGGGCTATCAACTCCAATCAAAATGTCCTCTTGGTTAAGTTAGATTTTGACAAAGCTTATGATAGAATCAAATAGAATTTAATTCTTAGTATGCTTTCTTGGCTTGGTTTCGATCCAAAATTCTATAATCAAATTGGGATGCTCTTTGGTGATGCTTCAGCTTGTGTTCAAGTTAATGGAGCTCTTCCAATCTCCTTCCCTCTTCAACGGTCTATTATACAATGTTGTCATATTGCTATTTTTTATGTGTTGTTTGTTGATGTTCTAGGGTACATTTTTCACAAGGCTCATTTTGATGGTCTCATTCAAGGTATTAAGCTTCATGAGAATAAATGTGTGCTTAAATCTCATTTTGTTGATGATTTCATTCTTTTTCTTCAAAATACCCAACAAGAGGTGGAAACGGCTAAAGATATTGTTCAACTATTTTGTGATATCTTTGAATCTCATATCAATGACTCTAAAATTGAAGTCTTCTATACCTCTTCCTCTCCTTGTGGATGCAACTCCTTGACTGGGTGGAATATCATCCCTCATGGTATGATTATACATTATTTAGGGATTTCCTTTGGGATTAATATCTCTCCTAAGGATATGCGAAAATAGGTTATGGAAAGACTTCAAAAAAAAATTAATGCTTGGCCAGTGGTTTCTTTCCTTAGCTAGAAGAATTCAAGTTGCCAATAAAATTATGGCAACCTCTCAAGTTTATTACTCCTCTTGTTGGATGGCCCCCAAGGTAGCCTATAATAAATTTACTCAGGCCATTTGTAAATTTTTATGGACCAAATGGGATGGGGAGGTGGGAATGAAAACCATCTCATGGAAACTTTATACTCAACCTAAGGCTTTAGGAGGTCTAGGCATCATTGATCTTCTTACCCAGAGCAAAAATTTTGGCTACAAAATGGGTTGCTAGAGCCATCACTAGTGATGAAAATTAGAAACACCTATTTCGTTACAAAATATCTCTAGCTACTCACAAAGGTAAATGGAAAGAAACCCCATGGGAGGATAAGGTCCTTAATGTTCCTTACTCTATGTTTAAAGGATTCATTTCATTTAACCAAAACTAGAAAGCTTGGCAATTAGTTTCTCATTTATTGGCTTGGAAGTCTGACTCCTTGAGACATGGTCTGAGCATCGATCTAAATAGTCTTTGGTGGAATAAAATTATCCTCCATAATGATAAACCTTTAGCTTTATGTAGTGCTATTCAAGGTCTAGCATTTTTTAAGAAAGATATTAATAGAATTAGAGATATCTAGGATCTGGATAGCTACTCAATTCTTACCTAGAATCAGATTTGCAATTATTGATCTCTTTCCTCTAGGTTCAAAGAGTCTTATGGCTGAGTTGTGGCTTCCATCCCTTATGAGGTCCTTATAAAGTTGGTAATAACTGCCCATAATATATGGAATGATTGGATATGGCTTAACGGTCATAGAATATATGTTATTACGTTTAGTTCGATAGACAAAAATATTTTGTGTCTTCCTTATTTATACTCTAAGCTCAATGTCAAGTGGCAAGTTAATGTGGAATCAAATAAGATAACATTAAATTGTTGTAGTCAACAATCTTATCCTCACAACTACTTGTGAACATACATTAAATGATGGATTACAACATAAGTCAAATGTGAATATTATGACATGTGAACACTATGACATGTGAACAATATGACATGTGAACACTATGATTAATCCTTATCATTCCAACAATGGTGAAAAATAAAATAAATTAAATTAAAAATCATTTAATTTAATTTATTGTTGGAAATGGAGGAAATGGGTATGTAAAAATTAAATTTAATTTAATTTATGGAATGGTGGAGGCCATGGCGGATCTTGGATATGCAAAATTGAGCGATAAAAATTAAAATGGTACAATATGCGATGGCCACGGTGGCCACGAAGGATGATGAAGTTGCAAAGCAACGATAGAAAGCATAGTAGTGTCATCGAAGGTAGCAAAAATTGGTATAGAGTGCCAATAAAAATGCTATATTGACATTGTAATGCACAAAAAAAGGTTGATCTAACCATGGTACTTGCAAACGAATAGGTTGCATGACGATAAGCGAACGTGTGACATAAACCATGATGGATCGAGCTATGAAAAAGAGGTTGCGATGATTGCAGTGTACAAAGGCAATGAAGGCCATGGGAAAGGTCAAACAAAAGGAGAATAAAGTTGAAAAAGATGTGACAGCAAGCTATAAGATCGACAATAGCTACAGCGACAAGACCAATGGAAAGCTATGTGAGCATTGTATAGATCAATGTCAAAAGGCTATAAAAATGGCAAATCAGGTATGAAAAATAATCACGATGATGAAGTGGGTCTGCTATGGTGTGAGAGTGGCCATGGAGGAGCAAACTACTAATGAACGCTACAACACAAAGGAGCAAGCTACAAGAAGTCGTTCAAATATTGTCCAAAAACATAAAAACATGTCGAAAAGAGCTGTGGAGTCACCAAAAAGGATGGTGTGAAAGTTGTGTGCAGTGAATCAATTTTTGAAAGTATGAGATCAAAACTCCAAGGCTACAAGGACGTCAAATCAAGGCATGAAAGGTGTGAAAGCACATGAAATTATTTTATAGGTGGTCAAAAACTAGTAATCAATGTTCGAGAGAGGAACTGTCGATTGAGAAATGTACAACAAAGAGGTTGTGGATGTACTAGTAGGCCATGATGAGCAGCAAGCATGAGGATAGCAACAGAGAGAGAATTTTGATTTGCAATGTTTGAAGAAGCTTGATATGCAACGTTTCAAGGGGCTTGATCTGAAACAAGAGCTTCAAAGGAGATTGAATCCACAATAAAAGTTGCATTATCTAATGAAAATACGTTAGGTATATCACCTAGACCCTGGTTTGAATCTAGGTGTGGCTACAAATTCTTCAAGTTCTAGATAAGGTATAAAATCATGATCTTCTTCAAAGAGATCAAAAATATCTTCGATAGGCAGCTAAAGCATGTCTGCATGAATTTCATGAAGTTTTGCAACGAGGTCACAAAGTTGAGCAATGAGATATTCGTTGAAATCTTCAACAAGCAATTGAAGCATATTTTCCTGAATTTCTTGAAGTTTGGAAGCAAGGACACGAAGTTGAGCATAGCCCTCATCAATAGAGATAGTTGTACTCAATATCATGCTGTCAAATATGGAAATAACTAATGGTCACAAAATGAGTACAAAATGAATGGAGGTTTGCAATTGTCAAAAATGTTAGGCAAATATGAGATGAAACCGTATATGGAATCAATAATTTCATAAAAGCCTGCAATCAAAATTAGCTGAAACAAAAGTAACTACTCCACAGACAGATTGGTGAACCTGTTCTCATTCTCCATTTGAACCAATTTTGGTCTAAGAGAAAAGGATACTAGCCTGTAACCCGTAACCTACTCTAATACCAATAATGTGGAATCAGTTACAATAGACAAAGAAAATAAAAAGATAATCTAAACTTAGTTATTATCATATCAATAGGTGCCTATAAATAGGTATTACAAGATATTACAATAGATAAGAACACATTAAATAATGCTTATCCGAAGCTAACAAACTTATTAAAATATGTGCTACTAATCCATATCACAAGTGAATTTTACCAATGCCCAATGGCAGTCTCTTACTACTCAAATTTATAAAGTTCCTATTGGATACAAAACTTGGATTCTTGGATGGTGAATTTTACATCAAAAACATCCAACTTTTGAAATTTTGGCTTCGATTCTACATATTTCCCCTCAATGCAAATTT
Source organism: Wollemia nobilis (assembly GCA_028583015.1). Lineage (NCBI taxonomy): Eukaryota > Viridiplantae > Streptophyta > Pinopsida > Araucariales > Araucariaceae > Wollemia > Wollemia nobilis. Next base: position 4,667,561 of record JAQPPZ010000676.1, on the reverse strand, counting down.
TGGAATGCTTTAGAAACTCTAATTCACTTATTTTAGTTTTGTGACATGGCTATACAGTTTTGGGATGTCTTCTACACTTTTCTTTTTCCCTCTTTCACTAGATCTTGGAAGCTTTCTTTGCTTGGTTTTTCTCAATTGGATCAATACCCCAAACTTTGGGATGTTTGTAGACTCATCCTTCTTAAGCACATTTGGAAGTGCAAATGCAAAAAGGTATTTACTGGTTCTACTCCTCCATGGGATATAATTTTAGCATACTTGACCTTTGATATTTTGTTACATGTGGGATGCATTCATTCTCAAGTCTATGGAATTTCCAACACACCATGAGATGTTATTAACAAACTTCATCAGCTTTTTCATATGGTTTAGGATCTTCAAAATGTCCAACAAGAAACTAAAAAGAAGGTAGTTAGCAATGATAACCAAGTTCCGGATTTGATTACTTCTATTTCTTTTTCGAAGACTTCAAAAGATATCGCAGAAGACACACCCAAAATTTTTTCATCTAATAGGCTCTCCCATAAATGAGTGTTGATATCTAGTGTTGATATTTGGTGTATTGCAACAAGATATAGCTATAGTTTTTTTGTTGCTAGTAGTTTCTATTTTTATGTATATTCAGTTATAGATGCTTTACTCCTTACCCACCTCTTTTTGTTTTTTAACTAATAGACAATGTTATCACCATACTATTGTAATATTCCGATTAATAAATTAATATGATCTAACTTTAAAAAAAAAAACAAAAAAATAAATAAAAAAATAAATAAAATATCTCTCATTCTATGATACCTTAGATAGTTAACATAATTGATTGAATTGACAAGCAAGTCCTTTTCGCTTATTAAACTCTAAAATCATCTCAACCCTAATACATGAGATTAAGACCCAATAATGCCCATGATAGTTTATACGTCTTGTTTTTAATGATCTATACAAACATTTAAGGCAATAAACTAACAATTTTTTTTTTAATTTATGCATGAAAGTAGATATCACATTTATGTTTAGCATATAAGCGTGGGAGAGGAAAGCAAAGCAAAATGAAAATAAAATTTTTATGCCAGCTTTGAATACGAAATAGTCAACATCCTATGGTTAGAGAACATTATTAGTTTACTTACATAGACCCCATGCAACATAGCTTCTTACCGAGCAAACTCAATAATCCTGCCAAGCACGTCCCTTTCTCATTAAGATCTAGATATTATTTCAATATAAATGAAATGAATACATTAAATATTGAAAAAAAAGTAGGGTCCTAGTCCCTCAATTCCATAAATTAAAAATTAAAAAAAAAAAAACTGCCGTACATACATACATATGTCTGCATGCTAGAAATAGTAATAATAATAAATTTTAAACAAGCTTTGAACAAGAAATTTGAACAATGATAGCAACAAGTTAAATATAGCCAAAAATAACTTTCCTTTATATTTAAAAAAAATATAAATGGCCGGATGCAAGCTTTTGTACATTAAATCCAGTGGTATGTATATTTTTTAAATAATATAATAAAGCATGCCAATGTTGTACACTTGGAGTGTAATAATAAGTATGCATATGGGACATTAATACATTCTTGGCCAAGGAAGTCAAGATAACCAATAATTGTTGGGTACATTTTTCCATTTATGGTTTTTAAGGCCATAATCAAGCATACTATTGAATTTTACCTGTGGTATTGGTCGGACATTATGTTGAATTGTTTTGTCGTATATACCTTCTCTATTCTAACGAATGATTCACCCACATCATCAAGCGGGTCCCCCAGGCAAAGCATGCAATGTATTTGGAGGTGGTCTACTAACCTTGCCGGTGTAGTCACGTCTAATGATAGTACTACTCCAGGACCTGCGCATGCAAATAAGATTGCAAAGCAAATCTCAGATCTTAGGGGATAATGTATTTAAATACCACAAGTTGTGGTTAGCACCCACCGCCCAACAATCCCATAGGGAGCCTTTTTCCCATAGGTCATTCTCCCCCCTTGGAATATCCCTTTATGTATCTGACTCATCATTCTTCATAGGAAGCAGGGTATTAGTTAGAAAATTTCATGCTATCTCTCTCTACCCACTGTTGAGATATGAAGGTGATATGAATAAAACAATAATTTTAGAGTAATTGATGCCCTGGGATTTGTCTATTGTGTGACGCCTGGTACGAGGTGAGGTTTAATGCCGTCAAAAGTCAATGACGACTTAAGGTCAAGTGGATAAAACACATGCACTAATTGATGCTAAGATTCAATAAGTGGATGTAGAGGTTGGGATTTTTTTTCTAATTTCTAGAGATTTGCCTTGACTTTTACAGTTTTAGTGTCAACCTTTAATTTTCCTTCACTAATCTTCTCCCTTGGTTTCAAAGGTCAATATTCTAGAATTTTAATTCGAACATGATGTTTACGTTTCATCATTGCGGTTTTTAAAAAAATAAAAAATTTAATCTAGAGATGATGTTTAGATTACATCACCATAGTTTAAAAGTTAAAAAAGTAAAAGTAAACAAATTTATCCGTGACAGTACACAAAAGGTCCCCGATGTTCTATCCCTGAAAGGCGACCCGTTCAACAATATACTAATCTAACCTTTTAAAAGGCGGTCAATGGAGATAGGAGAGCTTGTCTAATTCAACACAATTTAAAAAACTTTAAATCTGTTTGATAGTAAAAAGAATGTGGATGTAAAATTATATATCAAAAAAATATATACTTAAAAATAATTATTAATGAAAATGAGAGAGAAGACATGTGTATTAATATTTGGTTTTTTTAGAGCTTTAAAGCCCAAACCACGATGTGGGTGAGTGTGTGAGAGGATGGGTGTGTATGGTTGTGTGTTTGGCCCCTATTGATAAGTTCAACTCTCACCGTTATTAGATATCATGGTTGGGATGGGGATGCCGAGCCCTAAGCATCCATGGTAAGATTTCTTACACTAACTTCAATAAAAAAAATATTAATTATGAATAAGGTGAAAGTGAGGTGGTTGTGAAAATTATATTAGAAAATTAAGAGTGGCAAGTATTTTATATCATAGGTTTAAATTCTAATGAATGCACCTTATTATTTAGTTGAGTTGAGATTAAGTAGTTGAAAAGAATTGTTTTTTTAACATAAAATTAAAAAAAATAAAATTTATATATAATAAATGTTTAATTTGAAAGAATGTAAACAAATGGGAGAAAATGATCCTCTTGGAAGATATATAAAAAATGCAAAGAAACAAAGGTAATTATGGGAAAAGAAAGTAAGGAAGACCCCCCAAACAAGAAGAACAAAAAGTACCAAAGAACAAGGGACACGAATTAGATTCAAATGAAGAATGGATGGTTAAGGGTAAAGCCCATCATACAAAACCAAAAAATGAAAATCCTTTTTTGGAATGTGCGGGGGCTAAATTCTTCTAGGAAAAGAAGGATTGTTAGAAATCTATTCATGGAAGTAAAACCCGATATTGTTTGTCTTCAAGAATCTAAAATTGATACCAACAAACTTGACATTATTAAAAAATAGGTCTAGCCGAATGCTGAATGGATCATAAGCTTAGCACAAGGTACTTCTGGATGTATTTGCATCTTTGGGATAAAATAAATTTTGAAGACACTTTAATTGATCAAGAAGAGAGATTGTGTACAGTCAAATTGAAGAAAAAAAAAACTAATTTTTGTTGGATAATGTTAGGGGTTCATGCTCAAAATGATGATTGTGATAGATTCCAACTATGGAATAAGTTGTCTTTTTAGAGGAGTCTTTTCATTAATTTGCATTGGATGGTATTGGGTGACTTCGATACAGTCTTAAGAAGAGAGGACAAAAATGGAGGGAGGATTAACATTACTCAAGGTATGCAAGATTTCAATGATTTTATTTAGAACAATAAGCTTATTGACCTAGATATGTGTAAAGGTAATTTTACGTGGACAAACAAAAAGGCGAAGGATAATCACATCCAAAGGTGTCTGGACAAAGTTCTTATTTTTGACAGTTGGCTAAGTATAATCAGTATTCATAGACTTATGTGTATGCCCGAAATAGGATCAAATCACAATCCCCTTCTGTTGGATATGGAAAATGAGGAGAAGTAGGGAGGAGCACCCTTTAGGTATGAGCTCACGTGGAATATGCACCCAAAAATTACAAAAAAAATAAAAACTTGGTGACAGGAGGAGGTTCAAGGATCAGCTATGTATAGAGTTACCTAGAAATTAATAAACATCAAGTATCGAATCAATATTTAGAATAAAGAGGTTTTTGGTAACATTAGTTTAAGAAAACAACTTAAAAAGGATATCCAAGATATATAGGAAAAAATATATAGGAAAGGTAGAAAAATAGAGTGGCACGAAAGGGAAAATAACTCCTCACAAAATATCATGATACCATTATCCAGAGGAAATTCATTGGAAACATAAATCCAAAATATTGTGGCTCAAGGAAGGAAATAGAAACACTAAATTCTTCCATGTTTCGACTATGAAACATAGGAACGACAATAAAATCCTCTACCTTATGGGGTAATATGGAAGAAAGTATAAGGATTTAAATGATATTAAAAATATGGCCATTACTCTCTTTTAGAACCTTCTTAGCAAAGAAAAACAGAGTACAACATGGAAGTAGAAAGCATCATTAACAATGTTCCCAAAGGAGTTAATGATAGCATGAATGAACATCTATGCAAGGTAGTATTTAAGGAGGAAATTAAAAGATTTTTTTTCTCTAGGGGAGCATCCAAGGCTCCGGGGCTAGATGGTTTTCCACCGGGTTTTTCAACATCATAAGGATATTGTTGGAGAAGATGTAGTCACTGCAATTCAAGAAGCCTAGGAATCTAGTAAGTTGTTGAAAGAATGAAATAATGCATTCCTTGCTTTGATTCCAAAGAAATATGGAATGGATAAATTGCAGGAATTTAGACTAATTAGCCTATGTAATATTTTTTACAAAATTTTGACTAAAGTTTTGGCCAATCGGTTGAAAAAAATCATCCCCTCAATCATTAATGAAGATCAAGGAGGTTATTTTGCAGGCAAGCAAATTACTAAAAGCATCATTGTCATTTATGAAACAACACACTCTCTTCAAAGGAGGAAAGGGTCAGGCCTGTTCCTTAATATGGACATGAAACAAAGCGTATGACAGGGTAGTCTTTCTTAGATAAAATCATGAGTGAATGGGTTTCAATGAAAAATGGAGGGCATGGGTTGGTATGTGTATTTCTAATCCCTACTTTTTGATCCTGATCAATGGATAATAAGTTGGGTTCTTTCCTTCTACCAGAGGAATCAAGTAGGGAGATTCGTTGTCTCCATATCTCTTTATCATTATGGCAGATGCCCTAGGAAGAACTTTGAAAATAAAGCAAAAGGATGGTAATATCAAAGGTTTGAAACATTCATCCATTGGTAAAGCTCTATCCCATCAACAGTTTGTGGATGATACTTTATTGCTTGGGGAAGATATAGTGGAAAAAACTTTGGAGTTTAAAAAGGTCTTTGATTCTTATGAAAAAGCTACAGGCCAAAAAATAAATTATGAAAAAAGCAGGATTATCTTTTTAAACACGAAGGAAAGTAAAAGAGATCAAATAATTAAAGTGTTGGGTTGTGAGGAGAAAAATTTCCCTATCACCTATCATAGTTTACCTTTGTTTATAGGTAGAATGAAAGATGAACTTTGAAATTCGATTATTGATAAATTTAATAGGATATTTCAAGGTTGGAAGGGATCTCTATTATCCTCTATGGGGAAAGTAAAACTTATTAAACAAACGCTTCAAATCCTCCCTATTTATTTCATGTCTTTCCTAAGGATGTCAAGGAAAGTGGAAGAGATTTTAGAAAGATTACAAAAAAGCTCTTATGGGATGGCACGAAATGTAAAATATATATATCTGGTAGCTTAGGATACCTGTTGCCAACCTTTATAAAATGGGGGTCTTGGATTGAGGAAGTTGAGAGATCTAAATAGATCCCTTATAGCTAAACATGGTTGGAGGCTTTGCACTAGAGCATCAAGAAAATGGGCTAGCATCATCCAAAAAAAATGCTTGGAGAGCAGAAACCACTTTATCAGTTGTTCTAATACTCCACGTGGATCTATTTTTTGAAAAAATATTATCAACAACAAAAAAATTTATGGCAAGGACTAAAATGGAAAGTAGGTAGGGGGACAAAATAGACTTTTGGAAACACCCTTGGACTCAAGAGGATCCTTTAGCGAACTACATAAAGTTAAAAGATATCAAAGAACATTTAACCATAACCTATTGTAAGAAAATTAATGGTTACATTCATAGGGTGGGTGATTTTAAAGAGTGGAATATCCTGCAAGAAGATATGCAAGGGCTAGGGGGTAAAGATCTACATTAAGGAGTTATTATTTTGGCAAAGGCTCAGAGGAGGATCAAATAATTTGAGAAAGAAACCAACAAGGCCATTACTTGGTGAAGGATGGGTTTAGATGTCATGGTTGGGATGGGGATGCCGAGCCCTAAAAATCCATCGTAAGATCTCTTAAACTAATTTTAATAAAAAAAATATTAATTATGAATAATGTGAAAGTGAGGTGGTTGTGAAATTTATATTAGAAAATTAAGAGATAGGTTTAAATTCTAATGAATGCACCTTATTATTTAGTTGAGTTGAGATTAAGTAGTTGAAAATAATTGTTTTTTTAACATAAAATTAAAAAAATAAAATTTATATATAATAAAGGTTTAATTTGACAGAATGTAAACTAATGGGAGAGAATGATCCTCTTGGAAGATATATAAAAAATGCAAAGAAACATATGTAATTATGGGAAAAGAAAGTAAGGAAGACCTCCCAAACAAGAAGAAAAAAACATACCAAAGAACAAGGGACAAGAATTAGATTCAAATGAAGAATGGATGGTTAAGGGTAAAAGCCCATCAAACAAAACCAAAAAATGAAAATCCTTTCTTGGAATGTGCGAGGGCTAAATTCTCCTAGGAAAAGAAGGATTGTTAGAAATCTATTCATGGAAGTAAAACATGATATTGTTTGTCTTCAAGAATCTAAAATTGATACCAACAAACCTGACATTATTCAAAAAGAGGTCTAGCCAAATGTTGAATGGATCATAAGCCTAGCACAAGGTACTTCTAGAGGTATTTGCATCTTTGGGATAAAATAAATTTTGAAGACACTTTAATTGATCAAGAAGAGAGATTGTGTACAGTCAAATTGAAGAACAAAAAAACTAATTTTTGTTGGATAATGTTAGGGGTTCATGCTCAAAATGATGATTGTGATAGATTTCGACTATGGAATAAGTTGTCTTTTTAGAGGAGTCTTTTCATTAATTTGCATTGGATTGTATTGGGTGACTTCAATACAATCTTCAAAAGAGAGGACAAAAGATCTGTTTGTTGTGGTGCAATGGTAAATGCCCTGGGTGCTGGTAGAGGCCGACCCAGGTTCCATTCCCCTTGTCTCCATCCTATAGATATATGGTATAGTTAGGAATGTCCTATGTGTTGGTAGAGGCCGACAAGGCTCCATTCCTCCTATGCCCAACCCGTTGAAAGTGGCACCCCGAAAGGGGTGTTTTCCACTATAAATTAGTTTTTACCCAGGTGTTGTAGGTGAGTTGGAGAGGAGAGGGCAATCCTCCAAGGGAGGTCCCAGGTTCGAATCTCCACCCTACCAAAAAGCTGAATTGGGTACCAAAAATCCAATTGATAATGTTGGTGTGGGTAGGGTCGGGTGCGACCCCCGGGTGACTTTGACGGTGTAGAACCCCCTGTTCGTGGTCTCTTAGACCAAGGTGGCACCGCAAGGGGTTTGTCGCTTAAAAAAAAAGAAGAGAGGACAAAAGTGGAGGGAGGATTAACATTACTGAAGGTATGCAAGATTTCAATGATTTTATTTAGAACAATAAGCTTATTGACCTAGATATGTGTAAAGGTAAGTTTACATGGACAAACAGAAGGGCGAAGGATAATCACATCCAAAGGTGTCTGGATAAAGTTATTATTTCTGACAATTGGCTAAGTATAATTAGTATTCATAGACTTATGTGTATGTCTGGAATATGATCAAATCACAATCCCCTTCTTTTGGATATGGAAAAGGAGAAGTAAGGAGGAGCACCCTTTAGGTATGAGCTCATGTGGAATATGCACCCAGACATTACAAAAAAAATAAAAACTTGGTGACAGAAGGAGGTTCAAGGATCAGCTATGTATAGAGTTACCTAGAAATTAATAAACATCAAGTATCGAATCAATATTTAGAATAAAGAGGTTTTTGGTAACATTAGTTTAAGAAAACAACTTAAAAAGGATATCCAAGATATAGAGGAAAAAATAGATAGGAAAGGTAGAAAACTAGAGTTGCACGAAAGGGAAAATAACTCCTCACAAAATATCATAATAACATTACCCAAAGGAAATTCATTGGAAACATAAATCCAAAACATTGTGGCTCAAGGAAGGAAATAGAAACACTAAATTCTTCCATGTTTCGACTATGAAACATAGGAACGACAATAAAATCCTCTACCTTATGGGGTAATATGGAAGAAAGTATAAGGATTTAAATGATATTAAAAATTTGACCATTACTCTCTTTTAGAACCTTCTTAGCAAAGAAAAACAAAGTACAACATGGAAATAGAAAGCATCATTAACAATGTTCCCAAAGGAGTTAATGATAGCATGAATTAACATCTATGCAAGGTAGTCTTTAAGGAGGAAATTAAAAGAGTTTTTTTTCTCTATGGGAGCATCCAAGGCTCTGGGGCTGGATGGTTTTCCACCAGGTTTTTTTCAACATCATTAGGATATTGTTGGAGAAGATGTAGTCACTGCAATTCAAGAAGCCTAGGAATCTAGTAAGTTGTTGAAAGAATGAAATAATACATTCCTTGCTTTGATTCCAAAGAAATATGGAATGGATAAATTGTAGGAATTTGGACCAATTAGCCTATGTAATATTTTTTACAAAATTTTGACTAAATTTTTGGCCAATCGGTTGGAAAAAATCACCCCCTCAATCATTAATGAAGATCAAGGAGGTTATTTGGCAGGCAAGCAAATTACTAAAAGCATCATTGTCATTTATGAAACAACACACTCTCTTCAAAGGAGGAAAGGGTCAGGCATGTTCCTTAAGATGGACATGAAATAAAGCTTATGACAGGGTTTCCTAGTCTTTCTTAGATAAAATCATGGAGTGAATGGGTTTCAGTAAAAAAGGGAGGGCATGGGTTGGTATGTGTATTTCTAACCCCTACTTTTTGATCCTGATCAATGGATAATAAGTTGGGTTCTTTCCTTCTACCATAGGAATCAAGTAGGGAGATTCATTGTCTCCATATCTCTTTATCATTATGGCATATGCCCTAGGAAGAACTTTGAAAATAAAGCAAAAGGATGGTAATATCAAAGGTTTGAAACATTCATCCATTGGTGAAGCTTTATCCCATCAAAATTTTGTGGATGATACTTTATTTCTTGGGGAAGCTACAATGGAAGAAGCTTTGGAGTTTTAAAAAGTCCTTGATTCTTATGAAAAAGCTATAGGCCAAAAAATAAATTATGAAAAAAGTAGGATTATCTTTTAAAACACAAAGGAAAGTAAAAGAGATCAAATAATTAAAGTGTTGGGTTGTGAGGAGAAAAATTTCCCTATCACCTATCATAGTTTGCCTTTGTTTATAGGTAGAATGAAAGATGAACTTTAAAATCTGATTATTGATCAATTTAATAGGATATTTCAAGGTTGGAAGGGATCTCTATTATCCTCTATGGGGAAAGTAAAACTTATTAAACACATGCTTCAAAGCCTCCCTATTTATTTCATGTCTTTCCTAAGGATGTCAAGGAAAGTGGAAGAGATTTTAGAAAGATTACAAAAAAACTCTTATGGGATGGCACTAAATGTAAAATATATATATTTGGTAGCTTGGGATACTTGTTTCCAACCTTTATAAAATGGGGGTCTTGGATTGAGGAAGTTGAGAGATATAAATAGAGCCCTTCTAGCTAAACATGGTTGGAGGCTTTGCACTAGAGCATCAGGAAAATGGGCTAGCATCATCCAAAAAAAATACTTGGAGAGCAAAAACCACTTTATCAGTTGTTCTAATCCTCCACATGGATCTATTTTTTGAAAAAATATTATCAACAGTAGGAAATTTCTATGGCAAGGACTAAAATGGAAAGTAGGTAGGGGGACAAAATAGACTTTTGGAAAGACCCTTGGATTCAAGAGGAGCCTTTAGTGAACTACATAAAGTTAAAAGATATCAAAGAACATTTAACCATAACCTATGGTAAGAAAATTAATGGTTACATTCATAGGGTGGGTGATTTTAAAGAGTGGAATATCCTGCAAGAAGATATGCAAGGGCTATGGGGTAAAGATCTGCATTAAGGAGTGATTATTTTGGCAAAGGCTCAGAGGAGGATTAGATAATTTGAGAAAGAAACCAGCAAGGCCATTACTTGGTGAAGGATGGGTATAGAGTCCTAGGCAAAGTAACCTTAGAGAAACCTAAGCTTAAAATAATTTGCAAGCTAAACATCATCCCTACAGTTGCTATGTTTTTCTAGACTGTCATTCTCAATAACATCCTTACAAAAGATAATATGTTCAAAAGAGGAATTGCGATTCCAAATTTTTGTGTGTTGTGTAACAAAGAGGATGAGTGCATGGACCACCTATTTGAAACTTGTGATTTTTTGAGATATCCTAATTATGTCATTGAGAGAAGTTAAAGTTGCTTGGGTCATTTCAGATTCTCTAATCAGGATTTGGGAATAATGGCACCTAGGTAGTAGTATTTTTTGGCAAAAATGTATTCCACATATTTGCTGGGGGATTTCGTTGAAAATAAACATATGAGTGTTCAAAAATAAAACTAGAGAAATAATTAGGGTTTATGCTAGGAAAAGAAAATCCCTCTTGGAAAATTGTATTAAAAACATTGTCTGCCAAGAAAATCTTGTAATGATTCTCTCTAGAGAAAAATTTATCTTAAATATGGAAAAATCAATAAGGTGAGACTAAATACTAGATGGGAACGCCCTCACAAATATTGGGTAAATATTAACATCGATGGGTTGCGAAATGCAACCCAAGTCATGTTGGTGGTGGGAGCCTCATCAAGAATAACATAGGTTGGGTAGTGGTTGTATATGTTGAGGATCTAGGAATTACCACAAAACACTAAGCTAAAGTAAGGGCAATGCTTACAGGCCTCCGAATTATGATGAGTTTGAGTTTTAGGAGATTTGTTCTCAAGGGGGATTCCAAGAATATTATAAATTCTTTTCAAAAAGGGGAGCTAAATAATTCTAGAATTTTCTAAATAATTACAGATATGAGGACTATTTTGGGAAACCTAGAAGAAAGTCGAATTAAACATATTTATAGAGAGGGAAACAAATCTATCGATAAAATGGTGAATATGATGGTTAGATATGAGAATTTCAAGGTTTGGTCATACACCCCCATGGAATTGAAAGAGATTATAAGAATTGATAATGAAGCTAGTAGATAAAGAGGGCAGAGCAAAGCATAATACTTATTGGGATCATGTGATGAAGGATTTGAGCACACTAAATTACATTATTATCAATGGTTTCTTTATCAGTCATGTGAAGCATTGAGCACTACATAAGCCTTGTCAAATAGGAGGATAGCGAGATGGATATTTTTTCATCTTTTTCATAAGCAGGTTTAACCTAGGTTTGTTTGTTATACTAAGATAGGACTATATTGGATTTGTTTGATCTTCTCTTGTTTTTTTTCTATACATCATTCAAGCTCCTCGTAAAGGGTCAGGGTCCTCCAACCCCTTTTTTTATCAATACCAAAAAAAATATTAATTTGAAATTACGTTTCCTATTATACATTAGATATAAACTAAAATCTATGATAAAACTATAAAATTTGAAATTACATGTAAAGAGATACTATAAAACTAATTATGTAAAGTGGAGTTTTAAAATTTGCTCTCTTTATACAAAAGGGTTTCATATATGTCTACCTTGTTGAGGACTCCACCTTTATATTTATACATATAACATTAATATTTATATAGATAGATAATATTTTTTGATTGTATATTTTAGGTATTATGTGTTTTGTGGGTTCTTGTAAATTATATAAGGTTAAAAATTTATCATTGTATCATTAATCTTTAGGAAGATTTCATGAGAATAATAATATTTAATTAGATGAAAATTTTGTAATATATATAGGTTAGGATAGTGTAAGAAACCCCTACGACTAATGTTTAAGGTTGAGCATTCCCATCTCAACCATGATCCCTCGTAATACCAAGAGTGAATCTTATCAATAGGGGCTAAACACATAGCCATACACACACCCATCCCTCACGCACTCACTCATGTCACAATTTGATTTTGTAAAATATTTCCAATTAAAATTATTTTCATAAAAATCAATATTTTCTAATATAAGTTTGTTGAATTTGGTTTGAATGATTAAAAGTGATTATCTTTCATGAAAAAATATTAGGTTTTAAGTCTTAATAAACATAAAGGTTATATGTAAGTGATGGGTGCTTGATATTTAAATGAGATGTTCTAATATCAAATTCATTTTAACCTATAATATTTTTTTCTTATAATATACATTAATATCTAATTTGTATATTAGTAATTTTGTTGGACCATGTTGTCCTGTTCTAGTTTATCTCTACCTTGTGGTGGGGAGGTGAGGGGGTGTTGAACTTGGATATCAAAAATATTTCTAGGACCCAACTATAAAATCTACATAAAGTGGGACTAGGGTTAATATGTTAGTATCTTCCTTGCCATCAATATTAATATTTGGTTGAAGTATTTTGTAAATGATAATTATTATGAAAATTAAAATTAAATTATTATGATTAAAAAATATAAGATAAAAGAAAATCATTATGAATATTTTTGGAGATATTACATTATTTTGTAGCATTAAAGTACCATGGGGTACATTTGTAAATATTAATTTAGGAGTGTATTTTATATTTGTCTAATATATGTGTCAATGTGTGAACAGTGTTCATGTGTTATGTAATAAAATATATAATGTGTGCAAGTGTTAAGTGTGAAAGTGTGAGGTGTGAGTGTGCAAAGTGTCAAGTGAGTAAGTGAAGAGTCATAGATGTTAGGTGTCAAGTATGGAAGTGAAAGAGTCATGAGATGTGGCAAGATGTAAAGTGATAGGTTTTGTAATTATGAGAGCTTTGTCATAAGTGATTTATGTGAAGAGTTGCATATCCTATGAGTTTGAGGAGAGCAATAGGTAAGAGTATTGAAGAGTCACTTTGTAAGGTTATATATTGAAGACAAAACTCCATGCTATGTAACTTGATCTAAATCTCTTGTAATTAGAATCTTATAGTTGTAATAAAATATTATTTTTTATTATGAGAAAGATTTTAGTTGTTATATAAATGTGATTTATGGAATTGATGTTTTGATCATGGGATAAGATAATTTGGTTGAACTGCCAATAATGGTATCAGAGCTACTACCATTGTGGTTCAAGTGCCATCTTGTAGAATATTTGTGAGAAGAATTTGGAGTAAAGGTATTATTGAAGAAGGGTATTTTCAAGAAGAAGAAGAAGTACTTAGGAGATTGAAGCAGTAATAATTGCATAAGAGATTGAAATTAAATTTGGAGGAAGATTGCAAAGAAGAAGCTTGGATAAGAAGAAAGAAAGTGAAGAGAACATTTGTGGAGAAGATATTGGAACGATATTTATTGTTGGATGAACATTGATTAATGTATTATTGATGATATTATTGTATTGATGGCATAATAGTGTTGAAGACATGAAGTTTAAAGTATTTTTAAGGATGAGACTAATAAGTTAAAGACATGGACGTTGGTGGAGACTACATGATGAAGCTGAGAAGATTTATTACAAGCATATTCAAGGAAGAGAATGAGATTTAATGTGTGGCATCTATTGACGAGATATTGGGGGACTAGTGAAGGAGATAGATGTAGGAAGCCTGGATTGAAAGCTTAAGAATGCAACCTAGTGAAGTGTTGAATATTGAAGGGAGTTGTTATGATGTTGAATATTGGAGAAGGTTTTTGTAAGGATACATTGAACCTAAGAGGACAAAAGAATATTGTTTGTGAGTAAAGATCCTATGAGCAAGGAGAATTTGAACACTGTAGAATACAAAGCCATACTAAAAGAGCCTTTGAGTATAAAAAGTCATGACCAAAGAGTAGCCAAATTTAGAAGATTCAAAGCAATTAAAGTTGAAATGCTTATTGTCAAATTTTAGAGCACATACAATATTTTAGAAGCTATATTTTAGAATCGACGCATGACATGGTAGAAAATCAACTAAAGGTTTATTTAATCATCTAATTTTATTGACTTGGTTTAGTGTTATAAGGTTTAAAAAGTGATTTGAAAATTGATGAAAGGAATGGTTAAAGAATGAATTGATGCATGGGAGATGTAAGGAAATAAAACATTTAAAATTTGAATTGAAGTTGGATTTAATTGGAGTGTGGGTGAAATTGACATTTAAAGGAGAAATTATAAAAAAGAATTGAATTGGGAGATATAAGAAAATTAAATATGATTAATGAATAAATGGATGGATGAATGAATGAATGGTGAATGAATAAAATTTAAAGATAGGTTGATTAAAAAAGGAATTTTTGAAATTTAAAATTTGAAAGATAAGGTCCGAGGTGTAGACCAATTGGTTCGACCAAACTCCATAAGGGGGACAAAGGTCCAAGGTTCAAATGATGTAAAAGGTAAAAGGTTTAAAATGACTGTGGAATGGTGGTTATAGGGGTAAACTACGTGAAGAACTATGTGGTGGCTTTCGGGGTAAATAGTGCAAATGTGGTAGCCATAAAAGCCGAACAACATTCCCAAATTCGTGGCGGCTACCGATTCCACCATATAAATTAAAAAATAAAATTGAAAGATAAAAGGAATTAAAATTGAATTTGAATATTGATGAATGATTTGACAAAGAAATTTAAAAATTGAAAAATTGAATGATTGATTTCAGAATTGAAAATTTGAGTGATTAAAGAAAAGGGAAAATTTTGACATTATATTGTTGGGAGAAAGAATTGATTGTTTGAAGAAAATTTAAATTGAAGAACTTGAAGAAGGATTTATTTAAAAGAAATCATTGCAACATGGCAATAAAAAAATAAAATAAAGAAATACGGTCAAAAATATTTTACAATTCTTCTCTCAAGGAGCTACTGAAGATGAAAAATATGTGTCAAACAAATTGATGGGATATTTACAATCCATTCTTGAAGAAGCTAAAAATGGAGATTTTTTAATACTTCAACAATGCATGCAAAGTTTTCTTAATGATGCTAATGATTGTTATGAATTTTTTTGTTATTGTATCTCTTAGTCTATGGAAAACATCATACAAAAGAATAATTACTCTAAACGTTTTCAAGACAAAAAAATTGAAGAATTGGAGAACAAACCTATGATGAAATATGTGTGTTGTGACACAAATGATTTAAGGCCTATGACAACAAATGCATGTTGTGATACCATAAAATTAAAACCCATTATGATAGATGTATGTTGTGACATTAGTGATCTTCATCAAAAGAAAAAATATAATTGTTATACTTTAGGGCTTCAAGCGTAGCATAATACATAAAGTATTATAAAGAATACCCATTGTAATTTAGGGAATCTATGATAATATAGAAAAGTAAGTACTATGGAAGGTGACTCTTTTAGTTTAGAATTTCCGAGGAAATAAAAATAAGAATGTGTTTTCAAGGTTGTTTCTTTTATTTTATATTCTACAAGGTAGAACAAATATATAGATGACAAGTTAAACTATGAACAGGTTGGAAAAGTGGAAGAGATTAATGAGGATGGAAGTGTTGGTGGAATAGAAATAGAATCTGAGAAAGATCCTAGAAGAAAAATAAATAGGAAATAATATTGAGAGGGATATTACTTTAGGATGCTAGAAAATAATATCATAAGATTTGGCAAGAAGTGGGGCTCAACCCACTAATAAGAGTAAAAAGTGATGATGAAAATAGTATCTTGAAATATGCCATGTATGAATAAGGCCCAAAAAAATGTTTGGGAGGAGTTAATAGGTCCTTATAGCCTTGAGTTTATTTTAATGCATGAAAAAAAATAAGTAGTGTGGAATATAAGGAAGTATTAAAAATATTTGGTTAAATCATATTATTGATCTTTATCCTAGTAGAATTTTAGAAGGTAACTTGTTAAGAGAGATTTTGTTTCTTAATAAAAATGATATCAAGAGTTAATATATGATATATAGCTTGAGGAAAATAAAAATATCTCTAGGAAAGCTAGATATCATCTAATTAACCTAATAGTAAATATTAAATTTTGATATTTTGATGAGTGACCTTAATAAAAGCAACATATAACTTATAAAAATCGTTAGATGACTTTATAAATTTAGAATTTAGGTAATTGTATAAAATATGTTCTTTAGTTTAAAAATAATCCTAAATATTTTTTTTGTATGCATTATATGGTTTTTAATAATAATACTAAACTTAATAACAACTAAATTAAAAAAACATAATTTATTTTATTTTTTATTTCTATATATATGATAAAAATAACTTATCAATGTAGCCAAAAGCAAGTGTGATCGTAATTTGAGAGGGAGTGCATCCACAAGCGAATGCGAGTGCAAACCGAAAGGGAGTGCAACAATGAGTGTGAGTGCGAGCTAAAAGGGAGTGTAGTAGTGAGTGTGAGCACAAACCAAGAGGGAGTGCAATAGGAGTGTGAGCATGATCTGGGAGTAAGTGCAATTAAAAGTGAGTACGAGGAGGGATTTTAGTAGAAGTGCAAGTGTGATTCGAGAGTGAGTGTAGCAGGAGTGCAAGCATGATCTCAGAGTGAGTGCAGTTAGAAGGAAGTGCAAGCATGAGCTGAAACAGTGTGATCCAGTTGAAGAAAAACTAGTGCAAGCTAGGAAAAAGTGCAATATAAGAGGGATTGCAAGCTAAGATTATGTCATGGTAGAATAGAAATGATTTCATCCAAAGTGCATCAATGATTCAAACCCTTACCATGAATACATTAAACATTGTTTTCAAAAAATTATTGAAGTAAAGGAACATCAAGAAAAAGAAGAGATAAGGATTATTACAATCTAAGAGGGAGTGCAAGCTGGGAGTGAGTGCAAGGCAGGAGAGAGTGCAAGCTAGGAGTGAGTGCAAACTAGATGGAAGGTGATCCAAGAGGGAGTGTAAGCCAAGAGCAAGCCCCATTAACTAGTATGGAAGGCAAGTCATATTTGAAAGACTTAATAGGAATTCAAGATGCCCTAGTTGGAAGTATGGAAACCCAAGTTGGAGATTAGCTAAACAACGAATACATGGTAATTTTGATCCAAGTAGCAGATGTTATGCCGAAGTGAGTATCAAGGATGAGATGATTGAGCATGATATAATAGTTCTTAAAAGTAGAGGGTTAATATGTAAGTTCCATAGATCATGGCCATGGTTTTTGGAGATTCAAAATTGGATCAAGTGAAAGTGGGGATTAAATTCAAATTACTTTGTGAATTTTCTTTCTAAAGGTTTTTTTCTCATAATATTTTTCAATTCAAAAATTAGGGATAAAATAATGGTTGGTAGCCCATGGTTTAGGGGAAGAGATACACTTTATTTGAGACCATGAAATGAAATTTTTTCTATTGAGATAGAAAATATTAAAAAGCTTCTAGTATGGGTTAGGATTTTTAGATTTCCATATTAGCTTATAAATAGGGATGTTCTAAATACTATTGAAAATACCTTAGGGGAATTCATCAAGGAAGGTCTAACTACTATGGAGCAATATCATGCTATATATCCTCAAATATGTGTTGTTATGGATATTTCAAAACATTTTCCATAATCCATTAAGATAAAATTTGAATCAAGAGAATGGGATCAACAAGTAGATTATGAAAATATCACATTTGGTTGCCATAATTGTTATGAGATTGGACGCATGACAAGAGCTTACAAAGTGAAAACTATGAAGAGAGAAAAAATTCTAGCCATGAGATAAATTTCAAGAAATCCTAAATACAATATCATTTGATAATAATAGAAGCTATATAAAATCAAGGATATTCCACTCTGAAAGAAGAGGTAAATATCCTATCTACAATATTATTTTACAAGTTCATAAGGAATTTAAGGTCTAAAAAAATATGTGGAGAGAAATCCTAAAACAAATCCAGCAAAAGAGGGCAAAAGAGGTCAAGTTTATTCTAGGTAAATCATCTTCGTTTTCCTCAAGTAGTACAAAATATTTTCCAAGAAATAAGAGTGAAAGTGATGAAGATGTTATCCCTTGCACTTAAAGGTTTCAAGAGCAGCATAATAAAGAAATAAGGATGGAGGAAACCCATAAAATTTTAGATTTTTTAGAGCAGAATAATAAGGTAATTGCTACATAAGAGCATCCTTGCACTTTAGGGTTTCTAGGAAAACATAAATAAGATTATGCTTTTGAGGTTATTCCTTGCACTTCAGATCCTTCAAAACAAGGCAAACCTAAAGATGATAAGTCTTACTATGAGTAGTATGAGAATATTGAAGAGATTGATGAAGATGAAAGTATTGTTGGGAATGAAAAAAAGAGAGGAAGACCCAAGAAGCAAAAAAAAGAGAAAAAGAAACCCAAAGGGATATTGATATGGGAAAAAAAATAAAATATTACAAGTGCTAACAAGAAGTGGGGCTAAACACACAAATAGATAAATAAATAACAATAAAAATAATATCTTGAAATATTAGGAGAATGGATAAGAACCCTAAAAAAGTATTAATAAATTATGAGGTTATTATAGAGAAGATATTTATAGATATAGAAGTTGAGCAACAAATATTTTAACCATTAGTGATGTTGAATTTCATCTTGGTAGAATTTAAATTTTAGAAGGCATCATATATAAAAGGCGTTGATTGTAAAAACTTAGCAGTTTGACCAATATGGATATTGATAGAAAGGCAAATGAAGAATATATTTGATTGAAATGTAAAGTTGGATATGCTTTAATTAAATTGTTAGTTATATAATGAGAGCAATGTAATGTTTTGTTTTTGTAATGGGAGTGGCCCCTAATAGAAGCCAAAAATAGCTTATTAAAAAAGAGCTTATCAATGCAATTAAAAATATTTTATTTTATTTTAGTTGACAAAGGAGGAAAGGGTCAGGCATGGTCCTTAAGCTAGACATGAACATTGCCTATGATAGGGTTTCTTGGTCTTTCTTAGATAAAATCACGGAGCAAATGGGTTTCATTGAAAAATGGAGGGCATGGATTGGTATGTGTATTTCTAACCCTCACTTTTTGACCCTAATCAATGGACAACTAGTTGGGTTCTTTCCTTCTACCAAAGAAATTAGGTAGAGAGATCCATTATCTCCATATCTCTTTATCATTATAGCAGATGCCCTAGGAAGAACTTTAGAAATAAAGCAAAATGATGGTAATATCAAAGGTATGAAACATTCATACTCTGGTGAAGCTTTGTCCCATCAACAGTTTGTGGATGATATTTTCTTGCTTGGATAAGCTATAGTGGAAGAAGCTTTGGAGTTTAAAAAAGTCCTTGATTCTTATGAAAAAGCTACAGACCAAAAATTAAATTATGAAAAAAGCAGGATTATCTTTTTAAACATGGAAGAAAATAAAAGAGATTAAATAATTAAAGCGTTGGGTTGTAAGGAGGAAAAGTTCCCTATCACCTATCTTGGTTTGCTTTTGTTTATAGGTAAAATGAAATATGAACTTTGGAATTTGATTATTGATAAATTTAATAGGAAACTTCAAGGCTAGAAGGGATCTCTATTATCCTCTAAGAAGAAAGTACAACTTATTAAACACACACTTCAAAGCCTCTCTATTTACTTCATGTCTTTCCTAAGGATGTCAAGGAAAGTGGAAGAGACTTTAGAAATATTACAAAAAAAATTCTTATGGGATGGTATTCAATGCAAAAAACATATATATTTGGTAGCCTAGAATACCTATTGCAAGCCTTTACAAAATAGGGGTCTTGGATTGAGGAAGTTGAGATATCTAAATAGAGCTCTTCTACCTAAATATGGTTGGAGGCTTTGCACTGGAGCATCAGGAAAATGGTTGGAGGATTTGCACTGGAGCATTAGGAAAATGGTTGGAGGCTTTGCACTGGAGCATTAAGGAGGCTTCTAAAACAAAAACTTGCAGGAAAAAACCACTTTATCAATTGTTCTAATCCTCCACATGGGTCTATGTTTGGTAAAATATTATGAACAGTAGAAAAGTTCTATGACAAGGGCTAAAATGGAAAGTAGATAGGGGGACAAATTAGACTTTTGGAAAGACCCTTGGAATCAAGAGGAGTCTTTAGCAAACTATAAAAATTTCAAAGATATCAAACAACATTTAACCAGAACCTATGGTAAGAAAATTAATGGTTACATTCATAGGGTCGGTAATTTTCAAGAATGGAAAATCTTGCAAGAAGATATGCAAGACCCAAGGGGTAAAGATATGTAGAATATTTTAAGGAGTTATTATTTAGGCAAAGGCTTAGAGGAGAATCATATTATTTGGGGAATAAACCAGCAAGACTAGTACTTGGTGAAGGATGATCATCCCTAAGGTTGTTATATTTTCTAGACTACCATTCTCAATAAGATCCTCACAAAAGATAATATGTTCAAAAGAGGGATTGTGGTTCCAACTATTTGTAACAAATAAGATGAGTGCATGGACCACATGTTTGGAACTTGTGATTTTTTGAGATATCCTAAATATGTTATTGAGAGAATTTAATGTTTGCTTGGGTCATTCTAGATTCTCTAATCAGGATTTGGGAATAATGGCACTTAGAAAGCAATATTTTTTTGGCAAAAATGTATTCCACATATTTGTTGGGGGATTTGGTTAGAAAGAAATAGATGAGTATTCAAAAATAAAAACAAAGGAATAATTAGGGTTTATGTCAAGATAAGAACAACTCTCTTGGAGGATTGTATTAAAAACATTATCTGCCAAAAATTATGCAATGATCATCTCTAGAGAAAAAGATATCTTAAATATGGAAAAAATCAATAAGGTGAGACTAGATACTAGATGGGAACATCCTCACAAAGATTGGGTAAAAATTAACTTCAATGGGGTTGCGAAAGGCAACCTGAGTCATGTTGGTGGTGGGGGTCTCATTAGGAATGACAAAGTTCAGGTAGTGGTTGCATACGTTGAGGATCTAGAAATTACCACAAATCACCAAGCTAAAGTAAGGATGATACTTACAGGCCTTCGAATTGCGATGAATTTGGGTTTTAGGAGAATTGTTCTCGAGGAGATTTCAAGAATACTATAAATACCCTTAAAAAAGGAGAGCTAAATAATTCTAACATTTTTCAAATAATTACAGATGTGAGAACTATTTTGGGAAACCTATAAAAAAGTCAAACTAAACATATTTATAGAGAGGGAAACAAAGTTGCCGATAAAATGGTGAATATGGTAGTCAGATCTAAAAATTTTAAGGTTTGGTCATACACCCCCATGGAATTGAAATATATTATAAAGATTGATAATGAAGCTAGTAGATAAAGAGGGCAAAGCAAAGCAGAATACCTATTGGGATCATGTGATGAAGGATTAGAACACACTATATTACATTTCTATCAATGGTTTCTTTATCAGTCATGTGAAGCATTGAGCACTACATAAGCCTTTTCAAATAAGAAGATAGTGGAATGAATATTTTTTTAGCTTTTTCATAAGCAAGTTTAGGCAATTTTGTTTGTTTTACTAAGATAGGGCTATCTTGCATTTCTATGATCTTCTCTTTTTTTTTTCCTATACATTTTTCAAGCTTTTTGTAAAAGGTAGGGTTCCTCCAACCCCTTTTTTATCAATACCAAAAAAATAAAATAAATTAAAATAACTATTATTACCAAATAAAATTAGTGGAAGTTGCTAATATGTGCTTGTAGACCATGTCCAATTCTCGGTAGGTTATAATATCAATATGTTATTCATTGAAATATTAAGGTAACATGGTGATGACAATATAAATAAGGTCATTTCACTTCTATGTAACTAGATAAAAAATTATTACTCAATTTTAAAAATTCTATGTAATTTATGGCAAGTGATTGGAAGTATAAAAATTTGCACTCTAAATTAAGGTTCAAATACCATGTATCAAATTTAATAATTGTCTAATAAATTTAGATGAGGTGACATCGAGTAAAAAATTTTATACCATAATATAAGCTTTAAATCCTATCTATGGGTAACTTTTAATATTTTAATTCATTAGGTTTAAAATGAATATAAATTTTAATATATGATAAATTTAGTTCATTATTTAAAAAATATACGTCTATATAATATGAATTAAAAATGTTTCTTGGGTTACCCGTGTTGTAGGTGAGTTGGAGAGGAGAGGGCAATCCTTCAAGAGAGGTCCTAGGTTCGAATCTTCACCCTACCAAAAATTTGAATTGGATACCCAAAATCCAATTGATAATATTGGTGCGGGCAGGGCTGGGCGCGACTCCTAAGTAACTTTGATGGTGTAGAACCCCCTGATCATGGTTTCTCATACCAAAGTGGCCCCGCAAGAGGTTTTTCGCTTAAAAAAAATGTCTCCTGGAGAACAACTTAATACAAGGTTCAGGCTTGGACTTTTTTCGAGAGGTTTAAGGTTCAAACGGTGGCTTGTGTGAGTGTGTAAGGGAGTGTTTGGCCCCTATTCATAAGTTCAGGTCTCACCCTTAATTAAGATGAAAATACCCAACCATGAGCATCATAAATGTTTTTTAAACTAACCTTAATGAAAAATATATATAAATTAAAAATATTTTACCAATATTCAATCAAATTAAAAGCAAAATTATTATATTTATTAAAAACAGAATAGAAAACAAATATAATAGAAAACATTTCCAATAGTACCAAATTGTACTTAATAAAGTTAAGATAATTTAAAATAATAAAAAGTAAAGAACAACTTAGTAAATTAACAAGATAAATAAACAATCGACATCTCACCAATCCATTGGAAGTGTCCTCCGCATTTGATTGCATTGGTAACCGTCTTTGTTTAAACATAACTCTCAACAAAGCAGATGGAAAGAATAAAGACTAAATTATGTAATCCATAATAAAGCTTCTTCCAAACAAAGCGTGGATAATAAAATCAAAATTCCCCGCAACCAAAAAGGTCATACCTGTACTACTTATAAATTCTCCCTTTACAATATTAAAAAGCATTCAACACTTTTAATAGTGGGAAAGTCTTGAATTGCAACCCCATCTTGCCACCTTTATACAGAAAAATATTGAAAAAAAAAAACGATACGATCACCCAAATTCGAACGAGATCTGCGATGTCGAGGGCCTTAATCACGGCAATAAGAACGTAATCCACTCGAGCAGAATAGTCGAATGACGACAAGAGAAATAATCCGCTGGCCCCATCTCGCACCCACCCCGCATGGACGCCCTCAACAAACTTTAAAACAACAGGAAAAGGAAAGAAGGATCGATGTTTTTGTGGGACACTACAGTGGTTAGGTTTTTAGATTACATTTTAGTTTTTTTTAAGTTTTAAATTCAAACCACAATGAAGGGTATGTATCTATTAAAGAAACAGAGAAAGATTACAATGGGCTTTCGTTTGAAACTTTTGCTTCACTTTTAACCTTGGCGAACAGAATTATAAAAAAGATCGCAGCAACAGCAGGCGCGCCGCCGCCGCCGGCAAAGGGCAGGATGGCCCCAATGGCCCCCCTAGCAGGACATTGAGTTTGCCGGAGTGAGCGTGTGGGGGAGTTTTTCTGCTGGGCGGCACCGCCACTGCCAGTGGTCCATCCGCCCCGTCACCGACCATCCAATGGGAGCGCGGCCACCCAGCATGACACGTCACCGGCTTTTCCAACGTGGCGCGCGACTCGTGAGTGCAGGCTTTCGAGTCCGCGTGCTCGTGAGAGCAAGCGATAGAGAAAAGCAGTCGTTTAACGCCGGGAGAACGGAAACGGTGACGGGCGTGGTGGAGCGGGGGACCCCGCCACGCCCAGGCGGGGAACTCATCATTAGAAATCTTGCGGGGTACACGTGGCGGACGAGGCCGGGGACATGGTCCACGTACTCATCGGGCGGCGCACCCAGCCTGCCGGCCGGCCCGGAAGCTTCCCCTCCTTCCCTTTGCTTTCGGTTGGCCGGCCGGCCGTGGGTTAAAAGCGATCGCGCTTAATTGCCCTCTGGACGGGTCGGACGTTGCTTTAGTGGAGGGTCGGCGGTCGAAATTCTCAAGCTCCTTAACTGAACTCTATATCATAAATGCGCCGGAATCATAAACTCTGCCATCAATGTAGTTCCAGTTTCAGCACTTATTGCAATAGTTAGTTCCGTTTCACGTGCGCTGATAAAAACGCCCTAAGAGGTGACCCTCCTTAGAGTGCAGAGTGTAGGGATTCGAAGGGACTTAACAGAGCTGAATCCTACGTCAAAGCGGAGGCCACGCCACCTGAAAGTTGGTTCGACTTTCAAAGGCTGCCCCGGCCCAGACGACTGACGTCAAGAGGGACCCGCAGGAAATCCAAGCAGCGGCCACCCTGCCTTCAATTTATTCCTTCATTTCACAAATTCACTCATTTCTCGTTGCTTTTTCAAGTCTCGATCTCTCACGCGCAAGCCACTCCCTCCTCTTCCCCACCCGGCACCCGACCTCTTATTTTTCTGGGCTGTGTGGAGCTATTTTAGTAGTTGTGAATTGGCCCGTCTGTCTGTCTGTCTGTCTGCCTGCCTGCCTGCTGCTCTGAACAGACGCGTCAAGCCCTTCAACCCTCCATTATTGTGGTTGGCCTTAAGCTTCCAGCGATTTCCACGCCTGAGCAAAATATTTATGTTTCTTTTTAATATTTGTGGAGGTTGATGATAGTAGTAAGGGCCGGGCACAGTCATTTGTCTCCCACTTCTGTTCCGTTACAGCTGTTCCCGACCCTCCCTTTGCCATTGGCTTTTGTGAAGCGCCCCATTAAAATAAGTCAGCCGTCTATGCATTGATCAGATCTTGCCCCTAAGCAACTTATCCTTTGGGGTTCGAGAATTCTTAGGTTACCTTTTGGCGCCGATCCCTAGGGCGCCCCCCTTTCTTGAAAGACGCCAAAGCTGTTGCATTGCATTTTATAAATCAAATCCGACAGAGGCCTCACCTCCTCTTGCGTGGTGAAATCCGATTTCCAAAGAAGAAACTGTCGCCGGCCTGATATCGGATCCAGCGCCCTTTGCCTTGGTCGAACCCCGGGATCGCACTGCATTTCTGGAGAGTATATTTATATCACTGAAAATATTTTTGTCCGAGAGGGAATTCACAGCCGAATTGACCGAAGCTTCAATCTGCAGACGTCGGAGCATCATACAAGTTCTTGTTCGACCAGGTTTGTGACAAACCTCATTGTTTCTTTGTTAATTTTGATGCATTTCATTTTCCTTTTCCCTCAATGGACTCGGCTGTATTTTCAAAACCAGTGGTGATTTATTTGCGATCTATGATTTTAGATATTTCTGCATAATGTAGCTTTGAGGAAATTTTAATTGACTAGCATTTTCAATAGATTGATATTGACAAGTGTGCAGATGCATCTCTATTACAGAAAAAATCACTAACGCTCGGACTTCCCTTTCGCTTAAACGAAATTAGGGTTTGTCAGTCGCGTAAACATGTCCTCTGGAAGTGTCTGGCCTTAAAACAGATCCACGGCTGTTCTGACTGAGTGAGAGAGATTACCTGAAATATATAAAGCGTGGAAGATCCAAAAGTTAGAATCGTTCCACATGTAGCCAATTCGCAGTTTGCGCGAAAAATCAGACAATTTCTTTCATATTCAAACTTGCTGATCAATTGATAGCAAGTTCCTCATCTCGCCACTACAAAAGAGTGATGACGAAAAATTTGCTTGCCAATATTGGGCAGGCTCTATGCCCTAACGTAAACAAATTACAGCTAAGAGACAGAAGATGAGCGTTGAATCCACGGATAATCAACGCGGAATCGAAGAACGTGGATCCGAATTTTCGAGCCAAACCTAGTCTCCTAAAAAATATTTTCCTGGTCATGTTCAGTTCAAGGTCATCTATGTACTATCGATTGATAGACATCCTGTCATTTCGTTTATCCTCCTTCTTGCCGGATATTTTAGTTGAAGATTTTCTTTTGAACTTCTTCGTTGAATCAAATAGGGGATATCACGGGGCGGCTACTTATTTTTTCCAAGTAAAGATTTCACAGCTGTAATTGCGCCACGCAAATGAAATCAGCTAAATAATCATTTCTAAATTTTCTTGTTTGTGCCTAAACCGCCCCCATTACAAGGTCCTAAAGGTCTTTGATGGCTAGTCTACTTTCATTGCAGGCATTCTTTCGATGCTCAGTGCAATTGAGGTTGTGGAAAAGGTGACCGTAGTCTTCAAAGACTTTTAAGTGGCTTGAAATGCCTGTCCACTCCTACATGTGAGGATTTTATAGGAAGGTTGCACGTGCATTTTAAGCCTACGTAACCTCCGCGTACATTATACAATATATAGTTCAAATATATTGAAAGAAAGTCAGCCCGGCAGTCCCACATACATTTACTGTGCGTTTTTTTTGGCGTTAATGGATTGTCTTTATCCTATATGTCGTGAGTGCAAGGTGTAGTTTATTTCGAGAATATAGTGTTCGCTCTATGTAGAATCCTTAAAATATTTCTTCCGATATGTCACGAATTTGATGTGATCAAGACAAAATATGCATTACATCAAACAGCGGGAGAGCAGCTGTATTTACAATGAGACTCTTGAACCTCGCTTGACTGGATTGAGTATAGCAGAGTTTTTTTTTTTCGCTTTGGATTTTGAAGGTCACCACACAGCTAGTTTAATAAGTCGAGTAGAAACATGAAGTGGAAGCTTTAACCTCATACGAATGAGATTGCATGTCGATTTCAATAGCGCAAAGCCCTGAAATTCTACTACCCTAATGCAGGCATTAGGATGATATCATATAATACCTGTTTACAGCTTTCCAGGATTACATTTGGACATAATCCAATTTGACAATAGTTTCCACTTTTACTTTGTAGACACCACACGGCATACGATCTAAAAAATTGTAAGTTCATTTATAGAAACTAACTCCTTTGAACTATATGTTATCTAAGATCCTACGCATGAGTTGTAGGTGATCCTTAAGATAGCTACTTAGTTGTGCAGGGCAACTTAAGGAGACTCCATTAAGTTCATATAAATTGTATGCCCCTACGGTTCAACTGTGTTTTGCTCTTTGCTTAATAAGTAGGGGATTAAAACATTAACTATGTTTTCTGGTTTCACCATTGCAACTCTTGTCCTATCCTTCTCAATTCTTCTCGTGTGTTGTAGTATTTAATAATAGCCTAAGCTTACCTCTTTGTATTGAGGGCTATGGTTTTACTTTTCTTGTTGTTTAGGTAATCTTAGGCCATAAATCATTATTGCCAACTGGCATGCGTTTATGTCTTTTCTTTGAATTATGACGCATATTTGCGTAAGAAATTTCAAGGCAAGTAAGACTAAGGTTCAGGAGTCGTTACGGAGACGGTCCTCTCTAAAATGCTTAAAGAAAGTTTTGTCGTTTTTCCTCTACTTTGTGACCGGCTTTTTAGCTTGATTTCTCGATATTATGTTTTACTCATCGCAAAAAATTAGTGATTGAAGATGATTAAAGCGATTTTTCATTCTTTGTAAGTAATATGAAAAGTAGAGTTCAGTACATAAGAGTAAATATTTTGTTAGTGCCTCCTAAACAACTTGCACTTCAATGATTAGAGTTTTAATCATGGAAACCATAAGCTAAATGAGTTTTCTTTTGTTAACATTAAGCGCACTAAATCTCCTTGACGCAAATTGGCAAATAGTCATTCTAGTCAAAATCAAAATATGACGGGGATGCTTCAAAACAGTGCTACATATCATGCGTTTGAAATTCGATGGCCTCCTACATTCTCAAAGGTCGAGCAATTGTTTAGGACCAAGAAATTCCGTCAAATTGTCTTTTGATGGCGATGGACATGATAATATATACGGATGTTAACATTTACAGCCAAGTATTCAAAGCCCATCTATCGTAATGCTTGCAGCATCTGCACATCAGCAGTGCAGGTTTGCTGTGAATACATGGACATATCGGTTTCGTTTGTGGTGAAATTTTCTGCATAGAAGATCTCCGCCCGAATGAGACAGATATTACTCTTTTTCAATAGGTCAAGCTCGTGAATGTTACCCCAACGTCAATGTCCATGCTTAATATTATTGGCCTTAAGATTCTTTGAATGTATCTCTTTGTTTGCTGTGAATTATCGGTTTTGTTGTGCTGGAATTTTCTGCGTAGAAGATCTCCGCCCGAATGAGACAGATGTTACTCTTGTTCAATAGGTCAAGTTCGTGAATGCTACTCCAACGTCAATGTCCATGCTTAATATTATTGGCCTTAAGATTCTTTGAATGTATCTCTTTTATGCTTTTCTCTGCTTGCACGCTTCGATTTCCAGGGGAAACTTTCTAGCCTTTATTTGTTACGTGTCATGTATTAACCAATTAGGAAGCAAACGAGTCTGTTTCAATTTTTGAGATTGAGATAGGATTGTCGTAGGCATAGGTTTGTCCGAATGTGAAAAGGAACATTACATTGTGATATAGATAGAAAGAGAGCAAAATAAAAAAAAAAATGCGAATTGAAAGATAAAAGGATAAATTTAGAGTTAAGAAAAGTTATTTGTAACGAGAATATATTCATCCATCCTCATTTGGGTGGATAATCCAATTTAAGATAGTGTCAGAGTTTTGATGTAGCTAAAAATATTATTTAGTTGAGTGGCGCAGTTGCATCCAATTTGAATATATACTTTGATATTGTATAAATATTATGTGTTTTTTAGATTATAAGAATGATGAAAGTGTATGAATGAATCTACATAATTTGTATACTTTCATAACATTTGATATAAGAACAATTTTATTATCAAAATATTTGATTTTGATAATTGGTATTAGAGCATATGATCTTGACAATTGTTATCAAACGTGGTGTTGAAGATAGGAGCCTCAAGTGCTTATGCAATGAATTAGAGGGAATGTTGGAGCAATGAGTAAGACTCCTACATTCAAATTGTAGGTTGGTTCAAGGAGGAGTCAAAAGCTCATTGATGAAGCAACCCCGATGGAGGTCCTAGATTTGAGTCCTAGTTGATCCATACCTTTAACAGGGTATGAGAGCCAAAGTAATAAAATTATGAAACATAATAGTAGGAGTATCCCCAAAAGAGAAAGGGGGTGATGAGGGAAACAACAAAGTGAACCCCATAAGCAGTGATCTACTCTATTACACCAAACAATTGCAATGACCAGTTACCCATGCAATCTAGTAAGATGAGAAGGTTACCATTACCATAAGGACACTTTTGGTTGAATCATGGGATCACACCTATGTTAAAGAAGAAAGAAAAAACAATAGTTGGAAGTTTGTATATATGCAAATGTTTAAAAGTAGTAGTGAATATGTATGTGTAGTAGCAAGATAATGGAATAGTGTCAATAAATAAGTAGTTTTGTTCAAGAAATTAAAGATTGAAACATTAAGCATTAATGGGTAAAATGTTGGAAAAAGTAATGCTTAATGAAAAGCACATGAAAATGCTTTTCTTTAAAAAGAAGAAAATAAGTTGAAAATTTAGAAAAAAATTGTGATATAGAAAGAGAGATGGCAAAATAAAAAAGGCTAATGCAAAGATAAAAGAGAAATCTAAAGATAAAAAAACATAATCTATTAGTTAAGGAAAGCCATTTGTAATGAGTCTATATATTCATTGATTATATTGTTGAGTGGTGCAATTGCACCCAAATTGAGCATATAGTTTGATATTGTGCAAATATTATGTGTGTGTTCTTTGGATTATAGGTATGATGGAAGTGTATGAATGAATTTACATGATTTGTATGCTTTTACAATATTTGATATAGGAACAATTCAATTATCAAAGTATTGAGGATTGATCAAGGAGGGTAATTTACTTCTAAGAAATTTAATGCATATTATGTTAATCATAAAATCAAAAGACCACTTACAATAGTATACACACCATAGCAAAATGATGTTGCTGACTAAAAAAATCGCACAATTGTTAGAATAGCAAGGTTTATGTTGCAAGCAAAGTATATAGAAAATAAATTTTATAAGCTATAACTATATATATTTTCAATCATTGCCCTACATTAGTAATGAAAAATTGTACATGAAAGAAACATAATTAAGTAAAAAAACCCAAAAGCAAGACATTTGAGAGTTTTAGTTTATCAAGAAAAAATTAGATACAAAGAATGAGGAATGCATTTTTGTTATTAGTGAACAAACTTTAAAATCTCCAATCAGAAAGTGTGATATAAGAGGAATTTTACTGTCGAAGCATTTTGATCCCACAATTGGTATTAAAGAGCATATGATCTTGACAAGGTTAGGCATGTTAGGCATGTAGCAACATTACCGGACTAGGAAGGCAAAGCGTGCATCATGTTCCGGAATCAGAGACATTATAGAGAAGAATAATGGTATTTTGTAATTATCCTCTCTCACGATTGCATATTAGAAAATAGTCATTTGGTAAAAGTAAGCTTGCTAGGTGCTCTCAGTCTTGTGGAATAATGTATATAATGGACGATCCCGACAAAGGAAACATTGTTGTCAAACAGACCGCTGCTCTACGTTTGAAACTCGTTTGCTTTTCTTATTGTCTTACTCACATTCTCCTCCTACTCCTCCCTCCGACGCCGCTTTTCCAGAGTCCGAACAGAAAAGATGCGCATGCTCGCGTGCAAGTGAACAGAAGTGTCACATTTTCTGTACCAACATGATTACCGTCGTAATCCATGACTACCAACTTTTGTCTCGTCGTTGTCGGGTACCGACAAAAAGAATTTGGGTACGATGCCCATGCGCTTATTGACATTTAACAGTCTCGTGTTTATCTTCCCGAGGTGCACACTCCCGCTTTTCAACCATATAAAACGCCAAAATTCCTAGTCTCTATTAAAAAGCAAACTTTATATTTGTTTAATCTATCAATTTAGAGCGGCTGAAAGGTTTCTCACTTTTTGTATTGAAATGGATTGATCCGGCGGACATTCCTTGCTACCGTTAAACCTGACCGGGATAGAAGATGTAGGGATATTCTCGAATAACTTTATTAACTGTAGTCAGTAACAGCGGGACCTCGAATGCTTGGATATGGTTACAGAAAATACTAACAATTAACCAAAGTGGAGAACCATAAGCTGAAAGTGATGACTGACAACAAAGAAGACTTACCACCCTTTGGGACAGTTAGGGATAAGGCAATCATGTAGATTTTTACAAAAAAACTGTATGATCAACTCTTTCTCGTGGCCATGAAACGATTTTACCCAAAGCTTACAAAATCTATGGCGAGTTGTTTACGGTCTCTTTCAATCGAAAGGAAAAACGTACGAGTTAAGGTTGCCCACAGAAGATGGGGTTCGAGTTCGGTCGTTGTTACGTGCAGTTCAAGGTTTCAAACATCATGCAATCTGAAGAGAATCAATATGATTCTTCATTCATGAAAAAGTTTCCGTTTTGGACCGAAATGCATTTTTAACGGTTGGAATCACTTCCACTTTCGTTTCTTAAATAGCCCGGAAAACTGCCTTTAAAGAAGTGCACTTCAAAATATACCTATGTCTTGTAGTTTTCAAAGTGAATGCAACGTAAGAAAGTAGTATTCTCCACGCCTTGACATGTATAAGTGACAGGCCACCGGTTGATTATGAGATCAATCCATATCGAGGAATAAAGCTTTTTCTGCTATCATCAATCTCACGCTCCATTGTCAAGGATGCAAATAAACTTGTCAATTTCAGGACCAATGTTAAAGTTACACTTATTTTCAACACAAATTATTGGGAGAATGCATTTTATGTGGAGACAAAGTTCCGTCCCAATTTTCGGTATTTCCGTGCTTCCCTCCTGGGCATCTTCGTCACTTCCAAGTTCCATTTACGTGTATGATTCAAGTTCCCATTGTGATAACATGTGAAAATAAAAAAATATTTTATGTCTACACCTTAGTTACCTTCGATGTTTGGGAGAATGAAACAAATGTTTCTTCATTATTCTTTCGAAGAGAGATGCATTTTACAATGTTTACGTCCTTCAAAGACATAGTATTATAGACATTTTGCTTCATAGCGTATTTTAAAAAATTTAACATTGTTGCGTGCAGGACTTCGATCTTCAAAATGGACAACATGCAATCCCGTGTTCCTCCAGGTTTCAGATTTCATCCCACAGACGAAGAGCTCGTGGACTATTACCTAAAAAAGAAAGTTGCATCAAAAACAATTGATCTGGACGTTATCAGAGACATAGATCTTTATAGGCTTGAGCCTTGGGATCTCCAAGGTAGCGTTGAATTCTTTACACCATGTGTTCAATGAATTTTTTGATTATTTAAGCATTAGGAACGTATGAAAGGAAAGCATAATCGTTCTGATTTATTCGTGTGTGAACAGAATGTTGTAGAATAGGTTACGAAGAACAAACGGAATGGTACTTCTTCAGTCACAAAGATAAAAAGTACCCCACAGGCACACGAACAAACAGAGCAACAGTAGCTGGCTTCTGGAAAGCCACAGGCAGGGACAAGGCAATTTATGCCAAGTTGAAGCTCATTGGCATGAGGAAAACATTGGTCTTCTACAAAGGCCGTGCACCCAACGGACAGAAAACTGACTGGATCATGCACGAATACAGGCTCGAGACAGACGAGAACGGTCCTCCTCAGGCAAGTACATTTTATTATTTACTTCAATATAATCAATCTTCCAATACAAAACATCTGACAGTAGGTTATACAATGCTGAATTGAGAGAGAACAAGCTTGTTGCGTGAACTACAGATTTCTTCAATCATGGAAATCCTAACACACTTTTTTTCACTGTCAACTTATCAGGAAGAGGGATGGGTGGTTTGCCGTGCCTTCAAGAAACGAACTAGCATCCACAACAAGCTCAGAGAAGGTGACATGGACGCGGCTTCTTGCTTCGAAGATCAATCTGCTTTGTTGCCTGAACTGGATTCTGCACATGCGAGTGTTACTCAAGGAGGCCAGCAGCTGGGATACCAACATCCCCTCACCTGCAAACAAGAGCGGGAAGCCTTTGACTACCAGTTCCATCAGGACCCATTTCTTCAACTTCCTCAACTGGAGAGCCCAAAACTTCCCTGTAATGGTAATTCCTCCTCTACTTCTGCCGAGAAAAGGCCCGAGTACTGTGATTACTCCATGACACGCTTGTTGGAAGCCGCAAGCATGGAGGAGCTCTTAACACAGTCAGCACGTACGGGTCGAGAACATCAACAACAAATAAGTCCAATGGACAACGAAGAGCAGGTCACAGACTGGAAAATGCTAGACAAATTCGTTGCATCACAGCTGAGTCAGGATGAATTGTGTGATGATGCACGGTTTGCTGTTGGAGCACTCTATAATCCCATGGCAGAAATGCAGGCCTTGCTTCTCCGTCAGAATAGGATGCAAGAAACAGCAAACTATGTCGCAGCAGCTTCAAGCTCTAACTGTGATGATAACATATGGGTCTTTGGAAAGTGAGTCGGAATGATTTGCAATGGCGAGGTTCTTCTTATTAAGTTGATGTCTTAGTCTAATTAATTCGGCTGTCATGTAAATAACAATCAAGGCCAACCTACAAGAAAAGCAATGCAGCCTCTCTTAGTCATGAAGCCCTGACGGAAATGGTGGAGACAGCTATAATATTTGACTCTGCACAAGGTGATAGTTAGACGAGGCTTGGTTTCCAAAAACTGAACTCTCTGAGCCTTCTATATTAATAACGTAGGAAACTGAATCAATAAACATTGTGTCTTGCTTATTAGCAGTAGAG
Organism: Wollemia nobilis; assembly: GCA_028583015.1. NCBI lineage: Eukaryota > Viridiplantae > Streptophyta > Pinopsida > Araucariales > Araucariaceae > Wollemia > Wollemia nobilis. The sequence goes on along the minus strand of JAQPPZ010000676.1, from coordinate 4,633,545 downwards.
TTAAGACTCACCCTGAGGGTACAGCTCATGCCACAGCATAGTTATAGATACGTACCTGAATCGTCCTTGACGAAAATAGACTAGATCAGGAGCTACCTTGTGCGTCATGTAATATAACTTTGAAGGATCGGTGCAGGATCTGGATCAAATGTAACTTATCAGAATTGCTGGAATATATTGTTGTTAAGAGTCTGTAGTTAGTAGTTTACTGGCAGTCTTGATGTTTTATTTGATTTTGTGTGTGTGGTGCAAAATGAATACAAAGAATTAAAATAAGTTTAAGCGAGGATATAAAGTGCATGCAAATGTTATTTTTTTTCATCCTCTTCTTTCACTTTAATTCATATTTTAAGTACTTCATAGATCAATGCCAAATGTCATTTTAATAAGCTTTGCCTTCTTATTTTTATAATGAAAAAACATATATATCCATCCAATTTCAGTGACTGTCTTAAACTGAATAGATACTTAACATGTGGATCTTTCTCATCAAATTGTATAGCACAGAAACTAGTTTGAGCCCTCAGAAGTTAAATTTTGATAGTCCAGGCAAAAGAAACGATAGGAAAGTCATCTTCTCAGCTCTAAACTCGCTCCATAACATCTTCCGAGTTGTTGGAATGAATAATGTTTAATATGAAAATATGTTGGAAAAAATAAAAATATCATGAAAAAAATTTGAAAGTATATTATGAGAATAAAAAGATGATTGAAAAACCATTAATTTTGATTGGTTAAGGTTTATAAATTTTTTTATTATAAAAATAAATAAGTAAATAAAAAATAATAACTTGATAGTTAAAAAAAATATTATTAATATTATAATCATTAATTTTATTTTATATATTAATATGTCTCTGTCATTAGATTCATTCAGATGAATCATCTAAAACATGCATATCAGTAATTGAATTATATTATAAAGAAATTGATAAGCAGTAGAATCTGCCCTATTAATGAAATTGTATGAAGCTACACTATGACAGCCAAAATTTATCATATAATAATAATAACTACTATGCAGTTACACTTAAATTTATTATATCGTTTATATTATATTTTAAAAATTTTGTATATATTTTTAATAAAAATATATGAATGAATTTAATCATTTTAAAATAAAAATTAAAAAAATAAATCAAAAACTGGTATCAGAGTCTTGTTATAGTAAAGTGCAGCGTGTTCGTTCTCTACAGTGGTTTCGGTCAAGCGATAATGAAGAAAATAAAGACTTCATGCAATGATCAACTTAGAAGCAAGTCACGAGTCCCACCAGAACAAACTATCATTGATTTGATTACATGCGCACCAACTACAACTACAAACTTTTATATACATATTTTTGGATAGATAGAGAAGTTGTTACATTTATAAATAAATATGGTTACATTCATAAATAAGTATGCAATTTTCTTTTTGAGAACTGGGGCAAAATGCTTTGTATTGACTTAATATTTTTTCAAAGTCTTTGAAAATCGAATTTTCAGATGAAAACATGCATAATGTTATGTAAATAGAAAAGAAACGTTAAAACCATTATATGTATATCAATTAAGCATTTCCGTAGTACTTAGTTGTAATATCATAATCTTCCTACACAACATTGATAAGTAAGATATGTTTTGCTACTGCAAATTGAGGAAACCATGGACATCTTCACTAAACTTAAAGGAAAAGGAAATACAAGTAATCACTGAGTAAAAATTGAGGACTGAAAATTTCAACTGACACGAGTAACATGTAAATCACATTTCCAGGCTGAAAAAAGAGGACTCGAAACTTGCCTCTCATTGTTAAGCCTATCGACCGCTTATCTTCTTTCATTTAAAAACACATTGCCATTTGATGAACTGGATAGATCTTTGAATTGCATTCTACCATTGCATAATGCAGATCTTTAAATTTGTTTCCTAATAACCGATATACAGTCTTAGTCTAGAGTCTAGACTATGCAGTCTATTAAAATACTTCACTGCTGGTGACAAAGTGAAAACGCGATAAAAGTCCAGCTGCAAATATGACATCAAGCTGTAATTTTTTGTGTTGATATTGCTTGATAATCTATAAATATGGCTTCCTTTAAAGAAAAGTTTTTCTCCCAAAATTTGAAGTTACAGAAGAAAAATTTTAATCCCAAAGGCAAAAAAAAAAAAAATTGATTAATGAGAAACTTATAAACTTTACGAATCCTTTAAAAAATAATTATATTTAAAAAAAATAAAATAATTATTATTACAAATTAAAAAAAATTATTAAAAAATGTCAAACCTTCCTTTTAAAAGTACAGGTGTAAAATATTAGAACGAGTAAAATAGTTCTGCTTGTTCATTGGAGAGAAGGGATAAATGCTTCCAAGGTGCTCCTACAATATCCAAAACTGTGGCAAATTAATATGGTTGACCTATTCCAAACATACGGGAATTGATATGGACCAGTCATTTAGTTTAAAGGCTAACTATGATACTGCCACAGGGGAAAAACAAAAAAATTCAAGAAATATTTGTAGAAGACAGTAAATGCACGGATCGTTTATATATTTTGAAAGGAATCTCACAATTTATCTTTGTAGAAAATTTTGAAAAAATACAAGTTGATTAAAAAAGAAAAGCCACGTGTTTATTTGTCGTGTTGAAATTAGAAGGTAGAAATGCACTTTTTTTTTCTTTACATATTTTTAATGGTTAAGGGTTAGTTGGATTAGTAAGTTTTGGAGCTTTTTAAAAAATATTTAGATTCAAATTTTGGGGCATGCTTGTTTAAAAAGTAGTAGTCTGACCTGAATCAGTTAAGTTTGTACCCACCTTACATCCTCAGACCTCTCAAGTCTGATGGAAAGAGATCTAGATTCAAACCTTGGGGCATGCCTGGTTGTAAAGGTAATAGTCTGACCTGAATCCACTGAGTTCGTACCCACCCCACATCTTGAGACCTCTGAAGCCACTGATAATCCACTTTACACCGGGTTAAACAATAACGAGGTGAAAAATGTATTAAAAGATAGCCCCAAGATTTAAACAGAAAAGAAGTCAATCTTTTCGAAACGTCCTATTTTGTGTTAAAACATTTAAGTGTATGGAAGTGTGGTTTTATGCTCCAGTCAATTAAAGGTCATGTCGCTATTCAAAATTCTCGTGGCACTGCTTCTATGCCGTCCCCTATTCGTAAGGAAAGCGAATGGAAAAGGCTTTCTACTTTGACAGCTAGTCAAGATGGTGGTAAACAATCGAGTATTGTTTGCAGGGTGCGCTAGCAATGCAAACCTTCAAATAGGGTGAACTGCTTAAAGGTTTGAAATGTTTTGGTAGCGAGTAATTCATCAAATACGGTAATTTAAAAGACTTATCAAAATAGTATTAACTAAATCTGGTTAGTTTTTGACTAATTTTCTTATTTTGAAGGAGACGATACTTGAGAACTGTTTTCATCCCTATAACCAATTATAAAAAAAAATCAAAAGAGCAAGGATAAAGAGGGCTTTTGTAAGGACATACAATACAAACCATTTGTGTACCAATAGCAATCATAGATTTTATTATATAGCTAAAGCTGACAACAGTATTAGGCAGACCCTAAATTCACAAAGCGATACAAATGTGCTTTCTAAATCTTCTTATCTTGAGCTTCTTTGGACTGTGTTCCATAGGTATTAGTAAAAATCTTAAGTCACAAATATTTCAGCTCACTTACAATCGATCCTTTAATATAAACTTCACACATCAAAGGAAACACAATCTTTCACTGAAATACTACATCTCTCTGAACAAATAATCCTTGGGAACTAGACAAAGGAATACATAGCATAAAACATTCTCGCAGGAAGGAATTAAGAAAGAAGGGAAAAAAAAAACTTGTAAAATTACAGGAAACTGCTAAAACGTACAATATGGGGAAAGACCTTATAAAGTAAAATAACTCTGGGTTTATGTTTTCCTGAAGAAATTTTCTATGGCAACCTTCCACGCCTCTTTTATTCAAATTTCTTGAAAATAAAAAGGAAAGATGCATTACACAACTACAGAGAGCAAAACACAAGCAGCAATGCTCGCTTTTTCCCTTTAACACACTGGTTTCAACTCCCTTCTCAACATTTTAACCTAGATCAAGAGATGGTTCGCTAGTTTGCAGTTATTGACAAGTTTACTTGATACATATCACAGATTTTGAAGAATTCGACATGCAAATACACTTTTCACAAATGAAACAGAAGGAAGGAGTTCTAACAGGGGTATTCAAACTAATTCAAACTCAACACTAGTTTGCAAAATGAAAAATCTGCATGTGAGGCCAGAAAGCCTATATATGAAGTTATAATGCACCAGAAAGATGTAACGAGTGTGCAACATAATAGACAACCTAAAGAGCCTATGTTTGTCAAGGTTTATCAAAATAAATTTAAAACATAAGAACTTGAAAACTAGGAGGCTTTTAACATAGACTCAAATCTTGAACTTTAACCAATTATGCCCTTCCCTTTCCATGAAAATGATCAAAATCTGAGTGAATGCAATTTTATATTCTTCTTCTTTGCCAATGGTTTGATTTTTCTCCTACCATTAACTAAGCCTATTTCTCACATTGAATGAAATATGAAATCTCTTTTACATGTTTTTCTCCAACTATTTCATCTCCTACCACTAATTTACACATCATATTATTATGCCGGCCCAATTGATCCATACAAACAACAAATCCATCCGAGCTAGCATGAGATGAAAAATTCTTACATCAACGATATATCCACCCGCTCGAAAATTCGAAGCACCGACATGGCGCGCAACGAGAGGAGCCTCCACTTCAGTCTTCCCTATCCATTAGAGTAAAGGATAAACCTGTCATGTCCTCTAAAATCATGGCCATGATTTATAGTCCACAAAGGCCTTGCAGATAAGGGGAAACAAGCTCCCCTCGATGGAATATCAACAACAATGTCCCCATTCCTCTGCTGATAACTATGATGTTGTATGCTGTATACCGTCGCCTCCAAATGTAGTTTAGACGTAATTCGCCAAGATTATAACTCTAATGGGAGGCCTTTGACTGGGATCAAGCGCCTCTAAAGTCGTGAGATCTTCGGGCGCTTCCGCATCGGTGCACGTGGATTTTTGACTTTTGTAACACCGCTCCCACTACCTACTCCACTCGTCCCTCCCTTTCTTTGTTCCCGCGGACAAATACGCGCATCCACCGTCAGACTATTGACTTCATCCAAAAAAAATAACCACAATACACCTCAACAGTGTTGACATTTTATCTCAGTTATACCACCAGTTTAAGAAACTCTATATTACTATACTTCTATGATTGTGGTATAATATTTCGATGAATGTGGTAGCAGTAATACTACCTCTTAATAAGAGACTCTTTGTTGCTATGGAAACAGTTAACAAAATATTTTTACCAATGTGACTTGACTTTGCCTTCAAAATCAGTGAGATACCTCCAAATCTAGTGCCAACTAACTCCACCAGAGAGATTCTCGCCACTGCCACATCTTTGCCGCCATTGCAAGCTAAGGACGCGACGTATTTTGGTGACCCCAAATGTATCCGAAAAATAATTCAAAGGGTCATGATGACTGTATGACACTCCACCAGCGTGGATGACGTGACAGATGCGATTAGTTGACCTGCAGAATAGAAAGGTGACGCTTCCCAGAAGCCACTCGCACCCACCACAAACCATTAAATACATAAATTATTGAATCAGCTTCTATTTGGCCTAGAAGAAGAAAACCAGTGCTTGATCCAATGTCAGAACCATTACTCATTGCTAACACATCTTTCCATGAAAATTTAGGAAACTGGCGCCCATAGCAGTTTAAGAGAGTTTTATAACCAGGATGTAGCCTTTCAGAGAATTGAGATCCATGGGAGGGAGATTTTTTTGTTCATGTTGTAAGCAACCATCATTACTCAAAAACCATTAGCCTGCCACTATTCATTGCCTTCCATACGCCTGCGGTTTTGGTTAAATCGAAACAAAAATATTCATTGCTAACAAGTCCATGGTTAATTTGATGGTATTCATTGCTAACAAGTCCATGGTTAATTTGATGGTTTTGAAACTAATCAATTACGTTTCAGGGAAGAATGGTTAAAATGTCGTGTATATTCAATTAAAAAGAAAAAAATTCTTGTGTGTAAGAGAAAAATATCTGAACACAGGAATCCAATCCATTGAATAAGACGGTAACGTTTCTTTTCAACGATTTAGACAGGAATAATGCGTCACAGATCAAGTGTTTTTTTTGGAAGTTCAAAGCCCCCACTTAATTACGTGACATCACCTTCCACTGCGATCTAGGGTAATTATGTTCATTTAGAATTAGTATGTGGCTTAGAACGTTCAGAGTTCCAGAAAGTTTAGTATATTATTGATTTGATTGGAAGTATAGCTAAAGAATGGAGATGACGCCATGAAATAGTGCCATGTATAATTATTCATAAGTAGACTAGCATTCCCGTGAAAAGGATTACTCATGCACGTAATAATAAATTATAATCTAATCTGGCAAGAAAGTGTGCTTCCTGGTTATTGTTTTTTTTAGGATTGAATTCTTTTAACGGTTGAGAATAATCCTTCATAGATATTTATTATGATAATATTAACTATGTTCTAAAAAAATCTCTAGGACTAAAACCAAACCTCCTGCTTTGTGATGAACCATAATTTTTGTACACCTTAAAGTAAGGGATATTTCCAACCTTTATGAGCTTAGAAGGCTTGATCCAAGATTTCCTTAAAAATGAATTGGCTGTCGGAGAGCCAATTAAATGCCTTTAAGATGGATGTATCCATATTTTCTCAAATTCCATTTATTGTGTAAGTTATGCATATTGGTTCCCTTTTATTTTTAAAGAAATACAGTATAATTTTATAACGTTTTAATTATTTAAAACTTAATTTAACCTTCTAGATGTAGTTTAAATTTAAATATATTAATCATTAATATTAATGAGTTATGATGTGTTATTTATATTATATATTTTGTTTTTAATAAATATTTATGTTTTATGGTTATCATTGATTTTTTTTTAACTGAAAACTTTTGTAAACCTTAATTTGTTGGGTAAAGATAAAGTCCAAGTCCACGTACATCGGTCTAAATCGGTCTATCCCTTTCAGGTAAATATTTGAGGGTAAGGCATGAGTTTTGAAAGGGTCCCAATAAATCGGCCTATCCCTTTAAAGTAAAATTTGAAGGTAAGGCATGAATTTTGAAAGGTTCCAATTACCTTTAAAAAAATTAGGATAAAATATAGGTTTTTTTTTTGAAAAGGGTTGTTTATTTTATACCAAGGTTTGAACTTGGTCTTTTAATAAAAAGGTAAAAAACATACAGTATGTTATCTCTATGGAATTTCAAAAAAATTTGGTAAAGCATGTGTTTTTGAAAGGTCCTCATCCATTTATACCAAAGTTTGAACTTGGGTTTCTAAATAAAAACTCAAAAACATACCACTATCAAAAACATATCACTATAATATACCTTATCCCTTACAAAACTCAAATCTATCCTCGTATATACGTAACCAACTTTTAATTCTTCTAACATTTTTTATTTATGGTTTAAAATAAATGAAACTTAGTAATTGCAATCCTTACTTTGTAATTTCCATTAATAATTTATATATCTTATAATAATGGTGATAATCCATTTTGAAAGCCATATATTTGTTCCAATTGTTTTTTTTAATCAATAAATCCATAAGGTAGAGCCACATATTTTATTGGATATCCTTCATGTTAGGTGGATTTTTCTTCTACATTTAATTGAAAAATATTTTGGTACTTATAAAAAACTACTCTATAAATTGAATGGAATTATAAAAATATTTTTTTATCACATCTTTTTTTAATAGATAATATTTTATTCCAACTTAAATAGTATATCATTCAATTTTTTTTCTACATTCAATTAAAAAAAAATGATATTTATAAAAATTTGGTCTATACATTAAATGAAATTACAAAAATATATTTTTATCTTATCTTCCTTTGTAAGATAGTATTTTTGTCGTAACCCCAAATTCCTAATTCCAAGCCCCTATTTTTGTTTATTTAATAAAGTTTGAGCACTACTCTATTAGTAGGAAAGTGCTCTCAACTTCATTATTAACATACTCTTTACACCAATCACTACCGCTTACATGGTTTTGTCAATGTAAGAGTACTAGGTGACACACCCCCTCTTTACTATTAATCTCATTGGCCATATGAGTAAGTTTATTTTTCTTTTTTATCAATAAAAAAGTATCAAGATAATCTCTACATCTCACACAATTCTTTTAGTGTGAGTGTACTTAGCAGGAATGGTGTTGAACAACTCTCACATCCATTGGAGAGCTAGTTTCTTCAATCCTAAGCTCATTTTTAACTCTTTATAGTTATATACTATAAGCATAATTTCCATTAAAGATTCTCTAAGGAAAAATCATGAATCCAAAGACTTTTATCCTTAAGAGCTACAATTAACTCCCTGATATAAATATTGCTCTTACACGTTGGCAAGATAATGCCACATCAGCAAGGCGGTTATCACTATAGCTTCCAACATAAATTTAAAACTTCAGATTAATCTCTATATTAATACAGTAATACAATTCATTGGGAAATATCATTTAATTGATATGTTTTTACAAAGATTTCATCATAGCATAGCAAATCTAGGAGTCTACTTCAATCAAAAAATTACATAAAGAATGCAATCCGAACAGGCATAGATAACGAGCATAACTATCAATTTCTATGTCTTCTACAAATCAATGAATAACCAAGAGAATTAATCGAAACTCAAGATCATTTCTCATTCTTTAAATCTCATTTCTTACAAATAATTATTCTAAAAGGATAATAACTGATCTATAAAAACAATCATGGTATCCTTTTTAAAAAATAACCAATAGAGATATATTATATTTTTTCATAAAAGCCATTACATTCGACTTCATTGTTCCTCGGTAAAATACATCATAGTTCTAAGATGGAACGTCACTACATACAATGCTTAAGTCTATGTTTACAATAATATCATCATTCAATAGAGATCATGTTCCAAATTTCTTTCTATAAGGGTGGCAACTTCGTATTTATGTCTACCATACCGTATCTCTTTATCTGATTCAGGTCTTCAATTGTGCTTCAGTTTCCCTGGCTACACGGACAAGAAATCTCTAACCAAAAATCTCTCCTTTGATCCAGCCACCTATAGATGTATTTCCTCTCTTCCAAAGCATATGCATCAATCACCAAGAAGAAAATCCTTTCAGTGGGGGATCATAGATGGCTCCCAAAAAATATAGAGTAGATCATTTGAATTGGTAGTATACTTTCAACTATGAAATGATAGACAATCTTTCCCTTATGAAGATGACTACTGTAAATGCAATTTACCAACCATAAACATTCAATTTCTAGATATAACAATGCTATTAAAGATGATTTCATTACAAATATAAGATTTTCTATTTATTCTATGAAAATTCAACATATCCACTCCATTCAGTTTCACTAATAGGGATCATTACTAATTCTAACAATAATCCAAAAATACTCTTCAAATTTATATCCATAAATAAACATATTAATTCATTTACCATCACAAGAAAACTCATATATAACAATTTAATTCATATAAAAACATTCATAAATGTTTTTAACGCTCAAATAAATCATTCAATTCTCATCCACAAAATAACTCATGATAAATCTGCCTAACAACCAGATAATATGATATGCCAGACAAATAACTTCACTTCTACAATCATTAATCTCAAGTTTTTGTTTATAAATCATGCATATGTTTGTTTTCGTTTCGTATATCCTCAAGTTCTATCTATTTTGGGAACTCAGAGTTCTATTGTTTCCAATGGTTAATAGGTACACTACTCTCTTAGCGTGATACGCTAAACTCAAGAACTCCATACCCCATTATTAATACAAGTACTCTAAACCTATTCTCTCTATAAATTAAGGAATGAATTCACAAACTGGAACTCTTCTATCCTGCGGTAATGAACAGTAAGCAACTGAACTTAACAAAACTTTCTTAATAATTTAAATAACAACTCAGTTCATCATTCAGTCTTTCCAATATAAGTTTTAGGTTCTAACATCACCACTAACCTAAAATGTTTTCAAACAAATTGGAACGTTTATTTGCAATTCATTTCTTAACTAGTCAAAGCTAGAGTTTTAAACACACACAACAATTTCGGTCAATAATAATTCTGGTATTATCTAATGTGTAATTTTCTTTGTATATCACAACCAAATAATAATACCATTATTATATCCAGAGATAAACAAGACAAGCAAAAGGAATTCAAATCAACCTGGTTCTCCTTCCACAGTCCTCCTAGTTGGCTACCATTTGTCCTTGTTTCCTTTATTTTTTCCTCTATCTCTCATCGATCTTTGTTCCCATCCACCTCAACGCTTTTGGTCTCTCTTTCATTACCTCACTTGGTCGATGATTTCTTCAGTTTCCATTCTTAGCTTTAAAATAACTCCTTAACTCTCCACTATCATTCAATTAAAAACAAATATCTTTTTTCTTATTATCACACAACCTCACGATCTATTAAGAGCTATTCCTAAGCATTATTTCCCAAAAATCATGGAGAATAGTTTTCAACCAGGTATAAAGCTCATAACTATTCCTCTATGAACAACAACACTCTAGTGCATCAGATTCTATATAATGTAGTTATTCAAGTTTACTACATACCTATATATTCTCTTTATAAAAGCAATAAAGGAAATTTGTTCCTTCCATATTTTAATACATAATAATTTCCTTTCATTAGCATTTATTATAATTTCCATATAAAATGCATTCTTTTATAAACCATTTCAAAGAGAAAATATTAATCATTCATTTCCTTTGTAATGATGCCTATTTAAGTAAAACTTCTTCATAAGGAAAAATCATATTGCAGGAAGAATTTTAACTAGAACTTAATATCTTTTCCATGCAAATTATGATATGCATCTTTATGAAAAAGGTATTCCTCCATGTTGCCTCTTTAATTATTTTGACAAATAATGCACCACATCATTTATCCAAGGTATCCTTTTCTCGGTGGTTGATTATTTCTGCCACCTTAAAGGAACTTGTTCCTACAAAAGTGCACTTCCATTAGCAACATCATATTCTCACATAAAATGCATATCGCATGGAATCAAACATGGAATTATCCTACATCCCATAATAAGATTTACATATCATATTTTCCATAAGAAATAAATGCTTTGCATAACAAATCAGAAATAGTCAACCATTTCATTCACAAAGCAACATATCAAACATGAAACTTTCAAAATGAAAAGTCTGCCAAGGGTGGGTCATGATATCCTCCCCCCTTAGGCTTAACATAGTCCTTTGTGTAATGTCAAAACTAATCACAAAAAAAGCAATCAAAAAGTATTTTCAAACACGAAAGGAAAATGTTTCTGCATGTCTGCTACTTTATCCCAAGTAGCATTTCTTTCATAATAACGATCCCACTAAAATTTACACTGCTCTAAAGTTCCTTTCCTCATGGATTTGGATTGCAACTCAAGGATCCTTACCGATCAAATCTCTATAGCCTCTAGATTCACCATCTACAAGTTAGAAAAGTCCCACACATAATCAAAATTAGAAATATATTTTTAAAGCAAAGAAATGTGGAAATTATCATGAATATTGGATAAACTAAGTGGTAGAGCAAGTCGATATGCCACAGGACTAATCTTCTCTGTAATTTCCAAGGGTCCAAAAAAACATGGATCAAGTTTTGTGGACTTGATAGCACTCTTTTTTGGTCTCACCCTCAAAAACACTCTATCACCTACAAAAAACTCTCTTGGCATCCTTTTAAGGTCAGCATAGATTTTTTGATGATCTGTAACCTCTTTAAGCCTTTTATTGATCGTTTTTAGCTATTGTTCCATTTCTTTAACCAAGTCTGGTCCAAGTACAATCTAGTCTTCTAGATTATCCCAATATAATGGTGTTTAGCACTTCCTACCATACAATGCTTCAAATGGTGCCATTCCTATGGTTAAATTATGATCATTATTTTAGGAAAATTCTACCAAATGAAATTAATCCTCCCATTGAGTCTTATGATCTATACAGTACATGTGAAGTATATCTTCTAACACCTATTTTACTCTTTCAGTTTATTTGTTAGTTTCTATATGATAAGAAGAATTGATATTCGATCTAGTTCTAATGGTGCGATGCAAGGCTTACCAAAAATCATATGTAAATCTCGAGTCTCTATCTGATATAATCACCTCCAAAAAACCATGAAGCTTAAATATTTCTTTGGAAAATCTATTGGCTGCAACCACAACGTCATCTTTGGTGTTCCCAAGTATAAAATGTGCAACCTTGTTCAATCTTTCGACCATGACTAGGATTACATCATGATGAAACCTATTTTTAGGTAACCCTATAATGAAATCCATTGGTATTACCTACCATTTTTGCATGGGCATATCATGTGGATATAACAACCCAATAGGGTGTCTATGCTTTGCTTTTACTTTTTGGTATTCTAGACATTGAGCGACAAATTCAATTATGTCTTTCTTCATTCCTGGCCAATAGAAATTTTTCTTCATATTTTCCCTCATTTTGCTCCACCTGGGTGGGTAGAATATGAAGATTTATGTGCTTCATTCATGATCACTTTTTTCAAATTTCCATTTTTAGGAATCACTACCCTATATTTAAAGCATAAGAAACCATCCTTGATGCTAAAGTCCTTGTTTTCATCTAGTTTCCTTTCCATTCTTTTTCAAAATTGATTGCAATATAGATCCTGATGTTGCATTTCCCTGATTTTTTCCATCATATCAACGTGGATGCAAGACATAACAACTATGTGTCTCCTCCTACTCAATGCATTAAAGACTTTATTCTCCTTTCCTATTATATACTCAATGTCAAAATCATACTCAATGAGAAATTCCATCCACCTTCTCTATCTAGCATTCAATAGATGTTGAGTAAATATATATTGTAGAATTTTATGATTTGTTCTCAACTCAAAGGGTCTCCCTACCAAATAATATCACCAACTCTTGAGAGAAAATACAATTGCTACCAATTCCAGATCATGAGTTGTATAGTTAACCTCATGTTATTTTTAGTTTCCTTGATACATAGGCTATTACTGCTCCTTCCTATGAGAGCACTCCTCCAAAACCTTCCAATGAAGCATCTGTACAAATAGAAAAAATCCCTTGAGGATCGGGTATCTTTAGTATAGGTGACATAGTAAGATTTTGCTTAAGCTGAACAAAAGTTGCCTCACATTTATCTTTCCACCTATATTCTTTCCATTTCATTTGAAGGTTAGTTATTGGAGAGGTTATCTTGGTGTAATATTTGATATATCATCTATAGTAACCAGTCAAACCCATGAAACTTTGAACTTCTATCACATTTGTTAGCAGTGGCCAATTCCAAATAGCCTCTATTTTCTTAGGATCTTCTATGATCCCTCTTTTTTGTATAGTATGTCCTACGTAATATAATTTTGGTACATAAAATTCACATTTGAACATGTTCCCATACAAATGATTTTTCCTTAGAAGTTTCAGCACAATTCTCTGGTGTTCATCATGCTCTATCTTATCTCAAGAATATATCAATATATCATCCAAGAACACCAAAAAAAATCCAAAATCTTCTTGAAGATGCTATTCATCAAGTTCATAAATGTTTTAGGAGCATTCCTTAGACCAAAATGCAAGACAGTAAACTCGTAATGGCCATAATGAGTCTTAAAGGTTGTCTTATGTGTATCCTCTTTGCATATTCACAACTGATGATATCCAAACTTCAAATCGATCTTCGTAAAGATAGTGGAATCAAAAAACTAATCAAAGAGATATTTTATTCTGGGTAAAGGATAGTTATTCTTGATTTTTTCCTTGCTTAACATTCTATAATCTATACATAATCTTAAGGAACCATCTTTCTTCCTTATGAAAAGCATAGGTGCACCCCATGGTGACACACTTGGTCTAATTAATCCTTTTTCTAACAACCCTTGTAGTTGTACTTTTAGCTCCTACATTTCTATGGGATTCATTCTGTAAGGTGCTCTATGTATTGGCTTGGTTCCAAGTTGAAGCTCAATTTTGAAGTCAAATTCACGTTTGGGAGGTAATCTAGGTAAATCTTCTAGAAATACATCCCTAAATTCCTAAAGAATTGGGTGTTTTATAGAACACATCTTCCTTATTTTATTATCCATTTTCATTTATCTTTACAACGTAGATCATTCCTCATTTTTTTATGGCTTTCTTAAGTTGCATTACCGAGAGAATTTGGGGTTGGAATACCCCTTGTAGGTTGTACATCCTTCGTACATCCCTACCATCTTCTATGTACTCAATTCATCTCTCTTAAAAATTGATTACTGCTTTATGCACTTGCAACCAATCCATTCCTAATATTATGATAGGGAATGACACGCATAGTAATCTAAAAACTTTCTATTATGCAATATGTTGATAAAATTTCCATATGTTGATATAATTTCTATAGTTGCTATGGATAAGATTTTTGACAATCTGTTCTTATCCACAATACGTCCTTATCCAGTTGTATTGAACTCGCCTATTTATAGGCCCTTCCTGCACAATAATAATCAGTTCATTTTTTGGAGTCTTTAGTGTGTACCTTCTTGTAGATATTCCATATCAGTTTGGTATAAGAGCAGTTTGTTCCTGCTCCTTTTATTTATGTTCAAGGCACCATGTTGCCTAAAAAGAGTCTCTCCCTCGAAGAGATCTCTCAAAGAGCCAAAGCGCTCTTGACGGATATTGAGTCCATTCATGTTGCCATGCTAGTAGAAGAAATGACATCTGCTGAAGATGAAGTTCTTCCTACCAAAAAGGAAGAAGATATTGAAAAAGAAAAAGAAATTCTTCTGGTTGAAGAAGAAATTGATGAAAATCATGTTGTTATTTTACCTGATAATGTTGTAGGTTTGTTTGTTGCAGATTTAAAAAGTGTATATTCGTTTGAGGACTCTCCTAATGAAACCCATGAAGTTGAAGCTGACAAGATGCAAATTCATGATCTGTCTTACAACGACTCAGAGGAGGCGCTTGTGGCTTCCATGCTGCCTCAATTTATTCTTTGTGGTCCACTGACTCTACAACCATGATAGACTCTTCGTGATCCTATCTCCTCGATGATGATATTGCCATCACTTACCTTCATAAACAACATAAATTATGGCCTTCAACATTTCTACGGCTCTATCCTCCTCTCCAGCTACTTTGTGCTGTTCCTATTTTCTTGTGGCTCTACTTTGTGTGCTCCCAAACCAACATGTGCCCCACCATGGCCACCTCCCACAGTTTTTCTATGCAATTTTTCTATGCAGTTATCCTTTGCAGTTTTCCTATGCAGTTATCCTTTACAATTTTCCTATGCAGTTATCCTTTGTAGTTTTTCTATGTAGTTATCCTATGCAGTTTTCCTATGTAGTTTGTTTTGTGCAGTTTTTCCTTATAGCATTTTTGGTGGATCTTTGTTCTTCTTCCCACCCACACTTTCTTTTTTGCATGGCCATTTCTTGGTCAACACATGTGCTCCACATCATGCGGGCACCACATGCACCACACATGCTTGGTCCACATACATTGATCATGTAGCGTACTTTATTAAATTATTAAATAATAATCATAAAAAAATTAAACAAAAATCTCTCCTCCATGTTTGTACGCATTGGGGACCAATGCTTCTATAGTGGGAAGGAATGATAGGGAATGACACGCATAGTAATCTAAAAACTTTCTATTATGCAATATGTTGATAAAATTTCCATATGTTGATATAATTTCTATAGTTGCTATGGATAATATTTTGGACAATATCTTCTTATCCACAATACGTCCTTATCTAGTTGTATTGAACTCACCTATTTATAGGCCCTTCCTGCACAATAATAATCAGTTCATTTTTTGAAGTCTTTAGTGTGTGCCTTCTTGTGGATATTCCATATCATATTATGTCAAGTACATGCAAAGGTGCTATATACAGGCTTCCTATTGTCATTCCACTAGGTAGGGAAATTTATTCCATAGGGTAACATTGATTTACAAAGTAGGTTTATCCTGAACCATACTTGACTTTCCACCCATATGCCAAGATTCTTGGTCTTTCTAAAATATCTTTAGCTAAACTAGTGGAAATAAAGCTATTTGTAGCACCACTATCAATCAATATTTTAACATCCTTACCAAAAATATTACCCTTTATCAATAGTGGCATGGCTTGACCATCCAGATCTTGATTTCCTATTGCAGCATAAATCTTGTGTGCAATTTCCTTAGATGCAGATTCTTTGTACATTGGTTCCTTTCCCTTTGAACTCATTCCTGCTTTATGGGCAGTTATTGGCATAATGTGGTCCTCTACAATAAAACACCCTTCTTTCAATCTTGGATGTTCTTTTCACTTCTACCCCCTTCTACTTTTTCTACATGTGGATAATTAGCCTATCCATGTGATGGTCTATTATTGCCATTGTTACAGTTTTTGGGATTACGATTCTTTCCTTGGAACCTCCTTCTAAACTTCCCCTACTTTTGGTCATTTCTTCTATCATGCTTAGAGGAACTTTTGTTTGCTTGTTATTTTTCCCACTTAACAAAACCTGCGCTATTTCTTTTCCTTAGTGCTTCTTTGCCCTGTTCATCTAAAACCTCATAATAGAAATAGGGTTTAAGATATGTTTCAATTTTTTTGGATAAATCTTTAGCCTTATTCAAAGTAGATGGTTCCTGCATATCTAACTCTTGCCCTATTCTAGGATCTACTCCTAGTATAAATTTATTGACTTTCATCTTCTCATTGTATGCATGCACATATTTTAGCAACTTGATAAATATTTGATAATATTTTTCCACTGTCTTAGTTTCCTATTGAAGTTTAGTGAATTCTTCAAACTTATGGGAGTAAAAGTGCTCCGTAAGGAATCTTTATTTGAAAACTATTACAAATTATTTCCCATAAGTTTTCGATCCTCACTAATTGTTTCCCATAAATTCAAACCATATCCTTGCAGATGAAGTGTGGTATAGGATGTTCGAGTACCTAAGGAAAAGTTATTCATATTGCAATAGGTTTCTATCTCTTTCAACCAAACCTTGGATTTATTACCATCCTCCTCTCCATTGAATTTGTAAGAATTTAAATGTTTCATTTTCTTGCCCAACTCAACCTCAAGTCAAACCCTAGCCTATTGTGCCTCAATTAGGGATTCATTTATCTGTCCTATTCTTGAGTTTATAGCCTAAGCTTCCCGATTCAACATGGCATCCAACAACTACTTCTATGTTTCTACCTAATCTTGAAGTAGGGCTACTGTTACCATGAGATTCTCTCCTTCATTACTAAGATTTTCTCTTTCATTTCTAGGGTTCTCTAAATCTACATCTGGATTTTTGTTCTCTATATTAGTGCATCGTGTCTACCTTGTCATTGGGGTAGCACTTCCTCTTCTTCTTTTTGATCGCATTATCCTTGGCCACACATAGAAGGAATAGTAGGATTCAATTCACCATAACTTCTTTGGTTGGTTTATCCTATCATCAACTAGATTTCTAGTTATCATAAATAGTCATATCAGTTTAATTTTTAGTAGTTTCTTTTTAAACAAGGTATAATCCTTTTGTAGGGATATTTTCTATTATACACCCTAAATTAGTTTTGCACAGTGAACCTATTCCACTATGAACCATGCTCTAATACCAAATGTCATATCCTCAAATTCCTAATTCCAACCCCCTATTTTTTTTTGTATTTAATAAAGTTTGAGCACTACTCTATCAGTAGGAAAGTGTTCTCAACTTCATTAATAACATACTATTTACACCAATCACTACCGCTTACATAATTTTATCCATGCAAGAGTACTAGGTGACACACCCCCTCATTATTATTAATCTCATTGGCCAAATGAGTGAGTTTATTTTTCTTTTCTATCAATTGAAAAGTATCAAGCTAATATCTACTTCTCACACAATTATTTTAGTGTGAGCGTACTTAGCAGGAAGGGTGTTGAACAACTCTCACATCCATTGGAGAGCTAGTTTCTTTAATCCTGAGCTTATTTTTAACTCTTTATAGTTATCTACTATAAGCATAAATCCCATTAAATATTCTCTAAGGAAAAACTGTGAATCCAAAGACTTCTATCCTTAAGATCTACAATTAACTCCCTGATATAAAATTTGCTCTTACACATTGGCAAGATAATGCCACATCAGCAAGGCGGTTATCACTATAGATTCTAACACAAAATTAAAACTTTATATTAGTATCTATCTTAACACGGTAATATGATTCACTAGGAAAGCTCATTTAATCCCTACATATTTACAAATATTTCACCATAGCATAAAAAATCTAGGAGTCTACTTCAATCAACAAATTACATAAAGAATGCAATCCGAACAGGCATAGAGAGCCAACATAACTATCAACTTCTACGTCTTCTAAAAAATAATGAATAACCAAGAGAATTAATAAAAACTCAAGATCAGTTCTCATTCTTTAGATCTCTTTTCTTACAAATAATTATTCTAAAAGGATAATAACCAATCTATAAAAATGATTGTGGTATCCTTTTTAAAAAATAACCAACATAGATATATTATATTTTTTTGTAAAATCTATTACATTCAACTTCATTGTTCCTCAGTAAAATACATCATAGTTCTAATATGGAATATCACTACATACAATGCTCAATTCTATGTTTATAATAATATCATAATTCAACAGAGACCACATTCCATATTTCTTTCTACAAGAGTGGTAACTTCACATTTATATCCACTATACCGTATCCCTTTATCTGATTTAGGTCTTCAATTATGCTTTAGTTTCATCTTGGCTGTATGGACAAGAAATCTCTAACCAACAATCTCTCCTTCGATCCAACCGATTGTAGATGTATTTTCTCTCTTCCAAAGCATAGTCATCAACCACCAAGAAGGAAATCCTTTTAGTGGGGATCAAAGATGGCTTCCAAAAAATATAGAGCAGATCATTTAAATCGGTAGTATATTTTCAACTACCAAATGATAGGCAATATTTTCTTTATGAATATGACTAACGTAAATGCAATTTACCAAGCATCAACATTCAATTTCTAGATATAACAATGCTATCAAAGATGATTTCATTACAAATATAATATTTTATATTCATTCTATGAAAATCCAACATATCCACTCCATTTGGTTTTACTAACAGGGATCATTACTAATTCTAAAAATAATCCAAAACCACTCTTCAAATTTCTATTCATAAATCAACATATTATTTCCTTTACAATCACAAGTAAACTCATGTATAACAATTCTATAACAACATTCACCATTGTTTTCAACACTCAAATCAATCCTTCGATTCTCATCTAAAAAACAACTCATAACAAATATGCCTAAAAACCAGATAACATGATATGCCAAACAAATAACTTCACTTCTACAATCATTAATCTTAAGTTTTTGTTTATAAATCATGCATAGGTTTGTTTTCATTTTGGATATCCTCATCTCCTATCTATTTCGGGAACTCAAAGTTCTACTATTTCCAATGGTTAATAGGTACACCACTCCCTTGAGCATGACATGCTAAAATAAAGAAATCCATACCCCATTATTACCACAACTACTCTAAACCTATCCTCTCTATAAGTTAAGGAATGAATTCACAAACTATAACTCTTCTATCATACGGTAATGGACAATAAGCAACTAAACTTAACAAAACCATCTTAATCATTAAAATAACAACTCAACTCATCGTTCAACCTTTCCAGTATAAGTTTTAGGTTCTAACTTAACCACTAACCTAGAACATTTTCATACAAACCAAAACATTCACTGTCAAGTCATTTCTTAACAAGTCAAAGTTAGAGTTTCAAACACACACAACAATTCTGGTCGGTAATAATTCTAGTATTATCTAATGTGTATTTTTATTTGTATATCACAACCAAATAACAATACCAAAATTATATCCAAATATAAACAAGACAAGCAAAAGGAACTAAAATCAACCTGGTTCTCATTCCATAGTCCTCCTAGTTGACTATCGTCCATCCTTTTTTTCTTCATTTTTTTCCTCTATGTCTCTTTGATCTCCATTCCCATGCACCTCAATGCTTTTTGTCTCTCTTCCATTACCCCACTTGGTCAGTGATTTGTTTGGTTTCCATTCTTAACTTTAATAGAACTCCTTAACTCTCCACTATCATTCCATTAAAAACATATATCTTTTTCCTTATTATCTCATAGTATCACGATCCATTAAGAGCCATTCCTAAGCATTAATTACCAAAAATCATCGACAGTAGTTTTCAACCAGTTATAAATCTCATAACTATTCCTCTATGAACAACCACACTCTAGTGCATCGGACTCTATATAATGTAGTTATTCAAGTTTACTACATACCTATATTTCTTTATAAAAGCAATAAATAAAATTCGTTCCTTCCATATTTTAATATAGCATAATTTCCTTTCATTAGCATTTATTATAATTTCCATCTAAAATGTATTCTTTTATAAACCATTTCAAAGATAAAGATATTAATCATTAATTTCCTTTGTAATGATGCCTATTTAAGTAAAACTTCTTCACAAGGAAAAATCATATTGCAGGAAGAATTTTAACTAGAATTTAATATCTTTTCCATGCAAATTATGATATGTATCTTCATGAAAAAGGCATTCATCCATGTTGCCTCTTTAATTATTCCAACAAATAACCCATCACATTATTTTTCCAAGGTATCCTTTTCTCGGTGGTTGATTCTTTCTGCCACCTTAAAGGAACTTGTTCCTACAAAAGTGCACTTCCATTAGTAGCATCATATTCTCATATAAAATGCATATCACATGGAATCAAGCATAGAATTATCCTACATCCCATAATAATATTTACATATCATATTTTCCATAAGAAATAAGTGTTTTGCATAACAAATCAGAAATAGTCAACCATTTCATTCACAAAGCAACATATCAAACATGAAACTTTCAAAATGAAAAGTCTGCCAAGGGTGGGTCAGAACGTTTTTTTTCTAACTAAAATATTTTAATTTTGAGATAAAAAGAATTTTAAATATGTATAATCCAAGTAATGTACTCTAAATAATTCTACACTATCAAAATGAAGGATAGGAGGTATAAGTGCATAACCAAAGTATTTTAAACTAGGATGTATAAATATAATAAGATAATAATTCAAAATAATCTCTAAAGTGGTGCTAATGGGAGAATGGTTCATGTCACTTGGACTCTAGAATGAAGATAGTATAAAATTCTCTCTACTAAAGATACATAATATACATGTATTTTGCACAAGCATTGGAAGACACTACATGTGAGTGCAAGCAACATTAGATCTAATTCAAATTAAGCAAATCCAACTAATAAAGGTAAAAATGGAATCCTAGGTTAGAACAAGGGATTGAAATAACCTAAGGGTATGGCCTAGGATGGGTAGATGGTCTAAAGTGATACGTTTGGATATAGGACGCACATGTGCATACAATATAACTAGTATAAAACACTATACATGGACTACTTGGAGTACATAAAATAAAATAAAGTAAATAAAGCAAAATAGATTTGCAAGATAATAAAATCAATTTTACTAAGCTCTTACAAATGACTTACCTTATACTTTGAACTTAGTCTTCATTCCATAATACCTAATTATGCTCCTTGATATTATCCATTTAGATACTTGATGTTGAGCCCCACCTTGACTTAAAGGTAAGTGGGAATTATAGTGGAATAAAGAATACTAACTAGGAAAAAAATAATACCAAGGGTGATAGTATAATAGGTATATCACAACCTATTGATCTCCTTATGTACAAGTGCTAATTTGACTTGTAGAAAAACATGAGTAGTAAGTAGTGGTAAAAGATAACTAACACATAAGTAGAAGGGAGAAGTTATTGAAGCATTATCTAATTGTTTCATTGAGATATATGAACTTGTAATTAGTTAATTGATGTTCAAATAACCTATGTTAATTCTCTATTTATGAAAATATATTGTTTAAATAGATTTTAACTTGAGCAATGACCAATGGTAGGTACTCTAGTTAGCTAGAAGATAAAAAGAGATAAAAATATGTTGCATGATCTAACTAGACTAAAATATCATATATACATAATTTGATTGGGATTTGGATTTTATATCAAGGAGAGAATATACTTCTGGCTATGCAAATTGTACATTTATTTTTTGCTAGTCCTTTATATTCCAATTTGGAAAACTAGTGGGAAAATATGTGAATGTGTTTGCTATGATCTATCATGTAGGTGAGATATTACAAGATTCAAGGAGTGGAGATGTGATGATGTAGGAATTTTATTTCACTATCTTCAATTTTGAGCTTTTGTTTAAAATTAGGTATTTAATATCTTGGTAGGGCAACCATTCAAATTTTTTGAGGATGCTCTCTAAATATGTAGTCCCTGGTTGAATTGTGAACTAATGATAAGAAACTAAAGATTCACTTGAAGTGTTGATTTAACATTACCGCAATCAAATTGATCATTGTGAGTGATTCAAATTTAGAAGCTCAATAATTCATTTCATTTAGAAGTGGGTAAAGTAAAATAAATTCTCAAGCAAATCGAATGGCTAAAGATATACATGTTGTATCAACAATAAAAGCGTTTAAAAATCTTGTTACCTTCTAGAAGAATATGAGATCATTCCAAGATAAGGAGCCATTCAAACCAAGTGGATTTGAGTCATTCCAAACTTACAACTATATGATCCAACTCTTATTTAGATTTCCAAAGTAATTCACATCATTGAGAAAGCAAGTTGAATGATATTTAGAGAGTGAAGTTTAAATGATGCACTAAGGACTTCTTGTTTTTGTTACTTATAGTTGTTTTTCAAATTTTGGACAAGATTAGCAATAAGACCATCCAATTACCCTTAGTAAGCACAAATACCTCCAATCTCAATAAATATGAGTTATTCAAAGGAATTATTCTTCTATGATATGCATCATCCAGAGGTAATAGTGTAAATATTGATACTTGTCCAGAGGAAATAGTTCAAAATATTTACTTATGACAAGATATTTATGTTGGAATTTGTAATATTTTCTAAAAATATCTCAAAATATCCATTCACCATAATCATATATAGAAAAAGAAAGAAGAGTGTAAATATGAAAGAGAGAGAAAGATATAAATGACATGATATGAGATAAGGAATAATGGATGGGTACCTATGGGCACCCCCACAATATTTTTTATATATCACACTATATAGAAAATAATTGTTCGTTGAGGGGTATTTATAGTAATACCAAAACCCTAATGAGAGGTTAAGCTCTAACTGATATTAACCTAACCTTGAGGTTAACTTTACAATAAAATAATAATAAATTATCCTTAAAACAAGGTTATCCATAAATGTGGATTAACCAATACCATTGAGGATTAATACATGAGATTGCCCTTAGGCTTACATGAAGATTCATGTTGGCTTACATAGAAAGATACCCATAAGCTTACATGAAGATGCTTTTAGGTTTACATTAGGATACATGAAGGATTACATGGCACTTGCTTGTAGGATTACATGAAGATGCTCATAAGTTTACATCAAGATGCATGAAGGCTTACATAGCACTTATGTGTAGGCTTACATCAAAAGCACCTATAGGTACTTCATCACTATTGGAATTGGTCTAATAAGGTCAAATTACAAGTATTTCAACACCCCCCATAATCTAAACTAAGGGACCAATAAGAGAAGACGTTGGAGATGATAAATCTTCCCCCAGAGTGAATTCTTGTATAGGTCATTGGATCGTTCTATCTTCTCTTTTCCAAAGGTGCATAAACTGTATCAATCTCTTCTAAACATCAAGTCATAACTTCATCTCCTATATCAAGATGTTGAGCTTCCCATGGGAAGATCTTCAACATGCACTATAGTGACATAATCTATCCCCCAATATTAAGAGAAGGTAACTGAATAATGAATTAATAGGTAAGACTCTGAATAATCAACCCCAATGGTTAGAAAGGTCCCATAGACACAAGGTATACCTTGTGTCAATCATATAAAACCTACTCCTCTTACAACCCAAAAAATTACCAATCACTACACTAAAGGGTTGTTGGACTTATAGAAAACATCCATTATGATAAAAGAGAAGGATTGTATATAATCTTAATATGAAGAACTTTCATAGTAAAAATATCCCATAGAAATTATTAACAGGTCCTTAAATTGATATCACCAATTTATAGAGCTAAAAAATATATGTGATTTGAAAAAATATCCAAAATGCTTTGGAAAGTTATGGTCTCTAGAAGTTTGGGCATATTAATGCTAAAAGGAGAGCAAAAAATTAAATGTCAAACCTTAGAAGAAATTTTAACCAATTAGAAGTCACCACTTGTCACCTCTAGATGCCTCCTATGTTGATGTCACTCACTAATAGGACTACTAGTTGGGATGGTGTCAACAAATCTGATGTTGACGCGTAGTGAGAATTGACTAGTTGTATGCTCTCTCTCGATATATATATATATATATATATATATATATATATATATATATATATATATATATATATATATATATATATATATATATATATATATATATATATATGTATGTATATGTATATATGTATGTATATATATGTATGTATATATATATACATGTATGTATAGAGATATATACATGTATGTATATATAATGCCCAAGTCATTATGTAGGACCCCTATTCTTATGTGACAAGCACACACATGTAAAAGGTAGAGGGTGCTTCCCTTTGAATCTCTTAGAACTTTTTTTTGAAAACATTAGTGCCTTTGTGTGGTCATACCATGCATGCTCATGTCACACTCCCCTACGTTAGGGTTGGGCACCTTCATAGAGACCATGCAAGGGGGATCCTTGTGCTTTGCACTACATAGGGCCCTTAGCAGCCCATGTAATAGCATGCCCCATCCATGCTGCAAGAGAGTAAAAAACACATGTGCAAGCCCCATGCATATCACAAAAAAATATATCCAATTTGCCAATTACCAATTGTGTCTAGAAAGTTCCATAAGAATCCATTGTGTGCCCCTCTATGCTTCCTCCTACCACATAAAAAAAAATTATTTTTGAAAATTTGAAATTCAAACTTTTGGAGGGAAAGAGAACATTTTTTGGATGCAAAATTAGACATCAAAATGACAAAATCTCCAGAAGTTCTAAACTAGGGCACCCTTGAAAATTTGCAAGGAATTCAATAGAATTGATGGTTTATCTGTATCTACCACAGATTGCATTGTATAGACTTTTAGTGCAATTGAGTGAAGTTGCTTCATTTTGGATATTGCAATATTTTTTAGAAACATCCCGAAATATCCATTCACCACAATCAAATGTAGAAAAATAAATAAGAGCAAATAAGAAGAGCATATAGATAAAAAAAAGAGAGAAAGACATAAATGACACAATATGAGAGAAGGAATAAAGAGTGGGTGTTTTTAAGTACCCCAAAATATTTTTCATTTATCACACTATGATACAAATGATTTCTCATTGAGGGGTATTTATAGTGATACCAAAATCCCAATGAGAGGTTAACCTTAGGCCAATATTAACTTAACCTTGAGGTTAACCTTACAATAAAATAATAATAAATTACCATTTAAGGTTATCCATAAAGGTGGATTAACCAATACCACTAAGGGTGAATACATAAGAGTACCCTTAGAGTTACATGAATATGCTCGTAGGGTTACACATACATTCCTATAGGCTTACATAGAAGAATGTCTATAGGTTTACATATAAATATGCTTGTAGGATTACATGAAGGTGCCCATAGGCTTGCATAAATATGCCTAAATTTTTACATAGCACTTGTATGTAGGCTTACATCAAGAGCACCCATGGGTACTTCACCACTATTAGACTTGGTCTAATAAGGTCATATTACAAATATATCAAAACCCCTCATAATCTAAACTAATGGGTCATGCATAGAAGACATGAGAGATGATAAATCTCCCCCATAATTAATGGTCATATGATTCATTGGATATTGTTATCTTCTCTTTACCAAAGGTGCATGAACTGGATCAACCTCTCCTAAACATCAAGTCATAATTCCATCTCATAGATCAAGATGTTGAGATTTCTAGGAGAAGATCTTCAACATGTGCTATAGTGACCATAATCTATCCCCTAATATTAAGATAATTCAACTGAATCATGAATCAATAGGTAGGTCTCTATAAAATCAATTATAATGGTTAGAAAGGGCCCATAGACACAAGGTGTACCTTGTGCTAATCATCCAAATCGACTTCTCTTGTAGCGCACAAGATAAAAAAACACCACACTAAAGGGTTTTTGGACTTAGATCAAATATCCATTATGAGAAAAGAGAAGAATTATATATGATCTCCATATGAAGAACTTGCATAGTAAAAAATACAATAGAAAATAGTAAGAGGACCTTGAACTTAAAAAATAATGTGATTTAAAGAAAATGGCCCAAAATGATTTTGTATGCAAAAGTTATGGCCTATAGAAGTTTAGAAATATTAATGCTCAAAGGAGAGAAAAAATAAATGACTAACCTTAGAAGACATTTTAGCCAATCATAAGTCACCACTTGTCACCTCTAGATGCCTCCTCTACTTATATCACTCATTGATAGGACTTCCAACTAGGATAACATAAACAAATCTTATATCGACACTTGAAGAGAATTGATTGGTTGTCCTATTTCTCTCTCTCTATATATATATATATATATTAAATAAAAAAATTATGGAAGACACTTGCCACTACACCATAGGTATACATACGCAAAATATAGTGTTCTTCTTGTTGAAGCTCTTAGGACATATTTTTTTGAGAGAATGAACGGCTCCTTAGCACATTCATATCATATGTTCTTGTGTCCCACTTCCCTATATAGGTAGTTCTTATTGTTGATAGGACCACGTACAAGGGCTCATTGCAATTTATACTACATAGGGCCCTTAGTGTCCTACATGATAGTGTGTACACCTATGACAAGATAGTGTGCACTCATGCGTGCACCCTATATGTGCCACAAGAAAGAAAAAAATATGTGTGCATGTCTTATGCATACCACAAAAATACTACCAATTTTCCAACTAGCAACTGCATCTAGAAATTACTGGTAAAACCACCATGCATTCCTCTTTGATTCAATCACATAATGGAATATTTAATCGAATATTTCATTTTTAAAAATTCAAATTTCAAATTTTTAGAGGGAAAGAGCATTTTTTTTTACACAAAAAGGCATCAAAACAAAAAAAAATCTTAAAAAATGCTAAATTGGGACCCCTCCCAAAATTTATAAGGATTTCAATGGAACTAATGGTTCATCCATATCTATCACAAATTTTCCTGTACATATTTTTTTGTGATTGGGTGAAGTTGATATATTTTTGCTCTAATAACATGTTGGAATTTGCAATATTTTCACAAACACTTTAAAACATCCATTCACTACAATCATATGTATAAAAAGGAATATGAGCAAATAAGAAGGGTGTATAGATGAAAAATAAAGAAAGAGACACATGACATGATATGAGATAAGGAATAAGGGGTGGGATCCCATGCACACCCTCACAATAGTTTTTATATATTACACTATATTGCAAATGATTGCTCATTGAGGGGTATTTATAATGATACCAAAATCCCAATGAGAGGTTAACCTTATAATAAAATAATAATAAATTACCCTTTAAGGAAGGTTATCCATAAAGGTGGATTAACCACTACCATTAAGGATGAATACATGAGAGTGCCTTTAGGCTTACATGAATATGCTTGTAGGCTTACACATAGATGCCAATAGGCTTATATAGAAGAATGTCTATAGGCTTACATAGAAAGATACTTATAGGCTTACATGAAGATACTTGTAAGCTTACATCAAGATGCCTAAAGTATCACATAGAAATTTCTCGTAGGCTTACATCAATATGCCTGAAGTATTACACATCACTTATCCATAGGATTACATCAAGAGCATCCATAGGTACTTCACCACTATTGGACTTGGTCTGATAAGGTCATATTACAAATATTTCAACAATTTGAAATACTACCTATTCATATAATCAATGGTTTGAAAATACAAGTAGCTAAGCAGGCTATTTAAATTATTGATGAAATGATAAGATAAGATTTGAGCACATATATTAGTGCAAATTGACATGTATGTACTTGATAGAAGGAAAATATCCCATAGAAATAACAAATCAGTAGCCAAATCACAAAGCTCTAGATTTAGAGAAATTTTTTCTTAGAAATATTTAACTCAACAATCCAAATAATAAGGCAAAATGTCAAAGGAGAATTTATCCTTAGGAGAAGCAATGCCAACAATATCAAGAAGATAAATTATGCTACAATAAAAATTCTAGCATGATAACTAGAGTAGACTTGATTTGATGTAATAAACTATGGTTTCCACCTAGGCTAGAATAAATTAATGAGTGTTAGTAGATTTCGCCATACAATATTAGACATTAGGTGAGATATTGGATATAAATAAGTGTTTGTATGCATAGTTGTAGGGATCTAGATATTGGCATTTGCCTTAGGTTATTACTTGGTCAAGCTCTTAGGCCCCTCTTCATCCCATATATATTTTAGTTATAATAGAAGACTATGAAGAGTAAGTGGAATCCATAATGTAAGAATCACTTCTGCACAAAGAGTTATATATTTATGTTTTTTCACATATTAGACTATGTTGTCTACTAACTATTATCTTATAACTATGCATTAGTGGGATTAAGTTTTATGAGATACTTCTTATAGGGTTGTAGTAGTCTAGGATAATTATGCGTAGGTGGGATTAGGTGCCACGAGATACCTCTTGTTAGAGTAAATATTCCATCATTTGGATATTTTACCCTTTCCCTACATTAGGTAGATTTTATTTACTGCATGGTAAAAAGTAGCTTGTTACTTTTTACCACTAGTATTTACTTTTACTACTAGGTTATTACTATTCACTATTTACCTAGGTTAGTAAGTTAGTCATTGTAGTCATTTTGACTATGTTGGTTAGTAGGTTAGGATTAGCATCTATTCTACCGATATTTGTTAGCATCTAATCTGGTTACAGATCCTATACCTACGGGCTATTTTAGTCCTAGGCTATTGTAAGGTTAATCAAGTGTTATTTAAACACTTGATTATGAAATATTATAGTTGATTAATTAATATCATTTTGCATTCTTATCATCATTGGTATCATTCACGAGGTTTCACCTGGTTCCTGTGAGCACGGAGAGAGCAACCCTCGTTCCAAGTGGAGAAGACGAGAGCAACTCTCGTTCCACTGGAGAAGGTGAGAGGCCCCTCTTCTGTCATGCCAGGAGATCAATTGATGCATTTGATCCCGTATTAGGTTCAATTTTTAATTAATGTTTCTCACACATTTAATTTTTAATTGAGAGGACCGGAGAGGAGCCTCTGGCCCCTCGATTGAAGCGTTTGAGTTTTAGGAGGAGGGCAGGCACGCCCTCCCCCACAAGACCCACCGTCGTTTATGAGGGGGGCAGGAGCACCCTCCCTCATATACCAGGCGGTCATCGTGTGGCCCCTGTGGGCAGGAGTTCCTAGCTAGAGTGTCCGTGCGGCACCGTGCGCAACTACGTGAGGACGACGACCATTTTTTTTTCTGGCCACCGCTCGCAAGTCGCGGATCTCACGAACCATCGGGAGCCCCGCGCAGCACCATAAGCCCTAATAGGGATCTAATCTTGTCAGGCCCGGGCTGACAGCCTACGGGCTATCAGATCCCATTGAAACCAGCACGTGACCCACCGAGGAGGGCAGGAGTGCCCTCCCATGGGACTAATGTGACAATCAGGTCCGACAAGACTGTCGGGACACCTAACCGACAAGACTGACATCTGTCAGACGCGCACGGGACACAAGACTGCCACGAAAACCTATACCTACTGACGAGGCACAAAAATCAAGGTGTGACACTCGGAGCTACTATGACATGGACTAGCTGACGAGGTGGAAGGTTGGTGCTGATGTGGCCTGGATGACATGGCAGGATCAGCTGACGAGACAGACGCGACATATGGTGGACTAGCCACGTGTCACTGGACCTAACATTGGCAACAAGTGGCGGGCAAGCCACGTGTTGCGACCCTAAAAGTCCACATGGATGGCAGCAAAAATAGTCATGCGGGGGACTGACTGCCCGTAGGCAGTCATAGCGCTATACGCGCTTTTGCTCTTTTAAAGAGCAAATACATTGCCTTCTAGGCAATGTGGGACTAAAAGTCCCGAAGGAAATTTCATTTCCTTCTATTAAAGCCTAACGAAGGCTTTAAAAGGCACCACCTGTGCCTTTCTTCCCATCGGGCCCTCTAGCCCGACCGGTTGATCGGGTCGAGCTAAGGCCCTAGGCGGGGAGTCAAGGGTTCGACTCCCGCCGGGTATAAAAAGGCATTTTTTTGCCTAATACAAAGCCCAAGCAAAGGTAATTTTTTTTTGCATTTTTTTAATTATTTTTTAGTATTTTTTTATTAATAATTTAATTGTTTTTATATAAAAATCATTTTTTTTATATATTAAGTGATTTTTTTTATAAAATAATTTTATTATTGATTTCAATATGCTAAAACTAATTAGAAAATTGCATTAAAATAGCAATCTTAAGGCCATTTTTTTTTGTTGTTTTGCAACTATAAGAATTACATATTTTCTTGTTTTCTCCACACTTGGGGATAAATAGACAAGAAAGAATAGCTGAATTTTGTTGCAAATTATGAGACTTCTAAAAATCCAAAGCTTTGTCTCATAAAGAAAAAGACCTTCAAACCCATCTTCTCAAAACATTTTTTTTTTGCAAAAACAAAACATACAAAGTTCAAAGAGTGCATTTGTTTTCTCCAAGGAGATATAATACATAAAATTGCACATCTATTTTTTTGCAAATTTGAGAAGAACTTGTAACCTTGGGCCCATAAAAACTAAGTCGTGTGTCGACTAGTTCTGGAAGCCTTTCAAACGTGGGTCGTGTGTCAACTTGTCTTGAAAGGAGTGCTCAAATTGTTAATTTTGCAAAATAAAAGGGGGGAAGACAACATTGTACTTCTTTTGCAAAATTGTAAAACAAAGGAGGAGACAAAATATCAAATTTTTGCACAACACACATTAATATTTTGATGCAAAAATTAAAAGGTGCATTTTCGATTTTACTCGACACCTTCATTGGCAAATTAGGTGCATTTTCGGTTGCATCCGACACCTAGGTGATAAGAATTTTGTGGGCATTCTTGTTTGATTATTGCATTATTTCTTTTTGCAATTATAAGTCATAGAATCAAGAACACACTAAACCCCAAAATTTCACAAATTTGTGTAAATCCTTGCATAGATTTAAAGCCAAAATTAATTGATATTCTCTCCTAAATCAAAACCCCTAATTCACTCTTATTTGTTTGGCTTAATTTCCTCAAACTGATTATTCCTCTTCAAGAGGATTTTTAGGCAGGTGCCATTAAATATTTGTTTGAGTG
Source organism: Wollemia nobilis (assembly GCA_028583015.1). Taxonomy (NCBI): domain Eukaryota; kingdom Viridiplantae; phylum Streptophyta; class Pinopsida; order Araucariales; family Araucariaceae; genus Wollemia; species Wollemia nobilis. The sequence goes on along the minus strand of JAQPPZ010000676.1, from coordinate 4,601,909 downwards.
AATTATCTTTTGGTACTCTTTTAGGGTAATCACAAAGAAAGAACAAGTTTTTGAAAATAAGGAACCTTAAAAAGTTGCAATCCTTTGCACTAAGGGGGGATAATTCCTTTCATCCTTCAAAACACAGATTTTTGACAAGAGGGAAATAAAACTTGTAAAGGCAATCATAAAAGTAGAAGTCATAAAAATTATACCTTTTCTTTTAGACTTCATAATAGCAATCATGCTTGAAGTTCTTACAATAAGGAAGGATGATTTGGTGAACTTTTTGATAAAATTGCCTAGAAAGCATAGTTTTGCACAAATTGTAAAAATGACAACCATGACACCATTCAGTGTTGGTTTCAAAACAAGCAAAACTAAAATGGCAAAGGCACATCACAGAAGCCATATTTCTAGTGAAGTGTCTCATTCGGATTCTGATTCTGGTTCAGAGAAAGCACATAGAGTGCTAATTGCTAGAACAATTTTGTAGAGGGAAAACACATGTGTCCCTTGGGCAAAAGCACCATTTTCTCTCTCTCCTCTTTTTGGCTTCATAAATAGCATAAGTATTTTGTTTGAAGACCTTGCAATAAGGGGTGCTTGTACCTCTTTTAGGCTTCATAAATAGCAAATTCTAGGTGTTTGAAGTACTTGTAACAAGAGGAGCGACTTTTTGTGATGTAAAATTGTCTAGGAGGCAATATTTGTAAAATCCTTCACAACACTCTTGCGTTGCACACTTTTTGCAATTGAGGGGGGATATAAATTTCTTTTCTTCACAATTTTTGTAAAAAGGGAAGATGGCTTATAAGGGTGCATTTTCAGCTTCGACCGACACCTTAGTCACACTTCCTTCAGAAATTAATTACACTATGTTTTGCAACGAGAAGGGGGAACTTATAAGGGTGCATTTTTGGCAGCGATCGACACCTTAGCTACCTTATCTTTTGCAAACTCATATTGTAAAATGGATGAACCTCGTATGAAGTGATCTATTCTACTACACCTAGCGATTGCAATGGCTGGTTACCCATGCAATTCGGTTGGATGATGTGATTACCATAAGGACATTCGTTGGCATGAAGACAAAGTGAGGAATGACCCACTTTTTGCTTAGGAGCAGCCAGAGTACTGTGACAGAGCAAAGAACCAGCAGATCAACATCTTCTTCACTGTATTGGGGCAGTTATATACTTTACCCAAATATTGTTGTATTAGAGGATATGTATGTATTACCCAAATAATGTAATAAGGGGGGATGTTAGAGTAAATATTCCATCATTTGGATATTTTACCCTTTCCCTACATTAGGTAGATTTTATTTACTGCATGGTAAAAAGTAGCTTGTTACTTTTTACCACTAGTATTTACTTTTACTACTAGGTTATTACTATTCACTATTTACCTAGGTTAGTAAGTTAGTCATTGTAGTCATTTTGACTACGTTGGTTAGTAGGTTAGGATTAGCATCTATTCTACCGACATTTGTTAGCATCTAATCTGGTTACAGATCCTATACCTACGGGCTATTTTAGTCCTAGGCTATTGTAAGGTTAATCAAGTGTTATTTAAACACTTGATTATGAAATATTATAGTTGATTAATTAATATCATTTTGCATTCTTATCATCACCTCTTCCTTATGTTAGTCATGTCATAGCAATTATCAACATTGTTTATGCTTACTATCAAATTGTATGTTTTGTGTTACCCATGGCCATATAAATATATGTGTAAACATTAGTCCCATAAAAACTATGCATTAATAGACTGGTACTATGAGATTCCACTAGTAGATAGGAGTGTTGGCTTTAGTTAATCCTATTATAAGCAATATGATGGCATACAAATAATCTAAAATACCAACATATTAATGCAAAGGCTGGCCCATACTTAATGCAAAGGCTGGAGACACTTATTAATTAAATAACTTAATTAATAAAATATTTTTAAGGTTTTTTAATTAATTATTTATTTGATTTAGTGATTAAATTATTTTAATAATTTAATGGGTTCTCCACCTAAGGTCTAAGGTCTAAAAGACCTTTGATTATTTTTTAAATAATCAAAATGGTTTCATAAACCCTAAAGTTGTTTCGAAGGCGCCAAAGTACTATTAATTTGAAAAATTCAAATTATCCTCCCGCCGACGTCGTGCATAGCATGGAAGTTTGGCTATATAAACCATAACCTATAGTCCAAAGCAAAAGTGTGAAAGAAATTCAAATTGTGCAAAAGTTGGGAAGTAAAAGCTATGGCTATCATTTTTTCGCCAACGTTTATCTGCCGCCAAAGGGTTAAGGAGAAGGAGACTCTTGCTAGCCTTCAAGCTAGCGCCATTGGCCTAGTGGCAATGACTGTTCTGCGAAGGCGCTTGAAGGGAGGTCAAGCGTTCGACTCCCGCCGTGGAGTGTGAGAAGAGTTTTTGCGCTCCGATTTTTTCGGAGGCACTGTTGACCCACAATTTTTGGAAGCATTTTTTTTGGTAAGGTTTTTTAAATAAATCAGCATTTTGTTAAAGAATAAGTGGTTGGGAAAATTTATTTAAAATTATTTTTAAGGTTAAATGCTTCTTTGGAGATATAAGGTTGATAGTGTGTGGTTGAGATTTTTGGTTTGATTGTTGAGTGAGATTTGCTTAGAAGCTATTATTCCTTGAGCATGGTTTAATTAATTTGGAGAAATAAGGTGTAAAAGGATATATTGTTTGTATGCTTTATATTTTTTGGTAGTTGACTTCTAAGGATTGAAGTCATAAGGTGTTTTATGGAATAAATATTTTTGTGGTTACTTTTATGATCTAACCCTAACTTGGTGGCAAAGTTGAGGGTGGTGTTGGTAACAGGTTGAAGAACTATTCTCTTCTTCCTCAAACAAAGGTATGGGCAACTTCTTCCATGTATATTGTTGATGGTTTATTTTCTGAAATTGAGTTTGGAGTGAAAAGGTTGTCTACTAGGTATTCTTGTTGGTGTAAATCCCATTTTCTGGATATTGAAGATTGTTTATGCATTAAAATCATTGATGAGTTTTTTGGGTGAATGCATAATTCTGGTTGAGGAAGAGGAAGCATTTTTGCACTAGGGTTTATGTTAGTAAGTCTTGCTACTTGCATTGAGTTGGTGAAACCCTTAGTTGGTTGTTTTGAGATTGATGGTTGAGTTGCTTCCATAGAGGTTGTTTTGATCAAGTTAATGCTTTACTTGATACATGATTTGGGCTTACTCCATTGAGATTGATTTGAGCAAGTTATTCTTTGCATTGGTGATTTATGTTGGTGGTTGTTTTGTTCAAATAACTTTGGAGGGAAAAGGATGTCTACTAGTTTCCTTTTCATGTAGTGATTTGTTGAATGCTTCAAGGTTAATGTTGAGTTGAATGATGTTGGTTAAACCTTGTCTATAAGCATTGTTGTTAAATCCCTAATTGGTTGAGAAAAGATATTGGTTGTGGAAAGAACATGAGTATCATTGTTATATGAGATATTGCATGGTTGGCAATTGTTGGGTTGTGTTTCATGTTCTTGAGAAAAGCATACTACATCTATCTTATTCTTTTGAGATTGAGATTGAGTTGAGATTGAGATTGGGAGTTAAGTATAGAACATATTGAGTCTCTAACAATTCTCTTTATGTTTCTATGAGATTTGAGATTGATATTGGGAGTTAAGTATAGAACATATTGAGTCTCTAACAATTCTCTTTATGCTTCTATGAGGTTGATGAATCACATTGGGTCTCTAACAATTCTCTTTGTGGGTTCATGCTAAGCAAGTTTTTCTTGATGAACTTGTGAGCTGATTTGGACAGGTTCTAGTGAAGACTTGTGAGCTGATTTGGACAAGTTCTAGTAAGGACTTGTGAGCTGATTTGGACAGGTTCTAGTGAGGACTTGTGAGCTGATTTGGACAGGTTCTAGTGAGGACTTGTGAGCTGATTTGGACATGTTCTAGTGAGGACTTGTGAGCTGATTTGGACAAGTACTAGGGAGGACTTGTGATATGATTTGGACATGTCCTAGCAGAGGACTTGAGGACAGAGTTGAAGTGGTTCTTTGAGAAGAACCTGAGGACAATTTTGACAAGTCTTTGAGAAGGCTTGTGTGCAGCAAAGATTGATTTGTTCAAGCTTTATGAGTTGAGCTTGGGACAAATCTGAAAGAGTGAGGAATACTTGTACTGGACCGACTGACTATGTTTAGTACAGGTTGATGAGTTTCTGTGGAGGTGATCAGAGAGGACAGAGGTCTCTTGAGACAGAGCATTAAGGACAGGAGGTCTTATGTGGAAATGAGTTCCACGTGCTAGCGGAATAAGAGGCAGGTGATCTTTTGAAGTATCATTTCCAGAGCTGAGGGGAAGGATTCTCCTTTGGGCAGGAGGCTCATAAATTTGTGCTGAGGGGAAGGATTCTTCTTTGGGCAGGAGGCTCTTTTCTTGAGGAGGGGAAGGATTCTCCTTTGGGTAGGAGGCTCATAAATTCTCGAGGAGGGGAAGGATTCTCCTTTGGGCAGAGGTTCATAAATACTTGAGTAGGGGAAGGTTTCTCCTTTGGGCTGAGGCTCATAAACATTGTAATTGGGAAGGATTCCCAAAGAACTTTGAGAAAGATTTTTAAAGAAAATTTTTGTGGATGTAGCCCATGTTGGGTGAACCACGTTAAAATTGGTGTCTCATTGTGTGTTGCTTTATGCATTGCTTTGATATTTCTATTTGTTCATTGCTTTGCAAAGTTGAAGTTAAATAGAGAAAGTAAAAAGAGGTCTTATACTGTTCACCCCCCTCTCAGTATAAGCTTGTGTTCTTCAATTGGTATCAGAGTGGGTTCCTTCGGAAAGTTTAACAACTTGAAGGAAAATATTGTAAAGAACACAATGGAATCTACAAGTGGTAATGCAACACCTATTCTTGATGGGGCAGATTTTGGGCTTTGGAGTGCTAGGATGAAGGTTCATCTTATGGCTCTTGGAAATGAAGTTTGGGAAGTGATTGAGGATGATTATACCATTCCTAAGCATGGTCCTTCTACTAAGGAAGAGAGGCTCCTACATCATAGCAATTCAAAGGTAATGAATGCAATCTTGAAGGGTTTACAGAAGGCAGATCTTACCAAGGTGATTCACTGCAAGACAACTAGTGAAATGTGGAAATAGTTGAAGGTGGTTCATACAGGTGATGCAAATGTCCGAAAGGCCAAGTTGAGACACTTCAAAGGTATGTTTGAACAACTTAAGATGAATTATGAAGAAAAAATTTGTGACTATATGCTTCGTATGGATGAGATTGTTAACTCTATGAAGGAACAAGGTCTTGAGCTTGTTGAAAATGATATTTGTGATAAGATTTTGAGGTCTCTTCCAAATACATTTTGTGAAAATATTTTTGCTATTGAGGAAGCTAAGGATTTGGATAAGTTGAAAAAGGATGAGCTTCATAGTATACTTGCAGCATTTGAGTTGAGAACTCAAGTGAAGGTTGATGTTAAGAAGGAGGCAGCTTTCAAGGCTACCAAGAAATCCAAGGGTAAAGAGCTTCAAGATAGTGATGAAGAGGCATATTACAGCAAGAAGGGCAAGTTCTCAAGAAAGCACAAAGGTATGAAATATGTCAAGTGTTTCAATTGTGGAAAGTTTGGTCATTATGCTACTAAATGTACTGCTGCCAAGGATGAAAGTGATGAAGATAAATAGGATTATAAGAGCAAGGATTCTAAAAGGCACAGGCATCAAAGGAAGAATAAATATGAGCAAAGCAATCAAGGAAAGAGGTACTCTCACAAACACAAGAAAATTTTCTACCTAGACAAGGCAAGTAAGTGTTCTAGTAGTGATAGTGAAAGTTCTTCAAGTGATGTTGGAAATGAGATGTTGTTCCTAATAGAAAAAGAAGAAGAAAAGAAACATAGATTTGTCCTTATGAAATGTTTTAGATGTGGAAATTTTGGACATCTTGAGGATGGTTGCATAAATTATGGATTGATTTCTAGTTATACTATGTATTAGGATGCTTTAGAAAATTGTAAGGAAGATCTTTGTATGGCTTTAGAAAAGGGTAGCACCTCTAGTGATAAGAAATCTAAAAAAATCATTGATGTTTCAAAAGGTAAACAAATAGAGGAAGTTATAGAGGATGGTGAAGTAGATCTTGAAGCTAAACTTGTTAGTGCTCTTAGTGCTTTGAAAAAGGAAAGAAATAAGAATGCTAGACTCAATGATAAATTGGATGAATGTTGTATTGAGAGAGATGAGCTTATAGAAAGTCTTGACTTCTCTATAGCTGAGACACAAAAACTTAAGGATAAGTTAGAGTCTAAGGTTATTGAGTGTAGAGAGTTGGAACAGAAAGTGGCTTCCTTAAAAGAGGAAACTAAATAGTACAAGGAGAAGCTTTACACGTTTGAATATAGCACCAAAAAGGTAAAGTCAATCATCAAAAATAAAAGAAGGACAACAGATAAAATAGGTCTTGGTTTTGGTAAGAAACACATGGAATAGGTTGGCGACTCTGTTGGGGAATCTAGTAAGAGATTCCAAAAGGAAGAGAGTTCTGATGAGGAAAGTACTTCAGAAAAAGAGTCCTTGAGTGATAGATGCACATAATCAGAAAACAGGAATCAAAAAAAGGAGAGAAAGTTTACAAGACCTAAGAGGTCAAATCAAGGAAAGTTTAATGGTAGATGTTTTGCTTGTCACAAGTTTGGTCACATGGCTTCACATTGCATGACTCAAGTGAGGAAGGTAAATGACAGATTCAGAGGTGGTAATTTCTTTCAAGGGTATTGCTACTCTTGTAAACAGTTTGGGCACAAGGCTATTTATTGTTGGCAATTTTGGGTACTTTGGGTACATTGCCTTTGCTCAAATGTATAAGTTGTCATTGATGTCAAAAGGCATTTTTGTGTTGATTTCAAAAGAGTGTGATGTCAAGAATATCTTGAGAAGCTTCATTATGTTAAAGGGTTTTTATTAAAACCATGGTGACAAGGCTAAAGGTTTTTCTTAAAACCATTTGGACTCATTAAGGGTTTTTATTAAAACCAAGCTTAACTTAATGCAAAGGTCCATGTGTATTATTAATAATTAAATTAACTCAAACCTTTGTCAAAGGTCCAAGTTTAATTTATTATTAATAAAATAATAATTATTATTATTTTAATTATTATTAAAGGGTCTTTCAACCCTTAAGCATCGCCGATTTGTTGCCATCGTTGGAGGAGCGCCGACGTCAAACAGTGAAGGAAAAATTGCTATATAAGTTGGCATGGTTTTCAAAAGTGAGCACCTCCGATTATTATTTTGATATCTACGATTTGTGGTTCTCTGTATGTTTCGATTTGCGCTCGGTTTCTACGATTTGCTTTACACCGTTTCGTTCGATTTGCGCTCGGCGTCCGTGATTTGCATTTGCACTATTTCATTTGTTTTGCGCTTGGCGTCCGCGATTTGCAATTGCTCTATTTCCTTCGAACAGCGCTTGGTGACTTCGAGTTGAGCTTGCTCTGTGTTTTCGATCTCCGTTTGACGTCTTTGATATCGTGCTTGTTCCGTGTCTTGGAGACTGTGCTTGGCAAACTCGGGTTTGAGATTGGGCTGCATCCTTACCCTTTGGCTTGACGGCAGTGGATTGTTTGCATGCGGTTTGTGGAAGACGTTTACGTTTTCCAGATTCTTGGCGTCACAGGAAGATAAAAGAGAGGGCAGCGGTTTATTTTTCGTTGGGCACTTGTGACCCAATGGCGGTGGCGTTTAAGCGAAAACGCTAGACGGCAGAGGTGCTGAGTTCGATTCTCTTCGTTGGGAAATTCCTTTTGGTCGCGGTGTGCAAAGAATGGTGGCCGTGAATGCGCGGGAGGTATAAGGTTAAGGTATCATTTTTTGTTTTGACATTGATGTTTAATGTTTAATGTTTATGTGGAGTAATAAGGTGTAAAGAGGTTTTACTTTGTATATTATTGTACTTTGGTGGTTTTTACTAAGTTGGAGAAATAAGGTGTTATATTTGGATCTTTATTATTGTGTATTATTGTATAGTTGCTAACTCTAATTGGTGGCAAATTGAGAGTTAGTGTTGTGACAGATTTTAAGTTCTCCTTCTTCATCAAAGTAAAGGTATGGGCAACTTCTTCCATGTATGTTGTTTATGGTATATTTTCTGAAATTGAGTTTGGAGTGAAAAGGTTGTCTACTAGGTATTGTTGGTGTAAATCTTATTTTCTGGATATTGAAGATTGCTTATGCATTAAAGTTATTGTTGAATTTTTGGGTGAATGCATAATTCTGGTTGAGTAAGAGGAAGCATTTTTGCACTAGGGTTTATGTTAGTAAGACTTGCTACTTGCATTGAGATGATGAAACCCTAGTTGTTGGTAAAAAGAATATAAGCATCATTGTTATATGAGATATTGCATAGTTGGCAATTGTTGGGTTGTGTTTCATATTATTGAGAAAAGCATACTACATCTATCTTATTCTTTTGAGATTGAGTTTGAGTTGAGATTGAGTTGAGATTGAGATTGGGAGTTAAGTATAGAACATATTGGGTCTCTAACAATTCTCTTTATGTTTCTATGAGATTTGAGATTGAGATTGGGAGTTAAGTATAGAACATATTGGGTCTCTAACAATTCTCTTTATGTTTCTATGAGATTTGAACTTGAGATTGGGAGTTAAGTATAGAACATATTGAGTCTCTAACAATTCTCTTTATGCTTCTATGAGGTTTATGAATCACATTGGGTCTCTAACAATTCTCTTTGTGAGTTCATGCTAAGCAAGTTTTTCTTGGTGAGCTTGCTGAGGTTTTGGACAGGTTTTAGACAGGTTTCGGTGGGGACTTGTGAGCAGTTTTTGGACAGGTTTCGGTGGGGACTTGTGAGCAATTTTTGGACAGGTTCTAGTGGGGACTTGTGAGCAGGTTTTGGACAGGTTTCGGTGGGGACTTGTGAGCAGATTTGGACAGGTCCTAGCAGAGGACTTGTGAGCTGAGTTTTTGAGAGTTCTATCAGAGAACTTGAGGATAGAGGTGCATTGGTTCTTTGAGAAGAACCTGAGGATAGATTTGGCAAGTCTTTGAGAAGGCTTGTGTGCAGAGGATTGATTTGTTCATAGAGTTGGACAGATCTGACAGACAGAGGAAGACTTGTACTAGACCGACTGACTGTGTTTGGTACAGGTAGCTGAGCTACTGTGGACGTGATCATAGAAGGCAAAGGTCTCTTAGGCTAAGCATTGAGGACAGGAGGTCTTCGATGGAAAGGAGTTCCACGTGCTGGCAAGAGGTAGAGGCAGTTGATCTTCTGAGGGATCATTTCCGGAGCGAGAGGGGAAGGTATCTCCTTTGAGCAGAGGCTCATAAATTCAGATTGGGGGAAGGTGTCTCCTTTGGGCCGAGGCTCATAAACATTGTAATTGGGAAGGTTTCCCAAAGAACTTTGAGATAACTTTTAGAGAAAAGTTTTGTGGACGTAGCCCGGGCATTTACGGGTGAACCACGTTAAAATTGGTGTCACTTTGTGGATGATTTTGTGCATTGTTTTGATATTGCTTTGGGTATATTGCTTTACTAGTTTTGAAGTATAAAGGAAAAAGTAAAAAGAGGTCTTATATTGTTCACCCCCCTCTCAGTATAAGCTTGTGTTCTTCAATTGGTATCAGAGCGGGTGCCTTCGAAAAGTTTAACGACTTGAAGGAAAAGCTAGTAAAGAACACAATGGATCATTCAAGTGGCAATGCAGCACCTATTCTTGATGGGTCAGATTTTGGTCTTTGGAGTGCAAGGATGAAGGTTCATCTAATGGCACTTGGGAATGAGGTTTGGGAAGTGATTGAAGATGAGTACACTATTCCTGAACATGGTCCTTATACTAAAGAAGAAAGGCTCCTACATCACAGCAATTCAAAAGCAATGAATGCAATCTTGAAAGGCTTACAGAAAGTAGATCTCACCAAAGTGATTCACCGCAAGACAGCTAGTGAAATGTGGAATCAGTTGAAGGTGGTTCATACGGGTGATACAAATGTCGGAAAGGCCAAGTTGAGACACTTCAAAGGTATGTTTGAACAACTCAAGATGAATGATGATGAAAATATTAGTGACTACATGCTTCGTATGGATGAGGTTGTTAACTCCATGAAAGACTTAGGTCTTGAGCTTGCTGAAAATGATGTCTGTGATAAGATTTTAAGATCTCTTCCTAATAGATTTAGTGAAAATATTTCTGCTATTGAGGAAGCTAAAGATTTGGATAAATTGAAAAAGGATGAGCTCCATAGTATACTTGCAGCATTTGAGTTAAGAACTCAAGTGAAGGTTGATGTCAAGAAGGAGGCAACTTTCAAGGCTACCAAGAAATCCAAAGGTAAACAGCTTCAAGAGAGTGATGAGTCTTCTAGTGATGAAGAGGCATATTATAGCAAAAAAGGCAAGTTCTCTAGAAAGCACAAAAATATGAAAAATGTAAGATGTTTCAATTGTGGAAAGTTTGGTCATTATGCTACTGACTGTATTGTTGCCAAGGATGAAAGTGATGAAGATAAACAGGACTGTAAGAGCAAGGATTCTGAAAAGCACAAGCATCATAGGAAAAACAAAGATGAGCACAACAATCAAGGAAAGAGGTATTCTCACAAACACAAGAAGAGTTTCTACCTAGACAAAGCAAGTAAGTGTTCTAGTAGTGATAGTGAAAGTTCTTCAAGTGATAATGAAAATGAGATGTTGTTCATATCAAGAAAAGAGGAAGAACCAAAACATAGATTCATTATCATGAAATGTCTTAGATGTGGAAATTTTGGTCACCTTGAGGATGATTGCACAAATAATGATTTGATTTCTAGTATGTATGAGGATGCTTCAGAAAACTATAAGGAAGATGCATGTATGGTTTTTGAAAAGGGTAGCACCTCTAGTGATAAGAAATCCGAAAAAGGCTTTGATGATTCTAATAGCAAACATATAGAGGAAGGTGAAGTAGATCTTAAAGGTGAACTTATTAGTGCTCTTAGTGCTTTGAAAAAGGAAAGAAAGAAGAATGCTAGACTCAAGGATAAGTTGGATGAATGTTGTATGGAGAGAGATGATCTTATAGAAAGTCTTGACTTCTCTATAGCTAAGACACAAGAACTTAAGGATGAGTTAGAGTCTAAGGTTCTTGAGTATAGTGAGTTAGAAAAGAAAATGGCTTCTTTGAAAGAGGAAACTAAAGGGTACAAGGATAAGCTTCACAGGTTTCAAGATAGCTCCAAAAAGGTTAAGTCTCTCATCAAAGGTCAAAGAAAGACAACAGATAAAATAGGCCTTGGTTTTGTTAAGCCTCACAAGGAACAAGTTGGAGAGTCTAGTAAGAGACTCCAAAAGGAAGAGAGTTCTGATGAGGAAAGTATTTCAGATCATGAGTCCTTGAATGATAGATGCATAGAAACAGAAAACAGAATTCAGAATGAGAAGAAGAAGTTTTCAGAACCTAAGAGGTCAAATAAAGGAAAGTTTCAAGGCAGATGTTTTGCTTGTCATAGGTTTGGTCACATAGCTTCACATTGCATGGCTCAAGTGAAGAAGGTAAATGACAGTTTCAAAGGTGGTAATTTCTTTCAAGGGTATTGCTACTCTTGTCAACAGTTTGGGCACAAGGCAGTTTATTGCAAGGCAAATATCAAGAACAGGTTTGGTCAAAACAGGTTTGGTCAGAACAAGTTTGGTCAAAACTAGTGGATTCAAAGAACAGGTATGCCTAAAAGAAATAACATTGTTACTTGTTATAAGTGCAACAATGAAGGTCACACAGTCAGACAGTGTAGAGCTGAAATTCCAGAATACAAGAACAGGAACAGTGGCATGATCAGGTCCAAGGATCAAGGCATGGATAAAAATAGGGATGAGAACAAGAACAACAACAGTGACAGAAACAGGGATATGGACAAAGAGTTCAAGAGAAGGCCCGACAAGGAAGTTATAGACGGTTATGATGATGAGTGCCTAATGGGAGTTTTACTCCCACCCCAGAATTAATCACCTCATCAGGAGGTGGGGGAGGGACTAAGCTAAGAGGTTAATTCTTAGTCCCGAGCCCCAAAGGTGGCCCTTTGCCATTGATGACAAAGGGGGAGAGATATGAGTAAGGGGGAGAGCTTCATAGTGAAGAGGAAAGCTTCAAGTCAGGGGGAGCAAAACTTCAAAGGAAGATTCTCAGTTGTTAGCACAGTTGGTTTCGAGTTGGTTTCAGTTTTTGCTCTTGAGAAGTGTTGTCAGTAAAGGTTTGCCATCAATGACAAAGGGGGAGATTGTTGGCAATTTTGGGTACTTTGGGTACATTGCCTTTGCTCAAATGTATAAGTTGTCATTGATGTCAAAAGGCATTTTTGTGTTGATTTCAAAAGAGTGTGATGTCAAGAATATCTTGAGAAGCTTCATTATGTTAAAGGGTTTTTATTAAAACCATGGTGACAAGGCTAAAGGTTTTTCTTAAAACCATTTGGACTCATTAAGGGTTTTTATTAAAACCAAGCTTAACTTAATGCAAAGGTCCATGTGTATTATTAATAATTAAATTAACTCAAACCTTTGTCAAAGGTCCAAGTTTAATTTATTATTAATAAAATAATAATTATTATTATTTTAATTATTATTAAAGGGTCTTTCAACCCTTAAGTGTCGCCGATTTGTTGCCATCGTTGGAGGAGCGCCGACGTCAAACAGTGAAGGAAAAATTGCTATATAAGTTGGCATGGTTTTCAAAAGTGAGCACCTCCGATTATTATTTTGATATCTGCGATTTGTGGTTCTCTGTATGTTTCGATTTGCGCTCGGTTTCTACGATTTGCTTTACTCCATTTCGTTCGATTTGCGCTCGGCGTCCGTGATTTGCATTTGCACTATTTCATTTGATTTGCGCTTGGCGTCCGCGATTTGCAATTGCTCTATTTCCTTCGAACAGCGCTTGGTGACTTCGAGTTGAGCTTGCTCTGTGTTTTCGATCTCCGTTTGACGTCTTTGATATCGCGCTTGTTCTGTGTCTTGGAGACTGTGCTTGGCAAACTCGGGTTTGAGATTGGGCTGCATCCTTACCCTTTGGCTTGACGACAGTGGATTGTTTGCATGCGGTTTGTGGAAGACGTTTACGTTTTCCAGATTCTTGGCGTCACAGGAAGATAAAAGAGAGGGCAGCGGTTTATTTTTCGTTGGGCACTTGTGACCCAACGACGGTGGCGTTTAAGCGAAAATGCTAGACGGCAGAGGTGCTGAGTTCGATTCTCTTCGTTGGGAAATTCCTTTTGGTCGCGGTGTGCAAAGAATGGTGGCCGTGAATGCGCGGGAGGTATAAGGTTAAGGTATCATTTTTTGTTTTGACATTGATGTTTAATGTTTAATGTTTATGTGGAGTAATAAGGTGTAAAGAGGTTTTACTTTGTATATTATTGTACTTTGGTGGTTTTTACTAAGTTGGAGAAATAAGGTGTTATATTTGGATCTTTATTATTGTGTATTATTGTATAGTTGCTAACTCTAATTGGTGGCAAATTGAGAGTTAGTGTTGTGACAAATTTTAAGTTCTCCTTCTTCATCAAAGTAAAGGTATGGGCAACTTCTTCCATGTATGTTGTTTATGGTATATTTTCTGAAATTGAGTTTGGAGTGAAAAGGTTGTCTACTAGGTATTGTTGGTGTAAATCTTATTTTCTGGATATTGAAGATTGCTTATGCATTAAAGTTATTGTTGAATTTTTGGGTGAATGCATAATTCTGGTTGAGTAAGAGGAAGCATTTTTGCACTAGGGTTTATGTTAGTAAGACTTGCTACTTGCATTGAGATGATGAAACCCTAGTTGTTGGTAAAAAGAATATAAGCATCATTGTTATATGAGATATTGCATAGTTGGCAATTGTTGGGTTGTGTTTCATATTATTGAGAAAAGCATACTACATCTATCTTATTCTTTTGAGATTGAGTTTGAGTTGAGATTTGAGATTGAGATTGGGAGTTAAGTATAGAACATATTGGGTCTCTAACAATTCTCTTTATGTTTCTATGAGATTTGAGATTGAGATTGGGAGTTAAGTATAGAACATATTGGGTCTCTAACAATTCTCTTTATGTTTCTATGAGATTTGAACTTGAGATTGGGAGTTAAGTATAGAACATATTGAGTCTCTAACAATTCTCTTTATGCTTCTATGAGGTTTATGAATCACATTGGGTCTCTAACAATTCTCTTTGTGAGTTCATGCTAAGCAAGTTTTTCTTGGTGAGCTTGTTGAGGTTTTGGACAGGTTTTAGACAGGTTTCGGTGGGGACTTGTGAGCAGTTTTTGGACAGGTTTCGGTGGGGACTTGTGAGCAGTTTTGGACAGGTTCTAGTGGGGACTTGTGAGCAGGTTTTGGACAGGTTTCGGTGGGGACTTGTGAGCAGATTTGGACAGGTCCTAGCAGAGGACTTGTGAGCTGAGTTTTTGAGAGTTCTATTAGAGAACTTGAGGACAGAAGTGCATTGGTTCTTTGAGAAGAACCTGAGGACAGATTTGGCAAGTCTTTGAGAAGGCTTGTGTGCAGAGGATTGATTTGTTCATAGAGTTGGACAGATCTGACAGACAGAGGAAGACTTGTACTAGACCGATTGACTGTGTTTGGTACAGGTAGCTGAGCTGCTTGTGGACGTGATCATAGAAGGCAGAGGTCTCTTAGGCTAAGCATTGAGGACAGGAGGTCTTCGGTGGAAAGGAGTTCCACGTGCCGGCAAGAGGTAGAGGCGGTTGATCTTCCGAGGGATCATTTCCAGAGCGAGAGGGGAAGGTATCTCCTTTGAGCAGAGGCTCATAAATTCAGATTGGGGGAAGGTGTCTCCTTTGGGCCGAGGCTCATAAACATTGTAATTGGGAAGGTTTCCCAAAGAACTTTGAGATAACTTTTAGAGAAAAGTTTTGTGGACGTAGCCCAGGCATTTTGGGTGAACCACGTTAAAATTGGTGTCACTTTGTGGATGATTTTGTGCATTGTTTTGATATTGCTTTGGGTATATTGCTTTACTATTTTGAAGTATAAAGGAAAAAGTAAAAAGAGGTCTTATACTGTTCACCCCCCCTCTCAGTATAAGCTTGTGTTCTTCATTTATTGCAAGACTAATAACAAGAACAGGGTTGGTCAGAACAGATGGAGTCAAAGATTAGGTATGCCTCAAAGAAATAACATTGTTAGTTGTCATAAGTGCAACAATGAAGGTCACGTAGCTAGACAGTGTAGAGCTGAAATTCCAAGGTACAGGAACATGAACATGGGTATGAACAGGCACAAGAATCAAGACATGGATAAGATAGGAATGATAACAAGAACAGCAACAGTGACATGAATAGGAACAGGAATATGGACAAGGAGAACAAGAGAAGACATGGTAAGGCAGCTATAGACACTGATGAAGATCAGTGCCTAATGGGAGTTTTACTCCCACCCCAAAATTAATCACCTCAACAGTAGGTGGGGGAAGGACTAAGCTAAGAGGCTCATTCTTAGTCCCAAGCCCCAAAGGTGACCCTTTTCCATTGATGACAAAGGGGGAGAGATATGAGTAAGGGGGAGAGCCTCAAGTCGGGGGTAGTTGAATTCTATACAGCAGTTTTGAGTTTCAGTGTTGTTGAGAAGAATGGTTTGCCATCAATGACAAAGGGGGAGATTGTTGGCAATTTTGGGTTTGATATCCTAGCTTCTTGTCTATGAGTTTTCATTGATGTCAAAAGGAACTGGCATTAATGTCAAGAGGATTTATTGGCTTCAAAGGTTGAAGATTCCAAAGAATCTTTTCTAGAAGATTTCAGAGAGATTCCATGTGGCAAATGAAAAGGTTTTATGAAAACCATGGCAGGTTTAAGGGTTTTTATTAAAACCAAGTGGATGAATTAAGGGTTTTTCTCAAAACCACTTTCAGCTTAATGCAAAGGCTGGAGACACTTATTAATTAAATAACTTAATTAATTATTTATTTGATTTAGTGATTAAATTATTTTAATAATTTAATGTGTTCTCCACCTAAGGTCTAAGGTCTAAAAGACCTTTGATTATTTTTTAAATAATCAAAAGGGTTTCATAAACCCTAAAGTTGTTTCGAAGGCACCAAAGTAATATTAATTCGAAAATTTTGAATTATCCTCCCGTCGACTTTGTGCATAGCATGGAAGTTTGGCTATATAAGCCGTAACCTATAGTCCAAAGCAAAAGTGTGAAAGAAATTCAAATTGCGCAAAATTTGGGAAGTAAAAGCTATGGCTATCATTTTTTCACCACGTTTATCTGTCGCCAAAGGTTTAAGGAGAAGGAGACTC
Organism: Wollemia nobilis; assembly: GCA_028583015.1. Lineage (NCBI taxonomy): Eukaryota > Viridiplantae > Streptophyta > Pinopsida > Araucariales > Araucariaceae > Wollemia > Wollemia nobilis. Next base: position 4,585,622 of record JAQPPZ010000676.1, on the reverse strand, counting down.
TTGCTAGCATTCAAGCTAGCGCCATTGGCCTAGTGGCAACGACTGTTCTGCGAAGGCACTTGAAGGGAGGTCAAGCGTTCGACTCCCTCCGTGGAGTGTGAGAAGAGTTTTTGCGCTTTGATTTTTTTGGAGGCACTGTTGACCCGCGATTTTCGGAAGCATTTTTTTTGGTAAGGTTTTTTAAATAAAATCTGCATTTTGTTAAAGAAGAAGTGGTTGGGAAAATTTATTTAAAATTATTTTTAAGGTTAAATGCTTCTTTGGAGATATAAGGTTGATAGTGTGTGGTTGAGATTTTTGGCTTGATTGTTGAGTGAGATTTGCTTAGAAGCTATTATTCCTTGAGCATGGTTTAATTAATTTGGAGAAGTAAGGTGTAAAAGGATATACTGTTTGTATGCTTTATATTTTTTGGTAGTTGACTTCTAAGGATTGGAGTCATAAGGTGTTTTATGGAATAAATATTTTTGTGGTTACTTTTATGATCTAACCCTAACTTGGTGGCAAAGTTGAGGGTGGTGTTGGTAACAAGTTGAAGAACTATTCTCTTCTTCCTCAAACAAAGGTATGGGCAACTTCTTCCATGTATATTGTTGATTGTGTATTTTCTGAAATTGAGTTTGGAGTGAAAAGGTTGTCTACTAGGTATTCTTGTTGGTGTAAATCCCATTTTCTAGATATTGAAGATTGTTTATGCATTAAAATCATTGATGAGTTTTTTGGGTGAATGCATAATTCTAGTTGAGGAAGAGGAAGCATTTTTGCACTAGGGTTTATGTTAGTAAGTCTTGCTACTTGCATTGAGTTGGTGAAACCCTTAGTTGGATGTTTTGAGATTGATGGTTGAGTTGCTTCCATAGGGGTTGTTTTGATCAAGTTAATTCTTTACTTGATACATGATTTGGGCTTACTCCATTGAGATTGATTTGAGCAAGTTATGCTTTGCATTGGTGATTTATGTTGGTGGCTATTTTGTTCAAATAAATTTGGAGGGAAAAGGATGTCTACTAGTTTCCTTTTCATGTAGTGATTGGTTGAATGCTTCAAGGTTAATGTTGAGTTGAATGATGTTGGTTAAACCTTGTCTATAAGCATTGTTGTTAAAGCCCTAATTGGTTGAGAAAATATATTGGTTGTGGAAAGAACATGAGTATCATTGTTATATGAGATATTGCATGGTTGGCAATTGTTGGGTTGTGTTTCATGTTCTTGAGAAAAGCATACTACATCTATCTTATTCTTTTGAGATTGAGATTGATTTGAGATTGAGATTGGGAGTTAAGTATAGAACATATTGAGTCTCTAACAATTCTCTTTATGTTTCAATAAGATTTGAGATTGAGATTGGGAGTTAAGTATAGAACATATTGAGTCTCTAACCATTCTCTTTATGCTTCTATGAGGTTGTTGAATCACATTGGGTCTCTAACAATTCTCTTTGTGGGTTCATGCTAAGCAAGTTTTTCTTGATGAACTTGTGAGCTGATTTGGACAAGCTCTAGTGAAGACTTGTGAGCTGATTTGGACAGGTTCTAGTGAGGACTTGTGAGCTGATTTGGATAGGTTCTAGTGAGGACTTGTGAGCTGATTTGGACGGGTTCTAGTGAGGACTTGTGAGCTTATTTGGACAGGTTCTAGTGAGGACTTGTGAGCTGATTTGGACAAGTTCTAGGGAGGACTTGTGAGATGATTTGGATAGGTCCTAGCAGAGGACTTGAGGACATAGTTGAAGTGGTTCTTTGAGAAGAACCTGAGGATAGTTTTGAAAATTCTTTGAGAAGGCTTGTGTGCAGCAAAGATTGATTTGTTCAAGCTTTATGAGTTGAGCTTGGGACAGATCTGACAGAGTGAGGAAGACTTGTGTTGGACCAACTGACTGTGTTTAGTACAGGTTGATGAGTTGTTGTGGAGGTGATCAGAGAGGACAAAGGTCTCTTGAGGTTGAGCATTGAGGATAGGAGGTCTTCTGTGGAAAGGAGTTCCACATGCTAGCGAAATAAGAGGCAAGTGATCTTCTGAAGTATCATTTCTAGAGCTGAGGGGAAGGATTCTCCTTTGGGCAGAAGCTCATAAATTTGTGCTGAGGAGAAGGATTCTTCTTTGGGAAGGAGGCTCATAAATTCGTGAGGAGGGGAAGGATTCTCCTTTGGGTAGGAGGCTCATAAATTCACGAGGAGGGGAAGGATTCTCATTTGTGCAGAGGCTCATAAATACTTGAGTAGGGGAATGTTTCTCCTTTGGGCTGAGGCTCATAAACATTGTAATTGGGAAGGATTCCCAAAGAACTTTGAGAAAGCTTTTTAGAGAATTTTTTTGTGGATGTAGCCCATGTTGGGTGAACCACATTAAAATTGGTGTCTCATTGTGTGTTGCTTTATGCATTGCTTTGATATTTCTATTTGTTCATTGCTTTACGAAGTTGAAGTTAAATAGAGAAATTAAAAAGAGGTCTTATACTGTTCACCCCCCCTCTCAGTATAAGCTTGTGTTCTTCAATTGGTATCAGAGCGGGTTCCTTCGAAAAGTTTAACAGCTTGAAGGAAAATATTGTAAAGAACACAATGGAATCTACAAGTGGTAATGCAAGCACCTATTCTTGATGGGGCAGATTTTGGGCTTTGGAGTGCTAGGATGAAGGTTCATCTTATGGCTCTTGGAAATGAAGTTTGTGAAGTGATTGAGGATGATTATACCATTCTTGAGCATGGTCCTTCTACTAAGGAAGAGAGGCTCCTACATCATAGCAATTCAAAGGCAATGAATGCAATCCTGAAGGGTTTACAGAAGGCAAATCTTACCAAGGTGATTCACTACAAGACAGCTAGTGAAATGTGGAAACAGTTGAAGGTGGTTCATACAGGTGATGCAAATCTTCGAAAGGCCAAGTTGATACGCTTCAAAGGTATGTTTGAACAACTTAAGATGAATGATGAAGAAAAAATTAGTGACTATATGCTTCATCTGGATGATATTGTTAACTCTATGAAGGAACTAGGTCTTGAGCTTACTGAAAATGATATTTGTGATAAGATTTTGAGGTCTCTTCCAATTAGATTTAGTGAAAATATTTTTGCTATTGAGGAAGCTAAGGATTTGGATAAGTTGAAAAAGGATGAGCTTCATGTTATACTTGTAGCATTTGAGTTGAGAACTCAAGTGAAGGTTGATGTTAAGAAGGAGGCAGCTTTCAAGGCTACCAAGAAATCCAAGGGTAAAGAGCTTCAAGATAGTGATGAGTCTTCTAGTGATGAAGAGGCATATTACAACAAGAAGGGCAAGTTCTCAAGAAAGCACAAAGGTATGAAATATATCAAGTGTTTCAATTGTGGAAAGTTTGGTCATTATGCTACTAATTGTACTGCTACCAAGGATGAAAGTGATGAAGATAAACAGGATTATAAGAGCAAGGATTCTGAAAGGCACAGGCATCAAAGGAAGAATAAATATGATCAAAGCAATAAAGGAAAGAGGTACTCTCACAAACACAAGAAAAGTTTCTACCTAGACAAGGCAAGTAAGTTTTCTAGTAGTGATAGTGAAAGTTCTTCAAGTGATGTTGGAAATGAGATGTTGTTCCTAACAAAAAAAGAAGAAGAAAAGAAACATAGATTTGTCCTTATGAAATGTTTTAGATGTGGAAATTTTGGACATCTTGAGGATGATTGCATAAATGATGGATTGATTTCTAGTTATACTATGTATTAGGATGCTTCGGAAAATTGTAAGGAAGATCTTTGTATGGCTTTAGAAAAGGGTAGCACCTCTAGTGATAAGAAATCTGAAAAAGTCATTGATGTTTCAAAAGGCAAACAAATAGAGGAAGTTATAGAGGATGGTGAAGTAGATCTTGAAGTTGAACTTGTTAGTGCTCTTAGTGCTTTGAAAAAGGAAATAAAGAAGAATGCTAGACTCAATGATAAATTGGATGAATGTTGTATTGAGAGAGATGAGCTTATAGAAAGTCTTGACTTCTCTATAGCTGAGACACAGAAACTTAAGGATAAGTTAGAGTCTAAGGTTCTTGAGTGTAGAGAGTTGGAACAGAAAGTGGCTTCCTTAAAAGAGGAAACTAAATAGTACAAGTATAAGCTTTACAGGTTTGAAGATAGCACCAAAAAGGTAAAGTCAATCATCAAATATCAAAGAAGGACAATAGATAAAACAGGTCTTGGTTTTGGTAAGAAACACATGGAATAGGTTGGCGACTCTGCTGGGGAATCTAGTAAGAGATTTCGAAAGGAAGAGAGTTCTGATGAGGAAAGTACTTCAGAAAAAGAGTCCTTGAGTGATAGATGCATAGAATCAGAAAATAGGAATCAGAAAAAGGGGAGAAAGTTTACAGGACCTAAGAGGTCAAATCAAGGAAAGTTTAATGGCAGATGTTTTTCTTGTCACAAGTTTGATCACATGGCTTCACATTGCATGACTCAAGTGAGGAAGGTAAATGACAGATTCAGAGGTGGTAATTTCTTTCAAGGGTATTGCTACTCTTGTAAACAGTTTGGGCACAAGGTTGTTTATTGCAAGGCTAATAACAAGAACAGGGTTGGTCGTAACGGATGGAGTCAAAGATCAGGTATGCCTCAAAGAAATAACATTGTTAGTTGTTATAAGTGCAACAATGAAGGTCACATAGCTAGACAGTGTAGAGCTGAAATTCCAAGGTACAGGAACATGAACATGGGTATGAACAGGCACAAGAATCAAGACATGGATAAGAATAGGAATGATAACAAGAACATCAACAATGACATGAACAGGAATAGGAATATGGACAAGGAGAACAAGAGAAGACATGGTAAGGTAGCTATAGACACTGATGAAGATCAGTGCCTAATGGGAGTTTTACTCCCACCCCGAAATTAATCACCTCAACAGGAGGTGGGGGAGGGACTAAGCTAAGAGGCTCATTCTTAGTCCCAAGCCCCAAAGGTGACCCTTTGCCATTGATGACAAATGGGGAGAGATATGAGTAAGGGGGAGAGCCTCAAGTTAGGGGGAGCTTATTTCTATACAGTAGTTTTGAGTTTCAGTGTTGTTGAGAAGCATGGTTTGCCATCAATGACAAAGGGGGAGATTGTTGGCAATTTTGGGTTTGAGATCCTAGCTTCTTGTCTATGAGTTGTCATTGATGTCAAAAGGAACTGGCATTAATGTCAAGAGGATTTATTGGCTTCAAAGGTTGAAGATTCCAAATAATATTTTCTAGAATATTTCGAAGAGATTCCATGTGGCATATGAAAAGGTTTTATCAAAACCATGGCAGGTTTATGGGTTTTTATTAAAACCAGGTGGATGCATTAAGGGTTTTTCTCAAAACCACTCTCAGCTTAATGCAAAGGCTGGAGACACTTATTAATTAAATAAATTAATTAATAAAACCTTTTTAAGGTTTTTTAATTAATTATTTATTTGATTTAGTGATTAAATTATTTTAATAATTTAATGGGTTCTCCACCTAAGGTCTAAGGTCTAAAAGACCTTTGATTATTTTTTAAATAATCAAAAGGGTTTCATAAACCCTAAAGTTGTTTCGAAGGTGCCAAAGTAATATTAATTCGAAAAATTCGAATTATCCTCTCGCCGACGTCATGCATAGCATGGAAGTTTGGCTATATAAGCCATAACCTATAGTCCAAAGCAAAAGTGTGAAAGAAATTCGAATTGCACAAAAGTTGGGAAGTAAAAGCTACGGCTATCATTTTTTTGCCACGTTTATCCGCCACCAAAGGGTTAAGGAGAAGGAGACTCTTGCTAGCATTCAAGCTAGTACCATTGGCCTAGTGGCAACGACTGTTCTGCGAAGGCGCTTGAAGGGAGGTCAAGCGTTTGACTCCTGTCATGGAGTGTGAGGAGTTTTTGCGCTCCGATTTTTTTGGAGGCACTATTGACCCGCGATTTTCGAAAGCATTTTTTTTGGTAAGGTTTTTTAAATAAAATCTGCATTTTGTTAAAGAAGAAGTGGTTGGGAAGATTTATTTAAAATTATTTTTAAGGTTAAATGCTTCTTTGGAGATATAAGGTTGATAGTGTGTGGTTGAGATTTTTGGCTTGATTGTTGAGTGAGATTTGCTTAGAAGCTATTATTCCTTGAGCATGGTTTAATTAATTTGGAGAAATAAGGTGTAAAAGGATATATTGTTTGTATGCTTTATATTTTTTGGTAGTTGACTTCTAAGGATTGGAGTCATAAGGTGTTTTATGGAATAAATATTTTTGTGGTTACTTTTATGATCTAATCCTAACTTGGTGGCAAAGTTGAGGGTGGTGTTGGTAACAGGTTGAAGAACTATTCTCTTCTTCCTCAAACAAAGGTATGGGCAACTTCTTCCATGTATATTGTTGATGGTGTATTTTCTGAAATTGAGTTTGGAGTGAAAAGGTTGTCTACTAGGTATTCTTGTTGGTGTAAATCCCATTTTCTGGATATTGAAGATTGTTTATGCATTAAAATCATTGATGAGTTTTTTGGGTGGATGCATAATTCTGGTTGAGGAAGAGGAAGCATTTTTGCACTAGGGTTTATGTTAGTAAGTCTTGCTACTTGCATTGAGTTGGTGAAAACCTTAGTTGGCTGTTTTGAGATTGATGGTTGAGTTGCTTCCATAGAGGTTGTTTTGATCAAGTTAATGCTTTACTTGATACATGATTTGGTCTTACTCCATTGAGATTGATTTGAGCAAGTTATTCTTTGCATTGGTGATTTATGTTGGTGGCTGTTTTGTTCAAATAACTTTGGAGGGAAAAGGATGTCTACTAGTTTCCTTTTCATGTAGTGATTGGTTGAATGCTTCAAGGTTAATGTTGAGTTGAATGATGTTGGTTAAACCTTGTCTATAAGCATTGTTGTTAAAGCCCTAATTGGTTGAGAAAAGATATTGGTTGTGGAAAGAACATGAGTATCATTTTTATATGAGATATTGCATGGTTGGCAATTTTTGGGTTGTGTTTCATGTTCTTGAGAAAAGCATACTACATCTATATTATTCTTTTGAGATTGAGATTGAGTTGAGATTGAGATTGGGAGTTAAGTATAGAACATATTGAGTCTCCAACAATTCTCTTTATGTTTCTATGAGATTTGAGATTGAGATTGGGAGTTAAGTATAGAACATATTGAGTCTCTAACCATTCTCTTTATGCTTCTATGAGGTTGATGAATCACATTGGGTCTCTAACAATTCTCTTTGTGGGTTCATGCTAAGCAAGTTTTTCTTGATGAACTTGTGAGCTAATTTGGACAGGTTCTAGTGAAGACTTGTGAACTGATTTGGACAGGTTCTAGTGAGGACTTGTGAGCTGATTTGGATAGGTTCTAGTGAGGACTTGTGAGCTGATTTGGACAGGTTCTAGTGAGGACTTGTGAGCTGATTTAGACAGGTTCTAGTGAGGACTTGTGAGCTGATTTGGACAAGTTCTAGGGAGGACTTGTGAGCTGATTTGGACAGGTCCTAGCAGAGGACTTGAGGACATAGTTGAAGTGGTTCTTTGAGAAGAACCTGAGGACAGTTTTGACAAGTCTTTGATAAGGCTTGTGTGTAGCAAAGATTGATTTGTTCAAGCTTTATGAGTTGAGCTTGGGAAAGATCTGATAGAGTGAGGAAGACTTGTGTTGGACCGACTGATTGTGTTTAGTACATGTTGATGAGTTGTTGTGGAGGTGATCAGAGAGGACAAAGGTCTCTTGAGGCTAAGCATTGAGGATAGGAGGTCTTCTGTGGAAAGGAGTTCCACATGCTAGCGGAATAAGAGGCAGGTGATCTTCTGAAGTATCATTTCCAGAGCTAAGGGGAAGGATTCTCCTTTGGGCGGGGAGGCTCATAAATTCATGTTGAGGGGAAGGATTCTCCTTTGGGCGGGGAGGCTCATAAATTCATGAGGAGGGGAAGGATTCTCCTTTGGGCAGGAGGCTCATAAATTTGTGAGGAGGGGAAGGATTCTCCTTTGGGCAGAGGCTCATAAATACTTGAGTAGGGGAAGGTTTCTCCTTTGGGCTGAGGCTCATAATTATTGTAATTGGGAAGGATTCCCAAAGAACTTTGAGAAAGATTTTTAGAGAAATGTTTTGTGGATGTAGCCCATGTTGGGTGAACCACGTTAAAATTGGTGTCTCATTGTGTGTTGCTTTATGCATTGCTTTGATATTTCTATTTGTTCATTGCTTTGCGAAGTTGAAGTTAAATAGAGAAAGTAAAAAGAGGTCTTATACTGTTCACCCCCCCCCTCTCAGTATAATCTTGTGTTCTTCAAAGAAGATTAAAAAGAGTAGGTAAAATATTAATTGATAATATATGCCTAGCTCCCTTGGTCATAATTAGGGTAATTTTTTTTTTTTAAATATCTCATCTTTCAGAAGCCATATATTTGCATAGAGTTGTTTGATTAAAATGATTCTTGTATCATTTTGTGTAGAATTTAAAGAGCTTTGAAATGAGTAATTATATAAAATAATCCAAGTAGTATTAAGGGAGATACATCTATGTGAATACAACCATACATAACAAGGGTAGTTTTAGGGTAAATTTTTCCATAAAAAATACCTCATCTTTCAAGATCCATATCTTTGCAAAGGGTTGTTTGATTCAGATTATGTTTAGACCAATATATGTAGAATTTAAATAGATATAAAATGAGTGGTCATATGAAGGGATATGAGTAGTATTGAGGGAGATATAACCCTATGAATTTAGCCATCCCAAACAAGGGAAGTGACAAATTTTCAAGTCATGAGAACACAAAAATTACATATATCTGTCACCCAAGGTTTAGATGATGAGAGGAGCAATAAAGAGCTAGGTCATCAATAAGGTAGGGAATTTTTCCTAGGCATAGAATATTTTTAGCTAAGTTTCCCTTCATTCTCTTTGAATTTTTGCATGTAGATTATTGTAGGTTTATTTTCAAATAATATAATTGCTATAGGATATATTGGTAAATTTTAATAGATATTGAGTTATAATATCCTTCCCATGGATAAATTTATAGTTAAATGCTTAGAATCATCCCTAGCAGTATAGGTTAGGGAGGACCTAATAGAGCAGCAATCCTCGTTGCTTAAATATAAGGTGGTCGTTTTAAAATTTAATGGGTCTTGGATGGGGGCTTTAGCTCTAAGAAATTGAATTGATAGAAGATGGAAGTCTCCAAGAGTGAATCTATCATTTCTTACCAAAGGTTTCTTCCTAGCCATTTTCTATTCAATGGAGGTGATAGCTTTTGTAGCCTAACACTTAAAGTAAATCTAACAAGAAAGTAATTACAAGATCAAAATAAAGTTGCAATATAAAGAAATCAATAATAATGATAATAAAACTAGAATAACTCAGAAATACTCATAGAATAATCACATGAAAAATGCTCACAAAAATACTAAAAATGTTATAGAATAAAGGTCTACTAATGCATGCTATATGCTATGCATTTTTTATACCAATTACAATGCTTTGTCACAAATATATAATAGTATGTGACTCTTCATATGAAGCACTCTTGACCTTCACTCTTCTTTGAAACTCTTCACTTTCCTATTCTAAGGACACATGTGCACTCTTACATAATGGACACTTGTGCACATCCACACTCACAACACTTGCACACTTAATTACATGACACTTGTGCATTTCCTGCACATTATTACATTACATGAAATATAAACTCACACTCTAATCTAAGACACTCCTAATCTAATATTGTACCAAGGTGATACAATATTTATCTTTCAATTTACTTTGCATTGTATGCCTCCTTCATCTTGATCAAATTCCTTTTCTTCTTGCTTGTCTTCATATTTAGTTTCAGCTCCATGTTCTTCAGTTTTTGTGTTTTCTTGAACTATCTTCTTATCATTGAATTCTTCTAAAATAATTTTCCCTTTGCCTTTGTTCTTTATATCACATGTCTTCTTTGGTATAGTGTCTTCTGAACATTCACTTAAAGCATCATGATAAGATCCTGAATTAGATGAACTTGATGTATCAATATTGCATGAAGAATGAAATATCTTTTCTAAAAAGGATTCATCTATTTTTTCTTTCCTCTTAAGATATTCAATCAATTATTTTTATTTCATGCTTTCTTCTTTGTAATATTTAAGTGTCAGCAATGTCATATATAGTGTGCTACCAATATCTAAAGGAATTAGAATATTATATTTTCCATTATCAATTGTTTCAATAATCCTAGCATGTAGATAATATTCCAAAGTTTCAAATCTTTCTCCTATTGCTTCACTATAGATTAATTTTGTAGCTAGATCTATGCTTCCTTCAGATTTTGTAAGCAATTTTTTTATTCCAATTTTTATGACATTTTCTCTTTCTTTTCTAATTATATTTTCCATATCTTTATCCATTGACTTCTTGAATGTAGACATCCTTTTGACTCCCTAGTTTTTGAATAACAAATTCCAAGTTTTCCAAGTTTGACAAGAACCTTTGTAGTTGAATACCTTATGGCTCCCTAATTGAATAGAAACTAGAATGTTTGCAAACTTATGAATTCCTAAATTTTAAGTAGAATTCCTTGTCTCTCCATAATTAAATTATTGCAAATATTCTATGGTTTTAGAATTTCAAGGAATAATAAATCAATAAAGCTATTATTTAACCCTTTGAAAAACAAGACTTCAAAAATAATAAAGCCTACTTATCACTCCAAAAAGTAGTTAAGGCATTGAATTCTCTATTAAACTACTTATCTCTCCATTAGACTTATTTAACCTTAGCAAAGAAATAATAACTAGAACTATATACTCCTTATTTCTCCTTTTAACCTTAGGGAAAAATTAATAATCTTTAAAAACCCTAATTTACCTCCTTAAGGCGCGTAGCTTGGTGAATGATCTTTGGCGCTATGTTATGTGCTTCCCTTGACTTTGAAAGAATGACTACTTGGCTACAATTGTGTGAGGCTTCAGTGCATCAGGATTCTTTGCATGAAATAATATTAAATACTTCTCCAAATATTTTCAAATTTTACCTATTTGCTTCCTTCTTGTCACATGGTAGAATGCATGCTAGAATGGTAGACACTCTTTCTTATACTTGTAACATTTAAGTGTTTTTCTTTCTTGGGGGCTCAGATCAGAGTAACGCTTGGCTCCAATGAATCTATCTCTTGCACTTCCCTCTGGCCACTAACATGTTACCTTTCAATGCTCCTCTTGAATGGAAAAAATGATGTTTGAATACTCACTTCTAAGCTTGTTCTGTACTTGATATCTTTTTCTAGATGCTTGGATTTTGATCTCCCATGGCTCTAGCTCTTCTCTTGCCCTTTTTTTTTGACTTCCTCGGTGCTTTGATTCCTAAAACAAGTTTGTTGCTCAACCTTTCATATCCTACATCACTCGAACTTCTACGCACATTGCTTAGTCCCTACATTCCTTGGTTGGCATCTATTGCATCCTCTACACACCTTGGCTCACGTATATTTGGATGGTACTTTCACTGTGTTTTCTACAATCCTTGTCTAACATATCTTGGATGGCACCTACATAACTTTACTAGTGTTGGTCCTTAGCATATTTCTTAATTCTTCTTGTTGCTCAATGGTTATTACCTGAGGTAAACTCTTCTTTTTTTGGTTCTTGATGTTGCTTATACCCCTTGATAATGTTGGTTGCCTTGATGGTGTTGTACTCAATATTTGCATTGGTTTCCTTGATGGTGTTGGTCACCTTAGTGTTGTTGTCTTCCTTGGGTTGAGTGCTATTGCACTCCTTTTTGGAGCTTTGTTGCCTTGCTATGGTGTTGTTAGCTTTTGACTTGGTGCTCTTTGGCTACTCAACTTTGTATGGTGAACTCTTCACCCTTCACTACTACCTTGAGTACTTTAATACTATCATCTATTGTTGATGCTCTTGCTCTTTGTGTAGATGCAGATTTGGATGCTTTGGCCCTGATATAGAACATTCTTATAAACCTAAAATATTAGCTTAATCCTTACCAATATTTACTTGGCTGCAATATTTTCTAGACTACTATTCAGTCTACCTTCTTTCTTTGTATGATTATTTTAATGACGCTCCTCTTAAACTATAGTGCTTCTCCTAAATTATGCTAGATGATTCTTTTATGTTCCTTTTAATTATTGTGATCTATTCTCTTTATTCTATGATGTTGCCTTACTATCTTCTTCTCTATCCTTCTAATGATTCTCTTGAGGTGTGTTGTTTTCTCCTTTTAATTTTTTTCCATGTGTTGACTTTAGTGTTGGTGATTCTTACCTATTACCGTCTTGTTATTATCTTCTTGCTAATCTCCTTTGTCCCTTTGATACATGTTACACTTATGCAAGATGCTCAAAGATAAAATGCAAAGTCTATGTTATGCCCATTAAAGGTTGTGTTGTTGCCTTTAACATTTAAACTTGTTGCTTTTGAATGCAAGAGCTTTAACTCTTAAGTTTGCTACTCTTGTTGCTCTAATATTTTTCTTTAATATTGCAGGTGTAGAACATTCTTGCAAGCTTCAAACTTAAAAACTCCTTATATGCAAATACCATGATTATTGCAATGTTATTTGCTTGTCCAATATTCCCTTTAATGCAATCTTCTTGAAGTCTTGAAATGTTGCCACACTTATGCTCTTTTAATGTTGTCTTCTTCCTTGCTTAGTAGTGCTATGTATGCTACCCTTTATCTTGAATTATTACTTTCTCTTCTACTATCCAAAGGTGACCTCTATCAACCTTTGACTGCAATGGACCTTTGCACTTTGATTGCTCCCCCTTATGCTCAGTTTAATTCTGAGCATTAATCTTCACTATGACCTCCTTCAATGGGTATTTTTTGTATCTTATGGGCTTGTCATCGAATAGCGATGATTGTCCCAAACCTTATGTAAACACCTTTGTTGGAATTCTTCTATCTTTGTCTTCTTTCTCTCTTGAAGATATCTTCTTGTATTCAAGGTTGTTCTTCTAGATTTTAGTCTTTTTCTTGACTGAATATGTTGCCTTTTCTAGCTTCAATTCTTCTTGTTGTGATGCTATTGTGATGCTTCACTTGCTTATGGCAATACTATGAATGTTGCCTTGCATTCTCTAAACTTGTTGTTTCTTTTCTTTAACACTGCCCTTGTGGCTTCTCTTCAATGTTGTTCTTGTGATATTCAAATACTTTCAATTCTACCCTTGTGGCATTCACTTGCTTTCAATATTTCCCTTGTGGCCTTCACTCTTTTCCTTCCAAATACTACCTTGCTCTTTTGTTGTCCTGAATTCTCTGGTTTCTTTGTTGTCCAATGTGGACTACTAGTATGCTTCTTTTAATGTGCTATGTGTTGTCCTTTAGCTAGGACTATCCTCAAGACTCTCTGTTGTCTTGAATTCTTCTTTCTACCTTCAAGTTTTCCTTACTCTATCAATCTTTCAATTGGACCTTTCTACTTAGGTCTCCTTAATCTGCTTTCTATGGGACTTCTCTTCTGGAGTCTCTAAACTCTTATCAATCTCAAGGTCTATCTTCAAGACCTGAAACTATGTTGTAGATTGCCTTCTATTATGAATTTATTCTTGGAATAGGTAAACTCAATCTATCTAAAACTTTTCAATATTGTATCTTTAATCTTCACTAGTTGTCCTTCAACCTAGTGGTATTAATTCTTGCCTTCACTGGTTTTTCTTCAACTCAGTGGAAATACTTGTCTTCACTAGTTTTCCTTATCCAGTGGTAATATCCTCAACTTCATTGGTCTTTCCTTAGCTAGTGGAAATATCCTTAGACTATTTGCAACTTTTAAAAAACCTATGCAAGTAAACTTGTTGTGGCTCTGATACCACTGATAGCTTTTGTAGCCTAACACTTAATGTAAATCTAACAAGAAAGTAATTACAGGATCGAAATAAAGTTGCAATATAAATAACTCAATAATGATGATAATAAAACTAGAATAACTCATAAATACTCACAAAATAATCACATGAAAAATGCTCATAAAAATACTAAAAATGATATAGAATAAAGGTCTACTAATGCATGTTATGTGCTATGCATTTTTGATACCAATTACAATGCTTTATCACAAATATATAATAGTATGTGACTCTTCATATGAAGCACTCTTGACCTTCACTCTTATTTGAAACTCTTCACTTTCCTATTCTAAGGACACATGTGCACTCTTACATAATGGACACTTGTGCACATCCACACTCACAACACTTGCACACTTAATTACATGACACTTGTGCATTTCCTGCACATTATTACATTACATGAAATATAAACTCACACTCTAATCTAAGACACTCCTAATATAATATTGTACCAAGGTGGTACATTGGCATGTACCAAATAATGTAATATTCTCTAATAGGAGGAAATATATGGAATATTGAAAGGGGTCCTTGGTTTATGGGAAGATCAAGACTATTCCTTACCTACTGGTTTGAAGGATTTGTTCTTAAATACATAAATTTATCAATAATATCAACTTGGGTTAGGATGTATGGATTATCCATTGAAATATAGGAAATGGATACCTTCAAAACAATAGAAAAAACTCTAGGATAATTCCTTGAGATTTCAAAAACTATAAAAGATAGAGTCTTAGTTATTTATGCTTGAATATTGGTCATTATTGATATAAATAAACCTTTACCAAAATTAATCATTTTGAAGTATGAGGGTAAGTTATGGAACCAAACCATGGATTATGAAAATATATCTTTCAGATATAGAATATGTTATGAGGTGGGGCAAATTGAGATAGCATACCCTAAAAAGAGTCCAACAGAAACATATGTAGCAAACCACAAGAGAAACTTACAAACTGATATGGATGAAAATGAATTTTAATTTCCAAAAAACAAGTATAGTTAGGTAAAAGTAAATAAATAGTGGATACAAGTAACTAAGGATATAGGAAGAAACACCAATTATTTTAAGGATTTAGTCTATGAAGAAAAATAATATCAGAGCCTAGAAAACATGGTATAACAAGATCAGAATATTTACAAGGAATTTTCTACTTTGTTAGACTATAGTTAATTTTTTATATAGTTAATATAATTCTACATTATATTTTTCCTCCATTCCATATCATATCATGTCAATTATCGAAATGTCATTTTTAAATGTTGATATTTTATCGAGTTAGAATTTCTTGTTATCTTGTTATTATAATGGTTTATGTGAGATTCTCCTCTATGGGATCATCATGTAAGAAATACTTTTTTTTTTTTTTGTGTAAAACACCTCAAATGGGATGCCACTTTTGGGTAAGTCCCAAGGAGACAGGGGTATCTATTCCACCAAAAATTCCCAAGGATCGCACCTGGCCTGCCTCGTTTGACACACTCAACGAGCATACCTAAAACAACAAAAACAATAACAAACAAACACAAAAACACAAACAAACACAAAAAAAATACAACATCAAAAAACAAAGATAAACAAATAAACAAACATACATACATACAAAAAACCACACAAAAAAACCACAAAACAAACAAAAACAACATAAAAGCATAAAAACAACAAAAAACTCAAAAAAAAAAACAAAATAAATAAATACTATAAAATAAAATAAAAAAATAACAACAAAATACAAAACACATAAGAAAACCATAAAAACAACAAAACAACACAAAAACACTTAAAAAAACAAAAACGAAAACACAAAACACAAAAAACAAAAACATGAAAAACACAAAAAAGGAAAAAAACACAAAAACAAAAAAGTACAAAAAAACACACACCCCTTGAAAAACTAAAAAAAAAAAAAAAAAGAAAAAACAAAACACAACTATGACCTTTCTAGGCCAAAAGACTTTTAAGGCAATATTCAACAAAGGAAACAAAAGAAATATATGTCTGAGCTAGGAAACTAAAATATCTTGATCGAACCAAAAGAGAAGCAAAATCAAAGCAAAAAGTAACTAGGTACCTCTAGTATTGGAGCCATCCAAAGAAAGGATAAAAAGTAGAGCTTCTCTTATTTGTGAAGCCCACCATCTAGAAGGGTGGTCATAGCAAGTAAGATCACCTTTTTCCAATGCCCAATTAGCTAAAGCATCATCACTCCTGTTCTATTCTCTGACCACATGATTGTAATCAACTTTTAAAAATTCCATCTAGATTAATTGAATATTCTCAATAGTTCTTTTTATTCTCCAATCAACCTTATGCTTCTTAGGAGTCTTCAGAAGATTAATCATGAGTTGAGAGTCATATTCAACCAACACCTTTTCCCATCCAACCTTAGTAGCGTCTTGAAGGCCTTTGAGGATACCATACCCCTCAACAAGGTTATTGGAAAGGATATCCAAATTCTTAGTAAAAGTGAAAACCAGGGAGCCATATGAAAGTCTACCAATTTCTCCTACACTAGCTTTCCCAGGGTTCCCTCTAGAGGCTCCATCAGTATTGAATTTTTCATAATCCTTAGGAAGAGGCTGCAAATTTCTTGTTCTTTCCATCTTGCAATTACTCACATTCCCTTTAAGTCGGTTGCCCTTAGAATATTTAATATTCAATATTTGCATCACTTGATCCCATCTTTGGTGGTATTTTTGGGGGTAATTAAGGAGTTGTTGGACTAATTCAACTAAGTTGGCAATTGTATTTTGCTAGATATAGTGAATATCCTTTCTTTCTTGATTAAAAATCTGGTTGTTCCTTTCATTCTAGATATTCCAAGGTAGAATGGTATAACCCATACAAACTAATTGCCTAATGAAATGATCAACACCCTCCTGTTTAGGCCAATCCCTCCAAATTTGTTCAAAAGTAAAAAAATTGGACCACTATAAGCCAAGTAAGATGACCATTCTCCTCCATAGCTCAAAGGCTAAGGTACACTCAATAAAAATATGGCTAAGAGTTTCCACATTATCTCCACACATTTTGCATCTAAAAGGGCCATGAAAACCACATTTCATAAGTTGCTCACCAGTTAGCACCCTATGATGCAATAAAATCCAAGTAAAGAACCTCACCTTAGGCCAGAGCTTTTGATCCCACAACTGAGAAAATATATCATAATATTGGTTGGGATTATTATGGCATAAGGCCAAATAACCTTGAGCAACTGAATACTCACCCTTAGTAGTGTTGTTCCATCCAAAACCATCTTTATCATGGTACCAAGAGAGATCTCATATGAAATATGTGTTGGATGTCTTGTCTTTGTATTTTTGGAATTTAAATATGCCAGTCCTCAATTGGGATCCAATATCTACCAACCTCTGAATTACCAGTATGGTATCGACATTATTTAGCCACCTTTATCCAATTAGCTTGATGAAGCTCCTCCATATAAGGCCTCCACTCAGGAAATTGAGTTATCAAAGGCTGGTGACCATTCCAAGAATCTATCCAAAAAATTTCTTGCTGACCATTATGAATGATCCAAAATAACTTTTTTTATTATCAAATATTCACCACTCTTAAGAACTACTAAAATGGGAGAACCTTTGGTAGGCAATTTATAATGAACAAGGTCTTCAGGACTTTTGTTCTCAGTATATTTAGCATAGAGATTATTGGCCCAAACAACATTAGGGTTATGTAAATTCCTCCAATACAATTTAGCATCTATGTAAGAAACACTTTATATGAACCCATATATCCCTAAAATATGTATGATGATGATTTTGAAAGAATGTTTTTTTATGGTTTCACTTTAAACCTCTCATGTGGTATTAGAATGTTCATTTTGATGTTCCTAAGCCAAGTGAATAGATTTTTTTTGCTTGTGTATTATGATGAAGACCATTAAAGCATCACAGAAAAGTGGTTTGCTTTGAGATTACAAAAAACAAATAAAGCATTGTTTAAAAGATTTTTATTTACAACAACAATTTATTTTTATAGTTCTCTCAAATATTGGAGAAGTGTTGCTTCATTATCATAGATACTGGAGATAAATTTAAATTTTGTTGTCATGTATATCAAAGATGAATAAATTAGAAAGTGTTGCATAGAGAAGGCACTACAATTTATTCTCATGAATACGAGAGATAAAAAAAAAAAGGCACTACAATATTTGATGTGTGTTGTTCACAAAGGTAATTTGAAATATTTAATTTTAAATATTGAGTGTATATATAATTACTTGGAGTATAGACAAATCCAATGATCTCATGGATAGTTTGATGAAACTAATGTCATAATCTAGTTATTTACTGAGTTGAAAATAGTTTACTGAATAATGAAGGAATATTTATTATAGATTCAAATATTTTGAATGGAGAAATAAATTTATAGAATGAAATTTATAAGAGAAAACATTCAAAGTCGAACAAATGAATCATTTATTCTTTTGTTTGAATATATTAAGAGAGTGTGTTTGTAGTAAAACACATATGTTTTGTTAAGCATAATTTTTTTACTCATTTGGAAAGTGTTTGTGTGCACCTATGAAGAAGCACTTGTGAAGAGTCTATGGGAACTTATAAAGATTTTAGTAAGAGCCTATGAAAAGCACTTGTGTGCACCTATGAAAAGCATTTAGCAAGCACTAGTGAAGATATTGTTAGCACCTATCATACAATTAAGAGTGAAGTGCTAGTAAGCAATTTTTGTTTATATCAATAAGAGTGTAAATTTTAGCTTGAAAATATTGAGTTGCACTTGTGGGGTTTGATAAAAAAATATGTTTGAGAGCCATGAATTTTCACCTATGAATTAAACATAGCAATGCATCTAAAAATTGATTAGTCATTTGCATGCAGTAGGCTTAGGTCCAATAAAGAACTCAATAAAAGCTAAGGCTCTCCTAGTTAAATTTATCTTTAATAATTTTTAGTAATTTTTTAAATATTATATATTTTACTTTTGAAAAATTAAATTACTTTTCTATAGTTAAAACCATCTAAACTATAGAAATATTTATTGTATAGTTGAAATTCATTAAACTATAGAATAAAACATTGAAATAAACTATGATTTGAGAAACATCAAACATACATGCATTTCAAGTTTTCATAGGGAGTTATAAGAAAAACAATTAATTAAAAAAAGGGGTCCTAGAAGAATATATTGAAAGGAAATTTTGCAATTTCAATTTTGCATTGGGAGTTATAAGAAACAATCAATTAGAAAAGTTATATGGTTAAGATTCTAACTTAGGGAATCATAAGTAAATCTAAGTTGAATGGTTATTTCATGACCATACTTATACTTTTCAATAGGTAGTTATAAGACAAAACCATTTCTCTCATATTTAAAACAATGAAATGGATCAAATTTCATCCCATGGAAAAATAAAATGAGGACTATTATTGTAGTAGTAAGACTATGGGATACTGCATTAGGGAAAGAAACTTGTCCTAAAGAAATAGTTGCACAGATAGAATTTGATGAAAAATATAACAATACCAAATCAATCATTCTATTAGGTATAACGAATGAAATCCAATATCATATTAGTGAAGCTAATACATAAAAAGAGGGTTGGGATATCTTATGCACAATATTTTAAGGTAGAAATAAAACAACTATTCATCTCTTATAGTCTCAATTATACACATTACAAATGCAAGACAATAAAAATTTGGAATATTTTCTCTAAAAGATAGAAAAACTAAAAGGAAATTAAACGCATTGGAAGAAATAATTGATGATAACTTGTTAGTTTCAATTATATTGTGTGCCTAATTTGTATAGTATTTTGGTAACTTCTTTGCAAGTTTTGAATCGTAGAGTATATTTTGAAGAACTAATCAATATTCTACAACAACATGAACTAGAAATACAATTAAAAGATGATTCTTCAAACAATGCTCTAATATCTAGAAAAAGATATCAAATAAATACCAAAGTTTCCACTAATCCATCCTCATCTTCTTCACAAAACCAATCTGGATGGAGAAGAAGATATTATCACATATGTGAGAAAGAAGGAAATCATGATACTAGATTCTATAGATATAATGCTTTGAATAGGTGGAATCAATCATGAAATTCTTCTCAAACAAGACCACAAGAACAACATCAATATGGAAATTCAAATAATCTATCCAGAACAAATAAAGGGTGTAAAAAAATTTACCATCACGACAAAGGCATGTGGAAAATGAAGTCTCACAAGAAGAGTTTGAATCAGATCATGATAATGAACCAAAAATAGCATATAAGGTATTAAAGACATACAAAAAGAAAATAATCAAGGATAATAACTAGTATATAGACTCTAAAGCTAGAATCATATGATAAGAAACATACACTAGTTTGATACATTTCAAGAGATATATGGATGGTCAATGACAATTGTTGATAACACAAGTTATCAAATAAGAGAAAGAAAAATGATTTCTTTTAAACTACCTTTGGTAAAATATACCATTATAAATGTGTTATATGTTCTAGGACTTACAAATAACTTACTTTTTGTTGCTCAAATGATGGATAAAGGAGTTTCTATTGATTTTCAAGTTGTTAATGGATATAAAAGATGCTTTATCTCAAGAAAAGGAAAATTAGAAGGTATTACATCCTAAAAAATAGATTATTTGCCTTAGATGTCATTACACCTCCATGACTACATCGAGAAGTACAAATTTCATCTCAAAAACACAAAAAGGGGATAGATATCTAATCATCAAAAAATGAAGAAAGAATATGATGAACCATAATAGTTCAAAGGAAGCAACAAAGAAACAAAGTGAAGATCTTATGCTTGACACATAAGAATATGATGAATATATCGTGCTTAAAACTTGGATACAAATTACTTTAAATAAAGTTGATGGTCCTAAATATGTACAATCTTCCAAGAGGCTAATAATGACACATTCATTGCACTTAAGACTTACAGAAGTCTTCATCTTGACAAAGTAGTTTACTATGGGGATAAAGTCATTTATTTCCTATTGATTTAGTCAATATTCTAAGGTTTACTTCTTACACTTGATGTATATAAAGAGAGGAATACAAAAAATGAGAAAATAATTGCATAGATAAATAATAATCCATTGATGAAAATAGCATGTGTGATACAAGTGATCTAATCATAAATAATGACATAGCTTGCAATACAAGAAATATCCAAACAAAGGACATTAGTTGTGACACTAATGACTTCGATATTGTTGGAGAATACAACACTGGTATAGAAAGCAGTTTTATCATCGATATTGTATAGATTGATAATAAGCATATAATAGATATTGGGTATAATGAATAGGTAACAAATAGTGTATTACAATTTGATATTGCAACACAATATATGTCTCCCTTGAGAAATAGTTGTACACACTGTCATAAATACAGGTATACATTTAAGAAATATTGGAACACTTGTCAAGGTAACTACACAAAAATTTAGCTGAACTATGGATGGATGGATGGATATTATAGAATGGCATCAGATGAAATAGATGTTTTATGTGTATTATAAAATATCTAGTATTTTGTTGATCTAGAAGTAATTTACAAAGATGACACAAAGAGCACAAATATTTTAATGATAGAGATAACTTATCTCCAATTTTAGGGGGGTAGTTGTTCCATTATTTTCTCTCTCAAATAATGTAATAAGGGGGGATGTTAGACTAAAGTTTATTTTTTATATAGTTTGTATAGTTATACATTGCATTTTCCCTCCATTCCATATCATGTCATCTCAAATTTCAGGATGTTAGTTTAATTGTCAGAAGTTTATCTAGTTAGAATTTATTATCTTGTTATTATAATAATTTATACAATATTTTCCTCTATGGGATCATTATGTAAGAAACACTTTATATGTATCTATATATCCTTGAAACATGTATGAATATGTATATGAATAAATATTTTATGGTTTCACTTTAAGTCTCACATACTAAGTCTAAATTAGGTATGAACATTCCTACTGAACCTAAGGAATTTACCTCATTATATTATGAATAATATTTTGAAGTACCATGAACCATTCATGAGAAGGAAAATTGTAAATAAAACAGAGAGTTAGATGTTAATACCTCTACCATTCACAAATAAATACTAGAAAATGATAAGGATAAGTCAAAAACTTCCTTAGTAGACCCAAGAGAGGATATATCTAATGAAAAGGAAAGTTATGAAAGAATATAGAATGCAATAATAATACCTACCCTCAATATTGGAAAGGAAAAAAGAGGAAAACCTTCAAATTATCAAGCAAGAGCCAGAGATGCAACAACAAACATAGAGAAAGGAACACAATCTAATTTGGTTTAGCTTCTCTTTACCAAACAATAAAATGATATTAGTAATTCACAAAAGGGGCCAAAAACCCCTAATGCGACCTAATTATCATATCATGGAATATAAGGGGTGCTAATACCCCCTAAAAGCAAAGGTGCATTAGGGACCTCTATTTAAGTAATAAACCTAATATTATTTGTATCCAAGAAACTAAAATGAAAAAGGAAGAAGTTTCCAAAACTATGAAAGTATTATGGGCAAGATATGAATGGGATGTTGTGGATTCAAAAGGAGTGATAGGGGGAATTATAACATGGCATTAATAAAACTAGTGTTGGGAATCTAGCTAGAACCTCCTATGAAACCATTAATAAAACTAGGCATTGGATAGCCTCATTAGTCACATGCTACTTTGTAGATATTTGTTTCATCCTCATCATTGTCTATGGACCTACAACTCGGTCAGGAATATCAAAAATATGGAGTGAGATTGAAGCCTTTATGAGAAGTAAAGACCAAGAAACTTAACTCGTGATAATAGAAAATTTTAACGCCGTCAAGAAACTTAACTCGTGATCATAGAAAATTTTAATGCCATAAACAAACTAGGTCAAACTTTTGAGGGAATTAGTAAAATAACCCAAAGTATAATAGATTTATCAACTTTCATTCAAACAATAATCTATGGGAGTTTGAGTTTGAAAATGATAACTATACATGGACCAACAACAAGATAGACCAAAACCTGATAGCAAAAAAATTGAACATATGCATACTCTTAAATAATTGGCTAGATGAAGGGACTTGTGCTAAAACTAATACCTTGATAAGGATTGGTTCAAATCACTAGCCAATAAGAGTTAAAATGGTGGTAAGTGAATTTAAAAAAAAAACATATTTTAAATATGAATAGATGTGGGAAGATCATCCTCGATTTATTGATAGAAAAGTACAAACATAGAATTATTTGGAAATTATGGGTTGTATACACTTCCAAAATAAACTAAATTAATGACATCAAGATTAAAATATTGGAACAAAAACACTTTCAAAAAAATTTGAGAAGAAAGAAGAACTAAAAGAAACTTTTAAAATTCCAAAAAGATGAACAAAATAATCCAAGATCGAATAAAATGGAGTTTCTTGGTAAATATCATAATATTTTGAGTAAATAAGAGGAATTTTGGAGATTAGAATTGAAATAAACTTGGTGAAAAGGAGATAAAAACACAAAGTTATTTCAGAGTATGGAAATAGTATAGATATCAACATCTAGAATTAGTAGAATTAAATTAGTAGAAGAGGTTTGTATTGAAGACCAAGGTGAAATAAAAAAGGAGGCAAGGCATTTTTTACCGAAATATTTTAGGATTGAAGAATATTAAAGTTCTTAAACATAATCTATTTCAAGACTTACCTTCAATTATAATAGATGAAGACAATAACAAATTTATGGAGCCTATTACTCTAGAAGAAGTTCATTAAGCTCTTTTCTCTTTTCATTATGATAAATACCTGGATGGAATCTCTACAACATTCTATCAACATAATTGGGAAATAGTAAAGGATTCTTTATTTATGGTAGTGGAATTTTCTAGGGTAAAATAGTACATCCCTTATAAAATAAATGCAACCTATCTTACCCTAATTCCAAAAAAGAAGGATAAAAATAGTTTGATTCATTCAATCCCATAAGCCTATGTAAAATGGCATATAAGATTATCTCCAAAGTGGTGGAAATTTTATTAAGACCATTATTAGACAATTATTTCAAAAGAGCAAGGAGGGTTTGTGAGAGAGAGATAAATTCCATATGGGATTATAATAGCTTATAAATTAATGCATTCAAGATAT
The DNA here is from genome assembly GCA_028583015.1 of Wollemia nobilis. Classification (NCBI taxonomy): domain Eukaryota; kingdom Viridiplantae; phylum Streptophyta; class Pinopsida; order Araucariales; family Araucariaceae; genus Wollemia; species Wollemia nobilis. Next base: position 4,561,654 of record JAQPPZ010000676.1, on the reverse strand, counting down.
TCTAGAAAAGATAAAGCAATGATCTTAAAACTTGATATGAATAAATCCTATGATAGGGTTAAATGGGATTTTATTTTTGTAGTATTATAAAATTTTAGATTTGATAAGAAATGAGTTAGATGTATTAAAGCTTTTGTCTCTACAATATCATATTAAGTGCTAGTTAATAGGCTAGTAACAAAACCATTTAGAGCCAAGAGAGGTCTTAGATAGGTAGATCCTCTATCACCATATCTATTCGTTATTATGAAAAAAGTATTGGGAAGGAAATTTAATAAGGCATACAAATATAGGCTAGTAATAACATCAACAACATCACCCATCAATAGTTTGTATATGATACAACCTTTTTTGGGAGGACAAGGAAAAATGAGGCCAGAACTTTGAATAACTTACTAAAGAAATATGAAAAAGATTTAGGGTAGAACTTTAATAGGACAAAATTAAAAATTTACTTCCTAAACACTCCAACTAGAATCAAAGTAAGTTACTTCAAATGGAGGAGGAAAATTTACCAACAACATATTTAGGGTTGTCTTTATTTGAGGGGACAATGAGGATAGAATTGTGGAATCTAGTTATAAGTAAAGATCAAAATAAACTACTAGCATAGAAAGGTAGATGGTTATCATTCATAGGTAGATTTAAACTAATTAAATCAATCTTATAAACCATTCCAACATATTATATGTCCTTGTATATTATGCTAGAATAGATAGAAAAATGTTGAATCTATATTATGAGGTCTTTTTTATGGTAAATATTACATAAAAAAAAAAGAATTTTTCTTTGGTGAGATGGAGCAAGGTTTGTGATAATAAAACTAAGAGAGATCTCCATTTAATATTTCTTATAGATGTAAACTTAGCTCTAAGGGGAAAAGTAATTTGGAGATTATACAAAGAGAGTCAAAGACAATGGGAAATAATTCTTCTAAGAAAGTACATTGAACCCAATAACCTAAGATTAATCTTTGTTGTATTCTCATTACCATATGGTTCTACATTATGGAATGGTTTAAAAAAATTATTTGATCTAGTGATTAAATTTCTTATGGTTGGTGGAAACTGGAGAAAAAAATCTATTTGAATGGATAAGTGGTGTGATAAAATATCACTCAATCTAGATCCAATTTTGAAATCATGGACAAGACTAATTCAAGATAAACATGGTGATAGAGTTTCAAACATTATGCACAAGGATTAGGAAGGAAGATACAAATGGAAAGAATATTTTTTTACAAGTATACCAAACATTGTTGTTGGGAGGTATTTGAGTAGAAATATGACAATAGTTATTATTTCAAGGGGAGCCAAGGATAAGTTGATTTGAGAGTTGAATGGCTCATGAGAATACACAATAATAAGTATATATAATATAAAGCACCAAAAAAACAGGAATACAACAAGAATATGAAGAGATATTTGGGATAGCTCAAGCATTCCAAAAGTCAAAATGTTTGTATGACTAGTAAGTCACAAGAAAATTTTATCTTGGGATAACCTAATGAAAAGGAGTGTTCATGGTCCCTTACTATGTGTTCTATGTAAAAATAAGGAGAGTATAGACCATATTATGGGATACTTCTCAATAGTTTAGGAACCATGGCAATGAATTCTTATATTGTTTGGTAAATGCACAGTGATGAATGGTAGAATTCAATAATGGTTAAAGCAACAAAAGAGCACTTTTAAAAGTGAGGTATTATAGACAATCTGGACTACATCGAAAGATACAATAATTTGGAATGTATGGCTAGAAAGGAATAGAAGAATATTTAAAGGAAAGGAAAGTGTTATAGAGGTAATGAAAAGGAATATGTGTTTAGTCATAGAAGAATATAAACTAGGCCTATCAACTCACCCAATACCTAATCTTGAAGTAGAGAGCCTTGATAGATGGATAAAAGTTATCAATTGGAATTATGATGGTGGGTATAGGAGAAACAAAAGGAAATAAAAAATATAAAGTGAAAAACATAAAAAGTAGAGTTTCTCAAGTTGAATTTTTATGGAGAAGGAAATCCAGGACTAGTAAGAGGAGGAATAATCATAAATAATAAGGGTGATATTTTATCACATTACACTTTCAATAGTGAATTTAAGACAAATAATGAAGTTGAAGCTTGGGCAACTTTGGAAGGATTAAAAACATGCATAAAAATGAAATAGAATAGAGTATGGATGGAAGGTGATTCATTAATAGTAATAAATGTAATTTTGAGAAAAGCAAAGGCTCCATGGAACATACAAGAGATCATTATGGAAATACAAGACCTTGCTATAGAGTTTGAAGAAATCAAGTTTACACATACATTAAGGGAAGGGAACAAATGTGTAGATAGGTTAGCCAATATAGGTGTTTTAATAGAGGATCATGAAGTTAAATTCTCTTTTTCATGGTTAGAGGAAGTAGTAAGTTTAGTTGAAGCTAACAAGAAAAATCTTAAAGGAGCGAATTCAAAATAATGTTCCAGAGAATTACACAATACTTTAGGGGACCCATTTATAAATCAATGCATTAGAGGAAACTACCAATTTAGATTTGGTAAAGTGGACTATGATTTTATGAAGTAGAAGTTTTGTATGTTGAAGCAAAATAAGATGATATTAGATGGACTTCATGGCTAAATAGATTATTTGAGTTGTTTGTTATTTGTTGGATTATAGAACAAAGTATGGATTGGAAATTTTAACTTTTTAAGGTTGCTAAACTAATTAAAATAATACCATTATATTTGTTAAAATATCATTATATTATGAATGAGATTCATTTCATAACTCATTAAAATGATAAAATATATTTTTTTAATAGGGTTATTTGGGATTAAAATGAATTCCACTTGTATTATATAATGACCCATAATTTAATTATTATGCATATATTTCTTGATAATATTTAATTATGAACTTTGAATTTTTTGAGACTATTAAACTATTTGTTATAGGTATTGTGGTTGCACTTATGCTTCAAGAAGGAAACTAATAGTCTATAGTTGGTAAAGTGGACTATGATAACGTGAAGTTTTGAAAGTATTACTCTACTAAGATGTAGTGAATAGACAATAGAGATGGATTTTTGGTATTGGGAAGGTTTCTACAAGAAAATATCAAGAAGAAGGATGTTAAATTCTAGAATATTTGAAAAAATCGAGAATTCATTTTTTTATGAAAAAATATGTAGGTATCTAGCTATAGCAACTCAATTGAGATGAGAAATTTAATTTATTTATAAACTCTCAAGATCTAAAGTAGAGAGTTATGATTTGTCAAGATTTAAATACCCAAGTACAACCCAAGAAAAAATACATAAGAACTATTGATAATCACCTACAAAAGCTATACGATATTTCTTTAGTTCATAATTTTTAGTAGGAGGATCAACTAATTTACCTTCTATTTGGTCCTTGGAAGGAAAAGAAATTGAATGGTATTAAAAACACTAGGCTAGAGGTATTACTACATGCATAAACTTGGCTAATAAATTCTTACACATATTTTGAGATTTAATGGATCCTTATGTTGTCTTCTTGTAATTATGCAATATCAACAAAGGTCCTGATGAAGTCAGCCATGATTTCAATATATGCTTGAGGAGGATATGGGTATTCCATTTTATTTGCCTTCAATCCAATTGCAACTCAAGTAGATATATTATATAAATTATTTGCATCCTAATCTAGTTTGGCTTATTGGAGTGTCCAATCAGACATATTTTCCAATAATTCTTGATGAAGCTATTAGGGCAGAGCATATGATTGTCATACAAATGATAAGATTTCCTTGTAATGCACCAATGTTAAAAGCATATCACTAAATTTTCTTCTTATAATTCCATTCATAACAACCTTACTCCTTAACTATCCATTCACAACAAGGTTCCCACTTACCCAACATTGATGAGGTCTTTCAAATTATCCAATAATGTAGGAGGTGAAATTGAAGAATATTAAGGGATAACTTGGTAAAATTATGTCACAAATCATGAGCCTACTTGAATGGCTTAGTTGTTTGATAGAATTTTGTTATGAATATCCATAAGGAATGAAAATTTGCATAACTCCTCACAAATATTCTCTTGAAAGGCATGCAATGAGACCTAAGGGAGATCCAAAATTTAATATATCATGTCATAAAATATACACTATAACAAAAACATGTTCATTGTATGATGAGGGATTAACCACCATTAATGCATCCTCACCCTCTAATAATTAATAAAGGGTCAAATTGCCTTATAGTTTCTTTGATTAACTACTATCATCACTATTGTAAGAATATTTTGTAATCTTGTTAATTAGCCAAGGGGTGGAAGAGGAAAAGTTCATAGAATACTAGCTATTTATGAATTTTATGAAGGAACAATAGAACAATAGGCCGTAAAGTAGTACAAATTTAATACTTGAGTTATATTATAGGCCCTTAAGTATGAATCACAAGGTGTGATGTGTACCAAACAAGGGACTGATATTCATCCATAATAACCACAAATAATGTAGCTTGAAAAATATGATAACGAGAGGTTTATAAAATACTAAAATTATGCATCTAATATTACAATGGGATAGTAACCTATAATTTTAGAGGGATTATATGAAATTAATCATAGTTTCTTATGATCAAGTGATTCATTTAACAAGGATAAATAGCTATTATAATTATAAAGAGATTTTGAAAGAAAAATATGAAGACATTCCCAAGGATGCATAAGAACCTAAACTTTAATACAATGGATTCTACTAGGAAGAATCAAAGTGCATCATCATAAGATATAGAAAGGGAGAGTATGGTGTATTATACATTGTTGAAAAAATCATTACTTGATACCTTGCTCACATACAAAATGGAAACTATTTTTCCTTACATATAAATGGTTTATCAGACCATAGCTACTATCACTCTTCTTTGGGTAGGGTCTACAAAGTAGGTTTCCCTTTGCTTCCAAATTAGTGATATCTAAAAATAATTTGACGATATCTACAACTAACATTATACCTAATGGGGTCTCGAGGGCTTGGTTCAATGGTCAAAATGCTTCTGTAGGAGCATGGAGACCAGGGTTCCAATTCCTCAAGCCCCATAGTACCGATGGGTGTGTCACATCAGTGTCACCCACTATGTAAAAGGTTTACCCTAATGCAATTGGAGGTTATAGTGGTGACAAGGAGTGATATTCGAACCCACAAAGAGGCATAGAAAATTGTAACGTGTTACCGATTCCTCTAGTATAATAAAAAATAAAAATAATAAAAAAAAAACATTATACCTAATGGATAGGCATCATCATCTTTCTAGGTTTTTTCAGCATATAAGGCACACTATCTGAGAAGTTGCCATAAATATAGTGAATTTACTACCTTCAATTTGAGCTTTCACTAAAATTTTAGGTATTTAGCATCTTAGCAAAGAAACAATTAAAATAATTTTAGGATTCTCCCTAAATATGTAGTTCTTATATGAAAGTGGTTTTAATAATAAGAGTTTGAAAATGTATTCTAATACTTGTTTTAATATAGTCTCATTCAAAATTGATCACCCCAAATAATTCATAATTTAAGCCATTTAAAAGTGAGTTGAAGTTAAATGAATTCACAAGTGAACTACACGACTAAGGATATGCAAGCTTTATAAGCAACACAAGTGAATTAGAATTCATGTTGCCTTTTAGAATGAGGTAAGATCATTCCAAGATATGGACCTATTCGAACTAGTTGGACTTAACATGTTCAAGATGTACAAGTCCTTGATCCAACTCTTTTATGGACTACCAAAGTAATTCACATCATGAGAAAAGTAGTTCGAAAGAGATTTGGAGAGAAAACCTTTATGCTTCATTGTTAGAATCAACAAAAATGGGCTTCACCAAATTGTTTTCATATTAATCATTATCTAATGGGCACAATACATTTACTTATAAAAATATGTGTCTCTTGGTTTTAGAAAATATTTGAAACTTTAGAGAACTTGATTGAATGTCTCTTTATATTCTAGGTCTTTTGTAGTGATGATAAAATAATGTAATAATTATTCTTAACATCCACCCTTAACACATTATGTATATAAATATAATTTTTTAAAGACTCAAAATTGATTCATCCAAGTGCTTTTGTGAAAATATCTACAAGTTGATCTTCAGTGGGAATGTATTTGAGTTCAATATGATGATCCTAAACATGTTCTCAAATAAAATGGCATTGTGGTTTAATGTATTTTGTCCTCTCATGAAATGCTATATTTTTTTATCAATTTTAGAATACACTGATTGTCATACTTCAACATTGTTGGTCTTCTTTCACATACACCCATATCTAATAGGATTAATTGTAACCATGGTGCCTCACATGTAGCATCTCATGTAGCATGATCTTCAATCTATGTGGATGAAAGTGCCACTGCATGTTACTTTTTCTATGCCACAAGATAGGTCTAGACCCAATATGAAATATATATCTTGATGTTGACTTCTTGTCATCAATAGATCTAGCATAGTCTGAGTTTTTGTATCCTTGTAAGTAAAACATATCATTCTTCTTATAGTCTAGGTTGTATTCTACTATATCATAGACATAATGCAGTATCCTTTTTAGAGCTTTCTAATGACTTGCCTTAGGATTTTGTTTGAATCTAGAAATATAATCTATAATAAAAAACAATATCTAGTCTAGTATTTGTTAGGTATATAAGGCTCCCAATTAGTTGATAATACAAGGTAGTAGATATTTAGGGTGATTTATCATACCTTGATAATTTTAACCCTTGCTCCATATGTGTTGCTTTAGGTTTAAAATTTAGCATCCAATATTTATCTAGTAGGGTCTTGGCATATTTTCGTTGTGTGATTACAATGTGATTCTTCCTTTGAAAAACTTCTAAGCCAAGACAATAATGTAGGAGTCCCAAGTATATCATTTCAAATTTATTTTTCAAAACATTCTTCACACTATCTATTAATTTATCTAAACTTATTGTGATAACCAGATCATCAAGATACATCGAAAGAATCATTATATTAGAGCCAACTTTCTTGATATAAAAATTTGGATCAGAACTTGTTAAACCATGCTATAAAAGGTGGTCATTAATCTTGATGTACTAGACTCTAGGAGCTTGTTTCAACCCATAGAGTATTTTTTTTAATTTACAAACTTTTTATTCTTACCCATAAATAACAAATACTTCTAGTTGAATCATATACACTTCTATAGTATCACCATTGAGAAATGTACTTTTAACTTCCATTTAATGTATTTTCCATCCAAATGTATTTTCAGTGCATAAATTGTACAAATAGTAGTTATCTTAGATATAGGTGCAAATGTTTCTACATAGTCAATTCCTTATTTTTATACAAATCCCTTTACAACAAGTCAAGATTTACATTTTTTAGTGAAATCATCTACCTTGTACTTAATATTGTAAACCCATTTGCAGCCTATAGGTTTTTTTCTTTAGGTAAATCAACTAGATCTCATGTTTCATTTTTCATAAAATATGTGTATTCTACTTCCATTAGTGTCCTCCACTCAAGTGAACTGATTGCATCCTTACTAAAATTGATTTTGTGTTTTCCATTATTGAAGTCATCAAACCTAAATTTACTTCTTCACATGTGCTACTACAAGTCTAAGGTTTGGTGGAAGTTAGGTTAGGTGGTGTATCAAGATTTGCATCTCTAAGAGTATTTATGAGCCATTTTGTAGTCTTTTTCTATTGAGGTGGTATTTTTGCTATTGACTATTCAATTGGTTCATCAATCACTTCTAAGTTATCTTCTAAAATTTATTAATGAGCTTCTTCATTTGATTCAACACTCATAGTGGGAGATGTAGTGTCCTTAGAATCTTCAATGGTAGTCTTGCATTCTTCATCAAATACCACATATTTGTTTAAATAATTTTTTTGGTAATTGGTTTAATCAATTGATGGGATTTTGATACCTCATCATATCTAAGAAATATACAAGAAATTTTTTTGGCATCTAATTTTATCCTTTTTTGTTTTGGTACATGCATATATGCCTTGTATCCAAAAACTTTTAAGTATACCACTAATGTTTTTTTCCTAGACCAAGCTTCTTTAGGTGTAATACCTTGAAGTAATCTTATGAGTGCCCTATTTGAAGATATAATATAGTATTGATAGATTCAACCCAATATTTTCGCTTGAGATTTGCTTCTATGAGCATACATTGAACCATTTCCATAATGGAACTATATTTTATTTCTACTACCGCATTTGTTTTGGAGTATAAATGGTAGCAAGCTATCACTTGATCCTATTTTTATGCTAGACATATTTCAAAATTATTGGATGTATATTCCCCCCTCGATCTGAGTTGAGGACTCGAATATAACACCCTATTTCTATTTAAATAAGTGGCTTGAATTATTTAAAATATGTGAAGGCATCTTATTTCAAAGGTAGAAAATATTTCTAATGGTCCTTTAGCTTGGTGAGAGCTTAGCTCAAATAGAAATTAATATTGTTTTCCTACTAAATAACCTAAGAAAATTGGTAGTGTATGGAAGAGGTTGGGAAACACTATCACCATTTGATGTTTATATAGTTGGATTAAATATCCAGAACTCATACACCTAAATATCCTATGATAGAGATTATTTGCATCCAGTGTGGCTATAGACAAGGTAACATTAGGATATGAGATAACATCTAGGTCAAACAAGCAATTTTTGAAAGAACTAGTGACTACAAACTTTCCTTGTTTTACAATGAAACATATATTTTTACCATCAACAATTTTAAATTCAACTCTTATTTTTCGATTTAACATTTGAGATACTACAAAAAAATTATTAGCTAATCCTAGCACATATAATACATTTTCGATTGTAAATTTTCTATTATATAGATTCACATAAACATTTCCTACTTCTTTAGCTTGGTATGTCTTATCATCTACAACTATGACTGGTTTACTATCTTTTGTTTGAAGAGAATCATACCATTGTTTATCTCCAGTCATATGTTTACTTTCTCCTAAATCAATATACCAATAATCGTCTCTTGATTTTGTCATTGTTTGAGTATACTTTGCATGCTATTTTTGACTCTTGCTTATAAAAAATAATTTTTTTTTTTCGAGGAAGATTTGGTGATTTGATTCGCTTAAGCTAATGAATTGTATCTACAATAGTTGGTATCATGTCCTTACCTTTTACAAATATAACAAAAGCTCCTTTGCTTTTAAGAAAGCATGATAGAATCATTAGTAGATAACTTGTTCCTTAACTAATTGTTTTTCAACTCAAAATTTGAATCTATGAGCCATTGTGATTATGTGAAATTCATGGAAAGGGTTCCTTATGTCTCTCAAAATGGTTCCATTTTTATATACCACCAATCCTATATATCAATCCTTTCAATATACTTACCCTTTCTATATACCCATAAGTACGTGGAAGAAGCTAGTCCTCTTGATATATGTGGTCGTACACAAGAGAGACCTTAAGGCACATGAAAGAGAACGATATGTGGTACCAAGGTAGTATGGAAAAGGATTTTTCCTATCAATGACACATGATTAAAGAGAACTTCTCATATGTGGGCATAACTTTTCTATATACTTGAGTTTTCTTAATTTCAAGATTTAAATTTAATTATAGTAATGAATGGGCTAAAAATAGAGTGAAATAAAATATCACATAAATAAATCCTTATTCCTCCTTGATGATTTAAAGGGTTGATGCCCATATATCATTATGGTATTTATATTAGGATTTAGATGTAGTAACTTAACATAATAGAACTACTTGTAAGCACAAGTAAGAGGTATTATTTATATTGAACGTTGTAATTGTGTAAAGCACATGTTTTGATTTTTGTATACAAAATTTATTTCAAAATATAAGGTGTTTATTTCTATTGAAAATGACCTTTTCCATAAAATATTATTTTCCTTGCAAAAATATTCACTATTATAACTAAATATGTCAACTTCCCATCCTTCATGACTTCTAAAATTGAAACTTCCCACTTTAAAAAATAAGATGCACCTATACACCTTTTAACTCCCTAAATGCACTCTCTTTTTTTATTTCGAAAAAAACATTCACTATAGTTTAAAAATTTTGATTTTTTTTAAAGAACTATTGGAATTTAAAAAAATAACTTTTCAAATAAAATTTCAACTTTAATTATTAAGAAATCAACTTTCTTTAAGAAAATAATCTACCATGAGAATTAAGCCCATGATCATTTATTTCAAAATTTAATCTTTCTTGTAAACACCAACTTTCTGACTATACGATTTACAACCTTAAAAAATAAGACACCGTGTTGCATATGGGTGATAGGGGAGGATATTATCCTCTCTTTCATACATGAATAAATGGCCAACTCCACATCTTTAATTGTCTTCCATGTATCCACCATGTGTCAACTCAGCACCTCTTACCGCTCCATATTTATCCATACTCATGGCACCACAAGTCATTGAAAGCCTTTCCTTTTTTCTTAGATAATGCAAATGTTTGTTGGCTTTAAAATGAAATTAATTCTAAGTTTTTTGAATAGAAAAATAAACATTTTTTATTTGGATATGAGAGTTCCTGGGTGATATTTTTAGGATATTGAAATTGCTAATATTACATAGAGTCTCCTCCTAGTTCCACGCAAGTATTCACCAAGTTGGGCCATTGGGTCATCTTCACCAAAAAAATATCCAAGCAGAGTCTCATCTTTTGTAATGAAGTTTTCCACTTCCACGTGGCTCCCAAATGATTCTTCATCACAGATTCAAAATTTTACAATATGTTTGAATTTTCTTAAGTCATTGACTTCAAGGCTCTTGTTTAGTAGTGAGTCCCATTTATTTCATGTTTTTCTTTCAAAATAGCTACAATATGCAACATTGTTCACCCTACAAAACGTAGAACTTCTCAAGGTCATACAAAATCAAAAATAAATTTGATATGATCATTTGTGGATGTCTCATGCTATACATTATTTTTAATTTGAGCCTTCTCTTTAACCAGTACTTGTGCATGGTAAATTCAATAAAATGCATAGGGTATGTCATCAAATGGCGATGATGTCCCTAATCACATAAAATATCCATGTGAAAATAGGCTCTAATATTGGATGTTAGAATTAGAAAAAATGGGAAGCATACAATTATTTTCATATTATTTATTAGCTAATGAGCATAATACATTTACTTATATAAATCTATATCTCCTAGTTTCAAAATACTTTTGGCATTTTGTTGGACATTTTGAGTCCCTAAGCTAAAATTTGTCATTGATGTCAAAAGGACCTATGTAAGTAAGCACTATGATTTTACTCCACAAAGAGCTTCATGAGAAGCCAAGGTTTTGATCAAAGGTTCCAGAAGGGATGCATGGCATTTGGTTCCAAAAGGAGCTTCAAGGGAAGCTTAGCAAAATATTTTTATGAAAACCAAGGAAGGCAAGGAAATGTTTTATTTAAAACCAATGGATGGCAGATTTGAAATGGGTTTTTCTTAAAACCCAAGTTGGCTTTTTGTTTCATCAAAAAAGGTGCCCCGGTGATGGAGAAATTTAATTTTAAAGGTTTAGTTTAAATTTTAATTTTAATTTTAAAATTAAATAAAAGGTTTTTTCCGTCCTTTCTTATTGGCGTCGCCAATGTCATGAGGGCAATGTTAAAGGGTCGACGTATTCGCATTGAAGGATGGCTTATATAAATAAGCCAAAGGTTTTCCATTTAATAAATCTAAGGAGTGTCGCATGATTTTCAAAAATCCAAAGTATTTCTTCATCCGAATATTGTGCAGCGAATTTCATGGAGTGTGATGTGGGCAGTCAAGTCATGGATGGTCAAATTTTTGGAGCCTTGTGAGGAAAGCACACGCGGCTTAAGGAAGAGAGTGCCCAAGGCACTCACATGGGTAGTGTTAGCTCACATGTCTTAGTTCCCACTTGACAGCACGGTGGGCAAAGGTTTGAAATACCAAAGCCCTTCGAGGGCTCCTTTGAGGTATGCACTCCGACTCTAATATTTGTGGGGGTCAACATTTTAATTAAAATATTTGATTGCTATGGTTTGATTATGTTTTTATGGGAGATATAAGGTTAAGCAAGCTTTAATATTTTAATAAGGTTTAATATTTGATTAATGTGGGATATTGCCTCAGAAAGCTTTGTGATTATTTTTTAGTGCAAAAGTGTTGAAAGGAAGGATATAAAATATTTGATTTATTTTATGGTATAAGTGGTTTTTGGAGTGACAAGGTTATGCAATGTTTTGATTTATTTTATTTTATGGTACAAGTGGTTTTAGGAGTGAGAAGGAAGTTGTGCATTAATTCTTAAGAAGGTTTTCTGATTAAAAGCCTTGGTAAATATTATTGTGAAGTGGAGTAATGTTGATTATTTTGTGATCTTCTAACCCTTGTGAATATTGACAAAAGAATATTGTGATTGTAACATATTTCCAAAGAGGCTTCTTCATCTTCATAAAAGGTATGGGAACATTCTCCTATTGATTGATTATGGTGGTATATTTCTGAAAATGTCTTTGGAGTGAAAAGGATTGATTGTGGTTTCCTTTTCGAAAGTGATTGGTTTAATGCTTCAAGGTTTTCTGGATTGAGAGTTGTGATTAAACCTTATTTTATGAGCATTGTTGTTGAAGCCCATTGGTTGTGCAAAGAACTTGAACTTGAGTTAGAAGAGAACATGAGTATTATTGTTATGTGAGATTTGTTGTTGAGAATTGTTGGAAACATTTCGAGTTGATTGATACATGCTTAGACTAGGGTTTATGAGAAATGGTTGTTCATTGAGGTGATTGGTTGACATGAGTTGATTGAGCCTATTCAAGTGGATGCATGTGGTTGTTCAAGTTCCATAAAATAAACTATTCTATATTCTTGATTTGAGTTGAGAGTGATATTTGATTATAGAACATATATAGTCTCTAACAATTATCTTTATTCTTCTATGAGATTGATTTGAGTTGATATTGGGATTTGAGTATAGAACATATTGAGTCTCTAATATTTATCTTTATGCTTCTATGAGTTTGAGCTGAGATATTGATTGAGTATTAAGTATAGAACATATTGAGTCTCTAAAAATTCTCTTTATGATTCTATGAGATTGGACAAGTTCTATGTAAGCTTGTTAAGCAGATTTGAGCAAGTCCTAGAGAGGACTTATTAAGTTGAAAGCATGAGATTCCGAAAGATTGAAAGGAAAACTAATGCAATGTATTCAAAGCCCAAAGTTAACGCTTAAAGTCCTATAAAGTGAAATGCATGAAACGAAAGAAAAGAGACAAATTTAAATGAGATAAAAGTAAGTACAGAAAGCACAGCCCTTTTTATTTATACTCTTCCAATTCGGTTACAAATACATCTCCTCCCTTTTAAGGGGTAGGAGCGTTAACATAGTTTCAATTACAATCATGGATTTAGTGTTCCTCCTTCCGCATGCCCACGTGTGAAATGGGCGGGCCAAAGTATTGCCACCGTTGGTATTGATAAATCTTTAATCCTTGCTGCTCCTCCTGCGTTCAAAGAAACAACAAATCGTCAGTAGCACCTGTGTATGATAATGAAACTAGCAAATCTGAAAGAGTACTGTTAATGAATGTAAAAGATGAATATAACGATGATTAAAATGAATCCAAATAGACTAAAATTTTGACAAAAGCGTAATCATGTAACTAGCAAAATACTGCAAAAGAAACAGTCGCAAAATTCGAGACAGATCCGTATTCGTCCCAGGGTAGGACGAGTAAACCTGCAACAGTTTGGTACTCGTTCTGGGGTGAGACGAGTAAACCTGCAACAGTTTGGTACTCGTCCCGGGGTGAGACGAGTAAACTTACAATAAGGCAGGGGGTGCCCGAAGGCAAACCACCTGTCGGTTGAGACTTTGTTTCGACACCAATCCACTTGGGATGGGTCCGAAACCTGTTGTGATGTGTTGTCGACAAATTGGTAGGATATTGTGGTCAAAAAAATCAGGTTTTTGGTTCTTGATTCGTGCCTCCAAAGTCACCCAATAACCTCCTTTTCGATTAAGATATTATGGATGTAAAGCACAAATCGTAAGTAAGTAAATGGCAGCACTTTGTCGCTCAAAATGCTCCTTCTCTGTATCTCCTTTTGGGTGAGGAAACTCACCATTTTATAGACCCAAGGGGTCTCTTTGCATTAGCATGCAGAAGTGCTACTTAGCATGAATGCTTTTTTAGGGAAGAGAAGACTTCTCCCTGATCAAGGGCTCCATAACTGCTTCTGTAACTGTTGTTGCATGCCCAAAAGAACTCACTCGCACTCCCATGCAATGAAGGGAGAGTCAAGTAGCTAATTTGAGTTGTCATGAAAAAGCCTACTCTCACTCCCATGCAATGAAGGGAAAGTCAAGTGGCATATCTAAGTTGTCCTAAAAATCTCACTCTCATTCCCATGTAGTGAATGGAGAGTCAAGTGGCAGATATGAGTTGTCAAAAGAACTCCCTCGCACTCCTATGCCATGAAGGGAGAACTAAGTGATAGTTCTGAGTTGTCATGCACCGAGGTTTGACTTTTTTTCGGTCAAACCTAGTGTTCATCCCACCCAGGAGCGAGAGCTGGTAATCGTCCCTGGGTGAAACGAGTACCAATCTGCACTCGTCCCTGGGTGGAGCGAATAAGTAGTAGAATGCCAAAAATGTGCCAAATTGATCTCTTACTTTTAAAAATGTTGTGTGAGTGGTTAGAACCACTGTTTTAACCTCTGGGGCTGCCCTGGGGGTTGTGTGTGTTAATGTGATCAGTGTTTGCAGTCACATAATCGGATTGGTGTTGTTTTGGTGTCTACAGATGCCCCTTTTTGGAAAGCGCTACACATGGTGCAGTGTTGAGCAAAAATAGATAACCAAAGCACCAATGATTAGGATTTCACAGTAACCTAACCAACTTTGGATGCCCCAAGTATGGAAATGGGCATGCATTCTTGAATCCTTGCTTCTGATGAGCTAAGGAATTGGATTTCAAGTATTAACCTATTTTGGTGAGGTGTGACTTGAGCTTGGGCATTGATCAATCATGAATAGACAAAGGGCGCAACCTTTTTTCTGTGGGAACCTTGTGTTCATAATTCATGAATGCCAAGCGTTTAATCAGTTTGTGATTGTTGCTTGTTTGCTGCCCCAAGCAGGAGCGCGATTGTCTTTGTCAATGATTCTTTGAATGCATGCCATTGCCTTGATTGGGTGTATGTGTGTTGATTGATAACTAAGTGTGACTACCCCCTCAAGCGACGAATCGATGAGGGAATGACCAACATGAGAAAAGCGATGAGTCACTTGACCCAAGATGACTTAAGTGAGGGTGCTTTCAGATGTTATCCGGTGAATGCTCGAGCAGTTTCCCGATTTTGTTTGACCTATTTTTGGTGGGTGTGAACCCATTTTGGGATGCCATTTGGGGTTAACATTCGCAAAAATCTGATCTCTCATGGAGCGGTCCGGCCATAGTAGCCATCTTTGGGAGACAGATAATGACAATGTAAACCCCGACATTTGTTTTTTGATGCCAAGAGATTAAGCATAAGAGCACTGTTGTCCGACAATTTTTAGTGGTTTTGTTGTGGTGCATTTTTCAATTTTTTTAATTTTGTTGTTTTTGATTTTTTTTTAATTTTTTTTAATTCGTTTCGGGGTGAAACGAATACCATGTGGTTATTCGTTCTGGGGTGGGATGAGCGCTTTGCCGAGGAAAAGCGCTCGTTCTAGGAAAGAATGAATACCAGCAAGCAAAAATTATAAATATGTGAAAATAACGGATGTGGCTCATTTGCACTCTTCATCGCGAACGAATTGGAGCTCTGAGGAGGAGGAGGGAGATTTTCTGACGCGAAGCGTTGCCGAATTTTCCAGCTACCATGAGTGCATAGACCGGGTCGTCAAGTGGCGGAGCCGAAGCGAGACCAGTAAGTGAACTATATCCGCGAGTATTAATTTGAAAAAGTGCAAATTTGTTTTTATTGTGTTTTTCTTTTGTTTAAGACATGGAACCCTAATTAATTAATTAAAAGGTGAATGAATTTGATTTAAAGACCATGAAACGAAATGAAACGTGTATGCAAACCGATGGGAACCTAGATGGAAAACCGTAAAATAAACCTAAATGAAACTTAGAGTAACACCTTAGGGTAACCACGGTTATATAAAAAATGTTTTTTATGTGAATGGTAAAACTTAGGTCGAAACCGTAGGTAAACCATGTCACTTTTTTTTTTTTTTTAAATGAAACCCTAGATTAAAAAAATGGATGAATTTTTTTGTTTGAATGGTAAACTTAGGTAAAAACCGTAGGTAAACCATGTCAAATTGTTATTGTGGAAATGATGAAAAATGAAACCCTAGGGTAAAAAGTGATAAAAAAAAAAAAAATTTGTTTTGAATGGTGAACTTAGGTTAAAAACCGGAGGTAAACCATGTCAAATTTTTGTTTTGTTTGTATGAAATTAAAGATGAAAAATTGATGAATTTTTTGTTTAAATGGTAAACTTAGGTCGAAACCGTAGGTAAACCATGTCAAATTTTTATTGCAAAATAAAAACTTAGAATAAAATTGATGAATTTTTTTTTTTTTTTTTTGTTTAAATGGTAAACTTAGGTCGAAACCGTAGGTAAACCATGTCAAATTTTTGTTATTTTTTGTATGAAAGTAAAGGTGAAAAATTGATGCATTTTGTTTTTTTTTTTTTAGTTTTTTTGAATTTAAAGATGAAAAAAAATTGATGAATTTTTTTGTTTGAATGGTAAAACATAGGTTGAAACCGTAGATAAACCATATCAATTTTTTTGTTGTTTGTATCGGTATGAGTTGGAGGATGAGATTACCCGCCTTGGTGGGCAAGTGCTTGCATTCTCGAGAGGTGGATCATTGCGACGCTCGAGAGGGAGCGATATGGAGCAGACAGCATCCTCTCAGCGGAGGCGGTGGGATGAGGGAGAGGCCAGCGGGCATGGTGCGGGGGCGAGCAGTAGCCGCCCTGAGAGGTCTCAGAGGACCCGCACCGCGGAGGGTAGTTCCCGTCGCACCGATCCTGCGTGATCATGGTGGATGACGCCCTAGACTTGGGGATTTTTGTTGTATGATTGCGGGGTCAGAGGACCAATTTTGTAGCCTATGGGCATCTTTTTTTTTTATATATATACAGATGACATATTTTTTTGTGGATGCACTTTTCATGATTTATGTTTATGTACATGTTTTTTACATTAATGTATGCATATGCGATTATGAATGCAATGGTTCTAAGTTGTATGATGTGTAAATATGGAATGAATGAAATGAGTTGTTTATGTTTTGTCATTGGCACCATAGACTGTGCAAGATTTGACTGACTTGCTATATGAATGGGATGACTTTGTGAAATGACTGTGCATGTGAAAACTTTGTTGTTGTATTTTGCATATTTTTTGATGGTGATGTACGGAATTGTAGCACCCTAAAATTGGTGCAGTAAAATTATAAAATTTACATTCACCTTAGTAAATAATTTAAAAATCAAATTTAACCTCCCAAATCGCCCGTTAACCGTCGGGTATTCCGTTTCCCCCTTTTCCGCGCCATTTTTAGAGGTTGTTTTGACCGTTTGACGATATCGTCGCCGATCAGACGATATCGCCCCAGATTTGACGATTTCGTCTGGACTAGGACGTCCAGACGATCTTGTCGCAAAACTGAATTTGCATAGTTGGAATCTGTTCCAACGGGTCTCCAATCTGGGCAGAAGCGTGTCTGCGTCGTTGGGACCCTTCCCCGTTGGAGATCTCCCAAATTGGGATGATCTCCAACCTCCCAACAACTCCCCCTAAGCCTATTTAACTTCTAGGATTTTCCCTCCCCAACCCCTGGCTGAATTTATCTGCAAACTGAATCCTTCTGCGCTAAAACATCATAATCTTATTTTTGCATTAGTCCCATAGCAATTTTGATGCAGGTATATCATTGATTTTCAACCGGAGCCAGCACCCATCGTCGCCGATGAACCTGTTCAAATCGGAGGCGATCCTGTCGAATTCGAGACGATTTCGTACTGATGCGAGACGATCTCGACTGCAGCCCACATCGAGGCAATCAGTGCCTGGAGTTTGCTTTTCTCAACTTTGTCTCTGTTATTTTGTTTTGCAAATTAGATAATATATTCAGTTTTTATCCTATTTTGCATCTGGAGTTCACCCATTTAGCTTAGATTGCATGCTAAGTTTATGATCTGCCATTTAAGTACAGTAATTTGCATTAATTTCTGTTCTTAAACATTGTTCAGTATTCATATTTCTATTTGGTGTAATTTGCCTCTGTTTGCACAGTAGGATTTTTTGGTATTTTGCATCTATTTTCGGTTTTGCAGGTCTCTGACGAATTCGTCTGACGAATTCGTTAGATCTCAGACGATCTCGTCTGATTGCAGACGATTCTATAGAATCTCAGACGATCGGGACTGCTTCAAAATTAGAATCTTCTTCAGACATCCGGATCAGGTATTCCCCGTTTTCCTCCTGTAAATTCTCTATTTTTTGCTTTCAAATCTGTCTGCTGTATTCATGGAACTTGCATTTTCATATAGTTTAATTTAGTTTCATTCGGCCAAACCTAGGATGAATGTTTAAGATTAAAACGAACTCATTAAACACATTCCAAAAACCTAGGCGTGGAAGCGCCATTAAATGTTTCCTGGTGAACCCACCATCCATCGAAAAATCACCAAAATACACCTCCCTTGAGAGGCGGGACCTTCGCAAAGTCCTCTCGTCCGAGGTACCGCATCATCCTTTTCCCATCCTCCTTCCGGGCGCGGATCCTATAGCCTGAAGGTAGGGATGCGAAAAATTTGGAGCGATACATTTTGGTGAACCCGACGTGAATGCATCATAACCTTTTGAAAACAAAAACAAAAACCAAAAAAAAATTAGAACAATTAAAACTTAGATGCATTTTAAAACATTTAAGGTTCAAGGTCATGTTTAGATGGTAGCTCCTAAAAAGAGGTTAGCAGTTACTATCAACGTAGAAAATCAATTGGCAGCTATAGAAGTTAATTCTGTCCTTAGTATCCCTGAAACAAGTAGAACTCAATCCTTGTGGAACGAACTTGATAGGAGACTTAGTCTCATTTCATCTAGGTCCACACAACTTAAACAGATTAAGAGGCTAGTCTTGGATAGAATCCTGGATCCTCATCAAATAGTTTTTTATCATGAACTTCAGAGAGCCTGCCATAGATGGTTAGCCTATAGGAGAGCTTTAGTATCTTCAAAATTATTCAGCTTCGAGGAATACCTCGAGAATGCAGACATTGTACACCGATTCCTAGGCCTTGTAGAAGACCAAGAGGTTGTTCTTATAGATAGGGAAAGATGGAATAGAGTTCCTCGTGCTTGTGTTATATCGAGAGTATTGCCACGAGCTTTACTTCTATCAACCAGCATCTGAGATAGATAATATTACCATAGCCCTTTTTATCAAATTCTTAAAAGAAAACTTTCAATTTGAAGAAGAACATTTCATGACCCCTGAAGAACTAGAGCCTATTAATGATGTTTATAAATTGTTCTTAGAAGACTAGCTCATTTACTTTCAGTCTTGTTATTGCGTGCATTTATTGTTTCATTTGCTGTCTTTATTGTATTATTTCAAAAAATTAAAGAAAAACTAAAAAAATCAAAAAACTTAGCAAAAACTTAAACATTTCAATTTCAAATATTATAGTAGGTATATAATATATACCTTTTAATTTGTTGCATATATATATATATATATTTGCTGAAATCAAAACTTAGCACCATGCCTAAACTTAGGAATGGTAAAGAAACTCTAGGAGAAGGAGAAGATTGGTTACAAGATACAACTGAAAACCCAAATGTCCTTCTTGGAGATACAAATCCAGAAGGAGAAACTCTAGGTCAATCAGATGAAGACTTAGGGGAAGATAAAGAACAAGAAGCAAATGTTAGAGAGGATGGATCCTCATCCCCTAGAATAGCTCCAAATGGAAATATTGCCTTTGACAATGCAGAGCATTTCAAGAGATTTCTCAGGGAAAACATTGATGACCTTAATGTGGCCATTCGCCTTGATAAAGGGCAAATTAGTAAAACTCAAGCAACCATGGAATATATGTGCAATATGCAGACTAATCCCTTGTCTTTCATTGATCAAGAAAGTGACAAGGGTGGACCATCCAATGCGGATATGGTCACTATAGCCCAAAGCATGTCAAAACAACAGGTCACCCAACCTCCTAGGGAACCTGTTATTCAACCTAAAATCACTCCCACACAAAAGAAAATTCCCTTCACTACTTTATTCCGCCAAACTATTGAGCAAAATGCTTTAAATAAACAGAAACCTAAAACTAAGCCAAATACAAACTTTCAACAATCTGGAATACAACATAATACAAACTTCCTCCATAATACTTTTCCTACCAATAATTTACACAACAATAACATGGCATCTAATCTGCATGTTCCTCCATCATATGCCCATAACACTCATGTCAATGCCCTACCAAACCAATATGGGGGGCAAACTAGTAATCTGGAAGCCATGGTGAAACAATTGGCTTCACGTATGGACCAGATAGATCCCTACCGTCCCTCGTATAATTATCGAGAGATCTGTAGTCAACCTTTGGATCCCATAGTGGTAGCTCAACCATACCCTAAACATTTTCCCATGCCCGTCCTGCCTATATATAAAGGAACCGAAGATCCCATAGAGCATCTTCGCATGTTTAGGATAGCATGTCACGACATATCGCATGACGACTTGCTATTACTAAAAATGTTCCCCAAAAGTTTAGGTGGAATGGCATTAGAGTGGTACTATCAATTGCCCACTCACTCCTTAAGAAACTTTGAAGAAACAGCTGAATCATTTGTTCATCAATTTAGTGCCTACATCGAGAGGCATGTAACTATTAAAGACCTATACAATTTAAAACAAGATAAAGACGAATGCTTTGCTGATTTCTTAGCTAGATGGAGGCAATTGACAGGAAAGCTGCACTTTGTGCTACCCTATAGGGAAATGTTAGACATTTTCATCAACAATTTACAAGAACAACTCTCTTATGAGCTATCAATAGCTACTTTGACTACCTTCGATCAAGCTATAGATTTAGCTCGAAGAGTAGAAGATGCCCTCATTAGGAGAGGCCAACTTAGGAAGAAGGATGATGAGAAAACATCTAGAAATCAATATAAAAACAAACAGGTTGTCGGTGATGGAGTCACTGATAGCAGAAATGTTGCTAATGTCAATGCAACAAAGACAACAGAGAAATTCATATTGAAACCTCCTGACAAGCCTCCTCGAGAATTCACTAGATTAAACCAACCCTTATCAACTATTTTACCTCAATTTCTCGAAAGAGGTTTAATCCAACTGCCAGCCATCCAGGAGCCTGACCCAAGTATACCCGGATATAGAGCTGATTTGCATTGTGAGTTTCATAGAGGACCTGGACATTCTACCAACGCTTGTAAAATATTGAAGCATAAAATACAAGATTTGATTGACAATAATGAAATGGAAGTGCAAGCCTTCCAACCCAAACAAAACCCTCCTAATAATACTCAAAATACTGTTCCCCAAAATCAAAATCAAAATGCCAATCAAACTCTAGACATATTTCAACACCCTTTACCACGACATGGTAAAGAGGTAGCTAATCAAATTGAACATCATAATGTTCCCCCTCCTACTCGATATGTAGGAACCATTAGCGGACAATTACCTGTTCAGGATTCTCAAATATTTGACACAACCTTATCCCTGGTTACGACCAGGACCTTACATAATTTTCAAACTTCTGATTCTAGTGATATAGAATCAGATAGTGAAAGTGAAGTAGACACTATTCAATCGAATAGTTCTGAAAACGAATCAGATCCTATTCAACCTGTCACAGATGCTAATGTTCCAGAAGAACCATTTCCTAGAAGAGTCACTACTCGACCTTCTTCTAATATAGTCCTTCCTTATGAACAAGCCATAAATTCTCAACCGAGACCGTTTCAACGTCGTCATTATAACATTGTAGGTACCATCGGAGTCGTCACCCGACAACAAGCTCAAAATTCCCAATAGGAACCAAACCAGAACGATGGATCAGCTCCATTCGTTCTGAAAAATCCCATTAAAGGGAATCATACTTCTAATGCTCAACCTAAACCCCCTTATAGTATTAACGAGCAATTGTCCAATACCACGGCCAGAATTTCCCTTTTAGATTTATTACGATCCTCTCCCACCCATAGGGATGAGTTGATGCTTACACTGAGCCAAATGATGGTACCTCAAAACATTCAACCTGAAGCTATGGCCAATACTATCATCACTCGAGAGATTGATTGTATTGACTTTCGGGATAGAGATATCCCACAACATAGTTTACACAAGGATAATCCCTTGTATATTACTGCTTTAATTGGAGATGTGGCTGTCAAACGAGTCTTGATTGATAATGGCTCATCTCTAAACATTTGCACCTTTGACTTCTACCAACGATTTGGTTTTAGAAGTGATGAAATGAAGAAAACTGATATGATTATTAAAGCTTTTAATGACGAAACACAAGAAACATGTGGAGTTATTACCCTCCCATTGCAAGTTGGTCCTAGAACCCTTGAGACAACTGTGTTTATTGTACATTGTCCAGCATCGTACAATATACTTTTGGGTCGCCCTTGGATCAACGCCATGCGAGCGGTCCCATCAACTTTACACCAATGTGTTAAGTTTGAGTTTAAAAATCAGTTGGTCACTATTCATGGTGACCCTAGACCTTTTGATATGTGTGCTTTGGCAGAACCCGTTGGAGTGCAATTTTGCCCTGCTCTGTCATCCACACATTCTAGTTCTTCTTTTTCATCTAAAACTGTGAAACATAAACCCATAACTTCATCTATTTCCCCTCCATTAACTTCATCCTCCCATAAAGATCAACAACCCTCTAAACAAATTATTTTAGAACCTCAAAAATATTTTAAAACTACAACCAATCCTTCAAGTTCTATTCCTATAATTTCGCAACCCACAGAAACAACTATCATATCTTCCACATCTCAAGACATAGGTAATAAGCCTTCTACATCTTATGCCCTTTCTGATGACCTCTTACCAGATTTATCTACAACCTTAATATCAAAAAAAATGAATGCTTTCATGCACGATTCAAACCTTTTAAATAAATTGCCGCCATCTCCTCGTACTTTGGGCCTCCCACAACCTATGGGAAGTACTTACCAAGTCGGGAGTTGTGCCTTCATTTATAAAGGATATGACTGGGGAAGAATCCCTCGGAATATCAAAACTCATCATGAGGGGTACGCTCGGTGCTATTTTACCAATGATTATATTAAAGCTAAACCCATGATGCTTAAAATGGGATATGAAGGGAAAGGCTTAGGACCTTTCCAAAATGGCATGAAAGAACCTTTCGAGGTAGAACCGTGGCCTGCCCGCTGTGGTGTGGGCCTATTTCCTAGTAAGGGACAACCCTTTCCTTTTGAGGAGGATGATCACCTCATATCCTATCAAGATTATTTGGATAGACATGTTGATTTGCCTCTCCAAAATCAGTCATTTTCATGCAACATGCTATCCATAGCATACCCTGAAATGATTGTTGACCCCGATGAAGAGTTGGAAGGAGATATCTTCCATGATGTCTCTGTTGAAGAGATGTTGCACAATGGGTTTTATTTTGATGGTTCTATACCAAATATAGCTCAGCTTGAGGCCACTGATCCTCAGAATGAATTATCTAAATTAACCTTACAAGAATTACAAGAATTGGGCGTTTCACCCGCCCCACCTAACTTTGAAAGAGATCTACACATGGAGGTAGAAAATGTCATTAAAATTAATATTGGAACTGAGGACAATCCTCACATAATCAATATTGGATCAGAATTAAGCCCAGACAAACAAGAGCAATACATTACATTCCTTAAAGAGTATGAAGATGTCTTCGCTTGGACATACGAAGATATGCCAGGTCTAGACCCTTCTGTCGTCATGCACCATCTAGTGGTCCATCCGGATGCTAAACCTGTTAAACAAAAACTTAGAAAAATGCATCCCAAAGTGGCTCTGCTAGTCAAAGGGGAGTTAGAAAAACTCCTGAATGTTATCTTTATACAGGCTATTGATTATGCTGAATGGATCTCAAACGTAGTTCCAGTCACCAAGAAAGAAGCTACCAAAGTTAGGGTTTGCACTGATTTTAGAGATATTAACGCTGCATGCCCTAAGGATGACTTTCCTCTGCCAAACATGGATCAAATTATTGACTTTACTGTCGAAAGTGGGATGATGTCCTTAATGGATGGATTCTCCGGCTATAATCAGATTCGGATAGCTCCTGAAGACCAGGCTAAAACAGCCTTTATTACCCCCTGGGGTACCTTTTGCTGGAAAGTGATGCCATTTGGCTTAAAGAACGCCGGTGCAACTTACCAACGAGCTATGACTTACATTTTTCATGATATGATGCATGATATCCTACATGATTATGTAGATGATATTATAGCTCGCTCTCTTATTGAAAATAATCATTTAGATGATTTGCGAAAAGTTTTTAATCGATTACGAGAATATCTCATTCGGTTAAATCCAGCAAAATGCATATTTGGAGTCAAATCCGGCAAATTATTAGGGGTTTTAGTTTCTTTACGTGGTATTGAAATCGACCCCCTCAAAATTGCGGCTATCACCGATATGCCCGCACCTACTAATATATCTGAATTACGAAGTTTACAGGGTAAACTTCAAGCTATCCGTCGCTTCATTGATAAGCTGGCGGACAAAACTGGTCCCTTTCTCAAACTTCTTAAGAAGGATGTCCCTTTCAATTGGGACACAGAATGTAGAGAAGCTTTTGAACTTCTCAAACAATACCTCCTTAATCCCCCGGTGCTTTCATCGCCTAAATCTGATCGCCCATTTCTTCTATATATTTTTGCTTCAGATTCTGCCTTAGGAGCTATGTTAGCTCAACTCGATGATGAAAAGCGAGAACGTGCTAATTATTATATTAGCCGAACCTTCATCAGTTATGAAACCCGCTATACAGCGTTAGAGAAACTATGTCTCGCAGTCGTGTTTGCTACGCAAAAATTATGACATTATATGCTTAGCCAAAAAATGTATGTCATTGCCAAATACGATCCCTTAAGGTATCTCATGAGTCGACCTTATTTATCGGGTCGCACAGCCAAGTGGGTTCTTGCTCTGAGTGAGTTTGATCTCACATTCATAGGACAAAAGTCTGTTAAGGGTCAAATCATAGCAGATCAATTAGCTGTTGCACCCTTAGAGTCTACTCATCCCCTCATTATCGAGTTTCCTGATGAATGCCTTCAATTAGAGGCGAGACCTTGTTGAACAATGGTCCTTATACTTTGATGGATCCCGATGCATGAGTGGGGCTGAGTGCGGGTATTATTTTAATATCTTCGCAAAAACATCTTATTCCTCTGTCCTTCAAACCGACCTTTGCTTGCACCAACAATACTGCTGAGTATGAAGCTCTAATCCTTGGATTACGAGCTGCTTTAGCGCTAAAAATTAAAAACCTTTTAGTTTTTGGGGATTCCCAATTGGTTATAAACCAAATTAATGAAGTTTATCAAACCAGAGATGATAAACTGTGCCCATATAAGGCCTATGTTTTACAATTAATGTCCTTGTTTGATCAAGTTACCTTGGAAGCCATTCCTCGAACTAGCAACCGTGCAGCTGACGCTATGGCCGCCGCTGCATCTCTCTTGCCCTTGGAGTTAGACGACGAATATGCCACTATCATTATTCGTCGACTCCAGGAGCCCGCTTCAAATAAGTCATGCTTAGAGCCTTTGGATGTGTTTCTAATCAATGAAACTACTCTTGAACCTTGGTATACAGACATATTTGATTTTCTCCAAAATGGGACTTTCCCTGCCAATTCTAATAGAAACCAGCGTCGGTTATTACGTCGACGAGCAAGTCGTTTTGTAATAATTGGCAATAATTTATATAGGAGATCTTTTGAGGGTATCCTATTAAGATGTTTAAATTTAGAAGAGTCTAAATCAGCCTTGAGTGAAGCCCACGATGGATCTTGTGGAGGACACTTTAGTGGTAGTGCCATTGCTAAAAAGCTCCTTCGGATAGGATACTTTTGGCCTACCATGGAAACGGATGCACATGAGTATGTGCGCCATTGCGACAAGTGTCAAAAACATGCTGACCTTGTCCATGCGCCTGCCCAAGAGCTGCAGGCTATTTCGTCTCCTTGGCCCTTTTCTAAATGGGGCTTGGATATTATTGGCAAAATCAATCCTGTGTCTTCTGATGGACACAAGTTCATCATAACTGCCACTGAGTATTTCACGAAGTGGGTTGAAGCTATGCCTTTAGCTTCCTGCACTGGCACACAAGTTTCTAAATTTATTTTTAATCAAATTATTTGCAGGTTCGGAATTCCTGCCAACCTCATCTCTGACAATGGAACTCCTTTCAAAAATAAAGATGTTAAAAAATTATGTCAAAAATATAAGATTCAACATCGCTGGTCCACCCCCTATTATCCTCAGGGTAATGGTCAAGCAGAAGCTTCTAACAAAACTTTAATCAAAATTCTCAAAATATTGGTCAATAAAACTGGCCGTGACTGGCATATTCAATTATATCCAGCCTTGTGGGCTTATCGAACTAGTGTTCGAACCCCCACGGGCACTTCACCATTTGTTTTGGTGTATGGTGCTGAAGCAGTTTTTCCATTTGAATTGGAAGTTCCTTCTTTGGCTCTACTACTTCAAGATACTGAAGTAGGAGATGAATATCGTGCTGGAAGACTCGATCAGCTGGAACTCCTCGATGAAAAATGCATCAATGCTTTGGAGCATCTCCGTGCTTACCAAAACAAGCTTAAAAGATCATATGCTAAGAAAGTTCGTCATCGATCCTTTGAGATTGGCGACCTTGTTTTAAAAGAAAATCAAAAAAATACAAACGCAACTAAGGAACTTAAAGGTAAATTTGAGCCCAACTGGCTCGGACCATACATCATTACTGCAAAATTTGAATCAGGAGCA
The DNA here is from genome assembly GCA_028583015.1 of Wollemia nobilis. Classification (NCBI taxonomy): domain Eukaryota; kingdom Viridiplantae; phylum Streptophyta; class Pinopsida; order Araucariales; family Araucariaceae; genus Wollemia; species Wollemia nobilis. The sequence goes on along the minus strand of JAQPPZ010000676.1, from coordinate 4,534,562 downwards.
TATAAATTATCTACCTTAGATGGTAAAGAACTTAAAGAACCCATGAATATTTTACATCTCAAACGTTACTATGCATAAATTTGGTCATTTCCTTCATGTATATATTTGGTCAAAATTACTATCTTGTATTTCTTTCAATTTATTCAAAAACACCCAAAAACATTCATAAATCTCCAAAAATCTGTAAAAACTATCTATTGCATTTATTTAAAGCACTTGTTAATTTCTTTTTGCTCAAAACAAAAATCAAAATCTAAAAACAGCTATATGCTTGACTCTTTCGAAACCAAAACAATATACAGAAGAAAGAGAGAGTCAACATTCTCAAAACTTCTCAAAAGTGTTTATATATATTTTTCTTACAATTATTGCATTTATATGTTTTCAACTTATTTTGGATAAAATTAGCATTTATTTGGAATCCCTCACTTGCACACTCACAACAAATAAATATCTTGATTTTATCTGGCATGATTACTAATCTCTCTTATATCAAAGTCCACAAAATTCAATTAAATAAAGTTTGAGCATAGAGAATTGATCTTGTTATTTACTTAAACCAAGCACATCTTTTCACAATAAAATGATTATATTTGTAATTTCCATGTTTTGCTACATAGTAGAACTGATTTCTTGAGTGAAAAGTTTCCCCTGCTATCCTATCATGCACATGGTCTAGAATCTTTGAGAATTGGCAAAAGGACAAGCTCACCCCTACCCAGAATAAAAATCCCTTGCTCTACAGCTAATCTGAGCAAGTATCCCTAGCACAGAAAAAGAGAAGAAAAATTCAAGAAAAAAGAGAAAAGAAACATGTTATTTCAGCAATGTTCGAAGTATTATCAAGCAAAAGAAATACAAAAAGAAAAATAAGCAAAGTTCAAAAGAAAGCAAGAAAGCAATAAAATCCCTTTCCCTACCCTTTGAAAAGAAAAGAAGGGTTGATGAGCTTGAATCCCTGGAATTCTCAATTATTCGAAAACTGTGAGGTAAGCCCCATAACAAGTGGTTTGTGCCCAACCCGCTTGGCCTTGGGTAACTCCTAGCGTGGCGATATGTCTGTCACATTAGCGACCTTCTTTTGTATAGACCTATGTCTGCTTATGGATTAGCTAGCTCTTGATAATCCGATCTACATAGTAGTCTAATATGGTTATATGCATCTACATCATGGTTAATGAACATTTATTTGGTTTTTTCAAATCACTTGTATCATAGTATCTTGCTCAAATCTGGTAAATGAACAATGCAATTGCACACACATTTGTATTTGAGAGATTTTGTCTATCATTATGATAAATCAAGATCGGAAATGAATTCACATATGCACATAGGGATTCCTTATAAATCTAACTTTTGTCTTCAAAGTACTTTGAAATATTATTTTTGCAATTTGTTGAAATAAATCAAGTACAGTTGTTTACACAAAGACAACTATATCATAGAAAAATCAAAAATTTCTTTCAAAACATATCATGTATATCGTGTCGACTTTCGCGACGATGGTATAGTTCCACAACCAAAATTGGAATTGTATGCCTAGCGCAAGTCCTCATTTTCATATTTCTTGTTCATCAAACATCAATCATGCAATAAAAATAACCTTTTTTGGATTTTCGCGATGACGGTATAAGTCTATACCTACATATTCTATGCCTAGCGCAAACCATTGTACCAATTTTATTTTCCATTTATCAAAAATCATAAAAACCATATGACTTCATTTTACACAAATTATGCTTTTCAAAAGCAAACCCATTTTTCACTATTTTATGTCATTATGTCAACCTTTAACTTTGCAATGATGGTATAATTCCTAAGGAATTATTTACAAATTTTATCACACTTAGGGATTTATGCCTAGCAAAAATCATTTTTAACATTATTTCATGCATAATATTTTCATGGAAATCTGAAAACAAATCATCATCATCATCATCATTTGCACCATTGCACCAAAGTCTTAAGACAGTTTCTTAAGCACTCTTTTTACTTTTTAACAATATTTCTATAAATGGGACTAGCTTGACGACCGAGTGAGCAACGACTCCATGAAATGGTCTATAATAGCGACAATGTCCTTTGAAATTATTGTTAGAAGTCTCTTTTTATTTTTACATTTCATTACAACAAATCAATTTGTTACATCAGATTATTTCATTTAAAATATCACCGCATGACATTCAAATTATATCTCCAACGACATAATTACATCCAATCATCACATCAATCAAACATTAAAAGCCTCATAAACATACACAAGACACAAGTCATATGATCAAAAATAGCTCATCTATATATGTCACAAATATATGTACATCATCAAAACCGAATCGGTATGCCACAATCTGTATCTCGGCATACTCAATCCTCTATCAAACAAAAAATATATATAATACAACATCAATGTCCAGCCCTCTAGCCTCGAGAGCCCCTCGAGCTCTCTGCCTCATCTCCTCCCCCGCCCTGAGGTGGACGAGGTGGCCCCATCGCAGTCTGTGTAGTCCTAGTCCTCGATCGGGACGTGGTCCTCGATGACCCGATCCTGATCGGATCTGCGATGTTAGCTGGCAGGGGTAGTCTATCTACCTCTGGCACCAGCTGGAAGTATAGTGTCTGATAGAATGTCAACTGGGCGATAGCCCGTGTCAACTCTCCAGAGCTCGCCCCTCCGCCCCGTGCCCTGAGGCATGCAATCTCATCCCGCAGCTGTGACACCTCAGCATGGTGTCGTGCAGCCGCATCCTGTAGCGTCTGCACCTGAGCCTGCAGACGATCTCTCTCCACCCGGAGAGTAGCCATCTCGCTACTCTCTCCTGTGTCCACACCCTTGCCCTTATCGGGCGATGGTGGCCTCTGTGGAGATGGGGGTCTCTCCTCCCTCCTCTCCCACTGCCGCGGCCTCTCCTGTGCCTGTGGTCTCCTTTGCTCTCTCCCACCGTGACCCTGGGCCGCCTCTATCGCTGCCTGGCGCCGCCTCCCTATCCGACGCACGACCGCGTGGATCGGACCCTGAGCCCTCGTCATCCGAGGAGGGCGGATGCCTGCGTACCAGGCATCGTAGCCGTCAGCTACCCCTACGTCGTCTCCATCCACTGGCTGGATGGGGGCATCATCCGCATCCTGACTCCAGAATCGTTGCATGTCTGGAGCCCCGCTAACCGTGGTGTTATCCCGGACAGTCCGGGAAAACTCATAATCCCTGAGAGATGGGATCCCCTACTGTAGACCGAACTACCTCAAAACTCGGTCGTAGCGGTGGAGCTCCACCTCTCCCCTCTCCATCCTCAACCAACAGACTCGCCTGATGCGAGCCAGCTCCTGTCCATCCTCGGCCCACCCTGGGTGCCCTCTCCATGGTCTCCAGGTGATCTGATCCGGGATCAACTCATCTAGCAGTCTCCGGGACATAGGCAGGTCGATCCGTCGCTGTGCCCCTCTCCGGAGCCACCAGTAGAAGACTCGGGGCCTCTCCCCGTCTACCCCTATCAGTGGAAGCCCTACCGGCCTCCGCACCGCAATGTGCTCCCAGCACCAAACCTGTAGTAGCGATGTCATAACCAGACATCGGCCGCCCTTGTACACGACCCCATACAGGATCCTGTACAGTCGGCATAATACAAAGCTGCCCCAGCAAAACCTGTACCCATGGTCCCGCATATCGTAGATCACATCTGCGAGCATCCATGGTACCCTGCACCCGCTCTGGTGGCACAACAGAAGTCCACCAACCACCCCAGATAGTACCCGTGTGAGTCTGGATGCCCCAGGCATCTGGCGTAGTGCCTCGATGTTCACTCCGCCCTTCTCCAGGGTGAAGCTCGGGTCACCACACAGTCGTCCCATAGCGTGGCCCTGGTTGGCCGTAGGAGTGATCATCCGTCCTTGTATGGGGATTCTCAGAATCCTCCATACATCCTCCAGTGTGGGAGTCATCTCCCCTGTCGGTAGCCAAAAATAGGAAGACCCCGGATACCATCTCTCTGCTAGGGCTGTCAGTAGCCCCATATCTGTGGATATTTGTGGCATCTCCGCCACATGCTGCAAGCCGGCCTGTGCCAGTAGATCCCGCTCTGCCTGTGTGAGCGCGGCCAAGTCATCTCTCAATCCTCCATATTTCCATTCTCTGCTCTTTAGCAATCCTCTCTGCAACATAAACAATAAACAACAAATAATCATTAATCAATAATTCAAATAATCAATAATGCAAGTTAAAAATTCAATTTTTTGCAATTGATGATATCGCCCACTATTGGACGATATCGTCCCAAATTTGAGCATAATCGTCTCCGATTTCGTAGTTCGAAATCGTCTCTAATTTGACGAAATCGTCCCCCTTTCGACGATTTCGCCCTCGGGCGAAATTGACGAAATTGAGACGATTTCGTCGAAATCGGGACGATTTCGTCCCGACGACGTCGACGGCCCAAAAACGGCCGCGATGCTCAAAATTCATCTAAAAACTCACTTAAAAAGCATGTAAATTCAAATTAAATCAGTTCTAGATCAGTCTAGACCCTTACCCGTAGACCGCGCCGGACCTCTGCTGATCTGTGCGTCGTCTCCACCATTTTTTTCCGCTTCAGAGCTCTCAAAACAGTAAAAATGAACAGTAACAATGAATTAGGGTTTTACCCTATTTTTCTTAATTTTATTCAACAATAATTTTTTGCTTTTTCGTGTTTTTACCTCAAACGTTCGATTTGGGTAAAAACACGGAGGGGGCACCATAGTAAGTTGTCGTACGATTCGACCAAGAATCGTCGCCTAAAAGTGGGTATAATTTTTTGCTTTCTCGTAGATCGAGAAGAACTCATCTTTAACGCATTTTCTTCGGAAAATTCGCTAAAGAGGGGGCAAAATGTAGCACCCTAAAATTGGCGCAGTAAAATTATAAAATTTACATTCACCTTAGTAAATAATTTAAAAATCAAATTTAACCTCCCAAACCGCCCGTTAACCGTCGGGTATTCCGTTTCCCCCTTTTCCGTGCCATTTTTAGAGGTTGTTTTGACCGTTTGACGATATCGTCGCCGATCAGACGATATCGCCCCGCATTTGACGATTTCGTCTGGACTAGGACGTCCAGACGATCTTGTCGCAAAACTGAATTTGCATAGTTGGAATCTGTTCCAACGGGTCTCCAATCCGGGAAGAAGCGTGTCTGCGCCGTTGGGACCCTTCCCCGTTGGAGATCTCCCAAATTGGGATGATCTCCAACCTCCCAACAACTCCCCCTAAGCCTATTTAACTTCTAGGATTTTCCCTCCCCAACCCCTGGCTGAATTTATCTGCAAACTGAATCCTTCTGCGCTAAAACATCATAATCTTATTTTTGCATTAGTCCCATAGCAATTTTGATGCAGGTATATCATTGATTTTCAACCGGAGCCAGCACCCATCGTCGCCGATGAACCTGTTCAAATCGGAGGCGATCCTGTCGAATTCGAGACGATTTCGTACTGATGCGAGACGATCTCGACTGCAACCCACATCGAGGCAATCAGTGCCTGGAGTTTGCTTTTCTCAACTTTGTCTCTGTTATTTTGTTTTGCAAATTAGATAATATATTCAGTTTTTATCCTATTTTGCATCTGGAGTTCACCCATTTAGCTTAGATTGCATGCTAAGTTTATGATCTGCCATTTAAGTACAGTAATTTGCATTAATTTTTGTTCTTAAACATTGTTCAGTATTCATATTTCTATTTGGTGTAATTTGCCTCTGTTTGCACAGTAGGATTTTTTGGTATTTTGCATCTATTTTCGGTTTTGTAGGTCTCTAACGAATTCGTCTGACGAATTCGTTAGATCTCAGACGATCTCGTCTGATTGCAGACGATTCTATAGAATCTCAGACGATCGGGACTGCTTCAAAATCAGAATCTTCTTCAGACATCCGGATCAGGTATTCCCCGTTTTCCTCCTGTAAATTCTCTATTTTCTGCTTTCAAATCTGTCTGCTGTATTCATGGAACTTGCATTTTCATATAGTTTAATTTAGTTTCATTCGGCCAAACCTAGGATGAATGTTTAAGATTAAAACGAACTCATTAAACACATTCCAAAAACCTAGGCGTGGAAACTACCATTAAATGTTTCCTGGTGAACCCACCATCCGTCGAAAAATCACCAAAATACACCTCCCTTGAGAGGCGGGACCTTCGCAAAGTCCTCTCGTCCGAGGTACCGCATCATCCTTTTCCCATCCTCCTTCCGGGCGCGGATCCTATAGCCTGAAGGTAGGGATGCGAAAAATTTGGAGCGATACAGGAATGAAATGTACCAGTTGTTTGAAAATGTAGTTAAGCTTTTCTGAGATACAGATATTTTAACTAACTAGCCAAGACGATATATTTATCTCGCAAGATTTTTGAACAAAGTCTAAATCCGACTTGAATTGAACCAAGTTATTTCACATCCCTATGTGTGTAATTGAGTTCGTTTATGTGGTATTTGTCAGGATACCGCCAGTGCCAGATAGTCTATCAACCAAACCTGTACTGAGGATCACCTGATTAGCTCCACTAACTCCGTTGTTGTATTTAGCAAGATTAATCCACATGACAATCTAAGGTACCATAAGCTAGCTCATCCACATGCAAATATTGGTCTGCACACACGTAAAGCTAATGTGACGGAGTCATGCGGGTAGGATACCACCATTGCCAAGTAGGCTATCAACCAAACCTGTAATGAGGATCACCTAGATGGTTTTTGAATGCTGAGAATTCCAGGGATTCAAGTTCAGGTTATTTGTTGGCTGAATGATTTGGGAGACTTGCTCGTCTATATAGTGATGAAAATCACTGTTTATTTTGCTATTTATTTTTCTTTTTGAGCAAGGATTTTGAATAGTGGTGATAACCACTGTTATTTGATTTTGTATTTTGAGCGTTGTAAGTTTGAGCTTGTGAATGGCCTTGATCCTATTGGCCTTGGGGATGATACCTTTGGGGCATTTAGAGTTGACCAAGAGATTATGAAAATCCTTGGAGCTTTTGGCTTGACCAAAGGGTTTATAGATACCTTTGGGGCATTTAGGGTTGTCCAAGCATTGATGAGAATCCTTGGAGCTTTTAGCTTGACCAAAGGGTTTATAGATACCTTTGGGGCATTTAGGGTTGACCAAGCAATGATGAGAATCCTTGGAGCTTTTGGCTTGACCAAATGGTTTATATATACCTTTGGGGCATTTAGGGTTGACCAAGTGATGATGAGAATCCTTGGAGCTTTGAGTTGGACTATGGCTCTCTAGATGTGGCATGGACTCAAATGCCTAATGTTCAAAGGTTCTTTTTCCTTGATTCCTTCAAGAGAGGCAAGCCGGTATGTTCCAGGTCCTAGTCTAATGTCAATGACATAAGGACCTAACCATTTTGCCGTGAACTTGTCCCATAGATGGGACGGCAAATTAGAATTCTATTGGTTCTCTTTTAAGACCAAGTCACCAACCTAAAATTCTCTGAGGTGGACTTTCATGTTGTATGCTCTATTAAGTCGCTCTTGATAGATACGCAAATGCTCGAGAGCATTAACGCGTCGTTCGTCGAGCAACGTCAGTTGATCTAATCGAAGCTCGCCGTGCGAGTGTCATCATCGATGAACTCTTGCATTGAAATGCGCAGGGAAGGGATTTCCAACTCAAGAGGCATGACTACCTCGAAGCCATACACTAGCAAAAATGGAGTTGCCCAGTGGGCGTTCAAATTCTGGTGTGATAAGCCCATAGGGCAAGCGGGATCTGAATGTGCTAGTCCTTATGATTGTCTGCAACTGTCTTTTTAAGAATGGCGACTAGCATTTTTTTTTACGCCTCTGCTTGCCCATTTGCCTACGGATAATAAGGGGTTGAAAAACTGTGTTAAATTTTGTACTTTGTGGTCAAAGCACACACGTCTTTTTTCTTAAATGGTGCCCCATTATCTGACAGGATCTTGGATGGAATACCAAAATGACATATGATGTTATACAAAATAAACTCCGCAATGCGGGATCTAGTCGTAGAGGTTAGCGAAATTGCTTCCACCCACTTGGTGAAGTACTCTGTGGCCATTAAAATGAACATGTGATGACTAGATGACACAGGGGAGATCTTTCCAATTAGGTCAAAGCCCCACTACAAAAAATGCCAAGCCGATTGGATCGGTTGTAAGGCCTGAGAAGGTACGTGTGTCAAATTAGCATGGTGTTGACACTTCACGCACTTCTTCACATATGCGCAACAATCTCGCTCTAAAGATGGCCAATAATAACCCATGCGAAGAATGCGCTTTGCGATGGCCATAACACTGAAGTGGCCACCACATGTACCATCGTGAGCTTGGGTGATCGCCCAAGCGGACTCTTGCTGGTCCAAACAATGAAGGAGGATTCCTTCATAATTTCGATGATACAAAATGTCTCCTACCAAGACATGCTTTGCCGCTTTCTGTTTGAATGATATTTTCGTGGCTTGTGTCAATCCAAGTGGGAGGTTACCTAACTTGAGGTAATCCCTAAGGGGTGTGTACCAATCCTTTTGATCAAAAACCTCGATAGTATGAATGGCCAATCCCTCTTGAAGTCCATCCCTAGCAAAAGCTGAGCGAGAAAGAACTTGTAAAAACAGCGTTGTGTTGCTATTAAGAGGGGTCAGGGAGAACAAGGACCCCCAATTGGCTAGAGTCAAACAATCGTGGATTCGAGAGAACTTATTTAGATATGGTTCAATCTAGATCAGGTGGATTCCTGGCATCAGATTAGAGCTTGCACGCTCCATCGTAGATTGTGATAATGTTTTAACCTGAATGGTTGTCATTTCACCAAAAGGGTCTTGCGGGATTAGTGACCCCAAGGAGGCCATAGTGTCCGAAAAATGATTTGATGATCGAGGGAGTGCCTCGATGTGATACCATTCAAGTTGTGCCAAGAATTTGTCCACAAGGGCTTTGTAGGCCTGCAGAACTAGACATTTACATTGGAAAATCCCTTTCACTTGATTGACAATCAACAACGAATCACCAAAGATGTTTAGATGTTTAATATTCATGGTGATTGTTGTTTGAAAACATATGAGCAAGGCTTCGTATTCTGCATTTTTTTTGGTGCACGGGAAGTCTAATTTAAATTATAAAGGCATTGGAGTGCCTTGCGGAGTGAAGAATACAATTCTTGAGCCACCCCCTTGCTCACATTTAGAACCATCGAAGAATAGGGTTATGTCAGCCTGTGACTCAGGCTCATCAGAATCTGGTGATTATGAAACATGGAAGACCCCATCATCAGGTAGTTCGAAAGTCAGAGGTTGATCGTCTTCAAGAGGAGCCTCGGCTAGTTGATCGGCGATGACTTGACCTTTCATGGATTTTTGTCCAATGAAATCTATGTCAAACTCCGTCAACAACATGATCCATTTCGTCGTGCGGCTACTATGATAAGTACGACTCATCATGTATCGTAATGGATTCTCCTTAGACACAACATACGTCTTATTATCGAGCATGTAGTGGCGTAGCTTTTTGGTAGCAAACACCACTGCCAAGTAGAGCTTTTAAACGTATGCATAGTTAAGTTCATAACTGACTAGGGTGCGGCTAAGATAGTATATAGCCTATTCTTTGTGAAGTTCATTTTTCTGGGACAGCATGGTGCCCAGTGCCACCTCAATAGCTGAGATGTATAAATAGAACGACACTCCTGGTCTAGGTGGTGCCAATACTGGCGGTGAAGCCAAGTACTATTTAATGTCGTCAAAGGCTGACTGGCACTCGTCATCCCAATGAAATGTGACCCCCTTATGCAGTAATTTATTCATGGGTTGGCATTTGTCAGATAATTGTGCTATGAAGCGCTTGATCAACGCAACCTTTCCCTACAGACTCCTGAGCTGCTTGATGGTGGTTGGGGGGAGCATTTCAAGGATTGCCTTGACTTTGTTTGGGTCTACCTCGATTCCTTGTTTGGAGACTATGAAATCCAAGAGCTTTCTAGAGGTGACGCCAAAGACGCACTTCTTGGGGTTTAGTCTGAATTTATGTTCAATGAGGCGATCAAGGACCTTGCTCAAGTCACCGAGGTGATCTGGGCACAAAAGAGATTTGGCCAACAAATCATCCATGTAATCTTCCAAAGTCTTGTGCATGTAATCATGAAAGATGTACGTCATGGCACGTTGGTAAGTGGCTCCAGCATTTTTAATGCCAAAATGCATGACCATATAGCAAAATTTCCCCCAAGATGTTGTGAATGCCGTTTTTAGTTGGTCCTTGCTACAGCCCAAACCTAGCAGTCGGCTAGGTTATCCAATTGTTTAAAATTTCATATATATTAGAATAGTTTTCATTGATTAGAAATCATCATATCTCTTTATTTTTATCTCTGCATTCTGCATTTGCCTCTATGGTGGGATCTGCCCTCCTAGTGGCAACGATTTATTATTAAATATTTTTATTCGTTCGCTTCCGCATTCGTTCTATTATTTGTTCTGTTATTGCAATTCCATATTAATTTGTTGATTCTGCCCACCGAGGAAGGAGAATCCCTTCAAGTGGTATCAGTCGTCATTCGATTCTGGAACACCTCTGCCATCCCGCAGCACTCCCATAGCACTCCCGGCGTTTTGAAGCACTCCGCAGGTGTTATAGCCACTCGCTGTGGCGTTTCCGTTGTTGTCCGTGCCACCACCTTCAAACACATTCCGCCGTATTCGCAGCCAACACAGCAGCCGCAGGCGGCTACTGTAATTTTTTTTTCCGTCACAGATCCTTCGCAAAAATAGGCATTTTATACCTGCTAGTCCTCTCGCCAAATCAAACCAATCAGAATTCACGATTCGGTTTAATTATTGCCGCAACCTAAGGTTTTTTCATGCTTATTTACGCTGACGTCAGTTTTCAAATTTTTCATTAAAATTAGACAGTGTTCATTATCCCACATTGGCAATGCTTTGGGTGGAGAAGCATTAAAATATCCACTCGCACTCCTTATTGAGCATGACTATGGTCACACGTCAGGTTCCTCCGCGTGTAGCAGTGCTGTTCGCATTCGTCGTCATTCTGCCATCCATCGTCGCGTTTCGATTGGTCCGTGTCTCGTGTCCTCCATAGCGTTTGTCATCTCTGTCCTCTGTGTCGTGTGTCATGTCACTATGCTGTTTTGCTTTGTTGTATCGTGTCCTCCGTCGCATTTGTCATCTCTGTCCTCCGTGTCATGTGTCGTGTCGCTGTGTCGTTTCGCTTTGTTGTCTCGTGTCCTCCGTCGCGTTGGTCGTCTCTGTCCTCCGTGTCGTGTGTCGTGTCGCGGTGTCGTTTCGCGTCCTAGCGTTTCCTCCGTCGCGTTTGTCGCCTCTGTCCTCCGTGTCGTTGTGTCACATCACTGTGTCGTTTCGCGTCCTAGCGTTTCATCTGTCGCGTCTCGCTGTCCGGTCTCCGTCCAGTCGCTTTGTATAAATTACAGTTCAGTTTCCATATTCGGCAGATCGCGGTCCAAAAGTGTAAAAAAAAAAAATTGTCATAAACCGTCCAAATTGCTGTCAAGGAGGAGCCAAAGACCACATTAAATTCCGCATCGCAGTTGGAGCGAAACTTCAAGCGGAATCCCAATTTTTTGCTAAATTCAACCAAAATTTGTGACAGTTGAAGCGGAATCCTAAGCGGGCTATGTTAACAAGTGCATGAGCAAAAAGTGGTCCAAAGGTGCTGACGGTCGATTATCAAGCTCGGAGACGACCAATAACAACGCAAGAAGACCAAATCGAAGCCCAGGTACAAAAAATTCTCCTTCTCCTTTTAAAATTGGTAGTTATAATCCACATCATCCACTAGTAGATCCGATGGCTACTAATCCTTCCCCAACTCACGAAACCATCACACAAGGAAACTCAAGTAACTCAGCCATTTCTGATAGGGAGTCTCTTCGATACTTACTAGAGGGTATGAACGAAATTGGTATCCTCCTCAAAGACCTTGTGAAAGCACAAAAACAACCTAATCCCAATACTAATCCCCAAAATCACTCCCATGCCCAATGGACCGAAGAAACTGTCGATCCTAATGATGATTGGGAACAACAACAGGGTGATTCGGATATTTACAGGGATCGCTCTCAAAGACAGCGGTATAACCAAAATCAAGAAAGGGACACGGGTTATCACCAACCAAGAGGTCCTAATCATAATAATTTTCCACGAATTGATATGCCCACTTTTGAAGGTCATGATCCTCGTGGTTGGTTAGCCAAAATGGAAGGCATCCTTGACTTATATCAAATTAAGGAAATTGATAGAGTTCCTTTCACTGCATCAAAACTAGGCACTGAGGCCTACCAATGGTTTGTATGGCTTAAACGAGAGAATGAAGCTACTATTAATTGGAGAAAATTCACTACCTCTTTTTTAGAAAGATTTGACGATGGAGCTACATCATCATACACAATAAGATTGTTATCTCTTAAACAAGAAGGGTCGGTTAGTGAATTCGTTTCGGAGTTTACCAGTTTACTACCATACACTTCAGACCTCAGTCCCGACACAGTGGTAGGAGCCTTTCGCAATGGTTTGAAAGAGAGTATTCGAGTGGAGGTAGACATGCACGATCCAACCTTGTTGAACAGTTGTATAAGAATAGCCAAGTTGGCCGAGAAGAGACATCAGTTGTCTGCAAGGCGGGAAACGTATAGTCGTCCCTCATATCGCAACAATTCCTTTCATAGAAATGATCAACCATCAAGATATTTTTGCTATAAATGTCGCACTCATCACCCCAGGGAACAAGCTTGTGCCCAAAAACAAAACTTTCATATTGAAGGTGATCAATGTGAAGGAGAAGAGGATGAACCTTACCAATCAGACGAACCTATGCCAGAAGACCTACCATGTACTATAGACGAAAAAGAAGAGGATACAATGGCGATTTCAGTGCATGCTCTCATGGGTTTAACCGCCCACCATACCATCAAGGTACCAGGCTTTCTCCGCCAGAAAAAGGTGAATGTACTAATTGATTCTGGTAGCACCCACAATTTTATAGACATCAAAACAGCAAAAGCTTTGAATTTATTCATTAACTCTTCCAACAAAGACAAATTCCAGGTTCTAGTGGCCAATGGGGTGAACGCACAATGTGTTGGTCGCACATCTCAAGTTTCCATAAATATGGGAACTTATACACGGTTAGGATCCCTTTTTGTCATGAATTTAGGGAACTTTGATGTCATTTTGGGAGTTGAATGGTTGGAAACATTAGACACGGTTAGCTTCAACTTCAAAAAATTATTTGTGGAATGGAAGGAAAATGGACGAGTCATTCACTTACAAGGCATTACTACTCCTCCATCACAAATGGTGAGCTCTCATAGTATGGAGAAGATGTTAAAAAAGGGTGGATATGGGTTTATAGCTCAAATTAATTGTTTGGAAAAACAATCTTCAACAACTTCGGATATTATTGCACATGAGTTACAAGGATATCATAACACATTACGAAGAGGTTTTCCAAGAACCTCAAGGATTACCACCTAAACGATCTCATGATCATGCCATCCATTTGATGCCAGGGAGTGTCCCACCTAACAGTCGTCCTTATCGCTATCCTCAACCACAAAAGATAGAAATCGAACAGATCGTTCAGGATTTGTTGGATCATGGAGTCATTCGTCACAACACTAGTCCTTATTCCTCACCTGTAGTCCTGGCTAGACGAAAAGATAACTCTTGGCGTATGTGTCCTGACTTTCGTTCTCTCAATAAACTCACTATCAAGGACAAATTTCCTATCCCTGTCATAGATGACCTATTAGATGAGTTGCATGGTGCAAAATTTTTTACAAAATTAGACCTTCGCTCTGGCTTTCACCAAATCCGTGTTAGAGAAGAAGATATTCCCAAAACAGCCTTTCGTACTCATGAAGGTCATTACGAATTTTTGGTCATGCCTTTTGGTCTCACTAATGCACCATCCACATTCCAAAGCCTCATGAACCAAGTGTTTCGTCCACTCCTCCGTAAGTTTGTGTTAGTTTTTTTTGATGATATTCTCATATACAGCAAAACATGGACGGACCATTTACATCATGTGGATCAAGCCCTTCACATTTTACACAAAGAAAAATTATTTGTTAAACGTTCCAAATGTTCATTTGGTGTTCAAGAAGTTGAGTATCTTGGTCATATAGTTTCACACGAAGGCGTCAAAGTGGATCCCAATAAGATTAAGGCAATTCAAGAGTGGCCTTTACCTAAAACCATCAAGAAACTTCGTGGTTTTTTGGGTCTCACGGGCTACTATCGCAAGTTTGTACAAAATTATGGTAAGATTGCAGCACCTCTCACCGCACTCACAAAGAAGGATGCTTTTCATTGGTCGACAGAGGCTACTCTAGCTTTTGAAGCTCTTAAGAAGGCCATGTGTACAACTCCAGTATTAGCAACCCCCAATTTTCACAAACCATTTATTATCGAATGTGATGCATCAGGAACAGGAATTGGGGCTATATTAATGCAAGAAGGTCATCCTTTGGCATTTGAAAGTAAACAACTCTCCGAGAAAAATTTGGGAAGATCGACATATGAAAAAGAAATGTTGGCTATTCTTCATGCCATAGAAAAATGGAGACACTACCTAATCAGCAGTCGCTTCATTATCAAAACAGATCATAGTAGTCTCAAACATTTCCTTGAGCAGAGATTTTCCTATCCGGAACAAAATAAGTGGTTGACCAAACTATTGGGGTATGATTTTGTTATCGAATACAAGAAGGGGAAGGAAAATATAGCTGCCGATGCGCTGTCCAGGAAATATGAAGATGAAGTAGTCATTAACGCTATTTCAGGTCCTTGCTCCCAATGGGTGAATCAATTACAAGATGAATGGGTGTCCAATAACGAAACTGCTCAGATAATTCAAGAATTATCTATAGGGTCCTCTAAATACCCTTTGTTCTCTTATGAAGATGAAATCCTCCGAAAGAAAAACCGCATTTATATTCCACACAATTCAGAACTCAAATCAAAGATCCTAGACGAATCACACGCCTCTCCATCAGCAGGACATTCAGGATTTTTGAAGACATATTTAAGAGTCAAACAATCATTTTGTTGGAAAGGATTAAAAGCGAGAAGTCAAACAATGGGTAGCGAGAATGTGAAGTTTGCCGAGCGCAATAAAGGAGAAACGAGTTAAATCACCGGGATTGTTACAACCATTACCCATCCCCGAACGATAGTGGGAACATATATCCATGGATTTTATTGAGGGTCTTCCAAAGTCGGAAGGCGGAGACGAGTAATCTTCGTGGTCATAGACCGGTTATCCAAATACGCTCACTTTCAGGCTTTACAACATCCATTTTCCGTAAGCAAGGTGGCAAAGGTATTTATGGATTCAATTTTCAAATTACATGGTATGCCAAAAAATATTGTAAGTGATAGAGACCCCATCTTCACTAGTAACTTTTGGCGAGAATTATTTCGACTTAGTGGTACCAAATTGAACATGTCCTCAACTTACCATCCCCAGACAGATGGTCAAACAGAAGTAGTTAACAAATGTTTGGGTACATACTTACGATGTTTTGCTCAAGATAAACAATATCAATGGAGCCAATGGCTAGCAATGGCGGAATGGTGGTACAACACTTCTTACCATTATTCCATTAAGATGTCTCCCTTTGAAGCATTGTATGGAACTAAGCCTCCAATCGTAGCAGATTACGTTCCTGGTTCATCCAAAGTAGACAAAGTGGATGATTGGTTTCAACAAAGGCAGTCGACACTCACCATCCTTAAGGAGAATTTATTCCAAGCACAAAATCGCATGAAACAACAACATGACTTGCATTGCTCAGAATGAACTTTTAATGTCGGTGACAAGGTTTTCCTAAGGTTGCAACCTTACAAACAAGCATCGTTACGGATAAAGACCAGTCAAAAGTTGGCACCACGATTTTATGGTCCTTACAAAATTGTGCGCCGCATTGGAGAAGTAGCCTATCAGTTAGAACTTCCTTCATCATCACGAATACACCCGGTATTCCATGTTTCCTGTCTCAAAAAGGTAATTGGTCAGAAAGTGCAAGGCCAATCAGAATTACCAGTGCTCGATGAGGAAGGCCGCATACATCTCCAACCCGAAGATATATTACAACACAGAATACGAAGACTAAGATCACGCCAGATTCAAGAATTTCTCATCAAATGGCAAGACCTACCAGAGGAAGATGCCACATGGGAACACGAAAGTATTTTCCAGACATTTCCAGCTTTGAGGACAAAGCTTTCTGAGGAGGGGAGTCATGCTACAGCCCAAACCTAGCAGTCGGCTAGGTTATCCAATTGTTTAAAATTTCATATATATTAGAATAGTTTTCATTGATTAGAAATCATCATATCTCTTTATTTTTATCTCTGCATTCTGCATTTGCCTCTACGGCGGGATCTGCCCTCCTAGTGGCAACGATTTATTATTAAATATTTTTATTCGTTCGCTTCCGCATTCGTTCTATTATTTGTTCTGTTATTGCAATTCCATATTAATTTGTTGATTCTGCCCACCGAGGAAGGAGAATCCCTTCAGTCCTCAGGATTAATACGAATTTGATTATATCTTGAGAAACCATCCATGAGGGAAAGCATTTCGTGGCTCGCTATGGCATCTACCAATGCGTCGATGCTTGGCAAGGGAAAATCATCCTTAGGACTCGTTTTGTTAAGATCTCAAAAATTGGTGCATATGCAAATCCTCCCATCGGGCTTCTTGACGAGAACCATGTTAGACAACCATGGAGGATAATCCACACAGATGACAAACCGGGCATCCAACAACTTTTGTAACTTGTCTTTTACCATTAAGGCCACTGTTGGGTGCATCTTGCGTAGTTTTTGCTTTACTGGCTTGATTGTCGGATCAAGAGTTAAATTATGTGTGACTAGCTGTGGGTCTAGTCCCGGCATATCCTTGTATGACCATGCAAGAACCTCATTCTTCTCCGTAATAAGGGCAACATAATCGGCTTGCTCTTCGGGGGAAATACTTACCCCCAGCTTGAGAATTCATGGATTCATTGGATCTATGTCGATGTCTACATCAGTCATTGCCTCGACCGACATGTGGGATCCTTCCTCCAACTGGTGTGGAGTTGGGATCAGATGGATATCATTTGCTGAATTAAGATCATCATTAGGAACGTCAAGTTCCTCTTCAGCATGGAAGACATCCCGAGTCTATCCTGGAGTGAAATGAAACATCCCACCGCAAGGCCAATACTCTGATGGGGATGGTGGTGTGTCAGTGCGATCCTAATCTATAGCCTCTATGTCTAGATGCAATGATCATGTTGGATTGGCTGGATCATGGATGGGAGCGGTCAAGTCAATGGAGATCATGTTTATGAAATGATTGTGACCTCCATTACCGTAGGTGTGATAACTCTGACATTCTGGATGTTCTTGATGTGTTGGATCTGGCTCTGTAGGCACTGGCACAAAGGGATCAGCCCTATGCGCGAACATGCAAATAGGGTCTACCCTAGGCACTAATGGTTTGATAGGGTCTCCAGGCGGAAGATGCTCTCTGTGTACCTGGAGTGGCAGGTGCAGTAATTGCTATAACTACGCTAGGTTGAGGTGCCACCTATGTCTTGGACCTATGTGTAAGTGTTCAAACATGTCATCTATGTCCAAGGGATATTTTTGTTGCATTTTTCGCATGTGGTTGAGATAGGCCATCTCGGTTTTGTCTTCGTAATCACTGTCAGAGATCCACAGGCCTTCATTGGCTCCAATAATTGCTTGTGACATGGGAAGCTCATCTTGCTCGAGCAAATTAATATGGTCCCAACGAGGTTGTGCCGCTCTCTACGGGGGGACCGGATTGTCTTGAAGTGGCATGTGCTCAACTGGAGCAGCCAATGGGAACATCGTCAGGAAGCTTTCTTGATCATCATTCATTGGATATTCTTGTGAATGATCATACTCCAACTCATCTTCGGAAGACCCTTCTTGGTCTTGTCCATATTCCCCTTGTGGGTGAGTCCATGAGGTTTCTCCTTGTTCGATCGAAGGGAAAGGGTTGTTGAGGTCAACAAGGTTGTTTGTTTGTAATGGGAAATAATCCCCCAATGTATAAGTTGTATTTGGATTGGCATATGGATCTGATGCCAACCCATCCTTGTTGCCTATCCCTAGGCCTTGCATGTTTTCTACCAAGATGTCGAGGGGCAAAGGGTGATTAAACCCTACTCCTGACTTGTCATAAGGCATTTGGTATCTTGGTTGGCACAAAACATGCACTCCTTGTTCATACCTGCCCAACCCATATCCATGCCAATTGCATTCGCTAAGATATCGTAATGCGAAGTCTGGGTTAGACAGATAATTGACATCCTCCACAAAGGGCTCTTCATCTTCCTCTTTTCGTAGGGAAGGTTCAACGCCATTATCCAGGCCCCCAAAAATAAATTTTGTTTGATTAGGTGGGTAGCCTAAAGGAACCACAGAGCCTATGGGGAGTCGAGGTCTTCCCATGTCTTGCATAGACTAAAGTGTGGGCGTTGCTACAACATTGCGCACTATATACTCCCCCATGCCTGTGTTAGACATCTCAACAGTAATCGTTGGCGATTGAGAGGGAGCAAATGGGAGTTCTCCCTGAGTCCACTCCATGTGGGGTGAACTAGGCATCTCGACTTCCATTCTATTAGGCATCTCTTCTGTCGAGATGTTGGAGACTAAGGGTGGTTCCACTTCCAGGGGCTTCTTTCCTTTGTCCGTTGGTGTGGCCACCATAGGTGGCGTCGTTGTGGGAGGACCGGATGAAGAAGATGAACCCGCCTGGGAATTTGATTGATTTGGTAATGGAGATTCTTGCGTAATCGGACCCCTTTTAGATGGATTTAACTGAAAATCCACATGCGTTGAAGGAAGGGTCGACTGCGGCATTAGTTGCACTGAATTGCAATATTTGAAAGGTTCTAAATCTGTGGGGACCACGTGCACTTGTCCTTCAAATGTATACTTCAAGCATTGATGAGCAATTGAAGGGACACACTTCATATCCCGGATCCAAGGCTGCCCAAGCAAGATATTGTAAGCCATCTCACCTTCTAAAATGTGGCACAATGTATGAATGGTCTTTTGTCCCACTTGTATAGGTAAGACAATTGTGCCAACTATCGAGCATATCGCATCATTAAATGCTCGAAGAGTATAAGTGGAAGGTACAATGTGAGAGGCTAGAAACTTCAAATGTTTCAGTGTGGCGGTTGTAATAATGTTACTGGATGAACCAGTGTCTACCAACACCCGCTTATACGGAATCCCATTGACCCGTGCAATAACGTGCAGGGGTGGATCCGCTACATCCCTAGTCACCATTTTTAATTCATCTTCCCTAAAGGTGATGACTGGTTCGGTACACTATTTCACATGCCCCACAAAATTGTTGAACGAATTTGCTTCGTGGGGTTGCAGCTCAATTGCCTTTAATATCTCCATGAGAGCTTCTCGATGGGGTGTCGATTGTTGAATAAGCTCATATATGGAGAGCCTAGCCGATGTGGTCCTTAGACTTTGAGTAAGTCTAGTTCGAATCATGGCCACTGGTCTAGGCGGGGGAAGCTATGTAGGATTTAGTTGAGGTTGTGACATGGATGGAACTTCCCTTGTGGTTGTCACGGGGGCAGCCCCTGGGTATCTCTTGTTCCTTGTCACAATGCTGATCATCCCAACATACCCCTCCATGGGGCAATTCTGTTGCACTTCGTTGACATGAAGAGGTTTTGCTTGTGCATCATGTGTGGGTAAAGGATCTCTGAAAACACCCATTTGTTGGTTGTTGGGCGCGATGGGATTATCCACTACCAATGTATTATTGTCAATGAGGTCTTGCACTAAACCTTTGAACTTCCAATAGGTGTTAAGGTCATGTCCCTTTCGCCTGTGGAATCTACAGTAAAGATCCTCTCTGTAGCCCTTAGGCTTTGGTGCATTAGGATCTATTGTTTGAATCTCTGGCAGATTAATCAAGTTTACCATTGACAAACGGTCAAACAAGGAGTCCCTGGACTCGGTGTATGGTGTAAATTGCCGCCTAGGGCGACGCTACTGATTGTGGTCCTATTTTTTATTATCTTTCTCATAGTTATTGGGAGGCACCGCCTGATAATTAGCCTTTGGAGGCTGTGTTGCTTGGGCAGGCTTAGGGGCATTGATAGCAACTTGATTGACCGCGGTGGGTTTCTGTTGCGTAGTCCCTGTTTTGGTGCTCTTGTTCCATTCTTTTTTCTTAGGCTTGGCAATTTTGCCATCCTGTATCTTGATCTCTTCGATAATTCTAGCTTGTGCCAGAGCTTCTTCTAAAGTGGCATATTGCTACAACTGCAATAGCATAGAGATCGATCACAAATAGCTCTTTGTGAACATTTGAGTTAGGTCAGACATAGGAGGGAGGTAGGATAGCTTTGAAAGCAACGTCCTCCATCGATTCCCATATGCCACCATAGATTCCTCCTCATACTTCTTGAGGCTAGCTAGATCACTAAGTGATGCCTTTTTCTTTGTGTTGAAAGCGAAACATTCTAGGAACGCGTCCACTAGCTGATCCAAGTTGTAGATGCTATGCTTCGGTAGATGGGTAAACCAATCCGAGGCAGGTCCTGCGAATGTGGTTATAAATGTTCTTAATAGCAATGCATCATTGTCTTGTATACCGAAGCATTGGCTCAAGAATCGAGTCACATGCTCTTGAGCATCTTCGTCCCCTCTAAAGAGTGCCAACTAGGGCAGCTTAAAATGTTTGGGGTATGGAGGTGCCGGCACTGATGGATGCACAGGATGACTACGGAGTTGGCATAAAGTAGGCTTTTGGGGCCCAAAAGTCTTGAGTTCCATAGTCTCTAAGCGTTCTAACAACACTTTGTATGCATCGAAGGACTTAATCTCCTCCTCCTTGGTTTGCTCCCGCTGTGGGTTGTGGGGAACTTGAGGCCTTTGGAGGGATAACTGGGTAGCACCCCTTCTGCCTTGATAGGGCATTTCAGCCCGCTCTTCTTCTTGTTCATAATCCTCATAAGCTTCTTGAGGAGTGTCTGGCCTAGGCCTATAAACATTGATGGGTGCCCACGGAGGATGCCCATCACGGTTTTAGGGAGTGGCCTCCCGCTCAGGTCTAGGAGGTCTTAGAGGTAGTGCTTGATGAAGTCGCGGAGACCTGTCTCGCACTAAGGGGTTGTGCCTCACATACATCTCAGATTTCTATGCATGAGGGACTGGGGCCTTCTCAGGCGCATTGTTGTGAAGTAATTCAGCTTTCTGACACTGAATGCGCTCTTGATTAAGGCGACACAAATGTTCTAATTGTTGTTGGTCTTGCCTAAGCCGCGTGATTTGCGCTTGGCGGGCAGCTAGTTTGGCAAATGCCAAGTCATTTTGTTCCGCCGTCTCTTGTTTAGGAGGCCTAGATGCCTCCCCTACATATCTTTCTCGATCATGGTACTCTGAGACCCCTATATGTTGCTTCCCTCTGTCGAGGTTAGCAGCATTGACTTGAAGCTCTGGTCTCAATGAGCGATCTGGATATAAAGTGGGTGCAGACGTGCATCATTCCCGTGCTATGTACTGTTCTTGAGGAACGTAGTGATCTTCCTCACATTCTCTGTTATATGCACAAAAGGTGCGGGCAGAATTGTCTTGCCCCGTCGGGAGAACCTGATATTCTGGATATGGTCTAGTGTGTCTGACATTAATCAGGGGTAAATTAGGAGTAACAAAATCATATGGTTCCTCCTTGTGGACCCTTTGTTGTTCAAGCACTTCATCACTAGGCCACCCATAACGAGCTTCCAAGGGAGGCCTTATATCTAGGTCAAGTGCTACATGTTGGTTGTCTTCTTGAAAGGATCTTTGCTGCATGGGAGTACCCCCTAAGGAGGTGCCTCTATAGTCTTGTCTAGTGATGGCATGAGTTGGAGTGCCCCTCAAGGAGGTGCCTCTAAAGTCATGTTCTGTAACTGCATGGTGTGGACTAACTTGTGTATCCTGCCGCCAAGGCGGGATGGCCAAGTCTTTAGGGCTATATCGGGGGTGACTTGTCCCCCTTGGTGCATTCTCTACAGCTTCTACCCGTGATTGGGCTTGGCTACGGGTGTACACCATGGTGATGTTAACCTAAAGATGCGGAAATTCCTTTTTATGATTTTTCTTTTTTATGATTTTTTTTTTAAACAGAAAATAGCATACACACACAAGCAATGATTATCTCTTTTAAAGATTAAAAGTGTGCCCTAAATCTGGTTTAGTGTGTTTTGTTGTTTGTTTTTTTTTTTTGAAAGCTTTTTATGAAAACCGTTTAAATGCAATTATGAAGGCTCTTATGACTCCCAAAATGGTCGCCCCTTCAATATACCATTGCCGGACCGATATACCAACCTCTCTATATACCCGCCCTTACGTGAGGGAGACTATAGGTACGTGAGAGCAGATGATACATGGAACATAGGTGGTATGGAAGGGGAATCGCCTTGTTTATGACACCTACCATAGAAGACTTATCCTCATGTGCTGGGAATCACCCCAAGCTACACTTGGTCAGCTTTCATCAGGATTTACGTCTAGCAATAGTCACGATCGGGGTAATGTATGCAAATATCCAAGCCAACGTGGTGATGAAATCCACTGTTGGTCTTGCTCAAGGGCTGGGGTTTTATGACCAGCTCCTTGGTTTAAGTAACCACGTGATGTGTGGGGTTCATTTTAATTTGCAAAAATTGAAACAGGCAAACAAAAAGGAAACTTTCCCTAAGCCATACAAAAACTAAAAATCAGAAAATAGAAAACAAAAATTTGACAGAGGCTTGTTAAAAACCCCTACCTCTTCTCTACCCAAAAGGATGTTTCTGATTTGTTGCTCTAAAAAATGCACAGAACGCTATTCATCCCTGGGTGAGACGAATATCAGAACAGTATTCGTTCCAGGGTAGGATGAATGCCTATTCGTCCCTGGGTGAGACGAATCCCAATTCTGTAATCGTCACTGACAAAAACGAATAACAGTCTAATGACTAAAAAATAGGTACCTGTAATCAAAACAAGCAATTTTAGATCAGAAATCTAACCTAAAAAAAAATAGAGGACAGAGGTCCCACCGTGATCGCCATTGAAAGCACGAGATTCTGAAAGATTGAAAGGAAAACTAATGCAATGTATTCAAAACCCAAAGTTAACGCTTAAAGTCCTATAAAGTGAAATGCATGAAATGAAAGAAAATAGATGAATTTAAATGAGATAAAAGGAAGTATAGAAAGCACAACCCTTTTTATTTATACTCTTCCAATTTGGTTACAAAGACGTCTCCTCCCTTTTAAGGGGTAGGAGCGTTAACATAGTTTCAATTACAATCATGGATTTAGTGTTCCTCCTTCCGCATGCCCACATGTGAAATGGGCGGACCAAAGTGTTGCCGCCACTGGTATTGATGAATCTTTAATCCTTGCTGCTCCTCCTGCGTTCAAAGAAACAACAAATCATCAGTAGCACCTGTGTATGATAATGAAACTCGTAAATCTGAAAGAGTATTGTTAATGAATATAAAAGATAAATATAACGATGATTAAAATGAATCTAAATAGACTAAAAATTTGATAGAAGCATAATCATGTAACTAGCAAAATATTGCAAAAGAAACAGTCACCAAATTTGATACAAATCCGTATTCGTCTCGGGGTAGGACGAGTAAACTTGCAAGTTGGGGGGGGCGGTAAACCTGCAATAGTTTGGTACTCGTTCCAGGGTGAGACGAGTAAACCTGCAATAAGGCAAGGGGTGCCCGAAGGCAAACCACCCATGGGTTGAGACTTTGTTTCGACACCAATCCGCTTGGGATGGGTCCGAAACCTGTTGTGATGTGTTGTCGACAAATTGGTAGGATATTATGGTCAGAAAAATCGGGTTTTTGGTTCTTGATTCGTGCCTCCAAAAGTCACCCAATAACCTCCCTTTTGATTAAGAGATTATGGATGTAAAAGCACAAATCGTAAGTAAGTAAACTGGCAGCACTTCGTCGCTCAAAATGCTCCTTCTCTGTATATCCTTTTGGGTGAGGAAACTCACCATTTTATAGACCCAAGGGGTCTCTTTGAATTAGCATGCAGAAGTGCTACTTAGCATGAATGCTTTTTCAGGGAAGAGAAGACTTCTCCCTGATCAAGGGCTCCATAACTGCTTCTGCATGCCCAAAAGAACTCACTCGCACTCCCATGCAATGAAGGGAGAGTTAAGTAGCTAATTTGAGTTGTCATGAAAAAGCCCACTCTCACTCCCATGCAATGAAGGGAAAGTCAAGTGGCATATCTAAGTTGTCCTAAAAATCTCACTCTCATTCCCATGCAGTGAATGGAGAGTCAAGTGGCAGATATGAGTTGTCAAAAGAACTCCCTCGCACTCCTATGCCATGAAGGGAGAGCTAAGTGGCAGTTTTGAGTTGTCATGCGCCGAGGTTTGACTTTTTGCTGGTCAAACCTGGCGTTCGTCCCACCCAGGAGCGAGCGCTGGTAATCGTCCCTAGGTGGAACGAGTACCAATCTGCACTCGTCCCTGGGTGGAGCGAATAAGTAGCAGAGTGCCTAAAAGGTGCCAAATTGATCTCTTACTTTTAAAACTATTGTGTGAGTGGTTAGAACCACTGTTTTAACCTCTGGGGCTGCCCTGGGGGCTGTGTGTGTTAATGCGATCAGTGTTTGCAGTCACATAATCGGATTGGTGCTATTTTGGTGTCTACATAAGCATATTTGAGCAAGTCCTAGAGAGGACTTATTGAGCAGATTTGAGCAGGTTTTATGTGGACCTGTTGAGAATATTTGGATAGGTTCTGTGTGGAAATTTTGAGCAGAATTGGACAGGTTCTGTGTGGACCTATTGAGCATATTTGAGCAGGTTCTGTGTGGACCTATTGAGCAGATTTGAGCAGATTCTATGTGGACCTATTGAGCATATTTGGACAGGTTATGTGTGGACCTGTTGAGCAGATTTGAGTAGGTTCTGTGTGGACCTATTGAGAAGATTTGGACAAGTTTTGAGTGAGCTTGATGAGAATATTTATACAAGTTCTGAGTGAGCTTGTTGAGCAGATTTGAGAAGGTTCTGAGTGAACCTATTGAGACAAAGCTTTGGAGGTGATAAATTATAGAGGATAGAGTCTCAGTGCATAGAGATCTAGCAGCTAGAAAAATTGAAGATAGATCTGAGTGATGAGTCTTCAAGTGGAGAGAGATCCACCAGTCAGTGCAGTAGAGAGATAGAGTATTCTAGAAGATCACTAGCCAGAGCAAAATAGGAAAGAGTTCTCCTATGTAATTGATCCATGAACTTAATATTAGGGGATCAACATCTCCTTTGGACATAGATCCATAAATATTGTAATTGGGAAGGATTCCCAAAGATATTGATTGAGAAAATTTTAGTAAAATATTTTCTTCGTGGAGTAGCCCATATTGGGTGAACCACATAAATTATGGTGTCTCTATTGCATATGGTGTTTTGTGCATTGCTTTGATTACTACTATTGATACTAATATCTATACACTGCATAATATTGAATTGAAAGAAAAAATAAAAATGGGTCTTATACTGTTCACCCCCCCCCTCTCAGTATAAGCTTGTGTTATTCAATTGGTATCAGAGTGGGTTACTTCAAAAGAGTTTGACAGCTTGAAGGAAAAGCGGTCTAAGAACACAATGGATCAAAAGGATCAAAGAGATGGACCCTTCAATAATGTAGTACCATTATTTGATGGAAGTGACTTCTTATATTAGTGTATGTTGATGAGATTTTACTTGATGGCACTTGACAATGAAGTTTGGGATGCAGTGGAACTTAGATATGATTCAAAAGCCAATCCTCCTACAGATAAGGAAGGTAAGCTTCTAATGCATGCAAATTCAAGAGATATTAATGCAATTATAAAAGGGATTCATAGATCAGAATCTATGAATGTTATGGAATGTAAAAAAGTAAAAGAAATGTGGGAACTTTTGCATGAAATATATGAAGGAGATAAAGGAGTTATAATGGCTAAGATCAGAAATATCAAAGGAGAATTTGAGAACCTAAGAATGAGGTATGATGAAAATATTCATGACTATCTCAACAAGGTTGATGAACTTGTACATGAGATGAAAGGTCTTGGAATGAAGGTTGATGAATCTGATGCTTGTTATAAGATCTTGAGGACTCTTCCAAAAAGGTATAGTGAAAAGGTTTCTGCTATAGAAACATCAATTGATAGTTATTCTTTGACAAGGAATTATTTTCTTGGCATGCTTACTACTTTTGAGATAAGAACAAAAGATCCTATTCCTCCGAAAGAAGCTACTTTCAAAGTAGAAAAAAAGAAAAATGGAAAGAAGATAGAATCAAGTAGTGAGTCATCCAGTGATGAAGAAGCAAATTATGGCAGAAGAGATAGAGGTTCCAGAAGACCCATAGATCTAAGATCTATCAAATTTTTCAATTGTGGATGGTATGGACACTATGCAACATAATGTAAAGAGCCAAAGAACAACAATGATGAAGAAAAACAAGATCATAGATACAGGGAATCAGAAAGACATAGGTACTAGAATAAAATAAAGGATGGATAAAGAAGACAAGGAAAGAAGTTCTTCTAGAGACAAAATATAAGCTACTATGTGGAAAATGCAAGTAAGTACTCAATTGACAATGATGCTATTTTTTCATACAATGATAGAGATGAAGTCCTATTTATGGTTAAAGAGAAAGATCCAGTTAAGAAAATAACTTCAGTTATTCTCAAGTGTTTTAGATGTGGTAAATTTGGACATATTTAATATGATTGCACTAGGTATGGTTATAGTTTCAGTGATGATGATTTTGAAGATGCACTTGAAATACCATATGAGAATATTCTAATGGCTTTGGAAGATAAATAAAGTGATCCTATAGAATACAAGTCAAAAGGAAGTAATGATAAGGACAAAGGCAAACAAATAGAATATTATTTAGTAGAGAATGGTTATGATCTCAAGGGAGAACTTATCTATGCCCTTGACACAGTAAAGAAGGTTAGAAAGCAACACTCCAAGCTTGAAATTTAGTTTCAAGAATGTGATGAAGAAAGGTTATTGCTCATAGAGGATTTAGATAATTTAAAGGCTAAGGCAAGCAAGTTCAAAGATAAGTTAGAAGAAAATATTTTGGAATGTGAGAAGTTAGCACAAGAAGTGGATACTCTAAAAGAAGACTTAAAGGACTCCAAGATCAAGATGAAGAGTTTCACAAATAGCTCTAAGAACTTGGATAAGTTCATCTGTGGACAATAGTGAACATCATGTTCAACAGGTCTTGGCTTTGGAAAGGTTCAAAAGAAATAGGAAAAAAATCTACTTCAAGTCTTGATGAAGAAGAAACTTCAGAAGAAGATAGTTTAAGTGAAAGTGGGACATCAGAGGATGAGTTGGACAACAAAAAGTTCAACAAAGAGAGGAACAATGCACAAAGAAGATACATATGGAACAACAATCAGAACAAGAGACCAATGAGGTCAAGACAAGGAGGCTTCAATGGAATATGCTTTTCATGTCACAAGTTTGGACACATGGCTTCATAGTGCAAGACTCATGAAAGACATGTATATGGAAAATAATAGCTTTTCCAAGGTTATTGCTACTCATGCAATGGTTTTGGTCACAAGGCAATGAATTGTAGGATTAATGATAGAAGAGGATATGGCTTCACTGTGAGAAATCCTAAGACAGTTGCACATCCAAGTAATAATAACATTAAGTATTATAAGTGCAATAATTATGGTCACATAGCAAGATGGTGTAGAGAAAATATTCTAGAAACAGGCATGAACAGGAACAAGAATATGAACAAGAACAAGAATATGAACAGAAATAGGAATATGAACAGAAATAAGAAGATGAACAGGAATAGATACTCATAAAATAATAGATACTCAGAAAAGAATAATAATAGGAACAAGGATGAGAACCAAAATAGCAACGTGGATGAGAACAAGAATAGGAATAGGATCAGAAGTGATGACATGAATAGGTATGATGACTTGGAATGAAACAATGAGCAGATTCAGAAGACTCACAGAAGAAGAGAGAAAGATAAAGTTACGGATATGTGCTTTCAAGGAGTATAAATACTCCCACCCCAGAATTAACCACCTCATGTTGAGGTGGGGGAGGGGCTAAGCTAAGAGGCTCATTCTTAGCCCCGAGCCCCAAAGGTGACCCTTTGCCATTGATGTCAAATGGGAAGAGATTTTTGTATTGGGGAGAGATTTGATATGAGATTTGATATTTGAGAGAGCATTGAGCCAGGGGGAGCAAATTCCCAGGGGGAGTAGAAAAGAAGGTTAGGTTTTAGTAAAATGAATATGGGTTACCATCAATGAGAAAGGGGGAGATTTTTGGACATTTTGAGTCCCTAAGCTAAAAGTTTTCATTGATGTAAAAAGGACCTATGTAAGTAAGCACTATGATTTTACTCCACAAAGAGCTTCATGAGAAGCCAAGGTTTTGATCAAAGGTTCTAGAAGGGATGCATGCCATTTTTTTCCAAAAGGATCTTCAAGGGAAGCTTAGCAAAAGATTTTTATGAAAACCAAGGAAGGCAAGGAAAGGTTTTATTTAAAACTAATGGATGGCAGATTTGAAATGGGTTTTTCTTAAAACCCAAGTTGGTTTTTCATTTCATCAAAAAAGGTGCCTCGGTGATGGAGAAATTTAATTTTAAAGGTTTAGTTTAAATTTTAATTTATTTAAAATTTTAATTTTAATTTTAAAATTAAATAAAATGCTTTTCCCTCCCTTCTTATTGGCGCCACCGACGTCATGAGGGCAATGTTAAAAGGGCCGACATATTCGCATTAAAGGATGGATTATATAAATAAGCCAAAGGTTTTCCATTTAATAAATCTTAGGAGTGTCGCATGATTTTTGAAAACCCAAAGTATTTCTGCATCCGAATATTGCGCAGAAAATTTTTTGGAGTGTGATGTGGGCAGTCAAGTCATGGACGATCAAAGTTTTGGCACCTTGTGAGGAAAGCGTATGCGGCTTAAGGAAGAGAGTGCCCAAGGCACTCATGTGGGCAGTGTTAGCTCACATGGCTTAGATGCCGCTTGACAACACGGTGGGCAAAGGTTCGAAACACCAAAGCCCTTCAAGGGCTCCTTTGAGGTATGCGCTTCGACTCTGATATTTGTGGGGGTCAGCATTTTAATTAAAATATTTGCTTGTTATGGTTTGATTATGTTTTTATGGGAGATATAAGGTTAAGCAAGCTTTAATATTTTAATAAGGTTTAATATTTGATTAATGTGGGATATTTCCTGAGAAAGCTTTGTGATTATTTTTGAGTGCAAAAGTGTTGAAAGGAAGGATATAAAATATTTGATTTATTTTATGGTATAAGTGGTTTTTGGAGTGACAAGGTTATGCAATGTTTTGATTTATTTTATTTTATGGTACAAGTGGTTCTAGGAGTGATAAGGAAGTTGCGGATTAATTATTAAGAAGGTTTTCTAATTAAAAGCCTTGGTAAATATTATTTTGAAGTGGAGTAATGTTGATTATTTTATGATCTTCTAACCCTTGTGAAGATTGGAAAAAGAATATTGTGATTGTGGTAGATTTTCAAAGAGGCTTCTTCATCTTCATAAAAGTAATGGGCACATTCTCCTATTGATTGATTATGGTGGTATATTTCTGAAAATATCTTTGGAGTGAAAAGGATTGATTGTGGTTTCCTTTTTGAAAGTGATTGGTTTAATACTTCAAGGTTTTTTAGATTGAGAGTTGTGATTAAACCTTGTTTTATAAGCATTGTTGTTGAAGCCCATTGGTTGTGCAAAGAACTTGAACTTGATTTAGAAGAGAACATGAGTATCATTGTTATGTGAGATTTGTTGTTGAGCATTGTTGGAAACATTTTGAGTTGATTGATACATGCTTGGACTAGGGTTTGTGAGAAAGGGTTGTTCATTGAGGTGATTGGTTGAGTTGAGTTGATTGGGCCTAGTCAAATGGATGCACGTGGTTGTTCAAGTTCCATAAAACAAACTATTCTATATTGTTTATTTGAGTTGATATTGAGATTTGAGTATAGAACATATAGAGTCTCTAACAATTCTCTTTATACTTCTATGATATTGATTTGAGTTGATATTGGGATTTGAGTATAGAAAATATTGAGTCTCTAACAATTCTCTTTATGCTTCTATGATTTTGAGTTAAGATATTGATTGAGCATTAAGTATAAAATATATTGAGTCTAACAATTCTCTTTATGATTCTATGAGATTGGACAAGTTCTGTGTAAGCTTGTTAAGCAGATTTGAGCAAGTCCTAGAGAGGACTTATTGAGAATATTTGAGCAAGTCCTAGAGAGGACTTATTGAGTAGATTTGAGCAGGTTCTATGTGGATCTGTTGAGAATATTTGGACAGGTTCTGTGTGGACCTGTTGAGCAGATTTGGACAGGTTCTATGTGGACCTGTTGAGTAGATTTGAGTAGGTTCTGTGTGGACCTGTTGAGCAGATTTGAGTAGGTTCTGTGTGGACCTA
Source organism: Wollemia nobilis (assembly GCA_028583015.1). NCBI lineage: Eukaryota > Viridiplantae > Streptophyta > Pinopsida > Araucariales > Araucariaceae > Wollemia > Wollemia nobilis. Next base: position 4,503,995 of record JAQPPZ010000676.1, on the reverse strand, counting down.
TTGAGAAGATTTGAGCAGGTTATGTGTGGACCTATTGAGCATATTTGGACAAGTTCTGAGTGAGCTTGTTGATCAAATTTAGACAAGTTCTGAGTAAGCTTGTTGAGAATATTTGAGAAGGTTATGAATGAACCTATTGAGACAGACATTTGGAGGTGATAGAGTATAGAGGATACAGTCTCAATGGATAGAGATCTAGTATCCAGGACAATTGAAGACAAATTTGAGTGAGGAGTCTTCAAGTGGAGAGAGATCCACCAGTCAGTGTAGTAGAGAGACATAATATTCTAGAATATCACTAGACAGAGCAGAAGGGGAAATATTTCTCCTGTGGAATACATCCACAAACTTGAGATTAGGGGATCAACATCTCCTTTGGACAGAGGTCCATAAACATTGTAATTGGTAAGGATTCCCAAAGATATTGATTGAGAAAATTTTAATAAAATATTTTCTCCGTGGAGTAGCCCACATTGGATGAACCACATAAATTGTGGTATCTCTATTGTGTATGGTGTTTTGTGCATTGCTTTTATTACTGCTATTGATACTGCTATCTATGCACTACATAATATTGAATTGAAAGAAAAAGCAAAAATGGGTCTTATACTGTTCACCCCCCCTCAGTATAAGCTTGTGTTCTTCACATTTTAGAGACATCCATGTGATGTCTCCTGATATTCCAAGTCTTCTATAATGATAACAAAATAATATAATAATTATTCCAAGTCTTAATATCTTCTTGATCAAGCTTTTATTTTGTCCTCATGTGATAACTGATGAAATATTTTATAAAAGCTTACCTTGTGCCTTCTTATCTTTCTGAATATTTGAAAAAATATATTTGAAATAATTTATTGCTTCCTTGATATCTTTTTGTTTCTCAGTATTTCTTCCATCTAGAGTTTAAATATTTTTATGTGATGAAAAAAAAATATCTTGGCTATAGCATGAAAAAATGTGGTATTTGTTTCTCCTTCCTTGAGCCATTTGTCCCTAAATTTTTAGAATCAATATATTTCCTTATTTTTCAATACATTATTGTAGACACCAAAACCTAGCCACTTGTCATCCATCCACATCATCCAATCATATCCATCCATTATTTATTTATATATGTATATTTATTTATATTTTATATATAAATATAAATATTTATATATTTATATTTAATATAAATATATATATATATGTGAATAAATCTCATCCATCCATCTAACTTGATCTGTGACACACATAAAAGTTATAATCTTAGCCATCCATTATGTTTTAATCTTGACCGCACGTTGGTGTTGTCAAAACCCTAGCATATGGAAGGCAAGTTATATAAGATCATTCACTCTCGTGAATGAGGGTTAAGCATTTTTTTAGTAGTATTTTCATTCGTGAATATTTGAGAACCCTTGTATCCATACCCATATAAAACCCTAGCATCTCGCTATCATCCTCTCCCCTCGTCGCCTCTGTATCCTATGTTTCTGTCGCCCACATCCCATGCAAACCAAATCTAATTTTGCAATACCCTCCTTAGAAACCCTTGAATGGTGTCAAGCATTCCTTGGATACTATTGAGCATCTCCAAAAAACTACAATGGTTTTTCCATCATTTTTTAATACTCCAGGATATTTCCCAACCTTTCAGTTTACTATCAACAAACCCTTAAACGCTTTCGAGCGTTTGTACATCATCAGATCTCAGAAGTAGAAGTGTGAACCAGAAAAATTAGATAATATCGACAAGGTAAAAGATTTTATTGTTTTACATTTTTTTGTTTTCTGTATTTTGCTTGCATTTCATCATTTATAATATTAGGGTTTATAGATTTTTTTCATAGAGGGCCTCACATAGTGGAGCCTTCACATATGCTATTAATCTCTTGGTGTTGTTGATTTATTTTTAGGTACAAGAACTATATTCTTGATGGTTATTGCAGCTCAGGTGGCCTTGTAGGGATACTCAAGCCCACCTACAACTTGTTTGGAGTAAAATATGACATAGAAGACACCAAATATTCTTTGTAAACAAGGGTTTTTAAACCCTTCGATTGTAACTAGTGTATCGATATATATTATATTGTAACATTGGAGATCAAGGCTCCCACCACATTAATAAATATTTGTATCTTCATTGTTCAATCTATTTTGTGTGTTGATTTTGTTATTACTATCTTGGTTTTCTCGATTTTTGGTCTACAATTATGATTATTAGAAAGTAGTTATTTTTCTTGCACATAATAATATTGGTAGCTTGGATTCAATTTTCTTTTTTTCTTAAAATATGTCACCAGAATATTTGTTATTCCAAATCTTCATTTGCACCTTTAGATATTTCATCTTTTAAACAAAATTGTACATGTATGTGGTCCTTTAAAATTTACTTCATCCCACCATAACATAATCATCTAGATGAAATCAGGATCTTGAAGCCACATATATTGAAAGCAAAATGGATTTGGATAATCGTTATTGAGTAGATCACATCTCAAGAGAATGGGTTTATGATCTGATATTGCTTGCAATAAAATATCCAAAGAGATTTATATTTCACTTGCAACCATGTCTTGGATAATAAATATATATATTCTTTCTACTATATAAGTTTTCCTAATTCATCTATTACCCATGTATATTGAAAGCTTGAAGGAACATCCCAAAGGCAATTTAAACTAACACATGAATTAAACTCCTACATTGATTTAGACCATAACAGAGTACCAAATGAGATAGAACTGTGTTGAAGTACCCCCCAAAGAATCCATAGATCACAACTATGAATCATGATTATGTTTGAAAAAAATATGTTAAGTTTGTTCCAACATATTTTAAGAGTAATTATAGTTGGAGCATATATATTTATAACCCTAAATTTGATGTTTTTCTCTTTTCTACAAAATATGCCAACAACCCAATTATTTTTTTCCTTTAGAACTTACCCATCACATTTGCATTTGTCTCATATTATCATAATACCTCTTGAAGATTCTATAGAAAAAAACTACCACACAATCCCCATCTTCTAAATATTTTTGAATGCATCCTTACATTCCTCACTACTTAATTTTGTTTCTTATATTAAAATAAACTTAGGACTACAACAACATATTAATTTTTTGTTGACTCTTTTTTAGGAGTCTTATCCATACCCCTAATATTCTACAGTACCATTTTCCTAATCACTTTTTGTATTTATTAGTAGGCTTAGCTACATTTATTTTTAACACCTATGATGTATTTTGTGCCCCAAAATCATATCCCTTTGAATTTCCTTTTTCATTTTTTCTTATTTTGAGGAAATTCCTTACCTTTTTTCATTCCTACCAACACTTTCATATTCATCAATATCTTCTATCTTTCCAAATTGTTCATAATCAGAATTACCTTTTAAATATTTATCTTGTCCTATAGAATTTGAAATGCAAGAAATGACTTCATAAGTACTTTCTTCTTTATGTTGAGCTAAAGACCCTAAAGTACAAGGATGATACTCCATGGTAATTACTATCTTATGCTTCCTTAGAAACCCTACATTACCATGGATATACTCCATACATATTTCTTTATTATGTTTCTCTTAAAATCCTAAAGTGTAAAGGAAGTACTCTATGAAGAACACAAGCTTATACTAAGAGGGGGATGAACAGTATAAGATAAACCTTTTACTTTTATTTCCAAATAAATATCATCCAATATTATTAGTTGCAATAATGAAACAATGCATAAATCACCACACACATAAGAGACATAGATTTAACATGGTTCACCCAATGTGGGCTACATCCACGAAGAAATTTTTATTATAAAATTCTTCAACAAATTTCATGGGAATCAATTCCCTATTACAATATTTGTGGATCCCAATCCACAAGATACACCAATCCCCTCTACTCTGGTTCATGGATCTCTATCCAAAAGAGACACCAATCCCCTCTACTTTGGTTCATGGATATTTATCTACAAGAGACACCAATCTCCTCTACGCTGGTTTGTGGACCTCTATCCACAAGAGACACCAATCCCCTCTACTCTGATTTGTGGACCTTTATCCATAGGAGACACCAATGATGAGCAAGGTGCAACCAAAGTATTGTCATTTTTTTCAACACAGTCAGGTTGATCAGTTGATGCAATGTACAGGAGTTCATTGATGACAAAAGTGCAATGGACAGGGGTTCATTGATGAGCAAGGTGCAACCAAAGTATTGTCATTGTTGTCAACACAGACAGAGGATCGGTTGATGCAATGGACAGGTGTGTAGAGGTCATTAGATAAATCAATTGATGATGTAGTGGACAGGAGTTCAGAGGTCAGTCAAAGCATGTACAGTAAATTTCCAAAAATACAGAAGTGGCCCAGTTTCAAAAGATCAAAGAAAAATGCAAGTAAGAAAACTATCGCGATATCGCGACAAGAAAACTGTCGCGATATCGCGACATGTAGGAGGAAAAGAAGCCAAATAGCAAAATTGTCATGATTTCACGACATATCGAAGGAGAGAGAAAATGCTGGAAAAACTATCACGATTTCACGACATGTTGGAAGCAAAGAAGGCAAGAGAAAAAACTGTCGCGATTTCACGACATGTTTGGAAAGAAGGCGCAAGCAAAGAAAACTGTCGCAATTTCGTGACATGTTTGGAGAGAAGGCGCAAGCAAAGAAAACTATCATGATTTTGTGACATGTTTGGAAAGAAGGCGCAAGCAAAGAAAACTGTCGCGATTTCGTGACATTTTTGGAGAGAAGGCGCAGGCAAAGAAAACTGTCACGATTTTGTGACATGTTTGGAAAGAAGGCGCAAGCAAAGAAAATTGTCATGATTTCGCGACAGGTTCGAGAGAAAGAGCTCGCAAAGAAAAGTGTCATGATTTCACGACAATTTGCAAGAAGAAGCGCTAAGGAGAAAAAGTGTCGCGATATCGCGACATGTCGGGTTTTCGCGATCCGATGACAAGAGAAAGCGCTAAGGAGAAAAAGTGTCGTGATTTCACGACATATTGCAGGAGAGAGAAGGGAAGATAAAAAGTGTCACGATTTTGTGACATATTGCATGAGGAAGAGCTCGAGAGAAAAAGTGTCGCGATATCGTGACATGTCACGTTTTTGTGACCTGAAGAGAAGAGAAGAGCTAAGGAGAAAAGATGTCACGATTTCGTGACATGTCGCATTTTCACGACAACAATAGAGAGGAAGACTCCGAAGGATGAAGTGTCGTGATTTCATGATAGAAGCAAAATGAAAGAGCCAGGAAGCAGAAGCATCGTTATTTTGCAACAAAGTCAAGGAGGAAGAGCTCTAAGGCAAAAGCGTCGTGATTTCGTGACATGTCTCATTTTCGCTAGTGCAAGCCAAACAATGAAGCAAGGCAGCGAAAGTGTCACGATTTCGCGACATGTTTCAATTTCGCTATTGCATGCGAAAGAGAAGTGCAAGGCAATGAAAGTGTCACGATTTCATGACATGTTTCGTTTTTTCTGGTGCATGCAAAGAGAAGTGCAAGGAAGCAAAAAATGTCATGATTTCGTGACATGTTCCATTTTCGCTGGTGCTTGCAGAGAAGAGTGTACGAAAGCGAAAGGTGTCGCGATTTCGTGACATGTCATGTTTTTGCTAGTGCTTGTAGAGAAGAATGTACGAAAGCGAAAGGTGTCGTGATTTTGCGACATGTCATGGTTTCGCTAGTGCAAGCAGAGAAGAGTGCAAGGAAGCGAAAGTGTCACGATTTCGTGACATGTTTCATTTTTGTGGGCAAGAGATAGAGAAGAGCTCAAGGCAGCGAAAGTGTCGCGATTTTGTGACATGTTCTGTTTTCGTGGTCAACAGCCAAGAAAAATTCAAAGGGGCAAAAATTTCGCGATATCACGACATGTCATAGTTTCGTGGGTAAAATCCGAGAAGCATACACAGGGACAATTGCAGAATAAGTTCTTGTAGCAAAATAAGAACTGTTATAGGCAGAGTTACAGTGAGATAATGTAAGCTATAATAAGAAATGTGAAAAAGAGTGTGACGGTTACAGAACTATAGATAGTATGATAGTAACAGAGGTAGTTACAGAAAGAAATCATGCAGCTAGAATAAGAAGAGTGAAATAGAGACAGAACTGTAGTTGCAGAAGAAAAATCAGGCAGATAAAATAAGAGTTAACTGGAGTCAGAACTACAGTTACAGGGGGCAGTTACAGAATAAAGTTATGCAGCTAAAATTAGATCAGTGCATTAATGACAGAATGGTTGTTACAGGGCCGTGACGCTATGAAACTATCAGAGCGGTGGCCATACTGAGAGTCCCAAATAAAGAGACAAACCTATTAATAGGTTGCATGTAAGATGATTGTGTTAGAAAGGAGTTACTTACAGGAGTGGCTATTAATAGGCTACATGCGGGTTAATGGCAGTTACAGAAGTCTTAGGGTTTCAAGATGAAAATATTGTTTTAAAAAGGTAGTTGCATGCAAAAGAAAAGGTTGCTCAGAATTGAAAAGAGTGTCGTCGTAAAGAGTAAATGTACTACAAAAAGAAGAGCCGCTAATAAGCAGATAAGGCTATCAGAGCTAAAATAAGCAGATAAGGTTGTCAGAGCGCAGAGAAGGTTGTCAGAGCATAGTAAGCCATAAAGCAGTAAGAGTGATCTGTTAGGTCAAGCTCTGTGTGGGCAAAGACAAGATAAGTGAGGAAAGAGTGTTTCTGAATAGAAGGACAGTGTTGTGGGCTGTTACAAAGCTGGAGGAATGCTGTAAGAAGTATAGAGCTGTGAGAGCTGCAAGAGCAAGCCATAAGAAAGGGTTGTAAGTGTGCAGTAGGTAGAGCTGTAAAAGAGTATATGCTTTGTGGACAGGGAGTTGAGATTGATAGTTATAAAAAGAATGTTTTAAGTCTCTAACAATTCTCCTTATGCTTCCATGAGATTGATTTGAGTTAAAATAGACCAGTGAGGGTCTTGTAACACAGAAGGCATTTTTATGTCAATCAAGATTTAAAATAGAAGTCCAAGTTGGGGCTTGGAATCAGGGGTTGGTGCTCCTTTATATTGGTGCAAATAAATCAGGGGTTGGTGCTCCTTCCAGTGGGTGCTGGTAAACTGATTGTGAAGTTGGTGCTTTGCAAATGCTAGATTTGGATGGGAGTCCAAGCAGTCTATTTTTGAGGAGTAGCCAAAATTGGTGAACCTCGTTAAATCTTGTGTTATGTGTTGTTATCTTGTTTCACTTGCTGCATCTGGTTTTAAGCATTCATTTGTTTTGAATTAAGAGATGAAGATTTAAGTTTTTAATTAGCTGCACCGATTCACCCCCCCCTCTTAGTGCCATTGTAAGACTAACAATTGGTATCAGAGCCAAGTTCCCAGTTTAGGCTAAATCAGTCAGGGTTGATCTTGGATTAGTATAATGGCTAAAAAGAACAGATCCTCCTCCAAAAAGGCATCTCATCCAGTTTTAGTTCTTGTGAAAGAGAAAACTGAACCAGAGAAGGTAGAAGAAGTGGATTCTGAAGTATGCAATGAAAACCTAGAGATTGAAGTAGATCTTGAAGGAGAGTTGATCTCTGCACTTGAAGAGTTGAGTATAGAAAGGAAAAAGAACAAAAGAATGTCCAAGAAGTTAGAAGAATATGGGTATGATATTGAAGATCTCTTCCTATAGGTTCAAAAGGCCAAGAAATTAGAAGAAGCCTTAAAGACACACCTGGATGATGAGGATGATGTATGCAGCACAAGTGAAGATGAATCTAACAAAGTTATTGTTGATCTAAAGCTGCAAGTAGAACAGTACAAAAGGATTGAAGATATTCTCAGGTCTCAAATCAATTAGAAAGAGACTTTTTGCTGCCAACCAGAAGAAGAGATTATTTCATTGAAGAAACAACTAGAAGAGGCCAATACAAATCTCAAATTTGAGAAGAGCACAGAGTTGCTAGATAAAATGTTAAGGCAAAAAAGAAACCCCATGTCTAAGCTTGGTCTTGGATGTGAAGCTGAACAACCTTCATCTTCTAAATCTACAGAAAATAAGAAGTCCACTCCTGAAGGATCGAAGCAAGAAAATTCTGTAGTTGAATCCTCAAAAGGAAGAAAATATCAAAGAAGATCTACAGCAAAGCAACCACAGCAAAAGAGGTTCTCTCACTCTCACTCTTTTAATAATAATGCTTTTAATGGCTATTGTTCTAAATGCAACTGCCATGGTCACAAGGCAATTCATTGTGGAAAGAATAATAGATCAAAAATTTATGCTAATAAAAACACATCTGCTTTCCTGAGTGAACACCCTGTGCAATGTTTTAAATGTAATGGCCATGGGCACATAGCAAGGTGTTGTCCAAGCACTTCTGTATCCAATCTAAGGCAAGACCATAGATTTCATCAGACACAAAGAGTGCAACACAGAAAGGAGACATATCATGTGCAATGTTTTAAATGTAATGGTCATGGGCACATAGCAAGGTTTTGTCTGAGCACATCTGTATCTAATCTAAGGCAAGACCGTAGATTTCATCAGACCCAAATAATGCAATACAGATAGAGAATAAATCATGTGCACAACAGAAAGGAAAATAATCATCCATAAAAGATGCACAAGAGACAACCACGCAAGAGAAATGGTCAAGCTCACGAAAAGGTTCAAAATAGGGATGCAGGTGAAAACCCTCAGCCTAAGTTCAAGAAATACTGGAGAAAGAAAGAAGAAAGGAATTTGTGTCTCCTTGGACAGAAGGAGATTACTCCTCTACTACATTAAGCAGCTCCAGGTGGCACATCCTCAAGGGGAGCAATATTAAAGTTTTATTTTAATGCTCCTATATATTTGTCTGGGTATCTGAGGATGAAAGACCAGCAGTCGGGTTATTGTTGTATAGTTGTCAAGTGTGTTTTCAGTTCATGTAGTTGTGTGTGGAAATGTCATGAAGGGTAGTGATTGAATTGAGAATTGTCACCATTGGTAGTATTGCTTATGTCATTATTATTCTGTTGATGGTTCTTACCGCCACTATTCATAGCTATGGATTATAACAGTTCAGATTGTTTTTGTTTAATGAAAGAATGCTTGCCCTAGCTGCGTATTTGTGTTTCGATAATAGCAGCGTGTATTTGTTCGACGCTTTGATGTGAATATTTTTAGATCTTCCATGACACCTTGGTGAATATAGTTAATTCATAGACAGTTTCATTTTAACTGTTGATAAAATGCCAATCCAAGGATAAGAAGTATGAGGTTGAGTAAGGTGCACTATGGTTGGCCATAAAGTGTTTGACAAAATGTCTTCTCCTGATTTGCATAGTTGAAAGTAAGATGTGATCTACAGTAACTATAGAAAACTCAGATCAGATAGTAAATATAAAAAGGAATTTGGTTGTGCTGCAGTACAGTGTTTGATGCCTGCACAAAGTTGGCAGTAAAATTGTAGTGTTGGTACAGTGTTGGATAAAATTTGGTGTAAATCCCAGTTTCTGGATATTGAAGATTGTTTATGCATTAAAATCATTAATGAGTTTTCTTTGGGTGAATGCATAATTCTGGTTGAGGAAGAGGAAGCATTTTGCACTAGGGTTTATGTTAGTAAGTCTTGCTACTTGCATTGAGATGGTGAAACCCTTAGTTGGCTGTTTTGAGATTGATGGTTGAGTTGCTTTCATAAGAGGTTGTTTTGATCAAGTTAATGCTTTACTTGATACATGATTTGGGCTTACTCCATTGATATTGATTTCAGCAAGTTATTCTTTGCATTGGTGATTTATTTTGATGGCTGATTTGTTCAAATACCTTTGGAAGGAAAAGGATGTCTACTAGTTTCCTTTTCATGTAGTGATTGGTTGAATGTTTCAAGGTTACTCTTGAGTTGAATGATGTTGATTAAACCTTGTCTATGAGCATTGTTGTTAAAGCCCTAATTGGTTGAGAAAATATATTGGTTGTGGAAAGAACATGAGTATCATTGTTATATGAGTTATTGCATGGTTGGAAATTTTTGGGTTGTGTTTCATGTTCTTGAGAAAAGCATACTACATCTATCTTTTTCTTTTGAGATTGAGATTGAGGTGAGATTGATATTGGAAGTTAAGTATAGAACATATTGAGTCTCTAACAATTCTCTTTATGCTTCTATGAGGTTGATGAATCACATTGGGTCTCTAACAATTCTCTTTGTGGGTTCATGCTAAGCAAGTCTTTCTTGATGAACTTGTGAGCTGATTTGGACAGGTTCTAGTGAGGACTTGTGAGCTTGTTAAGCAGGTTCTTAGTGAGCCTATGATAGAGTACAGAGGACAGAGTCTCGATGGATAGAGATCCAGCAGCCAACACAGTTGAAGATAAATCTGAGTGAGGATTCTTCAATTGGACAAGTTTGAGATTGCAGAGCAATAGAGGGTTGAGGCTCAGAAGACAACGTGAACTGAAGTGGTCACATATTCCCAAGAATAGACTAAGAATTGACTAGCTATCGGGATAAAATTCTCAGGGGGAGCATTTATGTGTTTGTTTATCTTTTTGTTCACATATGTGGTTTTTGCTAATTGTAACAATTTTTTTTTCCTGAGAATGTTGTGCATGGACTCAGGGGGAGTTTTGTAGCCACCCTTTGGTATTATTGTCAAAGGGGGAGAAGAATTACAGGTAATTGCACACAATTACATGTGTTGCCAACAATTCCAAAGGGGGAGATTGATGAGCAAGGTGCAACCAAAGTATTGTCATTGTTGTCAACATAGTCAGGTTGATCAGTTGATGCAATGGACAAGAGTTCATTGATGACCAAAGTGCAATGGACAGGAGTTCATTGATGAGCAAGGTGTAGCCAAAGTATTGTCATTGTTGTCAACACAGATAGAGGATCGGTTGATGCAATGGACAGGTGTGCAGAGGTCATTAGATAGATCAATTGATGATGCAGTGGACAGGAGTTCAAAGGTCAGTCAGAGCATGTACAGTAAATTTCCAAGAAGACAGAAGTGGCCCAGTTTCAAAAGATCAAAGAAAAAGGCAAGTAAGAAAACTGTCGCGATATCGCGACAAGAAAACTGTCGTGATTTTGCGACATGTAGGAGGAAAAGAAGCCAAATAGCAAAACTGTCACGATTTCGCGACATATCGGAGGAGAGAGAAAATGCTAGAAAAATTGTCATGATTTCATGACATGCTGGAAGCAAAGAAGGCAAGAAGAAAAACTGTCGTGATTTCACGACATTTTGGAAAGAAGGCACAAGCAAAGAAAACTATCATGATTTTGCGACATGTTTGGAGAGAAGGTGCAGGCAAAGAAAACTATCATGATTTCGTGACATGTTTGGAAAGAAGGCGCAAGCAAAGAAAACTGTCACGATTTTGTGACATGTTTGGAGAGAAGGCGCAGGCAAAGAAAACTGTCGTGATTTCACGACATGTTTGGAAATAAGGTGCAAGCAAAGAAAACTGTCACGATTTCGTGACAGGTTCAAGAGAAAGAGCTCGCAAAGAAAAGTGTCATGATTTCATGACAATTTGCAAGAAGAAGCGCTAAGGAGAAAAAGTGTCACGATATCATGACATGTCGGGTTTTCACGATCCGATGACAAGAGAAAGCGCTAAGGAGAAAAAGTGTCACAATTTCGTGACATATTGCAGGAGAGTGAAGGGAAGATAAAAAGTGTCGCGATTTCGTGACATATTGCATGAGGAAGAGCTCTTGAGAAAAAGTGTTGTGATATCATGACATGTTGCGTTTTGACGACCTGAAGAGAAGAGAAGAGCTAAGGATAAAAGATGTCACGATTTTGTGACATGTCGCATTTTTGCGACAACAGCAGAGAGGAAGACTCTGAAGGATGAAGTGTCACGATTTCGTGATAGAAACAAAATGAAAGAGCCAGGAAGCAGAAGCATCATGATTTTGTGACAAATTCAAGGAGGAAGAGCTCTAAGGCAAAAGCATCACGATTTCGTGACATGTCTCATTTTCGCTAGTGCAAGCCGAACAATGAAGCAAGGCAGCGAAAGTGTCACGATTTTGTGACATGTTCCGATTTCGCTGTTGCATGCGAAAGAGAAGTGCAAGGCAGTGAAAGTGTCATGATTTCACAACATGTTCCATTTTCACTGGTGCATGCAAATAGAAGTGCAAGGAAGCAAAAAATGTCATGATTTCGTGACATGTTTCGTTTTCGCTGGTGCTTGCAGAGAAGAGTGTACGGAAGCGAAAGGTGTCGTGATTTCGCGACATGTCATGTTTTTGCTAGTGCTTGCAAAGAAGAATGTATGGAAGTGAAAGGTGTCACAATTTCATGACATGTCATGGTTTCACTAGTGCAAGCAGAGAAGAGTGCAAGGAAGCGAAAGAGTCGTGATTTCGTGACATGTTTCGTTTTCACGGGCAAGAGACAGAGAAGATCTCAAGGTAGTGAAAGTGTTGTGATTTTGCGACATGTTCTATTTTCATGGTCAACTGCCAAGAAAAATTCAAAGGGGCAGAAATGTCACGATATCGCAACATGTCATAGTTTCGTGGGTAAAAGCTGAGAATCATACACAGGGACAGTTGCAAAATAAGTTCTTGTAGCAAAATAAGAACTGTTACAGGTGGAGTTACAGTGAGATCATGTAAGCTATAATAAGAAATGTGAAAAAGAGTGTGGCGGTTATAGAACTGTAGACAGTATGATAGTAACAGAGGTAGTTACAGAAAGAACTCATGTAGCAATAATAAGAAGAGTTAACTAGAGACATAACTGTAGTTGCAAAATAAAAATAAGGCAGATAAAATAAGAAGAGTTAACTGGAGTCAGAACTGTAGTTACAGGGGGCAGTTACAGAATAAAGTTATGCAGCTAAAATTAGATCAGTGCATTAATGACAGAACGGTTGTTACAGGGCCGTGACGCTGTGAAACTATCAGAGCGGTGGCCATACTGAGAGTCCCAAATAAAGAGACAAACCTATTAATAGGTTACATGTAAGATGATTGTGTTAGAAAGGAGTTACTTACAGGAGTGGCTATTAATAGGCTACATGCGGGTTAATGGTAGTTACAGAAGTCTTAGGGTTTCAAGATGAAAATATTGTTTTAAAAGGGCAGTTGCATGCAAAAGAAAAGGTTGCTCAGAATTGAAAAGAGTGCCACCGTAAAGAGTAAATGTGCTGCAAAAAGAAGAGCCGCTAATAAGCAGATAAGGCTATCAGAGCCAAAATAAGCAGATAATGTTGTCAGAGCGCAGAGAAGGCTGTCAGAGCGCAGAGAAGGTTGTCAGAGCGCAGTAAGCCATAAAGTGGTAAGAGTGATCTGTTATGTCAAGCTCTGGGTGGGCAGAGACAAGAGAAGTGAGGAAAGAGTGTTGTTGAATAGAAGGACAGTGTTGTGGGCTGTTACAAAGCTGGAGGAATGCTGTAAGAAGTACAAAGCTATGAGAGCTGCAAGAGCAAGCAATAAGAAAGGGCTGTAAGTGTGAAGTAGGTAGAGCTGTAAAAGAGTATATGCTTTGTGGACAAGGAGTTGAGATTGAGAGTTAGAAAAAGAATGTTTTAAGTCTCTAACAATTCTCCTTATGCTTCCATGAGATTGATTTGAGTTAAAATAAACCAGTGAGGGTCTTGTAACACAGAAGGCATTTTTATGTCAATCAATATTTAAAATAGAAGTCCAAGTTAGTGCTTGGAATCAGGGGTTGGTGCTCCTTTCTCTGGTGCGGATAAATCGGGGGTTGGTGCTCCTTCAAGTGGGTACTGGTAAACCGATTGTGAAGTTGGTGCTTTGCAAAGGCTGGATTTGGATGGGAGTCCAAGCAGTCTATTTTTGAGGAGTAGCCAAAATTGGTGAACCTCGTTAAATCTTGTGTTATGTGTTGCTATCTTGTTTCACTTGCTGCATCTAGTTTTAAGCATTCATTTGTTTTGAATTAAGAGATGAAGATTTAAGTTTTTAATTAGCTGCACTAATTCACCCCCCCCTCTTAGTGCCATTGTAAGACTAACAACCAATATCCTCTACTCTGGTTTTCTCCAAAGCCTGCTCACAACTCTGCTCAAATTTTCTCTAAGATTGCTCACAACTCTACTCAAATCTACTCATAAAACCTGCTCAATATTGCTCACAAACACTGCTCAAACCTACTCACAAATATACTCAAATATACTCACAAGACTACTCAAAAGGTCTACTCAAATATGCTCCAAAACCTGCTCAAATATGCTCACAAAAAGCTGCTCAACTGTACTCACAAAATCTGCTTAAAATCTTTCTAAGAAGACCTACTCAAATTTACTCCAAAACTTGCTCAAATATACTTACAAAGACCTACTCAACTCTACTCACAAAATCTGCTCAAATCTACTCACAAGCCTGCTAAGAAGGCCTTGCTCAAATATGCTCACAAAAACCTACTCAACTCTACTCACAAAATCTGCTCAAATCTGCTCACAAGCCTGCTAAGAAGGCCTACTCAAATCTGCTCCAAAATCATGCTCATCCACTCATACAAACAATGCTCATCAATTCTCAAATCTTGCATACAAACAATGCTCATAACTTTCTCAATGTGCTTTCCTCTACTCTAGCAATTCAGACATATTCTACCCAGTATTATTTTATCTTCATGAACATATAGAGAATGATATGCAATAATAATTACCCAATATGTTCTTCTTCTCAATTGAATCTTTTCAAACTATCCTTGCACTATGTGACACTTTGACTTGCTTTAAAACAATCCTTCTATATGTGTAAGACTATTTGCTTATTTCCTTATGCACTTCAAAGCCAATCACAATGCTCAAATCTGCCCTCTAGATCTACTCCCAAAATTAATCATGAACAATGCACAACTTTTGCTTTCAAATATATTCTATAACCCTTGCATATTTACTCCCAATATCAATCAAAACCAATGCACAAGTTTACTCACAAATCTGACCTATAACCTTTGCACATTTACTCCCAATTTCAATCAAGACCAATGCACAAGTTTACTCACAAATTTGACCTATAATATTTGCACATTTATTCCCAATTTCAATCAACACTAATGCACATCAAATCAATCCTTATACCTCCAACCATATGACATCAAAAATATTTTCCTCAAACAAAACCACCCTTGAGAAAGGAATTAAATCACCATACCTCTAAATCTACCTCAATGATGATAGTCTTCTTTTGCATGTGCCTGTCTTGACAAAAATAATTTTCTTTTCTTTTGCCACTTCAAAATTGGTTAGCAAATCTCTTTTTCTTGAATAGATATCAAATCATTCACATTAAAAACCCTTATAAAAAATGTGCATAATAAATCTTAAAAATAATAATACCTTATATCTCCCTTTTTATAATATGCCAAATACAATATAACATTAATCACAATTACACCTTATTTCTCCTTTTTCTAACATGCAAAAATACAAATAAACTTGACCACCATACACCTTATAACTCCCTTTTCTAATTTGCAAAAATCACAATTTCTTATGCTAACACCTTGACCTTTATTTTTCCTTCAAAATCAAATTTAATAAAAAATTTAATACCTTTGCACAGTTGAGAATCGAACCCCTGACCTCACGAAATGCAATGCTTTCCCAAGCACTTTGTGACCAGCTATGCTACCACGATAGCTAAGACCAAAAGGGAGGTACCCGATATATATCCGTGTCCTTGTGCTTTTATCAACAACAAAACCTCATCAAAAATGGTGTCGACCTGATTCGACCCCGTGACCTCCTACCCAACAATGCTCCACGCAAAGCCAACAACCAACTGGGCTACCTCAGTAGTCAAAACCAAAGGTGCTCGTAGTGATATTTATCCAAGTCTTCCTCGTTCAGCAAAACTCAACAAAAAATGACATCGACCAGATTCGACCCCGTGACCTCCTGCCCAATAGCGCTCCACGCAAAGCCACACTACCAGCTGGGCTATCCCAATGAATGAAACCTCAAGTGCACACAATGATATTTCTCTTTGTCTATCTCTACCTCGATTTTTGTTGTCTTCTCCTCTGTTTTCTTCCTACCGTTCGCATGCACGATGATGGATTTTCAATTGCAATTTTTCATTCCACTCCAAGGTTTAATAATGCCATGTATATATATGCTTTCCATTTCCTTCGATTTCATTTTGAAAGGTCGGCTTAATTTATTTTCAATTTTTGGCACCTTTTTATTTTTCAAACTCTTTTGTTTATAATATTTAAATTTAGAATTTAAATATTATAAATATTTATCTTTTTAAAACTTTGTCCCTCTCTTGTGATATTTAAACCTTTTTGTCCCAAGCAACTTTTTAAACCTTTATCCTTCTTTTTGTCCAAGCAACTTTTAAACCTTTGTCCCTCTTATAATATTTAAACCTTTTTGTCCCAAGCAACTTTTTAAACCTTTATCCTTCTTTTTGTCCAAGCAACTTTTAAACCTTTGTCCCTCTTATAATATTCTCTTTATAATATTTAAATATGATATTTAAATATTATAATCCTTTGCTTGAAAAATATTTACCTTTGCTTTGAGATATACCTTACCTTGAATAATTATCCATTGTTTGCTATTCACAATAGTCCATTCTTGACACAATTGATATATTGTCCAACCTTGTAAACTTCACACCCTTGAAGAATATTTCTGCCTTGAATACCATGCACCCTTTGACATCAATGACAACTCAATATTTCCAACAATCTCCCCCTTTGTCATTGATGGCAACCCTACAAAAAATTTCTTCTACTGCAACTGGATTCCAAATATGCTCCCCCTAACAAGCTGCTCCCCCTCACTGAATTCTCCCCCTTTGACATCAATGGCAAAGGGCTCCTTGGGGCTAAAAATAAGACACTTAGCACAGCCCCCTCACCACCTCCTTTACTTGAGGTGATCAATTTTGAGATGGGAGTAAAACTACTCCCAACTTACAATGCTCTTTTTCTTTTTCAATTTTCTTTTTCCACACCTTTGTAGTCATACCCTTTTGAACATTTTGAGCATCCTTTTTCTTGCTTGTCTTTGGAAGTTCCAGAAACTCTGTTCTACACCATTTAGCTTTATGCCCAAAATTATTGCAATTGAAACACATGATGTTGTAGTCCTTGAAAGGTGCAAATGAATTGAAGTTTCTCTTGGTGAAGTCATAATCATTCTTACCATGAACCCTACAATGTATAGCTTTGTGACCAAAATGATTACATGAGAAGCAATAACCCTAGAAGAAGTATTCATCTTGCCTTGGAGGATATGGTTGCATGATTCTTTCTTTGCTTTTTCTGTGTTGGTCCCTGTTCCTTGATGGTGCATTATTTTCTTCCTCATTGATGTTTCCACTTCTCAACTCATCATTACAGGTCTTAGATTCTTCTTCAAATACCTTCTTTGATGCTTCTATTTCTTTTGAGCTTGACTCCTCTTTTTGTACTTCTTGACCTTCCTCAAAGCCAAGTCCGGTCTTCATAAATGGAGATCTCTGTGTTTTGATAATATCATCCAAATATTTTGAGCTTTTCCTAAACTGATATATCTTATTATTAAATTTTTCAAGTCCCTTCCTTAGAATGTCAGCTTCATGTTCTAGTCTTTCACATTCTAGCTCTTTTGCCTTTAATTGTTCAGCCATACCTTCTTCAACTTTCCTTACCTCTTCAACCTTAACTTTTAAGTCAGTGAGATCTTGTAGAAGCTTTGCCTTTGTTTTCTCATCCTCTTGTACTTGAGCCTTCAATCTTAAGTTCTCCCTTTTCAACTCTTCAAGATCAATAACAAGTTCCTCTTCCATATCAATTGTGGCTTCCTCTTCATATTCTAAAACTTTCTCTTCTTCTTGGTCTTCAATAACAGGGGCATCTTCTTTTTCTTTTTCTTGGTCTTTGACAATAGGTGCATCTTCTTTCTCTTCTACTTGGTCTTTGACAATAGGAGCATCTTCTTTCTCTTCTATGGCCAAAAATAGAATTTCTTCTTTTTCACTATCGAAGAGACTTTCATCACTATCACTGGAAGCACTGCTTGCTTCTTCAACATAAAAACTTTTCTTGTGCCTTTGAAAGATCTTCTTCTCATGCTTGCCTTGACCGTGCCTATTTTTCTTTTCATGATAAAATTTTCTTTCTTTCTTTTTCTTGTATTCCTTTTCCTCTTCACTGCTACTATTTTTAGCTTGTGGACAATTAGCTGCATAGTGACCAATGTTACCACAACTAAAGCATTTCACAGTCTACATATTTTTGTGTTTTCTTGGACCCTTCTTATTTCTTCTCACAAATTTAGCCTCCTCTTCACTACTTGATTCATCACTTGATTCTGGTACTTTATCCTTTACCTTCTTTGAAGCTTTGAATGTTACCTCTCATTTGGATGTTTGATATTTTTCTATCCTCATCTCATAGGCTATGAGAATCCCATGTAGCTCATCCATACTTAAGGTGTTGAGATCCTTCATCTCTTCTATTGCTGAAACCTTTGCATCAAATCTCATAGGAAGTGACCTTAATATTTTCTGAACAATCTTAGAGTCTTCAATATTTTCTCCAAGTCCATGAATGGTGTTGACAACCTCATCAACATGAAGTAGATACCTAGAAATATCTTCCTCATATTTCATCTTCAAGTCTTCAAACTTCCTCCTATGGGTTTGAAGTTTTACCATTTTAACCTTGTCATCTCCTTCATATGTTCTATGTAACTTGTCCCATATTTCTTTTTCTCAAGTGCATTGCATGACTTTCACAAACTCTGATTCACATAACCCCCAATCCATAGGAGACACCAATCCCCTCTACTCTGGTTTATGGACCTCTATCCATAGGAGACACCAATCCCCTCTACTCTGGTTCATGGACCTCTATCCATAGGAGACACCAATCTCCTCTACTCTAGTCTACTCTAAAGCCTACTCATAACTCTACTCAAATCTTCTCCAAGCCTGCTCACAAATCTGCTCAAATCTTCTCATGAAACCTACTCAATCCTGCTCACAAACACTACTCAAACCTGCTCACAACTCTGCTCAAATATGCTCACAAGCCTGCTCAAAAGGCCTACTCAAATATGCTCCAAAACCTGCTCAAATCTTTCAAAAAATTTCAAATAAGAACCTACTCAAATCTACTCCAAAACCTGCTCAAATCTGCTCACAAAAACCTGCTCAACTCTACTCACAAAATCTTCTCAAATCTTCTCACAAGCCTGCTAAGAAGGCCTACTCAAATCTGCTCCAAAATCATGCTCATCCACTCATACAAACAATGCTCATCAATTCTCAAATCTTGCATACAAACAATACTCATAACTTTCTCAATGTGCTTTCCTCTACTCTAGCAATTCAGACATATTCTACCTAGTATTATTTTATCTTCATGAACATATAGAGAATGATATGCAATAACAATTACCCAATATATTCTTCTTCTCAATTGAATATTTTCAAACTATCCTTGCACTATGTGACACTTTGACTTGCTTTAAAATAATCCTTCTATATGTGTAAGACTATTTGCTTATTTCCTTATGCACTTCAAAGCCAATCACAATGCTCAAATCTGCCCTCTAGATCTACTCCCAAAATTAATCATGAACAATGCACAACTTTTGCTTTCAAATCTATTCTATAACCCTTGCATATTTACTCCCAATATCAATCAAAACCAATGCACAAGTTTACTCATAAATCTGACCTATAACCTTTGCACATTTACTCCCAATTTCAATCAAGACCAATGCACAAGTTTACTCACAAATTTGACCTATAATCTTTGCACATTTATTCCCAATTTCAATCAACACTAATGCACATCAAATCAATC
The DNA here is from genome assembly GCA_028583015.1 of Wollemia nobilis. Taxonomy (NCBI): domain Eukaryota; kingdom Viridiplantae; phylum Streptophyta; class Pinopsida; order Araucariales; family Araucariaceae; genus Wollemia; species Wollemia nobilis. Next base: position 4,484,257 of record JAQPPZ010000676.1, on the reverse strand, counting down.
CTTATACCTCCAACCATATGACATCAAAAATATTTTCCTCAAAAAAAACCACCCTTGAGAAAGGAATTAAATCACCATACCTCTAAATCTACCTCAATGATGATAGTCTTCTTTTGCATGTGCCTGTCTTGACAAAAATAATTTTCTTTTCTTTTGCCACTTCAAAATTGGTTAGCAAATCTCTTTTTCTTGAATAGATATCAAATCATTCACATTAAAAACCCTTATAAAAAATGTGCATAATAAAGCTTAAAAAGAATAATACCTTATATCTCCCTTTTTATAATATGCCAAATACAATATAACATTAATCACAATTACACCTTATTTCTCCTTTTTCTAACATGCAAAAATACAAATAAACTTGACCACCATACACCTTATAACTCCCTTTTCTAATTTGCAAAAATCACAATTTCTTATGCTAACACCTTGACCTTTATTTTTCCTTCAAAATCAAATTTAATAAAAAAATTAATACCTTTGCATAACTGAGAATCGAACCCCTGACCTCACGAAATGCAGCACTTTCCCAAGCGCTTTGTGACCAGCTATGCTACCACGATAGCTAAGACCAAAAGGGAGGTACCCGATATATATACGTGTCCTTGTGCTTTTATCAACAACAAAACCTCATCAAAAATAGCATTGACCTGATTCGACCCCGTGACCTCCTACCCAGCAGCACTCCATGCAAAGCCAACAACCAGCTGGGCTACCTCAGCAGTCAAAACCAAAGGCGCTCATAGTGATATTTATCCAAGTCTTCCTCGTTCAGCAAAACTCAACAAAAAATAGCGTCAACCAGATTCGACCCCGTGACCTCCTGCCCAACAGCGCTCCACGCAAAGCCACACTGCCAGCTGGGCTATCCCAATGAATGAAACCTCAGGTGCACACAATGATATTTCTCTTTGTCTATCTCTACCTCGATTTTTGTTGTCTTCTCCTCTACGTTTTCTTCCTGCCATTCGCATGCACGATGATGGATTTTCAATTGTGATTTTTCATTCCACTCCAAGGTTTAATAATGCCATGTATATATATGCTTTCCATTTCCTTCGATTTCATTTTGAAAGGTCGACTTAATTTATTTTCAATTTTTGGCACCTTTTTATTTTTCAAACTCTTTTGTTTATAATATTTAAATTTAGAATTTAAATATTATAAATATTTATTTTTTAAAAACTTTGTCCCTCTCTTGTGATATTTAAACCTTTTTGTCCCAAGCAACTTTTTAAACCTTTATCCTTCTTTTTGTCCAAGCAACTTTTTAAACCTTTATCCTTTTTTTCCAAGCAATTTTAAACCTTTGTCCCTCTTATAATATTCTCTTTATAATATTTAAATATGATATTTAAATATTATAATCCTTTGCTTGAAAAATATTTGCCTTTGCTTTGAGATATACCTTACCTTGAATAATTATCCATTGTTTGCTATTCACAATAGTCCATTCTTGACACAATTGATATATTGTCCAACCTTGTAAACTTCACACCCTTGAAGAATATTTCTGCCTTGAATACCATGCACCCTTTGACATCAATGACAACTCAATATTTCCAACACTCTACTACTTTTATTTTTTTTTGAAGGAAATGATTTTATACTAGTTGATGAAAATGAAGATGATTTACTTGGGTTAACCTTGATTTATTTTAACTCCTTTGCTTTAAAATACGTCTCCCCATCATCATTCACATATTTAAATCCATTTAAATTTAAACTCATGCATTGTACTTTCTCATCCCTTGTTTTATTTTTTAGTTTTAATGGTTGATTCAAGTAAATTATAATATCCTTCATAATTTATTAATGTAGAGGGGTTTCTTTTCCACTTTCTTGAAAGTTGAAAATATTGATTTGACTCAACTTCTACTATGATATAATCTCCTTGCTTAATATGTATTGAATTATAATTTTATTCATGGTCAAGATATAGCATTGTATGATATATTGAATAGGCCTAAGGGCATTTCATTAGTGATTCGAATAGCTTTGAAGGATGCATGGGCTCGAATAGCTCAAAATGACTTGAACAGCTCAAAAGGATGGATAGGTTTAGAAAGCTCAAAAATATAGATGGGATCAAACAAATTAGAAGGACTCATATGAGGTTGGATAGACTCAAAAGGACTTAGATATTGGATGGACTTGAACTGGCTCAAATAAATCAAACGGGCTTGGATGAACTTGGATGGATTGAACAAGCTCATAATGTCTAGTGACAATAATGGATTTTCTACATCCCACAACCTAAATCATGAAATTATAATTATCATGACTATTCCCCTTCCATCAAACTTATATAAATATATAATTTCTTTTGATAAGCAAGTTGTTGTAGTGGAAAACAATATCTTCTCATAGATTAATTTAATTGGTAGACATCTCTTCTTAGATATTGCCTTCTCTATATTTCTATTAAAAAATGAATGAACTTTACTATTTTTTGGCAAATACTCTTTCATGTTTTTGGTTTTCAACTTTAAAGAATCCATTGTCTCTAGTTGTATGGATAAAAGTGGTATCAGAGTAATTTTTTTGGGGGGTTTATAATCCTAAATATAATATTAGTCTATCAAAAGTGTGGGTGTCAGATGTGCAACCCTCTGATTATCTATCTAGCCATATCAAATAATATCAAATGGTGGACAACATCAATACAATAGATCCTTTCAAATAATTGGTGGATGAAGCCCTTAAAAGGAAAAAAAATAGATGTTCGATCACTTTGCCTAAATTCTTGAGTAGTTACCATATTCCCATGCCATGGCATAACCATTCAATTCCCTAAAACCATTTAAAGTTTAGGTGAACCCTAATATTCTTGTCTTTGAAGGAAAAATTAGTGTCGAAGTAATGGAGAATTGGATGGATTAGATATCTACATATTTCTCTATCAATCATTTCTCTAATAAAGAAAATATTATTTTTACCTTGTTAAAAGCTTCAATACTAGTCCAAAAGTGGTGGAAAGTATATAACAAGAACCAAGAAGATTTATAAGACCATGCATGGGATGATTTTGTGAAGGAAATAAAGAACAAATATTATATGGCAAGCACTTCTAAAGATTTGTGCATGTGATGGCAACAACTATGTCAAGGTAAAGGATAGATTTTTCAAGACTATATCGATGCTTTTCATTCAATCTCTATAAAACTTAGCATCCAATACATCAAGTTGAATCGATTTCTTAAGTACCATAGTGGGATACATTGGTACATAAGGGAGGACAAAGGTTTATTTGAATTCAAGATATTGGGTGAGGTATACAAATTTACCTCAAGATCGAGAAAAATCACATATGTAAAAACATGAAAGGAGATAATTTAAATGATAAGAAAAAAGTACCAAGTGTCAACCCAAGAAAGACAAAGGTGATAATCAAAAGCAATAAAATCAAAACTAGAAGTAGAAGAAAAAGTTATAAGATAAGAAGCCCTAAAAGAACTAGATTGAAAATTGGTGTGTCTACCACAAAATTAACTGAAGTTCCAGAGAAGAATGTTGGGCAATTCAATCTCTTTATGCTAAGATACATCCCTCTACATATTCTACACCAACACATCCTCCACCCAAGGATAAAGGTAAGTTGATCATGGAGATTGAACCACATGTGACTATTGCTACCTCTATTGCAAAAATTAAAGTAGAGGAGTTGTCTAAGGAGCAGTAATTATTTCACTCATAGTTCTAGGTAAATGATAAGCCCTTACATTTCATTGTTGATAGTGGAAGTCAAAAGAATTTGATTTCTACTCATATTGTGAAGAATATCAATTTTCCTATGAAGCCTCATACACAACCATATAATATTGTAATGGTTGAACCAAGGGAGAGATATTTATGTCACTCAATAATGTCTTATCTCTTATGCCATCAAACCATTTAGATATGAAGTTTTATGTGATGTGGTTCCATTGGATGTTTATGATGTGCTCCTTGGCCAACCATTCATGTGGAAAATACATGGCATGTATGAGTCAAGACCCCACAAAGTCATCATCACTCTTGGGGACCAACAATATAGGATACCAGAGATAACTCCTTCCACCTTTGTTACTCTCATCAATGCTAATCAATACAAAAGTATAATTAGAAAAATAAATTAGTTTATTATCTTTATGATCAAACCTCAATATACAAAGAATATGGTTGTTATCACAATGATCTTACAATCATTACAACAACAATGACAAATAGACTAGGTCATTATAGAATATGATGATATCTTTGAGTCACCCATTAAAGTTCCACCCCATTGTGAGGTAAAATATTCTATCGATTTGATTCCTTATTTCATGGACTAGTTATTAAAAATGATGATATTAAGAAATAAATTCAAAAGTTGATAAAAAAAGGACCATATTAAACCAGTTTTTTCTCCTTATGGTAGTCCAATTATCTTGGCACGAAATAAATATGGCACATGGAGACTTTTCATTGACTACTAGGATCTAAAAAAAATCACCATGAAGAATAAATAATTTTTACCTTGGATTAATGATCTATTGGATTAGCCACATGGTGCAAATTTCTTTACCAAGATTAACTTCAAATTTTGATACCATCAAATTTCCATTGAGTCCACATATGTGTGGAAAATTATATTCAAATCTAAAGAGGTTTTGTTTGAATGGTTGCTTATGCCTTTTGGTTTGACTAACACACCAATAAATTTTATAATAATGATGGATGACATTCTATGACCCTTCACAAACTCATTCATAGTTATGTATTTGGATGACATTCTCATCTACAACAAGACATGGAAACAACACTTGTAGCATGCATAGGAAGTGCTCCAAACTCTTCAAAAGCACAAATTATATGCAAACCTATAGAAGTGCACAATTGGCATGAATCAAGTCTAGGACCTTGGGTATATCATTAATGAAGAAGGTATTCACATTAATCTTGGAAATATTAGGTTATCCAAAATTTTCCAAATCTAAAGAATCTTGTGGATCTTTGTAGCTTTTGGATTCTTTCCAATTTCTATTGTAGATTTGTTCTAGGGTTTTCACATATTGCTTGACCATTGAATCAAGTAACCAAATGGGATTTAAACTTAATGGGGATAAACACCAAATAGAGCCTTTGAGAAGCTAAAATCTCAACTATGATCAACACCTATTTTTGCCCTCCTAAACTTGAGGTAACTTTTTGAGTTGATGATGAATACATCAAACTATGTAGTGGAAGCTATCCTTACACAGTAAGACCACCCTGTTGCATACCACAATGAAAATTTCAGTTAGACTATCACAAATTATTCCACATATGATAAATAACTCTATGCCATTTTTTAGACTTACAAGTATAAGCACTATATTTTAGGTAAATAAATAATCATTCACATTGATCATAGACCTATGGACTTCATCCAAACATAAAGCAATATTAGGAATAAAAATGGACTATATACATGTACTAGTTTCATTTGATCATCTAATACAAGAAGGAAAGTGGTCACTTGGTTGCAGATTGTCTAAGCAAACCACCATCATAGTATCCACTACCATTCTTGATTATTTTGAGCATTATACATATAATTGGTCCACCTTGTATGGTGTTAATCCTAACTTTGTTGAAACATACCAAACCCTTCAATCAAGTAAGCATATTTTTTATTTCCATATGTAGGGGCATCTACTCTTCCACATGGGACACATTTGTGTGACCTCTACTGAATTACTAAATATGATATGGTAAGCACACATTAGTAGGGTAGTAAGTCACTTTGTTGTGTAAAATACCATAAGTTATTTTTTAAAACACTTCTTCTAGCCAAACATGAGGAACGTGAAGAACACAAGCTTATACTGAGAGGGGGGGTGAACAGTATAAGACCTCTTTTTACTTTTTCCTTTATACTTCAAAATAGTAAAGCAATATACCCAAAGCAATATCAAAACAATGCACAATATCATCCACAAAGTGACACCAATTTTAACGTGGTTCACCCGAATGCTTGGGCTACGTCCACAAAACTTTTCTCTAAAAGTTATCTCAAAGTTCTTTGGGAAACCTTCCCAATTACAATGTTTATGAGCCTCGGCCCAAAGGAGATACCTTCCCCCAATCTAAATTTATGAGCCTCTGCTCAAAGGAGATACCTTCCCCTCTATCTGAATTTATGAGCCTCTACTCAAAGGAGATACCTTCCCTCTGCTCTGGAAATGATCCCTCAGAAGATCAACTGCCTCTACCTCTTGCCAGCACGTGGAACTCCTTTCCACCGAAGACCTCCTGTCCTCAATGCTTAGCCTAAGAGACCTCTGCCTTCTATGATCACGTCCACAGCAGCTTAGCAACCTGTACCAAACACAGTCAATCGGTCTAGTACAAGTCTTCCTCTGTCTGTCAGATCTGTCCAACTCTTGAACAAATCAATCCTCTGCACACAAGCCTTCTCAAAGACTTGCCAAATCTGTCCTCAGGTTCTTCTCAAAGAACCAATGCTCCTCTGTCCTCAAGTTCTCTGATAGAACTCTCAAAACTCATCTCACAAGTCCTCTGCTAGGACCTGTCCAAATCTGCTCACAAGTCCCCATCGAAACCTGTCCAAAAACTGCTCACAAGTCCCCATCGAACCTGTCCAAAACCTGCTCACAAGTCCCCACCGGAACCTGTCCAAAACCTCAGCAAGCTCACCAAGAAAAACTTGCTTAGCATGAACCCACAAAGAGAATTGTTAGAGACCCAATGTGATTCATCAACCTCATAGAAGCATAAAGAGAATTGTTAGAGACTCAATATGTTCTATACTTAACTCCCAATCTCAATCTCAAATCTCATAGAAACATAAAGAGAATTGTTAGAGACTCAATATGTTCTATACTTAACTCCCAATATCAATCTCAACTCAATCTCAAATCTCATAGAAACATAAAGAGAATTGTTAGAGACTCAATATGTTCTATACTTAACTCCCAATATCAATCTCAACTCAATCTCAATCTCAAAAGAATAAGATAGATGTAGTATGCTTTTCTCAAGAACATGAAACACAACCCAACAATTGCCAACCATGCAATATCTCATATAACAATGATACTCATGTTCTTTTCACCAACAATTAGGGTTTCAACAACAATGCTCATCAAACAAGGTTTAGTCAACCAACACCATTCAACTCAACATCAACCTTGAAGCATTCAACCAATCATCACAAGAAAAGGAAACAAGTAGAAATCCTTTTCCCTCCAAGGATATTTGAACAAAATAGCCACCAACACAATATCACCAAATGCAAAGAATAACTTGCTCAAATCAACTCAATGGAGTAAGCCCAAATCATGTATCAAGTAAAGCACTAACTTGATCAAAACAACCTCTATGGAAGCAACTCAACCATCAATATCAAAACAGCCAACTAAGGGTTTCACCATCTCAATGCAAGTAGCAAGACTTACTAACATAAACCCTAGTGCAAAAATGCTTCCTCTTCCTCAACCAGAATTATGCATTCACCCAAAAACTCATCAATGATTTTAATGCATAAACAATCTTCAATATCCAGAAAATAGGATTTACACCAACAAAAAATACCTAGTAGACAACCTTTTCACTCCAAACTCAATTTCAGAAAATACACCATCAACAATATACATGGAAGAAGTTGCCCATACCTTTACTTTGATGAAGAAGGAGAACTCAAAACCTATCACAACACTTGGCCAACCTTAGTTCTCCAACCTTTGGAGAAAAATGAATAACACCACCACATATGCTAAAGCGCTTTCATTGCTGCTATCCTCATGCATCATGACCAAAACGAAATTGCCCACAACACGGGTCAAACTTGGCACCTCTGCTCAACGCTTCTTCACTCAACACACCACCACCATTGGATCCTATGTGTTGTCTTCCTTCAATCACCAAGGATTTGAAAACGTAAACGTTTTCCTCAAGCCACCACCATCATCATGAGCGCTGTCCAAAAACGTAACTCCTTGGCAGTAGAATTAAATGTCCATGCAACGCAAACAAAAACCGTTATCCCTCGTGCAATCCAATCAACAAGTGTGAAGCGCAAACAATCGGATGTCAAGGCACAACCAGAAAACACAGTTCGCAGTCTTATCAAATGTCAGAGAAACGCAATCTGTCGGACGTCAAGCGCATGAAAAGCTTGGGCCATTCAATATGGATGGACAATGAAATACAATGAAAACATCGCTTTTACGGAGGACACAGAGCTACGAAATTGCATCGATCGAAGGTACCATCACTTTAGAAAATCATCCCCACTTATATAGCCATTTCTCCTTAACTGTTTGACGTCGGCGCTCCTCCAACGATGGCAACACGTCGGCGAAGGAAATCTTTATCTGCGTCGCTTAAGGGTTAAAAGACCCTTTAATAATAATTAAAATAATAATTATTATTATTTTATTAATAATAAATTAAACTTAGACCTTTGTCAAAGGTTTGAGTTAATTTAATTATTAATAATAAACATGGACCTTCAAGGTTTTTCAAGAAGTAAAAACCTTTGCATTAAGTTAAGCTTGGTTTTAATAAAAACCCTTAATGAGTCCAAATGGTTTTAAGAAAAACCTTTAACCTTGTCACCATGGTTTTAATAAAAACCCTTTAACATTATGAAGCTTCTCAAGATATTTTTGACATCACACTCTTTTTGATATCAACACAAAAATGCCTTTTGACATCAATGACAACTTATACACTTGAGCAAAGGCAATGTACCCAAAGTACCCAAAATTGCCAACAATCTCCCCCTTTGTCATTGATGGCAAACCTTTACTGAAAACACTTCTCAAGAGCCAAAACTGAAACCAACTGTGCTAACAACTGACCAACTGTGCCCACAACTGAGAATCTTCCTTTGAAGTTTTGCTCCCCCGACTTGAAGCTTTCCTCTTCACTTTGAAGCTCTCCCCCTTACTCATATCTCTCCCCCTTTGTCATCAATGGCAAAGGGCCACCTTTGGGGCTCGGGACTAAGAATGAGCCTCTTAGCTTAGTCCCTCCCCCACCTCCCGATGAGGTGATTAATTCTGGGGTGGGAGTAAAACTCCCATTAGGCACTGATCATCATCAGCATCTATAACTTCCTTGTCGGGCCTTCTCTTGAACTCTTTGTCCATATTCCTATTCTTGTCACTGTTCTTGTTCTTGTTCTCATCCCTGTTCTTATCCATGCCTTGATCCTTGGACCTGTTCATACCACTGTTCCTGTTCCTGTACCTTGGAAGTTCAGCTCTACACTGTCTAGTTGTGTGACCTTCATTGTTGCACTTATAACAAGTAACAATGTTATTTCTTTTAGGCATACCTGTTCTTTGAATCCACCTGTTCTGACTAAACCTGTTCTGACCAAACCTGTTCTGACCAAACCTGTTCTGATCAAACTTGTTCCTGTTATTTGCCTTGCAATAAACTGCCTTGTGCCCAAACTGTTGACAAGAGTAGCAATACCCTTGAAAGTAACTAGCACTTCTAAAACTGTCATTTACCTTCTTCACTTGAGCCATGCAATGTGAAGCTATGTGACCAAACCTGTGACAAGCAAAACATCTCGCCTTGAAACTTTCCTTTATTTGACCTCCTAGGTCCCGAAAACTTCTTCTCCTCATTCTGAATTTCCTATTTTCTGTTTCTGTGCATCTATCATTCAAGGACTCCTGATCTGAAATACTTTCCTCATCGGAACTCTCTTCCTTTTGGAGTCTCTTACTAGACTCTCCAACTTGTTCCTTGTGTGGCTTAACAAAACCAAGGCCTGTTTTATCTCGTTGTCTTTCTTTGACCTTTGATGAGTGACTTAACCTTTTTGGAGCTATCTTGAAACCCGTGAAGCTTATCCTTGTACTCTTTAGTTTCCTCTTTCAAAGAAGCCATTTTCTGTTCTAACTCACTATACTCAAGAACCTTAGACTCTAACTCATCCTTGAGTTCTTGTGTCTTAGCTATAGAGAAGTCAAGACTTTCTATAAGATCATCTCTCTCCATACAACATTCATCTAACTTATCCTTGAGTCTAGCATTCTTCTTTCTTTCCTTTTTCAAAGCACTAAGAGCACTAATAAGTTCACCTTTAAGATCTACTTCACCTTCCTCTATATGTTTGCTTTTTGAATCATCAAAGCCTTTTTCAGATTTCTTATCACTAGAGGTGCTACCCTTTTCAAAAACCATACATGCATCTTCCTTATAGTTTTCTGAAGCATCCTCATACATACTAGAAACCAAATCATTATTTGTGCAATCATCCTCAAGGTGACCAAAATTTCCACATCTAAGACATTTCATGATAATGAATCTATGTTTCGGTTCTTCCTCTTTTTCTGATATGAACAACATCTCATTTTCATTATCACTTGAAGAACTTTCACTATCACTACTAGAACACTTACTTGCTTTGTCTAGGTAGAAACTCTTCTTGTGCTTGTGAGAATACCTCTTTCCTTGATTGTTGTGCTCATCTTTGTTCTTCCCGTGATGCTTGTGCTTTTCAGAATCCTTGCTCTTAGAATCCTGTTTATCTTCATCACTTTCATTCTTGGGAACAATACAGTCAGTAGCATAATGACCAAACTTTCCACAATTGAAACATCTTATATTTTTCATACTTTTGTGCTTTCTAGAGAACTTGCCTTTCTTGCTATAATATGCCTCTTCATCACTAGAAGACTCATCACTATCTTGAAGTTGTTTACCCTTGGATTTCTTGGTAGCCTTGAAAGTCGCCTCTTTCTTGACATCAACCTTCACTTGAGTTCTCAACTCAAATGCTGCAAGTATACTATGGAGCTCATCCTTTTTCAACTTATCCAAATCTTTAGCTTCCTCAATAGCAGAAATATTTTCACTAAATCTATTAGGAAGAGATCTTAAAATCTTATCACAAACATCATTTTCAGCAAGCTCAAGACCTAAGTCTTTCATGGAGTTAACAACCTCATCCATACGAAGCATGTAGTCACTAATATTTTCATCATCATTCATTTTGAGTTGTTCAAACATACCTTTGAAGTGTCTCAACTTGGCCTTTCTGACATTTGTATCACCTGTATGAACCACCTTCAACCGATTCCACATTTCACTAGTTGTCTTGCAGTGAATCACTTTGGTGAGATCTGCTTTCTGTAAGCCTTTCAGGATTGCATTCATTGCTTTTGAATTGTTGTGATGTAGGAGCCTTTCTTCTTTAGAAATAGGACCATGTTCAGGAATAGTGTACTCATCTTCAATCACTTCCCAAACCTCATTCCCAAGTGCCATTAGATGAACCTTCATCCTTGCACTCCAAAGACCAAAATCTGACCCATCAAGAATAGGTGCTGCATTGCCACTTGAATGATCCATTGTGTTCTTTACTAGCTTTTCCTTCAAGTTGTTAAACTTTTTGAAGGCACCCGCTCTGATACCAATTGAAGAACACAAGCTTATACTGAGAGGGGGGTGAACAGTATAAGACCTCTTTTTACTTTTTCCTTTATACTTCAAAATAGTAAAGCAATATACCCAAAGCAATATCAAAACAATGCACAATATCATCCACAAAGTGACACCAATTTTAACGTGGTTCACCCAGAATGCCTGGGCTACGTCCACAAAACTTTTCTCTAAAAGTTATCTCAAAGTTCTTTGGGAAACCTTCCCAATTACAATGTTTATGAGCCTCGGCCCAAAGGAGATACCTTCCCCCAATCTAAATTTATGAGCCTCTAGTCAAAGCAGATACCTTCCCCTTTATCTAAATTTATGAGGCTCTGCTCAAAGGAGATACCTTCCCTCTCGCTCTGGAAATGATCCCTCAGAAGATCAACTGCCTCTACCTCTTGCCAGCACGTGGAACTCCTTTCCACCGAAGACCTCCTATCCTCAATGCTTAGCCTAAGAGACCTCTGCCTTCTATGATCACGTCCACAGCAGCTTAGCAACCTGTACCAAACACAGTCAGTCGGTCTAGTACAAGTCTTCCTCTGTCTGTCAGATCTATCCAACTCTTGAACAAATCAATCCTCTGCACACAAGCCTTCTCAAAGACTTGCCAAATCTATCCTCAGGTTCTTCTCATAGAACCAATGCTCCTCTGTCCTCAAGTTCTCTGATAGAACTCTCAAAACTCAGCTCACAAGTCCTCTGCTAGGACCTGTCCAAATCTGCTCACAAGTCCCCATCGAAACCTGTCCAAAAATGCTCACAAGTCCCCACCGAAACCTGTCCAAAACCTGCTCACAAGTCCCCACCGAAACCTGTCCAAAACCTCAGCAAGCTCACCAAGAAAAACTTGCTTAGCATGAACCCACAAAGAGAATTGTTAGAGACCCAATGTGATTCATCAACCTCATAGAAGCATAAAGAGAATTGTTAGAGACTCAATATGTTCTATACTTAACTCCCAATCTCAATCTCAAATCTCATAGAAACATAAAGAGAATTGTTAGAGACTCAATATGTTCTATACTTAACTCCCAATATCAATCTCAACTCAATCTCAAATCTCATAGAAACATAAAGAGAATTGTTAGAGACTCAATATGTTCTATACTTAACTCCCAATATCAATCTCAACTCAATCTCAATCTCAAAAGAATAAGATAGATGTAGTATGCTTTTCTCAAGAACATGAAACACAACCCAACAATTGCCAACCATGCAATATCTCATATAACAATGATACTCATGTTCTTTTCACCAACAATTAGGGTTTCAACAACAATGCTCATCAAACAAGGTTTAGTCAACCAACACCATTCAACTCAACATCAACCTTGAAGCATTCAACCAATCATCACAAGAAAAGGAAACAAGTAGAAATCCTTTTCCCTCCAAGGATATTTGAACAAAATAGCCACCAACACAATATCACCAAATGCAAAGAATAACTTGCTCAAATCAACTCAATGGAGTAAGCCCAAATCATGTATCAAGTAAAGCACTAACTTGATCAAAACAACCTCTATGGAAGCAACTCAACCATCAATATCAAAACAGCCAACTAAGGGTTTCACCATCTCAATGCAAGTAGCAAGACTTACTAACATAAACCCTAGTGCAAAAATGCTTCCTCTTCCTCAACCAGAATTATGCATTCACCCAAAAACTCATCAATGATTTTAATGCATAAACAATCTTCAATATCCAGAAAATAGGATTTACACCAACAAAAAATACCTAGTAGACAACCTTTTCACTCCAAACTCAATTTCAGAAAATACACCATCAACAATATACATGGAAGAAGTTGCCCATACCTTTACTTTGATGAAGAAGGAGAACTCAAAACCTATCACAACACTTGGCCAACCTTAGTTCTCCAACCTTTGGAGAAAAATGAATAACACCACCACATATGCTAAAGCGCTTTCATTGTTGCTATCCTCATGCATCACGACCAAAATGAAATTGCCCACAACACGGGTCAAACTTGGCACCTCTGCTCAACGCTTCTTCACTCAACACACCACCACCATTGGAGCACAAGTGCCCAATGAAAAATATAATGTAATCCTATGTGTTGTCTTCCTTCAATCACCAAGGATTTGAAAACGTAAACGTTTTCCTCAAGCCACCACCATCATCATGAGCGCTGTCCAAAAACGTAACTCCCTGGCAGCAGAATTAAATGTCCACGCAACGCAAACAAAAACCGTTATCCCTCGTGCAATCCAATCAACAAGTGTGAAGCGCAAACAATCGGATGTCAAGGCACAACCAGAAAACACAGTTCGCAGTCTTATCAAATGTCAGAGAAACGCAATCTGTCGGACGTCAAGCGCACGAAAATCTTGGGCCATTCAATATGGATGGACAACGAAATACAACAAAAACATCGCTTTTACGGAGGACACAGAGCTACGAAATTGCATCGATCGAAGGTACCATCACTTTAGAAAATCATCCCCACTTATATAGCCATTTCTCCTTAACTGTTTGACGTCGGCGCTCCTCCAACGATGGCAACACGTCGGCGAATGAATTCTTTATCTGCGTCGCTTAAGGGTTAAAAGACCCTTTAATAATAATTAAAATAATAATTATTATTATTTTATTAATAATAAATTAAACTTAGACCTTTGTCAAAGGTTTGAGTTAATTTAATTATTAATAATAAACATGGACCTTCAAGGTTTTTCAAGAAGTAAAAACCTTTGCATTAAGTTAAGCTTGGTTTTAATAAAAACCCTTAATGAGTCCAAATGGTTTTAAGAAAAACCTTTAACCTTGTCACCATGGTTTTAATAAAAACCCTTTAACATTATGAAGCTTCTCAAGATATTTTTGACATCACACTCTTTTTGATATCAACACAAAAATGCCTTTTGACATCAATGACAACTTATACACTTGAGCAAAGGCAATGTACCCAAAGTACCCAAAATTGCCAACAATATCCCCCTTTGTCATTGATGGCAAACCTTTACTGAAAACACTTCTCAAGAGCCAAAACTGAAACCAACTGTGCTAACAACCGACCAACTGTGCCCATAACTGAGAATCTTCCTTTGAAGTTTTGCTTCCCCTGACTTGAAGCTTTCCTCTTCACTTTGAAGCTCTCCCCCTTACTCATATCTCTCCCCCTTTGTCATCAATGGCAAAGGGCCACCATTGGGGCTCGAGACTAAGAATGAGCCTCTTAGCTTAGTCCCTCCCCCACCTCCTGATGAGGTGATTAATTCTGGTGTGGGAGTAAAACTCACATTAGGCACTGATCATCATCAGCGTCTATAACTTCCTTGTCGGGACTTCTCTTGAACTCTTTGTCCATATTCCTATTCTTGTCACTGTTCTTGTTCTTGTTCTCATCCCTGTTCTTATCCATGCCTTGATCCTTGGACATATTCATACCACTATTCCTGTTCCTGTACCTTGGAAGTTTAGCTCTACACTGTCTAGCTGTGTGACCTTCATTGTTGCACTTATAACAAGTAACAATGTTATTTCTTTTAGGCATACATGTTCTTTGAATCCACCTGTTCGACTAAACCTCGTTTCCGACCAAACCCGTTTCCGACCAAACCTATTCTCGCCAAACTCGTTCCGACCAAACCTATTCCGACCAAACTCGGTTCCGATCAAACTCGTTCTCGTTATTTGCCTTGCAATAAACCGCCTTGTGCCCAAACTATTGACAAGAGTAGCAATACCCTTGAAAGTAACTAGCACTTCGAAATCGTAATTTACCTTCTTCACTTGAGCCATGCAATGTGAAGCCATGTGACCAAACCTGTGACATGCAAAACATCTGCCTTGAAATTTTCCTTTATTTGACCTCCTGGGTCCTGAAAACTTCTTCTTCTCATTCTGAATTTTGTTTTGTGTTTCTGCGCATCTATCATTCAAGGACTCATGATTTAAAATACTTTCCTCATCAGAACTCTCTTCCTTTTGGAGTCTCTTACTAGACTCTCCAACTTGTTCCTTGTGTGGCTTAACAAAACCAAGGCCTTTTTTATCAAGTGGCAATGCAGCACCTATTCTTGATGGGTCAGATTTTGGTCTTTGGAGTGAAAGGATGAAGGTTCATCTAATGGCACTTGGGAATGAGGTTTGGGAAGTGATTGAATATGAGTACACTATTCCTGAACATGGTCCTATTTCTAAAGAAGAAAGGCTCCTACATCACAGCAATTCAAAAGCAATGAATGCAATCCTAAAAGGCTTACAGAAAGAAGATCTCACCAAAGTGATTCACTACAAGACAGCTAGTGAAATGTGGAATCAGTTGAAGGTGGTTCATACAGGTGATACAAATGTTAGAAAGGCCAAGTTGAGACACTTCAAAGGTATGTTTGAACAACTCAAAATGAATTATTATGAAAATATTAGTGACTACATGCTTCGTATGGATGAGGTTGTTAACTCCATGAAAGACTTAGGTCTTGAGCTTGCTGAAAATGATGTTTGTGATAAGATTTTAAGATCTCTTCCTAATAGATTTAGTGAAAATATTTTTGCTATTGAGGAAGCTAAAGATTTGGATAAGTTGAAAAAGGATGAGCTCCATAGTATACTTGCAACGTTTGAGTTGAGAACTCAAGTGAAGGTTGATGTCAAGAAAGAGGCAACTTTCAAGGCTACCAAGAATTCCAAGGGTAAACAGCTTCAAGATAGTGATGAGTCTTCTAGTGATGAAGAGGCATATTACAGCAAGAAAGGCAAGTTATCTAGAAAGCACAAAAGTATGAAAAATATAATATGTTTCAATTGTGGAAAGTTTGGTCATTATGCTACTGACTGTATTGTTCCCAAGAATGAAAGTGATGAAGATAAACAAGATTCTAAGAGCAAGGATTATGAAAAGCACAAGCATCACAGGAAAAACAAAGATGAGCACAAAAATCAAGGAAAGAGGTATTCTCACAAGCACAAGAAGAGTTTCTACCTAGAAAAAGCAAGTAAGTGTTCTAGTAGTGATAGTGAAAGTTCTTCAAGTGATAATGAAAATGAGATGTTTTTCATATCAGAAAAAGAGGAAGAACCGAAACATAGATTCATTATCATGAAATATCTTAGATGTGTAAATTTTGGTCACCTTGAGGATGATTGCACAAATAATGATTTGGTTTCTAGTATGTATGAGGATGCTTCAGAAAACTATAAGGAAGATGCATGTATGGTTTTTGAAAAGGGTAGCACCTCTAGTGATAAGAATTTCGAAAAAGGCTTTGATGATTCAAAAAGCAAACATATAGAGGAAGGTGAAGTAGATCTTAAAGGTGAACTTATTAGTGCTCTTAGTGCTTTGAAAAAGGAAAGAAAGAAGAATGCTAGACTCAAGGATAAGTTAGATGAATGTTGTATGGAGAGAGATGATCTTATAGAAAGTATTGACTTCTCTATAGCTAAGACACAGGAACTCAAGGATGAGTTAGAGTCTAAGGTTCTTGAGTATAGTGAGTTAGAAACAGAAAATGGCTTCTTTGAAAGAGGAAACTAAAGAGTACAAGGATAAGCTTCACGGGTTTCAAGATAGCTCCAAAAAGGTTAAACCACTCATCAAAGGTCAAAGAAAGACAACAGATAAAACATGCCTTGGTTTTGTTAAGCCACACAAGGAACAAGTTGGAGAGTCTAGTAAGAGACTCCAAAAGGAAGAGAGTTCCGATGAGGAAAGTATTTCAGATCATGAGTCCTTGAATGATAGATGCGTAGAAACAAAAAACAGAATTCGCAGTCTTATCAAATGTCAGAGAAACATAATCTGTCAGATGTCAAGCGCACGAAAATCTTGGGCCATTCAATATGGATGGACAACGAAATACAGCGAAAACATTGCTTACACGAAGGACACAGAGCTACAAAATTGCATCGATCGAAGGTACCATAACTTTAGAAAATCATCCCCACTTATATAGCCATTTCTCCTTAACTATTTGACGTCGGCGCTCCTCCAATGATGGCAACACGTCGGCGAAGGAAAACTTTATCTGCGTCGCTTAAGGGTTAAAAGACCCTTTAATAATAATTAAAAAAAAATTATTATTATTTTATTAATAATAAATTAAAATTAGACCTTTGTCAAAGGTTTGAGTTAATTTAATTATTAATAATAAACATGGACCTTCAAGGTTTTTCAAGAAGTAAAAACCTTTGCATTAAGTTAAGCTTGGTTTTAATAAAAACCCTTAATGAGTCCAAATGGTTTTAAGAAAAACCTTTAACCTTGTCACCATGGTTTTAATAAAAACCCTTTAACATTATGAAGCTTCTCAAGATATTTTTGACATCACACTCTTTTTGATATCAACACAGAAATGCCTTTTGACATCAATGACAACTTATACACTTGAGCAAAGGCAATGTACCCAAAGTACCCAAAATTGCCAATAGAACGATGTGGAGAAATATATCAAGTCTTGCACACCATATGCCTTTGTAAAGCTAGCCATAAAGAAATAAGACTTGTATAAACCTTTTCCAGTAGCTTCCCAACCTTGAAAATTTATCTCTATGTATTTCCTCTTAGGCTTCCCCATTTCCAAGCACGAAAATAATTATGTTTTGTGGTGGTTGATCGCTTTTCTAAAATTTCTCTCATGATTACTTGTAAGAAGAATGTTATAGTTGAATAAACTACAAAAATTTATTTTAGCCATGTATGGCTTCATTTTGGCTTACCAAAGTCCATTATCTCAGATAAATATAACAAGTTTTTAAGTGCCTTTTGGAATACTCTATGAAAAATAATGGACACAAAGCTTACCTGATCCACAACTTTCCATCCCTAGACTGATGGGCAAATGGAATTTATCAACAAGTTGATCGTGTATATGTTGTGTACATATAATTTAAATCATCCTCAAACATGGGATAAGAACATACCATACATTCAACATAGATATAATAGGTCTTTTCACAACTCTACCAAACATAGCCCCTTTTGTATGTGTTTTGGTTTTCAACCCTTGGTGCCTATGGATGTGATTTTCTTAATTTCATCCATTGACTTCACACCACATAAATAAGGAAAAATGGAAAAGAAATTGAATTTTTTTGAGCATATTCAACATGTATAGTTGTAGTTTCATGACCTTTTGGACCAGATGAACACAAAGTAAAACCAATTCCATGACCAACATCGCATTCCACACTCTTTCCAAGTTGGATATCAGGTTTGGCTATGATATAGAAATAATTCCTTGCATGTCCACATAGGAAAATTAAACTTTTACACTACGAGCCTTATACCATCACCAAGCAAGTGGAAAATAATATCTTCAAGGTAGATTTACCACCTTATGTTAGTTTGCATCCCATTTTTAATATTAACCTTTTTAAGCCATATTACCTGCCTTTGCTAAACACTTTAAAAGCAACAAAGAAGTTGGTAATTGAGGATCTCAATATTGGAAGTCTTTCACTAGTGAAGGAGGATCAAATAGTTGACACATGGGCTAAAACCACTAGGAAACAATCTACACAGTTATATAGAGAATTCCAAGCAGGTCAATTTAGTCACCAAGCCAATTGGTTCACAAAGAATCAAATAAAAAAGATATTCCACACTTCATATCCAAGCTTAACACAATAGGGACCATTGTTCCTTAAGTAGGATTGACTGATCCAAAAATCTTGGAATGACAAATATGCTCAGATATATCAAAAGGATAGATGGGCTTGGATAGCTTGGAAGGACTCAAATAGCTTGAAAGGACTTAGATAAGCTCAGATAACTTGGATGGACTTAGATACGCTTAGATGGCTCAAATGGACTCAAATATGTGTGTATGGACTTGTATGGCTCATACAAGCTCAAAATATCTAGCGATAATAATATATTTTTCATATCCCGCAACCTACATCATGAAAGTCTAACAATCATGACTCTTCTAGTTCTACCAAACTTGAATGTAAACCCATAATTTCTTTCAAGAAGCCAACAGTTGTAGTGGTAAATAATATCTTTTCATATATTTATTTTAATTGGAAGACATCTCTTCTTCGAGATTGCCTTCTTTGTAATTCTATTCAAAAAATTAATAAAATTTGTTATTCATTCAATAATACTCTTTCCTACCCAGGTGTTGTAGGTGAGTTGGAGAGGAGAGGGCAATCCTCCAAGGGATTTCCTAGGTTCAAATCTCCACCCTACCAAAAGCTAAATTGGGTATCCAAAATCCAATTGATAATGTTGGTGCGGGCAGGGTCGGGTGCGACTCCCGGGTGACTTTGACGGTGTAGAACCCCCTGTTCGTGGTCTCTCAGACCAAGGTGGCCCCGCAAGGGGTTTTTCACTTTAAAAAAAATTACTCTTTCCTATTTTTGGTTTTCAACTTTAAAGAATTCACTATCTCTAGGTGTCTGGATCATGTGCTTAACCTTGTTATGGTTAAACCCTATTTATAACTTGTAATTAACTTAGATCCCTCTTCTTACGTTCGCTTAAGTTAAACTTTATGATGTACTTGAGGTTTTGGTATTGCTTTAAATACCCTCTCACACTTGTCATTTAATTATCAGAGTGTTATGCAATATTATCTATGGATAGTTATTATTTATGGGAGTGCCCGAGATATCGTTTTTCTTCTATTTCACTTTTTATATAGGATTTGAATTAATAGTTTGCTTTTATTCCTTTTTTGAAAATAATATGAATTTCAATATTGTATCAAAGCATGTATGGAGTTGCCTCACTTGGTCACACACAAGCACTATTTGGAGCCTCTATATTTTCCTCCACATTACGGGATGATCTTCTTCTCAAAACCTTAAAATATTTTTTTGCATAGAAGGTCACAATAAAACTATATTCTATTACATTCTTCTTGATGCTTTGAGAATGTTTTACTCCATTGTCATCTAGGGTTTATGTACCTCAAGTTCACAAGGAGGGATAGTTTAAATCAATAGATGGCAAGACATTTGAAATGTTCTAAAGTGAAAAAAATTGTGAAATTTTTAAAATATGCTAAAGTTTGAGATTTCATGGTGGTAGGTGTTTTAATTTTCCATTTTGTACTTTCAAGCACCCTAAATTTTGCATTTCTTTAAGAATGGTATTGGGCTCATCTTCAATAAGTAGGTGCACCAATATATCTAATGAAAAATAGTGTCATGATGGTTACATATGTTCATGAAAGATAATGTTGCCACCTGTAAGCATGATTCAAATCCTAATATTACACCTTTGATTTATTTTTGCCTTTAACCTAGGATAGCAGGAGACTGGTTACATTTCTTTTTCATCCTTTATTGTGGCATCTTGGCAAGTTTTTTGAGAGGAAATATTTGATCTGGTGGAGGTCAAGGTTTCAAAACTTCTCCCCTCTACTTTTACAATCAAAGCAATGGATGCATTGTATCTTACAAAATTAGGTGCATTTTCCTCACCATGCTTTTCAAAGGTAAACTAATCAATAGAAGCATATTATAGACAATAAGGTACGGGTCAAATCCTTGTAGTGTCAAATTAACTTTTTTTACACTTGTGGTTAAGATAGATAGAAGTGAGTATAATAGTGATCGAATGCCCCTTTCTTCTTAACCATAATCCTAGCATATTGGTTACCATCAGGGTTTTTGTTATGCAAGGACTAGGGTTCAAACTCATTTAGCAATATTTTGATGGATAAATAAATAATTTTATAAATATACAACCAATGTAGCACTTCTATGTGCCACCTATCCCTTTTATTTATATATCTATACCCCTTTTGCTAATCAAAATATAGCATGTGGTAGAATTCCAACCAACAAAAGGCAACCAAAAGGCACAAAATTAGTGGCTATCACTAGTGAATGAGTAGTCATCAAGTGGTAGATTGGGATTTGCTTATTTTTTTAAGGTTTGAGGTTTTATTTTTTTAATTTTGACGGCTATTAGGACAAAACTTTTAGAGGCCATATCTTTTGCTTACAAAAGTGCTTTGAGCCATTTTTATAAATCATATTATTTTTTTAGCTCTATATATTGGTGACATCAATTTATGGACCTATTCCTATATTTGGGGTTGAATTATCTAAAATATTTATAAATTTCTATTACCCTAATTTGAAAGCACTTATTTACTTTTTCCATGTAATTATAATTTTTGCCCTAATTTTTTGGGATATATAGATGGATTTGTGATAGCTATAACAGATTTTAAATTTTTTGGAGGCTTGTAGAAAAAGGATTGAAGATGTACTTTAGTCAATCCCCCTTTCTCTTTTGAGTGATTGATTTAACTTATTCATGAATATCTAGTCCTTCATGATATCTTTCTTCTTCTATTATTTGTCTAGGTATTCTTGGAAACTTGTTACAACTCTTCTATGAAAAGACATATTTGGGTGTATACAACATACCTTTGCTCCTTAGTAGTTAGTCCCTCATGGATTAAGTCCCCTATATTATTACCAATAGTCTTCAAAATATCCTTATTGATAAGTTGATATGAAAATCCAAAAATAAATTCTTGATGGTGTAAACATTGAATAGGAGGCCATACATTCTCTTCATTCCATGAAAAACTAGACATACTTTTGAAATTAGATAAACAAATTATATGATAGGGTTTTCTAGAGTTTTCTACATGATATTCTCAAAAAAAATGGTTTTGATTATAGTTGATGTGAATGGATTAAATGTTGTTATAGCACTACAAAATATTTTATTTTGATCAATGGTTCTCTTGTTGGTTACTTTAAGTCATCTTGTGGAATCCACCAAGGTGATCCACTATCTCCTTACCTATTTATTATTCTTGAAAAAACATTAGGAAGAGCTTTATCAAAGGTAAAAAATAGAAAGAAAAATCAAAAGTATTTAGGTTGCAAACAATGGTCCCTTCAAATCTGATATTCAATTTGTTGATGATACTTCTCTTTTTTGCCATCCTTAGTGATGCCATGGATTTTAAATCAATATTATCATGTTGTGAGAAGGTCATTGGACAGTTGGTTAATACTACAAAATCTAGGAGTTTTTATTAACACTGCCCTATATTCACAATAAATTATTGTGGATATTTTAGGGTTTAAAATTAAAAAAAAAATCCATCAATATACTTAGGTATTTCTTTGTCTCATAAAGGAAATAAAAGAAGCTTTGGGTCTATCGTTTGGATAGAATGAAATCTTGTTTGGAAGGTTGAAAAAGTAAGTTCTTAACCAACGTAGGAAGGCTATAACTCATAAAGAGTATATTGCAATCCATACCTATTATATGATATCACTTTCAATATTATCAATAAGTACAACATCAAAATTTGATAAAAATCAAAGAGAATTTCTTTAGAAATGATGTGATAAAAATTTAGGTTTCCTCTTTGTAAGTGGGATAGGGTTTGCAAAGGAAAGAATATTAGAGAAGCAGTCTTGTGAAATTACATATTTACAAGTTTACCCTTAGGGGTAGAACTTGGGTAGAGATTATTTAGAGAACAAGGAAAGAATTGGGTAAAAATATTACTTGAAAAATATATAGGTTCTTTTGAAGCAATGAAATTATTTAGAAAAAAATCTTAAAAGGATCTCCAAAATGGAACTTCATATTAGATAGTTTGCAACTAATCAAGAAACATATTGGGTGGTTAGTTAATGAAAATAATTATGCAAATTTTTTATTTGATGGTTGGTTGAAGCAAATGGGGTTACTTTTTTAAAATATTAAAATATATTGGGTAGCTCCATCAACATTGAAAGAGTTGATAAAATGTTAGATTAATCATTTGAAAACTAAAGTATTATGTATTCTATAGAGGATTGATCCTACCATTATTTTTTGAAATTTATGGATTGAAAGGAATAATATATTCTTTTAAAAATAAATCTCAAAATCATGCACAAGGTTGGAACCATAATATTTCCTTATAAAATATTTATAGATATGGTGCTCATCATGGGAAGTCTCAAGTGCAGAAAAAGAGGTGGTAACAACTTGGTTAAAATATTTGAACATACATGGAAGATTCATCTATGATAATGGCATTAAAACAAAGGATCTCCTTTGATCTAGGGTAAAATGGAAATGCTTAGAAATCAGGTTTATCAAAACTAATTTTGATGGTTCTTTTAAAGGAAATATGGGAAAAGGAGGCCAAGGTGGTGGTTTTCAAATAAATGAAGGTAAAATTCCTCTCACTTACTCATAATTATATGAAACTTCAACTAACAACTATGTAAAGGCTAGGACACATCTTACAGGGATCAAAATTGCAAATAAAAAATAGAAATAGATTTCAATTGAGGGGAATTCATAAATTATCATAAATGGTATTAAAAAAGAAGGATATGGGGATTGGATAAAAAATAAATTATTGTTGATGTTCATCATCTATTATTGGAGGAAATATCTTGTAAATTTGAGCATATCTATAAAGAAGGATATCAAGGAGCAAATTATTTAGCTAATCGTAGTGATCTTCATCTTGGCAAAATTTAATTTTGGAAGGCAATTGGCTGAGTGGAATTTTATCTCTTAATAAAAATGATGTCGAGGAGCTAATTGTGGAAACATAACACTTTGAATAAAATGAATAATATATTCAATAAGAAATAAATATATTTATGAATTAAATTAACAATAAATGTAATATGTTGATAAATATATTCTTAATAGAAGTTACATATTATTAGAGTATATTACATTGTTTGATATGTATATGTGTCCTGAGTAAATATCAAGAGTCTCTTAGACAAGTGGTAAGACAAGAATTCAAAGGTCACTTTGTAAAACTATATGATGGAGATAAAGCTCCATAATTGGGTGTACTAGTTCATATAATGAAAAACTTTGGATTGTATTCTTTCTGATCATTTTCATAAGTTTATTTTTATATTATTAATTCATATCATTATTCTTTTTTATTGGGTATTGGAAGGGATTTTGGAAGGGTCCTCAAACCTTTTACAAAAAGGAAGCTACTACTTCCAAATATCAGACCAAGAGACAACAAAGAACAAGATATCCCACATTGTGGGACTTACAACCAGCTACAACAATACCCTTAGAATGGTAAAAGGAAGAGCAAGAGAGGATCAGGGAGAACCTAAAGAACATAGATATCCTTAATATTCTACAACAACCACAAAAATTTCCAACAAACCAACCAGATAATAACCGACCCACCCTAAGGAACCAATAAATTTAAATGATTTTTTGATCTTATTATATTATGACAATATTATATTCGATCTTGTGATATTTTTGGTAGTATTAAGGCTTAAAAATACATCAATGATATCAAAGCTACCACCAAAATTTGTCCAAATTGACAAGATTTTATTTTAGCCACTATAAGAAATTGATTGTATCTAGTTTGATAAAGTCGATTTGGAGTCTATCCACTTTGAAGATAATGAGACTCAGACTCGTTTTAAAAGTTATATTGAGTAGAAAATATAGGGTCATTCCATTAGGTTGAAGAAAAACCAATGAAGAATATAGGCTCAACTATACTGAAGAATTATCAGAATCAGCTCAGAATAAAGTTGGTCATTTAGGAAAGAGATATCCTGATATTGATATTATTGGATTCTCTAGTAAGGAGGAGAATCATATTGAGTTCTTAGGTGCAACCTAAGACATTATTGATTTTAGAAAATAAGAATCATATTGAGTTCTTAGGTGCAACCTAAGATATTGAAGACTTCAAAATTATAGCAAAGATTAAGAAATAGAAGTGTGAGAAGCTTCCTACAAAATATAGAGAGGAGTTTTAGCTTTTACGAGTAGAGAATATTGAAAGATAGAAAAATATAGTAGCAGATTGAGAAGCACTCAAATCTTCCTAAGAAAATAAGAAAGCATAGCAGTAGATTGAGAAGCACTTCGAGCTTCCTAAGATTAAAAAAAAAAAGAACATAAATAAGAATGTTGATTTTGAATAAGATAAAGAAGCATCTAGATTACTTCAAAGCATTAGACTAGTATCTACATTGATAAGTGTTGCAAGATATTAAGAAGATTCAAGTTCAAGAAACTGATATAGAAGATTTAGGCCCAAGAGGTTAATATAGAAGAAAAAAGACCCTTCAAATAAAGAGGTCCATATAAAGAATAATTTGAGGTCCTTGAAATGCCCATATATAGAATTGAAAAGAGTTTTAGTATATTATAGAAAATATAGAGGTATGTATAGAAGAAAACAAGTGGCAAATATAGAAGGAAAAGAGACATATATAGTGAATAAAGGAAGCCTAAATATGAAGGTAAGCTTAAGATAAAAGGTTCATGAAAAGGATAAGAGGACAATATCAAGCTAGATATAGAAGATTCAAGAAGTTATTAAGGCTCGTGATAGAAGAACAAGGTGTACCATGCTAGAATAACAAGGCATTCCATGTAGAAGAAATACGTAGAGTTGTTGTTAAGTACAGAATGACATTAGTGAGCTCAAAAACTTGTAAAGCAATAATATTATGAAATATTATAACTAGCACAAATCTTAGCATGAATAAGGCATAAAAGAGAACCAACAAAGGGAAATATTGACTAAATAATTTACAAAGAGTGAGCAATTATCATAGGAACTAAAACATCAAAATAGTGCAGTCCATTAGTAAAGCAGAGTCCTACATTGACAACCAAGCTGAAGCATAATGTTTGAATCTAAATAGTCAACAAGTCAAAGCACAATGTTGGAAGATGCATTAGAAGTCAAGCAGTCAAGCAGAGTGTTATATGAGTGAGTACTAAGGTTGGAATTCAAAGTCGAGCATAAGGGAAGGATAAAAGATAATAACATATAAGGGTTATAGAAAAAGCCATAAGAGATTAAGCACCAATTGGAGGAGTGTAATGTATTAGCATTAATGTGGAAGCCAGTGCTAACCAAGGACGTTCAACTTTAAAATTGATCAACGTGGTTGAGAATCATAACGTCTCAAATCAAGTGAAACATTTGCATGCTTACATATGGTACCTAATAAGGAGGATAGGCAGATATTTATAGAGAATGTGAACTTTTTGAAGTGGTATAGTTAAAACAACGAGAAAAGAAGTGCACATGCACTAATTGTTTGTAAGGTTGGTGATATTAGGGTTTGCTAAATCTATTTAAATTTCTAAAGCTTAACTTAGGAGGAATAAAGCTTTATTTAAAGTTCTTTATATTTGGAGTAATAAGTTGGGTTATAAAAATATTTAATAGTTTTCAAAGTTTTTTAAAGTTTTGGAATAATAATATATTTAGGGTTATTAAAGCTTTATAAAGTTTTTTTTATAAGATAAGGAGTACTAAGGAATTTAGTTAGTTTTTTGAATTTTTTTTTTAAAGGTTTATGAGGTAAGGATTTAAACTTCAAAGGATTAGGAAAAACATAAATTTACAAAATTCATTATTAGTTTCTAAAACTAGGGAGACATAAGGTTTACTACTCCATAGGAATTAAATTAGAAACTTTAAATTATTTAAACCTAGAAGTCATTATGGATTATTGGTACATTGATTCTGGAGCAAGTAGGCATATGATTGGAAATAAACAATGGTTTAATACCTTTCATGAAAAATATGAGAAACTAGTTGTCATAGCAGATAGTATGACTTATGAAGTCAAAGGAGTAGGAGATGTTCTAGTTGATCTAACAAATGGAAAAGGAGTAATTAATAATGTGTTATATGTCCCAGGATTAACTACTAATCTCCTTTCAGTATCTCAGCTTATGGATCAAAATTTAGCAGTTGAATTTAAAGTTATCAAAGGAAAAAACAATGTCTTATTATCAAGCAAGGAAAAGTGATAGCCTCAGGATCTTATAGAGATAGTTTGTTCACTCTAGATACAATAACAAATATAGCTCTATCAATGGGAATCTCATAAACAAAAGAACTTTGGCATAAAATACTAGGACATATAAGTGCATCATCATTGAATGAGATGACTAGATATCAAATGGTTAAAGGTTTACCTAAGCTTTCTTGGGAATCTACAGTTTGTCCAGAATGTCTAGCAGGAAAACAACATAGGATACCTTTTGAACTTCATCAACATAGAGCTCAAAAACCATTGGAATTAATATATACATATTTATGTGGACCAATGAATGTTACTAGTATTGGAGGACACAAATATTTTCAACTATTTGTTGATGATTATTCCAGAAAAATGTGGGTGTACTTTATGAAATACAAATCTGAAGCATTTAGTTGTTTCAAACAATTCAAACTTCTAGTTGAAAAAGAATCAGGAAAAACCATCAAGAATCTTCGTTCAGATAGAGGAGGTGAATTTCTATCAAAGGAATTCAATTTATTTTTAGAAGAAAATGGAATAAAAAGACAACTCACTACAACATATTCACCACAACAAAATGGTATTGCAGAAAGAAGAAATAGATCTATCATGGAAATGGTTAGGTGTATGTTAAAAGAAGCTCATCTTGATCATCAGTATTGGGTAGAGGTAGTTAAAACAGTTGTATATTTACAAAATAGATTACCTACAAGAATACTAAAAAATGTTACACTAGAAGAAGTATGGTCAGGACAAAAACCAACTGTAGAGTGATTGAGAATTTTTGGATGTAAGGCTTATATGCATATTCCAAAGAAAAAAGAACAAAATTAGATGAGAAGACTATGTGTGGAATATTTCTCGGTTATGATGATGAGTCAACAGGATACAAAATAATTGATCCAATAACAAAGAAAATCTACATAAGCAGAGATGTAGTATTTGATGAAGGAATAAAAATGTTATTAAAGAACAAAAAGCTGATTCAGAAGCTATTCTAAATTTTTCAGAAGAAGACTCATCAAGTGAAGACACAGAATCAGAGTTACAAGATGAACAAAATGAAAATACAGAAATTACTACAAACTTACAGAGAAAAGAACCTATCTGGCTTAGAGATACACTTAAAGATTCAAAACTAGAGCAAATGCCAGATCTTACTACTACAAGACCTCAAACTCATAGTCTAACTAGAGTGAATAGGGGATTGATAAGTTCTGTAGTAGAACCTACAATGACACTTCATGCATTAAATCATCCAAAATGGAAGGCAGCTATGGAATCAGAATATGAAACATTGATGAAAAATAAAACATGGAATCTAGTTGATTTACCTCCAAGAAAGAAAATAGTTGGTTGTAAATGGATCTACAAGATCAAATATAAAGCAGATGGTTCACTTGACAAATACAAGGCTCGACTAGTTGCAAAAGGATACACTCAAACAAAAGGAATTGATTATGAAGAAACTTTTGCACCAACAACAAGAATGACTACTATCAGAATAATTTGTGCTTTGGCAGCACATCATGGATGGAAACTACATCAGATGGATGTAAAAAGTGCATTTCTTAATGGTGATCTTGAAGAAGAATTTATATGTCACAACCAGAAGGATTTGTGATTAAGGGACAAGAACACAAAGTTTGCAAGTTGAACAAATCTTTGTATGGTCTAAAGCAAGCACCAAGAGCATGGTATATAAAAATTAATAATCATTTATTACAACACAACTTTAAAAGAAGTTTGTCAGATCCAAATCTCTATACAAAAAAGGTTGGAAATGATATAATAATACTTGTGGTGTATGTTGATGATATAGTAATTACAGGAAGCTCAAAAAGTCTGATAAATGAAGTTAAAAAGGATCTAGAAAAGGATTTTGAGATGATAGATTTGGGATTTCTTCATTATTGTCTTGGTTTAGAAATTCATCAAAATGAAAATAATATTACAATAACACAAACAAAGTATGCAAAATCTCTACTTGAGAAATACAGGATGAACAATTGCAAACCCAAGGATACTCCTATGGAACAAGGATTGCAGTTATCTAGATATGATGAGACATCTTTAGTTTCAGCTACAATCTATCATCAATTAATTGGAAGTCTCTTATATTTAACAAATACTCGACCAGATATAGTTTTTGTTGTAAATTATCTTTCAATATTTATGCAAGAACCTAGAGAAAGTCACTAGAAAGCCACAAAAAGAATATTACAATATATCAACAAGACTACAAAATATGGACTTACATACAAAAAGGATGATAAGAAGTTTTGTCTACAAGGATATTCAGATTTTGATTATGCTGGATCTATAGATGATAGAAAATCTACATCAGGTTACATTTTCTATCTTGGTTCAGGACCAATTTCTTGGTATAGTAAAAAACAACATGCAGTAGCACTTTCATCTATAGAAGCAAAGTATCGTGCAGCTAAGGATGCAGTCTATGAAGCATTATGGTTACAATACATACTATCAGATATGGGAATCAAAAGAACTCCAACAATAATAAATTGTGATAATCAAGGAGTACTAAATTTGATCAAAAATCCAATTATTCATGAAAGAACAAAACATATTGAAGCTCAATGTCATTTTATCAGGGATCATTTTCAAAGTCATCATATTCAGTTGAAACATATTTCTACCGAAGATCAGATTGCAGATATTTTTACAAAGGCACTGGGTCGAAGCAAGTTTCAAATATTTAGGAATCATCTATGTAGATCAAGAGAAACACACATCAAATAATGTAATACAAGGGGGTATTAGAGTATATTACATTATTTGATATGTATATGTGTCATGAGTAAAGATCAAGAGTCTCTTAGACAAGTGGCAAGATAAGAATTCAAAGGTCATTTTGTAAAACTATATTATGGAGACAAAGCTCCATAACTTGATGTACAAGTTCATATAATGAAAATATCTGGATTGTATTCTTTTTGATTATTACTGTAAGTTTCTTTCTATATTGTTAATTCATATCATTATTTTGACCTTATTATATTGTGGCTATATTATATTTAATCCTGTGATATATAACCTATGATATTTTGTGGTAGTATTAAGGCTTAAAAAGCCATCACATATAATATTTTTATTAAAAAATTATATATATATATATATATATATATATATATATATAATTTGAGACCATAAAATTATAACCCTCTACTCCAAATTAAATTATCTATAGGTTAAACTTGACCTAGTAACTGTTTTTTTTAATATAATTACATATCTATAGACCAACTTTGGTTGAATTAAAATACTAAAAAAAATAAAGTTCTTAATAATAAAAAGTGCAAATATCAAATAGTGATAGTTTGATTGATTAGATTTCTTAAAATTTAAGAAAGAAACAGCTTTAAATTTTATCAAATCTATAAATAATATTAAAATTATTATAAAAAAAACTCAATTTTAAAACTTGTCAAAATATATATATAAATTATTATAATACTAAAAAAACGTCAATTTCAAATCTTATAAAAAAATACACTATTTATTGTAATACAATCTCAATCCCATACTCAGATATAACCAATCGAAAGAAAACATAGGCAAGGTAAAAAGGGCACTCATTATGTGGAATAACACAATCCAAGCCAAACACGACACCATTATATTAACTTTGTTGGAGAATAAAAATATTATCTTAACATGCATTGCACATCGCATGCTTTTATTTGTTAGAGTTTTTACACGTGGGGTCTATGGAATCAAACTTAACTAACCATTATATTTGTTAGAGTTTTTACACGTGGGGTCTATGGAATCAAACTTAACTAACCATTAGACAATGGTATTCACACAATGTAAAACAAAAGAGAGATTCTATTATTATGCTTGGTCCTCTTTTTAATTGTTTTGTTCTTGAATGACATTTTAATGTTATATCATTGGTTTTTTATTTAGGTAACCTCAATTTAAATCATTAGGAGAAAGCTTCTATGGGTGAACCTCAATTATAGTACTATATATATATATATATATAATTAATTTTTTTTAGCGAAAAATTTCTTGCGGGGCCGCCTTGATTTGAGAGACCACGAATAGGGGGTTCTACACCGTCAAAGTCACTCAAAAGTCGCACCCAACCCTGCCCGTACCAACATTATCAATTGGATTTTGGATACCCAATTCAACTTTTTGGTAGGGTGAAGATTTGAACCTGGGACCTCCCTTGGAGGATTGCCCTCTCCTCTCCAACTCACCTACAACACCTGAGTATATATATATATAATTAATTGTTTTTATATTTAAATATTTATTAATTTTAAGAATTAGGTTGATTAAGTGATCTTTACAGAAGGTCAAGGGTTGAACCAATTTTTTTATATTTTATTAATGTGTTTTTTAATTAATTATATAGAATTGAAATTATGTAATAGTATTACAACAATTTAAGCTATTATACATGTATCTTTGGGGAGAGTTTTCCTCCTAAAATATCTAAGAATTTAATATGTCGAGTTAATATAATTTGATTGTATTAATAAAAATATTATATATAATATAAGTTAATAATTTAAGGTTTATTTATCTATTCTATGGTGAAAGAGTGGCAGGTTTTTCTGGAGTGCATCAATGCTTCGTACCCTTACCACGAATGCATGGAATATTATCTCTTGAAAATTGTTGAAGCGAAGGAATGCCAAGAAAAAGAAGAGACAAGGTATATGCGAGCCAAGAGGGAGTGTCAGTTGGGAGTGAGTACGAGAAAGGAGATAATGCAAGTTGAGAGCAAGTACAAGCTAAGAGGGAGTGTGAACCAAGAGGGAGTGCAAGCCAAGAGCGAGCCTCATTGGCTAGTATGGAAGGAAAGTCATATTTGAATTTTTAATGGGAAGGCAGGATGCCCTAGTTGGAAGTATGGAGGCCCAAGTTGGAGATAAGCAAAAAAGTAAATACATGGCAAGTTCGATCCAGGTAGCAGATGTTACACCAGAAGTAAGTATCAAAGATGAGATGATTGGGCATGATATAATGGTTCTTAAGAGTAGAGGGTTAATACGTAAATTTCTTAGATCATAACCAGGGTTTTTGGAGATTTAAAATTGGATCAAGTGGAAGTGGAGATTAAATTCAAATTACATAGTGACTTTTCTTCCTCAAGGTTTTTTTCTCATCATCTTTTTTGGTTCAAAAATTAGGGATAAAATAATGGTTGGTGGCCTATGGTTTAGGGGAGGAGTTGCTCTTTGTTTGAGACCATAGAAATAAAATTTTCTAATGAGATAAACTATTAAGAAGCTTCCAGTATGGGTTAGGTTTTTTAGACTTCCATATCAGCTTATAAATAAGGATATTTTGAAGAATATTAGAAACACCCTAGGGGAATTTATTAAGGAAGGACTAACTACGAAGGAGCGAAATAATTCTATATATACTCAAATATGTGTTGTTATGGATATTTCAAAACATTTTTCACAATCCATTTAGATTAAATTTGAATCAAGAGAATGTGATCAACAAGTAGATTATGAAAATATAGCATTTGGTTACCACAATTGTTATGATATTGGACACATGGCAAGAGTTTGCAAAGTGAAAACTATGAAGAAAGGATAAAAAAATTCTATCCATGAGATAAAACTCCAAGACGAAGCAAGGAAAACATACAGTAATAGAAGCTAGATCAGATCAAGCATATTCCACTCCAAAATAAGAGGTAAAGAAAGCCTATCTATAATATCATTTAGCAAGTTTAGAAGGAATTAAAGGTGCAAAAGATGTGGAGATAAATCCTAAAACAAAGACAACAAAAGAGGTCAAGTTTATTCTAGGTAAATCGTCTTCATTTTTCTCAAGTAGTATAGAATCCTCTCTAGGTAATAAAAGTGAAAGGGGTGAATATGTTATCCCTTGCACTTTAAGGTTTCAAGAGCAACATAATAAAGAAATGAGGATGGAGGAAACCCATAACAATTTAGGTTTTTTAGGGCTGAATAAGAAGATAATTGTTATAGAAGAGCATCCTTGCACTTTTACGTTTCTAGGGCAACATAAATAAGATTGTGCTTTTAAGATTATTCCTTGCACTTCAAATCCTTTAGAATGAGGTAAACCTAAAGTGCTATTTTATTCCTTGCACTTCAGATCCTTTAGAATGAGATTTTTTATTTTTAGAATCTAATGGTCCTTAATGCCCTAGGTGTCAAGTACTTATTTTCACTACATCAGGATTAGCCCTATCTTATTAATATTTTGTAGATAATTTAGTGCAGTTTATTCTTGAATATTCCATTTTATTCATGCTTGAATTAGGATAGCTTACATGTTTACTACTAATTTGTTGCTTTGTTATCTTAGTTTAATTTTCTTGGTTATCTTGTATTATTTGCATAATTGTATGATATATCCTTTCTTTCCCACAAACATTTTGGTAAACTCGATGTAAAACTACCTTTCGAGGTATTTCTTTCCATTTTTTATCCCCTAGATTTTAGTAGGTTAGCTATTATATGTTTTGTATTAGATGTCGTTTTTGTTGCATTTTGAATAGAATTACCCTAGTTTTCCCCTTTCTCTTAAGAATTTCCCAAAAATTAAATTTAACTTGTTGTAAAGGTTTTTATAATTTATTTTCTTAATAGTATAATATTTTGGTAAAAACCCTAGTTTATCTTAAGTATGTTCTTTTCTTACTCCTTATGGCTCCTCCAGATTCTTCCAAGGGTGTTGGAATGACTACAAGGTCTAAAAAGAAGCATTTTCTAAAATCTATAAAAATAGAAGAGGACCTTCCTTCTTTTGTTATCCTTCCAAATTTTATCAACCATCCTTTTTTATTTCTCATGATCATGAACTTCAAATTAAGGATTTGGATTAATAAAGATTTTTATTTAGAAGAAGATAAGGATCCAAATATCAACTTTGATAAACCTTACAAATTTATTGTAGGGTCTCAAAAATTTGTAGAATATTTGGTGTTAGAAAATGAGATAAGTTCCATGACAAACCCAAACCACCCCTTAATGAGGCAGTCATAACACAACCATGATTTCCCCAATATACAATAATCTTGATGAGATAAACGTGCATGTAAATTATGCATGTCAAATTCCACTCCCAAAATGTGACACACATAATGAACCTCATGATGAAAATTTTACTATATACATGATGACATCTTGATCCTCTAATTTGCCTAGGTATGAAATATGTCCCCTAGATAGAAATCAAGATTAGATGACCCAAAAATGCTCTTGGATCAACCTCCGTAGAAGGTCAGATCCTCAAAAAAGGAAAAGAGAAAATGGATGAGAGAGATAAAATGGTTAGAGTGATTGATTTGAGTGTGGTTGAAACTCAATTAATAAAATTATTTTAGTTGCATGAGCATATACCACTTAGTATAAGCAAATTCTAGCAAACTATACAATTGAAGCCATGAAGAAATAGAATAAGCACAAATATTACAACATTCCTAACACTCTGATCAAAATAAGCCAAATAGTTTTAAAGCTAACATAATTTACTTCAACTTCCACTATGAATTGAAATAAGTCAAACAACTTAAAACCTAATATAATTTTCTCCAATCAAAGCATATATAGATCTGCTAAAATTATTACAACATCCAACACTTCAAACACTATAATAAAAATAAACCAAACAACTTTAGACCTAATAGAATTTACTTCAAATATGAATTAAAATAAGCTAAACAGCATGAAGCCTAACGTAATTTACTCTTACCACAGTGTGAATGAAAATATTGAATGTAAGTATCACAAGAATTAATAGATATTTATACTATAATTATAATTATGGTAAGTCAAATAGCTTTGTATTGCAATTGAGTAGCTAAGAAGATACAACCTACAATAGACAAACACTGAAATATCTAACCCTTACAAATGAGGAATGTTACTCCTTTTATAGCCTTCTAAACAAAATTGAAACTAACTACTATGTACAATAATGTGAAAAATGGCTTCACATGATTGGGGATGAGTTAGCACAATTTGGCCTCCTCTCCTATCAAGTGATTGCAATTTGTGAGATTATCTATTATG
Organism: Wollemia nobilis; assembly: GCA_028583015.1. Taxonomy (NCBI): domain Eukaryota; kingdom Viridiplantae; phylum Streptophyta; class Pinopsida; order Araucariales; family Araucariaceae; genus Wollemia; species Wollemia nobilis. The sequence goes on along the minus strand of JAQPPZ010000676.1, from coordinate 4,449,071 downwards.
CTTAGTTGAATTGATTGTCACTTTCTAGTTTTGACAGATGCTGCATGGTTTAATTGCCCATATTTGGAGCACTAGTTGTCCTTTACATTGAGATCCTTAAATCCAAGATGTTATCGTTGCATCCATTTTATTTCAAGCTTCCTTTTTGCTTAATACAAGGATGTCATATAACTTTGGAGTTGGTCTAACTCTTCACACTAAATATATATGATCTACATTGTTGCTCTACTTTGCTTTGCTCTTTGGGCTCCTTTTATGCTCCTTATGCCATCTTCACTATGCTAAAACTTTTAAATGCTTGGCCAACATCACTTTTCAAAATATTATGGCTCACCTTCTTCTAGGCTAGATACCTTTTACCTTATGTTGTTTATATTGTGCCAGATATTTGAGGTGATTTTGCTAATATTAGTAGGAAAAAAGTTTTGGCACACTCCTCTACTCTAGTTTTATCCTCAAACTCATAAAGGCAAAATTTTGTTGACTGATTTGACTTAATTTTGAAAATCAAAGTTGATGTATCATAAAAATGTCTGGTTCACTATTTGTTATAAGCTTGACTCTAAAGAACAATTTTTGTCCAAAGGTTTTAGCTTGAAAGTACCCTCTTGTGGCTCTAAAATAAAAAATCTCAATGCATTATCAATTTGGAAATGTAAAATTACAAGAATCATAAGTTTAGAAGACTCTTCCAACAAGGATTTTAATAAGTCCAACCCTTATTTTAGACTTGTGAATGTAATAAAAAAAATTGACTACATTCTTAGCACCTATAGATAATTTTGTTTTAAAAAATTTGAATCTATATGGCCTCATTTTTGGGCTACAGATTTTGAATGTTCTTCTTCTGCAACTAAATATACACTCTTTGCATTAGGATCTTTTCCTTCTTCTATGCTAGGCATATAATATTTTATCTCTACATTTAATACTTGTTTGGTCTTATCCCACTCTTGTTGTGTTGGAACTTGGAAAATTCTAGATTTTTGATGGATAGAGTTCAATATAAAAGTTTTGTATAAGGTATTTTTGTGTTACTTTCCCAATTCTACCACCTTGGTACGCAATAAAGCCAATTTGATTAAAAATTCAAAGTATTTGTCTTCATTAGAGTTATCTAGCCAATTAGAAAATCTAGTTGAGTATTCTACTACTTTATCAAAAATTCTCTTTAATTCATGCATAACATAAGGAGGGTCATTCAATTATTCCCATGGGGATGGGAGTCCATCAATCATTTCATTTATTTATCTCACAATTTGATTTCCCCTAGCAACAAGTGAATTGAGATTCTCAAATCCCCATTTCAATATGTGCATCCACTCAATGATTTCTATCACCATCTAGTAAAATATTGCCTTATTTTTCACCAAAATAACTTGTTGGCCAAATTCTTTAACTAGTGTATTTATGATAACATATGCTTTTGGGTATTTTGCATCAATATCATTCTTCATGGTTTTAAAATTAGCTTGTACTTCTTACATAGTTTGTGTTGTATATATTACATTATTTGGTAGCATTATAAATATTAGTTTACGGAGTGATTTATTAGATTAGAGTTTGTATGTGTGTGTGTTTATATTTTGTACAATGTATGTGTTAATGTGTGAGAAGTGTCCAAGTGTTATGTAATAAAGTGTGCAAGTGTGCAAAGTGTCAAGTGAGTGAGTGAAAATTCATAGATATTAGGTGTCAAATATACAAGTGAATAGTCACATGATATGTGAAAATATGTAAAGTGAAGAGTCTTGAAAGTTTTGTCATATGTGAGGAATGTGAAAGGATGCATCTCCTAAATATTTGAGGAGAGCAATAGTTGAGTATTGAAGATTCATATTGTAAGGTTATATAATGGAGATAAATATCCATGCAATGTATCAAATGAAATTGTAATATTTGATGATTTATGAATAATATTGTGAGATTTTATATTGTGAAATATTGTTGTGATTATATGAATGAGATTCATTGATATTGATGTTATGTGAATGCATTATTGTGATTAATATTTTATCCTTGATATTGGACCTATGAGATAATCTAGGAGAATCCCTATGTATGTATATATATATAGATAGATAGATAGATATTTTATGGGCAATATATAATGAATTCTAGGGTTGGGGACCATGCCTTAACTACTTCAAAATTTTGAGCCCAGTAATGTTTCTTTATTCTCCAACAAATGTCTATAGAAATTTAGGAAGACTATGTTTATTTTTTGGCCAAATTCAACTCTTTATAACATATCCTACATTTTTTTGCAGATTTTAGATTTCGGTATCATTAACTTACAATTTTGCCAGCATCAAAGCATCATTGAGACTCTATTATAGTTGCTAGATTTTTTTTTTAAAGGTTGTATGTTGTGTCTTTTCTTGATCAAGAGCCTTGGTCATCCTTTCTACTTTTTTATTTTCTTTGAGATATTTAACTGCCATATAGATTACATCTATATGCAACATATCAGTGGATGTATGTGTGATTTGAGACTTATCCCCAATTGGAACTTTATTTATATCTATGATATTAGTTGTTGCTTGATAATCCTCCATCATCTAGAATATCGGCTTGAATACAATAGGAGTTAGATGTTACCATGCATTACCTCCATTGTGGGTTAACTATACTCATTATTCTTGTTGGGGTTGTCTATGGATTTATTCATTATTTCTTTATGCTAATCCAAGCTTGTGTATTGGCTTGTGCTTGCTAGAGTTTTCTTTATATTATTTCAATTTGAAAGTTGGGCATAATGAAGGGAATTTGTAGAAGAGATAGGGGAAGTGCAGAAGTTAATGTAGGTATGGAAGTAGTTTGTATTATTTTAAAATATAAGAAAATTTTAATCTTGGGATTTTGAGGATTTTCTAAACATAAAGGCATAGTAGTTGCTTCAAAATAATGCCTAATGTGTGCTTCTTTAGGTGATATCAAATGAGGGGAAGAAGGATGTGGAAGATTCAACTACGGAAGGGGTAATGTTGGCTAAGAATAGTGAAGCAAGGAGGATTTAGGAGAAGAAGTATGTTAATTCTCAAAGTGATATGGAAAATAAAACAAAAGAGACAATGCACCTAATCCTTGCGCTAGTGCTCTAGGTTGCACCTCAATCAATAGAGACATCCTCCAAATATATATCTTCTTTAATTTGGGACCATGGTGCTCCAAAAGGTATTTAGACCTTTGTATTTTACTTATTTTTTGTTGATTCCTTTGAGGTTTCAGATATTTTTAGACCAATTTTTGCATTGTGAATGGTTAAAAAATATCAGTACCTAGCCGAGTTTTACCTCTATTGAGTGGTGCTTGAGGATGAATCAGAGGTTCAAAATTTGTAGGACCTAAGTTCACCTCTAGAATAATCCATATTTTTAACAATATTTGCTCCCATAGTATATTTATTGCAACTATTCTTTGGGTGTGTGTGATGATGGGGCTTGCTATCATTTTGAAGCAACCACATTTAAAATTGGCTACCTTCTTGTAGTTTTGATTCTTGGATCTTGCTCTGTTTGTTTTAAACTATTGGTTTCTTCCTCATAATATTCTAGAAACCATCCATATTCATATTTGTTCCTCTACTCATCTTTATTCTCAAGGTCTTTATCAAAGGCTTATTCAAATGTTTGATAAATTATTAAAATAAACCCCTAGTTCTAAGTACAAGTCTCATAATGGAAGATCCACCATTCTTGAATCTTTTTCTTAGACTAGCACTTTTCCATCATTATCTCTTTTCTTTTCTTTTTTAACCTATGGTTTGGGTTGCATTGAGAATCATATTCATTTCTTTTTTTAAAGAACCTTGTCCATGGAGGACAATTATCTTGGAATGGCCCTACTTCAATCCCTTCTTCTATTGGGTTTCTTTTATGTTCAACCTCTAGCATGGGGTTATGTTGAAATGTAGGGGTCTTGTTAATTTTTTCAAGTGTCCTTTTAAAATTCCTTTTGGGTTATAATTTCACCTATCTGGTTCCAATTTCAACATTAGGCTTAGGAGCCTCTACTTTAATAATTGAGTCATTCCTCTACATGTAATGGTGATCAACCCATAACTCAATGGTAATCCATACAAGGATTTTTTATCTACTCTAGCTCCTAGGCATTCGTCTACATAATCAATCTAGCAATAAAATTCTATACCAAAGATCCAGTTCATAAAATAGTAGGGCAACACCATTGGTTCTCAAAAAAAATATATACCCTTATGATAGTGCCCCTTTATACAAAGTACCAGTGTCTAGTATTATTTTTTTTTGTTTATAACCTATATTTTGCTTCCTAAGTTATCCAATGGATTGGTCCCTTTATGCATGAAATAGTAGGACAAAGGAAAAATTTAGTGAAGTCTAAAAAAGAATTAAAGGTTCTAAGAGTTGTTGTTGATTCTACTTCTGAAAAAATTCTTCCATCCTTATCTTGGATTTGGATTTTAAGGTTCAAGAAGATTTTGGTTTACAAAATAAAAAAATTTAAGCTATGTAGGAGGTATATCAAAAAATTCTTACCCAATTGAACTCTACTAACTACTTATGCATCTAATTGTTAATAAACAAATCCCAATAAAAATAAAAATGGTTTTTTGATTTGGTGATTGCATATGCCATGGTAATTATACACATGTTTGTTTGAATCTAAGCCAAATATGATTGCTAGCATGGAAAAATTTTCATGGATGTGTTTTTGAAAATTAGTTAAGAGGATAGAACCATCAGGAAGTGTTTACATAGGATTTTCTAACTGATTATTTAGTCAGGTAATTGTTCTATTATTCTAATAAGCCACCTAATCCTCCTTATTAAATGGCTTGGGGACACAAGAAGGAATGGTCCCAACAAAAATTGTTGTTAATTTTTTAGGCTTCCTAGAAAATAGTACCTAGTCTATAGTATTCCTCACAGTTATGGATTCCATGTGATAATGCTTAGATACCAACTAAATTAGATCTAGATAAGGAAGTAACTTTTTGGTCATGTATTATCCTAGCAAATAGTGTCAAGCACATGCAGTCCAATATTCCTTTGAATATGTTGTAACATTTTGCTCTACCAAATCCCTCAAGTGTTTTAATTTTATGGTTAGCACTAGGTCAAAAACATCCCCTAAATGGTCTTTAAAATTCTTGGACTCCATAGAATCCATATCTCTTTTCACCTAGGTTTCAATCAAGAAAACATGCAACAGGTTCTAGCTTCTAAAAATAGCTAGATTCCTAAATACTTTCAATAAGTGATACAAAGTTAACAAGCTCCTTTTGTAAGCTTTGCTCAAGGTTAAGTCTTTCAAGTTCATTAATGCATTTGTGCATTATGTTATTAATAAAAATGCCATTTTTCTTAACCAAATTACTTTTTGATTTGTATGATCACCTTGATCTATTTCCTGCTTTATTGTCATTGCCCTTTTTTAATCAATGCCAATTTGACAACTTGTATTTATTTAAATGTTGTTTATTTACAAAATATTACATGGTTTTCACATGTTTTCATGTGCTATATATTTCAAACTTTTGAAACCTTCTAACAAAATTGGAAATGTCCAAACCAAAATTACCTAAACTTCTATTACTTCTACATGCCTATGCTCTGAAACATATGACTAGTTGTAGTCAAAATTCAATGATTGGTTGGCTTCAAAATGTGACAAGTTCACATGTCTAAGTGGATTATTACATTGAAATCAAGAATGGAAAACTTATCTTACATAAATGACTCTTCTATAAGCTGCTTTGGATATTTTGGTTGCTCTTCTATCTCCACTTGAGGTCCCTCCACAACATCTTCAGTCAGACTAATGCTTTGCTCCTTATACCTCTCTATGTGGTAGGGGTTGAGCTTCTCCGCATAGACCTAGACTTTTCTTCCCTTGTATGGAATTACCATGTGAGTGCAATCCAATTATAGATACCCCCAAATATTTCTCATGAACTATCTCAACAAGCATAATCTAAATAGCAGTGGAAGATCCACTACTATCACCTCCTAGATTATTGAGATATCCAAAACCTTATGTAATAGTATTAGACTATCTTTTGTAGCTTCCACCATTTGGACTAGTATTTTTTCTATTTGCAACACACTAGAACAAATTTAAGTGTATTCCAAGCCTATTTAATCACAAACTATCTTAGGCATGACCATTATGGCAACTCTAAAATCCACCATGCAATTGTGGATGATACATCATATATATATACTTATAAAAGGATAGATATTTGATCTTACCTATGTCAAGAGTTGGCTAATTTTGTTCTAGATTTATTTCCAAGGGTTGAATCTTCCTAATGGTGATCTTTTGAGGGCTACTTTTAATAGATCTATTTATCTATAAATTACCAGAGCATCATACATATTGACTCTTAAGGGAATATTCTTCAATTCTTCCATAATATTGAATTTGGATGCTTCCAACAACTTGTCCTTCAAGATTAGTTGCTTAAACCTCCTTTGATATTGTTGAGTAGTTTCTTCCCTTTTCTTCCTAGTCGCCAAGGGATACTACATCTTTCTCAAGGTTTGATCCCTTGTTTCTTCTTGATTGGTCCTTGGTGCTTCTAAATTTTGGTGCTTTTGTCTTGGCTTGATTTTTGGTTTGCTCTTTCTTCTACTCTTTTTGAGCCTATGTGGAAATTTTTAGACCATATAGCTTTTGAGGATCTAATAGCAAAGGTATTTCTTTGTATTTAGTTAATAGGTAGGCTAGATCAGGAATTGAAGGTTCTTTAGCAACTAGATTTTGCTTTAGATTAGAAAACAAACCTACAAGTCCTTTTGATTGTATTTTTACTTTTAAGATGTAGCCAGTTGGCATTGGTGTTGATAGACCATGCAAGTGTCAAAATTATGAGGATCATTGCAAGCTAAGCACCAATAATCTTCTTGGGTAGTTTATGCTTCCTCTTCTTAACCTCCAACAATAGCAATCTACTTTTTGTTAGTATTTCTAGTTGAAACCCCTTGATATTTTGAGATATAGAGGAATATTCTTGGATGATATTTTTCATACCTCCTTTTAGCATTTTTCACTCCATTACTATGACCTTATTTATCAAATTTTTATCATAGATTTTAGCTCTTTCGTCTTTGTTGATTTTTTTAGCTGCAAGGAGGGTAGGACTAGTATAGGACTTGTTGAAACAATATTATAGGGATATTATGTGGGTGTAGAAAATATTTCCAATGAAGGATTTGACAAAGCTAAAAATAGATCTTTATGGCCTAGTTGTTGGATCTTAGGGAAATATAGCATTATGACTTTGGGAGGAAGCTTACCAACTAAGATGACTGCATTTTCAACTACAACAACCATTTGGAATATTTGATAAAATATCATATCATTGTATTTCTAGATATGAATACCTAGGTCTAGAGTAAAATCATGGAGGTAGTAGATGTAGGCTTGGGTATGTGACAGCCTTACATCTTGTAGAATTCTTCTTCAAGTCTTACTAAATCAAATGTTGAAATCCATGATTTTCTCTTAAATATGCCTTTGAATGGAGGTGAACTAGGTGAGAAGAGAAAAGGGATCCCCTATAATTTAATTTTAGGATAAAATGTTCAACAAGTTTGTTCCAAGTGCTAATGTTGCTTCTTGTACTTAATGGTACTAGCCTAAAACCTTAACTTTGAAATACAAGGCCAATAATCTCACCATTATATCCTCATGAACAATATTATGAACAATAGCTAAAGTAGTTATATCTTGGTAGTGTTCATAGGTTATATTTCCATTACCATCAAAAGAGAGTAAATTTTTTAATGTATATTGAGGAATACCATGGATATTTGGAAGATTAAGGGGTTTGAAACTATTCTAGATAGGGTATATGCATCCACCCATAGTTCTAGATGGATATCTAGTAGGTGATTATGGAGATATGGCCTATAAAGGAGTGGAAATTTGAATAGAGAAAACATAGATAGAAAACAAGTGATTTATCCTTTCAATGTTTCCTAATGATTAATAGCTTAATGAATTGAACTAGTTCTTTCAAATTCTTCGTTTTTTTTCTCATTAGCATAATATTTTGGATCTATGTCCTTTCAACATAGTTATTTATTCTTAGGTTCTTGAAATGAAGTCACTAGGTGAAGAAATATTTATCCACTTGAGAGATCAAGATCTTCACCATCATCTTAGCCATCCAAATATGTAAGCTTTCCAAAATATTGTTTAGCACATTGTGTATTTAACTTTTATTATATTGGTGTGCTTTGGGGTCCTACTAGGCATGCCAAAAACTCTTAATCCTCATATAGTGGGTGCTTCCTTCTGATATATTTGTGAATTATTCTTGTGCATGTGGTGAATTGATGCAATTTGGTCCCACTACACATGCCAAAAACTCTTGATCCTTTGATCTGCTTAGGTATGAAATATGTACCCTAGATAAGAGTTAATATTGAATGACCTAGAAATACTCATGGATCAACCTTCAAATAAGGTTAGCTCCTTAAAAAATGGAAAGAGAAAATAGATGAGGGACAAAAATTAGAGGGAATGATTTGAGTGTGTCCAAAACTCAATTAATAGAATTGTTTTTAGTTGCATGAGCATAGAATACTCAATACATGAAAATCCTAACAGACTATAAAATTGAAGCTATGAAGAAACTATAATAAGCACATATACTACAACATTCATGGAACTCTAATAAAAATAAGACAAATAAATTTAATCCTAACAAAATTTACTTCAACTTCAATTATGAATTAAATAAACCAAATAACTTAAAACCTAACATAATTTCCTCCAATCAAAGCATATTTGGATCTATTGAAAGTATTACAGCATCCAAAATTTTATGTAGTATGATAAAAATAATCCAATTAGCTTCAGGCCTAACAAAATTTACTCCAACTATATATTGAAATAATACAAACAACATGAAGTATAATAGAATTTACTCCTACCACAACATGAATGAAAATGTTGAATTTGTAAATATAACAATAATTAATAGTTATTTACACTATATTTGGGGTAATTCAAACATATTTGTATTGCAACTGATTAGCTTAGAACATACAGTCTATGATAGGAAACCACTAAAGTATATGACCCTTACAAATGAGGAGTGTTGCTCCTTTTATATATTTTTGAACAAAATTGAAAATGACTACTCTATATAATAATGGGAAAAAAATCAAGTGGCATTAGCTCAACCAGTTAAATTCCTCAATATTTCAAAGAGGAGACTCAGGTTTGAATATTGACAAATGATACATGGATAATATCCAAGCTTTGTTGATGATGTAATATAATTGGGGCCCGTTTCAATCCCATATAACCCATTATAAAAATAATAGGAAAAAAATGGTTTCACATGATTGGGGATGAGCCAGTACTACTTGGCCTCCTCTCCTATCAAGTGGTTGTGAATTGCAAGAGTGAATCTATTATCCTTAGTTAAAGTGGTTGTTGATTTTTACTTTTCATAGATGTTATATGGTTTAATTGCCCATCTCTAGAGCATTAGGTGTCCTTTGTGCTAATATCCTTGAGGTTGGGTTGTTTTTGTTGTATCCATTTCCTTTTGAACTTCCTTACTTAATACAAGGATGTTGGATAACTTTTGATCTAGTCTGAGTCCTCATGTTGAAAATATCTAATCTAGATTGTTGCTCTGCTTTGCTCTTCTATTTAAACTCCTTTTATGCTCAATATATCTTCTTCACTATGCTAAAATATTTGGATTCTTGGATGACGTTACTTTTCAAAATATTCAACCTCATCTTCTTTTGAGATAGATACCTTTTGCCTCACACATTTTATATTGTGTCAGAGATTTGAAGTGCTCTTAATGACATCAATAGGGAAAAAAATGGCACACCTATATGCTCTAGTTTGATCTCTAGACTTGTAAAGGCAAAGGTTTGTTGACTACTTTCACTTCATTTTGAAAAGTAAAGATGATTTAATTGAGAAAAGGTATAGCTCACTATTTTTATGAGCCTAGATCTAAATATTAATTGCTAATCAAATTTTTTAGCCTAAAAGCACCCCCTTATGGTTCTAGAATAAATAATCTCAATGTATTATCATTTTGGCAATGCAAAATTACAAGAATGATAAGTCTAGAAGACTCTTCCAACAAGGATTTTAATAAGTTCAACGCATATTTTGGACTTGTAAATATATTCAAATGAATTTGACTACATGACCCTTAGGAATATTTACCTTACCAGTTAGATAGTCATAGGCATGATACTGTAAAATAATTAAAGGCTTCTAAGAGAGAAATAGCCAAACAAATACAAGACTTGATGATGAATCATACTCAAATTGTGAGTTCAAATGGAAAATATATAGTGCATGTTGTTATCCCTCCTTAAATATTGAATCATAATGCTCCTCCTCCTCCTTCTCCAACTAATCCTAGGGAGGCGTTACTTGTATCAACTAATCCAACTTAAAGAAATTATAAGATTCAATCCCTAGCCCTTGATGTGGAATTTATAGACCTATTTGGGCATGTGCCTAAGTTATTTTATAATGGGGCTAATAAATCCCAAACATTTATTGACAATTTCATATATTATTATACATATGGATTCACAATAAGAAAATGTTGCTAAAACTAATGACTAGGGCTTTGGTAGGAAATGTTCTTGATTGGTTTGGATATTTACCTAAACATTCCATTGATTCCCTAGATACTTTGGTTAAAAATTTTAAATAATATTTTTATGATTATATGTTTGTAATGGAAGCAATGGATGTTTTATAAACATAAAACAAGGCCCTTATGAATTTTTTATTGATTTCCACAAAGGTGGAAAGACTTAAATATCATTAAAATAATAATTTAACTAAAGAGTCTACTAATGTGATGTTTGTAAACAATCTTAAACCCTATTTTCAAGCTAATATTCAAGAACATAATCCTTATGGTTTATCTTCCCTTGACAAAGTTATTCATTTTGTAAAAATACTTGAATACTAGAAAAAGAAGGAAGGCTAAAAAATCTTGAAATCACAAAACCCTAATAAAAATTTTGTAGGGGATGGAGTTTGTAATGTGGCTACCCAAGACATATTTCATGAATTATAGATAGTTGGGGATTCTATCCATATGTTTATTAAATATGAGGGTGGTCCAAAAACTAAGAATATGATGCCTTAATGGACACATGAAGATAATCAAAATTTGTCCATCACCTAAGCTAAAAATCTATTATATTAATGATAGATATGAAGCACTTGTATGGAATGGTGCTAATAAAATTTGCTTTTGGCATGGAACTTATAGTCATAATAATTCGACTCGCACAAATGTATGAAAGTTTTTCCTTAGGCAAGCCTTTGGTCCTATTTACCATTAATCAAGTCAATAATCATAGAATTAATTTATTTTATGAAAATAAAAAATGTATTCTAAATAGGTTTAATCACCCTCACAATTAAATGTTAGGTATCTATAACACCCTATTCCCCACCCATGAAAAAAAAGCTTCTAATCAACAAAAAAATCAAGGTCAAGGGCTTAATTAAGGTGGCCAACAAAACTATCAAAATCAAGGATACAATTCTAATAAAAACAACCAATGAGGGGGTCAAAAGTACCAAAATAAAAATGGTAATTAATCCCAAGTCAAAATCCTAGACCAAGCACTTCTTGTAATGCCTCTTAGGTTAATCAATTTTTTTCCCACCCTGGTCCAAATGGAGAGTATATTTGTAGTCAACCAAATGTGTCTTAGTGTGTTAAAATTTTAGAGATGCAAAGAGATACAGTAACATCCCTAGGACAATAGATTATTTTTGTTATTAGGAGTACACTCAATATAAAAGAAAGCAAACTTTTACAAAATAAAAATAAAAGGACCAAAAAACAATTCAAACAATGATTAATCATATTATTTATAAAATACCAAACCCTCCTTGGTCACTCGGGAACTTGTTAAAGATACATAAACATCAAAAAGTATAGAAAATATTCCTAAGAAGACATCAACCTATTCTATGGAACTTATCATTTCCAAAATTAATAGATTATAACCACAACTTAAAGCGACGATCTCAACATAATCAATAGAAAATGACAAGATGTCACCTAGCCTAAGGAATCACTATTGAAGGCACATATAGGTAAAACAAAATCATGGGATATTGTTGAAGAGTTGCGTACAACCCCTTGTAAGGTCCCATATTTTTAATTACTTAGAACATATCCTTATCAAAGGAAAAGGTTAAGAGACTTATTGGATGATATGAATATAGTTGGACCAAGAATTACTAACATTATACCTACCATTCCAAGGTCTTATGAAGTGCAGTATATTCAATCATATTGAGAAAACCTTTTTATTGATGCATATACTAGCCCTACTTTGGTTATAAATTTTCTTTAAAAAATGTGATAGTTATTGATTATTTCTCAAGGGTTGATGACCTTTCATTAATAATAACTATTTTTTATAGCAATATGGTAATTTTTAGGGCTTTGTTTTATGAAGGGAGTGATACATGTGTTATTCCATTGTCATTGATAGATAAATTGAAGATCCCTAGATAAAATGTCCTTTCTAATAGAATTTGTTGCTATGCTTATAATGATAAACCTCAAGATTCTATGGGATGCATTTGGTTTCCAATTCAACTAGGCCTAAGGAAGTAATTGTGAAGCTTGTGGTGTTTTCTTTTTAGACTAACTATAACATAGTGTTATATAGACCTTGGACAATTACGATCAGAGCCATAACTTCCTCTACTTGTCAAGTGGTTAAATATACCTATGATGATAATTTTTTTACCAAATAAGGAGACTCAAATCCTTGGGGGTCTCTTCCTCCAACTCATGATAGCTACTTTATTCCTTATGTGGATAAAATATAGAAATTTTCCACTTACAAATATAATCCTCAATGGACTTCTAGAAGGAAGTTATACAAGGGGTATTCTAAATATTGTTTTAAATGACCTCAATATATGTATGAATTTAAATATAAACAACCTTATATGGATGTTATTATTCCCCTCCCTCAATAGGTAGTAGATAAATTTCCACCATTGTTAAATCCTAAAAAAGAAGAAGATCCTATTTTGTTTTACCAGATGTTGACCGAATTACACAAAACCCATGAGGATGCTTCTAAACTAAAACAAGTATTATTTTGCATAGATAATGACATGGAGGAGGAAACTGATAGTGATATAGATAATGATTTTAATAAATCCTCTAACATTGAAACTAAGAATTCTCCTTCTACTAATCCTATATTTGAGGTGTGTGTGGGGTATTATCAAGTAGGTTGAATGGAATATCCTCTTTGGATGAAGATGATAATCAACTTGATATAAATTTGTGTGCAATTGATAACAGTAATTTTTTTTCCTATTGTATTCTTAAGAATATTGAATGTAGTCAATACAAAGGTAAACTAGATAAAAATAGAACAACTAATTTTTCTATTATCTCTACTTTTTAACCTTTGCATATGTTAGGTAAAACATGAATTATTAACTTGCCTAGGCATTTAACAAGGCTAAAATCTAACAACTTAAAAATTGTTACATTGACTTCTCTATTTCTAAAAATATTGATGATTCTATTGTCTTAACCTATCCTGAACCAGAATATACTATTGGCTCATTATCTATTTAAAATTTCTTAACAATACCAATATCACCACATAAAGTGGCAATATTAGTTAGCACTAGTTTTTTAGTCGTTCCTAGGTATATTCCTATTATTTTGACAGCCCCTGATGACTGCTTGGCCTATAGAACCCCATTTATTCCTAGATTGTTTGATATTTCTAAGGATATTTATTGGCAACTATGATCACCTCATAATGTGGTAATATTAATTCTCCCTTCTTTAACAAGAAATAAATATTGCATAGGCATTCCTTGTTATTTCTCCTCATCTCTTTCCAAATCTAGAATTGTTTTCTACTCAGATAATATGTCTAACAAGTGGCTTGATGATTTTATTGATCCTACGCACTCTTGTCCAACAAGACATTTGAAAAAAGCTAAGTTTTCTATTGAGCTACAAAACCATGGTTGTTATTAAGGCTTTAATAAAGTTTTATAAGAAAATAAGACCATACCCTAGTAAACATAATCCTATATTTCTCAATACCCAATCATATACTCACATATTCTCTAGGCTTAGGGGTAAGGGCATATGGAAGAACCAAAAAATCAAATTCTTGATAATGTCCTAATTATCCTATCCTTTCCTAGTGATGAATTCAACCTATAATTACTATATGCTGAATAGGAAATACTTCTCTAACAATATCATAAGAGAGGGTTCCTTCAAGAATATAATAATAAATGAGGAATACACAAGTGGTTTGATTATGTTTGTTGGGTTGATATTAATGTTGAATTAGAGAATCTTCCTCTCGCTCTAATATATTTTGATGAAGGCAATTTCATGAATAATGAGCCTACCATAGATGTTAACATAGGCATCCCTAAGCAACCATAAATAGTTAATTTAGGGGCATGCATATCCATTGAAGAGGAAGCCACCTTTACTAATTTACTTGAGTACAAGGATGTATTTTCTTGGGAACATTCTGACATGCCTAGAATGGATGAGTATTTAGTTATCCAAAACATTATTACTTATAAGGAAACCACTTATATATGAAAAAATCCAAGGAGATTCTCTCCCCTCATTCAAGATATATGCAAAATCAAAATTCAAAAGTTGTTAGATACCAATTTTGTAATACATATTGATTATTCAAGCTAGGTATCTAACATTGTGCCTATAAAATTGAAAGAAAATAATGTTATTTGGATTTGTTTTGATTTTAGAAACATCAATCTAACTTGTCATAAGGGTTAAATTCCTTTGAAATATATTAATGCTATTGTGTATTCTATAATAGGGTATGAAATTATATCCCTTATGTATGGCTATTCATGGTATAACCAAATTTAGATTATCATTAAAGATCAGGCTAAAACAACTTTTACTATACTTTGGAGTAAATTCTATTATGTTGTCATCCTTTTTTAATTAAAAATTATTGGTGCTACTTATGAATGGGATATTAAAATAAGCTTTCATGACTTAATGGGAAATATAGTGGAATATTATTTAGATAACCTTTTGGGTTAGTCTAAGAAGCAAGCTAACCACCCGACTGACTTTCATGTCATATTTGAGTGATTACATTACTATAAGGTTAGACTTAATCCCAATAAATGTGTATTTGGTGTGTCTCCTAGGGAAATAGATATTAATCATGATAAAATCAAATAATTGATGTTATGGTTCCCCTTAAAACTATTTAAGATATCAAACCCTTCTTAGGGAAGCTTGAGGACATTAGGCAATTTATCCCTAAGTTAGATTTTAAAGTTTATCAATTGAATCACTTGACTAAGAAATATGTTGAATTCAAGTGGGATATAAATTGTGTGAAATATGCTCTTTTACACAGTAATTTATGCAACCAAAAACATTTATTCTAAACGTACACTTATGTTGTAGTTTGGTGAATATACATGGAAATAGTTTTTTACACCCCTTCAATTACAAATTCCACTACCTAATTGACATGATAGATAATATGCACAACTATAGTTTTTACTTCCCTTTAGTTACAAATTTTACTACCTAACTAACATGATAGAGAATATGCATAGCTACAATTTTTACTTCCCTTTAGTTACAAATTCCATTACCTAACTGACATGGTATAAAATATGCACGACTGCAATTTTTACTTTCCTTCAGTTATAAATTCCACTACCTAAGTGTCATGATAGATAATATGCATAGCTATATTTTTTACTCAGCATCACATTTCTAGAATTCTCCTCCTTGATGCTAATATGTCTCATAAGACTATCTCTATGTTTTAATAATTGAGCTTTGGCAACTTTTTTGGTAGACACATCAACAAGTTGCTCTTGAGTGCTATAGTACTTCAAAACTATTCTTTTATTTGGTACCATATCCCTAATAAAATTATACTTTAAATCAAAGTATTTAGACAAGTTATGATGAATTGGACTCTTTTCCAATTGATTTTTACCTATATTATCATAAACACTGATTATAGAATGCCATTGCTTCTCTCCAATATCCTTCAATACCTTCATAAGCCACAAGGCTTGTGCACTTGCTGAAGTGACTACAATATACTCAACTTATATAGAGGAAAAAGCAACCAATATTTGCTTCTTTGATCTCCATGTGATTAGTCTAGAAGCAAGAGAAAAACAATTGCTAGAAGTAGAATTTCAATCATGCAAGCTATTGCCCCAATCAGAATCACTAAAACCAACAAGCTCCATATTCTTAATGAATGCTTAAATCAAGAGTGTATTTCATATACCTCATGATTCCCTTAGTAGTCTTCAAATAAATCTAATATGGTTCATTCATGTACCTTGAAATAAGATAAATAGCATAATCAATGGTTGGTCTATTATTAGCTAGAAAAATCAAACTTCCCAAAATATTCATTTATTTAATATCTCAAATTTACTTTCTTGGCTTCATCGTCCTTACACAACTCTACTCCATTTGCAATCAGAGTGGGAACCGGTTTACATTATCCATACAAAACTTATTGAACATATCTTTAACATACTTTGTTTAGAAAATAAACATTTTTCTTCATGTTAATGAACCTCCATTCCAAGGAAGTAATGAATCAACCCCAAATATTTTATTTCAATCTCAATCTATAGACATCCAGTTTTGTGCACCAGATAAATCATGACTTCCATTAGCTAATCCTACAACCAAACAAACTAGCCCAATATACTCCATGGCTAGAATTAAAAAATTTCTTGCTTAAAATCATTTATGCTAGCTAATGAGCATATTTTTTTCTAACAAGTATTTTTTAGGTTGTGCAAATGCACTTGGGTAGCACAAACATCAATTTTAACTATTTGACCTTTTTTTACCTAAATTTGAGCTCTAGCAATCAACTAGCATTTACATTATCTCTTTTTTACTACAGGATAAATGCAAATAATGTAAATGTTCTAACATGAGTGAAATATTAAAGGGGTACCTCTTAAGCATACCCCAAACTAACCACCACTCCTTGGCATGATCATGCATGTTGATTTACCTCTCATGCTTGGTCACTTTTAAAATTTTAATCTCTAGAACCTTTCCTTCTAATTCCTCTTAAGAAATTTATAATTATGCCCCTTGACGAGGGCATATCATTTATGAATTTTCAGTACTAAAACTCTATTGCTATATTTATTGATCACTTACTCTCAAAAATATGCCAAACTGTTTTTAGGATCATAGTTATCTTATGGCCATCTTTGCATCACCAAAGGCATTTTATTTAATAGAGCATATCAATCAAGTGAGTTCCTCAATCAACATTCTCAATAGGAATCAAGAGACCTATTAGACAACAACTACAAAGAGGTAACCCCAAAATACTTGGGTTGTATCATTTTTCTCTTCTCTTACTTTTGGGTCTCCTTTCTTTATGTATTTTTCTAACTTGTAATTTTATTTTATCGTATTCTATTGATTGAAGGCTTAACTTACTTTGATTTTATGATTAATAATCTTTTGCATTTGATGATGCCAAGGCTTCCCATGATTTTATTGGATTATCTTGATGATTTCAAGGCTCCTCATGATGGATTTCTACTTGGATTTTAGTGCTAAACTGCTATTGGTTGGTTCCAAGAAAACTACTAGATTTCTCCTTGGAATTATGTTTCTATCCTTCTGATGAAGAGCTTTTTGGAACTAAACCACGGCTGGTTCCATGGAAGCTATTGAGCAAGGTCAAAAAGGTGAAATTTATCACTTTGGGTAGTTTGGTTGGGAAGCTTGGGATTGGCTTACATGGACTTGGTGTTCCTCTGGATGGTGTTGACCTGCCCTTAGGTTTGAAATTTCATCATCCCTTTATTCTTGGTTCCTTAGTAATGTTCTCTCTTTCCCTAGAGCTACTAGTTGGTAGGTTGGGAATTTGGATTGGATGGTGGGGTTGGTAGAGAGGTGAAAAAATCCAAAGTTATGGTGGATGGCTAGTTCATAATTTTCAATGGTTCTTTGGCCCTATTTTCATTTTAGTGTGCCTATGGGGTTAGAACCCCTAGGGATTGGGGGAGATCTTCCCCCCTTTTTAGGGATCTCAAATTTTTTTTCTTTCTAGTGCATAGCCAATATCATTGGGATTTATGTGGTAGTGTCCATGGTTCCTAGGGCTATAGTTATTATTTTGATGATCTTTGGTGGCTCATGTTGGAAACAATTGATATTAGTGATCATGTTGTTGGTCAATGTGCAGAACTTATGGATGCTGGCTATTTTTAGGGCTTGTTTAGTTGTGAGAGGGATCCCAGCCATAACTTTGTTGTTGACCCTTATTTTTCTTTGCCTAAAATTATGGTTCCTTTAGTGGATCCAAAGAATTTCTAGATCCTACAGATGTTGAAAGCTTTAGTGGATCCAAAACATATCCAGATTTTTTTGTTGTTGAATTTTATTTATCCAAAGTTGGGAAGGGTTGGAGTCTCCTTTTTTGTTTTAGGCTTAGAATAAATTTGGAGGAGGTCTTTCTGGTTCTTCATTCAAGGCCTCTTATCTAGGATTCTAGTGGGATTTTACTGGATGTAGAGATGGATCCGTTGGATAGTCCTATTTTAGTCCTAGAATCTTGGTTCATGTTGTCTTCCTACTATAATTTTAATCATATTATGCTTATTTTTTGGTTTTTAGGTATACAGGCAGTGTTATAGAGATCCCCCTTCCCCCCTCGATTGGGATGGAAAATTTTCAATAATTCGAATGTGTGTTCCCACCATGGACAGGAAATTGGAAGTTTAAACTTTTTTATTTTTTTTTGAGTAGTCATGCAATTTTTGGCTTGGGCAAGAAGTTGTGTTGTAATTTTGATTTTAAATCTTCCAAGTTAGGGTGAAAATGTTTTAGGGTTCAAATATTATAGATTTGTGAATTTTGATATTTTCTTAGCACTCACATTTTGTTTAGCTCTCATTTTTTAGTTGTTTGATTTGGACCCTCAGGATTCGACTAATCTCCTAGATCCTGGTTTGTCAGTTTGGGTTTTAGCTTCTCTTGTGGACTTTGGCTACCCAGCTATGTGGTTTTAGTTTGGGTAGGATTTGATTAAAATTTAGTCATGTTTAGTTCAGTTTGGGCGAGAGCCAACTGAGCTAGTTTTATATTTGTTTGAAGTTTGATTTCTATTTCCCCTTGGTGGGTCAAACCTCCTTGTGTTTCTATTTGGAATATCTTTGGTTGCTTTTATTATTGGATCTTAGGTTCAAGGACCCTTTCAAAATCCCTTCTGTAAAAGGTTTGGGGACCCTTTCAAAACCCCTTCTTGTACCTAATCAAAAAATAAAAATAATCATTCGCATTTGAAATATATTTTTTCATTTGTTATCATATTATTTGCCATTATATCATTGACTAGCATTTTAGTAGTTGTTATTTTGTTGTTGTATGTTACATAACAAGGAATTTGTTTCTTTGAATAGTACCCCTCTACTATAATTAGTTGTATCTTTGATTTCCTTGCATCTTATTTACCCAATCTATAGATAAAGTTATTTTTGCTACCTGATTATAGGTACACAATGCTTTTATCTTCTGGTGTTCAAAGCATTTATGTTGGTCATATTTACATTGCAACACTTTTATTTAGGTAAAACAAACATTTTTTGGATGTTTATAGTTGCATATTTTCATTATTTCCATTTTATCTCTCCAACTAACCTATCTTATTATCTTTTATAATAGATCAATGTCATATTATTGCTTTGATTTTTGCATTATAATTTTATTATTAGCATAGATATGTTTGAATAAGTCATCATATCACTTATTTACACTCCTTGTTACATATCAAAATGTCAACTCTCTAAAAGGATACTCTACATTTTTAGTTTGCATATCCTTAGTCATTTTACATTTTATCTACATCTTTTATTATCATAAGCATTTGCATTGTTGGGTTACAGGTAGGCAGTGCAAACATCACTGATACATTTGTTTCATATTTTTTATCAATTTTATCACTTTTCTTAAATCAACCAGGATCTAACCTATTGACCCAAAAATATTTCTATATTTTTCTTAGGTTAGGCATACCTTTTTGCTCTCATTTATTTCCTTTTTGTGTTTTTCTTATAGGGCTTGTGTTTGTGCTTCCTAAAGACATTTGCATTGATAGGATTACAAGGAGTGCAACTATGATTAGGCAATGCATTCATCTCTATGGAAAATATAGGTACTATCACTTTAGAGCCTTATATTTCTTGTTTTTATAACCTAGTATTTTCTTTTTTATTATTATATTCAAATTCTATTTTTATTGTTAATTTATTAGAAATAAAATATTGAATCTAGTTTAATAATAACTAAGGATAATTCATTATTATCTTAGGTAAGAAAACAAAATCACATGTAGTTTGCATTAATATAGGTTTTATGTATTTACATTTATTTGTTATGGTCTTGAAAAAGAAAAGAAAAAGATATTTACTTGTATTGTATCACTGAATCAAAAAAGCATATAGTTTAGGGTTTATCTTCTTACATCATTGTGTTCTTGTATTTTTAATTTTGATTTGAGTACTTTCATGGTTGAGGTGTAGAACCTTAGGAGAGATATCATTTTCTCTCTAGAGACCCTAGTTTTTTTTTTAATTACACATTAAACATAGTTTAGACTTATAACGTACTCCCTTGAATATATTGAGGCAAGAGAGGAGGTCTAAAATTCTCATTGTGGTTGAGGATATCTTAGACACCCTTATTACATTTTTGATGAACCCAACATCAACACTTCTATAGGTCCCAAAGGTTATTAACCTAAATCAAGCTCTAATTAAGATAAAAATTAACCATACCTAAAACATTATCACATAAATCTTGTTTGCATAGTTAGATAATATTAATTATATATTAATAATGAGCTAACCAAAGGCTAGTCCTATTAGTATTTTACAACCCTTTGAATAACAACATATGAATATTGAGGCTAAATTGGGTATATATTGAGCACAGGATGCTAGCCTCCCACATAGGGTCTCACTTGTACTTTAAGCCTCCTAGGGAGTATATTGTGGTGGAGTAGTGGGAGTCATAAGGAGGATATTATTATTACCTCTCATATACCATCTTGGGTCACATACATAATGGTCACTTCTACATGTTGTAGTCATCCCATGTATCAATTGTCTCTTATGTACCAACAAAAATATAGAAATCAATTAGGTATATAGGAACCTTTAGTATATAGGGAGGCCCCTATGGTATATAGATCAGATCGATATATCAAGAGAATGAGATATAAAGGATAAAAATACCTTCATCTTAATCAACTTTCAATATTAAAACTTAATAAAATTTCCTTGCCTTTACCCTATGGTTGAAAGGCATTATGACCTTCATAGTGGGCACATCGAATGGTCCCTAATCTTCTTCCCTTGGGGAATAAATTTTCATAGGTAACCCTAACATTGGTGAGGAAGAAGAGGAGTTACATCCCCAACCCCCATTAAGACACTCGAGGAAAAATAATTTTTTAGTATTTTGAATATATGGCAACATTATTGCAAGAAAATAGGGATGTTGTATCAAAGATACTTGGGAATATTAATAAAACCACTTCCATAGGGGAAGATTCACTCTTGAATCGATCCCAACAACCAAATTCTAGATATTTTCCTTTCCATCAATTAAATACACACATTAATCAATAAAATACAAATATAAATCAATCAAATGCAAGTAATCTAAAAATACAAATTCTAATCAAACCACTTTAGGACTTAATGCATCAAATGTTAATTTTCTTGACTCTACCATCACCACTTTCATAGGGGATGAGACATAAAATGTTCCTTCATCTTTAGGAAAACATGTATTTGTGTATTCACTTGAATAATTACTAAGGGTCAATGTAAGTTACCCCATATTTCAACAAGTAAGTACAAGTTAAATCCCTAATTTGGATATACCTTCAATATCTAATCCATTTATAAACATTCCTTCTTCCATTCCTAGTAATAGGCATATGATTTTGGCACGAACCTCTATGCTTGTAATCTTTAATCTGATGTTTATTGTTGGTAATTCTTCCAGATTATCTCACAATTCAATATCCCAAGATCATATATCGATCACATAAATCACATTCACATAATAAATTAAATATTTCACAATAAGAAATCTCATTATTCTATTCATAAATCATAAAGAATTTGTATTATAAAAGTTACATAGAATGGAGCTCTATCTCCAATATATAACCTTATAAAATGACTCTTCAATACTCTCAACTATTTCTCTCCTCAAACACTCAGGAGATGCAACCTTTCACTTGCCTCAGTTATGATAAAGCTCTCATAATTACATAACTCTTCACTTTACATATTGACACATCTTTATGACTCTGCACTTTCATATTTGATACCTAACACCTATGACTCTTCACTTGCTCACTTAACACTTTGCACTCTCACAAATCACACCTCACATTTTGTAAACCTTGACACCTTTCACACTTTATTACATAACACAAACACTCCTCACACATTGACACATACATTAGACAAATATTTAACACACTCCTAAACTAATATTTATAAATGTACCCCATGGTACTTTAATGTTACCAAATAATGTAATATCTCCAATACTCGTATTACATTATTTGGTACAAAGACTTTTAGTCTTCAATCTCTGATTTTTGTCTTTGTACTTCAACTCCAAATCTCACACTACTTGAAATTTTGGCATTGATCAATTAATCTATTTCCTATCATGATTATAAAATTTTCTTTGTGTCTATAAAAACATTGTAACATATCCATGATCATGTTCCAATATGATTTATTGATCCATCCATAGTGTACTTCAATTTTATTTTTGTGATCTATTTTTGGTTTGGTCTTCTCACAAATTTTATAATTCTAAAATGATCTTGATTTTAATATGTTCCTTTCATCTATTTTTTTGTTCTATTTTTAGTTACTTTTATGTCATCTTCTAAAAACACTAGTACCTTTAGGAATTTATGAATGATTACCATACTTATCATATTTATCCTCAACATGGTCTTCATATTTAGTGTCTATAATCCTTATTGTAAGGACTCTTATTTCATTTTCATCTTCATTTTTGTCTCTTGAACTTATTGAACTAAATTTCCTTTTTGAATTTCTTATTTTGGTCATTGTTGTTGCACATGTTGATATCAAGGTTGATATTCTCTCGATGGAACCTTTGAAAAGGTTTATTCATTTTATTTCTTTGATTTAAAGAATTATATCTATAATAACTTGTAGTATGACCTTCTATATTGCATATGTGACAATATCTCCATCTCCATTTAGGTTGATATTGTGATGATGTTGCAATGTTATTTGATATATTTTTCTTTGATATCAAAGCATTATTAGTTATTTCATCTCTAACTAGATTTTCTACTTCATATTCTTGAAGAATGTTGACTAATTCATCAAATTTTATAGTTTTATTTAGCACTCCAAGATAAGTGACTAAATTTTTGAATGTCTCTGAGAGTGCTCTTAATGTAACTTGGACAAAGAACTTGTCTTCTATTTTTCTCCCAAAATTAGTAACTTAGATTTTAATTTTTCAATCCTTTGAAGAAAGAGTTCTATACTTTCTCTACTATTAACCTTTAATTAATATAATTGTAACTACAATTGCAATATAATCACTTCATTCTTTCCTTCAAATATTTTACTTTATTTTTCCCAAGCAATTTTTGCAGTCTTTGCATATATGGTTGAATTTTATTTGTTATACCAATTGTGATTAGCATAATTGCTTTTACATCAACTTCCTCAAATTTTTGTTTTCACCTTTCATCTTTTGGTTTGTTCTTTGTTCCATTCACTATATCTCAATTTTTTTCAACAATGAGAATTTATTTTATTTTATTTTTCCATGATGTAAATTTTGGTCGTCCTTATTCAGAAATGATAATTTTACTATTTTCCATAATAGAACTCATTCAATATTTTTCAAATTCAATTCATTTCAAATTATTTTAATCTCATTTTATCTTCTAAATTATTAAATTTTAAAAAATTATTAAATTTTACAAATTCTTCCTTAATCAATCAATCTTCAAATCAATTAGCCATTCTTCAATATTTATTCATTCCACATTCATTCATTACTTAAATTCAATGTGTATATCTTTTAATTCAATTTCAAATTTAGTTTAAACAACACTCCATTTAATTAAAACTTCAATTTAAATTCCAAGAATTTATGATTTACTTATATCTCTTATTCATAAATTCATTTTTGTAATTATTCATTTTAGCTCCAAAAAATAAATCTTTCAATGATTAGAACCTTATACCTCCAAATTATATTCAAAAACTTTATAATTCCCTAAAAAAATAACTTGTCTAAAATAATGTGCTTAGGTCCAAAATATGTGGTTAAAAATTATATTTTTGGCACTCACTTTACCTTCCACATACACATGGCAATCAGTTTAGGCAACATTTCATTTCTCACTCTAACATTTCTAATATTTTGTGTGCAATCTTCTCCTCCTCAAGCTTTGATTCCAATGTTATTTTTGCTTCTTGCTTTCTTATCTCTGATATAGGTAGAATTTGACTCAGATGTTTCTATTCATTTTAGCTTGAATGCTTCAACATAGTCACTTATCATATCTTTTAGCTCAACATTCTTCAACATAGAACTCAAGATTTTGCATGCACTCATAGCATGATCGTTCAAATTTCTCCTCTTCAGGCTTCATCATTTCTTTGATTCAAACTAATTAGTCTTCTATGATTTGTTATATTTGCTATCAGCCAACATCCTCCTTTTTCATAGTGATCTCCACATTTATCTCCAACAATACTTTTCTCCAAACACATCTAACACAAATTTTCTCCTCATAACAATCTCCTCTCATAAACATTTTTAATGCAGTAGTATCTTCTCCTTAGCTTATTCAATACATATCTATTCTCATTCAATAATTTATCCAATAACTTCCTTACGTTAATCTTATTAACACTCCTCACGTCCTCCTCAATGCATTAATTGCCTTAATATTAATATCTTATAATGACTTCAACATAAATATTTGCCTCAATGCCTTAATTACAATGGACTCCTTAACATTATTTACTCCACGTAGTTATATCTTTTCCATAGAAATATCTTCCCTTCAACAATTTCTTCAATCTCAAATAACCTCTTCTCTCTCACAAAGTCCACTCAAAGTGGCTCTGATACCATTGTCAATTCTTCTAGATTATCTCACAAGTCAATATCCCAGGATCAAATATCAATCATATAAATCACATTCACATAATAACTCAAATATTTCACAATAATAAATCTCACTATTATATTTTATAAATCATGTATAATTTATATTAAAAATGTTACATAGCATGGAGCTTTGTCTCCAATATAAAACCTTACAAAATGACTCTTCAATAATCTCAACTATTGCTCTCCTCAAACACTCTAAAGATGCAACCTTTCACATGCCTGGATTATGAAAAAACTCTCATAATTACATAACTCTTCACTTTATATTTTAACACATCTTTATGAATCTTAACTTTTATGTTTGACACCTAACACCTATGACTCTTCACTTGCTCACTTGACACTTTGCACTCTCACAACTCACACCTCACACTTTGCACACCTTGACACCTTACACATTTTATTATATAACACATAAACACTCCTCACACATCGACACTTACATTAGAAAAATATTAAACACACTCCTAAATTAATATTTATAAATGTACCCCATGGTACATTATCAAATAATGTAATATCTCCAACATCTACTAATCTCTTCATCCCAAAAAACTTGGGGATAACCCATGCAATGCCACATTTTGTGTCACTTTCCTTAATGTCTCAACCATACTATATTAGTCCTTAAGATCCTTCAATGCCCTTGCACATGCTTTATATGACATGAAATCTTACCTCTTTAAAAATCCAAACTCTGGCCTCTCAATTAAAGCAACTAAAAAAAATGGCTTTCATTCAAGGATACTCAAAAATTCATACATACTCATATTATGATTTATGTAATCAACCTTTAGATCTCATTATAGCAATCCATCCATTCCTACCCAAATTTAAAATTCATAAGTTTCAAATGTATAATGGGAAGGAAGACACAATTAACATCCTTAGACACTTTTGAACTACTTGGTGACATCAATTATGATGATATGTTTCTATTAGTGGTCTTGCTCTTGAATGATATTATAAAATACCCTATCATTCTCTCAAAATTTTAAAGTATCTCATTGAAATGTTTGTTCAACAAATTTCACTTTATATTGAGAAAAAGTAATCATTAGTGACCTATACAAAATTAAATAATCTAATGAAAAGATATTTGCAAACTTCTTAGTAATGTGGTGATCACTATTGAGGATACTCCAATATGCTTTCCCAAAAAAATATCTTTTAGAAAATTTTATAAGTAATCTTCATGAGCAACTATCCTTCTACCTATAGATGACTAATGTGTCTTCCTTTGAAGATGCAGTTGACATGATATAATTTGTGGAGACCACCCTTCTAAAAAATGGTAACTTAAAATTAAAAAGGAGGAAAAAAAATCATCTTCCACTTGTTACAAAGGAAAATATAAGAACAAACATGTTGTGGACGATGCAATGACAAACTCCCATCAAACCAACAATGTAAATGTTGTTACGACCTTACAAAAACTTATCTTTTCTAAATAACAAAGGTCCAAGAGAAATTACACTAAATTAGATCAAACCCATTTTGGGTATCCTAGAACAACTTATTTAGGGAAATATGATAGAACTCCCGCCCATTAAACATATTAACCCCACAAAGAGAAAACCCCATTGGCAACGATTCATTGAATATTATGACTTTTAGTGTTTCAATGGCCACACAACCAATCAATGTAAGACATTACACAAAATTGTTTAGGACCTCACAAAGAGTGGTAAAGTAGTCCTTTATAACCCTAAATACCAACCTTAAACTAATCAATATCTTAGAGTATTCCAAGATCCTTTACCCAACCATAGTCAAAATTTAACTAACAACATCCATTATCAAGGTATGGTGGGCACGATACATTCCTCGCATTCATATCTTATGACTAGGAAATATTATAAGAACCAATTCACTAATCAACCCCCTCAACCTCCCTTGGTCCTATGAACAAGAAACAAGACCTCTTTCTCTTAGATACCACCATTATTTATACAATCCTAAAATAATGACAAGAGCGTTTTTTATCTTTGCCAATAACTCAAAAGCACTCCAACAAAAATTTCTCTTCTTGATTTTTTAAAGACCTCTCCAACTCATAGAGACGTTATCCTTAAACTCATTAGCAAACAATTCATACCTTGTGATCTTAACCTCAATTATGTAATAGACTTTATGGGATAAATTATGGTTAACCATATCATAATATTATTTCATTAAGATGGCATTCCTTTCTCCTTGATGGTTAATAAACTTCCACTTTATATCATCAATTATATCGATGACACTTGAATCAAAAGGGTCCTTATAAATAATGGTTCTAGCCTCAATATTTATAGTTTAAAATTTTTTAGCAACTTTGGACATACCAAACAAGATTTGGAAAATTTTGACCTTATCATAAGGACATTTGATAATTAAGAGCATGATGCAAGTAGCACCATGGTCTTGCCTCTCAAAGTTAGGCCATGTATTATTAATACCATTTTTTATGTTGTACCTTATGACCCAATATAAATATAATTATTGTAAGGCCTTTTATCCATGTAATGCAAGCCATCCCTTCCATCCTACATCAATGCCTTAAATATGAATACCAAGGCAATATAATTCATACTCCTATAGATTTTGAACCTTCTGCCTATTGCAAGGAAATCATGGTCAAGTGCCTACATAATCATATTTTTCCTTCAACCAATATTTATCATGTTCATCATCCATTCCTATCCATTATGAACTAAGGTAACTAACTCTAAACAATCAATCTAATCATATCCATAATCAATCCAAGGGTAAATACCTTAAATACATTAACATAAATAGTACTAATCAATCTCAATATAGTAATCAAGTTAATAGTCATGACAATAATCAAGATAATAAAGAACATGTCCTAGACCTAGCTATACTTTCTCATTCTCTTTTAACCTTAGGTCTACCTTTTATGAAGGGAAAATGGTACTGTAGACACCCAAAATTTGCACATTGTCCCTCTCCCTATTTCCGCATCAATCAATTTGCAAAACCCTCAAAAATTGCATAAATTGGCTAAGAACACTATTTATTTATTAAAATCACTATTCATCATCATTAGCCCCTTTGGTCTAGCTAATCCCCTTCCTACACTTAACCATAGGTCCTCATGCGACCTCATGCCAACTCAACTAAATTTGAAACCCTCATCATTGTCAAAAAGTCAATATTTTGGTCAAAACATGCTTTATGACTAATTACATGCTTAATTAGATCTAATCATGATTTAATCTAAGCCTTCCACCTCACCTAGTCTACTTTGACTAGCCTAGCCTTCCACCTCACCTAGTCTACTTTGACTAGCCTAGCCTTCCACCTCACCTATTCTAGCCTATCCTAGCCTTGCCACCTCTCACCCAGATATTTCTCCACCCCACACTCCCCTGGGTCATAAATGAAATATGGAGACTTTTGCACATAAAAGGCAATTTTTAAACAAAAGATATTTCAAAAAGGTGTTCATTAATGCCTAATGGATATTTTTAGAAAAGTCATCATTATTTGTGGATGGGTGAGGGATTTTCTCACCCAACCTCATTAATGAGCTAGGACACCTCAGGGGACACCTCTTTGGTGGACACCTCACCAATGCCACCTCACAGGGGACACCTCATCCCCTTTCTCTCACCTTGGTCAAGTCTATAAATATAAGGTCATTTTCATATTTTAACAACAACCAAATTTTGCTTACCAAAACTCTACCAAAATCACTACAACCATTTGCATCCATTACACATCCATCACACAACCATCATACAACCATTGCAATTGATTTGTCGCTTTCATGGAGTTATTTTGTGATTGAGACAGGTCAATAATCTCCTAAAAAGTGCACATTATGAATGTGACTTGCACAAAAATCAAACAAACAGCTGATCCAAGACAACCAAAAAAACTAACTTATAGATTTAGTACAAAAATGATAGGTTTGCATGACCCCGTGCGAACCGTCCAGTCCAGGACCGGTTCGCACCCCAAGGTGCGAACCTCTGCTACAGACACCAGAATCATCAAAAAAGGTAAGTATAGTTTAGTTTAGTGTTTTTATGTTGTTTCCAGTAGTTATTTTCATGTTTTAAGCTTATTTAATGAGTATTTTGTCTTCATAAACATGGGGTTTGACTGAGGCAGACCCCCAATGCACTAACAAGATTTTACAGGTTAACGTGTCTAGCAAGTACAATACATCCAACAAGCGATGGCCCATGAGCAAGAAGCCCACCTATATTGAGGAACACAAAAGGACGAATCTTGTTACTTTTGTCCCAAATCCAAAAGGGCTTCCTTAGGGAATATCCCATTGTAGCCTTCAAGGCAAATTTTGTAAAAGGACATCACAATTGTAACCCCTTTTATGATTTCAATACAAAATGCAGTAGATTATATGATATTGAATGAATGTATTAGAATATTTTTGGTAGTTTTATTCTGGCACACCCGGTGGGATCTCCACCAAGCATTAGCTTAATCACCTTCTAATAAAATTGTGGCATGTTTCTGTATGGCAGGTAGTTTTTGTCTTTAAAGAAATCCCAAACCAAAAATGCCCTGAAAGCCATCTTATGCTAAAATATAAAATGTTTGTTGGTGCACAGGTGAGCCTCCAAAGAGAGTAGAGAGTACACACTTGGGCATGTGTATTCCCCCAATCTGCCTCAAACTTGATGCTTGATACCTAGGTATTGGTTCAGACACCCACAACCAACGACAAGGTAAGTCAGGGGAGGTTAAGAGCATCATGTTCCTGGGGATTACATGTCCCCATACCTAGACCACAAATTATATCTTGCCACATCGTATGCAAGGTTAAATAATCCTTGTATTTTTGTGCAGCAAATCAATAGTTAGCTTACCTTCCTAAAATTTACTTTCTTCAAGTATATGTGAAATATTTTCAAGTTTTTGGTTGTCTTGCTAAGCTTAAATTGATTTTTTGGAATTTTCTATGTAGGAACTTGTGCTAAAATACTCTAGAAACCTCAAAATCATCACTAGGATCCCAAAACCAGTCAGTCTAGTCTTTTGATCCTGGTTTGCACCACCACATGTGAACCACCTATCAGAAGATAGATTCATACCTCGAGGTGTGAACCTTTCGAATTAACATAGTTTTGGACTAGAGGGTATACCAGAGGCTTTTACATTCACCTGTATGTAGGTATTGTGTGAAAACTTTTATTTTTCCTTTATTTTGAAGCTAATATTTCCTATTGGGCTATAAGTTCCACAAACTCGCATCTTCATGTTTGTCATAGTTAAATTTACATCTGCTTTCTAGATTAGCTTTAATTCCAGCAATTTACCTTCAAGCCATTTCCCTTCCAAAGCATCTAGTTAGATTCTATTCTTGTATTTCCCTTCATGTTCTTTCCTTTCCAAAGCATTTACTTAGATTTTCTTTCAAGTCATTTCCCTTATAAAAGAATTTAGTCAGATTCAATTTTAGTCATTTCCTTTCAAGATCAATTAATTAGATTTCCATTTTGCAAATCAATAGCTCAAGATTCTTTTTGTGAAAAACAAAGTAAGTAGATTTACTTTGAAAATATATTCTAGCATAGTTTTGTTTTGAAAATGCATTTAAAGTAGAATTGCTTATGAAATAGTACTGCACAAACAAACACCACACACTCACGTTCTATTTTAACGGTGTAAGGAGTTGGATTTCATCTCTAGTATGAATTAGATTTCATCACCAATTCAACACCAGAGTTCAGTGAGGTTGGATTTCTACCCTCCACTAGCTCACCTCCAGTTTTAGTCACCATAGTATCCCCCTAGGTGGATCATTCTGATATTAATACCCGGTTGGTCCTTCCCACTTTGAGTGTTGGTTATCCAAAATTTATCACTGGAAGGTACCTTCGGAGTTGGTAGTTTTAGAAAGCCCCTTTACCATAGGGCTTTTAAAATAATTAGTGGGTGCAACTGATCGTTACTATGGATGCCTTAAACATGAGGGTTAAGCAAAAACATGGGTATGCTGGTAGCACCACATTGATAGTGTGACCTCTCTTCGTGAGATTTTATTGACTCATCAGAGCATTTTGAGTCTCCCTCCTTTGGATACCATTTTACTGTACCAAAATCCATCTAGGTTGCCACTCACCCATTGGAAACATAGTTCTATTATGTGCACTTTTGGGTATTGCAGAAGGTTATATGCTACGACATACCTGATTCAATGTAGAGTTCACCCATTACCATGATTTGTTCCTAGGGTGGATACATACTTTCATCAAAACACATGAAAACCAAAAATAAAGAACATTTTCTTATTGTTGAGTCTCGTGAAAGTGGTTACAACAACATATCAAACGTGTTATAACTCACTTATCATTTGTTCCATAGTTTCACTTCTGTGCCATACACTACATAGCCTATTTTTAGGATATTTGCACCTCCCAGTGTGATTCTCCTACACTCAGACTTATTCACACAATTCTGTATGAAAACTTAGCTTCCAGGCTACAAAACTGCACTCAACAGGTCTACATAGCACACAGAGGGTCTCCATAGCAGAAAAGTCATCCTCTATAACTATTTCTGGTGGTTCGCACACCCATGTGCAAACTTTTGGTTGCAGAGGTGGTTCACACCCTGACGTGCAAACCTATTTTTCAAGTTCCAAATTTCACCCACAACACACAGACACCTTCCACAGCACATATCTATCATCTTTTTGTTATTTTGAGTGGTTTGCACGACCCCGTACAAACCTTCGGGCTCAAAGGTATTTTGTACCCTCCCATGCAAACCTATGTTTTTAAGAAAATATAGTGTCCCAATCAGCCATAGGTATTTCTAGAGTTTATATTTTACATATGTTAGTTGTTATCACACTTTTGCACACATCACCATGTTGGTTATGCGTAGTCAGATATGTAAAGCATTTTGTTGTGCTCTCGAGGTTGCTCATTGGACTGTCATGACAGTAGGTGCTTCTACCTCTCAGACCACTGATCCACCTTCCAATTCTAAGCAGGTTACTGCTATTGGTCCACCTAATTTTTTTATCAGGCCTTTCACTTCTAGTGCTAGTCTTATATCCCATGTCGCTTCATCCACTCCATCCCTTCTCCTGGACAAGACCTTCGAGGAGACCCCTCCTTTGGAAGATCTCTCCTCTCCTAATGCCCCATCCACATATTGATAGCATGACATCTATATCCCTTCCGGTCGCCCCATACTTGTTATGGTGGTGGATGAGTTCACCCCACCTGCCTCACCTTCTACCACCCATCCCTTCCTCGAGCATTTCTCCCATCCACTTTTGGGATATGACTCTGATCCTATCATTTCCTAAATCATGATCGATGCCATCACTATAATACAGATAGTAGGTATGATATCTACACCTCCTTCCTCCATGGACCCTCCTACCATACCTTCATCCCAAATCTTACCATCTCAGCAAGCATCCTCGAGTTACTAGCCTTCATCCCAACCACCATCATCACTCCCCCCTAAGTACTTTTCACACCCATCTCAGTATAACTGATGAGGCCTAGAAATGCCTCAATCATAACATGTTTTGAACACTAAAATTGCCTAAAAACTCTTATGTTTAATCTGATATGCAAGTTAAGTTGATTCAATATGATGTGTATTAACTATTTGCATGATAAATGTATCTCAACTACTATATTCTGATTTTTACAGCTTTTTGCATAAGTTTTATGTTATTTTGTTATGACTTACTAAATGAGATATGTTTAGGTTGATAGCAGCATTTCACTAATCATTTTTTGATGTCTCAAACATTTATTTTACCTAAATCTGGCAACAGTGCAAGAAAACTATTACTGTGCAACAAAAACTGGTTTTTCCCATGTAAATTTCAGCCAGCTACCAATGAATGGCAAGGCATGGAATTCACATATGGAAAGAGATGAAGATCATTGGAATATGATCCTGAGAGATAACCCACCTGAGAAATGTAGAGGAAATAATTTAAAGAGCACACATTTGTTCATTCCGAAGTCTCTTCGGAATGAACAAATATCTTCGAAATGATAAAACACAGTGTCTTCAGAATGTGCGGATCTTCGGAATGAGAATTGCAGTTCTTCGAAATGAGCCACTTATCTTCGAAATGAAAATAGAATGTGCTTTTTGACTTGTTGACCTATTTTTGATGCTATAAAAAGAGAAATAAATATTGAAAAGGGTAAGGGAAAATATCTCCCATCTGACTTTGTCGTCCTTGTCGACCAAAGCCACCATTTATGGAAAGATCAAGTTTGATCTTCTTTTAGGATAAAACCAGGAATTGTTGCAGCATAATAGGATTAGATCTTTTGAGATATTCTCAGTTTGTCAGTAGATCTTAGGAAATATATAAATATGGCTCCCATTCAAGTTGAGCTAGTAGAAGATAGAGAAAGCAGATAGTAGAGGAATATAGGAGAAAATAGGCAATAATCAAAAAAGTGACTGTTACAGTCCTGTAACAGGTTTTTAGCAGAATTATTGTAATCATGTTCTTGAATAAATAAAGTGTATTATTTCTATTTCATATTACTTTTAAATGAGTGTGAGTAAGATCTAGAGAGAGAGAGAGACTCATACCTTCTTCTGGACAAGGAGGCTGGCCACTTCCAGACCTAGGAGGAGGACTAACAGTAGGTTTTTATTCTGATTTTGCTGTAGCAGAATGAGTTGTAGAACTTGTCATTTTATTTCTTTGTAAACAACTAATAGTATTTACAATATTATCTTATTTTATATTTAGATTAATCTTGTGATTAATGGTTTGGTTGTAATCTCCACTTTTAGCAAAGCTTTCAATTTATTGTAGACTGTCATTTCCAGAATTTATTATTTTCTGTAATTTCCTGCATTTTGTGTTTTGCTGTCAACCCCTACATAGAAGATTGACAACCTTCTGTTATAGAGCCTTGACAGGGTTTCATTTCCATGCTATAATTATGTTTCCATTGCTGCAAAATTAAATAGATTTCCTTTCTACAATTATAATCAGATTTCTAATTTTGCAACTGTTATTTCTGCAACATAATTAGGTCTCATTCTGCAATTGTAATTAGGATTTCATTTTTGTAGTTAATGATTAGTTTCCATTTCTACAAACTAGATTAATATTTAATTTATGCAACTTAGAGATAGGAATGTCCTAAATCCCCCACACAATCGGTTTCACCAATAATACCTATTGCTCCAGATTGACCTAAGTTATAACCCTGTTCACCCCTTCTTTCGTAGATAGCCTTGTACACTACCTTGGATTGACAAATTCATTGAGAATTAATGATGTGTATAATGACTACGCATCATTTTGGCACCATTTCTAGGGAATTGTGTTTCTAGAAGGTGACAACAGTCCAATAGTTGTTAATTAGACTGAGTTGTGAAGATTCAGGATAAAATCTGAATAGAACAGTTGGTTAAAGTAACAACTATTGACCTATAATTTATGTCATTTAAGATTAAACATGAATGAGTAAGTCTAGGGATGAAAAAGGTAGAATTACCCAAAAGGATCCTTGGCTTGTTCCATTAAGGAGATATTCACACCTAAGGGGTGAATCACCTATGTTTGAACTACCAGAAATATTGAAATAAAAATCACTAGTCTCACCATCATTAGAACATCCTAAGAAAGAATAATCATCAGAATCATCATCAACAGAGGATCTTGGACCTCTTGAGAGTGAAATTTGGATAGGTTTAATTGTTCCCAAGGAACAGGAAACTATAGTAGAGGAAGGCAATCTAGATAGACATGGCCAACATGGCTATGTCCATAACGAAGGAGATGATCAGGATATGCCCCAACCTTCCATAACATTTGAATATCCTATCTGTTTGAATCCAACACAAAACTCTCCCATGAAAACCATTTCACCTTCAGTACTTCCAACCTTTCGAGGTGTTGTATCTAAAGATCCTGATTAGTTTTTATTTGAATTCAAAGTAGTGTTTCAAACCTATGACTATGTGAATTACAATCAGAAACTTAAGGTTTTTCCCTCAACACTCAAGGACTCAGCATTACGCTAGTTCATGAGCTTAGAGCCAAATTCCATCCGAACTTGGGATCAAATGGAAACTGTGTTTTTAGATAAATATCAGGAGTATTGTCGTGTAAGGAATAGGAAAGATGAGTTATTCAATATTAAACAAGAATATGATGAAACATTATAAGACTATCTTGATAGGTTCTCCTTTGTTCAAAGGATATGTGGACTTGTAGAACCAGAGTTATGTAAAACCATATTTTTAAGAGGATTACAAGATGAATCCAGAGAAGTATTGGATTTGATGGGAAAGGGGGATGTAAATACTCTCAGTAATGAGGAAATTGTGGATATCTACAGGAATTACTCTCGCAATAAGTAGGGAAGAAGAAAAAAGAGTACAAATGGCACTGATGTGAAGGACCTAATAGAGGAACTTGCAAATTTTAAAACTGATAGTCTAGTGCAATTAAACACAACTTTTGGGGAAATGTCTGCAAAAGCAAAAACCACAAAACCTTTGGCAATTTATTGCCCAAGATGTAGAAATAAACATACTTTGCAGGAATGTCCTTTGAATAAAACATCTATCTCAGCTATTTGTAGTATTTTTTCAAAGAAGCATTCAACTGATAAATGCCACCTGCTACCACAACTCAAAACTATGTTAGAAAATCAGACTGAGGAACTCAACTATGTTGGACCAAAACAAGGGGGAAATTTCTCTCAATACCAAAATCCCCCTTGTTTTCCTACAAATTGGGGGCATAATCCCTAGACTATACCTTGGGGACAATCAGAACCACCCCAAGAATTATCCTCAATTATCCTCAATTCTGGGGAAAAATTCCCAAGAATGGCCACAAACAAATTGGAGTAATTTAGCCTGGAATCAGAATCAGAATAACCCATCATGGAATCAAAACAACCCATCCTGGAATCAGAATCATACTAATCCACATTGGATGCAAAATCAACCACAGTGGAATCAGCAATACCAGTCCTATCCAAGGCAGCAAATAAATCAAGGTCAAACTCAGCATTTGCTGCCTGCACCTAATCAAATTTTTCAATAAAAATAGAACCAACCACAGCAAACACAACAGGTGAAACAAATTCAACTTCTACCTCAATCAGTTACTAATCCAAACAGCATGAGACAGGCATCTCCTATCTATGTGGCTGAAGCTGAAGAAAATGTTGAAATAAATGTTATTGATTGTAGTAACATCCAACTTCGTTCAAGAAAAGTTATACCTGAACCTGCTTCAATTAAATTCAAGGAAAATGAAGAGCAAGAACCTTTGGAACCAGTTAAACCAACAATAGATAAAGAAGAAGAAAAAATAGACCCACAAGCAGAACAATTACCTTCATCAAGGATAATTCCATATCTTGAAAGATTCAATACCACAACAAAAAATTTTGAGTCAGACCTGGTCAAGGAACTTAGAAAGTTAACTATATCATTGCCCTTATTGCAAGCCATTAAGGATATACCAGTGATTAAAAGTATTGTCCGATATTTGTGCATTAGAAGAGCAGGAAGAAAAAATAAAGCATTTCCCAAGACTTTTCAGGTTGAAGGAAAGATAGTTGATCTCTTGTCTGGAAAACTAGTACCTCCAAAGTATAGTGATCCAGGAAGTCCAGTTATCACAGTTACCATAGGTTCAGTACCAATATCAAATGTCTTAGTAGATCTAGGAGCTGCAATAAATTTCATGACCAAGGATATAATGAAACAATTACATCTCAAACATCTCAGTCCTACATTTACAGTTTTAGAAATTGCTGATAGGTCAGTTGCAAAACCTGAAGGTATCATTGAATATGTTCCTATAGAAGTTTCTTCTTGGGAATTCCCTACAAATATTTTGGTTTTACAGCCAAGAAATTCAGCACATGGATATCCCATCATTTTGGGAAGACCTTGGCTTGCAAGCTGCAACGAGCCTTCATAGACTGTAGATCTAGAAAAATGACTATTTCAAATGGTATTGATCTAAAATAGATCTCTTTGTATCCTCCTGCAAAACCATCTAGCAAATTTTTAGGTCAGTTATGGTTTCCTGATTCATATGAAGAATCAGAGGAGGTTATTTCCACACTAGCCACCTTTATAGAAGACCTCCATGACACAGAAAATTTAGAAAATGAAACTATCCTAATGAATGTTCTGCATGAACAAGGGTTAGAAGAGGAAGCAGTAAATATCCATCAATTGTTAAGGAATGAGAAAACCCAAAATTTTGAAGGTGAACCATCTGTACTATCATAGGAAAACTCTGTTTCACTACCACATGGGTGGCACCATCACCTGATTTTTCCTTCTCACTATTCCATACATGATATGCTTCCATCAAGAAGTAATGAAACAAAAACTTCTTATTTCCTTCCATCTCAACAGTGTCCTCTTAACTCCCTAATAACCAGGTATGAAGAAGTGAATTCAGTCCTTCCAAATACAAAACAAATAGAAGTCCAGCTAGGCAAATTTTTGAACATTTACAGCTGGCTTATTGGGGAAGAGGAAGAAAAAATGATAGTTGTCTTATAGAAGCATGTTCATACTTTTGCTTGGGAATATAAAGATATGTCAGGAGTTCACCCTGATATATGCACCCACAGAATTTATACTGAAGAAGTCAAGCTAATAAGACAACCCCAGAGAAGACTAATCCTACCCTAAGGGATATTGTAAAGGAAGAAATTGAAAAACTTCTGGAGGTAGGATTAATTTACCCAATTTCTGATAGCCAGTGGGTCTCTCCATTGGTTATAGTTCCTAAGAAAAATGGAAAAATGAGAGTATGTGTAGACTATAGAGAGCTAAATAAAGTGACATACAAAGACCATTTTCCATTGCCTTTCATAGATCAGGTGTTAGATACCCTTGCTGAAAAGAAATACTTTTGTTTTCTTTATGGATTTAGTGGATATAATCAAATTCATATTGCACCTGAAGATCAAGATAAAACAACCTTTACCTATCCATGGGGAACATTTGCCTATAGGGTTTTACCTTTTGGTTTGTGTAATGCCCCAACAACATTTCAACGAGTGGTCTTAGCAATTTTTTCTGATATGACTACCAACAGTGTTGAGATATACATGGATGATTTCACAGTATGTGGACAGAATTTTGACTTTACATTAGAAAACCTTGACAAAGTTTTAACTCGTTGTGAAACATACCAGTTATCCTTGAATCCAGAAAAATATTTTATGATGATGAAGGAAGGAATAGTTCTTGGTCATCACATCTCTCTTCAAGGGATCCAGGTTGATCCAAAGAAGGTGGAAATTATCAAGAATATTCTTCCTCCTAAAACTCAGACTGATGTCAGAAGCTTCCTAGGACACATTGGTTTTTATTGTAGGTTTATTCCCAGCTTTAGCACAATAGCCAATCCCATGTTTCCCCTATTGACTAAATATTTTGAATTTTCCTGGACTGCAATGTTTCAGGAATCATTTGAAGCTCTGAAAGAGAAATTAGTAACTCCACCTATGTTAGGAGGACCTAATTGGACATTACCATTTCACATACAGGTTGATGCTTCCAATACTGCAATTGGAGTAGCATTAGGACAAATTGACAATGGTGAACACTATGCCATCTACTACATTAGCAAGAATTTGACAGGAGCTGAGAAAAATTATACCACAACTGAGAAAGAATTCTTGGCAGTAATTTATGCAATACAAATTTAGGCATTACATCCCAGGTTATTAAATATTTATTCACATAGATCACACGGCCATTAAGTATTTGATGAATAATCCTATGGTAAGTGCAAGAATTATTTGTTGGTTGCTGTTGCTGCAAGAATTTGATATCACTATAATCAACAAACCAGGAAAAGCTAATGTTGTAGCAGATTTCTTGTCCAGATTACAGAACACAGATGAATGGGAATTAGTTGAAGACACCTTTCCTAATGAAAACTTATTTGCTATATCAGTCCAATCACCTTGGTTTGCAGATATAGCCAATTATTTGGTCACAGGGAAAGTTCCTCCACATTTCACTTCAAAATAGAAAAAATAATTGATCAAACAGAGTGAAGAACACAAGCTTATACTGAGAGTTTTCCTTTATACTTCAAAATAGTAAAGCAATATACCCAAAGCAATATCAAAGCAATGCACAATATCATCCACAAAGTGACACCAATTTTAACGTGGTTCACCCAGAATGGTTGGGCTACGTCCACAAAACTTTTCTCTAAAAGTTATCTCAAAGTTCTTTGGGAATCCTTCCCAATTACAATGTTTATGAGCCTCAGCCCAAAGGAGATACCTTCCCCCAATTAGAATTTATGAGCCTCTGCTCAAAGGAGATACCTTCCCCCAATCAAAATTTATGAGCCTCTGCTCAAATGAGATACCTTCCCCTCTGCTCTGGAAATGATCCCTCAGAAGATCAACTGCCTCTACCTCTTTCCAACACGTGGAACTCCTTTCCACCGAAGACCTCCTGTCCTCAATGCTTAGCCTAAGAGACCTCTGCCTTCTATGATCATGTCCACAGCAGCTCAGCAACCTATACCAAACATAATCAGTCGATCTAGTACAAGTCTTCCTCTATCCGTCAGATTTATCCAACTCTTGAACAAATCAATCCTCTGCATACAAGCCTTCTCAAATACTTGCCAACTGTCCTCAGGTTCTTCTCATAGAACCAATGCACCTTTGTCCTAAAGTTCTCTGATAGAACTATCAAACTCAGCTCACAAGTCCTCTGCTAGGACCTATCCAAATCTTCTCACAAGTCCCCACCGGAACCTATCCAAAACTGCTCACAAGTCCCCATTGGAACCTGTCCAAAACTGCTCACAAGTCCCCACCGAAACCTGTCCAAAAATTACTCACAAGTCCCCACCGGAACCTGTCAAAAAACTCAGCAAGCTCACCAAGAAAAACTTTCTTAGTAGGAAATCACAAAGTGAATTATTAGAGACCCAATGTGATTTGTCAAACTCATAGAAGCATAAAGAGAATTGTTAGAGACTCAATATGTTCTATACTCAAATCCCAATCTCAAAACTCAACTCAAATCAACTCAGCTCAATCTCAATCTCAAATCTGAAAACTCAACTCAATATCCGAAATGGATAGGATAGAATGTTTTCTTTCAAGAACATGAAACCCCAACAATTGCCAACTATGCAAAGAATCACATAACAATGATACTCATGTTATTTTCACCATCAATTAGGGTTTCAACAACAATGCTCCTCAAACAAGGTTTAGTCAACCAACACCATTCAACTCAACATCAACCTTGAAGCATTCAACCAATCATCACAAGAAAAGGAAACAAGTAGAAATCATTTTCCCTCCAAAGATATTTGAACAAAACAGCCACCAACACAATATCACCAAATGCAAAGAATAACTTGCTCAAATCAACTCAATGGAGTACGCCCAATATCATGAATCAAGTAAAGCAATAACTTTATCAAACAACCTCTATGGAAGCAACTCAACCATCAAACTCAAAACAGCCAACCAAGGGTTCCACCAACTCAATGCAAGTAGCTAGACTCACAAATATAAACCCTAGTGCACAAAGCTTCCACTATCTCAAACCAAAAATTATGCATTCACCAAAAACTCTCCTTAAGGATAACAATGCATAAGTAGTCTTCAACAAACTAGAAAATAGGATTTACACCTAGCCAAAGGATACCTAGTAGAATACCTTTTCACTCCAACCTTATTTCAGAAAACATACACCAATCATACTCATAAGAAGAATGTGCCCATACCTTATTGGAGTAGAAGATAATTGAACCTTCAAGCTGTCACCACACACAACTCTCAAACTTCCAACCAAGTTAGGGTTAGAATAAAAAGAAATGAGCAATAATATAAACTTCCTTTATTACACCTTTTAGCTCCACTTCTTTAAACACAACCACCATAACATGCCAATAAATCAACAATCACAGACTCACACCTTATACCTCCATTTTTAATTTTAGAATAGCAAAGAATAATCTTAAAAATACATCCAAAGAAATATGCCCTTATTTCTCCTAAGCTTTTATTCAATGCTAATCACAAAAGCCAAAACTCATAAAATTTAATCACACCTTATAAATCGTTGTCCAAGAAACTCCGAATTTCATGGCATAAAGACGTTTTAATAAAAACGTGTGTTACTCTAGCAAAGCACCCCTACGAGACTCGAAACGGTGACCTTCACCAATGCAGCGCCCAACAGCAGCCTTCGCTGCCACTAGCCCACGCGGGCTACAAAGTTCACAAGTGAACTTCCCTCCACTTCACCCTTGAAAAAAACTCCCGAAGACTTTTCAACCGCACGTGCTTCTAAGTCTTCCTTCGATCGCAGCGAATATAGAGCACAAACACCGCAAATTGCATTCGAGGAATTTCGAATTCATTAGCCTTCCAACCTTAGGAGTTGGAGAATAAATAGTCTCTTCGAAGACACCTTGACATCGGCGAAAATAAATACCATTTCAAAATTAATCAAAAGTCTTTTCAAAAAGGGTTTAAAAACCCTTAAATAATTTTAATAAATTAAGAATAAAAAAAGGTTTAAAAACCTTTAAGTATTTTTAATAAATTAAAAATAATTTCTCCCTTAATTAATTAAATAATTAATTAATTAAAACCTTGAAGGGTTTTAAATAATAATTAAATAAATAATAAAGAGAACCTCCATTGGTTTTAATAAAAACCATTTAACTTGGTTTTAATAAAAACCCTATCCAATGGAATCTCTCCGGATTCTCTTAAAAAGATTCTCTTGGAATCTTCCACCTTTGAAGCCAACACATCCTCTTAACATTAATGCCATTTCCTTTTGACATCAATGACAACTCATAGACAAGAAGCTAGGATCTCAAACCCAAAATTGCCAACACGAGTTCTTATTTTGAATGGATTAAGGGTATACTTTTTAAGTGAAGTACTGACCATGTGTTACATAGGTGCATCCGAAAGGATGAGGTATATGATATCCTTAGGGCTTGTCATGATGAAACCTCAGGTGGACACTACTCTGTAAAAAGCACAATTAGAAAAATCTTAGGGACAGGATATTATTGGCCATCTCTTCACAAGGATGTGAAAAAGTACATCAGGCATTGTGATGCATGCCAAAGAATGGGGAAACCCACTCATACAAATGAAATGCCACTGCAGCCTCAATTGGTTTTAGAGCCATTTGAGAGGTGGGGGCTTGATTTTGTAGGACCTATTGATCCACATTCTCAAGGAAAGGTGCATATTCTAGTATGCACTGATTACTTGACAAAGTGGGTAGAGGTGCATGCTTTCAAACATGCTCGTGAAGAGAAGGTCATTGATTTCTTGTATACTCAGATTTTTCAGAGATTTGGAGCTCCCCGGTCTATCACCATAAACCAAGGACCCCAATTTGCATCTAAAGTCATTGAGGCATTTACAGAATTATATGAAATCAAACATAGAAAATCATCACCTTATCACCCACAAGCAAATGGCCAGGTTGAGGTAACAAACAGGGAACTAGAACAAATCTTGACAAAAATAGTAGTTTTTCATAGGAGAAACTGGCTAGATAAATTACCTGAAGTAGTGTGGGCTTACAATACTACTTGAAAATCCTCTATTGGATTCACACTGTATGAACTAGTATTTGGTAAAAATCCCCTCTTACCTATTGAATTTGAGCTATTAACATTACGCACAACATTGGAAATTGGAATTGAATTGTCATAGGCACAAACAGACAGGATTCTGTAGTTGAATGCATTGGATGAACTTAGGTTGGATGCTCTGCACCAAACTGAAGTAATTCAAGAGTAGAGGAAGTTGTGGCATGACAGTCACATTCATCAGAGGAAACTTCAACAAGGAGATTGGGCTTTACTATTTGATTCTCGCTATGAGGACTTCCCTGGAAAGCTAAGAACTAGATGGCTTGGACCTTACCATATTGAAGAGGTATTTGACAATGGAGCATCTCGTTTATCTCCTATTGATGGGTCACAGAGAAATTTGGTAGTGAATGGACATCGCCTCAGGGTGTACCATACACCTCTGACTAAAGAGGAATTCTTGCAGCAACTTGACAGTTTGGATACACAACAGGTGGAAGAAATTTCCTCTTCCACTTCAAAACAATCAGCATGATCATGGATTTCAAGAAAAAAATAGAAAAATACAAAAAAAATAAAATAAAAAATAGAAAACAAAAAGATGAATAAATTTTGATTATGAATTCCTTCATGGGCATGATTTCAGGGAAATCATGAATTCCTTCATGGGCATAGTCAGAATCAAGAAAAAAAAGAGAATAGAGAAAAAAAAAAGAGAAAAAGAGAGGTAAAATAAAAAAATAAAAAGGAAACCAAGAAAAAAAAAAAAATGAATAACTCAGCAGTGAAAACCTTTTCTAAGGCACTACTAGGTTGGTATGCATGAAAACCAATTTTCTGGAAAGCATAACCTTGAAAATTTTTGAACCATCATTGTACAAATTCACCAACTGCACTTGTTTTGAAATATTGCAGAAAATCTCAGCAGAACATCAACAAAGGCAGTCATTCTTCAAAACTTGCATTAACTTGTTTTAATCAGGTTTATATTTCTTACATTTCTTCATTGTAAATGATTGGTATATAGTATATAACAATTAACCATTAGCATAAAAGGTATCCATAATAGTTGGCATACTTAAAACATGTTTTGAGCATGAGAATATTGATTTCTACCTAATCTTCGAAACAAGAATGCCAAAAATAGTGTCTGCTATCTTCTTCAGATTAATTGTTGTATTGTCTTCGGATTGAAATTGTCTTCGAAATGACAATAGAATGAATGTTGCACTTTGTCTTCGAAATGAATCTTTGTCTTTGAAATGACGATTTGTCTTCGGAATGAAGCTTTGTCTTCGGAATGACGATTTGCCTTCACAATGAAGCATCATCTTCGAAATGAAGATTTGTCTTCGGAATGAAGAAGGATTTGTCTTCGGAATGCAACAGGATTTGTCTTTGGAATGAAGTTCTATCTTCGGAATGATTTGCCTTCGCAATGCAGCCTGATCTTCGAAAAGAGGATTTGTCTTCGAAATGAGGATTTATCTTTGGAAAGAGGATTTGTCTTCAAAATGAGGATTTATCTTCGGAATGAGGATTTGACTTCGCAAAGAAGCATGATCTTAGAAATGAAGACTTGTATTCATAATGAAATCATAATCTTCGGAATGAGGTTTTGTTTTTGCAATAGATCATAATCTTCGAAAAGAGCATTCAATATAACATCTCCATGTGGCATCCAAGGAAGAAAAAATACGATCAAGTAAAAATTATTTTGGTTGCATACGATAAATGAACATGTGTCAGTTAGGATATGGTT
Organism: Wollemia nobilis; assembly: GCA_028583015.1. Lineage (NCBI taxonomy): Eukaryota > Viridiplantae > Streptophyta > Pinopsida > Araucariales > Araucariaceae > Wollemia > Wollemia nobilis. Next base: position 4,404,434 of record JAQPPZ010000676.1, on the reverse strand, counting down.
TGTTTTTGCACTCATTTAAAAAGTACCATAATCATGGGGTACGTGACCAACAGTATGCCACCATTTTTTTTTATACTAATAAACATGCACGTGAAAGTCCACAGGAAAAATAGAAAAACTAAAAATGAGTAAGGTGGATCTGATGGTAAGGACATCTGCGCAACCATTGATGGACATGTGTTTGGAGAAAAAATAGAAATGCATGCCACCCTTCTTTTCGAAGACATATTTGCTAATGCAAAATGATTACGAGGTACAGTGCTCAGATACGGTTCATTCCGAAGAAGAAAAAATAGGGCAATTGAAAACTTGGAAACAAACCCTACAAGTCTGCAAACACCAGAAACCAGAGATCCAGCAAAGGAATATCAACAAAATTGAGTGGTTTTTAATGTACCAAGATAGGAAAATGGGGCGAAAGATGAAAATGGAACCAACGGATACCACCCACCTCCGGTAAAATCTAGAAGTGTTGCAGATTTTTGAATATGGAGGGCTTATGCCATTTTTGGATAAGTTTAATGGGTCCTCTGAATATTTGGCCGGCATGTTCACCCACACATTCAGAAACAACAAATCACATATTAACGGCATGACAATTGAGGTAACCCCTGAATTTTTGAGTCAAATTACTGAGTTGCCATTAGAAGGTCTTCCAATTTCTAGATTTGGCAAAAATACATTGGTTAATATAGTTAATCAATTTCTAGAAGAAAACGATAGGGAGCCAGAATATTTGACACATAATAACACATGCAAGGGGGTAAAAAGGGCTAGCCTGTAGGAACCCTGGGATGAAGTGGCCACATGAGTAATCAAATTTCTAACCTGTGAAGGGTAGTATGTACTATTATCAGGGCATCATCTAAAAATTTTAAACCATCTCAGACATGGTAGGCAACAACCAGACATTAGGGTAAATCTTCCCCTATACCTACACCAGGAATTGAAAAACATGGCAAAAATATATCAGAAATGAAAATGGAGCCTTCGCCACCATGGCCTCATCAAACTAGTTTGCCAACACCATTTTAGAGGAAACCCTAGGAGCTTTGATAGGTTTTACTCTACCCTAAATGATGTAATTTTTTGAGATGAGGATGAGGAGGAAGAAATAGATGCTGCTGATGCTATTGCAAAAGAAGAAACAGCTACTACGAAGGCTATTGCAGAAGAAGAAACAGCTACTATAGAGGCTGTTGCAGAAGAATAAATAGAAACTATTATAGAGGTTGTTGCAGAGGAAGAAACACACTTAGCAGCAGCAACAGAACACCTTGCTCCAGAACCTTCAACCTCACGAGCTAAGAAACAAAAGAAAAGAGGGTCTGAAATTGGTAGTAGAATAGAAAAATAAATAGAAGGTCCATTTTTTTGAATTTGTTACTGATTTGTCAGAAAAAGGAAGTGAAGCACCTAGCCCAATAGGGGAAGAAACAACAAGAGAAACAGAAGCATCTGAAACTGTCCTCACAACCCCTACTGTCACCAGAAAATAAAGCAAAAAGAAGAATTTTACATCTGGAACTAGGAGGTCTACAAGACTCCACTTGAGGAAAATGGCAGAATAGGTCATAGAAGAAGAAGGTGGACAAAGCAGTCCAGATGTCACAGAAATACAACCAGCCCCTGAAAACTTTCCAGAATTCCCTGAACAGATTATTGAGGAAGAGGCTGGGTAGGATAACTTGGAGGTGGCTATAGTTCAACCGGCCATAGAAATGGTAGATGTAATTATAGACAGTTTCATAGAGCCTTTTGAATAAGAGCAGATATATTTTGTAGAGGAAGAGATAGTTGTTGAGTAGCCAACTGTAGCTAACTTTTTTGCATCAGATTCTGAAGCAGAAATAGAGGAGGAATACATCACAGAGCAGTTGAGAGTAGCAAGGAGTGTTTTCAAAACATAAACCATATGTATTGAAGAGAGAGAAAACATCATTGAGATGCAAGAAAGAAAAATTGTAGAGTTACAGTAGGAAGTGGCAGAATTGAGAGAAAGGTTTTCACAGTCTAAAAAATAGCCAACTATATCCATTTATGAGGACGATTTGGCTCAATTGCTTATGGATTTATCTAGGGTAGATGACTCTATTGAGGCAGACATATGTGCGCATTCTGAAGTAGCACCCTTTCATTCTGAATAAATGCCTTCTCATTCTGAAGCATTACCTTCTCATTCTAAAGATGCTTCAGAATTGGCAAAGAGCATAGAAAAAGATACTGGAGATGAGTCACCAGCACAGGAACAGTCCAAGCAGCATCATAAAATTGTTCAAGTAAGTACTCCTTCTATTGATGTCCCTGTATTTCAAACTATTACACCTTCAGTAGAAATATAAGATAAGGGGGTGCAAGTGGAATTACTGTCTAATGACCAACCAATAGAAATAGCAGATAAGGGGGTACAGGTAGAATTTTTGACAGATGATCAACTAGTAGAAGTGGTAGAAAAAGGGGTTCAGGTAGATCTGCTACCTAGAGTTCCACTTGTAGTCATACCACCTAATACTATGCCCCTATAACAATACAATGCAGACATAGCCAGTTGGGTGATTAGATATGAGAAGCTTGCCACTAAAACTAAAAAATTCAAATTGGAAGGAAAACAACTAGAGGCAAAGGAAACAGAGATTCAGGCATTAAAAGAAAAAGTGTCTGATTTATGTCAAATTGCTGAATTTTTAGTCTAATTCAGAGGGCTAGCTAGATTTTATAGTCTTATTCTAAAGTAGAAATACCTCAGATGGTAGGTCATGAGGATTAGCTCAGGTCTCCCATATAAATTGGACACAACTACAGATTTCTTGGAAGCATATTTTGACAACCCTATAGAGCAAAAAAATCTTCTATGTGAACTGTTTTTACACAACTTCTTTATTCCAAAAGAAGTAGAATTTCACCCTCAAATTTACATTGGAGATGTTCAATTGAGGGCATTCATGTCCACTTTGAAAAATCAGTTTTATTAGGACCAGGAGAAATGGCAAAATAAAGAAATTGAAACAAGAGTTGAATTGTTAGTCAAAGCAATTCAGCTAAATCACCCAATTATCACCAGAAAGCACTTCATGATGAACAGGGATGATGTAAAGAGGATGTACTTGACAAACTTGAGGGACTATGTGACCAGATTCTAAAATTTTTGTAATGACAATTTTGTGCCAGCATTATTAGTCTGTAGAAACATATGGGCTGAACTTTCCATGTCTTTACAGAAAAGAGAACCCATCTCCCCCATCAACTTAGAATGGTCCAAAATAAGGGCAGAAGGAGTGATACAGTTGATTGAAATCATGCAACATCATTGGATATGTCTCATATTTAGGCCTCCAAACATCATCACTCCAGTTCCATTCTACTTTGAATAAGATGCCCAACCTGATGAACAGTTTGAAGAATGGCTCAAGAACCTTCAGGAGAACAGGGGATATTATATAGGCAAGAAGTTGTTCTACAGGTCATGAAATTTGAACATGGACATATGTGATTCCATAGCCCAACAGAATGCATGAGGACATGCATTAATATAAGTTGGGGGGAAAATGATGAGGCCTGGAAACGCCTCAATCATAACATGTTTTGAAAACTGAAATTGCCTACAAACTCTTATTTTTAATATGATATGCTAGTTAAGTTGATTCAATATGATGTGTATTAACTATTTGCATGATAAATGTATCTGAAATACTATATTCTGATTTTTATAGCTTTTTGCATAAGTTTTATGTTATTTTGTTATGACTTGCTCAATGAGATATTCTTAGGTTGATAGCAGCATTTCACTAATCATGTTTTGATATGTCTCAAACATTTATTTTACCTAAATTCGGCAACAGTGCAAGCAAACTGTTACTGTGCAGCAAAAACTGGTTTTTCCCATGTAAATTCCAGCCAGCTGCCAATGGATGGCAAGGAATGGAATTCACATATGGAAAGAGATGAAGATCATTGGAATATGATCCTGAGATATAACCCACCTGAGAAATGCAAATAAAATCATTTAAAGAGCACACATTTATTCATTTCGAAGTCTCTTCGGAATAAACAAATATCTTCGGAATGAGAAAACATAGTGTCTTCGAAATGAGCGGATCTTTGGAATGAGAATTGCAGTCTCTTCGGAATGAGCCACTTATCTTTGGAATGAAAACAAAATGTGCTTTTTGACTTATTGATAGATTTATGATGCTGGAAATAGGGAAATAAAGATTGAAAAAGATAAGGTAAAATATCTCCCATCTAACTTTGTCGTCCTTTTCGACCAAAGCCACCATTTATGGAAAGATCAAGTTTGATCTTCTTTTAGGATAAAACCAGGAATTGTTGCAGCATAATAGGATTAGATCTTTTGAGATATTCTCAGTTTGTCAGTATATATTAGGACATCTATAAATATGGCTCCCGTTCAGGTTGAGCTAGTAGAATATAGAGAAAGTAGAGAGTAGAGGAATATAGGAGAAAATAGGCAATAATCAAAAAAGTGACTGTTACAGTCATGTAACAGGTTTTCAGAAAAATTATTGTAATCAGGTTCTTGAATCAATAAAGTGTACTATTTATATTTCATATTGCTTGTGAATGAGTGTGAGTAAGATCTAGAGAGAGAGAGAGACTCATACCTTCTTCTGGACAAGGAGGCTGGCCACTTCTAGAACTAGGAGGAGGACTAACAGCAAGTTTTTATTCTAATTTTGCTGTAGTAGAATGAGTTGTAGAACTTGTCATTTTATTTCTTTGTAAACAACTAATAGCATTTGCAATATTAGCTTATTTTATGTTTATATTAATCTTCTGATTAATGGTTTGGTTGTAATATCCACTTTCAGCAAAGCTTTCAATTTATTGCAGACTATCATTTCCAGAATTTATTGTTTTCTGTAATTTCTTGCATTTTGTGTTTTGTTGTCAACCCCTGCACAGAATATTGACAACCTTCTATTACAAGGCCTTGACATGGTTTCATTTCCATGCTATAATTAGGTTTCCATTGCTACAAAAGTAAATAGATTTCCTTTCTACAATTATAATCATATTTCTAATTCTGCAATTGTTATTTTTGCAACATAATTAGGTCTCATTCTGCAATTGTAATTAGGATTTCATTTCTGTAGTTAATGATTAGTTTCCATTTCTACAAACTAGATTAAGGTTTAATTTATGCAACTTAGAGATAGGAATGTCCTAAATCCCCCACACAATCGGTTTCACCAATAAGACATGTTGCTCTAGATTGACCTAAGTTATAACCTTGTTCACCCCTTCTTCTATAGATAGCCTTGTACACTGCCCTGGATTGACAAATTCATTAAGAATTAATGATGTGTATAACGACTACGCATCAATAACCAACTATCATCACCCAATCTATCTCATCCCTCTTTGTATGTTTACCCATAGCAGACATCCTCATTCTTGCAGCCACCTCATTTTACACCATAGTTTGCCTCCCATACACCCACTAGATATCTAATATTTTCATCATATGGACCCCCATTGACCCCTTCATCATCATTTTTATTACCACCTCCAACTTCCTTTCGACCTCCATCATTTAACCCTGCTTATCAAGGTCATCCACCTCAATATTTGATTTCGATCGAGTCCCTACTTGCCATACCATCCATACCACCTTCATCCTCATCAATTCCACCCCCATATTCACACCAATCCTCTTTTACCACCTCCGCATCTCTTCCACCACCATCTTCTACACCACCCATTTTCTTCACCTCGCCACCCACATGGTCCTCTACCACTACTCCTTAGGCGCAACCAACTTTCCAATATGCATAACAATAGTAGGTGCCCATGCCTACTCAGCAAATGCCCAGATACTATGATCAGTAGCAACAACCACCCACCTACCAATATTCCTACATCTCACCCAATCCATATTAGGTTCTTGTCCCACAATATCAAACCATATCGATGCCTGATCCAAAATAGACTACTTACTATCATTCGTGGGAAGAAAAATAGTTACAATATCCACCAAAACTGTATTATTCGCAACCCTCATCATAGTCATTACCTGCATCCACATCATCTCCCCCATTTTTGGATCCACCAAACACTACCACGGTGCTCTCTAGTAAATTTCAATCCATGCAGGAGCATATTCATACATTATATTTGTGCACGACTGGTTATCGACATCAAAAACCCACATATGATGAGTTGTGAAACAAAACAATTCACCCTTTTGTACCTATACATCCATATCCTTACATATGTGAGATCCCTAAATTTAATAAATTTAAAAGTAATGAAGATCCTAGAAAGCACCTTAATAATTACCGTTTTTCTTACTACCAATTGCATGGTAGTGATCCCCTTATGCTTCGCACGTTTGCTCTTTAACTTGGGGGACAAGCATTAGATTGGTACAACCACTTAACTCGTGATATTTTATTCACTTTTGAACAATTGGCCAATCTATTTCTTGAACACTTCTCGATTAACATCAAAACCAATCTTACCTTGTCCGATGTCTATGCTTTAAAAAAGTTTGACTATAAGCCTATTACTGATTTTATCACCTATTGGAGAGTGGTCATTCATGATCTCGCCTTCCCTCTCCCACATTCAGAGATCGTCAAACTCTTTTCCAAGGGTTGTCATAAATAAATATTCTAGATATTGCAGATTCATCAGAGTCGGACATTTGAGGAAGCCATTTCCCAAGCCAAAGTTATCAAGGACATCAAGGTCCACACAGGAAAAATCAAGATTTGGCAAAAATCACCCTACCCCACCAACTACCACTACAATCACCTTCCATACGTACCACCCACTACCAGACCACCTCAGACCAATCATGTACTCCTAAATTCTCCATATCCACCATCACAAGTTGCATCTGCTCAAGCACCTCAACCCATGCCTCCATGATCACCTCAAAATACATACCAAGTCAATCATCCACTACTTCCCACTCCATATCCAAGAAATCCTCCACCATAGTCTAATCCATACCAACATCACAACCCACTTCCACCTTGTCCTCCATGCAATTGGACACCCTTATCTGAGCCTATGCCAGATTTATTCTGTAGATTACATGAAGGAGGTCTCATCACGTACCAAACCCACAACCTCTCGATTCAAACCATCCCCTCCCGTGGGACCACAATCCATTAGCTTTCTATGATTTCCATTGACAACATGACCATACTCTTGATTCATATGATATTCTTTGCCATACCATGGAGGACCTTATCGATCGAGGCACTATTCAAGTCTCAAATCCCCTTACACCACAAAATCAAAACTTGGGGATATGTTAAAATCCATTACTTGAGCATGGGGATAATCTGCCTCAAACTGATCCACACCAAGTAAATCATGTCAACCGAGGTCCTTCCTAGTAGGAATTTGTGGGTATGATAAACATCCTAACTTGCAATCAATGATATTCACCCCCTGCAACCGTCCAGCAGCCCTCCATTTCTCAGCAATCGCCTTCTACAACCTCACCTGTTATCCTACTGATTCCTCCACCTCTACCATGAAATACCATCACCATTTGTGTTAGTATTTACCATCAACTCTAAATTATCCCTGCAAGGTTATCCATATATGACCTCCTACAACAGTACCAACCTCATCATGAAGCCCTCGATTTTATCCTTCACTCTGTCGATCTTGAGACTCATGATACAGTTGCATTTACCAACTTTGTTGGTAATGTTCAAAGATACCTCCAACCTTCTAGCAGCTTCCATGACCATGAAATTACAAAAGTTTTGGGTGAAGGAGTAGATCCCCCATTAAATATTCAAACCTCTATCAACACCGTCACCTATAAGCATATTCTCATCAACACAGGCTCATCCATCAGCATAATTTTCATCGTCACCCTTGGCCACATTATCCTTCCCCCTTCCCATATGGCCACTCCATCCATGGACCTTCAAGATTTTTATGGCTCCATGCATCCCACCCTTGGAACCATTGTCCTTATCATCAAAGCCAGTGCCAAAACCATTTCCATTCTCTTACATGTTATCAAAGGTGATATGTAGTACAACATCCTTTTGGAATTCCATTGGATTTAGGACATGCAATGTGTCCCTTCCATGCTCCATCATTGTATCAAATATATCCATAATGGCTTGGTCCACTGCATCCCTGCCAATGGTGATCCATTCAAATTCTGCAACATCATCACCCTTTCGCCAAGTCCACCTGTATCATCCACATAATTTATCCCTACCCCATGCCGATCTTTAGACCACACCTATCTGTCATATTCACAACCACCTTCTACACCTGATCTAAGCAACATTACATTAACCTCTTCAAATCCACCACAACCTCCCAACGCCCTAAACATTCCCACATTTTCTCATCGTCCTTATACGCCTTTCACACCATTTCCACCATTCACCTTTTTGCCACACCTTCTATCCCATATTCATCCAAAAACCCACCTCTTCTCCTCATACCCCCTCCATCTGCTCGCCACTTCGTACCTCGATCCACATGAACATGGGTAATCTCTAGTTCACCTACCACAACTTCCATCCCCACTTCTAAATTCACCCATGCCAATCATCCAATCACCAGAACACCTATTGAGTGTTATGAGTGGATACAATGTGCCACTCGCCTTGATGATCAGTTAGCTCAATCATATTCTTCTGCTTCATCCTATTCACCCACCAATCCTACCCCATATATTCTACCATCCTTTTTTCCACCTAGGGGGTCCTCCCCTCAACCTGAGCATACGATCCCTCCTCAAATTTCTATACTCATATCCACACCAGGTCCTAGTGAGTATAACATAAGCAATGCTCAAGTTCTTCCATCAAACATCCAGTACACCCATGACTTTGGCTGACCTCATGATGTGCCCTTGAATATTGAGGTAGTGGTTCCTCTCGATCCTCCTCATACTTGTACAAACTTTGTATATGGGGGACTTGATTCATTCGTAGAACCTCCAGCACCTCCACCACCACAAATGAGATTTTACAGTAACCTTGACCACATGCCCAATCCTAATTTCACTTGGCATTATCTACGTATATATAACTAGTGTTGTTATATATTAGGGAGATATGAATAGGGGTGTCACACCCATATCACTCCTCCCTCATGCAAACCTACCAACCTATCAGGAATTGGTTACCATCCTCTGATAATCAGTACCCTTGAGCATGAGTTGCAACATCTAGATCTTGATCATGTTGACCTTCTTTCTGATGAGGAATTTGAGCTTAATCTACTGATAAATAGTTCTTTTTCTCATTCCACAATCAATATTCCATCCACATTATTTTTTCCATCCTCACCACATGAGCCCCTCTCTTAATTTAAAACTCTTGCTCACCACTTCACTACCTTATCACTCGATCCACCTTTTCCCATTGACTCACCTTCGCCCAATGATTCACCTTCTTCACCCCCACATGCTATTCCATTTTTTTCCCATTCAAGAACTATCACCACTTCATGGCCAACGTTCACATTCCCCTTCATCCCTTGTGGTGTTAAATCCAGATCACCACCAACCTTTTCCAAATTCATTGTTATCCTTCTCTGATTCATCATAACCCTCATCATCTACCTCCCCCTTATCTAGCACCTCGATCAACATGATCTTTATTGACTTGTATGCTCAGCTACGATATCCAAACCATCCTAATTTCATTACACCTCCCATCACTGATTTTGTTGATTTTTATGAAATCTCTGACACCCCCACTACTACCGAATTCCTTCCAACACCACACATGTTGCACTCTGCAAATGCACCTTTGCCATCCAATCCACCCCATCACCCATGGATTAATCATACAAATATTTATCTAGATGATGAATTCCAACTTCTTGATTCCATTGATGACCTCCACCTCATTCCCACACTCGCCCAACTTCATGATGGTTCTCACATGCTCATTGAGGACACTATTGAATTTGACATTGGCAATAATCTAGCACACCCTCACATCATTTACCTTGTCGCTAGCCTATCCAAAGAATAACGTGTCCTTTATACCAATTTCCTCAGGTACTACATTAAGGTCTTTGCATGGTCCTACACAGATATGCCTAGACTTGAATCATCATTAGTCATGCACAACTTTGTCTTAGATAATAATGCCAAACATGTTCAACAAAAGTTGCGCCACATGCACCCCATCGTTGCTCGTATTGTCAAATAGGAGTTACAAAAACTCCTTGATTTTGATTTCATGTAGCCTATTGATTACCCTAAGTGGGTTTCAAACATGGTTCTAATCAAAAAACCTAAGGGGGGTATCCACATTTGCACTATTTTTAGGGATCTTAATAAAGCTTGTCCCAAGGAAAAATTTTCCCTCCCTAATATTGATACATTGGTCGATGCTACAGTAGAACACAAAATACTATCACTCATGGAAAAAATTTTAGGTTATAATCAAATTCGTGTTAATCCAGATGATCAGCATAAGACCTCTTTCACAACCCCCTGCGAAACTTTTTGTTACAAGGTCATGCCTTTCAACCTCAAGAACGTTGGGGCAACTTACCAATGTGCCATGACCTAAATTTTCCATGACATGATGCACAAAATAGTTGAAAACTATGTTGATGACCTCATCACCAAATCCAAAACCTATGATCAACATCTTGAGGACCTGCATCAAATCTTTGATTACCTCTTGGAACATCATGTCCGATTAAATCCGAAGAAATGTGTCTTTGGTGTTACCACTGGAAAAATATTAGGTTTTATCATTTCATAGAAAGGCATTGAAGTAGATCCCACCAAATTCCAAGCTATCCATGACATGCCTCCCCCTACAAACCTTAAATAGCTACGCGTCTTGCAAGGAATAATTCAATCCATACGATTATTTATCGCCTAACTTTCATACAAGTGTCAGTCATTCAATAATATTTTGCAAAAGGGGGTCCCATTCAAATGGGATGATAAATGTAAAGCTACCTTTGATGCCGTAAAATCATATCTTACATCTCCACCCATCCTTATCCCACCTCATCCTGATCGTCCATTCCATTTATACATTTTAGCTACTGATGTCGCATTGGGCACACTCCTCGCTCAAAAGAATGAACTGGACCATGAACAAGTTGTATACTATATCAGTCGTATGTTGATTGATTACGAGACATGGTATGCTTACATGGAGAAACTTTACCTTGCCATTGTTTTTGCCACCCAAAAGTTACGACATTACATGATTAACCATACTACCTACGTAGTTGTCCGTGATAACCCACTTTGCTACATGATGGGTAAGATCTACCACAATAGTCGAACGGATAAATGGATCATGCTTCTCATGGAATTCAATCTCAAATTCATTAGTCAAAAATCCATCAAATACCAAGTCATTTTCGATCAACTGGTTGAGTCCCCTCTACCAAGTGATGCACCATTTCTTATCCAACTTCCAGATGACTTTGTCTTTCATACAAGCAAAGCAGAAGAGCTAATAGAGCCTGAATCAACCACTAATTTGATATTATTTTTTTATGGCTCCAATGTTGGCAATTTGAGTTATTTTATGTTGTCATTGATGTCACATGGATCATTGATGTCATATGGATCACATTTGAGTTTTGGTGGTAACAACACTTCATAAATAATCATTTATGATATTTTGGAGAGCATGGATATATACAAGTTTTTTGTGAAAACCAAGGTAGGTAAAATAAAAGGTTTTATTTAAAACCATGGATGGCATATTTGAAATGGTTTTTTCTTAAAACCTAGGTTGGTTTTTCATTTCATCGAAAAAAGTGCCCCGGTGATGGAGATATTTAATTTCAAATATTTAGTTTAAATTTTAAATTATTTAAAATTTTAATTTTAATTTTAAAATTAAAGATAAAATTATAGCGCCAACGTCTAAATAAAGGAGGAAATGCATATATATATATGCCACCAAAAATTTTGATAAATTCAAGTCCTCGATTTTTGAATGCATTCGAATTGATAATGTAATGCAAAAAGAGCCTGTGTGTTGAAGCATGTGTAAAGAGGCGTGTGAAGGGTTTACAAAATTTAGGTCCATTGAAGAATCATTCGCAGAGGATAACCAAATGCATAGGCACCTTTGGCCTAGTGGTTTGTGCACTATGTAAGAAGTAGGAGGTCCTGCGATCGAGTCTTGTCGAGGATGCTTGCTATGTTGAAACGCTCGAAGCGTTTTTGAGTTTTTGAAGGGCACAACATATTGAGGTATTTTTTTTGGTTCATGCCCCTTTGAACATGTGACGGCATGTGGCCCAACAGTGGCTTGGCCATGTTTAAGGTGCTGAGTGATGAGGCGTCAAGGGATCGAATCCCTTCAGGGAAAGAGGCAAGTTAATATATTTTTTTAATATTTTATTTTTCTAAAGTTGCCCTAGGAGAAATAAGGGTTATGATGCACTTTAGAAAAAAAAGAGATTTTTGGTGATTTTATTTTTAGAAGTATATCATATTATATATCATTGGAAAGCTTTTTTCAAGAGCTATTTTATTAACTTGCTTAGAGGGAGAAATAAGGTGTGTTTAAAGAGATATTTCTGATTTTGTAAAGAGGTTCAAAAGTGAAGGTTGCTTTGTTCTTTTTCAAAGATGATTAATTCTTTCATGAGGGGACATGATGTATTTTATTGAGTAGGAGTAATAAGGTGTTATTTGGATATTATTGTTGTGTTATTAATCATGATCCCTAACCCTTATTGAAAGTTGAAAAAGAAATTTTGTTGAGTGTGGCATATTTAGTGGACAACTAATAAGGCATCAAAAAGGTATGAGCAATATTCTCCATTGACTTTGTTTATGGTGGTTGATTTCTGAAATATCATTGGAGATAAAAGGATTGATTGTGGTTTCATTTTTGAAAGTGGTTGGTTGAATGCTTCAATTTTTTATGGTTTGAGAATTGTGTTTAAACCTTGTTTTATAAGCATTGTTGTTGAATTCATTAGTTGTATGAAAACCTGAGATAGGGTTTGAGAAGAACATGAGTATCATTGTTATGTGAAGAATGTTTTACAAGCATTGTTGTTGAAGCCCATTGATTTTACAAAGAACTTGAACTTTAGTTAGAGGAGAACATGAGTATCATTGTTATGTGATATTTGTGGTTAAGAATTGTTGGAAAAATTTTGAGTTGGTTGATACATGCTTAGACTAGGGATTGTGAGAAAGAGGTGTTCCTTGTTGTGATTGGTTGAGTAGAGTTGTTTGAGCCTAGTCAAGTGAATGAGTGAAGTGGTTGTTCAAGTTCCATGAAACAAACTATTCTATATTCTGATTTGAGTTGAGATCATTGTGGATTATTGTTGTCATCCATTGTAGAGTGCATTGCCATTCATTTTTGAGTTCATCATTGAGCCTTTCCTTCATATATTTGTGGATGAGATTTAAGTTCTACTTGAGCATGATTGATTGAGCCTTTGAGAAGGCATTTTGGATATATTTCTAGACAAATTTATGGCATATTTTGTGCATGATTGATTGAGCCTTTGAGAAGGCTTTTGGATAGATTTGTGGATAAATTTTGAGCAAGTTATTGGTGAGCTTGTTGGAGCATATTTGAGCAGGTTCTTGGTGATCTTGCTAGAGCAAATTTGAGCAAGTTCTTGGTGAGCTTGCTAGAGAAAATTTGAGCAAGTTCTTGGTGAGCTTGCTAGAGCATATTTTGAGCAAGTTCTTGGTGAGCTTGCTAGAGCCAATTTTGAGTAAGTTATTGGTGAGCTTCCTAAAGCAGATCAATGGATTGGCTACCTAAGTAGATCAATATTGCCTAGCTAATTAGATCAGTGGATTACCTAGCTGAGCAGATCAATGAATTTCCTTGTTGATCAGATAAGTGGATTGCCTACCTGAGTAGATCAAGATTGCCTACTTGAGCAGATCAGTGGATTGCCTACCTGAGCAGATCAGTGGATTGCCTAACTGAGCAGATCAGTGAATTTCCTTACCGAGAAAATTAGTGGATAGCCTATCTTTGAGTAGATCAAAGCAATAATTTATATTGGGATAAGTACCATATTTCTTTATGAAATATTATAAGGATATTATCTTGTGGAGTACCCCACATTGGGGGAACCGCGTTAAATCTTGTGCCTCAATTGTGTGTGGTGATTTGTGCTCTTGCTTACTATTGTTATCTATGTCATTAATGCACAATTCTATATTTGGATATTGCAATTAAGGACACTAATTGATATTGGTTTGGAAATAAAGTAAAAAGTGGGTGCTATACTGTTCACCCCCACCTCTCAGTATAAGCTTGTGTTCTTCATCCCATTGCAAACATGTTGGGGGTGCAAGAATAGTCTTTTTTACACCACAAGGGAACCCACTCCCCTTTTATTTTAAATTAGGCTTTTCTTGTACCAATAACAATGTTTAATACGAAGCTCTTATCCTAGGACTAAAGCAAGCAATATCAATGTATATTCTATTCCTAGATATATATGATGATTCCATCCTCATTGTCAATCAAATAAAGGGAGAGTGGCAATGTTGTTTCCTAGTCCTTCAGCAATACAAACAGGTAACTAAAAACTTGTTGGCCCAATTCAAGTTGTATGACATCACCACTACTCCATAATCCACGAAGAGTTTCATCAATACCATGGCCTCGCTAGGCTCGCTCATTCTGCAAAACCCACTTTTTGACACAACTCACATGTCCATTCACATCCTTTTCCATTCCGCTATTTCCCCCAATCCGCCCTCCCGTGATGATGGCATCAATATCATCGAAGTGGAACCACATGACCCATGGTTTTCCCAATTCAAGTATTACATCAAGATTGGTATTCCACCACTTGATCTAAATCATACTCATAAATGACCTTTTAAACTATGTGTCATTCGCTATACATTGCAAGGAAATATCCTTTATAAGAAAAGTTATGATGGCATCTTATTGCATTGTCTTGATCCCTTTGAATCCAAACGTATCACCTATGAAGCTCATGATGGTACTTGTGGTGGCCACTTCAGTGGTATGGCCATTACCAAATGCATTCTATGAATGGGCTATTACTGGCCCACAATGGAGCATGATTGTTGTGATTATGTGAAAAAGTGTGTTAAATGCCAACATCATGCCAATATTATGTATTTGCCTTCTCAGGCTCTACAACCTATTCAATCAATATGGCCCTTCTCATAATGGGATTTGGATATCATTGACAAAATTACACATACTCATCTACCAATCACAATTTCATCATCACCACAATCGAATATTTCACAAAATGGATAGAGGCTATCCCATTAGTGCAAATGATTGGTCCCTAAATTGTTGATTTCATCACTCGACATATTATTTTTTGTTTTGGAATCCCATCAAATATCATATCTGACAATGGTGCAACATTCAAAAACAAGAATGTTCATGAATTATATGATAAATTCAACATCCAACATAGCTTTTCTACTCCATACTACCCATAGGTTAATGGCCAAGAAGAAGCTACAAACAAAACCATTTGCACCATTCTTCACAAAACCATTGTAGAATCCCACCCTGATTGGCACAATCAAATACCATTAACACTATGGGCTTACTGTACAAGCATTCGTACTCCAACTAGGGCAACCCCATTTTCTCTTGTATATGGTGCTGAAGCCATCATACCCTTGGAGCTTGAAATACCATCACTGTAGGTTTCCATGCAAGAATTTATTGATGATGATACTTCCCATCAAGCTAGGCTAGACCAATTGACCCTATTGTATGAACACCACATTCATGCCATTGAACATACCCACGTCTACCAAGACCATATCTGACGTACCTACAATTCTAAGGTACACCAACATGAATTCCAAGTTGGATATTTAGTCCTCAAAGAAAACTAGAAAATTACTAGCCAACTGCGTCATCTACGTGATAAATTTGCACCTAATGTGCTAGGCCCTTACATGGTTGCTCAAAATTTTGCATCTAGGGTATATCACCTGGCCACGTTGGAATGTATTGTTGAACTTGAGCCCATTAACATCATTCATATATGAAAAATTTACACCTAATTTTAGGCATTGTAGCTCGCCACCACTTGTACATATGTTTATAATTCAAAAAACAAAAAAAAAACATCAATAAACACAAAAAAATGAAAACAACATCATAATTTTTGGTATTTTGTGACACGAAGTCAACTTGCATTTATATCCAATTCTGCTTTCTCTTCTTCATTATTTTCCCCTTCTTCTATAGTGAATGTTGTATGGTCACGCTTCGAGCTGTTACATACATTTCATTCTTCTTCTTATTTTCTCTCCTCTTTTTATTTTATGTTATTCTAGTTACTTATCAATATTGTATGGTCATGCTTTGAGCGGCTACATACCTTTGATAGGTTTTTTTCTTCTCTTCTCCTTCTTCTTTCTTTTCTTTCCCCTTATTTCTTCATTTCTCCCACCCATCACTCTCTCACCCACGCTATCACCCCATTCCATTTTTTATAATACTAGGGTAACCTTGTACATAAATTCTTGCTTTTTGCACCCACACATGCATCTGTACATAATCAATGTAAATATCATACTTGGGGAATTAAACATGCACATGCTAGCATACCAGTGTGATGCCCAAACCCATTTTTAGGAGACAATATTATTGAAATGTTTTGAGTGCTTCACCCATAAATAGTTATATAATAAACCACCATCTAAAGTTGGTATATTTCAACAACATTTCTAGAATTCCCTTGGTTACCTTGCTCTCATTCCTGGATTTACTAGCACGTCCTACACACTAATTACATTTTGGAAATAGGACTGGCTACACTGCATGTCGACTGATGCTTAGTGAAAATCACTCTGCTCATCATATCATTCACATTATTTCTTGTGAACCTGAGGATTGATAAAAGGAAAAGTTACAAAAGAAAGAGAAAAAGGGCAGAAAACAAAAGCCAATGCCCACACAAAAAAAGCAAAAAAAAAGATAAGAAGAGAGAAACACACAAGAGAATCCTACTACAAAGGCAAAAAAAAAAATTTAACACCTAAAGAGTACTATCCAAAAGCTTGAATCCCTACATTCCTCAGGTCTTTACCAATGAGTTGGCTTACATGCTAAGTTACCATGCAATTATAAACTACCCTCTTCTAGAATGGTTAAATGAACATCATTTTACACACACAAATCTAGGATTGAGGTCTTGTTTACCAAGATAACCTAGAACCTATTCATGAAGTTTGCTCAGTTAGTCAATGGGTTCAATTACTTACAAATTGTAGTATTCGAATCTCCTCACTACAACCTTCATATCCAACTTCCTTAAAAAAATGAATGGATTACATCATCTAACTATTGCAACGATGCAAATATTATCCCTAAGTAACTCGTTTACACACTTTGCATTATCAACCTAGGCATTCCCATTTTATGTTATTTCATCATGTCATTTCATATTTAGTTATGCATATTCCCATTGCATTCACATGTAATTCTATACCATCGTATCTACGCTAATCATGTATCACCATAGGCAAAAACAAACAAACACACAAATCAAGTACCACAGAATAGCATGTATATATCTGTATAAATATCAAAAGAATGCCATCTAGCTACAATAAAATGTGTGGGTGCCCTTGTGGGTATGACATCACATGATTGTATCATATTTGTACATCTCGCTATCAAAAATACCATACGACTACAATGAGTTGTGCACCCATGCTAATGCACGAACTCCCAAAAAATAGCTCATCATCATGTACATATGCCAAAATACAAAATGTAGGACAATCCTCACCGTTGTTGCATTTTGGGATTCTCTCCACTCCCCTCATCTATGAGAAACCATCCAGCTACCACCTTTGATGACTCTGCCTCTCCAGTCCTTGCTACCTGTGGCACCTTCACTCACGTTGGTGGTGCCATCTCCATGGGTGCATATGACATCACAAGTGCCACCACCTACTGACCCACCTCACTAATCGATGGTAAACTCTACTACGACTACCCATGTGATAGTGAAACTGAATCGAAGTATCTCAGAATAGGTATCCCTTGTATAGTCAACTCCTCCTAACACCTCATCCTCTTCATAGCCTCCCTCATTTTGGAGGCTATCAGGTCCCTATTTTCCTTCTTCAAACATGTGATCTCTACTTGGGCTACCTCTAGTTATGGCACTATCACCACCAACCCTACAATCTTCTCCTCCACTCGTGCCTTAGTAGCTAGTGCATCATGCACACTCTACTCCATATCCACAACTCATGCTTGATGACTGGCCTTAATGACCTTTGTCTCCATTCGAGCCTCATACAACAACCTCTGAAGCCACTTTGTGGCCTCGATCATCTCATCCCACTCTCCTCGAATAGTATCACGCTCACCTCTCAATGTATCCTGCTCAATTTTGAGTGCCTCCATCTCCTCCATAATTTGCTACAATCATACCCTAGCCTCATCTTGCTCCTCTAAATGGCCTTAAGGTCCACCTCTACCTCCTTCTTCTCCTCTTCTATCATTGAGTGATCAACGCCCCAATCTAGCTCAGTTTCAAGAAGCTTATTTCTAAGCCTCTTCACCTCCCCTCTCAACACCACCACCTAACCCTCCATCATAATCATCATTTCTAAATCTCCCCTAAAGTCGTAATCATCTAGCTCTCCTCCCATATCCTCACTAATCACTGGTGACTCATCGGCTACATCATCATCAATGTCCATAAATGGGACATCCTCCATCACCCTAGTCCCCTCACCCCTCTTTGACAATGTCCTTGCACCACTATCACTCACCAGCCTATCATGGTCATCACATCGCAACCTCACCTGCCTGATCAGATGGTCTAGCTCCACCTCCTCCTCCTCACCTAGTTAGGGTGATCCCACATCCTCCTATTCCCCCACATACCCTGGTGATGCTACACTCACCCCACCTAGTAGCTCCCTATTAGGAAACACTCTTACTGCCTCCACCCATCCATCTACCATGCCCAGAACTAGATCCTAAGTCTATCTCTACCACCACACATCATACTCTGGTGTGGTCCCTACATTGTCCACATACAAGACAACCAATGGCTCATTTGGAATCAAATCTAATGGAGGTATCACTAGTTGTGGCCCTGTATCTCCTTCCACCCTATAGATCACCATAGGCCTACCATAATTCAAAATAACATTGCACTCTAGAAAATAGGAAGTACACCTACCATAGGTACATCCCCACCACCCAATGCCCTCATTGAATGAATGCCAAGTGCTCTGCATCCTCACCCCAATTAGGTCCTCCTCGCCATGGCCTCCACCTCACATTCTCCATCATCAATCTCCCTAACTCCTCATGGTGATACATCAGATCACCCTCCCTCACCCTCTTCCACCTACTTTCCTTTTTCACCCTCCACCTCATCGCATAAGTCACATCCTCTCCATATATCCCATGTGCCTTATAGGGAAAATCTATGAGCCTTAGAATCACAATATGCTCCTAAGCCCATATCTACAGCAATGGACTCACACTAATGTTTGTCCTCTTTGTCATCACAACCACATGCAACCCTCGGTAGACCTATTCTAGCAATGTAGGTTTCCATGCATAGACTATATTCTACTCCATAATATCACACACTATCCCCATCATATTCCAGGGGAACTTCACCCCTGAAGTATTTGGTAGCGCATGACTCGCTATCAATAACATTGCCATCACATGGCAATTGAATAGAAGCTCCTTCTTCCAATACTTAATATAATCCACCACCTTCTTGGCATCCACCTGCTACCAATGATGCCCAAATATCCTCTCGAGGATGCCTTATCATAAATCCTTGTCCATTGTCATCATCGTAATCCCCTCTATCGACAATTGATAGATGCGGTATATATCCTCCAGGGTCACTGTCATCTTCCCTGTCGGTAAGTGGAAGGTGTTCCTATCAGGATCCCACATCTCACACAAATTTAAAATGTATGCATGGTTCACATGAACCTCATGCATCTCCCATACCCCGTACAGGCCAACCACCCTCAACCAGTTCCCATCCTCAGCCTGCCACTCATCCTGCAATGCCTTCCTGCATTTACGCAACCGATGTACAAATATCTTCTTCACCTGTCAATTCACACATACCACAAGTCAAAAACTAGGTACATAAAATCATTTTATTTTATTTTTACATATACATATGCATGTTAAAAAAAATGGTTCACATGACCCCGTGTGAACCAAACGGTTCGCATCCCCTCATGCGAACCAATCGGTTCGCACCCCACCCGTGTGAACCACCCAAAAAAAAAAAACATTTACATGTTCTAGATTTCAATAACATCCCCATTCCATCCATACCATCCACGCATGCACAAAATGATAAAAACATGCCAAAAAACACGAAAAACAATGCAAACCCTCCCACATTGGCATGCAAAATGAGGCAGTCAAAATGAAGTCAAATCATGAAATTAAAAATAGATCTGGATACCCATTTGGCTTATTAGAAGCCCCCACTTATCATATTTCACATGCATTCAATTTTCATACCCCATCCCACACATCACATCAAACACACGCTTTCCCACAGAAAAAACGTCACATGCAAAAAAAAAAAAAGTAGATCGAGATACCCATTTGCCCCTTTTTACATAAAGTGCATGAATTTTACCCTTTCCATGCACCCACATTTGTTTTACAACATTTAAAATGAAGAATTACATTTTTCAAACCCTCCCTAAATGCACATTAATCGAGAGAGCATTAAATTCCTACCTCTAGCGTTCCCACCCCCGTTCTCATACTAGCCGATGCACTTGCCATCTTGTTTCACCTGATCCATAATTTGGTAGCACTCTTCTATTTTTCTCTTCTCCCACCTCTTTTATTCCTTCCTTCGTGTGAAAAAAACGTCAAAATATCATTTTTCCCATTAAAACCCCATTTTGTACAGGTTCGCACCCCACACGTTTAAACTAAATGGTTTGCACACCGTCATGTGAACCACTTTGGTTCACAAGTGTGAAGTGCAAACCTGTCACCCGCCCTCCAAATCATGCCATCCGTATAAAATTTCTTTGAAATTTCATCAAATTCCTCCATTTTTGCTAATTTTCATTCAAACTTTTGTATTTTGCCTCTTAATCATAATCAACCATTTTCATCATCGATTTCCATCTCCTACATCACCAATTCATCGCTTGAGGGGTAGTCATTCAAAATTATCAAAACTCAATTTTGCATATGACCAAAACAATACAAAACATCCAATCACAGATTCAACATTTTCCTAAGAAAAGTTTTGCTAACGATTATCTCAAGATCAAAATATTAATTCTAACACAAAGCAATGTTTGATAAATCTCAAAACGCCTTTGCCTGTAGATACCTCATGGATTCCAATCTTCTTAGTGGCATTCGTAAGATCACTTGTGAATGAAGATCCTAAAAGTTCTACCCTATGGCTCCAATGATTTATCAAATATTGTCAAACGAGCTCATCAATCAATCAAAAGCAAAAATTAACAAAGGTATTTGTTTCATCCAAAATTGAAACATTTTCAATTGATCACAATGCAAGGCAATCATATACCTTCCTCCAAAAGCAATCACCCACAAACCATTTTTTTATCAATGCATCTCTCTCGCAATCATCAATCACAAATTCTTTGCCTTTCAAATCATCCCATCAATCCACACCATCAATTTTTGTACTAAATCACATTTCACACAATCCAGTACAAAAATGGGTAAAATGTAGACACCCAAAAGTTGCACATTTCCCCTCTCCCCATTTTCGCATCAATCAATTTTCAAAACCCTCAAAAATTACATAAATTGGCTAAAAATACTATTCATTTATTAAAATCACTATTCATCATCATTAGCCCCTTTGGGCTAGCTAAGCCCCTTCCTACGCTTAACCATAGGTCCTCATGCGACCTCATGCCAACTCAACTAAGTTTGAAACCCTCACCATGGTCATCAAAAAATCAACATTTTGGGTCAAAACATACTTTAAGGCTAATTACATGCTTAATTAGATCTAATCATGATTTAATCTAAACCTTCCACCTCACCTAGTCTACTTTGACTAGCTTAGCCTTCCACCTCACCTATTCTAGCTTATCCTAGCCTTACCACCTCTCACTCAGATATTTCTCCACCCCACACTCCCTTGGATCATAAATGAAAGATGGAGACTTTTGCACATAAAAGGTAATTTTTAAATAAAAGATATTTCAAAAAGGTGTTCATTAATGCCTAATGGATATTTTTAGAAAATTCATCATTATTTGTGGATGGGTGAGGGATTCTCTCACCCAACCTCATTAATGATCCAATACACCTTAGGGGACACCTCTTTGGTGGACACCTCACCAATGCCACCTCACAGGGGACACCTCATCCCTTTTCTCTTACCTTGTCCAAGTCTATAAATAGAAGATCTTTTTCATATTTTAAAAACAACCAACTTTTGCTTACTGAAACTCTGCAAAAATCACTACAGCCATTTGCATCCATTACACATCCATCATACAACCATTGCAATTGACTTATCACTTTCATGGAGTTCTTTTGTGATTGAGATAGGTCAATAATATTTTGAAAAGTGCACTTTTTGAAGGTGACCCGCACAAAAATCAAACAAACAGCTACTCCAGGACAACCAGAAAAACTAACTTGTAGATTTAATACAAAAAGGATAGGTTCACATGACCCCGTGTGAACCACCCAGTCCAAGATCAATTCGCACCCCGAGGCATGAACCTCTGCTACATACACCAAAATCATCAAAAAAGGTAAGCATAGTTTAGTTTAGTATTTTTATTGTGTTTCAAGCAGTTATTTTCTTTTTTTGATCTTATTTAATGAGTCTTTTGTCTTCATAAACATGGGGTTTGACTAAGGCAAACCCCCCAATGCACTAACAATATTTTACAGGTTAACAGGTCCAACAAGTACAAGAACACATCCAACAAGCGGTGGCCCATGAGCAAGAAGCCCACCTACATTGAGGAACACAAAAGGATGAATCTTGCTACTTTTATCCCAAATCTGAAAGGGCTTCCTTAGGGAAGACCCCATTGTAGCCTTCAAGGCAAAATTTGTAAAAGGACATCATAGTTGTAACCCTTTTTATGATTTCAATACAAAATGCAGTAGATTCTATGATATTGAATGAATGTCTTAGCATATTTTTGGTAGTTTTAGGTACAAATAGGAACCTACTATTTCATTTGTGTTATTACTATCAATTATGATTAAATCGGTGCCAGTATCTCTCACCAAGTTGAGCAAGAGTATGCTTCATGCTACTACTCGATCTTGTATTCCATATCTAAACACATACTCACCAATATTGAATATTAATAAAAGGTTCTATGCCTCTAATAACAGGGTGTTAAAAAACCCTTGGAATTTGAAGCCTAGTCAAGTCATTATAGGATAATTTATATCCCCAACTATTGTTAGCCTCTTCCTACTTCCTTTTCAAAGAATAAAGTGAAATAATTTTCTCCTTTTGGGAGTCCTATGATGACATCATCTCATTACATGAGTTATATTGGGGCATAGAGGATGTAGACACTAAAATCATGTAAATCGGATAAGACTACTAATGCACCACTTGTGCCACTCTTATCGACATCATATGGCCCCATTGGGCAACCCTCTAGGGTAACATAAGGCTCCATAGCACTTTTGGGAAGGTTTCCACCAGTTTTGGGAGGTTTTGGGTCATATCTTTATGACCATCCCACCCTGGGATGGTCACAGAAGGTGACCATCCCACCCAGGGATGACCACCCAAAACCATCCCTGGGTGGGATGGTCCCCAAATAGACCTTCCAAAATTCAAAGGGGCAGAGAAATGGCAATCAATTACTACCATATTCCCTGCCCAATCATCCAAAATTGATTTGGAGGCTATCATAGAGACCAGAGACTCCAAATTAGAGGCCCCAAATGGGCAACCTCTTCCACCAATGCATGGCAAAGGATTTGACAAGTGGCGGCACTTGCCTTGCATGCCAAAACTTGCCCCTTTGCCCCATATGCCCTATTTGGGCTATAAATTGAGGTGTGCTCACCCCAATTTCAAAGAGAGAAGAGTTGAAGCATAGACCACGAAGTGCTGCCCAATTCTACCCTCACTTTTGCTTTGCATTTTACCTAGTATTTTCCTTGAAACCCTCTTCATTCGAAGGCGCTTTTAGGGGCATCCCAAAATACACCTAATCCATTCCAAAACCTATCAAATTGGAGAGTAATTTGACCACATTTTCTGACACAACATTTAGGAGAGTTCCAAACCAGATCCCTTTGGAATTGGTGGTAAATTCCACTCAGTTTTGTAACCGTCCCACCCGGGGATGGTTAGCAGTGGGTAGTTGCACCTACTAGGGATGGTTAGAAAATAGTTAGGAATTTTGGTTCAATTCCACCATAGATCATTTATAAATGTTTATATTAGCCTTGCATTCAATTTTGGTGAAGTTTGGAGTTGTTTTGATGGGTCAATTTGGAGTTTTGTGATTGCAGGTCTAGTTGTCCCTTTAGGGATGGTCACTATTTTTGCTAACAATTTCCCTTCAATTCATGCTCATATATTTCCAAAACCATCTTAATAATATCATACTATATTTCAAGTCATTTGGAGTTGTTTTGATTTATTACAAATAAGTTTTGGTATTTCTAGATGCATGCTTTCTATGTTTTCCTAGTTTAATCTATAAATGCATATGCTTTTAATCTATTTCAATATCTTGTGTGTAGGTGTAGGTATTCTAGACATGAGGGAGGAGCTAAGAGGCATATAAGGATAGGCCCAAGACTAGCTCTCAAGTGTGGGTTGCGAGAAGAACATTGGAACACGCCATCAAGCTCATGGAGGGATTTGATCCCTTTGGAAAATTGTAAATTGAAATGTATCAAATTATGAAGCCCTCAAGGGGATGTATTGTAATCTTATTGAATCATATGGATTAATAAAATACAAGGAGAAACCCCCTTTTTACCTCAAATAATATCTTTTCAATACTGATTACATCTTTATGCACATTTCCCTTTGAATGCTTATTTAAATTCTTTACATTTCAATAAAGAACACTTAAGGCATGTCATTTTTTGTGCTTCTTTAGTGGTGATCATGGTGGTTGAATTTATTCATTATCCCCTTTGAATTTTTCAATTTTGACCTCCTTTTTCTATTTTGTAGGTTGTAGGTTTTGACCGTTCTGAGCAGAAATGACCCTAAAATTACTGGTTGAACCTGCCAGGGATGACCACATAGGTGACACACCCTGGGATGGCCCCAAATTGCTAACCATCCCACCCTAGGATGGTTACAAAACTAGAGGTTTTCTATAAAAATTTGTAGAAACAACAAGTTTTAGGTCAGAAATTACACCTTTTTGAACCTTCAATTTGCATTTATATTGTTCAAATAAGCTTAAATTTCAGTTTTTCTTGTCTTTTGTGCATGTGAAGGTTAGATATCATACTTCTAAATTTTGCATTAATAAAATCAAGAAAAATAGGAAAATGAATAGTATTATATATGCTTTTTGTTTGGTTTGCCTACTTGCAACTTACCAAAAGGGTTAAGTTCATATAGTTTATCAATTTTGTAGCTTCCTTTTATATATACTAATGATTCTAAAAATAAAATGTACTTTCATGCATTTAGTGAATCATCATTGAATGTTGTATTATTTTATTTCAATCATTTTAAAAGGAACACACACACACCACATTCTTTAAATGTTAGTGAGTTGGACTTCATTCCCAACCACTGATAGAGTTCAATGATGATGGGTTTCATCTCCATCCATTGACTCAAATCCCATGTACCCTATTTTATTGGCCAATACCGACTCCAAGATCTATCCTAACCATGCAAAATAGCATGCATTCCTCTTTGGAGGGGTGTATCACTATGCATGGGGTGTTGGGTGAGGATCGGTAGGACCTATGCTCCCTGATCGGGTATGGATTTCATCTCCATACTTTGGTTGGTTTACGTGATTAGAATTTCATTATCGGTTGTCGAGCTATGAGTGTATAGGTGAAAACCACTTAAAATTTTGAGTATTACATCAATAAAAATCAAACATGTGAAGTATTTTCTTTACAAAAGCAACACATCTTGAAACAACAACAAATAGTTTAGGGATTCACATCTAAAAGACTTAAAAGAGATAATCACTTCTATTCTTGTGTGTTTCTATTGTTTGTTTGTTTCAAATTCATAAAAATTGTAAAGGAGATAATCATATAGCGGTCTAGAGTACATAGCTATGGTATATACCCATAGCCAAGCCCATTTAAGGGTGGATATTGTGGGGAGTAGGGAAGAGGACATAGAGCATCTTCGCCTTGATCCCAAGGACATGGTCATACCTCCTTGGCGACCACCTACTCTTCCTGGCCCTAGAGGGGCTGAAAGGAGACCTAGCCAACAAGGGACTCCTATAGGGCACCCCCATAGGTGATAGTCTCAACTTAGGAAATCATATCCCTAATCATCGAGTGGTATATGAATGGATGGTTAGTCCTAGAATAGCAATAAGGGGACCTAGCCAACAAGGGACTCCTATATGGGGTACCCCCATAGGAAATAGTCCCACTTTGGGGAATCATTTCCCTAATATAGATGTTTCTAATGCCTTCTTTCGAGAAGAGTCACCATGTAATGAGGCACTTCCCAATAGAGCAATACCATGCATTCATGTGCCTGCTCGGTCTACTCCTCACACTAGTGCATAGGATCATGACTTTTCACCTAGGGTAGGGTTGAATGATCATCTTATGATTTCAAACCACCCTTCCCCAAGGTGCCAAAATCATGATGAGTATGATACTCATCACCATAGGTGAGCTAATTCTACCTTACCTTTCCTTGTTTATGAGGGAAGACCTAAGGAGGATCTATATTATCCTCATTCAAATGTGTCAATGCAAGCATGATGTGCCTCTACACTAGTAGATTATCAAGAACATCTATTTAGGGGTGAGCCTCAAGTCAATGCAACTTCCCTCAATCGAGGGAAAGTTGTAATAGATCTCATGAACCCTCCTAAACAAGATAGATATCAGGGTAATAGTGCTAAGGCACTTAGACCTAATACAATTGATCAAATCAATCAGTTAGTAAAGAAGTATGTTGACCACTAGGCCAAGTTTAATCAACTTAGGTCTGATAAACACTACTTAGATCTCTTAGAGCAGTGGCAGTAGTTAGAGAAAGAAAGACTTGAATGACAAATTCAAGAGACTTTGCGTAATGGAGCTTCTACTCCAAATACGCGTAGACAGGAGGCTCACCCGAGGCAACCAAATTTCCAACAAGATAGGTCTCCTAGACCTAATCCAATGTTACCTCCTAGACCTCCTAGGCCTAAACAAAATGTATATGATAGGCCAAATATAGATCACCTTCAAGAGGCTTTCGTTCCTCCTTGTAGGCCCATGCCTGAAACACCTTATGGGGCTTATGATGACTTGGAATAAAATGAGGATTATGTAGAAGCACCTTTTGGAGGTATGGATGATGTCAATCAACCACCCCAACCTATGCTTAATATTCCTCATCCCCCTCTAAGGGTTCAAAATAAAGAAGAGGAAATCAAATCCTCGGATGCGTATCAAGCTTTGCTTGAATACTTAGAAACTGTAGAAGGTAAGACAATAGGGAATGGGCTTCAAAAACCCACCTTGCATCAGTTGCAGAGTCAACCATTACACCCATCCATTCCTTCCCCGATATACCTTGAGCATTTCAAAATGCCAAAATTGGATAGATTCAAGGGGGAAGAAGATGCTCAAGAGCACGTTACTAGATTTTTAAATTTGTGCTTTAACATACAGGACAATGATGCATTGCTCCTAAGAACTTTTCTAAGTACCCTCTCTGGTCCTACCATTGAGTGGTTCAACCAACTTCCAAAACATAGCATCTACACATTTGAACAATTTGTTGATGCATTTTTGGAATGTTTCACCTTTAACACCAAAATAAAGGTGACATTAACTGACCTCATGGGGTTAAAGCAATATGATGATGAGTCGATTACTGATTATGGAAATAGGTGGTGGATGCTTTTGGCTAAGCTACCTTATCTATTGCCAGTATCTGAGTTAACTTGGATATTTTCAAAGAGTTTCTTGAAACCCATATCTTTAATATTGCAACTACAACAATACCCCACCTTGGAAGATGCTCTAGCATAGGCTAGAAATATAGAGGAAATAAAAATCCAAGAGGGAGAAATAGCCAAGCCTCACAAAAAGGAGTGGACAAAGAATCCTAAAAGTAGCTCGGCACCTACAAAGCTAGCAATGGTCAATCAAGTGGCCATAAATGTCCCTAGGCCTACACAAGTGATGCCTCCTCAAAAGGTGAACTATTAGGCCCAACCTCCTCCTATGAGTTATAATAGTAATGGTCAAGCGAATCAGGGATAGAATCAATAATGTCGCTCTAAGTGATAATTTACTCCCTTCATTGAATCCATGGATTCTCTATTCGATCGATTATGGGTTGCAAAAATGATTAATCTTCCAGATATCAAACCCATCGATCTGGATATAGGTAAACCAAAGCCTATGGGATGTCGAGAGGATCAATATTATAAATATCATCAGCAAAGTGGCCATGATTTACCAATGTGCTATGGTTTTAAACACCTAGTACAAGACATGATTGAGAGGAATGAGCTTCAAGTAGATGCTCCACTAGCCCCTAACAATCAGTATATGGGTATATACAAGGACCCATTACCAACTCATGAGGTACAAGCAGCGCCTACTAAACCAATGAATGAGGTGAAGACAACACCCCCTTTGCAAGGGTATGTTGGGATGGTGAGTATTATGACTAGGAATAGAAGATATCCAAGCCAAGTTGCACCACCTATAGCTTCGAGTGATGTTCCAACTACATCGTAACCTACACCACCTATAGTACAAGGCCTTCCACCTAGGCCAACATTAACAATAAAGAACAAGCTTACACAGAGCTTGAGGACAACATCAATGAGATTGTCCATCTATGAGCTAATTCAACAATCCCCTCCACATAGGGAAGCTTTGATGGATATTCTAAAGTCAATAGAGTTGCAACCATAGGAGTCTAACTCCTTCATTGATTTTATGGGTCATGTGCAATAGTGCAAGGAACCAGTAATAACATTTCATGAGCATGAGCTTAAGGAAATAGCAAGTGACATGGTAGATCCTCCTTTGCACATCATTGCATGTGTAAATGATGTACCATACAAGAGAGTGCTCATAGACACTGGTTCCTCGAGTAATATCATCACAACTAAAGCATTAAAACACCTAGGATTGCTAGCATCTCATGTTGTTGCATCCACTTACACCCTTCGTGCATTCAATGACACAATATGCTCTATCATCGATACTATAGTCCTACCCATTCAGGTGGGGTGCAAAACCATATCGACATTGTGTCATGTGTTGGAAGGTGATATGGCCTATAACATATTGCTAGGTAGACCTTGGATATAGGATATGAAGTGTGTCCCATCCATTGCACATCAATGTCTCAAATACACTCATGAAGGGTAGGTGCACATAGTCTCTACAGATCTAGAGCCCTTTAAGTACTACAATATGGTGCAACAGATGCCAGAGTCAACATTACCTTCGACTCATGTAGACTTCTAATTGAATACACCTATTCAGAGTCTACCCACTTCACCATTACCTTCCATTTCACCATCTACATCTTCATCCATTCCATCCTCATCATTGGCAGCTTCAGATATGCCTTCGACATCATCAGATCCTCCATCGAGGAACATGTCAAAGAGGCCAATTGATGAGAGCCCACCTCTAGTTTCCACCATATCCATGGAAGAGATTCCTTGTTTAGTAAATGAGGAATCATCTCAAGAGGTTCACATTGAGTCACCTCAAGCCTCACTTCCATCTCATCCACCTTCGCCATCCTAGGTCATAGTGCATATGTCTAGTATAGGGATAGGAGAATATCTAGTGAGAAATGTCACAATGGTTCCATCTATAGAGATAGTGCAAGATATGGGGTGACCTCATCTTCCCATAGGTAGCATTGTGCCTCTTGGTATACCACCCTATCAAACTAATTTTATATATGGGGGTTTAGAGTATGGAACCTTACCAACTCCTTAGAAAGAAGAAGATGATGAACCTTTTTCTGAGGATATAAACTATATGTCAAATCTAGATTATGCATTATGGTATTTAGATCATTGTAATTGGTATGGTTTTGGTTTAGGCTTATATGAGTAGGGTACTCATGTCCCATGTCAGCCCTAATATCAGCTACCTTATGATAAATCTAGGTTGGGACACAATAAGCCAGTACCATTGGATGTTCTCATAGATAGTCTAGAACACCTATGTCTAGGTTATCAGGATAAGCTTACATGTGATCCATATGCCAATCCGAATCACGTTCATTCATTGGGAGATTATTTTCCCATAGACATGATAGATCAAGGGTTATCCAGTGATGTTTCTCAACCTCATGAAGTGGGGGAGAGCTCACATACCTTGAAATATGATAGTGAGGAAGAGGATCAAGGTCCTCCTCATGAATGGATGAGTGATGATGAAGATGACTATGGCATCGCACCCATAAACTATCCTAGCTCAGATGATGAACATGAGAGAGTGTTCCCCTTGGATGATGAGGATGAGTATTATCTTTGCATGTTATTCCCCATCCAAGGCCCTATCTGATGCTAAATTTTCTATGTGAAGAGCAAGCTCACCCTCTTCCATAATGACCACCACCATTCATTCCACTTCCACCAAACCACCCTATGAGTTACGAGACTACATCAGGTCTCTAGACCCACTCACCCTTGGATGGGAGATCATGTATCCATCAACATGATTTCCATAGATTTAACTACACCATTGAGAGATCTGAATAACCCATCAAAGTCATTGCATCTCGACCTTGAGGTAATTGAATTTGATCGAGGAGATTCTCCCCCATCACCATCAGAGTATTGGCCTTGCGAGGAAATGTTACAACCATTTCAATTTTCTCCAAGAACTACTCAGGATGTTTTTTAAGCTGAGGTTGACCCTGAATTTCCTATGGATGAAGCAAACCTAGTTGATGACATTCACTTGATTCCTACTCCACATCAGTTGGAAGATGGGTCTCATATGTCAATTGAGCCAATAATTGATAGGGATATCGGTACAGATCTTGATAATCCCCATATTATCAAGCTAGGAGAAGGTCTATCTCTAGTTGAACAAGATGATTTCACACAAGCATTGAAAGAAAGGATAAAATATTTTTCTTGGTCTTATAAAGATATGCCAGGACTAGACCCAAATCTAGTCATGCATAATCTTACATTAGACCCAAAGATCAAACTAGTTAAGCAAAAGTTGTGTAAGATGCACCCAACAGTAGCCTTAATGGTGAAATATGAATTGCAAAAGTTGTTGGATGTTGATTTCATCATCTCAGTAGACTATCCACCATGGGTTTCAAACATGGTACCCATCAAAAAACTTGATGGGAGGATTCACATTTGCACTGACTTTAGAGATCTCAACAAAGTGAGTCCTAAGGATGAGTTTCCCTTACCAAACATTGATGCATTGGTAGATGCCATAGTAGGACATGAAATGTTATCCCTTATGGATGGTTTCTCTGGATATAATCAAATTTATATTAATCTAGAAGACCAATTAAAAATGGTGTTCACAATGCCTTGGGGGACATTCTGTTATAAGGTCATGCCTTTTGGCCTTAAGAACATTGGTGCCACTTACCAATGAGCCATGACATATATCTTCCATGACTATATGCATAATATTTTGGAATATTACATGGATGACTTATTGGCAAAATATCTATTGTACCATGAGCATGTCAATGTATTGTGCAAGGTTCTAGATCACCTCATTGAGCATAATGTTAGGCTTAATCCCAAGAAGTGTGTATTCGGTGTCACATCTGGTAAACTCTTGGGATTCATAGTCTCTAAGTGAGGCATAGAAGTAGACCCAAACAAGGTCAAGGTAATATTAGAAATGCCTCCCCCCACAACCATTAAGCAGCTACGTAGCTTGCAAGGAAAGGTCACATCCATAAAATGCTTCATAGCACAATTATCGGATAAGTGTCGACCCATGAATAGGTTGCTACACAAGGGGGTCTCATTTCATTGGGATGAAGAATGTCAAGATGCCTTTGATGAGATCAAGAAATACCTAGCTTCACCACCTATATTGGCTCCTCCATGACTAGGAGTGTCATTCTATCTTTACATCTCAGCTACTGAGTTGGCATTGGGCACCATGTTGTCCCAAAAGAATGAATTTCATAAAGAATATGCTACATATTATATTAGCCGCACACTGGTTAGCTATGAAATAAAATATGCATACATTGAGAAGCTATGCTTAGCAGTGGTCTTTACCACTAAAAATCTATGCCATTACATGCTCAATCATACCACGTATGTAATATCTAAGGAAAATCCATTGTGATATATGATGAGTCGAACATATCACAATAGTCGCATGATGAAATGGATAATGTTGTTGATAGAATTTGACCTAGAGTTCATTGGATAGAAATCAATCAAAGGATAGGTCATAGTCGATCAACTAGTAGAGGCTCCTCTCTAGGATGACCAACCTCTGAATATAGAACTTCTCGATGATGGAGTGTTTCATATCTCAGAATCACCTGATTCTACAGAGCCTGAGTCACAGGTTGACATAACTCTATTTTTTGATGGTTCTAAATGCGAGCAAGGGGGTGGCATAGGTATCATGTTTTTCACACCATAAGGGGCTCCCATACCTCTTTTATTTAAACTCGATTTCTCATGCACCAATAACAATGTCGAGTATGAAGCCCTCATCATAGGCCTTCAAATGACAATCACCATGAAAATAACTAAGCTAAATATTTTTGGTGATTCCTTGCTCATAGTTAATCAGGTTAAAGGGATATTCTAGTGTAGGTGCCTAGTCTTGCAAGCCTATAAAGCCCTAGTGGATAAAATTTTGGTAAATTTTGAGTGGTATGATATTGAGGCACTCCCTCATTCATCTAATCATTTTGTAGACATGATGGCCTCCTTAGGGTCGCTAATCCCATAAAACCCTTCAGATGATATCATGACTATTCAAGTAAAAATGCTAGCACAATCTATGACTAAGCATGATGAGCATAATGCCACACCAGATGTCCACATGATTCATATTGAACCTTCACATGAATGGTTCTCTCAACTACACAATTATTTGAATAACGTTATATGGGGGACTCTGTTCCCTCATAATTATTTTGATACTAGCACAATGCTATATCTCCAAGTTCATTCTCAATCAACATTTGCATGAGATGAATATCAAAAGGATTACGTTATTCATACAATTGAGGCTTCTTCAAAGCAAGATTGGGCCATACAAATTAAATATTATTTAAAACTAGGAAATATTCCTCCTGGATTGTTGCATGCTGCAAAGTGAGCATTTAAGAAAAAGGTGGCAAAGTATGTCTTATTAGGAGACATAATGTATCATCGAAGCTATGAGGGTATCCTCCTTCATTTCTTAGACTCACAAGAGTCATCTTGGGCCATTGCCCAAGCACACGATGGTACATGTGGTGGCCACTTTAGTGGTATGGCCATCGCTAAGCGCATTCTTTGCATGGGCTATTATTGGCCAAATTTAGAGCAATATTGCTGCGCTTATGTAAAGAAGTGCATGAAGTGTCAACATCATGCAAATTTGACACACGTACCTTCATAGGCCTTACAACCGATTCAATCGGTTTGGCCATTTGCACAATGGGGGTTTGATTTAATTGGGAAAATCTCACCTACCTCCTCAGGCCATCACACATTTATCATAATGACTATTGAGTACTTCACAAAATGGGTGGAAGCAATTCCCCTTACCACTATGATTGGACCTCGCATCATGGAGTTCATGCTACATAACATCATATGTCATTTTGGTATTCCATCCAAAATAATATCGGATAATGGAACATCCTTCAAAAATAAGGATGTGCATGCATTAACTACAAAGTATAACATAAAGCACAACTTTTCCATGCCCTATTATCCACAAGCCAATGGGCAAGCAGAGGCATCAAATAAGATAGTAGTAGCCATATTGAAGAAAACCATTAAGGAAAATCATAAATATTGGCATAATCAATTACCTCTTGCCCTTTGGGCCTATCGCACTAGCATTCGGATGCCCACTAGGGCAACTCCATTTTCACTAGTGTATGGTGTTGAGGCTATCATGCCTTTAGAGTTAGAGATTCTATCATTGCACATTTCTATGCAAGAATTCATCGATGATGATACCGCTAGGCAAGCTCATTTAGATCAATTAATGTTGCTTGATGAACGATGTGTCAATGCTCTTGAGCATCTACGTGTTTATCAAGAATGCCTTAAGAGAGCTTACAACATGAAAGTACACTAGAGAGACTTTTAGGTTGGTGATTTAGTTCTAAAAGAGAACCAAAAAAATTCAAATTTACCACCCCATCTATGGGATAAATTTATGGTAAACTGGTTAGGTCCATTCATCATTACAAGTCATATTGGACCTAGAACTTATCACTTAGCATCCATCAAAGGAAGTGAAGAGCCTGAACCAATGAATATTAGTCATCTATGGCCTTTCCATGCTTAGAGCACCATAAAATGCCCCTAGGTGGTCTATGATCATCTAGGTCAACCTAAAATCCCTAGGTGGTCTATGACCATCTAGGTCAAACTAAAATGCTCCTAGGTAGTCTATGATTGTCTAGGTCAATCTAAAAGTCCCAAAGGTATCTATAAGCCCTTTGGTCACCATAAAATATCCCTAGGTAGTCTATGACCATCTAGGTCAACCTAAAATACCCCTAGGTGGTCTATGACCATCTAGGTCAAACTAAAATGCTCCTAGGTAGTCTATGATTGTCTAGGTCAATCTAAAATTCCCCAAAGGCATCTATAAGCCCTTTGGTCACCATAAAATCCCTAGGTGGTCTATGACCATCTAGGTCAACCTAAAATCCCCTAGGAGGTCTATAACCTTTAGGTCAAATAAAATACTCCTAGGTAGTCTATGATTATCTAGGTCAATCCAAAATCCCCAAAGGTATCTATAAGCCCTTTGGTCACCATAAAATATCCCTAGGTGGTCTATGATTATCTAGGTCAACCTAAAATACCCCTAGGTAGTCTATGACCATTTAGGTCAAATAAAATACTCCTAGGTAGTCTATGATTATCTAGGTCAACCAAAATGCTCCAAAGGTATCTATAAGCCCTTTGGTCACCATAAAATGCCCCTAGGTAGTCTATGACCATCTAGGTCAACCTAAAATCCCAAAGGAGTCTATAACCTTTGGTCACCTAAAATGCTCCTAGGTAGTCTATGATCATCTAGGTCATCCCAAAATGCCCAAAGGTATCTATAAGCCCTTTGGTCACCCAAAAATCCCCAATGGAATTCATTAAGCCCATTGGTCAACCTGTATATACATATATCAAAAATACAAAAACATCATTATAATCATCAAAAACATAAAAATATTGCATTGCATTGCATTCTTCATTAACACTATGTGCATTAGGCATACTCATCATTGCATTTTGCATTATTAGAAATTGATCATACATGTCTAGCACCAGGTCTGTACACTAGGCATCTATCAAATTCACTGTTATCATATGTCAATTTTACCACCTATTTACATTACATATACCATTTACATTTACACTCCATATTATATGTTTGTTTCCCATCACTTAGCCATTGTTTGTAAGACATAGTTAAGGTTTTTCGTCACTCAACCATATCTAGTTTTCTTTTCAGATTTTGTAGAAAGCTATCATGATTTTTAGAAGGTAGAATCCTACTTAGATTATACCTTGTATACATCAAAATCCCAACATATTTTCACATTAATAAATCCAAGTCTAGCACAAGGAAATATGAAACTATAAAGTGGTCTAGGTTACTTTAAGCGAAAAAGGTTATCTCACTCATCCCCCTATGTGAATGGTTCAAATATGCTAAGAATTGACAAAAGGACAAGTTCCTCCTTACCCAAAATCCCTTGCCTCACACTTGGGCAAGTATCCAAAAGAGAAAAATAAATAGTGATTATTATCACTTCAAAATATGCAAAAATAAATAGTGGTTTTTACCATTAGAAAAAGCAAAAATAAATAGTGGTTCTCACCACTACCAAAATCCCTTGCTCAACAAATAAAAATGAGCAACTCCCTTGAAAAATTCAAATTTAAAAGAAAATAAGGGAGTCTTGAACTTGAATCCCTAGAATTCTCAGCATTAGAGAACCATAAGGTGATCCTCATTACAGGTTTGGTGGATAGCCTACTTGGCAATGGTGGTATCCTTACGCATGATGATATGTCTATCACATAAGCAACTTGCTTATGTCTAGACCAATGTTTGAATGTGGATGAGCTAGCTTTTTGTAGCCTATATTACCTAGTGGTCTAATCTAACTAAGTACAAAACTCAGGATAATGAGACTCGTAGGGTGATCTCTAGTACATATGGGTTGAATGAATCCTGTTTGGCACTAGGGTAACTTTATGCGTTATCATAGTAATGAACTCACATGCACACATAGGGATGTTGATTATCTTGGTTATCTTAGTAGATGTATACTTTGTCAAAAAGTCTTGCATAGTTATTATACAAATTTTGATTAGGTAACTAGAGTGTTTGAGTCTCCTAAAAACTCCCAAACATATCATATCACATTACATTATTCATTCCATTTTACATCATGTTGTCACATGTTTGTCAAAATTACAAAATCCATTACATAGTGTCATAATAACATGAAAATAATAAAGATACATTTTGTATAGTCTATGGTGCTAGCATATAATGTGTCAAATAGTCATCATAAATCCATCATACAAAATTAAATCAAATCATCCATTTCATTATGCATTTACATTGCATCTCATATCATTGCATCACATCATAAGATAAATACATGCATACATGATAGGCATTCATCAAAAGCATCATAAAGCATAACATAGCATACATATCATAAAGTAGTAAAAGGTTACATGATGATCAAAGCAAACTCATATATATATCCATATGTAAGAAGTCAAAAGCTACATCATAGTCCATAAGCTACCCGTAGGCTACAATAAATGTGAGTCCTCAGACCTCACACTCCAAAAAACAAAAATCCAAAAAGAGCTATCAGAGTCTCCAAGCCATGGTCATGTAGGATCGACATCATGACTCTCTCCTCTACCCTCAGTAGGAGTCTATCATGAGCTCCTAGATCTGCTCCCCCTAGACCTATCCATCCTCCATGTAGAACTAGGAGGTCTCATCCATGTAGATGACTATCTTGTCTCACTCCTCTGACTTTCTATGATCCAATGGCCAATGCTCGATCTGGTATGCACCCCTTAAGGTGCACTATCTCATCCTCTAGCATGTCAGTATATGTCTGATCCTCTCGGCATCGAGTCTGGTAGGTCACCACTAAACCTTGGAGATGTGCCATCTCCTCTTACATCCTGGCTACCTCACCACTATTGGACTCCCCATGGCTAGGGCTCTGTACTCCAACCTATGCCTAAAGAGTAGCTATCAAAGTTACCTACCTCTCCATCTCAGTCTATGCACTCTACACCTGTGCCTATAGTAGAGCTCTCTCCTCTATAAAATCCCATCGCACCCTACTGAGATCACCCTGTAGCTCTATAATCATAGCATCTCATGTACCTAAGTGCCTACATCCCTGATCTCTAAGGTCCTCCCCATCAAAGTCTAGTGGATCCTGTACATCAATAAGCTCCACCCTATCCTCTGCTACATGATGATGCACATATCGCTCACCTGTGTCTACCTCCTCATCATCTAGAGACTCATCCTGACCCTCCTCATCTGGAGCACCCCTAGCTACATCCTTTACTATAGTAGCTACATCCCCTCCTAGTGGCCCCTCTCCTCACCACTATCGTGTAACCCACCAAGATTCATACTCCTCTATCGTACCGATATCATCTAACTTAGAAACCTCTACCATAGGATCTGACTCCTCTCCTAATGCCTCCACAATAGGCCATACTAGAGTCTTCTCATCCCCTTGATGATGATAGATAATCGGCTCCCTAGGCAACCCTTGGCATAGCCTAAACTATCATAGGATGTGATCATAAGGGAAGTACTCTCGCTCCATCCCATGTCACCCTATCAACCACCTACCTCATCACACTCGATGTAGCTGTGTCTCAACATCACTCCATGTGGGATAATCCCTATAGGGTCTCCATGAAATTTTTACTACCCTAAGCCATGCAAAATACTCTACATAGTGCTCAACCTACCCAACATGTCGATGACTCTGGCCTATCTCATGTGCCCTCTACCATAGCATCCCATAACCAATCTCCCTATTAGGTAGCTCTGCTCGAGTAGTCCATGGTAGTCCTTATGGTCGATCTACAACAATATGCTACCACCCCAAACTTGTAGTAGGAAGCTGTAGCCCAATCCCTTCTACCCATGAGAGTGGATCTCATATAACTCCTCATATAGCTGAGCTAACAATGTAGGACCCCAAGCCATCACTACAAGCTCCTCCTCTGTACACTCCACAAGAGTGAACACCAACTCTATAAGGTTCCATGGGAACCTGGCACTTGAAGAGTCTAGAAGTAGCATGTTGTTGATCAAATTCATCAACAAAGCATGCTTAATATTAAGCACATCAGCCTCAAACCATGATACCACTAATATCCCTCCATTGAGAAGATCAATCGTTGCATCCTCCTAGCGCACCCCAAAGTACCTCCATAACATGACCTCTCATCACTCTATAGGAGTAGATACTATAGGATGCCCCTCTATCGAAATATGTAGTATCTAATATACATCCTCTAAAGTCACTATCATCTCCCCCATAGCTAGATGGAAAGTATTAGTATGAGGGTCCCATAAATCTATCAATGCAGTCAGATAGGCGCGGTCGCTCACCACGGGCTCCAACCACGTAACATGCTTCAGGCCAATGGCATCAAGCCATCACCAATATACATCAGTAAAAATGTCTCTAGTGACCTGAAAGAGATTCAGAACCCTATACCGACTCTTCACTATCTGATAAAGTGAACCAACTTGTCAATAATGCACTAAAAATGCATTAAAAGAGTCTAAAAATACCAAAAAAATGACTAACAAAGGGCCTTTTTGCCCCATTTTTTGCCGTCCCACCTAGGGATGGCCCCAATTTGGTAACCATCCCACCAAGGATGGCCACCAGTGACCATCCCACCCAGGGACGGTCCCCAAAAATGGCTAAAATAGGGTCATTTTGACCCCTAAAATAGCCCTAAAAAGCCCTAAAAAGCATAAAAAATAGCATAACATCGAAATTTAAAGCATTTAAATGATAAATAAAAGCTAAATATCATACATTACACTATTATTAGGGTTCCTTAACCATGATTTAGTGTGTGTTATGAAAATTACAAAGAAATTATGATTTCACAATAAAATAGAGAAGAGGAGGAAATGTGTCCCATACCCGTTTTGCACCGGCTCCACCACCTATCGCATCCTGTGGCTGGATCATGTTTTTGGGTAGATATTTTTGTAGTTCTCCACTTCAATAAATCACCCTCCTACCTCTCACCTCTCCAATTCCTGAAAGCAGAATGCAAAAATGAGCTCATTTGCCCCATTTTGGGCTTATATAGCTCCAAAATAAGTCGACCACCCCTAGGTGGGATGAGCACATAATTGGCTGGCTATCCCACCCTAGGATGGTCATAAAATGTGTACTCATCCCCCCTAGGATGGTCACCAAAAAATTTCACCAAAACAACTTAAAAACATCAAAAATAGGGTCAAAAACCCACCAAAAATAAGGCAAAAATGGTCAAAAATTAGTAGGGATCAAGATTGAATCAAAAATATTTATGGATGCTTTAAAAGTATTTATTTCACTCCCCAAGAAGGCCTCTATGGCTGGACCACTCCACGGGAATGAATTTTTTAGCCTTTTGCTTCCAGGAATGCTCATCAAAATAATCAAAAATCCTAGCAAAATAGGTATATATTACAATGGGTAAAATAGAGAGTTATCCCAATTCAGTCATATGTGTCAAGTGACTCATCAATTTATCATTTGTCATGCCCTCATAGACTCATCTCTTGAGGGGGTAGTCATAATAATGATTTCATAAATCAAATCAACACTAAAACACTCAAAAGTGCAATTTTCATACATTCAAAAGAATCTTTGCTAAAGATAAATTTTCAAGCCCATGCTAGGGCAAACAATCAGCATAAGCAAAAAAAAAGGTCTTGACCTCCTTGAAGCCTTAGGAATTGACCCATGTAAAGGCTTACAAGAACACAAGGCACCAAGACCTAGTATACCCTAAGCCCCTAAAACTGTCATTACAGTGCGACTGAAAGGTATACCCAATTAATCCTTCGACTATGTCAAAAGCAAGGATTCCAAGAATGTATGCTCTTTCCATAATGGAGGCATCTAAATTTGGTTAGGTTAATGAATAAACTCAATAATTTAATGATTTAGTCATCTATTTTTGCTCAACGCTTTGTTGCACATAGCGCATCCCAAAAAGGGGCATCTATAGACACTAAAATCATGTAAATCAGATAATACTACTAATGCACCACTTGTGCCACTCTTATCAACATCATATGGCCCCATTGGGAAACCCTCTAGGGTAACATAAGGCTCCATAGCACTTTTGGGAAGGTTTCCATCAGTTTTGGGAGGTTTTGGGTCATATCTTTATGACCGTCCCACCCTGGGATGATCATAGATGGTGACCATCCCACCCAGGGACGGCCACCCAAAACCATCCCTGGGTGGGATGGTCCCCAAATAGACCCTCCAAAATTCAAAGGGCAGGAGAAATGGCAATCAATTACTACCATATTCCCTCCCAATCATCCAAAATTGATTTGGAGACTATCATAGAAACCAGAGACTCCAAATTAGAGGCCCCAAATGGGCAACCTCTTCCACCAATGCATGGCAAAGGTTTTGACAAGTGGCGGCACTTGCCTTGCATGCCAAAACTTGCCCCTTTGCCTCCTATGCCCTATTTGGGCTATAAATTGAGGTGTGCTCACCCCAATTTCAAAGAGAGAAGAGTTGAAGCATAGACCACGAAGTGCTGCCCAATTCTACCCTCACTTTTGCTATCACATTTGCCCTAGTATTTTCCTTGAAACCCTCTTCATTCGAAGGCACTTTTAGGGGCATTCCAAAATACACCAATTCCATTCCAAAACCTATCAAATTGGAGAGTAATTTGACCACATTTTCCGACACAACATTTAGGAGAGTTCCAAACCAGATCCCTTTGGAATTGGTGGTAAATTCCACTCAGTTTGGTAACCGTCCCACCCTGGGATGGTTAACAGTGGGTAGTTGCACCTGCTAGGGATGGTTAGAAAATAGTTAGGAATTTTGGTTCAATTCCACCATAGATCATTTATAAATGTTTATATTAGCCTTGCATTCAATTTTGGTCAAGTTTGGAGTAGTTTTGATGGGTCAATTAGGAGTTTGGTGATTGCAGGTCTAGTTGTCCCTGCCAGGGATGGTCACTATTTTTGCTAACAATTTCCTTTCAATTCATGCTCAGATATTTCCAAAACCATATTAATAATGTCATATTAGAATTGCAAGTCATTTGGAAGTGTTTTGATTTATTACAAATAAGTTTTGGTATTTCTAGATGCATGCTTTCTATGTTTTCCTAGTTATAAATCAATAAACGCATATGCTTTTAATCTATTTCAATCTCTTGTGTGTAGGTGCAGGTATTCTAGACATGAGGGAGGAGCTAAGAGGCACATAAGGATAGGCCCAAGATTAGCTCTCAAGTGTGGGTTGCGAGAAGAACATTGGAACACGCCATCAAGCTCATGGAGGGATTTGATCCCTTTGTAAAATTGTAAATTGAGATGTATCAAATTATGAAGCCCTCAAGGGGATGTATTGTAATCTTATTGAATACTATGGATTAATAAAATACAAGGAGAAACCCCCCTTTTTATCTCAAACAATCCATGTTTTGCAATAGATTAGACATTTACATCTTTATGCACATTTCCCTTTGAATGCTTGTTTAAATCTGCTTTTACATTTCAATAAAGAACCCTCAAGGCGTGCCATTTTTTGTGCTTCTTTAGAGGGTAAGGATAAATCACTCCTCTTATGTCCCAATCCCTTAAACTTTTCACATCTTGAAAGCATCAATTTCTTTACCTTAGGTTATCCCAAGTTAATCACCACCAAGAACAATTGAGGCAAACAAAATTTTACTCAACCTTCCTAGAGATGGTTCTTCTAACTATCTTTCTTGCAACAACTTCTACTTTGGAAGTTCTTTTCCACAAATATTTAACATCTCCATCTCATAGTTAAATAATCAATACCAATGACCATTATACCCTATTGACCTCTAAATCCTAGGAGTTTTACCTTCTCCTTAATTGAAGGATGAATCTTACATATTAATAAAGGGAATTATAGATATTAATATTAGGACTTTTTATTGTCCTAATATCCTTAAGTTATACAAGGTCCCAAACCTGATTAAATGTGAAGAATACATTAAGCTCATCA
The DNA here is from genome assembly GCA_028583015.1 of Wollemia nobilis. Taxonomy (NCBI): domain Eukaryota; kingdom Viridiplantae; phylum Streptophyta; class Pinopsida; order Araucariales; family Araucariaceae; genus Wollemia; species Wollemia nobilis. The sequence continues at coordinate 4,361,807 of JAQPPZ010000676.1, read as the reverse complement.
CAAAGTTTTGTAATATATTTTTTTGACCATATATAGGCATGCCTAGACTCGACCCATATTTAGTTGTCCACCACTTAGTTGTTGACTAGATTCAAAGCTTGTTAAGAAAAATCTTTAGAAGATGCATCTTAAGGTTGTCCTACTAATTAAGGAGGAGCTCTAAAATCTCCTTGATCTCAAATTTATAAAGGAAATAAATTATTTTGATTGGATTTCTAACATTGTCCCTATCACTAATAAAGAGGGAACTATAAGAATAGGTACCAATTTCTAGGACATTAACAAGGCATGTTCCAAGGATGATTTTCCTCTACCTAATATTGATATGATTGTTGATTTTATTACTGGTTACAAAATTTTGCCCCTCATGGATGGATTTTTGAAATACAACCAAATAAATATTGATCCTAACGATCAATCTAAAATGGTTTTCACTACTCCTTGGGGGACATTCTATTATCAAGTCATGATATTTGGTATAAGAAAGTAGGAATGACATATCAACAAGCAATGACATATATTCCAAGATATGATGTAGGATATCATAAAATATTGTGTCAATGTTTTTCTAGAATTCTCTCTAAATCAAGAAGACCACATTCAAAATTTCCATCATATTTTTGAAGGATTAAGGTAATATAAAGTACACCTAAAATCCCAAAAGTGCATCTTTGGGGCAACAATAGGTAAACTATTGGGGTTTATCATGTCCCACTAAGGGATTTAAGTAAACCTTGATAAAATATCAACTATTCTTGATATGCCATCACCTAGAAATTTAATAGATCTTTGAAGCCTCTAAGAAAAACTATAGGTTATTCAAATATTTTTCTCTCAGCATACTGGCATATGTCAATAATTTTCTATACTCTTGAGGAAAAACATTGTATTCAAGTGGGATGTTGACTATTAGGTCCTTTTTAATGCTCCAAAAGCATATCTCTTGTCCCCTCTTATTCTTGTACCTCCCAACCTATCTAAACCATTTCTATTATATTTAATAGAAACTAAACATGCTCTTGTGGCTATGCTAGCATAATATGATGACCAACAACAAGAAGTATCCATCTACAATATTAGTAGAACTTCGTTTGACTACAAAATCTATTACACAACCTTAGAGAAATTATATCTAGAAGTAGTGTTTACCTCCTAAAAGATAAGACATTATATGCTTAGTCAAAAATATTTCTAATAGTAAGATTTTATCTCTTACATTATCTCATGTCTAAACCCCACCTTTGTGGGTAGACCACAAAATTGGTCATCACCCTCAATAAATTCAATTTTAAATCCATCATCTAAAAATTGGTAAAAGTTTAGATAATTTCCAATCAACTAGTAGTGCCACCACTAGAGGCTAGTCATTCTTTAATAGTAAATTTCCTCGATAAATAAATCCTTACCTTAGAATTCAACCAACACAATTTTTGGACCCTATAATTTAACATATGATGCATCAAAGGAGCAAGATAAAGATTCATCCTAGTCACTCTACGATAATAGATTATCCCCTTATCCTTCAATATTCCATTATCTTTTACCAACAATAGCACAATGTGTGAGGTTCTTATTTTAGGGCTTCGAGTCACCCTAGCTTTGTATGCCGAAATCCCCTCTATTTTAGAAATTTTCAACTTGTGTTCAACTAAGTAAATGGTATTAATCAAACCAAGGATTAAAATATACGGCCATATAAATATGTTGAAAAGTTAATGGATTATTTTTATAATATCACTTGGATAACATCCCATGGTTAAGTAATCACCATACAGATGCCATAGTTTTAGCTATGTGGGCATATGGTGGCTTGGGCTCATTATATATTAAATATAGCCTAGTATATTTTTGGAAATCTACATAAAGGATCATAAAGGCACTTAGTAGGACTAACAATTGTTTATATTCTTGTTATCTAGATTTAATGTGATCTAATATAAAAAATAGATTAAGTGGTCTTGATTGAATTTCAATTAAATTTAACTTGATTAAGGCTTAGCTTGGTCAAAGAATATTTTGGGACCTATGGTTTTTATATCAAGTTCACCAAAATGTGAGGAGGAAAAAATATCACGAAGGAACCGTAGGGGAATCCATCACATATTTTCCCTTTCCTCACCTTTAGGATAGGGGTAGTTTGATATATTAGAGCTTAGTGTTTGATATATTGATTGAACATATGTTTTTCTCCTAAGATACTTCTTTAACTAATCTTAACTCTAATATATCCTTAATGCAAAATATTAATGCAACAATCATGGCTTAAAACTAAAATTATTTAACCTTTCTATGATGAAGTAAATGATTATTTTCTATTTTAAAGACAAGTGTGTAATAAAATACAACAAAAAAGTCCTAAGTGTAGCTCAATGTAGTTTTTATTTAATGCTAAATCTTGAAGATTTAGTTGGTCCCCTATATAATTAATATTAAACTAGTTCCTTATTTTCCTTTTTGCTTATTTTACCAAATAAAAAAATAGAAACTAATCTAATTAGATAGCAAGGAATATTAAATCCTAAATGTTACAATGGAAAATAATTTATAATTAAAAAATAATTTCTACTATAGAGGCAAAGTCACTATCAGTCCATAAAAGCACTATCGATCCTTTTGTCTATTGATGGTGATTTTGCTTTCCTGTAAAACAAACAAAAAATATTGGATTAGTAGTATAGAGGCCTATTTGATTTTATAGATAATTTTGAAATACCTTGTTTAGAAAAATAAGAAAAAATATAGAAATAATAAATGCATAAAATAAATTATCTATGGAAAAAGTACCACAGGATCAATGATAGTGTCATCAGTACTTTTTCTAGTAGTTAGCACTTTTACTCTATGTAAACTAGAGAATGATAGAGTCATCAAACCTACAATATAATGGAACTTTCACTTTAGAATGTATAAAAGCAAGAGTAGATGAAATATATGCTAGTTTAATGATTTAAATGATGTATATCTCTAACTTGGTAGTACAAAGACTACCAATTGAAAAATATATATATTCACTTGCTTGAAGTAAATATTAAAGTAGAAAATTAGATGTTAAACTAGATGCAAATGCACAATACAAAAATACTTAGTATGCAACAAGATTAAAGCTTAGAGCTATAAGACAAAGAGAGTGTCAAAAACAAATAAGAATAAAGAGCACAATACAATATGCTAAAGATTGTTTTCCCCTTGTTTGTGGAAGCTTATTGGAAGATTTATATCTTGTTTACTTAGATGCTTGAATACTTGATGCTTGATTTTTGATGCTTAGATATTGAATACTTATATATTGAATATTGGACTACTTAGAGCTTTAATGCTTCAAGTGTGAACTTCAAAATATTATGGTAGTATTTTGGCATAACCTTATCATGCAAAATTATGAGCTCCTATGTTTTTAAAGAGATTTTAGAAGAATTTTTCTACTTAAATTCTTAATGAATTGGTCACTCCAAGTGTTGATTTTATAGGAATCCATGGATCCTTAGGGAAATTATTGAAATAAATTTGATAGGATAGGAGATGACATTAATGGAGAAATATTAAAAATGAAAACTATTGAATTTGGGATTTATATTGGGAGCTATTAATAATATATTAGGGATCTATGAATGACATATCTCAAATATTGGGAGTAATGAATCTGATATTTTTTGGCCTCTTGCTTATACTACAAATTAAGTTCTACAATTTTAATATTTTGTCAATTTCTACCTTAGGACTTTAAATTTGTCAATTTTGTTTATTTTGGAAAATGTGTTTCTATTTTTGTAAATTAATTTTGCAAAAGGAAAAATAAAATAGTGAATCTATTTTAGTCATAAATCATAAAGGAAAAAAATTGAATCATACTTTTATTTGTAGGCATTGAAACAAAAATTGCATATAGTTTACACTTAAGGAAAAACTATTTGTTGCATTTTTTTACTCTCTTTTCAAAAAAAACAAAAATTATTTTTATTCTATTTTCATTCGAAATAAAAAAATCGCTTAGTCTTATTTTTTTATTTGTAGTTATTTTTAATGCATCATAGATCAATATAAGACCAATATTAGGAGGAAACTTGGTTTTCTTAGAAATGTAGGTGTTTTCTAAAAAAACACATTAAACATAGTTTTAATCTTATCACTTTTATTCCCCCTAATATTGAGGTGTGAAGCGAAAAGAGGAAAGGCATTAGGATTCCCCTCATTCACCCCTTTATGATTCCTTTTCTTTTTTCTTACATTTTTATGAACCCAATGTGAACACCATAATGGTTCTCAAAATTTCCTTTCTTTCCTAGCTAGACCTTAATCAAGATAAAATAAACCTCACTTTAATCAATATCAGTTAGATGTTGTTTGCATTGTTAGACTAAATTAATCAAGATAAACAATAAAATAACCAAGAGTTAGTCTAACTGGTAATTATGCACAATCATCTGAGTAACCATAGTACAAGCCACTAAGCTATATTGGGTATATAGTGAGCCCAAGATACCAACCACTCACATAGGATCTCATATGTACTTACACTTAAAGAGGATTATATCATTGTGGTCTAGTGGGGGTCATAAGGAGGATTTATATTACTCCTCACATACTACATTAGGTCATGTATCTAGAGGGTCTTTTCTATATATTTTTAGCTACTCACATACCAATTGTATCTCATGTATCGATGGGTATATATAGAGTGGTTAGGTATATATATACCTTTGATATATAGGGAGGCCCATAAGGTATATAGGTTAGGATAGTATATTGAGAGAAGGCAATATAATGAGATCAAGAACATCTTCTCTCTTCTTTAATCAATGTTATAAAAAAATTAATAAATTTGATCTCCCTTCTCTTTAAACCATGTTCGAGTGATGCTACATGACACATAATGTTACTCACCAACTAGCTATTGATTATGATTCCTTGGCTAATGGCCAAGAGAACCAAACCACATTTAAAAATCCTCTTTATGAAAATAATATGAGGGAGAACCTCCCTTAGATTCCTTTTCCCCTATCCATGATGATCAAGGAAGAGTAGTCTTCAAGTCCCTTAATCACATGGTTGATTTACTCCATAGACATAAAAAGGTCCTAGAAACTATTTTTAAGGAAATTATTGACCTCTTAACCACTTTGTTTAGAAAAAAATCTCTCTTAAACAACCTCTAGTAGCCAAATTCTAACCCCCTAGATCCTAATCAAATGGATCCCTCCCTTAGTTCCTTAAATTTTAACCTTAATGCTCCTCATAAAATCCTCCAATAATAACCACTTCTATGGATGGTAGGGCATAGAATCACCCATAATATTTGGGTAATCACTCATCCTTTCTTCCTCTTAAGGAGTTGTTATAGGTTAACATGAATTTCCCCACCTCTCAAAAATCTATCATGAGTTATATCCCCAAATTGGACATACTTTCTAGTGCTCCACCTTTTCATCCTTATCAATAATATTCCTTCTATCCCAAGCATGAATGTAGATTTTTCTAAATACCCTATTCCAACAATCCTTCATCCTGCATCTTCAAATATTTTTATCTCAAATGGCTTTGGGATGAGCCATACAATTTTGAATTCAATATCATATGCCCCAATATCCCAATCCCATCCTTTCATTAGCTATAAAATTCTTCTTGTCCTATATCACACACCTCATATTCCATAAAATCCCCTTTCTTCTAAAATTTAAATCTTAAGCTCCTAGTTAGAGTAGCTAAAACAACAAATGGCCTAGATCCAAGGATCTTCATCCAATAACAAGTATTCTTATGAGGATTTGTGTAATCAGCCTTTAGATACTTTTGTGGCTAGTTTCCCCTTTCTTCTAGCTGCTCCTTTCCTCCTAACTTTAAAATTTCTAAGTTTTAGTTAAGGAAAAGAGGATCCTATCAATCACCTTAGGAATTTTTGAACTACCTAGAGTGCCATTTCATATTATGAGATGTTTCTTCTCAAAATATTCCCCAAGAGCCTTAGTGTATTTTCTCTAGAGTGGTATTACCAAAAACCTAGTTATACTCTTAATACCTTTGAAGATATTGTTGAGTTGTTTGTCCAACAATTCTCTATCTACAACAAGAAGAAGATCATAATTAGTGATCTATATAAACTCAAGTAGGCCAAATATGAGAGCTTCATAGATTTCCTAGCCAAGTGGTGAGCCTTAGTAGGAAGGATCTAATATGCTCCCCCACAAAAGGACCTCTAGTAAACCTCCATAAACAATTGAACTATAGATGGCTAGTGTGGCTTCCTTCAAATATGTTGTAGACATGATAAAAAGAGTATAAATCACCCTCTTAAAAATATGGTACCTTAAAGCTAAATCTAACAAGATAACAGATAATCCCTCCACACACCAAAAAAGGTAGTACAAAAATAAACATGTTGTAGTCAATAAATTCATTGACTCACGCCAAGCTAGCAATGTGAATTCTATGGAAGCCCTTAAAAATCTTGTTATAGGAAAATCTTAGCAATCAAAACCCAAGTGAAACGGGTAGAAAATGACATTTGATAATCTAAAGCAAAGCACAATGATGCATTAAACAGAGAAATTGTATTCCATTGATATTAATGAGCATGTGTTACAAGAGGGTCTTGATGCCCTTTATCCATCTTTATTCCTAAAAAGGTTACAATCAATCTGATGTCTTCTTCTAGCGTCCCTTAGTGTAGGTAGACTTTGATGTATGCATGCCACCACTAGGTTGTTATTTGTTGGTGTTCCTTTCCTTCAAATATATTGTATAACCTGAGAGAAACTTGCAAGAAAGGGTCAATACGTTGGGGGGATTGCCTTAGTTAGGCCCCATATTTAGGAAGACAAAAATGACTATAAAATTGTAACAAAAACTAAAATGAAATATGCAGAAGATAATAACATGCTGAAATAGAGCTTACCTCCCAAATCTGGAGTGATTTGGGGCCTACAGATGCAATTCGTGACCTGGGTCACTAATTGGGGTCGGATTCGTAGGGCAGGCTTTATATTGAGTTGTGATGCTCTTCTGGTGAAATTTCTTCGATGGATCGATCCTAAGGCAGCTGGGGTGCCTCTGTATGCTATCATAATCCATTTGTATGCTTTGGGAATGGATTGTGTGCTATTGGCTTTCCATTTTTGCAAAGTAATAGTACTTTGTTGAATTTGGTAATCAGACTTAATTAGGGGTTTAGGACCCATTATTTATAGGCAAATGCAAGGTGTAGGGGGGGTTAGATAGACTAAACCTAGGTTTGATTCTGACTAGGGTTAGGTTAATAGATGCTATGTGGCAACATCTCATTCTAAGTAGGAAATATCTTATTCTCACACGTGTGAGGAAGGATTAGTGCTAATCTTAATTAGGCCTTAAGCATGTTTAGGGGAGGATTAAAAGAAAACCCTAGGAAACCCTAAATTGGCACATGTGGGAGGATTTGATTAACACTAATTATGAATTAAGAGTTAATTAATCCAATTTTGCCCTAAAAAGGGGCTTAAGTGAAGTCAACATTGAATTAGAATTTGATAATTGACTTTTAATTGATTTCACCAATTAATACCCCATGGGGGCGTCAATTGAGTGTAAATGGGCTATGCCTCGGGTTACCATCTGAAGGTATCTCGATGCATAAAATGTAATTTTGAGGGATTATTAGGGTTTTGGACCTGAAAACCATTTATGGAAGTCTACATGTTACTATGGTGAACTTATGGAAGTCTACGCATGTCTACGCATGACTACAATAGTCTAAAATATCCTAGGGATGTCTGGAATCACCTATAGATATGTACAAATAGCAATGTGTAACTTTTGGGTGTCTACATTTTGCCTCTTTTTGTACTATATTGTGTAGAACATAGTTTAATACAAAAATATGAAGGGTTTGTGCATAAGTAAAAGGGATAGAAGGGGAATGGAATCCAATCAAAGGGTATGTAGTCACTCGAAGCGTGACCATACAAATCAATCGGGTATTCAGGGAAAAGAAGATAAATAATGGAATCTAATCGAAGGTATGTAGCCACTCAAAGTGTGACCATACAACATCAATTGGATGTCCACGAGGGAATAAGAGAGGAAGGAAATAAGGAAAATAGGAAAGAGATAAAAACAATGCTAGTAAGGGAAAATGAATTATTATGAATGCAATGATGTGATTTTGTTGAGTTCGTATGACATTTACGATGCCATACTAGTTGCTTGAGAATGATAACTTTTGACTACTTTGCTTTTGTGACCAGATCAGCGTGGTCCAAAAGTATGATTAGGATAAAATCCTAACTAAATATTTTTTGTTGATTGATTGATGAGAATATGGCGATAAGTGTTAAACCATTTGAGCTAGTTTAACATCTAGATCGTCAACTCGTGACCATATCAGCGTGGTCGCAAAGTCCATGTCCAAATGTTGTGCTAGGATTGATCAAATGTATCATTCGTTGTGTACTCGACGTACATGAATTCTAGATTGACTTCTCCATAGTAACGCGTAACTCTCCAGATGTAACCCATGTCTGTTTGGGATTGAGATTATAATCGTATGATAATCTTCAGCAAAAAAATTTGTAGATAAATATGCTAACCATACTTTTGGATTTTTGATGTTGTGGTTGCATGCAAAGCTGACTTTAGCTATGAATACCCCCTCAAACTAGCAATTAGCAATGAGGCAAATGAAATGTGGTGAATTGATGATGCAGCGATTGATAAAGAGACCAATGCATGATGAATATGATTGCTAGTAAGAAGAGAAAATAATGGGATCTAATAAAAGGTATGTAGCCGCTCAAAGCGTGACCATACAACATTGATTGGATAGCCAAGAAGGAGAAGGAAAAAGAATGGGATCTAATCAAAGGTATGTAGCCGCTCGAAGCGTGACCATACAACATTGACTGGATAGCCAAGAAGGAGAAGGAAAAAGAATGGGATCTAATCAAAGGTATGTAGTCGCTCGAAGCGTGACCATACAACATTTATTGGATAGCCAATAAGGAGAAGGGAAAATAATGGAATTTAATCAAAGGTATGTAGTCGCTCGAAGCGTGACCATACAACATTAACTGGATAGCCAAGAAGGAGAAGGGAAAAGAAGGAAAGGAGAAGAAGAGGAAAGAAATAAAAAGTAATGCTAATAAAATGAAATGGATGATTGTGAATGCAATGTATTTTTGTTGCATCTGTATGAAATTTACGATGCCATACTAGTTGCTTGAGAACATCAACGATTTTCTGTTGTGCTTTTACGACCAGATCAACGTGGTCCAAAAGTATGAATGTGATAATTTTATCGATAAAATGCCATGTGTATTTGCAAATGGTGTTAAAAGGTAAGTTTTTTAGGCTCCTCAGGTTTTAGAGGATATTCCCCTACTTTCCTAGGGTTTTGGGGATGTTCTGGTGTGTTTTTATTGAATTCGTGAGCCGGGTCATGATTTTGACCCCATTTGTGACCTGGGTCGCAATTTTGACCTAACTCATGACTGGGATCACGAAACGGAAACTGAGTGGTTTTTAAGCCCAAATATGCATGGCAGGGGCTCATTTAGATGACACACGTGTGTGGAAAGTGACTTGGGAGAGCATTCGATGACACACATGTGTGGAAAGTGACTTGGGAGAGCAGTTGATGACACGCAAGGAGCGCGATTAGCGATTGTGAGAGCCAGGATGACGAAGGGACGTAGACCAGCTGGCATCAGGCACGAGATCCCACCGGTAAGTGATCTTTGACTTTGTTTTGTTTGTGTTTTATTTTTTTGGTAAAATATGAATGGGGGGGGTTTCATCCCGATTTAAAAAAAATTGTAAATTTTAAGTAAAATTTGAAAACGTAGTGATAAACAGGCCAAATGGGTACCCAAAAGTGCGGTCGATTTTTTAATTGGATTTGTTTTGTCACTGTTTTGACTGGGTAATGGGTAGAGTAGGTGTGAATTTTGACTGTCAGTTTGTGAGGTAACGATGTACTAACATCGATATGTTTTTGAACTTTTTCCGCTAAAGTAGGAAATGGACGATGAAGTTATGACAATCAAATCTCAAACCCTTAGCTATACAAGTTTTGTGGCAACTTATAACATGATCGGGATGGTTCAAAGTCTATCTTGGACCTATGTGTGTGAATGTGTAATGTTCATTTATCCATTTTGAGGGAGGTAGGATTAACCCATTGTAGATGCTACCGTTCTAGCTAGCTCATCCGTACATAACAGTGATTTCTACAAAAGCGAGATGCTAATGTAAGAGATGTGTTGTCACCTATAAGATTATTCCCCTGGTAGGCAGGTTTTTGGAATTATCCCATAGTATTATGTTGAACCTAAGGACCAAAGGCGATAAGCATAACATGTGTGATATCAAGAGGCATTTCCTTTTGTTTTCTGCCCCTGTTCTAGTGTTGACCTATCTGATTGTGGTAGTGCTCTTTTCGTTTCTTTTTTTTTCTCTTTTTGTATGGGCAATGAAGTTTATTTTCTACCCAGTTATTTAATTTTGCTTATGCTTGATCCCTTTGTTTATCCCTAGGTCGTATGTTGACCATGCAGGCGATAGGATGAGCAGGGGATACCATTTACTAAATGGTGATATCTACTCAATATGTCCTCTTTCCTAGGCTCAAAATTGTTAATGTGTAACCTATTGTGAGCGATTCATGAGAGAAGTTTAACCAGCCTAAAAGACCATAAGAAGAATGTACAAGACTCAGTAGCTATGGGTGACACTTGATTGCCTAAACTACAGAGTAGCCAAAATTAAACATGACACCTACGTATACCCTAATCCTGAAAAGGGGGAATGGACATCCAGGTGGTGATGCTAACAAGTGCATGTATTGTTCCTGCTGAGGCACATTTTGGGGAAGAATGTACAAAAATGAATTAAAATTTTAACTATAAAGCATATGGATATGTGCAATGAATGTAACTGTAAGTGATGCAAGTGGAGGAATATGATATTTACAAGAAGAAAGTTATGTTATTTAGAAAGAGAATTTTAGAAGAACCTATTTACAGATGAGTAAAGTATGTAATGATGACAAAAAGCATGATGCTATGATCATTGTTTCCCAAGCATGTGGGGTGTGTGTGTGTAGTAGATGTATAAGTTGTGACCTGTAGAATTGTATGTAATAGTTTCCAAGAAGAAGGACAATGTGAGATTAGAATGTACAGGTGGAAGAATTGAGAGGAAATAGGCCTTGGTAACCAATCAAGGAAAGGGGATCACCAACGGCTAGCAACGATAGAAGAGAATAAATGAATCAACATATGTGAGAAGTAGAAGAATGAGATAGAAGAAGGTGAGTAACACTACTTTCAGGCGAAATGGTGTAGATCCAGGTGGGAGTGGGATGGTGAAGTAATGACATGGCTAGAGTTGCGGCTAGAGCCATAGTTGGCAATATTATGAATATAGCGGGTGGGCATTGTTAGGGTACTGTAGGGTGGTAAAGTCCTGGGAGTGATGTGGCATGGAGGACTAACAAGTTGGCTAAATGGAAAATAATGCTCTGGTGATGGGGTAAGCTCATCGTGCAACATGTTGTGCACTAGGGTTTTGAATGATCTGCACTCTTCAATATCATGACATTGCTGGTGATGGTAGATGAAAAATTGATTCTCATTGTAATTGTGTGGTTTAGGACGCGAGGGTTCAGTAGGTCGAATCTCGGGTAGGTCAATAATACCCTGGTGCATGAGATGATGGAACATTTTGGAAAGGGACGTATGTGGAATAGGCATAGGATAGACGTATGGCTCTATTAGAGGTGAGCAAGGTCTGGGTGAAAGACGATCTGGTAATGGAGGTATGGGTCTCGATTTCGGCATGGGATGAGTCCTGGGTTGAGGAAGGTATCTGCGTGGTGGTGAGGATGGACGAGTCGTGGAATACTGTCATGGGTGAACGTGGCAACGATAATGACTCATATGCAACTTCATAGCTTTGATACGAGAGATGATATGATGTATCTCATGGTGTGGAAATGATGGTATTGGGGAATGGGGGGATCGGTATTCCAAGGTGAATGGAATGGCTCGATGCATGGTAGAAAAATGATAGGGCTGTGATGAGGAGACAGCAAAGTGAAATGACTATGGTGAACATAACATTGGTTGGGGCAGTAAGCCTCATAGTGGTGAAGGTGGTGTCTTGAGAACCGGTGGCATAGGCGATGGCCTTGGGCGATGACACGGATGATAAAGAGGGATGTTTGCATGATCGGCTTGAGTAGCTTAGGTCGTGTGGGCTTGCAGAGCTTGGGCATAGGTAGACTTTCCATTGGGAAGGGAAGCAGGTAGAAATATAGGGCGAGGTTTTTGATGTATGTATTCCCTATTAGATGGGCGGTAAGATCCTATGGGATGTTGTGGATGACTTGGAGGTGAATAGTGACATCTGATATCATCATACGAATGGGAGAATGATCCTTGTGCTTGTGGTTGGGTGGATTCCTCTTCATCATCGAAAGAGGACATGGTAATCTGGCTATCGCCAGAGTGTGGTGAATAAGATGAACCTTGCTAGAGAGGGGAATGGCATTGAGGTGAAGTGTGCTGACCTCAACGGGATGAGTGCAAGGAGCACCTGGTATGAAGGGTGGTTGGTGGTCAGGTGAGATCGATCGGTGTAATGGGTTTTTGCTATAGCTATAGATGATCCTGCATGGTGGTAGGTGAGGCTACTGTAGAGCTCTCCTGCTGATGACATGAGTCTTGCAAAAGGAAAAACAAATACCCCAAGCATAAAAATGGTAGAAAGGTGAAATGTACATGTATAGAGAAATAATAAAGCAAAAATAACAAATTCACACGATGATGTGCTTGGTGATTTATTTCTAACACTATGTGACACTCATGATGGTGACTGTGTTTATGAATCATGTATTGAAAGCACGAAGATGCAGGATGTTGATGGGTTTAGGATTGTTAAGGCCTTCAATATTTGCCAAATGATATGCTCCTGAACCATATTTGTGTGTGATAATAAATGAACCCAACTAGTTTGGGGTGAATTTATCATGCTGCTAGCGAGGCTAACTTGTGATTTGCTAGTTCTACTTGAGAATCAAGTTGCCAATATGATATTCGCATTGATGTATCTTATTTTTTTAGGCACGATGAAGGTGATCTTGATATACTTGTGTGTGCTCGATGGCATGGATGCGATGTTCATCGAGGAGTGTTAGTTGATCTAGACGAGCTTGGCAAGCGCTGTCGTCGTTAATGAAAAATTTTCATGGATATCCGTAAAGAGGGTATCTCCAGCTCAAGGAGCATGATAGCTTCTAGCCCGTAGAAAAGTGAAAAATGTGTTGCCCTAGTGGGAGTATGAATGCTCATACGATAGGCCCACAGGGCTAGGGGAATTTTATTATGCCAGTCCTGGTGAGATTTCGCTACAATTTTACGAAGAATAGAATAGATGGTTTTATTAGTGGCTTCTGCCTGGACATTTCCTTAAGGGTAATATGGGGTCGAAAAGCTATGATGTATGTGAAATATATTGCACAGGGCTCGAAACTTTTGTTTTTGAAATATTTCCCATTATTTGAAATAATTTGGGAGGGAATTCCAAAGTGGCATATGATATGCTCCATGATGAATGTTGTAATTTTGGCTCCTGTAGTTTGGACCAATGGGATGGCTTCGACCCACTTTGTAAAATATTTTGTTGTTGTAATGATAAATTTATGATTGCTAGAGGATGTAGGTGTAATTTGTCCAATTAGATCTAGGCCCCATTGGGATAAGGGCCACATGGACTAGATTGGTTGAAGTGCTTGGGATGGGAAATGTGTTAAGTTGGCATGTTGTTGTAATTTGATGCAATGTTTGACATACTTATAGTAGTCTTGCTCCATTTTAAGCCAGTAGTAGCCCATACGAAGAATACGTTTGGTAATCGCCATGCCATTGAAATGGCCACCACAAGTGCCATCATGGGTTTCTTGTACAACCCGTTGTGATTCTTGCGGTTCTAGGCAACACAAGAGTATACCATCATAGCTTTGGCGGTAAAGGATATCCCCCAACAAGGTATAGCGGATCACTCTTTCTTTAAATATTTTGCATTGTACGTGAGGAAAATCACATAGTAGGAAGCCTAGTTTGATGTATTCCTTTATCTGTGAGAACCATGGGTCATGAGGTTCGATGTTTACCACATATACACCACCATCGTCTGTGGGAGGTGTGGGTGATATAGCAGATTGAGTAAGTGTATGAATAGATACAGATGTTGTGCTAGAAATTGGATTTTGTGGGATAAGGGACACTAAGGAGGCCATAATGTCTGTAAAATGATTTGATGAGCATGATGCAGCTTTGAGGTAATACCATTCAAATTGGGATAGGAGTTGTTGGGCGATCTTCTTGTATTGTTGGAGAACTGGGCAATTGCATAGCCAAAGTTCTTGCACTTGATTGACAATCAAAACTGAATTACCTATGATGTGGAGGTGCTTAATGTGCATAGTGTGTGCTTTTTTCAATCCTAGGATTAGGGCTTCGTATTCTATGTTGTTATTGGTACAGGGAAAATCAAGTTTGAATGAAAATGGGAGTGGTTCTCCTTTAGGTGTAAAAAAAACAATGCCTGCACCCCCAGTGTGGAGACACCTGGACCCATCAAAGAACATGGTGATGTTAGCCATGAATTTTGGTTCGACGTACTCCTCATCTTTGGTTATGTGAAAGATAGAGTTGTGGGGGAGTTGGATGAGTAGAGGTTGGTTGTCAGTTATAGGGGCTTCAGCCAGTTGGTCAGCAATGACTTGCTCTTTGATGGACTTTTGAGATACGAATTCTAGGTCGAACTCGGTTAGGAGCATGATCCATTTGGCTGTGCATGAGTTGTGATAACTTTTTTTCATCATATATTGTAGGTGATTATATCAGGCTATGACAAAGGTTGTGTGGTTTAACATATAGTGTCTTAGCTTTTGGGTGGTGAATAATACTGCTAGGCATAGCTTCTCCATGTACCCGTATCTCATTTCGTAACTAACTAGCGTGCGACTGATGTAGTAGATAGCCTGCTCTTTGTCGAGAGTGTTCTTTTGAGCTAGGAGTGTACCTAGCACAAGCTCTATGGCTAAGATGTATAGAGTCAGTGGTAATTGTGGATGCGGTGATGACATAACTGACGATGAAGTGAGGTAATTTTTGATAGCGTTGAATATGGCTTGACAGTTTTCATCCTATTTAAAGTGCACTCCTTTTTGTAGGAGATGATTGAATGGTTGTCATTTGTCTGATAATTGCGCTATAAATCTGTGAATAGAAGTAATCTTGCCCTGTAGGTTGCGTAATTGCTTTAAGGTGGTAGGAGGAGGCATCTCAATGATGGCTTTCACCTTACTAGGATCTACTTCAATTCCTCATTGGGAGACAATGAATCCTAGTATCTTTCCAGATGTAACACTGAACACGAACTTTTTTGGATTGAGGCACACGTTGTGTTCTAGTAGTTGATCAAAAATTTGACGAAGATATTCGAGATGATCAACACGTTTCTTTGATTTGGCTATGAGGTCATCTACATAGTCTTCCACATTTTTCTGCATTAGGTCGTGAAATGTGTAGGTCATGGGACGTTGATAGGTTGCCCCAACATTTTTAAGGCCAAAGGGCATGACCTTGTAGCAAAAATCCCCCCAGGGTGTTGTGAAGGAAGTTTTGTGTTGATCAGCTAGGTTGATCTGAATTTGATTGTATCCGTAAAATCCATCCATGAGGGAAATCATCTCATGACCTGCAATGGAGTCAACAAGGGAATCAATGCTGGGTAAAGGAAATTTTTCCTTAGGACAAGCTTTGTTTAGGTCATGAAAGTCTATGCACACGTAAATGTCATTGGATGGTTTAGGTACAGGGACCATGTTGGATACCCACTTAGGATAATTGATGGGTTTTATAAAATCAACATCTAGGAGCTTTTCAAGCTCAAATTTTACTATCAACATGACAGTTGGAAACATGCATCGCAACTTTTGTCTTACTGGTTTGGCATTGGCATCTAGTATAAGATTATGCACTACCACGATAGGGTCAAGTCTCAGCATGTCTTTGTAAGACCATGCAAACACTTTTATATACTTGAGTAGGAAGTCCATGAAAGTGATGCGCTCCTAGGGTGAGAGGCTAGAGGCTAATTTGAGGATGTGTGGATTTTTTGGATCATCATTGATTTCTACATCGATTGTGTCCTCGATGAGCATGTGAGATCCATCGTGTAACTGTTCAGGGATAGGAATGAGATTGAATTCATTGATGGCCTCATTGACCTCGAATTCATTTTCTACGTAAATACCCGTGTGATGGAATTGAGGGATTTGGGGTGACATGGATGAGGAAGGTGTATTTGCTACCCACAAGACATGAGGAGAGAGAAGAAAGTCTCCAGGTGCTGGTATGTGTGAGATGTGTGTGAGATCGATAAATTTTGGGTTTTGGGTATCGTGTCAAATTTGTTGGTGGCTGTAATGGAGGGGAGAACATAAATCTACCTCAACCATGTTAATCGATGTTGTAGGTGAATTAGGTGGGGTAGATTTCGATGATAGAGGTCAGATAGGTTGTGCACATCATAAGAGGCTCAAGGGAGGTTTTAGGATGACTGGTGGTGAACGAGGACGAGAGGCTGCTCTCTATAACTATTTATGTATAGGCGATAATACAGGCAGGCATATTTGTGGCAGGTTAGGCAGCACCAGATCCAACTCTATAGGCGGTGGATCATGAGGGAGTGCATCCGAATCTATTGGTGGTGTAGCCATAGATAAAGTAGCAAAGTGTTATGCCAATTGCTGAACATCATAGAACAAAGAGGTATCGAGCATAGGATATTCTTGGAATAAATCATAGGGGATGACGATGATTTATGTGGGTGAAGGTGTGTCTTCTAGCATGTACATGTCAATGTACTCTTCCAAGGTGTGTGTTGGGCATGGAGGAGGATGTAAGGATAGAATTTTTATCTCATCTTCTAATGTATAGGCAGTGGTTGGGCAATAACCTAGACCAATTTTGTCAGTAGGTGAGCAAACACAAGGGTTAATGGGTGTACGTAGCCCTTGCTCATAATGATCTACCCCAAACCCATGCCAATGAAAGCGATGTATGTAGTGTAATGCAAATTGAGGGTTAGCTAGGTGTGTAATCGCATCACTAGAGCTAGATTATGGTGGTGAAGAATTTGGTGAGGGGATTGAAGAGTCTACTCCCACATACACAAAGTTGTGGTTTTTAGGACTTCCTAACTGTATGACTATTCTAATAGTCAATACTGAGGCTAAGGGACAGCCAAAATCTTAGGTAGATTGGATAGGGGTGTCACATATGCGGGCGTCACATACGTTATAGTCTCCTAGGCCATTGTTTTTCATGAATATGGATATGCATTGTGTGGCACGCTCTAGTGACTGGGGTGGCGTATCCAAGTCATACGAGGAAGGGGAAAGTTGGGATTCCCTTATGGTGGTAGCTAAAGAGTGTGAAGGTTCATCCGATATGGGTGTTGGTTATTTAGGTTTATGATGTTTGGTTATTGTGGGTTGAATAGGTTGTTTATTCTGTGTAGGGGATGGCATCGGTGCAGGTGTCAGGATGCATGGAGATGTGAATGACTTAGTTTTTGGTTGGAAGGGAAGAAACAGTGTATGTGGTGTAGGAATGATAGGGGCTTCCATATGCGAGGGTGAAGGAGGTAATGTAGTTGATTGTATGATGGGTGGCAATGGTGGTTGCGACACCGTGGGTGGAAACTGGAATGGTAGAGGTTGAAAGGGTTGTGGAGGCCATGAGAATGGTAGTGGAGAAGGTATAGTATCAGTTTTATGTTCCCCAGTAGATGATGCTAATGGTGCGGATATCGAGGCTTGTGTTGTTGATGAACACTGGGGTGTTGGGGTGGAAATTGGTGAGGATATCGATGCTCCTACTGACTAGTGAGAAGATACAAGTAATAGTTGGGAATATGAGAATGAATGCATAGGGGGAAGGTCTACGATGTTACAAAACTTAAAAGGGTCTCCATCGGCTGGGACACAATGAACAAGTCCATTTTAGACATACTTGATGCAATGATGCAATGTGGATGGGACACACTACATGTCTCTGATCCAAGGGTGACCAAGGAGAATATTGTATTACATTTCTCCTTGAATGATGTGGGATAGGATCCTACTGTAGGTCTCATGGAACAATCAAAAGCACACAGGTCTAGGGAAGGTGTCACAAAATGCATTGGAGGAAGGTGTAGGTGATGTAAGGCTATTGTGGATATGATACTAATAGATGAGCCCATGTCAACGAGTACTCGTTTGTAGGTAATATCATTGATATTAGCTTGTATATGGAGGAGAGGATCGGCTCCTTCACCAAAGAGTTACGTTATCTTGTGGTCATGAAAGCTAATTTAAGTTTTAAGGCATCATGGGATGTTCCCTACAAAATTGAAAAAGGCATTTGTGTCATGTGTCTCTAAGTCAATGGAACGTAGGATGTCATTCAATGCCTCACAATGGGGTTGAGATTGTTGTAGGAGGTAAAATATGGATAGTCACGTGGGGGTGTTGCATAGTTGATGAGTTAAACTACCACATATGGTAATAACATTTTGAGGTGGTGGCGGTACGGCATTAGGTCTTTGGGGTGCTCGTAGGGACGTAAACTAGATAGGGGGAGAAATAATAGGTATTTTTTGGGGTGATAGTTACTGTTGGTTTCTCATAGTAAGGTTTATCATGCCTACTACTCTGTGTGATGGAGGATCACACTAGACATTGTTGACTTGGAAAGGGGGCATTGGAGGATTTTTTGGAGGTTGTTGGAAATTAAAGCAGTATAAAAAGGTAAAAAATTTGTTTACAACGGTAAGCTTTGGACCTTACCTTTTTACCTCCTTGGACGACAGCTGACTGGGCAGATTGGATGGCATGGGCGGCAAGGCATTCGACATCAATTTCCCTTCCTCCTTTCCTCCCTATTTTTCTTCATTTCCTAACTTCTCCTATATTTCCTAAGGTTGTTAAATCAACCCTATTTAAGCATTGTAATTTCTAAGTTTCGTAAGGTTAATGAATAATATTTCTTATTTCCATTTTGCTCCAAGACTCACGTGCCACATCTGGTATCAGAGTCGAGGCCGAAGAGGGCCCGAAGATCGAGGTGGAGGAACCAGCAACACGAGCACCGAGGCAGGCGAGGTCAAGTGGGGCCCATAGCACATGATCCGAGGTGAGGTCGAAGAAGGCCCATGAATCATGAACCGAGGCGAGGTCTGGAGAAGGCCCGCACAACGAGCACATGAGGAGGAGGAGCAACCTAGGAGAAACCAACCGAAGAGCACCACATGGCGAGAGGAGAGCAAGGCCGACGTAGATCGGACGACACAGAACTGACATAGATCTGACTACGTGACAGAAGGATGACCGATTACATGGTAGAAGGAGAACCGACAACGTGGCGGATGAAGGGTTACATGGTAGAAGGAGGTGACAAGCAACATGGCGATAGGCGATAGGCTAAAGGAGGCAAAAGGGCGATCACTGATTTCCCGAAGGCAATCAAGTGACTATGCGAGCGTTGAGGGTTTTAAACACCTCAAACGCTCTCGCATGGTCGATGTGGGACTAAAAGTCCCAAAAAAAAATTCTTTCGATGCGGCCGCGAGAAGAACAAGGAAGGCAAGCTTCCCTTGCCTTCCCGTCGAGCCACGCAGCTCGACTGGCTCGAGGAGCCAGCCGTAAGGCGCCCGCCTTCCTGCAGGTCACGGGTTCGAAACCCAACGACGAAAAAAGCTTTGAAATTTTTTTTATTAAAAATCGGATCCGAAATAGCATAAAATTGTATTCATTCCCTTTGGTTCTC
Source organism: Wollemia nobilis (assembly GCA_028583015.1). NCBI lineage: Eukaryota > Viridiplantae > Streptophyta > Pinopsida > Araucariales > Araucariaceae > Wollemia > Wollemia nobilis. The sequence continues at coordinate 4,341,957 of JAQPPZ010000676.1, read as the reverse complement.
ATCGGCAGTGGTGGCCGAGTTGGTTAGTGCGATTTGTTGATGCCAAGAGGTCACGGGTTCGATTCCTACAGACCATAAATTTTTTTATATAAGTTCTTTTAATTTTTTTATATTATTAAAACTACTTATATTATATTTAATATATTAAATATAATTGCTTCTTTAAAAAAATTTTTAGGGCAATTATTTTTTAATTTATTAAATAGTAATATAGTTTTTTAATATTATAAAAGAAAGGAAAATATTGTCTAAGAGACAATTATTGTAATCAAAGGGTACTTATTTTTTTACTTGATTCAAGGAATCACAAACTGTAGAACTCTTGTGTAATAAGCCTAAGAGGCTTAGTTTTTTTTGTAAAAGATACCAAGGATCAAATTGTAAAATTGTAAATAGGCATTGATGATAAGACCAAATGGTTGTTATCATGCCTTATGTGCAATTTTAGCAAGAGAAGGTGCAGAGAGGTTTGATGAAAAAGTAAGAGGTTATGGGCTCAACATTGTGTTTAGCCAACTTCAAAATGCAGTGATAGCACATCAAAGGCATCCTGACTCAAGGTACGAGGCAGACTTTGAAGACAACTCATTCAAGAGTCAATTTGAACAATCGAAATCCATACAAGCTGCACCACAAGAATCAGAGTATACACACTACAGTATTTTAGTGGAAATATTAGAACCAGAATCATCGAAAATAATATTGATAAGTGATGATGAAGAAGAAGTAGCAGATAATTTTGTGAATCAAGAGATAGCATCCCCACATCAAGAGGAATAAGTAGTGAATGATAGAGTAGAACAATTCAGATTTGACTTAAATTTGTAATCTCTTCTTTCTTCCTTCTTCTTCTTTCCTTCTTTCAAATAACAAAGTACTTTATTGTAACCGTGAAATAAAGAGAGTTTTTTGGTAACTATGGCCTCACACAATAGCTTACCTATACCAGAATTTAACGGTTATGACTATGAGTATTGGTCTATAAAGATGAAGACCTTGCTCATAGGAAGAGGTTTGTGGGACATAATAGAAGAGGGCTACACAGAACCCTCAGACTGGACAACACTAAGTGCCACAGACAAGAAAACATGAAAAGAAGAGAAAAAGAGCAACTCTTCTGCTCTTTCTCATCTCCAAGCTGCATTGGAGAAAAGCATATTCCCTAGAATCATCGCTTGTACAACTGCACAAGCTGCATGGAAAGCATTGAGTGATGGATTCCAGGGTAGTAATCAAGTGAAGCAGGTAAGGCTTCAAACACTGAAGAGAGATTTTGAAAATCTCCGAATGAAAGATGATGAAAAAGTCGATGATTATTGTGTTAGAGTAAAAGCAATTGTGGATAAAATGGTTACACTAGGCGAAGAAATCAAGCCTGAGATAATTGTAACAAAAGTGTTGCGAACACTTACACATAAATGGAACCATATTGCCATAATTATAGAAGAATCCAAAGATCTTTCCCTTTTAACATTCGATGCATTAATCGGATCGTTAATGTCACATGAAGAGAGGTTTCCTGAAACTCCTTCAACCAGCTACGGAGGCGATGATAAGGCCTTCACTTCCAATGAAAACAATGGAAGAGGATGGGGAAGAGGTCAAGGTAGAGGCAAGCAAAGAGGTAGAGGTAGAGGCAACTACAGAGGAGGCAATCAAAATAGAGGAGGCAACCAGAACAGAGGAGGCAATTCCAACAGAGGAGGCAACTCATACAGAGGAGGCAATCAACAAAGAGGTGGAAATCAAAATCGAGGAGGAAATCAAGGACAAAGTGGAAATCAAGGGCGAGGAAGTGACAAGTCAAAATCAGCTTGTTTCAACTATGGCAAGCCAGGTCACTTCGCTCGTGACTGCTGGTCAAAATCTTCACAAGGCAGTAGTAGTCAATATGGTAATTATGGAGAAGAAGATGATACCTCTAATATTTTTCTTTCATATGGACAATCAGAACAGAATCTAAATGACACATGGATTCTGGATACTAGTTGTTCAAACCACATGAGTGGCAAAGAACATTTATTTGCTACTCTAGATTCCACTTATAAATCCCAAATCAAATTAGGGGATGATAAGACATTGCAAGTAGAGGGTATTGGAGCCATGGAGGTTCCAACCAAAGAAGGACTAAAGAAAGTGCATGACATCTATTACACTCCAAAGCTCCAACACAATCTGCTAAGCATTGGACAAATGATGGAAAACAATTACAAGCTTGTATTTGATGAAGGACAATGTATCATTTTTGATAAAAATAATTGTAATCATGTCATCACACAGGTCCCCATGACCAAGAACAGGTTATTCCCTCTCAAATTTGATGAGCCAGGAGGAGCTCAAATTGCAAATGTAGCTATAACAAATCCAAGTGTGCTTTGGCACTTGCGATATGGTCACCTTAATTCCGCTAGCTTGAAACTTCTAACTTCTCAAGCTATGGTGACAGGACTTCCCAAAATCAATGAACAAAAGGAGGTCTATGAAGGATGTGCTTTGGGAAAGCACTCAAGGTCGAAGTTTCCAAAAGGACAAGCATGGAGAGCCAGCTATCCACTTCAGTTAGTACATTCAGACATCTGTGGACCAATGCAAACACAGAGTCTCGAAAACTATTCTTATTTTCTCACTTTCATAGATGACTTCTCTAGAATGTGTTGGATTTATTTTTTGAAACATAAAGATGAAGCTTTTGATTGCTTCATAGATTTTAGAAACAATGTAGAGAATCAAAGTGGGAATTATGTAAAATGTCTTAGGACAGATCGAGGAGGTGAATACTCCTCAAAAGCATTCTTGAAATATTGTAAAGCAAGTGGGATTAAAAGGCAATTCACCATTGCCTATACCCCACAACAGAATGGTGTGGCCGAGAGAAAGAACCGCACCATAGTTGAAATGGTGAGATCGATGCTTCAGACTAAGCATCTAACTCATATGTACTGGGCAGAGGCTATAAGAACCAGTGTATATATTCTAAATAGAAGTCCTACTTCTAGTTTAGATGGTGTCACTCCTTATGAGGGGTGGTACGAAAAGAAACCTAATGTAAAGCACTTCAAAGTGTTTGGTTCTTTAGCATATGCACACATTCCTGATGAGAAAAGGAAGAAGCTTGATCCAAAAATTCAAGCTTGTATATTTGTAGGGTATTGTGAGTCTACAAAGGCATATAGACTCTACAATCCCAAGACTCATAAAGTTATACTCTCCAGGGATGTAATTTTTGATGAAGGGGGAGAATGGGGTCATCAAAGAATTTTTGTTGATGATGAGTCCCAAGATGTAAGTTCTTCATAGGTACAACAGGTGTCTCCAAAGAAAAGCAAAGGCACACCACCCCCTCCAAGCCCATACAGGAGTACTACATCAAGTACTTCAACCGCCACTCCAAGTCCTTCTCCACAGAGATCAGTAAGTTCTTCACCGATGGACATTGATAGAGACTCTCCATCGAGAGGCAAAAGAACATTACAACATCATCCATATTTTCAAATGTTGGATCAGAATTTCCAGAGAAGATTCACTAGAAGCCAAGCTAGTGAGATGAATACAGTTTTGCAGCAACTTGAAAATTTGCAATTGTATGGAGATGATGACTCCCATGATCCTAGGGGAGATGTAGTCAATTATGCTTTATTGGCTAGTACACAGCTAGAACCGACTAGCTATGAGAAGGCATGTACTCAAAATGTATGGCAAGAAGCCATGAAAGAGGAAATAACCTCTATAAACAATAATGATACATGGGAGCTAGTAAAGCTACCCAAAGGAAAAAAATGTGTTGGGTGTAAATGGGTCTACAAGACCAAGTACAATGTTGATGGAAGCATTGAGAGGCATAAGGCGAGACTAGTAGCAAAAGGTTTTACTCAAAAATTTGGCATTGACTATGAGGAAACCTTTGCTCCTATTGCACGACAAGAAACAATCAGATCAGTTCTTTCCTTAGCAGCCCATAAAGGATGGAATGTTCAACACATGGATGTGAAAAGTGCTTTTCTGAATGGATACTTGATAGAAGAGGTTTATGTTCAACAACCTCAAGGTTTTCAAGAATAGGGAAAGGAGAACCTTGTTTACAAATTGAAGAAAGCACTTTATGGCCTCAAGCAAGCACCAAGAGCTTGGTACTCATGCATTGATGGCTATTTCAACGAGTATGGATTCACAAGAAGCAAAAGTGAACCAACTCTGTACTACCTAAAGCATGGAGTAGACATTCTCATAGTTTGTTTGTATGTGGATGATCTAATATTTATGGGTAGTAACAATAAAATGAATATGGAGTTCAAAAACTCCATGATGAAATAGTTCGAGATGAAAGATCTTGGTTTAATGTGATACTTCCTAGGGATGGAAGTGCATCAATCAAATAAAGGGATCTTCATATGTCAACACAAGTATGCTCGAGACATGATCAAGAAATTTGCCATGGAGCAAGTGCAAATCAGTTGCAACTCCAACTGGACATGGGATCCAATTGAGCAAGGACGATGGAGCATCAAAGGTTGACATGACCACTTACAGAAGCATGGTTGGGAGTCTGATGTTTCTCACCAACACAAGGCCCGATATTCAATATGTTGTTTCTCTAGTTTCAAGGTTTATGGCTAGTCCATCTGAGCTGCATCTACAAGCAACTAAAAGAATCTTAAGATATGTAAAAGGTACATTGGATTTTGGAATCCATTACCAAAAATGTAATTCTGTGAAATTAGTTGGCTTCAGTGATAGTGATTGGGGCAGCAATATAGATGATAGGAAATCTACATCAAGAAATTGTTTTAGTCTAGGATCAGGACTAATTACATGGAGTTCCAAGAAATAAATTGTTGTAGCATTGTCATCGACTGAGGCTGAGTATATAGCCATCACACATGCTAGTACTCAAGCCCTATGGTTGAGAAAAGTTCTTGAAGAGATTGGAGAAATTCAAAGTGGTCCAACTCGACTGTATTGTGATAACATAAGTGCCATTCAGTTGGCATACAATCCAGTCCACCATAGCAGATCAAAGCATTTCGATATGAAGTATCACTTCATTCGAGATATGGTGGAACAACAGATAGTTGAGCTTCAATATTGTAACACTTTGGATAATATTGCAGACATCTTCACCAAAGGTATAGCTAAAGCTCAATATATAAAGCTGAGAGACTGTATAGTCAGTCCTCTCAACTTTAAGGGGGAGAATGTTGGAAATTAAAGCAGTATAAAAAGGTAAAAAATTTGTTTACAATGGTAAGCTTTGGACCTTACCTTTTTACCTCCTTGGACGGCAGCTGACTGGGCAGATTGGACGGCATGGGCGGCAAGGCATTCGACATCAATTTCCCTTCCTCCTTTCCTCCCTATTTTTCTTCATTTCCTAACTTCTCCTATATTTCCTAAGGTTGTTAAATCAACCCTATTTAAGCATTGTAATTTCTAAGTTTCGTAAGGTTAATGAATAATATTTCTTATTTCCATTTTGCTCCAAGACTCACGTGTTGCAGAGGTCTAGTGGTATTGGGTCCTCTATGATCCGGTAGAGGGTTTTGTAAAATTCCTACGTTTTGGTTCTACGGGGCTAAAGGTTTTGCTACCTGAATAATGCCCCTATCGATTAGGTCTTGAACTTGCCCCCGAAAGGAGCAACATGAATCGATATTATGGCCATGTTGCCTATGAAAGGGATAAAATAACTGCTCATTGTAGTCACAATATTTAGGTGCATTTGGATCCAATGGGCGGATGTTGGGTAGAACAAGATGGTTACCCTCATACAATCTATGGAATAGGGTTGGTAATGGTTTATATAAGGGTTTAAAGTTGCACGGTGGACCCTATGGATGCATGTTGTAGTATTTCTATGGGCGAGGTGGGGTAGGTGCATTAGCTTGGACCACTTGTGATTACAATGTATAGGGCAGAGGAGTCGGTACTAGTGCTAGGGTAGAAGCTACGACTTGGTTGGTTTGTTGTGGTCGTGGGTAAGGTTGATTTGGTGTGGTTCTATTGAAGTGGAAGTTGGAGTTATAGTTGGTTTTAGCTCTCAACTTAATCTTCCTATATTTCACCTTAATTTCTTTGATCACTTTTGCTTGTGATATAGCATCTTCAAAAGTATGACTTTGATGAAGTTGGAGGGATATGGAAATGTGTTTGTGGCATCTCTTGGAAAAGAGTGTCACAAGCTCCGATGTGGGGAGGCTATGGGCAATATCATGAATAATCACTCTCCATCTGGAAACAAACTCAGTGATGGTTTTGTTGTCTTCCTATTTTAAGGCATAGACATCAAAAAATATGGTATTTTTCTTGATTTTTATGGAAAAGTGCTCTAAGAAGAAATTGGCCAGTTGTTCAAAGGTGTATAGGCTATGGCGTGGTGACATGTTGTACCAATCCAATGTTGGCCCATAGGGAGAAGGTACACAACATAAGAGGGTTACTACTATGAATTTGGTAACAATACGATTGGTAGTTGCTCACATGTTCTTTGGGATCTTCCTTACCTCTATACTTGTTGAATTTTAGTATTTCAAAGTGATAGGGATAAGGAGGGATAGGGACTGATGTATTTACTAGCTCATTGCATAGTTCATCATAGCAAGGCTTTTGTGGCCCATAGCTAGAGGTGCGTAGGTTCAACATTTTGACTTCATCTCACAAGAGTTGAAGTTTGGGTGTCATAGGAGTTGAAGGTTGGGCTATGATAGGTTGACCTTGTGGATGTGGTGGGTATTGGTATTGTTGTTCTTCATAATAATATGGGGAATACTGTTGTGCTTGATCATGATAAGGTGGGTATTGGGCAACATGTGCTATCATATCTATAGGCACACTAGGTTATGGGGTATGTGTTTGTTGAGGATAATAATACTGTGATTGAGCAACATGCGGTTGTGGCATGGATACTTGTTGGTTTGGATTCTGTTGTACTAGTTGGACCATGGGTGGTGATGACAAAATTAGAGGAGGCATAAATAAGTTAGGTGTATCTGGTGGTGGTGTAGGTGTCAGTTCTACTGGTGCTAGGGGTGATCTTTATGAGGTATCAAAAAACAGGATTTATCTTTGCCCTGGAGGATAGGAAGTAGGAAAGCTAAACTATGTGGAATAATTTGGTTGAGTAGGTCCATACGCTACTGGTTTCGGTCCATATTTAGGATGGATATGGGTAGTGGGAAACTAAAAAATCATAGTTTGCGGTATCCTAAAGGTCATCATAGGCAAATGTGGCTCCAAGGGTTGGGTGTAATGCACTCTGGATACCTATGAGATAGGTGGGAATGCTACTGAAAAGGTGGGATAAGTTGTTGAGGTAGGAGCTTGGGTTGACGGGAAATTATATGTGTACACCCCCACTTGGGTTTGTGCATCTTGTATATGAAGGGACTACAGAGAGGTACCCTCAGATATGGTGAAGAATGGCTCTTGGGAAGAGGATGGTTGGTACTCTTGTGAAGAGTATGAGTGTGAGGTTTGAGGGAATTTTTGTGGTTCCTGCTGAGTAGGGATCTGTTGTGCAGTTTGGAAGGATGGTTTTTGGCTTCTTGTAGTAGAGGAGGTTGGGTCAGACACCATTCCTATGGTAGGGTCAAATGATGCGACCTCAGGATGGGTATGGTTTAGAAGGGAGGAATAATTCTCAAAAATGGATTGAGATAGATTCTGGAAAAAGGGGTGTGCAAAGGTGGGTGACGTAGGTATGACCTCCTCATCTATGTTGAAGGTTGGAGGAGACTATCCTAGTTCTGTATAGATTACATGGTCATAGAATGTGTTCGAGCGATTAGGTGAGGATGGGGCTATAAAGAGCGGGTAATCCTCTGCGAGTGAAGTAGCAAGAATTTCACTCAAAGTTGACATCTTGGCATGAGGTATCATGTGATGAGTGTCGTTGAGTCTCATCATTTAATCTCAATGATTTATCAATCCGGGGTGGTGTCCAAGGCTGTCTACAATAGAAGGTTAGGGCAGAGTACAATTTAGGCATTCAAATTTTAAGCAATTATTGGTGAAGCAGATTTTGGTTTAGCCTTTTGGTGTCACACTAAACCTAGTCTGAAGAATGGAAACTAAAATAAATTATAGGAATTGAAAACTAAATCTAAGTTGCAAGAATTGAAATCTAACTACAATTGCAGGAATTGAAATTGCTAAATTGAAAGTCTAATTTACTTTTGTAGAATTGAAATCTAATCTAATTTTGTAGAATTGAAATCTAATCTACTTTTGCAGAATTGAAATCTAATCTACTTTTGCAGAATTGAAACTTATTCTAAAACACCTGTCAATGCCCTGCCACAAAAGGTCGTCAAGCTTCTACTACAGGAATTGACAAGAAAATGAAATATGCTGAAAATGGAAAGTTGCTAAAATAGAAAGCAGGGAAAACATAAAGGAAAATGCTTAATATAATTTTTCAGCTGACATACACACAAATGTTGTACATAAACATAATAGGAAACATAAATCACACAACACAAAATAAAAACAAGAAAATGAAATCTGGCAAGCAATCTATTAATTCTACTGTAGCAAAATTACAGATTAAAACCTGCCATAAAATCCCTCCTTCTAGATCTGAAAGTGGGCCCATACTTCTTGATCTAGAAGGAGGTGAAAAGCACTCCTTAACTAATTAACACTCAGAACATAAAATGATAAAATAGCTGCACTTTTATTGATGACAAAACATGTTGAAAATGTTACAAAAAATTACTATACAGTCCTAATTACTGCAATTGAAAACTCTCTTCTATTCTAATTCCTAACTGGATCAACCAAGGAGGGATCTGTGTTATTTATATAAATATTTACAATATATCCCATGATCAAATCAGCCTATGTGCTATTTTACAATCATTTGCCAATAATTCTGGATCTGAAATAAATGCAAATCTGGACAGTTTGTGTTGCAGCAATAGTCATTGGCCCTTAGAAAGCATCTTCAGTGGTGGGAGTACGTGGGAGGAGTCTAGAAATATCTCACACATAATTATCCACTTCATAATATGCCATTCCTATCTTGCAAACAACTTTCTATTATGCTGCAGTTTTTCTGGGTTTATCCTAGAAATGGATCAAATTGATCTTTTCCATGCATGGTGGCTTTGGACGGCAAGGATAGCAAAATCAGATGGAATATATTTTCCCTTAACTTTATCAACCTTCTTATCCCCTTTTCCACCGTCAAAATTCAGTCAACAAGTCAAAAAGTACATTCTGTTTTCATTCCAAAGATAAGTGGCTTATTCTGAAGATACTGCAATTCTCATTCCGAAGACATTGTGTTCATTCCAAAGATATTTAGAATGACCAACTGTGTTGACTCCAAATTTTTTTGTCTACATTTCTAATGTGGATTAGCCTTCAGGATCAGATTTCATTAGTCTTCATTCTTCCTTGGATGTGAATTTCATGCCTTGCCATTCATTGGTAGCTTGCTGGAATTTACATGGTAAATTACTGCAGTTTCTAGTTCTGCTGCACAGTTGTAGAATATTGGCATTTTTTGCAAATTCAATCAAATTATAACATGGAAAACTTATTAAAATATCAACATGAAGGAGTACATCAAGCTGCTACTAAATTTATACACTTCATTCACTAAGTAATCATGCTGAAATAGTGCAACAAGGTGTTGCACAATTGCCCTCGCTCTGTTATACCTTGTTGCTGCCTATTTAGACCATGTGGGAATGCTTCTAAATAGGTCAGATGTCTTTTGTAGTCCTTATGAACTCATTCCATCCATATCCTCATGCTTTGCTTGACAACTTCAAGGTGTTCCTATAAAGTGACAGCTTGCTGATTTTTATATGGCTGTTTTTTCCAGATTTTTAGATTTATGACAGTCCTAAAATTTTGTCTTCAATGTGGATTTGAAACAAGTTTAAGGGCAGGAAAACATTCAAAAACCATTGAGAAGTTAATGGATATCAGCATACCACATTTGGTTAATTGAAATGCATGTTATTACTTGCTACTTAATCACGCAAAATCAATCACAAAATGCTAAAAATAGTCAAAAACAGAGATATAGTATTCCTAACATAAAATCATGTAAACACTTAACAAATAGTATATTTTAGTCAACTATTTGGCAATTAACTTATCATATGGTAGTCAAACATTGTGCAATACTGATTCAAACATTGTGCAATAATGAGGATTTTTTGGGCCTCATCATCATGTGTGTGAATTATGCATCAGATTCTATGTGTGAATTAGATGTATCTATAATCCTCTCCTTCATGATAGAAGGAGTAAGAGTAGACTAACTAGAGGAAATGGGAGGCCATTCCTCCATAGAGCATGATTTCTCACGCGCTTTACTACGGGTGACCACAGGCATAGTGGCATGTGTCAAAGGGGGTTTTTAAGAATAAACCCTATGTGATGTAGACTCAAGTGTGTCTACTATGAGTGTAAAATAAGTGACATGTTGTGTGTAGAAAAATAATATATAGTGTGGTGTGTTGAGACCGGTCTGTGATCATGCAAACAATGGTAGACCGGAATCAATTCTAAATGTTGAGAAAATAAAAGTGTTATGTTCATTTTGTGTTATAATGTTGATACTCCCTATGTAGAATAACGGGTAATAGAGTGAATACTCTAGCAAATCAAAAAAATTGTCAATAACAAACCTCTTGCAACACCTAAATATGCACAAGATAGAATGGTACCGCAACATGCGAATGGTGACTTGTATGGAAGGTGCAGTAAAATGATATCCTAAATGGGTGGAACTCACTATGCTGAAGTGATTTCGCTAATATCCTCTCACAAGAAGAGGTGGTACTATCTGAGACCTACTATCGACATACCCATGCTTTTGCTTCACCCTAAGGCGGGCTTAGTCAAGAATGACAATTACCAATTCCACAAATAATACAAGCCTTATGGATGAAGGCGCTAATCCTGTCCCACTCCACAGGTAACCACTGGTGATGAAATCCAAGGCCCAATCACAAAAGTGGGGGATTTTTTGGTGATGAAATCCATAAAATCGCTCCTGTGGGGCTACTAGGTGTCTAGGGGGGTGAGCTGATGGAGAGTGAAACTCGATCCACACCAGTCTCGAGCGACGGATTGGGGATGAAGTCCAATCTCACCACTTGTTTAAGGTACCACGTGAGTGTGTGTGGTTTTGTGTTTTGCTAATGATGTTTACAAGATAAGGAGCTAGCTACTTGCATTTTCAAAAGAAAACTAATCCTAATGCCTTTTCGAAAGCAAATGATTAGATAGATTACAATCTTTGTAAAGAAATGAGCTAGTCTAAATGCCTTTGTGAAGCAAACTAATCTACTTTGCAAAACATAGAAACATGCAATCCAAATGTGTGTGGAGTGAAATGGATTATGAAACCTTAACTTGCACTTTCATAATGTAAAAATACTTTTAGAAATATAAGAGGGGACTAGAAACCCTGATTTAACTTTGGAATGTAAAATTCCTTTTAACAATGTAAGTTATGAACGAAGGAAGAACAACTTAGGCTTATGCCATATGTAAAAATAAAATACAAATGTAAATTTATTTGAGAAATAAATTTTATACACTTGCTGGAATGTTGCAAGATCTAAAAATTTCAGAAACCCTAATGCTTTAACTACTTTGTAATGAACCCAAAACTAGGCCTAGTAATGGTCATTCAACTAATTAATGCATTTATACTTCCAAAAATTTGCAATAGAGGCAGTAAAAATGAAAATACCTACATTTGAATGCTAAGGTGGGTTTGCTTAGCCCCTGAAAAGATCACCCTGGCTGATTTGGGGTTTTTTGAGGTGTATGTGCTCAAATCGTGACCCGGGTCGTGAATTTGACCTAAATCGTAGGGTGGGTCACGAATCAGGTGCAGAGGCTTCAAATCAGAGATTTTCTAGCCTAGGATAATTCCTAGGACTTTGGAGGTTTCAGTGAAACACAGTTTTAGTACCTGCAAAACATAGAAATTGAAGATAATGTCAGATTTACAATAAAAGTGAATCTAGCACTATCTGTTGTGGGGGTCCCATCGGGCATGCCAGAATGAAACAGATAGAAAACAAAATTTGATAATATAAATCAAAGTACAATGATGCATTAAATAGATAAATTAATGAGCATGTGTTACAAGAGGGTCTTGATGCCCTTTATCCATCTCTATTCCTAACAAGGTTACAATCAATCTGATGTCTTCTTCTAGCATCCCTCAGTGTATGTGGGCTTCGATGTATGTAGGCCACCGCTGGGTTGTTTTTTGGTGTTCCTTTCCTTCAAATCTACTGTATAACCTGAAAGAAACTTGCAATAAAGGTCAACACATTGGGAGGATTTCCTTATTCAGGCCCCATATTTAGGAAGATGAAAATGACTGTAAAATTGTAACAAAAACTAAAATGAAATATGCATAAGATAATAACATGTTGAAATAGAGCTTACCTCCCAAATATAGAGTGATTTAGGGCCTACAGATGCAATTCACAGCCCGGGTTGCTAATTGGGGCTGGATTCGTAGGGCAGGCTATGAATTGAGCTATGATGCTCTTCTGGTGAAATCTCTTCGGCGGATCAATCCTAAGGTAGCTTGGGTGCCTTTGTATGTTGTCAGAATCCATTTGTATGCTTTAGGAATGGATTGTGTGCTATTGGCTTTCCATTTCTATAGAGTAATAGTACTTTGTTGAATTGGGAATCAGACTTAATTAGGGGTTTAGGACCCATTATTTATAGGCAAATGCAAGGTGCGGGGGGTTTAGATAGACTAAACCTAGGTTTGATTCTGACTAGGGTTAGGTTAATAGATGCTATGTGGCAACATCTCATTCTAAGTAGGAAATATCCTATCCTCACACATGTGTGAGGAAGGATTAGTGCTAATCCTAATTAGGTATTAAGCATGTTTACGGGAGGATTAAAAGAAAACCCTAGGAAACCCTAAATTGGCACATGTGGGAGGATTTGATTAACACTAATTATTAATTAAGAGTTAATTAATCTAATTTTGGCCTAAAAAGGGGCTTAAGTGAATTCAACATTGAATTAGAATTTGATAATTGAATTTTAATTAATTTTTCCAATTAATACCCTGTGGGGGCATCAATTGAGTGTAAATGGGCTATGCATCACCTCAGGTTGCCATCTGAAGGTATCTCGACGCATAAAATGTAGTTTTGAGGGCTTATTAGGGTTTTGGACCTAAAATCCATTTGTGGAAGTCTACACGTTACTATGGTGAACTTATGGAAGTCTACGCATGTCTATGCATAACTACAATAGTCCAAAATATCCTAGGGATGTCTGGAATCACCTATAGATATGCAAAAATAGTAATGTGTGACTTTTGGATGTCTACACCAAGAGGAATTTCTCCTAATTGGACCAACATTTGGTATCTATCCTTGACCATTTACTTGAAGCTTAAATGATAAAACTCCCACCCATCAAGCCTATAGATCTAGAAATAAATAAATCTCCTTGGTTCCACCCCAAAGAGTAATATGTCCTTTATTGTGTGTATGGGCATGCCATAATTAAGTGCAAAATGATTAGAAACCTTATTAAAGACCTGATAGATGATGGTCATGTTGTATTCCATACCTATAAGGCCCAATCCTCTTCCAACTAATATCTTGGGATCTTCCAAGATCTGCTACCTAATCACAACCAAAAGGTAGTAAATAATATCCAATACAATTTCATTCCCCCCCAAAGTAAAAATATGATGGTAATAATCCACTCCTCTTCAATTGGTGTTGTCACAAGACAATAGCATAGGAATCAATCATCTAAGTAGCCTTTTAGGCCCCCTTTGGTCTTTTGTTTGAAATAAAATTATTCCTATGGAGGACTACCATTAATCATACAATCTCAAAATAAATATATGGGTACTTTTGATCTTTGTCAATGACTATAGAGTACCCCAGCCAAAACCTCTCTCCAACCTCCTCAAAACCTCTCCAACACAGATAAATCCTATTCAAACTCTTGAGAAAACAAGTTGTCCCTTAGTATCTAAACCCTAATTACCTCACTAATATGGTAGGGTCCCTTGGGGTCAATCACATGATAACATAATTCTACATGGATGATATTTTTTCCACATATATGGTTAGATAGTTCTCTCTTTACAAAAAATTCTATATTGATGATACTCTTATCAAGCAAATTCTCATTGATAATGTCTCATCCCTGAATATATGTAGCCTAAAATTCATTAGCAATTTTTTGCTAACTAAATATAATTTGGAGAAATCTAATCTTATCATCAAGGTGCTCGACAATGAGGATCATGAAGCTAGTGGCACTATAGCCTTACCTATAAAAGTCAATCCTCATATCCTTAACATTATTTTTTATGTCATGCCTTATAAATTGGCTTCTAAAATTCTTCTTGGAAGGTCTTAGATCATTGTGATGTGTGCTATCTCTTCTACATTCCAGCAATATCTCAAATATAACTATTAAGGCAAAACATATTATATTGTAGCTAACCCTATATTCTTTGCTTATTACCAAGTGATCAAAGTTGAGAATCCAAAAACATGTCTTTTCCCATCCCTAAATTTTATCTTCATCAATTTCTTATTTCTCTCGTCCTCCCATCGTAAATGCATTAAGGTTATTAACCTTAAGTTTTTAATCTTCCAATAGTGAAATGGGGTGAAAACTTATAATTCAATCAATAAAACAATAATACTTAAGCTAATAATCTACATATTTTAGACCTAGCCAAGTTTCCTCCATATCTCTAAACCCTAGGATTACCCTCTAGGAAGGGTAAAATGGTACAAATAAGAAATTTATTCCTCTATTTATGTTAGTATTGCCAACGATAAGAAAATTTATGGTAGTAATCCTCACTTGATTGAACAACAATATGCTTCATTCTACTTGTCATCCTTGTATCTCATAGCAAAATAAATCCTTTCCAATATGAGGTATCAAGGTAAAGGATTAGGCTTTCATAAAAATGGAATCAAAATCCCTTGGATGTTGATGCTATGTTAGGGCATTATAGGATAGGATATATCCCTAACCATAATGAGCCTTTTCTCACTTTTTTCATTCAACTATCATGATAAATCCCTTTATTTCTTTTAGAAATCCCATAAATACATTGCATCCCTACACAAGTTATATTGGGATGAGGAGGACAAGGATCTAACATAATACTAGGTCCTAGATCCATTAGGTATGCACATTATGTCAATGTAAATTATCTAGCTTTACCCTAGCTAAAAAATAATCATCGAAAAAAGTGATTGTAAAAGGCAGGATGTCCTACATGATCCTCCTCAAGATATTCCCTTGGACTATCTCATCCAATACGAATTTTTCTTTAGTGGTTATTTTTTCTCAAGTTAGAAATATTGTTATCTTGTATCCCAATGATCATGAACAATTATCCCTTGATTCCTTAGAATTAGAAAATCTAAGAGTGTTTTTTGCTTTACCTCAATTGGAGGATGAATCACATACATTGATTAAGGAAACCATTGGCATTAATATTGGGACTCTTGACCATCCTATAATCATAAAATTAGGTAAGTTCCTAACCCAACAGAGCATAAATACTACACCACATGTTTGATTGAGTTCACTAATATTTTTGCATGGTCCTACACTGACATGTTAGATCCAAACCCTTCCTCAATTGTCCATCACTTAATCATTAGACTAGATGTTAAATACATCAAGAAAAAGCTATGGAATAAGCATTCAAAACCACCTTGCTTAATAGGAGGAGCTCCAAAAGCTCCTATATGTTGGTCTTACCAAGAAAATGACTATTTTTACTGGATCTCTAATATTATTCCCATCACTAAGAATGAACAAGTGTTAGAGTTTGTATTAAATTTTGGGACATCAAAAAAGCATGTTTCAAATATTACTTTCCATTGCCTAACATCAACATGATTATTTATTTCACTACCATATGTGGAATGTTGTGCTTCATGGATGGTTTGTTAGGATAAATAAAATCAAAATCACCCTTGAATATTAGTCCAAAATATATTTCCCTAACACCTGGAGAACCTTCTACTACCAAGTCATGCCATTTGGCTTGAAGAATGTAGGAACTCCCTACCAAAGAGCTATGATGTATATCTTTTATGACATGATGTATGACATCTTGTAGGATTATGTCAATGATATTCTTAATAGGCCCCTCAACCAATAATATTATGTTTAAGATCTAAGACATATCTTTGAGTAGTTAAGCGAGTACAAAGTATACCTAAGCCTTAGAAGTGTATATTTAGGTGAATTACAATGAGCACAAGAACCTTAGGTAACATATCTATAGTTATATCATCATTGGTGATATATTATATTGCCACTCCTTTGATGTCATTATCCTTATATGCCCATGATGGATCCTACTGTGGTCATTTTTATAGTCATCATCACCAATAAAATCCTATAGATGGGCTAATTTTGGCCTTCCATGAAAAAGGACTCATGTAATTATGTCAAGTGGTGTGTAAGTGTCAAAAGTATGATAATCTTATTCATGTCCTATTCCAAGCTCTATAACCAATAACTTCTTGACCCTTTTTCATTTGGATCTTAGATATCATTGGGAAGATCAACCCTATATAATCCAATGGATATAAGTTCACCAAGTGAGTTGAATCCATACCCTTAACCTTAACTATGGGAGTATGAGTCTCTAAGTTCATTCTAAACTAGATCGTGTCATCATGGCATCCCATCTATGCTAATTTTGGACAATGGAATACCCTTCAAAAACAAGGATGTTTAGAAGATTTATGCTAAGTACAAGATCCAACACAAATAATATATGCCTTCCTATCCTCAAGGCAATAGCTAAGCTGAGGTATCCAACTAAATATTGATCAAAATCTTTAAGAAGCTCATCGATAAAACTAGTCAATATTATCATCTTCAATTTTATCCTACTTTATGGGCCTATCACACCAATGTTTGAAATCCTATTGGAGTGATGCCTTATGCTTTGGTCTATAGAGATGTATCTATTTTCTATTTTGAGCTTCAGATTCATTCCTTATGAGTTTTATTGTGATACTCCTCCATCAAATATGAATACCATCTAGCTCATATTAGCGAGTTTAACTACTTTACATTAAGTATATCCACACCTTAGAAAATGTATAGGTCTACCAAAATAGGACTATATATATTTGTAGAAAAAATGTATGATTAATCTCCTTCAAATTTGGTGATCCCATTCTCAAGGAGAACTAGAAAAATACCAACACAAAAGTTGAGCTCAAAGGTAAGTTTGATCCTAATCGACTAGGTCCATTCATCATCACTGCCAATTTTGATTCAAGAGCTTATCACTAGTTCTACTTAACATAAAAAAATTAAAATAACCTATTAATATCATACATATTAAGAAATATTACATCTAAGTTTGCATTAACTACTTTTTCATGTAGTTGCTTGATAATTACTTGTCTTTATGATTGCCTACTTTCATACCTATGTGTATACACATGTTTTTCTCTACTTGGATTGCTTGTTTCTTATCATGTAAGAGATATATAAGAAAGCAAATTATGATAATCCATCCTTGCATTGCATTTGCACTAGGTGACTGATGTGATTGGATCCTCCTAGTCCCTATATCTTGTGAACCAAATCAAGGTTCATATAATCTATCTATCTTTATCAAGATAAACCAATACATATTTATCACTTCAATTCCATCCACCTCAATCCCTAAATCTTATTCAATCTATTTCTATCAATATTTTCCTCTTAATTTCAACCTTTCTCATAATCACTACAATCAAAATCAAGCTATTTGTATCTATTTCTATAAATCCAAGTTATTCCATTATTATCAATATAAATCAATCTCTTCATCCATATGAATCAACCTAACCTTATTCATTTAATTCAATCTATA
The DNA here is from genome assembly GCA_028583015.1 of Wollemia nobilis. NCBI lineage: Eukaryota > Viridiplantae > Streptophyta > Pinopsida > Araucariales > Araucariaceae > Wollemia > Wollemia nobilis. The sequence goes on along the minus strand of JAQPPZ010000676.1, from coordinate 4,324,073 downwards.
TTATCCACTTAAACCAGTCTATCATAGATCAATTTCTATCAAATATATCTCTGATCAAATTAGATCTATCTCAATATAAATCAACCTATCTCTATCAATCTAATTCAAGCTATTGTTATAAATTCAAATCAACTTATCTCTAGCATTTTGAATCTAGTCATCTCTATTGAACTCAAGTAGTATATCTCTATCACTCACTCCATTTCAATATATCTAAATCCCAACTAATCTATCTCCATTTAAATTATTCTATCTCTAGAAATTCCATACAGACTCTCTATCTCTATCATTTTAGATCATGTCTCAATCAATTTGAATCAATATACCCTACCAATTCATTAGTGTCTAACCAAATCATTAATTTTAATCTAATTTATCTATCCTTTTCTTCTATATATATTAGGCTCAATCATATTCATCTTACAATCTTATATCCTCCAAACTATGACTTCCTTTCCACATGATGAATGCCATGAATTACATAGGTATTTGATCATAAATCAAATTAAATCAACTTCTTCTATCTCATCCCCAATTGTATGATGAATATTGCAATACTTTGTAGGTATTGATAGCTTTATCTTATCATATGTTACTTTCTCACCTAACATCGTATGTGTGGGGGCAACAAGCCAACAACGAAATGTCTCCCCAAATGGGGCATCATTTGTGGTTGTGTTAGTCAAGAATATATCCTCTATGACATTTCTCTATGAATTAAATCCAATCAAATAAATCCAAACACCTTAATGCCAAGGGTTAAAATAAACCAAAGTGCCCTATGGCTAATAGGCTAATCAAATCATAAAAATATCCTTTAAGCAAATTCTTAAAGATAATTAAATTATTATAATAATATTTTAGTAAGTACCTAAGCATGATCAAATCTTCTATCAAATGATCATTAATACTTTATCATCTTGCATCAAACTACTCTTTAAGTTCTAACTTAAATCTAGTAATATATAACATCATCATAGTTGCCTTTAAGTGCTCACTTAAAAGTAATTACATCTCATCAACCCATAAAAATACCCTCTAAGTGTTTGCTTAGAGGTAATTAAATATCAAATTATCGACATGTCCTTTAAGTAGATGCATAAAGGTACCTAACTAATCAAAAATATTCTTTAAGAATTTCCTTAAAGGTAATTAGTTCATAAAAAAAATATCCTTTGGGCATCTACCCAAAGATAATCAGATCATCAAAGAGTCCTTTGAGAACTTACCCAAGGTAATCATGTTCATAAAAAATGTGCTTTGGGAACCCCCCAAAGGTAATAAATCTATCAAAAATATACTTTGGGCATCTACTTAAAGGTAATTATTTTTTTAAATGTCCTTTAAATCTATGATTGAAGGTAATTAATTTTAAAAATGTGCTTTAAGTTCATGCTTAAAAGTAGTCACCTAAAAAAAAATATCCTTTTAGTTCATGCTTAACGTAGTCGCTTACAAAAAAAATCCTTTAATTTCACATTTTAAAGATAATTACTTACAAAAATTGTCATTTGAGTTCATGCTTAAATATAGTTACTTACATCAAGTGGTATTAGTTCAATCGGTTAGATTCCTCAACGTTTGAGGAGATCAAGGTTCAAATCTTACCAAGCGATACATGGATAATATCAAAGCTTTGTTGTAATACCACTATATGGTGATGATGTAATATGGGTGGGGCCCATTTCAATCCCATATAACCAATTAAAAAATATATAGTTTCTTACGAAATATCCTTTAATTTCACACTTAAAGGTAATCAAGTACAAAATTTTCTTTTGTGCATATTTATATATCATGCAAAGGTAAATTTTTCTCAAGTCACTTAAGCACTCATCTAATCAAGCTAAGATACTACTATCTAAGGGTAAATCAACCTCTTATAGCATTAAATTCCTTTAGACATTTGGTATCTAGGTAATCTATCACCGCTTAGAGGCCACCACTTAAGGGTGAATCAGTCTCTTAGAGCACTAAAATCCCTCAAACATGTGTTATCTAGATAATCTATCACCATTTAAGCACCCATATAATAATCAAGCTAAGAGGCCACTGCTTAAGGGTGAATCAATCTCTTAAAGCATTAAAGTCCTTCAAACCAATAGTGTCTAGGTAATATAACACCACTTAGGCACCCATCCAGTAATCAAGCTAAGAGGCCACTGCTCAAGGGTGAATCAATATCTCAAAGCATTAAAGTCCTTTAGACATGAGGTATATAGTAAATCTATCATCACTTAAACATTTATCCAATAATTTGGCTTAAGTGCAAGACTATATAAATAAAAATAGAAAAATAAAAAAATAAAAGCACACAAGTTTTGGCAGAGTCTAATGTCTTTTATATTTTCATCTTTTCCCTTCATCTCTCTTTCTCTTCCCTCTTTAATCTCTTCATCTTATATTCCTTAACTCATATTTGATTCAATATCATCCATCAATCATAGACCAAATCTCTAACTAACCATCATCTCAATCAAAACCTTCCTTTATCCAATCAAATCCAAATTCTTTTTCCAATCTTGATTAAATAACCTCTTGATCTTTCATCTCATCTTAATTGGCTTCTCATCACTGCCCTCATTTGGATTATAGCCAAGTTGAGTTACCTCAATTCAACTTGGATTTTTATTTGAAACTTTAGGGGATACATTGGAGTAGACCAACATTTAATGCTACCCAAAACACAATCCTTAACGTCACTTAAAAGCAAGCAATATTTGCATCCCTCATCACCTTAAGCTCCAACACAAAATTAGGGCATCTACATTAGTTTTTGACATATTTATTATGCAATGAATATATCAAAAAGAGGTCAAATATAAACACCCAATTTTGTGCATTTCAATTCACCATGGCCCTTATTTACTAGCCTTTTGATCAACCAAATTGACTCCACCTTCTTCATGCCTAAATTTAGAGTATTTAGTGCTCCAAAATTAATAGCATAGTTAAGACATTAATCTTTATCACAAATATTCATAAATATTTAAAAATACTTCCACTAGAATAATGCTTGAAAATAGCTTTCAAACAAGTATATATAATCCTATACTTGTATAACAGTTGATGTCTCTTACTACTCCAAAAGTTGAAGCATCGTGACCCTACAAAATCACCATACTATGGCACTTCTACCAATCAAGAAATGATGACTCTTTCCCACCCAATTTTGACCCCCAATGGTCAAAAAGTGATAATGCATATTTTCTCACCTACTTTTTCTCAACTAAATTCTAAATCCTAAACCTTAAACCTTAAAACCCAAACCCTAAATCCTAAACATTAAAATTTAAACTCTATAAAGCCACCCCTTAGGAAGGCTTTCAAAAAAAATAGAAAAAAAGAGAGAAGGATCTCTATTGAATTTTTTTTCACACATTGATACTTTGAAAGCTTTTATTTACACTTTGATAACAACTCTTTCACCACCTAAGGATATATTAAGTGTTTTTTTTTTAACTAGGAAGTGGTCTTTTAGAAATTCATAGCTAGCATCAAGTAATCATCAAGGCATCAAAAGGAATATTTCAATAATATTTCATCAAAAATGGGTAGCTTGTTGTCTTGGGTTGTGTCTATTCTCTCTGTTTCTTCATATATTCAGTATTTGTCCTTTAGCTTTCATTTTAATTTACATCTATTTAGCATTTATCTTTTGGCTTTCATTTTAATTTGCATCTATTTACCATTTGTCCTTTGGATTTAATTTTAATATGCATCTATTTAGTATTTTATCCTTTGGAATTCATTTTAATCTATATTTATTCAACATTTATCCTTTGGTTTTTATTTTACTTGCATTTTAGCTTTTACATATTCTCCTTTTAATATTTTTTGACATTTGTGATTTGTATTTTATTGATCAGTTATCTTAAGAACAAGGGTTCTAATTATCACAAGCAAGGAAGCATATCATATTGTATTGAGACCTTATAGACCCCTCTACATTGGTTGTTTCTTTTTCTATTTTTGTTTTGCAAGCTTCTAGTTTTATGCTTTGGCTATGAATTAGATTTCTAGTTTTTTGCTTCTATTGTGAATCAAGTTCTTAGTTTTTTGCTTCTACTATGAATCAGTTTTCTAGCCTCTTGCTAATGCTACAAATTAGGTTTTGTGGTTTTAGTATTTTGTCAATTTTTGCCTGAGGACCTTAAATTTTTTTATTTATATATTTTTAAAGTTGTGTTTCTATTTTTGTAAATTACTTTTACGAAAAAGAAAAATAAAATAGTAAATCTATTTCAGTCACAAATCATAAAGTAGAAAAATTGAATCATTTTTTTATCTATAGGTATTGAAATAAAAATTACATGTAGTTTGCATTTTAGGAAAAATTAATTGTTGTCATTTTTTTTACTACCTTGCCTAAGCAAAAAGGGAAAAAAAATCCTTTTCATTCTATTTTATTTTAAAATAAAAAAATCATCTAGTCTTAGGTTTCTATTTGTTGCATTTATTGTTTGTGCATCATAGATCAAGATAAGACCAAATTAAAGGTTTACTCTAGATAGAAGTGGATCTTAGGAGGAAACTTGGTTCCCTTAGAAACATAGATTTTTGTGGGAAAATGCATTAAACATAGTTTTAGTCTTATCACTTTTATTCCTTCTAATATTGAGGTATGAAGCATAAAGAGGAAACACATTGGGATCCTCCTCATTGGCCGCTTTAAGATCTATTTTTTCCCTTCTCATAATATGATATAGGTATAATACAAATATTTATAAAAATGATGTGCTTAAGGGGTATTTACATAATAGCATAAGGTATTGTGATGATACATGATATAATATAGATAAAGATATGCATGGTAGAACTAAGGTATTTCTATGATACATGATACTATAAAGATAAAGATATGCCCAAGGGTATTTTAGATAATGCCATAAGGTATTGCTAGGATACATGATATAATATATATAAATATGAGACTATGGGAATTTTAGGTAATGCCATAAGGTATTTCTATGATACATGATATGATATAGATAAATATGTACCCAGGAAGACTTTATATAATGACATAACATTATTATATTACATGATATGATACATATAAAGATGTACCTAGGGGAACTTTCGATAATTGCATAAGGTATTTTTATGGTACATGATATGATATAGATAAATATATGTCTGGGGGTATTAAATAATGCCATAAGGTATTGTTATGATAAAATATAAATTAATTATTTTTGTACCCCTAGATAAATGTCAAAGCAACAATTTTTATTTTTACTAAAAGCTAGAAATAGATTCACCTCAAAATATATGTTTAGGAGGACTTTATAGATGCACCAAATGGATGTTAGAAGTATTAATGTGATTAATATTTGAGTATATAGTATGTTTCATGTAAGTAAGTGTGAAGTTATGTAAGTGAGGTGTCATGTAAGTATGGATTTATGTAAGAGTTTATAATTTAGTATGTGAAATCATTAGAGTCTTTGTCCTTATGTGGATATGTGGAGTCAATAATAGATTTATTATTATATGGTATTTCTCCCATGAGAAATATGAAGTGTTATATCTTGTGTGTTTGAGGAGATGAATAGTTTGTTGAAAGTAGAAAGGTCAAGAGTCTTGTGAATGTGAAGAGTCTCATATCCAATGTGTATATATTGAAGATAAAGTATTGTAATGTGGATCGAAGAAGAAAATTTGCAATACATTATATTTTCATTTATTAAGTAGATATATTTCATCAATATTATTTTTAATGAGTTATTTTTCATTGTTATCATTATGGATTGAATGTATTGTTTTAATATTGTATTGATATATTATGAGATATTGTGAGGAAATTATTGAGTTGCTAACAATGGAAATAGACATGGCCCTAGAAAATACCATAGAGTATTTTTGCTAGTGTATTTTCCTTTAGAAAAATATCATAAAGGACTTCTAATTTATCTTTAGACAAATGTTGCAAAGGACTTCTATTTGTCCTTTAGAAAAATGTTATAAAGGACTTCTATTTTACCTTTAGATAAATATTGTAAAAGACTTTTTGATTTGCCTCTAAACAAATTTCAAAACTAATTCTACTTTAGCTTTAGATAAATGTCATAAAGGAATTGTGGTTGTAGACTTGCCTCAAAAATAGATATTAGAGATAATGTTTTAGATGTGTCGCATAATGATGGATGTGATCCTAGACATATTTTTGAGGTCTTTTGAGATATGATGTGGTTTTTATTTTGACAATGAATTTACCCCTAATTTGGGATTATTAGGGAATGAATTTTTTGTAGATGTTTTGCATATTGACCCTATGCTACATGTGATTGGGATTATTTTGGTGATATTACATACAATATTGAAATGCCCTATTTAGGCCATGCAACATTTTACATGGGTTCATGAGCAATAGGATTATGATTTGAAAATGATATGGAGAAGTAAATTATATTACCATCAACAATTGTAAACCTCATAGTTATCATCATGTGGTAGTTTTGAGATAGAAAATTAATAGGTTAAATTTTTTATTAAAACCTGCAAAACTTGTAGTATTCATCATGTGTTAATATGGAGATGAGTTGATATGAAATATAGATGAAAGGGTTATAAAAGTTAGAGGATATAGTTTGATTGGTATCAAATCCCTAGATAATAGTAGACTAAAAATATCTAACATAACTAGAATCTTCACATGCCAAGGGGGAAATATGAAAGATGTGTGGATAAGCTAGAGTTTATGAGATAAGTTGGGTGATCTGATTGGCGCACCATCATTGTCCTTTAGTACATAAGCAGAGGAATTAATACTACGAGCCATTATTATAATTGTGTAAAATAGGGTTGGAAAACATGTTAAGGTGATAGAGTAATATGGAGATGAGATAATATAGATTTTTTTGTGGAAGAATGATGTTTGATGTTACAAACTACTAGATAATTTTATTCATATGATAAGAGATACATAAATAGTTTGCAAGAGAGGAAAAGGGAGGATCCCATTGCATCAGTAACCTATTGAAAAGGAAAATAATAAATCCTAACTAAGATTATAATTTGTACATAATTTCAAATCCTTGACTCTCTATGCTGCAAGTTATCTAATAAAATACAAGTGATCACATGCAGATAAGTAGTTTTGAAATAAATAGGTATATCTAAGAAGACAATAGCATGTAGTAAAAATAAATATTCAATATATTGATATTTTATACATAATATCATTTAATATATAGCAAGGTGATAGGAACCTAAACCATAATTAGTGATTAAGATATATGGACCTAGCCAATTTGGCTCAAACTTACCTTTGAGATCAGTTTTAAAATTGGTATTTTTCTAGTTCTCCTTGATAACTAGGTCACCAACTTTAAAGGATTAGGATTGTAACTTATTTCCATAGGCTCACTTAAGATTTTTTTGATACACCTATAGGTTTTCTAAGGTATGGATTTGCTTATCATCAAGTAGGTACAATTGGCTAAGATGGGTGAGATGATATTAATATCTAATAGAGGTATCCTATAATAGAATGCACAATGAAGGGACCTCAATATTGAAAGGTAATAACCCTTCAATTCCATTGCCCAAAGCATAGGATGTCATACTATAAAATTCCTAACACTAGTGTGATACACCCATAGGGATGGATACAACTAGAGATATCAATATCTAGCATCTTTGCTAACAAAATTCTTGAGGATTTTGACAAGTATTTTATTAGAGGATTTGGCTTGGTTGTTGCATTAAGGATGTTAAGATATGGACCATTTGTGTTGTATATTGTATTTAGGAAAAATTCCCTAGAAACATTTATTATTGAAAGGTTTTCCATTGTCCAAGATGAGATTAAAATGGAAACCATAATAGCTAGGGATCTATTTAAGGATAGACTTGGAGACTTGCACTCTAGTGGTTGAAGCTAAGGGTGTAGCTTTAACCCATTTGGTGAAGTACTTAGTAGTCATGATGATAAATTTATGTCCATATAAATACATAGGGCTTATCTTCCTAATAATATCCAATCTACAAATGGATAAACTCCAACTTAAGGCCAAGATTTTGGAAGGAGCGTGGATAAGGTTATCATGCTTCTAATACTTATCACACTTATTGACATAGTTGCAAGAGTTATTTTCCATGGAAGGCCCATAAAAACCTATTCCAAGGAGCTTCTTAGAAGTGGTAACACCACTAAATCAACCACCAAATGATCCTTCATGAGCCTCTTGGATGACTATTTAGGCTTCTATAGAGTCTATACACCTAATAAAATGCTATCAAGGGTGCAACAATATAAAATATCATCAATGATGACATACCTATAGGATCATTACTTTGTTTTTTTTTCTAATTATGGATCAAACAATTATAAAACATTACATCATTAAGGTAAGCAAATATATCCTTGTAGCAAGGACTAAAAATGAGGTCACTTCTAGAGAAAGGATCTCTCAATGGATATAGCTATATTCTAAGGTTGAAGACTCCCTAATTTACCAAATGATGATATTATATTAATTATCATCCAACTCTAAAGGGATTAAAAATAAAATTGAGGCTAAAGAATTAGCATGGAGGTCATTAGACCTACAGATAGTATCAATGTTGATTTTATTAAAAGTAACCATTAGCTTGTTTACAAGGTAATTATATGGCTTTATTTTATTATATTTGGTTTGATAAACATCATTGACTTGGTTGGCAACTAGCCAGGACAAAGAGAAATTTAACTTTAAGGGTTCATAAATCACACAGTTTGAGGATAAGAGCTTCATATTTTGTGGTATTATCAATATAGAAAAACTTAAGCTTAAAGGACAAAGGGATCATTTATTGTTGTGAAGTGACTAAATGACTCCTACCCCTACTTATTTGACATATCTTATGCCATAAAAGTATAATGTCCAAGGTTTTGTATTATTTAATTCAAATTTGAAGATTGATTCATCAAAAAAGTCTACCACTATGGTTGGATAGCTTCTAAAGGTGTAGCTACTAATAGGTCAACAATAATATGGTCTTTCACAAACTTGTAACTCAAGATCAATTTTGTTAACTATAATTACCCACTTACTAGTTCTTCCCAAAAGGTGAGGTTTAGGTATGATATATCACAAGGGGTAACTCTTACAATGACAAAGATCTTATGGTAACTTATTTAGTGTTTAAGCTTCTTAGATGCAAATATAACTAGGAAAAGCTTCTCTAAATGCATATATCTAACTTTGTAATTAACAAAAGCTCAATTAATGTATAATATGGCCCTTTCTCTATGTTGGTCATCATATTGTGCCAACATATCACCTAAGGTATTGTTTGTATATATGATAGCAAGTGTCTAAGAGGATTATGTAGTACAAGGATTAGAGGAGATAAGAGGTAGGATTTTAGGGTATCAAATACAACTTGATGATCAACATCCTATTCAAAAACCGTGTTCTTCTTTAAAATATTGGTAAATTCTTGGCACTTGTCAGTTAGCTAGGAGATGAATCTCCTAATGGCTTGGATTTCACCATAGAGACTCCTAAGCTAGGTTAAAGTTTGAGGGAGTGGCTATTTATAATAGTTGATATTTTGTTAGGATCAACCTCAATGCTTTTTCAGGATATAATGAAATATTTTTCCTAATGTTACCTCAAAGATACACTTTTAATATTTTAGGTATACCTTGTACTCAATCACTCAAAAATATATCTTGGATATCAAACATGGCCTTCTCAATTTAGAGATCAACCAAGATCATCTATATAATCCTCCATGATATCATACATCATGTCATGGAAGATGATGTATGTCATAGATCTCTAGTAAGTAGATCCTATATTTTTAGCCCAAAGGGCATGACCTGATAGTAGAAGGTTTTATAAAGGGTGGTGAAGTTGTTTTAGGTTGATATTTAGGGGTTATCTTGATCTAGTTATACCTTGAGAAATTGACCATTAAGTATAGCATGTCATAGCCTATAGTAAAATTGATACTCATGTAAATATTTGATAGAGAGAATTTATCTTTGGGATATGCTTTATTGATGTCCCAAAATTCATTGCAAACTCTAACACTTATTTTTCTTGGAAATAGAAATAGCATTAGATATGAAGTGCATTTTTATGTTTTCTTTATAGGTTTTGCACCAAGGATGACAACTAGATGATTGACAACTAGGGAAGGGTCTGTACTAAGCATGTCAGTTTAGGATTAATCATATTTGTCTTTAAACTCTTCTAATATTGGTATATCCCACATGTTCTATTATGGTTAATACCTTTTCTAATTTGAGGATCTTGGGATCATCTAATGTCCTAATATTGATATCCACTATTTGCTTAATCAAAATACAAGACTCATCCTCTAACTAATAGAAAGTTAGAAGTATCCCTAGGATTTCTAATACTATAGGACCTATGATTTACTGATTGATATCTAAATTTTATGATATATCCACATTTATAATTTGGAAAAAGGATCTACCAAAATAAAAATGGTTTTGATCAATATAATTCAAATGACCACCTTGGAGAGTATTATACGTGACATCCTCTTATTAGTAGTCTTCATTAATTATTAGTTCTAGGTAAGATAGGGTTAGGTAATTTACATTGACATTGAAGGTAAATTAGGATAATTTAAGGTCTAATAGAAATGATAACCCAAGTCGAAGGTGTATACCAATTGGTGTGGTGAAACCCCGTAAGGGGGATGAATACCCATGATTCAAATCTTGGGCCTCACTGAACTAAATACTTATCCCTTTCCTAGTGATTTAAATTGTGTAAAATGTTTAAAATGAATGTGGCATGGTGGTTATAGGGACAGACTATGCAGAGTATTGTGTGGTAGCTTTCGAGGTAGATAATGCAAATTATTGTGGCAGCCATAAATATGGACAGTGTACCCAGATCATCATGGTGGCTACTGATTCCACCATGTAAAATCAAAATAAAAATAGACGTGATAACCCTTAGTCATCATCATCATCCCAAATAAACCCATATAAAGAAACAATACCATTTTGGATGCTTTATCATTATAATCAAGATAACCAAATTCCTCTTCACCATGGGAAGAAGTAGGGTAAGGGTCACTATGGATGGGGATATAACCTATCCTATAGTGTCTTATATAGGCTTTAAATTATATAGGTTCTTTAATTTCTTACTTATATAGGTCCAATCATGTGTCTTGATAGTCCATGGTAGTAACTATTACATGGATGAGTAATAGAAAGCATGAATCAAATTGTCATTCAGCTAGGTAAGATTTATTGTCATGGATTTTTCATCATTCTCAATTCCAATATAAGTGAAGGAGCAACTTCCGATTTGTATTCTTTAACCCTTAGTTTTAAAAGGTAAACCTAGGGCTTCGAGAGACAAGATAAGTTTGGCTAGGTCCAATATAGATTGATTATTAGTTGGATTAATTTTTTCAATGATGGTGATAGAACTATTATAATTTGTTGTTATTTATTCATTAGGTTTATTATTTATATTAAGGCATACTAATGCATTATTGATGGAAGACTCAAAAGAAGAAGATTTAAGAGAAAATTTAGAGAAGAACAAAGACAAGCCTTTGGATTCTCAACCTTGATTATCTAACAATGTATTTTAGGATCGGTAGGGATGTGATAAGTCTTGATATTATACTCGTATTTAATGAACTAATATAAGGCTAAGGAGATGGCCTACATCTCATGGATCCATGGTGATAAGGTTACATGGCATGACATAGAAAACAGTGTTAAGGGTATGAAGCCTAAATTTAAGGGATAAGACTGTTGTGTCACCATATTTATATTCCTATTTATTAAAATACTTAAAAACAACATTAAATTTATCTAAATATTTCTTGGTCAACCTAAAATTAATAATGAACTTCAAGCTACAAACATTTAAACTAGATTCATTATCAACTAAAATCCTTATAATATATTTGACATCAATGTGGTTTGTAATATATAGTGGTAGATCTCTAGCTAAAGAATATTAGGGAATATCATTCTCATAAAATGACATGTTTACATGATTATTCCTAATTGACCCCAATATGGAAGTGAAATAATTAGATTTTAGGTCTTGAGGAATTATTTGCTCACTAAGGACTTTGATTAAAATGTCTCGATCAACTATAGAAGACTAAAAAATTTCAAGGAATATTTTTTATGAGGTGTTCTTGAGTTCTCTTATAAACTCAAAAGTACCCTTGGCCTTGGTCCTAAATTGAATGACTAAAAGGGGTCCTTGTGATGGAGAAGTTATTTCAAGTGAAGGACCAAATGTGGTCTTGTTGATTGACTTGTTGAAGTTTGTTTAGATGACTAATTGTGTTTTTTTGCCTTGTCACAACACAAATATGAGATATATAATGAATATGATAAGAAAGGTTGATTTTTCCTGCCATACCTTGAATTTGAGGTGGAACGTTTTTATAGTTAATATATTTTGTTGTTTTTTGTTCTAATTATGATTAGGTAATTTTAAAAAAAATCTAAATTTTATGTGAATATAGATAAAAATCAAAACCACTAAGAATAATATGGTCATTATTAATAAGGTCTTGGACCACATTCTTGAGGACCCTAAATTTATCAATCACATGATCATTGACACAATGGAAGGTTCCTTGCTTAATTGTTAAGAACCCGAAGGATTTTTTCTACTAGGCTCTATGGGATTGATAGGTGAAAGTTCTATCATCTTAGATCTAAAGAGATTATCTGGGCTAGATAAAATAGGTTCCTCCAATTGGGAGTACCTCCTTTTTAGATTTTGTTTACTAAAATTTCTTAAGATAGCTTTTGAAGGTTCTTAATAGCATTAAAATTATTGGTGAATTGTTGGTATGGCAAGAGTTTGTGATTCCATCACCAATAATATTTTTTTTTGTACTATCGCTTTGGTTTTGATGAAGGCCTATCTTCATATTTAGTGGTCTTACATTTTAGTTGTCATCATTTAACAAGGGTTGTCTCTACTATCTTAGTCATGTCAATGGCATCTAAAAATGAAGGCACACTATTTATCTCTAAATAGAAGGCCAATTACTCATTAAGGTTACCTATGGGGAAAAACTTATTTTCTCTTAAAAGTCTAATTAATTTCAACCATGCATGGGGGAGATTCGTTGGAATCTTTGCTTCCCCTCTTGAGGGTCTCTTTCCAAACGAGACCCTAAGAATATGGATATTCTCAACACGATTAGACCCCTAATCAATGTTTTTTTCTCATGCCTTGTATAATTTGATGTTATGCTTGTTTGATTGGTGTTTTATATGGGTTTATTCAAATAAAACACCTAAGGCTTGGATCACTAATATCTTGACTCTTTTTTTAGCCTTAACGGTTATTTAAGACTTAAAAATGAAGATCATCTAAATGCATGCTAAGCTTATATCACACAAATGCAAGAATACAAGAACTATCTTATATGCTTTTCAATTTCGATGAGTTTATATTTTGATGTTTCAAGGTAAAACAAGAGAATATGCAAGAAGACAAGTTAGCCTAAATGCAACTAAATGATTTTTAATTTCTTTGCCTATGTGCTTGAAAATGACCAAGAAACTAAGATTTAGTCTAAGGTTCCTTGATTGACTAATTTAGATGTGTTTTGTAAGTAATTAGGGTTTTAGTTTAAGATTCCTTAATTTCCCAAATGAAATGTGATTTACAGGTGTAAAATAGTAGAATACATAAGCAAAACATAGAGAAATAGAAATTATAGGGCTTAAGGAATTGCCTAGTGGTAGAATTACCTCTTTTGGATCATTTTGCTAAATTTACCACTACCTACCAAATTTGCAACTGCCTACGAATTTGGTTCTGCCCTGTGAATTTGGTACCTACATAAATCAACTTAAAACAATAGGTTTTCCGATTTACGAGGTCTGTCTAAGAGCTGGATAGGGTAGAATACTTGTCTAAGCAGCTGATCAAACCCCTTGTTAATGAAAATTTTGAATATGCTTACCTCTTGGAGTGGAAATTTAACTTTTACAAAATTTACCACTAGGCTTACCAAATTCACCACTAGAAAATTTGGTCTAAGTAGCAAATTCAGTTCTATAAATTCCAGAGAGCCAAATTTGCCAGTGAGTATGTAGAGTGGTGAATTTGGTCTGAATACAGGGTCAAGGTAGTTTTAAAGGCTATTTTGGATGTATTTTTGTATATTTTTAGGCTAATATTTTAGGAATATGATCCTAATAGTGTTTGCTACTAATTTATAAACAAAAAGAGATAGAAGATGCAAAAAATCTTTGTCAATTTATGTTCTAAGTGGATGCTTTGGTGAAAAACAAGGGAGGATGCCTCAATGACTATTTTGAACAATAAAATAGTTGTAAATAGATATATAAGAGTGTAGAAGAGTTAGTAATATAGCAAGGTAACTTGTCTATATCCTAATATTTACAATGCTTGCAAGAATAATGGGAGATTAGTGTAAATGCCTAGAAAATGGAGAATAGGCTATGAAATGCATTTTCTAGCAACTATGAAAGAAAATGCATGTATGTAAATGGTAAAGGAGGTTGTTAGTAGGATGATAAGGTAATGAAGACCTTATATCCAACACTAATGGTAGCTTGATGGAGAAATGAAAGTTTAGAATACTTAAAACACTAACAAAATAGTGCTAAAAATACTTGAAAAGAAGAGATTAACATGCTAAATACTTAGTAAATGAAAGCATAAAAGCATGGAGATAAGAGGAAATGATTAGTATGCATGAAATGAAATGGATAAAGCTACAAATAGAGAGAACAACCAATATCCAAATGCTATGAAGAAGAATGCTTAAAATAACCCTACAAGATGAAAGGGTTAGTAAGCAAAATGGAGATGGAAAGTAAGAGGACTTCTCAAAACCTGCAAAAATGATGTTAGATGCTTGAAAGAAGACCTAAAAATGAATATGTGAGAGCCTACAAGACAAAAGTAAGCTTCAAACAAGATAGAATATGAAAATGTAAGAAACTATGCAAGTAAATGGAGATAAACAAGTTAGCAAGGCTATGTAAAAGGAGCTAAAATGAAAGGGGCAGCAAAGAAATAGAGAAGAGAACTATGTTAGGGATGATATCACCTAAAAATGGCCTCTCCCTTACACCACGATGGTCTCCTTGCCACCAAGCCTCCTTGCCTTGCTTGACTCCCCTCCAAAAATTCTTGCAAATAGAAGGAAAATGCTTGAAAAGCTTGCTAGAATGGAAGAGCTTGGAATGGAGATGCTAGAGAAATCTTGGTAGAGTGTAATTACCCTTCAAGATCATGCTAATGCATACCTAAGGGGCTACTTAAATAGAATTTGGGAGAAGGATTGGTAGAAAAATTAGTTGTGATCAAATTGAAATCTATAGATCTAGTCCGTAGCTAAAGCATGTGAGGTCAAAGCAGAGAGTGAAGAGATGGAATCCGCATGCCTGAGGATTATTCCAAGATATTTTTGTTGTTAGCCAAATTTTCCACTATTGACCAAATTGACCACTGGAAAATTTTGTGGCTTTCAGTGGCAATTTTAGTTAGAAATAAAGTTTGATTATTTAGTTTTTTATTTTGAAATTTTATCGAATTCACCACTAGGCTTGCCAAATTTGCCACTGGCAAATTTGGTCAAGGTGGAAAATTTGGCACTGGCATTTTTTGGCAGCAGTGGCAAATTTGGCACTAGCCTACACTTTTTTGTTTGCAGTTTTAGGCATTGATATATGTCCAAATATAGGCATATTTGTCCTCGTTGGAAAGCTCTTTTCAATTTTGATATAATGGTGGTGATTTTGTGAAGTTTTGATATGGTTTGATATGTCAAAAATAATACCAAATATAATTTATTTGATTTGCTTAATCAAAAGGCTCGTGAAGAAGAGGCAATTTTATGAGATTTGATAAGCTTAGAAATTGATGAAACATACCAAATTTGATGTCCAATTTGGCATGGTTAGGATGTCCTGATGAGGTGTTGTTTTTGGCTAGGTGTGTTAGAATTGGGTGTCTACATCAAGATGTTAGTAATATTCTCAATTTTAGCATGCTTGAGTTGGTATAGGTCACTACTGGTGATATTTTCCTCAATGTAGACTAATAATTGCTTGATGAACATTTTGTAGACATGGAAATTGACCCATCAAAATAGGTTATTTTTCCTTAGAATCACTTAGAAAGCATTTAAAGTTGCTAGGTGCAAGTTTGAGCTTATTTTCCTCATTTTTTCTTGGCTTTTTCTCCTAGCTTCATCGAATTCACAATCGTCCAAGATAGGGCACGAATTTGGAAATTTTTGGGTTTTTCTCTTGAAAAGCCCAAGTTTTTGGTCGATCTTTGTGGTGTCAGCTCTTAGCCAAGTTTGTTTTTTATTTTCCTACCTAAACCCCTCCAAACATCCTATAAATAGAAGGATTGAACTCCTTTTTCTATTTCTAACAAGTTTTTGGAATCATAATATGCATGCTCTCAAGATTTGATGCTTTTGGAATGCTCTGGTAATCTGCTTTTGGTGTGTTTTCAATGATTTGCTACTAATTATAAACAAATAGAGAAGCTTTGATGATAGATTGAACACATTATTTAAGGAGGAATAATCTTCCACTTTGGTTGCTACCTCTACAGGATTATTAGGTCTTATTTGTGGATTTATTATCTCTTAGATCATTAATTCATAGTGTTAAATTATATTTTGCATTCTTAAATTAGCTCTTAAGCACTCTTCTATGAATTCATGCCCTACCCTTATGAGACACAAATTCAGTGAGACCATTGGTTTTGCCATCTTCCTCTTTGTTTCTAAATTCAAGATCACTAATTATAGGGCACGACTTAGATCATAGTAGCTTGGAGGTAAAATTTTTCTCCCAAAACCCTAGGTCATCATTTGCATACTTGTTTTCATTGCAGCCATTATATTTGTACTATGTTTTCATTATTTCATATTGTTATATCTTGTTTTGTTTGTTCCCAAAAGTCAATAATCATTTTCATTTTTAAATGATTGGCTAAAAGGACCAAAGGTGCTTGACTGTTTTGCCTCCAATATTGGTCACATAGTGGCCTAAGTAGACCCCCAAACACTAATCAATATTTCCAAGGTTTTGAAGTTGTTTTGCAGGTTTTGACTGAATTTGCAGTCAAGACTTATGGGGCATAAATTTTTCTAGTATCAACCATCGGGTCAAATAAGTTCTTTGTTAGATATTTTAGGCTATTTTTTGAGTATCCATGATCATTTTTCTTTATTTACTTGAAAGAAATAATACAAATTTTATATATTGGAATATTATATTTTGATTCTAAATCTAGGCATCAAAATAAGAGAAGCATATAATTTGCATCTAGGCTAGCTCTATTTGTGCATTCTCTTGGAATCTTGCCTAGAAATAAAATATTTACTTTCTTGCAAATTAGGTCTAGTCTTCATTGAAACTAAAAATAATTCTAGGAATAGTTCTTTGTTTGTTTGCATTATTGTTTGTACTGCATTGTTGTTCTTTAATTCATTCTAGTCTAGATCTTAGTCAAAGATCAAAATTAAGTGCTTGTTCAATAAACACATCAAAAATTTCATTCCAAAATTGGATTGAGTTCTTAAACCACTCTTGGTGAACCCTTTGATCCCCTAAGCCTCTGAGTGTATAGAAATATAATAGCCCTACGATCACCTTAGCTCCTAGCAGATCCATCAAGAATCATACATGGTGGGTTGTTTTTCTCCTCTACACATTTCTAAAAGGCCCCTAAAACTTTTGAGTAAGTGCCTTTGTATTTGGTAGTATCATTCCAAGGTAATACCAGTAAGTATCTTAGGGAATATCTTCAATATTAATATTTAATCATATGAAATATCACTACAAGTAATCCTAAACATCCTAAGATGATTGGCATGATCCTTTTTACCCTTGCACATTTGAAATATAGGGGTTTCAAAGTTAGGAGAAAATGTGAGGATAGATACAAATGGATCTAAGGGTTGGTTTCACAAGTCATCATAAGAGTGCTTGTGACTAGAATATGGCCCTTAGATAATAGTCATTTGTTGCTTCAATCTATCTAATTGGGTTGTTATATATTGAAGTTTAGGAGATATGGAATTGGATGATAATAATGGAATAAAATATATATGTTGATATATAGAAGGAATTTTTTGATAATTGAAGTAATATGGATGTTGGTACACTTGGTAATATGAAATTAAATTTGGAATCAAATAAGTTGTTCCTAATATACCTAATATTAGGAAGTTGACTTGGTTGGTAGATTGAGGATGATATATGGTTGGGTTAGAGTTTTACATTAACCCTAGCCTAGCACTTATGGGATTAGAGTGAGATATATAAGATAAATTGGGATTAGATTTTAATATTTAGACATCCAAAGGAATAATTGGGTTGAGAGTGTAACTAGTACCTACCTTTTGAGATGTAGTGAAATTAGGACTATACTACAATAACTCTTCAATGGTAGATAGATATGAATGATATACCAATGGATGGGAAGTACATATATCCTAGAATCCATAGATATTGTGATTTAAAATGGATTTGAATCAATAATATGAGAACTTGATGTGTTAATATTTATATTAATGGATCCAAATGAGGGGTCCAATTCATTTAGTTATAAGGGGTTGGAGTTAGGTTTCTGAAGTAATCTAGTAATGATTTATCTATTACAAAAATTTTGTGGGTTTCACTGTCCTCTTTTAAGAAGTCCTCTATAGTTCTCTTATATTTTTGCAATAAGTGAGCCATGTGGGATATTGGAATACTAATCTTCCATCCTCTTCGTGTGTTGTACTTAAGGAACCTCAAGGTAATGAGACCTCATCTTCTTGGTCAAATATAGGATTCTTAAGGCTAAGGTATTCATATATAAACTCCATTAGAGGATCAATATTAATGTTCAACTAGTGAGAAACATTGTGGGTTAGGTAGCATTTCTCAACCATGGGCTTGGGGTTAGGATAAAAGAGAGGATTATTTAAGATTTTAATTATTCATAGTGTTGTTTGAAAGAAGAAATAAAATATGTGTTATGTTTGTATATCACCTTTCCTCAATGTACCTAGTCTAACCAATATACCTCAAAGGCCTTCCTATATATCAAATGTTTTGATATACCTAATACCTCTTTATATACCTATTAGTATATAATAGAAGGTTGATACATGGAAATCCAATAGTACGTGGAAGTTATTGTGTAGATACATATCCAAGATGGTATGTGAGGTGTAATAATTCTCCTCCTTATGACTCCCACTAGCCCATTATGATATTCTTCTTACTAGGTATAAGTATGTGTGAGACCCTATATTTGAATTTAATGGTTTGGGCTTGTTATATATCCTAGCATTTCATACTCTACTTACTTAGAGGATTGGAAAGATCCATAAAAGGACTAGAAATTGGTTATGTTCTTATTATATATGATAATGTGGTCTAACAAAGCAAACAATATTAGTGGTTTTAATTATATTTTAATATATTTTTAAGTTTGATTAAGGTTTGTCTTAGTCAAATAAGCTCTTGGGACCCATTGTGGTATTCAAATCGGATTCACAAAAATATAAGATGAGGAAAATCATACTTGGGTTTTGATTGGTCAATAGAAATGGGTGTGTTGGCTCCCTTATTCATTTAGGGTGTAGGTTCTGTGGCATCTCACTTCAAGGATAAGGGAATTTATGAGCCTAGTGTACTGTTTTGTGTTTTAGTTAAAAAATACCTACACTTTTTCTAAAAGATACCTATGACTACTTTACCTAAATCTAGCACTATCTAGATGCAAAGGCAATCAAACAAGATGCAATAGACATACCTATATCTATATGCTTTTAATTTTAGATGATAAAATAATTATTCCTTTGATATTTAAGTAGGGGTTCAAGAAGGAATGCTAAAAAATAGGCCTAATTCTAATATGTAATTTAGTCTTGAATAATGATGCAATGATTAACCTATGAATTGATTTACACCTTTATTAATAATAAAAAATAAAATAATAGGGATTCATAATTAATGGTGGGAAAATGAGCTCTGGCGATTTTTTTCTCTGAACTAGGGTTTCTGCATCTTCGAAAAATCTCTGGCTTCTGTTGGTTTGCAGAAGTGTCTTTGGGGTACGGTGGATCTGAAGGTCAGATCGGTGCCCCAGGAGGGTCCAATGGGGACTTCTCCGGCTCCTTTTCCAGGAAGTACCAGCTCTTACGCTGATTTGTTTAAAGACGATTCTCCTCCGAAGAACGTCGAAGCCCAAAATATGGCATATAAAAAGCTCTTCACGGCTGCTGGGAATAGGTCGTCAGCACATCGTGTGAATGGTTGTTTGCCGCAGGCCGAATCCAGGCCAAAAATCGTCATTGAGCCCAGCATGGTTGAAGAATCAGTCCTCTATAGAGCTAACCATGATTTAATCTGCAAGTTCATGGGTATTCGCCCTTCCCTAAACTTTTTGCATTCTTGGATCCACCAAAACTAGGAGCCCCACGGTGAGTATTCATTGTGGTTTATTAGTAATGGTTATTTTATTGTCAGCTTCTCGGCTCTGGCCGATAGAAATAAGGCTTTCGAGTCGAAGAAGAAAAACCATGGCCCGACAGGGCTATTTGTTCAACCATGGAGGGTGGGTTTCGATCCTCGTGTTGAACCTACTGTTGTCCCAGTATGGATTCGATTATATGCTCTTCCAATGGAATTCTGGGGTGAGCAGGTATTGGCAATGATTGGCAATTCGATTGGTAGACATCTGGGTGTTGCCAGAGACACTATTGAAGGGAGCATGGCGGTGTATGCTCGAATATGTGTGGAGATGGATCTCAGCCAGCCTTTGCCGATAGAGTTGGAAATTGAATTGGCAGGTCTCTCCTGGATTCAACAGCTGGACTATGAGGCCCTACCCTTTAGATGTAGGGTTTGCCACAAGCATGGACATTTGGCCCATTTCTGTCCTATTAATATGAATGCCAAAATGGAGGCCCCTTCAGGAATGCCAAACCTGCCTAAAGAGGATAAGGCTGCTCCTAATAAAGATCCTAATAGCACCGATCAGGGCCAGGAAGCTCAGAGAGAGGGTTTTGAACAGCCCAAAAGAAAAATACGAACAAAGAAAAAGGAGGGAAAGGAGCAATCTCATCTCAGGCCTGCCAATAGGTATGAGATTTTTAAGTCATTGGTTGATGAAGAGGAACATTCTATGGAGGGCTTGGAGGGTTTCAAGGAAACTTCTAATATTCTCGAGCAACTCCCCCTCTCATCTTCTCTCGTCATACAGCAGGTAGTTGATCTCTATGAGGTATCACAGCCAGTGTGTTCTGGTGCCTTAGTAGTCCATAACCAGGAGCAGACAGTATCTCAGGATGTTCACATGGGGATAGCAGAGAAGAACAGGGAAAGGCCATCTTTGGGGATAACCCAGGTAGAAAAAAGACCAAAAAATAGCAATTCTCAGGGAGCAGGTAGAAGATCCAATAAGGAGCTGCTAGCAGCCCAAGGAGACAAATTGATCATGGGAGGATCGGTGAGGACAATTGACTCTTATTGCTCCCAGGGTAACCCATGATTATACAATCTTGGAATGTGAGGGGTTTAAACATCAGAACCCATCAATCTGTTGTTCAAAGACTATTAGAGAATAGCAATACTGATTTTTTGCTTTTACAAGAGACTAAGATGTCTTTGGATCTTATGTCTAAAACAGTCAACAGAATTTGGAGGGGTGCTGGTCATATGGATGTGGCTGCCCAAGGTGCCTCAGGGGGGATTGTTACTCTGTGGAACTCTCTGGAATGGTCTGCAATAGATCACCTTGCCTGGAGGGGTGTTCTCACTTCTCTTTTTAGGAATAATGTCTCGACGGAATTCGTTCTAATCACTAACTTTTATGGATCTCAAAACCTAGAGGGTCAGAGGCGGCAGTGGAAGGTTGTGCATGATATGCGAGCATCAAGGGAAGATCTAGACTGGATTATAGCGGGGGACTTTAACGCTAAATTATCTTCTAGAGACCAGGAAGGGGGAACACCTCTTTTGGATCCAGGGGACCGTTTCATGATTGCTCAAGTCCAGGCTTTGCACTTAGTGGACATTAAATGTCCTGGCAATAACTTCACTTGGACTAATAAAATGCGGGAGCCACATAGTAGGAAGGTGAAGCTAGATCGCTTTCTGCTTTCAGAGGAGGCGTTTGTAAAATGGAATATCAATTTTTAGATTTTAGCAGGCCCTGTTTCTGATCACTGTCCTATTCTGTTGGAAGGCGGGACTAGGATGGGACACCATCACAAACCTTTCAGATTTGAGAATTTTTGGCTTCAAAAAGAAGAACTTCGGGAGAAAATCCCACAGTGGTGGGAAGAAGGCCGCCCAGCTTATGGGAGAGCAATGTTCAGAATCCACAAACAACTTCAATATGTCAAAACTCAGTTGAAGTATTGGAGGCGTTCTAATAAAACTGACTTCCAGGCCCAAAGAGCTCCGTTGGTGGCCCACTGGGATGAGGTCCAAAAATAGTTCAGAGAAGGAGTAATTACAGACCAGCTCAAAGCTGAGGATGATGCCTTGCGTACAGCGGTTGAGGACATTGACAACCAGGAGGAGATCTATTGGAAGCAGAGAGCAAGAACCACCTGGTTATTAGAAGGAGATAGAAATACAAAATTCTTTCATCGGACTGCTTGTGCTCGAAGACAGATGAATAAGATGGAGGTCCTTCAAGATGAGAACGGTCATTCCTTTGATACTCTTCCAGGTATACATTCCCATGCTATGGATTATTTTTCTAAGCTTTTTAAGGAAAGTGTGGTTCAAGATGTAGAGGCCCAAAATGAAGTCATTTATGTCATACCTGCTATTATTTCGGAGGATGAAAATCAGGCCCTCCTCAAACCCATTGATAGGGATGAATTGAAAACTATGGTCTTTGGAATGAGCACTGGTAAAACTCCTGGTCCATACGGCTTCCCAATTGAGTTTTTTCAGGCTTTCTGGGACTGCTTAGAGGAAGATGTAAGGGTTGTTGTTGAAGAGTCCAGAGAAAATAAGAGAATGCTTAAAGCTATAAACCACACGTTCATTACCTTGATTCCAAAAGGGGAGGAGGGGGTTCATATTTCAGATTATAGGCCTATTGCCTTATGTAATGTGTTGTACAAAATAATCACAAAGGTAATGGCTGAGCGCCTAAAACCTCTTCTTCACAACATTATCTCCTCTGAGCAAGGGGGCTTTGTTGAGGGACGACAGATTCTGGATGGGGTGGTTGTGGCCCAGGAAGCAATCCATTCAATGCACACTTCTGGTAATAAAGGGATGTTCATTAAATTGGACATGTCAAAGGCTTATGACAGGGTTGAATGGAGTTTCCTGGCTAAAATGATGGCAGCCTTCGGCTTCTCTCAGGGCTGGATTGAGTGGATCATGAGTTGTGTCTCTTCCCCGACTTACTCTGTGCTTATCAAGGGCCTTCCTTCACAACCTTTTGGAGCTTCTCGGGGTCTACGCCAAGGGGATCCCTGTTCCCCTTATATTTTTCTCATTCTAGCTGAAGGTCTTGGCAGACTTTTCTTGAGGAGAAGACAGCAAGGTAGATTATTGGGTATCAGGGTGGGTGACGAAGTTTTAACGCACCTGCAGTTTGTGGATGACACTGGTTTGGTGGGAGTTGCCAGCTTCAGGGAAGCAAGAATGATTAGAGATACTCTTAATGTCTATCTTAGGGCTTCTCAACAGGTCATTAATGACAAGAAATCCAAGGTGGTTTTTTTTAATCTGGAGCAAAGGCCTCAGAATAGAATTTTAGAAATCCTGGGATTCACAAGAACTTCTCTCCCAGTGGTTTACTTGGGGGTCCCCCTGCACTTCAAGAAGTTGAAATTAGACACATGGAGGAATCTGCTAGAGGGTATCAAGGACAGAGTTAATCACTGGTCTCACAAGTGGTTGAGTTATGGTGGCAGATTAACTTTCTTACAGTCAGTCATTCAAGCCATGCCAATTTACAAATTCTCTATCCTGGCTGCCCCGATTACAATTTGGAAGGAGTTGGACAGGATGGCTAGGAAGTTTTTATGGGAAGGAGCAAAGGGAGAGAGAAAGTGGGCCTTAGTGGGCTAGGACAAAGTTACCCAGCCCAAGGTTAAAGGAGGTCTGGGTTTGAGAAAATCTAGGTTGAATAATAAAGCTTTGGCTGGAAAGCTGTACTGGAGATGGATCTCCCATCCCACCTCCCTTTTCAGTAGAATCCTAACTAGCAAATACTTGGGTCAGGTCAACCCAGTCGATGTTGCTCGCCTCCCCTTGGATGGTACTGGGTCCCTTGTTTGGCAGGCTCTCAAGTTAGGGTCTCAGGTTGTTAAAGACCGCTTATTTTGGAAAGTGGGAAGAGGGGAGAAGGCCCATTTTTGGACAGACTCTTGGGATCAGTTCCCACCCATTATTGCTGAATTTCTAGAATTACAGCCAATCAAAGCTACCATTGAAGCCAAGGGATGGATCTGTATTGAAAATTACTTCACAACTTCTCAGTTGGGGGAGTGCAAATTTAAGCAGTTCAAGAAGCTGGATGAGTGGCCCATTTCAATCCCTCCGGATTTGATTCCCATCATGACTAAAATTTTGACTGAAATATTTCTTTCAGGGGGAGACGTGGAGGATGAATTAGCCTGGGGCTTTGGGAGTTTTGGAGTCTATGCAGTAAAGGACGGATATGATAGCATTCTCCCAGAGCCCCCCCCATTCTTTTTTGGTTGAGGACTGGAGGAAAATCTGGCACTCTAAAGGCTGGCCGAAAGTCAACTTTTTTGCCTGGCAGTGCATGCACAATGGAATCCTCACTTTTGATAATCTCAGATCAAAAGGTATCATCGGCCCTTCTCAATGTGTTCTATGCTACAAGAGCGAGGAAACTGCTGACCACTTGTTGTTTGGTTGCCCTTTCACCCGACAGATTTGGTTGCGTTGGTTTGCTTACTTCAAATTTCTAGTAAGTGGTGACCTGAATCGGATGAATATCTGGGCAAAATGGCAGAAGGGTAGATTCAAATCTAAAGCTCTTCGTCTTGGCTGGGAGCTCGGGTTAAGCTTTATTTGGTGGCAAGTTTGGCTGGAAAGAAATGCCAGAATCTTTAGAGAAACTTTTACTGCTCTAGACGGGGTCTGGTAGACCATTTGGAGCAAGGTTACCAAAACTGTGGCTGTTCATGCGGAGGAGGAAGTTCAATTTGACATTGGAGCTTTGGATTACCGGGGTGAACTACTAGAGGGACAGGACATAATTCGTTGGAAACCTCCCCCTGTAGGTTGGATTAAGATCAATACTGATGGAGCTGCAAAAGGCAATCCGGGTAGTGCCAAAACTGGAGTGGTGTGCCGGGACCATGCTGGGACTGTGCTCTATTGGGAATTGCAAGGCCTAGGAAGAACCACTAACAATGAAGCTGAAGCCATCACCATTAAGTCTGCTTCTATTTGGGCAGTGAAGCATGGCCACCGCAGGATTATTCTTGAAATAGACTCGCAAATTTTGGTTGGAGCTCTGGACTGCATGAGGAACTTTGATCTGAAAGCTTGGAGGTTGAGGGCTCTTGTCACCCAAATTAAAGAATTATGGAAGGAATTGGAGGACGTGATCCCAGTTTATGCGAGTAGAGAATTGAACAAAGCGGCTGACTTTCTGGCTAAGATGGGTGCGGGAAAGGAGGTTGGAGTTCAGTTGCACAGTGACATGGATATTGAGGATGAGGTGATTAGAGAGGGCCTGGAAAGGTCCTTGCACCAATGATCAAAGAAAATGCTAAGTGTGGAAAGCTGTCGCGATATCACGACATGTCAAAAGTTGTCGCGATATCGCGACATGTTGCATCGTCGCGGTCGCTGGAGAAAAGTTGTCACGATTTCGTGACTTGTTGCACCGTCGCGGCCGCTGGAGGAAAGTTGTCGCGATATCATGACATGTTGCACCATCACGGCCGTTGGAGGAAAGTTGTCGCGATATCACGACATGTTGCACCGTCGCGGTCACTGGAGAAAAGTTGTCGTGATATCATGACTTGTTGCGCCGTCACGGCCGCTGGAGGAAAGTTGTCACGATATCGTGACATGTTGCGCCATCACGGCCATTGGAGGAAAGTTGTCGCGATATCGCGACATGTTGCGTCATCGCGGTCGCTGGAGGAAAGTTGTCACGATATCGCGACATGTTGCGCCGTCGTGGTCACTGGAGAAAAGTTGTCACGATATCGTGACATGTTGCGCCGTCGCGGCCGCTGGAGGAAAGTTGTCGCGATATCGCGACATGTTGCGCCGTCGCGGCCGCTGGAGAAAAGTTGTCACGATATCGCGACATGTTGCGCCGTCGCGGTCGCTGGAGAAAAGTTGTCACGATTTCGCGACATGTTGCACCGTCATGGCCGCTGGAGGAAAGTTGTCGTGATATCGTGACTTGTTGCACCGTCGCGGCCGCCGGAGGAAAGTTGTCGCGATATCGCGACATGTTGCGCCGTCACGGCCGTTGGAGGAAAGTTGTCACGATTTCGTGACATGGTGCGCCATCGCGGTCGCTGGAGGAAAGTGGTCACGATTTCACGACATGTCGCTCCGTCGCGGCCAAGGGAGGAAAGTTGTCACGATTTCGTGACATGTTGCTTCGTCACGGCCAGGGGAGGAAAGTTGTCGTGATTTCGTGACATGTTGCTTTTTCGTGGCTTAGGGAGAATTGGTGTCGCGATTTCACGACATGCTGCTTTTTCGTGGCCAAGGGAGCTAAGGGGTCGTGATTTCGTGACATGTTGTTTTTTCGCGGCCAATGGAGATAAGGTGTCACGATTTCGGGACATGTTGCTTTTTTGCGGCCAAGAGAGAAAAGGTGTCGCGATTTCGCGACATGTTGCTTTTTCGCTGCCAAAGGAGTGAAGGTGTCGCGATTTCACGACTTGTTGCATTTTCGCTACCAAAGGAGAGAAGGTGTCGCGATTTCAGACTTTTCTTTTCCCAATGATTTCGTGACATGTTGCCTTTTCGCGGCTAAAGGTGGAATGGTGTCGCGATTTCGTGACATGTTGCACTTTCGCGCCCAAACCAGAAAAGTGTCACGATTTCGCGACGTGTTGAGTTTTCGCGGCCAAAGGCGGAAATTGTCGCGATTTCGTGACATGTTGCTTTTTCGCGGCCAGAGGGGAAAGGTGTCGCGATTTCGTGACATGTTGCTTGTTCGCGGCTTAAGGAGAACTTGTGTGTCGCGATTTCGTGACAAGCTGTTTCTTCTATTGTAAGTTTGTGTTCTCTCTGAGTTCGGCTGGGAAGAGTTCCTTCCCTTATTGTAATTGATCTTTGTTTTAATACAAGTTTTTTCAAAATTTTCAAAAAAACAAATAAAATAATAGAAAACAAAATAATAAAATAGAAAAATAGACAATAGCAAGTAAAAATCTAAGTCTAAAACTAAGATAAGTTATAGAAAGTAGATATTTTGACCTAATTCTATCTTTGATAGTAGTACTAGTTTTCATAGAAGCATTATCGACACTTTTGATAGCTAAAAATACTTTTATATGTATATTTTTACTTTCACAAAGATATACAAAATAGATATCAAGTGGCATTATCTCAATTGGTTAGATTCCTCAATAGTTCAAGGAGGAGACCCAGGTTTGAATCTTGCCAAATAATACATGGATAATATCCAAGCTTTGTTGTAATACCACTATATGGTGATGATGTAATACAGGTGGGGCCCATTTCAATCCCATATAACCCATTAAAAAAAGATATACAAAATAGATAAAATAAAAATATATTAAATGCAAAGGGATATGTCTAAGTCAGTGGAGATTTGTTACTCCCTTGGATGGTATCAGATATCTATTCACAAAAGGATCAAAAACATAAAGCTAACAATGTTAGTTATTACATAGAAAATAGAAGTTCCATGGTCAAGATATAGCACTGGTAGTGTTTTCAACTAAGGGCATCACTTTTGTTATCTATGGATAGAATTATTACCTATAATATTTATATTCTATACTATAATATAACTAGAGCATAGTAGTTACACTAGGACTATATTTCTATGATGCTTCTACCTACAAATATAGTAGAATAGGTTTTGGGGCATGGAAACTCAGGATGATTTGATGAAAGATGTTAGATCCTTACCAGTAATGTACAAGGATCTAATAGAGATATTCTAAATATTATTTTAATTGCATGCAATATAGTTTAAAAAACAACATCTAAATTCCTAATGGATTTAAGATCATAAAGATAAAATCATGACAAATAAAAAATAAAAAAAATATTAAGATTAAAAAATAAAACAAGAGGGATAAGAAGCAAATCCTTTAGTCTTGGATAGTGAGTCTACCTGTGTGTATGGGTGTATATGTGGAAGACCTCCAACCCTTTTGTAAAAACTTCAGTAGCCTTTATGCAAGATCCTCTATTCATTTCCTTAGGATAACCTTTACAATATTCACATATAAATAGGGAAATCCAATTGGACAACACCTTGTTATGCAAATGATGAATACAAATTTGAGCAAAGTTTGTTTATTTTGAAAGTGGATTTCAAATATGTAGAGATTAACTAGTTCAATAATGCATATATCAATTTAATAGGTCTTAGATACTTCAAAAGGTGATGGATTAAGCTCCCATAAGGGTTGGATTTTTTGAAATCCATGTCTCCCTTGGAATATCCTTAGGAAGATCTACCAAAATTGATAGGTTGCAATGGTTCCAAGCTTGCATGTAGAGGATCAAGCTAATTAAAGGAATATTGGGGGAATTTTGATATTCAATGGAGGATATTAGATTATATGGAGGTAAAAAAGGAATGTTTTGGAGATTTTATTTTCAATAAAGGAACTCTGAGATGGAAAACATGATCAAGAAAGTCAGATCTAAATTTGGAAGATAGTTGTTGTCTATCAACCACCTGCATTTCCTTTTTGTATTTTAAAGGCATAAGCACTAGCATCATGAGTGGTTTTGATGCTAATAATATTGATTCTAGTGATAAAATAACTATTTCCAGGATAATTGGGATGGAAAAAATAAAATATGATGATTTGGTAAAAGCACTATCAACTTGTTAGTAGCACCATCAATGCTACTACCTCAAGTATGGCACTTTTGCTTTGGAGCACTAAATTCCCCTAAGTTTGATTCTTGGATTATTTCTTTTATGAAGATATCTAATTGTTTAGATGACATAGATGTTGACAAGTTTTAAATATTTGCTAAGGCACTCAAAATTATGTGTCCATATTTTGATTCACTAAAAATATTTGTGCTTTGTCAGGTATACTATTAATTATGTGACCATATAATCATTTGGTTTAATTATTTGGTAAAATATTATTGGTTAAACTTGTAATTCAACCTAACATGTGGCATTCTACCTACCACATCATCTTCTAGCACTTATTTCCTACCATGTCATCACCTGCCATATCATAACTCACTATATCCAACAAGTGTCATGTCATCTACCATGCCAGTATCAAATACTATATAAAATTCTATATCATCATGGTACAGGTCATTGGATTCTATGTCAAAATTGTTAAGCAAAAATACCATGAAGTCATTATGTGACACATCATCCATTTTTCCATGTCATATACACTTACATCATTATAAGTAATGTTGACATCATTATTTTTTATTAAAAGGAAGGGTATTTGAGGTTCAAACCTTGGACCTCGAAGGCCCAACATACCAAGGTAGGGTCTTATAGCCACATTTGCATGGGCATTGTTTGAAATGTAATGCCCACAAAAAGGTTAAACTCGTTATGATTTTCAAATACCTCAAACTATTGTTTTCTCCTATGCATGTATGTCCTACTCAATCCATTAAGTGCACCAAAACCTAAAATATTACTTAGAATATTCTAAAATTTTAATTTTAAAAAATTAGAGGAAAATTATATATATATTCAACACATGAAAAATAGTTCTTAAAGGAAAATAAAGAAAAGTGCTAAACTAGGATACCTTTTGAAATTTTGCAAAGGGTCCAAAAATATTGACAGTTCATTCATACCTATCATGGTTTTCCCTACACAACCCTTTTGTCAAACATAAACAATCAAGACATCCTCTCATTCCAATGTAGTAATAAAAGTTGACAAACCATGTTAGCAACCTTTTCAATGTTAATATTTAATGTTTTGATATTTTTTATTATACCATACAATGTATTCATAGTACATAGGATGCCTTCATTAGATATAACAAACTTGTAACTACTTTTGTCCTATATTACATGCATGGACCTTGTGAAGGGTTGTGAGATCACATGCCCTATCGCATGGACTATGATGGTGTTTATACCTTTGTTCTATAGTATATTATACAAACCATGTGTTGAGTAGTTACTCAATGAAGAACACAAGCTTATACTGAGAGGGGGGTGAACAGTATAAGATCACTTTTTACTTTTCTTTCCCAAACAGTATTATCCAATATAATCAATGGCAATATCAATAGTAGTAACCAAAGCAATACACAAATCATAACACATAATAGAGACACCAATTTAATGTGGTTCACCCAATGTGGGCTACTCCACAAAGAAAATATTTCACTAATATTTTCTCAATAAATCTCTTGGGAATCCTTTCCCTATTACAATATTTATAGACCTTTGTCCAAAGGAGACACCAATCCCCTAATAAATTTTGTGGATCTCTATCCACATGAGACACCAATATCCTTAGTTGATTCATGGATCTCTATCCACAAGAGAACTCATTTCTCCTCTGCTTTGGTTGGTGATCTTATAGAAGAACTTCTGCCTCCACTTCACTGGCTAATGGATCTCTATCCACTGAAGACTCCTATCCTCACTCATAATATCTATCCTCACTGCCCTAGCTAATGGATCTCTATCCACTTGAATACTGTCGTCCTCTATACTCTATCACCTCCAAATCTAGCTCTCAGTACTAAACATGATCCTTCGATCTAACACCAATCTTCTCAATCTCTGTCCTTTGATTTGTACTAAACATAGTCCTTTGATCTAGCATAAATCTGCTCAATATCTGTCCTTTGATCTACACTAAACATAGTCCTTCGGTCTAGCACAAATATGCTCAATCTCTATTCTCTAATAGGAACTAAACATAATCCTTTGGTCTAGCACAAATCTGCTCAATATCTATCCTGGTCTAGCACAAACTTGTCCTCAAATCTGCACCAAACTTTGTTCTCAAATTTGCACTAAACATAGTCCTTCGATCTAGCACAAATCTATCCTCAAATCTTTGTCCTATGATCTACACTAAATATTGTCCTTCGGTCTCACACAAATATGTCCTCAATATATGTCCTCAAGCCTTAACACAAATCTTAACTCAATCACAAATCAATTCTGCTAGATCTGTCCCAAACCTTAACTCAAGGTTTGAACAAATCAATCAATCAATTCTGCTCACAAGTCTTCTCAAAGAATTGTCTCAAATCTGCCTTGTAAGCTTCCACAAAATCTCACACTAATCTATCCACAAGTCCTCTCTAGAACTTGTCCAATATTCTCAACAATCTCTATACTCAAATTTGTATTGTAAGCTTCCACAAAAGCTCACACAAATCTGTCCACAAGTCCTCTCTAGAACTTACCTCAAATCTGCTCAACAAGTCCTCACTAAAACTTTTTCAATCTCATAGAAACATAAATAGAATTGTTAGAGACTCATTATGCTTTATATTTACCATAATGCTCAATCACTTTCAATCTCTCTTTTATCATAGAAACATATAGAGAATTGTTAGAGACTCAATATGTTTCACACTCATAAACACTCAACCTCTTTCTCAAATCAATTTAGATTATGGAACACTTTGTTTCACAGAACTTGAACTATCACTTCAACACATCCACTTGACTAGACTCAACCAAGTCTACTCAACCACTCACTCAATGAATTTAATCCTTACTCACAAACCCTAGTCCAAGCATATGAAAACACTCACTTATTTCCAACAATGTTTATCAAACAATATCACATAACAATGATACTAATTATCTTTGCAAACCCTAGTTCAAGTTCTTCACTCAACCAATCACTTGAACAACAATGATTATCAAACAATCTCACATAAAAATGATACTCATGATCTTTGCAAACCCTATTTCAAGTTCTTCACTCAACCAATCACTTCAACAATAATGCTTATAAAACAAGGTTACTCTCTTTAACCTCTATTCTAGAAAACCTTGAAGCATTAATTCAAAACACACTCAACAATTCTTACCAACCAATCCTTTTCACTCCAACTTAGCATTCACAACACTCAACAAACACTTACTAGAAATATGTTCCCATACCTTTTTGATTGATGAAGAAGTGTCTTCAAAACGTGTCTCAAAATATCCAAACCTTTTTATGCCAATTCAAGTTTAGATAACAATAATTTTATCTCAAAAATATTCACAAGGATATTCTTCTTGATCAAAAGGTACAATAACATTTAATCCAAATTTTACACCATATAACTCCCTCTAACTTTCTAACCACTCACAAATATCAAGGATATAACACTTTACCACTTAAATGCCCCTTACAAAAATTAAGCACATAAAATAATTATCAACACCTTATAACTCCCCTTAAAACCTTATAAAATAAAATTATTTTAAACTTTAGGGTATTACTTTATTTCTCTAAAAATTCAGGCACTAACTCAAAAATGGCATACCTTTATCTTTTCCCAAAAGGGGGTTCGTCGGGTTTCTAACTGTCGTCTCCCAACCACCAAGTGCCTTAGCACTTTGGTGCCCACAACGTGGGCTATAGGCACCCACGATAAGGAATGGAAGCTTCCTTCCTCTTAACAACCTTCGTCCACCGTCGACTTTACCAAAAAGCACTCACGCGGATTCGAACCTCCGCCACTTGCTACCCTTAGCACTTTACTTCCACCATTGTTTCCAACTACGCTACCCGCGCTTGGTGACCAAGGCACCTTCCTCAGTGGGTGTTGTTCTTTTGCCTGCCACTTGGAACTTTCAAAGCCAATGAAAACCCTCTTCCTTTCGCAGACGATTCGCACGTTTTTCTTTTGCATACCACACAATTAATTCAAAATGCTTGTTAGACTTTAGGCTAAGGTGGATGACTCCCTTTTATACATGCTTTGTCATATGACTCCCATGTCGGCGCTCGATGGTCGAATTTAAAATTTTGAATTTCAACTTTAATAACCCACCTTAGGGTTATTAAAATAACCATAAATTAATATATAATTAATATTAAAATTAATTAATAATTAATTTAAATAACTTATAAGTTAAGTAAATTAATTTAAACTTCCCTGTATAATATTATAAAGAAATATTATAATATTATTTGCTTGGGCTTCTTCTTTTCACCTTGGACCTCATATTGACCTCTTGGAACTGGATTTGATCAACAGAAAATGGACTCTCCTTTTGCACTAATTGGGGAACCTGAAACTGATGTTGCCCACTAAAACTGCCACTCGCTAGTGTTGAAAGCTTGACATCAATGACCACTCACTCTTGACATCAATGACAACTCATCTACTCAAAATTTCCAACACTCAACTTATATAAATACCTAATTTGATGCAATAATTCCTAGCATTCCCTCCCTTATTACATCATATTCTGAGAGATAAAACTTCATAATTATTCAAATTTGATTTCTCCTAGTGGTTTGGTGAAGATGTCTACTCGTTGTTCTTAACTAGGATAGAATTTTAGTTGGATTTTTTGTTGTTGAATATGTTCGTGGATGAAGTGGCACTCAATGTCAATGTGCTTCATCCTCTCATGTAAAATAGGATTACAAACAATATTTAGCACACTTTTATTATCACAATGTATTATTGTAGGTTTATCTCATGGTACTACCATATTTGGCAACATATATTTCAATCATATTGCTTCATAAATAGCCCCCCCTCTTGTATGATATTTTGATTCAGTGGAGGATTGAGCAATAATTTGTTGTTTGGTACTTCCCATTGATATAGGTGTAGACCCCAAATAGAATACATAGCCAAAGGTGCATATTCTATAATCTATACAACCTACATAATTTGTATCTATATAACCTATTAAAAGGAACTAATAACTTTTCTTAAATTCCGAACCATATTTAATAGTATCTTATATATATCTTAGAATTCTATTTATTGCCTTCCAATGTGTCATTTTTGGTTCCTGCATGAAACGTGACGGGTAAATCACTGTAGAAGACATCATATATTGTATAAGTTAGGTAGATAATATTCCCAATTAACTATTGATACAGTGTTGCATCCATTGGAGGAGAGGAATCAAAGCATGAGAGTTGTAGACCTAATTCCATAGGAGTTGTTATAAATTTACAATATTTTATATGATATTCCTTAAGGAGGTTCTTTGCATATTTTCTTTGTGAATTAAATATGTGATGATGATTCTAATTTACCTTCAATATTAGGTAGTAATTTAATAACCCAAGATTGGTCATGTCAAAATATTTCTTTAGTTCTTCTTTTATGGCTAGAAACGTACTTTCAAAACTTTTGTGATGACCAAATCATTTACATACACATTGATGAATATGATCTCTCATCCTTGTTCTTTGTGATATAAACTTAGATCATACATATTCCTTTTAAAACCATGCTTTCCAAAATATTCATCTATCTTTATATACCATGCCTAAGGAGCTTGTTTGAGACCATAAAGAGATTTTATCAATTTGCATACCTTTGTTTCTTGTTGAGGTATGATGAATTCTTCTTGTTGAGTCATATGAACTTTTGTTTTAGATATCCATTAAGAAAGGCACTTTTCATGTACATTTGATGAATTTTCCATCAAAATGGTGTGGCTAGAGAAAAGATAATTCTGATGGATTTTATTTTTGTTGTAGGGGCAAAAGTTTCTTCATAATATATGCCTTTATTTTATGCATATCCCTTTTCTACAAGTCTTGATTTGTATTTATCAATGTTGTTATCTAATTTATATTTGACTTTGAAGACCTACTTGCATCCAATGGCACTTTTTCTAATGGAAGATCAAATATTTTCTTAGTCTTTTTCTCATTAGTGCTTGATATTCAATGTGCATAATATATTTCCCGAGTCTTTTTCCTCATTAGTGCTTGATATTCAATGTGCATAGTATATTTTCAAGTTGTAGATTTAAGGGCTTTTTGTACTATAGATGGCTCAACTATACTCATTAGAGCTATATTATGATTCATGGTTCATGTTCTTAGTCTTGTAGAAGATATGTCTAGAATTTTATTTTTCCTAGATGCTTTCAATGTACTAGATACCAACATTTTCCTTGTGTGTTGTGGTGGAGTAGATATATCTTCATCATTGATATCACTGAAAAACTCTTCATTTGTAATTTCTTCATCACTTTCAATCATTATTAGAGTTGAGTTAGATGAAGATTCTTGTGATGGTGATGAAGGTGATTTTTCTTCTTCATCAAAGATAACATCACGACTAATATATATTTTCTTTGAATCTAGATCAAATAGTCTATAGGATTTTGATTCATCACTATAGCCTAGTAAGATGCATTGTTGAGATTTTCATCCAATTTGTGTCTTTTTTCCTTTGGAATATGCATGTATGTTGTACAACCAAATACCTAAAGTTAAGAGATTTATGGCTTATGTCCACTTAATGCTTCTTCTAGATTGATATGTTCAAGTGATGTAGTGGGGGCTCAATTGAGTAAGTATACTTCTATATGTATTGCTTATGCCCAAAAAGAGTGTCCAAGTTGTGAATCCTTCAATATTCTTTGTACCATTTCTATTATTGTTCTATTTCTATGTTTTACAATTCCTTTTTTTTGTGGTGATTAAGTTTTTAGTTGTCTTTGAATACCATGTTCCTCCAAAAAAGATAAAATTCATTGTTGGTAAATTCCTCCCTTGATCTGAGTATAGGACATAAATATTTCTTCTTGTGGAGGTCTCAACTTGAGTCTTAAATTACTAAAACTATAGGAATGCTTCATATTTGGTCTTCAAGAAATATACCCATATTTTTTGGGTATGATCTTTAACAAAGAGTTGAGATTACCTGATCCCATTGTAACTTGGAGTCATGGTCCTACACAAATCTATATAAATCAAAACAAGAGGTTCCTTGGTTGTGTATTATATAATTTTAAAATAATCTTGATATTGCTTCCCAGCTAAGCAACAATAACATTTTGTTGTATATTTTGTAAAGGAGGAATACCTTCTATCATATTTTTGTTTTGAAATGCAATAAGGTGATCAAAGCTTATATGACCATATCAGTAGAGCCAAAGTGATGTAGATATATTAGAGTTAAAAACTAATGTAAATTTTTCATGATGCGTTGTGTTAAGTTCAAAAATTTTACCATATGCAATGACTTTAGAATTTTTATGTAATCTTTAATTATACAAACCTTGGATCCTTATTTTTCAAACTCAACCTTTAAATTATGGTCAAGTAGTTGACTGATAAAGAGTAGATTTTTTATGTCTTGGAATATATAGAACTTATGTTATTCTGCATATGTGTGATCCAAGTCATAATTCTATAACACCTATGCCTTTTATCTCATATGATGTGTCATCCCCAAAATAAACTTGTCTTGCATGTCTTGAAAACCTCAAATTTTGAAACCAATATTTCTTCCTATCATGTGTCTAATTGCTCTAAATCAATATACCAGATATCATTAAGTTTGGAACATGCATCCAGTACATGTTTCTTTTTGTGATGGGAATTTTTTCTCTTTATGTATTTAAATTATTGCTTCCTTTTAAGAGGTATTTGTTCCTCTGAATGTGATACCTCTTCATTTTGAAATAGGATCACTGGTTTATCAAAACTTGGTATTTTCTCTATAACATTTAGTGTCATCACAATGATATTGTATTTGGATGGGATTATTCTCAAAATAATAAGAACTAACATTTCATCAAATACTTGAGTTCCTAGTGCTTGCAATCATACTCATAGTTCTACAATCCTTCTCATGAATCCTTATAGTTTTTCTCCATTATTTATCTTTAGACAATGGAGCTGATTTTGGAGGAATAGAATATAATTTTAACTCTTGGTTTCAAATACTATCTTTAACTTCTCCCATGAATCCTTGGATATGTTCATATCTCTAATGTATGCTTGGACCTCATCTTCTACTCTAAACATGATGATGAGTCTTGCCTTTCTATCTACCTTGTCAAAATTTTCTCTATCTTCTTCTTCTATAGTAGGATGGGTAATGCTTCCATCTACTACTTTCCAAACTTCCTCAAACTCAAGATATATCATGAGTTTTGTCTTCTAGGTAGCATAGTTGTTCCCTCAGAACAATTGGGATTAAGGTAACAAGAAATTTGGTGCTCCACTAGCCATAGTAAACCTTTACCAAATCTGAATTTTCTTCTTTAACTAAGTCTACCTCGAATATATCTTTTTGATGAGTATGTATATGTCTATACTTGGATTTCAATTGATGCTTCAAAAAATGAGAAAGAATTATATATCACCAAATATAGGGAATGTTTCTTCCTCTTATGAATATTCCCTTCTTTAATATTTATTTTTCTCTTTTTCAAATATTGTTTTTAAATACTTCAAAGAGTAATATGCTTCTTTTAATCAAGAATACCTCTGTGTCATTCTTTATATCTCATAAAAATATGTTACTTCAATATCAAATCCACTCATTATTTCACTTGGTATTTACTTTGGAATATGTGCCAACTTTAATTCTTGGTGCCCTTTCTTAAAAAAATTGATAGCATCTTTCTATTTGTTGATGTTTTAAGGTGATTAGAACTTTTGTTTGTGTGAATGCAGTTCTCACTTCCTCACTTCACATTTTGGTAATGTTTATTCATAATGAACTACACATTTATTTTTGTTGTTATTACATGATGGGAGGGCTATTTCCCTATAATATTTTTGCACTTGCTTTAGCTATACCTTCCTATTACAAATACTTTTGCAAAAAAAATTATTTTGTTTAGTCATAGTTCTCATTCTCAATCGAACGTTCTATCATGATCCTCCAAGTTACTGTGTTGAATTATTATCTAGGTTGTCATCTAGGATGTTTTCCTTCTTGTTTATTCTAGACCCTCCTTTGAATATCTAGTAAAAATCAACCTTCTAGCATGTCGCTCTATGCAAGTTCTTTTTTGATTCATTCTTTCTCTGTCAATATGGAGACTTTATACCATAATTATTGTTTATTGACTCCTTGTCTTTCAAGTGAAGAATTTTATAGGATCCAAGTATAACAACAAACTACTTAATTTTGATAGTGTTCCTTATCATTTTAAATTGGAATTGAGGCTAGACAATAACTACCTGTTTCAAAAGTGCTCCACTTATAACAATTTCTTGTTTTAATTAAAAATGATCATAGGCTTTTCACTTTTGTCTTTTATTGATTGACATTAAATTGATATGTTATCTTATGGCATATTGATTGATGTCTTCTTTATGTGATCCTTCTACATTCTAAAATATGTTCCAAAAATTGCCTAATGAACTTCCTTTACTACATTCTTCTTTTGGAACATTTTTCTTTTAATTTCCTTTATTTTCCTTTGAATTAGTTGCTCCTTGCCTTCCTTTTTGCTTTTGCTTCTTACGTTCCTTGGCTTCATTTTGAACTTGATACATTGTATAGGATAATAAATGGTAACTTAAATAATAATTTTAAGGATTTCTTTTTCTTTTACCATGTTCCCTTGGAATTTTTGGTTTACATTCTTGATTCTAAAGAAGCTATAATGGCTTCTTAAATGCTTCAACCCTTTTAAAGGGATCTTACTCTTTTGCAATTTTCTTGCAATGCTTCAAAATACTTTCAATGATTATTTTATAAAACCTTGTTTTCTCTTATTTTGGAATCTTTCAATAGAT
This sequence comes from Wollemia nobilis, assembly GCA_028583015.1. Taxonomy (NCBI): domain Eukaryota; kingdom Viridiplantae; phylum Streptophyta; class Pinopsida; order Araucariales; family Araucariaceae; genus Wollemia; species Wollemia nobilis. The sequence goes on along the minus strand of JAQPPZ010000676.1, from coordinate 4,285,212 downwards.
TCTTTTTATTTCTTAAATCTCCTTTCGCAAGGGTTTTTCACCCTAAAACTTTTAATTATTTTTTAAAGAATTTTCCCATTAAATTTTTCTTCATGGTCACAATATTATATAGGGTCCTTTTTCCCTTGAAACTTATTTTTCTAAAATATTGAAACTTTTCTTCAAATAATATTTTGAAGGGTAAATTTCCCTTGGAAAACTTTTATTTTCAAGAGTGCTTCTTTGAGCCTCTTGGATCAAAACAAGAGGAGTATCATAATGGTAATTCTTTCTTATTTCAACTTGCTCTGATACCTAATATTAATATTTAATGTTTTTATACTTTAATTATACCATGAAAGGTATTTATAGTACATAGGATGCCTTATTTAGGCATAACAAACTTTCAACTAATTATCCTATACCAAATGCATAAACCTTGTGAAGGGTGGTTAGATCAAATGCCCTGTCACATGGGCTATGATGGTGGTTATACCTTTATCCTATAGTAGACTATATAAACCATATTTTGAGTATAATTACCTAATATGATGTTATAATTCCTAACATTCAAGCAACTCAGAGGCCTTTCCTGTGAACAAAATATTGCCAATAACTTCTTTGGCTCTAGGGATCTGTCAAAAAATGTTCAACCTCTTTTTTTCTTATTTTACAATTTTGAAGTAGTCTATCCTATAATTAATGCTATTATTGGACATAAAATACAAAAAGAGAAAATAAAATGTATTTTTTGAAAAAAAATAATTAGATAAATGAGGTTTTCCAAAAACTCAATCCTAAAAATTAGGGCATCTTTTTGGTTAAAAATCAAAAAGGATTAAGTTCCAAAAGAATAATAAAGGAACCTATCATTGAATATTTATCTTGGATAAAATCTATTAAATCCAATGAGATACTTACAATCCAAGTCCACATAGATTTTTATCATAATAATGTTTTACAAAACTATTGTCAACTTACACAAAAGTATTTTGGTTGATAGAAACATTATTACCCTTGGGAGATGTCATAGAAGTTAATTTTTTTGATACAAGCACATGTAAAGGACATTTACATCTACTATGATCCCATGTTGTATTTCATAGCATTTCTATAGATGAATGGAATCAATGCATTATCCAATATTGCTAAGAAATAAATGCATAGAAAGCAATACATATGAAATAAAGGCATGTCTATGGATACCAAATAATCTCACTATAGAAAAATTGAATACTCTCCAACCAATTATGAAATGGTTGGTATTATGGGGTGTTTATACCCAACAACAAATTACCTTTAGGTCAAGGTTAAGTGATTTGCATTTAGGTTTAAATAATACAAATATTACAAAAATACATTTTACAAGGTTTGCAAGGGCCTAAAGGACTCAGTAATGGCCTCAAGTGAAGCTTAACTACCACACATTTCAACATTTCATTCATGTATTATGGGCTTAATAAAGCCATAAAAAATAAATCTACCCTTGTCATAGAAAACATGGAAATAAAAAAGGAGATAAAAATGTCATGAAAAGAGGTACCTTTAGTACATGGTTGAAATAAAGGGTATATTAATTTTTAAAATATATTAGGAAGGTATATTAAAAATATGGGATTGAGATGTATAATGAAGTTTAGGGGTGTTATTTAGTGCCATAAAAATGCATTTGTTATGCCAAAGAGTTATTGGGTTGATTCCTCGTGTATATTTCTCTAAGACTTCAAGAGCTTGATTTCTTATAAATATTTATGGTATGATGAGATGATTCAAAGTTTAATGGATCTTGTATGTATGGGTAAATAAATATTTAGAAACGGAGCAATAGTGTAGCAGAAGCAGCAGCCGCCATCAGTCGGAGAGGGGAGCAGCAGTCTCCCATCAAATTCGCCACTGTAGCAGCCGACACTGTAGAAGCCTGCATACTGTAGCAGCCGCCACTTTAGCAGTCCGTGCACGGTAGCGGTCACAAAAATTTTGGCCCTAAAAAAAAAAAAAAAAAAAATGGCAGATTTTGGAGGCAACAAGTTGTGACGGATGGAGCAGCAAGGAGGAGGAGCGAGAGGTCTAGGGGCATCAAACCCTAGGTGTGGGACTTTAGAGGGCAGATCAGCAGACGCGGCAGGTGGGGGCTCTGGCGAGATAGTAGGCCCCCAGGTGGAGGATGTGGACAAGGAAGTTCTATTGGAACCGGTCCAAGGGCGTTGGGCGGATGCGGTTGAAGATTTCTCTGAGGGGGACCAGGACTCTATGCGTCAAGATCAAAGGAAGACCCAAGAAGGAGACAAAGAGAAACCTGGCAACTGGAGACCTTCATATCTTAATGCTCTTCGCGGTAAGCAAAAATTATTCGACTCTTGTTTTAATCTAAAATCTGTCAATGGTAGGTTGCACGTCCCGGATTCCTTAGCTCAGCATATGGCTATGGAGGGCAGAACATCTCTGGTGGCTAAATTTATGGGGGTGAGGCCAGACATGGAAGTCATAAGGAGATGGGCCATCCAAAAATGGCAGCCAAGGGCCGGTATGATGATTAAGGCTTTACCCAAGAGTTTTCTTTTGGTGACATTTCAATGTGAACGGGACATGGAAAGGACTCTCCAAGGAGGTCCTGGGTTTTTTGGGAAAAGGGGCTTGTATCCGAAGCGTTGGTCCCCCGATTTCAACCCCCGGACTCGGAGTCTTTGGATTTGGCTCCTATTTGGGTTAAGATGCCAGGATTACCTCTACTTTTTGGAACGAACAAATCTTGGTTGGGATAGCTACAGATATTGGAGAACTAATAGCTATTGATCCTGCAACCTTGAGCAAAACAAGAATCCTGTCTGCTCGCATGTGTGTGTTGGCGGACCTGAGTAAAGAGCTCCCTAAATCCATTATTTTGTCGTCTATGTTTGGCCTTCATACTCGGGTCTTTGAATATGAAAATATGTCTTTTAAGTGTAGTGTTTGTGGGAAGGTAGGGCACCGGGGTATCCACTTGCATTTCCAAGAACCAGCCCCACTCCAAAATACCGATCCTCAAACCCAGAATAATATCTCTCCCCCGCAGATCTCCATTCCTACCCAATCTGGGCCTCAAGGACTTGGAGCTCGAAATCCGAATATCAGAGACCCTGTTCACCCTATTGTAAGCAAGAGGCAACATTTTAACCCTCCTCCCAAAAATTCCTATGCCTCAAAACCCTCTCACAGGGGAGCTGGTCCCTTTGATGGGAACCCTCAAGCTCAACCTGCTCCTAAGATGATACAGCAAGCCTCAGAGCCAAATCACAAAGGAAAGAACCCCATAGATCAACGCCCTGGGGCAAGTAAGTTTGATTGGGTGATACGGGAGGCCTATGGAGGCTCGATGGAAGTGGTCCCATGTACTATAGAGGAATTTATGGGAAGAAATTCCAAGGAGATCAACATCACAGTGGAGAACAGTTTTGATGCATTAAATCATTTGAAGGGAGATCAGATGGACAGCCAAGAAGTGGAATCTGAGGTAGAGGAGACTCAAGAGAAGGATTTAGAGGAGAAAAATCGAGAGGAAGGAGCGAGGAAACTAATAATACAGGCAAGGATACTCAGGAGGAAGAGGTGAACCACCAAGATCAGTGTAACCCCAAAGCAGGGAAAAAAGAATCTACTAATCAAGAAGCTAAGAGCACGGAATCATCTCCACTGTCAAAAAGACCAGTTAACCTGGAAAGCCAGATTGTTACCCCAAAGACCAAGACTGACCTACCCAATATGGTTACTAGAAGCCAAGTGAATCCCAAGGAACTTCAACCTAGAGCGGATGTATGGGGATATGGTTCGGTAGGAAGAGGGAAACCTAGCAATGCTACCTTAAGGCAGAAAGAAGCAGAGCGAGGAGTGGCTGATGGCACTCAAGCAGTATTGCTCTTTGGGGTGAAGGCTCGAGGATCCAAAGCCCATAAATGAAGATTCTTTCATGGAATATTCATGGGAGTAATCTTGCAAAAATAAGAGCTTTGTATGCTCTTAGACAAGAACACAAACCGGATATTATTTTACTGTAAGAAACTAAAATGGAGGAGAGTAGAGTTATTCCTTTTAAGAATAGGACTTGGCGAGAAGCTGAAGTAGTAGGCCAAGAGGCCACTGGAACAGCAAGAGGGTTACTGGTTATGTGGAACAAAAATGTGATTGATAGTAGAGTGATTCCGATGTCTAGTTGGTTTATTTGTCTCTTATGTGTGGATAAAACCACGTAGGAAGAGTGGATCTTAACGAATGTATATGCTCCAGTTAGACAGGGATTGAGAAGGGTTCTTTGGAGTCAACTAGCTGAATTGAGGGAGACGGTCCCCAACTACCCTTGGATTGTGGCGGGGGATTTCAATTGCTACCTTAATCCTGTAGATAAATTGGGGGGCTCTCAAATAATAACTATTGATATCTACGAGTTTAGAGATTTTGTTGAGCAACATGAGCTGATGGATGTGGACCTGCGTAGATTCTCCTATACATGGTCTAACAAAAGATTGAAGGAAAACCAAATTCAGATAAGATTAGATAGGTTTCTTCTTTCTCAAGAATTGCTGGAGAGGTTTGGGGACTCTTCATTAACGGCACTCCCAAGAATCGGGTCTGATCACAACCCAATTTTGTGGGAAACAGGGGAGGACTCTAAGAAAAGATACATCAGACCCTTTCGATTCGAACTTATGTGGTTCCAACATCAGGATCTCAAGGATCTGGTTGCCCAATGGTGGGACAAAAAGTATAATGGTTCGAAACTGGCCCAAGTGGCATGTAAACTAAGGAATGTGAAGGCTAACATTAGAGAGTGGAACAAAACTTCCTTTGGAAATATTTTTGTTAAAAAGGTAGAACTAAAAGACAAGATCAATGAACTACGGGAGAAGTCGAAGTCGGAAGCGACTACAGAGGATCTGAGAAACCAGGAGAGGGAGCTGTTAGCCGAATACCACACGATGCTAGGATTTGAAGAAACCTTTTGGAGGCAAAAATCCAGACTGCGTTGGTTAAAGGAGGGTGACAGAAATACAAAGTTCTTCCATGTCTCTACTCTTCGCCACAGGAGTACTAACAAAATTAAGGAGATCAAGATGGCCGATGGGTCTAACACCAAAGATATGGAAGACATAAGGAGGGAAGCGGTTGAGTACTTTAAATCATTGCTAGAAGATGTAAATCCGTCTATTGAAGAAGAGGACTCTCTGTTGGCAGCCATTCCACCCCTCGTAACTGATAATCTTAATGGATTCTTACTTAGTCCTTTCACAAAGGAGGAAATCAAGAAGGTCATTTTTGACATGGATGGTAACAACTCCCCAGGACCGGATGGCTTCCCTGCAGCTTTCTTCCAGAAGTTTTGGGATATCCTAGGCAATGATGTAGTGGAAGCTATAATTGAGGCTCAAAAGGACATGGAAATCCCAGAAGGAGTTAATGCTAATTTTTTAGTCCTCATCCCTAAACTAGTGGGAGCAATGGAATTTTCCAGTTTTCGCCCTATCAGTTTATGTAACACTCTGATGAAGATTCTCACAAAAACAATCGCCAATAGGCTGAAGGTTATCCTTCCTTTCATCATTGATATGAACCAAGGTGGCTTTGTGAAAGGGCGACAAATATTGGATGGTATCATCACAATTCATGAGGTTATTCATTCAATGGTGACTAGTAAGGAAGCAGGTATGTTACTAAAGCTTGATATGAATAAAGCCTACGACCGGGTCTCATGGCGGTTCCTCACCAAGATTTTGGGTAAGTTTGGTTTCTGTCCCCAGTGGATTAAGTTGATTTTTAATTGTATCTCTACTACAAGATTTTCTGTCATGGTGAATGGGTCACCCTCAGGTTACTTTAAGAGTGAAAGGGGGTTGCGACAAGGAGATCCTTTGTCTCCATACTTGTTTATTATTTTAGCGGAAGCATTGGGTAGGAACATTTCAGCAGCAATGGCAGATGGTCAATTGGAAGGTTTTAAACCAGCCTCAACAGCTGAGCCAGTGTCTCACCAACAGTTTGTGGATGATACAATCATTGTGTCCAAAGCCTCGGTGCCTCAAGCTAGGAAGTTGAAGAGAATTCTAACCAAGTATGAGACAGAAGCAGGACAATACATAAACTATAAGAAGAGTAGCATCTATTTCTTTAACACGCCTGGTGGGAGGGAGGAAATAATAGCTAACCTCTTCGGTTGTGGAAAGGAGCTTCTACCAGCGACTTATCTAGGCATGCCTATGTTCGAAGGAAGAATGAAGGCTACTTTGTGGAACTCGATCATTGACAGGATCTCCAAAAAGTTAGCAGGGTGGAAGGTCAGCCTTCTCAGCTCCGCAGGAAAAGCCTTATTAGTTCAAACTACTTTACAGATCATTCCAATTTACTACATGTCTCTATTTAGAATGCCTGCAAAGGTCCGAGCTACATTGGAGCTAATTCAGCGCAACTTCTTGTGGTCAGGTTCAGAGGAGAGAGAGAATTTCGTTGGTAGCATGGAATCAGGTGTGTGCAAGCAAGGATCAAGGGGGCCTGGGGTTAAAGAGAATGAAAGAAATGAATCAAGATCTGATTGGCAAACAGGTATGGAGATTTATCAATAATGATCAATTGGGATGGGTAAAACTTCTTAAGGCAAAATATATCAGAAATAATCAGGACTTCCTCGAAAGTCGATAATCTTCCTAGAGGATCCTATTTTTGGAATTGTTTGCTCGAATGTCGGGAGGTAGTCAGGAAAGGCATCAGATGGAGAATTGGTAATGGAAAACAAGTGGACTTTTGGAAAGACCCATGGTTGGAAGAGGCCCCTCTGAAAGATAACTTAGACCTTCAGGTCCTCCAACATAAACTTTCGAAGGAAATGGGAGGAAAAGTAGGGGATTTTATTGTTGTAGCATAGGAAACTTCTTCTTGGAAGAAAATCACAGTTCATAATCTGTCAGAGCAAGAGAAGGTGGCCCTAACCAAACTCAATGATGCTTTAAGGGTGTTCCCGATCATTCCTGGGGGAGGAAGAGACAAGGCGATTTGGGGCAAAACTACAAGTGGGATCTATTCAGTAAAAATTGCCTATAATTTAATCCACTCAGGATTCAATGGCTGGACTCCGACTTCTGTTATTTGGTTAAATAATTTAACCCCAAAAATAGCTTTCTTCTTTTGGTTGGCAGTTCAAAATAATATCTTGACAATAGATAATCTGCAAAGGAGAGGTTTCCAATTCATCAATCGATGTATCGTGTGTGAGAAAGCAATAGAATCTGTAAGTCATATATTTTTAACTTGTGATTTTTCTTGTACAGTCTTCCAAATGATCCTGTCCAAATTTCATATAGATTGGGTCTGTCCAAATAGCATGTCTGACTTCTGCATACAGTGGGCTTCCCCCTTTCGGGCAAAGCTTTTGACTTGGCTCTGGAAGCTCGACTTACCCCATTTTTTATGGGGGATATGGAATGAGATAAATAAGAGAGTATTTAAAGGACGTAAGAAAGATCCCAGGTTATGTGGTAATAAAATAATCGTAGCTTTGAAAGAAAAGCTGGAAAACTTTCTTCTTCAAAAATGAGACCATGTCTCTAAGGGAAAGGAGGATTTTGCGGAGCTGGGAGAGGAACTTCCGGACCTAGACATTACAACCAACCCACGGGATGGTGTCAAGTGGATACCCCCACACAAAAGTGGGTTAAGTTTAATTTTGACGGGGCAGCTAAAGGAAATCCGGGGCTGCAATAGCGGGGAGGAGTTTTGAGAAATGAGGAAGGAAAAGTGGTCCTTGCCTTTGCAGAGCCTTTGGGAACTCAAACAAATCATTTTGCAAAAGCCCGAGCCTGCATGCAAGCAATGAGAATTGCCATACTTGAGGGTTATAAGGAAGTTATCTTTGAAGGGGATTCACTTAATATAATCAAGGCAATTAAGGAGGATAAAGACCCCAGCTGGACCATATTGGAGCTTATCCTAGAAGCAAAGATTCATAAATCTCATTTAGTTAATGCCCGAATCCAACACACCTTCAGAGAAGGGAACCAGGCGGCGGATCTAATGGCAAATATTGTAGTTTCTGTTGGGGAGATGCAAATTTGGAAGGATAACTTCCCTCAAGAACTATTGGTGTTGGTCGCTAGAGAAGAGCTAAGATCAAACCTGTTAGAGCATCAGGAGATGAGAGGGGTTGATGATGAGTAATCCGACGAGATGGAATTAGGCGAGAAAAGGCATCCCATTTGCTTGGGGCACGGGAGGTGACAAGTGTACGATACAGACAACCTAGTGTTAGTAAGTTCTAGGTGTTGTTTGGTTTTTGTTTTATCTTGAATAGTCAAGCGACAAGTATAGGACTGTGGACTCTAAGTATGGCTTAATGTGAGTCTTAGAAAGATCCATTTTGTATTTTGATTATACGGGCTTGATGCTAGAACCAGCCCATTTTGACTTTGTAAAAGGTTTGTGGACCTTATAACCACCTCTACCTTATACCCAAAAAAAATAAATATTTAGAAACTCAAATATTTTGGTAACATATTTAAAATAAAATCTACGAAATTAAATCCAAGTTCAATTATTTACAAGTGATGGTAGAAATAAATGGAATGGACCAAGATACTTACAATGGAGGAAAATAATTAGTTGCAAAATGAAGAGGCATATTGGACCCAAAAATGTAGGTAGATATGGATTAGAAAGGAGAAAATAATACCAAATTATCAAATGTTACAGCCAAAATATATTTACCTTTTTGTCAAATCAAAAACATTTCAAATCCAAATGGAAGATGTATTGAGGAAGAAAAAATATTAGGAAGAAGACACTAAATTATTTCAAAGATATTCTACTAGAAGTTGGGAAATATAACAAAAGGATAAAGGTAATAATTTACAAAATATTTCATCAATTTCATATAGAGAGAATAAAATCTTGATGAGGAAGATTTCTATGGAATACCTACATGAGGTAGCTAGCCCCTATGGATTTATTGTAATCTTAATTTCAAAATTTTAGGATTTATTGAAGAGTAATATGTTGGATATAGTTGAAGAGGATAGGAAAAACAATCTACAATAAGTGATATCAATGTCATCTTTATTGCATATTTCTCGAGAGTGGAATGGGGTAGCAGATTTGTTAGCTAAATGGGCTTTTGAGTTTCAGGATGGTTGGGATGTTCAGAATTGGTCTCAACTTTCTTCTGATTGCTCTCAATCTCTCTCTTCTTTATTGAGAGATGATATGTCTGAATAGCTTCTTCTTTTTCTTTGCATCTTGGATGTTTTTCTGAGTTAATAAATTTTTACCCTCTTTTTCAAAAAAAAAAAAATGTCATCTTTATTGCATTGGTTTCCAAGAAATGTAAGAAAATATTTATCATTTTCATCCAATAAAACAGTGATATTTTGATCATTATCTCCAAGGAACAAGATGGTTTTGTTCATGGTAAATAAATTATTAACGGTATAATAATTGTGCAAGAGGTCATATATTCTATTCATACCATAAAAGAACTAGTTATGACTGTATAATTAGATATAAACAAAGCATATGGTAGGGTTTTTTGGAGTTTTCTACTCGATATTCTCAAAAAAAATGAATTTGATCAAGGTTGGTGTAATTGATAAGATATTGTCATAGCACTCCAAAATATTATATTTTGATTAATGCAACCCCTACAAGATACTTTAAATAATTGTTCTAAACTTTTCTATGATGACCCATTATCTCTTGATCTCTTTATTATTCTAGTTGATGAATTATGGAGAGCTTATTCAAGAGCAAAAATGGAAGAAAAAATAAAAGGTATTGAGGTTAAAACAAATGGTTCCTCCAAATATCATCTCCAATTTTTTATGATACTCTTATTCAATGATACCATGGAGTTCAAGTCCATATTATCATGCTATAAGAAGGCTACTAGACAATTGATTAATATTACACAACTATAATCCTTTTAATTAATTCTATCCTATCTTTACAATGGATTGTTGTTGGATATTTTATGCTTTAAAGTTGAAAAAGTATATTAATTCTTTATTTGATAAAGGAAATAGAAAGGAATTTTTAAATTAAATTTTGGATAGAATGAGAAATTTTCTTTGGCAGGTTGGAAAGGTAAGTCTTTAACTATAGTTGGAATCTTACAACTAATAAATGCTACATTGTAATGTTTAACTCTCTACATATATGATATCCTTTTCAATATTGAAGGCATGTATATCATCTAAATTTGATAAACTTTAAAGATTTTTTTTTTGGAAATGATGTGAGGAAAATTTAGGTTTACTCTGTAAATAGGATGGGGATTACAAAGAAAAGTATATTGGAGAAGCATGCTTGTGAAATTATAAATTTATGAGTTTGGAATTATGGATAAAACTTGGTTGGAGATTATTCAAAGATAAAGGAAATATTTAGGTAAAAATATTATATCAAAAATATATATGTTCTTTTGATGTAATATTATTTACAAAACAAACCTAACCTAGTGGCTGGACAATATGGAACTTCATATCAGAGAGTTTATAATTGATCAAGAAATATATAAGTGGTCTATCAATGAGAAAATTCTCTAAATTTTGGGTTTAACTTTTGGTTAAATCCTTACCCTCTTATTTCTAATCCAAAATAGAAACCACTAACTTAGGTATATTTGGCTTGTAGAGAATCATGTTGTAAGTGTAACCTAACTTATGGCCAAGGTCAACATTGTATGATATAATATTGTATAGGCCTAAGGGAAATCATTGTACAATTTATTTAATTTATTGTAATATTTTATTATGTAAGCCCTATGGTCCATGGTTAACCTTTTTATGGTTAAATCCAACTTAACTTGTAATTAGACTAAAATCCTTTTGTTATGTTATCTTAGGTTAAAATCATTTATGTAATTTGAGGTAATGGTATTGGTATAAATACCCCAGCACCACTACATCCATAATTTTTAGAGTATTGTGATTCTTTTCTATAGATAATTTAGTGATTTTTGGTGGTTCCTATAGGTTCCCATTATATATTTCTCTCTTTTATCCTTTTTGCTTTTTGTATAATATTTGAGTGGAAGGATTGGTTATGTTTATTTCAAGAAAATATTATGAATTCCAACATGATATTAGAGTGGGTATGAAGAATCATTGCTTGGTCATGTAGAAAGACTATTCAGAGCCTTTGATGCTCCTTCTAAATTTTAGGGTAAATTAATCTTCAAATTTTCATAAGCACTTTTGACATAAGAAGTAGAGAGATATTTTTTTCATCTTATTGTGCATTCTTTCAAGGATTCTTGAAAAAATTGCTTACTTCATTTTTATCAAGGTAAATCTAATCTGTTGCTTACAAATTATTTTTGTTTTTGATGACATTTCTTTTCATTTAAAAATGATAAGGCAAAAATCTATTTTTAAATGGAAAAAGATGTTTAAATGAATGAATTTGAATTTCCCACCCTTTTTTGCATGCTTTTTACCATTTGGGATCCCTCTGTAGAGAAGTTTAGGCACCTTTAGTATCATGGTTGGTCTTTGTTGATAAAAATATGTGCCTCAGTAAACAAAGTGTAATGGCACTTAGATGGATAGACGAGGATCTTTTATGGTGTAAAAAATAATTGGTCGAGGGTTCAAATGTTGGAAAGTTGAGCACTTTGGTTGTCATTGATGTCAAAGTTGCATGGTAATTAATGTCAAAGGTTAATGTGCTATGAAAGTAAGGCAAGGTTCTCTCCAAAGCAATTGGGACCATGGGTTCTAAATTAATGGATAAGAGGTTTGAAGGAGGCTTGAAGACCAAATTTTAAGACTATATGCAAGAAAGCAAGTGAAAAAGAATAATATTTTAATATTATAATATCTTGGTCATCAAGGTTCTTCAAAGAGAAGATTGGATAATGTATTGGTCAAAGAGTTTATGAAGGAGCTAAGTATATTATTTAACACTAAGGTTAAACAATATAATTAATTAATATTTAAGCCTAATTTTAAATAATATAATTAATATTTAAGCCTAAGGTTAAAATTTAATAAAAATAATAATTAAATTCAAAACCGTCAATTTCAAATTGCAAGTGAGCCGATGTCAAATAAAATAAGGCATGTGTATTTATAGGCTAAATTTTAGCCTAAGAAAAAGTGTTTTCAAATTAATATTTACTCCCAAACTAATTCCTTGCTCGATTTTTTTTCGGACACGGTGGAGGAAAAAGACAACAGTTCTCACATTTTTTAGAGCAATGCATTGGTCAAGTTGGAAGGAAATTGTTCCCACCCGAAGCGAGGTGGTAGCCGAGCTGGAAATCTTGGCTTGCGCAGCACATGGAGGGTAGAAGGAGCCATGTTCGATTCGTGCGAAGGCCCTTTTTATTTGCCTGGTCGGATTTCGATTTTATCATTGAAGGTGGAGAATATCAAGGAGCTTATGGTCCTTTGGTTCATGTGGGCAGCTAGCCCACGTGGTGGTTGCCCTTTGTGTTAGGGCAAGGTGGCCATAAAGGTTGTGGATTAAAGTAGCAGTGGTAGTGCTTTGAGGAGGATTAAAATTTTGTTGAGGTATGTATTATGTTCCTTGGTTTGGAAGTCATAAGATTTGATTAAATATTTTTTATGTGCTTTGGTTTGGGAGCCATAAGGGTTAATTAAATATTTTTTATATGCTTTGGTTTGGGAGCCATAAGGGTTAATAATATTTTATGTGCCATGGTTTTGGAGTCATAAGGGTTGATTAAATATTTTTATGTGTTGTTTTTTACTGTTGATCATCAGGAATGAGTGAGCCGAGGTTTAGTGGGTGCGGTGGGAGTGAGGGTTTGAATTTTATGGGCAGGAATATTAGCCAAGGTGGTAGAGGTAGAGCAGGTATGAAAGGATTGGGTGGGAACCTCGAGCATGGATCAAGCGAGGATCCAGAGGAAGGCGGTCAAGCTACGGCAGGTTTGGATGCGAGCATCATGCAGGGGTCTGACCCTCCTTAGAAACACCCCGACAAAAATGATACGAAGGACAATGTGGGGCCTAAGAAGTGGTTGTCTTTTGCTGAGACTCTTAGAGGAAAAAGAAAGGAGGTTCTCTCTCTTTGCCCCTAGTTCCATTAAGTAATAAATTTTTTGCCCCGACAAGTTCCATGAACCCTTTTCTTTCAATGGAAGAATTCTCCCTAGTAGGCAAGTTTTTGGGAGGTAGGCTAGACATGGAGACTATCAGGGCTTGGGTGATGGGTAAATGGTGACCGATAGGTAGCTTGGAGTTGGTAGCTCTAACTCAAGGGTTATTCATTATCCATTTTAACAATATGGAGGATGCTAACCACATTTTAAATGAGGTCCTTGGTTTTTGGGCAAAAGGAGCCTTCTTCTTAGACGATGGGGTGAAGATTTCAACCCTGAAAAGAAAAATATTAACATTACCCCTATTTGGGTTCATCTCCCAAGTCTACCTGCCTAGTTCTTCAATGAATATTGGCTGCAAGGCATAGCCAAAACTATAGGGGACCTGATCTCCATTGACCATGCGACCTTGGCTAGGACAAGGATGACTCATGCATGAATCTGCGTAAATGCTAATTTGGATAATGAATTACCAAGGTTTGTGGAGCTAGAGTATGGAGAATACTATCAAAAATAGCCGGTAGAATATGAGAACAGACCAAAATTCTATGTAGAATGCAAAAATCAAGGACATCTATGCAATCAGTGCCCTAACCTGGCAATGAATAGAGAAAAGCAAAAGCAAGGAATGCTAGATAGAGTAAATTTGAGGAGTTTCCCTGGTAGAGGCGATTTCAATCAGGCAAACTATGTCTACCAAAAAAATAAAAGAGGGTACAAGGTCCCAACAAGACAAAGGAAAAAAATAGGTTGTTGGCAAACAAAATACTCAGGTAAGTTCCAATCCTCTAGTTTCAAATAAATTTTCAATTCTATCCAATATGGGAGTAGGAGGATTATCGAAAGACATGGAAGCCCAAAACCTTTAGGCTAACCTTTCTGACTTTCTAGAATCCCCATCCAAGTCAGGATCCTCAAACCCTAATGTTGAAATTACTTTAAGCCTCGTGGGCATCACAAAGCCAAACCCTAATGCCCGATCTCTAGAATCCCCATCCAAGTCGGGATCCTTAAACCCCAATGTTGAAAATACTTCAAGACCAATGGGCATCCCAAAGCCAAACCCTAATGCTGAAGAAATTAGGAAGAAAGTTGAGGGATTGGAAAATAAAAAATCTCATCTCCCTAACATCATCACTAGGAGCCAGGTGAATCCTATTGAGGGGTCATCCCGCAGACCAGGGGAATACAGGAAAAAAGGAGAATATTTGGATGTAGGGGTGGAGATATGTGAAACTCTTTAGACTGAGGAATATGGCAGTCCGGTTCTGCAACAAATTGCCTCCCCCTAGTTTAGTCCTAAACAAATCAAGAGCACTGTGAAGTCTCCTATAGATTTTGGTAGTGAAAAAGAAGAGGGATAATATCAAATGTTGAGCATCAAAAAATTAAAATTGATAATGACATTGCCAATGGAAAATAGAGAACCTTGTTTCAACAGGTTATTCCAGGTCCTGAAGACGACAAATTAGGAAAACCCCCTCAAGGGAGGGGGAGAGGAAGAAATCCCAAACAATCTAAATGAAGTTCTTCTCATGGAACGTGAGAGGCCTCAATGGCCTACCCAAACATAGGGAAGTCAGTGCAATAAGAAATCAAGTGAATCCAACTATTATCATGTTGCAAGAAACAAAAATTGATGAGATTCAGTCAAAAAAAGTAGCAAAAAAAATTTGTAATCAAGGGGATATGGTTTGCAAATCAGCCAAAGGAGCATCTAGAGGTCTTATGACTTTGTGGGATCCCCGGATAGTAGAAGGCACCATTATTCAAAAATATGACAGGGTTCTTAGTGTTTTATTTAAGGAAATAAACAACAACAGGTCATGGATCCTTTCAAATATTTATGCCCCAACTTCAATTCAAGGGAGAGCTCTACTGTGGGAGTACTTAGGCAATCTGAGTGAAATCTTCCATAATGTCCCCTAGATTCTAGCTAGGGATTTTAACACTCCTCTTTACCCTTCAGAAAAAATGGGTGGAAATGGACCACCTATCAGGAGCATGGATGAGTTCAATGACTTTGTGAACTCCAACATGTTTATGGATGTAAAACTTAGAGGAGCGAATTATACCTGGATCAATCGACGGATAGGGTGTCATCTCATTCAAGAAAGGCTTGACAGGTTTTTTCTATCAAAGGAGGCTACAACTCTGTTCGGTGATTCTACCCTGCAAGCCCTTCCTAAAATTACCTCTGATCATAATCCCATTTTTTTGGAGATCCCTAAATCTCTATCCTTCAAGAAACCTTTCATATTTCAATCTATGTGGATCAAACATTCCAGTTTCATAGATAACTTAATTCAGTGGTGGCAGCAGCCTGTCAGGCGTAGTGCAACTTTTAAAATTGCTAGAAAATTAAAGTTTGTTAAGGAAAAGCTTCAAACTTGGAACAAAGAGGTCTTTGGGAACCTCTTTGAAAATAAAAAATAGGTTGTTGAAATTTTGAAGATAATTGATCAGAGGATTCAACATGGTGATGCTGATGAAACTACTAGGCAGGAGGAACGGATAAAACTAGCAGAGTTTCATAACATTTTGGTCATTGAGGAAATCTATTGGAGGCAAAAATCAAGGGCTCTTTGGTTGAAATATGGAGATTCAAATTCCAAGTTTTTTCATGTCACCATGCTTAGAAATAGAAGCAATAACAAGATAAAATTTTAAAAAAAAACATATGGTTCTATTACTCAGGACTTAACAAAAATCAGAAAGGAGGCAATAACTTATTTCAATTCTATCCTTGGTCAGGAATCGCAGTGCAATGAGGAGGCCAAATATATTCTCTTGCAATCCATTCCTAGCATAATAAATGAGGATATAAACCTTAAGATTCTAGCTCCCTTTTCTGATGAGGAAATTAAGGAAGCCTTGTTTAGCATGGAGCCAAACAAAGCCCCGAGACCCGATGGCTTTCCCCCTCGTTTCTATCAAGCTTTTTGGGACATCATAAGTGAGGATGTAATTTCTGTTGTCAGAGAATTCCAAGAAATCAATCATATCCCAAAAGGTCTCAACTCTACTTTTATTTCTCTAATTCCTAAGAAGCAAACCCTTGAATCTATGGTTGACTTCAGGCCAATCAGTATGTGCAATGTTTCTTACAAGATCCTAACTAAAGCCATTGCAAATAGAATGAGAGATGTTCTGCCCCGCATCATAGATCCATGCTAGGGAAGCTCTGTCCAGGGCAGGTCAATCTTGGATGGAGTTATCATAGTTCATGAAGCTCTGCACTCTGCTCATAAGACTAACAGGTCTATTTTTGCCCTCAAGCTTGATATGAACAAAGCATTTGATAGGCTAAATTGGGACTTTCTGATTGTTGTCCTCCTTAAGTTTGGTTTTCACCACCAATGGGTTAATTTGATCAAAGAATGCATTTCTAAAGCATGGTTCTCGATTCTGGTTAATGAAACAATTGTTGGTTACTTTCAAAATCATAGAGGAATTCGGTAGGGGGGCCCTATCAGCCCCATGTTATTCATCATTGTGGTAGAAGCTTTAGGCAGAACCATCAAAAATGCTTGCAGTTCAAGGCTAATATCAGGAATCAAGGCAACATCTCTCACTAGGGTTTTTTCTCACCAACAATTCGTCAATGATACCCTTCTATTGACTAAGGCGTCGATGGTTGAGGCCAAAAGAATTAAATACATCCTGCAACTCTACGAGGACATTGTTGGTCAAAAAGTTAATTTCAGTAAAAGCAAGTTATATTTCTTGAACACCCCCATTCAGAGGCAAGGAAGGATTGCAAAAATTTTAGGGTGTGATATAGCAAACCTCCCCACTTCGTATCTTGGTCTCCCTCTTTTCATTGGTTCTCCGAGAGAGTCAATGTGGGACAGGATTATTGAAAGAATTCAAAAAAAAAATTGGATGGAAAGGTCATCTTCTATCTCAAGAAGGAAAGCTAACCCTCACTAAGGCCTCTCTTCAGAGCATTCCAGTCTATTTCCTCTCCATTTTCAAATCCCCTGTGAAGGTTTTCCATAAAATTGAGAAACTCCAAAAATAATTTTTATGGACTGGATCAGAGAAGAAAAAAAGGATACACCTTGTAGGATGGACCAAAGTGTGCAGACCCAGGGAAAATTGGGGCTTAGGTCTGAGGAGAATTGCTCATATAAATTTAGCTTTACTAGCTAATCAGGTGTGGTGCCTCATTTTTGGTGAAGAAAATGAATGGACAGCTATCATCAAATGAAAGTATCTTCAAAATATGGAATTTCTAAGTGACTCAGTTCCAATCAGAGGTTCTACTTTTTGGAAAGTAATTCTCAATTGTAAGGAAATCATCAAAAAAGGTTTAAGATGGGTTTTAGGCAATGGTGAGAGGATAAATTGTTGGAATGACAGGTGGGATAAGGATGAACCACTGACATAATATCCTAACTTAGCCCAAATTAGAGATATCACGGAAGAACTCATTGGCAGAAAAGTCTCTGATTATATGGTTGAGGACAGAGGTAGAATGAAGTGGAAACAAATAAGGATTTAGGGATTTCAAGTGAAATCAAATTATCTTTATAAAATTCTTGAGAAACATTTATCCCCATGAGACCCAAGGAAGATCAAGTGACCTGGGCTCCTACGAAAAATAGGCAGTTCACTGTTAAATCAGCTTACAAGCTTCTGCTTGATGACGAGGATTTTGTCCTCCAAAAGGACTTAGTTTGGATAAAAAAATTAATTCCAAAAATTGCAGTCTTTTCATGGTTGGTTATCCAAGGAAGAATTCTAACCATTGATAATATGATGTGTAAAGGTATTTGTATCACTAATCATTGTTATCTATGCAGGGCTAATTGGGAGACCATTTATCACATTTTCCTTGAGTTCCCTTTTTCCTTGACTGTCCTAAGTGGGATTTTTTAGGCCTTCAATATTTCCTGGGTTAAACTAGCCATCGTACTTGATTTTTTCATCCAGTGGCCTTGCCCCTTTTCAAGCCAAAGACTTAGATACATGTGGAAAATTTGTCTCAATCACTATCTTTGGCAGGTGTGGCTAGAAAGGAACCATAGAGTCTTTAATGAGTCTATCCATGATCATCAAACTATCATTGCCAGGATCCTATCCTTTACCAATGAGAATGTGAACCTTATCCCTTTTGATAGTCATAAACCTCATCTGCAGGAGACCACGATTGCTCAATATTTAAGCTTAACCTTGTTAGATGAGTCTATGCCTAGGGTATTCAACCCTAGAGCCAATGTTAAGTGGTCCCCACCTCCTACGGGTTGGTTTAAGCTTAATTTTGATGGAGCGGCTAAGGACAATCCTAGTAGAGTAGGCACTAGAGGAATTGTGTGAGATCATAATGGGAATATGATGCTTGCATTTTTTGAATATTTGGGAACAAGGACGAACAACGAAGCTGAAGCTAGAGCTATGTGGAGAGGCCTTCAAATGACTCAAGACTTAGAAGGCAATTTGATCGTAGAAGGAGACTCTATGCATGTTATAAATCTCCTCAATAATTGGAAAACACCTCCTTGGAGGATTAAAACAATTGTTGAAGAGGCTAGGATCCTTTTCCAGGGAAGACAGAACAGAAAAGCCCAACATGTCTTTCGGGAAGCTAACAAAGTTGCTGATAAGCTGGCCAATTTGGGTGTCGATGGTGACAGACTTTTCAAATGGGAACACGGTGTCCCGAGTGAAGTAGAGGAGCTTATTCAACAATAATTCCAAGAATGATAGTCAAATTTACCAATAGGGAAGGCATTATAAGTTTGAAGGCTATGAGTATTCTCGTATCTTTTTTGAAATGGACTCACAATAAAAATTATTCGAGCTATCAATATTGGTGGATGCTGCTTGGAAATACCACAAAGACTAATGGGGATAGTCACATGTTAGATAACATGGCTCCTAGTCGTCTTAGTAATTTGAGGTTGGTTGATAATCACAGGGCAGGAAAGAAACGACAATATAAGACTTCGAACCAGAGCCACGTGGACCACCAGATAGCCATCGCCATAAATCTAGCCAGCAGGTTCACTTCTCCAAGGCTGATTTGCCAAGATGGGATGTGGTCCCAAAGCATGTCATATACGGAAGAAAGCAATTACCAAAGAATTATTAAGAGTAATTGTCAATACAGAGCTTATGGGAGTTTTTTTCAGTACTCTGCTATGTGTGTATGCAGCTTTTTGTTTCTCCATTGTTTCAAGGAAGGGATATGTGTTTGTTTCTTTTTTTGTAATTATGATGCAAGTGTGTTTTCTCGGGGTATACCCAAAATGTTGTATGGGAAGTTTCTTTTTGATAACAGGCTATGTGCCTTACCGGATGTAATGGCTTTGGCGGCATGTAGATTTTACATATATAGGATCCTTAGTAAGGACATGTTCATCAACAACCCTGGGCTGATTTTTGTAAAAGGTTTTGGGTCAACCTGTAAAACCCGGTATTAATGCTATAGTATCTTATCTACCAAAAAAAAATGTATTTTTATGTGTTTTAGCTTGGGAGTCATAAAAGTTGATTAAATATTTTGATGTGCCTAGCTAGGGAGTCATAAAGGTTTTGTTATTATTTTGATGTGCTTGGCTAGGGAGCTGTAAGGATTAGTAGGGTATTTTGAATATTATTTTTCAAGGATTGAAAAGTGAAAATTCAAATTGTTGAGAGAATTTTGTTGAGATTTAATGCATTGTTCTTGAGAAAAAAATAAGAGTTCTAGAACATTATTTTAAGAATTCATTGAGCACCTTATTGAGGGAAAATTCATGTGGATATTTTGAGATAGAATATTGCTATCTAACCTTGAAGTGGCACAAAAGGAATTGGTTTTTGGTGAGATAGATTTTGAAGACATATCTCCATCAAAGCAAAGAGGTATGGGTACATCAGTCTTTGTCTATAGTGTTTTTTTGAGTGAATGTTTCTAAACATAAGGTGGAGTGAAAAGGATTGTTTAATAAGCATTGTTGGAAATATTTGAGTTAGGTTTTGAAATCTACATTGTGCATCCTTGTTGAAAGAAAGTGGAAACACCTATGTTAGGGTTTGTGAGCAAGTTGTATTTCATTGGTTGAATGATTAGGTAAAATTCTTGAACATTGGTTTTGAGTGATATTGTAAGTGAATGTGCAAACATTAGAAATCAGATTTGCGAAAGCAAGTGTGTGCATTAAGAGGGTAGGTGTCATATGCTAGAATAGCAATAAATGTGATACATGTGAAAGCGACATATATAATGATTGAGTAGAACATATTGAGCCATTTGCAAGTGCATGTCATTCGCTATAAGTTCCATAGGTTAAACAAATTTTGAGTAGAATATTTTTTTTGAAGAATATTAAAAGCTTTGCTTGTGTGCAAGGTTTGGAAATATTTGAGTACGTTTTGTGAGAAGTATTGAAGGCAGATTTGAGCAAGTCTTTTGAGAAGGCTTGAAGGCAGATTTGAGCAAGTCTATTTGAGAAGACTTGAAGGTAGATTTGAGCAAGTCTTTTGAGAAGAATTAAAGGTAGATTTGAGGAAGTCTTGTGAAGACTTGATATATATTTGAGAGTATATTTGGTCGCTGATTTATTCAAGATTTGTGTTAAGGTTTGGGGAAGATCTAAGCAGAGTTGGTTACTAATTTGTTCAAGCTTTATGTTAAGGCTTGGAGCAAATCTAAGCAGAGTTGATTGGTGATTTTTTCAAGCTTTGTATTAAGTCTTGGGGCAGATCTAAGCAGATTTGATTGGTGATTTGATCAAGCTTTGTGTTAAGGCTTAAGGACTAATTTGAGAAGAGCTAAAGCAAATTTGTGATAGATTTGAGATAGATTTTGGTGTAAATTTAAGATAGAGATATAGCCAGATTTGTGCTAGACTTGGGATAGAGTTTGGTGCAGATTTGAGATAGAGTTGAGAGCAGGATTTGGAGGTGACAAAGTAAAGAGGACAACAGTCTCTAGTGGATAGAGATCCATTAGCCAGTGTAGTGGGGATAGAGGTCTCCTGTGGAGAGAGATCCACAAGCTAGAGAAATGGGGGTAGAAGTCTTCTAGAAGATCACCAACCAGAGCATAGGGGAAAGAGTTCTCCTGTGGAGAGAGATCCACAAACCCAGAATAGAGTGGAGTGGTGTCCACATAACCAGAGCAAGGGAAAAGAGTTCTCCTATAGAGAGAGATCCACAAAACTAGAATAGAGTGGAGTGGTGTCCATAGAACCAGAGCAAGGGGAAAGAGTTTTCCTATGGAGTGTGATCCGTGAACCATTCTGGAAAGATAGAGTTCTTCTATGGAGAGAGATCCACAAACCAGTTAAGGAGATAGATTTCTCTTGGATCAAGTTCCACGAACCAAAGAAAAGGGGATAGAGTTCTCCTATGGAGAGATATCCACGAATCAGAGCATAGGGGATTGGTGTCTCCTTTGGATAGAGGTCCATAAACATTGTAATAGGGAATTGATTGCCAAGATATTTGTTGAGAAAATTTAGTAGAAATATTTTCTCCATGGAGTAGCCCACATTGGGTGAACCATGTTAAATTTGTGTCTCTCTTGTGTGTGATGATTTGTGCATTACTTTGATTAATGCTATTGATATTGCCATTGATAATATTGGATAATATTTTTTGGGAAAGAAAAGTAAAATTTGGTCTTATACTGTTCACCTCCCCTCTCAGTATAAGCATGTATTCTTCAATTGGTATCAGATCGGGTTCCTTTGGAAGAGTCTAATAGCTTGAAGGAAGAAGTTACAGGAACACAGATGGAATCTCAGAATGGATCTTCATAAAATAAGGCACCATTGTTCGATGGGAACAATTATGCTTTTTGGAGCATAATAATGAGGACTTACTTGATGTCACAAGGATATGAGACATGGCAAGCAGTTGAGGATGGGTTCACACCTATAGCTAATCCTCCCATAGATAAATATGGTAAGCTCTTACATGTGAATAATGCCAAGGCTATGCATGCAATACTAAGTGGATTACATGAAGTAGAATTTGTGAAAGTTATGCATTGCAAATCAGCAAAAGATATTTGGGAAAAATTGAAGCAAACCTATGAGGGAAATAAAAATGTCAAGATGGCAAAACTACAAAACCACAAGAAAATGTTTGAATATTTGAAGATGGAAGATGAGGAAGACATTGCTACATACTTACTTTGTGTGGATGATATTTTTAATACCATGTGTGGACTTGGATTTAAAGTTGAAGAATCTGATGTTGCTCAGAAATTTTTAAGGTCACTTCCTATAAGGTATGATGGAAAAGTTTCAGCTATAGAAGAGATGAAAGATATTGATCAGTTGACTATGGATGAGTTACATGGAATTCTCACAGCTTATGAGATGAGAATAGTAAAGGATCCCAACTCCAAGAAAGAGGCAACCTTCAAAGCATCAAAGAAGACAAAGGATAAGAAACTAGAATCAAGTGGTGAGTCAAGCAATGATGAAGAAGCTAACTATGGTAGAAGAAACAAGGACTCAAGAAAGCACAAAGGTATGAAAACAGTGAAATGTTTTAATTGTGGAAATTTTGGTCACTATGCATCTAATTTTCCAGAAGTTGGAAGCAGTAGCAATGAAGAGAAACAGGATCATAAGAAAAATGAAGGAGGAAAATCTAGGTATGAAAAGAAAAATAGGTATGGTAAAAAAAAACATGAAAATAAATTCTTTCAAAGGCACAAGAAGATTTTCTATGTTGATAAGGGAAGCAATACTTCAAGTGACAATGATGAAAGACCTTCAGATAGTGAAGAAGAAGAAATTCTATTTCTTGAAATAGAAGAGGAAGGAAATTCTCTTGTTGAAGATAAATTTGAAAAGTATGAAGATGCTATTGAAGACCAAGAAGTAGAAAAAGATTCAAAAAATGAAGAGGAAGGCATAGTAGATCTAGAAGAAGAACTTATTGTTGCTCTTAAATAATTGAAAAAGGTTAGAAAGCAAAATTTAAAATTCAGGGCTCAAGTTCAAGAATGTGATGAAGAAAAAGAAAAGCTTATACAAGACCTGACAAACTCAATAGCTAAGACAAGGATATTTAAAGAAAATTTAGAGGTAAAAGTCTTAGAATGTGAAAGATTAGAACATGAGGTAATCTCACTAAGGATGGAAGTGAAAGTGTCTAAGGACAAGCTACACAAGTTTGGGAAAAGTTCAAAGACTTTGGATAAGATTATCAATGCACAAAGATCCTCATCTATCAAAACAGGACTTGGTTTTGAAGAGGGAAAAGGAAAACAAGAAGAAAGATCAAGTTCAAGCTCAAAAGAAGAAGAAGGTTCAGAGGAAGAGAGTGAAGTAGAATCGAGATGAAACTTATGAAGATAAGTCTGAGAATAAAATCTTCACTAATAAAGGAAAAAATGCACAAACAAGGTACAGGGATCATCACAAAGAAGAAAGGACTAAGAGACCAATGGGTTCAAGGCAATATTTCTTCAAAGGATGTTGCTTTTCATGTAACAGGTTTGGTCACAAGGCTATGCATTACAGGACTCATGAAAAGAAGGAATATGGTTTTACTAAGAGGAACTTCAAATATGGACATCTCTTTCAAGGGTATTTCTACTCTTGTAATCAATTTGGTCATAGAGCAATCCAATGCAGGGTTCATGACAAAAATGAGTATGGCTTCACCAGGAGGAACTTTAAGATATTTGTACCTTCTATGAACTACAATATTAAGTGTTACAAGTGCAATAATCTAGGGCATAAGGCCAAGTGGTGTAGAATAGAGTTTCCAGAGCTTCTAGAGACAAGCAAGAACAAGGAAACTCAAAAGGATCAAAAGGGTATGTTGATAAAGAAGTTTGACAAAGAAAAAGAGCATTGTATGTTGGGAGTAGAAATACTCCCACCCTAAAATTAATCACCTCAAGGAGAGGAGGTGGGGAGGGGGTTGAGCTAAGAGTCTTATATTTAGCCCCAAAGGAGTCCCTTTTCCATTGATTTCAAAGGGGGAGAGATTTGAGTAAGGGGGAGAGCATTCAGTCAGGAGAAGCAGTTTCTCAGGGGGAGCAGATTTTAAAAAAGAAATGATAAAGGAAAAATTATAAAAGGGTTGCCATCAATGACAAAGGGGGAGATTGTTGGAAAGTTGAGCACTTTGGTTTTCATTGATGTCAAAGTTGCATGGTCATTAATGTCAAAGGTTAATGTGCTATGAAATCAAGGCAAGGTTCTCTCCAAAGCACTTGGGACCATGGGTTCTAAGTTAATGGATAAGAGGTTTAAAGGAGGTTTGAAGACAAAAATTTAAGACTATGTGCAAGAAAGCAAGTGAAAAAGAATAATATTATAATATCTTGGCCATTAGAGCTCTTCAAAGAGAATATTGGATAATGCATTGGTCAAAGAGTTTATGAAGGAGCTAAGTATATTATTTAACACTGAGGTTAAATAATATAATTAATTAATATTTAAGCCTAAGGTTAAATAATATAATTAATATTTAAGCCTAAGGTTAAATATTAATAAAAATAATAATTAAATTCGAAAGCACCAATTTCAAATTGCAAGTGAGTCAACATCAAAAAAATAAGACGTGTATTTATAGGCTAAAGTTTAGCCTAAGAAAAAGTGTGTTTGAATTAAGATTTACTCCCAAATTAATTCCTTGCTCGATTTTCATTTGAATGCAATGGAGGAAAAATATAGTAGTTCTCATGTTTTTCGGAGTAGTGCGTTGGTCAAGTTGGAAGGAAATTATTCCCACCCAAAGCGAGTGGCAGTCGAGCTAGCAAGCTTGGCTTGTGTAGCGCGTGGAGGGCAAAAGGAGTTATGTTCGATTCGCATGAAGGCCCTTTTCCTTTGCATGGTCAGATTTTTATTTTAGCATCGAAGGTGGATAATATCAAGGAGCTCATGCTCCTTTGGTTCATGTGGGCATCTAGCCCACACGGTGATTTCCCTTTTAGTTAGGGCATGGCATCTAGCAAGGTCGTGGGTTCAAGCAGTGGCGGCAGCACTTTGAGGAGGAATAAAATTTTGTTGAGGTATGTATTATGTGCCTTGTTTTGGAAGTCATAAGAGTTGATTAAATATTTTTTATGTGCTTTGGTTTGGGAGCCATAAGGGTTAATTAAATAGTTTTTATGTGCTTTGGTTTGGGAGACATAAGGGTTAATTAAAAAATTTATGTACCATGGTTTGGGAGTCATAAGGGTTGATTAAATATTTTTATGTGTTTTAGCTTGGGAGTCATAAAAGTTGATTAAATATTTTGATGTGCCTAGCTAGGGAGTCATAAGTGTTTTTTTATTATTTTTATGTGCTTGGCTAGGGAGCTGTAAGGATTAGTAGGGTATTTTGGATATTATTTTTCAAGGATTGAAAAGTGAAAATTCAAATTATTGAGAGAATTTTGTTGAGATTTAATGCATTGTTCTTGAGAACAAAATAAGAGTTCTAGAACATTATTTTAAGAATTCATTGAGCACCTTATTGAGGGAAAATTCATGTGGATATTTTAGAGATATAATATTGCTATCTAACCTTGAAGTGGCACAAAAGGAATTGGTTTTTGGTGAGACATATTTTGAAGACATATCTCCATCAAAGCAAAGAGGTATGGGTACATCAGTATTTGTCTAGAGTGTTTTGTTGAGTGAATGTTTCTAAACATAAGGTGGAGTGAAAAAGATTGTTTAATAAGCATTGTTGTAAATATTTGAGTTAGGTTTTAAAATCTACATTATTCATCCTTGTTGAAAGAAAGTGGAAACACCTATGTTAGGGTTTATGAGCAGTTGTGTTTCATTGGTTGAATGATTAGGTGAAACTTTTGAGCATTGGTTTTGAGTGATATTGTAAGTGAATGTGCAAACATTAGAAATTATATTTGTGAAAGAAAGTGTGTGCATTAAGAGGGTAGGTGTCATATTCTAGAACAGCAATAAATGTGAGACATGTGAAAGCAACAGACTTAATGATTGAGTAGAACATATTGAGCCATTTGCAATTACATATCACTCGCTATATGTTCCAGAGGTTAAACAAATTTTGAGTAGAATATATTTTGTTTGAAGATATAATATTTCCTTGTGTAAGTATTGGAAATATTTGGTACAGTTTTTATGAGCAGTATTGAAGGCAGATTTGAGCAAGTCTTTTTAGAAGACTTAAAGGCATATTTGAGCAAGTTTTTTGAGAAGACTTGAAGGAAGATTTGAGCAAGTATTTTGAGAAGACTTAAAGGTATATTTGAGGAAGTCTTGTGAATACTTGAGACATATTTGAGAGCAGGTTTGGAAACTTATTTGTTTAAGCTTTGTGTTAAAGCTTGGGGTAGATCTAAGCAGAGTTGGTTACTAATTTGTTCAAGCTTTGTGTTAAGGCTTGGAGGAAATCTAAGCAAATTTGATTGGTGATTTGTTCAAGCTTTGTATTAAGTCTTGGGGTAGATCTAAGCAGAGTTGATTGGTGATTTGATCAAGCTTTGTGTTAAGGCTTGAGGACTAATTTGAGAAGAGCTAAAGCAAATTTGTGATAGATTTGAGATAGATTTTGGTGCATATTTGAGATAGAGATAGAGAAGATTTGTGCTAGACTTGGGATAGAGTTTGGTGTAGATTTGAGATAGAGTTAATATCAGGATTTACAGGTGACAGAGTAAAGAGTACAACAGTTTCTGGTGGATAAAGATCCATTAGCCAGTGCAGTGGGGACAAAGGTCTCCTATGGAGAGAGATCCACAAGCTAGAGCAGTGGGGGTAGAATTCTTCTAGAAGATCACTAGCTAGAGCATAGGGGAAAGAGTTCTCTTGTGGAAAGAGATCCACAAAACCAGAATAGAGTGGAGTGGTGTCCACATAACCAGAGCAAGGAAAAAGAGTTCTCCCATAGAGAGAGATCCACAAAACCATAATAGAGTGGAGTGGTGTCCATAGAACCAAAGCAAGGTGAAAGAGTTCTCCTGTGAAATGTGATCCATGAACCATCTGGGAAGATAGAGTTCTTATATGGAGAGATATCCAAAAACCAGTTAAGGAGATAGAGTTCTCTTGGATCAAGTTCCACGAACCAAAGCAAAGGGGAAATATTTCTCCTGTGGATAGAGATCCATGAATCAAAACATAGGGTATTGGTGTCTCCTTCGGATAGAGGTCCATAAAAATTGTAATAGGGAATTGATTGCCAAGATATTTGTTGAGAAATTTTAGTAGAAATATTTTCTCCATGGAGTAGCCCACATTGGGTGAACCACATTAAATTTGTTGATATTACCATTTATAATATTGGAATATATTGTTTGGGAAATAAAATTAAAAGTTGGTCTTATACTGTTCACCTCCCCTCTCAGTATAAGCATGTTTTCTTCAATTGGTATCAGATCGGGTTCCTTCGAAAGAGTCTAATAGCTTGAAGGAAGAAGTTACAGGAACACAAATGGCATCTCAAAATGGATCTTCATAAAAAGAGACACCATTGTTCAATGGGAATAATTATGCTTTTTGGAGCATAATAATGAGGACTTACTTGATGTCACAAGGATATGAGACATGGCAAGTAGTTGAGGATGGTTTCACACCTATAGCTAATCATACCACAGATAAATATGATAAGCTCTTACATGTGAATAATGCTAAGGATATGCATGCAATCCTAAATGGATTACATGAAGTAGAATTTGTGAAAGTTATGCATTGTGAAGCAGCAAAAGATATTTGGGAAAAATTGAAGCAAGCCTATAAGGGAAATAAAAATGTCAAGATGGAAAAACTACAAAACCACAAGAAAAGGTTTAAATATTTTATGATGGAATATGAGGAAGACATTGCTACATACTTACTTCGTGTGGATGATATTTCTAATACCATGTTTGGACTTGGATTTAAAGTTGAAGAATTCGATGTTGCTCAAATCATTTTAAGGTCACTTACTATAAGGTATGATGGAAAAGTTTCAGCTATAGAAGAGATGAAAGATATTGATTAGTTGACTATGGATGAGTTACATGGAATTTTCACAACCTATGAGATGAGAATGGTAAAGGATCCCAACTCCAAGAAAGAGGTAGTCTTCAAAGCATCAAAGGAGACAAAGGATAAGAAACTAGAATCAAGTGGTGAGTCAAGCAATGATGAAGAAGCTAACTATGGTAGAAGAAACAATAAGGACTCAAGAAAGCACAAAGGTATGAAAACAGTAAAATGTTTTAATTGTGAAAATTTTGGTCACTATGCATCTAATTTTCTAGAAGCTGGAAGCAGGAACAATGAAGAGAAATAGGATCATAAGAAAAATAAAGGAAGAAAATCCAGGTATGAAAAGAAACACATGTATGGTCAAAAAAAACATGAAAATAAATTCTTTCAAAGGCACAAGAAGAGTTTCTATGTTGTTAAGGGAAGCAAGACTTCAAGTGACAATGATGAAAGACCTTCAGATAGTGAATAAGAAGAGATTCTATTTCTTACAATAGAAAAGGAAGGAAGTGCTCCTATTGAAGATAAATCTGAAAAGTATGAAGATGTTATTGAAGACCAAGAAGTAGAAAAATATTCAAAAAATGAAGAGGAAGGTATAGTAGATCTATAAGCAGAACTTATTACTGCTCTTAAATAATTTAAAAGTGTTAGAAAGCAAAATTCAAAATTCAGGGGTCAATTTCAAGAATGTGATGAAGAAAAAGAAAAGCTTATACAAGACCTAACAAACTCAATAGCTAAGACAAGAATATTTAAAGAAAATTTAGAGGGAAAAGTCTTAGAATGTGAAAGATTAGAACATGAGGTAATATCACTAAGGATGGAAGTGAAAGTGTCTAAGGACAGGCTACACAAGTTTGGGAAAATTTCAAAGACTTTGGATAAGATTATTAATGCACAAAGATCCTCATATATCAAAATAGGACTTGGTTTTGAAAAGGGAAAATGGAAACAAGAAGAAAGGTCAAGTTCAAGCTCAAAATAAGAAGAAGGTTCAAAGTAAGAGAGTGAAGTAGAATTGAGATGAGACTTATGAAGATAAGTCTGAGAATAAAATCTTCACTAATAAAGGAAACAATGCACAAACAAGGTATAGGGATCATCACAAAGAAGAAAGGACTAAGAGACCAATGGGTTCAAGGCAATATTTCTTCAAAGGATTTTGCTTTTCAAGTAATAGGTTTGGTCACAAGGCTATGGATTACAGGACTCATGAAAAGAATGAAGAACACAAGCTTATACTGAGAGGGGGGGTGAACAGTATAAGACCACTTTTTACTTTTTCTTCCAATTCAATATTATGTTGTGTATAGATAGCAGTATCAATAGCAGTAATCAAAGCAATGCATAAAATACCATACACAATAGAGACACCATAATTTACGTGGTTCACCCAATGTGGGCTACTCCACGGAGAAAATATTTTACTAAAACTTTCTCAATCAATATCTTTGGGAATCACTCCCAATTACAATGTTTATGGATCTCTATCCAAAGGAGATGTTGATCCCCTAATCTCAAGTTTGTGGATCTCTTCCACAGGAGAACTCTTTCCCCTTCTGCTCTGGCTATGTGATCTTCTAGAAGACTATGTCTCTCTGTTGCACTGACTGGTGGACCTCTCTCCACTTGAAGACTCCTCACTCAGATCTATCTTCAACTGTGTTGGATATTGGATCTCTATCCACTGAGACTCTGTCCTCTGTACTCTGTCACCTCCAAAGCTCTGTCAATAGGCTCACTAAGAACCTACTCAATAGGCTCACACAGAACCTTCTTAACAAGCTCACATAGAACTTGTCAAATATGCTCAAGCAAGCTCACCAAGAACTTGCCCAAATATTCTCTAGCAAGCTCACCAAGAACTTGCCCAAATCTGCTCCATCAAGCTCACCAAGAACTTGCCCAAATATTCTCTAGCAAGCTCACCAAGAACTTGCCCAAATCTGCTCCAAAAATCTCACTAAGAACTTATCCAAATATTCTCTAGCAAGCTCACCAAAAACTTGCCCAAAACTATCCACAAATCTATCCACAAATATGTCCCAAAACTGTCCACAAATGCCTTCTCAAAGACTCAACCAATCATGCTCAAGTAGCACTCAAAACTCATCCACAACTCTATCAAGGCAAAGCTCAAAGATGAACTCAACAATGAATGGCAATGTACTCTTCAATGGATGACAACAATGATCCACAATGATCTCAACTCAACTCAACTCAACTCATAGAAGCATAAAGAGAATTGTTAGAGACTCAATATGTTCTAGGCTCAATCTCAACTCAACTCAACTCAGAATAATGGAATAGTTTATTTCATAGGACTTGAACAATCACTTCACACATCACTTGACTAGGCTCATTCAACTCAACTCAACCCAAGTCTTATAGAACCATAAAGAGAATTGTTAGAGACTCAATATGTTCTAAACTCAATCTCAACTAATCACCACAAGGGACAATTCTTCCTCACACAACCCTAGTCCAAGTATGTATCAACCAACTCAAATGTTTCCAACAATGCTCAATTACAAATCTCACATAACAATGATACTCATGTTCTTTTCTAACTCATGTTCTTTCACAACCAATGGGCTTCAACAACTATGCTTATAAAACAAGGTTTAAACACAACTCTCAATTCAGAAAACCTTGAAGCATTCAATCAACCACTTTCGAAAAGGAAACCACAAACAATCCTTTTCCCTCCAATGATATTTCAGAAATCAACCACCATAGACAATCAATAGGAGAATGTGCCCATACCTTTTATGAAGATGAAGAAACCCCTTTGGAAAATCTGCCACACTCAACACACTTTGAAAAGAACAAAACAACCTTCACTTGAACCCTTTTACAAAAATAAAAATATCTCTTTATGTACACCTTATTTCTCCTTATAAAAAAAATAATCAAATAGCCCTCGAAATAAGCTTTCCAACGATATATAATATGATATACTTCTTAAAAGGAAAATCACCAGAAATATTTCCTTTTCACAACATGCACCACAAACCTTATCTCTCCTAGGGCAACCTTAGAAAAATAAAATATTTGGAAAAATTAATAACTTGCCTTTAACCTCAGCGGGATTCGATCCCTTGTCGCTGCCCCTGCACCACTCAAACCATGGCACCAACAACCACGTGAGCCAACCGCTCACATAGAAACCAAGAGCGCAAGACCTCCTTCTTGCTTCCTCCGAACTTGCCCTCAAAAACCACGTGCGCAAAAGGTTCTCCCTTTTTACCTTGCAAAAACCAACATCGACGGGATTCGAACTTTGGATCTGCTGGCGCTTAAACACCTTACGTGCCTTCCTCTTGCCTCTAGGCCACAAGCGCCTATGGTGATAGGTAAGGAACCTCCCTTACCTTTGTTCCCTCTTCTCTTCGTTGGTTTTCGAACGAATACGACACTTCTCTCCCTTAGCGCTTCGAACGGATTATCTTCATCGAGGACTTAGGGAAAATAAAAAGTTTAGTGGCATATTTATATATGCCCACATTTTTCTTTTGACGTCGGCTATGACTTAATATTATTTGCCTCCTCCTTTTTGATGTCGGCAATAATAAAATATTAATTTTAATTTAAATTTTAAATGATTAAAATTTAAACTTAAATATTTAAAATTAATTATCTCCTTCATCGGGGCACCTTTTTTGATGAAATGAAAATCCAACCTGGGTTTTAAGAAAAACCCATTTCAAATCTGCCATCCATGGTTTTAAATAAAACCTTTTATTTTGCCTACCTTGGTTTTCACAAAAACCCTATAAATAGCCATGCTTTCCAAAATATCATAAATGCTTATTTATGAAATATTTTGGCCACCAAAACTCAATGTGATCCATGTGACATCAATGACAACATAAAATGCCTCAAATTACCTCAAATTTCCAACAATATCCCCCTTTGTCATTGATGGCAACACCTCTAATGCAAATCACCACAGTCACTGCAAAAACCAACTCTGAGAATCAAAGTTGCTCCCCCTGACTCAATACTCTCTATGGAGGCTACTCCCCCTAACTCAATACTCTCTTTGGAGGCTGCTCCCCCTAACTCAATGCTCTCCCCCTTACTCAAATCTCTCCCCCTTTGACATCAATGGCAAAAGGGACACCTATGGGGCTAAAATATATGACTCTTAAGCTTAGCCCCCTCACCCCCTTCTCTCTTGAGGTGATTAATTTTGGGGTGGGAGTACTTTTACTCCCATATTACATTGATTCTTTCCTCTATCAACTTCCTTCCATGTTTTTCTGATATCCTTCTCTTGATGAATTACTTGATCTTCTTGTCTAGAACCTGTTTGACCTTCTTGCTTTTGACCTTCTTGCCTTGAACTTGTTTGGAATTGAGTCCTACACCATTTTGCAATATGCCCAAAGTTATTGCAATTGAAACACTTGATATTGTAGCCTTTGGATGGTGCCCATGTCCTGAATTCATTCTTAAAATAATTTCCATATCCATTCCTTTCCTGAACCCTGTATTGTGAAGCTCTGTTTTCATGACCATTATGACTTCTGAATTGTGTAGCTCTAAAACCAAAACCATGTTGCTCATTTCCTTTGCACTGAAAAGCTCTATGACCAATCTTGTTACATGAGAAGCAATGTCCCTAAAAACCATACCTTCTTC
This sequence comes from Wollemia nobilis, assembly GCA_028583015.1. NCBI lineage: Eukaryota > Viridiplantae > Streptophyta > Pinopsida > Araucariales > Araucariaceae > Wollemia > Wollemia nobilis. Next base: position 4,252,600 of record JAQPPZ010000676.1, on the reverse strand, counting down.
CTTTGAAGTTCCTTCTAGCAAAATCAAACTTCTTTGATCCATGGATCCTGCAATGTATAGCCCTGTGTCCAAATCTATTACAAGAAAAACAATGTCCTTGAAAAGCCCTTTGTTCATGCCTTGGTTCTTCATATCTTTCTTGACCATTATCCTTATGATAATTTTCAACTTGTGCATTGCATCCTTGAACCTTATTTGTAGTATCTAAAACTTCTTCCTTAGTTTCTTCCTTGCTTTTCTCTTCAAGAATTTCTTTTCCTTTTGAACTTGATTCACCTATCTCAAAACAAGAACCAAACTGAATATTTGGAGCCATAGGAACTTTGGAACTTTCCTCACAAATCTTAGGTGCTTCCTTGCTTTCATATTTTAGCACTTCCTTTCCTTTTGAGTGTGATTCCCCAAACCTGAAATATGAGACCTTTGGTGCTTTGGAAACTTCCTCTTCTTTCTCTTTATTTGTGTCAAGTAGCAAATTGGCACACATCTCTATAGCCTCTAAAATGCAAGTATCCATTTTTGCTACTTCTTTTTATTTGGGAACTTGTTCTTCCTTATAGATTTTTGAAACAAAACCTCCTGATACAAATATAGGACCTTGTGTACTTATTTTTTATTTCCCTTCTTCATAACCAAGCCTTGTCTTTATAAATGGATCTCGTTGTAAATCCAAAATATTATCCAGAGTTTTTGAATTCCTTTGAAATCGTGCTAACTCATTTATGTAGGTCCCCAAACTTTTTTGATCTTCTTCTTTTAACTGATCACATCTTTCTTTCCTCTCCTTTAGTTTCTCAGAAATAGTGATGCCAAGCTCTTTTGATTCTTGAAGCTCTTTTTCCAAATCTTGAATGTGTTGATTAAGCATCATATTGACCTTTTCATTTTCATGAACCTTATTTTCAAGCCTCTTGATTTTATTTTCCAACCTCCTGATTTTATTTTCTTGTTTTGTGGAATTCTCTTCTTCATCATCACTGCTGGAATTGTCACTACAACTACTGCTAGAACTATTACTGAAAATGCTACTTTCTTTTTCAACAAATAAACTTTCCTTGTTGCAATTGTTGTAGTATGTGCAATCATCATCTATATGCCCAAAATCTTTGCATATGAAGCATTTTAGTATCCTTAGACCTTTCTTGTACCTATTTGCTTGCTCAATGGCTATGGCAAGCTCTTCATGTCTTTCTTCAATAGATATATCCTCTTCTTTAACTTCAATACCTAGGAATAGGTGTTCTTGCCTTTCTTCACTTATTCCAAAGAATGTACATTCTTCTTCATCTGACTAGTTTCTATCACTGTAATCTGAACTATCACTTGCATCTACAATGTAGTAAGATTTCTTTGCCTTATGAAAAAAAATTTCTTCTTCTCATACCTGTTTTGCTTGAATCTGTCATCTTTGTCATGCTTATGCTTTCCATCTTATTTTCTTCTGTGACCCTATTTTTCATCATCATTGTTTTCTTCATGTGGACACTTGTATGCATAGTGACCAAGATCACCACACTTGTAGCATCTGACTTTCCTTATATCCCTAAAATTCCTTGAGTCCTTATTCCTTTTGATGAAGTTAGCTTCCTCATCATTATCTAAAACTCTATCCATATCTGAAACTTTCCCTTTCTCTTTTTTGAAGCCTTGAATGCAATCTCTTTTATTGGAACCTAATGCTTACTTACCCTCATCTCATAAGTTGTGAGAGTACCTTGCAATTCTTCCATTGTTAACTTGTTGATATCCATTGTCTCTTCTATTGTTGAAACCTTAGAATCATATTTCATGGGAAGTGATCTCAAAACCTTTTGAGTAACTTCTGATTCTTTCATCTCAAAACCTAGGCCTCTCATGGTGTTAGTAATCTCATCAACTCGAAGTAAGAACTTTGCAATATCTTCAGAATCTTCCATTTTCAATTCCTCAAATATTTTTCTATGAGTTTGTAGTTTTGCCAACTTTACCTTGGAATCTCCTTCATAAGTATTCCGCAACTTGGTCCACATCTCATTAGCTGAAGTACATACCATGACTTTTGCAAAATTTGTCTCACGAAGCCCACTCAAAATACAATTCATTGCTCTTGCATTGATCTCAACCAATTTCCTGATAGTCTTATCTGCCTCGGGATCACCTTCAACCCTATACTCTTTTTCAACCATTTGCCATACCTCATATCCTTGTGATATCAAGTAGTTCTTCATCCTCATGCTCCAAAAAGCATAATTGTTACCATCAAACAATGGAGCCTTATTTGTAGATGATCCATTCTATGAAGCCATCTGTGTTCTTGTAGAATTTGCCCTCAAGTTGTTAGCCTTTTCGAAGGAACCCGCTCTGATACCAATTGAAGAACACAAGCTTATACTGAGAGGGGGGTGAACAGTATAAGACCACTTTTTACTTTTTCTTCCAATTCAATATTATGTTGTGTATAGATAGCAGTATCAATAGCAGTAATCAAAGCAATGCACAAAATACCATACACAATAGAGACACCACAATTTACGTGGTTCACCCAATGTGGGCTACTCCACGGAGAAAATATTTTACTAAAACTTTCTCAATCAATCTCTTTGGGAATCACTCCCAATTACAATGTTTATGGATCTCTGTCCAAAGGAGATGTTGATCCCCTAATCTCAAGTTCATGGATCTCTTCCACAGGAGAACTCTTTCCCATTCTGCTCTGGCTATGTGATCTTCTAGAAGACTCCGTATCTCTACTGCACTGACTAGTGGACCTCTCTCCACTTGAAGACTCCTCACTCAAATTTATCTTCAACTATGTTGGCTGTTGGATCTCTATCCACTGAGACTCTATCCTCTATACTCTGTCACCTCTAGAGCTCTGTCAATAGGCTCACTAAGAACCTGCTCAATAGGCTCACACAGAACCTGCTTAACAAGCTCACATAGAACTTGTCAAATCTGCTCAAGCAAGCTCACCAAGAACTTGCCCAAATCTGCTCTAGCAAGCTCACCAAGAACTTGCCCAAATCTGCTCTAGCAAGCTCACCAAGAACTTGCCCAAATATGCTCCAACAAGCTCACTAAGAACTTGTCCAAATCTTCTCTAGCAAGCTCACAAAGAACTTGCCCAAAACTGTCCCAAATCTATCCACAAATCTATTCCAAAAATGTCACCAAATGCCTTCTCAAAGACTCAACCAATCATGCTCAAGTAGCACTCAAAACTCATCCACAACTCTATCAAGGCAAAGCTCAAAGATGAACTCAACAATGAATGGCAATGTACTCTTCAATGGATGACAACAATGATCCACAATGATCTCAACTCAACTCAATAAATAACTCTAGAAGCATAAAGAGAATTGTTAGAGACTCAATATGTTCTAGGCTCAATCTCAACTCAACTCAACTCGAATAATGGAATAGTTTGTTTCACAGGACTTGAACAATCACTTCACACATCACTTGACTAGGCTTATTCAACTCAACTCAACCCAAGTTCTTATAGAACCATAAAGAGAATTGTTAGAGACTCAATATGTTCTAAACTCAATCTCAACTAATCACCACAAGGGACAATTCTTCCTCACACAACCCTAGTCCAAGTATGTATCAACCAACTCAAATGTTTCCAACAATGCTCAATTACAAATCTCACATAACAATGATACTCATGTTCTTTTCTAACTCATGTTCTTTCACAACCAATGGGCTTCAACAACTATGCTTATAAAACAAGGTTTAAACACAACTCTCAATTCAGAAAACCTTGAAGCATTCAATCAACCACTTTCGAAAAGGAAACCACAAACAATCCTTTTCCCTCCAATGATATTTCAGAAATCAACCACCATAGACAATCAATAGGAGAATGTGCCCATACCTTTTATGAAGATGAAGAAACCCCTTTGGAAAATCTGCCACACTCAACACACTTTGAAAAGAACAAAACAACCTTCACTTGAACCCTTTTACAAAAATAGAAATATCTCTTTATGTACACCTTATTTCTCCTTCTAAAAAAAATAATCAAATAGCCCTCGAAATAAGCTTTCCAACGATATATAATATGATATACTTCTTAAAAGGAAAATCACCAAAAATATTTCCTTTTCACAACATGCACCACAAACCTTATCTCTCCTAGGGCAACCTTAGAAAAATAAAATATTTGGAAAAATTAATAACTTGCCTTTAACCTCAGCGGGATTCGATCCCCTATCACTGCCCCTGCACCACTCAAACTATGGTGCCAACAACCACGTGAGCCAACCGCTCACATAGAAACCAAGAGCGCAAGACCTCCTTCTTGCTTCCTCCAAACTTGCCCTCAAAAACCACGTGCGCAAAAGGTTCTCCCTTTTTACCTTGCAAAAACTAGCGCCGGCGGGATTCGAACTTCGGATCTGTTGGTGCTTAAACACCTTACGCACCTTCCTCTTGCCGCTAGGCCACAAGTGCCTATGGTGATAGGTAAGGAACCTCCCTTACCTTTGTTCCCTCTTCTCTTCGCTGGTTTTCGAACGAATACGACACTTTTGCTCCCTTAGCGCTTCGAACGGATTATCTTCATCGAGGACTTAGGGAAAATAAAAAGTTTAGTGGCATATTTATATATGCCCACCTTTTTCTTTTGACGTCGGCTATGACTTAATATTATTTTCCTCCTCCTTTTTGACGTCGGCAATAATAAAATATTAATTTTAATTTTTAATTTTAAATGATTAAAATTTAAACTTAAATATTTAAAATTAATTATCTCCTTCACTAGGGCACCTTTTTCGAAGAAATGAAAAGCCAACCTGGGTTTTAAGAAAAACCCATTTCAAATATGCCATCCATGGTTTTAAATAAAACCTTTTATTTTGCCTGCCTTGGTTTTCACAAAAACCCTATAAATAGCCATGCTTTCCAAAATATCATAAATGCTTATTTATGAAATATTTTGGCCACCAAAACTCAATGTGATCCATGTGACATCAATGACAACATAAAATACCTCAAATTACCTCAAATTTCCAACAAAGAAGGAATATGGTTTTACTAATAGGAACTTCAAAGATGGACATCTCTTTCAAGGGTATTGCTACTCTTGTAATCAATTTGGTCATAGAGCAATCCAATGCAAGGTTCATGACAAAAAGGAATATGGCTTCACCAGAAGGAACTTCAAGATATTTGTACCTTCTATAAACTACAATATTAAGTGTTACAAGTGCAATAATCTAGGGCATAAGGCCAAAATGTGCAGAACAGAGTTTCCAGAGCTTCCAGAGACAAGCAATAACGAGGACACTCAAAAGGATCAAAAGGGTATGGTGATAAATAAAGTTGACAAAGAAAAATAGCATTGTATGTTGGGAGTAGAAATACTCCCACCCTAAAATTAATCACCTCAAGGAGAGGAGGTGGGGAGGGGGCTGAGATAAGAATCTTATATTTAGCCCCAAAGGATTCCCTTTGCTATTAATGTCAAATGGGGAGAGATTTGAGTAAGGGTGAGAGCATTCAGTCATGAGGAGTAGTTTCTCAAAAGGAGCAGATTTTAAAAAGGAAAGGATAAAGGAAAATTTATAAAAGGGTTGCCATCAATGACAAAGGGGGATATTGTTGGAAAGTTGAGCACTTTGGTTGTCATTGATGTCAAAGTTGCATGGTCATTAATGTCAAAGGTTAATGTGCTATGAAAGCAATTCAAGGTTCTCTCCAAAGCACTTAGGACCATGGGTTCTAAGTTAATGGATAAGAGGTTTGAAGGAGGCTTGAAGACCAAATTTTAAGACTATGTGCAAGAAAGCAAGTGAAAAAGAATAATATTATAATATTTTAATATTATAATATCTTGGCCATCAAGGCCCTTCAAAGAGAAGATTGGATAATGCATATCAAAGAAATATGAAGGAGCTAAGTATATTATTTAACACTGAGGTTAAATAATATAATTAATTAATATTTAAGCCTAAGGTTAAATAATATAATTAATATTTAAGCCCATGATTAAATATTAATAAAAATAATAATTAAATTCAAAAGCGCCAATTTGAAATTGCAAGTGAGTCGATGTCAAATAAAATAAGGCATGTGTATTTATAGGCTAAATTTTAGCCTAAGAAAAAGTGTGTTCGAATTAAGATTTACTCTCAAATTAATTCCTTGCTCGATTTTCGTTCGGATGCGATGGAGGAGAAAGATAACAGTTGTCACGTTTTTTGGAGTAGTACGTTGGTCAAATTGGAAGGAAATTATTCCCACCCAAAGCGAGGTGGTATTCGAGCTGGAAAGCTTGGCTTGTGCAGCGCATGGAGGGCAAAAGGAGTTATGTTCGATTCACTCGAAGGCCTTTTTCCTTTGCATGGTCAGATTTTGATTTTATCATCGTAGGTGGAGAATATCAAGGAGCTTGTGCTCCTTTGATTCATGTGGGTAGCTAGCCCACACGGTGATTACCCTTTGTATTAGGGCATGGCATCTAGCAAGGTCGCGGGTTCAAGTAGTGGCGACAGCACTTTGAGGAGGATTAAAATTTTTTTTAGGTATGTATTATGTGCCTTGGTTTGGAAGTCATAAGAGTTGATTAAATATTTTTTATGTGCTTTTGTTTGGGAGCCATAAGGTTTAACTAAATATTTTTTATGTGCTTTGGTTTGGGAGCCATAAGGGTTAATTAAATATTTTATGTGCCATGGTTTGGGAGTCATAAGGGTTGATTAAATATTTTTATGTGTTTTAGCTTGGGAGTCATAAAAGTTGATTAAATATTTTGATGTGCCTAGCTAGGGAGTCATAAGGGTTTTGTCATTATTTTTGATGTGCTTGGCTAGGGAGCTATAAGGATTAGTAGGGTATTTTGAATATTATTTTTCAAGGATTGAAAAGTGAAAATTCAAATTTTTGAGAGAATTTTGTTGAGATTTAATGCATTGTTCTTGAGAACAAAATAAGAGTTCTAGAACATTATTTTAAGAATTCATTGAGCACCTTATTGAGGGAAAATTCATGTGGATATTTTAGAGATATAATATTGCTATCTAACCTTGAAGTGGCACAAAAGGAATTGGTTTTTGGTGAGACATATTTTGAAGACATATCTCCATCAAAGCAAAGAGGTATGGGTACATCAGTCTTTGTCTAGAGTGTTTTGTTGAGTGAATGTTTCTGAACATAAGGTGGAGTGAAAAATATTGTTTGATAAGCATTGTTGGAAATATTTGAGTTAGGTTTTGAAATCTACATTATGCATCCTTGTTGAAATAAAGTGGAAACACCTATGTTAGGGTTTATGAGCAGTTGTGTTTCATTGGTTGAATGATTAGGTGAAACTTTTGAGCATTGGTTTTGAGTGATATTGTAAGTGAATGTGCAAACATTAGAAATCAGATTTGTGAAAGAAAGTGTGTGCATTAAGAGGGTAGGTGTCATATGCTAGAATAGCAATAAATGTGAGACATGTGAAAGCAACAGACTTAATGATTGAGTAGAACATATTGAGCCATTTGCAAGTGCATATCATTCTCTATATGTTCTAGAGGTTAAACAAATTTTGAGTAGAATATATTTTGTTTGAAGATATAAGCTTTGCTTGTGTGCAAGTATTGGAAATATTTGGTACAGTTTAATGAGCAGTATTGAAGGTAAATTTGAGCAAGTCTTTTTTAGAAGACTTGAAGGCAGATTTGAGCAAGTCTTTTGAGAAGACTTGAAGGCAGATTTGAGCAAGTATTTTGAGAAGACTTGAAGGTAGATTTGAGGAAGTCTTGTGAATACTTGAGACATATTTGAGAGCAGGTTTGGTTACTAATTTGTTTAAGCTTTGTTTTAAAGCTTGGGGTAGATCTAAGCATAGTTGGTTGCTGATTTGTTCACGTTGTGTTAAGTCTTGGGACAAATATAAGCATATTTGATTGGTGATTTGTTCAAGCTTTGTTTTAAGGCTTGGGGTAGATCTAAGCAGAGTTGATTGGTGATTTTATGAAGCTTTGTGTTAAGTATTGAGGACTTATTTGAGCAGAGCTAAAGCAAATTTGTGATATATTTGAGATAGAGCTTGGTGCAGATTTGAGACAGAGATAGAGCATATTTATGCTAGACTTGGGATAGAGTTTGGTGCAGATTTGAGATAGAGTTGAGAGCAGGCTTTAGAGGTGACAAATTAAATAAGATATAAGTCTACAATGGATAGAGATCCATTAGCCAGTGCAGTGGGGATAGAGATCTCCTGTGGAGAGAGATCCACAAGCCAGAGTAGTGAGGATAGAATTCTTATAAAATATCACCAGCTAGAGCAGAGGGGAAAGAGTTCTTCTGTGGAGGGATTTCCATAAAACCATAATAGAGTGGAGTGGTGTCCATAGAACTAGAGCAAGTTTAAAGAGTTCTCCTGTGGAAAGAGATCCATAAAACTAGAATATAATGGAGTGGTATCCATAGAACCAGAGCAAGGAGAAAGAGTTCGACTATGGAATGTGATCTGTGAACCAGCTGGGAAGACAGATTTCTTCTGTGGAGAGATATCCATGAACTAGTTGAGGAGATAGAGTTCTCTTGGATCAAGTTCCATGAACCAGAGCAAAGGGGAAAGAGTTCTCCTATGGAGGGAGATCCACGAATTATAACATAGGGGATTGGTGTCTCCTTTGGACATAGGTCTATAAACAGTATAATAGGGAATTTATTCCCAAGATATTTGTTGAGAAAATTTAGTAGAAATATTTTCTCTGTTGAGTAGCCCACATTAGGTGAACCACGTTAAATTTGTGTCTCTCTTGTGTGTGATGATTTGTGCATTTCTTTGATTACTGCTATTGATATTACCATTGATAATGTTGGATAATATTATTTGGGAAAGAAAAGTAAAAGTTGATCTTATACTGTTCACCCCCCTCTCAGTATAAACTTGTGTTCTTCATCAAAATGCAATGGCACCTATTTTTTATTGGAATCAAAATAAAAGACATTGAATAGATAACTTAATTCATGGAAGGCATGGATTGGACCTTTTTGGATAGCATTATCCATGGGATTCAATAAGACATGGGATTTTTTGTTGCATGGCAAGTTGTGCTCAAATGGTTGGCTTTTCACTTCTATGGAATTGACAAAACAAAGGTTTAAGGTTTGGTACCAGGCACCAAGCTTCCTTTTTAATGCCTTTACACTCCTTTTTAACAACATAGGAACTTTAATAGCAAACAACACATTTATATCAGATGTGTAGGATGGGCACATTGGTCTTAGCTCATACAATACCAAGGGTCAAATCCTATTGTGTTTATTTTTATAGTCTTTATTGGTGGGATAGTTATGTCAATTGATGTGATAGTCCATGTGGAATAATGGAGTGCCACATAGTCTTTTACACTATATATACCTTCAACCTATTAGAATAGGATGTGTCATAATTTTTTATATCACGATACCCTCATGGCATCTATATGGTATGGATAATATGGGAAACACCAAAGAATAAGTAGGTGACACATGGCATGCTACACTTATATACAATATTCCTAAGGTTTAAGGCTTTAACTTTTTCTTTTTAAGGGGCTATTTGGGTAAAACTTCTAGAGGTGACAACTTTCACATATATAAGTGTTTTGAACTATTTTTTATATCACATGATTTTTCGATCTCTATGCATTAGTGATGTTAGTTTATGGACCTATTCTAGTGTTAGAGATCAAATTAAGTGGAATAGTCCTCAAGCCTTGTTACCCTATTTTGAAAGGGTAGATTTACCATGTTATATGCAATTAGAATCTTTGGTCTATTTTTTTGGAATATGTAGTTGGATTTGTGATAGTTGTAACATATTTTAAGTCTTAGAGGTATACTATAAAAGGATTCAATATGTACTTTAGTCAATCTCTTGTTCTCCTTTAGGTGACTGATTAGCTTATTAATAAATATCTAATCATTCATGATCTCTTCCTTCTATTTATTGTCTAGGTACTCTTGGAAGTTTGTAATAGCTCTTCTTTCAAGTAGGTTCATGCAAATTATTTTTTGGTGATGAAAATTAGGTGGTCCAAGGGGAAGTTGAAGTCTTCAAACAAGGTGATGTATATTGCAAAAGGAATAGTTGTCATCAATACATACCTTATGTGAAAATGGAATATTGAAGGAGCTTTTCTTTAGTGGTGGTGGTGATCCTAACTTCTCTTCCTCATTTAGAGCCTTAGCAAAAATGTTCATTGGATGTGTGTAAGAGGATCTAATAGTGGTAGTGATGACTACAGTCTATCCTAAGAAGACTCTTGTGCAAGAGGTGTATTTATAGTAATAAATTTTAGATGATTAGGGGGATTTAGATGAGTCTACCCCAAGTGCATGGGGTACCACAACATATATTATGGGGTAGTATTATTGTTACTAATATCTTCTTTATTTAGCCTCTTAGTTCAAATTGAGGGGGTGTTGAAAGTGTAATCTAGCTTATGGCTAAGGCCAACATTGTATGATGTAATAATGTATATGCCTAAGAGCAATCATTATACAATATATTTGATTTATTGTAATATTTCATTATGCAAGACCTATGGGCTGCAATTAACCTTGTTATTTCTAAATTCACCCTGTAACTTGTAGTTAACCTAAATACCTTTTGTTATGTTAGCTCAGGTTAAAATCATTTTTGTAATTTAGGGTTTTGTCATTGGTATAAATACCCACCACCACTCCATCCATAATTATTGAAGTGTTGTGATTCTTATCTATGGATAATATATTGGTTATTTATGGTACCTTTTGGTACCTATTATTTCTTTCTCTCTTTCATACTCTTTTGAAGATTTTTGTGTAAGATTTGAGTGGACAAATTACTTTTATTTGTTTTTGGAAACTATTTTGAATTTCAATAATTTAAAGATCAAAAATTATATCAATGTAAGCAAAACGTCTAGATCATGGATTTCTATTAGCAACTTGGTTGAGGGAGAGGACACCAAATAAGTAGATAATGAGATTTATGATTCACTATTTTTATTTACCCGTTTTTACACAAAATTGTGTCCCTGTTTATACAAAAGAATGAGTTAGTTTAGAATATATCAAAATATGTGAGGTACTTTGTCAAGTTGGGATATAAGGATTTAAAGGTATCATAATTTTCTACTCCCATATATTTTTCCTGAAAGAATGTTTGGTCACTTGAGTGGTATGGTACCTAGGGATAGGTATCTAAGGATATAATATTTTATTGTATATGGGCATTATAAATAGTCGGAAGGGGGAACATATAAACCAAGGTTTATTATGTTATAATAATGATTTGGTTAATGGTTAAGAATTTTGATAGCTTTAGGGTCATACCCTCCCAAAGTAGCATTAAGTGATAAGTATATAAATAATGAATTAATTGTGAGGACTTATTAATTATATCAAGTATTATTTCTAATAATATTTTCCCACATAGTGGCTATCTGATCTTGGGAAATCTTGTGGAGTTGTTAATTCCTTAAGGAGTATTGTTGGTGTTACCTAACCATAAGGGTCTTATATATATCTTATCATTTTGTATGGACTATACTTTGTGGATGACTATTTAATTTTTCAATATTTTTATGGATGATGTATTTTTATAAGAATAAAGATTCTTAACAAGTAGTATGAAAGCAATAATTTTGGCAAAGTGGGGAATTTTTTTTAGATTTGCAAAATCTACATAAACTTTTTCTAGAAAAAAAATATCATTTTGTAATAGCCATATCTTTGAATTAGGGGGTATATTTAGATGATTCATGCATCATTCTTTTTTATAACTTAAAAATATTTAAAACAAGTGGTCATGTATAGGAATCCGAGTAAGAATAACCCTATGATGTTAGTCATTTGCAATTGAAAGCTTAGATATAAATAACGCCTAAGTTTTCTTCATTTTAAGATTTTTTTGTAGTAATAATTTTTTTTGGTAAGTAAGAGATTTATTACTTTTACAATCATTGTCATAGATAAGTGTCAATCAAAGGCACAATTATTAGAGTAAATTTTAAAAAAAAATAGAGAGATAGTTATTATTTTGATAATTCCTCCTAATCCATAAGCTAAGTTAGGATGAATTTTTGCACTTAAATTTATGAATTTTCATGTAAATTACTTCAAAATATCTCAAGAACTCATATTTTAAAATGGGAGGTATTTGTATAATACGGCATTAGCTCAATTGGTTATATTCCTCAACATTTAAGGAGGAGACCAAGGTTTGAATCTTTCCAAGTGATACATGAATAATATCTAATATTTGTTGTAATACCACTATTTGGTGATGATGTAATATAGGTCAGTCCTATTTCAATCCCGTATAACCAATTGAAAAGAAAAAGGGGGAGATATTTGTTGTTTATCATGGCTATAGAAAGAATTTCTAGTTTTATATTTCCATTATTGTAATATTTTCTTTATCTTTATATCTCTTTGTATGGAAGATTCAATCTCTTACTATCATTATTGAAAATGTTATTTTGGATCTATATGAGCGAAACAATTGATCAATAACAATATTATTGTGTGCATTTCATTCATTTGTTTTTCACTTACAAAAAATGGAATTTTATTCTTTGACATTTTGCAAGGAATATAAATATTTTATTTTTTATCCATTAGCTCTAAAATTTTGACCATATAGTATCTATCATATATAATATCTATGGTTAAAATTTTAGCTTGAAATAATTTTTTTATCATATCATATATTTTTTATCATATTTTAGCTAGAAAATTCGGTGACTATACACCCTGAACAAGCATAGGGTAGTTAGGGATATTAGAAAAATGCATGGGATATATATCCTTTTACTTCAAGAAACAAAAATTGGAGAAGGAAATTTAGACAAGATTAAAATTATGGTATGGAATAAAGCAAAATGCACCTATAGACCAGCTAGAGGTGCTTCTATGGGCTTGTGGACTCTTTGGAATCTAAAGAACCAAGAAGGGGAGTGTGTGCAATAGAATGATAGATTTATTTTAGTCCTCTTTCTATGTAAATTGATTTATTTATTTTGGTTAGCTACAAATGTCTATGCCCCTAATTCTTAAATGGATAAGAGAATGCTTTGGGATGATTTAGAGAGATTTGGTGCTTCAGTTAGTCTTCCTTGGATGATAATAGGATATTTCAACACTACTCTCCTATTGAGGGAGAGGCAAGGAGAAGTAGTTGACTTCACAAATAGTATGGAGGATTTTTATAAGTTTCCCTCTTCTTTGGGCTTAATGCTATTGGATCTGTAGGGGGCAAGTTAACTTGGTCGAACCGAATAATAGGAGGGGGTCTCATCCAATCCAATATTGAAATATTAGTAGCTTCTACTGATTGGTATGGAAAATTTCACTTTTGTTCTTTGAGAGCCTTACCAAAAATTGCCTCTAACCATAGCCCACTTCTTTTATATTTTTCTAAGGAAAAAAGGACAAAAGGATTTTATTTTTATTTGAGATGATGTGGATGAAGCATCCTCAAATTGAGGACAAGATCAGAGATTGGTTGAACATAGATGTGTATGGAACTTAAATGTTCCAAGTTCTCAAAAAACTAAAAATCATAAAGGCAAATCTCAAGAAATGGAATCGAGATGTGTTTGGAAATATTAATAGCAAAAGCAGAAGCTTTTAGATAACTTGAAGGAAATGGAGTTCAAGCTTCAATAGGAAGGAAGAACTTTGTAGTTAGATAAAAGAGAAAGAGAGGTTCTTGCAGACTTTCATAATATTTTAGCAAAGGAGAAAACTCATTGAAATCAAAAATCAAGGGCAGCATGGTTAAAGGAAGGAGATTGTAACACGAAGTTCTTCTATCTCTCAACCATAAGGTATAGGAATACCAACAATATAAAGGATCTTAAGCTATATAATGGTGATGTAGTGAAAAATGAGGTGGAAATAGTAGTAGCAATAGTAAATTTATTCTAAACTCTATTTTCTAAATATCAAGATGAAGATGAGGCAAGAATGGACTCCCTTCTTGGAAACATTCCCTCATTGATTTTAGAATAAATAAATAACGTATTACTTACTCCCTTATTGGAAGAAGAGGTAAAGAAAAGTGTTTTTGATATGGTAAAATATAAGGCACCATGTCTAGATGTTTTTTAGGTTGGATTCTTCCAAAGTTTTTAGCACATAATAGGAAAAGATGTTGTAGAGGAAATAAGAGAATTTGAGGAAATAAGAGAATTTCAAGTATCTAATTCATTACTTTAGGACTAGAATAATATTTTTTGATTTTGATCCCAAATAATCATGGAGCCTATTCCTTAAAATAGTTTAGACCTATTAGCCTCTGCAACTCTATATATAAAATCCTCACTAAGACATTGGCCAATACACTCAAGAAGGTACTTCCAAGGATCATCTCTTCTATGCAGGGAGGCTTTGCTCAAGGGAGATAAATAATAGATGGAGTAATGATAGTACATAAAATATTGCATTTGATGGATAAGAGGGGTGTTGCAGGTATGCTATTTAAATTAGATATGAATAAAGCATATGATTGGGTGTCATAAATTTCTTGGATAAGGTAATACAAAAATTTGGTTTTGATATTAAGTGGAGATAGTGGATAAAAATATCTCTCTTCAGCAAATTTTTCAATCATATTTATTGGTATATAAATAGATTTCTTTAGGGGGAATAGAGGTCTAAGACAAGGATATTTTATATCCCCATATTTGTGCATCATCAAGGTTGAAGCTTTAGGCAGAACTTTGTGTGCATCCACTGCCACGGCAAAGATAAGAGGGACAAAATCTACAAGTAATGTTGTAGCAGTGTTTACCAACAATTCATGGATGGCATTATCATCTTGGGTGAAGCCTCAATAAGAGAAGCAAAAGAGATACTCAATATCCTACATCTTTATGAAAGAGCTTCCAATCAAAGTGTCAATTTTAGGAAAAGTCATATTTATTTTGTCAACACAGCTAGATAGGTGAAACAAAGAATATTTAGGATTTTGGGATACAACATAACAAAATTTCTAGCTACCTACCTTGGATTACCTCTTTTCATAGGTAGATTAAAATAAGAAATTTGGGCTTTAGTCATAAACCAAATTCAAAGGAAGTTGGTGGGGTGGAAAGGTAACAGGTTCTGAAGGCAACATTACAAAGCATCCCAATTTACTACATGTCACTTTTCATAATCCCCTACAAGGTAAAAAAATATAATAGAGAAAATCTTCAAAAGGTTTCTTTGGGTTGAGGTAGAAGAAAAATAGAGGGTTTCTTTGGTATCATGGGATAAATTTTACTCTTCGAAGAGGGGAGGTGGTCTAGGGATAAGAAAGTTGTAGCAGTTCAATAAAGCATTGCTAACTAAAATAGAATGGAGATTGACCAAGGAACAAGATCTGCTCTGGGATAATATTCTTAAAAGTAAGTACTTTGAAGGTTCCATACCCTTCTTTATAATTTTAGACCCTCCTAAAGGATCAGCAGTTTGGAATAGAGTTTCAAAAACTAGGAAATTGTTGAGAAGTGGACTAAGATGGATGGTAGAAGGCAAAAAAATATTTTTTGGGTAAGACACTTGGATTGCATATAGTCCTTTATATTAGATGTAGGAGTTCAAAAGACTAAAATATCCCCTAGTTCAAAGATATGGACCGCTAGTTAAAGATCACATAGAATTTGGGGGATGTCAAATATTTTAGAAAGAGCTAACTTTAGATTTTGTGATTCAAAACTACAACAATATTTTCTAAATCTTAATAGGCTATTAGAGTAGTTCACTTACCTTAGAATAAATATAAGGACTCTTTGATATGGTTCCCTACTTTCTCAGGGGAATTCTCTATGAAAACAACTTATACCCTACAATTTGGAGGTGTGGAGGGAGACTTTCCTATAAAAACGTTTTGGAAGAATGATCTAATACCCTAAATGGCTTTCTTACTTTGGTTATGCTTAGAAAACAAGATTCTAACTCTATATAACTTGAGTAAGAGATTTTTTCAAATGAGAAATATATACTCTCTTTGCATGAAGGATGTTGAATCAGTTGACAACTTGTTTATTCATTGTGAGTTTGTAAGGTACTTCATAATCTAATGGAAGCTACGTTTTGCTCTTGGGTGGTCCCTAGTAATTTTAGGTAACTTTTTAACCAATGGAGATTCCCCTTTTAGAAGCAACAAGTTATCAAACCTTTGAAATTTTATGGGGTGTTTGGTGGGAAAGAAACTAGAGAGTGTTCAAAGAGAAAATTAAGGATGAACTTTCAGTGTCTAACAAAATTAAAACTACAATGAGGGAGAATTTGCTTGCCTTTGATAATAGTGTGGAATCTAAGAACAATTTGGAAAAAATGATCACTATATAATGGAAATTAGGAGAACCTAAAGCAACACCTTTGCCAATCAGTTTGAAAAGAGCAAACACTAGATGGCTAAAACTAGAGGAGGGCTAGATAAATTTAAACATTGATGGAGCTACGAAAGGCAACCTAAGTAGAGTTGAGGAGGAGGTGTCATTAAAAATAAGAAAGGTGAAGTGTTATAGGCTTATGCAAAAATTTATGGGCTACAAACTAATAACTATGCAGAAACTAAAGCCCTATACTCTGGTGTTATATTGTTGAGACAGAAGAGTGTAAGGAAGCCCATAATAGAAGGGGACTCTATGAATATTCTCAGGGATATTAAGAAAGGAAAATTTTATAACTAGCAAGTGTTAGGTTTAATTAAGGATATCTCATATCTATTAAAATAAATACAAAAGGTGGAGATATTACATATATATCAAGAAGTAAATGTTACAGTTGATTGTCTGGAAAACATAATAGTTCATTTTAATCAGAGGAAGATATGGAAAAATAATTTTTCCTTATCTCTTTTAAGGATTACCTCATCGAAGGTTGACGAAAATTATATTCCATTGGGTATTATCTTTGTGTTGTCAGTATTTTTGTTCTAGGGTCTTTTGGTGCTCCTGATGTGACTGTATGTTGTTGCTATTACAACAGTTGTAGTTCTAGTGAATGCTACTGTAATGTGATTTTGCTTTTTTTGTTGCTACTTTTGTTACCTATTTTTGATAATTGGAGTGACTACTACTATTTTTGGTGTGGAAAGGAAGAATAAACAACAGTTGGATCAACCTTTTCTCCTTTTCTAGAAATAGTTTTCGATATCAACCAGAGTGTTGTTTTTTGTTTGGTTCTATTATGGGATTTTGTTGCAACTTTGCTTTTATCTCATGCTATCCAAGAAGGAGGTTGATATTTATCTTGTAACCTTGGAAATATCAATTATGTAATAGGGTTGGGACCCCTCTAAAACCTCCTTTTTTTCACCATCCTTTTTTTTCACCATTACGAAAAATATTTTATTAAAGGTTAAAGTTTGTATATATTTGATAGTTATGACATCTAGTGCTTTGGCACATTGTTTTTGTTTCTTTGAAATTTGTAACATTAAGGCATCAATAGTTTTATTCCTAAGTTGAATTGAGATTTTAAAATTTTATTTTATCATCACAAAAGTCCTTCATCTTCCTAATTTCTTTATTTGGTATCAATGCAAGTTTTGTTTTGTTGTAGGAAGAAGAATATGGCTAAAAATAACTCAAGTTTAGTACAATACCATATTCCTCTTTTAAGTGGAGAAAACTATGAGTATTGGAGCATTAGAATGAGAACCTTATTCACAATATTTATGGACTCTTGTTTCCATAGGATACATTTATCCAACTGATCATGCTACCTATAATGCTTTCACTATAGATTAAAAGCTAGAATTGAAGGAGAATCAAAGAAATATGACAAAGCCTTGTTCATCATTCAAACAGACCTAGACATCTCAATATTTCCAAAGATTGTTGAATGCACAAAGTCCCAAGATGCTTGGAAAACATTGGATAAGGCTTCCAAAGGATATACAAAGGTTAAAGTTTACAAACTCTAGATGCTTAGAAGATATTTTGAGTCTCTTAATATGAAAAATAAATAAAAGTGTAGAAGATTTCATTACTATAGTACAAAATATTGTCAATGCCATCCATTTTTATGGTGAAACTCTAGAACATAGAAGGATTGTTGAAAATGTTTTTAAAAACTTCCTAAAATATTTGATCCAATCACCATTGCTATAGAAGATCCAATAGACTTATCGCAACTATTTTATGTTGATTTGTGTAAAACACATGAATACAGGTTAAAAAGAAATGAGGAGGCCTTGGATCAAGCCTACCAAAGTAAGACGAAGGGTGAAGACAAGAAGAAGCAATATTTCCCTTCCAATAAAGAATCTCCCACTTCATCTTCATCATCCTTTAGAGGTGGTAGGGGTCATGAAAAATTGAGAGGAAGAGGAGGTCATAGTAGAGGAAGAAGTATCCATGGTAGAAACCACCTTCATTGCAGTTATTGTAAAAAATATGGTCATGTTGAAAAATATTTCTACAAAAAGTAAAGAGACTCTTCCCGTGCACATTTTAATGAAGAACAAGTTGATAAATCTCAAATTTTGCTTCTCACATACAATAGCTTTAAGTTAAATAATATTGTGTATGGTATCTTAATAGTGGTTGATCAGACTACATGACCAGAGAGAAAAATATTTTTGTAAACTTAGATGAGAATATGAATGGTCAAGTAAATTTTGGAAAAGACAATCAAGTTGATATAATGGGAAAATGTACCCTTGAAATAAAAATAAAAAAGGGGAATATTACATATATGCATAAAAATAAAAATAAAAGCATTGCTTGTTATGTTTTGAAGAAAAAATTATTTCTTGTTGTTTATGAGAAATTTGGGTTGGATTTAATGAGGAATTTTGTAAAGTATTTTTATGAAAACCTAGTTTCATAAAATTGTAGTTTTTAGAAATATACTGGGAATTCTATTTGGTGCTTTCATATTTATATTTTTTTACAATATGAATCTTTGAGTTGGTGGATAAATTTTGACTATAAATGGTTATAAAACCACCTAGGAACAAACTCAACAAGAATTTTTTAGATATTGGGACCCATATGCAAGTACAAGTAGTTTGAAATATAGCATCACAATATTTAAAGAATAAATCAAAAGGCTAGAATAGAAAGAAGAAACAAGTATGGATGATAATGTGAAGCCTAACGGAACCACACCTTTGGCATCAAAGAAGCAATAGGATGGTCGTGTGGATTTGTTTCCATATAAATTTTGCTTTATTTAAGGTTCATGAATGTAGTAAGAAAGAAATCATTACTATTTTTATAAACTTTAGCAATAAGTAGAATTTCATCTATATTGATTTGGCGAAGAGGTTGCAGGTTCAAGCAAAGAATATCAAGGACATACAACTTGATGGTGGGAATATTTACAATTTTGAAGATTTAAATATCACCATGGATAAATATGTTTTATATTTAGATTTTTATGGCATAGCTATGGATGATTTGGATATTTTTCTTGGTTATCTTTGGTTGGAGTCATTGGTGTATAAAAGAATTTTATAAAGCTATGGTATATGAAAAATAAGACAACATAAGGAGCAAGGATCCAAGGGTAAGCAAGAGAAAATTACTATAGGAAAATAGAGTAAAGAACTAGCAAAATATTTAGAAGTAGAGACTAAGGAAGAAGCCCAAGGAAGAATCTAATGAAAATTATAAGGATGCACAATTGCAAGAGCACAAGAAAGAACCAAAAAAGAAATAAAAATTTAAGGAAGAACTAAAATAAGAGGATAATAAAGAAGAGCATGAATCAAAGGAGAATCATATAAAATTTATTAAGATAGAGGAACAAAATATTGGTGATTCAAAGGAATCAAAACATATGGATAACAGTGTAGAATATCACCACCCACACCATCATGAGAGGTAACAATCATGGATATGGAATAGAACACCGGAAGAACTATTATGGACCTACATGGAATCAAAAAGACATCAAGTATAGTAGTCCATGGAAAAAAAAGAGAAAACATTATGGAAATCAAAGTGATGCAATGAGTGCATGGAACTAAAGGAACATTAATGGATATCATAATAGCACAGCAAAAGCATGGCATCATAAAATACCATCACCAATCAATATTTTACTAAGGTAGATGGATGATCAATATTGGTACCAATTGTCAATAATTATTCGAAGATCATATTATCTGGTTTAATCTCATATTTCAAGGACAAAATATTGTTGAGGGCAGTGGAATAGTATGGTACGTATGGGTAGATATCTAGAGATATAATATTGTATTGCATATGGTTATTAAGGACAATTGATGAGGACCATACCTAACCCAAGTTTTATTATATAATGAGACTATACTATAATAATGAGTTGGTTAAGGGTTAATGAGTTAGATAGGGATAGAGTTACACCCTCTTCAAGTAGCATTAGATGATAAATATATAAATAAAGCATTATGTAATTATGAGAAATTATTTGATCATATCAAGTATTCTTTATAGTGCCCACCAAACACTACCAACTAATAGTACAACTACCACATATATTTTTCTAATAGAAATTAAAACCATATAAATACAAAATTTAACCCTATTATTGGATGACCAATTGCCCAATATTTTCCCTACCCATGCCTTAGCATCAACTCCCTTAACCAATATTTATATCTAATGAGTTAGTATAGTTAGACTATTTTTGACCTAGTGGATGTTAGATAACTTTTATTCTATTCTAAGATATATCCAAGGTTCTTCACCTCCTCCCATGAAGTGGCATTATTCATAATAGCAACATGACATATGTGTGTTCATGGCCATGGGTCTTAAATATGCAACATAACAAGCAATCAATCCATAACCATAACCATAAAAATAATCTCTATTAAATATGCAACATAACAAGCAATCAATCCATAACCATAACCATAAAAATAATCTCTACCTCATACATGTTTATTTAAGGAGGTCCCTCACCAACATTTCATATCTAATATCCAATAGAACACATGTTTCTTTAATGGAGTACCCAAAGTATGTATCTATGGCATATTCAAAGGAGATTTCCCCCAACCTCCTACATCATAAGCTACCAATAAAGTCATGTCCCTTTGATGCGGAACCCAAAGCATGTATCTATATGGTTCATAAAGAGAGACCATGTCACATTTGACCCAAGATGGACAAGTAATAAATCTCTAGCCTCTATCTTATCCCCAATCCTCTATAGATACATCTAAGCTATAAATAGTCATATAGTACCATAATCAAGAACAAAGAGTTACCTAGTTGCAAGCTTATTGCAGTGGTAAGAACTTTAGCCTCTCTTTGAAATGTCCAAGGTTTGAACCCCACTCAGTATGAGGGGACCAGGACCTCTCATAAAAACCTACGTAAATTCACTGAAAAAAAAAGAATAAAGAGTTACCTTGATTACACATTATAAATATAGTTTATCCATAATAATAAATCATATCATTTGGTAATCAGAAATATATTTTTAGTTCAGTCACATATTCCAATCCCTATAATAAGATCTCTCAATCATCCAATTGCTCCATCTCAATTAGGTGTTCCAATTAAAATAGTAGAATCTGTGTTGATCCTCCAATTTCTCCATTTTTGAATAAAAGCAAATCCAAACAATATTAAGAACCTCCAATAATTGTATAGCTTGAGTTCTAATGGATTGGCCACAACAAGATAGCAATAACTATGAGAAGAATTCTACTTCGCCCCATGTCAACCTTTTATAGATTTTTTTTATGTTTTTTATAGAAAAACATTCCCTTCTTGTGGAGGCTTTTCTTAAAATAATAAAAAACAGCTTTATAATTAAAAGATAATTATTATTCATTTTATTAATTTTTAATGGGTTATATAGGATTAAAATAGGCCCCACCTATGTTACTCCATAACAACATAGTGGTATTATAACAACTTGAGATGCATGTATTGATTGGAAAGATTCAAACTTGGGTCTCCTCCTTGAAAGTCAAGGAATAAGACTAATTTTTCAATAAGCCAAGGAATATGACTAATTGAGCTAATGCCATTTGATATTTATTTTTTTACTAGGTTATATGGGATTGAAATATGACCTACCCATATTACATCATGACCACATAGTGGTATTACAATAGCTTGGCAATTTTGCATGTATTGCTTGAGATAATGTCATTTGATCATTTGATATTTATTTTGTGTATATTTATTTTACTAAATAAAATCTATAATTTCTTATTTCTAAATTACTTTTAGTAATATCAATATTTAAGTTTTTATTTGCATGCAAAACTACTTTATATCGAAAAAGTATTTATTTATTATTATTTCCTATTTTTATTTGCTTTTCCATTAATGAAAACCTTCTAAATTATTTTAGATTCTTCTGTAGTTATTATTTATAAATTCACTAATTCTAAACTATTTTTTTAATAAGCTATATGTGGCTTCTATTAGGGGCCACTTCCATCGAAATACCAAAATATTACATTTTTTTTAAGTCACTTAAACTATATCCAACTTGTGTTTTATCAAAAATATTTCTCATTTATTTTTCTATCAAATATATTCTTCTTCCTAAGGTGTTTTTTTGTGATCACCTCCTTTACATCATATTCATTTAGATAAAATCTCACTTGGTCAATTTTCTTCTAAAATTTGTATTTCCCCAAGACGAAGATCAACATCGCAATTGGATAAATTACCCTTTACTTGATTTCCTTCACTATAGATATGCTCATATTTCCAATAAATTGCCTCCAATAATGGATGACAAACATCATCAATAACACTATTTTTCCAATCCCCTCATCCATTTTTGTTGATAGCATTAATGATAATTTGTGAATCCCCCTCAACTAAAATATATTTTCATCCTTTTCCAATTGCAATTTTTGTTCCTAAAGTAGTTCTCTACTCTCTATATAGTTGAAGTTCCATATGATTCTACGTGAGGATAATTTTACCTTCATTATTTCAAAAAACACCACCTCCATCAGCTTTTCTAGATTTCCTTTGAAAACACCATCAAAAGTAATTCCAATAAATCTAATTTTTGGATATTTCTATTTTACCATAGACCGAAGCACAACCTTTGTTTTAATACCATTGTTGAAGATTACTCTTCCATGTATATTCAAATCATATAACTAAGTGGTTGGCACTTCTATTTCACACTTGATATTTTGCATGATGAGCACCATATTTGCAAACATTTTACAAGAGAAACAATAATATAGTTCCAAAGTTGGGCATGATTTGGAGATTTTTCTTCTAATTCTATTATTTTTTCAAGCCATAAATTCCAACAAATAATTGTGAGACCAATACTCCATAGAAAACATAATGTGTTAGCTTCAAAATAATTAATCCAACATTTCATCAACTCTTTCAATGTTGATGGAGCTACATAATATATTCTCATGTTTTTTTAGAAAGTAATCCCAAATGGAGTTAGCAAAGGGATAATTAAAAAGCAAATGGTCTGATGTTTCTAACTCCTCACACAAACCACATCTAACATATTCGTGATATCCTCTTCTTTATAGGCTCTCTCTTGTAAGAATCTTACTTTGGACTACTAACCAAAGGGGTATTGAGGCTATAGGAAGAGCCTCTAGTGACCAAACATTGTTCCAAGGGAAATCTTTGAGAGTAGGAATTTTGATTGCTCTAAATCCACATATGACAACTTAACTTAGTATCTGCCATCTATTGGTAGATTCCAAACCAACTCATCCTTTGTGTAAAAATAGGTAAATAAAACTCTTAAAGCATTTATTAAATCTCATCTATAATTTGTTTGAATTCCTCTCCTTCAACCAAGTTAATAATAGAAATCCATGATCTAGATTTGTTACTCATATTAACCTTTAGATCTTTACAAGCAAGGCATGCCCTAGCCAATGGTTACCATTTTGAATCATAGATTTTTCTTCTAATTCTATTATTTTTTCAAGCCATAAATTCCAACAAATAATTGTGAGACCAATACTCCATAGAATACATAATGCGTTAGCTTCAAAATAATTAATTCAACATTTCATCAACTCTTTCAATGTTGATGGAACCCAAATGGAGTTAGCAAAGGGATAATTAAGAAGTAAATGGTCTGATGTTTCTAACTCCTCACACAAACCACATCTAAAAGGTTCGTGATATCCTCTTTTTTATAGGCTCTCTCTTGTAAGAATCTTACTTCGGTCTATTAACCAAAGAAATGTTGAGGCTATAGGAAGAGCCTCTAGTGACCAAACATTGTTCCAAGAGAAATCTTTGAGAGTAGGAATTTTGATTGTTCTAAATCCGTATATGACAACTTAACTCGGTATCTGCCATCTATTCGTAGATTCCAAACCAACTCATCCTTTGTGTAAAAATAGGCAAATAAAACTCTTGAAGCATTTATTAAATCTCATCTATAATTTGTTTGGATTCCTCTCCTTCAACCAAGTCAATAATAGAAATCCATGATCTAGATTTGTTACTCATATTAACCTTTAGACCTTTACAAGCAAGGCATGCCCTAGCCAATGGTTACCACTTTGAATCATAGATAAGAGGATAAATCCTCAACCAAGCATCAAAACAAAATTTTGCATAATTCCCCTCATTAACTAACCATCTATTATATTTCTTAATTAATTGTAAACTATGATATGAATTTCCATGTTGATGATCCTTTGGGTAGGATTCTTTTCCTAAATGATTTAATTGCATCAATAGAACCTATATATTTTTGAAGTAACATTTTTGCCCAACTCTTTCCTTGATCTATAAATAATCTTCACTCAATTTTTGCCTCTCAAGACAAACTCTTAAGTCCATAATTCTGCAAGCCCCTTTTCCCAATATTCTTTCCTTGAAAAACCCTATCCCACTTACAAATAGGAAACCTAATTTTTTCTTTGCATCCTTTCCAAAGAAAGTCTCTTTCAATTTTATCAATTTTTTATGCCATCCCTACAAGCAATCTTGAAAATGACATCCTATAAATAGAAATGGATTGTAGTGTAGTTGTTAAGGATTAAAATATTTTTAACTAATCAAACTTTAAGTTTAATTAATTATTTAATATTAATTAGGTTTTATAATTAAAAGTAGATTGGTAGGCTTTTTGTTTTGTTATCCTTATCTAACCTTCCTGCAATCCGCTCCTAGTTTTGGGCTTCTAGTTTTGCCTGGGTTTTTGTAAAATGTATATATACATGCTTGATCAATAAAAATATTGGGCAAGCTTTTTTCTGTAAGCTTGAATCCTCAGTTGGTGTCAAAGCATTTCATTCCTACTACTCTTATTTCTATTTTAGGCACCATGTTGCTTACCGAAGTTTCTATGCAAGAATCTGCACAAGAAGCTAAAGAACTCTATGCTTATATGATAGTTTTCCTTCAAGGCACTATGCTACCTGATCAAGTTTTTCTAAAAAAAATTCTAAAAAAACTTAAAAAATTAGCACAAGCAGCTAAGGAGTTGTGCGCTCAGATTATGGTCATCTATGACCTTAATTTCTATGCAAGAATCTGCACAAGAAGCTAAAGAGCTCTATGCTTATATGATAGTTTTCCTTCAAGGCACTATGCTACCTGATCAAGTTTTTCTTAAAAAAATTCTAAAAAAACTTAAAAAATTAGCACAAGCAGCTAAGGAGTTGTGCGCTCAGATGACCTTAATTGGAATGGAATTTGCACCATTCAAAAACTTCTGGCAATTGAAGAACAATTTTTTTTTTCTCTGAAGTTGGAACTGTTGAAGTGATATGAAGTTGACATTGTTGTTGTTGATGATGCTAATACTGTTTCTATTTTACCTAATCCTAATGTTGCTCTATTTGTTGTTGATGTTGTGGTTGACAATTTTGTTGTTGTCGTTACCTGATGACAGTGGCTCTATTGCTATTGTTGAACATTCCCCAGTGCATCAATCTTTGCACCCCCTCTTGCATACTAAAATTTGTCCATAATGACTTGTTGATATTTGTGTTCATCTGCCTCATCACATCTCTGCAACTTGTTTCATTTTTGCTGCTAGTAGTGCTGCTACTAGTTCACCAACCGCTCTACTCTTAGTAGCTCCTGTTACTGGCCCTCTTGTTATTGGTTGATGTTACTTTGATGTTACTACTTACCATTGTCTGTTTGGTTCCCCCTGGCTTCTTTCTATCGCTACAGCTACATGGCCCCTACCCTATGCACCACTATGGCCACCCTTGGACCCATTACAGTACATAGAGGATGCTCTGTCTTCTATCTGTGGCTCTCTGCACAGACTTTTTGCATGCCCGCTTCCATGGCCACCCCCTACTTGCCCAGTTTACATGCATTTCATGCTCAGTCGTACCTATCATGCATTTCATTTCCTACCGTAGCAAACAATCTTTTTCCATTTCTATTCAAAGTCGTATTGCCCCTAATTCTAGTTCATGACCAACATCAAATTTAAGCCAACTCCATGGCATTCCTGTGCACACTGTGTATTCAGACAATTCCACAGCCTTCCTATGCGCTTCCCTCTGTTTGAATTCCCTCAAACGCGACGTTATTACCCTGGCCGCTTTGCAACTGTACATCACTATCTTCCACCACTGTGCAACACTCTGTAATTTTCTTTCCTGCCAACACTATTTCAGTCATGACCTTCCCCCTCTACGTGAGATTTTCCTTCCACCGCCTCCATCTCCTACTCTGCCCACAAAGACTCTGCTAAGCACCACCATTGCCTTCTCTCTCTCTCAGACTCTCTTTGTTTCGCCATTTCATTAGACCTGCGGCACCCTCTCTCTTGGTAGCCATTTGTGCGTAGTCCAGCTATGGGATACAGCCGCAAGCACGTCTCTCATCGTCAAGTTCACCAGCCCCTGCCTGTTGTCATTTAAGTATGGTAGAGCAGATTTTCTCACCAGCAATTTGACGTCATGGATTCTTCTTACCTTGCTTGGCATACCACATGGATGTTTTCCTGATCCTTGACAGCCCTCTTCATGGTGCTTCCACTCTTCCTTGCCATCCCATCATTTTCTTCGACCTGGATGTGCCCGTTGTTCCTCACGGGTAGCCGCTCTGACTATCTTCCCGCTAATTTTCTAAAGCTTCTACGCCTAATTTTATCCCACATCAATAGTGCTATTCAGTTTTTATTTGTTTGCTTTTGAAAATTAAATTTATTTAAAGTAAGGGACTCATATAAAAAAGTTTAAACAAAAGCATATTGTAAAAATTCCTTATTTAAGTTGTAAAAAGATAACCCATTTTCGATTCAATCTAGTGGAATCATCAATTCGGGTTTGGTAAAGTCATGTTTTTCAGGTCTTACTTATAATCATTGGAAAGCTCTTTTTGGGCCAACTTAGTGGAATCATCAATTTTGGATTTTGTAAAGCCCTGTTTTTGTAGCAACAAAGACCAAGTCACCTGTTTCTAATTTTGGTGTTTTTCAAAAGCTTTTAAAAAAATCGGGCTAGCTTCCTCCATGATATTTTCTTCCCTATTATTTCTTCCATTAGAGTTTTAAAAAAATTGATGCCATGAAAAGAAAAATTGTTTTTGTTGTATCATAAAAATTTGAAAATGTTATGTATTTCTATCTCCTTCCTTGAGCCATTTATCCCTAGATTTATGGAACCAGTATGACTCCTTTTTCAATGCATTATGATAATTAAAAAGTAACTGTTTTTCTTGTACATAAAAAATATGCTCTATTCATTGATTTCTACTCTTGTAAATTTTTGAGCTTAGGTTCAATTTTCTTATTTTCTTTAAAAAATATTACCAAAAGATTTAATATTCCAAATCTTCATTTGATCCTTTAGATATTTCATCTTTTAAAAAATATATACATATATTAATTTGCTTCATCCCACCATAATATAACCATGTGGAAGAAATCAAGGTCTCAAAGCAACATAGTCCAAGTAAAATGGTTTTATATGACCATTTTGGGTAAATTGTAAGTTAAAAGAATGGGTTTGTGATTTGATCCTCCTAGCAATAAAACATTTGAAGAGATTGTATACACTATTTGCAACCATGTGTTGGGTAACAAAAATATATCCAATGTTTTCACTATATTAAAAACTTGAATGTGTAACATTCCAAAGACCATTTGAATTAACAAATAAAGTAAATCTCACATTGATTTGGACCATCTAAGAGTACCACTCTTCTTTTCCAAAGGAGATAGAGATGTGTTGAAGTCACCCCCAAGAATACATAGATCATAGTCATAAATCATCATTATGTTTACTATATGGTAAAGTCCTTCCAACATCTTTTATGAGGAGTAACTATAATTGGAGCATATACATTATAACCCCAAATTTGATATTTTTTTTTTGTGCAAAATAGTCCAAAAACCCAATTACATTTTGCTTCTAACAATTGTCTACCCCATTTGAACTTCTCCCATATTGTTGCAATATTGCCTAAAGCTCCTATAGAAGAAACTTCCAAATAATCTCATGTCTTCCAAATCTTTTTAAAAGCATCCTAACATTCTTCACTACTTAATTTTGTTTCTTGTATTAGAATAAACTTAGGACTATAACAACCTATTCCATGATATTTTCATTTGACTTTCCAAATAGATATCCTTTAAGTTTATTTTTCTCTTTGTTCATGCTTTGATGGCTTTTCTCTTACTTTTCCATTCCCACCAAGGCTTTCATATTCATTATTATCTTAAATATTTTTCATAATAAGAATCATATTCAAGATTAGCATCATGATCACTTTCTTTGTGTTCCCCGAGGAATCATAAAGTACAAAGATGATCCTCCATAGAAATTATTTCCTTATGTTGCCTTCAAAACCTTAAATTTCCATGGATATCGTCCATATGTATTTCTTTAATGTAGAAATTATTTTCTTATGTTGCCTTCAAAACCTTAAATTTCCATGGATATCCTCCATATGTATTTCTTTAATGTTGTTCTTGAAATGCTAAAGTGCAAAGTATACACTTTGTACCACTTTCATTTTTAATACAAAGAGAAATTTATGCTTCTTGAAAAAATGAAGATGATTCACCTAGATTAACCTTGACCTCCTTCATATCATTTGCTTTAAAATTATCTGTCTCATCTTCCTTTGCACCTTTTAACTCATTTTGAATTTGAACTTACAAATTATTTCCTCATCCCTTCTATCATTTTTTCTAATGGTTAATTTGAATGAACTATAATGGATTTTCCCGTTTGGTGATGTAGAAGGATTTTTGGATTTTTTTGCCACTATCTTAGGAGTAGAAATCCTTCATTTTGCAACTTCCTATGGCAAAAGGAGGTAGGTAATCAGAAAGGAAAAAGTTTCACTTGGTCAATTGGGAGATGGTCACCCAAAGTAAGACTCAAGGAGGATTGGGAATCCAAATAAATGGAGATAGTTTTGAAAGCTCTAGGAGAAAAACTTCTCTAGAATATGCTTAAATACAATCGAGAATGGTAGCACATACTAGTGAGCAAGTATATAAATAGTCAAACAGGTATTCAAATGCTCAAACACATAGACAAACTTCTCATATCATCATTGGTTTGGAAACATATAGTGGTTACAAAGAGCATAATAAAGGATAGAATTTCTTGGCTATCAGGAAATGACAAGTCAATAAATCTATGGGAGGACCCAATTGTAAGAAACCCACCATTAAGATAAGAACTCCAATTAAATTGTAAAATCACTTGAAAAGCCAAAGAACACACAAATTAGGTGACTCGTTTCATTGGACCTCAAAAACTTTGAACTAGATCTCCCCTCCCATTCCATCTTGATTTCAAGGAGATTGAGATTATTTCAAGTCCCCACATGGTGAGTATTAAACCTCTTCTTCCCACAATTGCAAACAAACTTATTTGAGGTAGCATCAGCCATAATAGAGAATACTTGGTGCAACTAAGAGTTCAACATCAGCAGATTAGGCCTGCCAACCAAAAAACTATTGATAGTATGAAAAAATAAAGCACTACCTAAACTGTAAGTATTCAATTGGCTAGTCTCTCAAAATAAAATAATAACAGGTGGTGATAATCTTCAGAAGAGGAGCTTAACAGGGCCTCATGTTTGTTGCAGTTGTAAACACATACCTCTTCACCTAACAAGTTATATATTATCATAAATTAATCCTTAAAATAAATAGTATAATAGTTTATTAAAAAATCAAAAAAGTAAGCTTGATTTCTCAACTTGGGCAAATGTAATTAAGAGAATATACTATCATAAATTAATCCTTAAAATAAATAATATAATAGTTTATTATAAAAATCAAAAAAATAAGCTCGATTTCTCAACTTGAGCAACAAAAGTAATTAAGAGATTGGAGTAATTATTTACAAAGAGAGTCAAAAAAAAAAAAAAAAAAACAATAAAGAATAATACTTTAAAAATTGGTGATGAATTCTTATACTCATAATCAAAAACAACTAACAAAAAATTTGGCGATGGAATTATAATTGCACCCATGAGCACAACACACACCTCTTCACCTAACAAACCTAACAAGTTCTCAACACATACCTCTTCACCTAACAAACCTAACAAGTTCTCTATTATCAGAAGAAATAAAACCTTTAAACAAATAGTTCATATGATTTATTTAAAAAATCAAAAATATAAACTAATTTCTAGACAATCGGGCAAAAAGTAATTAGGTGCAACAACAGTCAAAAACATTGGGCATTGTTTTAAACAAAGTCAAAAACAATGGGGCAAGCAAACAAGTACACATTAAGCCCAACTACCCAAAACTTATCCGTCTGAACAATGCCCTGTAGCAAAAACATTAAACGCACCAATTCTTTCAAAACCATTGTAACCCACATATTATACTCTTCACCAGAGGAGAGTCCCCACATCCCAAACATTCAATTATGCTTAAAGATAAATAAATAAACTCTCATCTATTTATGAGTATTCTTCAATCGGCGGCTCTTTCTACACCCCGCTTTCTACAGCACACAAATTCTCAACACCCACGTTCGCTCCCTTCAAAATTGTATTTATAACCACTATAACCCTGCAAATTGTCCCGGAACCTATATTTCTCCCAAGTATGAATTCACCACTATCAAATGTTTTAATACAACCCGTGCGTCTTGTCAAAATCAGGAACTCTGATATATCAAAATACTTGAGGCTGTTTCACTACTTTCACAAAGGAAAAACTGACAGAAGTAAAATAATGTAATCATACGCAACGTCCATAATTAATGACAATCGCAAAAATAAATATGAAAACAAGCCAAGTGAACTAGAACAATATGAATTAACGATTTCCATAACTTCTAATAATTCAATCGCAAAAATAGATATGAAAACAAGCCAAGTAAACTAGAACAATAATAACCACATTCTTTCTGAAATTTAATGCATAATTCAACTTACCACAATCAGACAACTTCAATATGTATCTGATAAGTCGCAAAAGAGACCATATATAAATTAAAATAGCGTATATATTTCCATAAAAGACACAGAAATTAAAAACAGAGTTTTACACCATTCCAAATGCAAACATATTACTTGAATGAGTTTGGATTAAATTTAAATCCAAACACAAATGCATGTCTAACAGCATCCCCAAACTACATTACATCTGCAGCGGGAACAAAAACAATTCTATATACAACCCAAGACCTCCCAAGTCTAAACAAAATTCTCATTTTACAAATTGTACCCAGCAAAAGACTACAACAACTTTAAGCCCTTTCACCACGAATACACCTTGCCAGCTGAATATCCTTTGGCATGATTGTAACCCTCTTTGCGTGGATGGCACACAAATTGATGTCTTCAAATAGACCCACAAGGTAGGCCTCTGCAGCCTCCTGCAACGCGAGGACTGCATGGCTCTGGAAACGCAGATCAGTCTGGAAACACCAGTAAAACAAACTTCAGAGCCCGTTCGATTAACAATTGAAGGAATAATAACATACAAGATTTTGAATTAGAGAAGCATCGGATCTCATTGTAGCAAAAAATAATATAACACACACACACACCGAGCAGGAAGAGAACAAAGCTTACCTTGAAGTCCTGCGCAATTTCTCTCACGAGCCTCTGAAAAGGTAACTTTCGGATCAGAAGCTCCGTACTCTTCTGGTACTTACGGATTTCTCTATAACAAATACAAATTCACCCGTAAGTGATCCATAGAAACTCCAAAGGACAACAAGCGAAACAGAAAACAAATAGAAGAACAAAGAAGAGGAATAAAAATTTATAAATCCATACCGAAGGGCAACGGTACCGGGACGATATCTGTGAGGTTTCTTCACACCACCAGTTGTGGGAGCAGATTTACGAGCAGCCTACAATATCACAGAGATTAATAACCATCTAATGACAATGTAAATTTCTAAAGAAATTTTCCATAACACTGTCTCAACCACTTCTCACCTTTGTCGCAAGCTGCTTCCTCGGAGCCTTTCCACCTGTAGACTTACGCGCTGTCTGCTTCGTACGAGCCATTTTCTAACAAAACCGATTGCCTGCGAAAGCAAATATCGTCTACTTCTGCAAAAAAAATCAAGACTACCAATATTAAACGGATTACCATAAAACCAACATCATTTTCATGACAAAGACAGAACCTACTTCTGCTCAACAATTTTTAAAACCCTTTACATAATTTTAAAAATAACCCTCATAACAACATAATACAACTGTTACACAACCCTCATGACAACATAATACAACTGTTACACAACAAAACGCAGGACTAATAAGAGGAAGTGAAATAGTTATTACACAACCCCCTCGACATCACAATATAATTACCAAGAAATGCAAGAGAATTACACAACCCCCTTCACATCACAATCCAATTGCCATGCAATGCAAGAGAATAACAAAAATTATTCTTAAAAAAAAAATAATAATGTTATAAAATTAATTTTCTTTTACTCAAGATTTATTTTAGATAGATAAATAAATTAAAACACAAAATCAAAACAAATCTTCAAAAATTATACCTCCCGCATGTTAAAAAAACAGTGAAACATGCGAAGGATATCTGTATAATAAATCACATCCTTCTTCTCCTTTTAAAATATCATTAATTTTGGAGGAATGAGGGTTCTCTTTCAAAAATTTCTTAAATTTTGAAGGAATCAGAGTTGTCTTTTAAAAATAAAAGAATATTAAAAAGTATATAAACAAGCAGGAGATCGCAAGAAAACCCAAATTACCCAAAGACTCACACAACCCTTTAAAATAAACCCTAACTAGTTTTACACCCATCTATCTACGGCCATTTTACAGAAACCCTAACTAGTTTTGCACCTCCCAACTACAGCAACAGAAACCCTCATTAATAAAATTCAATAAAATCAAGTTAAAAATATAAAATGTAAACTACCATACGCAGTACTCATAATAACAAGGAAGGGTGCTTCAAATCAGCTACACAATATCAAACGGAAAGAAGCAGAATTAAAGGCTACAACGCGCCTCTCAAAATCAAGAAACCCTATATTGAGACAACGAAACCCTAACAACTCGAAGGTGTGAAAAGCAAAACCAGAACCAGAAAACTTAGAAACCCAGGGGAACACATTAAAACTCACTGAGAGCAAGATCTGGAGAGGGATCAGAAAACTAACATACCTTTCTTCGAAATTGAATCTCCAGGCACACGCTAAAACAAACAAGAGGAATCCGCACGAACAAATACCAAACCGAACAACGGACACAAAAAGTTCGAATGATTGAAGATAACCTTAACCGAATAATGTATTATATACACACCGGGAACTCGTGGTTTCGGCCGACTTACCCTTTCTTCCGTTGCTCCTTTGTGTTTCTTCCTCCTCTAATCCGACGGTCCACCTTCAACGCCGTCACAGCTATCCTTGACTTTCGAAAAAAATTGCATCGACGGCACTCACACCTTAGCGTGTGTGATCGACGGTCTCTATTTGTATAGAGAAAACACATAATCCTTGTGCTTAGATTTGATTGGCTGATTCCTTCCGCACACGGATCTCACCAGAGAGACTTTTGATGGTCTTATCTTTGTTCAAGTCACATGCCAAAATTAAACGACTGAACGCCGTGTGCTGTCGTGACACTTGCTGTAATAGATGAATTTACCTTTTGAAAGAGAGAGCCAATCACGCAACATTAACATTATAATATAAAATTCTCCGAAAGCAAGGTCATTTTTTTTACTATTATCAATACTTCTTATACACATCTCTACACATTTGTTATGGGGTTGAACCTGGGTGTTCTTTTTTATCTATACATCTTATACACATTCGTTGTGGGGTTGAAGTCGGGTCTCATTGCCAATAATTCAAGTGGTGTCTTTGTCGGTAGGCCAATAATGCAAGTGGTGTCTTTGTCTTTGGGACTAAAAGAGTAAATGGCAATGATTGAGGTGTTACAGATATTTGGGATTAGAAGAGTAAATGGCAATGATTGTTTATGGTGATTGTTTTTTAAATTGTTATAATTTTGGTAGGATCTCATCTTAACATTACTATGTAATGATCCTTTTTTTTAATGTGAGACCTCATCTTAACGATATTATGTAATGTTTGTAATGCGTATGTGGTACTTAAGAGATCTCGACAAGTGGGATCATTTAAAGTAACTGTCATAAAGAATGTAACTGCTTGTTTAGTAGAAGATTTAGCTTACCGCCTTAAAAACCATTTTGAGGTATTAGATACAAATTTTTGTGCTTATTGTCTCAAAAACAAAAATCATGTCTTTTTTTATTTAGTTTATCAGGTCATAAACCCTATGCTAGGAGTTTTAAAATATCACGGAGGAGTTGTCATTATTGGTAAGCTAGATTTCCCGTAAAGTGTCTAATGAAGTGAGGGGTGATCAAACTTCAATACCCAAACCTCAAACAATACTCGTATACAAACTTGAGCTCCCACGTATCTTTAGGTATATTGTGAAATCCTCTTAGGTTTATGAAAGACCTTTAGCCATCGAAATTTTTTTTATCGTGTTTCCATTGATAATGTATCGAGCGCAACACTCGAGAAGATTACCTTCTCGTACTATTAGAGAAATGAGTAGTGCACTCAAGGGTATGTGTGGAATCCTTCTTGACTATTAATCTAAAATATTGGTCTGAGCATTATCATTCATATTTGCGGTATAATAGAGGGCTATGGACAATGCACACTCCTTGGCCTAGATTTATTATGTTTTAGTCATATGTCAAATCCTAATACCCAACAAATCCTAACCATGAAATTAGGCATATTGAGGGTATGTGCAAAATCCTCCTTAACTAGTGACCTAAAATATTGGTCCGAACATTATCGTTCATCATTGCAGTATAATAGAGGGCTATGGACAATGCACACACCTTGACCTAGATTTATTTTGTTTTAGTCATATGTCAAATCCGAATACCCCAAAAAACCCTAACCATGAAATTAAGTATACTAAGGAGACTACACCTATCACGAAATTGACTATACTATAAATTTTTTGGCTGACAAATATAA
Source organism: Wollemia nobilis (assembly GCA_028583015.1). NCBI lineage: Eukaryota > Viridiplantae > Streptophyta > Pinopsida > Araucariales > Araucariaceae > Wollemia > Wollemia nobilis. Next base: position 4,217,265 of record JAQPPZ010000676.1, on the reverse strand, counting down.
TTGTTAGGGTCAGTAACAGTTGAGAACAATATTAGATATAACAATTGTCAATAACAATCAAAATAGTAATTGTCAAGGCAATTATCGATAATAGTACAAGTTAGTGTCAAATCGGGCAATGTTAGTAATAATCAAAACAAATTCAGCCAGGACAATTATTAGTAACAAGGCAGTGTTACAAACAAAAAAGATAGAATTTGACAAGGTAGCTCTTGATAACAGGCTCAATAGTAATTGATATGGTGGTTGGTAGGGACCAGAGAAGAAAGCCCAATTTATAGGTGAAGAAAAGCTTTAGGAGAAAAACAAACAACACTAGACAAAAAAAAAGTAAGAATTTCTTAATTTTGGGGTTTCCAAAAAAATATCACTATGGGATATAGCCCATTGCAATCATCTCATCAAGTTGATCGTTTTGGTATATAACACCCATACACTTTTTTTGGAGTGTTGAAAAATAATATTTTAAGACCTAAGCCCATTGTTGTCTTTACAATCTAAATGTCTTGATATATAGCACCCAAACACTTTTTTTGAATCATTACTAAAAATGGTAACCACTAAAACAACCCCTCTATTTTTAGTAAGGTAGTTGGGGTGGTCCAAGTCACAAGTCTATGGTTGGAGGGACTAGAGGAATAATGAGGGAGATGGAGCTAAACCAAATGATGGATCAAATAGGGTTAATAAGTCATCAACTCAATAACCTACAAAACCAGTTTGAGCAAATTGGACAATAATTTAAAATTATGAAAGATCATATGCAACTCTTGAAATCTGAATAGATTAAAGTAAAATAAGGGATTGAGAAAAAATTCCTTGAGGTTGAAGGGCATTTAAAAGGATCCACACAATACCCAGGTGTTGTAGGTGAGTTGGAGAGGAGAGGGCAATCCTCCAAGGGAGGTCCCAGGTTCAAATCTCCACCCTACCAAAAAGCTGAATTGGGTATCCAAAATCCAATTGATAATGTTGGTGTGGGCAGGGTCGGGTGTGACTCCCGGGTGACTTTGACGATGTAGAACCCCCTGTTCGTGGTCTCTCAGACCAAGGCGGCTCCGCAAGGGGTTTTTTGCTTAAAAAAAAAAAAGGATCCACACAATTGTAATAATAAATTAACAATGAAGGAATGGTTGGCAGTTCAAACAATATAAACACATCATGCTCTTTTTGACACTAATGCCCAATTTGAAATGCCTAAATTATACTTTTCCAAATTTAATGGAAAGGACCCTAATGGTTGGTTGTGTCGAGCAGATCAGTTTTTCAAACTCCATAATGTACCCCGATATTTATGGATCATAATGGTATCATTTAACTTTGAATGTGAAGCCCTTCAATGGTATCAATTGGTGCAACATATGAATCCTAATATTTCTTAGGAAGAATTTGAATCCCAATTACTTCACTTCGGCTTGAGTTAGTATGAGGATTTTACAAGAGCTTTAACCAAATTGAAACATACCTCTACTATTCATGAGTCTTAGACTCCGTTTGAAAAATCGGCTAATAAGACAAGGGATTTGAGTGCAGGGTTTTTTAGAGTTGTTTTATTAGTGGGTTAAAAGATGATATCAAGGCAGAGGTAAAATTTTCAAACCATGGTCCATGATGCAAGCCAGAAGATTGGCTAGACTAGTGGAGGAAAATTTTATTTTCCAAGGGTAGTCATCTAAATTCCCACAAACCAAACATTCATTTTCATCCAATTTCACATCAAATACCGACAATTAATCTCCACCAACTAAGTGATTGACTAGGGAGGAAATAGATGCCCATAGAGCACAAGGCTTATATTATAATTATGATGAGAAATATTATCCAAGGCATAAATGTGTACAACAAAAGTTGTATTTGTTGGATGTGGATAAATTTGCAGTAAATGAAATACCTAACAAAGAAGTAAAACCATAGGAGAAAAAGCCTTAGGCCAAGGGTGAAGTATAAGAAGAAGCACAAGCAGAGGTTTTTGTTCATACACTTGCAGGAGTCTCGATCTCTCAAACTATGAAGGTAGTAGGATTGTCCAAAGGGTAAAGAATTATAATTCTATTGATTCAAGCAATACATATAATTTCATTGATCCTTGAGTAGCTAAGCAAGTAAATTTTTACATACATTCTTGTAACTCTTTTGAAGTCATGGTGGCAAATGGAGGAACATTACATTGTAAGGGTAAATGTTGAAATGTTAAGTTGAAGATAGGGAATTATGAACTCAAAATTGATATGTTTGCACTTCCACTTGGAGAATGTGATGTTGTGTTGGGGGCATTGACTATGTACTTTCATAATATTAGCATGGAACTTTGTCGAACTATGGATGCAATTCTCTCAAGATGGGAGGTCATACACTCTTTGTGGTTCACATGCAGGATCCCCATAGGTTATCAATTAAAGTGGAATGGAAAAATTATTATAAAAGGTTTCACATGGGGTAGTAGCCTAATTGTTTGCAATTCAACCTCTAACTTCTAAAGCAGATGAACCCCAAGGGAATTTGCAACTCATTTTGACTAATCATAATACAATTTTTGTGGCATTAACATGATTACCTCCATGTTGTTCCCATGATCATGCAATATAGTTGTTTTGAGAAGCATGCCACCTAACATCAAACCCTACAGATACACATATATGCTAAAATCATAAATTAAGAAGTTGGTACAAGAATTCCTATAAATAAGGGTGATTCAACCTAATAACAATCCTCATCCTTCACTAATACTATTGGTTAGAAATAAATATGGATCATGGCAGTTGTGTATAGAATTTTGTGAGCTCAATAAGCTCACCCTTAAGAACAAATTTTCTATTCCTTCGATTTATGAGTTGTTGGATGAGTTACATGGCATAAAGTTTTTCTCCAAGTTGGATCTTCGCTTTGGATATCATTAGATAAGGATCAAGGAGGAAGACATTCAAAAAACAACATTCCAAACTCGTGAGGACCATTATGAATTTTTGTTCATACCATTTGGCCTAATTAATGCACCTTCAACATTCTAGAGCCTCATGAATAATGTCTTCCATATTTTGGTCTTCTTTAATGATATTTTCATCTATAGTCACACTTGGGCCAAGCACCTACAACATTTGGATCAAACTTTGCAACTCTTACAGGACCATCAATTATTTTTCAAACAATCTAAATGCTCCTTTGGAATGCAAGAGGTAGAATATTTGGGGTATATTGTTTCATAGAAGGGAGTTAAGGTTGACCCAAAGAAAATTGAAGCTATACAAAATTGGCCTAAGCCACAAACTCTCAAGGCACTTTGAGGATTTTTGGATCTCACTAGCTACTATCGATGATTTGTACAAGGTTATGGAAAGATAACAACTCCACTTACTACCATGTTAAAAAATAACTCTTTATGTGGTCAGATCCCACAAAAAAAGCTTTTGTAGATCTCAAGGAAGCCATGACTTCAACACTGGTGTTAGCCACTTTCATTTTTTCAAACCCTTTATAATTGAAAGTGATGTCTTCGGGCCATGGCATTGTTGTCGTGTTAGTCCAATAAGGGTTACCCCTAGATTTCACTAGTAAGGTATTACTAGGGATTTTTTTGGGAAGTCTACTTATGAAAAGGAGATGGGCCATCCTCCATACTATTAATAATTGGTGACCATATCTCATTGGGAGGCATTTATCTATCAAAATAGACCATCAAAGTTTGAAATACTTCTTGGAATAGAGAGTATCCACTCCAACACAACAAAAATGGGTCTCAAAATTGTTGGGGTATGATTATGACATTGTTTATAAGAAGGGGAAGGAAAATATTGTGGCATATGCCCTCTCATGTAAGTTTGAGTATTAGGTGACATTGTGTACCCTTTCATCCCCACTTCCTCCTTTCATACCCACTTCCTCAATGGGTCTCCCAACTACAAGAAGAAGTAGCCAAGGACCCACCATTGCAAACCTTGCAAGAACAACTTCAAAAGGATCCCAATTCTCACACTAGGTATTCATGGGATGGACAACTATTGAGATACCAAGCTTACCTTGTGGTTCCTAAAACCTCACCGCTCCATGAGGACATCATGAGAGAAATGCATGCTTCACCCATTGTAGGCCATTCAAGATTTTTGAAGACATATGAGCAAGCTAAATGATCATTCTATTGGGAGGGAATGAAAAAAGATATCTAGACTTTTGTGGAAGAATGTGAGATATACCAACGGATGAAGGGAGAAACGGTTTGTACTCTAGACACTCTACAACTATTACCAATCCTGGAAAATGTATGGATTGATATCTCCATGGATTTTATTGAAGGGCTTCCTAAATCTGAGGGAAAATCACTCATTCTTGTGGTGGTGGATCATCTCTCGAAGTATGCTCATTTTTGTTCCCTTGCCCACCCTTACCATACCTCCATTATTGCTCAAATATTTATGGACTCCATTTTTAAACTCCATGATATGCCAAAATCTATTGTGTCTGACCATGACCCCACCTTCACCAATCGATTTTGGCAAGAATTATTTAAACTATAAGAAATGTAACTGTGAATGAGCTCGGCCTACCATCCACAGACTGATGGGCAAACTAAGATTGTCAATAAATGCTTGGAAACCTACCTTCATTATTTTACCTTTGAGCACCCAACACAATGGGCTAAGTGGTTGTCGTTAGCTGAAAGGTGGTACAACACTTCATTCCATACAACTTCCAAGATGACTCCTTTTGAGGCAGTTTAAGGGTACCCACCCCGTCACCCTCTTCATATGTTCCAAGAAACTCCCAAGTTTAGGCGATGGATACAACTCTTTAGGAGTGTAGCCAACTTTTGTAGCAATTGAAGGAGAACTTGGTGATGGCTCAAAATCATATTTGACAATAGATTGACCAACACCATTCTAGGCACATCTTCAATGTAGGTGATATGGCCTTCCTTTGACTCCAACACTGCAAGCAATATTTAGTGCAATTTTGTGCTCATCAAAATTTGACATGATTTAATGGACCCTACCAAGTATTACAATAGATTGGACAAATGGCCTATAAGCTTACATTACCATCGTCTTCCAAGATCCATCTAGTCTTCCATGTCTCTTGTCTCAAGAAGGTACTTGACAACCACATTCAAGTCCAATCGATGCTCCTTGAGTTAGATGATGAAGGCTCGATCATCTTGGAGCTTGAAAATATTTTGGACCAAAGAACCCACACTCTTTGTAATCACACCATCACTAAATTCTTGGTCTAGTGGTGGGGTTTACAACCAGAAGATACCACATGGGAGCCTCTCCAGAAGCTACAACAATAGTTTCCTCTTCTCAAGATTTGAGGACAAAGTTTTTTGAAGGGAATGGCATGTTAGGACCCCATCCTAATATTACTATGTAATGACCCCCTTTCTAACATGAAGACCCCATCTTAATGATATTATGTAATATTTGTTATGTGTATGTGGCACTTGAGGCACCTAGACAAATGGGGCCATTTAATGTAACCATTATAAAGAATGTAATTGCTTGTTTGGTAGAATATTCTAGCTCGGGTGGCCACTTGCATGTGAAGTTGACCCTTGAGCGTTATAGTTAGGGTTACAAAGAGTCTTTAAAAAGGCAAGGGGGCATAGATAAAGGTATCTCATATTTTGTTGTATCGAAGCTCTGCTTCCAAGGAGGTTGTCCCCTCAAAGAGGCATATGATTCTGTAACGTGTTCTTAATTTATACAATATAATATATTGCTTTTCCATTTCACCTTGCAATATTGTTAATTTCAAGCTCATTTTCTATTATTATTGCAATATTGTGTGGATGTGTTTTTTTTTTACTGCAAGGCTCTTGACAAATTTACTAACATTTTTGATAAATCTCCCTTCATTCAAAGGTTACAATTCCCTATACACCCTCAACCTATAAAGAAACATCATAGACAACATCATTTTGTTAGACACTCCTTATTGCTACAAGTTTTTGAATTTTCAAGTAAAGATAAACATGGTGCACCAATCTAGGTCTTAGGGAGCATTTTCATTCTCACCCTATTAATTTTAAGATAAATTTTTTCCAATGCCTAAACATAATCATGGAGTCCATTCTAGAGTATCTAAAAAGCTTCGACGTCATCAACATGGGCTCCACTAGACCCACACGAGGAGATGTGGAGTTTTTACTAAAGTTGTGCTTTATAACATGAACCATTAAGTATGGCCAAATTGTTAGGGTGTTGTTCCTATTGTAAGTACACACCTAATGAAATCATCACAAACCTGTTACACATGGATAAGGATGTCAACAAAAATAGTCCAATTTTTCCATGTGGCATTGGACCACAACCAAGATGATTCTAAGGATAACATATTGTAAACATTAGTCTATATTTCAATACCTCATTTTTTTTAAACAAGTTTTTTGTCCTTCTATTGGGGGTCACCATATGATCTTAGAGTGACACAACATACAAAATGCTTGACACTTGACACGTCTCCATAACAAACTAGTTCAACCATATGTTCATCCAACAACCAGAACCCAATACAAAGTAGTTGAAGAACTAATTCTCAAACTACTTCTTAAACAATTTGAATTTGAAACAATTCATTTTCCAATTGTTTTAATAACTTATGTACAAAATTTATCTATATCTTGGTGTGGGAACTCCTTTATATCTTCTTAGTCATCGTAGTTTTCTTCTATTTTATTGATTTTGTTCTCTTTCATGCAAAATTATTTCATACGACTAATTATTGTCATCCTAGAACAATAGAGTGTTATGCACCCTATAGCACAACACCCTTGTATTAAACATTAGTAAAGTTATTTTATACTAGATACAAGAGACTTGCATTACATATTATATCTGCATCATCATCCATTTTGTTTATTGTTTTCTATGGTGTATTTTTTGTTAGTGTTGAACTAGATAAGACACCTACACCCTCTTACTTATAGTATAAATATGATCATAACTTCTAGGCACCACTATTTGGTTCTATGAGTTTTCCATGTGCTAATACATCTTGGGCCTTATAGTGCAAATCAAGCAGTATAAAATCATATTTATTTGCTCTCTAACCCTTATTGTTTTATTTCTCTTATTTGTAGACATCCTTATCCATAATAAAACCTTCTAGTATGCTTCATTGTTGGATGCCCATTCATAAACACTTATGGTATAAGAAGCAAGGCCTCACACAGGGTTTAGTATCAAAGTACCTTGAAGAGTGTCTTACCTACAAAGGAATACCCAAAATTGAGAATTCATCCACCTAGCTAGAGATAAAGGGCACCCTAGATGTCAAGAATACCATTTAAGGTGCTCTACAAGAACAAAGAAACACTTTGTTGGACAATTTTGGGATCTTATGATCAACATGGGAGCCCTATCAATGATTGCTAACCCTATGCCTTTTCATAGTCATATCCCTCTAAATGTGAGCACCAACACCAAGTTTTTGATAGTCTCGGGCTAAATTAATGTTTAAAGTAATTGCTTATTTGTGGGGTCCCACTTACAATAGGCGCAAAGAAGTAGCACCAATTAGTTCATGGTCAAGCTTGGTTAATATGGTTTGTGAGCGGTTCTACCTCTTACAATATGTTTTTTTGCTAGAGAACAAGGGGTTGTACTCAGGTCCCCCACCCTTTACAAATAACAAATATATTTTTTAGAGATTGAGAGTTTGCAAACATATTCAATTCTCATATCAATTGAGTTGTTATAGCTAGAAACCTACATCATTTTACATAAAATGTCTAAATTCTTGATTTTCATTTTTTGGATCTTTTTCAAATTTTTATGTGAATACAAATATTCCAAAATTCAACATCCTTCTTGACATTTTCCTATAACAACCTTCACAATACCAAAAATTCACCTCTACCATCTATGTATTGCATCTTAGTATAGTAATAGTTTCAAAACATTGCACTATCATAGTCTTCTTTACCAAATATGGATTGCTAGTTTCCTTCAGGAAACACAAGTGCAACCATAAAAACTGTAATAAATAGTTTATATGAAAGCACATTAATGTTATAAAATAAATTAGATATTACCAATGGAAAACATTAAAGTAAATCTTAATCATTATTTGAACGAGGCAATCAATATTTTCTTATTAGCTTCAACTAAACTTACTACTTCCTCTAACCATGGAAAAAATAATTTAACTTCACAATCCTTAATTAAAATCCCTCTATTGGCTAGCCTATCTGCACATTTGTTTCCTTCCCTTAATGTATGTGTAAACCTTATTTCTTTAAATTTTATAGCAAGGTCTTGAATTTCCACAATTAAACCCCTTTTCATAAGGTTATCCCAGGATAAAATTCTTCTATGACCTACTAGCCAAACAAACATTTTGACTTTAGGAATGCTTGGGCTATCCCAAATATCTCTCCATATTCTTGTGATATTCCTATTTTGTTGGTGCTTTACATTATATCCACTTCTTGTTGTGTATTCTCCTGAGCTATTCAACTCCCAAATCAACTTATCCTTGGCTCCCCTCGGAATAATCATTGTTGTTATCTTTCTACTCAACTGCCTCCTAGCATCAATGTCTTGTATACTTGTAAAAAAATCTTCTTTCCATTTGTATCTTCCTTCTTGATCCTTGTACAAAATGTTTGAAACCCTATCACCATATTTATCTTGAAGTAATCTCATCCATGGTTTCAAAATTGGATCTAGATTGAGTGGTTTTTTATCACACCAAGTATCCATCCAAATAGAAATTATTTCTCCAGTTCCCACCACCCATCTTAAACCTTTAATCACTAGATCAATTGATTTTTTAAATCGTTCCATAGTGCAGAACCATTTGGTAGAGAGAATGCAGTAAATATTAAGCTTGGGTCATTGGGCTCAACATACTTAGAAGAATTCTTGCCCATTGTCTTTGACTCTCTTTGTACAATCTCCAAATTACTTTTCCCCTAAGAGCTAAGTTTGCATCCGTAAGAACTCTTAAACCGAGACCTCCCCTAGTTTTATCATCACACACCTTGCTCCATTTCACCAAAGGAAATTTCCTTTTATCATGTAATCCTGACCACAAAAATGACCACATAATATAGATTAAACTTTTTTCTATCGATTTTGGCATAGTATACAAGGACATATAATATGTTGGAATGGCCTATAAGACTGATTTAATTAGTTGCACTCTTCCTACTAATGATAACCATCTACCTTTCCATGCTGGTAGTTTATTCTAAACTTTACTTATAACTAGATTCCATAATTCTATCCTCATTCTCCCCTCAAATAAGGGCATCCCTAGATAAGTTGTTGGTAAATTTGCCTCCTCCATTTGAAGTAACCTGCATATCCCTACTTTGATTTTAGTTGGGGTGTTTAGGAAGTAAATTTTGGATTTTGTCCTATTAACTTTTTGCCCTGATGCTCTTTCATATTCCTTTAATAAGTTATTCAAATCTTTGGCCTCGTTTATCCTTGCCCTCCCAAAAGGGTTGTATCATCTACAAATTGTTGATGGGTGATGTTGTCGATGTTATTACTAGCCTTAAGTCCACTTATAAGCCCATATTTGTTAGCCTTCTTCAAGTTCCTACCCAAAACCTCTGCCATAATAATGAACAAATATGGTGATAGAGGATCTCCCTATCTAAGACCTCTCTTGGCTTTAAATGATTCTGTTACTAACCCATTGACCAACATTGAATATGAAATTATAGAGACACAAGCTTTAATCCATCTAACCCATTTCTTCCCAAATCTAAACTTTTCTAATACTACAAAAGAAAATCCCATTTAACCCTATCATAGGCTTTACTCATATCAAGTTTTAAGATCATTGCTTTCTCTTTTCTTGAAGTTGTTGAATGCATAACTTCATGAGCTACTATGATCCCATCTAGAATTTGTCTCCCTTTCACAAATCCTCCTTGCTCTTCTGAAATAATTTTGTCTAATAATGGTCTTAACCGATTCACCATCACTTTGGAGATAATCTTATATGCCATATTACATAGGCTTATGGGTCTAAATGAATCAAACAATTATGCATCCTTCTTTTTTGGAATCAGGGTAAGATATGTTGCATTTATTTTATAAGGTATGTATTGTTTTACCCTAGACTATTCCATTACCACCAATAAATAATCCTTCACTATATCCCAATTATGTTGATAGAATGTTGTAGAGAGCCCATCTGGACCTAGGGATTTATCCTTATTAAAAGAGAAAAGAGCTAAATGAACTTCTTCTAGAGTAATAGGCTCCATCAATTTCCTATTGTCTTCATCTATTATAATTGAAGGTACTTCTTGTAGAAGTTTATCATTAAGAACTTCAAACTCCTCTGATCCTAGAATATTTTGATAAAAATACCTTGCCTCCTTTCTAATTTCACTCTGGTCTTCAATCCAAACCCCTTCTATTGATTTAATTCTACTAATTTTGGATGTTGATCTCTGTACTATAGCCATCCTATGAAAAACTTTGTATTTTTATCTCCTTTTAACCAAGTCTATCTTGATTTTAATCTCCAAAATTTCTCTTCCTTACTCAAAATATTATGATATTCACTAAGCAACTCCCTTTCCTCCGAGCTTGGATTATTATGATCACCTTTTTAGAATTTTGAAAGTTTATCTTTTAGTTCTTCTCTTCTAAAAAATATTTCCAAAAGTGTTCTTGTTCCATTCTTTTAATCTAGATGTCATTGATTTAATTTGTTTTGGAAGTGTATACAACCCATCATTTCTTAAATAATTCCATGTTTGTGCTATCATATCAACAAATTGAGGATGGTCTTCCCACATCTACTCATATTTAAAATATGATATTTTTTTAATTCACTTACCACCATTTTAACTCTTATTGGCTAGTGATCTGAACCAATCCTTGTCAAGGTATTAATTTTAGCATAAGTCCCTTCATCTAGCCAATGATCTGAGAGTATGCATCTATCTAATTTTTTGCTATTAGGTTTTAGCCTCTCCTATTGTTGGTCCATGTATAGTTGTCTTCTTCAAACTCAACCTCCCATAGATTATTGTTTTGAATAAAAGCTTGAGAAATCTCTCATACTTTGGGTTAATTTCCTAATTCCCCCAAATTTTTCATCTAACTTGGTTATGGCATTAAAATCTCCTATGATCATGAATTAAGTTTCTTGGTCTTTACTTCTCATAAAGGCTTCAATCCCACTCCAAACTTCTAATCTGCTTAATTGAGTTGTAGGTCCATAGACATTGATAAGGATGAAATAAATATCTACAAAGTAGCATGTGACTAAAGAGGCTATCCAATGCCTAGTTTTATGAATGGTTACATAAGAGGTTCTAATAGGATTCCAACAAGTTAGAATTCCCCTTACTACTCCTTCAGAATCCATAACATCCCATTCACATCTCGCCCATATTGCTTTCATAGTTTTGGAAACTTCTTTTGTCATTTTAGTTTCCTAGATACAAAGAATATCAGGCTTATTACTTAAATAGAGGTCCTTGATACACCTCTACTTTGAGGGGGCATTAGCACCCCTTATATTCCATGAGATGATAATCATGTCTCATTAGGGGCTACTGGCCCCACCTATGAATTACCAATATCATTTTGTTGTTTGGTAAAGAGAAGTTCAACCAACTTAGTTTGTGTTCCTTTCTCTATGTTTGCTCTTGCTTCCTTGGATCTCGCTTGATAATTTGAAGGTTTTCCTCTTTTTGCCTTACCTGTATCAAGAGTAGGTCTTATTATTCTATTCCTCAATATTCTTTCACAACTTTATTTTTCATCAAATTTATCTTCTCTTAGCTCTACTACAGAAGCTTTTGACTTGTCTTGCTCATTTTTTGGTATTTCCTTATTAATGGTAGAGGTATTAACATCTAACACTACATTTTATTTACCAATTTTTTCTCTTGAATGGTGCATGGTACTTCAAGAGAGTCTTCAAAATTTGATGAGACACATTCCTTAGGTTCATCGAGAATGTTCATCCCTAAATTAAGATCATATTGAATAGATGATTCCTTGTTAATATGTTGAACCTATTGTATTATGTCCTCTAAGCTTTGATCTACTTTTTCTTCATAGGCTAAAGCCTCAAAAGAGTTGGTATTTCTTCCAATATCCTTCCTTACTGGTCTCCATTATTTATTTGCTTTCATTTGTCTAGATCTATTTTTTGGAAGTTGAAAACCATCCTCATCCATATCCATTTGTAAGTTTCTCTTGCGGTTTTCTACATATGATTTTGTTGGACTCTTCTTAGGGCATGATCTCTCAATATGCCCCACCTCATGACATCTTCTACATCTAAAATATATGTTTTCATAATCTATGGTTTGGATCCACATCTTATCCCCATACTTAAGAATGATTGATTTTGGTAAAGCTTTACTTATATCAATCATGACCAATATCCAAGCATAAATAGCCAAGAATCCATCTTTTGTAGTTTTTAAAATCTCAAGGAATTCTCCCAGAGTGTTGCCTATTGCCTTGAAGGTATCCATATCCTAAAATTCAATGGGCAACCCATACATCCTAACCTAGACTAGTACTAGGGATAGATTTACATTTTTAGGTGAAAAGCCTTCATACCAGCGGGTAAGGAAGAGTCCTGCTCTTCCCATAAACCAAGGACCCCCTTTTAGGATTCTATCTCTTTCTTCCCTAGAACAAAAAATGGCTAGGAAGAAACCTTTGGGAAGAAAGGATAGAATCACTCCTGGAGACTTCCAACTCCTATCAATCCATTTTCTCAAGGTTGAAGCCCCTGGCCAATACCCATTAAATTTACCAAAAACTACCCTATCTTTGAGCAACAAGGATCGATCCTCTATGGTGCGCTCACTAACCTCTACTACTAGAGATGATTCTAAGGATTTAGCTATAAATCGATCCATGGGAAGGAAACTAAAACTCAAAATCTACTAAAATTTACCAGAATATCCTATAGCGAATATAATATTTGATAAAAAATTATAATAATTTGCATGCAAAATTTCTAAGATAAAGAAGGGAAAAAGAAACTTAGCTAAAAAATTCTATGCCCAGACAGAATGTCTTGCCTCACTGAAGCCCTAGCCCTCCATTGCTCCTCCCATCATCCAAACCCTAGCTGACAAATATTTGCAATTTCGTTTTTTGTGACTTGAAAAATCGTCACTGCCCTTGTTCTGGATGGCTGACTTCATAGGGTCGTATCTCCCTCAATATTGCTTGGATTCCTTCATATGACCACTCATTTTAAAGCTCTTCAAATTCCGCACAAATTGGTCCAAGAATCAGTTGAATCGGACAACCCTTCGCAAAGATATGGCTCCTAAAAGATGAGATATTTTTTAGAAAAAATGCCCTAATCCTTAGCCTACCTCTGACACTATTCTAGAGATAAATAAATACATTTTTAATACTTGCACTAGCATAGAGATAAGATTGTCCAATAATATATTAACAAGTTCAATAAACTTCTTAGTCTCTTGAAAATTGACAACAATGAGAAGCACCAATTGCTCAAGTATTTTAATGGACTACAATACCATCTTCACTTTAATATGGAATTCCTTTTGATGGACTTCAAAGTGCAAGCAATAATTTGCTTCACAGTCAAATTGGAGGAGAGAGCTCAATCCAAATAGGAGGGTCTATATTTAGCTTCACACAAAATGTTGATACCAAAGTAGAAGGTACTTGTTGCTAAACTACCTATAATGCTAGCATACGAGGCAAAGCTTGCTCCTAGCTTGCACTATATGCAAATAATATATATATATATATATATATATATATATATATATATATATATATATATATATATATATATATATATATATATGTTGGATAATAAGGGGTTGTACTTGGGTCCCCACCCTTGACAAATTACATCTCTCTTTAGAGTTTGAGAGTTCAATTGTGATGTTATAGCTAGAAACCTACATCGTTTTATATAAAATATCTAAATTCTTGATTTTCATTTTTCGTATCTTTTCAAATTTTTGTATGAATACAACTACTCTAGAATTTAGCATCTTTCTTGACATTTTCCTATATCAACCTTCACAATGCCAAAATTTCACCTCTACTATCTATGTCTTGCATCTTAGTAGAGTAATATTTCCAAAACATCACACTATCATAGTCCGCTTTACCAAATTTGAATTACTAGTTTCCTTCCTCGCTGAAGTCATAGCCCTTCATTGCTCTTCCCATCGTTCAAACCCTAGTTGGTAAATATTTGCAATTTTGTTTTTCACGACTTGAAAAATCATCACTGCCCTTGTTTCGAATGGTTTATTTTACAGTGTCATATCTCCCTCAATATTACTTAGATTTTTGCATATGACCACTCATTTTAAAGCTATTCAAATTCTACACAAGTTGGTCTAAGAATCAGCTGAATCAAATAACTCTTTTTGAATATATGGCTCCTAAAATATGATACATTTTTTAGGAAAAAACCCTAATCCTTCACACTTTGCAATTTTGTTTTTCGCGACTTGAAAAATCGTCACTATCCTTGTTCCAAATGGTTGACTTCATAGGGTCGTATCTCACATAATATTGGTCGGATTTTTGCAAATGACCACTCATTTTAAAGCTATTCAAATTTTGCACAAGTTGGTCCAAGAATTAGTTGAATTGGATAACTCTTAGCAAATATATGGCTCCTAAAAGATGAGATATTTTTAGGAAAAAACCCTAATCCTTCGCACTTTGCAATTTTGTTTTTCTCATTGTAAACAACCTTCCATGCTCCTTCAGTCTTCCCAGCCTTCTGTTACAGCTCCTTCAACCAGCCCAACCTTCTATGCTCCTTTAGCCTTATCAGCCTTCCACGTTCCTTCACCCTCCCATCCTTCCACCCAACATCCTAGCCTTTCATTGTAGCTCTTTCAACCAAACCAACCTTCCATGCTCCTTCAACCAACCCAACCTTCCATGTTCCTTTAGCATTTGATACTCTAAATATAAACTCATCATTCAGCCTTTCATGCTCCTTCAGCCTCCAGCCTTCCACGCTCCTCCAACCTTCCACCCTTCTTCAACCTTCATATTTGTTGATCGTTAAAGAACCGGATCATTTGCTAGGCCCCTTAGGGGGCAACCCCCTTATATATATAATCAATGTAATAATATTTACATTATTAATATTATCAAGTGGCATGATCTCGATTGGTTAAATTCCTTGACTTTCAAGGAGGAGATATTTGTCCTAATATTCCCTCACAAAGTTATACATGTATAATTGTCAAGCTAATGCAGTATGGATGGGGTACATTTTAATCCCAAATAACTAACAAAAAGAGATAGTTGATTTTTTATCCTCGTCTTTATATATTCGGTAAGCTCACACTCTATGCATATATATATTTATTTATGATATTTTTTTATTATTATCAAGTGGCATCACGAGCTTAGTTGGTTAAATTCCTAAATTTTCAAGGAGAATACCTACGTTCGAATCTTGCCAAATGATACATGCATAATTCAAGCTGATGTAATAAGGGTGGAGCTCATTTCAATCCCACATAACTAATTAAAAGAAATAGTTAATTTATTATCCTTGTCTCTCTATATAAAATGGGTAAAGGTTAAACTAGTTTTTAATATCTATGAGGCTATAGGCCATATGAGATGGCTCTTGTTTTACCCAATATATGGTTATCCAACCATACTCCAATTACTGAAGCATGGTGTACAACCCTACCCCGTAGGATTCAAACCTTGGACCTCTATTTAGAGTTCCAAAGTCTCCACCATTAGGCTACTTAGGTTGTATCTATTTTAAAGTTATCCATTTCATCAAAAACATTTAACAAGCATTTAGTAGTCACTAATTTTAAAATTAGTTTATTGTTTTTAAAAATAATTAAACTATAATAATATTTGTATTCCAAGAACAACTATATTTTCCTAGCCTGAGGTATTATAAGCATCACACACACACATATATATATACATATATATATATATATGTACATACATACATACATATGTATATATATATATATATATATATATATGTACATACATATATGTATATGTATGTATGTATGTACATATATATATGTATGTACATATATATATATATATATACATACATACATATATATATATATACATACATACATATATATATATATACATACATATATATATATATATATACATACATATATATATATATATATATATATATATATATATATATATATATATATATATATATATATGTATGTATATATATATATATGTATGTATGTATATATATATATATGTATGTATGTATATATATATATATATACATACATACATATATATATATATACATACATATGTATATATATACATATGTATATATATATATATACATATACATATGTATATGTATATATGTATATATATATATACATATACATATGTATATGTATACATATGTATATATACATATATACATATACATATGTATACATATACATTATGTATATGTATATATATATATATATATGTATATATATATATATACATATACATATGTATATGTATATATACATATACATATGTATATATATATATATACATATACATATGTATATATATATATATGTATATACATATACATATGTATACATATGTATATACATATACATAATATATACATATGTATATACATATGTATACATATGTATATACACATGTATGTATATGTATACATATGTATATACATATGTATATATATATATACATATGTATATAGATATGTATACATATGTATGTATATGTATATATATATATATATACATATGTATATATACATATATTTATCATAAACTTAAGTATTACTACAATTATATTAAGTTTTAATTAAACATTAGTTAGCATGCATAGGACAACTTGTAACTACAAAGTGTATGTCGAGACAAGAAATTAGGTTTGATCTAGGTCAACCAGTAAGTACAAAGTGATTTTTGGGATGAGGATATGGGTTTAAGCCCAATTGATTAGGTTCTATGGGGTTGCTCGATCCTAAATAGATTAGGAACTATTTGCTAAGGAATTGGGTTTGAGTACTGGTTAGGTTTCATGCGCATGTGTAGGGTGCTTGACCCCAAGCAAATTAGAAACTATTTTCATTTTTTTCAATTGGTTATATGGGATTGAAAAGGATCACACCCATATTATATCATCATCATGTAGTGGTATTTCAATAAAACTTGAATATTATCCATGTAATGCTTGGCAAGATTTGAACTTGGGTCTCCTCCTTGAATGTTGAGGAATCTATCTGGTTGAGCTAATGTCGTTTGATTCAAATGAAAAATAATTCATCATTAGCTATTATCTCTTTAGTATGAAAACAATATATAACTATTTTAATTTTTAATTATTACTATTACTAGCCAATGAGGCCTTGGTTCAATGGTTGAGACATATAGGTGATGTACCCAATGCCAAGGTTCAAATCCTAGTAGTATCAAAAGGTCTATATAGCTTGACGTAATTGGTTGATGCGATCTATTGTACTAAGAGAAAGGGCAACCCTTTCAAAACCCTACTTAAAAAAATCACTACTATTATTACATAAGTGTAAGAGACAAGGACTCATCATGAATCTTCCTAAACTTGTTATTTCATATTTTATAAAATAACGAGTTCAAGTGGATAAAATTTGGGGCTTTCATGAGAAGATCTAGATTTGAATTTTGCTATGATTTTGATCCTAGATAGTCACTTAAAAAATAATTATTATTTAAAGGTATTGCAGAGTAAGTACACATGAAAAACAAATACAAAATACTTGTATTATGGTGGAGACTCCTATAATAAGGATGAATAATAAAAATGAACAAAAAATAAAGAGGGGATTCATTGCTACAAAGCTAGATATATACGACAGTTCAATCTTTGTCTCCATTTTACTCCCTTGTAACTGTATCTGTCTTTAGAATTTATTAGTGAATAAAGACCAAAGAGTGAGTTGTGTTTGGAGTGAACCCTATTTTCCAAAGTAGTAAGGGTTTCATCATTCCATCATCCTCACAAATTTAATTAAGATCCGAGAATACGTCTTCTTCTAATTTAAATTGTCACTTATAATAATGCACCTCTAACAAGTTAAAAAGTTGTGTATTTATTTTTTGTGATGGCATGATTATGCAATAGTCCTCCTATGTCTTCTCTAACAAAATGTGCAATTAAGCTTTTAATGCAATTGATTAGATGTGTCCTCATTGTTGTTCACTCTAATTTTGTAGAAATCATCTTTACCAACTACTAACAATATCTCTACAGGTCAAGATGAATGGATATTTATCAAATAAAAGGTTTCACATGGTACATTAAAATGTATAAAACTGTATAGAATATGCAATGGTAAAGAAAACAATAACATCTAACCAACCTTAAAGAATAGATTAAAATATATAATATAGGATGAAAACATTGTAATGATTTCTATAAATGCTAAAACTCTTCCTATTGCAAGTGAAATTATTTTTCAATGAGTTTACATAGGTTTTTATGAGGTTTCCCAATCCCCTCGTACTAAGTGGAGTTTGAACCTTGTACCTCTCAAAGAGAGGCCAAAGCCCTTACCACAATAGTAAGCTTGCAACTATTATTGTAAGTGAAATCTTATGTAAATGTAATACAACAAAAGTCTCAAATATAAATGCCTCTTTTAGGAGTAATTAGGCCTTCTTTCCTCTCTTTACTTGTTTATTTCAATTTTGAAGTTGGTGTTGTGGAGTGATTCAAACATTTTTTTTTATTTGTGGAAAACATCCTAGAAGGGATGCTACTTTCGGGTAAGACCCAAGGAGGCAGGGGTATCTCTTCCACCAAAATTGCACAAGGCTCGTACCTGGCCTACCACCTTTGACATACTCAAGGAGCAAACCTGAAATAATACAAAATAAGAGCACACAAACACAAACACAAACACAAACGCAAACACACAAGAAGATTAAAAAAAAATCTGCTCCTTGGGTATGACAAAAAGATAAAGCACAACCAAACACACACACAATAAGATTAAAAAACACAATAAGAACCACACAGAAAAAACACAAGAACAACATAAAAAAAATAAACATGACAAAAACAATAGAAAGATACAAAGACAACCAACAAAAACAACCAAAACCTTAAAAATAATAAAATAAAAAAACAAAAAAAACAACCAACAAAAGACAATAAACAAAAACATAGAAAATACTCACACACTAAAACAAAAAACACCAATTAACACAAACAAAGAAACACAAGAACAAGAAAAAAACACAAGAACAATAACAAAAAACACAAAAAAAAAAACACAAAACAATAAAAACACAATAATAACAAAAAATAATACAAAAAACACAAAAACAAAACAAAAAAAATTCACACACATCTCAAAAAAATAAACTACTCTGACTGAACCAGAGAAAAGCAAAAATAAAGCAAGAAGAAACTAGGTACCTCTAGAACTGGAGCCATCCGAAGAAATGATAGACAGAAGAGCTTCCCTGATTTGTGAAGCCCACCATCTAAGAGGGTGGCCATAGCAAGTAAGATCACCTTTGTCCAAAGCCCAATTAGCTAAAACATCAACACTCTTGTTCTGATATTTGACCACATGATTGTAATCAACATTAAAAAATCCCATCTGGATTAACTGAAATCTTCTCAATAATTATTTTTATTCTCCAATCAACCTTATGATTCTTAGGAGTCTTCAAAATATTAATCATGAGTTGAGAGTCAGACTCAACTAGCACATTTTCCCATCCAACCTTAGTAGCCTCTTGAAGGCCTCTAAGGATACCATACCCCTCATCAAGGTTATTGGAAAGAATACCCAAATTCTCAACAAAAGTAAAAACCAAGGAGCCATCTGAAAGTCTACCAATTCCTCCCGCACTAGCTTTTCCAGGGTTCCCTCTAGAGGCTCCATCAGTATTGACTTTTCCAAAATCCTTAGGAGCAGGTTTCCAATTCTTTGTTTTATCCATCTTGCAATTGCTCACATTATCTTTAAGATGGTTTCCCTTAGAGGATTTAATCTTCAATCTTTGCATCACTTGATCCCATATTTGGTGGGAGTTTTGGGGGTGATTAAGGATCTGTTGGACTGATTCAACTAAGTCGGCAATGGTATTTTTCCAAATATAGTGAATATCCTTCCTATCTCGATTAAAAATTCGGTTGTTCCTTTCATTCCAGATATTCCAAAGAAGAATGGTAGAACCCATCCAAACTAATTGCCTAATAAAATGATTAACACCCTCTTGTTTAGGCCAATCCCTCCAAAGCTATTCAAAAGTAAAAAAGTTGGACCATTGTAAGCCAAGTAAAGTGGTCATTATCCTCCATAGCTCAGGGGCTAAAGTACACTCAATAAAAATATGGTTGAGAGTTTCTACATTCTTGCCATACATTTCACATCTAAAAGGGCCATGAAAACCATGCTTCATAAGTTGCTCACCAGTAAGCACTCTACAATGCAATAAAAGCCAAGTAAAGAACCTCACCTTAGGCTAGAGCTTTTGAGCCCACAACTTAGAAAAGATGTCAGATGATTGGTTGGGATTATTATGGCATAAGGTCAAATAACCTTGAGCAACTGAATACTCACCCTTAGTAGTGTTGTTCCATCCAAAATAATATTTTTCATGGGACCAAGAGAGAGATCTCATATGAAGGATGCCTTGGATATCTTGTCTTTGCCTTTCTAGAATTTGAATAGGCCAGTCCTTAATAGGGATCCAATATCTACCAACCTTTGAATTACCAGTATGGGACCGATAGTAATTAGCCACCTTTATCCAGTTAGCTCGGTGAAGCTCCTCCATACAAGACCTCCAATCGAGAAACTGAGTTATCAAAGGCTTGTGACCATCCCAATAATCTTTCCAAAAATTTATCTTTTGACCATTATGAATGATCCAAAATAAGATTTTCTTTATCAAATCCTCACCATTCTTAAGAACTGCTAAAATGGGAGAACCTTTGGTAGGCAATTGATAGCGAACAAGGTCTTCAAGACTTTTGTTCTCAGCATATTTAGCATGGAGATTATTGTCCCAAAGAGCATTGGGGTTATGCAACATCCTCCAATATAATTTAGCAGCTAAAGCTTTGTTGTTATTAATTGAAGACCAAAATCCTAACCCTCTTCATTCTTAGGAAGACATAAAGTGTCCCATTTCACCAAGGCCCATTTTATTTTCTCCTTAGTACCACTCCAAAGGAACCGATGACTGATTTGATCCAGTTATCGAAGAACAACCTTTGGGATATTCAACATGGAAGAAACATAAATAGGAATAGCTTGAAGGACTAATTTTACCAAGGTGATTCTACCCCTAGAAGAAAGCCACCTGTTGGTCCACTTTCCATTTTTCTTCTTGACTTTGTCCAACAACCAATTCCAATATTTTTTTTTTATCTTTGAATATTGATGGAAATACCTAAATAAGTGATTAGAAAGGAGGTCTTTTTATATCTTAATTTATCCAAGACCATGGATTCCTGTCTGGTAGAGCAGTGAAAGAAAATAACTTAAGATTTGTCTTCATTGATCAATTGCCCAGTAGCCTTAGAAAAATAACTAATGATTTTATTAATATTAGAAGCTTCCTTAACTGTAGCTTTACCTAAAAGAGTAGAGTCATCAACAAATTGAATATGGGAGATAGGTCTATCTCCATGAGCAATGGTAACTCCCTCAAGGGTTTTGTTTTCTCTTGTTGGTTATAGTCCTACACAAACATTCAACAAGAATGATGAATAAATAAGGGGATAGCGGGTCACCTTGTCTAATACATTTGGAAGCTAGGAATGACTAAGAAGGCCTACCATTGATAAGAACTAAGTAGGAAACTGAAGAGATACATCCCATAATCCAATCCTGAGAGAAACCAAATTGCCTCAAAACTTTGATAAGGAAGTGCCAATCCACTCTGTTATAAGCTTTGGATAAGTCTAACCGAATGAACATGGAATGGATGGCTTCCTGAGCAAGAACTATCTCATCTACTATTTGATGCCATTCCACATAACCCCCTTGTTTAGGGAAAATAATCTTATGCAAAAGAGGCTTCAACCTTTCTACCATGATATTAGTAATGATTTTGAGAAGAACATTACATAAAGCAATAGGTCTAAAAGCCGAGATATCATCAACCTCTTGAGCTTTTGGAATAAGAGTAATATAAGTTTTTTTGATAACCTTCTTTGTCTTTCCTGGCTTCTTCCACCACCTCTAATAAATCAACATGAAGGATATTCTAGAGCTCTTGGTAGAACTCAATGAGAAAACCATCAGGACCTAGGGTTTTCCCTTCTTGCATTTTAAAAACTACCTTTTGAAGCTCATTGATAGTAATAGAAGCAGTCAAAATAGAGTTCTCCTCAGAAGTGATAAGAGAAGGGATTGCTTGAAGAACATTTTGTTGAGAAGCTAAGTCAAGAGGAGTAGCAGAAAAAAGATCGAAAAAGTAATCGACAACAATAGAGTTTATGCCATAACAGATCACAACAATCTCAACATATCCAGAATCTGATTTCAGGGAAGAAATAAAGTTGTGAGATCTTTGATCTAGAAGAGATTTGTGGAAGAAATTTGTGTTTTTATCTCCTTCTTTGAGCCATTGAATTCTAGATTTTTGCTTCCATAAGAGTTCTCTTTTTTCCCATTCCTCTAACTGAGTTGCGAGAATAATTTCATCTGCACTTCTACTCTCTGTGAGGCCATCTAAATGGATTTTCTTATTCAATTTTCAAGTTGAGCAATAACTTTATATTTTTTTTTATGAACATCCCCAAACTTCTTCCAGTTCCAAGTCTTGATTTTGTATTTAATGTATTGCAGTATTTTGAAAAAACAAAACATCTTAGTCTCATACCTAGGCTTACCTTCCTTCCACCATTGTTGCACATGAGGTCTACAGGAACTATCTCCGAGCCACATTAATTGAAAACGAAAAGGAGAGAAACTCACATTGGTTTTCCAAATTTCAACCATGACTAGCCAATGATTCGAACCAACATTGTTAAGAGTCTTCACTTTAGGAATGTGACCATGGATTAAGAAATTTTCAGAGAGCAAAAACCTATCCAATCTCTCCATTATAAAAGCTGAGCCTTACCTTCTGTTAGACCAAGTCATAAGGCCATTATCTGGTTGGATGTCTACAAGATGGAGGTTTGCAATATATTCACTCATGAGGTTAGTGCTTCTATCCAAATTTCTATTTCCCCCCATTTTCTCATCCAGAGGGAGGATGGTATTGAAATCTCCTCTGATCAAGATCCAAGCTTCAGGAAAATGACAGATAATATAAGTTATATCCTTCCACTATCTTCTTTTTTCCTCCAAAATAATCAGAGCATAAATAGTAATGCAAAGCATAATTTTTTTGGAATGTCTACTTTGAATAGCTATAGCCAAAAGACCCCAACTGCCAACCATATGGTGAATAACTACCTCTTTTGGGTTCCAAGATAAGCAATGCCACCAGAAGTCCCCTGGGAACTGAGGGAAACCACTTTTCTAGCTGGCCAAATTTTACTAGGAATTGAGTCCATATCCTCTATTGACATCTTTGTTTCTTGAAGGAAAATAAGATGTGGATGATTTATCTAAATCATTCTTCTAATTTCATTTTGTTTTGAAAGACTCCCTTTGAGTCCTCGAAAATTCCAAGTGATGATATTCATTAGTACCAGGGCTAAAAATTTGGGAAGGACATTAATATTACCTTCCTCTACAAGCTTTTCACCTTTTTACCATATGATATTGATTGGTCTTGCGACATACCTTTTGATTAGAATCCATCTTCTTTACACGCTTGGAAATCATAGCCGACGTAGACTATGTTTGGGGTGTAACATGACTCCCCTCCTCGAAAAGCTTTGTCCTCAAAGCTGGAAATGTCTGGAAGATACTTTCAGGTTCCCATGTGGCATCCTCCTCTGGTAAATCTTGCCATTTAATGAGAAATTCTTGAATCTGACGTGATCTCGGTCTTCGGATTCTATGTTGTAGTATATCTTCGAGGTTGGAGGTGTATGCGTCCTTCCTCATCGAGCACTGGTAAGTCTGATTGACTTTGTACTTTCTGACCAATTACTTTTTTGAGACATGAAACATGAAATACCGGGTGTATTCGTGATGATGTAGGTAGCTCTAATTGATAGGCTACTTCTCCAATGCGACGCACAATTTTGTAGGGACCATAGAATCGTGGAGCCAACTTTTGGCTGGACTTTATCCTTAACGAGGATTGTTTGTAAGGTTGCAACTTTAGGAACACCCAATCACCTATATTAAAAGTTCTCTCTGATCGGTGCAAGTCTTGTTGTTGTTTCATTCGATTCTGTGCTTGGACTAAATTCTCTTTGAGGATGGTGAGTGTAGACTGCCTTTGTTGGAACCAATCATCCACTTTGGCTACTTTGGATGATCCATGTACGTAATCTGCGATCGCTGGAGGTTTGGTGCCATACAATGCTTCAAATGGAGACATCTTAATTGAATAATGGTAAGAAGTGTTGTACCACCATTCTGCCAATGCTAACCAATGGCTCCATTGGTATTGTTTATCTTGAGCAAAACATCTTAAGTACGTACCCAAACATTTGTTAACTACTTATGTTTGACCATCTGTCTGTGGATGGTAGGCTGAAGACATGTTCAATTTGGTACCACTAAGTCGAAATAACTCCCGCCAAAAGTTACTAGTGAAGATGGGATCTCTATCACTTACAATATTTTTTGGCATACCATGTAATTTGAAAATTGAATCCATAAATACCTTTGCCACCTTGCTTGCGGAAAATGGATGTTGTAAAGCCTGAAAGTGAGCGTATTTGGATAACCGGTCTACGACGACGAAGATTACTGTCCTGCCTTCTGACTTTGGAAGACCTTCAATAAAATCCATGGATATATGTTCCCACTGTCGTTCAGGGATGGGTAATGGTTGTAACAATCCTGGTGATTTGACTGTTTCTCCTTTATTGCGCTGGCAAACTTCACATTCTGCTACCCATTGTTTGACTTCTGCTTTTAATCCTTTCCAAAAAAATGATTGTTTGACCCTTAAATATGTCTTCAAAAATCCTGAATGTCCCGCTGATGGAGAAGCGTGTGATTCGTCGAGGATCTTTGATTTGAGTTCTGAATTGTGTGGAATGTAAATGCGGTTCTTCTTCCGGAGGATTTTATCTTCATAAGAGAACAAAGGGTGTTTAGAGGAACCTATAGATAATTCTTGAATTATCTGAGCAGTTTCGCTATTGGACAACCATTCATCTTGTAATTGATTCACCCATTGGGAGCAAGGACCTGAAATAGCGTTAATGACTACTTCATCTTCATATTTCCTGGACAGCGCATCGGTGGCTATATTTTCCTTCCCCTTCTTGTATTCGATAACAAAATCATAGCCCAATAGTTTGGTTAACCACTTATTTTGTTTCGGATAGGAAAACCTCTGCTCAAGAAAATGTTTGAGGCTACTATGATCTGTTTTGATAATGAAGCGGCTACCGATTAGGTAGTGTCTCCATTTTTCTACTGCATGAAGAATAGCCAACATTTCTTTTTCATATGTTGATCTTCCCAAATTTTTCTCGGAGAGCTGTTTACTTTCAAATGCCAATGGATGACCTTCTTGCATTAGTATAGCCCCAATTCCTGTTCCTGATGCATCACATTCGATAATAAATGGTTTGTGAAAATTGGGAGTTGCTAATATTGGAGTTGTACACATGGCTTTCTTAAGAGCTTCGAAGGCTTGAGAAGCCTCTGTCGACCAACGAAAAGCATCCTTCTTTGTGAGTGCGGTGAGAGGTGCTGCAATCTTACCATAGTTGTGCACAAACTTGCGATAGTAGCCCGTGAGACCCAAAAAACCACGAAGTTTCTTGATGGTTTTAGGTAAAGGCCATTCTTGAATTGCCTTAATCTTATTGGGATCCACTTTGACGCCTTCGTGTGAAACTATATGACCAAGATACTCGACTTCTTGAACACCAAATGAACATTTGGAACGTTTCACAAATAATTTTTCTTTGTGTAAAATGTGAAGGACCTTATCCACATGATGTAAATGATCCGTCCATGTTTTGTTGTATATGAGAATATCATCAAAAAAGACTAACACAAACTTACGGAGGAGTGGGCGAAACACTTGGTTCATGAGACTTTGGAATGTGGATGGGGCATTGGTGAGACCAAAAGGCATGACCAAAAATTCATAATGACCTTCATGAGTACGAAAGGCAGTTTTGGGAATATCTTCTTCTCTAACACGGATTTGGTGAAATCCGGAGCGAAGGTCTAATTTTGTAAAAAATTTTGCACCATGCAACTCATCTAATAGGTCATCTATGACAGGGATAGGAAATTTGTCCTTGATAGTGAGTTTATTGAGAGAACGAAAGTCGGGACACATATGCCAAGAGTTATCTTTTCGTCTAGTCAGTACTACAGGTGAGGAATAAGGACTAGTGCTTGTGACGAATGACTCCATGATCCAACAAATCCTGAACGATCCGTTCGATTTCTGTCTTTTGTGGTTGAGGATAGCGATAAGGACGATTGTTAGGAGGAACACTCCCTGGAATCAAATGGATGGCATGGTCATGAGATCGTTTAGGTGGTAATCCTTGAGGTTCTTGGAAAACCTCTTCGTAATGTGTTATGATGTCTTGTAACTCTGGGGCAATAATATCCGAATTTGTTGGAGATTGTCTTTCCAAACAATTAATTTGAGCTATAAACCCATATCCACCCTTTTTTAACATCTTCTCCATACTATGAGAGCTCACCATTTGTGATGGAGGAGTAGTAATGCCTTGTAAGCGAATGACTCGTCCGTTTTCCTTCCATTCCACAAATAATTTTTTGAAGTTGAAGCTAACCGTGTCTAATGTTTCCAACCATTCAACTCCCAAAATGACATCCGAGTTCCCCAAATTCATGACAAAAAGGGATCCAAACCAAGTATAAGTTCCCATTTTTATGGAAACTTGAGATGTGCGACCAACACATTGTGCGTTCACCCCGTTGGCCACTAGAACCTGGAATTTGTCTTTGTTGGAAGAGTTAATGAATAAATTCAAAGCTTTTGCGGTTTTGATGTCGATAAAATTGTGGGTACTACCAGAATCAATTAGCACATTCACCTTTTTCTGGCGGAGAAATCCTGGTACCTTGATGGTATGGTGGGCGGTTAAACCCATGAGAGCATGCACGGAAATCGCCATTGTATCCTCTTCTTTTTCTTCTATAGTACATGGTAGGTCTTCTGGCATAGGTTCTTCTCGATTGGTAAGGTTCTTCCTCTTCTCCTTCACATTGATCACCTTCAATATGAAAGTTTTGTTTTTGGGCACATGCTTGTTCCCTGGGGTGATGAGTGCGACATTTATAGCAAAAATATCTTGATGGTTGATCATTTCTACGAAAGGAATTGTTGCGATATGAAGGACGACTATAAGTTTCATGTCGCGCAGACAACTGATGTCTCTTCTCGGCCAGCTTGGCTATTCTTATACAATCGTTCAGCAAGGTTGGATTGTGCATGTCTACCTCTACTCGAATACTTTCTTTCAAACCATTGCGAAAGGCTCCTACCACTGTGTCGGGACTGAGGTCTAGAGTGTATGGTAGTAAACTGGTAAACTCCGAAACGAATTCGCTAACTGACCCTTCTTGTTTAAGAGATAACAATCATATCGTGTATGATGATGTAGCTCCTTCATCAAATCTTTCTAAAAAAGAGGTAGTGAATTTTCTCCAATTAATAGTAGCTCCTTTCTCTCGTTTAAGCCATACAAACCATTGGTAGGCCTCAATGCCAAGTTTTGATGCAGCGAAAGGAACTTTATCAATTTCCTTAATTTGATATAAGTCAAGAATGCCTTCCATTTTGGCTATCCAACCACGAGGATCATGACCTTCAAAAGTGGGCATATCAATTCGTGGAAAATTATTATTAGGGCCTCTCGGTTGTTGATAACCCGTGTCCCTTTCTTGATTTTGGTTATACCGCTGTCTCTGATAGCGATCCCCGTAATTATCCGAATCACCTCGTTGTTGTTCCCAATTATCATTAGGATCGATATTTTCTTCATTCCTTTGGGCATGGGAGTGATTTTGAGAATTAGTATTGGGATTAGGCTGGTTTTGTGCTTTTACTAGGTCTTTTAGGAGGAGACCAATTTCGTTCATACCCTCTAGTAAGAGGTGAAGAGAATCATCGTTGGAAACGGTTGAGTTACTTGAGTTTCCTTGTGTGATGTTTTCGTGAGTTGGGGGAGGATTAGTAGCCATAGGATCTACTAGTGGATGATGTGGATTATAACTACCAATTTTAAAAGGAGAAAGAGAATTTTTAGTACCTGGGCTGTGATTAGGTCTTCTTGTGTTGGTATTGGTCGTTTTCGAGCTTGATAATCGACCGTCAGATCCTTTGGTCCACTGTTTGCTCATGCACTTGTTAACATAACCTGCTTGGGATTTCGCTTCAACTACCACAGAATTTGGTTGATTTAGCAAAAAAATGTGGATTTCGCTTCAACTGCGATGCGGATTTGGGTGGCCTCCTTGACCGCAACCTTCACAGTTTTTTTTTTTTTTGACAATATCAACAACTTGACAGCATCGGGGAACGTACGCGAGCGGAAGACACTACCCGTGAGCTAATACCCAAGACACGTAAGACAGCTAAGACTAAGACTAAGACCAGACCAATGACACGACACGACGCGAAAGACGAAGACCAAACTACACGACACGACGCACGACGCGGAAGACGAAGACCAAACTGACACGACACGACGCGAACACAACGCGGAAGACGAATACCAAACGACACGATGCGAAAGACGAAGACCAAACTGCTTGACACGACCAAGACACAGCTAGCAACTGGAAGGATGACAAGACTAGGCGCAGGAGGACACCACCATGTGATCGAAGTCACACCGTATAGGGTGTGACTTGTGCCCTTTAAACCGATAAACCCACTTAGTACGCCGAATGTGGGATAAACAAGTAAGAACAACGCCCGAAATTTTTTTTTCTCTCTGACGTCAGCAAAATAATTTCATCAACGACCTTAGGCTTTCCCGTTTAATTAAAAATTGCTCGAATTACGATTGGACGACGTCGTTTGTGAATGGCTGGACGAACTGTGCATACGTTTACGACCTGGCGTTCAGATTTTTTATCGCGAAGTGCGGATTTGTGCCTCTGGCTACTGTTGCTGTGGCTTTGGGACAAGATTGGAACGAACAGTAGCGGAAACTTGGGATCGAACCGCCTGTAATCACCGCCGTAAGGCACTCTTGAAAACGCTGGTAAAACTGTGACGCGACGCGAACTGCAACCGGTTATTGCTGCGCAGCCGAAATGCGGTGTTATGAGACCAAAAAATATCCCGTGGATCACCGAATCTGATACCACTTGGAAGGATTTAACTATCCTTCTGCACAATTTAAATTTACACACCGAGATTTCTAAAACAGAATGACGAATTAAATGTGCCGAAGAGGAATTTAATAGCGAAAAATAAAAATAACTCAAATGCCACTTGAGGTGGGCACACCCTCGCCGTATAGGCTAAATGCGAAGACGCAGATGAATATTATAAAAATATGAGATGATTACAATTAAACTATTGTGAAACCATATATACTAATTTTTACACGCTTGGAAATCATAGCCGACGTAGACTATGTTTGGAGTGTAACAATTTTTTTTCCCTGTTTCTTGACTTAATCCAATTGAATTTGAGATGGCTTCTAACCTTGAAGAATGCTCGTACACAACCAAAGTGTTACTAGAGGGTTCGACAGAGTCTATATTGGGACCTATATTATTTGAATTTTTGACATTTAAAAGATTGTTTTTCTTGTGTAAAATTTCTCCCTTTTTTTTTATTGAAAACCTTTGATTTGTTGGTTTATCTCTAAGTTTTTCCCTTCATATTTAAACTGTGTTTATAAGATTTTTGTTTCCATTATTTCCTCTTCCTCACTTGGGAAATCATTCGTGGAAAGGATTTCAAACATATTAGCATATGACTTTGATTGATCCTTCATAATTGTTTTTTTCTAAGTGTTCTTCTTCTTAGACATTTGGAAACCTGCTAAGTTTATATCTTCTCTTTTGATCAGGAATTTTATTTGGGCAAGCACTAGCCAAATGACCATAATCATGGCAAATTATACAACAAAAAGGAATGTTCTCATAGTACACTACTTGCTCCCAAGTGTCTTCCCCAAACTGTAATGTGATATTTTTAGGTAAGGGTTTGTCAAAATCCATTAAAAAACAAATTCAAGCATAAATAATATGTTCAAAACTTTGAGTACAATCAACAGTTATCATAAGAGTTCCTAAAGAATTTCCAATTGAAGAAAAAATAGTAGGATTCCAAAATTCAATAGGGAGGCCAAAGAGTCTAACCCACACAGGATCTATAGAAGGCATCTCTTCTTCGACTTTAAATTTAGTATGCTAGGGCTTCATGAAAAGCCCTACCCTTCCAAAGAACCAATGACCCCCTTGAAAAGTTTTCTCTCTATCTTCATTATTAGCAAATAAAACAAGAAAATAACCATTTGGATAAATAGAGATTTGTAACTCACCTTTAGTTTTCCAAAAAAATTCAGCCCAGACTTTGAAAGCAGATAGGCTTGGACGAAAACCCATGAACCGACAAATTAGTCCTCCTTTTTCTAGATCTTCAATGCCAGTCTGAATGTTACCAATATCAAGCTTAACAATAGGAGTTCTATCAGCTGCTTTAAGACATCCTGAATCTATTTTCATGGGATTAATATTAGGCATTCTTAGAGGTTTATGGGAAGCCCTAAGATTAATATTAGCATTGGACTGAGGTTGTCCACCATGAAGAGCATCCCTAAAATTTATTTTTAGGGCTATCTTTGAAATTCTTGCCCTTGACAGGGGTTTTCATAGTAGATTTATTTTGTGGGTGCATCTTAGCACCATAATCACTTGATATATGAGCCTTTTTTTGATCAACTTCTTGAAACTTATTTCGTGATCTCTTTAATCCTTGCCCTAGACATCGTGGAAAGGTATGGTTTTCACTTTTATTTTGTGCAACAAATTGGAAGTTGTTGTCACTCAAGTTCACAACATGATTTGTTGAAAGACAGATTTCTAACCCATATTGGATCCCCTACAACATATATTGCTAAAAAATTGAGTAGAAACCACAAAAATATTGACCTCTAGGGCCCGAAGGCCCCAAAAACCAACCTCTGGATCTGCTTGCACTCAACCCAAATGAAACCCTCGCACAACCGCTTACCAAAAATCTCATTCACACATAGGGATGCACTAGGATCTATGTTGCTCCAAATGATCTAAAAATTTGTGGAGATGTTTTAGGGTTTTTCAGGCATCTACCCTCAAAGTTTCAGCTCAATCTGAGTTAGGATGAGTGAAATATGGCCGAAACAAGTTCGATAGTTTGGGCAGTCCTGTGAAAAACCTCCCGGAGTGATTCAAACATTAGATCTAATGATATCTTTCTAATTTTTAATTTTTTTTGGCTAATGCCAATTCTTGGCTACATATAAATCAATACATAACAATGTTTTCTCAACAATTATCTTTACTATTTTTCTTTCCATTTTTCTTCCATTCAAATGATAAATATATTTGGCTATATTGTAGGCCATTATAGAAGATTTTGGACAGATTTCTATCAATTTTATCCAACCCTTGGTTTTCTTCCTGATGGAAAATATTGTTGAAAATATCAAAATATTAGTACTAGATTTGTGGGTTTTTAATTGATTTTTTGTACTTCCCTAACCATGACTATTTTGCAACAATATTATTTTATTCTTTAATTGTATTTTTAAAATTTATGTCATTATAAAAAGAAATAATAACAAATCATTTAATCAAATCAATTTGACCTCATGCATTGGTGGTTTCCCTATGCTCAGGGAAGAAAATTTGCAACCTTGTCAATGTTGACTTTGTTACGAGGAAGCTTACAAGAATCCATTCTTGTGCTTAAGTGAATCAAGCAATGGAAGCAAAGACCAAGGAATGCCACTCTTATTATTACATGTTACTTATTCAAATATATACAAGGACTAAGTTGATTATAATTGTGAGTGAAACTAGTAGCTTCATAGCCTCTAATTTATATTTTTGTTGTTGAAAATGAGATTGAATTTTATAATTGTTTATTTTTCGTTGCATAGGGAACCTTTATAAACCCTAGGCCATTGGGTAAAGATGAAGTAAACCATAGCTTCTAATTTACCTTTTTGTTGTTGTAAATGAGATTAAACTTTATGATTGTTATTTAAACAAGTTTCTCATAACAACATAGTCCCTATTGGGACTGGGGGTTAGGCATTGAGGAGAAGAGAGGAATCAAATAACTATAGGAGACCACAATTTTTATAGCTTTGATAAAGAAGAATATGATGGAGTTGCCTGTACAAAATGAGGTAATCAAAATAAGATGAAAGAAAAGGAGTCCTACGAGACCATTACTAAGCCTTACCAATAAAAACATGGTGATGGTCAAGGCTAAGGCCATATATCATCATAGAAGAATGATAAAAACTCGATTAAATACAAACAATTTGTTGCAATTAATAATATTTATTTAAACTAATTTAGGTTTTCAAAGTATTTTTTGGTATAAGGTAGAGGTGGTTATAAGGTCCACAAACCTTTTACATAGTCAAAATGGGCTGGTTCTAGCATCAAGCCCGTATAATCAAAATACAAAATGGATCTTTCTAAGACCCACATTAAGCCATACTTAGAGTCCAGAGTCCTATACTTGTCGCTTGACTATTCAGGATAAAACAAAAACCAAACAACACCTAGCACTTACTAATACCACTAGGTTGTTGTATTGTACACTTGTCACCTCCCAGGCCCCAACAAATGGGATGCCTTTTCTGCCTAATTCCATCTGTCGGATTACTCATCATCAACCCCTATGATCTCCTGATGCTCTAACAGGTTTGATCTTAGCTCTTCTCTAGCAGCCAACACCAATAGTTCTTGAGGGAAGTTATCCTTCCAAATTTGCATCTCCCCAACAGAAACTGCAATATTTGCCATTAGATCCGCCGCCTGGTTCCCTTCTCTGAAGGTGTGTTGGATTCGGGCATTAACCAAATGAGATTTATGAATCTTTGCTTCTAGGATAAGCTCCAAGATGGTCCAGCTGGGGTCTTTATCCTCCTTAATTGCCTTGATTATATTAAGCGAATCCCCTTCAAAGATAACTTCCTTATAACCCTCAAGTCTGGCAATTCTCATTGCCTGCATGCAGGCTCGGGCTTCTGCAAAATGATTTGTTTGAGTTCCCAAAGGCTCTGCAAAGGCAAGGACCACTTTTCCTTCCTCATTTCTCAGAACTCCTCCTGCTCCTGCAGCCCCCGATTTCCTTTAGCTGCCCCGTCAAAATTAAACTTAACCCACTTTTGTGTGGGGGGTATCCACTTGACACCATCCCGTGGGTTGGTTGTAATGTCTAGGTCTGGAAGTTCCTCTCCCCAGTTCCGCAAAATCCTCCTTTCCCTTAGAGACATAGTCTCATTTTTGAAGAAGAAAGTTTTCCAGTTTTCTTTCAAAGCTCCGATTATTTTATTACCACATAACCTGGGATCTTTCTTACGTCCTTTAAATACTCTCTTATTTCTCTCATTCCATATCCCCCATAAAAAATGGGGTAAGTTGAGCTTCCAGAGCCAAGTCAAAAGTTTCGCCCGGAAGGGGGAAGCCCACTGTATGCAGAAGTCAGACATGCTATTTGGACAGACCCAATCTATATGAAATTTGGACAGGATCATTTGGAAGACTGTACAAGAAAATTCACAAGTTAGAAATATATGACTTACAGATTCTATCGCTTTCTCACACAAGATACATCGATTGATGAATTGGAAACCTCTCCTTTGCAGATTATCTGTTGTCAGAATCTTATTTTGAACTGCCAACCAAAAGAAGAAAGCTATTTTTGGGGTTAAATTATTTAACCAAATAATAGAAGTCGGAGTCCAACCATTGAATCCTGAGTGGATTAACTTATAGGCAGTTTTTACTGAATAGATCCCACTTGTAGTTTTGCCCCAAATCGCCTTGTCTCTTCCTTCCCCAGGAATGATCGGGAACACCCTTAAAGCATCATTGAGTTTGGTTAGGGCCACCTTCTCTTGCT
Source organism: Wollemia nobilis (assembly GCA_028583015.1). Lineage (NCBI taxonomy): Eukaryota > Viridiplantae > Streptophyta > Pinopsida > Araucariales > Araucariaceae > Wollemia > Wollemia nobilis. Next base: position 4,183,088 of record JAQPPZ010000676.1, on the reverse strand, counting down.
CTGACAGATTATGAACTGTGATTTTCTTCCAAGAGGAAGTTTCTGTGCTACTACAATAAAATCCCCTACTTTTCCTCCCATTTCCTCCGAAAGTTTATGTTGGAGGACACGAAGGTCTAAGTTATCTTTCAGAGGGGCCTCTTCCAACCACGGGTCTTGCCAAAAGTCCACTTGTCTTCCATTACCAATTCTCCATCTGATGCCTTTCTTGACTACCTCCCGACATTCGAGCAAACAATTCCAGAAATAGGATCCTCTAGGGAGATTATCAGCTTTCAGGAAGTCCTGATTATTTTTGATATATTTTGCCTTAAGAAGTTTTACCCATCCCAATTGATCATTATTGATAAATCTCCATACCTGTTTGCCAATCAGAGCTTGATTCATTTCTTTCATTCTCTTTAGCCCCAGGCCCCCCTGATCCTTGCTTGCACACACCTGATTCCATGCTACCAACGAAATTCTCTTTCTCTCCTCTGAACCTGACCACAAGAAGTTGCGTTGAATTTGCTCCAATGTAGCTCGGACCTTTGCAAGCATTCTAAATAGAGACATGCAGTAAATTGGAATGCTCTGTAAAGTAGTTTGAACTAATAAGGCTTTTTCTGCGGAGCTGAGAAGGCTGCCCTTCCACCCTGCTAACTTTTTGGAGATCCTGTCAATGATTGAGTTCCACAATGTAGCCTTCATTCTTCCTTCGAACATAGGCATGCCTAGATAAGTTGTTGGTAGAAGCTCCTTTCCACAACCGAAGAGGTTAGCTATTCTTTCCTCCCTCCCACCAGGCGTGTTAAAGAAATAGATGCTACTCTTCTTATAGTTTATGTCTTGTCTTGCTTTGTCTCATACTTGGTTAGAATTCTCTTCGACTTCCTAGCTCGAGGCACCGAGGCTTTGGACACAATGATTGTATCATCCACAAACTGTTGGTGAGACACTGGCTCTGTTGTTGAGGCTGGTTTGAAACCTTCCAATCGACCATCTACCACCGTTGCTGAAATGTTCCTACCCAATGCTTCCGCTAAAATAATAAACAAGTATGGAGACAAAGGATCTCCTTGTCGCAACCCCCTTTCACTCTTAAAGTAACCGGAGGGTGACCCATTCACCATGACAAAAAATCTTGTAGTAGAGATACAACTAAAAATCAACTTAATCCACTAGGGACAGAAACCAAACTTACCCAAAATCTTGGTGAGGAACCGCCATGAGACCCGGTCGTAGGCTTTATTCATATCAAGCTTTAGTAACATACCTGCTTCCTTACTAGCCACCATTGAATGAATAACCTCATGAATTGTGATGATACCATCCGGTATTTGTCGCCCTTTCACAAAGCCTCCTTGGTTCATATCAATGATGAAAGGAAGGATAACCTTCGACCTATTGGCGATTGTTTTTGTGAGAATCTTCATCAGAGTGTTACATTAACTGATAGGGCAAAAACTGGAAAATTCCATTGCTCCCACTAGTTTAGGGATGAGGACTAAAAATGTAGCATTAACTCCTTATGGGATTTCCATGTCCTTTTGAGCCTCAATTATAGCTTCCACTACATCATTGCCTAGGATATCCCAAAACTTCTGGAAGAAAGCTGCGGGGAAGCCATCCGGTCCTAGGGAGCTGTTACCATCCATGTCAAAAACCACCTTCTTGATTTCCTCCTTTGTGAAAGGACTAAGTAAGAATCCATTAAGATTATCAGTCACGAGGGGTGGAATGGCTGCCAACAGAGAGTCCTCTTCTTCAATAGTCGGATTTACATCTTCTAGCAACGATTTAAAGTACTCAACCGCTTCCCTCCTTATGTCTTCCATATCTTTGGTGTTAGACCCATCGGCCATCTTGATCTCCTTAATTTTGTTAGTACTCCTGTGGCGAAGAGTAGAGACATGGAAGAACTTTGTATTTCTGTCACCCTCCTTTAACCAACGCAGTCTAGATTTATGCCTCCAAAAGGTTTCTTCAAATCCTAGCATCGTGTGGTATTCGGCTAACAGCTCCCTCTCCTGGTTTCTCAGATCCTCTGTAAGCTACTCTGACTTCTGCTTCTCCTGTAGTTCATTGATCTTGTCTTTTAGTTCTGCCTTTTTAACAAAAATATTGCCAAAGGAAGTTTTGTTCCACTCTCTAATGTTAGCCTTCACATTCCTTAGTTTACATGCCACTTGGGCCAGTTTTGAACCATTATACTTTTTGTCCCACCATTGGGCAACCAGATCCTTGAGATCCTGATGTTGGAACCACATAAGTTCGAATCGAAAGGGTCTGATGTATCTTTTCTTAGAGTCCTCCCCTGTTTCCCACAGAATTGGGTTGTGATCAGACCCGATTCTTGGGAGTGCCGTTAATGAAGAGTCCCCAAACCTCTCCAGGCATTCTTGAGAAAGAAGAAACCTATCTAATCTGATCTGAATTTGGTTTTCCTTCAATATTTTGTTAGACCATGTATAGGAGAATCTACGCAGGTCCACATCCATCAGCTCATGTTGCTCAACAAAATCTCTAAACTCGTAGATATCAACAGTTATTCTTTGAGAGCCCCCCAATTTATCTGTAGGATTAAGGTAGCAATTGAAATCCCCCACCACAATCCAAGGGTAGTTGGGGACCGTCTCCCTCAATTCAGCTAGTCGACTCCAAAGAACCCTTCTCAGTCCATGTCTAAGCTGGAGCATATACATTCGTTAAGATCCACTCTTCCTGCGTGGTTTTATCCACACATAAGAGACAAATAAACCAACTAGACATCAGAATCACTCTACTATCAATCACATTCTTGTTCCACATAACCAACAACCCTCCTGCTATTCCAGTGGCCTCTTGGCCTACTACTTCAACTTCTCGCCAAGTCCTATTCTTAAAAGGAATAACTCTACTCTCCTCCATTTTAGTTTCTTGTAGTAAAATCATATCCGGTTTGTGTTCTTGTCTAAGAGCATACAAAGCTCTTATTTTTGCAGGATTACTCCTGTGAATATTCCATGAAATAATCTTCATTTATGGGCTTTGGATCCTCGAATCTTCGCCCCAAAGAGCAATACTGCTTGAGTGCCATCAACCACTCCTCACTCTGCTTCTTTTTGCCTTAAGGCAGCATTGCTAGGTTTCCCTCTGATGAACAAGGTGCAACCAAAGTATTGTCATTGTTGTCAACACAGTCAGGTTGATCAGTTGATGCAATGGACAGGAGTTCATTGATGAGTAAGGTGCAGCCAAAGTATTGTCATTATTGTCAACACAGACATAGGATCGGTTGATGCAATGGACAGGAGTGCAGAAGTCATTAGATAGATCGATTGATGAAGTGAACAAGAGTTCAGAGGTCATACAGAGCATGTACAATGATTCTCCAAGAAGAACGTAGTGGCCCATATGCAAAAGCTCAAAGAAAAAGACAAGTAAGAAAAGTGTCGCGATATCGCGACATGTTGAGTAAGCATGAGAAACTGTCGCGATATCACGACATGTTGAGAAGAAAGAAGGCAGAAAGAAAAACTGTCGCGATTTCGCGACATGTTGGAAGAGAGAGAAAGTGCAAGGAAAACTGTCACGATTTCGCGACATGTTGGACGAAAGAGAAAGCGCAAGGAAAACTGTCACGATTTCGTGACATGTTGGAAGAGAGAGAAAGCATAAGGAAAAATGTCGTGATTTCATGACATGTTGGAAGAGAGAGAAAGCGCAAGGAAAACTGTCACGATTTCGTGACATGTTGGAAGCAATGAAGGCTAGTAGAAAAACTGTTGTGATTTCGTGACATGTTGAAAGCGAAGAAGGCAAGTAGAAAAACTGTCATGATTTCACGACATGTTAGAAGTAATGAAGGCCAGTAGAAAAACTGTCGTGATTTCACGACATGTTGGAAACAAAGAAGCCAAGTGGAAAAACTATCGCGATTTCGTGACATGTTGGCAGAGAAAAAGCCAAGTGGAAAAACTGTCACGATTTCGCGACATGTTCGAAGAAGAAGCGCAAGCAAAGAAAACTGTCGCGATTTCACGACATGTTTGGAGAGAATGCGTAGGAAAAGAAAACTGTCACGATTTCACGACATGTTTGGAGAGAAGGAGCAGGCAAAGAAAATTGTCATGATTTCACGACATGTTTGGAGAGAAGGCGCAGGCAAAGAAAACTGTCGCGATTTCATGACATGTTCGGAGAGAAGGCACAAGCAAAGAAAACTGTCTTGTTTTCGCGACATGTTCGAGAGAAAGATCTCGCAAAGAAAAGTGTCGTGATTTCATGACAATTTGCAAGAAGGATGGTACGAACGAAAAAGTGTCACGATTTCATGACAGGTTCGAAGAGAAAGCGCCAAGGAGCAAAAGTGTCACGATTTCATGACATGTTATATTTTTGCGAGGTCAAGGCAAGAAAAGAGACAAGGCAACGAGAGTGTCGCAATTTCATGACATGTTCCGTTTTTGCGGGCCAAAGACAGAAAAGGCACAAGGCAGCGAAAGTGTCGCGATTTCGCGACATGTTCCGTTTTTGCGGGCGAAAGGCAGAGAAAGGCATAAGGCAAGAAAAGTGTCACGATTTCGTGACATGTCATGTTTTCACTGGTGCTTGTAGAGAAGAGTGTACGAAAGCGAAAGATGTCGCGATTTCACGACATGTCATGTTTTCGCTAGTGCAAGTAGAGAAGAGTGCAAGGAAGCGAAAGTGTCGTGATTTTGCAACATGTTCTGTTTTCGTGGGTGCAAGCCAAGAAGTGGACAAGGAGGCATAAAATGTCGTGATATCATGACATGTCATGTTTTCGTAGGTAAAAGGCGAGAAGAGCACAAAGAGACAGAAGTGTCACGATTTTGCGACAGGTCGCAACAACACGATTATGGACAGTTAACTAAAGTAGAACAACAGTTAAAGGGGCAGTTATAGAGGAAAAGCATGCAGCCAAAATAAGAAGAGTTAACTGGAGTCAGTGCAACAGTTACAGGTGCAGTTACAGATAGAAATCATGCAAGCTATTTTAAGAACTGTCGAAGAAGGAGAAATCGAATAGTCACATAAATAGAATCGAAAAATGCATGCATGCACAGAAAAGAATATGAACAATCATGACCAAGAAGACGAACAATCATGGTAGAGGTATATGTTGCATGTAACGTGTTTAACAAAATACCCATTCTATATATACAAAAGGAGTTACATAAAGGAGTTACAGTTGACAAGTGGCAGAAGAGAATATTAAAGAAACAGTTACAATTGACAAGTGGCGTATGAGGAATGAAAGAAGGCGTTGTAACTGGAGTTACAAAGCAAAAGGTTTGTTATAAAAGGAGGTCTGCATGAAGAATAAGGTTGCTGCTGAATGTGTGAAAGTGCTATCGAAAGAGGGTTAGAAGAGTGTTGTAAGAGAGCTCCGTGCGGGAAGAGAGAGCAGCGTGTTGCAGAATAGAGGGAAAGTGCTACGAAAAAGAGAATAGAGAGAGCGTTGCTGTTAGGGGAAAAGTGCCATCGAATAGTGAGATAGTGCTGCAGGCTGTAAGAGAGCTGTAAGTGAGAAGAGAGAGCCGAACACAGGGGCTGAAAGAAAGCAGCAAGAGTGAGCCATAAAATAGGAGAGCAAGTGTGTTGTAAGCATAGCAATAAGAGTTGAGAATAGAACATATTGAGTCTCTTTCTCCTTATGCTTCTATGAGATTGATTTGAGTGAGCAATAGACCAGTGAGGGTCTTGTAAAAGAGAAGACATTTTTATGTCAAAATAGATTCAAAATAGAAATCCAAGTTGGTGCTTGGAATCAGGGGTTGGTGCTCCTTCCAGTGGGTGTTGGTAAAGCGATTGTGAAGTTGGTGCTTTGCAAAGGCTAGATTTGGATGGGTGTCCAAGCAGTCTATTTTGAGGAGTAGCCAAAACTGGTGAACCTCGTTAAATCTTGTGTTATGTGTTGCTATCTTGTTACACTTGCTGCATCTGGTTTTAAGCATTCATTAGTTTTGAATTAAGAGATAAAGATTTAAGTTTTTAAATAGCTACACTAATTCACCCCCCCCTCTCAGTGCCATTGTAAGACTAACACCCTCTTCCTACCGAACCATATCCCCATACATCCGCTCTAGGCTGGGGTTCCTTGGGATTCACTTGGCTTCTAGTAACCATCTTGGATAGGTCAGTCTTGGTCTTTGGGGTAACAATATGGCTTTCTAGGTTAACTGGTCTTTCTGATAGTGGAGATGATTTCGTGCTCTTAGCTTCTTGATTAGTAGATTATTTTTTCCCTGCTTTGGGGTTACACTGATCTTGGTGGTTCACCTCTTCCTCCTGAGTATCCTTGCCTATATTATTAGTTTCCTACTCCTTCCTCTGATTTTTCTCCTCTAAATCCTTCTCTTGAGTCTCCTCTACCTCAGATTCCACTTCTTGGCTATCCATCCGATCTCCCTTCGAGATGATTTAATGCATCAAAACTATTCTCCACTGGGATGTTGATCTCCTTGGAATTTCTTCCCATAAATTCCTCTGCAGTACATGGGACCACTTCCACCGAGCCTCCATAGGCCTCCCATATTACCCAATCAAACTTACTTGCCCCAGGGCATTGATCTATGGGGTTCTTTCCTTTGTGATTTGGCTTTGAGGCTTGTTGTATCATCTTAGGAGCAGGTTGAGCTTGAGGGTTCCCATCAAAGGGACCAGCTCCCCTGTGAGAGGGTTTTGGGGCATAGGTATTTTTGGGATGAGGGTTATAACGTTGCCTCTTGCTTACAATAGGGCGAATAGGGTCTCTAATATTCGGATTTCGAGCTCCACGTCCTTGAGGCCCATGTTGGGTAGGAATGGAGATATGCGGGGGAGGGATATTATTCTGGGTTTGAGGAGCAGTATTTTGGAGTGGGGGCTAGTTCTTGGAAATGCAGTGGATACCTTGGTGCCCTACCTTCCCGCAAACACTACACTTAAAAGACATATTTTCATATTCAAATACCTGAGTATGAAGGCCAAACATAGACGACAATATAATGGATTTAGGGAGCTCTTTACTCAGTTCTGCCAACACACACATGCGAGCAGAAAGGAGTCTTGTTTTGCTCAAGGTTGCAGGATCAATAGCTATTAGTTCTCCAATATCTGTAGCTATCCCAGCCAAGATTTGTTCATTCCAGAAAAGCAGAGGTAATCCCGACATCTTAACCCAAATAGGAGCCAAATCCAGCACCTGAGTCTGGGGGTTGAAATCGGGGGACCAACGCTTCAGATACAAGCCCCTTTTCCCAAAAAACCAAGGACCTCCTTGGAGAGTCCTTTCCATGTCCTGTTCACATTGAAATGTCACCAAAAGAAAACTCTTGGGTAAAGCCTTAATCATCATACCGGCCCTTGGCTGCCATTTTTGGATGGCCCATCTCCTTATGACTTCCAAGTCCGGCCTCACCCCCATAAATTTTGCCACCAGAGATGTTCTACCCTCCATAGCCACATGCTGAGCTAAGGTATCCGGGACGTGCAACCTACCATTGACATATTTTAGATTAAAACAAGAGTCGGATAATTTTTGCTTATTGCGAAGAGCATTAAGATATGAAGGTCTCCAGTTGCTAGGTTTCTCTTTGTCTCCTTCTTGGGTCTTCCTTTGATCCTAACGCACAGAGTCCTGGTCCCCCTCAGAGATATCTTCAACCGCATCCGCCCAATGTCGTTGGACCGGTTCCAATAGAACTTCCTTGTCCACATCCTCCACCTGGGGGCCTGCTATCTCACTAGAGCCCCCACCTGCCGCGTCTGTTGATCTGCCCTCCGAAGCCCCACACCTAGGGTTTGTTGCCCCTAGACCTCCCGCTCCTCCTCCTTGCTTCTCCATCCATCACAACTTGCTCAGGTTTTCAAAGTATTAGCTATGCAAGGTAACTTGTAATTCAAATACATCTTCAATTAAAAGTATACCAGAGCCTATACTTGAACAAAAATTATAAACCCTATAAATATGCTATAGGAAATAAATGTTGTACCGATTAAAATATATATCAAGTTGTTTTTCCTTAACCATAATTTCATTCAACATCCTAATAGAAAGTTGAATTTTCCATGTTAAGTATGAATTGGTATAGAAAAAATAGGTAAAATAGGTAAAAAATAGGGGATTTGGTTACAACCACTATTTTTAGTAACTGGCAAGCATAGGGTTCAAACCATAGGGACTGCTCCCAATAGCCTATTCATCTCATTGTTGTTGACCCGATGTGAGATGGAGACCATCGATCGCTCGGGGTTTGTACCGTCATCGTTGATCTGGCGTGCACTCAAAGGATTCAACATGGACTACTACCTTTGCTAAAGTTGGCAGCATGCCCCCGAGGTTTGAGCCTAGGTCTCTTCTTATCAAGTACTTGGTTTGTCAAGCCTTTACCAATCCACCTAGATTCCTATTTTTTTTTTATGCACCCTAGTTAAAAAATAGGTTAAATGTTACTAGGGTGCATAAACAGGACCAAGGTAACATCATGTATCTTGTAAATATTATCTAGAGAGGATCTAACTATATCACTACATGGCATGACATATGTCTTAGTGAGAATATAAATTATAAATTGACAAAAAGGTTGTATCCATATTAAGAGAGCTTGGTATTCTAAATGTGTGTCAAGATAGATTGGTATTCTAAATGTGTGTTAAGAGAGCTTAAAATGAAATGAAATTGATAAAGGGATCAAGATATTTGGTAAGTTAACAAACATAAAAAGTACAAATGTGTATCTAAGACAATAACGATTACATGTTTAGGGATCTCATGATTTAAGATTAAGTAGGTCCTCCCTTTCAAAATTGTTTTCTAAAATTTGGTTAAATACAATTTTTAAAAATATAGATGGACTTCATTGCACTCTTAAGTACCCTTGAGTCTGATATGACCTTGTGAAGTCAACCATTCAAAACAAAGGCAGTGACAATTTTGCAAGTCGCAAAAAATAAAATTGTAAATATTTTCCAGCTAGGGTTCGAACGATAGGAAGAGAAAATAAGGGCTAGTTATTTAGCGAGGCAAGACATTCTATATATATTTTATGGTGGTTAACATTCTCTTAAGGTAAATCTTCCTCATCAATTAACAACTCATGTCCCATAGGTCATGAAGTGCGAAGGATTAGGGTTTTTTCCTAAAAAATATCTCATATTTTAGGAGCCATAGCTTCGCTAAGAGTTATCTGATTCAGCTGATTCTTGGACCAACTTATGCAAAATTTAAATGGCTTTAAATGAGTGGTCATAATCAACACTTTGAGCAATATTGAGGGAGATATGACCCTGTGAAGTCAACCATTCAAAACAAGGGTAGTGACGATTTTTCAAGTCACGAAAAATGAAATTGTAAATATTTGCTAGCTAGGGTTTGAACAATGGGAAAATTAATGAAGGGCTACGACTTCAGCGAGGCAAGACATTCTATCTAGACATAATTTTTTAGCTATATTTTTTTCCCTTTATATATCTTAGAAATTATGCATGAAAATTTTATAAAGTTTTTATCAAATATTATATTTGCTATAGGATATTCAGATAAATTTCAATAGATTTTGAGTTTTAGTTTTCTTTCAATGGAATGATTTATAGTTAAATCCTTAGAGTCATCTCTAGTTGTAGAGGTTATTGAGCACACCTCAGAGAGATCCTTGTTGCTCCAAGATAGGGTAGTTTTTGGTAAATTTAATGGGTATTGACCAAGGGCTTTAGCCTTGAGAAAATGGATTGATAAGACTTGGAAGTATCCAAGAGTGATTCTATCATTTATTCCTAAAGGTTTCTTCCTAGCCATTTTTGATTCTAGGGAATAAAGAGAAAGAATCCTAAAAGGGGGTCCTTGGTTTATGGGAAGAGCATGATTCTTCCTTACCTGTTGGTATGAAGGCTTTTCACCTGAAATTGTAAATCTATCGCTACAACTAGTTTGGGTTAGGATGTTTGGGTTACCCATTGAATTTTGGGAAATAGATACCTTCAAGGCAATAGGAAACACTCTAGGAGAATTCCTTGATATTTCATATATGATAAAAGATGGATTTTTGGCTATTTATGCTCGAATATTGGTCATGATTGATATAAGTAAAGCTTTACCATAATTAATCATTCTTAAGTGTGGGGATAAGATGTGGATCTAAACTATAGATTATGAAAACCTATATTTTATATGTACAAGATATCATGATGTAGGACATATTGAGAGATCATGCCCTAAGAAGAGCCCAACAAAATCATTTGTAGAAAACTGTAAGATAAACTTAAAATGGTTATGGATGAAGATGGTTTTCAAATTCCAAATAATAGATCTAGAAAATTAAAAGAAAATAAATAATGGAGACCAATAAGGAAGGATATTGGAAGAAATACCAACTCTTTTGAGGCTTTAGCCTATGAAGAAAAATAGATCAAAACTTAGAGGACACAGTACAACAATTTCAACATATTAACAAGGAACCATCTATTTAGAATGATCCTAATTTAAGGAATAACATTCTCGATGAACCTAAGGAATGTGTCTCATCAGATTTTGAAGACTCTCTTGAAGTACCATGCACTATTTAGGAGAAAATAATTGGTAAATAAAATATAGTTTTAGAAGTTAATACCTCTGCCATTAATAAGGAAATACGAGAAAATGAGCAGGATAAGTCAAAAGCTTTCTATAATAGATCCAGGAGAGGATAAATATGATGAAAACAAAATTGTGAAAGAATATTGAGGAATAAAATAATAAGACCTACTCCTTATATAGGCAAGGCAAAAAGAGGAAAACCCTCATATTATCAAGTAACATCCAGGGAAGCAAGAGCAAACATAGAGAAAGGAACACAAACTAAGTTGGTTGAACTTCTCTTTACCAAACAATAAAATGATATTGGTAATATGTAGGAGGGGTAAAAGCCCCTAATGAGACATGATTATCATCTCATGGAATATAAGGGGTGCTAATACCCCCTTAAAGCAGAGGTGTATTAGGGACCTATGTTTAAGTAATAAACTTGATATTCTATGTATCCAGGAAACTAAAATGACAAAAGAAGAAGTTTCAAAAACTATCAAAGTAGTATGTGCAAGATGTGAATGGGATGCTATGGATTTTGAAGGAGAGGCAGGGGGAATTCTAACTTGTTGGAATCCTTCTAGAACCTATTGTGTAACCATTCATAAAACTAGGTATTGGATAGCCTCTTTAGTCACTTGCTACTTTGTAGATATCATTTCATCCTTATCAATGTCTATGGACCTACAACTCAGTTAGGTAGATTAGAAGTTTGGAGTGGAATTGTAGCCTTTATGAGAAGTAAAGACCAAGAAACGTGATTCATGATCATTGGATATTTTAATGCCATAACCAAGTTGGATGAAAAATTGGGGGATTTAGGAAATTGACCCAATGTATGAAATATTTATCAGCTTTTATTCAAAACAATAATCTATGGGAAGTTGAGTTTGAAGAAAACAACTATACTTGGACCAACAACAGGAGAGGCCAAAACCTAATAGCAGAAAAAATAGACAGATGCATTCTCTCAAATTGTTGGCTAGATGAAGGAACCTGTGCTAAAATTAATACCTTAACAAGGATTAGTTCAGATCACTGGCCAATAAGAGTTAAAATGGTGGTAAGTGAATTCAAAAAAATATCATTTTTTAAATATGAGCAGATGTGGGAAGACCATCCTCAATTTGTTAATATGGTAGCTCAAACGTGGAAATTTTTAGGTAATAGTGGGTTGTATGCTCTTCTAAACCAAATTAAAGCTATGACATATAGATTAAAATAATGGAAAAAGAACACCTTTGAAAACATTTTTGAGAAAAAATAAGAACTAAAAGATAAACTTTCAAAATTCCAAAAAATATGATGATAATAATACAAGCTTAGAGGAAGGGGAGTTGCTTAGTGAGTATCATAATATTTTGAGTAAGGAAGAGAAATTATGGAGATTAAAATCAAGACAGACCTGGTTAAAATAAGGTGATAAAAATACAAAGTTTTTTCATAGGATGGCTCTAGTACAAAGATCAAATTCCAGAATTAGTAGAATTAAATCTATAGAAGGGTTTTGGATTGAAGATCAGAGTGAAATTAGAAAAGAGGCAAAGTGATTTTATCAAAATATTCTAGGTTTAGAGGAGACCACAATTCTTAATGATAAACTTCTTCAAGATGTTCCTTCAGTTATAACGAATTAAGACAATAGGAAATTGATGGAGCCTATTACTCTAGAAGAAGTTTATTTAGCTCTTTTCTCCTTTTATAAGGATAAATCCCCAGGTCCAAATGGGCTCTCTATAGAATTTTACCAACATAATTGGGATATAGTGAAGGATTATTTATTAATGGTAGTGGAACAGTCTAGGGTAAAATAGTTCATACCTTATAAAATAAATGCAACATATCTTTCCCTAATTCCAAAAAAGAAGGATGTTGCATTGTTTGATTCTTTTAGACCCACAAGCCTATGTACTATGGCATATAAGATTATTTCTAAAGTGATGGCGAATAGATTCAGGCCATTGTTAGACAAAATAATTTCAAAAGAGCAAGAAATATTTGTAAAAGGGAGACAAATTTTGAATGGGATCATAGTAGCTCATGAAGTTATACATTCAAAAAATTCAAGAAAAGAGAAAGCAATGATTTTAAAACTTTATATGATTAAAGCCTATGATAGGGTTAAATGGGATTTTCTATTTGTAGTTTTAGATAAGTTTAGTTTCAAGAAAAAATGGGTTAGATGGATTAAAGCTTGTGTCTCTATAGTTTCTTATTCAGTGTTGGTCAATGGGTTAGTGACAAAATTTTTTAAAGTCAAGAGAGGCCTTAGACAAAGAGATCCTCTATCTCCTTATTTTTTTATCATTATGGTAAAATTTTTGAGTAGGAACTTAAAGAAGGCTTATAAGTGGACTTAAGGTTAGTAATAACATCGATAACATCACCCATAAATAGTTTGTAGATGATACAACCTTTTTTAGAAGGGCAAGGATAAATGAGGCCAAATCTTTGAATAACTTTTTAAAAGAGTACGAAAGAGCTTTAGAATTTTTTTTTTAAAGGACTAAATCCAAAATTTACTTCCTTAACACTCTTGCTAATATCAAAGTACGCATTTGCAGGTTGCTTCAAATGGAGGAGGTAAATTTACCAACAACTTATCTTGGGATGCCTTTATTTGAGGGGAGAATGAGGATAGATTTATGGAATCCAGTTATTAGTAAAGTTCAAAATAAACTTCTAGTTTGGAAACATAGATGGTTATCATTAGCAGGAAAAGTGCAGTTAATTAAGTCAATCTTACAAGCCATTCCAACATATTATATGTCATTGTATTCTATGCCAAAATCAGTTGAAAAAAGATTAATCTATATTATGCGATCCTTTTTATGGTCAGGTTTACATTTAAAAAAAGTCTAATCTATATTATGTGATCCTATCTATGGTCAGGTTTACATGATAAAAGGAAATTTCATTTGGTGAAAAGGAGCAAGTTGTATGATGATAAAACTAGGGGAGGTCTTGGTTTAAGAGTTATTACAGATGCAAACTTAGTTCTAAGGGGAAAATTTATCTGGAGTTTGTACAAATAGAGTCAAAGAAAATGGGCAAGAATTCTTCTAAGTAAGTATGTTGAACCCAATGACACAAGTTTAATATTTACTACATTCTCTATACCAAATGGTTCTGCTCTTTGGAATGGTTTAAAAACATCTATTGATCTTATGATTAAAGGTTTAAGATGGGTGGTGGGAACTGGAGAAAAATTTCTATTTGGATGGATACTTGGTGTGATAAAAAACCACTCAATTTAGATACAATTTTTAAACTTTGGATGAGATTACTTCAAGATAAATATGGTGATAGGGTTTCAAACATTTTGTACAAGGATCGAGAAGGAAGATACAAATGGAAAGAAGATTTTTTTACAAGTATACAAGATATTGATGCTAGGAGGCAATTGAGTAGAAAGATAACAACTGTGATTATTCCAAGTGGTGTCAAGGATAGATTGAGTTGGGAGTTGAATAGCTTAGGAGAATACACAACAAGAAGTGGATATAATGTTCAACACCAACAAAACAATAATATCACTAGAATATGGAGATATATTTGGGATAGCCTAAGCATTCCTAAAGTCAAAATTTTTGTTTGGATAGTAGGTCATATAAGAATTTCATCCTAGGATAATCTTATGAAAAGGGGTTTTCATGGCTCCTCTCAATGTGTTTTTTGTAATAAGGAGAGTATAGACCATTTCTTGGGACATTGCTCAATAGTCTGGAATCTATGGCAATAGATTCTTAATATGTTTGGTAAATGCATGGTGATGTATAGTAAAATTAAAGATTGGTTAAAGTACAATTAATGAAGCTAAACCTTAGGCAAATTTAGAAGGGTTAAAAATATGTAAACATATGAAATGGAATAGAGTATGGATGGAAGGTGATTATCTCATAGTAATTAATGCAATTTTGAGGAAAGCAAAGGCTCCATGGAACATACAAGAGATAATTGTAGAAATTCAAGATCTTGCTAAAGATTTTGAAGAAATCAGGTTTACACATATATTAAGGGAAGGAAACAAATGTGCAGATAAGCTAGTCAATAGAGGGGTTTTGATTGAGGATCATGAAGTTAAATTCTCCTTTCCATGGTTAGAGGAAGTAGAAAGTTTAGTTGAAGCTAATAAAAATATGTTGATTGCCTAAATCAATTTATGATTAAGATTTAATTTAATGTTTTCCATTGGTATTATCTACTTTATTTTGTAATAATAATGTGTTTTCTTTTAGAAAATTTATTATAATTTTTGTGGTTGCACTTGTGTTTCAGGAAGAAAACTAGTAATCCAGATTTGGTAAAGCGGACTATGATAGTGTGATGTTTTGAAAATATTACTCTACTAAGATGCAAGGCATAGATAGTAGAGGTGAAGTTTTGGCATTGTGAATGCTGCTATAGGAAAATGTCTAGAAAGTTGCTAAATTTTGGATTAATTGTATTCGTCCAAAAATTTGAAAATATCCAAAAAATGAAAATAAAGAATTCAGACATTTTATGTAAAATGATGTACATTTCTAGCTATAACATCTCAATTGAGATGAGAAGTGTATCTATTTGTAAACTATCAAGATTTAAAGGAGAGAGATGTAATTTGTCAAGGGTGGGGGACTAGAGTACATCCCTTATTATCCATAAAAAAGTACCCTTGAGTCTAAGATAACAAAATATTTTGGTGGAGGAAACATGTCATGTGATAGTATTTATATTCCATGCTAAGATATTATCACATAAATCAATTGAAAATAGAAGGGGATCATGCAAAAAAATCAAAGCTCGTATTGCTTTCATAAATAAGGGCCACATTGTGGCAAGTGCTTGCCTTAAAATTAAAAATTATTAAATTTAAAATTTATATCAATTTGTGATTAAAATATAATTTCAACAACGTGAGAAGGAACTAAGAAGCATAAGCAAGAAGTAGGAAGAAAAGTGTCAGGAGTGAGCATCGCTCATTATTATTCCAAATGTAGACATCCAATCTTGGCACACAAACTTGTAACTATTCACTGTACAACTAAATTGATCAATTAGCCACCATAGCCCAAAATTTGAGTTTTCTTCTATAAAATGCAAAATTGTTATTTTAACAAAATTGCTCCAGAAATTTTGCATAGCAACAATTTTATATTTCCTAGAATTGCTAGATAATAAAATTGTAGGTGCAATTTTGACAAGCAATTATTTTGTTTGACAAGTATAGAAGCTTTAAATATTAGATTATCTACCCTCTTCAAGCCTCCCACCACTGGTCTTACCTAAGATCCACATCATATCCCAACAGATTTTAAAATTCAAAGCTTGCCTTTTTGGTGATTTATCTCCTTTGTCCTCCAAGATATAAATTTCAAAATATTACCTTCCATTTCATGTCACCATGAATGCCATTTTCCCTCCCCAAGGCCATGAAAATTCTATAAATTGGACCCTTAGGGTGGCCCTTCATAACACAATCCCAATGCACCAAAACTCTATCAATTTGCTTTCTAATTTGCTCTCTTGTTCTCTTGTTCATTTTTAGGATCTTTGAAGGACTCAAGATCACTTAGTATTCAAATTAGGGGGCAAAGAAGGAGGAACAACATTTTGGTTATAGCTTTCCCTCACCCTTTTTGTTCATGTTTATTTTGATTTTGCTAACTCCTTTAGCTATAGATAATTTCAATTATTTTTATGTCACAATCTTCTTTGGCATAATGACTAAACACTTTGCATCTTGTACTTGTTTTCTTAGTATTGCAATCATTTCAAGTTGTGTCCCAACATTTACAACCTTCTAAAGCCACCCTATAGGTGTAGCCAATCACATCAACCCAAATTTCCCCTTTTAACCACATGTTTCTATCGTAGAAACAAAATCATGGGTCCTGTAATTTTAGGCAACGATTTCATTATTGTTCATTTTTTATAATATTTTACTAAAATAATTTTGCAAATTAGTCTTATATTCAAAATTTTAAGAAATGAAATTGTTATCGTCTAAGCAATGATTTTTTCATCAAAAGCTATCCAAATTTTGTAATATTTAAACTTTTGCATTCTCTAAATTTGTAAAACTTGTAATAATGAAATTGTTGTTGTCCAAGCAAGGATTTAATCATAAAAGGTTGTTTACTTTATGCATTCTTAAAATCCTTGCTTCTTGACATTCTATATAATTTATAGGAATATAATCATTCCTCCCCTGACAATGATTTCATCATGTGTAGTTCTTGCTTACTAATTTACAAAATTTTACATCTTATTTTACTATCATAATTTCACAAAAAACAAAATTGGTAATAGTTCAGTAATGAATTCATCACTTATGCATTTACATCCTATTTTCCTACAAACTATTTCTTTTGTTAAATAACTAAGGGGTTTGACCAATCAATCCAGAAAGCTCATTGCTTCCCTTAGCTTAGAAAGTCCCAAAAAAATAAGGTATGCTTTGAGTTTTATTGCAAGTCGAATGAAATCATTGGTTGCATGATTCCAGGGAGCAATTTTGCCCAGGTGTAATTTTATCTCTAGGGAGCAATTTTGTCCCAAACACCAAATAAGTAATAAAGTTTCTCCATATTTAATTTTTTGTTATGTAATACTATTTTGTATGCTATTTGTTATGGAATAACACTTCATTTTATGTTTACATATAAGAATAAAGGAAATAAAGGAACCAACATAGTTTAGGAAATACCTTTTATTCCATGCTTTAGGTAATGAAACTAAAGAGAATTTATCTTGTATTCTAAACTAATATTATTTGTTTCATACCCTCTTTCTCCCTTGTTCTTGTAAAGGGAAAAGAAATAGCTTTAATTTTCTTGTAATCACTCAAAGGAAAAATCACATATGATAGTTCTTGTATTCTTGCATTTATCTTATTTTCTTACATTTTACTAGAGTTAGATTAGGTCTAGAAGATTATTAGAGAGATTAATCTCTTTAGATTTCTTTAGAAGACCCATAGGTGTTTGATTAATTTAACCCAAAACACATAACATAATCTATAACACATTATATTCCATCCCTTTATCTTTGAGGTATGAACAAACATTGAGGTGAGAACAAGAGGGATTCCTTTTGGCCCCTCATCATGCTCTCACATTTTGGTGAACCCAAATTGAAACACCTCATGGGTCCAAATTTACTTGACCTTAAAATAAACTTAATCAAAGATAAAAAATTGTTAAACCTTTTCGACAAGACCATATAATTTTTATTTGTATAGATTAGCTCACATTATTCAAGATTAACAATGAACATAACCTCTCACGTATCATCTTGGGTCATGTATCTAGGAGTGGTTATTCTCCCGTGCTAATTGTTTTCATGTACCTCAAGGTCTCTCTCATGTATGATCATATATATCAAGAGGACCATATTCTTCCATGTGCTAAAAAATATCTCAAAAGGGTGGGTATATCGAGAAGCCTCCCTAACATATATCAACCAAGTTAGTATCTAGAGATAAGGAGATAGAAGTGAACAAAACACTTTCTTCTCTTACTTGTTCAACTCTTTTTTTTTTTTAATTTAATTTAGAAAAAAACCCTTTGCGGACCGCCTTGATCTGAGAAACCATGACCAAGGGGTTCTACACCGTTAAAATCACCTGGGAGTCATGCTCGGCCCTGATTGCACCAACATTATCAACTGGATTTTGGGTACCCGATGTGCATTTGGTAGGGTGGAGATTCGAACTAGGGACCTCCTTTGGAGGATTGCCCTACCTTCTCCAAGTCACCTACAACATGTGGGTTCTTGTTGGAGCCAAATTTGACTCAACTTTGAAACCCCCAAATTTAAAATTTTTATTTTCAATCAAAGTATCCTTAATGTTGGTCACTGCTTGAGTTGTTGTGAGTTTCTTAAAATAATTCCATTGGTTGGTTAAATGAATTCAAAACCTTGATTGTTTATAAGGTATGCCTCTCTTTATTAATTGAATTTCCCAAAAAGAGAAAGGGCAAAGTTTCATTAATCAAAAATTCTAAAGTCGAAGTTCGACCTTCATAAACAATAAGTTCCCTTGGGCCTAAATTAACTTATAAAATCATAAAGTCCTAAGGTATGCTAAATATAAGGGAATAATTAATCATCATGGTCTAAAAATCCAAAAAATCTAAGTCCGAAGCAAACATTAATTAAAACCTAAGGGTAGGTGCCCCACTAAGCTAAAAAGCAAGCATTTCAGGGTTAATCCAAGGGCCATGCTCGATCCAAAAGAAATCGGACGACAACACATTAATCAAATCAAACAAGGGATAAGCCAAAGGTCAAAGCCTTGGTAAAAGTTAAAGAGTCTGCAACTTAATTTTAATCAAACAGTTGCGCTTTCATTAGGAAAAATCTAACGAACACACATTTATAATAAATTTGAAAGATAAGTCAAAGAGTCAATGAGGTTTAACCTAAATTTTAAAAATCGAGCATCTCCGATTAATCTAATAGATGCACTTGATTTAACTCAGATTTGACGGCTGCGCAATCTCCAAAAAGTCAAAGGTTTAAAGAAAGTCGGCATAGGTCAAATAGTCGAGTTAAAATATGAGCAAGTCCTATAGATCGGACGATCGTGCCCATGCAACATCTAGATCAATGGTCGCGCATGCTTTGAGTTAATCACCGATTAAAACCAATATTAAAAGAATGCACCCCCCATTGGATTAATCATCGGGCTAATTAAGAGGATCGAACGACTACGCTCAATCAATATTTGATCTAATGGTGGCACGTTCACTAAAGATGCATTGAAGTTTTTTAGACTTCGTAAGATTAATTAAAATGGTTAAAACAAATTAACGAGGGTCTAAACACATTAGATAATCACCCCTTTTTGACTTAATTAATATCAAAGCTATACACCCTTGAGAAGATTGTAAACTGGAAAAATATGCGTACTCATTTGTAAGGAAGATTCGATGGACCGAGCTCCTAAGAGAAGGACGATCACTGCAAATAAACGCCCTCAACATATACCAAGGTAGAAATCAAATAAGTGATCCACTCGCAGTAAGGTACACTGAAAGACGATTATGAAGATCGATAACCAAGACGGGGTAAAAACAATACGCATGGACGTTATGAATCCAGAAGAACACTCATGGAAGGAAAAATTCGAGGAAATCAGAGAAAATCCCATAAATAGTACTTTGGTAAGGACAAAGCAAACCAAACAGAAAACAAATCCTGACGCTCAAGCATGCAGCCAGATCATGTATATCTCATTGGAATAATGGTGTACCACAAGATAAGACTACAAAGCATAGTTACAACTTATAAATAAAGGACAATAAAAGAAAGCTAAGAGCATCAATAAAGAAAACAATGGAGCATAAATGATTCAAATACTATAATTTTCTATTCTACAAGTACTTAAGGCGAAGGAAGCGTGTGAAGAAAAAAGCATGGCTTCGATTTTCAGAAAGTCATTCAATCTGAGCTTCGACGAAATATAGTTACCAGGGGAGCACTTCGACGGAGTATAGTTATGGAAGTAAATTATAGGTGCTTCCAGATCTTGTTGTCCATTCCCACATTCTTCCTACTTACCACTACCCTCCTCCTCCTAGGAATTCCTCCTTGACCATCCTGACATTTTTTCTAGTATGCCACCCTCGCTCACTACCACCTCCTAAAATTTACCCCCCATCATTCCATCCATCAAACCCTCACCATCCTTACTTCTTCACTCTATCTCATGATCAGTGCAACTCCATTTGTTTGCCACTGGCACATCACCCCTTGTCTTCACCATAACATTGGGTCCCCCTCCGTTCCTCGTCTAGAATTCACAATGTCAGCCTGGCCAGTCCATAACAACCAAGCATAGTGGCCAAGACAAGAAGAACAAAAAGGAAAAATATAATGTTGAATCCTTAGTTTCTAGGGCCAACCAAAGAGAGCAAAAATGCCAAATTAAAATAACAAAGAGCTCCCTTCAATCTAGAGAAGAACCTTAACAGTCAGTTCAGAGCCGCACCAACTGGAAAACATATAGAATGGGTTCAATCAGATGCTGACAAGTGTACAGTCAGAAGTAAACCAAAAGCAACAGAATCAAGAACCAAAGGCTATAAAAGAAAGCAACGGTGTTCAGATTCTGCATCAAGCAATTAGAGAAAATAACATTTTTGCTAAGAGGTATACTTGAGTGCCTGGTTGTGCTGTTGTATTCCCTTCTGTGTCTATTTTCCTTTCTCATTTATTTTTCCTCCCTTTGCTTTACAGGATTGTGATAGGAAAGCATTCAAGAAGCTGAGATCATTTCCTACCTTCTTGAGCCTAGGATTCAGAGACTCTACTATTACCAGATTGGAACAAGGAGAGTTGGAGAGACTTGTTACATTATTTGAACAGAGTCCTCTTCATTGTATTGATGTATTTATTTAAGAAAACAGAGTTAAAAGGTATCCCGCCCACTCTGCATGTAATATTTTATGAAATCAATACAATTTTGGGTTTTATTCCTATCATATCTTTGTCATTGTACTGTGTGTCACTGTGTAATGGGTTACATTATTTGAATGCATTATATATGTTTCTTTCATTGGTTAACTCTTGATTTTATTGCGATATTCGAATGAGATTAAGAACACCAATTTTCTTCTCCCCTTCTCTCTGTTTCATATTAAAATTGTTGTTAAATTGCTATAACAACCCAATGAATCTAGGCACCGGTCTACATAAGGCATAATGAATGGTTGTTTTCATGCTTGGTAATTTTAATACATATAGTATAATATAAATATGGAGTGTGCAAATTAGAAGTTTAATTAAAGAATTGTCGTTGGGGTTTCCTTACCCGTTTTGTAGTCTTCTTTAGCAATATTTGTGTTTAGCAGAACATGAGGTAAGTCAACCAGAGCCCGTAATAGCTCGTTGGTTTCAAACGGGTTATTGTAGCTTGACAATAGAAATCCTACAAATGCAAGAATCGGTTCCAACAATTTTTTGGCACCATTTCCGGGGATGAACTTATATGTTAAGATCATAACATCTTAAGTTTGTTTACCGAATGACATTATTTTTAAACAACGGGTGGCCAGTTTGAATAAAGAATGTTTGTTTTAATTTTCATTGTTTTTACATTCTTTATTTTGCCCATGTTTTTTTATTTTTCTTTACGTAATTCCCGTTTCTTGATTTTCTTGAATTCTCTTTCTTGATTTTCTTGAATTTCCCAAAGAACCCACTCCTGTGAGGATGAGAGATAATATCAAGCATTATTTATAAGAGTATACTCTGTTCTTTTTGCACCCTAGTGCTGGCGACTCTGCTGGACAAACCCAGAAGAAAAATATAAAAAAGGAGAGAACAGAACGTGCTGGTGAACACTAGGAGAAGCGGTAAGGAGCTATTCCCGAAACTCAAAAATCTAGAGGTATTTATACATACCCAGAAATCACCATTTTTTAAGAATTTTACATATTATAGTAGATCTAATTCTAGCGGTAAAAAGTACGTAATGAAAAATCAAAATATTATTACTACTGATATTACTGTTGATGAACATGTAAATCCTGTTGTAGAAGATATATGCAATTGTTCTCATCATACAATAAATAGTAATACTACAATAGATAATCAATCTGATTACATTCAGGCTACTTAGAACCATATCCCTATAGGTAGCTCTCTTGTGAAATTAAATTCTATAGTATCAATGGCTCAGGGTAATATTCATTTGTGGAGAACTAACAGATATAGGCCTTTTGTATTACTAGTAAATTTAAATGCCTTATCCAGTAAAGCTCCCAAATATCTTCCTAAGTTTTTAGGAAATAATGCAGTAACTGGAGAGGATCATATCAAAAGTTTCTTATATGCAATGGACAGTTTGGAGGTTGAACATGAAGATGTAGTATTAAGATTATTTCTACAGACTTTAGAAAAATATGCTAGAGAATGGTTTAATTCCCTTCCTAACAATGATATCCCAGACTTCACCAAAATGGAAGAGGTGTTTCTAAAGAAGTATGGTGAAATGAAAAATGAACAATCATTGTTAACTAAGCTAGCCATTATGAAGAAGAAAGAAAATGAGGCTGTTAGTGATTTTAATAGAAGATTTTCAAAAACAAAAAACAAAATCCCTGCCAACCTTAGGCCTAGTGATATTCAGTTTATTTGTTTTTATAAGAATGCTTTTCAAGGAGAGTTTAACTATAAATTAAGGCAAGAAAAAGCCACTACCATTGATGGTTGTAAGGAAAAAGCAATGGATATAGAAAGAAATATGTTTGACAGTGGTAAGATGAAGCCTTATTCTTTAGAGGTTAACATGCCTGAGAGAAAACCTAAAGTGTGGCTTTTGATATACAAATAAGAACTAAAATTGATCCTGTGGAGAAGTTGACTAATCAAATGACAAAAATGTTCAACAACATGAGTAACAGGTTAGCAAGAATTGAAAGAAATGGAAATAATGGTGAATATTCACAGACAGAGCGACCACATGTTGACAATCATCCCCCCTTTAAGAAAAATTACAACAAGAATTTGGGAAACAACAATGGTTTTGAAGAAGGGAGTAGGAATAGGGGTAATGGGAATAACAACTAGAAAATAAGAGATTCTGACAAGGATTAGAACAATGTCCCTAACCCAATGCCATCTGCTAATGTAGCTGAAGGTTTTCCTTATTTTTGCTCTACTTGTGATGCACCTCATAACCCTGATGCATGTGGGATATACCTGAGTGATCAATGTAATGTAGATATGCATGTAGAATCAAAAGAGAATATAAGAATCAATGCATGTTGGTCCGTTGAAGATGAATCTAGAGAAAGGTTGTTTGAAGAAGACATTGATAAATATGCTTCAAATAATCATCCTTAGATCTTAGTAACTGAAGGAACTAAAATATTGCAGAAATCGTATGAGTCAAGATATGATAGATGAAGCAAGGGAAATTGATTCCCACTGCTCAAGAGGTTGAAGAATTAGAGGCAACCCATGTTTTTTGAGGAATAGAATAGTCCCTGAAATAACAGAGAAATTATCTACAAATGAAACAAGAAGACAAACTTTCACCAATAAAAATATTAGTAAAGAGAAAACTAATAGGAACCCTAACAAAATTACTCCTGAGGTAATAGAATCAATAGAAGAAGTTCCCAAAGAAGAAAGTAATAAACCATTGGATATAAAGAAGATATTTGATGCTAGGTCGGAACTTAGTAAGCAAAAAGTTAATATCACATTTGGTGAACTTATAAAAGTTCAAACATACAAAGAACAAGTATGTAGAGCTTTTGGATTAGTAGAGCAGAAAGAAGACCCTACTTGTCATGTTGCTAGACAAAATCAACATGATACAAGATCACCATTTTCTATCAGACCCTTCTACATGTCATTAAGATATAATTCAGATGAAGGGGAAAGATATGTGATTCATAATTGCATGCTCGACAGTGGATCTTCACATAATATCATGCCTAAGCTAATAGCTGACCAAATGGGATTAATCTGTACTAGAGATTTTGCTCTTGTTTTTGTAATGGACAACAAACAAATTCCCTATGTAGGGGTGATAACTGGATTATTATTTTTCCTAGACCAACACCCAAAAAAGGGCATTGTCATGGATGTAGCAGTAGTTGATGTTGACCCATTCTTCTCACTATTACTTAGTAGGCATTGGGCAGAATAACTAGGGGGATCAATACAACTAGACTGGTCTTATGCTACCATCCCCATATCAGATAAGGAGAATATAATTTTGAGAAAGGAACCATTCAAAAAACACTCCATAGAGTTAATTCAAATAGATGAAACCATGATTAACTTAGTTAACTCTATGGAAGAAAAATGGATGGGAGTCTATTCAATATGGCACAATCCATTCCTGATGGAAGTACCAGATGCAAAGAACATGGATCCAAAAGATATGAGAATAACTGATGTTGAATCAAATTGAGTATTAACCCAAGAAATGTAGACCATGTCATTTGATGGGGCTAAATCCCAATCTGGAGTAGGTGCAGGTGTAAATTTGATCGATATTAAAGGAAATTACCTTGGTACCTTACAGATTGCAATTTCCTTGCACAAACAATGTAGCTGAGTACGAAGCTTTACTATTCAGGCTAAGAAAAGCAAAAGAGTTAGGTATTAACTACTTAACTGTAGTAGGGGATGCATAACTTATTATACTGCAAATAAAAGGTAAATATCAGACCAAGCATCCTATACTTAAGCAATATAGAAATGCAGTATTGGAAGAAATTGATAAATTTTTGGCTTTCAATCTTTCATATATTCCTAGAGAACAAAATCATTTTGTAGATCTCTTAGCTGTGAATGCCTCAAGTCTAGATCACCCAAAAATAACTACAGAATATATGGACATATTTCCAACTATCTCAGTCTATAAACCTTCTGTGCGAGATAACATAGTCTATCTTCGGGTCTTTCAAGATGATATAGATATTAAGGATTTTATGACTTTGCAAAATCAGTATGCGAGATGTCATCTATGATGAAAAATATGAAGAAAAGCTAAAATATCAAATAGGAGAACCAGTAGAAGTAATCCAGTTGAAAACTAATAGAATACCCAAAGGATTGATGTCTCTTGAAAGCCTATTTGACGATTTTGACAAAACCTATAAACCTATACACAGAGAAGTGATATATGAGGATATTAATATTGGCTCAATGAAAGAACCCAGAATAGTGAAAGTAGACATGGCACTACCTGCTAAAGAAAAAGCTGGATATATCAGTTTCCTTAAAAAGAACAAAGAACATTTTGCTTGGACCTATGAAGATCTCAAAACTTTAAAAACAGATGTGATGACACATATAATACACTTGAAATAAGAGGCTAAGCCATTTAGACAAAAACAAAGAAAGTATAATCCAACTCTGCACCCAGTAATGCAAAAAGAGGTTCAAAAATTGTTGGACTCCAAGATAATAAGAAAAGTTAGATTTTCCTCCTAGATATCCAAATTAGTACCAATTAGGAAAAATAATGGAGACATTAGACTATGCGTGGATTTTAGAAATTTAAACAAGAGCTCACTAAAATACAATTACCCATTACCTAACATGGAACAACTTCTCCAAGTAGTAGTAGGTTCTATATTGTCCCTGTTAGATGGATTTTCAAGGTACAATCAAATTCTGATAAATCTAGAAGATAGACACAAGGCAAAATTCACCACACCCTGGGGCACATTTGAATATTTAAGAATACCTTTTGGATTGATGAATGCAGGTGCTACTTTCCAGAGAGCGATGGACTTTGCTTTCAAAGGATTAAAGTTTAAAATTGTAGTAGTGTACTTAGATGATATCACAGTTTTTTCTAAAAATCCAGAAGAACATCTAGAACATTTGAATGTAGTTTTTGCCCAGTGCAAGGAATTTGGAATTTATCTAAATCCAAAAAAATGCATATTTGGAACTACACAAGGAAAATTGCTAGGTCATATAGTTTCATAAAAAGGGATAAGCATTGATCCAGAAAGGATAGAAGCCATTTCTAAAATTTCCCCACCCAAGAATCTAAAAGGAGTAAGGTCATTCTTTGGCAAAATAAATTTATTCAGAAGATTTGTCCCAAATTTTGCAGAAATGACCAAACCCATAAATGATATGGTAAAGAAAACTGGAGAAATAAAATGGACATTAGAAAATATGGAAACATTTAACAAGATTAAATAAGCCATATCAACCACTCCAGCTTTAAGTTACCCTAATTATGTAAAGTATTTTAATATCTATTCATATGCTTCTGAACACTCTATTGCTGCAGTCCTTTCATAGGAAGATAATGAAAATAATGAAAGTCCAATAGCCTTTATGAGCTCAGGACTAAAAGGAGCAAATATTAAATACACACTGCTGGAAAAACATGCCTATGCAGTCTTCCAATATTTAGAACACTTCAAAGGTATATTTGGCTCAAACAAAGTTTACTACTGTATTCCCTTTATAACAATAAAAGATATCTTTTCTCAATCAGAGCCATTAGGAAGACCAGCAAGATGGATGGTAAAATTTTTGCAATATGATGTTGAATTCAAAATAGTTAAAACAATCAAAAGGTAGGGTTTAGCTAAACTGTTGGCTAACAAAGAAGAAGCAGGATCTGAAAATATTTTCACCATAGATCAGACATATGATGACAAAAGAATAAAAAATGAAGAATGTAAATGGTATGAAGAAATATTGTCATACTTACAGACGCTGTCTTTTCCCAGAGATATGACAATAAATAAAATGAATTCAGTCAAACTTCAAGCTCAAAAGTATTATATACAAAATGGAGTATTATATTGGAAATATCTTGATGAAGTATTATTGGTCTGCTTATATGAAAGAGAAGTACCAAAAATAATTAATGAATTTCATAATGGTTTATGTGGAGGACACTTTGCTCCAAGATCTACAGCTAATAAAATCATGAGAGCAAGATATTATTGGCCATCACTTTTTAAGGATGTATATAAATATGTTAGGAATTGTCATAAATGCCAAGTTTTTACAGGAAAAAAGCATCTACCAGCCATGCCCCTCAAGCCAGTAATCATTAAAGCACCTTTTGCTCGATGGGATATTGACCTGATTAGAGAGATCAAGCCTAATTCATCTGGCCAACATAAGTGGATTATAACTACAATAGATTACTTCACAAAGTGGGTGGAAGTTGCACCTTTAAGAACATCTACAACTGCTACAGTCATCATATTCATAAAAGAAAACATCTTGACTAGGTATGGAGTTCCTAAAAAGCTTGTAACTGATAATGCTCAATATTTTGTGTCATATGAAATGGTAGAATTTTGTGCCGAATATGGAATTGAATTATCTCATTCTACTAATTATTACCCCCAAGGAAATGGTCTAGCTGAGTCATCAAATAAAAATGTAATAACAAGAATAAAAAGGTCATTAGACAAAAACAAAAGGGGATGGAATAAAGAACTTAAATTTGCTTTATGGGCTAATAGGTTGTCTGTTAAAAGAAATACAGGAAGAACCCCCTATGAGATAATTTATGGAGAAAAAACCCTACTACCCCCAAAAATAGAAAAATGGCACTTTCCCTTTTATTGCAATATCATGAAAAACCTGATCCCATTTAGAGAAGGCTTGACCAAATTGTCTTGTTAGAAGAACATAGAAGAGAGACCCTTAATAGAATGATGGAACAAACCCAGAAAACTGTAAATTTTTTTAATAAGAAAGCCAACGGTACTCCTTTTCTCAAGGAGATATAGTCATCTATTGGAATCCTAAAAATGATAAGCATGGTGAAAAGGGTAAGTTTGAACCTAAATGGATTGGCCCATACCAAATTGCCCATGTTATCAGTCAAAATACTTACAAGCTACAGACTTTGCAGGGAGAAATAATGGCTATCCTTATTAATGGCCAACACTTAAAAATGTACAATCCCTATTGAAGGTGTACTTACAAAAAAAATGTCAAAAAAAAAGAAAAACAAAAATCCAAAAACATAGTGGTGTATTTTTTTTTGGTAAGTTGGAATTATATTACAAGCGGGTTTTGAAAGGATCTCAAAAACCTTCTTACAACAGGTCAAAAGACCAAACCGAGGGTTAAAACCCAAATGACACATCCCACCCAGTGGGAGACTCAATACAAGGATGAAGATAAAATCCCGTCTAGCGGGAAACATCCGAAGACCACCACAAAGGAAATCCCGCCCAACGGGAAAAACCGGCAGTCAAAAAGGGAAAATCCCACCCAGCGGGGACCCTAGCAAATTTAAAAACCTTCCCAACAGGGAAAACAACAGAAAAAATTACAATCCCGCCTCATGGGGAAAAAACTGCACAATCTGGAAATCCTGCCATGTGGAGAAAACAAGCATGTTTAGGAATCCCGCCAAGCAAGAAAGGCACACAAACCCTAAACCAGCATGTTTGAGAAATCTCGCCTAGCAGGAAAACCAACAAAATTGAAAGATCTCGCCTGTGGGAAAACCACCAAACCAACCCTAAATCGGGTGTGAAGAGTCCCACCCAGCGAGGATAAAAAACCAGCAGTAAGGAAGGTCCCGCCCCGTGGGAAACCCAACAGCAACAAGAAATCCCGCCTTGTAGGAAAAAATAGTAGCATGCCCAGAATCTTGCCTTCAGAGAAACCAACAAGAGAAGGTGAACCCGCCCAACGGGAAAAACCAACAGTACGCCCAAGACCTGCAGACAAACCCATGACCCCCCATCGGGGAAAACCAGCATGCCCTGAACCTACAAAAAATCTTGTGAACTCGTGGATCCTGCCCAGCGGGAAAACCAGCAGCATGCCCAGAAGAACACAACCCCGGCCTAACAGGAACCCCGGTCCAGGATGCAAGGCTGCGAGAGGAGAGACGAGGAAGGCGTCCGTGAGCGTCCATGACTGAGAAGGAATTTGACGGGTAGAAAAAATAGCGAAAGCCAATGCATTGTAAGAACTTGATCCCCCATCCCAAGATCAAACCCTGCAAGGAAACAAGCCATTAAAACCACCATCAAGAAAAATTCTAGCCCCACCATTGTCTATCAGGGAATGGATCCAAGGAGATATGTAGCTGCATGCATGGGCACCCCCCAGGACCCAAACAACAAACTACATAAATATCCCTGAGATCCATACACAAGAACAAATAAACCCCAGATCTACAAGGAGATCCCGAAGACAAAGGTTTCATGGGGCAACTAGGAAAACCATCTACGAGAAAAGGCGCCCCCCGAAGCCAAAAGAACGCAGATGAAGATCCCGAGCAGCAACCAAAAAACCAGATCCAACCCTCTTCCAACAGCCTTGAAAGCACACTGGAAACCCGTCGAACCAGAAAACTCAGGGCAAGAAACCACCAAACCCTCCTTGCAGACCAAAAACCCCGACAAGAGGGAAACCTAGAAACTAGGCTTGAGAGCCGACCCGAGAGGGAGGCAAGGAAAAGGAGAAGTGGGACTGGTCAGTCCAAGGGAACCTGGTGCTGGAGCCATCCCTCCCTTGCCCCCCCCAGAGTGGTGTATTTTGTTTATTAGTTAAGCTTCCCTTTTATTCTTGAATAATTTTGAGTTTACTGTACAACATGCTATCTTAGTTTGATGAGTATATCTAACTATTTATTCCACCAAAGACAATAAGAAAAAAGGGGATTTATTTTAGATGATGATGAGGTTTACAATTCTGTCCATTATGAGTGTTTATGCAATAGTTGTTTGATATGAGATAAAATAGATAGAAAACAAAGTTGATTGAAACATCATGTCAAGCCTGACATTACAAATGATACTTAAGGTGATTTCAAAGGTCCAAAGAACTAAGTTATCTTTGAGAGGGTAGTTGATCCAAAAATCATTACACTCATATTTTATATCCTGAAACTAATCCTCAACTCAGGCATACTTATTGCACAATTTGCTTATATATCCAAACACTTCTCTCACGAAAAAGAAAAATAAAAAATGAAGTAAAACCGAGTCACTGCCTGAGATATCTTGGAAAACCTCTAATAAAGCTATAGACGCTTGACTGGCAGTAGGGTAAAACTAAAATGGGATTAGAAGCAACTCCACCGAGGCTATAAACGCCTGACTGGCAGTGGAGCCCTACAGAATGGTGAAATTTTTTAAAAGAGTGAAATCACATATTAGGCTTGGCTATTTTGCTCAGATATGGTAAAGTTATGAAATATTTAGAAATCCAAAAACAAAGAATGCACAAACGCACACATGGGAAAAAATATGATGAAACAAATAGTTGTGACAAAATCTATGTAATCATATCTTATGACTTAGCTAAAACAAGCATTACAATATTTCAAAATAAAACTCATTGATGTCTAAAATTTCTAACCTTTGTTTCCAAATTGAGTGAAAAGGGATCTATAGTTTTTCATACTCTACTTGCTTTGATATCATGTTATTCATACAGTTTTTCAGTATATATAAAAAAAAAATGATGAAGAAAATAAAGAAAAAGAGGAAGAATTTTTTTTTTTTCTGTTATGAATTTCAAGTTTTACATAGCAATCAAAATTTTGTTGTTTTTTGTTAAATTTTTTTAAAATAAAACTAGGAGATTCTGTGGTTCTCAAGTGCTTCATGTTTTCAAACACATTGTCCCAGACAGAGCCTATGTTGGAGCCAAATTTGACTCAACTTTGAAACCCCCAAATTTTAAATTTTTATTTTCAATCAAAGTATCCTTAATGTTGGTCATTGCTTGAGTTGTTGTGAGTTTCTTAAAAGAATTCCATTGGTTGGTTAAATGAATTCAAAACCTTGATTTTTTATAAGGTCTGCCTCTCTTTATTAATTTAATTTCCCAAAAAGAGAAAGGGCAAAGTTTCATTAATCGAAAATTCTAAAGTCGAAGTTCGACCTTCATAAACAATAAGTTCCCTTGGGCCTAAACTAACTTATAAAATCATAAAGTCCTAAGGTATGCTAAATATAAGGGAATAATTAATCATCGTGGTCTAAAAGTCCAAAAAACCTAAGTCCGAAGCAAACATTAATTAAAACCTAAGGGTAGGCGCCCCACTAAGATAAAAAACAAGCATTTCAGGGTTAATCCAAGGGCCGTGCTCGATCCAAAAGAAATCGGATGACAACACATTAATCAAATCAAACAAGGGATAAGCCAAAGGTCAAAGCCTTGGTAAAAGTTAAAGAGTCTGCATCTTAATTTTAATTAGATGATTGCACTTTCATCAGGAAAAATCTAATGGACACACATTTAAAATAAATTTGAAAGATAAGTCAAAGAGTCAATGAGGTTTAACCTAAAGTTTAAAAATCGAGCATCTCCAATTAATCTAACAGACGCGCTTGATTCAAAATAGATCTGATGGCTACGCAATCTCCAAAAAGTCAAAGGTTTAAAGAAAGTCGGCATAGGTCAAATAGTCAAGTTAAAATCTGAGCAAGTCCGACAGATCGGACGATCACGCCCATGCAACATCTAGATCAATGGTCGCGCATGGTCCAAGTTAATCACCGGTTAAAACCAATATTAAAAGAATGCATACCCCATTGGATTAATCATAAATCTAATTAAGAGGATCGAACAGCTGTGCTCAATCAATATTTGATCTAACGATGGCGCGTTCACTAAAGATGCATTGAAGTTTTTCAAACTTTGTAAGATTAATTAAAATGGTTAAAACAAATTAACGAGGGTCTAAACACGTTAGATAATCACCCCTTTTTGGCTTAATTAATATCAAAGCTATACACCCTTGAATAAACTAACTCGCAGGTTGACCAAATCTGACGACGGCGCTTGTCTCCACTCAGATCCGATGGTCGCACAGAAATCACAGACGATAAGATGAAAATAAAGGTAAAGATTAATCACATGATTAACAAGGGTCTAATACATTGCATGATTACCCCCCTTTTCGACTTAATCACGATTAATATAAATAAAAAAGTTTATGTTTTCGATTATGTAGCATGTATCTTACAAGAGATCCAACGGCAGCACCCAAACTAATCCTAGAATTGACTGATGTGAAGGCCGGTAATGGCGACAAAATATCCAAAACTAAATGAAGACATTTAAATCGAACGACGACATTCATTCCTCCTTAGATCCAACGGTGCGCGTGCTTAGAGATGATCGGAGGTTAGTCTAAACATGATTATTTCAAACGATTGATTAATTAATCCAAGGTACGTATGGTTTTCCCCATTTGTTAAGAATTACGTGCATGTGTATGATCCAACGATCGCATCCTACCACGGTAAGATCTAATGGTGATCACAAAAGGATAGTAAACGTATTATATGTTATCATCGCTTAATACGAGTTGTTAAGGTTTAAAAATATGAAGATTAACATTAGATAAATCATGATTAAACGAGGACCAATAAACCGCATTGTTTCAAATGTTTATATACGAACAGGTATACTAACTATCGTGCAGATCCTCGGGACATCAACGGTCGTGCTAATACCTTTTAGGAAATTCGACGACAGTGCATGCCCTGAAGATAACTCAAAAAAGTCTAAGAACATCAAAAATAGCCATGATAGAGCTTGAGAAGATTGTAAACTAGAAAAATCCGCGTACTCATTTGTAAGGAAGATTCGATGGACCGAGCTCCTAAGAGAAGGACGATCACTGCAAAGAAATGCCCTCAACATATACCAAGGTAGAAATCAAATAAGTGATCCACTCGCAGCAAGGTACACTGAAAGATGATTATGAAGATCGATAACCAAGATGGGGTCAAAACAGTATGCATGGACGCTATGAGCCCAGAAGAACACTCATGGAAGGAAAAATTTGAGAAAATCATAGAAAATCCCATAAACAGTACTTTGGTAAGGACAAAGCAAACCAAACAGGAAAAAAATCCTGACGCTCAAGTATGCAACCAGATCATGTACATCTCACTGGAATAATGGTGTACCACAAGATAAGACTACAAAGCATAGTTACAACTTATAAATAAAGGACAATAAAAGAAAGCTAAGAGCATAAGTAAAAAAAACAATGGAGCATAAAGGATTCCAATACTATCATTTTCTGTTCTACAAGTACTTAAGGCGAAGGAAGCGCATGAAGAAAAAAGTATGGCTTCGATTTTTAGAAAGTCATTCAATCTGCGCTTCGACGGAATATAGTTACAAGGGAGCACTTTGATAGAGTATAGTTATGGAAGTAAATTATAGGTGCTTCCAGATCTTGTTGTCCATTCCCACCTTCTTCCTATTTACCACTGCCCTCCTCCTTCTAGGCATTCCTCCTTTACCATCTTGACATTTTTTCTAGTATGCCACCCTCGCTCACTACCACCTCCTACCATTTACCCCTCGTCATTCCATCCATCAGATCCTCACCATCCTTACTTCTTCACTCTATCTCGTGATCAGTGCAACTCCATCTGTTTGCCACTGACACGTCACCCCTTGTCTTCACCATCACGTCGGGTCCCCCTCCGCTCCTCGTCTAGAATTCATGATGACAACATGGCCGGTCCATAACAGCCAAGCATAGTGGCCAAGACAAGCAGAACAAAAAGAAAAAATATAATGTTGAATCCTTAGTCTCTAGGGCCAACCAAAGAGAGCAAAAAGACCAAATTAAAAAAACAAAGAGCTCCCTTCAGTCCATAGAAGAACCTTAATAGTCAGTTCAGAGCCGCACCATCTGGACAACATATAGAATAGGTTCAATCAGATGCTGACAAGTGTACAGTCAGAATTAAACCAAAAACAATAGAATCAAGAACCAGAGGCTATAAAAGAAAGCAGCGGTGTTCAGATTCTGCATCAAGCAATTAGAGAAAATATCATTTTTGCTAAGAGGTATACTTGAGTGCCTGGTTAGTTGTGCTGTTGTATTCCCTTCTGTGTCTATTTTCCTTTCTCATTTCTTTTTTCTCCCTTTGCTTTGCAGGATTGTGATAGGAAAGCGTCCAAGAAGTTGAGATCATTTCCTACCTTCTTGAGCATAGGATTCAAAGACTCTACTGTTACCAGATTGGAACAATGAGAGTTGGAGAGACCTGTTACATTATTTGAACAAAGTCCTCTTCATTGTATTGATGTATTTCTTTAAGAAAAACAGAGTTAAAAGGCATCCCGCCCACTTTGCATGTAATATTTTATGAAATCAATACAATTTTGGGTTTTATTCCTGTCATATCTTTGTCATTGTACTGTGTGTCACTGTGTAATGGGTTACATTATTTGAACGTATTATATACGTTTCTTTTGTTGGTTAACTCTTGATTTTATTGCGATATTCGAATGAGATTAAGAACACCAATTTTCTTCTCCCCTTCTCTCTGTTTCATATTAAAATTATTGTTAAATTGCTATAACAACCCAATGAATCTAGGCACCGGTCTACATAAGGCATAATGAATGGTTGTTTTCATTCTTGGTCATTTTAATACATATAGTATAATATAAATCTAGAGCGTGCAAATTAGAATTTTAATTAAACAATTGCCGCTGGGGTTTCCTTACCCGTTCTGTAGTCTTCTTTAGCAATATTTGTGTTTAGCAGAACATGAGGCAGGTCAACCAGAGCTTGTAATAGCTCGTTGGTTTCAAATGGGTTCTTGTAGTGTGACAATCGAAATCCTACGGATACAAGAATCAATTTCAACAGTTACTTGTTTACTCTTTAAAAGAACTTATAATTAACTAATTCCTCTCCTTCCTTATCAAAACCTTACTCTAATATACAAAGAAGGTATTATCTTCAAAGTGGAAATCAATTAGTGGATCCTAACCTTCCTCCCATATGGGATAATAATGAAAATCAAAATTCTTTAGAAAACCCAAATTTTAAGGAAGAGGATGATGATACCTCAACCACAGGTTCCCTCAACCCTCAAGAGGATGCTCAAGGTAGGATAACCTTTAATTCCATGAATCATATAATAGACTTTTTGAAAAATAATAAAAATATTATGACAAAAATTATTCGAAACACCATCTTTGAGGAGGGTGGACCTTCAAAACTTCCCCAAAAACCACCTAATTCTAGTTTATGTATTTTAATAATCTTATCATAAATAATAATATATTATGTGCCAATGATAATCAACTAAATATAAATGTTAATCCAATAAATACAAATTTTAAACAATGTACTCTAGATCCTAATGCATTGAATGCCAATTATATTAATTCTACCACCATCACCACTTCCATAGGTGGTGGGGCACAAAATGTATTGTTATATTTAAGATATTCCACATCCATTACTTAAATTGATGAGCTATTAAGGGCTAACATTAGTTGTCCAAAAATTCAACAACTAAGAATGAGTTATGCCCTTAATCTAGATCCATCACACAATCCTTCAATTTCAAATCCTTTTATCAATCCTCCTTCTTCCCATTTTATTAATGTAAATAGGAATTTTCCTCAAAATTCCATACCCACAATTCCTAATCAATCATCATGTACTCCATTCAACCTTAACATCATGTGGCCCAATATCATAACCTTGGCCTTCTATCAATTATTAAGCATCTTCAAATCCATAAACCACATCTTATATGCAACCTAATCATAATTTGCAAACTCTAAATACCAAATTGGAGCTACTCACACAATGACTAGACTCTCTTGAACCACCTTCATCTAGTCATAAACATTCTTATGATGATCCGTGTAACCAACCCTTGGATCCCATGGTAGCAAGTTGACCCTTCCCACTTAATTTTGAGATGCCAAGATTCCAAATGTACAGGGAAAAGAAATGCTCCATAGATCACCTTCATCTCTTTCATACCACTTGCATTAACATTGTATATGATGAGATGTTATTGTTAAAAATATTTTCCAAGAACCTTTGTGGTCCCACCCTTGAGTGGTATTATCAATTACCATGCCATTCCCTTAAGAGTTTCAAATACCTGCTTGAGAAATTTGTTCAACAATTTTTAGTCTATATTGAGGAGAGGGTCATCGTTGGTGACATATATAAACTTAAGAAAGACAAATAAGAGATCTTTACCAAATTCTTAGTAAAATGATGAGCTCTAGTGAGGAGACTCAATATACTTTCCCACAAAAGGACTTGTTGGATATCTTCATAGGCAACCTACATGACCAATTATCTTATCCCTTAGAAACCACCAATATTTCCACTTTTGAAGAAGCAATTGAGCTAGCTAAATGAGTAGAAACCACCCTTAGGAAAGGACAACTTAAATTCAAAAAAGAAGAGGAAAAGCCCTCAAAAAGCTAGTAAAAAAATAAACATGTGGTAGGAAATAGAGCCATTGACTCTCATCAAAATAATAATATAAATATCGTATCTACCCTCCAAAATTTGGTTCTAACCAAGCAACAAAATCCTAAAATTCAATTCACCAAACTAGATCAATCTTCTTATGTTATCCTTAAACAAATCCTTGATGCCAAAATAATTGAACTTCTACCCATTCAATCCATAGATACTAGCAAAGATTGATATTGTCTTGATGAACATTATGCTTTCCATTGCATCGACAACCATTTTACTAATATGTGTAAGTGTCTTAGGCACCTTATCCAAGACTTGATAGATAATTTCCATGTTGTTGTTGTTGGTTGTAAATCTCAAAATTCATCAAACCAATACATGGGAATCTTTCAAGACCCACTACCAAATCATGACCAAATAGTAGCCAATAATATTCAATATAATAATAACCCATATTCGAGCTGCAATCTTATTGTAGTGGTGAGGGATTTGGCCTCTCTTTGAGAGGTCCAAGGTTCAAACCCCATTTAGTATGAGGGGATTGGGACCCCTCATAAAAACCTTGTGTAAATGTAAAAAATCAAGTGGAATTAGCTCAACTAGTTAGATTCCTCAACATTTCAAGGAGGAGATCCAAGTTTGAATCTTGCCAAATGATACATGGATAATATCCAAGCTTTGTTATAATACCACTATGTGGTGATGATGTAATATAGGTGGGGCCCATTTTAATCCCATATAACCCATTAAAAAAATAATGTCCCATCTCTCAACCAAAATACAAAGGGCATGATCCATTCTTCTAGTCACCCTTCCTCCTTTTGTATTACTACAAGGTAACCAAAAAATATTCAACCCATCAATCAACCTTCCCAACCACCTTTTGTCCTTCATGTTAAAAAAACACCTTCTTCTAAAGAACCTCCACTCATTCTAAAACCACAAAACCAATCTAAGGGTACTTTCAATCAATAGTAGAAACTCGTAAGTACCCCTATCAAATTTCTTCTTCTTGAACTTTTTCAAACCTCCTCAATTCATATAGAAGCCTTGATCAAATTTTTGAGCAAGAAAATCATCCCTCAATATTTTAATCCTAATGATCTTACTATTATAATAGAATCTATTGGAGTAAACCATGCAATAATCTCTTTTTATGAGGATGATCTTCCACTGACATGTATGCTTCCCTTTACATTATAGGCTACATTGGTGATATATTCTTAACAATAATGCTTGTTGATAATGGATCAAACCTTAATTTTTGTAGTCTATAATTCATTCGCAATTTTGGCTTAATTGAGCAAGATCTCTAAAAATATGAACTTGTGATTAGGACCTTTGATAATGTGATTTGTGAGGCTAGTGGAAACATAGCCTTACTACTCAAAGTTAGGCCTCACCTCCTCAACACTTTTTTTTTATATTATGCCTTGTGAACTCATTTATAATATCCTTCTCGAATGATCTTATATCCATGCAATGAAGGTCATCCCATCTACCCTTCATTAGTGCCTCAAATATGAGTATCAAGACAAACTCATCCATATTCTAACTGATCCTCAACCCTTTGCCTACTGCAATATTATTGAAGCTAGACATTCTAAGTCCAACCTATGTCCTTCTCTCACTCCATCTCCACTAATCACTTCTTCTACTCAAATAAATGATGCATTAATATCTTTGACCCTAAATAACCAATATGATCAACCTAAGGATCAAGTTAATAATCAAACAAAAATAATAGATCAATCTAAAACTAGTAACCTAATTCACCTTAATGATGATCCCCTATGGACTTATCTAGGTTCCCTCCATCCCCTCAAATATTAGGCTTGACTTCTAGAAAGGGTGAAACATTATGAATAGGGCTATGCACATTTATTTGTGCTAGTACTACCACTGAAGAATAATTTTGTGGTAATAACTCTCACCTAGTTGAAAGACAATCACTTCATGCTATTTTTTTAATTCATATTCCATTCCTAAATATATGATCACAAATACAAGATATCAAGGAAGGGCCTTGGTCCCTTTGATCAAGGCATAAAATAGCCCTTGGAAACTAAAGTTTGGTCTGGATATCATTGGATTGGGTACATCCCTAATAATGATCAACCCCTACTCACTTTCTTGTCATATGATGATGATGATGGAACTTGTGATTCCTTATGAAATTCCCATTAAGATGCCATTTCCATGATTAGATTGGATTGGGATGAAATTGACAAGGAATCTTCTTTCTTCTCACTTACACACCTTGTCAACATGAACCTCCTAACCCTAGTGTATCTTGAGTTGATTTACACTAAAGAAGACTATGAGAAAGGGGATATCCTATGTGACTTTCCCCATATTATTTTTCAATACACCTTTTACTTTTTTCTCAAGTAGCTAATGTTGACCCTTTTGAACCAAATGATAACATTGAATCGTCCCTCAATCCTAAGGACTTTGAAAATCTAGATGTATTGTTCATCCCTCCCCAACTTGAGGATGAATTGCATATTCTTATTGAAGAAACTATTAATATACATATAGGGGCACATGATGTACCCAAAATATTTAAGTTAGGAAAGGTCTTGACCCATGTCAAATGCAAAGAGTACCCAAGAACTTAATGAAATTTAATGGCCTATTTGCTTGGTCATACATGAATATGCCTAGATTAGATACCTCCCTTGTTGACCATAATCTTGTGATTAGGTCAGATGCCAAAATTATCAAACAAAAGCTATGGAAGATGCACCCTAAGACCACCTTACTTGTTAAGGAGGAGCTTAAAAATCTCCTTGATGTCAAATTTACTAAAGCAATCATTTACTCTAATTGGATCTCTAACCTTGTTCCCATAGCCAATAATTAAGATAGTGTTAGAATTTGCACTGATTTTAGGGATATTAATAAAGCATATCCTAAAGATGATTACCCCTTATCAAATATTGACATGATTATCAATTTTACTACTAGATGTGACATGTTATCCTTAATGGATGGATTTTGAGGCTACAACCAAATAAAAACTACTCTTGAGGATCAAGCTAAGACTGCGTTGATCTTTCTCTAGGGCACCTTCTACTACAAAGTCACGCCATTTGGCTTGAAGAAAGCTAGTGCTACCTATCAAAGGGTCATGACATCTATATTTCATGATATGATGCATGATATTGTAGAAAATTACATTGATGACCTCCTTGGCCATTGACACATTTTTGAATGGTTAAGGGAATATAAGGTCTGACTCAAGTCTTTTAAGTGTGTGTTTGGGGTAACGTTGAGACAACTATTGGGATTTATTGTATCTGGACATGGCATTGAAGTAGATCCTAATAAGATTTTGGCTAATACCGATATGCCACCCTTGCAAAATCTAACTCAAATACAAAGTCTTTAAGGTAAACTCCAAGCTATAAGAAGATTAATTTCTTAACTTTGTTACAAGTGCCAACCTGTCTCTAATATTTTTGTGTAAGGATGCAAAATTTTGATGACATGATGAATGTTTGTTAGCTTTTGATATAATATGCAAAGGGAGATAACAATCACGAGATGCAAAATAATATGAAAGAAAGTAAATCTGCTAGATGACTGAGACATGCAATAAATAGAAATGATATAAATGAATACAATGTAGCTATGGAGGAAGTGAACACTCCATTAATAAAGCTACTGGACTACATTGCACCCATCACCACTGGATGGTGATCCACACAGAACTGTACTACCTACGAAGATGCTCTAAGCTACTATGTCCCCGACTCTTCTATATCTATCTAACAATGAGGCCTTCCTTATATAGGTAAAATAGGTTACTTGGCCAACACTCTATCTAGTTGTACAAGGGACACCTTGCACATTTACAACTTGCACATTGACACTTGTGCATTTATTACATTGCATGAAGTAACTAGATAACTTTCCCCTAAAGTAATCTAATGTCCTAAGTATGTACCTTGGAAGATACATTTACATAACCCAAATGATGGAATATAATCTATTTCTAACACCCCTTGTATTACATTATTTGGGTATTGAAGACTTTTAGTCTTCAATATGGATCTTCATCTTCTTCATGAGCTTTGTACTCTCCTTCTGCATACTTTGTATTCAGGTTCAACAGGTAATTTGTGTCTTCATATGATGCAGAGTAAGTTGTAGCTGAAGCTAAATATTCTTCTTTCATCGGATGATCTTTGGCTTGTTCAGATTCATCTTCCTTATCTTCTATCCAGCCACCTTTATAGTTCTCTTTGCAAGTGTCTTCATTCGGTTCTGATTGTTGATGAATGAGTAGGGCATGGTGCAATTGTCCTCTCATATTTTTGTTTTTGATCCTTCTGAGCTTACCTTTTTGGTGTACTAGTTCTTCATTTTCTTCAACCTGTTCCTCTATAAATATGTTAGTATCATTTTGAACCATCACAATATCTTGTGAGATTTCCATT
This sequence comes from Wollemia nobilis, assembly GCA_028583015.1. Classification (NCBI taxonomy): domain Eukaryota; kingdom Viridiplantae; phylum Streptophyta; class Pinopsida; order Araucariales; family Araucariaceae; genus Wollemia; species Wollemia nobilis. Next base: position 4,142,428 of record JAQPPZ010000676.1, on the reverse strand, counting down.
GAGTCTAGGATGTATGTATTTTCATGGATTGAACCTGTTTCTTTTATTCCATCTTGATTCATAATGAGACATGTATTGATCCCATCCATATATCCAAAGTTAATCATATAGTTGTTTTCTACTAGCTTGCTTACTAAGATGAGATTGAATGTTAATCCAGGAACATACAATACATTTTGTAGTAGAAGATTTGGAAATGATTTGTTGGGAGTTACACATCCATATCCATGTATAGGATAAGTTTGGCTATCTGCAATTCTTAGTCTGTAACCTTTAGAAACTTCAAGACAGTCAAACCAATGTATATTTCTTGTCATATGATGACTGGCTCCTGAGTCAATATACCACATGTGCTCATGTTTTGTGAGTTGGTTCCTATTGGAGCAAGTTTTACATTCATTGTATGACATTCCTTTACCCATTTGAAGAGGTTGAATTTGAAGAAATGAGATAGAATTGTAGTCTTCCTTATAACTCCCTATATTAGGATATGTGAACCCTAATTGAAGTATATAAGCTTGATTTGATGAAACCTTTAGTAATATTTTAGATTTGTAGGCTTCCTTATGTCTCCCTAGTAATGAGAGTATGAACACCTAATTTTAGGTTTTGAAGAAAGCTTATATCTTCCCAACTTGACAACCTTTGATCAAGTTTTGTAGAATGCCTTATGACTCCCTAATGATTTTGGAATATGATATAGTGCTTTTGTAAAATATAGTTCAATTTATGGTTGATTTTGTACAGTTTTGTAAAGATCAAAAATCAACTTTTCTAACACCTTATTTCTCCTAATTGAACTAAGCACTTTTCCAATTTTTGAAGAGGTTTTAATGTTGGATTCCTTTTGTCCCTTTTTGAGAAATTTTGAGACAAGAAAATTATAAATTTCCAACCTTAACAAAAAATATTTAATAACCTCTTTTTATAACCCTTAGGTTTTAATTTCTAATTTCCAAAGACCTAGTTTGATGTTGTAACCCTTATCACTCCCAAATTTGGAAAATTAGAAAATTAATAATATTTGCAAAATATTAAAGAATTTAATCCAAGTAGAATTCCTTATTTCTCCTAGGTTGAGTTGCAAATATTATTTTAATTTGGTAAGTTATCCCTTATAGCTTTTGCTTTCAAAATCTAAATTTCAACCTTAGCTTATAACCCTTATATCTCCAAAATTGAAAGCAATAATAAAGTGGGATTTAAACCTTACCTTTTGATGCTAATCTCCTCACTGTTCGATGCTTCCTTCAGTTGGATATAACAATAGTATTAAAGTTCCCTTGGGTACTGGAATCAATGGAGATGCTCATCTTCAATGTTGGAATGTAGATGCTGCAAAAATAGGAAGGTTTGACCTTCAAGACCAGGAGCCTTTAATGCTCCTTCTTCCTTCCTTCCATATTGTGCTTGATTGGCTTTGACTACATTTTGCTATGTTGTGAACTTTGGACTTCGAGCACCTTTTATGGAGGAATAAACTTGAGCTTTGTGACACGTGTCACACCCATTACGTATGAGCACTCCTTCTCCTTTTCTTAATATACCACTTTCTTGTTCAATACCTCTTGGTCACTCATGTGGGACTTGTGGAGGATAACAAGTGTCACCACATTCTTGATATTCCCTGTAACATATGCTTGAGGTTTCTTGAGCATTGAGAGTTGAAATCCCTGTAACGTATGCACCTTAGAAGATTGATGCCAAGTGGCATTCATGCTCTCTGCATGAAGTCCTTCCCTGTAACGCCTTCCAAGGAGATTATTATAACTCCTTAAGTCCTTTCGTATGCCATTCCTTTGCTTTGCTACGTTTCTTGAGCAACAAGTAAACTTATCTTTTGCAGGTGGATTGATGAGGCGCTATGGAGCTTTGAATAATGATTTCGATGCTTCCTTTGGTGGATGATCTTCACCAAGTTTAAGACTTTGAATGTAGCTCCTTTGCTCTTTATCTTCTATGCCTCCAATATGTTAATTCATGTGCTTATTTGTAGTGTAGATAGCCTCTTGTTATGCTGTCCATCTCACGTTGGTAGAAGTAGATGCCTTCTCTTTGTAGTGTAGATGCTGTCCATCCCATGTTGGTAGATGTGGATGTTATCCATTGGTATATGTGCACTCTTTTATCTATGTAAATGTAGCTTGATGATAGCCTCTTGTGGGATTTGTTTTTGTAGGTTCGTCCATCCAAGATGAGCCCTTTGAGTGGCTCCTTTTGCTTGGGAAGAAGAGTGTTGACGTTCGACCTTTCTTGGCTGATTTTCCCTATAGTTATTGTGCCTTTTTGGGGCACATTCAAATATGCTCTTGAGCTGTAAAAACCATATTAGAGTAGTGCAATAAAATGTACTATAAATTGTACATAAACCTCCTTTGATGCACCTTCTTTTGCACTCTTATTTTAGATCTGAAATTCTGGTTTTATGGCAGATTTTTCTCCTACAATACAAGGGTTTTGAGGTTGTATTTTATGAGTAGACACCTTCCCCTTTTTCTTGGACACTTTGATAATAAATCCAAGCTTAGATAATAGTAGATAGAAGCTCTTTAATTTATGCAATTTTTTGCACTTTCTTTTCTTGCATCCAATCTTGTAATGCTTTGGATTTGAGACTCACCAAGTCTCAATATTTGAAGCTTCTATTTCTATTTTTGGTTAGTTTTGTTCTTCTCCAAGTTTTGGAGGATTCTAACCTATTTTGGGTGGCTTCATTTGGCCACTATGAGTTGCAGATTTTTGTGCTTCAATAGTGTCTTTAGACACTTGATACAAATCAGATTTTGTGCCCTTCAAAAACACAAAACTAATTTCTTTTGAGAGTAGTATAATAGTGCAAATAAATCTAATAGAATTTATTTTTAATGCACTAAAAATTTCACCTTATCACTCCAATCAACTCTCAAGATAATGCACTTAATCAATTTACTACAACTAATCAAGAATAATCTGAAATGAATCTTCAAGAGTTATTCTGCAAATTCACTACAACTAATATTGTAGGGCTTAGTCTTCTTTTATTTTCCAAAGTAGATGATAGGTAGTTGATAGATATAATTATGAAATCTAATCAACTCCTAATTAATGTGCAAATGAACCTTAAAAAGAACCTTTTCCTTTTTGCACTTTTGAAGACTATAATCTACTTTTTCTTCTTGCAACTTTAATCCAAATAAGGTGCTCTAATGAATCTGATAAGTAGTCTAATTAATGAGTTAGTTAGCACTAGTAGTTGCATACCTTTTTTAAAAACTTTTGTAGCTCCTTTTGCCACTTCTATAGAGGATGTGGATCTTGGTGTCTAAGATCACCAAGTTGTTGCTTCGAGTAGGATCTTGCAACTTTTTGTAGACTATCTTGAACAACTCCTTCACCAAATGATGATCTCAAACTTTCTTTCATGAGCCTAAGATTTGGTGGCTTGTTCTCCTCTTGTGGTCTCCTCCTTCTACTGTATATTTGGAGAAGTCTCTATCTTTGAAGTGGTGCCTTCTTTCTGTGAGAGGTAATCTTCAAATCTCCTAGATTTGATGAGCTTCTTCTATCTTCAAGTCTTCTTGTCAAATTTTGACTTCAAGCAGGATCTTCTTCTCAAGATTTTGAATATCTTGAGGTCTTTCACTAGATTCTTCTTCTAAAATTTGGCACTCCTTGCCAAATTCTTCTTCTCATATTTGGCACTCCTTGCCAAATTCTCCTTCTCTTGGGCTTGTTGTCGGATGGCGATAATTGTCCCAAGTCCTTCACTATCAGGGGCTTCTCCTTGGTAGTGGATTTCTCTAGTGAGTTCTCCTTTGATGATTTCTTTAGTAAGGCTCTCCTAGCCTTTTTTTGGATGCTCGATGAGACCTTCCCAAGGTCTTTGATCTTGCAGCTTCTACTAGTCTTCCCTTGAGACCTCTTCAACCTTCTGCTCTTGGAAGTGTTGGTGGTGAGATCTTCTTCTAGATATCTGATTCTGCTACTTCTGTATTTGAGCATGACTCTCCTAGTCCTTCTTCTTCCAAGTCTGGAAGTCCTTCAATGAGATATTCTCCTGATATCTTTTGCTTTAGGTGTTGAATTGATTCTAAAGAAGATACTCTTCCTAACTTTCTTGTAGGAAGTTTCCCAACTCACTGAATCTTCTTTCCCTACAATAAAAATATTAATACTAAAATCTTAATCTACTTCTGAATCAGATATTCTTTTTGAATTCTTCTTTAGGATCAAGGCTTTTGTGGCCTATTTTAGTATCTAGGCTTTGTGGCCTTTTTAGTATTAAGGCTTCTATGGCCTTTTCAATATCAAGACTTCTGTGGCTTTTTCTTATCAAGGCTTCTATGGCCTTTTCTATCAAGGCTTCTATGGCATTTTTTTCAAGGCTTCTATGGCATTTTTGTATCAAGGCTTCTATGGCTTTTTATTCAACTATGAAGTTCTTCAATCTAGCAATGGATATCTTTAGTCTCCTAACTTCACCATGCCTCTTCTCCAAAAGTCTTCTTTTGTAGTGTTCTTCTCTTGCACAAGGAACTAATATCTACACTATGAGGGCACATCGACCTTCGAGCAATGAAGTTGGAGTCTCCTAGATTTCTATCGTAGGAGGAGTACCAATCCTCTGAGAATTAATTATCTACAACAAAAGAAACTTTGGGCAATAGTTAGCAAGTTCTAGATATCCTAGATCTTCACTAGATGATCTATCAATCTAGTGGATTGAATGTTGAGTCCTGGTCTTCACGAGTTTTTCCTATAACTCTGTGGAAAGACTCTAGTCAAATGCAATCTCAGTATTTTTGGAACTGAGATTTCTTTCAGTCCTCACTTGTGACTCTCCCTAATTCTACCACCTAGATTCTTCTGAGATATTTTGACAGTGATTGGTCCAATGGTGCGTCAAGTTGACAAAAAACTCAGGCTCAATAATGATGGTGGTTTTCCTATAGACCTACATAGACTAGATCTACCGTAGCTCTGATACCACTGTTAGCTTTTGATATAATATGCAAAGGGAGATAACAATCACGAGATGCAGAATAATATGAAAGAAAGTAAATCTGCTAGATGACTGAGACATGCAATAAATAGAAATGATATAAATGAATACAATGTAGCTATGGAGGAAGTGAACACTCCATTAATAAAGCTACTGGACTACATTGCACCCATCACCACTGGATGGTGATCCACATAGAACTACACTACTACCTACGAAGATGCTCTAAGCTACTATGTCCCCGACTCTCTATATCTATCTAACAATGAGGCCTTCCTTATATAGGTAAAAATAGGTTACTTGGCCAACACTCTATCTAGTTGTACAAGGGACACCTTGCACATTTACAACTTGCACATTGACACTTGTGCATTTATTACATTGCATGAAGTAACTAGATAACTTCCCCCTAAAGTAATCTAATGTCCTAAGTATGTACCTTGGAAGATACATTTACATGACCCAAATGATGGAATATAATCTATTTCTAACAATGTCAAGTAGCTTTTAATGCATTAAAGTATTATCTCCTATCCCCTCCCGTCATGTCCCTCCTAATCCTTTAAAAATCAAAATAACTTAATTACAAATGATAATTTAATTTTAACCCAAAATGTTCATATAAAGCAAATACTAATACAAATATTGTGATAAACCAAGGCAATATTTAATTAATAACAATTAACACATTTTTTTGAAGTCTCATAATGAATAAAGTTAAAAGAATAGTTAGAAATATAAAATATCACATATATAGCAAATCAATATTTAACCATTAACAATTCAAACATTTCTTTTGAGCAATGAAAATGTATTGAATATTTACTTAAATTCAATAAAAAAGAACTTGTATCTATAAAATATAAAACTATAATTGTTTGGAGTAAAGAAGGTAAATATTTACATAAATTCAAAATTTTATCCAACACTACTAAGTTCTTATGCACATAAAATTGCAACTTAATCTTGTAGTTCATTCAATTAAAAATAAAAAGAGACAAGCGAAGGTGGTTTTTTGAAATAATAAAGGTAAAATTCCCCTCACAAGCTCAAAATCATATGGAACCTCAACTAACAACTATGCAAATGCTAGGACTTCCTAAGAGGGATCAATAATGCAATTGAATTTTTTTGGAGATATATTTCAATTGATGGGATCATTATGCTATAAAAAAATAATAATATGCATATTGTATAAAAGAATCATCTCTCATGCCAATGGACTAAAGCAATAAAAATAAAATAAGTATAAATCCAAAAAAATAAAAACTAAAATAAGCATCCTTTAAATTTTGGAAAACATAATCTATAGATCAAAGTATAATTGCTTCAAGTGAAACTACAAAGTATTACTTCAAATTCACACCAAAATTCTAAGAGTACTAAGCTATCAAAACATAAAGCTATAGATGTCAATGGACTAGAACAATAAAAATAAAATAAGTATTCTTTAAATTTCAAAAAACATAATCTATAGATCAAAGTATAATTACTTCAAGTAAAACTACAAAGTATTATGTCAAATTCACACTAATAGTATTAAGCTATAGTGAAGAGCTACCAAAAAAAATTTATTTTATAAAACATATTTAGAAGCTTCACATATTAACAAGGCAAACATTAAGGCACTTATGATGTGTAAACATACTAATTTTTTTAATATTAAATACAAAAATTATATAAATATTTTTTTATTAATAAAGTCAAGGGGTTTTGAGTGTATCATAGTTATTATGTGCTATTAATTCAAAATAACACAAGTTTATATATATAACTCCATTTGAATAGCTAAAATCATTTTAAACAAAAAATATCAGATGAAATATGAAAAATAGATCAGTGTATTATGAATATGAAAATATTTCATCACTCCTTTTCATAGTTTAAACTACCAATGTTTCACCCAGGTGTTGTAGGTGAGTTGGAGAGGAGAGGGAAATCCTCCAAGAGAGTTCCCAGGGTCAAATCTCCACCCTACCAAAAAGCTGAAATGGGTATCCAAAATCCAATTGATAATGTTAGTTCGGGCAGGGTCGGGTGTGACTCCCGGGTGACTTTGATGGTGTAGAACCCCCTGTTCGTGGTCTCTCAGACCAAGGCGAGACAGATGCAATGAAAAATTACCAATATAAATACACAATAACATATTGATTTAGATATAATAATGAAACTAGACTGTATAAATCCATATAATCTATTAAAAACCATGCAAGTTTTACATAAAAAAAACCTAGAACCACTTTAAAATAAATAAGTGGATGAAAAACTATATTAATAATAAAACCCTAAACCCTAAACCAATATCCTTACACTAAACCCTAACCTAAAAAATGCATAAATCCCTATAAGTTTCACCAAATCAGCTCCAAGTTCAATAGATCCTAAAGGTAATCCAAAAACAAATGTGAAAAAACATACCAGACTCAACAAAGTTACCTTTCCATGATGACAATAAATCAATTCAATATATGGCCCAAAATTTGATAATCCCTAAACAAAATCTAAAAACATATGAAACACTACCTCTACCCCTTTATTTGATTACAATAAATTCAGTCCAATCTAGACAACTAAAACCTTGACCCTTGATTTATTGCAATAAATTCAAATTCTGTTAAAATATATGAAACCATATAAAAATTTATGCCAAATACATCACATCAATGTCCCTTAAAAGCAAATATGTCAACATTCATGTCAATGTGTATGTGATGAACAAAAAAGCAAAATGTAAACCATTAACATTTTAAAATCTCTTATGGTAAAATTGGATGGGTTTTTGTTTCCTGATAGTTGATTATAAAATTTAACAAAATTTTAAGGATAGCATATATGCAAGTTTGTTTAAAAGATAGAATATATAAAAGAACAAATAAAAATATTAAATATTAAATATTTTAGTAACATATCTAAAATAAGAGAAGAAATAAAGTCTAATCTTAAGTATTTACAATGGATAGAATAGATTAATGAAATTGACCAACATATTTATGTATAAGAAAACAAATTACCTTTTTTATGATCATTTTGGGCCCAAGGTGGTTTCTTTATCATAACTAATCCATGATAGTATAATCATTACATGAAATCCATATGTTCTTTTCAAAACATGAAAAACGTAGTTATGCTTGTGAAATTGGGTATGAACAACATATGATATGGTTTCTTGGAAATTTTTATATGAAATTCTAAAAAAAATGGTAAGGTGGTGTGAATAGATTAGACGTTGTTACAACACTCCAAAATAATCTAGTTTGTCAATGGATTCCCAAATAGAAACTTTAAATCATCTTATGGACTTTAGCAGAATGACTCACCATATTTTTATCTCTTTAATATTTTTAATGAGGAATTGTAAAGTGCTTCATTAAGGGGAAAATAAATGGTAAAATCAAAGGTATTTTGGTCATAACATAAATTCATCCCTTTGATTATCATCTCTAATTAGTTTACGACACTCTTATTTTGGCTCATATAGAATGTAAATCACCATCTTTTTATCTCTTTAATATTCTTAATGAGGAACTGTAAAGTGCTTCATTATGGGAAAATAAATGGTAAAATCAAAGGTATTTTGGTCATAACATAAATTCATCCATTTGATTATCATCTCTAATTAGTTTACGACACTCTTCTTTTGGCTCATATAGAATGCAAAAAATACTATATTGCTACGAGAAGGTCGCTATATAACTATATAACTGACTAACAAGGTTTCTAAGTAGTTGGTTAACACTTTCCTTGATTTACAAAGGATGATTATGTAATTTTTATAGTTTAAAATTAAAAATTACATCGATATACATGTTTTTTTTATCATTGATAAGGCTAAAAAGAAGGAAGTATGGGATTTAGTTTTGGATAGAATAATATTTTATTTGGCTGGTTGGGGAGGTAAGTTCTAGACCATGGATTAAAGACCATAACTCATAAAGGTTACACTGCAATATATGTTTATATATGATTTTAATTTAAAGATTGTAGTGATTTTTTAGCTTAGGGCAAAAGTTTCAACGGTCCCATCTAAGTTCTCAAAAATAAAATAAAATAATGTGAGAAAGTTTCTAAGGGCGAAGAAGAGCAACATTTCTAAATATTAGGAGCTTTAATGTTCCAAAGAAGAAAACAAAAAAGTTATGAGAGTTGGGTCATGAAATGCAAAAGCTTCTAAGGATGTATGAAATGAGAAAGTTTAAAAAAGTCAGACCAACCAAAAGAAAGCTCTAACAAGAAGGAAAGAGATAAACTTCCTCCAGCCTTTCGATAGAAGTCCAAACCAACCACAAAAGTTTTATAGAGGTATAGCACAAGATGATGAGAAAATGTTTTGATGATTGTTTGGTTGAAGATTCATGGCTCACATCACTTTAAAATATTAAAGAAAACTAAAGAGAAAATAAGTGCTCCAAGAAGCAGGACATAATGTAGAAGAGTGGTTAGATATAATGAGGTGATAGGTAGTAGAAATAACATATTATAAGATATCATTGTTGGTGCACAAGATCCCAAAGGGGTAGATGAGATAAACTATGAGTCTTTACTGAAAGAAGTTAAGGATCATCTACTGGTAACACGGGCCCAACAATCCAAGAAAAGTGGTTGGCCTATTAAAGGTAAAAATGTTGTAGCCATAACAAAAGCATCTCCAAATTTGACAACATTGATTGTAGAAGGTGGCTATACTTAGTTTTCAAGATCCTTAGGGTGATGGTTGAGATTGTCAATAATAGTTAAGCTAAAAAGTATTGATTTCAGATCTAGAGACCTTTGATGCAATGCAAACTGGATCAAAGGAGTAGTAAGCACAACATGTTTGAATTCTTACATAAGTTTAGGAGGGAAATCTTCTTATTATTTATAAATAGTGATTATCTAGGCATTGTAAAGGATCGACTAGTTGTTGAATGTAACTCTCCCTTTATTTTATTTTGTATAATAGTCTAGACCTAAACCCTGAGTGGTGTTATAAATAATATTTTGAGCCCTCACTTCTAGTATGATTGTAAATTTTCATACTCATATATACTATAAGTCATGACTATTGGGTCTTATACACACAATTATAAATCTCAAAACACGAAATCCACAGAGGACATAGTGAAAGGAGGGATTGAAATAATTTTTTGCGATGGCTCAGGCGACAACATGAGTGAAAGAATTACAGTGTTGCAGAATTACAATGTTTTAAAAGAACTCAAATTGTAGTTTATTTTTAAAGGAGTGAAAGAATTACAGTGTTGCAGAGATCTGCATACGAGTTTTTTAGGGTTTATTTTTCATGGTAGCTCAAGCAAAATCTACAGAGGACATAGTGAAAGGAGGGAGTGAAAGAATTTTTCGCGGTGGCTCAAGCGACGGTGGGAGTGAAAAAATTATAGTGTTGTAGAGATCCACAGATGGATTTTTAGGGTTTATTTTTTCATGGTGGCTCAAGCGATGGAGGGAGTGAAAGAATTGCAGAGATCCACAGATGGGTTTTTAGGGTTTAATTTTCATAGTAGGAATTTCTCAGGATGGTGGGTGTTTCTCCTCGAACAGGATAGTCAAATAAACAAAGTTGAGTGAGAATTCCTATGATGAGAGTCAAAGAATTTGAATTGAGTAATGGTGGGAGGGAGCAGGCAAGGCTCGATGATGGGTAGAAGGGTGAGGTTAGTAGCGGTCTATAGGTGGTGGTAGGACAAGGAGTGAATGTTGATTCGCAGGATTCAGGCGGTCAGGTAGCTGCTAGTAGGCAGGAGAATGGTGAGCAAGTGGCCATTCCTAGGGAGGTGAGTTTACCTAGCAAGTTAGGCTCTAAGGGCTCAATGATTGAGGTAACTATTCTCGATGGTGAGTCTCCCAGCTCAGTGGTTCATGAGACTTCATTCACCAGTAATACAGGTGGGTCCCCAAGTTTTGGTACCTTCCTCAAGCCAGGTAAGTTATCCTTTGTCGAGATCACAACTAAGGGTTTTGGGTCTCGAAACTCTTGTTCTCTTTTTGACCTCTCTCCTATTGGAGATAAGTTGGTCATTCTGGATGATCTTATGGTGGTCACCATGGAGGAGGGCTCGTGGAACCTTGTCAGCAAATTCCATGGTGGTAGACCTGATATTGATGCCATAAGGAGATGGGCGATGGTCAAATGGAAATCAAAAGGTTCTCTGGATATTGTTGTGGTTTCTAACGCATTCTTCTTGATTAAACTCAATTGCGAGGAGGACTCAAAGCGGATCCTTGGAGGGGGTCCCTAGTTCTTTGGAAGAAAAGGGTTGTTTCTATGCAAGTGGGGGCCAAATTTTAATCCACGAACCCAGAAGATCAATCTGGCTCCTTTATGGGTACGTCTTCCTAATTTGCCCTTCCATATCTAGCATGAAGACATCCTAAGGGGTATAGCTAAGGTGATTGGTGAGTTAGTGTTAATAGACTCAGCCACTAGAGCAAAATCTAGAATGATTTTTGCTCGGATGTGCGTAATGGTGGACCCAAAGGTGGAGTTGCTAGGTCATATCGATCTTATTTCCAAACATGGTGTATGGACTCAAATGATAGTCTATGAAAATAGGCTTCTTAAGTGTTCAGTTTGTAGGAGGTTGGGCCACTCGATTGGTTCATGTCCGGCTAGAAAGGAGGTTCCCAAGGGGAACTGGGTTAGAAAGTAGGGAAATTTTAAGTCTTAGGGCCATCCTCAGTCGAGGTCATCTGAGGCCTCAGGCCCCAACCAGTTTGCTTTAGAGAACTCGGGACCCAACCAAATTGAGAATGATTCTAGGGTGATGGAAGTTAGCAACCCAGAGCCAACTGCTATCAATCAGTCTAGTGTTTATTCTAGCCTCCCGCAGGTGGATAGAGCAGAGCTGGTGACTGAAATAGGTATCCTATCAAATTTTCTTCATAATTCCTTTGAATGCTTAAATCCTGAAGATGCTAACCCTAAGGAGGAGAAAGGAAATCAGGATGAGCTAGAGGCACTTGTCTCACCTCAGAATATGGTGAAAGACTCTAGCTCTTCTCCCAAGCCAAATATGGCCAAGTCATCGGAGTGGGGAGAAGGTTCATCAGGGGTGAAATATTCTCATCCAAAAATAAGAAGTTCTCGAAAGGGATTGGCTGATGTTGGAGTGCCCAGGAAGGTGGGTAAGCCCTCTAACAAAAATGTAAGAAATAGGGAGGTAAAAGCAGATATTGCAGATGGCTTGCAAAGCCAGTTGAAATTTGAGAAAGAGTCTAAAGGGAAGCAACTTAAACTGGATTCATTTTGTCACTCGCCCCATTCTCTTGAGGGGGTAATCACTCCAAATATCATAAATGAGACTCATCACATGGAATATTAGAGGCCTGAATGGGACTGCTAAACAAAGAGCATTGGCCTCTCTAAGGAAAGAGTTTAAGTTGGATATTATTCTTGTATAGGAAACAAAAATGGATAGTTACAATGTTGAATTAGTTAAAAAGAAAATTTGGAGAGAATCAAATTTTGTTGCCAGCTCGAAAAATGGAGCTTCAGGAGGTCTGTTATGTATGTGGAACCCAAAATCTATTGAAGGATCGACTCTACTAGTTTTTGATAGAGTTATAAATATTTTATTTTCTTCCAAAGTCTCAGGGGTCAAGTGGGTTACTTCGAATATTTATGCCCCTAACTCTCCTCAAAATAGGTTGGTATTCTAGGACTCCTTGCGAGTTATGAGAGAGATTTTTAACAAGGAAGCATGGCTTTTGGTAGGAGACTTTAATACCCCTTTATACCCATCTGATAAGAAATGAGGGACTCTAGTCTGCAAAAGCATGGAAGACTTTACCTCTTTTGTGAATTCCCAAGAGCTTATGGATTTGGAGCTGAAGGGGTCTAGGTATACATGGAGCAATCGATGATTGGGGTGCCAAAATATTCAGATCAGGCTAGATAGAATCCTCATATCTAAGGAAGGGCTACCTTTTTTTGGAGATGCATCTTTGCAGTCTCTTCCTAAAGTGGCCTCCGATCATAATCCTCTGGTGCTGGAGCAAGTTCAGAATTATCCATTTTTTCCTAGGCCCTTCAGATTCGAGGCCATGTGGCTCCCTCACCTGGACCTAGAAGGTAAGATCAAGGAATGGTGGGCTAAGGGCTTTTTGGGCCACCCTATTGCTCAAGTTGCATCGAAGCTGAGGTATATTAAGGCAAAGTTGAAGGAATGGAATAAATTCATTTTTGGTAATATTTTGTTAAGGAAAAATGAACTCATTGAGCAGCTCAAAGAAGTGGTAGCCATTTCAGCCAGGTCGGAGGTAGTGGAGGTGGTGAGATCCAAAGAAAGAAGTCTGCTTGTAGATTTGCACAATGTCTTGGTTGAAGAAGAGATTATGTGGCATCAAAAATCAAGGAATTTATGGCTCAAAGAAGGAGATCAAAACACAAAATTTTTCATACGTCTACATTGAGGCATAGGAGTCACAACAGGATCAAGGAAATCAGAAAGGTGGATGGTGAGGTTACTAAGGAAATTAACAAAATTAGGGAAAGTGTTGTGGAGTTCTTCAAAGACTTGTTATGCTCCTCGGTTCCCAAAAACTTGCAAGCAAAAAATCATCTTCTCTGTAACATCCCAATGTTGGTCTCTAAAGATATGAACAAGATCTTATGTGATCCCTTCAATGATGATGAGATCAGAAAGGTGGTATTCTCAATGGGAGGTCTTAAGGCTCCAGGTCCAGATGGTTTCTTGCCTATCTTTTTTTAGAGGTTTTGGCATATTCTAGGTCTTGATATTTGTAATGCAATCAGAGAGGTCCAAAGATCTAATTTTATCTCGACCGATGTAAATTCCACCTTTTTGGTTTTACTACCTAAATCATCGGGTGCCAAAGGATTTACATATTTTAGGTCGATTAGCCTATGTAATACGATTTTCAAAATTTTGACTAAATCCATGGCCAATAGACTTAAAATTTTGCTCCCTTCGATCATTGATGCTCCATAGAGTGGTTTCATGCCCCAACGATAGATTTTGGATGGTGTTATTGTTGTTCATGAGATCATCCACTCTACTGATAAAAGTGGGAGGCCCGGGACTCTTCTCAAGTTGGACATGAACAAGGCGTATGACAGAGTGGCTTGGGATTTTCTTCTTAGGGTCCTTGATAGGTTTGGCTTTGCCCAGTGCTGGTTGAGACTGATTAAATCTTGTATATCTTCAGCCATGTTTTTAGTAATTATTAATGGATCTTCGATGGGCTACTTTCGTAGCAATAGAGGTCTGCATCAGGGAGACCCTTTATCGCCCTACCTTTTTATTCTTATGGTTGAGGCATTGGGTAGGTCCATCAAAGCTAATCAGGTTATTCAAGGTTTGAAGCTAACCCAATCGATAGATCCCATATCCCATCACCAATTCATTGATGACACTCTTCTTTCCTTCATGGCATCAATCCCTCAAGGCTAAAGCGGTTAAATCAATTTTGGTGGATTTTGAGAATGCGATAGGTCAGAAGGTGAATTTTAAAAAAAGTTTATTTTTTCTTTCACACCTTGGTTGATAGGTAGAGGAAGATAGCAGATATTCTGGGGTGCAGCATTGGTTCCCTTCCCTTGGTTTACCTTGGGATGCCACTGTTCAAAGGTGCATCGAAACCATCATTGTGGGATTTAGTAGTTGAAAGAGTTCAGAAGAAGTTAGTGGGGTGGAAAGGTGCCCTTTTAAGTCAAGTGAGGAATATTTTATTGGTCAAAGCCACTTTACAAAGCATCCTGATGTACTTCCTCTCCTTGTTCAATATTTTGAGGAAAGTTATCGATAAGTTAGAGCAAATCTAATGATCCTTCTTGTGGTCAGGGGTTGAAGAGAAGAAGAGATTCCACTTGGTGGCATGGGATCAAGTCTGTAGTAGGAGAGAAGAAGGAGGCTTAGGTTTGAGAAGGCTGAGAATATTGAACAGAGCCTTGATTGCAAAATAATCTTGGAAATTAGTTCAGGATGACAATGTCAGCTGGGTTAAGATTGTGAAGGCTAAGTATCTTGGCGGTGGCAGCAATTTCTTGAAATCCCAAGCTCTCCTAGTGGGGTCTACTTTTTGGTCCAGCATAGTTGGTAGTCGGGTGGATGTGCGTAAAGGCCTTCGTTGGGTGGTGGGGGATGGTTATTCCATTGATTTTTGGGGAGATTCTTGGGCCTCGCCATCCCCTCTTGAAGATTGCCCGACCTTCACTTGTCTGAAGCCAATCACAGATAGGTTCTTTGGTCCCAAAGTTTCTGACTTTTTAGAATTATTCAATGGTCATCTTCGGTGGAAGTCCTTTGACTTCCCAAATATTTCTCAGGAGGAGAAACTTGCTTTTATAAATTTAAAAAACTCCATAAAATGGTTCTTAACCCCGGGTATTGGTCTTCATGATAGGCTGGTTTGGGGTCCTGAGAAAGATGGCCAGTTTTTAGTTAAGTCTGCTTATGGCTGCTTGGACTATGATTCGGATCCCTGGTTCTCGATGAATCAAGTCTGGATTAAAGGCCTGACGCCTAAAGTCAATGTGTTCTTCTGGTTGGCAATTCAGGGAAAGTGCCTTACTCTTGATAATCTTCAAAAATGGGGAATGATTTTCCCTAATAGGTGCTTCCTATGTGGTAGGGCTTTTGAATCACCTTTCCACTTATTTTCCCATTGTGCCTATACCCTTGAAGTCTTTCATCAGTTCTTTTTGGAGTTGGGTGTTGCTTGGGTTCTTCCCAACTCGCTGGAGGACCTGGTTGTTCAATGGGTCTCCCCCTTCTCCTCTCCCCACCTACGCTAGTTTTGGAAATTTGGGTTACCCCATATTTGGTGGTGGGTGTGGAAGGAAAGGAATGCCCATGCCTTTAAAAATATTTGCCATCCTGAGTCATCGGTCTCCTCGAGGGCCATTGTAGATATAGTGGAAAATGTGAAAGCTTTAAAACTGGATTCGATAACTTGTGAAGGGGAGATCGGTTTGGAGAGATCGTTGGGTTTTTTAACTCAGCCTCAGAATATAGTGAGTAGGGTGAGTCAGGATAGGGCTAGCATGATTTGGGAACCCCCTCCATCGGGTTGGCTGAAATTCAACTTTGATGGAGCTTCTAAAGGGAACCCGAGTTCGATGTGGGGGGGTTTTTTAAAAACTTGGAGGGAAAAATCCTTCTTACCTTTTCTAAAAACTTGGGTCACCAAACCAGCCATTTCGTTGAAGCTCGAGCATTATTTTAGGGTGTTTCCCAACTGAACTTGGTGAATTGTAGGAAACTAATCATAGAAGGAGATTCACTCAATGTTATCAACATGATTAATGGCAACCAAAATCCCTCCTGGACTATTGCAAATTTTATAATTGAAGCTAGGAGAATGATTCAAAATTTAGAAGAAGTCCAATTCAAGCACCGGTTTAGGGAAGGTAACAAAGTTGTGGACTTCCTGGCTAATCAAGGTCTTACGCAACAAGATCTTCACATTTGGAGAGGTAATTTCCCAGATGGCCTTAGATCATTGGACAATGAATTCAGGCAAAGGTCAAACTCGAGTCAGAATACTTAGGGCGGGTGGCTGGAACCCTCCCCATTGGATGTTGCTTTTTGAATGTTTTGGTCGGGCCTACGTGCCCAATTTTTTGTCTTTGTTTATCCATGCGGGCCTGCGTGCCCAACTTTTATCTCTGTTTGGCTTATGTGTCTGGGTTTGTTCGGCTAGTATATGTTGGTCTGGGTGTAGGTAGTTGTGTCCAAGGGTTGGTTGGCTTTAATGTTTGAAGTGTCCTCAGTCTCCTAGTGGCTGGAGATTAGCTTCTTTTTGTTATAAGGTTTGGAGGTCATTTCAAAACTCCTTTCATCCAACTAATAAAAAAAATTACTATTGGGTCTTTTTAGTCCTATTTCTTGCTATATATGTTTATGTGCATGTATAAGAGGCCATGACTAATTTGTTTCTGTCTTATTTCTTGTTTATGAAAATTTATGCTTATTTATACATACTAATAAGAGAAAGTGTTCACTTTGAGCTATTAGTCCATTGGGCTTACACATTCATTTATCCCACTATTATATGGAAGAATCTTATGATCTTGGTGCATTGCCCTAGTTAGCATAGGATTTTTATTTTCCTTTATTTATTTTGTGGTTTATCTTTCTCATTTTCTTTATGAATTGAAATCTAGGTGGGTTAGGTTATATTAGATTAGTGTTGAAGGTCATATCTAGATAAGGAGTTAGTATTGTAAAAAATCTTGAAGGTCATCCCTTGAGCCCCATATCTAGGCTCTTTGGATGTCCAACTATATCACTCAACACGAGGCACAATTGTTGGGTCCATCTAGTCCCCCACATCTTGTGACTACTACAATAAAAGAGGACAATAGTTCACTTTGAGTTGTCAATTCATTAGACTCATGTGTTAATTTATCCCATTGTTATGTAAAATAATATTATAATCTTTGCACATCCTCAGTTAGCTTAGGATTTTTATTTTTCTCTATTTTCTATGCCCTTTCTTTCCATTTTCCTTTATGCACTAAAATATAGGTAGGTTAGGTTGGATTAGATGAGTGCTAAAAATCACATACATATAAGGAGTTTGCATTATAAAAAAAATAGAGATCATCCCCTAAGACCCGTATCTAGGTTATCTTGATGTTCGGTTGTGTTGATCTAAATGAGGTGTGAATGTCGGGTCCACTTGGTCCCCCTTTCTAGAATTTGAGAGGGAAGCTTTGTAATGGAATGCCTAGTGGTACCCAATTGTTTCAATTTATTTGGTCCCAATATCAAGAGAGCTATGTTAGGTCGAGATCCTATGAAGGTTTCTACCTAATTGCTTTATTATAGCACCTAAAAATATCACCTAGTGACTCCACTAAAGATGAATATCCAGAAGAAACCATTAAGAAAGGGATTAGATTGTGATTTCAATGAAAATCTCAATCTATTTACTTGAAAGAACAAATGCAATATTCACTTAGCTACTCCAGTGAAAGTAAATAATTCAAAAGTTTATGAACAAAAGACCTACATCCAAATTCTTTGTAGCTGCTAATTTGTACATATATGCTAGTACCTCCACTCAATACCATTTCAAGGAGAGGTTGATGCCAAATCATGGCTACTCCACCAATTAGAATATTCTTCACATGGAATCATAGAGGTCCATTATGACCTCTAGTGCCATCTACAATGTGGGATGATATTCCAACATTTGTGCTAAAATATCTCCCACACTACACTAAAGAAGATATGATAACTTTGCTTGAGCACCTACAAAATATAGTTAGCCTGTGTACACTTCATAATGTAATAGATCAAAATATAGCTCTAATATTACTAGTGGCATCATTCAGAGTTAAGGTTTTCCAGTGGTATGTCTCACTTCATCTGCCCTCAATTGCTAACTCAGACTAGCTTGTTACCTTGTTTGTTGAAAGATTCAAAGAGAATACAGATGGAGTGCCTCTCTTAGAATAATTGTCTACTATAATGAGAGTTCCAATGGAGGCTATGGATGACTTTAATATTTTATTATATAAAGCATGGCATAGACTTATTTATGAGATTTATTCCCTCCTAGGTATGACATTTATATCCTATTTGAAGGCCTTACATTCAAAATTTTCCTTTCTCATTCAAGTTGGATGATGTCCTTTTTGATCCTAAAGCTATGCCTAGGGTCAAGGACTTGGACCTAAAAATTTGTGAGACTACTGATAACTTGATAGGATCTAGATAAAGCGAAGAAAGGACCAGATGCTCTAAACATCTAAAAGTAAGGCAACAAAAAGAAAAAATGCCACCCTCTGCATCCCTAAATCCCAGGACTTTGGGGACTTCTTCCAACAAGAAGAAAGCCAAGATGTCCAAGGAAGAATCTACAAGCAAAAGGAGGTATCTGACCCTACCCTGGAACCCCCAAGTTAGCCATGGGTATTATAAGGAATGTGTTGAGATCTTTGAGAAGCACTCTACAAATGGTCATATCCTTCGTTGGTGAAGCTAATGTGTTGATGAAATGGATCCAATGGGATCATAAAGATCATGAGTCGGGTTAAGATCTTGATCAAGTTGATGAGATGGAGGATTGATGGGATCCTTTGGTTCTCTCCTCTTCTTATTTTGTCTCCTTAGGTTTTTTTGGTCTATCTTATTGATGGTTGTAGATATCCTTTATGGGGATAGTTTCAAGTTTATCTATTTTGGTTCTCTCTCTAGAAATTCTATCTTCTGCTTGTAAAAGGTTTGGGGTCCCTTTCAAAACCCCTTCTTTTACCCAATTAAAAAAAGTGTTTATGATGATTAAGGCTAAGGGATGAAACTCTATATCAGATGCCTTGAAGATAACAATCTAGGCTAAAAATAACCTCATCCAAATCATAAGGCTAGCCCCTAGACCACTTTGTATTTGTTTCCTAGTCTTCAATATCCATATCAGCCTCCTTAAACCATCCAACCAACAACCTTTTATCGAATCTCAAATTTACCTATGGTCTTTGTTCTCCTTCCTACTCTAGTCTCCCCTTCTTTAGACAATTATGAGTTTGAAGAAATGAAAAGTCTACTCAAGATAGTCACCAATGAAATGTTGTCCATCAAGAGAAAATAAAATACCCAAAGGTTTTAGTATTAGAATAACCCAAGATATTCCTTCTATCAAAATAGCCAAGGTGATAAACCTCCTTTCAATAGTTATCCAAAGCCTCAATTCTAGGTTAATAAGAATGTTGATTGAGTATAAAACTAAAATTAAAAATTGGTATTAATCTTGATCCCATTATAGTAAAGACCTCCTAACCTTGCTAGTGAGATAGATCTCATACGAAATAATTATGTGGAGGAATCTGGTACTTGGTATTGCCCAATTCCAAACACTTATCCTATCCAGATCTATCACAAAGAAAGATCCCAACCATTCATAGGTATATCAAGTGAAATGATGACTACTCAAGCATATGCATCTTATCTAGAGGTTGAATCTTAGATAGAAACTCAAAATTTCCCTATCCCATCCCTTCCAAAGTTGAGCTATGCTCATCTAGAGTAGATCCTGATCACTTGAGATGAGGAAAAGACGCATGTGGTAACTAACAAAGTGGAAAATGTAGTAACCAATAGGCCACAAGTTTGATCAAACTATGTAACAAGGGCTGAAAAGTGGGCTATATAAGATCAAATGAAGAGTAACAAAACAAACCTAGATACCTAGAGAAGACCACTTGATCTCATAAAAGAGCCTCTTGTCATTATACCTCCAAAATTGAGTACATCAAAACTTTTTGTAGTAAATAAGAAAAGGATTTTAGAGGTCCCAAAGCAAAAATGCACCCTAGTTGGTCTCTGTTCTAGCAAATGTAGACAATACCAAGCCTCTACTATCTTTGTAGGCCACTTACAAGGTGACTTCCTTGGATTCCTTCAGTATACTGGACCATATCAAAAAATCCACAATGGCGGTGCCTATATGGGACATCTTTTCCATTCTTGAGCAAAAAGAGCATTTGAAGAAGATACCAAAGGAAAAAAATAAACAGGATAACAAAAGACACCCATGATATTATAAATATCTAGCCTGGGAGTGAGAAGGCCTAAACCCATCCATTTTTAATTGTCCCTAATCTACACAGACAAGTTGATCCATAATTATATGATAGATTATGGCACAATTACATTAGTCATGTCAAAAGGGGTGGGATATGCATTAGGTTTGGACTATCAGCTAGTGAACAAGAGGGTGGTGCGACTAGATGAAATTGCAATCTAAATATTGGGAGTGGTAGACGAACTTTTACTTACTTTATATGCATGTTTAAGTCTAAAAATAACACAAGATATAACTATAATAGGTCTCTCTATAACATTTGAGATTTGGTTATAAATAGACTTTACTGTTAAATTAGAAGGGTATTTATACTTAGATTGATCTCTCACGGTCTTGAGGACCCAGTATGGGACCAAGATAAATAATCCATTAGATCCACTCTACTTGCATCATGTTGAGAACTATAAACATTTGGTCTAACCATTGATCATATTTTAGTGTCAGAATAAGAGTGGTTTTTATTTAGAAGCTTCAATCAATGAAATGCATTCCTTCATCCTAGATGATCAAATAGACCAATGGGCAACCAAAATTTGGGATTTTAATCCTCTTAAAGTATACAAGTTGATAGGCATGGGTTAAATCTCAATTGAAAGTGTAACCTTGACCCTATTAGGGCCATGTAAAAAAAATGTGTTGTCAAGTCATATTTTTAATAAAAAAAATTGGTTTTCCTTGGTTTCTTTGTGTAGGCATAAAAAACCTTTCAAAATTATCAAATCCCCATAGACCCTACCAAATGTTCTTACAAGAAGATGAAATAAGGGTGATTTAGCTAGTAGCTTCCTCTATTTCAAAATACTTTCAACAAGGGTCATGACAAGAAGTTTTGAGGATCATTTCCTACCAATACAAAATCTTTGATAAAATTTCAAATATCAATGGTCTGTAATATAATAATAAAATTTTGATGGAAGGAAAAATTCAAGTCTTAAATTATCCAAGATCAATGGCTTGCACTAATTTTCAAAAATCCCAATAGGCAACATCAACCATTAATCTCCAATTCAATTGAAGATTAGCATGGCTTTCGAGGGTGTTAGATCAATGACAAATATCAATGATAAGTTATTTTCTCAAAATGAGGTAAAGTTGTACAATTGAATCAATCAATTTATTATATTTAAATGAAGGTCAACTCTTTAAAATAAGTGCCAATCTTGGATAGCTAATGAGGCTTCATAAAATGACCAATCATGAGAAGAAAAGCAACTGATTTTTCTTCTAAGAAATCCTATAAGATGGAATTAATGCTCCCATGCTTGAAAGTGTGTATTCAATGTTGAGATGACCTCCACCTCAACCTCGATTTAAGAAAAATAATCAATCTAGTAGATCAAGCGATAATGAGTAATGAATGAATCAACCTTGAAATGTGTGAATATCTCCTAGGGGTGGCTTTGCAAGGAAGAGGACTTGATCATGCAAGGTGATGATCATCCTCCCATAACCTAATAAATATGACATCATAAATGCATGGCACAAGAATAAATACACAAAATGTTCAAATCCAAAAGAAAAATTTCCATAAAGGATTCTTTCTCCATCTAGCTTCGTCCTTAATAAATCTAGAGCACTTGAAAATTTCTTAAGCACGAGAGAGCATTAGAAAGCACAATTATAAAAATAACGTAGAATAAATCAAAGGTGTAAATTTTTTAAACAAACATAAACTAAAATGGAGAAGAAGAGAATGACCAACCATAAGATAGCTTCCAATGCAAGTGTCTATAAACCAAAGGTGACCTCTTCATCAGAAGATTTGAAGGTTTTGTACCAACTTATACCTCCAATATTAAAATACCAAAGGACTCAACTATAAACTTCTCAGAGCAAAAAAAATTAAAAAGGATAAAGAATATAAGGGAAGTTGCATGTCAAAGATACAAATCCACCCAACCTACAAGCTTTAGATTAAGGATTTCGAGCAACTAACAACATAATACCCGATGTTGAAAGTACACCACTGCTATGAGCTAATTTTGGCTCGTGCAGATAAACACCTCGATGGACATTATAAGATAGATATTACTAAAAATATTTTATAATGAGTGCCTACTCCTTTTGATTGGGGACCATCACATTAGCATGGAAGAAACAATGCAAGCCTTTAATGAAATCATAGGAAAGGATGATGGAATTTATATGCATTGAATGTAGAGGCTTGAGCTCAAATGAACTAGTGCCAGAAGGTCCTCTACCTCTCAATATGTTTTATGAGAGTACAAAATATGTTTTGATCATGTTGGCCTTTATATTTGAATTGAAGAGTGATAAAAATGTGGTCTCTGCCCAATTGGGTGTTCTATACAAGATGAATCATGCATTTAGGGATGAGTGGATGATGTTAGACTTTTTGATCTTGTTGCTAATAAAATACACAAAGGGTTAAATGTTTGCTAACCACTCATGTGTTCATACACTCATCATTTTTGGCACATTTTATACTATTAGCACCCAAAAGTAATTTTGGGCTTAAATCAGAGGTGGATAAACAAGGGGGGTCAAGAGTTGCCTTTGTATTCCTAGACAAAGGCCTTAATAAAAATTCTTCTTGCTATTATTTGAAAGAGTATTTTTATACTCCAACCATTACACTTTTTAAATTTTCTCATCTTGAATTCCTCTCATAGGCCTGTTGCTCATTTGTGCAAGGGATACTTCTTAGTGATTGGTATTTTTCTAAAGAAGGCATACTTGTTAGAATTTATGGTTTTAGTTTTGCTTTGTATCTTCTTCCTAAACTTGTTCTAGATAGAGTTTTCTCTCTAGAAGTATTCATCTAGTTAGACTTGATCGATAATAAATTTGAAAGCAAAAAGGTAAAAACATCTTATTACAAGACTCATATTATTTTGGGAGGATTGCTCCTATAGAGAAGAAAAGGTGTGTCCATTATAGATGGAAAGTTGAAAGAGCTAAGGATAAAAAAGGAGAAGGGTAACTAGGATTATGTCCCTTTGGGGAAGTTTACCACATATATTAAGAGCATTAGGGGTTCAAAGTTCAAACATGAGCATAGACTTGACATGGAGGTTTTAAGAAACCTGATAGAGGAAACTAATGAATATCTACTAAGCATGCTCATCAGGACTTCACCAAAGGTTAGGTCATATGAACCATTCTACAAGGCAGAGGATGAGGTTAATTCATAGGGTAAATTTAGTAAAAATAAAAAAATATGATATGAGAAAATTGCATTGGAAGGAGCCTAAGATTGAGGCTTCATGGATAATGTGATAACAAATTGGTGAAAAGAAAAGGAGTATGCATTACCTATAGATGATACATTCATAAAGTACTATCATGAGGAGCCTCCACATGCTAAAATCTCATACTCCTATAAAGTCTTTTGTGCCACCATATCCAACACAGTGCAATCCTTAATAGGAGACCCCATACCAAGAGGTCCAAAAAAAAGAGAAGTGAAAGGAGTAAGTAGCTAGCCCTACCAATGTAAAGAAAAAGAGAAGGAACACTCCTAGGATTGAGTCAACCATCAAAGAAATTTCTCTCCCTCCCCTTTCATCCCCTCATATAGTTGAATCGCCAACCCAAAAAATTATTTTGGCCTTATTGGCCCAAATGCCCAACATCATAGCCACATTGGCTGGTCCCTCTAGGTACTTTTAAAACATCCTCATATCAGGAGGCAATAATTTATCCATCTTTCATTCCTTCAATTTCACCAGTCCTTGCTATCCCATTGCCTCCTCCTTCAACAGTCCCATTGTTTAAAACTTTGACTATATTTTTGCCATCATAAAGGCAACATGAATGCCCATAGATGACTACAATAACTTCAAGCCTACTATAATTTTTAAAAATAATTTAGCAACATGCAATGTAGTATGAGCATAGGAAATAGGCTAAGCTAGCACAAAAACCAACAATGACTTAAGTAAACACCCACTTCACTCCGTAGAGATGAGCATTGTTTTTTACACAAAAATATCCACTAGTGTCAAAAATTAAAGTAGAAATTATAGAGCATGACTAGAAGGTGGTGACAGTAGGGCTTGATAAAAAAAATCCTAACTTCAAGATAAATTACAACTCATTTGAGAAGCCAAAAAGGTGGTTATCTATGAATATGGATCATTCAGCTAAAAAATAGCAAAGAAGGAGAGAGATATAGAATATGTAAAGATTACTTTGAGTAAATCATAGGCAAAGGTCAAAGAAAATCAAATTTAGATAAATATACTTGTCCAAATCCTAAAATATCCTTCAAAGTTTTTTTTGAAAGAAAAGGAAGAGCAGGTCAAAAGCCTCGTAGATAGGTTCACCAATTAGGAAGCTCAATTTAATAAAGAGAAATAGAATATCCAAAATTAGTTAGAGGAGTTGAGACAAAAAAGTGAGATGAAGCAGTGTCAAGGGATCATGAACCTCATCAAGGAACTAAACAATGCCTATTGGAACAATATTGCTAACATTAATGGCACTATTTCAAGTATTCAAATTCATTGATTCAACTATTGATCAAAGTATCCAAGTAAGCTAGGAGATTATGCAAAAGCCTTATTGAAGCCTTTGATAGGATGGCTAAAGCTATAAATTACTGGGCAAAGTTAACCATCATGTCAAACTCTAAGTTGATGTTTGTTGAAATTTCGGACAAAGAGAAAACAATGCATAAGGTAATTGATCTCCTTTATAAGAAGCGGGTGGTGCAACAATGTAAAACCCAAGAAGATGTTGTAGATACCTAAAATTAGATCACCTAACCAAGCCAATTTTGTTGTAAATACATATAATGATCAACTTATCAGTGTTGACTTCCTCAACCCTAGACATTGTAGCCAAAATTGATTGGTAGTAAATATGCCATCTTAGAAATTTGTTGATTGCCTAAATCAATTAATGATTAAGATTTACTTTAATGTTTTCCATTGGTAATATCTGTTTTATTTTATAACAATAATGTGTGTTCATTTATACTATTTATTATAATTATTATGGTTACACTTGTGTTTCAGGAAGGAAACTAGCAATCTAGATTTGGTAAAGCGGACTATGTTAGTGCGATGTTTTGGAAATATTACTCTACTAAGATGTAAGGCATAGATAGTAGAGGTGAAGTTTTGGTATTGTAAAGGCTGCTATAGGAAAATGTTAAGAAATATGCTAAATTTTGGAGTAATTGTATTCATACAGAGATCTGAAAAGATCCAGAAAATGAAAATCAAGAATTCAAACATTTTATGTAAAATGATGTAGGTTTCTAACTATAACATATCAATTGAGATGAGAAGTGTATCTATTTGTAAAATATCAAGCTCTAAAGAAGATATATAATTTGTTAAGGGTGGGGGACCCGAGTACAACCCCTTTTTATCAAGAAAAAAAAATATGCCATATTAGAGTGAATTTGCCAACAACAAATCTGCATATTAGCTAGTACATTTTCACTCGTACCCAAATCTTAACTTCCCCCACTAGATTTGACTTATTATAGTCAAATTCATGAATTTGTCAACTAAATGAACTCATTGGTAGCAAATTTGCGTCAAGCATGCAACCAATATTCTATTGTTGCCTACAAGTTCCCAATCCATACCATAGTCAACTTTGCTAACTTTCCTCCACCTGCCCAATTAGCCCTAATAAGAGGGTAGTTAATTTTACTCATCTCAATCAACCCAATAATTAAGGCAGGTGGTAGTCTAATCAACCCTAAATTAGCCTGATTTTAGCTGGAAACCTCACCCCTCGCCTTAGGGAAACTCCTAAGTGAATTTTTTCTGTAAACTGGCTCCTTGGGATAGCATTTGAATAACACTCTCTTAGGTATCAAAATATTGTAAAATTAATCAAGGATTTTTTCCAAAGCATCAAAATTTTGCTATATTTTTTTTGTTGTCTTCAAGCTCACAAGGTTATCTTCAAATGATTTTATGAATTTTTAAGAGAGAGAGAGGAAGCAAATAACATTATGATTTGATTGTAGTACTCCTACTTCTTTTCTTTTAGCTTTTCCTTATTATTATCTCCCTACATTAGTTTTTTATGCATGCATTCATCTTTATTTTTATTTACGTCTAATATTGTTTTTGCAACATCAAGAAAATTGCATTTAGTAAGATTTTGTAGGTCATTTTAAAGGACCTCTAAGATAGTATATCATCCCTAGGACTGTTTAGGCATTCTTCGTGATGCCCTATAGGATTTTTTCATCTACTCATTTTATTTTTCTTGGCCAAAAATGAATTCACTACCTATAAAATTTTAGGTAGTAGATTCATTCCTAATATCTATAACCCTAGGGTATTGATCTAAAACCCATGTGTCTATTTCTATCATAGAAATAAATCTGCCATCTATAACTAGTTTGTGGATATTTTTTGAGCGTTATCCACATGCACTTTGGTA
The DNA here is from genome assembly GCA_028583015.1 of Wollemia nobilis. Lineage (NCBI taxonomy): Eukaryota > Viridiplantae > Streptophyta > Pinopsida > Araucariales > Araucariaceae > Wollemia > Wollemia nobilis. Next base: position 4,115,523 of record JAQPPZ010000676.1, on the reverse strand, counting down.
AAAGGTGCAAAGGAGGGCATTATAAGCTCTAACAACTGAATTAGGAGGAGGTAGGGTACTTTTGGCCTAGGCATGATAGGAATGGATTCACAAAATCTTGGATCCAATATGGAGGATGGTAAAATTTGGCTAAGTATAGAGATCGATGAATGTTTTTTCCAAAGGTTGAAGCGGATGACTACCAAAAGTATGTCACCCATTCAAAGAGCAAAGGTGTGGAAAATTGGTTAAGCCCTAGACCCATAGAAAATTTTGTACCCATATTGGGCAAGTAGAGGTACCAAATGTCCGTCGCCCGTTTGAAGAGCAAAGATGGCAAAAATTGGATAAGTCTGAGACCTGTTAAAACTATTGTACCCAAATTGGGCAAGTAGAGGTACCAAAATTCCATCATCCGTTCAAAGAGCAAAGATGGGAAAAATTGGCTAAGTCTTAGACCCATTAGATATTTTGTACCCAAACTAGGCAAGTAGAGGTATCGAATGTTCGTTGCCCATACAAAGAGCAAAGATGGCAAAAATTGGCTAAGTCTTGGACCTACCAAAACTTCTATACTCAGACTAGGCAAATAGAGATATCGAAAGTTTATCGCCCATCCAAAGAGCAAAGAAACGAAGAATGGACTAAGTCTCAAACCCACCAAAATGTTTGTACCCATACTGGGCAAGTAGAGGTACCAAAAGTTTGTTGCTCGTTTCGAGAGCAAAGATGTGGAAAATTAGCCAAGTCTCGGACTCGTCAAAATTTTTGTACCCAAATTGGGCAAGTAGAGGTGTTGAATGTCCATCATCCATTTGGAGAGCAAATATGGCAAAATTTGGTTGTTTTGGACCTATCAAATCTTTTATACCCAAACTAAGCAAGTAGAGGTACCAAAAGTTTGTTGCCCATTCGAAGAGCAAAGAAGTGAAGAATCGACTAAGTCTCAAACCTGTAAAAAATTTTATACCTATATAAGGCAAGTAGAGGTATCGAAAGTCTATCACCTGTCCAAAGAGAAAATATGGAAAAAAATGGCTAAGTCCCAGATCCATCGAAAATTTGTACCCAGACTAGGCAAGTATGGGTACTAAATGTTCATCGCCCATTTGGAGAGCAAAGATGGAAAAAATTGGCTATCCTGAATTTGTCAAAAAAGTTATACCCAAAATAGGCAAGTAGAGGTATTGAATGTGTGTCGCTCATTTGGAGAGCAAAGATGAAAAAATTGGCTAAGTCCCAGACTCGCCAAAAATTGTGTACCTAGACTGAGCAAATCATGGTACCAAAAGTTCATCACCTGTTAGCATAATTTTTATACACCTGATAACCATGAATTAACAAAGATAGAGTAAATTTGATTTTCAACACTAATTTTTTAGTATGGGTGGCCATTATCCTATTCTACCTATAGGGCAAGATCGCTTGTCAAACAATCTTAACAACAAAATCTCTACCAGTATGATCATGCAAATGTTCATGGTGGCTCAAATAAAATATAAGTAAAGGATCAACAAGCCAAATGCAAACAATAAGATCAATGCGACTCGAGATGAAGCAAGTTCTAGCTAGGTCATCAAGCCATAACCAAGTGGTTAGAACAAGCATACTGCCAAATAGATTAACAAACTGATAAATATTTTGACATAACAATAATCCACCTTTAAGGTAAAGATGCTTTAATAACTGAATGTATTGTAAAAGACTATAAATAGTAGAATGTAGAATGTAAATGGTCGGCTCTTAGGATTTTACAACTTCCATGTATGAAAGCACATTGCAATTAACAAATACAAGATAGATTATTGTTTGGCCTCTAGTTCATTCTCTTGTAGAACATGTATGTATGAATATTGTTTATTTATAATATAGGCTAGTTGAATGAGCATAGTATTAATTATTTTCTTTGGATTTTTTCTTATGTTCATTTTCTAGTTCTAGAATTCACAATCTGTTGAGCTGTAAAACAAATAAGATATTATTTTGTGATTGATAAAACTGGTTGGTCTATTAGGTAATTTGGTTAAATTCTTGATTGTATAGCTCTTATATTTCATGTATTTTGATGTGGCTTAACCTACACCATTATAAGTTCTAGCTTTAGCTCCTTTTGTCTCTTTTAGCACCCCTTTTACCCCCATATTTTAGGAACAACTAATTATAACTTCATAGGAATCGACCTCCTTCGAAGATTGACCATTGAAGCCTCACAAATTCTAGATCATTCAATGTTTGTCAAGGTCTTTGGACGCACAATCTTACCATAGGTAGATTTTTAGACCCACAATTTTGGTACACCTGGTGGGACACAGTCCCACTATCTTTACACATCTGAATTTTAGTGAAACTTTGCTTTCTAAGATCCTTTTCAATCACCTAGCGACTTCGTTTGAATTCAACCTAGATCTATTTTAAGTTACCTTTAAGAAAACTTGCTACCTAGTCACTTAATACGATATATGTTCACAAGACAAACAACCAAAGGATCAAATGAACCATTATAATTCCTAGAGCTACCTCTCCATCCTCATAAAAACAAAATTTCATTGCTCATGAATGATCTCCTTATTTAAATATTTCATAGGAGCAATATTCTAAAGATCTCACTCCATCAACTTTGTTGAATACTTCATTACCAATGGATGGAAATCAGAATCAAACCCCTCAAGACTATCCAGCCTAGAATCATAAAGGTCCTCTAAATTTTCTAATCTAGAACCTTATTCCCCATGTAGCTCTAAAAGCACTCTCAACATATGATGTACTCTTGAGCACTGTTAGGATGTAGCTCTAAAAGACTACTTATGAGCACTATCAAGATGTAGAATCACTGGTAACCATACACAATTTTTAGGAAGAAGATATCATGATAAGGTTATTTATTATATCATTGAGAGGAAAAATGTTGTACTCGTACAAAACCTTGCCAAATAAAACACTAACTACATGGGTCTAGTTGGCTGGTAAATTAGTCAAAGAATTTAATGAACAAGTTGATCCATTCTCTTTGCTAAAATAATTCACTATGATACAAAGGCACCCATAGGAGGAGATAACAAATTTCAACATTAGGTTCAACCGAACATGGAGAAGAGTGCCCTTGGGTCTTTGGCCAACTAATAAATAGGACGTGTATTACTATCTGAGGGTCTTCCATTCAGATTTGGGTATGACTATAAGGCAGTCCGATGTGTTTACATTCCCTCATATCTTTCAATAAGCATTAAAGGATGAGAAGGATCCGATTGCTATAGGAAGGCTATCCCTAAAAATGGTAATTCCAATATTCCTAGAATTTCCTCAGCAAGTTTAAACCTCTACTACACACAATTCTTTTCTAGAAACTACTCCTACCATCAACTTCCCTGCATGGCTAGCTACACCAATTACTCAGACACTCCCTACCCCTCCTACAATACCATTGTTTCTAGCACCTTCTGCTATTCTTGCATTACTAGCTTATGATCCTCAGACAATTGTCTTAAAAGAGACGGTCACAACCATGAAGAACCTCACCAATGAAGTTACTGCCATGAAAAGGAAGGAAGTTGAGAGAAATTTTCAACCAAGAAGGTTTCCATATGTCATAGAGAAATCCAATATTGTATACAATAATCAAGAAGATGAACCTTCTACCTCAAGCTCTAAGTCAAACTACTGGTGTTCAACTTGCAATGACCCACATGGTGAAATTTCATGCATGATGCACCAACATCACATCCAAAAAATTACCATTGAGAAGGTAGAAAGGGCTCAAAAAGGCCAGGTAAATATGTTGAGGGAAATGGACTATAATTTCATGATACCATCTATTGAACAAGTGTTGATCCTAACAAGATCAAGGAAGAAATATTTTCTAGTTGATCCTAAAATAATGGATCCTTTGAAAGTATCCTTTGAGATAAAAGACCATCCAAAGAAGGATGTCCCTCAAGTTATCCCAGCCCAAAAGCCAGCTCAAAAACACCAAAAGATGACAAATGAAGGTGAAACCCAAGAGCATGCTAGAGATAAGTTGAGATACCCTTCTTTGACCAAGTGCTAAGGTATTAAGGCAACTCAAGAATACAAAAGTAAGTATGATGAACCTGTGAAGGAACATAGAAAACAACCTGATATTCCCAATTTCAATATTGTGGAGGAATTAAAGAAGACACCATCAAAATCTAGTATGTATGATACACTCCTTATTCCTGGACAAGTTGATTTATTACAAGATTCACTCAAGTCTATTAAAGGTCAAGGAAAGCATTAGGTGAAGCTTAATTTATATCAAGGGCATCCTATCTCAATAATAGGAAATAACAGATCATCACCATTTTATATTTTCTTGCATATGGAGGAATGGGTGGTTCACAATTGCATGATTAACTCTAGAGCAACTACCATAGTAATGCCCAAAGCAGTTTGTGAAATAATGGGTATTATACAAAGATTATTTCTAATGTGTTGCAACTAGATGGTACACTAGTGAAAAAAATAGGTGTAATCAAGGATGTGCCTACGAAATTGCATAGATTGCCTCAGATTACTATTATCCAAGAAATTGTAGTAGTTGATTTGGAACCTTATTTTGGGATGTGTCTATCAAGAAAATTCACTACCAATTTGGGTGGTTACTTATCTCTTGATTACTCTCACATGGAGATCCCATTTAAAGGTAAAAGAGTCAAGATATTTTATGAGAACCATCCTCCTTCCATATAGAGAATCTTGAAAAGAAAAACCAACAAGCTAACATAGTCAACATGATGACAAAAGAAGTGGATTTGATGGAGGAAGTATTGGAAGATCTTCAAATTGAGAATCAATTTTCTTTGAAAGATTTCAATGTTATGATTGAAACAAGAATAAGCACTTATTAAATCATGAAGTCTGAGAAAAAGAAACAAATCCAATAGACCAAATATCCCAACAAAGCCAAATATGGAAGCTCCTCTTTGATGGAGCTAGATGTAAAAATGGCGCTGGAGCAGGTATAGTATTGATAGCACCTAATGGAATAGAAAATATATTTTTGTATAACTTGACATGGAGTTGTACAAATAATACAATAGAATATGAAGTATTATGCCTAGGATTAAATAAAGATAAAAATATGGGGATCAAACAACTATAGATATTTGGTGATTCAGAGTTAATAGTCAATCAAATTACAAAAAAGTGCATTAGCAAACAACACTATCTCAAAGCCTACAAAAATAGAGTATGGGACTTACTAAAGGCTTTTAAAGCTCTGAATATCAAATCCATCCCTAGAGAGTAGAACACTCATGCTAACATATTAGCATATGTGGGAGCTAACTTTTGCCCAGTATCTAATGTCATACATAAGGCCAAAATGGTGAGGCTTGTGTATAGGCCTTCTATGCCTGATAAGGACACCTTTTGGCAAGTGTTTGATAATTATGAACAAGTGATTGATTTCTTGATTTAGGAAATGAAATATTTAGGTGACCAGATGCTAAAATAGAATGAAAAAAGTGAATTGATACAACTTAAGAACAATTACATAGCAAAAGGATTGATAACATTATAAAGCTTATTCGATGGCAGTGATCGATCAACTACTCATAGAATTGACGTTAATAGCCAAAACTACAAGGATGTGCAAATTGTGTTGGGAAAGAATATCAAAATTGGTGTACATTGTTCAAAATAAGAGGTCAACCAAATTTTTGGATTTATGCAAAGAATTCAGTGATATCATAACATGGACCTATGATGACCTCAAAGTGTACAAGGATATCATCCAACACACCATTGAGCTCATTCCAGATGCAAAACCTTTTTGGAAAAAGTAGCATCCAGTAAATCTCAAGATAGAAATCCCAATGAAATAGGAGCTACTAAAGTTGCTAAATGCCATGTATGGCGATTTGACATTATTGGAAAGATCATTCTCGCTTCTTCTAATGGTCATAAGTTTATCATCATGGCAACTGAGTACTTTACTAAGTGGGTAGAAGCCATACCACTATCCATGGTCATTAGAATTTAGGTCTCTACGTTTATCCTTAACCAAATCATGTGTTAGTATGGAACCCCTTGTGTCATTATATCTGACAATGGAACCCCTTTTAAGAACAAGGATACCCATAAGATTTGTGCTAAATATAAGATTAAACATAAATGATCAACCCCCTACTACCCTCAAGGTAATGGTCAAGCTAAAGCCTCTAGCAAGTCCTTAGTTAAGATCCTTAAAAAATTGGTTAGTAAGATCGGTCAAGACTGGCATGTTCAACTTTATCCTGCTTTGTGGGCTCATTGTACTAGCGTACAGACACCTATAGATACAACCCCTTTTATTTTGGTCTATGGCATCGAGGTTGTTTTTCCTTTTGAGTTAGAAGTCCCTTCCTTTCACATCTTGTTGCAAGAAACATTTTTTGGTGATGAGTATCACCTCACTTGCTTAAATCAATTAGAGTTGTTGGATGAAAAACACATCGATGCCTTATAGCATATTCAAGCTTATCAAAATAGGCTCAAGCAAACTTACACTAAGAATGTTTGCACTCGTTCTTTTGAAGTAGGGGACTTGTTGGTCCGGCTTTCATGCACACCCCGGGAAAGGATGAAGCAAGGAAGCTCCGGAGACACCCACGGGACGGATCCCACTCATCTTTAGGATCTAGCTGGTTATCCAAGGTGCGAGTTAGAGAGTTGGGTCGAATGGCAATTCACTCTTTTCCACTTCGGAATAGATTTCAATATGGATCTGCTCTGTTACCTTACGGGGGGTTCTTGAACTTGTTCGGTAGTTGCAAAAGTTGTTGAATCAGATTTAACTTGAATTCTTGATCTAGCTCTCATGGGTCAGCGATTTAAATAAAAGACAAACAAAGAAAATAAAAATGGATCATTCACCGAAAACAAAGAGAGGGTAGGGTAGAGGCGAGAAAGAGAAGTTTATCAAACATCAAGCTGTAAAACCCTAAACTATCAATTTTATCTATGCTACTAGCTTCACAACAGAACAAATCAAAGAAGAAAGTGTCCAATCGGTCTAAGATCACTTTCAACTAAGAGCACAAAGGCGAGTGAAACGGATCTAGCGAGAAAATTATAAATCCAAGGGCGGTTGGTTAAAGCTGGTATCTTTCATCGGCGAGCCTAGCTCACACGGTGAAGACAGAGCAATTAGAACAAACTTAAACCTTCAAATCTGTAATTTCCCCTAGCAGACAAGAGAACAACTGAAGCCTAACGACATATTTAAACTTGATAACTCAGATTTACAGCATATATCTAACAAACTTTAAATGGAACGGATAACAAAAGAAGATACACTTATCACACTCTGCAAAAGATTAGGCTCCTGGCCATGCTATCACAGAAAAGCTAAAGCACATCAACTCCAAGTCCAGAAACAAAGGATTTCACAAAATTTGCAAGAAATTGCTTATAAGCCTTTTATTTCTAAGTCTCCGCCTCCCGCGATTACATTTAGAATATGTATTTATAGACTCAGGACAGACCCTGATCTTTTCAAAATATCTTGCTCAAACCCTAAATCTTATCGCACTTAAACCCTAGGACCCGGGTTTTACAATAAAAATCCATTTAAAATCAAAGTCCAGATAGAACTTAACCCTTCGGCAAATCGGTGCAGTTAGCTGCCATAAATGGAGAAGATAAAATCTAAAGCCACTTGCATTCATCCGCGGTTGCAAATAAATGCCTCCATTAATTCTGTTGGTGAGCCGGATGAGTCACCACTTCTCCATCAATTTGATCTCCGCAAAGCCATCTCTGAGTTGAAATGGTCTTCATGCTATCAATTCTGCAATAAATTTGTCATTGAATGCTCTCACTGGCAGCTTCTCTTCTAGCATGGCGGTCCTTGACTAAATCCGCACTTTAACTTTGCCTTTATGGCCTTTCCCGGTTGTCCCGCAAGTGCCAGATGGAATCCTGCATGAAAGACAAAAAGATTATATTAGCACTTTAATAAACATTAAATCCAAGCTTAAAACATTAAAAATAGATTAAAACCGCAAAATAAGCTTGCATGTCGGCCTCTGCATGTCTCCTTCACGCTTTGACACGTGTCGCTACCCCAGGATGCCTTCTGTTTCCCGTCGGAATGCACTTTCAGGTCAACTTATGACTTTCTCTCTCCTATCGCGATAATTGCGACATGTCGCGATTTCGCGACATGTCGCGAAATCGCGACGTCTCCAGCGCTGCGCTGCTTCTCCCTCTGTCGGCCGCGAAAATGCGACATGTCACGATTTCGCGACATGTCACGAAATCGCGCCTCTCGTTGGCGGCCGTACATCTTCCTCAAACATGTCGCGATTTCGCTACATTTTCTCCTTCACTTTGAAACGTGCAGCGCATCGCTGCCACTCCTGCCCGTGATTTTGAAACATGCAGCGCATCGTTGCAACTTTTTATTTCGACTTGGAAACATGCAACGCATCGCTGCAACTTTCTCGACTTGGAAACATGCGGGCATGTTGCACCTTACCGATTTGAGACATGCGGCGCATGTTGCAATTTTGGACTTAGCCACTTTTATCATTTATCCTCAGCGAAAATGGGACATGTCGCGATTTCGTGACATGTCAAATCGTGCTGGTCCGTACTGATTTCTTCTCTCTCCTCCGACAGACAGCGATTTTGCGACACTTTCCAAAAATGGAAATGTCGCGATATCGTGACACTTCAAAAATGGAAAGTGTCGCGATTTCGCTACAAAAAATGACTTGGCGGATTTTTGACTCTTCAGCCCACTTTCTCTCTCCTATCGTGAAAATGCGACATGTCGCGATTTCGGACATGTAAAATCGCGCCCTTAGTACAATTCATCTTCTCTCTCCAAAAACTGTCGCGATTTAGTGACATGTCGTGAAATCGCGACCTTTCTGGCACTTAGCCGATTTTCATGCATTTTCTCTCTCTTACCGCGAAAATGCGACATGTCACGATTTCGCGACATTTTTCTCCCTGACTTTCTCTCTCCTCATCCTGCAGCGATTTCGCGACACTTCAAAAATGGAAATGTACGCACTTAAAATGGAAATGTCGCGATATCGCGACACTTCCAAAAATGGAAAGTGTCACGATTTAGCTACGTTTTTCGACTTAGTTGCATTTGTATTTTCCTGTCGCGATATCGCGACATTTTCGAAAAATGGAAGTGTCGCGATATCGCGACACTACCAAAAATGGAAAGTTTGATTTTTCATGAATTTATGCAACTGTTTTATGGATTTTCTCGGTACCGGTGCAAGATTTTCTTAAGCATGAATGATTTCTAGCATGTAAAAAGTGAATTCTTGGATAACACAGCTAGAATGCAAGAAAAAGCACAACTTTAAAAAGGAGGCAAGCAAAATCTGGATTTAAAACTGAAAATGATCAAGAGGGTCCCTGCTTTGCCAAAATGGAAGTTCAGAGTTTTCTAGAGGATGGAATCTCATTTTTCAGTGGGGGTGTGTTGCTTCTCAACAAATGGCGATATCTGCGGGTAAAATAGTAGCACTATTTTAGAACCCAAGACTCCGGTTTCAAAACAAAAAGACCATGCATCATGCCTTGCCACGAGACATTCTTCACAATAAATTGATTGCTAGCTGCCAGTTGTTAAAATTTCCCAAGGACATACTAGGTTGGATTACTTCAAGGAAGATTTCGATGTGCAATTTCAAAGGGTATAGAACTTTCTTCAAGGATGGCTGAATTGAATGATAAACTTGGATTAATCAACTTTTCTAGATTGTAAAAGGGAAACCGAGTAGAGCTCTGTTTACTAGTTTAGCCTTTTACAGCCTAGACAGAGTTACCCTTTAGATTTACACGACCCAAATTTACAACTGTAGAGGCGAGAATCTAATATTGGCTGCCTCTTTTAATTGTTCAACTCTTTTTTTCTCTTTTTTTCTTCTTTTTTTTTATATCTCTCCCTCTGAAATATATCAATATCTGAGATGCTTTTAGGGAAATCACAATTTTCTTTTATCATTTGATCAATCTGGAACTGTTTCAGTCTAGGCATTGATAGCCTCTGGTGATACCCAAATAATTGCATGAACCATAGTCCCCTCTCATAACCTGCTTTTCTTGGATTCCGCAGGAGTTCCTCCAACTAAACGACATAGCAGTTTTTCTATCATTAAAACAACTGTGGCAAGTAAGACACAAGATCCAATCATCTCTCTACCTTTGTCCTGAATAACAAAATAGCTCTATTGTTCGATGTAAGCGAGACTATCTCAATTAGAATGATGAACGACATGGGCATTGGATTGAGCTGGATTGATCGACTTAGAATAAAACAATTTTAGCGGCTGACTTTTCATTGATTGCTCGAGCAAAGGTTAAAGGACAGATTATTTCAGAAGCCAAAGGACTTTGTACAGGCATCCAAGGACAAGCACAGGCTTTAAAGCAAAACAAAATAAAAGATGCAAAAATAAAATAAAGCAAAGGGAATAAAATAAAGAAAAAACAAAAAAAACTAAAACAAATAGAAACAAAGAAAAGAATGCGAGGAAGAAAATAAAAGGTACAAGCAATAAAAGAAATAAACTAAAAGAACTAAAGCAAAGCAACTAAAGCTGTACTATGACAAAGCTAAGCTGCAACTGAAATAAACTAAAAACAATGGAAATAAATTAAGAGATGTACAAACATCAAAGAAAAAGAAGCGCAAGGAAGAAAAGGCATACGAGACTAAAATAAAAGCAAGCTAAAATAAAAAAGACAAAGAAAGGAAATAAAAAGCAACGACAAAAGAAATAAAGCGCACAAGCTAAAACTGAAAAACAATTAAAGAAAACTGAAAAAGCAAAAAATAAAAAAGAAAAAATAGAAAAAAAAAGAAACTGAGACATTTAAAAATAAAACTGCAACTGACAAAGAAATAAAACTAAAACAAAAGACTTACTTACAATGCATACATATGTTACAACTTCCCTTCATACTCAAAAAATGCAGCGGTTGGGAAACGAGAGAAATGGTGCCTTAAAAAAATTTGACCATGTGCAAGTAATTTAGAAAAATTACCTTTCGAGTCCTGTTGACGAAATGCACTCCGGACTGTGCTTCAAAAATTTGCTATCTGGGAAAGACTTGGGTTTCTTGTCTTCCCTGTCCCATTTGAAAAACAAATCTGCAACTCCTTCAAATTAAACAAATCATATAATAACAAATCATATGATAACATGTTTATGCTTCTAATTGAAGGGTTTGCAGAGTTCTTTCAAAAGGATTGAATGTAAAAACACCCGAGGATCAAATACCTTAAAATCTTGACGAGACCCGAGACCACCACATCTTCAAAATTATGTGACAGCTGAAAGAAATCATGTTTTATCTGTATGCCCTGGTTCTTAACAACTTGAACATTTTGTGGTTGCTTGTCTTGCTTCAATATCCGGGACTTCAATTTTTATCCCTCTAGCAGAATGTTTACAATTTTCCTTTTCACTTGAGCCTTGCTTAGATTTAACCTCATCAATGTGCAATGTCCAAACATCATGGTTGTGATGGTTTAGAGTTGTAACTGTTCTCACCTTCTCAGTTGCCAAATTATAAACTCCAATATCTGCATCAACACAGGTTTATAGCCTTTTCTTTGACATTATGTTCGAAGTTGCGAGGCTTATGTTGAGGCAGTTCATCAATTCCAAGTTGGCTGACCACATTCATATTTACTATCTTTTCCTCCTTTTCTTGAAATTCAACGGGTGGTCCAGAGTAAGCCTCAATCAAGTTAACCTTTTGTTCAACAATGCGAGGCGGTTCATAGAGGGTGATGTCGGCTTTAAGTTCCCTCATATCCTCAATGATGTTATCCTCCTCGGTTACTTACGCATAGTGATATTGAATCTCACTTTCATCATCCTACGATGAGGAAGGATCATTATTAGGTTACGGACTCGCACATTTCAAGTCATAGCTGTCCCTTTTGAGCTGTTGAAAATCTTGCATTTCATCCACGGGAGTCTCTACAAGACTTTCTGTCTCTTCGAGGAAAAGTGAAAGAATCCGAAACCCTGGTTGTACTATTTTTGGGTGAACTAGAAATATCAATATTTCTTTGATCTCTAGGAAAATTTAACTCACCGGGAAAAACTTGATTTGGGTGGTGCCAGATCACAACTGTTCAGTTCAAGCACTTGCACTTTGAACTTGTCAGAAATTTTCTCTGTATTTTGCACATCTTTGAGTGGATGTCACGGTTAACGGAGTCTCCTTGGGTAGAGCATGACATGTTGGCACTAACTCATGATGTGGAATGGGGTGCAGAACAGGCATGTTACGTGTAACATAGGATATCAAAGGATTGCTCGAGAATTTGAGGCCCTAAGCTGTCTTTCAAGAATTAAGGCTTCTTTATAAGCACCTGCCAGGGTTGTAATATTGATGTCTCTCTTGAGGAAAATAGAGGTCATTGAATCCAATGCATTCTTGTAGATTTCTAAGGCCAGATTTGCATTTGGGATGTAATGGCCGATCATTCTACCGTAAGCTCTTTGGAACCTCATATTGAAAGACCTGACGGTTTCTCCCGACTCTCTCTTGATCCTTGGAAAATTGTTGGTATAAAATCTTTGGGATCTATCACTTCCCCAAATTGTGATATAAAAGCTTTCTCTAGATCATCCCGGCTAGTAATGGAATTCTTTGGTGAGGTTTAAAAACCAGTCATAAGCTCCCTCCTGGAGAGTGAATGGGAACAATCTGCAGGCAACATCTTCATGTTGTATATTCAACAATTTTAAAGCATTTTTAAAAGCTAGCAGATGTTCTTCTGCAGTTCTTGTCCCATCATGTTTGTACCTAGGGAGGTATCTTTACGGGCTTACAGGCGAGGTCATGGGCTATACCGGGATATTCAAAGCGGTGGGGCCCAACCAATTTGCCATTATTACTTGGGTGACGGTGATGTTACGAGTTGTAATTGGATAAGCGCCAGTGGAGATAAAAGCTGTTCTTAACTGAACTTGAGGTCTTCTCTGGCAATTTTAAAAACTGCACTGACAACTTTCAAAAGCTCACAATTTAAAAAGACAATTTAAAAGCTTCGACAATTTACAAAATTGTCCGGAGTTCATTGTGGGTCCTTCAAATGTTGTTGTTATGCCCTTACAATACTTGAGCGAGTTCGAGCCCTCCTTCTAGCGCCAATTAGGTTGTTGGGTGAGGAGGAGGGGAAAATTGGCTATCAGACTTTGGATAAAATACGGTCACATACGGTGATTTCTCAACTCCAGTAGAAACTGTGGCCCTCCTTCTAGCGCCAATTAGGTTGTTGGTCCGGATTTCATGCACACCCCAGGAAAGGATGAAGCAAGGAAGCTCCGGAGACACCCACGGGACGGATCCCACTCATCTTTAGGATCTAGCTGGTTATCCAAGGTGCGAGTTACAGAGTTGGGTCGAATGGCAATTCACTCTTTTCCACTTCTGGAATAGATTTCAATATGGACTGCTCTATTACCTTACGGGGGTTCTTGAACTTGTTCGGTAGTTGCAAAAGTTGGAATCAGATTTAACTTGAATTCTTGATCTAGCTCTCATGGGTCAGAGATTTAAATAAAAGACAAATAAAGAAAATAAAAATGGATCATTCATCGAAAGCAAAGAGAGGGTAGGGTAAGGCAAAAAAGAGAAGCTTATCAAACATTAAACTGTAAAACTCAAACTATCAATTTTATCTATGCTACTAGCTTCACAACGAGAACAAATCAAAGAAGAAAGTGTCCAGTCGGTCTAAGATCACTTTCAACTAAGAGCACAAGGCGAGTGAAACAGATCTAGCAAAAAATTATAAATCCAAGGGCAGTTGGTTAAAGCGGTATCTTTCACAGGCGACCTAGCTCACACGGTGAAGACAGAGCAATTAGAACAAACTTAACCTCAAATCTGTAATTTCCCCTAGCGAGACAAGAGAACAAGCTGAAGCCCTAACGACATATTTAAACTTGATAACGTCGGATTTACGGCATATATCTAACAAACTTTAAATGGAACGGATAACAAAAGAAGATACACTTATCACACTCTGCAAAATATTAGGCTCCTGGCCATGCTATCAGAGAAAAGCTAAAGCACATCAACTCCAAGTCCAGAAACAAAGGATTTCACAAAATTTGCAAGAAATTGCTTATAAGCCTTTATTTCTAAGTCTCCGCCTCCCGCGATTACATTTAGAATCCGTATTTATAGACTTAGGACAGACCCTGATCTTTTCAAAATATCTTCTTCAAACCCTAAATCTTATCGCACTTAAACCCTAGGACCCGGGTTTTACAATAAAAATCCATTTAAAATCAAAGTCCGGATAGAACTTAACCCTTCGGCAAATCTGTGCAGTCAGCTGCCATAAATGGAGAAGATAAAATCCAAATCCACTTGCATTCATCCGCAGCTGCAAATAAATGCCTCCATTAATTCTGCTGGTGAGCCGGATGAGTCACCACTTCTCCATCAATTTGATCTCCGTAAAGCCATCTCTGAGTTGAAATTGTCTTCATGCTATCAATTCTGCAATAAATTTGTCATTGAATGCTCTCACCGGCAACTTCTCTTCTAGCATGGCGGTCCTTGACTAAATCTGCACTTTAACTTTGCCTTTATGGTCTTTCCCGGTTGTCCCGCAAGTGCCAGATGGAATCCTGCATGAAAGACAAAAAGATTATATTAGCACTTTAATAAACATTAAATCCAAGCTTAAAACATTAAAATCAGATTAAAACCGCAAAATAAGCTTGCATGTCGGCCTCTGCATGTCTCATTCACGCTTTGACACGTGTCGCTACCCCAGGATGCCTTCTGTTTCCCGTTGGAATGCACTTTTGGTCAACTTATGACTTTCTCTCTCCTATCGCGAAAATGAGACATGTCGCGATTTCGCGACATGTCGCGAAATCGCGACGTCTCCAGCGCTGCGCTGCTTCTCCCCCTGTCGGCCGCGAAAATGCGACATGTCACGATTTCGCGACATGTCGCGAAATCGCGCCTCTCGCTGGCGGCCGTACATCTTCCTCCAGCATGTCGCGATTCGCTACATGTTGTCTTCAACTTCTTGAAACGTGCGGCGCATCGCTGCCACTTCGCCTTCGATTTTGAAACATGCGGCGCATCGCTGCAACTTTTCTTCGACTTGGAAACATGCGGCGCATGTGCACTTTTCGACTTGGAAACATGCGGCGCATGCTTGCACCCTTTACCACGATTTTGAGACATCGGCGCAATCGTTGCAATTTTCGGACTTAGCCACTTTTTCATTTATCCTCAGCGAAAATGGGACATGTCATGATTTCGCGACATGTCAATCGCTCTGATTTCTTCTCTCTCCTCCGGTAGACAGCGATTTTGCGACACTTTCCAAAAATGGAAATGTCGCGATATCGTGACACTTCCAAAAATGGAAAGTGTCACGATTTAGCTACACAAAAATGACTTGGCGGATTTTTGATTCTTCGACCCACTTTCTCTCTCCTACCACGAAAATGCGACATGTCGCGATTTTCAAAATCGCGCCCTTCCGTACAGTTCATCTTCTCTCTCCAAAAGTGTCGCGATTTCGCGACATGTCGTGAAATCGTGACCTTTACGGCACTTAGCCGATTTTCATGCATTTTCTCTCTCCTACCGCGAAAATGCGACATGTCGCGATTTCGCGACATTTTTCTCCCGGGCTTTCTCTCTCCTCATCCTGGCGCGATTTCGCGACACTTTCCAAAAATGGAAATGTCGCGATATCGCGACACTTCAAATGGAAAGGGGGAAAGTTCGCGATCGCTCGTTTTCCGACTTAGTTGCATTTGGATTTTCTGTCGCGATATCGCGACATTTTCAAAAATGGAAGTGTCGCGATATCGCGACACTACCAAAAATGGAAAGTTTGATTTTTCATGAATTTATGCAACTGTTTTCTGGATTTTTCTCGGTACCGGTGCAAGATTTGGCTTAAGCATGAATGATTTCTAGCATGTAAAAAGTGAATTCTTGGATAACACAGCTAGAATGCAAGAAAAAGCACAACTTTAAAAAGGAGGCAAGCAAATTCTGGATTTAAAACCTGAAAATGACCAAGAGGGTCCCTGCTGCAAAATGGTATTTCAGGGCTTTCAAGAGGATTGGAATCTCATTTTTCAGTGGGGGTGTGTTGCTTATCAACAGGACCTTGTCCTTAAAGAAAACCAAATGAACACCAATGCTCGAACTGATCTAAAGGAGAAATTAGCCAAATTGGATAGATTCCTTTGTCATAAAAGCTAAGTTTGGCTCAAGAGCCTACCATCTATCAATCCTAGACAACAAATATCTCAAACAACCCATGAATATTATGCATCTCAAAAGGTACTATGCATATCTTTCCTTATATTCTTCTTTTATTCTAGTCTCACCCTTCTTGAGTTCTATTTTCCTTCTATTTCTTCTTGATAGTCTTATCTCAATTCTTTTTCTTCTCTCACCATATCTCTTTTGCACCAAATTACATTTGTCTGCTTGATCATGCTACATGATTGCTTGCTCATACTGCATGATTGCCTATCATACTTTGCATAAATTGCTTGACATGCTTCTATTTTGAACTTATGCTTGACATATAGTTACTTTGCTTCTTGATCATACTTTCTCTGACTACTTGTTCATGTAGATTCTTAGGGATTTTACAATGAGGCAATGATGACATCTAGTTAGGATTAGCTCATATGCATTGCACTTGCACTAGGTCATTGATGCTTAGTGAATCCCCAAACTTAGGGAATATCTTTTTCTTATCCACTAGGATGCTATGATTACCTCTCTTGTATACATACATGGGTAATTCTATGCTAGTGGAAAATTTGTCTTTGTTCTTATGCATTTTATATATAGTTGCATATAACTATATATCCCTTGACCTTCTGAGTATAATCATATTCTTCTCTATTTTTCCCAAGTCAAGGGATATACACTTTCTCTTTGTTTTTCATATTTTGCATCCTCCATGTATCTCTTTTGGTCATCTCCCAACACCTATCGTAATTACCTTCGCTTTTATTCATTACGACCTAGTCCACACAATCAATAAAACACACAAGTACATTACAATATCATATAGCAAAATGATATTTTCTTTCTTCTCATCTCCATCATTGACTTTTTAGTTAATGAGGGATGCTCGTAGGATAGGCTAAATACTACATGAATATTATTTTATGGTGTTCATGCAACCACTGGCTATTTTACGAGCGTTTATCGACTATCAAAATATTAGTAGCGATAATCTCTTCTTCTATTAGATCTTCCATCCTTATGCTTTCTATTTCTTCTTCTATTCTTATCTTTGTCTTATATATGTGTGTCAATATTTTCTTTATACACATGCACACACACACTTTTACTTTGCTCAGTCACTTATCTTTCTGCGAGCATAAACTCTTATCGGGTATTGCTTCCCTTGTGACCACCTATGAGCATACACCCTTGTTGGATATTATTGTTCCACCCTTGGTCAATTGCGAGCACACACCCTTATTGGGTATCGTTCCACCTTTGGTCACTATTGAGCACTCACCTTACCAAGTATAACTCTGATTTTTTGCTTAGACCCATGTTATTTTGATCACATTGATTTCTCTCGATCTACGTTGATCTAGGTGATATGATCTAAGCACCTCTTATCTTCCTTTGAACTTTTTGTATATTTCTTTTATCCCTTTCTTTTTCTCTTTTTCTTACTTTTCTTCCATCATTTTCCTTATCAAAATCTAATCATCACACATGACTTAAACCGATAAATTTATCATTCACTAAGTATCTATGTCAGTCATCAAAATCATACAATAATCAGTTAGATATTATTATTTCAAAAATTATAAGAGAGTATATGTTGTGCCCAGTGTGTCGATATGCCATAATAAAAAAATTGACACACTCGACCACCCTCTAGCCTATCCTCTAGGAAGTATGCCACACTCAAAATTGATGTCATCCCATCCCTTCTTAAGTATAAGATACAAACTCACCTGTGTTGCTTTTTGGTGGTGGTCCCCATGGTGGCATGTTCATGGATCGTGAGACTATTTGCATCCATGACTATGATTTGCATTGGGATCACTGCAAATATGGTGGGGCCACCCTCTACCCTTTTGTGATCACCTGATTGTACATGGCCTAGTAGAATCCCTCGCATAGTGTAGTTTCCTAGAGCTCTTCTCACATCCTCTAGAGCTCCTCTTGTAGCACCCTAACGGTCTAGTCCTATCGACCACCAACAATGATGGTCATACCTTTTGAGTGGTTTTGTTGCCACTCTTACACTAGCCTATTTTTCTCCCCCTTGAGGTGCTCTACCTCATTCCTCATTGCATCTCTCTTTGAGCAAGCCTGTTGTCGCTCCTATTCCACCCTAGCCACTCTCCTTCGAGGTACTATGCCTTTTTACTTATTGCATCTTGCTCTATCATGACCTAGTCACACTCTATAATGATATCCTCAATGATGTCCCTCCTCCCCATCATCCTCTTGGCCCTATCCTTACAGAGTAGGTCCAACTCCCTTTGTAGTTGGACCATATTAACCCTTATTGTCTCCCTCTTCATCGTCGAGTCATCCTGACTTACCATTTCACTAAATCCCACCTCAACAACCCTAGAGGCAACTCTTGAGGTCCCCTCTCCTCCTACTATCCCACTAGGTCCTATCTCTATATCCATGATTATGATAAATATTTTGATAGCTGTCAAGATCTCCATATTAACCTCCACTTAGCATTGTCTCGGTTATCTTGCCATCCGCTGCATGCTATGATCCATAACTTGGTACCTCTAAATAGGCATCACTGATGAGATCCTTGTAGGCATGATGATTCGATATGACCTCTTGTAGCCCAAGGTTACCTTGACATCATCCACCCTTGGATTGGTGTACAATGGATCATCAATGTACTCCTTCATGAATCTAGCAATGTTAGGATCCCCACCCACTCCTGATGGGTCCCTCCTCACCCATCTAAACCAGTAATCCTTCAAGTTTGGTATTTGCTACTATATATCAAACTGTCATTGTATCGGTTGAAATAGTATAGCTCTCACTCATCCTATTTTATGATCACCCACCTAATTTATCAGAACCTAGCTAGCTCAAATCCATCCTCCACCTACCTTGGGTGTTGATGCCACAATTCCAGATGATCTTCTGGTATTATAGCTTACCAACTACCCTTCACCCTAATGCCAAGGTCCCTACAAAAGTCCTTTGAATGCTCTCATAGCATTGTGCCCATTTGTATGTTGTCTGTCTCTCTAGGTTGGGAAATGGTCCTAGTAGCCCATGGGGTCTCCTTATTGCTATGTGCTCTCAGCACCACACCTACCAAAGAATCTCTCAAGTGAAGCCATGTGCCCTCTTGTAGACAATGTTGTACAATATTTTGTACAACCTAGCCAACACATAAGCCCCCCATGAGAATCAAACCTACTAGTCTCGCATGTCTGCCACCACTCTTTCTAGAGCCTATGGCATGTGCCTTCTACTTGTGTGGCACATAGGCAGTCTCACCACCACCCCATAAAGTACAAAGTTCAACGCATTAAACATATAGTGCTTAGGCATCTCATCAATATGAACTCCACTCTATTGTATGTCATGTGTTAGGTCCCTTGATGGTCTCTATAGTATTGTGTGGAGCATCTATGCCCTATATACCATCCTCCCTTTAATGGAAACCTATAGGATCTACCACACATCCTCTAGTGTGACAATTATCTCTCTTATCGATAACTAGAATGTCGATGACTTTGGGTACCATCTCTCCATAAGCATTGTTAGGGGTGCTCTATCGCACTCCACACAGAGTATCTCTACTAAGTGTAAGAGCCCCATTGCCTATAGGACCTATTTGTTTATCATTTTTAGCTCCGTTAGAACTAGTGCTAGTGTCCTCTGTCTCCACTCTCTACTCTTGATGACATCTAGCTACAAAAGCCAAAACAAACAAAAAATATTCATCAATCTTCTTGTCATTAAAAATCAATATCAAATTATGCATTTTTATTCATCTTCTTTCTATTTTTATTTTTCTCTTTTCTCTTTATTTTTCTTTTTTTTTCTCTTTTCTCTTTTTTGTTTTTTATTTTTCTCTTCTTCTCTCCTTTCTTCTTTTGTGAATTTGTGCCCTATATTTATGGGCTGCTAATTTATGGTCAGTATTTATGGGCAATAAATTTTCCAATCCTAATTGGCCATGATTTTGCAGACCCTCATCCATGAATCGAGCTCTTATCAAATTTGTGGGGCGATCCACGATTTCACACTAACTCTTGCACGAAGATACCTTCAAAAAATGTAAAAAAATTTAAATTTACTCTATTTCTAGCCTAGATCCTAGCCTATCGAGAAGGTTTAGATGCTTACCTAAGATCCCATTGTCATTGTGCCAACCTTTCCCCTTGAAATCATTGCTCGGTGTGCTATATGCACCATTTTCTTTCCATAGCTCTTTCTCCTCTTTCATGCAGTCAAAACGATTTTCATTTTCATCCTCCCTTCTCCCTCCATTTTTTCTTTCCCTCTTTCTCCTCCCTCCTTCCTCCTTTACCATTTTGAGTTTTCTCAGGAAGTTTACCTTCCATATGAAACTTGAGGGGGTACCCTAGCCTTAGGGGCATCATTGCATTATAAAGCACGTAAAATTTTGAAGCGTTCAAAAATCACATCATTTTTTGCACCATCCCTTTGCCTAAGCATCCTACACTTTTTTAGTACCCACCTTTTCAAACTTGAAGGTATCTACAACTTTATTTGATGCATTTATTGCACCATAAATGCATCAAAGAGGAGGTAAAATATAGACACCAAAAATTGACCTAGCCAAATGAGTCAATTTTTCCTTAGATGCCTAAGAAGCCTCTCAAAATTATTGAATGCAAATTTTAAGCCCATCAACCCTTAGCTTTGAGTCCTTCATTTATCCTTAGAAAATTAACAGACCACAAAATTGGTCGTTGGCACCTCCTATGACCCTCCAGCGGTCATTTTTTATGAATTCACAATCAACCCTCATGGACCGTGAAATCACATTTTTTTGAGACAAAGGACCTGAATCTTGGATCCTCTACACACCTTGAGATTTTAGGCCATTTAGGGTTCAAAATCCTAGATGTCCTTGCCTTGTAGCTGGCTTGCCTTTCCAATTTTATTTTATTGTTTTCTTAAGCTTAACCTAACCATTCTTTAATGCTTTTTCCCTCTCTTTTTTGTGCCCCAAATATTTATAAATATAGGCATTGGGCTCTCATTTTGATAATCAAGCTATCATCACTCTCATGTTAATGAATGCCATTTTGTTCTCAAAATTTTGCATCACTTTGGAGGGTTCCTTGGAGGGATCGACAGGCTCATCTTAGAGTACCACTCCTCTATTGATTGTTGCCTCTCTTTTACTACTTTTGTTTTCCTACTTTGGTTTTTGTTTTATCATTTTGTTTATCATAAATTTCATTTTTGCTTCAATTTGCAATATTGCCTTCTTTCCTAACTCTATTGTTCAAGTCATTGTGCAACTATAGGTCAACCCTAGGAGGGTCTTACTTTGGCTCTAGGTCTTGGAAGAACCTTACCCAACCTCTCCTTTCCTTAGTCTTATTGTTAATGTAAATTCATGGTCTCCTCTTATAGGGTGCAAATTCGATAAGAGCTAGAAACCACCCCTTCTATGGTCTATGCCAAATAGCATGATTTTGCGACATAATCATAAGGACCACAAAATCAGCTCAGGTAAACTTGGGGGAAATTATTCCTCCCTTTTTTTTTTCCCTTTATTCTCTACCTTCTCTCCCATCTAGTGCAAATTTGTAGCTTATACTTATAGACCATGAAATTGGTCTGGAGTTCCTATTGTTCTCCCCACAAGCATTTTTATTTTTGTTCTCTACCTTTGTTCCTTCTTGCTTCTTATTATATTTTGTGTATGAATTTGGTCTACTACCAAAGGTCAATCATTTCATGCTTGTTTTTGGTCATCTAAAGGACCTAGGGGGCTTGATTGCCTCTCTTGCAAGCTTGATATCCATAGCGGTCTAAGAAGACCCCCAAACACTAACACCAAACTTCAAGTTTTCCATTTTGTAAGTGCTCACTCGAATTCATGGTTGCTATTTCTAGGGCGCAAAATCATATTTGCAGTTTAGGTCTACAAGGCACAAAATTGGGACAACCATCACAATCAAGTAAGTGATATGGTTAGCCTTTATATTTGCTTTTAATTTAGCTTTGTCTATTGTTGTATGCACTATTTTTATTTTTTGTTTAACACAAATAAGATGAAGGAAAAAAATAAAGCTAGTTAATTTGATGTGTTCGTCTTCTCTTTCTTTAGGTATTTGAAGATCAATTTACATATAGATTGTATTAGGCTAGTTTTTTTTGTGCATTCTCTTGTACCCTTTCTAGAAAAAAAGAAAAAATTTACTTTTGTACCCTAGGATTAGTGTCATTCAAAGCAAAAAATCATTTTAGACTAGTTTTGTATTCTTGCATAACTTATTTTCTTGCATCTTAGTTGGATACCATAATTTCAATTAATTACATTAGCTCCCTAAAGGCTAAAATTAGGTGTTTGTCAAAACACACATCACAACCCTTACATAGACTTGGAGTGAGTCTTTAAAGTGCTCTTGGTGAACGCTTTAAATCCTAAATCAACACACTAAATCAAGGTGAGGATAAAAGTCCACGAGGACTTCTCCAGCTCCGATAGATCCGCTAAGAAACGTCTCTTTCGCGAGCTTACCTCCTTACAGAGAGTTAACACCCAATTGTTGTAGGTCTAATTTTATTTATGGAAAACAAATTGTAACGATTGATTGGAGGTTCTTCCTGTTGAACATTTTGAGTCAAAGTTGTCATTGATGTCAAGGAACGAAGTTGTCATTGATGTCAAAAGGTCAAAAGGAATAATGCGAGAGGTTGATTGAAAAGATGTCATAATATTATTTTTATATTATGTGAGGCAAAAATAAAGGGTTTTTGTTAAAACCATGGTGGCAAGATAAAGGGTTTTTATTAAAACCATGGTGGCAAAATGATTTTTTATTAAATCATTATGAGCAACAAAATTTTTTTATTTAACCCCCAAGGAGGCTTTAATTTTTATAAAGCCAAAGGTTACAAAGTTAATTTATAAAATTTAAATTCTAAATAGAATTTAAATGTTTTATAAATTAATTATGCATATTGTAAATGGAAATTTACTAGGGTAATATTGTTTTTACCTAAGGGGTAAATTGGTTATGATATATACCTAAGTGGTAAATGGAAATTTACTAGGGTAATATTGTTTTTACCTTAGGGAATTAAAAATTGATTTATTGCATATATTTGGTAAAGTGACTTAATCAATTGTTGCAATATTGAGAAGAGTAAGGTGTGTTTGGTCAATTATTGTTGATGAATGATTTTTTTAAGATGGAGTAATAAGGTGTATGTAAGTTTTGATATTTACATTGTATCTTTGAGAAAGTTTATCACCTTATAACTTCTTTGAGTTTGGCAAATAAGTGTTTGTAGTTGTGGCAGATTTTTGAGGTTCCTTCATCATCAAGAAAAAGGTATCGGCATATTCTTTCATAGTTGAGTTCATTGGTTGGTTTTCGGAAAACAAGTTTGGAGTGAAAAGGACTTAAGTAGGTCTCCTTATTGAGTGTGTTGAGTTAATGCTTCAAGGTTTTCTGGAATAAAGAGTTGTTAAAACCTTGTTTTATAAGCATTGTTGTTGAAGCCATTGGTTGAGTGAAGAACTTGAACTAGGGTTTGAAAAGAACATGAGTATCATTGTTATGTGAGATTGTTTTATAAGCATTGTTGTTGAAGCCATTGGTTGAGTGAAGAACTTGAACTAGGGTTTGAAAAGAACATGAGTATCATTTTTATGTGAGATTGGTTGATAAGCATTGTTGGAAACATTTTGAGTGAAGGTTCATATGCTTGGACTAGGGTTTGTAAGCAAGGATTGTTTCATTGAATGATTGATTGAGTAGATTTGGTTGAGCCTAGTCAAGTGGATGTGTGAAGTGATTGTTCAAGTTCTATAAAATAAATTATTCTATATTATGAATTGACTTGAGAAAGTGATTGAGCATTGTAATTAGTATAGAGCATATTGAGTCTCTAACAATTCTCTTTATGTTTCTATGAGATTGAACAAGTTCTAGTGTGGACTTATTAAGTAGTTTTGAGGTAAGTCTTTGGGAAGAGTTGTGGATAGATTTGGGTAAGCTTTTAAGGAAGCTTACAATACAGATTGGGAGCATATTTAGATAAGTTCTTGTAAGAACTTATTGAGAAAATTGGACAAGTTCTAGAGAGGACTTGAGGACAGATTGGTGTGAGCTTTTATGGAAGCTTACAAGGCATATTTAAGACAAGTCTTTGAGAAGACTTGAAAGCAGAGTTGATTGATTGATTTGTTCAAACCTTGAGTTAAGGTTTGGGTCAAATCCAACAGAGTTGATTTGATATTGAGTCAAGCTTTGAGTTAAGGCTTGAAAACAGAGATTGAGGATAGATTTGTGCTAGACTGAAGGGCTGTGTTTAGTATAAATTCGAGGATAGAGTTTGGTGTAGATTTGAGAATAGGTTTGTGCCCTACTAGAGACAGAGATTGAGGACATATTTGTGCTAAATCAAAGGACTGTGTTTAGTACAAATTTGAGACAGAGCTTTGGAGGTAACAGAGTTGAGGACAAATATCTCCAACCAGAATAGGGAATACATGTGTCTTCTGTGGATAGAGTTCCATTTGCTAAGGGCAGTGGAGGCAGAGGTCTTCTAGAGGATCACCAGCCAGAGTAGAGTTAGGAGATTGGTGTCTCCTGTGGATAGAGATCCATGAACTTTGATTAGGGGATTGGTGTCTCCTTTGGATATAGATCCATAAATATTGTAATAGGGAAAGGATTCCCAAGACATTGATTGAGAAAATTTTAGTGAAAGATTTTATCCGTGGAGTAGCCCACATTGGGTGAACCATGTAAATTTTGGTTTCTCTATTGTGTGTGGTGATTTATGTATTGCTTTGATTACTGCTATTGATATTGCTATCTACACATTGCATAATATTGATTGAGAAAGAAAAGTAAAAAGTGGTCTTATACTGTTCACCTCCCCTCTCGAATATGCTTGTGTTCTTCACTTCCAATTCTAGATCACCCATATATTAATTTGTTTACCATCCCCTAGAAGCTAAGAGGAATTATTTAATATAATATCTTTAGCTTCCACAATATATTTACAAATTGAGGACGAGCCTACTATGCTTTTCACATTTTTTATGAGTTGGATTCCATTAGAGTTGTTCAAATATTTGCATTTTAAGATTTTCTTCCATGGAGAGTCTAGTGGAGTGAGAAAATTCTAAAGCAACTTAGCACTAAGTGCCTTCCTAAAAATTGTTGTTTTTTCGTAGGCCTCACTACTCCTTTGGCTTGGTAATAGTCTCCCAATTGATCAAATAAAACTTTTTCCTATTTGATTGCCTTACACCTTTTTTTTATTTGTGGAAAACATCCCAAAAGGGATGCCACTTTCGGGTAAGACCCAAGGAGGCAGGGGTATCCATTTTTCCAAAAACGCCCAGGACTCGGACCTGGCCTACCACCTTTGACATACTCAAGGAGCAAACAAACACACAAAACCAATTTAAAAATAAGTAAATAACAACAAAAATAATAAAATAAAATAAAAAACATGCTCCTTGAGCGTGTCAAAAACAAAAGCACAACCAACCACACACAAAAAGATAAAAGAAACCACAACACAAACCACAGAGAAAAACACAAGAACCACATAACAAAACACAAACAAGACAAAAACAACAGAACACTACAAAGACATAACCCAAAAAAAACATGAAAAATAAACACAACCAAAACCTAAAAAATAAAAATAAAATAAAATAAAAAACAACCAACAACAGACAATAAACAAAAACAAAAAACATGGAAAATACTCACACATAAAAACACAAAATAACACAAACAAAGAGAAACCCAATAACAAGAACGAAAAAAACACAAGAACAATAACAAAAAACATAAAAAAAAAAAAAAAAAAACACATGAACAACAAAAAACAACACAAAGAACACAAAAACAAAACAAAACAAAAGAACCCACCCACCTTAAAAAACTAAACAAAAAAAAAACAAAAAAGAAAAAAGAAAAAAAAAATTGAACATAACAATGACCTATCTAGACCATAAGACTATTAAGGCAAGAATCAACAGAGGAAACAAAATAAAGAATAGAAAGAGCTAGGGAACTAAAAAAAACTAAATGAACCAAAGAGAAGCAAAAAAAAAAAAGCAAGAAGAAACTAGGTACCTTCGAAACTGGAGCCATCCAAAGAAATGATAGAAAGAAGAGCTTCCCTAATTTGAGAAGCCCACCATATAGGAGGGTGGCCATAACAAGTAAGATCACCTTTGTCCAAAGCCCAATTAGCTAAAGCATCATCACTCTTGTTTTGATCTCTGACCACATGATTGTAATCAACTTTCAAAAATACCATCTGGATTAATTGAATCTTCTCAATAATTCTTTTTATTCTCCAATCCACCTTATGATTCTTAGGAGTCTTCAAGATATTAATCATAAGTTGAGAGTCAGACTCAACTAAAACCTTTTCCCATCCAACCTTAGTAGCCTCCTGAAGGCCTCTGAGGATACCATACCCCTCAACAAGGTTATTGGAAAGAATACCCAAATTCTCAGCAAAAGTAAAAACCAAGGAGCCATTTGAAAGTCTACCAATTCCTCTCACACTGGCTTTCTCTAGAGGCTCCATCAATATTTGCTTTTCCAAAATCCTTAGGAGGAGGTTGCCAATTTCTAGTCCTATCCATCTTACTAATACTCACATTCCCTTTAAGTTGGTTGTCCTTAGAATATTTAATCTTCAATATTTGCATCACTTGATCCCATATTTGGTGGGAGTTTTGGGGGTGATTAAGGAGTTGATGGACTGATTCAACTAAGTTGGCTATGGTCTTTTGCCAAATATAGTGAATATCCTTCCTATCTTGATTAAAAACTCGTTTGTTCCTTTAATTCCAAATATTCCAAAGAAGAATGGTAGAACCCATCCAAACTAACTGCCTAATAAAATGACCAACACCCTCTTTATTAGGCCAATCCTTCCAAAGCTGTTCAAAAGTAAAAAAATTGGACCACTTGTAAGCCAAGTAAAGTGGTCATTCTCCTCCATAGCTCGGAGGCTAAAGTACACTCAATAAAAATATGGTTGAGATTTTCAACATTCTCTTCACACATTTCACATCTAAAAGGGCCATGAAAACCACGCTTCATAAGTTGCTCACCAGTAAGCACCCTACGATGCAATAAAAGCCAATTAAAGAACATCACCTTAGGCTAGAGCTTTTGATCCCACAATCGAGAAAATATGTCAAAAGAATGGTTGGGATTATTAAGGCATAAGGTCAAATAACCTTGAGCAACTGAATACTCACCCTTAGTAGTGTTGTTCCATCCAAAACAATCTTTTTCATGGGACCAAGAGAGGGATCTCATATGAATAATGCCTTGGATATCTTGTCTTTGCCTTTCTGGGATTTGAATAGGCCAGTCCTCAATAGGGATCCAATATCTACCAACCTTTGAATTACCGGTATGGTACCGATAGTAATTAGCCACCTTTATCCAATTAGCTCGGTGAAGCTCCTCCATCCAAGGCCTCCAATTGGGAAACTGAGTTATCAAAGGCTTGTGACCATCCCAAGAATCTGTCCAAAAATTTTCCTGTTGACCATTATGAATGATCCAAAATAATTTTTTCTTTATCAAATCCTCACTAGTCTTAAGAACTGCTAAAATGGGAGAACCTTTGGTAGGAAGTTGATAGCAAACAAGGTCTTCAGGACTTTTGTTCTCAGCATATTTAGCACGGAGATTATTGGCCCAAAGAGCATTGGGGTTATGCAACATCCTCCAATATAATTTAGCAACTAAAGCTTTGTTGTTATTAATAGAAGACCGAAATCCTAACCCCCCTTCACTCTTAGGAAGACATAAAGTATCCCATTTCACCAAGGCCCATTTTATTTTCTCCTTAGTACCACTCCAAAGGAAACGATGACTGATTTGATCCAATTCTCGAAGAACAACCTTTGGGATATTCAAAACGGAAGAAACATAAATAGGAATAGCTTGAAGGACTGATTTTACTAAGGTGATTCTACCCCTAGAAGAAAGCCACTTGTTGGTCCACTTTCCAATTTTCTTCTTGACTTTGTCCAACAACCAATTCCAATCTTTATTTTTTTGCCTTTGAATATCTATGGGAATACCTAAATAAGTGATTGGAAGAGAGGTCTTCTTATATCTTAATTTGTCCAAGACCGTGGATTCCTGTCTAGCAGAGTAGTGAAAGAATATAACTTTAGATTTTTCTTCATTGATCAACTGCCCAATAGCCTTAGAAAAACAACTAATGATTTGTTTAATATTAGAAGCTTCCTTAACTGTAGCTTTACCTAAAAGAGTAGAGTCAGACACAAATTGAAGATGAGAGATAGGTCTAGCTCCATGAGCAATGGTAACTCCCTCAAGGGTTTTGTTTTCCCTCTTTTTAGTTATAGTCATGTTGTGGTTGCTCCACAACACACCCCAAAATTGGGGACCCACCTTTTTTGCATGCTTTCCAAGAAGACTGCAGTGGCCCAGATGCTAAAAATCAAAGAAAAAGAAGAATGTCGTGATATCGCGACATGTTGCTCCGTCGTGGCCAAAAATGAAAAGTTGTCGCGATATCGCGACATGTTGCTCCGTCGCGGCCAGAAATGAAAAGTTGTCGCGATATCGCGACATGTTGCTCCGTCGCGGCCAGAAATGAAAAGTTGTCACGATATCGCGACATGTTGCTCCGTCGCGGCCAAAAATGAAAAGTTGTCGCGATATCGCGACATGTCGCGTTTTCGTGGCTCAGACAAGCGAAGTACAGTGGAACGAAAAAGTGTCGCGATTTCGCGACATGTCACGTTTTCACGGCCAAGAGCAACAAAATGCAGCATGATGAGAAAATGTCACGATATCGCGACATGTTGTGAAATCGCGGTCAAAGCGGTCAAACAGAACAAGATGCCAGAAATGTCGCGATATCGCGACATGTCATGAAATCACGGTTCATAGAGGAGAGAGAAAGACAAAGTGAAAAATGTTGCGATATCGCGACATGTCATGAAATCGCGGTTCATAGAGGAGAGAGAAGATAAGGCGCTAGAATTGTCGCGATATCGTGACATGTCATGAAATCACGGTCAAACAAGTCAAACAGGGCAAGGCAGAAAAATTGTCGTGATATCGCGACATGTCAAGTTTTCACGGCAGGAAAGTGAGGAAGGAATAAAGGAAAGAAATGTCGCGATATCGCGACAGTGATTTCGGATTTTCGACGACAAGGAGATGAAGATAGAAAGTGTCATGAAATCGCGACTATAGGGACATAAGCAATGGAAGTATGTCGCGATTTCGCGACATGTGATTTACGCAACAGTGGAAGAAGAAAAGTGTCACGATTTGATAGAAAGTCAAGAAGATGAATGAAAAGTGTCACGATTTCATGACATGTCACTTTTCTGGCTAAGTACAACGAGACACCAAATAGAAAAATGTCACGATTTCATGACATGTTGCATCTCACACCCAAAAGAAAAACGTCGCGATTTCGCGACATGTTTCATTTGCGTGGCCCGTGGACAAAAAATGTCGCGATATCGTGACATGTCTCATTTTCGCGGTGCATGAAGGCGAACAATGCTGCTGACATAAAAATGTCACGATATCGCGACATGTCTCATTTTTGTGATACAAGTAGAAGAACAAAGCTATAGATAGAAAATGTCATGATATCGCGACATGCTATTTTTTGTCACGATTCATGGAGGCCATTATAGAACATGCATGGAAGCGCTGAACACATGGCATAAAGGTGTAAGAATCATGGGAAGCGTTATAGTTCATAGAGAAGATCAAACGTTTCGACGTCGAGCATAAAGTCAAAAATGATGAAGAGGCGGGAAGATGAAATGAAGCGATCTGGGAGATGAAGTGAAGCGTCACAGAGCGAAACAGAGAGCATTGCCAAAAAGTTTAAAAGTAGAAGCATAGATTGGTATAAGGGTCGAAAACCGCTACGAGCAGAGTTGCAGAGCTGAAGGCGAGAAGCCATTCTGGGCCTGCTTTGGAGTGTTTTTCTTCCCCTTTTTCTGGTTTTGAGAAAACTAGAGAGTTCTGTTATTGTAAATTGATAAATTTTTAATACAAAAATTTCAGAGAGTTGCATCTCATTGGCAAGAAAGAAGGAGTTATTTTCTGCATGCAAGATTGAATGTTTATCTTTCCCCTTTTAGATTTTTAGGCTTATAGATGGAGTTTAATGCAAGTTATCTTGGTTGCTTCATGCGAATGTCTAAATCTGAAAACCTCATTCAAACCCTAGGAATTAGCACTTAGCTTATCAGGATTGTGCATGTTTTGCAGGTCCAATAGGTTAGGTTGCATGCATGGAAACCTCATATCTTCGATTTTGTCGAAATAGGATAGCATCAAACTGAATGCATTTCATTTTCATTCTTTGCATTTTATTTTCATTTTTCTGCATTTTTTTTAGAAACTGTTACTTAGTTTTAATTTGCAGGCATTAAAATAAAAAAGTTAAAAATGTCAAAATCCAAAAAATAGTTTCATCAGTGCATAGGCCATACTGCAGATTTCAAATATGCATATAGAGATTTCATTTTCGGATTGTTAGTATTTTATAAATTCATTGAAGTTTTGTGTTATGCAGGTCTAAAAATCCGAAAATAGAAAATTTCCATTTCAGGGCCAGAATTTCATTTTTAGTTTTGTTTTTCATTCATGAGCCGATGATGACATTCCCTTCATGAAAATTCCAATTTCATTGAAGGAGTTATGTTTTATGGCATTTCATCAATTTCCATTTTGAAGTTACAGCGTGGTCATACAAGGACCAAATCACATTTGCTTTATTCGGGTTCAATGAACAATCATTAAAGTTTCACAGTAAAATAAACCAACATTGCCCCTTGTTTACAGTTACTTGCAACCACTAAGGTGTTCCAAGCATTTAAATTGAATATCTTTATTTGAGATTATTAATACACATACACAAATGCTAACATAGCGGAGACCTTGGAGAAATTATTTGTTTAATTTCTTTGCAAGAGAGGATTTGGAACCCAAATCCTATCGGAGAGTGTGTTTTCACAATCGGGTGAAAATACCACTCAACAGATTGGCGCTAGAAGGAGGGCATGAATGGTTTATTTTATTGATGTGTTTTTGATTTATGTTTGTAGAAGGAGGGGGGTTTATTTTAGTGTGATTTAATTTATTTGATATTGTATATCTTTAGTCCTCTAACACTCAGGATTGTTAAAAGGAGGGCTTGAATTGGTTTACTTTATTCTATTTACACTAAGCAATTCATGTATATTATTCTAACGCTTTTGATTGTTCATACAGAAATAATGTGATTTGATTTAATTTTGAAAATTTTGGTCTTGACTAACGAAGTGTTGTTTCCATGCAATTACTTTTCATTTGATTTTAATGAATACATCTCTTGGTTGATGCTAACTTGATTTTTTATACATTGCAGAGTTGGATATTTGCTAGTCATTTCAGATGTGGTTTTATTTTGACTAACAGATTTGGTTCTAAAGTTATATTTTGAGTTTTACTAATGGCAACATTTGAGGAGCAAATTGTATCCCTGAGAGCTGAAATAGTGTCTCTAAGAGAAAGAATGGTATCTATGATGGAGGATCATTATAAGGGTTTGTCTATACATGTGATACCCTATCAAATTCCTAAATTGTTATTGGAGTTTCTACGATGTTTTAATCAAGAGGTGCCACTAGGATACTTGCAAAAACTGTATGTCTACAAGGATACATTATGTCAATTCCAGGTTTTCTATGAGGAGGTGGCTTGTAAGTTATTTGCATACATTTTGGATGATAAACCATTCTTTTGGTACAGCCAACTACCCATGGAGGTTAGGACTTCTTGGATACAACTAGAAGCAGCCTATCTTTATCATTTTGGTAATCAGGTTGACTTAGAAATGTTGAAAAATCAGTTTACCTCCATATGTAAGGAGCCTAATGAATCCTTGAGTCAATTCAATGGAAGATTTCATGAGTTGCACTCCCAAATGTGGGAAAATTTTAACACATTAGAAGAGGAAGCCATGGAAGTATACCTGGGAGCCATACACCCCACACTTGCTTCACTCATTGAGGAAAAAATGGGTGGCTTGTCTCTAGAGAAAATCTATGAGATCCTAGAAGAGGTAGAACGACAAGGTCTTGAAGAAGAAAAGGCACAACATGTTCACATGAGAGATTGTTCTTTTGAAGTTAGTGATGCCAACCTACACCAACCATCAAATATAGCACCCTCCACTCCAATGATATCTAAGGTAAATGATCAAGGGGATGAATTTGAATATCCAAATGTTACAACCACCTTAGATGTAGTCCAAGAGGAGGTGCAAATTGCTAAGCCAACATCCGCTAGTGAAGATTATGCAGAAATGATCTCATTCATAGAGATACATGATTATTCGGATGAAGGGGTCCTAAATTCAACAATGTTTGATATATGTGATAGGACGGAACCCACCATAGAATTGAATGAAGTGGTTGAAAGTGAAATTGGAAGAAAACCAATAAATGAATTTGAAGATATGATAGAGTTTCACCACTTGTTCTTGGAAGATACTATTGATGAGATGTGTAAAATTAATGATCAAGAAATTCTTCACCCTCCAAATTATGATAAAATTGAATCATGGGTTACTAATTTGGACGATGATAGCCTTACAAATTTGAATTCAAGAAATGACCCACTTTTGGAAATAATTGAACCATCTAAGGAAGGTGAAGATGAATTTGATGAGAAACACATTGATGAATTGGAAGATGTTGAAGAAGTAGTTGAACGTCACCACTTGATTTTGGAAGATGATTATTATGATGCTTGGAAGAAGTGGGAAGACTACACTCACTCCAAAACTACTAATGAAACTTGTGTGCCAATTGATATACAGGACAACATAATCGCCTACTCAAAGGAAGATATTACAACTCCTGTACAATTTGAGGATGTTTTGGAAGAGGGTTTCAAATCTCATCAAATTTTGGAAGATTATAATGATCCTATTACCAAGGACAAAGAAGAAAATGAATTGATGAATGAATCAAAAGATCATGCCACAAACATCATGGAATTTCATTCCATGGATCTGGATGACAATTTTTACAATGGTTGGGGGAGATATGATAATGCATTCTTTTCTCACACCCCTATAGATGAAACTCATATTTCACTTGATATGCAAGATATTGAAACTTCTACCTCACATGAAGAGATACCATGGATAGTGAACAAAGAATTGGAACCAAATGACAAAGAGATTGATCAATTGGAAACAACTCAAATGAAGGATCATCAAGATGAGTCATTGGACATACACTTTGACCAAGAATATTTGAGGGTTGAAAAGGATGGGCATGTTTTCAATTGGGTGCCCAATTTTGGTATGTTTGATGAACAAGTAATCAATGAAGAGTATGAAGACCATGAGGTAAAAGAGGGAATTGCAAATCCCCATCAAATTTTGGTAAATAAAAATGTTCAAAAGGTAGAATCTAACCTTTTGTGTTCAAGCATCCAAAATTTAGGTGAAAATTTGCATGACCATATTTTGAATTTGAATGATGTTTATGGTGAAATGTCATTAAAGGTGAATGAAAAACAAGGTATGATTTCTAATCACACCTTTGATAACATTGTTTTAATGAATGAAAAAGAAGTTGATGCACTTGAATTGTTAAATCAAATTCATCAACAATTACTAATTGAATCTAGGGTAAAAACTTTTAATGATCCTAATTTAGTAAATATCCTAGATGCTTGTAAACTGTTGCACAAATTTGATTGGCCTACAAATTTGGAAAATGATTTGGCTTTAAAATTTTTAGAAATAGGCTCTTGCTTACAAAGTCTCATTTTGGATAAAGAGAGCCTAGTTCTAAATCATGAATGGAATTATGAAACTTGCATTTTAAAGAATAGACAAGATAAAATTGAATATCATTTATTGTCTAATCATTTTAGTAATTTGAACGCTCACCTATGAGAGTACTAATGGAATTAAATCTAATTGGTGGGGTGAGCGAGGGAAGTTAAAAGTTGTTGCATGGTGTGGTCTAATCTTGTTTTTTTTGGATTCCTACAACATTTGGCATGCATATCACGTTATATTTTTGTTGAAATGTTCTAATCATGTTTGGGATCCAGGGAAGTGATAATCCAAGCTTTGCATCATCTTGTATTATATTGTACATTTGTATATAGATTTTGGTTTTTGGGTTTTGGTTTGTGTTTTCAAGTTTCATTTTTGGGATTGCTATTTGGATTTGGTTTTAAGTTTTGTGTGTTAGTCCTTTGGACATGTTTGGTTCGTTTAAAAAAAAAAATGAATAAAAATTTGAGATGTCAACTCATGCCTAAGATCAGGAAAATATGAAACATTGGAATTGTGTTGTAGAAAGCTCCACAAGTAACACAAACAGTTTAAATAATATCGTTTGAAACTTGTGATGCATGAAGTAGTCAGTTTTACAAATTATGGCAATACTTTATCCGCAATTCAAAAAGGCAATGCATTCATATTACATCCCACTTTGCATATACATGCCATCTTAGTTGCATATGCATTTCAGATACAATCATTTGAAAGGTGTCAAATCCTCTTAGGGTTATTCTATAACATAAATAAAAAAAAAATCCTAAGGTTGGGAACTGATGCCCGAACTATCTTGAACCAAGCACATTCTATGCACATTAAAGAGGATCTTGAGCAAAATGATCAAAACCATACTTGGAAGAAAAGGTGAGGCGAAAGGAGTATTTCATGTCTATCCTATCATGCAACATGATCCTTAAAACAGTGGTTTTTACCACTCCCATAAAGCTTAAAGCCTAAAACCGGAGTAGTAAGGATAGGGTTAAATCCTCATCGAACTTAGGTTGAGGATCCAACTCCCCAAAGCTCTGATTTGACCTACATGGAGTAGTAAGGATAGGGCATAATTCTCATCTCGCCTAGGTTGAGAATCTGATTCCCCAAAGCTTCCATTTTTCCCATTTCATCATAAATCTTGGATTGGAAGGATCGTACTACATGTCCTCTGCAAAGGATGGGTAGTCATCCCCAAGGTCCAAGAAATAAAATTAAAACTAATATTTCCCATTTCATCTCAATATTGGATTGGAAGGATCGTACTACATGTCCCTAGCAAGGATGGGTAGTCATCCCCAAGGTCCAAGAAGTAAAATTAACTAATATTTCCCATTTCATCTTAATATTGGATTGGAAGGATCGTACTACATGTCCCTCGCAAGGATGGGTAGTCATCCCAAAGGTCCAAGAAATAAAAGAAAAAGAATGAATGAAGCCAAATCATGGATTATGGGGTTAAGTTATGCTCATGCGTGGCAGCATGTCTTGTCTAAAAGCAAGACCACCGATCGCTCAAACGGATAGACTAGCCTGACCATTTCATCCATAATCGGTTAAATCATTTTGCTCAAAGTGAGGTAATGAATTCCAGATCGGAGTAGTAAGGAGAGGGTTAAATTCTTATCTCGCTTAGGTTGGGAATCCGATTCCCCAAATCTCGATTTCACTTTCACTTGCACATGGGTTCAAGATAGTAGTGACTCATAACCAACTTTGGGATCTAATAAAGCAATTCATTATATA
Organism: Wollemia nobilis; assembly: GCA_028583015.1. Classification (NCBI taxonomy): domain Eukaryota; kingdom Viridiplantae; phylum Streptophyta; class Pinopsida; order Araucariales; family Araucariaceae; genus Wollemia; species Wollemia nobilis. The sequence continues at coordinate 4,079,718 of JAQPPZ010000676.1, read as the reverse complement.
TATAGTTGATCCTAAGAGGGTTTGACAGTTTTTAAATGTTCATGTATGATATTAGAAGGCTTAAAGCTTATTACTATATCTCTAGCATATTCATCAGGCTGCACAAATCATTCACAACCTCACATATGCATTCATGTAAAACTGACAATGGAATGTTGATCAATTTCAAACGATAGAAAATGGAACACATTGCACACACCGAGCTGATACTTAATGATTCTAATGTTTCATGTATTTCTGATCTATCGGCATTTGTTTATGTTTTATGTGCTGACGCTTGTATCTAAGTTTGTATATTTCCAGGTTAGGTTCTCACCGAAATGCTCAGGAGCATTTCCCAACAGAGTCACCATTTGTTGTGGCTGCTCCACAACACACCCCAAAATTGGGGACCCCCCTTTTTTACATGCTTTCCAAGAAGACTGCAATGGCCCAGATGCTAAAATCAAAGAAAAAGAAAAATGTCAAATAAGAAATGAAAAGTGTGCGATATCGCGACATGTTGCTCTCGGCCAAAATGAAAAGTGTCGACGATATCGCGACATGTTGCTCGATCGCGGCAAAAATGAAAAGTTGTCACGATATCGCGACATGTTGCTAGGAAGGGAAAATGTCGCGATATCGTGACATGTCGCGTTTGCTAAGAGCAAAAACAATGATGAGAAAATGTCGCGATATCGCGACATGTTGTGAAATCGCGGTCAAGAGGAAAAGAAAAGAATGAAAATGTCGTGATATCGCGACATGTCATGAAATCGCGGTCATAGAGGAGAGAAAGACAAAGTGAAAAATGTTCACGATATCGCGACATGTCATGAAATCACGGTCATAGAGGAGAGAAGATAAGGTAAAATTGTCGCGATATCGCGACATGTCATGAAATCAGGTCAAAGAGAAAAGGCAAGGATAAAATTGTCACGATATCGTGACATGTCGGGTTTGGCAAAGTGAGGAAGGAATAAAGAAAAAATTGATATGGACAAAAGTAAAAAGTGTCAGATATCGATGTATTGGGAGAAAGAATGTCGATTCGAAGAAAAAGTCGATTTAAAAAAGGAGTGAATGAAAAGTGTCACGATTTCGTGACATGTCACGTTTGGGCTAAGTAAAAAAAGAAAAATGTCATGATTTGAAGTTGACAAAGAAAAATGTCGCGATTTCATGACATGTTGCATGGGTAGAAGAAAAAGTCGCGATATCATGACATGTCTCATTTTGGATGCTTGAAGACGAATAAATTTGCAGGTATAAAAATGTCGCGATATCGCGACATGTCTTATTTTTGTGATACAGGTAGAAGAACAAAGTTGCAGATAGAAAATGTCATGATATCATGACATGCTATTTTTTTCGTGATTCATGATGGGCCATTACAGAATATACAAGGAAGCATTGAACACATGGCATAAAGGTGTAAGAATCATGGGAAGCGTTATAGTTCATAGAGAAGATCAAACGTTTCGACGTCGAGCATAAAGTCAAAACGATGAAGAGGCGGGGAAGATGAAATGAAGCGATCTGGGAAATGAAATGAAGCGTCACAGAGTGAAACAGAGAGCATTGCCAGAAAGTTTAAAAGCAGAAGCACAGATTGGTATAAGGGTCGAAAACCGCTGCGAGCAGAGTTGTAGAGCTGAAGGCGATAAGCCATTCTGGGCCTGCTTTGGAGTGTTTTTCTTCCCCTTTTTCTGGTTTTGAGAAAACTAGAAATCATCTGTGATTGTAAATTGATAAATTTTAATATAGAAATTTTAGAGAGTTGCATCTCATTGGCAAGAAAGAAGGAGTTATTTTCTGCATGCAAGATTGAATGTTTATCTTTCCCCTTTCAGATTTTTAGGCTTATAGATGGAGTTTAATGCAAGTTATCTTGGTTGCTTCATGCGAATGTCTAAATCTGAAAACCTCATTCAAACCCTAGGAATTAGCACTTAGCTTATCAGGATTGTGCATGTTTTGCAGGTCCAATAGGTTAGGTTGCATGCATGAAAACCTCATATCTTCGGTTTTGTCAGAATAGGATTGCATCATCCTGAATGCATTTTATTTTCATTCTCTGCATTTTATTTTCATTTTCTCTACACTTTACTTTCAAAATTGTTACTTCATTTTAATTTGCAGTCATTAAAATAAAAAACTAAAAAATTCCAAAATACAAAAAATAGTTTCATATGCATAGGTATACTGAGATTTCAAATATGCATTTAGAGATTTCATTTTGGAACTGTTAGTATTTTAAAAATTCAAAGTTTGTTAGAGGTTATAAAAATCGAAAATAGAAAATTTCCATTTCAAGGCAGAATTTCATTTTTAATTTTATTTTTCATTCATGAGCCGATGATGACATTCCCTTCATGAAAATTCCAATTTCATTGAAGGAGTTCTGTTTTATGACATTTCATCAATTTCCACTTTGAAGTTACAGCATGGTCATACAAGGACCAATCACATTTGCTTTATTCGGGTTCAATGAACAATCATTAAAGTTTCATGGTAAAATAAACCAACATTGCCCCTTGTTTACAGTTACTTGCAATCACTAAGGTGTTCCAAGCATTTAAATTGAATATCTTTATTTGAGATTATTAATATACATACACAAATGCTAACATAGCGGAGACCTTGGAGAAGTTACTTATTTAATTTCTTTGCAAGAGAGGATTTGGAACCCAAATCCTATCGGAGAGTGTGTTTTCACAATCGGGTGAAAATACCACTCAACAGATTGGCGCTAGAAGGAGGGCATGAAAGGTTTATTTTATTGATGGAGGTGATTTTATAGTGGATTTAAATTAAATTGTATATTATGTAGTTATCTTTAGTCCTCTAACACTCAGCAGATTGTTAAAAGGATGGCCTGAATTGGTTTACTTTATTCTATTTTAAGCAATTCAGGTATGTTGTATATTATTCTAACGCTTTTTGATTGTTCATACAGAAATAATGTGATTTGATTTAATTTTGAAAATTTTGGTCTCGACTAACGAAGTGTTGTTTCCATGCAATTACTTTTCATTTGATTTTAATGAATACATCTCTTAGTTGATGCTAACTTGATTTTTTATACATTGCAGGTTGGATATTTGCTAGTCATTTCACGCGGATGTGTGATTCCTTCCTTTTTGACTAACAGATTTGGTTCTAAAGTTACATTTTGAGTTTCACTAATGGCAACATTTGAGGAGCAAATGGTATCCCTGAGAGAAGAAATGATGTCTCTAAGAGAAAGAATGGTATCTACGATGGAGGATCATTATAAGGGTTTGTCTATACATGTGGTACCCTATCAAATTCCTAAATTGTTATTGGAGTTTCTACGATGTTTTAATCAAGAGGTGCCACTAGGATACTTGCAAAGATTGTATGTCTACAAGGATACATTATGTCAATTCCAGGTTTTCTATGAGGAGGTGGCTTGTAAGTTATTTGCATACATTTTGGATGATAAACCATTCTTTTGGTACAGCCAACTACCCATGGAGGTTAGGACTTCTTGGATACAACTAGAAGCAGCCTATCTTTATCATTTTGGTAATCAAGTTGACTTAGAAATGTTGAAAAATCAGTTTACCTCCATATGTAAGGAGCCTAATGAATCCTTGAGTCAATTCAATGGAAGATTTCATGAGTTGCACTCCCAAATGTGGGAAAATTTTAACACATTAGAAGAGGAAGCCATGGAAGTATACCCGGGAGCCATACACCCCACACTTGCTTCACTCATTGAGGAAAAAATGGGTGGCTTGTCTCTAGAGAAAATCTATGAGATCCTAGAAGAGGTAGAACGACAAGGTCTTGAAGAAGAAAAGGCACAACATGTTCACATGAGAGATTGTTCTTTTGAAGTTAGTGATGCCAACCTACACCAACCATCAAATATAGCACCCTCCACTCCAATGATATCTAAGGTAAATGATCAAGGGGATGAATTTGAATATCCAAATGTTACAACCACCTTAGATGTAGTCCAAGAGGAGGTGCAAAGTGCTAAACCAACATCCGCTAGTGAAGATTATGCAGAAATGATCTCATTCATAGAGATACATGATTATTCGGATGAAGGGGTCCTAAATTCAACAATGTTTGATATATGTGATAGGACGGAACCCACCATAGAATTGAATGAAGTGGTTGAAAGTGAAATTGGAAGAAAACCAATAAATGAATTTGAAGATATGATAGAGTTTCACCACTTGTTCTTGGAAGATACTATTGATGAGATGTGTACAATTAACAATCAAGAAATTCTTCACCCTCCAAATTGTGATAAAATTGTATCATGGGTTACTAATTTGGACGATGATAGCCTTACAAATTTGAATTCAAGAAATGACCCACTTTTGGAAATAATTGAACCATCTAAGGAAGGTGAAGATGAATTTGATGAGAAACACATTGATGAATTGGAAGATGTTGAAGAAGTAGTTGAACGTCACCACTTGATTTTGGAAGATGATTATTATGATGCTTGGAAGAAGTGGGAAGACTACACTCACTCCAAAACTACTAATGAAACTTGTGTGCCAATTGATATACAGGACAACATAATCGCCTACTCAAAGGAAGATATTACAACTCCTGTACAATTTGAGGATGTTTTGGAAGAGGGTTTCAAATCTCATCAAATTTTGGAAGATTATAATGATTCTATTACCAAGGACAAATAAGAAAATGAATTGATGAATGAATCAAAAGATCATGCCACAAACATCATGGAATTTCATTCCATGGATCTAATGGACGATATTTTACAATGGTTGGGGGAGATATGATAATGCATTCTTTTCTCACACCCCTATAGATGAAACTCATATTTCACTTGATATGCAAGATATTGAAACTTCTACCTCACATGAAGAGATACCATGGATAGTGAACAAAGAATTGGAACCAAATGACAAAGAGATGGATCAATTGGAAACAACTCAAATGAAGGATCATCAAGATGAGTCATTGGACATACACTTTGACCAAGAATATTTGAGGGTTGAAAAGGATGGGCATGTTTTCAATTGGGTGCCTAATTTTGGTATGTTTGATGAACAAGTAATCAATGAAGAGTATGAAGACCATGAGGTAAAAGAGGGATTGCAAACCCCCATCAAATCTTGGTAAATAAAAATGTTCAAAAGGTAGAGTCTAACCTTTTGTGTTCAAGCATCCAAATTTAGGTGAAAATTTGCATGACCATATTTTGAATTTGAATGATGTTTATGGTGAAATGTCGTTAAAGGTGAATGAAAAACAAGGTATGATTTCTAATCACACCTTTGATAACATTGTTTTAATGAATGAAAAAGAAGTTGATGCACTTGAATTGTTAAATCAAATTCATCAACAATTACTAATTGAATCTAGGGTAAAAACTTTTAATGATCCTAATTTAGTAAATATCCTAGATGCTTGCAAATTGTTGCACAAATTTGATTGGCCTACAAATTTGGAAAATGATTTGGCTTTAAAATTTTTAGAAATAGGCTCTTGCTTACAAAGTCTCATTTTGGATAAAGAGAGCCTAGTTCTAAATCATGAATCGAATTATGAAATGGATACTTTAAAGAATAGACAAGATAAAATTGAATATCATTTATTGTCTAATCATTTTAGTGATTTGATGCTCACCTATGGGAGTACTAATGGAATTAAATCTAATTGGTGGGGTGAGCGAGGGAAGTTAAAAGTTGTTGCATGGTGTGGTCTAATATTGTTTTTGTTGGATTCCTACAACATTTGGCATGCGCATCACGTTATATTTTTGTTGAAGTGCTCTAATCATGTTTGGGATCCAGGGAAGTGATAGTCCAAGCTTTGCATCATCTTGTATTATATTGTACATTTGTATATAGATTTTGGTTTTTGGGTTTTGGTTTGTGTTTTCAATTTCGTTTTTGAAGTTACTTTTGGGTTTGGTTTTAAGTTTTGTGTGTTAGTCCTTTGGACATGTTTGGTTCGTTTAAAAAAAAAAAATGAATAAAAATTTGAGATGTCAACTCATGCTTAAGATCAGGAGAATATGAAACATTGGAATTGTGTTGTAGAAAGCTCCACAAGTAACACAAACAGTTAAATAATATCGTTTGAAACTTGTGATGCATGAAGTAGTCAGTTTTACAAATTATGACAATACTTTATCCGCAATTCAAAAGGGCAATGCATTCATATTACATCCCACTTTGCATATACATGCCATCTTAGTTGCATATGCATTTCAGATACAATCATTTGAAAGGTGTCAAATCCTCTTAGGGTTATTCTATAACATAAAAAAAAAAAAAATCCTAAGGTTGGGAACTGATGCCCGAACTATCTTGAACCAAGCACATTCTATGCACATTAAAGAGGATCTTGAGCAAAATGATCAAAACCTTGCTTGGAAGAAAAGGTGAGGCGAAAGGAGTATTTCGTGTCTATCCTATCATGCAACATGATCCTTAAAACAGTGGTTTTTACCACTCCCATAAAGCTTAAAGCCTAAAATCAGAGTAGTAAGGATAGGGTTAAATCCTCATCGAACTTAGGTTGAGGATCCAACTCCCCAAAGCTCTGATTTGACCTACATGGAGTAGTAAGGATAGGGCATAATTCTCATCTCGCTTAGGTTGAGAATCCGATTCCCCAAAGCTTCCATTTTTTCCATTTCATCATAAATCTTGGATTGGAAGGATCGTACTACATGTCCTCTAGCAAGGATGGGTAGTCATCCCCAAGGTCCAAGAAATAAAAGTAAAACTAATTTTTCCCATTTCATCTCAATATTGGATTGGAAGGATCGTACTACATGTCCCTAGCAAGGATGGGTAGTCATCCCAAAGGTCCAAGAAGTAAAAAATTAATATTTCCCATTTCATCTTAATATTGGATTGGAAGGATCGTACTACATGTCCCTAGCAAGGATGGGTAGTCATCCCAAAGGTCCAAGAAATAAAAGAAAAAGAATGAATGAAGCCAAATCATGGATTATGGGGTTAAGTATGCTCATGCGTGGCAGCATGTCTTGTCTAAAACAAGACCACTGACTGTTCAAACGGATAGGCTAGCTTGACAGTTTCATCCATAACCGGTTAAATCATTTTGCTCAAAGTGAGGTAATGAATTCCAGATCGAGTAGTAAGGATAGGGTTAAATTCTTATCTCGCTTAGGTTGGGAATCCGATTCCCCAAATCTCTTTCACTTTCACTTGCACATGGGTTCAAGATAGTAGTGACTCATAACCAACTTTGGGATCTAATAAAGCAATTCATTATATATATAGTTGATCCTAAGAGGGTTTGATAATTTTAAATGTTTGTGTATGATACTAGAAGTGGGCTTTAAAGCAGATTGCTACATCTCTAAGCATATTTATCAGGATGCACAAATCATTCACAATCTCACATATGCATTCATGTAAAACTGACAATGGAATGTTGATCAATTTCAAACGATAGAAAATGGAACACATTGCACACACCGAGCTGATACTTAATGATTCTAATGTTTCATGTATTTCTGATCTATCGACATTTGTTTATGTTTTATGTGCTGACGCCTGTATCTAAGCTTGTATATTTCCAGGTTAGGTTCTCACCGAAATGCTCAGGAGCATTTCCCAGCAGAGTCACCATTTGTTGTGGCTGCTCCACAACACACCCCAAAATTGGGGACCCCCTTTTTTACATGCTTTCCAAGAAGACTGCAATGGCCCAGATGCTAAAAATCAAAGAAAGAAGAAGCAAAATATCGACATGTTGACGAAAAATGAAAAGTTGTCGCGATATCGCGACATGTTGCTCCATCACGACAGAAAATGAAAAGTGTCACGATATCGTGACATGTTGCTCCGTCGTGGCAAAAAATGAAAAGTGTCATGATATCGCGACATGTTGCTTCGTCGCGTCAAAAAAAATGGAATGAAAAAGTGTCGTGATATCGCGACATGTCATGTTTTTGCGGCTAAGAGCAACAGAATGCAGCATGAAAAGAAAATGTCACGATATCGCGACATGTCATGAAATCACGGTTCATAAAGGAGAGAGAAAGACAAAGTGAAAAATGTCATGATATCATGACATGTCATGAAATCACGGTCAAAGAAAAAAGGAAAGTATAAAATTGTCGTGATATCGTGACATGTCACGTTTTGTGCATAGAAGAGAAAAGGAAAAGTGTCACGATATCGCGACATGTTGATCGTGCGGTAAATGGAAAAAGTCAGATATCATGACATGTCATGAATCACGGTCAAAGGTAGCAAGAAAAGTCAATGCAAAGTTGTCGCGATATCGCGACATGTCAGATTTACCAAGACGAAAGAAGCAAGGAGAAAAATACGATATCGTGACATGTATTCATGAAGAAAGTGAGGAAGGAGAATGAAAAATGTCACGATTTCGTGACATGTCGCGTTTTTGCGGTAAGTGCACGAGACAGAAATAGAAAAATGTCACGATTTCATGACAAGTTGCATCTTCACAGCCCAAAATAGAAAAATGTCGTGATATCACGACATGTTGCATCTTCGCGGCTCGAAGCAAAAAAATGTCGTGATATCGTGACATGTCTCATTTTCGCGGTGCTTGAAGACAAATAAAGCTACGGGTATAAAAATGTCGCGATATCGCGACATGTCTTGTTCGTCCGATAAGGTGGAAGAACAAAGCTGCAGATAGAAAATGTCACGATATCACGACATGCTATTTTTGTCATGATTCACGACGGGCCATTACAGAACATACAGGGCAGCGCTGAACACATGGCATAAAGGTGTAAGAATCATGGGAAGCGTTACAGTTCACAGAGAAGATCAAACGTTTCGACGTCGAGCAAAAAGTCAAAATGACGAAGAGGCGAGGAAGATGAAACGAAGCGATCTAGGAAATGAAACGAAGCATCACAGAGCGAAACAGAGAGCATGGCCAGAAAGTTTAAAAGCAGAAGCACAGATTGGTACAAGGGTCGAAACCGCTACGAGCAGAGTTGCAGAGCTGAAGGCGAGATAGCCATTCTGGGCCTGCTTTGGAGTGTTTTTCTTCCCCTTTTTCTGGTTTTGAGAAAACTAGAAATCATCTGTGATTGTAAATTGATAAATTTTAATACAAAAATTTCAGAGAGTTGCATCTCATTGGCAAGAAAGAAGGAGTTATTTTCTGCATGCAAGATTGAATGTTTATCTTTCCCCTTTCAGATTTTTAGGCTTATAGATGGAGTTTAATGCAAGTTATCTTGGTTGCTTCATGCGAATGTCTAAATCTGAAAACCTCATTCAAACCCTAGGAATTAGCACTTAGCTTATCAGGATTGTGCATGTTTTGCAGGTCCAATAGGTTAGGTTGCATGCATGGAAACCTCATATCTTCGGTTTTGTCAAAATAGGATAGCATCATCCTGAATGCATTTGATTTTCATTCTCTGCATTTTTATTTTCATTTTCTCTGCACTTTACTTTCAGAAACTGTTACTTCATTTTAATTTGCAGTCATTAAAATAAAAAACTAAAAAATTCCAAAATACAAAAAAATAGTTTCACCAGTGCATAGGTCATACTGCAGATTTCAAATATGCATTTAGAGATTTCATTTTCGGATCTGTTAGTATTTTATAAATTCACTGAAGTTACTGTGTTATCGCAGGTCATAAAAATCCGAAAATAGAAAATTTCCATTTCAGGGCCAGAATTTCATTTTCAGTTTTGTTTTTCATTCATGAGCCGATGATGACATTCCCTTCATGAAAATTCCAATTTCATTGAAGGAGTTATGTTTATGGCATTTCATCAACTTCCATTTTGAAGTTACAGCGTGGTCATACGAGGACCAATTCATTTGCTTTATTCTGGGTTCAACGAACAATCATTAAAGTTTCATAGTAAAATAAACCAACATTGCCCGTTGTTTACAGTTACTTGCAACCGCTAAGGTGTTCCAAGCATTTAAATTGAATATCTTTATTTGAGATATATTAATATACCTACACAAATGCTAACATAGCGGAGACCTTGGAGAAATTACTTGTCTAATTTCTTTGCAAGAGGGGATTTGGAACCCAAATCCTATCGGAGAGTGTGTTTTCACAATCGGGTGAAAATACCACTCAACAAGTCCTACCCAAGCATTCAGTAAGAATGATGAATAAATAAGGGGATAGCGGGTCACCTTGCCTAATATCTCTGGAAGCTGGGAATGACTGAGAAGGCCTACCATTGATAAGAACTAAGTAGGAAACTGAAGAGATATATCCCATAATCCAATCCATCCAATCCTTAGAGAAACCAAATTGCCTCAAAACTTTGATAAGGAAGTGCCAATCCACTTTGTCATAAGCTTTGGATAAGTCTAACCGAATGAACGTGGAAGGAGAATTTTGCATATCGATGGAATGGATGGCTTCCTGAGCAAGAACTATCTCATCTACTATTTGATGTCCTTCCACATAACCCCCTTGCTCTGGGGAAATAATCTTATGCAAAAGAGGCTTCAACCTCTTGAGCTTTTGGAACAAGAGTAATATAAGTTTTATTGATAACCTTCAAAATTTATTTGGCTTTCCTGGCTTCTTCCACCACCTCTAATAAATCAACATGAAGGATATCCCAAAACTCTTGGTAGAACTCAATGGAAAAACCATCAGGACCTGGGGTTTTCCCTTTTTGCATTTTAAAAATTACTTTTTGAAGCTCATTGATAGTAACAGGAGCAGTCAAAATAGAGTTCTCCTCATAAGTGATAAGAGAAGGGATTGCTTGAAGAACATTTTGTTGTGAAGCTGAGTCAAGAGGAGTAGCCAAAAAAAGATTGAAAAAGTAGTCAACAACAATAGAGTTCATGCCATCCCAAGTATAAACAACATCTCCAGAATCTGATTTTAAGGAAGAAATAAAGTTGTGAGATCTTCGAGCTAGAAGATATTTGTGGAAGAAATTTGTGTTTCGATGTCCTTCTTTGAGCCATTGAATTCTAGATTTTTGCTTCCATAAGATTTCTTCTCTTTTATCCCATTCCTCTAACTGGGTTGTGAGTTTAATTTCATCTGCACTTCTCTTCTCGAGGCCATCTAAACAGATTTTCTTATTCAAATTTTCAAGATGAGCAATAACTTCATGTTTTTTTTTATGAACATCCCCAAACTCTTTCCAGTTCCAAGTCTTGATTTTGGATTTAATGTATTGCAGTATTTTGGCAAAACAGAACATCTTAGTCCCATGCCTAGGTTTACCTTCCTTCCACCATTGTTGCACACGAGGTCTGAAGGAAATGTCTCTAAGCCACATTAATTGAAAACGAAAAGGAGAGAAACTCACATTGGTTTTCCACATTTCCACCATGACTGGCCAATGATCTGAACCAGCATTATTAAGAGTCTTCACTTTAGGAATGTGACCATGGATTAAGAAATTTTCAGAGAGCAAAAACCTATCCAATCTCTCCATTATACAAGCTAAGCCTTGCCTTCTGTTAGACCAAGTGCAATAAGTGATCAGCCCAGGTATGACTATGTACCAATATATCATCAAAGAAAACCAATATAAATTTGTGCAGGTATGGCCTTAAATATGATTCATAGTGGACTGGAAAGTAGCAGGTGCATTAGTCAAACCAAATGGCATGACCAAGAACTCAAAGTGTCCATAGTGTGTCCTGAAAGTTGTTTTCTCTATATCAGCTGGCCTCATCCTTATCTGATGGTAACCTGTACGCAAATCAATTTTAGAAAAATTGCATGAAACATGCAATTCATCAATCAGCTCATCTACCCATGGAATAGGATATCGGTTCTTGATGGTTTTCTTGTTCAAAGCCTGGTAATCAATGCACATGTGCCATCCTTTTTCTTTGCAAGGACTACTGAAGAAGCAAATGGGCTAGAGCTAGGCCTTATGTGGCCCATATCAATCAACTCTTGTATGGCTTTCTCTATCTCTTCTTTATAAATGTGTGGATGTCTAAATGGAGTAATCATAATTGGTTTACTTCCTTCTTCCAATTCAATGATATGTGGGAAACCACACTTAGGAGGAACACCCAGAGGAATATTAGCAAACACGTCGGCATACCTGAGTGCTGGCTGTCTTTTTTGTAAGTCCTTTTATGTACTGAAATTCCATTCACCAACAAGGATATCTAGATCTGTAAATTCTCTCCATGCTGTTAGAAGAGATAATTTGCAGTGCCTTAGGAAGAATTCCCTGCAAGGTATGTTTATTTCCATCCTTATCTTCAAAGGAAATAGTCAGTGTCTTATAATTGCAGGAAAAGGTACCCAATGTCTGTAACCATTGACAACCCAATACCACATTAGCTCCTTTCATACCCAATGCATAAAAATCAGACTTGAGTAAATAGTCACCAATCAAAATTACCACATCAGGAACTATGGTTTGGCATGACATAGTAGTCCCATCACCAATAGAAATATTAAAACCAAGTACTTCTTTACCAGGTAATGACAATGCATCAACAATCCTTTCATCAATAAAGTTGTCGGTACTCCCACTATCAATAAGAATGGAAAGTTTGCATCCTTTGATCTTACCAAAAATACAAATTGCATAAGGTCTATCGGCTGTCAATGTGGCTAATGATGCTGATCCTTCAATGATAGGATCATCAAGTATATCCTCTTGTGGCTGCTCTTGTAGATTACCATCAACTGGTTGCTCTTGAGCATCCTCATATACCAGATCTGTATCCATCTCATCATCAGTAAGGATCTCAATAATATGATTTTGTCCTCAGCTAGAGCATACATGACCTGGAGTCCAAGGTTTCCTGCAATAGAAACATACTCCCTCTTTATGCAGCCTCTCACAAGTAGCATCATCAAGTAAAACCGCCCTTTGACGTAGCTGACTAGTAGAAGCACTATTAGATCCAATGGCTTTCTGAGCAGAAGATTGTGGAGGCCTAGGTAGTCCACTTCTGCTGACTGTACCTCTACCACATCTAGTAGAAATATATTGTGAAGAATCACCAAAGGAAAGTGCTTGATCAATAGCCTTAGTAAGAGTCATAGGCTGCAATGCCCTAAACCATCCTTTCGTGGGCTCTCTAAGCCCTTCCTCAAACATGAAGACAAGTCTTTCCTGTGGTACGTCTCTAACCATCACTGCAAATTGCTGTAAATCAGAAATATAGGATTCTACTGTTCCTGTTTGTCTCAACAAAGTAAGATCTCTTAAATAATGATCTTGGGTTTTCCTGTCAAACCTTCTAATCAACAACTGTGAAAATTCATTGAATGTTTGAATAGTTATGAACCCTGAGTCAATCTTCCATGCTGCCACCAATCGTTAGCAACATCATCTAAATATAGAACAACAAACTGTAATTGCTCCAAATCCATCATAGGATTTAAATTAAAAAAATTGAAGTTTCAAGATCCAAGATTGGGCTGAAACCTTACCAGAACCATCAAATTTGGGAATTGGAAGCTTGCTGAACTTTGTAATTCTTTTTATACTGCTGTTCTTTGATGATTAACACCTCCTCTTGCCACACTTTGCCCATCCTGCATTTCCTGTCGCCTTTCTCTCTCTGTCATATAGATAAAATCTCTAATAGTGGCTGTACAGCGAAATTCCTCTGAATGAGCATTATAATCAGCAATTAGGTCCTCATGTTGGGCCCTCACATCTCTTTCAATGGCTGGTGGTGGCTGGTCGTGTTGAACATGTGCATTACCCCCATTACGGTTCCCATTCTTTACATTTTCTTGTCTAATTTCTTCTTGTTCATTGAGTTCTTCTCTTTCATGGACTACTTCAGCACAGGGTAATTGTAATCCCTCCATGGCTGTAATCAGCCTTTCAAAGGATTCTCTGGTGGTTCTATTGGACACACGTAAGGCTGTCGCTGTTTCATTCTGTCCCGTAATCAGCTGTTCCAACAATCTCTACTGATTTTCCATTAAGGTTTGTTGTTGCCGTGGTAAACTCTGCTATCAGCAATGATAGTCCTCAAGTTCTGAAAAATTTGCTCATACTCTCTTGCTCTATCATCATCAGCCATCTTTCTTATCCCCACTGGCTGGTAGGAACCGCTCTGATACCAGGTTGATGTGTATCTTGTGGAAATAGCGTAATATCTAGTAAAAAATATACAAAAGCACTAGATCAACACAATTGAGTTACTTCTCTGTAGTGAAATTTCTCTGTTTGCTTCATGTAGCAATTCTCCAACTATTGCATGTAGGTTTGGAATTGTGTGGAACAAAGTTTCCACATATGTGGTTTGCTTGACTCTATCAGCTATGTCACCAAGCTACGTGTTGTTGATGTCTATTTCATTCCGCTTGTAGTGATTTGCTTCCCTTCATCATGCTACTCTCTTGCCATCTTTTGTTCAAATTGGACTTGAGCTTCTTATCACCTTCTTTGCTCCTTGACAGGTTTTGGTTATCACATGTTTCGTCTTAGAAGAACTCTCCTTCATATCCAATAACTTTACATTTTGATTGCCCCTTGGCTTTTTGGGATAATTCTCCTCATGATTGCCTAGTTCGCACCATCAACATCATTTGTTTCTTGCGACTAGCGACATTTGTGCAGTTTCATATCGCATACGGTAATTTGTCACATTTCTTCTATGGATTGGTTTCGATGCCATTCCTTCTCCTATGACAATTGTTTTGGTATCTACCACTAGTTGCACCAACTTCCCTCTTTGAAGTACTTGGCTTCTACTTAGCCAACGTTGGATGCTTCTTGTTCTTTAGATTAAATGGACATTTGACCTCGAATTTCCATTCATTTCATAGATGTCAAAGCATGGGTGTTTCGAGAAATTGACGTTTGTATGTTCCTCCATCTGATATTCCAAACAATAAATTTCTTTTTATCCTTCTCTTTCTTCTCTTCATTTTGTGCATCATGTGCAATATATTCTTTTGAAGTGCTTTGATTGTTGCACTCTTCTTCTCATCTTCTTTATCATTGTTGGAGATGCCATCGCCTTTGCTCCGACATCCCACTATCATTGTCTTCATCTTGCTTTCCAGGTTTAAAGCTCGATCTAAGGTGTCCTAGTAGGACGACGAGGGCATGACCTCCATATTATTTTGAAACATTAGGAGAAGTCCATCTATGAACCACTACTTTTGAGTTCGTCGGCTAATTGCTTCTCCATCTTCCAATCAACGTCATGAGGATTGTATGATTTGATGTCCTCATCCTTTTTGGTTTAGTGATGTTGATTTCATTGATGATTTTTGTGTCATCGTGCAGAGTATTTCCTTCTCGAGATTGCACTTGAGTTCTTCCCATGAATTAGATGGAACTTGTAGTGATAAATTCCAGTCCATGGCAACTCCTTTGAGTGTGATTTGAACCAACTGCATCCATGTCTTTATTTGTTGGCTGATGATGCTTCATTTAACACTTGTTCAAAACCGAGATGCCTTCCAATGTCCATGTTGATGCTTTATGACCTTGGCGTGTATATGAACGTCAACTTTATTTCGAGTATCAAAACTCCACCCACTTCTCGACACATTGCTATGGTTGTCTTTGGAAACCATCCACATCCATGTTTATTCAGCCTCAAACTGAAAATGTTGAACCAGAGGTACCTGATGCGGACATAGCAGTTCTTTGGGCATCTTATGAAGCCATGCCTGAAGGCTTCAAGGACGTTGTTGCCTTTGAAGGGGATTTGGAGATGAAAGGCAAGAGATCTGGTGGGAAAAGGACCCACGGTGGTGGAGACAAAGGTGGAGATCTGCAATATAAATTTGGTAAGTTATCACTCCCACTATTTGATGGTAGTGATAAAATTACAGCTAGGGCTTGGTTGCAGAAATTGCAATCTTACTTTTCCCTCAAGCCCATGGTGGAGAGAGAGGCGGTACAATATGCAACCCTTCATCTTGACGGTGTTGCATATGAATGGTGCTATTGTCACATTTTGTAAAGGGGTAAAATTTCTGAAAAATTCAAGAAATTGCTGCTATTTCTCTGCTTCTTTTCTTTGTAGTTTTCCTCCTGCAGTTTTCATGTGTCATGTCTTCCATTTTCTGTTTGTCTTGCTTTACTTTTCAAGTATCCCACCTGTTCGAAAAAAGGGCAAAAATTGTAAAAAATTGTAAAATTTTCTAAGTGCAAAGCAAGGAGCTTCCTTTTTCAAGCGAAGCCCGGCGGAAGCAAAAAGAGGAAATTTTCTAAGTGTAAGGTTGGGAGCGACGCCCGTCGTCGCTCCATTTTTGAGCGCCGCCCGTCGTCGCTCCCATTTTTGAGCGACCGGAAAGGAGGCAAAAATTTTCTAAGTCCAGAGCCTCCCGTCGTCGCTCAGGGTCGCCCACCCCGCTCGCCGTCGCTCAGTTTTCCCAGCGCCGTCCGTCGTCGCTCCTTTTTGGAGCGACGCCGGGCGTCGCTGTCATTTTTCAGCGACAGCAAGCAGAAGGCCCAAAATTTTACTAAGGCATAAAGGGAGCGCCGCCCGTCGTCGCTCAATTCTTGAGCGCCGCCCGTCGTCGCTGTTTTTTCCCAGCGACCGCTGCCGTCCCCCATCCAGTCAGCAAGCGCCAGAAAAGTGAACCAAGTTGCCACAGTTTCCAACTCAGGGTGCCTCCCAAGTTTGTTCCATCTGGAAGTGACTCCCAGAGGCGCTCTCTTCAGCAGGCGACTTTGGTCAGCCCCCATACATTTGCAAACCACACAAGTTTCGAGATTTATGCCTGTCAAGAAGTGACAGATTGTGTGCTGCCAAGGTACAGGGTAGATGAACATTGAAGAACAAACTGTACTTCATCTACCGCATTCAACCGGACCTGGCTTTCCCGCCCACCAGACCTGTCCGGGGATGTACAGTTTTCAAAACGGCCATATCTCAAGTACAAGTACAGCCGACAGGGGTCTCATCCAGGCAACTTTTTACAGCTTTTGCCGGTCCTTGGGATCCGTGCATGATTGTATTTTGGGGGAAATTCCTGCTATAAAAGGCAGTTCATTTGATTGTAAAAGGGGGGGAACATATTGCTAGAGAACTCTGCTGTGACGGATCACCTTCTACTTAATTCAAAGCATCCTTGGCTCTGCTTCTTGTCTCTGTCTTTTATGCTGCCTTCTGCTAGTATTTCTGCTTCATGTCCATTTATATTTCTGGCTGTTTGAATTCTGAATTCTGGATTTGAGCATTGGTGATTATTTGGATCTGGAATACTAAACAGAAGGATACATAGGGTAGAATAACAGCTGCAATTTCTGTTACATGCTTTGTTTTAATTGTTGTTGGTTTGGATGCAAATTTGTAATCGTGCTGCTTGTTCTTCCCCACCTGAAACAAATGATATTTCCATTTCTTTCTGCACATTTATCCCTTTCCAACACTCTTATCTAAAAACCCCCCAAAACTAGATTAGTATAGGAGCCGGCCTTCTCCGGAGATTGGCACGGAAGGCATCCCTTCCTTCCGGCCTTTCAATCTGTTGGGCGAATCTAGGGCGCAATAGATTAAAATCCTTTCCTAAGTGGCAGATTCGTAACCAACAGTTTCTCTGGCACGCTCGGTGGGACACGAGTGTTCCACCCCAAAAACAGAATCGAAGCATCGGTGTTCGCTTCATTGCTGTCAAATCTGAACACCTGGCGACTCTGCTGAACCTGAACAATCTCTGAGTCTTCAAGACTGGTCCAATATCAAGAGCTCCTTCATGCATACAAGACGATGGAGAGTTAGGAATGCGGGACAAGAGCCTGAGTTTTACGAGCTCGACATCAACGCTGCTGGAGAGCACCCGAGGCTGATTGATTATCAAGCCCATCAAGAAGAAACTGAAACTGAGCAAGATACGACTTCCGAGAGCACTGAAGATTACCACGATCTTGATCAGCTCGATCAAAACGCAGACATGGCAAATCCTCAGCCAAATGCTCCTGAGCTGTTTTCGGCAGTTGACTCCACGGGACCCCTCAATCTAGCTGATCAAGATGTTGTTCCACCCGCTGCATTGAAGGCTATTCCCACGTATGATGGAACTGGGAAGACGGCCTATGAACATATTCAAGATATCCTGGCCTTGGCTGCGCTTCACGCCATCACTAATGAAAGTGTCAAGACCCGGTTGTTGGCTCTCTCTCTGCGAGGGAAGCTTCTATACTGGTATAGATCCTTGCCGGAAAACACTATTACGGGATGGGCTCAACTGGCCGGACGGCTAGTTAAAGGCTTCAATGAGTCTGCGGATCCTTCCTCGCTGCTGCACCAGTTTCAAACCATTCAGCGGCATCCACAAGAGGAGATCTCAGATTTCAATGTGAGATTTGCGAGATCATGGAAAAGAGTACCCATTGAACTACGTCCCTCAGACGGACAAGCTGCTCACTACTACCTCAGAGCGTTTAACTCAGACATCTGTTTGGTCATCAAGTTGGCTCGTGTAAACACTTTCCCTGAGTTGTATGAGGCAGCCCAGAGGGCAGAGCTAGACATGATTGCCATAGGTAGACTTCCGCATAAGATGCAACCACCGATCTACCCAGATTTCCCGCAGTCACAATATCCACCGGCGTCTGCTGGGGCGCCTTCCTCATCCAATGCATATCAAAATCCATCATGGAATCCCGCACCAGTCGTGTCACAGTATGGTCCGCCCCAAGTGCATTTTCCCAATCCACCGACGCCTCAACTCCCGTCTGCCCCTCAATATCCATCACTTCCCGCTCCCCCACAGTACTCGGCATTGCCTCCACCACCACCGTTAGCGCCGTTGCCTCCGCCAGCCCAGCCTGCACAACCGGATATGGACATACAGACTAAGATTCTGCAGGAAGTGCGGTCTCTTTCTTCTGGCTACCGGACGTTGTCCAATGATATGGCCATCATGAAGAAGAAGCAGGCCCAACAAGAATTTGTTCCGAGGAGGTCTTATCCTCCTCCCGCACTGACGAGAGACCAAGCGGCTCAAAGGCCTCCAGCGAGAAATGCTCCCAACAACGCGCAACCGAGCACTCCAGACAATGTGCACTGGTGCTCTACGTGCAATGACCCTCATGGGGAGGCTACCTGTATGCTGCATCAACATTATATTCAAACTCTTGAAGGCAGCATCCCGCCGGATGAAGAAGTCAACATGCTTCGTGAAGAGGGGAGCAACTTTGCGGTCTCCGAGGAAGACCCGGTGTCTATCCTGACCAGGGACGGGAAGAAGCCGATAGAGGTAGAGGCAGCCCGGATGCAGCCTTTGAAAGTGTACACTAGGCGAGAAAAGGCGCCACTTGCTGCGAAAGTTCCCGACAAAGCACCTTTGCCTCCACCAGCAAAAGAAAAGGCGCCACCCACGAAGGCCCCAGAGATTCAACCTCCAGCGGAAACCAAGGAGCAGGCTCGAGAAAAGCTCAAATACCCGTCGTTGACAAAGCGACAGAGGGTCGAGGCCACGCAGCAGTACCGTACCAAGTACGAGCCGGCAAAAGAAACGGAAGTGCCCAGTACTTCAGCTTACAACATAGTTGATGAGCTCAAGAAGACCCCGGCGAAGATCAGCATGTACGATGCTCTGCAGCTTCCTGGACAAGTAGATTTGTTACACGAGTCTCTGAAGACCTCAACAGGAGGAAAGCCACCGCAACCCGTGCTAGCTCAACCCCTGACAACTTCAATCACGGGGAAGAACAGACCACCGCCATTTTACTTGTCGCTGCAGATGGAGGGACACATAGTGCATAACTGCATTATTGATTCCGGCGCGTCAACCACCGTCATGCCAAGGGCGGTCTGTGAAGAAATCGGCATGGAGTACACGAGAAGCAGTCAAGGCGTCTTGCAGCTAGATGGCACTCCTGTGAAGACAGTTGGCGTCATCAAAGACATTCCTATCCGGTTGCACAAGGCACCTGAGGTTGTGGTCATTCAAGAAGTTGTGGTTGTTGACCTGGAGCCCTACTTTGGCATGTGCCTCTCGAGAGAATTTACCGCCAAGCTGGGTGGATATCTCTCGATGGACTACTCTCACATGGAGATCCCCTTCAAAGGGAGTAAAGTCAAGATTTACAATGGAAAACCCTCAACTTTCCTAGTTGAAAAGATACCAGGGGAGGGGTTGCAAGATGATGTTGTCCATCTGGTCACTGAATTTGACAAAGAGGTGGACTTGGTGGAGGAGGCCATAGAGCAGCTACAAACGGAGGATGAGTTCTCCTTGCAAGACTTCAACGCCATGATCGAATCAGACATAGGTTGTTACTCCATCACCCAGCCCGAGAAGCCGAAGGAGACAGTAAAAGAAGACATAGGCCCTGCCCCAAATGAGTTGTGGAAGTTGTACTTTGACGGCGCCAGATGCAAGAACGGCGCAGGGGCAGGGGTCCTTCTAGTCTCGCCATCGGGAGAGCAAAAGGAATACTGCTACAGGCTGGCGTGGAGCTGCACCAATAATGCGGCCGAGTATGAAGCCCTGTGTTTAGGGTTGAAGAAGGCGGAGAGACTGGGAATCAAGCAACTGCAGATCTTTGGAGATTCCGAGTTAGTGTGCAAGCAAATCACAGACAAGTGCACTGCAAAGAAGCACTATCTTAAGGCATACCGTAATCGGGTCTGGGACCTGCTGGAATCATTCGAATCCTTGAATGTCAAATCCATTCCCAGGGAGAAGAATAGACATGCAGACATCTTGGCGTCCATTGGAGCCAGGTACGTCCCGGCTGATGACACTGTCCAGAAGCCGAAGCCGGTTCGTACCATCTACAGGCCTTCTGTGCCTGATAAGGACACCCACTGGCAGGTGTTCGATTGCGACGAAGATATCGTCAATTTTCTGATTCACGAAGCTAGCACAATCGAAGGTAGAGACCCTGATGACGAGCAATATGAGGGGTTAATACAGTTGAAAAATAATCATGTCCCAAAAGGACTGATTACCTTGGAGAGCTTGTTTGACCAGAATGACAGGGCCATCTCACACCGAATCAAGGTAGATGCCAAACAATACATGGACCTGGAGCTTGAACCTGGTAAGGTGATTAAAGTCGGCATGGACTGCACTCCAGAGGAGCTGAAGCAGATTCGGGCCCTGTGCAAGGAGTACCCAGACATTGTCGCCTGGTGCTACCAGGACTTAAAGGGGTACAACAGAGAGATTATCCAGCACACCATAGAGTTGGAGGAAGGTGTGAAACCCTTCAGGTAGAAGCAGAGAGCGGTTAACCCGAAGATCGAGGCTATGATGAAAGCAGAACTTCTGAAGATGCTAGAAGCCAAGATCATATATCCTATCAAGCATTCTTCTTGGGTCGCAAATCTGGTTCCCGTGAGAAAGAAGAACGGAGACATCCGCCTCTGCGTGGATTTTCGTAATTTGAACCAGGCCTCGCTTAAGGACCACTATCCGCTCCCGCAGATCGACCAAATTCTTCATGTGGTCGCAGGAGCCCAACGGTTCTCTCTTCTTGACGGATTTTCTGGCTACAACCAAATTTGGGTGAAAGACGAGGACCAGCACAAGACGACGTTCACCACCAAATGGGGGACGTTCGCCTATCAGCGCATGCCATTCGGCTTATCCAACGCTGGGGCCACATTCCAGAGGGCCATGGACCTCGCATTTCGGGAGTTGTTAAATAAAATCATTGTCATTTACTTGGATGACATGACCGTGTTTTCCCACAAGAGGGAAGAGCACACCTCCCACCTGCGGCAAGTGTTTGAAAGATGCCGAGAATTTGGTATATCCATCAACCCCAAAAAGTCAGTCTTCGCTGTGAGGGAGGGGAAGCTGTTGGGCCATGTAATTTCAGAAAAGGGCCTTGCAGTTGATCCTGATAGAGCGGAGGCTCTTCTCCGTTTGTCGGCCCCAATCAATAAGAAAGAGCTGCAGTCCTTCTTTGGTCAGATTAACTTCGTAAGGAAGTTCGTGCCCGATTTCGCCCAAGTCATAAAGCCCATGGCCGAACTATTGAAGAAGGATGCTGAGTTCCTCTGGACAGAAGAGAGAAGGCAGGCCTTTGAAGAGATCAAGGCAAGGATTGCCCAGGCGCCCGTGCTGATAAACCCAGACTATTCAAAGGATTTCATCCTGTATGCAGTAGGCGAGCCTGAAAGTTATGCTGCAGTCCTGACGCAAAAGGGAGACGACGGCGAAGAGCGACCAATAGCCTTCTTGAGCCAAGTAATCCAGCCGCACGAAGAAAGATACAATTTTATTGAGCGACAAGTGCATGCGGTCATGAGATCCTTGAAGAAGTTTAAGCACTTTGTATCTCAGAGCCGGGTTACAGTCTTTGTGATACACCCCGATGTCAGAAATTTTATCATTCAGGGTGAACCGGGTCACAAGAGGGCAGGATGGATCGCCAAAATCCAAGAATTCGACATAGAGGTGCGACCCACCAAGCTAATCCGAGGTCGGGCCCTATGCCAGGAGTTAGCCAGAAGTGTCGCCGCGGAGGTGTCTGCTTGCCAGTGGGAGGATCCACTGATGGAAGGTAATTTTGCCAACTCCTTATCAGAGGAGAGCGACTGGACCGATGATATAGTGTGGTACTTCAGCACAGGGAGATGTCCAGATCGACTCAACGCCTCACAAAGAAGGAGGTTTAGGCTCCAAGCTCTAAAGTATGTACTGCGCCCCGAGGGGCTGTATTTCAAAAACATAGACGGCGTCCTCTTGCGATGCGTCAAAGAATCTGATAAACAGAAAGTCCTAGGCGAGTTCCACTCTGGAATGTCGGGAGGGCATTTCTCAGGAAGGCCTACGGCCTTAAAAATAATCAGGGCAGGCTATTACTGGCCCACCCTCTTCGCAGATGCATATGCAGTCTACCAGAAGTGCGAAAAATGTCAGAGGTTCGTCGGCAGAAATAGGAACGCACCAATGCCACTCCAGCCGATCCAAGCTGAATCTCCATTCCAGCAATGGGGTCTTGATTTCATCGGGACCATATCGCCCAATTCCTCGGCAGGGCATAAGTTCATCTTGACTGCCACCGATTATTTCACCCGATGGGCTGAGGCGATACCTACCAAGCATGCCGACCAGGAGACGGTCATCGCCTTCCTTGAAAGCTTGATCACCCGTTTTGGGATCCCAGAGGCTATAGTGACAGACAATGGACCAGGTTTCGCTGGAGCTGTACTCACGGAGTTCACCAGCAAGTATGGCATTTATCATAAAATGTCCTCCAACTACTACCCGCAAGGAAACGGCCTGGCAGAGTCCACAAATAAGAATCTCATGAAGATCATCAAGAAGACCGTGGAGAGGAACAAGAGGTCCTGGCACCTGCACCTGAACCTAGCGCTATGGGCAGACCGAATATCTTTCAAGAAGTCAATCAAAACGTCACCCTATGCGCTGGTCTATGGGAAGGAGGTTGTTCTGCCAACACATCTTGAAATGCCTGCACTTTGGCTGCTGGACAGTGAAAAAGGAGACATGGACCCTCTTGACGCCAGATTTGCACAGTTGTTGCAGCTTGAAGAGGAAAGGGAAAAGGCTTATGAAGCTTTTCTAAAGCACACGGAATCTACACGGAACTGGTTTTCAAAAGGCACTACGGCCCGAGTCTTCAAGATTGGCGACCTAGTGTTGAAATGGGATGCCTTGAAGGCAAAACCAGGGAACCATGATAAATTTGACGCCTTCTGGGAAGGCCCCTTTCAGGTTGCCCGGGTGAACCAGTTCAACTCCTTCGTGCTAAGAGACATGGAGGGCCATATCCTCCCGATACCGGTTAATGGCTTTCATTTGAAAGCCTATCATCATTGAAGTAGTTCCAAAGGTTCCCTTTGTACATATTTCCCTTTTCTGCATTTTAATTTTGTTCCTTTGCTGAATGTAAATATCGCTTTCCGTAGAGATAATTTCCTGCTTTAGTTTAAGGAAAAGAGCCAAGTATTTTTGTGTAGAAAGTGCCTAGCAGCAGGCGAGAAGGCAGAAAAAGCTGAAAATTTCACTAAGTGTCCGAAGAGGGAGACGCCGAGCTTCGCCCAATTCGGCTAGCGACGCCCATCATCGCGCAAATTTCAAGCGAACTCTAGCCATATGCTAAGGGCTGCTCAAAGCAAAAGAAAAGAATATTTGTCTAACTCCCTAGGCGCCCGCGGTCGCTTGTTTTTTCAGCGACGCCGGGAGTCTCCCTCTAAAATCAGCGACTTTGGGAGGCGAAAGCAGGAAAAATTGACTAAGGCAGGGGGCCGAACGCCCGCTGTCGCTCCAAAACTCAGCGCCGTCCGTTGTCGCTCCGAAAAATCAGCGATCCTGAGCAATACGACAAAGAAGGGCAGCCAAAAATTTTCTAAGTGTGACGGCAGCGCCGCCCGCTGTCGCTCATTTTTTGAGCGACGCCGGGAGTCGCTCCCAATTTCGAGCGACACTCGGCGGGACCAAGACAGGGAGGAAGAAAAAGCGCTAAGTGTCGGCGTCCGCCGTCGCTCCATTTTGGAGCGACGACCGTCGTCGCATGGTTTTTTGAGCGAAACTCGGGGGAGTGAAAGAGAAAGAAAGCAAAAAATGTAAAAAGTTTTTTCAAGGCACTCTCCCTCCGTCGCTCATTTCTCAAGCGCCGCCCGCGGTCGCTCGTTTTTTCGAGCGACGCTGGTCGTCGCCCCCTTTTCAAGCGAAACCCGGCGAGGTGGGGGGACTTCAAGCAAAGTGAAGGTGAAATTTTTTTCTAAGTCCCCAAGGACGCCGATCGCTCGCCAAAACGCAAATAGCCCAAAAGCGCTCAACTTTTCAGCGACAGTGGCCCCCGACACAGTTTTCAAAATAACGAACCTCGTGGCGCGTGCCTAAGTGGCGGCAGGTGACGTCATCAGGGCGCACGTTTTTTAAAATCCAAATGACTGCACGGTTTTCAATGCGGATTGCATTAAAGGCAAGGACGAATGTCGGACCAATCAGTAATAAGGTGCGCTAACCAAGGGAGATTTTGCGCACGGCCCACGAAGAATAACGGCGCTCCACACCCACTTCGCGCACCCGGGCTTTAATTCCAGCATTCGACATTAATGCCACCTTTGCACCGTAAAAAGGGCTCAGTCGCTCATTTTACTGCCATTATTGAACCAGTTGAAATCTGAGCTGCGCCAAGGAGAGAAAGATACGAATTTTACCAGCAGTCAATTGAATTATCAAAATTACCTCGCTGCCATGGATAAAAAATCAGGTGCAGAAAAGGGTAAAGCCCTCATGCAAGCAGCCTCTAGCGCATCTCAGAGTGATTCGCAGGAGCAGGCAGCTTCAGGTTCGCCTGGAATCGAAACGCGACAAGAGAAGAAGGGCAAAGGAAAGAAAAAGAACAAAGGTCCTCTTCCGCTGCCTGTAGACCGCCTGGCTGGATACAGAGACGGCGATTATACGCTCAGCATCACGCAGTTGCGACTCACGGTAAAGGAATGGTGCAACAAAGTCCCGGCCTCGCACCCTTTCGGTGCAGCATTCCACTCGAACCTATCCTGGTTCCTGTGCCCTCCTGTTCACCACTGCCCGGAGCTGGTTGAGGCCGTCGCCAGATATTACAAGCCGAGCACGCGGCAAGTCTGCGACCACGAGGGGAGGGTGTTGTTCTCCATCTATAAGGAAAGCGTTCAGATGGCTTTCGCGCCAGGGCACTTGCTGGACCGGAGTTGCGTTTTCAGAAGAATCAGCTTAGGCGAGCAGAGAGACAGATGCACAGATAATCAAAAAATGAGGAAATTCCTCAATGCCCAGCTGAAGCCCCCACTGTCGCCCAGAGAGTGGCCGTCACAGCCGATACCTTTGGAGCGCTTCAAAAGTCAGTCCATTTACGCCATGCTGGCCTGGGTGTTAGGCTGCGACACTGACGCAGTAGTGCACCCGTATCAAATTTCCCTGGCGGAGTGCATCCTGCACGAGGAATACTACGACCCCAACGCCCCGAAAACAGGAACAAGGCCAGTCTTCTTTAACTGGGCAGATTGGGTTGCCTATGGGATTCACTCAAGCCTCGTAGAGCTGAAGGAGGAAAGGAGCACAGAATTCAGATATTGTTCGTTCCTGGCATGGCTGTTCCTGTTCCACATGCACAACAAAATGAATACCGTTCCAGTTCAGCAGAGGGACGAAAGTGGCGCGCAGCTGCCGGTCTACGAGTGGACCAACATCTTGTACAGGAGGGGGTCGTACTATGATTTTAATTTCAAATTCTTGGGCGCTGCCCTAGCCCTCATGAATGGCGTAACGACGCGCCCTCCTCTAGAGATGAGGAATTATCTTGTCGAACAAGGAATTGGCGACACCTTCAAGCTGACACAGGGCGTTGTTATCAGAGTGTTCGGATTCAAGGGCAAGCCCTTTCTGCTGCCGTACTTCTGCACCGAGTATCACTTTTCCTTAGAGGCAGCACGGCAGATGGACTACGTGGAACGAGAATACGGCCAGGGGCGAAGGAAAGGCCACATCTTCCAGTATCCATTAATTTGGGGCGACATTGAGGTCCATGAGTGCGGGCAGCATCAATTCCTGGCAGCCACCCTTCAAAGTTTCGGCCTGGTGGAGCTCCCCCAGCGCTGGAAGTATGATCCGATAGAGAAAATAAATAAATTTATACACACCTGCCCGCGAAAAGAGATCATGATAGAAAGGGAGAACCCGACAGGGCACGATATGGAGTGGCATATTGAAGAAATGCAGTCGCTCCCACCGTGGCTAGATTTTTACTGCATAGAGGCGGAGTACGATCCCGAGCATAACAATGACCACAAAACAAACTCCGTAGGCTACAGAAGGATGCTGTCAAAAGTAAAGCCGCTGGGCTGGAGCGAAGAAAAGATAGCACAGTGTTGAATAGCCAGGTGC
Organism: Wollemia nobilis; assembly: GCA_028583015.1. Lineage (NCBI taxonomy): Eukaryota > Viridiplantae > Streptophyta > Pinopsida > Araucariales > Araucariaceae > Wollemia > Wollemia nobilis. The sequence goes on along the minus strand of JAQPPZ010000676.1, from coordinate 4,052,996 downwards.
CACACAAAGAGAGACAAGTCAGAAAAGTTGTTGGCCGCTGACCACGAGTTCTCCGAACTCTATGACAAAAATATTGACACGTGGCAGCCGCTCGTTTTTCGTGATATCGTACCCCAAGGCGTCAGGCGCAAGCATAAAAAGGGGACCTCACCCCAAAAGTCAGTTATGCAAGGAAGTTCAAGCAGCGAAGCATTAAGAAGCCAAGGAGTAGGCCCCATGTTGCAGTCAACTCCGAAAAAGTCGCAGCAGTCCGAGCGGGAAACCGTACAGTCCACCCAAGCAGCTGAAAAGGGCTCGAAGCCATCAAAGTCAAAGCCGAAATACAGATTCACGGTTTTCGGTGCGGCACCAGACGATCCAGCCTCAGCCGCTGCAGCTGAACCAGAAAAAGCGGCTGCGCCAGGAACGAAGAAGAGAAAGAGGTCTGAAAAGACCAAAGAAAAGCGGTCCGCGCCCAAGAAGGAGACTGTACAGCAGACCAGGGCGACTCCGCAGAAGGAGGTTGCTGCCAGGGAGGTTGTGAATCTCGTTGAGGACAGCCCGCAGAGGGAGGCAGAGGCGTGGGCAACACAAGTAATCAAGACGCCAGCCCATTCTGGGCACGCAGGTACGTCTCCTCCCCTCTCCAAAAAATCCCCTGAAGTTTTGCCTGCCGCACCTTCCTCCTCATCCGCTGAACCCATTGCCTCTGCATTGTCTCAGTCACCTATCACTCAGCCCCCTGCTTCCCCACAGACGTTTGGCCATTTTGCCCAAGACCCCAACATTTTCCAAACCCTGGGCCAAACCCTAGGTCATTCGCAGTTGGCCAGCGTCGCCGAAGAAGTCCCAAGTTCCCCTCGCCCTACATCTCCCGCGGCTGCATACCCTGAAAACCCTTCTCCGCCCCCTCAGGAGCCGCCCACCATTTCCCAAGCCCAGTCGCCCTTGAAAGCGACTGAATCATCAGGCGCCGCCCGCACCTCTTTGTTTGCGACCGAGAAAATGCCCGAGCAGGACTTGTCTTTGGGCTATCCCTTGTACGGAGAGCTGGAGCTTGTGGAACGACAGCTGCAGACAACAGATGATCGGCCCATGGCAGCCAAGGCAACTCAAGGCTCCCTCAAGTTTATCCAGGGAGTCAGAAAAAGAAAAGGCGAAGAAATGGCTGTAGTGGAGAAGCGCACCAGGTTCGACCTGGACAGAAGGGTGATCCACATTGAGAAAAGGGTCCCCAAGGTGAAGAAGCCTATCAAAGACATGACTGACGACGACTACGACTACCATAGCAAGGACAAAAGCCTAGATGATGTCGTCGAGGAGAATGAGATAGGCGGAATCCGTCGGAGGGCCGATACGTTGTTCATCAAGCAGCAGGAGACGAAGCAGCATCTCTACCAGCTCGAAGACGAGAAGAGGCAGCTGGAAGAGGACTTAGCGAAGTCGCAAGCGCAGCTGGAGACTGCCCAAGAGGAGGTCCAAAAATTGAAAGATCAACTTGCAGCCTCTCAGCAGGAAACAACAGATCAGAAGGCGGCCGCTGATAAGTTGGCCGAGGAGAAAGAAGGAGCGTTGGCGCATGTTGCCCAATTGCAGGGACTGCTTCAGGAGACCCAGAGGCAGCTAAAAGAGAAAGCGTCACAGGCCGCTGCTTTTTCAAAGGATAGGGTCAAGGAAATAAGAGCCAGCCTGCTGAAGGGGTTCAGGACCAACGTCTCCAGGTCGCTCGCTGTCCTTATGTTCATCACCAAAGTTCAAGAAGCTTCTGCCGAGGGAAAGCCTGCGGTAGAGGGGGCCGAACGCCAAGCCCAGCAGTGGCTCAGCTTGGCGACCAAACTTGAGAGATTTGAGCGCCAACGCCCCCAATTTCCCCCTATGTCACAAATTGCCCAAGATTGGGCCGCTGCAAGGGCAACCTTGCATGTATATTTTGAAAAAACAGAGAAAATCAGGAGGGCCAGGAAGATCCTGGATGCACTGGAAAAGGAGAAAGATATATGCCTGGTTCTATTGCCACATTTTGCACGGGGTGCCATGTTTTCAGTTTCTTAAAAGTTCCAGCAAGTGTTCCCTGAAAATGACTAAGTGTCAGGGCGCAACTCGACTTCGCAGCGAAGTCGGAGTGCGCCCTCCAGTTGGAGCGCAGTAGGGACAGTGCGAAGTGTGATGGAATAGGAAAATGAGCGAAATTTGACTAAGTGTTGGGGCGCAACCCGACTTCGCAGCGAATCGGGGTGCGCCCTTCTTCCTGGGCGCACTAGGGAATCAGTGCAGCAGAAAAATGATTAAGTGTTGGGGCGCAACCCGACTTCGCTAGGAAGTCGGGGTGCGCCCGCCTCTTAGTGCGCAGTCCAAACAGCAAAGAAGACAGCAATGTGTCGGTGCGCAACCCGACTTCGCAGCGAAGTCGGGGTGCGCCCTCTGACCGGTGCGCAGTTGGGAAAACAAACTCAGAAATCGACTAAGGCACGGAGGCCTCCCCAACTGCGCTGTCTTCTACCTGCGCAACCTGACATCGCTCAGATTTCGGGTGAAGTTGGATAAACTGCCTTTCAAGGCAGACACGTGTCATTCATCAACATCCGACAAGTGTCCAACTTCGAGAATCGAGCCAAGACATAACCGAGAAAAGGACAAGCATGGGCTACACTATCTGCGCCAACTGCCACCATTTAAGCCGATGTGAAGTGCCATCTGCCGCACCTACCCGCATTCCTGCTGACCAAGGATTTGACCCAACGCGCTGCCACATGGTTGTACAGCCTTCAGGAAAACCATGCCGCAAGTACAGTCCTCGTCGACAGAAGTCAGCATCAGCGACTCATCAGCCGCTCGTGTCAGCTATTGTCTAGTTTGGGATTCCGTGCCCGTGAATGTAATCGGGGGGAACTTGAGGCTATAAATAGCCATGCAATTCATTGTAAAAGGCGGTGGAAGGGGAATATATTGCTAGGGGACAATTGTAGCTGTGCGTTTGCCTCAAATATAGACATATACTTGGCTCTGCTTACTGTCTTTTATCTTGCATGTTGCCTCTCCTTGTCATTTCTGCCTCATGTTTCTTGTGTCATTGCTTGTTGTTGTACTGAACTCTGGACTCCAGCATTTGATGGCCAGGTATTCCTGGAATGCATAGATAGAGGATACATGGGATCGCTGATAGCTGTAGTTTCAATGTATGTTTGTAGATGAATGTTGTTAGTAGTGGTGATTGATTCGTCGCCGTGCTGCTTATTCCCCCCACCCAACTCCAATCACATTTGGAATCTCTTTCTGCACTTTTATCTCTTTCTGTACCCCTTTTATCTCTTTCTGTACCTTTTTATCTCTTTCCTGCACTCTTATCTTAACACAACCCACATAGGAGCCGGCCTTCTCCGGAGATTGGCACGGAAGGCATTCCTTCCTTTCGGCCTTTCAATCTGGTGGGCGAATCTGGGCGCATTAACAACAAATCCTTTCCTCATGGCAGATTCGTAACCAACAGTTTCTTCTGGCACGCTCGATGGGACCAAGGTCCCGTATTTTAAGAGAATTTCTAACCCGTCTCCACCTGGCACCAGCAGTTGCTTGGTCTTAACCGGTGGGACATGGTAGTTTCCCGCCCCCAAACAAAATCGAAGTACTAGTGCTCACTTCATTGCTGTTCAAAATCAGAGCACAAGGCGACTCTGCAAATTATCTGAACATTCTCTGAGTCCGTGAAGACCGGTCCTAACGCCTTCATGCAAACGAGAAGGTGGCGAGCAAGGAATCCGGGAAATCAGCCTGACCTTTACGAAATTGAGATTGCCGCTCCAGGGGAGCGCGTCAGGCCGGCTGACCGCCAAGCTCGCATAGACGAATCCGGAGCTGAAATAAGGAAGCCCGAGTTGGTGAATCTCTGGCTTGCCTCCATCTGGCAAAATCACCTGGCGACTCTGACTGAGCTGAAGATCCAGATTTCTTGATCGCAGGCGCCCCCTTTTTTTTAAGCTAATAGAAGACACCCCGAAGGAATCAAGGTTTGGTGAGCAGCCCTGACCTCACAAGCGGAGAAATGAATGTTCACCTACAGTCTCCATATTTTCAGGAAGCCCGAGTTTGGTGAATTTCTGGATTGCCTTCATCTGGCAAAAGCACCTGGCGACTCTGACTGAGCTAATATATGGAAGCCCGAGTTGGTGAATCTCTGGCTTGCCTTCATCTGGCAAAATCACCAGGGCAAATCCCTCATATTATGCAAAGCCCTAAAATGCAGCTGTGTGGAGCTCGAGAGGCAGATCTCGTCCAAAGTCACCAGTGGGAATATGCAAACACCGCCCAAATGAGGAATAATATGGTTGCTTGCATTTTCCATCAGGAGACAAGACAAGAGGAGGAACAAAATCCAGTGGCAAATTCTGAACACAAAGAGGGCACATTTTTGCACCCTTTTTGTGTCCCAAGACATAGCACGCAAGCATTCAGCCAAAGCCCAATAAGCATGCCTCACCAGGAGGCTGATCCTGAGGAGACCCCGGCAAAAAGCCTATCGCCGAAAAGCTCCTGCTATCGCATCAAGGAGTTGAAGGAACTCGTGCTTGAAAGCCCACAGGTGGTGGACTCTCTAGAGCGGTGGTATTGGCTCCAACCATCACCTCAGCCGGCACCCGAAGAAGGCTTCCATCTGACAAATCTCCTTGCCACATTGTTCATCAATTGTATGGGTACCGACATGAATGATAACCTGCCACGTTGCACCATGTTCGCAACCTGGCAAACTTTGGGAGGCCAGCCGGACTTCAAAGATCATCTGAAGTACAATCAGATTTGGTCCGGACACTGCAGGTTCACCGGATAGGCAACCAAAGCTAGATTTGTCTTGGCGGCATGCCAATCATGCTGCAAACTTTTGTGTAAATAATATAAATAATCCGGCTAGTATGCAAAGTTTTAGTTGTTTTCTTATTTTAGTTTATGCGGTTCTTTTTTTTAGTATTCCAGGAGGGCCATGGGTGCCAAGGGTTTGAGAAAGAGGTTGTTGCCGACAGTAAATATCAAGAGGATGGCGAGGGTGACTCTGTTGCCCAATGGATAAAGGCCTGGGTCCTCACATTGAGACGAGCTCAATGCCCCGCGAGCCGCCAGGAATGTTGCCACATTTTGCACGGGGTGCCATGTTTTCAGTTTCTTAAAGTTCCAGCAAGTGTTCCCTGAAAATGACTAAGTGTCAGGGCGCAACCCGACTTCGCAGCGAAGTCGGAGTGCGCCCTCCAGTTGGAGCACAGTAGGGACAGTGCGAAGTGCGACAGAACAGGAAAATGAGCGAAATTTGACTAAGTGTTGGGGCGCAACCCGACTTCGCAGCGAAGTCGGGGTGCGCCCTTCTTCCTAGGCGCACTAGGGAAGCAGTGCAGCAGAAAAATGATTAAGTGTTGGGGCGAAGTCGGGGTGCGCCTGCCTCTTAGTGCGTAGTCCAAACAGCAAAGAAGACAACAATGTGCCGGTGTGCAACCCGACTTCGCTGCGAAGTCGGGGTGCGCCTGCCTCTTAGTGCGTAGTCCAAACAGCAAAGAAGACAACAATGTGCCGGTGTGCAACCCGACTTCGCAGCGAAGTCGGGGTGCGCCCTCTGACTGGTGCGCAGTTGGGAAAACAAACTCAGAAATTGACTAAGGCACGGAGGCCTCCCCAACTGCGCTGTATTCTACTTGCGCAACCTGACAGCGCTCAGATTCTGGGCGAAGTTGGATAAACTGCCTTTCAAGGCAGACACGTGTCATTCATCAGCATCCGACAAGTGTCCAACTTCGGGAATCGAGCCAATACATAACCGATAAAAGGACAAGCATGGGCTACACTATCTGCGCCAACTGCCACCATTTAAGCCGATGTGAAGTGCCATTTGCCGCACCTACCCGCATTCCTGCTGACCAAGGATTTGACCCAACGCACTGCCATGTGGCTGTACAGCCTTCAGGAAAACCATGCCGCAAGTACAGTCCTCGCTGACAGAAGTCAGCATCAGCGACTCATCAGCCGCTCGTGTCAGCTATTGTCTAGTCTGGGATTCCGTGCCCGTGAATGTAATCGGGGTGAACTTGAGGCTATAAATAGCCATGCAATTAATTGTAAAAGGCGGTGGAAGGGGAATATATTGCTAGGGGACAATTGTAGCTGTGCGTTTGCCTCAAATACAGACATATACTTGGCTCTGTGCTTACTGTCTTTTATCTTGCATGCTACCTCTCCTTGTCATTTCTGCCTCATGTTTCTTGTGTCATTGCTTGTTGTTGTACTGAACTCTAGACTCCAGCATTTGATGGCCAGGTATTCCTGGAATGCATAGATAGAGGATCCATGGGATCGCTGATAGCTGTAGTTTCAATGTATGTTTGTAGATGAATGCTGTTAGTAGTGGTGATTGATTCGTCGCCGTGCTGCTTATTCCCCCCACCCAACTCCAATCACATTTGGAATCTCTTTCTGCACTTTTATCTCTTTCTGTACCCCTTTTATCTCTTTCTGTACCTTTTTATCTCTTTCCTGCACTCTTATCTTAACACAACCCCCATAGGAGCCGGCCTTCTCCGGAGATTGGCACGAAAGGCATTCCTTCCTTTCGGCCTTTCAATCTGGTGGGCGAATCTGGGCGCATTAACAACAAATCCTTTCCTCATGGCAGATTCGTAACCAACAGGTTCCCCTCCAGACCCTTAATTCGCTGGGATTTCCAAGTTTCATCGGAGAAAATGGAGACTGCCGCCCCAGAGAGGAGTTGATGCCGATCTGGGAAGCCTTCGAGGCAGACACATCAGAGATTGACAACTGGGCGGACCCAGTTCTTGAAGAGCAGGTTACTCAGTTGGTCTCCCGATTCTGCAAAATCAGCGCCTGCCTCCACGAATTGGGGGAAAGATTCGCCACGATTGACATGTTCCAAGTTGAGGCGTTCAAGCTTATGTTGGGGGATCTCGGCAATCTACAGCCCTTCCAAGAAGCAGCATGGGCCCAACTATGAGCATGTCCGTGATCGCCTCAATCCCCCAGAAGAAGAAGAAGGCGAGGACCAGTCTGGTGAGGAAACTGAAGGAGAAGAGGAAGATTCAGGGAGAAAATCCGGCGAAGACAGCGAAGAAGAGGTTCAAAAGGAATTCAGCAAAAGCAGCAGCAGCAGCAAAAGGAGGCAGGGACAGGAGAAGACTCTGCGCCCAAAGGATAAAGGCATGGGCCCTTGCATCGAGGCGAGCTCGATACCCCGCGAGCCGCCAGGAATGTTGTCACATTTTGTAAAGGGGTAAAATTTCTGAAAAATTCAAGAAATTGCTGCTATTTCTCTGCTTCTTTTCTTTGCAGTTTTCCTCCTAAAGTTTTCATGTGTCATGTCTTCCATTTTCAAGTATCCCACCTGTTCGAAGGAAGGGCAAAAAATTGTAAAATTTTCTAAGTGACAAAGCAGGGAGTGACGCCCGTCGTCGCTCCCTTTTTCAAGCGAAGCCCGACAAAAGCAAAAAGGGAAATTTTCTAAGTGTAATGTTGGGAGCGACACCCGTAGTCGCTCCATTTTGGAGCGCCGCTCGTCGTCGCTCCCATTTTTGAGCGACCGTGGGCGGAGCAAGAAAGGAGAAAGGAGTCAAAAAGTTTCTAAGTCCAGAGCCTCCCGTCGTCGCTCAGGGTCGCCCACCCCGCTCGTTGTCGCTCAGTTTTCCCAGCGCCGTCTATCGTCGCTACTTTTTGGAGCGCCGCCGGGCGTCGCTGTCATTTTTCAGCGACAACAAGCGACAAGCAGAAGGCCCAAAATTTTACTAAGGCATAAAGGGAGCGCCGCCTGTCGTCACTGTTTTTTCCCAGCGACCGCTGTTGTCCCCCATCCAGTCAGTAAGTGCCAGAAAAGTGAACCAGGTGGCCAAAATTTCTAACTCAGGGTGCCTCCCAGGTTCGCTCCATCTGGAAGCAACTCCTTGAGGCACTCTCTTCACCAGGCGACTTTGCTCAGCCCCCCCTACATTTGCAAACCACACAAGTTTCGAGATTTATGCCTGTCAAGAAGTGACAGATTGTGTGTTGCCAAGGTACAGGGTAGATGAACATTAAAGAACGAATTGTACTTCATCTACCGCATTCAACCGGACCTGGCTTTCCCGCCCACCAGACCTATCTGGGGATGTATAGTTTTCAGAACGGCCATATCTCAAGTACAAGTACAGCCAACAGGGGTCTCATCCAGGCAACTTTTTACATGTTTTACAGCTTTTGCCGATCCTTGGGATTCATGCATGATTGTATTTTGGGGGGAATTTCCTGCTATAAAAGGCAGTTCATTTGATTGTAAAAGGGGGGGAACATATTGCTAGAGGACTTTGCTGTGATAGATCACCTTCTACTTAATTCAAAGCATCCTTGGCTCTGCTTCTTGTCTCTGTCTTTAATTCTGCCTTCTGCTAGTATTTTTGCTTCATGTCCATTTATATTTCTGGCTGTTTGAATTCAGAATTCTGGATTTGAGCATTGGTGATTATTTGGATTTGGAATACTAAACACAAGGATACATAGGGTAGAATAACAGCTGCAATTTTTGTTACATGCTTTGTTTTAATTGTTGTTGATTTGGATGCAAATTTGTAATCGTGTTGCTTTTTCTTCCCCACCTGAAACAAATGATATTTCCATTTCTTTCTGCACATTTATCCCTTTCCAACACTCTTATATAAACCCCCCCAAAACTAGATTAGTATAGGAGCCGGCCTTCTCCAGATATTGGCACGAAAGACATCCCTTCCTTCCGGCCTTTCAATCTGCTGGGCGAATCTAGGACGCAATAGATTAAAATCCTTTCATAAGTGGCAGATTCGTAACCAATAGGTGCCATCATGGTTTAGTCACCAAAGGTCATGGATCCAATGATTCCTTTGATGTATTTGCTACGAAACTCTTGGACAGATTTGAGAGACAAGATGCTAATGAGTATTTTAGTTGCAAAATTATGTTGAGGAATTTTAAAAACTTTTTGTATGGTTACGGATGTGGGGGAGGATAGAATAGTTCATATCTTTGTGAAAGGACTATTTGAACTTATAAGGGGTTGGGTGAAGGCTTTCAAGCCTAAAACCCTTGATGAGGTTGTTGGGGCAGCTCTAGACCTTGAATCATCATCTAGTAGCAGCAGATCTAGATGGGGACAGCCAACAAAATTTGGACAGCAACCAAAAATTGGACAGCCATCCAAATTTGGTTTATCTAGACCATTTCAGCAAGGTGGACAGCCATGGAACAGGTCAAATCAGAATCAGAATAAGAGTTTTCAGCCACCAAAACCTCAGAACCAGCAAAGGCCAAGATTAGATGAAGCAACCAGAAAGGAGTTACAGCGAAAGGGTTTATGTTTTTCATGCCATAAACCATAGGGACATGGTCATCAATGTCAAGGTAAGGGGCAGAATTATTTAGTTGAATATTATGTGCCTAATGATGATGAAACAGAAAAAGAAATTGAAGAGGATTCAGAAAGTGAGTATGAAGATGCTAAGTTTGCTAAGTTTGAGATGGAAGCACAATCATCTCATGAATTGGATGAAAAGGATGGAGTTTTGGCCTCAATTTCTGGTAAGTCAAAATATATGACGCTGAAAGTTGCAGGAAAAATTGGTGAACATGCTGTTGTAGTGCTGATTGATGGTGGAGCCACACATAAATTTATTGATGAAAGTTTTGTGGTTGATAAAAAGCTGAAAACAGAATTTTTTTCTGGTTTTGGTGTGAAGAATGCAAATGGGCAGATTCCTATTTGTACACAAGTGTGTAGGCAAGTAGAAGTCAGATTTGGAAAGCATAATATAGTTGAATATTTTTACGTTTTTCCAATGGAAGGCATTCCTCAAGTTGTTTTGGGAGTACAATGGCTGCATTCTTTGGGCGGAACTTACAGCAACTACAAGACATTGGTATTTAAGTTCAAGTCCAATGGTCAAGTAGTTACCTTGCAAGGTATGAAGGATCACTATCCACAACAAGTTTCAGCAAATAAAATGGAGAAGATACTAAAAAAGGGGGACGTTGTATGGGGAGCTACACTTTTCATGTTGAAAGGTATGCCCACATCTTCCACTAAAGTTGATGTTAAATTTCATCCTGATATACAAGCTGTCTTAGATAAGCATAGTGTTGTTTTTGGTGACTTGCCTAAGGGTTTGCCACCTGATAGAGGGTTTGAGCATATTATTGAGTTAGAATCAGGTTCAAAACCTGTGATGATCACCCCATATAGGCACCCAAGAATTTATAAGGATGAAATAGAAAAGACCATCAAATAATTGCTTAGCATGGGCCATATTAAACCCAGTTCTAGTCTTTCTGTTGTATTGGTTAAGAAAAATGATGGAACTATGAGGATGTGTATTGACTATAAGGTTTTGAACAAAAAGACTATCAAGAATAGATGCCCTATACCTAGAGTGGATGAGTTGATTGATGAGCTGCATGGAGCTGTGTATTTTTCCAAGATAGATTTAATATCTGGTTACCATCAAATCAAGGTTAGAGATGAGGATGTACACAAGACTGCATTTAGATGTCATTTTGGTAATTTTGAGTTCTTAGTTATGCCTTTTGGCTTAACTAATGCACCTGCTACATTTCAGTCAACCATGAACCATATTTTTAGAGATCATATTAGAAAGAATGTGCTTGTTTTCTTTGATGACATTTTGTACCACTGAGATATACCTGTATAAATTGACTAGTATATGTATAAATTGGCTGGTATATCTCAGTGATACCTGCATACATTTATAGTATATCTCAGTGGTACATGCATACATTTATACCACTGAGATATACCAGCCAATTTACACAAGTATATCTCAGTGGTACAAAATGTCATCAAAGAAAACAAGCACATTCTTTCTAAGATGATCTCTAAAAATATGGTTCATGGATGACTGAAATGTAGCAGGTGCATTAGTTAAGCCAAAAGGCATAACTAAGAACTCAAAATGGCCAAAATGACATCTAAATGCAGTCTTGTGTACATTCTCATCTCTAACCTTGATTTGGTGGTAACCAGATCTTAAATCTATCTTGGAAAAATACACAGCTCCATGCAACTCATCAATCAACTCATCCACTCTAGATATAGGGTATCTATTCTTGATAGTCTTTTTGTTCAAAACCCTATAGTCAATACACATCCTCATAGTTCCATCCTTTTTCTTAACCAATACAACAGATGATGCAAAAGGACTAGAACTGGGTCTAATATGGCCCATGCTAAGCAATTATTTGATGGTCTTTTCTATTTCATCCTTATAAATTCTATAATGTCCCCATTTTCAGTGACTTGGTAATGATTCGGATGACCTATTTAGAGTCCTTGTAGGTCATGCAGAGTGATGCTTAGGGACTCAACGCCATGGAGGATATTAATATGATCGAGCTTCAGCATGGGTTTTGCAGTTTGTTAGCCATTTTGGTTATGGGATGATATATTTGGCCTAAGTTTGATTTATTTCCCTTTAATTATAATATATTTTTATAAAAGCAAATTATAAAGGGAAATTATAATATTTAATTATAATGGGGCCAAAGTTGTTTTAAAACAACGTTATGACTACTAGGGAAGGGGCCAAGATGGGTGACCCATTTTGGAAGCTTCTAGAAGACGGTTGGAAAAAATAAGTAAGGGTTGTGTGTGGTCATTCTATCATCCATGTTTGTATGTTTTTGGTTATCTTTTTCTGAGGACACTGCAGATTGTTGCATTGTTGGGCTTGTGGGGAAATTACCTCCATAAGAATATTGGTTTCGTGTGTGAAAGACCACACCTAATCAATCATTGAGGAGCTTCTACTTCAGGAAGTTCAGTTATGCTTCAGATTTCCATTACTACGGTTTGCAAAAATTTAAAGGTCATCATATGAACAAACCAAGACATGGGTTTTGTTGGTCTTCATCAGCCACGAAGGAAACCACAATTATTTTGATGATTTGAGGGCATATAGAGGTATTTTCAGACCATTAATGTTGACTGTAATTTTCATGGCAGACCTATATTTTGATTCATAACTTCATATCAAGGAGGAATTGTTTTGTGGGCATTGGTGCATATTATTCCTTTGTGTGTAACAATCGTTTTGAGCACAAATTTGGCAATCTTTGGAGTGGTATTTATTTTATTTTGCAGATCCTAGGGTTGTCTGGTTTGTCGTGGCATACCTATATTTTCAATCATATCTTCATATTATATGTATATAATTTTGTGGGTACTTCACCAAACTGTTTGCCCAAGACAAAGAGATCAAGTATATATTTGTGCCCTATTTTGAAATAATATCTGAATGAGTTGCAAGTTTGATTATTATTGTTGCAAAATAGAGGTTGTTTGTTATTCAAAATTTATTGTTGCAATTAAACACATAAGAACATAAATTTATAGAATCCCAACCGGGGGTGTCCATTACAGTGGTATCAGAGCGCAATCATTTCTTGTCAGCCTGTGGTTAAGTTTGAACTCATGATGGCATCATCAGTTGATTATAAGTTTTGGGGTGAAGTTCAGCATGATATGCAAAATATCTTTAACATTATGAAGGATCCAGACTTCAAAAGGTATTTGTTTCCGAAGTTTGCAAGGGAAGAGTCTGAAAAGTTGAACGTAGTATCAGGACACCATGATAATGAAGCTGAAAAAACAAATGTATTTGCAGAAGAAGAAGAACCCAGAACAGAAGTTTGTCATGAAGACAAGAATTCATCACATGAGGTATGTATGGCTGAATCTCAAATTAATTCTATTGGCATGCATGCACCTACAAATGATGAAGTTGCGCATGATGAAGACATTAAAATAGCAACAGTGGATGTGACTGTGAAACAAGTTATTGAAGACCCTAAGATGACTTTTTGTTGGGATGATTGTATGGTTCATCATAATGGATTTAGTGCAGAGACAGAGTTATGGCCGAACAATGTTTCACTTGTGCGTAGTTTAGGCCAGCAGTATTCTTCAGTTAGTGGGGATGCCAGATTCCCTATGAGTTTTGGTCGGTTAGGAGTGTTTATGTCGGATATGGAAACACTCATTAGTTCAGGTTGCAGCAGAGGCAATAGTATCCTTATATGGGATCCCGACATACAGCTAGTATGGAGGGAGGTTCTTCCCAATAGTTGCAGGATGTTGTGGGATCCTGGTATACCTTGCCATTGCTTGAGGACAAGCAATGTTAAGGGGGGAAGACTGTAATGTCCCCATTTTTAGTGACTTGGTGGTAATGATCCCGATGACCTATTTAGAGTCCTTGTAGGTCATGCGAGTGATGCTTAGGGACTCAACGCCATGGAGGATATTACTATGATCGAGCTTCAACATGGGTTTTGCAGTTTGTTAGCCATTTTGGTTATGGGATGATATATTTGGCCTAAGTTTGATTTATTTCCCTTTAATTATAATATATTTTTATAAAAGCAAATTATAAAGGGAAATTATAATATTTAATTATAAGGGGGCCAAAGTTGTTTTAAAACAACGTTATGACTACTAGGGAAGGGGCCAAGATGGGCGACCCATTTTGGAAGCTTCTAGAAGACGGTTGGAAAAAAGAATAAGTAAGGGTTGTGTGTGGTCATTCTATCATCCATGTTTGTATGTTTTTGGTTATATTTTTTTGAGGACACTGCAGATTGTTGCATTGTTGGGCTTGTGGGGAAATTACCTCCATAAGAATATTGGTTTCGTGTGTGAAAGACCACACCTAATCAATCATTGAGGAGCTTCTACTTCAGGAAGTTCAGTTGTGCTTCAGATTTCCATTACTAGGGTTTGCAGAAATTTGAAGGTCATCATATGAGCAAACCAAGACATGGGTTTTGTTGGTCTTCATCAGCCACGAAGGAAACCACAATTATTTTGATGATTTGAGGGCATATAGAGGTATTTTCAGACCATTAATGTTGACTGTAATTTTCATGGCAGACCTATATTTTGATTCATAACTTCATATCAAGGAGGAATTTTTTTGTGGGCATTGGTGCATATTATTCCTTGGCGTGTAACAATCGTTTTGAGCACAAATTTGGCAATCTTTGGAGTGGTATTTATTTTATTTTGCAGATCCTAGGGTTGTCTGGTTTGTCATGGCATACCTATATTTTCAGTCATATCTTCATATTGTATGCATATAATTTTGTGGGTACTTCACCAAACTGTTTGCCCAAGACAAAGAGATCAAGTATATATTTGTGCCCTATTTTGAAATAATATCTGAATGAGTTGCAAGTTTGATTATTATTGTTGCAAAATAGAGGTTGTTTGTTATTCAAAATTTATTGTTGCAATTAAACACATCAGAACATAAATTTGTGGAATCCCAACCAGGGGTGTCCATTACAGTGGTATCAGAGCGCAGTCATTTCTTGCCAGCCTGTGGTTAAGTTTGAACTCATGATGGCATCATCAGTTGATTATAAGTTTTGGGGTGAAGTTCAGCATGATATGCAAAATATCTTTAACATTATGAAGGATCCAGACTTCAAAAGGTATTTGTTTCCGAAGTTTGCAAGGGAAGAGTCTGAAAAGTTGAACGTAGTATCAGGACACCATGATAATGAAGTTGAAAAAACAAATGTATTTGCAGAAGAAGAAGAACCCAGAACAGAAGTTTGTCATGAAGACAAGAATTCATCACATGAGGTATATATGGCTGAATCTCAAATTAATTTTATTGGCATGCATGTACCTACAAATGATGAAGCTGCGCATGATGAAGACATTAAAATAGCAACAGTGGATGTGACTATAAAACAAGTTATTGAAGACCCTAAGATGACTTTTTGTTGGGATGATTGTATGGTTCATCATAATGGATTTAGTGCAAAGACAGAGTTATGGCCGAACAATGTTTCACTTGTGCGTAGTTTAGGCCAGCAATATTCTTCAGTTAGTGGGGATGCCAGATTCCCTATGAGTTCTGGTCGGTTAGGAGTGTTTATGTCGGATATGGAAACACTCATTGGTTTAGGTTGCAGCAGAGGCAATAGTATCATTATATGGGATCCCGACATACAGCTAGTATGGAGGGAGGTTCTTCCCAGTAGTTGCAGGATGTTGTGGGATCCTGGTATACCTTGCCATTGCTTGAGGACAAGCAATGTTAAGGGGGGAAGATTGTAATGTCCCCATTTTCAGTGACTTGGTGGTAATGATCCTGATGACCTATTTAGAGTCCTTGTAGGTCATGCAGAGTGATGCTTAGGGACTCAACGCCATGGAGGATATTACTATGATCGAGCTTCAACATGGGTTTTGCAGTTTGTTAGCCATTTTGGTTATGGGATGATATATTTGGCCTAAGTTTGATTTATTTCCCTTTAATTATAATATATTTTTATAAAAGCAAATTATAAAGGGAAATTATAATATTTAATTATAAGGGGGCCAAAGTTGTTTTAAAACAACGTTATGACTACTAGGGAAGGGGCCAAGATGGGCGACCCATTTTGGAAGCTTCTAGAAGACGATAGGAAAAAATAAGTAAGGGTTGTGTGTGGTCATTCTATCATCCATGTTTGTATGTTTTTGGTTATCTTTTTTTGAGGACACTGCAGATTGTTGCATTGTTGGGCTTGTGGGGAAATTACCTCCATAAGAATATTGGTTTCGTGTGTGAAATACCACACCTAATCAATCATTGAGGAGCTTCTACTTCAGGAAGTTCAGTTGTGCTTCAAATTTCCATTACTAGGGTTTGCAAAAATTTGAAGGTCATCATATGAGCAAACCAAGACATGGGTTTTGTTGGTCTTCATCAACCACGAAGGAAACCACAATTATTTTGATGATTTGAGGGCATATAGAGGTATTTTCAGACCATTAATGTTGACTGTAATTTTCATGGCAGACCTATATTTTGATTCATAACTTCATATCAAGGAGGAATTTTTTTGTGGGCATTGGTGCATATTATTCCTTGGCGTGTAACAATCGTTTTGAGCACAAATTTGGCAATCTTTGGAGTGGTATTTATTTTATTTTGCAGATCCTAGGGTTGTCTGGTTTGTCATGGCATACCTATATTTTCAGTCATATCTTCATATTGTATGCATATAATTTTGTGGGTACTTCACCAAACTGTTTGCCCAAGACAAAGAGATCAAGTATATATTTGTGCCCTATTTTGAAATAATATCTGAATGAGTTGCAAGTTTGATTATTATTGTTGCAAAATAGAGGTTGTTTGTTATTCAAAATTTATTGTTGCAATTAAACACATAAGAACATAAATTTGTGGAATCCCAACTGGGGGTGTCCATTACAGTGGTATCAGAGCGCAACCATTTCTTGCCAGCCTGTGGTTAAGTTTGAACTCATGATGGCATCATCAGTTGATTATAAGTTTTGGGGTGAAATTCAGCATGATATGCAAAATATCTTTAACATTATGAAGGATCCAGGACTTCAAAAGGTATTTGTTTCCGAAGTTTGCAAGGGAAGAGTCTGAAAAGTTGAACGTAGTATCAGGACACCATGATAATGAAGCTGAAAAAACAAATGTATTTGCAAAAGAAGAGGAACCCAGAACAAAAGTTTGTCATGAAGACAAAAATTCATCACATGAGGTATGTATGGCTGAATCTCAAATTAATTCTATTGGCATGCATGCATCTACAAATGATGAAGCTGCACATGATGAAGACATTAAAATAGCAACAGTGGATGTGACTATGAAACAAGTTATTGAAGACCCTAAGATGACTTTTTGTTGGGATGATTGTATGGTTCATCATAATGGATTTAGTGCAAAGACAGAGTTATGGCCGAACAATGTTTCACTTGTGCGTAGTTTAGGCCAGCAATATTCTTCAGTTAGTGGGGATGCCAGATTCCCTATGAGTTCTGGTCGGTTAGTAGTGTTTATGTCGGATATGGAAACACTCATTGGTTCAGGTTGCAGCAGAGGCAATAGTATCATTATATGGGATCCCGACATACAACTAGTATGGAGGGAGGTTCTTCCCAGTAGTTGCAGGATGTTGTGGGATCCTGGTATACCTTGCCATTGCTTGAGGACAAGCAATGTTAAGGGGGGAAGATTGTAATGTCCCCATTTTTAGTGACTTGGTGGTAATGATTCTGATGACCTATTTAGAGTCCTTGTAGGTCATGCAGAGTGATGCTTAGGGACTCAACGCCATGGAGGATATTAATATGATCGAGCTTTAGCATGGGTTTTGTAGTTTGTCAGCCATTTTGGTTATGGGATGATATATTTGGCCTAAGTTTGATTTATTTCCCTTTAATTATAGTATATTTTTATAAAAGCAAATTATAAAGGGAAATTATAATATTTAATTATAAGGGGGCCAAAGTTGTTTTAAAACAACGTTATGACTACTAGGGAAGGGGCCAAGATGGGCGACCCATTTTGGAAGCTTCTAGAAGACGGTGGAAAAAGAATAAGTAAGGGTTGTGTGTGGTCATTCTATCATCCATGTTTGTATGTTTTTGGTTATCTTTTTTTGAGGAAACTGCAGATTGTTGCATTATTGGGCTTGTGGGGAAATTACTTCCATAAGAATATTGGTTTCGTATGTGAAAGACCACACCTAATCAACCATTGAGGAGCTTCTACTTCAGGAAGTTCAGTTATGCTTCAGATTTCCATTACTAGGGTTTGTAGAAATTTGAAGGTCATCATATGAGCAAACCAAGACATGGGTTTTGTTGGTCTTCATCAGCCACGAAGGAAACCACAATTATTTTGATGATTTGAGGGCATATAGAGGTATTTTCAGACCATTAATGTTGACTGTAATTTTCATGGCAGACCTATATTTTGATTCATAACTTCATATCAAGGAGGAATTCTTTTGTGGGCAATGGTGCATATTATTCCTTGGTGTGTAACAATCGTTTTGAGCACAAATTTGGCAATCTTTGGAGTGGTATTTATTTTATTTTGCAGATCCTAGGGTTGTCTGGTTTGTCATGGCATACCTATATTTTCAGTCATATCTTCATATCATATGCATATAATTTTGTGGGTACTTCACCAAACTGTTTGCCCAAGACAAAGAGATCAAGTATATATTTGTACCCTATTTTGAAATAATATCTGAATGAGTTGCAAGTTTGATTATTATTGTTGCAAAATAGAGGTTGTTTGTTATTCAAAATTTATTGTTGCAATTAAACACATCAAAACAGAAATTTGTGGAATCCCAACCGGGGGTGTCCATTACAAATTCTAGGGTGCCTATAGGGGGTGATCATAATGGGTTTAGAACCTGGTTCTAACTCAATTATATGCTGAAATCCCCTATCAGGAGGTAAACCCTTAGGCAAGTCACCAAAAACAACATTATGCTTATCCAAGATAGCTTGTATATCAAGATGAAATTTAACATCAACTTTAGTGGAAGATGTGGGCATACCTTTCAACATGAAAAGTGTAGCTCAACGCCCCCCTTTTTGAGTATCTTCTCCATTTTATTTGCTGAAACTTGTTGTGGATAGTGATCCTTCATACCTTGCAAGGTAACTACTTGACCATTGGACTTGAACTTAAATACCAATGTCTTGTAGTTGCTGTAAATTCCGCCCAAAGAATGCAGCCATTGTACTCCCAAAACAACTTGAGGAATGCCTTCCATTGGAAAAACGTAAAAATATTCAACTATATTATGCTTTCCAAATCTGACTTCTACTTGCCTACACACTTGTGTACAAATAGAAATCTGCCCATTTGCATTCTTCACACCAAAACCAGAAAAAATTTCTGTTTTCAGCTTTTTATCAGCCACAAAACTTTCATCAATAAAGTTATGTGTGGCTCCACCATCAATCAGCACTACAACAACATGTTCACCAATTTTTCCTGCAACTTTCAGTGTCATATATTTTGACTTACCAGAAATTGAGGCCAAAACTCCATCCTTTTCATCCAATTCATGAGATGATTGTGCTTCCATCTCAAACTCAGCAAACTTTGCATCTTCATACTCACTTTCTGAATCCTCTTCTTCAATTTCTTTTTTTGTTTCATCATCATTAGGCACATAATATTCAACTAAATAATTTTGCCCCTTACCTTGGCATTGATGACCATGTCCCCATGGTTTATGGCATGAAAAACATAAACCCTTTCGCTGTAACTCCTTTCTGGTTGCTTCATCTAATCTTGGCCTTTGTTGGTTCTGAGGTTTTGGTGGCTGAAAACTCTTATTCTGATTTTGATTTGACCTGTTCCATGGCTGTCCACCTTGCTTAAATGGTCTAGATGAACCAAATTTGGATGGCTGTCCAATTTTTGGTTGCTGTCCAAATTTTGTTGGCTGTCCCCATCTAGATTTGTTGCTACTAGATGATGATTCAAGGTGTAGAGCTGCCCCAACAGCCTCATCAAGGGTTTTAGGCTTGAAAGCTTTCACCCAACCCCTTATAAGGTCAAATAGTCCTTTCACAAAGAGATGAACTATTCTATCCTCCCCCACATCCGTAACCATACAAAACGTTTTTAAAATTCCTCAACATAATTTTGCAACTAAAATACTCATTAGCATCTTGTCTCTCAAATCTGTCCAAAAGTTTCGTAGCAAATACATCAAAGGAATCAATGGATCCATGACCTTTGGTGACTAAACCATGATGGCACCATTCATATGCAACACCATCAAGATGAAGGGTTGCATATTGTACCGCCTCTCTCTCCACCATGGGCTTGAGGGAAAAGTAAGATTGCAATTTCTACAAAAAGCCCTAGTTGTAATTTTATCACTACCATCAAATAGTGGGAGTGATAACTTACCCAATTTATATTGCAGATCTCCACCTTTGTCTCCACCACCATGGGTCCTTTCATCTCCAAATATCCTTCAAAGGCAACAACGTCCTTGAAGCCTTTAGGCATGGCTTCATAAGATGCCCAAAGAACTGCTATGTCCGCATCAGGTACCTCTGGTTCAACATTTTTAGTTTGAGGCTTAATAAACATGGATGTGGATGGTTTCCAAAGTCTGAAACTTCACTGTCTATTACTTCCTGGCCTCCTCCATGTACGGAATTCTCTCCTTGATTCACATTGTTAGTTTCAGGGTCCTCTTCATTCCCTTCTACCACTTGAGTGATAATTCCTGGCACACTAGCCTGCATACCAGCCACCACACTAGTCTGAATCATTTGGGCCAATTCTTCCTTATCTGCCTTCTCCCTTTCTTCAACTATCATCTCAGATCTGGGTTTTTGACCTTCACCCTCATTTTTCTTTCCTGCTACTCCGGATCCTCCGGCCATAACTGGATCTGAAGTCCGGTCAGGATCTCCTTTACTTCTTGTCTGGTAGGGATGTATCATCAACTATACACAGGCTGGCAGGAAACCTGGCTCTGATACCACTAAGATATACCAGCCAATTTATACAGGAAATATTACAGGAAATAATATAGAAAAGGACTCAAACCCTAGCTCACAACCAATAAAAAACTATAACAACAAACGACAGAAATAAATTTTTGATTTTTTATTGTTCTGAAACAACAAATTCTCAACAACAGAATGCAACAGTGTGGATCTAAGATCTAGAAACTGTCTAGAACATAAAATACATCACATAAATACCAGAAATGGCCCCTAGGGCTGAATTCTTAGCTAGAAATGGCCATAATTTCTGGATGTTGCAGAAAATTTCTGAAAACCCTCAATGGTTGGATCTAGCTTTTAGAAGACCAAAAGCATCTCAAAACTGCAGAATGAGCCTCTCCAAGGCTGGGAGTCCCACCTTGAGGCAGATAGAAGGGAAAAAACCTCCTCAAAATTTCTCCCAATTCGCCACCAATGGCAGATCTGAATTTCTGTATCAACTCCTTAACAATTGAAGCACAAATACAAACCCTGAATGGATTTGTCTCTAAGGCTGAGTAGTTAGCTAGCTGGTCTAGCCTTCAATGGAGAGTTCCAAAGGGAACCCCAAATCTCTTGCAAAAATTTCCAGCAATTCTCCAAGAGCCTAGAGAATACAGTAGTATTATCCCAATGTCAACGGTATTCTTCCCAATCCCCCCCACAAATGAAATGCCTTTGTATTTTATAAGCACAACTCTAATGAGAGATCATATCTTAGCCATTGATCTTGATGAATGGCTGAGATTAGATCTCAACAAAACATAAGATCGCGAGGTTGGGATTAAACCTCGTCAACAAGAAAACTTAAGTGATGCTGGAACCCTTCCTTATCCTTATCCTTAAGACATCTCACCCTTATCCTCAAATTAGTCTTGGAACTTGTGATTTTCGTTTTTACACTTGCCAAGGTAATAAATACACTTGGTCTTATCTTAATACATGACTAACACATCATTAACTTTGACCATAACAAATATAGACAACAAGACATTCCAAAAACGTGTACAAGGTCCCAAGCATTTAATAATGCCTTATTTTAACCATAAAATTCTTCTAATACCACAACTAACTCCACTAACCCATATACTAACATTAAAACTTGTCAAAACATACTAACTAACCCCTTAGAGGCCCACAAACAACAACAAAACATAAATTTGAAATATTTACAAGGCTGGAAATAAATGGGGACATTACATCGAGATTGCACTTGAGTTCTTCCCATGAATTATATGGAACTTGTAGTTATACA
This sequence comes from Wollemia nobilis, assembly GCA_028583015.1. Classification (NCBI taxonomy): domain Eukaryota; kingdom Viridiplantae; phylum Streptophyta; class Pinopsida; order Araucariales; family Araucariaceae; genus Wollemia; species Wollemia nobilis. Next base: position 4,031,415 of record JAQPPZ010000676.1, on the reverse strand, counting down.
TTCCAGTCCATGGCAACTCCTTTGAGTGTGATTTGAACCAACTGCATCCATGTATTTATTTATTGGTTGATGATGCTTCATTTAACACTTGTTCAAAACCGAGATGACTTCCAATGTCCATGTTGATGCTTTATGACCTTGGCGTGTATATGAACGTCAACTTTATTTTGAGTATCAAAACTCCACCCACTTCTCGACACATTACTATGGTTGTCTTTGTGTTGGAATTTTGTCGCCACTAGAGTCACCAATCTAGTGCCTTGTTTATTTGTGTGGTTCTCTTTGTCATGAACTTCCACGTCTATGTGAAGGTCTTCACTTGCACGCACGTTTCCGTTTGTTCATGTGTTTGTTTGACAGAACTTGTTCTATGCATGTGCTTGCCTGTGTGAACTTGTTTAGTTGCACGCATGTCATTGTTTGCACAAGATTATTTAGTTGCACATGTTTTCTTCACTGTATTTTATATTTGCTACCATATTGTCTTTTGCCAACAACAACAATGTCTCCTGCCATGATTGTTGTTCATTTATTTCCTTGCAAGAAACCCTCCTTTTTGCCTAAGGACTTCCCTCTTCTGAGGGGTCCATACACATTCAATTGATGGCGACATTCGACCTACTAGACTGTCTTGTTATTGTCTGCGGGTTTTCTTCTGTGAGAATAATCACATGTTTGTACACCTTGTCTTTTGTCGTGTTGAGGGGGCTCTGTACTAGATTCACCTTCTACGACAGGGTCCTTGTGGTTGCATCACAAGTTGTACGTATCCACACGTCTTCACATATATCTTCATCGCACATCCTTCATTGCACAATCCTCTCTGTAGGTAGGCAAATTGATATGTCTGCATTTAGTGAATCAGTTTTGGTATTTTGTGTTATTTTGTAGTGTACGCAAAGTGTTTGACGATACATAATAATGTGATGTTAAGTCATGTATGTCGGTAAAGTAAGTTGGTTTATCCTGTAGTGGGAAATGTCATGTAAAGGCAAGATAAATGCATATGAAATGTAATTTAGGGAAAAGATGAGGTGTCAGGTAGTTGGAGTGTGTAACTAATTTCTGGTTGTATAAATAAGCCCCTCCCCTCATTCATTCATGGAGGGATTGTTAGAAGAGCATTGGTACATGTGAGAGAAGGCTAGTGCATGTGTGTTTGGTAGGATGCAGTCAGATATTGTATGCAGTCATGATTTGCATAAGATTTGTAGACTGTAATGTTATAACTGTACATGCCATTGTTAATACAAATCTGCTGATTTATTTGTCATCTGCTATTGTTGTTTCTGTGCATTATTCTGTGTATTGTTATTGCTAATGGCTGCAGATTTGTAGAATTATTTAAGTAGAAATGGAATTGTGTTTGAGGATGTTAAATTTCATTTCTACACTCTTGGACCTTCACATCGGTTCTTCTCTTGTCCACGACTGTCCATGTCCACATACACCTTGTGGATTGTCGCTCATCCAATTTCTGTATTACGTTCCTTTGTCATCGTGGTCCTTGATCTAGACTCAATATAGAAACAATGCCAAATGTAGCATAGTAGTTTGGTATTCTTTGAGCAAAAGGAAATATGCGAGATAAATACACAAAGCATTCTATAACATATAGAACGTATTACCAGAGAATAGTGCAGTCTTTGAGACATTGGAACATATCAATGGCACACAATGCTTTGAAAAGAATATATTGCAAATGATACGACAATATGCAATAAACTCCAAAAATCAACCATACATAAGTGGAAGTAATGGATGCATATATACAATGGAGTGAGAGAAAGTTAGTTGCATAACAACTAACTACTCATCGTAGTCATTGTTACAAGGCCGCTTGAATGATCAAACCTTGGATTGCATCGCCCAACACAAACATCCTTGGTTGTAAAGGATCCAAGGGGTCTGTGCTCATGAACTATGCATGCAAGTGTTGCGGAAATGAACGGAGCGGGTGCTTTCCTCAACCAAGTTCCCAAGCCCCCTTGGTAGCCTAGTGTAGTCCTGTTGGCTTTACATGGCATGGGCTGGAAAATAACTTGTGGGTTGGTCGACCAACAAGGCTCATTATAATGTACTAGCAATTCTATCACATGGGTGCGTTGCCCCTTCTTATTGGACAATTTCCCATCCTTGACATGGTTGTAGGTGCTTCTCGTGTCAACGTTGAATGCACTAAGGCAAGCGGTTGGGGGGGGTGCTCAGCATGCCTTGGTCAAGGCTTGTTCCAAAGGGAAGAGATGAAGAACAACTATGAATAAATATCTCAATCCCAAATTACTTGCCCATGGTGAGATACCAAAAGGTAACTCTTAACGGAATGGCCATCACCATAGTGCCCTTCCCATGTCGGGCTTACAGGCGAGGTTACAACCACTCAACCACTTAAGGTTGAAGATGCAAAGAATGGAATGTCAGGTTGCCTATTGTTATAGTCACCTTGTTGCCTAAGTCTTGAATTCAAACACACCCTACATAATCTTCCCCTCTCTAAATAGGCAACATCCTTAGCATTAGACGTGTGACTCGAGGAGGTCCATCCCATTCAAAGGGTTCACTTGCAATTGCCTGAGATGCAAAGGGAGAACATGTCCACTTGAACCATGTCAAAGGTTTTGGCCATTGATGATAATCTGATTCAAGGTTTCGTCCGCATTTGTTGATGAAGTGCCCTCCTTGTTGAAGTGCCTCTCATCCAAGGCATCCATGTCTTAGCATTCTCTCTGTCTAACATCAAGCATCATTACCACTCATGCCAAGTTCATTTCTTTGCAAGGTATGAAGAAGAGTGCTCCCAAATTTGTGCATAGGTGTAGAAGTCTTTTGTTAGCAACTATCCCTGTTTGAATTGCTGGAGGGTATTCTATTTCCCTTCGACCAACTCCCCCACTCAAATTTGAAACGCCTTTGGTGCCATGCTTGGTCCAAAACCCACCCTGCCCTACAAGGGAGACCTAACTTCCTTGTGGAGTTGCATTTTGATGGTAGGATTCCCTTGCAAGAAATCCCTCACCTTGTCTTCACATTGCCACAAATTCTCAGCCTACTCCCAACTCTCTTTAGGAGGTCAATTCATCCAACTGATAGATAACTCCTTGCAGATTTAGTTGTTGAAGCCCACCATGCAAATAGCCAACACCCTATCGACTACCTTCTATGGCTTGTAACCAGCTTGCTAGAGCTCATTGTGTCTGGATTCTACTTGGGTCCCCTTAATCTTACACGAATGACCATAGCAATCTAACATGGAACACTAGGTGCATCCACATGTGTGTTGGTAGCTCGAGCTGGTAGGCCAAATACCCACCCTTGTAGTTAATTCAAAGGGACCGTTGAATTGCTAGGTCAATGAATGACTCAGTCCTTCTTGAGCCTTGAATTTTTCTAGGTCCATCCTCAACTAGACCTTGTCACCAACTTTTTACTCCATGCCCCTCCTATCCTTATCGGCACTTCATCCTTCGGTGTGCCTGCAATTGTTTCTCCTTGGCAAGATCCACCTGATCCTGCCATTGCTTTGGAAACTTGGTGGCCGTGGGATTGCCACCAAGGTGCCCAACCATCATAATGTGTAGGGCTAGTGGTTGTTATCCCGTCGTCAACTCAAAGAGCAAGAATCCACTTGGTCTTGCCTTGTGTCAGTTATAGGATAACTGAGCCATGTCCAAAAATTGAAACTAGTTCTTTTGATCCTCCCATATGAAGTGATGCAATAGTCCTTTAGGATCTTGTTGATCCTCTTAATCTGCCCAATGGTTTGCGGGTGATAGCTAGTTAAGAACAAAAATTTTAAGCCCATCAACTTCAAAATCTCTCTCCAAAATTTGTTCGTAAAACGAGCATAGCGATCTGATACAATGCTCAGAAGCATCCCCTAGTACTTCACAATGTTTTGGAAGGAGTAAAAGGCAACAACCTCTGCCTTGCAACATCCTCTTCTCAGATTGGTTTCTAGTAAAATTCAGAGACAAACTTGGTGTGGTTTCTAGAATGACCATTAAGGGAGGATGTTAAAGTTATTTAGTTCATAATGATCATCTATACTATAGACTTAGGCATATTAATAAAGTCACTTGTTCACTTAGTCTAGTTCATGCTTTAGTGTTGTGATTTAAAGTATGTTTAAGTCATTTTAGGGTTTATGCCATTCCTTGACTATAAAAGGACGTGCTCTTTTCATTTCATAAAAAGGAAATAAGCATTCCCTCTTTCAAGTTCTTTGGGTTTTTGGTTTCTTTGTGTGTTTGGTTTCTTTTCAATATGGTATCAGAGCCATAGTGAGGGGAAGTCGAAGTGGGTGAAGGCCTAGGGACTATAGAGATCAGTGATGGACAAGGTATTGCTTTTTAATACACACTGAGAAACCAAAGGAGCTTTGGGTAAAGATAGATCTGAGTGTTTCTTAGAAAATATGAGAGTTTTCCAATAGATCTAAGCGTTTCTCAGCAGATCTAGAGCAAATCCGAGCATTTCTCAACAAATCTCAGAGTTTTCCATCAGATCTGGAATATATTTGAGCGTTTTTTAGCAAATTGAGAGTTTTCCAGCAGATTTGAGTGTTTCTCAGCAGATTTGAGAGTTCTGCAGCAGATTGCAAATCTGAGCGTTTGTCAGTGGATTTGAGAGTTTTCGAGCAGATATGGAGCATATCTAAGCATTTATCTGCAATTTTGAGAGTTTTCCAACAGATTTGACCGTTTCTCAGCAAATTTGAGAGTTTTCCAGTAGATATGGAGCAAATATGAGTGTTTGTCAACATATCTTGAGAGTTTTCTGGCAGGTCTAGGGTACATCCGAGTGTTTCTTAGCAAATTTGAGAGTTTTCCAATAGATTTGAGCATTTCTCAATGGATTTGGGAGTTTTCTAGCAGATCCGAGCATTTCTTAGCAAATCTAAGAGTTTTCTAGCAGATCTGGAGCAAATTTGAGTGTTTCTCAGCAGATTTGAGAGTTTCTAATAGATCTATTAGTCTTCCAGCAGATCTATTAGTCTTCTAGTAGAAATATATATTTTTTTGGGCTCTAATGGCTAGTTTGTCTAACATTATGTTAGAGGGTAACCAAAAACTTTATGGGAAGAATTATAGTACCTAGAAACAACATATGTTGGCCATTTTTGAGTATAGGTGTTTGGATCAGCTTGTGTTGGGTAAGGAAACACGGCCAACAACAGTTGAAAATGATCAAATCAAGTTTGATGAGTGAAATAGAGAAGCTATGATGCTAATAAAGCTTCAAGTGATTGATGAAATGCTTCCCAAAGTGCAAAGTGGGGGTGATGTTGTAACTATTTGGAAGCGACTAAAGGATTTACATAAAAATTCAAATAAAGGTAGAGCTTTCATCCTTAAAAATTTACTATTTTCAAGCAAAATGGATGAAAGTGAGTCTTTACAAGATCATTTGCTAAAGATAAAAGACCTTAGAGAACAGTTGAATGCAATTGGACGGAAAATGGAAGAAGAAGGCATGGTGGTAATCACTCTCAAGAGTTTACCAACTTTATTTGAGCATTTTATTGAAACCTTAAATATTGCTTCTATTGATGTTGACTTGAAGTTTGAGGATTTGAGCACCAAGCTCTTGCAACAAGACAGGTGGAAAAAGCAGTTTGGAACTAACAGTCGGAATGAGGGTTAAAAAATGGCTTTGACAACCAACTTCAAAGGCAAAGGCAAGTTTGCTGAGACTCATGAGGGTAGCAAGATAGATATGCTTTAGGTAATCACAAGACTTTTAAGTGTAATAATTGTGGAAAAATGGGCCATAAAAAAAAGTTTTGCAGGAAAAGGTTATATGATGAGAAGAATAACCAAGGGCCAAAGAAGTAGGCCAATATTGCAGAACATATGGAAGAGGAAGACCTCTTTGTGTTTATGGTGTATGATAAAGCATACAATATGAAAACATCTACTTGGTATATAGATTCAGGTGCATCTCATCATTTTACCATTAGGAGAGGTTGGTATATTAGTTATGTTGCTAATGAATCTTCCAATGACTCTGTGGTGTTTTGTGGTGGGGAAGAATACCGAGTATAAGGCAAAGATAATGTGTAGATAATCCTATCAGATAAAAAGCTAGCATTTCTTAATTTTCACTATGTTCCAAGAATGTATAAGAATCTACTTTTTGCTAGTGAAAGCACAAAGCACATCCTCCACTTACATGTGATTTTCAGCAATCATAAATGCTACTTTGTGGATAAGATCAGTAAGAAGACACTCACTCTTGGTATTGAAGAGCGTGGGATTTTCAGGCTGGTTGATGCAAGGGAGGCGAAAGAGTATGCTTTGACGGCCAAGAGTGGTCAAAATAATAGTGAGCTTTGGCGTCAAATCTATGGGCATTTGAATTTGAGACCTCTTTATTCTATGGCTAAAGAAAGTTTGGTTGATGGCCTTCCAAATATACAAAATCAGCAAGAAATTTGTGGAGCATGTCAATCTAGTAAGCATCACAGGACTCTCTTTGAAGAAGGGCAAGCTTGGAGAGCTAAGGAAATTCTTTAGTTGATCCATGATGACATTTGTGGGCCTATGAAGAAGACATCATTCTTCGTTGACAAACAACAAAAAATACCTAGCAACGGAGAATGATGTTGTCTTCATAGGCCCACAAATATAAACATGGATCAACTGAAGAACTTCCTTAGCTCTCCAAGCTTCCATTTCTTCAAATGGAGTCTTGTGTTGCTTACCAGTCTGACATGCTCCAAAAATTTCTTGCTGATTCTATATATCTGGAAAGCCATCAACCAAAATTTCTTTAGCCATATAAGAAAGAGTTCTCAAATTCAAATGCCCATACCATTGATGCCAAAGCTCATTGCTATTTTGACCACTTTTGGCCATCAAAGCATGTTTTTTTGCCTCCCTTGCATCAACCAGCCTAAAAATCCCATGCTCTTTAATACCAAGAGTGAGTGCCTTCTTACTAACCTTATCCACAAATTAGCATTTGTGATTGCTGAAAATCACATGTAAGTGGGTGTTGTGCTCCGTAATTTCAATAGCAAAAAGTAGATTCTTATCCATTCCTAGAACATAGTGAAGAAATGCCAACTTTTTACCTGATAGCATTATCTACACATTACCTTTGCCTTTGACCTTGTATTCCCTCCCAACACCAAACACCACAGAGTCATTAAAAATTTGTTAGCAACATAACTAATATACCAATCTCTCCTATTGGTAAAATGACAAGATGCACATGAATCTATGTACCAAGAAAATGTTTTTACATTGTATGCTTTATCATGTGCCATAAATACAAAGAGGTCTTCCTCTTCTTTATATTCTACAACATTGGCCTGCTTCTTTGGTCTTTGGTTATTCTTCTCATCATATAACCTTTTCCTGCAAAACTTTTTCTTATGGCCCATTTTTCCACAATAATGACACTTAAAAGTCTTGTGATTACTTGAAGCATTTGTCTTGTTGTCCTCATAATTCTTAGCAAACCTGCCTTGAAGTTGGTTGACAAATTCATTTCTGAACCCTCATTCCCATTGCTAATTCCAAACTGTTTTTTCCACTTGTCTTGCTGCAAGAGCTTGGTGTTCAAATCCTCAAACTTAAAGTCAACATTAGTAGAAGTAATATTTAAGGTTTCAATAAAATGCTCAAATGAAGCTGGTAAAATCTTGAGAGTGATTACCACCATGCCTTCTTCTTCCATTTTTCGTCCAATTGCATTCAACTGTTCTCTAAGGTCTTTTATCTTCAAAAAATGATCTTGTAAAGATTGAATTTCATCCATTTTGCTTGAAAACAATAAATTTTAAGGAATAAGGCTCTACCTTTATTTGAATTTTTATGTAAATCCTTTAGTTGCTTCCAAATAGTTGTGGCATCACCCCTAGTCTGCACTTTGGGAAGCATTTCATCAGTCACTAAAAGCTTTATTAGCATCATAGCTTCTCTATTTCGCTCATCAAACTTGGTTTGATCATTTCTAGCTGTTGTTGGTCGTGTTTCTTTGCCCAAAACAAGTTGATCCAAACACCTGTACTAAAAAATGGCCAACATACATTGTTCCCAGGTGCTATAATTCTTCTCTGAAATTTTTTGGTTACCCTCTAACATAATGTTAGACAAATTAACCATTAGAGCACAAAAAAATAAAATTTGCAATTGAAATAGAGACTTACAACCAAGAAAGTTGTGTTTTTTCTCCCCTAAATTGAATATTATGGAGAAAAAAATAGTCTTGCTAGAAAATTAGTAGATCTGCTAGAAAACACTCAGATCTACTAAAAAACTCTGATTTGTTGAGAAATGCTCATATCTGCTAGAAAACTCTCAGATTTGCTAACAAATCCTCACATTTACTAAAAACTCTCAAATTTTTTGAGAAACACTCAGATCTGTCGGGGAAAGCTCTCAGATTTGTTGAGAAACGCTTAGATTTGCTAGAAAACTCTCAAATGTTTTGAGAAACTCTCAGATCTGTTGTAAAGCTCTTAGATTTGTTGAGAAATGCCCAAATATGCTCCGGATCTGTTAGACAATTCTCAGATCTGTTGAGAAACGTTCAAATGCTCAAATATGTTGGAAAACTCTCAAATTTGTTGAGAAATGCTTAGATTTACTGGAAAACTCTCAGAGTTGTTGAGAAGGCCTAGGGTTTGCCCAAAAGCTTCTTTGGTTTCTCGGTGTGTATTGAAAAGCAGTACCTCACCCATCACTGATCTATGCAAACCCTAGGCCTTCACCCGCTTTGACTTCCCCTCACTGTGGCTTTGATACCGTATTAGAAAAGAAACCGAACACACAAAAGAAAGCAAAATCCCATAGAACTTGAAAGAGGGAATGCTTATTCCATTATAAAATGAAGAGAGCACTTTTATAGTCAAGGAATGACATAAACCCTAAAATGACTTAAATATACTGAAGTCATTAACACACACTAAAACATAAATTAGACTAAGTCAAAAAATGACTTTTATAATATGTTTAAGTCTATAATCCAAATGACCATTATGAACTAAATAACTCTAACACCTTGCATGCCACCGACTACATATTTTGAAAACCACCACTATGATGCTTGAATGACGTTAGTTTTGGCAATTGGGTGATGAAGTCCATTGAAACAATTACACAAGGTTGTATAGGTATTGAAAGTGGTTGTAGTTTGCCTTGCACTCACAAATTTGCCTTGTCTTGTTGAAAAATGACGCAAGTCCTCACAAACTCATCAATGTCATGTTGCATGTTCATTTGGAAGTACTGCCTTTCCAAGAGGATGAGGGTGCGTTGTTTGCCTAGGTCACTCACTCACAAGGAGTCATGGCATTCTTGAATCAACAAAGGTCATACCACTTCGGTATGTAGAGATGGTCAATGAAAAATAATAAACCCTTGTGCATTGAGAACTTGTGAGACTTCCTATCTCTCGCTTTGTTGGACACATAGTTGGCTTGTGGGTCCTTCATGATCCTTGATCGAATTTGTTGTGGCAGTGCACCCTTTGGCTTTATTTGCACTTCCTCGTGCATCAAGAATGAACTGACTTTCATTGTTGCTAGGTCTTCCTGCTCAATGTGTCTGCCACCATCTTCTTTCGTGGGTGGCAAAATATCTCTACATCAAATTCAGCTAGGAAATCCTATCATCTTGCTTATTTTGGTATTTGCTTCAATTGATTTTTGAAGTAGGAACTGCATACATTGCCCATATTCACTTCAAAAGACACTCGAAGCAAGTAGCATTGTCAAAATTGGAGGCAATGGATGGTCGTTGTCATCTGCTTTTCGTGGACTCGGTAATTCCTCTCATGATCCTTCAACTTTCCCGACTTGTACGCAACAGAGTGCCCATCTGAACTTGGAATGACTTGATGAATTTTGGAAAAGCACGAATGGGTGCTTTGTTAGCCTACTCTTCATTGCGTCAAACACGGTCTGGCGCTTCTCTAACCATCGCTAGACCCAATCCTTCAACATATTTGTGATAGATGCAAGTGCAACGATCTTTGGATAACCCTGCTCGAACTACCTGTAGTAGTTGGCCAGTTAAAGGAATTGTTAAACCTCGTGAATGTCCCTTGGTGGCTCCCACTCTTCAATCTCTTGAACCTTTGTCAGATCAGGATGAATTGTCCATTGTCGATAATGTGCCCCAAGAAGAGCACCTCCTTGTGTTCGAAGGAGCACTTCTCTTTCTTTTCAAACAGATTGTGATCTCTCAATAGGTTGAACAATTGTGCCAAGTGTTTCTTGTGCTCCACCATGGAGTAGTTCTAAACCATGGTGTTGTCAAATGTCCCTTGGTGCCTCCCACTCTTCAATCTCTTGAACCTTTGTCAGATCAGGATGAATTGTCCATTGTCGATAATGTGCCCCAAGAAGAGCACCTCCTTGTGTTCGAAGGAGCACTTCTCTTTCTTTGCAAACGGATTGTAATATCTCAATAGGTTGAACAATTGTGCCAAGTGTTGCTTGTGCTCCACCATGGAGTAGTTCTAAGCCATGCTGTTGTCAATGTAAAGTATCACAAACTTTTCCAATAGTCTAAACACATTTTTCATCAATATGCTCAATATCACTAATGCATTGCACAAGTTGAATGACATCACCTTAAACTTGTATGAACCATATCTTATGACACAGGCTGATGCAAATCTAGTAGGTAGCCCCGTTGGAGTTCCAGGTTCAAGAAGAGTCACACCCCTTGGAGTCTATCGAGGCAATTGACAATGAGGGGGAGTGGTACTTGTTCTTTATCGTCAATTTGTTTAGCACCTGGTAATCAACACACATCCTAAGCAACCTGTCCTTCACTGAAATAAGACAAAAGTGTCATAGGGTGAGTCAGACGACTTCATGTACCCTGCCACATACAAATCTTGAAGCTGTTTCTTCAAGTTGATTTTATTGGCCTGGAGAGTCGATAAGGCAATTGAGTTGGTGGTCTTGTTGTACCTTGCACCAATTCAATACAATGAAACACATTTTGTCTAGGCAACAACTGTGGAGGGAGGGAGGTAGACATCACAACTTTGTAATGCTTTAAGACATCCTCTATGTGTGTCGAAGCAGATGCTTCAAGGCATCACATCTTCGTAATGCTTCAATATACACACCCCTACTATGATGGTCTTTGTGATAGAATCCTAACCTGTACACCTCTAAACACTCCCTACTCACCCTTGTGTTTGTATTAGAGCCTTTTGTTGATTTTCTACTCCATCTTCACAAACATCGTCATTAACTATACTTTCACCATTAGCACGACTTTCATTGTTAACGTGGCCTTCATCCTCAACAACTCCCTCATTGTTTGCATGACATTTTTTGTGGACACCTTTGTGGTTAGCATCGCGTTTGTTGCTCCTCGTCCATCTGTGTGGCATTTGTCGTGAGCGTCTTTGTTGTTGGCATGATGTTTATCATCAACATCATCTTATCTGTTTGCTTGACGTTTGTCATCAATAAGATCTTTCTTAGCTGAAAAAAAGGTGTAGCAACCAAGTTGCTTGTAGGACAGTTGGTATTCTCCAATTGAAGGTATGAGAAAGTATCAAACAAAAATACTCATTAACAATAATAATTCATTCCATGCACAATAAATGGAATCTAAGAGATACATTTAACTACCAACACGAATAGCACGACACGTCCATTGATCTATGCAACATTATCAATTAAGTATTATGAGATCAATAATATAGAAGGTATGATCAAGACATAGATGATGGTACCCAAAAAATGAATGTAGAGGTGTTTAAATAGAAAATCTGATAGGGGAAGGTAGTTACGCAACTATGCAATCGACCTCTTGTACTTGTCTACTAACTCTAGCTACATCCTACATAACAAAACATAACTAACGCCAAACATATCATCATGCAACTCTTGAATGTAATTATTTACAAACATTAAATGAAATTATGTACAATCAAAATGTGTGCATGCTTATGACACGTATGCATCCAACTCAAGCTCGACGTGGTGCATGTGGAGGTGCCACATCAGAATGGCCATCTACATCTGCCCTCCCCTCTAAGTTGGTCTACATCCTCGCCAACTTCGTTTACTCTCCTTGGGGGTGGGGCTATTGTATAGGATAAGGCCTTGACTCTTGTATAGCTTGATGATGTGGGAATTTGGACAAGTTCTACACTAGATGATCTCTTCCACACATCGATGCCATCTTACGACCTTTATCTTCTACTTGATGACCTCACCTTGCACTTCAAACATCCTCTTGTATTAGCTTGATGATTCACACCTTGCCCCAAACGACAAGGTGTTGTTGAGTAACTTCCTTATCCAAGCATATGGCCTCCCATGTGGAATTGGTGGTTGTCTCTTCTACGTGGACGACAAAAGCTATTTTCTTCATGGAAAAAGCTATCTTTAGATTTTCTTTCCTTGGGGACTAGGTTGTTGTACAAGAGAAGGCATCAACTCCTATATATGAGGAGATGGAGTAATTTGGTCCAAGTTCTATAGCAGACAACCTCTTCCACCCACCAACACCGTTTTACGACCTTTATCTTCTACATGACAACCTCATCTTGCACTTCAAACGTCCTCTTGTACCAGGTCAACGATTCACACCTTGTCCCAGACTGCAACATGCTGTCAAGTAATTTCCTTCTTCAAGTAGACGACCTCCCACCTGGATTTGGTGGCTCTATTTCGCCTAGACGACAAAATCTATTTCCTTCATGGAAAAGCTATTTCTAGAATGACAAAGTGTCGTTAGACAGTCTTGTCTGATTTCCAAACGACCTGACAATATTGTCGGATGACCTTCCTTAGGCTCTCGTGTAATAGATGACAATGCGCTACTAGACAATTCTCCATTAGTGAATGTCCTCCACTTAGACAATGTGCTCTTCTTCTCCAGCTATTCGCTAGATAGTCATGTGTTGTTGGTCGCCTCCTCTCAGTGTGATGTTGGATTACCACTCAAGCTAGACGACCTTACTCCTCGGGTGGCTGTTTGACTCTAGACAACTATGTGTTATCAAGTAGTGTCTCCCTTTGATTAGATGGCTTGCTCTACCATTGAGACGACCACTCTCTTCCAACCCTTCTGTTTCATTAGACGACCTTGTTCTCGTGAGGAATCTCTTTCCTTGGTCAATTTTCTCCTTTCCATGCCTAGACCAGTTCTCTTCTTCATTTACACTATTTATCTTCATTTGTGCGGTGGAAATTATAACTTCATCCACTTGGATAGCCAAATCTCTTTCTAGGTTCCTTGATTTGAACTGCTTAGGCTAAGGCTTTGATTTTCCTTGCTTCTACGTTTGTAGCATGCCTCCAACTTCTGAATTCTCATAGGGATTTGAATTATTTGTGCAATGGGTGAGGGTTCTAAAAAACCCTCTTCCCATGCCTAGACTAGTTCTCTTCAACCTATGCTCTTCTTCATTTACACTATTTATATTCATTTGGGCTGTGGAAATCATAACTTCTTCCCCTTGGATAGCCAAATCTCTTGTTGTGTTCCTTGATTTGAACTGCTTAGGCTAGGGCTTTGATTTTCCTTGCTTCTACTTTTGTAGCACGCCTCCAACTTCTGAATTCTGATAGGGCTTTAAATTATTTGTGCAATGGGTGAGGGTTTTGAAAAACCCTCTTCCTCTCATCCATTATTCCATACCCCAACTTATCAACAATGAAAATTACTTATGTATTGTTGCTACTGATTTCTCCTCTCTTAGAAACCCTAGTTTCTCTCCAACAAAACCCTAGGTTGTGTCCTAAGCCATGCTCTATCTTGCTTCCTTTGGCTATCAACTTTCCTTCTCTGGTTGGGTTGGCTTTGGTCCACTCCTCCCCCTTGCACATCCAAATGATTGAAATTTCAATTCAAATACTCTTTTTTAATATCTTAAAAGGACACATGGAGTGCATATGCCCAGTGATACCCCAAACTATTACTAGTAATTGCCTATGCAATTGGGTGTTTGTTGGGGAAGCTAGACGACCCACCAAGATGGCCAATTGGGGATGGAGGTGTCCAACGAGAGGGGTCTGTTAGCCAGAGGATCTCCTTGTCATTGACAAAGGGGTTGGGAAGTGTTAGTGCTTGTTGGCAAGGGGAATAGGAAAGGGACAAGGCTCATTGGTCAAACAATAGGATAACTAAAGCTGATGTTGCCAAGTTTGTCCTAGACAACTTTCTTGATTTGTTAAACAGCTTGGACCATCCTCCAAACTGTAAACAACCAGGTTGGGGGCTTCTCTACCTTTTCGGATGGATATGGGGATCGAACTGCCCTCCTAGATGGCCCAAGAGGCCTAACAACCCTTCTTGTTGAAAGGAAGTTAGAGGAAAGTGGTGCAAAACAGGTGTAGACTTTCTATTCAACAAGAAAAATCACATATATCTCACACAAGAAGCAACATATACCCGGGAAACCCTTTCGGGAAAAACCCAACAATCAAGAAGCACTCAAAAATGTATTATTCAGTAATCAACAATCTGCTTTTTACAATACAATTCCCTCAAAGAGTATCCACTTCTTCAGTCCTATTTATCTAGCAAAGCTAGAAATAGACCTGCAATAACACAACTAGAAATAGACCTGCAGTAATGTAGTTGTCCTGTAGTGACATATTGCTGGAAATAGACCTGTAGTAATGCAACTGACCTTCAGTGACACAGTGCTGGAAATAGACCTGTGGTAATGTAGTTGTCTTGCAGTGAAACCGTGGTCTAGTTCACTAGTGTTTCTTCCTTTATACATACTATTAACATAGGACATGAGATAGTTCGGATTTGCAAGGTGTATGACACACCTATTCCCAACATTTTGTCAACCTTGGGAGGTTGACGGTCGTCCTAGATGGACTAATGGGCTTGACAGCTGTGGGAACTCGACGACCATCCTAGTTGGCCCTAGGAGCTTGAGGCCACTTCCAGATGATTGTGGCATCCTATTCACACTCCTAGAAGGTTTTACTGGCTTGATGACCATTCTAGACGACCCTAGGGGCCTAATGGTCTACCTAGGTGGCCGTAGGGGGCATCGTCAATGAAGGATTTAGTCAATTTTTTAGATTTCTCGTGAGGGGGCTTGTATTGCTCCTTGTTAGCTGAGATTCCAACTCAATTTGACACTCGTTCATCGTTGAGCTCATTTTTTCCATTGACTATGCAACTCTTGAGCTCATTTTTTCCATTGACTATGCAACTCGTATTCTTGCTCGATAGGTTGGGCCTTGGGTCATTCATTTATACAACTCTTCATTGTTCGTTGAGAGGCTTCGCAACCATGACTTCATCCTATTGGTTAATATGTGCGCAGTCCATTTAGTTTCTTAACCTGTTGAAATGACCTCCATTGTGTCATTGGTGTATGCTAAGAGTCATTCGAGGAACATCGCATTGGTAGAAATCCAACATGCAAAGTAACGACCCCTAAACGTTAATTGTAATTATTGAGGAAACTTTGTGGACATTTGTCATGCGTAATCCTATTTAACCCTAAGCTGAAGCTATCATTACTCATCAAGCTTGTCAAGGTGACATGTGCCCAATGACATCAATAGACTTGGTTCTTATCCTTCCTAATTCAATTCACTGAGTTCATCCATTGCAAGCCTTAGACTCCTAACTTTAGGTGGCGTCTCATGTCCAACTTATTCTGTTATCAAGTGTGTGTATTCATCACAATGATCACAACAAAGTTGGTTTTGAGCTACTTCTATGTCAAAAATTATTGCAATGTGACAAACCACTTTCTCATTCGTCCATGTATCATTGACTTGTTGATGAGATACAACAAAGCTTGATGGTTGATGAAAAGTGCAATGGTGAAACTTTTGCACTGTATACACCATTCTCAATACCTCATGCTTTGTCATGCTATAAGTTTTCTTTGCTTTTGATAACAACCAACTTGCAAAGTGTATGCGCTAGTGTAGCCCTAATTGCGAAGCAAAATTGTTTGTCTTGTGCCAACCCGCACATAATTGTGAAGTTAGATGCATCAATGTGCACAATAAACGACTTCTCCCAAACTAGAAACACCAAAATGGGCACACAAGCCGACAATGCCTTCAATTCCTCAAGCGCGTATTGGTGCTTCTCCATCCACTTGAAGGGAACACCTTGCGCGTCAACGTGTCCAATGAATATGACATTTGGGCAAAATTCTTGATGAAACACATATAACATCCAACATGCTCCAGGAATGATTTCAAAGAACTCACATCATATGATTCCATGCTCATCATTGTTGGGAATAGGTGTCATACACCTTGCAAATCCTAACTGTCTCATGTCTTATGTTAAGAACATATATGAAAGGCATTAAGCAGTATATGGTATTTCAACACTGTAGGACATTTATGTTACTATAGGTCAGTAGTGTTATTGTAGGTCAATTGTGTTATTGCAAGACAACTGTGTTATTGCATGTATATTTCCAGCCTTGCTGATAAATGGGATTGAAGGAGTGGATACTCTATAATTGTATTGTAAAAGCAGATTGTTGATTATTGAATAATATATTTTGAGTGCTCCTTGATTGTTGGGTTTTTTCCGAAAAGGTATATGTTGCTTCCTATGTGAGGTATATGTGATTTTGCTTGCTGGAATTGAAAGTCTAGGCCTGTTTTGCACTACTTTCCTCTAAAGATTAAGTAGGAAGTTGTTCCACATTTGTCTAGCTTCCTTTCATTTGGTATTAGAGCTTGGCCAACTTTTGAGATCCTTAGGAAAAAATGATTTTTGCTATTAATCTTGGTTTGAGTGGGAGCTGTGCACAGGGGAAGTGATTTTATTTCAGGATGGCAAGTACATCATGGTTGGAGATAGAAAAATTCAATGGCACAAATTTTGAGCTATGGAAGCTTAAAATGGAGGATCTGCTCATAGACAAAGATCTATGGGTTGTTGTTTCTGGAAGTCAACCTGCATCTATGAAGGATGAAGACTGGGTTGTGATGGATCGGAAAGCTAGAAGCCTGATTAGGCTTTGTTTGGCTGATTCCATACTTCTGAATGTATTTGCAGAGCCCACCATAGAAAGTCTTTGGAAGAAGTTGGGAAACCTATGCCAAGCTAAATCTTTGGTAAATATACTTTTTCTACGGAAGAAGCTTTACTCTTTGAAGATGGGTGATGGGGATTCAGTTGCAGAGCATTTGAATGCATTCAATATCATAGTGAGCCAACTACAATCCATAGGCATGCAAATGGATGATGAGGATCAATGTATCACACTATTATGTTCTTTGCCAGATTCGTGGGATAACCTTGTGATGGCAATCAACAACACTGCCACTAAGCTAACGCTTGAAGAAGTGGTGAGTGCTTTACTCTCGGAGGAGATGAGACGAAAGACTTCGGATTCTATCAAAGATGCATTGGTTGTTCAAGGTAGATCAAAGGAGAAAGGCAAGAACAAGAATAGGGACAACAGATCCAAATCTAAAGGGAGATCTATGTCTCTTGGTAAATCTAAAGTGAAGTGTTGGAACTGTGGCAAGAAAGGCCACATCAAGGACTGCAAGGAAAAGAAGAGCAAGAAGGAATCAAATGATAATTCAGACTCTAAGGCTCCTCAAGAGGACATGGGTGACGTGTTTGTTGCAGCCCTTGCCACACATGCATGTGAGGATGCATGGTTGATTGACTTAAGATCTTCCTACCACATGACTCCCCATCGGGAGTGGTTTTTTGAGTATGCAGATTTTGATGGTGGGATGGTGTATTTAGGAGATAACTCTTCTCTCAAAGTTGTTGGTCATGGAAGAGTCTTACTTGCACTTGGAGATGGTTGGTTCAAATCTCTTTTTAGTTTTGTGAGTAGATTAAATGACCTTGGAGTGCAGGTGGTCTTTAGCAAGGAGGGTTGCAAGATGGTGTGTGGAGCCATGATCTTGGCTAGGGGAGTTCGGGATGGAACCCTATTTCGTCTTGAGGCAAGCACCATTGCATGCAATAGTACGGAGGTTCCTGTTGTTGAGAACCTGAAACTTCTAGTTGAAAAGACTATGTTGTGGCATGAGCGGATGGGCCACATTGGTGAGAAAGGGCTTAGGGCTTTGAAATGCAAAAATATGGTTGAGGGGTTAGTTGATTGTTCTTTAGATTTTGACTTTTGTGAACATTGTATATATGGAAAGCAAAATCATGTTCAATTTTACCCAAGCTCTGCTAGATCTTTAGGGATTTTGGATTTGATTCATAGTGATGTATTTGGTCTAGTTGTTGTACCTTCACTTGCAAAATCCTTGTATTATGTTACTTTCATTGATGATTTTTCCAAGAAGACATGGGTCTATTTTCTCAAGAAAAAATTTGAGGTCCTCAGTCGGTTCAAAGAGTTTAAGGCTCTTGTTGAGAACCAGATGGAAAAGAAGATCAAGGTGTTGAGAATAGATAATGGTGGAGAATTCTGTTCAGTAGAATTTGACAGATTTTGTAAGAACAATGGCATTGCACGACATAAGACAACTCCATATACCCCTCAGCAGAATGGAGTTGCAGAAAGGATGAATAGGACGTTGATGGAGAGGGCTAGGAGTATGCTCAGTGGAGCCGGTTTGGATCAAAAATTCTGGGCAGAAGCGGTTAGTACAACTTGTTATCTGATTAATAGATCTCCTACATCAGCTCTTGTTGATAAAACCCCACAGGAGGTTTGGATGGGCAAGAAGCCCTCACTACAGCATATCAGAATTTTTGGTTGTGAGGCATATGTGTATGTGCCTAAGGAGAAGAGATCCAAGTTGGATTTCAAAGCAGAAAAATGCATCTTCATTGGATATGGTGATGGTGTGAAAGGATACAAGCTTTGGAATCTTGTGACAGAAAAGGTGGTGTACAGTCAAAATGTGATTTTTAGAGAGATCAAGTCTTCTCCTAAAGTTGAGCAACCAAGTGATAATGCAAAATCAATAGTGCAGCTTGAGCCAAAGTCCGAGAAGGTTGCACCTGAGGCTGAACTAGAAGTTCAGGATGGACCAAACGAGGAGCAGGTTCTAGAAAGCTCGAACAGTTCGGAGGAGGAAGAACCTCCATCTCATTGGGTGAGGAGGTCCACTCGGCAACAAAGGCAACCAGAAAGGTATAGCCCACCTGATTTTAGATGTATTTTTGCTTTATCTACTAATGTTGATGAGCCTAGAACTGTGAAGGAGGCAATGGAGATGAATGACAGTGAGTCCTGGAAGATGGCCATGGATGAGGAGATGGCAGCTCTAAAGAAGAATGGCACATGGGACCTAGTTCAGTTGCCTAAGGGAAGGAAACCTGTTGGCTGCAAATGGGTTTTCAAGAAGAAATTCAGTTTTGAGGGCAAGGTAGATAAGTATAAAGCAAGGCTGGTTGCTAAGGGATATTCCCAAGTGGAGGGAATAGATTTTGGTGAGATTTTTTCTCCAGTTGCAAAGCTTACATCCATTAGATTCCTTTTATCTGTTGTTGCTGCATTTGATCTTGAGGTTGAGCAAATGGATGTGAAGACAACTTTCTTGCATGGAGACTTAGAGGAAGAGATCTACATGAAACAACTGGAACACTATGTGGAAAAGGGTAAGGAAAACTTAGTTTGCAAGTTAAAGAAATCTCTTTATGGTCTTAAACAATCTCTTAGAATGTGGTACAAGAAATTTGATTCTTATGTTTTGAGGTTGGGATTTGTTAGATCCAAATCAGATCACTGTGTTTATTATAAGCAAGAGGGTGGTCATTTTATTGTTATCACTTTGTATGTGGATGACATGTTGCTAATTGGTAACAATAAGGATATCATTAAGGTCTTGAAATCTCAGCTTTCACTACAGTTTGAAATGAAGGATTTAGGAGCTGTTAAGTTTATCCTAGGGATGGAGATTAGAAGAGATAGAGCCAACAAAAACTTTGGTTAAGTCAAAGAAAGTATGTTGACTCTATTTTACAGCGTTTCAACATGAAGAATTGCAAACTAGTGGGAGTCTTGAGCCGGTTTATGGCAAATCTTGGAAAGGATCACTGGGCAGCAGTGAAGAGGGTTTTCAGATATCTTCGAGGTACTTCAGATTACTCTATTGGTTATCAGGGATCCTTGGCAGCTGAAAAGTTCCACAACAAGCAGCTAGACATACAAGGATTTGTAGACTCAGATTGGGCAGGAGATGTTGACAGCAGGAGGTCTACCAGTGGCTATGTGTTTAGCCTATTTGGTGGTGCAATTAGTTGGATGAGCAAGCGGCAGGCTGTAGTCGCTTTATCCACTACAGAGGCAGAGTATATGGCAGCTACTCATGCCAGTAAGGAGGCAGTCTGGCTTCGGAAATTGTGTTTGGATGTTGGGCTGAGTCAAGGAGCAGTAAAAATTAATTGTGATAGTCAAGTGCTATCACCTTGGCAAATAACCCTACATTTCACGCGCGGACAAAGCACATTGATGTGCAGTATCATTTTGTTCGTGACATGGTGGAGGATAGGAAGGTTATGCTTGAGAAGGTGGATACTTCAGTAAATGTTGCAGATGCTTTGACAAAGCCTGTGAGCACTGAGAAGTTCAGATGGTGCTGCAAGGGTATGGGCATTTCTGCCCTTACCAATTAGTTCACTCTTTTGTTGGTGATTCTCTTTTGCTCTTGCAAGGTATATGACAAGTGGGAGAATGTTGGGAATAGGTGTCATACACCTTGCAAATCCTAACTGTCTCATGTCTTATGTTAAGAGCATATATAAAAGAAGAAAAAGGCATTAAGCAGTCTGTGGTATTTCAGCAGTGTTACTGCAGGACAATTGTGCTGGACTACAGGTCCAGTAGTGTTACTGCAGGTCAGTTGTGTTATTGCAGGTCAGTAGTGTTACTGCAGGTCAGTTGTGTTACTGCAGGTCAATAGTGTTATTGTAGGTCAACTGGTGTTACTGCAGGTCAGCTGTGTTACTGCAGGACAACTGTGTTACTGCATGTCTATTTCCAGCCTTGCTAATAAATGGGACTGAAGGAGTGGATACTCTGTAATTGTATTGTAAAAGCAGATTGCTGATTACTGAATAATACATTTTGAGTGCTCCTTGATTGCTGGGTTTTTCCCGAAAGGGTTTTCCCAGGGTATATGTTGCTTCTTGTGTGAGGTATATGTGATTTTGCTTGCTGGAATTGAAAGTCTAGGCCTGTTTTGCACTGCTTTCCTCTAAAGATTAAGTAGGAAGTTGTTCCGCATTTGTTTAGCTTCCGTATTTATAAAATCAATTCCCCTGTGCACAACTCCCACTCAAACCAAGATTAATAGCAAAAACCCTTTTTTCCTAACTAAGGATCTCAAAATCTAGCCAAGCTCTGATACCAAATGAATTGGAATCTAGAAAAATGTGGAACAACTTCCTACTTAATCTTTAGAGGAAAGTAGTGCAAAATAGGTCTAGACTTTCAATTCTAGCAAGGAAAATCATATATACTTCATTCAGGATGCAACATATACCATGGGAAAACCCTTTCGGAAAAAACTCTGCAATCAAGGAGAACTGAAAATGTATTATTCAGTAATTAGTAATTTGCTTTTACAATACAATTTTAGAGTATCCACTCCATCCGTCCCATTTATCAGCAAGGCTGGAAATATACATGTTGTAACACAACTGACCTGCAGTAACACTGCTAAAATGCTATAGACTGCTTAATGCCTTATTTTCTTTTTATATATTCTCTTAAAATAAGACATGAGACAATTAACATTTGCAAAGTGGATGATACCTATTCCCAACATTCTCCCACTTGTCATATTCCTTGCAAGAGCAAAAGAGAATCACCGACAAAAGAGTGAACTAATTGTTAAGGGCAAAAATGCCCATACCCTTGCAGTACCATCTAAACTTCTTACTGCTCAAAGGCTTTGTCAAAGCATCAACAACATTTACTGAAGTATCCACCTTCACAAGCATAATCTTCCTATCCTCCATCATGTCACGAAAAAAATGATACCACACATCAATGTGCTTTGTCCATGCGTGAAATGTAGGGTTATTTGCCAAGGTGATAGCACTTTGACTGTCATTAAATTTTTACTGGTTCTTGACTTAGCCAACATTCGAACACAATTTCCAAATCAAGACTGCCTCCTTATTGGCATGAGTAGTTGCCATATACTCAACCTTTGTAGTGGATAAAGTGACTACAACCTGCTGCTTGCTCATCCAAATAATTGCACCACCGAACAAGCTAAACACACAATCACTGCTAGACCTCATGTTGTCAACACCTCCTGCCCAATCAAAGTCTACAAATCTTTGTATGTTTAATTGCTTGTTGTGGAACTTTTTGGCTGCCAAGGATCCCTGATAACCAATAGAGTAATTTGAAGTACCTCAAAGATCTTTGGAAATCCTCTTCACTGCTTCTCAATGATATTTTCTAGGATTTACCATAAACCGATTCAAGACTCCTACTGCTTGGGCAAT
Organism: Wollemia nobilis; assembly: GCA_028583015.1. Taxonomy (NCBI): domain Eukaryota; kingdom Viridiplantae; phylum Streptophyta; class Pinopsida; order Araucariales; family Araucariaceae; genus Wollemia; species Wollemia nobilis. Next base: position 4,009,039 of record JAQPPZ010000676.1, on the reverse strand, counting down.
GTCATGACGCTCGCAACCGCACTAGCATAGGGTACATGAACCATATCCTCCATTTATCTAGGTGTAGAAGGACAGTGCTCAACTGAAAGTTTTGTTCCCACAGAAATAGGACCGCTCACTAGTTTGCAATTCTTCATGTTTAACCGTTGTAAAACACAGTCAACATACTTTCTTTGACTTAACCAAAGTTTTTTGTTGGCTCTATCTCTTCTAATCTCCATCCATAGGATAAACTTAGCAACTCCTAAATCCTTCATTTCAAACTATAGTAAAAGCTGAGATTTCAAGACCTTAATGATATCCTTATTGTTGCCAATTAGCAACATGTCATCCACATAAAAAGTGATAGCAATAAAATGACTACCCTCCTGCTTATAATAAACATAGTGATCTGATTTGGATCTAACAAATCCTAACCTCAAAACATAAGAATGAAATTTCTTGTACACATTCTACAAGATTGTTTAAGACCATAAAGAGATTTCTTTAACTTGCAAACTAAGTTTTCTTTACTCATTTCCACATAGTGTTTTGGCTGTTTCATGTAGAACTCTTCCTCTAAATATCAATGCAAAAAAGCCTTCACATCCATTTTCTCAACCTCAAGAGCAAATGCAGCAACAATAGATAAAAATAATCTAATGGACGTAAGCTTTGCAACTGGAGAATCTCACCAAAATCTATTCCTTCCACTTGGGAATATCCCTTAGCAACCAAATTTACTTTATACTTCTCTACCTTGTCCCCAAAACTGAATTTCTTCTTGAAAACCCATTTGCAACCAACAGGTTTCTTTCCCTTAGGCAACTGAACTAGGTCCAATGTACCATTCTTCTTTAGAGTTGCCATCTCCTCATCCATGGCCATCTTCCAAGACTCGTTGTCATTCATCTCCATTGCTTCCTTCACATTTCTAGGCTCATCAACATTAGTAGATAAAGCAAAAATACATCTAAAATTAGGTGGGCTATACCTTTTTGGTTGTATTTGCTGCTGAGTGGACCTCCTCACCTAATGAGATGGAGGTTGTTTCTCCTCCAAATAGTTCGAGCTTTTTGGAACCTGTCCTCATTTGGTACATCCTGAAATTCTAGTTCAGCCTTAGGTGCAGCCTTCTTGGACTTTGGCTCAAGTTGCACTATTCATTTTACATTATCACTTGGTTGCTCAACTTTAGGATAAGACTTGATCTCTCTAAAAACTACATTTTGACTGTACACGACCTTTTCTGTCTCAAAAGCTTGTATCCTTTGACACCATTAACATATCCAATGAAGATGCATTTTTATGCTTTGAAATCCAACTTGGATCTCTTCTCCTTGGGCACATACACCAAAAATTTTGATATGCTGGAGTGAAGGCTTCTTGGCCGCGCCTGTCCAAATCTCCTGTGGTATTTTATCAACAAAAGCTACTGTACGAAATCTATTAATCAGATAACAAGCTATACTAACAATTTTTGCCCAGAATTTTTGTTCCAAACTGGGTCTACTGAGCATACTCCTAGTCCTCTCCATCAACGTCATGTTCATATTTTCTGCAACTTCATTCTATTGAGGTGTATGTGGAGTTGTCTTATGTCGTGCAATGTCATTGTTCTTACAAAATATGTCAAATTCTGCTGAACAAAATTCTCCACCATTATTTGTTCTCAACACCTTGATCTTCTTCTCCGTATGGTTCTCAACAAGAGCTTTAAACTCTTTGAACCAACTGAGCACCTCAGATTTTTTCTTGAGAAAATAGACCCATGTCTTCCTAGAAAAATCATTGATGAAAGTAACATAATACAAGGATTTTGAAAATGAAGGTACAACAACTAGACCAAATACATCACTATGAATCAAATCCAAAATCTCTAAAGATCTAGCAAAGCTAAGGTAAAATTGAACACGATTTTGCTTTCCATATATACAATGTTCACAAAAGTTAAAATCTCAAGAACAATCAGCTAACCCCTCAACCATATTATTGCATTTCAAAGCCCTAAGGCCTTTCTCGTCAATGTGGCCCATCCGCGCATGCCACAACATAGTCTTTTCAGCTGGAAGTTTCAGGTTCTCAACAATAAGAACCTTTGCACTATTGCATGCAATGGTGCTTGCCTTGAGACAAAATAGGGTTCCGTCCCAAAATCCCCTAGCCAAGATCATGGCTCCATGCACCATCTTGCACCCCTCCTTGCTAAAGACCACCTACACTCCAAGGTCATTTGATCTACTCATAAAAATCTAGTTCCTCGCCAAACTAGGAATGTGTAGTACGTTGGAAAGGGGTTTGAACCAACCATATTTAAGGGCGAGTAAGACACTTCCACGACCAACAACTTTGATATAAGAGTTATCTCCTAAATACACCATCCTACCATCAAAATCTGCATACTCAGAAAACCACTCCCGATGGGGAGTCATGTGGTAGGAAGATCTTGAGTCAATCAACCATGCATCCTCACATGAATGTGCCTTTGAATTTTTCTATCTTCAACTGTGATGTACTTGCCATCCTGAAATAAAATCACTTCCCTTGTGCACAACTCCCACTCAAACCAAGATTAATAGAAAAATCCTTTATTTCTAACCAAGGATCTCAAAAGCTTTCCAAGCTTTGATACCAAATGAAAGGGAAGCTAGACAAATGCAAAACAACTTCCTACTTAATATTTAGAGGAAACTAGTGCAAAATAGGCCTAGACTTTCAATTCCAGCAAGCAAAATCACATATACATCACACAGGACGCAACATATACCTTGGGAAAACCCTTTTGGTAAAAAACCGGAAATCAAGGAGCACTCAAAATGTATTATTCAGTAATCAGCAATCTGCTTTTTCAATACAATTGCAGAGTATCCACTCCATCAGTCCCATTTATCAGGAAGGCTGGAAATATACATGCAGTAATACAGTTGTCCTGTAGTAACTCAATTGACCTGCAATAACACATCTGTCTTGCAGTAACATAGCGGACCTACAGTAACACAACTGACCTGCAGTAATACAGCTGACGTGCAGTAACACTATTGACCTGCCTTAACACAACTGTCCTGCAGTAACGCTGTTGAAATATCATAGATTGCTTAATGCCTTTCTTTTTTCCTTTTATATATGCTCTTAACATAAGACATGAGACAGCTAGGATTTGCAATATTCCCACCATTCTCCCACTTGTCATAGTGATGGGTGATGGGGATTCAAAGCCTAGGTGATGGGTGATAGGCTAAATACACCATCCCACCTTCAAAATCTGCATACACAGAAAACCACTCTTGATGGGGAGTCATGTGGTAGGAATGAAAGGGAAACTAGACAAATGCGGAACAACTTCCTACTTAATATTTAGAGGAAAGTAGAGCAAAACAGGCCTAAATTTTCAATTCCAGCAAGTAAAATCATATATACCTCATATAGGACGCAACATATACCCTTGAAAAACCCTTTCAAGAAAAACCCAACAATAAAGAAGCACTCAAAATATATTATTCAGTAATCAACAATATGCCTTTACAATAAAATTGCATAGTATCCACTCCATCAATCCCATACTCAGAAAACCACTCCCGATGGGGAGTCGTGGTAGGAAGATCCTGAGTCAATCAAACATGCATCCTTGCATGTGTGGTGAGGGGAACTGAATCCCCATCACCCATCACCTAGCCCCCCTTGTGAAGCCAAACTATTCGTCTTGTGCCAACCTGCACACAATTGTGAAGTTAGACGCATCAACTTGCACAGGAAACTGCTCCTCCTAACCTAGAAACACCAAAATGGGCACACAAGCTGACTTTGCCTTCAATTCCTCAAAGGCGTATTGGTACTTCTCCATCCCACTTGAAAGGGAGCACCCTGTGCGTCAACGGGTCCAATGAATATGACATTTGGGCAAATTTCTTAATCAAACACCTATAACATCCAACACTGTTACGAAAATCGTCAATTCCCAAATTTTTTGAGTCTGCTAGAAATCTGAGTCAACTCGGCACGGAATTGGATTTTTTCAGTTTTTTGGCGATTTTTGGCCCAAAAAAACGCTATTTCCGATGGAAAAAATTGGCCGCAGCTGCATGCTTAAACGAAAAGGTATAAACTCATTTTTTTTTCACTTTCCTTCACTTTCACCTATTGCAAATTTGAAGAAATAGGGTTGCCTACTTGCTACCACACCAAACCAAAAAACTAGGGCATCCTAACAACGGATTTTTTGCAATTAGCCACCAACAGTCACACAAAGGATTCATCCTAGGTAAGAAAAACTTTTGCAAACTTTTTTTTTCCTTTTTTCTTTTTCAAGCATTTTTTTGTTTTTTTCAAGATTAAAACCAAATGTGTAAGTCTAAGTTTCAATTAACCTTAGATTAACATTAGGCCAAAGGTAATAAACAAATGACACGAAAATTACAGCCGAAAATATATTAAAACTAACCAGACGATAATACATTAACATAAACCTTATATAGGTTTAGAACTTGCGTAATCATAGGAAAGGGAAGGTGGAGGAAGATCGGGGAGTTTAGAGAGAACGGAGGAGTAGGAGGTGGAGTGGGAGGTGGCAGCGAGCGTGGGGAGAGGAAGGGAGTGGAGTGATAAGGGAAAATGGACGACAGGAGAGGAGGAAGGTGAATGGAGGGATAAGGAGAAAATGAAGGAAAGGGGGAAGGAAAAATCATGCCGACCATCCGACAAAATTAGCCGACAAAAGGTAAGCGTGTTCACACTGTGCTTAGAAAAACTAGTTTTTTCTAAGCCTGTTTCAAGCTAAGTCCTGTTCACACTTGCAACATTCTCCCCCTTAAAGTTGAGAGAACTGACTATACAGTCTCTCAGCTTTACAAATTGAGCTTTAGCCAGCGCCTTGGTGAATATGTCGGCGACGTTCTCCAAAGTGTGGCAATAGTGAAGCTCAACAATATCGGTTTCCACCATATCTCGGATGAAGTGGTACTTCATATCAAAATGCTTTGATCTACTATGGTGGACGGGATTGTATGCCAATTGAATGGCAGCGATGTTGTCACGAGAATATTCGAGTTGGACCCCTTTGCTTGCTCTCCAATCTCTTCTAATACCTTTCGGAGCCATAGAGCTTGAGTACTAGCATGAATCACCGCTATATACTCAGCCTCTGTTGAAGATAGTGCTACTACTGTCTGCTTCTTGGAACTCCAAGTTATTAGGCCTGAACCAAGACTAAAACAGTTACTCGATGTGGATTTTCTATCATCAATATTGCTGCCCCAATCACTATCACTAAAGCCTTGTCAAACTAAGTAATTTGATGTATTGATAGAATAGGAATTAAATACAATACTTAGGACTAAATTAGCCCGCAGTTATAGGATCTGGCTAACAGACTAGACCCCGAAATAAACTAGGCTAACAAATGTCGCTAACTACCCTAACAGCAGCACGACACCCTGCAGCTGACTGGACTCTTTGTGGAGATGCGTAAGCTACCAGGACCTGGCGCAGCGGACGCGTGGCAAACTGCACAGACACGTGGACAACTGGATCTGACCCTTGACTGGAGGCCGATTGGACCTGGGTGACCCTGGACGTGACTGGATTTGGCCCCTGACTGGAGGTCGACTGGACCTGGGCGACCGTGACTAGACTTGGGTGACCATGTGGCTGACCATTGGCCTATGACGTGGATGAGGACAACCAAGCGAGACGTGACGTGTAACCCTAAGCGGACAACCTAGATTGTGGACCTTAGACTTGTGGGACAAAACTGACGCTACGTGGCTCCTAAGCGCGGGATACTTTCGGGTATAGTCTACTCGAAGGTAGACAAGACCTAAATGGCGTGTTTTTCTTTTTAAACACATCTATTTCCCTCAGCTTGTCCCATGTGGGACTAAAAAGCAAGTTTTTTTAAAATAAAAAAAAAAATTGTTTGACGCTGCGAATTGGTACCTCATATTGGAGATTTTTCAACCGATCACTCCCGACCTGTGCAGCAGAAGCATCTATGGTTAACCTTGTTTGTTGAAGCAGCGGCGCTCAGATCTGCAGAGGACGCAACGGATCTGATAGATCTGACAGAGGTGATTTTCTCGAGACTAGAAGGCAACTCTGACCGTTGCTGTGAGCTTCAGATCAGATGGTGTTAGCAACAACAGACGAAGTTGCAGACATTAAAGGCGAAGGCGATTCAACAACATAACAATCAGTGAAGGATTATCCTCGTAGACGCCCGGAGATCAAATGGTGTTAGCGACGATATTTTCGTTGAATGGTTTCATGCTGCTACCTTGATTTACTGAAGGCATTGCAGCCAAAACCAGGACAAACGACAAATATATATATTTTTTTGTTTGTTTACCGTCGCCCGGAGGCCGCGCCGCTGGAGGAAGAGCCGCCTCGGAGCATCCAGGCGGAGGAAGCACCGCCCGGTGGAGGTAGATCGGGTGCGCCTCTCTCTCAAATAGGGGTTCGTCCTCCTATATCTCCATCGGCGTGCTAGCTCGACCGGTTGGAGGCCGAGTGGTAAGACGCTGCCAATTGGCAGGGCAAGGGTTCGAACCCCCTCGACCCAAAGGTATTTTTTTTTATTAAGTTTTTTTATTTTTTAATGATTTAATTCTTATTAGTTAAATATTATTCTTTTTTTAAAGAATTTTTATATTTGATTAATATTAATTTTTTCATTAAATTATATTTTTGCTTTCAAAACAAAATTTTTTAAACACCTTTGAGAAAGAGAACCAAATTCTTTATTGCAAAATTGTAACACTCAATTTTGAGTGTATTTGACAAAATTGTCTAGAACGCAACAGTTATCCCAAAGCAACCTTTTTAGACTTCATAAATAGCACACTCTTGTGTTTGGAGTTCTTGAAATAAGAGGGGGGATTTTTATTGTTGCTATTTTTTTGACATTTGTCAAAAGAAGGCAAGCTTTGTAAAAGCCTTTTGTGGCTTCATTGTTGCAATTTTTTGCACTAAAGGGAGATATAATTTTGCACAAACAAAGGGGGAAGACTTATAAGGGTGTATTTTCGGCAGAGACCGACACCTTAGTCAAATTATTTTTGCAAAATTTTATTGTAAAAGGTGCATTTTCGGCAAAGACCGACACCTTAAGAATGGGTAGATCAAAGAAAAAGATAGCCCTAAAAACTGATGTTGCTAAATCAGTTAAAGACCCATACTTTCCACCAGAGATGGATGGGTTGGATTTTTATGAGGAGGGCACATTCCTCACACTAAACAATGGTTTAGTAGCTCTTCTCAATGATTCTAAGTCTTGTATAGACCTTCAGAAAAATGGTGCTCAAGTTTCTATTGGCGTTCTAAGGGGCATATACCTGGTATTTGTTGCACTTGACCGTGCCCAACATAAATTGGAAATAAATGAGGAAAGCGAGGTCCTAAAGACGAACGTTTGTTGTGACACAAGTTACCTTCAGCCCATTGTGGCGAATGCTTGTTGTGACACGAGTGACCTTCAGCCCATTGTGGCACATGCTTGTTGTGATACAGGCGACCTCATACCTTCTATGGTAGATATCAGTTGTAGCACAGGTGATCTCATTTCAGTAGCAGATTTTGCTTGTGACACTAGTGACTTAAAAACTGAACCTCCTCAAAAAGAGCTCCATAATCTCATCAATAGCGACAAATGCAATATTGTTAAAAGCATTGATGAAGATGATGAAATTGGGTGTTTTGAAAAGCACACCAAAGGATTTGGTTCCAAAATTATGAAGAAAATGGGATTCAATGGTGAGAGATTAGGTAAACAAGAACAAGGCATTAAAACTCCTATAATGCTAAATGTCAGGGCAAAGAATGAAGGCCTTGGCTATATTGGACATGCAAGTACCAGTAATTCTATGTTTGTAAAACCTAAATCTCTATCTCCTAAAAAGCATTGTTGCAGTCATTGTGGAAAGGCAGGACATGTTGCAGCTAAGTGTTGGAGATTACATCCTTGTGATTCATGTGGATGTACGAATCACTCTTCTTCTAGTTGTTGGTACAAAATGAAAATGGCCAACAAGGTTCATATTGATTGTGGATGGACAGATTTCACACAATGGACCATGATGAAAGAAATGTTGTATGGCTTCTATCAAAAAGGTAAAACCTATGGTAGACCCCGAGGCAAATCCAGTGACAGACCTAGTGGCAGTCCCATAGATAATGACCCAGAGACAGACCTAAAGACAGACCCAGAGACAAAGTTCCAAAGGTGGATCTACAGGCAGATCCAGAGGCAATGATCCAGAGGCAGTTTCACAGGCAGATCCCGAGATAGACCCAGAGGTACAATTCTAGAGGTATGCTTAGAGCCAGAGCCAGAGCCAGAGCCGAAGACAAAGCACGAGCCACCATTCTTTCATTTCTCTTATTCTTCTTCACTGTATTGGGGCAGTTATATACTTTACCCAAATATTGTTGTATGGGGGGATGTTAGCATAGCTAGTAGTTATATTATTACCCAAATAATGTAATTGTTGGTTACGAATCTGCCATGAGGAAAGGATTTTTGGTTAATGCGCCCAGATTCGCCCACCAGCATGAAAGGCCGGAAGGAAGAGATGCCTTCAGAGCCAATCTCCGGAGAAGGCCGGCTCCTTTTGGGGGGCTTGATTTAAGCTAAAGGGAACAGGAAAGAAATAAATGAACGGAAAGAGACAAATGTACAGAAAGAGATTACAAATATGTCCAAAGGTTGGTGGGGGGGAACTAACAGTACGGGAACACACCAATCACCGCTACTACTGCATACAAACACGAGGCATGACAAGGAGCTGCAAAACCTAGGCGTACTTCCGATACACCGGCGGCGTATGCACGGCTTCAATAGCTCCCTAGCAAACATTCCCTACAAGGAACTAACGGCGGGGGATCGTATCAATCACCGGATACGTACAGCGACGGGGGTAGAAAGTAAACCTAGAGATGTCAGAGCCGGGTATATGTGTTAGGCGAGAGAGTTTAACCGCACGGCTTCAATGGCTCCCTAGCAAACATTCCCTACAAGGAACTAACGGCGAGGGGATCGCATCAATCACCGGATACGGGCCAGCAACGTCACACATAGCGATGGAGCTGCTACCAGATTTATTATATGAATGCTTTAAATTAATGAAGTACGAGAAGGTGCTTTAAACAAGCAATGCTAGAGGAACACGATCGCCAAATGCCGAAATGAATCAACGAGCCGCGACACGGGTGGGCCTAAGGCATATAATGAAAGACGACATAAAAGAATAAAGACGGTAGAAACGAGAACCAGGCATACGGATTGTATTCATAAGCGAAGCACGGTTACGGTAAGCACGGTAGTTCCCTAACAAACATTCCCCTTCCACCCTTTACAATGAATTTAAGATGGGCTTTTATAGCCGAGTCCCACCGATTACATTAATGGGCACGAGTCCCCGGTCAAACATAAGGCGACGAAGCGGCGAAGGAGCTGCAAATGCTGACCTTTTGTCGGGCTGGACTGTACCCGCGACATGGTCTTCTGGAAGGCTGGGCGGCTACGTGGCGGAGTCTTGGGTAAATCTTCAAGTCGGCGAGGCTCGGTGGTAGGCTGGAGCGGGTGAAACCTCGGATCAGCTTTGAATGAGGATATTAACGCAGGCGGTGCGGGCAGCCCATGCTTATCCCTTTTTGGTCGGCGAGTCTTGGTTCAAATCCCGAAGGCTGGACACTTGTCGATGATGGGTTATCTTTGTGTGACACATGCACGCCTTAGAGGGCAGTCTATCCATCTTCGCTTGGGATCGGGGCTCCTTGGGATGCGTGCAGAAATCAGTGCAGTCGGGGAAGGCCTTCAAGCCTTGGTCAAATTCCGGGTTTGTTCCCCTACCGCACACCTGTCAAGGGCGCATTCCGACTCTGTTGAGAAGTCGAACTGCGCACAGGCGAACACTGGTGTCTGCCGCCATATGGACCTGCTCCGGCATTTTATCTTTCTTACGCGTTGACTCGCGGTATGCCGGTGCAAGGTGCGCCCGAAAGTGGGGCGAAGTCGGACTTCGCACCAAAGCTGGCGAAGTCGCCGCCGGCGGGTGCGAACTTCGCACCCGGACTTAGCCAATTTCGGATAGACTGTGGAAAGCTGGAAAATCAAGCGGGGACTCCAAGGAAAAAAGGGGGAGAGAAAGAGAATGGGAAAGAAAAGGAAAGGGAGAGAAGGAAGAAAAACGGAAGGAGGAAAAGAAGAGCAGCACTTTTACAAAACAATATTGAAGACATTGCACCCCGTGCAAAATGTGACAACATTTCTGGCGGCTCGCGGGGTGTCGAGCTCGCCTCGGCGCAAAGAATCCATGCCTTCATCCTTTGGGTGCAGAGGAACTTACCTCCCCTGCCTTTTGCTGCTCTAGCTGTTCTCCTTGCGGCAACTGTTCTTCTGATTCATCTTTGTCAGTTGCCTCATCAGTATCTCCTTCCGAAAGCTCTCCATTTCCTGCACGCCTCGCACATGCGAGTGTACGCCTCTTGGGCTGAGCGCCGGGCTTCCGCTTCGAATGGCTTGCGGTCGGCTATATCTTCTAATGCTCCGTGAAACGGCGACCGCGTGCAGGTCGATGGTGAGGTATCTTTTCTCTAACTCCTGAAAATAGGAGCGGATCCTGGAATATCTGGACACCATCTGAGTGACCTGACTGTCTTGAATTGGCTCAGTCCAGCTATCAATTTCAGTTGTATCTGCTTCAAAGGACTGCCAATTCTTCTTTACCCGATCTAGGGTGAGGAGCTCGCCATTCTCAACAAAACCTGGACACCCAAGTTCTGAAAGAGCGTGAAAGGGGGCCAGACAGATATCTCTTTCATGTCCGAATGCGTCAAGCATTCGTGCAGCCCTCTCACCTCTTCAACTTTTTCGAAATATTTGTGCAAGGTCACCCTTGCACCTGCCCATTCTGCGGCGAATGAGGACACGGGGGAAAAAAGGACGCCGTCGCGCTCGCGCTCTGAAGATTTATCGCCGAGGTCCGGCCATTGCTTTGCACGGCGCTCGGCCTCCTCTACCACGAGGCTTTCCACAGGCGGAAACTTCTTGAATCCTGGATGCGAAGTCCAGGACCGCCATCGCCTTAAAGGTATGGGGCTTGCATTCCCTCAGCAAACCAGCCCTCATTTCCTTAACTTTTGTCTTTGAAAAGACAGCCGCTTGAGATGTTTTCTCTGCAAGCTGCGACTGCGCCTGCTTCAAAGACTCCTGGAGCTGAGAAATCTGCTCCGAGGCTGCTTTCTTTTCGGTTGCGGCTTGTTCTTTGAGAAGCGGCCAGCTGGGCTTTGAATTCATCTGTTTCTCGCCGCGCCGCTTCCGGTGCTCGGTGGACCTAGATAGGTCCTCTTCAAGTTGCCTTACTTTGTCTGCAGCGCGAAAGTTCTTCTGCTCCTCCAGGACTCTTGACAAAGAGATTGTCGACTTTGCGCATGATCGTACGAATCTCATCTTGTTTATCAATGTCGTCAAAGCTTTTCTCCTTTGTATGGAGCACGTAGTCCGCCTTAGTCATTTCTCGGAGAGGCTTCTTCACTATTGGGATTATTTTCTCCGTTGTAATCACTCTCCTTCCGAAATCATACTTTGCGCGTTTTGCCGGGGCGGCTATCTCTTCGTGTCTCCTCCGCTTCGGGTCTTGGCGGAAAGAGACGAGAATACTCTACGGCTCTCGTTGCCGGGGGCAAGTCATCGAGTTACGAAGGTCGTCCATAAAATCTGGTTCCCCCGGCCTAGGGATCTGCGCGAGACGTCTCTCCTGCGGGGATGGGATCGGGGAGGAACCGGACGGACCTTGGAAGAATCGGTCGCTTGTGGGGGCGGCCGGGAAATGGAAATGGGAGCGGGCGACCTTGTGAGGGTTTGAAGCGGGCGAGGCGGAGGATGTGATGGTGAACGGACAGCCTCGGCGCGACCTCGGGCGAAGGGTTTGGAGTTGTGCTCAGAGAAAGAGGGACGTTAGGGTTCTGAGCAAACTGATCGAAAGAATGGGGACCGCTAGAAGGACGCGGAGACGAGGAGGAGGATGTGGTCATGGCTCGCCCAGATTGAGCGGGGGACTGAGTGGAAGTAGAACTGGGTGAGTCTAGAGAGACAGGGACAGCAAACGTACCTGCGGGCTCCGCCTAAGCCGATGCCGGGTGAATGTCTTCGCTTCTTGTCTCGGCGGCTGGCTTGGGACTGCCCAAAGGAACTGCCTCTGCGGCGGCAGGACGCGAGCTGCGGCTCTGCGACTGGCTGCTTGCACTATCAGGCTAGGTCGCTTGATTTTCTCAACTCTCCTCCGCTTCTTCTCTTCTGGAACAAGCTGTCGGATCGGGGGAAGGAGGCGAAGCGAGTGCGGCGAGCAGCGATGCTCCCACGGTAAACTTGTACCGGGGTTTGACTTGCGAAGGTGCTGCGCGACCGGTCTGCTTTCTGGCGGCGCTGGCGCTTTTCTTGCCTGAGGAAGTGCCTCGGGCGCTGCCTTGACTAACTCTTTCGCCTTTTCAGGCGCCGCCTTAGGAGCCACGGGCTGCATTGGATCGGCCTGGGTACTTGCTGGGCCGGCGCTGCAGTTGCCGAAGTGTACAACTGTTTGGGAGGAGACCCACTTTTATAATCCTCAAAGGGGCCTCGGGGAACGTAACCTTGATATGCGAACGGCCGCCGGTTGTCATGATCTTGGTCATAGAGAACCGAGAAGTCGTCATCTACGGCCGAGGTTTCTCCTTGTGGATTTATCGTCTTTGCGTGCGGCATCTCATTTTCCGGCATTCGGTAATCTTTTCTTTAGACCGGTTAAGGCACTGCCAATCTTGGACAGAAATTTTTTGAACCCTGGAGATGAGAAGTGATGGTCCGGGTTTCGCTTGGGGTCATATGTCACCTCCTCGCGGTAGAAATCCTGCCAGGGGGAGAAGCTTCCATTAATTCAATCTCCGAGTCAAGGTCCACATGGACCACGTCGCATCTATCTTCGGTTATGTTCCGGGGGCACAAATGTGCAAACTTTCCCCTTATCCCATGAGGGTCATACTTCCAGTGACTGCGGCAGCAAAACCGAGGCCAATCCGGGACAGCGCTTGCTCTAGGTAGACATGTTGTCCTACCTCGGTAATCTCAACGTTGGCCCAGGAAAGAGGGTATTGGAAAATCTGTCCTCTTTTCTTCCCTAGGCCAAACTCTTCTTCCACATAGTCCATCTGTCGGGCAACCTCCATCCCGAACAGATGCTCTGAGCACCAATAGGGCAGCAAATAGGGTTTGCCCTTGAACCCGTAGATTCTGATCACAATCCCCTGCGTCAGTCTGAAAACGTCCCCGAGCTTCTGATTTATCAAAGCACTCGTCATTTCTCTCGGGGGACGGGGGATTTCACTTTCGGTGAAGACTGACATGACGAATCCCAGAAAGTTGAAGTTGAACTTGTAGTAGGACCCTTTCCGGTATAAGTCATCCGTCCGATTATAGACGGGTGCAGGGCTCTCCCTTCTCGTTAACCTTCTTTAGGTTCGGGATCGGCATTTGGGGGTGCGAGATGGTACAAACAAAGCCGAGACCGAACGGAGCCGAAACGAAAATCGGTTGGCTGCCTCTTACGAATCTTCAACGAGCTGGAATGAATGGCGTAAGCCGACCGGTCTGCCCGATCGAAAGAGATGGGGCGCTTTCCGCTCCATTGCGCCGGCTGGTTCGTAAGATTCTCCACACGGGAGGCGTGCACGGCGCCGGGCTGGTACGGGTGCACCGGCTCATCGGAGTCGCGGCCGAGGATCCATGCCAAGATGGTATATAGATACTTGCTCCGAAATTTCGCCAAAGGCATGGGGCCAGTCGGCCATTGTCCGGCTGGAAGCGGGGCGTTGAGCTCTGAATTGAGGAAATCCCTCATTCGCTTGGTGTGCGTGAAACGTCCCGCTTGTTCGCCCAGACTGATTTTTACGAGGATGGTGCCGGAGTCATACTCCGGCCCTGGGGCGAAAGCTGGCTGTACAGTCTCCCTGCGCAGTGCGAACAAGGGTTTGCCAACGGAACTGCAGATTTGCCGGGAAGCTGGTTTATAATGTCTAACAATTAAGTCTATCAGCTCCGGGCATTGGTGGACAGGAGGGCACATGAATATGAAGAGGTTTGATTTGTATGCCGCTCCAAAATGATGGGAGGGCGAAACTTTGTCAGCCCAGCTCTCCACATTCGCTCGCGGTGAGTTAGGCTCATGGAAAACAAGCCGTCCACATATCCTGCCCGGGTAATTCACCGGAGGTGGTGGGGATTGCCCACGCTGTACCTTCTTCGTCCGGGCCTTTGACTTTTTCTCTGGCGGAGGATCGCCTTTGAAAACTCTTGGCCGCGGCAAATCCCCTGGTTCGCTGCTTTCGTTTGGGCTGCGCTGACACGGGCCTTTTTCCCTTGTCCATCTCTCCGAGTCAGCAATAATGACGGGTTCGAGTCATGCGCAACAAATTTCGCTATCGGAGGAATAATTAGCCTTGTCGAGGAATAATCTCTGCAATACTGGAATGTTGGCATGATTCGACCCCCTTTTCTAGATAAAAACAGCGTCATTAATGCAACGCGGGAGGGGTAGGTCGGCTGAGTTAAAACCCTTGGTGGGCTGCGCAGGAGAACGTTTGAGAAAAGACGCGCCCCGGCAGACGTGCCTTGCTTCTTTAGTTGCATTTTTCCTTGAAAAACGCGCAATCATTAATTCAGCGTTGGGGACTGCACCATGGCTGACGTTGCTGCCACCACTTGGGCACACTGCTCAAGACAAAACCTTTGGCGCGGAAACCCAGATTAAAACAAGTGCAAGCGCGCCTTGGGCCCAGCATGGGGGTTTTTGAATTTTTCATTATTATTTTTCTTTTGAAACGCGTCCCAACGCTGGCCCGGAAAACTAGGCGCAGCCGGGCTTCGCCCGAAGTTGGGCGCGGCCCGACCTCGCCGGCGAAGTCGGACTTCGCCCGAATTTCGGCGCGTGCTTGAACTCTTTTGCTTGCTTGCTGCGCCCAAGGCTTCGGGCGCGGTCTGGGTCTTTGCCGCCTTTGGGCTTCACACATCTTTGCAACCTTCGCCCGTTGTCGAAGCTGCGCAATGCGATGCGACTTTGTTCGGACTTCGGCCGAAGCTTGGTGCGAAGTGCGAACTCGCGAGTTCGCGCTCGCACGAGAATAGGCGCGGCGCGCCGCCCGTGGCGAAGTCGGACTGCGAAGTTCGCCGGCGCAAACTTGCGCGCGGTGCGTACTCCACGAAGGGTTCTCGTCTGGTCCCCGGTGTGCTTCGGTGTTTTCTCGAACAAACTTCGCAATTCGGTGGGCCGAAGTCGGGCTCATTGCGAAGTCGGGCTCGGCCAACACTTAGTCGATTTTTTGCTCTTTTTTCTCCTTTCTTTCTCTGCATAGCCGAACTTCGCCCCTCTGCGGGGCAACGACGGACTGTGCGAAGTCTGTCTTTCTCTCCCATGCCGCATTTAAGCTCAAAGAAGGAAAAAATAAGCGAAAGCTAAAGCGGAAACTATACATGCGGGGAAAAATAAAAAACACAAGGAAAAATTTTTACAAGGAAGGGCCACTCGGGCGCCTTCAACGGCGATAAAGCTTCAAGTGGAACCCGTTGACGGGGATGGGGAGGAGCCGACCCTCCATATCCGAAAGTATGTAGGCATTGAGCCGATTCACCGGGCAATCGATAAGGGCCCTCCCGAGAGGCGTCAAATTTTCCGTGATTACCCGGTTTTGCCTTGTATGAGTCCCACTTGGCACCGGGTCCCCGACTTCGAAAACTCGGGCGGTGGTGCCTTTGGCAAACCAGCCTTTAGTGGCTGCAATGTGATCCGTGAGGCCTGGTATGCACTTTCTCTGTCTTCTTCCAAGCTGCGGGAGTTGGCACAATCTGTCGTCTACGGGTCTCCGCTGCTCCTGTCTTCATCAACCATCCACAGGGCGGGGATTTCAATGTGTGATGGCATAACAGCTTGCTTGCCATAGACGAGCGCGTAGGGGGACGTCTTGAGGGATTTCTTGAACGCAACTCTGTCCGCCCACAGCGCCCGGTTCAGGAGCAAGTGCCAAGTCCGCTTATTCTTTTCAATGGTCCTCGGGAGAATTTTCAGGAGGTTCTTGTTAGTAGACTCGGCAAGGCCATTCCCCTGCGGGTAGTAATTAGAAGACATCTTGTGATAGATGCCAAGTCTGTTGGTGTACTCCGTGAGTACGGCGCCTACAAATCCCGGACCGTTGTCTGTCACAATCGACTCTGGAACCCCGAAGCGGGTAATCAGGCTCTCAATGAACACGATGACCGTTTCTTGGTCGGCGTTCTTGGTCGGGATCGCCTCCGTCCACCGTGTGAAATAGTCGATGGTTGTGAGAATAAACTTGTGGCCGGCGGAGGAGTTAGGAGAAATCACCCCAATGAAGTCTAGACCCCATTCTTTGGAACGGAGCTTCGGCTTGAATCGGTTGAAGGGGCGGGGGTGCTTTTACGTTTCGGCCGGCATACCTCGGCATTGATCACATTTGGCGCGAGACCGCATACGCGTCTGCGAGCGAGTGGGCCAATAGTATCCGGCCCTTATTATTTTTAAGGCCGTTGGCCTTGAAGAATGGTGACCCCCGGGCATCCCGGAATGAAAGTCTCCGAGGATCCTAGGCTGGTCGGATTTTATGGCGCACCGCAACGGGATGCCGTCAATGTTTTTGAAGTAAAGCCCCTCGGGGCGAAGAGTGTACCTTAGTGCACCTAGCCGAAATCTCCTTCGTTGTGAGGCGTTCGGGTGATCGGGACATCTTCCGGTGCGAAGTATCTCACCGGTTCATCTGTCCAATCACTCCCCTCCAGATAAGGAGTTGGCTAGGTAGATGCGTGTCGTTGTGTCCTCCCACTTGCGGGCGGAGATGCCGGCTACGAGCGCTTCGGGCCAATTCGACACAAGGCTCGGCCTACGATAAGCTTGGTGGGCCGTGCTTCGATGTCAAACTCCTGGATCTTGGCAATCCATCCCGCTCTCTTGTGACCCGGTTCTCCTTGCAAGATGAAACTGCGAACATCGGGGTGAATCACAAAGACAGTGGTCTTACTACGGGAGACAAAGTGCCTGAACTTTCGAAGGGACTTCATGACCGCATGGACCTGCCGCTCTATAAAATTGTACTTCTCTTCGTGCGGCAAAATCACTTGGCTTAGGAACGCAATGGGGCGCTCCTCACCGTCGTCTCCCTTCTGAGTCAGGACTGCAGCGTAACTTTCGGGTTCTCCCACTGCATACGGGATGAAGTCCTTGGAGTAGTCCGGGTTTGTCAACACCGGAGCTTGCGCAATTCGAGCCTTGATTTCCTCGAAAGCTTGCTCTCTCTCATCGAGTCCATTCGTAAGGTGTATCTTTCTTCAACGGTTCGGCCATAGGCTTGATCACCTGTGCGAAGTCCGGGATGAACTTCCGCACGAAGTTAATCTGACCGAAGAAGGACTGCAGCCCTTTTTTATCAGTGGGGGCTGGCAAGCGAACGAGGGCTTCTGCTCTGTCAGGGTCAATGGCGAGGCCTTCCTCGGAGATGACATGTCCCAGCGGCTTTCCTTCCTTTACCGCGAAGACGGACTTCTTCGGGTTTATAGAGATGCCGAATTCTCGACAACTTTCAAATATACGCCGCGGGTGCGAAACATGATCTTCTCGTCGGTGAGAGAAAACGGTCATGTCATCAAGGTAGATGACAATAATCTTGTTGAGCGGCTCTCGGAAGGCCGGGTCCATGGCCCTTTGGAACGTGGCACCGGCATTGGATAAGCCAAACGGCATGCGGCGATAGGCGAACGTCCCCCACTTCGTGGTAAACGCCGTCTTATCCTTGGTCTTCGTCTTTGACCCAAATACGGTTGTAGCCGGAAAATCCATCTAAAAGTGAAAATCTACGGGCTCCGGCAACGATATGCAAAATACGGTCGATTTGGGGAAGCGGATAGTGGTTCCGGAGGGAAGCCTGATTTAGGTTTACGAAGTCGACACGAGAGACGTATGTCGCCATTCTTTTTCCTCACGGGCACCAAATTCGCGACCCTGGATGAATGTTTGATGGGGTAGATGATCTTGGCCTCCAGCATCTTCAAGAGCTCGGTCTTCATCATGGCCTCAATCTTTGGATTTACGGCCCTTTGCTTTTGTCGGAACGGCTTGGCGCCATCCTCTAGCTCGATGGTATGCTGGATGACGGATCTGTCATACCCCCTCAAATCCTCGTAGCACCAGGCCACGATGTCGGGGAACTCCTGGCACAGTGATCTAATTTGCACCAGCTCCTCTGACGTGTAGTCTGTTCCGACCTTAATGGTTTTACCAGGTTCGAGCTCCGAGTCGGCATCTTGCCTCGGGTCTACTTTGATCTGTGGGATATTGCTCTGTCATTTCGATCAAAGAGACTCTCTAATGTAATCGAGTCCTTTTGGGACGTGATTATTCCGTAACTGTATCAACCCCTCATATTGCTCGTCATCAGGGTCTCTACCTTCGATTACACACACTTCGTTAACCAGGAATGTGACGATCTCCTCGTCACAGCTGAATACCTGCCGAGAAGGTATCCCTATCGAGCACGAAGGCACGTAAATGGTGCGGACCGGCTTCGGTTTACGGACGACGTCTTCGGCCGGAACGTGCACGGCTCCAACGAGGCGCGAGAATATCGGCGTGCTTGTTTCTCTCACGCGATATTGCCTTAACGTTCAATGAGTCAAACGATTCCATCGGGTCCCGGACCCGATTGCGGTGCGCTCTAAGATAGTGATGCTTAGACGCGCATTTATTCGTAACTTGATGACACACTAACTCCGAATCTCCGAAAATTTGGAGATGCTTGATTCCGAGCCTTTCCGCCTTTCGCGAGACCCAAGCACGGGGCTTCGTATTCCGCCGGGTTGTTAGTACGGCTCCGGAGCCGGCTGTAGGCATAGTCCCTACGGACTCCGGTTGGGGAAACCAGGAGGACCCCTGCACCGGCGCCATTCTTGCAACGCGCGCCGTCAAAGAAAAGCTTCCACGGCTCTTCGGGTGCGGGTCCTACTTCCTTCGCAACGGACACGTCAAGCTCCTCGGGCTGCTTAATGGAGTAACAACCCTGCTCTGTCCCGATTACAGCATTGAAGTCTTGCAACGAGAACTCGTCTTCAAGGCTGTAGCACTTCGAGAGCTTGCTCGGTCGGTTCTCTTGTCACCGGTTCTTCCTCGACAAGCTGGACCATGCGGTCCATCTCTCCTCAGGGTATCTTGTCTACTAGAAAAGGGGAAGGCTTCTCATTGAAAATTTTCGGTCTCCTTCCTTTGAAGGGCACTTCCATGTGCGAGTAGTCTAGAGACGGTACCCGCCCAACCCGCGGTGAACTCCCGAGAGAGACACATGCCGAAGTAAGGCTCCAGTCAACAATCACGACCTCTTGGATGACCACAATGTCGAGAGCTTTGTGCGGCCGGATAGGGATGTCCTTTATGACACCAAGCTGTCTTGACGGGGTGCCGTCTAATTGCGGCACACCTTGGCTGCTCCGTGTGTATTCCATCCCGATCTCATCGCGAGACGGCCTTCGGCATCACGGTCGAGGAAGCACCGAGAATCCACCATGCGGTTGTGAACTATGTGCCCTTGCATCCGCAAAGAGAGATAAAAGGGTGGCGGTCTGTTCTTCCCGGTGGCGGAGGCTGTCAAAGGTTGAACCGGGACAGCGGGTGCATACGCTTGCCGTTCTTCATGTTCTTCGGTGATTCTTGCGGCGGATCTACCGGCACAGACGAGAAGAGCATCGTACATGCTGATTACGGCGGGAGTCTTCTTTAACTCGTCTACAATCTTTGTAGCCCGAGGTACTAGCTCCTTCCGTGGTTTAGCCGGTTCATACATGGTCCGATGCTTGTTGGGTGGCCTCAACTCGTTGTCTCTTGGTCGAGAGACGGGTACTTGACTTCTCCTGGGCTTGTTCTTTGGTTTCGGTGGGGGCTGAAGTACGGGAAGCTTAGCGGGAGTTGGGGCCTTTCTTTGGAGGCTTAGGCTGGAACAGCGGCGGCCTTTCTTTGGAGAAGGTTTAGCGGGAGCTTTATCTTTGGACGCCTTCTCCTGGCTGTGTAAGGCCACAGCCGCTTGTACGGTGGCAGCCCATCGGGCTGCGGTTTTTCTCTTCTCGCGTATAACTGCAAAGGTTTAGCCGTGTCCGCAGCTTTCTTTTCTTCCTTGGCGGGCGTCACTTGGATTCTCTTACGGCGGGGCAAAATTGGCCTCGCCGTCCAAGATCATGTACGGACTCATCATCTTCTATAGTCTTTGCCGGCCAAGGTCCGGATGTAGTCTTGGTGCAAAGTGCGGTCTTCCTCCGAATGCGGGTCATTGCACGTAGTGCACCGGTTGACCTGGTCGGGGAGGACCGGGTGGGTCATTTATAGCAGCATTTCTCGAAGGCGGACGCCTCTGCGGTTGGTTTTTTGGGGCTTTATCTTTTGTCAGCGCCGGTGGCGCATACGGCCTTCTAGGAGCAAAGTCCATTTGGGACTGCTTCTTTTTCATAGCGGTCATGTCATTGGACATGGCATGATATCCGGAGGCCAAAGCCCGCACTTCTTGTAGAATCGTGTTACGGATCTTGCTTGTCGGGAGGCGGCAACTGTGCCGGTGGAGGCAAAGCGGCCAATGGAGGAGGGTTAGAATAAGACGCATACTGCGGGGAGCAGGAAGCGCTGGAAAATGCGGAGCGGGAGGAGGCGGATGAGGGTAATGCAGGCGGGGCGGGCCGTATTGAGTTACGACCGGCGCCGGATTCCACTGCGGTTGGGGTTGCTGCCCTGAAGTAGACGGCACACCACCAGAAGCAGAAGGATACTGCGATGCGGGAAAGTCGGGATGAATCGGCTCCTGCACTGCGGACGGAAGCTCTGCCGATGGAGATAATGTCGGCTTCGACTTGCTGGGCGGCTTCGTATAGTGCAGGGAATTCGTCAATTCGGGCGATCTTCGGCGGCGAGGCATATGTACGAGTTGAAAGACCTCGGATAGTAGTGAGCGGCCATGCCGGTTGAAGGCCGAAGTTCGCGAGGTACCCGTTTCCGAGGATCTCGCAAACCTAATGTTAAAATCGGACACCTCCTCTTGAGGATGCCTGCGGATTGCTTGGAGCGATGCGGTAGAGAGGTAGGATCAGCGGACTCGTTGCATCCTTTTACGAGCCTCTGGCAAGGCGGGGCCACCCGGTGATGGATCCCTACGGCGGCGATCTCCACCGGTAGAGAAGCTTTCCCCTCGGGGAAAGGGCCGGCGAACGGGTCTTCACACTTTCATCGGTGATGGTATGCGGTGCGGCCGGGGCAAGGATGTCCTGGATGTGCTCGTACGCCGTCTTACCGTAGCCGTCGTATGTGGGAATAGACTTTAAAGCGGCGGGGGGCACGGCTTGGCGACCGATCGGGGCCAAAGGCCCTGTAGGAGTCCACCGCCGGGGAAGAGATCATCGTCATTCGGCTGTTGATCGGCCATTTCTTCTTCTTCTCCGCCGTCGGTTGTGTACTCGGTGTCGGTACTTTCCGAGGATGCGGGATTTTCCTCTTCCTCGGCCTCTTCTACTTCGTACTCGGCTCTTCCGAGCCTCGGCTTCGGCCTCTTCTTGGATCTCGGCCTCGGCTTCGTCGAAACGAGCTCGCGGATCAGCCGGCTGGGTATCTCGCCTCGGCGTGGATGTCTAGTTCGTAGAACTCGGGCGGGCTTCTCGGATTTCTTGTTCGCCACCTTCTCGTGTGCATGAAGGTGACGGGACCGGTCTTCTAGACTCGAGAGGATTTGTTCGTGCGAGTCGCCGGGTGTTCGGATTTGGAACAGCAATGAAGCGAACACCGGTGCTTCGATTCCGTCGGGGGTGAGAAACTTCCTTGTCTCACCAAGAGCTCGGGAAGCTATCGGCGCCGGTGGAGGCGATCGGAAAATCTCTCGTCGGATGTGGGACCCGTGTTCCGCCGAGCGGGTCGGAAGAAGCTGTTGCGCTAGGTGGAAACTGGATGGGTACTCTTTCTTTAAATCGTGGGACAAGCGTCCCACCGGGTCGTGCGGAAGCGGTAGTTACGAATCTGCCATGAGGAAAGGATTTTTGGTTAATGCGCCCAGTTCGCCCACCGGCATGAAAGGCCGGAAGGAAGAGATGCCTTCGAGCCAATCTCCGGAGAAGGCCGGCTCCTTTTGGGGGGTTGATTTAAGCTAAAGGGAACAGGGAAAGAAATAAATGAACGGAAAGAGACAAATGTACGAGAAAGAGATTACAAATATGTCCAAAGGTTGGTGGGGGGGAACTAACGATGCGGGAACACACCAATCACCGCTACTTACGCATACAAACACGAGAGCATGACAAGGAAGCGCAAAACCTAGGCGTACTTCCGATACACCGGCGGCGTATGCACGGCTTCAATAGCTCCCTAGCAAACATTCCCTACAAGGAACTAACGACGGGGGATCGTATCAATCACCGGATACGTACAGCGACGGGGGTAGAAAGTAAACCTAGAGATGTCAGAGCCGGGTATATGTGTTAGGCGAGAGAGTTTAACCGCACGGCTTCAATGGCTCCCTAGCAAACATTCCCTACAAGGAACTAACGACGGGGGATCGCATCAATCACCGGATACGGGCCAGCAACGTCACACATAGCGATGGAGCTGCTACCACATTTATTATATGAATGCTTTAAATTAATGAAGTACGAGAAGGTGCTTTAAACAAGCAATGCTAGAGGAACACGATCGCCAAATGCCGAAATGAATCAACGAGCCGCGACACGGGTGGGCCTAAGGCATATAATGAAAGACGACATAAAAGAATAAAGACGGTAGAACGAGAACCGGGCATACAGATTGTATTCATAAGCGGAAGCACGGTTACAGTAAGCACGGTAGTTCCCTAACAAACATTCCCCTTCCACCCTTTACAATGAATTTAAGATGGGCTTTTATAGCCCGAGTCCCACCGATTACATTAATGGGCACGAGTCCCGATCAAACATAAGGTGACGAAGCGGCGAAAGAGGCGCAAATGCTGACCTTTTGTCGGGTCGAGGCTGTACCCGCGACATGGTCTTCTGGAAGGCTGGACGGCTACGTGGCGGAGTGTTGGGTAAATCTTCAAGTCGGCGAGGCTCGCTGGTAGGCTGGAGCGGGTGAAACCTCGGATCAGCTTTGAATGAGGATATTAACGCGGCGGTGCGGGCAGCCCATGCTTATCCCTTTTTGGTCGGCGGTCTTGGTTCAAATCCCGAAGGCTGGACACTTGTCGATGATGGGTTATCTTTGTGTGACACATGCACGCCTTAGAGGGCGGTCTATCCATCTTCGCTTGGGATCGGGGCTCCTTGGGATGCGTGCAGAAATCGGTGCGGTCGGGGAAGGCCTTCAAGCCTTGGTCAAATTCCGGGTTTGTTCCCCTACCGCACACTGTCAAGGGCGCATTCCGACTACGGTGAGAAGTCGAGGCTGCGCACGAGCGAACAGCTGGTGTCTGCCGCCATATGGAACTGCTCCGGCATTTTATCTTTCTTACGCGTTGACTCGCCGGTCTGCCCGGTGCAAGGTGCGCCCGAGAAAGTGGGGCGAAGTCGGACTTCGCACCAAAGCGGGCGAAGTACGCACTCGCACCAAAGCGGGCGAAGTGCGAACTTCGCACCAAAACTTAGCCAATTTCAGATAGACCTGCTTGGAAAGCTGGAAAATCAAGCTGGGGGACTCCAAGGAAAAAAGGGGGAGAGAAAGAGAATGGGAAAGAAAAGGAAAGGGAGAGAAGGAAGAAAAACGGAAGGAGGAAAAGAAGAGCAACACTGTTACAAAACAATATTGAAGACATTGCACCCCGTGCAAAATGTGACAACAGTAATAAGGGGGGATGTTAGCGTATAAACATAGCTATTATTACATTATTGTGTTGTTAGGGTAGTTAGCGACATTTGTTAGCCTAGTTTATTTCGGGGTCTAGTCTGTTAGCCAGATCCTATAACTGCGGGCTAATTTAGTCCTAAGTATTGTATTTAATTCCTATTCTATCAATACTTGATAGTATCACTTTTGTAGTACTGGATTCCAAAATCCAATGTACCCTTCACATATCTCAAAATCCTTTTAGCTGCCTGCAAATGCAGCTCAGATGGATTAGACATAAATCTAGAAACAAGAGATACATCATTCTGAATGTTTGGTTTGGTGTTGGCAAGAAACATCAAACTCCAAACAATGCTTCTAAAAGTGGTCACATCAACTTTCGGTGCTCCATCATCCTTGCTTAATTGGATCCCATGTCCAATTGGAGTTGCAAGCTGATTTGCATTGATCCATAGCAAACTTTTGAATCATATCTTGAGCATACTTAAGTTGACAGATGAAGATCCTTGAATCCATCTGATGTACTTCCATTCCAAGAAAGTATTTCATCAAGCCAAGATCCTTCATCTCAAATTCCTGCATCATGGAGTGCTTGAACTCCATGTTAACTTTTTCATTACTACCCATAAAAATGAGATCATCCACATACAAACAAACTATGAGGATGTCATTTCCTTGATTGAGGTAGTAGAGCGTGGGTTCATTTTTGCTTCTGATGAACCCATAATCTTTAAAGTACCCATCAATGCGTGAGTACCAAGCTCTAGGTGCCTGCTTGAGGCCATAAAGAGCCTTCTTCAGTTTGTAAACAAGATGTTCCTTGTATTTCTCTTCAAATCCCTATGGTTGCTCAACATACACTTCTTCTGTCAAGTAACCATTTAGAAATGCACTCTTTACATCCATGTGTTGGACTGTCCATCCCTTGTGTGCAGCTAAGGCAAGAACTGTTACGATAGTCTCTGTACGGCTACGAGGAGCAAAAGTCTCTTCATAATAAATTCCATATTTCTGAGTAAATCCCTTTGCAACTAATCTCGCCTTGTGCCTCTCAATGCTACCATCAGCATTAAACTTGGTCTTGTAGACCCACTTACATCCAACACGTTTCTTTCCTTTAGGAAGCTTCACCAACTCCCAAGTGTCGTTGTTTTTTATAGAGGTGATCTCCTCTTTCATGGCATCTTGCCAAATCTTTTGAGTACAAGCCTTCTCATAACTAGAAGGTTCAAGTTGTGTATTAGTTAACAAAGCATAGTTAACTAAATCTCCCCTAGGTTCCTGTTGGGAAACATCATCACCATACAAGTGCATATTTTCTAATCTTTGTAGAACATAATTCATTTCACTAGCTTGACTCCTAGTGTATCTTTTTGAAAAATTCTTATCCAACATCTGATATGATGGATGATTACTGTAGAGTTCTCTTACCTCTGGATGGAGAATCGATGTCCATTGGTGAGGAACTTACTGATCTCTGCGGAGAAGGACTTGGTGAAGAAGTTGAATCGAGAAGATGAACCTGGATCTCTGGGAGGAGACTGCTTACTTTTTGTGGTGTCTGCTGTTGCACCTGCTGAGAACCTACATCACTAGATTCATCATCACTGAAAATCTGAGGCTTACCCCATTCTCCCCCTTCATCAAAAATCACATCCCTGGAAAGCACAAAATTTCTTGTCCTGGGATTGTAGAGTCTGTAAGCTTTTGTATTCTCACAATATCCTACAAAGATGCATGCTTGACTCTTTGGATCGAGCTTCTTTCTAAGCTCATCAGGAATGTGAGAATATGCCAGTGAGCCAAACACTCTAAAATACTTAACATTTGGATTTTTACCATACCAAGCTTGGTAAGGTGTCTGTCCTTCCAAACTTGAAGTAGGACTTCTGTTCAAGATATGTACGCTGGTCCTGGCTGCATCTGCCCAATATGAATTAGTCAAATGCTTCGTCTGAAGCATAGACCTTGCCATCTCCACAATGGTGCGATTCTTCCTCTCTGCGACACCATTACTGTTGTGGAGTGTAGGCAGCTGTGAACTGCCTCTTAATGCCATGTTGCTTACAGAAATTCAAGAACTCATTAGAGGAGTATTCTCCTCCTCTATCTGATCTAAGACATTTTACAAAATATCTACTCTCACTTTCAACTCTTGTTTTGAAATCGACAAAGCATTCAAATGCTTCATCCTTATATTTCAAAAAATATATCCAGCACATTCTAGTAAAATCATCAATGAAGAGTAGGAAGTAAGAGTTGTTACCAAGACTCTTGGTCGCATCGGACCACGGATGTCTGTATGCACTAGCTGGAGTGGATAGCTGGCCCGCCATGCTTGTCCATGAGGAAATTTTGATCTGGCATGCTTCCCAAGAGCACACCCTTCACAGACTTCCTTACTATCCTGAACTTTAGGAAGTCCGGTTACCATCGCTTGTGAAGTTAGCATTTTCAAACTAGCTGAATTCAAATGACCATATCTCAAGTGCCATAGGACACTTGGATTGGAAATAGCAACATTTGCTAACTTATCTCCCCCTGGCTGGCCAAACTTTAAAGGAAACAATCTATTCTTTGACATTGGCACTTGTGTAATGATTCTATTACTTGTTATTTTTATCAAAAATAGTGCATTTACCCTCATCAAAAAGCAACTTGTAGTTCTTTTCTAACATTTGACCAACACTTAAAATATTGTGTTGAATATGGGGTGTGTAATAGATATCACTTACATGTTTGACGCCTTCTTTAGTTGGAGCTGCCATTGGTCCAATGCCTTCAAGCGCCAATGATTTATCATCTCCCAATTTGATGCTTTGGTTTGTATGAGGAGTTTAGAGTAGCAAAGAGCCCTTCTTTGCCACTCATATGGTTTGAACACCCGGTGTCCAAAATCCATGTATCATTCATGTTATGATCTGCCTGACCATAAGAGAGAAAGAGATTTGTAGCCTCTTCCTCTTCTCCAAAATTTCCAAATTGACTGCTCTGGCTGCTACTAGTTCCTTGTGAAGTCTTTGTCCAACAGTCACGAGCATAATGGCCAAGTTTGCCACAATTGTAGCAAGATTGTTTTGACTTATCTCCTCCTTTGCCTCTGCCTGATTGTTTTCCTCTATTTTGTTGTCCTCCTCTATTCTGTTGTTCACCTCTGTTTGAGAATCCTCCTCTGTTCTGATTTCCTCCTCTGTTAGGAGGTCCACCTCTCTGATTATTTCTGCCTCTACCTCGATTTTGTCCTCTGCCACGGCCTCTACCTCTGCCTTCTTGTGAAGCAAAGGCTTTATCATCTCCTCCGTAACTTGTGGAAGGAGTTTGTTGTAACCTCTCTTCATGTGAGAGAAGTGAGCCAATTAGGGATTCAAAAGACAGAGAAGTTAGGTCTTTGGATTCTTCTATAATTATGGCAACTGAATTCCACTTAGGAAGAAGTGTCCTCAACACTTTCTTCACTATAACTTCAGGCTTTACATCTTCTCCTAAAGTGACCATCTTATCTACTACGACTTTCACACGCACGCAGTAATCACCAACCTTTTCACTCTCTTGCATTTTAAGAGTCTCAAACTCTCGTTTCAAGGTTTGTAGTTTAACTTGTTTGACTTGGTCACTACCCCTATAACTTTCTTTTAAAGCATTCCAAGCAGATTCAGCAGTTATAAAAGAAGCTATTCTAGGGAAAATACTTCTATCAAGGGCGGCTTGGATATGATAAAGGGCGGAAGAATTATTCTTCTGTGCTTCCTTTCTAGCCCTTTTATCAGCCACATTCAAAGCTGCCCATTCAGCAGTAGTAGGTTCAGTATATCCCTCTTCAATCACATCCCAAAGACCTTTGCCTATCAAAAGAGTTTTCATTTTAATTGACCAATACTCGTAATCACCACCATTGAACTCGGGGATTGGTAGACTAGTATTGGAAGCCATATTAGAAAGCAAACTTTATTGCAACTTCAAACAAGTAGTACAAAGAAGTACAAAATAGATCAGCGATTTCTTGATTTAAATCAAATCTAGCTTTCTTAATATGCTCACCGATTTGGCGTTCTTCTTCTCGAGGATCACCCAAAGCTGGAAAGGTGAAATTGTCCGCTTCGTCGTCACTAATTATAATGACTTCGAGTCTTGCTTGCTTGGTTCATAACTTCTTTTAAGAACATTTCGTTCTTCGATTGCGAGGTTTCACCTCCACTGGTTCTTCTTCTTCTTCTTCTTCTTCTTCTTCTTCTTCTTCTCGGTTCTGAATCGGGAGAGCGTGGTGTATAGCTCTCACTTGTTTCTACTTCGAGCACTTTGCGGTGTATAACTGTCACTTGGTTGTCCTTCGGGTACTATTTCAACCGTCTCGGATTCAACTATCCTTTGCCCGAATATATTATCTTCGAGAATCCGCCTCGTAGCCAGAATCTGGTTTCCTCGGATGAGCAATCACTTGATTCTCTAATTGGCAAAACACTGTATGAAGTCCATACCGTTGGACTTTCCCGTCAAAGGAATCAGGAGTCTCTCTTCTCAACAGAGAGAGTAATGCATTATAGCATCCGGTTGACCGGATCATCTACCCAGAATCACACCGTATGAATTGGGTTACAACTTAGTATGATGCCAAAAAAAAAATTATATCAAATGATCTTTGCACCCTTTTTTAAAAAAAATTTCTAAAATTTGTTTTAATAAAGACTTTTAAAAAAAAAATTAACAATTTCCTATATATATTTTTAATTATTATTTTTTTAAATGAAATGGATATTTAAAAAACAATAATCAAAAAACATATATAGAAATTATAATTTTTAAAAAACCTTTTAAAAAAAACAAAAAATAAAAAAATTAAATTAAAAAATTAACCTTTTTTTTTAAACCCCGCTGGGATTCGAACCGGTAACCTCCGCTAGCTACCCGACGATCTTAGCCGCTGCACCACGCAGCTTCGGATGGTAGCAAAGAAACAAACAACAATATTTAAACCTCCAATCAAAGCGAAGTCACAAAAAAAATAACAAATTTTACCCCGACGGGATTCGACCCCGGGTCTCTGCTCTGCAAGGCAGGGAACTTCGCCGCTAGGCCACGCTACTCGGACGGTACAAAGCGGAAGGAGGTGAATCTTAAAGACGGCGCGGATACAGGTTTGAAAAAAAAAAATCACAGTTTTTTAATCCCACATGCAGTGGGCAACTAGCTTTGCAAGGCTTTATCAAAGCCTGCAAACGCAGTTAGGTCGATTGCCTTCGGGCAATCGATCCGCCAACCTTTTGCCCATCAGATGACCAATCAGACGTCGCCACGTGGCACACATCGGAACCCTCATCCACGTCAGCAGCCACGTCAACACGCCTCCACGTCAGCCAGCCACATCAGCACGCCTCCACGTCAGCCAGCCACGTCAGCACCGGTCCTCGTGCTGCCAGCTTCGCCGCCACATCAACGTCCAGTCAGCTCCTAGTTAGCCTCGATCCACGTGCTGCCAGCTCCGTCGCCACGTCAGCCTGCTGTCAGCTTCGCCGCCATGTCAGCCTGCTGTCAGCGTCCAGTTAGATCCTCGGGATCCGTGCGCTCCTCGGGATCCGTGCGACAGCTACTCCGTGCGCTCCTCAGGATCCGTGCGACTGCTACTCCGCCGCTCCTCGGGATCCGTGCGACAGCTTCTCTGCCGCTCCTCGAGATCCGTGCCTTACCTCGGCCCTCGGGATCCGTGCCCCCTCGGCTCTGATACCAGTGTAAGTCTAAGTTTCAATTAACCTTAGATTAACATTAGGCCAAAGGTAATAAACAAATGACACAAAAATTACAGCCGAAAATATATTAAAACTAACCAGACGATAATACATTAACATAAACCTTATATAGGTTTAGAACTTGCGTAATCATAGGAAAGGGAAGGTGGAGGAAGATCGGGGAGTTTAGAGAGAACGGAGGAGTAGGAGGTGGAGTGGGAGGTGGCAGCGAGCGTGGGGAGAGGAAGGGAGTGGAGTGATAAGGGAAAATGGACGGCAGGAGAGGAGGAAGGTGAATGGAGGGATAAGGAGAAAATGAAGGAAAGGGGGAAGGAAAAATCATGCCGACCATCCGACAAAATTAGCCGACAAAAGGTAAGCGTGTTCACATTGTGCTTAGAAAAACTAGTTTTTTCTAAGCCTGTTTCAAGCTAAGTCCTGTTCACACTTGCAACAAAATGCAACAGCTACCCAATTGTTGCATTTGGCTAGAAATTAAAAAAACTAGGTTCTAGGGTTTAGGGTTTTTTTTTCCTCCTTTTAAGTAAATATTACTGCCTGATAACTTTGTATGCAAGCCCATTTTTTAGCTGTTAGTGTTTCAAGTTTAAACCATAAACCCTAGTCTAGGGTTTAGGTTTTTTTCTTACTCCTCTTAAGTAAATATTGCACATCAACAAAGAGAGGCACGGGCACAAGAAGCATGGGCACATCGACAAAGAGAGACTAGAGCTTCTACTAGGGCAAAGGGCAAAGGCATTCAAAGACATTGAGGCATTGTATTTGACAATTTGTCATGACTAATGACACATTTTGTAATTTGTACCTTTTCATATTATAAGCAATACAATATGTGTTTTGTCACTTTCATGTGTAGTTTAAGCTTGTATCACTTGTCACTTTCATGTGTAGTTTAAATTTACAGTCTTACATCATTAATATTTGATTTGGGTAGTGTTAATTCATTGTTATATGCATGGAAAAAACTTTTTTCAATGAAAAATTGCATTTTCTTAGGGTTATTTTTTGCTGATTTTTCCCGATTCTTTTTTCCATCTCGATTTTGAGCCTATTTTGATTTTCCTACTATGGTTCACACAAAGTGAAGCAGAGTGGGACGCACTGGGACAACGAAAGGTGCACTGCTTCCAAACACTTAGTCAATTTTCGCTGTTTTTTGCCCTCCTTTGTCTTCTGCCTCAGCTTGAGCAACAAACCTCCATTCAGAGTATGATGGTAGTAGGGAACTACTAAAATTATGACAAAGGATTGGACTTAACAAAAACTTATGGCACTAGCAAAAATGCGTGGAATCATAAATGAACATTGTGGAAGCTCAGGCTAACACATAAAGCATTAGCGGACTTACAACTGAGGCATTAACATAGAATACATTATAAAAGAAGTAGAATGGAACACAATTGCACAAGAAAGAACATAAGTTTATATCCATGAAGCACAATAATCTTGTATCTTAATAGAATAGTACATTGGATCTCCATGAGAGGGATAGATATAATGAGAGATAGAGATAGAGATAGATGCTTGGAGGTACATAAGCCCAATTCTTGAGAAGGAATATGAGAGGATGTGGGCTGGACGAAGCAATGTTGGTCACAACTTTGGATGCAACTACTGGTCTTAGTTGGTGAGATGTGGTTGTGTGGTACAACTAGGGATTTCAACTGGTGAGATGTGGGATGTTGGAGGCCAAATTCCTTAGGAGGAAAGTGTTGGTGTAGGTCGTGACTACTTCATATTTCTTGTAAGCCTTGTGTAGATCCTCCCTTCTAATCGTGTGGAGGAGTTCTAACATTTATTTAATTTTCAAGGTTACGTAGGATTTGGGAGGTGAAACGTCGGCCTCCAATGATTCTTGGCAGGATCAAGAAGCAACCAATAATTTGTTTTTGCCTCCTTAGGAAATTATGTGTCTGTTCTTGAAGTGGACAACTAGCATTGGGATTTGTAATGGTCATTGAATGATGTGGTGGCATCAACATCAGCTGTGTTCTTGTAGGCGCCAACGTCTTCTGTCATCTTTGGATGGACCCTAGAAGGATAGGCATCAAACATTTGGCACAAAGGTAGTCATGGTACCAAAGTGTGGGTTGGTGCCAACATTTGGTGGAGTCTAGATGGTCACCAAGGCCGATGGCTTGCCAAGGCTACTTGGACTGTTGCCAAGACTGGAAGTTGGTGCTCAATCAAACAATGCTAGTGCAAATGTTGAGAGATAGCGCCCAATCTGCTAGTGATGGTGTTGACGCTAAATATGGCGTTGATGTTGATGTTGTTGCGAATGCTGGAAGGTGGTTTGGTGCTAGTAGTTAGCATTGGTTCCAATGCTGAACATGGGCATCAAATGCCTTCTTTGATTCATGGATGTGGGTACCCCCACATTTA
The DNA here is from genome assembly GCA_028583015.1 of Wollemia nobilis. Lineage (NCBI taxonomy): Eukaryota > Viridiplantae > Streptophyta > Pinopsida > Araucariales > Araucariaceae > Wollemia > Wollemia nobilis. Next base: position 3,977,079 of record JAQPPZ010000676.1, on the reverse strand, counting down.
GATCATACACCCATTCTTGGGAAGCGATGGTCCCCATGACTTTTAGTTTTCAGTCCCAATGAACTGGCGCTGATGTGTTGGGAAGCCTTTTACACAAGAAGTTGAGACCTATGAGCAATATGCTAAAGAAATTTGGGGTTTGTTCTTCTAGTGCATTAGGATGAATGTTTGAATAACTAGGATAGTGGCACTAATGTTGATAGTTGGTGTTGGCACCAATGTTGAAGGATGGTAGTGCCAACACTGGTAGCTGGTGCTGGTGCCAATGCTAAAGGACAATGAAGGTTGAGGTTGGATCCAACTAAACATTGGACCATGGTAATGACCTAAAAGAGTGATGCTTTGTTGTTCCAACGTCCGTGCGGAACTGAGAGACGATTGGGATAATTAGGTGACAAATAGAACCTTATATTCGTTAGTTAAAGTTGGTGCTAACGCCACAACATGAGATGCTATAACATCAAAACTGCGGTTGGCATGACAAAGGTGAACTTCTTGGCACTAAGAACAAGGATGGTGTATTGCATTAGCCCATTGATTGAGAAGTCATGGTGAGCGCCAAAGCTTGTGGTTAGCGCAGGGCTTGTAGCTATAAGTGTGGCTCCTTGTTGAAGCAAAATCCTAGAATTGCTCCTGTAGAGTGGTCTTCTAATCCTCTAGAATGTCTTGAATCAAATTCTCCACATCTTGGGTTCTAGTCAAGGGTTGAGACATTGACCACTATTGCTTGAACTCCCTTGTAGGGCCGACATGCTTCAAGTTATTCTAATGTGGAACTTGGTGTGATACTTTGATTCTTGCGGCAAGAATGTGTGTGGAGGGTACTCGAAGGTCCTTCGTTGAGTAGGGATTCGACAAAGAGGGTGAGGGAGACAAAAATGCAACCTTGGAATCCTGGCAAGTGTAAGTGTGTCGAATGGTGGTAGTGAACTTCCTCAAACTGTGGGTGGGATCCCATTTGAACTGCATATGTACCCAAATTGTCTGACCTTTAAGTGGGGACTTTGTTCAACCAATAGGTTGAGCTGCTATGGTTGTAGCTATCGCAGATCTCGCATGGGTGGAGATCGAAGCATCTTATGGGCTCGTGTCTTGGACTTCCATAATGACTATTGTAGAAATGGAATACAACACATTGCAATACAATTTCATTACCACTTAAACAAAATATACAATGGGGATACTTGTAAATACAAATGGGTACATTGGGCATAACATGTATCTTGCACAACAATCATCTGTAATTACATCATATTCTGGTGAACAAAATACCAACAATACATTTTGAACAACAACATGCACATACACTCCTTTTGCATCTCCCACATAGATGCGTACTTATAAACATAATGGGATCGATAGGGGGTTGGAAACTACCCAACTACCTATGAACTACTCGTTTACATAAAACATTAAAAATGCCCTATTACATTACATTATTACAAACACTTTGCCATGTTCACATTATTACAAATGCTTTGCAGGGGGACACAAACATTACATGATAACTTATTACAGACACTGTGTGCACACATTCCCACATATACATTCATACACTCAAACATTCATTCATTCATGCAGACATGTCAATTTGTTTGCCTACATTCGTCCCCTCCTCTAGACTTGTCGGCATCCTCGTCGACACATGAATTGAACACTAGGGATAGAAGCATTGAACAATGTTTTGGAATCTCTTGTCACGCTCCTTCCGCTTTCTCTTGTTCCAAATATCTTCTACAACTAGCTTTACTTCAAATTGTTGCTAGCAGAACATTATTCTTTGATTGCTTATTCCTCTTCCTAAAATTGACCGCATCACCAATATGACGGGCAATGCCCTTTGCTGTCTTTGTCTCGAGGGTCAAGGGGTCAGAGCCCCCTTGCAATGTCAAAGGGTAGCACCCCTTGTGGGTTGGGGGCAAGTGTCCTTCGTGGGTCCTATGAAACCTAAATGACTAAACCATTGAAACCCATTGTGTGAACTGAAATTTTTTTTGTTTGCATTTTGGTGGCGTTTGATTGACCCACTTAAACAACTTCATCAATGGCATCCCCCCTGGTACAATCTCCCTCTGTGTTGCACATACCTATAAACACTCATTCTAAGTGTCACACTCATCTTTAGAGTCATAGCTCTTCTCTTTAGAGTTGCTTCCTTCATTGACTTCTCGACCCCAACACTTGGACAATGCACTACTCTCATTCTCCAAACTACTCTTGTTTTCAAAATCATCACTTTTGTTGCTAGAGTCATTGTCATCATAAGAGTCGCTTTCAACATCAAAGTCACTTTTGTCCTCATTAACGTGACCCCGACATTTTAATGATGTCTTTGCATCTCTTTCCAAGTTTGAGGCGTGCTCAAAGGCTTCTTGATATGATATCGGAAGGACCACCCTAATCTTCTTTCGTTACATTGGAATTAGTCCCTTCATGAACCACCTCTTCTTCAATGCATCTGGGAGGTCTTACTCTAGATGGGTAAAAACCCACTCAACTTTTGGTTATAGGACCAAACAATGTCTTTCTCACCTTGTTCCATTCTATAAATTTAAAAAATGACCTCATTGCCATTTTGGAACAACCAAAACTCCTTCACAAATGCTTTGTGCTACTCTTCACAAGTTTGGTACTCGTCCTCTAGCAATCCAATGTACTAGTCTATTGCGATTCCATGAAATATCGTAGGGAAAAACCTTTTCCAATCTGCTTCATTCTTTTGCCCATTCACTTTCCACATCATGAGGCAAATTTTCCGATGCCTGGTTGGGTCCTTTGTTTCAGCACCATGAAACATGGGACACGCGATATGCAAAAATTGGTCATTGCCATTACCAAAAGTGGTTGTTTGCATGTCTCACCCTCTTCATGTGTATTGTTAGACGCACCCCACCACAATTACTCTTGTATCAGACTCATCTTGCGCACCATGATACACGCCAACCTGTAGTTGCTACGATGTTGTACTTCCATCCCTCTCACCATCAAGCACACTAAGTTGTAGTTGCTCTAGTGTCTGAATCCCACCTTGCACACTGTCGAACACACCATCTTACATTCTTTGGTGGCAAACATTTGTCATGCATTCATTCTAGTGCACAACTTGCTCCAACCACTTCTAGCCTTTCTAGCCAAACTAGGTGTTTTGTTCCATCAAACTATCAGCTTTAGCATGCTCAACTTCATTGGCATGAACTTGAACTTCCATATCTGCATTCATGTCTTCGCTTGCTTGAGCGCGTCTGTCTGCACGCACATCTTCACTTGCAAGAACTTGTCTGTCCCTGCACATGTCTTCGTCACCTCTACATTTCTCTGTCTTCGTCAACGTGCACTTCCATGCTAGCACACACATCTTCACTTATGCAAACTTATTCATTGATGCAGACACTTTCATTAGCGCGCACTTCATGTGCACAAACTGTAATGTCCCCATTTTGGCTTGTCGGCAGTATGGATGCACTCAGGTGTTATTTGGACATTACAGGGATGCTGATTGCTTTTAGATGCCAGTTTTCGGAAGTCATTATGTGCTTTGATGATGGACTTACTATTTTTAGTAAGTCAGTGGCTAAGGTTTTTGACCGTGCAGACAATGGATTGGTGTTCTATGCAGAATTGGGTATCCAGATGTATCTTCGGTTGTCGAGTTTGAGTCCTGTTTGGACATCTGGAGCGGGAGACTTACTATTTTTAGTAAGTCGGTTAGGGTTGGCATTTTGGGAAACGGGGAAAGGTACGTTTGTCATCTACGGCAAAAAGGGTATCCGTTTCTACCATTTTATTGGTGATTGGATGTTGGGAGCTTGATTATTTTAATGCCCGAAGTTAATTAATATTATATTTAAATGTAATATTTAAATATATTAAAGTTGGGCTTATATTTTTGATTAAAAGGGGCCTTGTGAGTACTCGTTTTAAAGGGGAAGAAATAAATATTTGATTGGAAAGATTATTTTATCATTTTTAATTACTTTTGTCACCTTGGGAAGTGGGACACTCATTTTGGCTCTTAAGTTATGAAATTAATGTATTTCTTTTATCCCACATTCATCAAACATGAGGATGGCCCAACTTGAAGAAATAATAAAAGGGCATTGAGGAGACATAAGGAGGGATCTTTTGCTATTGTATTCTCTTGAAGTCTTTGAAGGAGAGCTTGCATTGTGCAGGAGTTTCTCATTGTTGCTTTGTTGTGACGAAAACCACAACAGAGGACACCATTGCTGGGAGTGAAAGATCTCCTTACTTTGGTTAGTTGCATTCTCAATCCTTGGGAGTGACTTTGAGCAGAATTGGAGGCATACTTCAGTATCAAATTGAAGTTTCTTGTGAGAGTTTGAAGATATTATCAGCTGTACATTATTTGTACTTCAACCCACAAGGAGGCCGTACCATTTTGAGGTGAAATCAGCTTGTGCAAGGGGAAAATTCAGCTAGGGTTTGATTGTATTGTAACCATACTTCCTCATACAGCCCAGCCGCTTCATATAGGAGTGAATTTAGTCAAGTTCGTGGCAGATTGGAAGAGTCCTTGGCAGCCGTACAACTTCCCAGCCTGGCCGTACAACGTAGAGAGGGACGTGGGACTTGGGTGTTGAGACGCCTTGTTTTTTGGAGCTTTCCAAGCTTGCATTGTCATTGTCTCAATAGAGGGTGTTTAAAACTGCCACTAGTTTGATGGAGAAGTTTGTAATTTGAAAGTTATGAGCAAACAATGAGTTTAACAGACCTCCATATTTCCGGGTATTCTCATTTTAATGCAGTTTCCTTCATTGGGTTTGTTTATCTATATTAGAGGAAGCTTGTGTACAAATTTGGTAGCATCCGGAGTTTTAGAAACAAAGTTAGAAGCATTTATTTATTTCAGCAGTGTGTGTTTCTTTTTCCTTTCATATATTGCAAAATACACAAAACCCAAACTAAAACACCCAACCGGAGTGATAAGTGGAAATCTCAGTTGGGGGTTGCACATTACAGTGGTATCAGAGCTGAATACAGTAAACCCTTTTAAGCAAAATACACAAAACTCAGTTGGGGGCAGGACATTACACAAACCTTTTTGTCAATGCGCACGTTTGCTTAATGCTTGAACACTTGTATGTTACCTTCGTGCGCGAACACTCGCGCTTCTCCCTTGTGCATGAACACTTGTGCTTCTCCCTCATGCACGAACACTTGTATGTTGCCAACTTCTTGTCACATATTTCGCCATCAGGTATTTTGCTTTCACCGATTTTGCCATATTTTATTTCGTCGTCACGAATTTAATTCTCGTGCAATTTGTCATCATATATTTTGTTGTCATGTATTTCATCGTCATAGATTTCACCATCACGTATTTCGCTGTCACATAATTCACCATCATGTAATTTGTCGTCACGGATTTTGCCATCATGTATTTTGCTCATGAACCCTTGCGTGTCTCGTTCGTGAGTGTCCACTTGCATGTCTGGTTGCTCATCCACTTGCACGTTTGTTTTGTGGGTTGGTTTTTTTGTCAGTGTTAACAAACAAGTCTGCATCTTGTTCTATGCAACCTTCAATCTTCCTTCTGAGAAACTACATTGTTTGTAGGCTGCATTGTAATCATCTTGTTATTGTCGTTGCATACCTTCTCGAGTGATATGCTTGTCATAACTCCAAGTTCACCAAACTTGAACCAACTTCGAATAGGCAATTGCACCAGAATTTAGAAATGGAATACAACATACTGCAATACAATTCCATTTCCACTTAGATAAACAAAATATAAAAGGGGAATACTTACAAATACAAATGGATACACTACGCACAACATGTATCCCCTGCACAACAATTATCTGTAGTACATCTTATTCTGACAAACAGAATACCAAGAATAGACTTTGGACAGCAACAACATGCACATCCACTCCCTTTGCATCTCGCACATAGATGTGTACTTATAGACATGATGGGATTGGTAGGCGGTTGGCAACTACCCAACTACCTTTGAACTACCCGTTTACATAAAACATTAAAAATACCCCATTACATTACATTATTACAAACACTTTGCATGCGTACTTATAGACATAATGGGATTTGTAGGAAGGTGGCAACTGCCCAAATGCCTTTGAACTACCTGTTTACATAAAACATTAAAAAGACCACATTACATTACATTATTACAAACACTTTGCTTGCATGCACACACAACATTACATGACAACTTTTTACAAACACTTTGTGTCCACACCCTCATACATATACATTCATACACTTAAACATGCATGTAGACATGTCAATTTGTCTACCTACACGTACAAATACGTACCCAATTCCTGCATTCTTGGGCCGTTGGTCAACTTCAATGGGGTGTATAAATCCTTGGTGATACTTTCCCAATCATTGGTCATTATATTGGATCTTCTTCAAGAGCTTTGAAGTGATGCCCTCAGTATGCTTCTCAAAGTAATTGAACGAATTGGGGCAAACTGATTGTTCAAGAGTAAAATTCACCAAGCAAGCGTTGGTTTGAGTTTGAAATTCTTGGAGACGTGGAACTTACATATCCGTTTTTGAATGTCCAAAAAAACTTGGACAATATCCATGGAACTTACACATTAACCCTCTACTTTTAAGAATCGTTATGTCATGCCCAATCATCTCGTCCTTGATAATTCTAGTATAACATTTACTACCTGGATAGGGTTTGCTATAGATTTGGTCTTCCTATTGTCCCCGACTAGGGCATCTATACTTCCAACAAGGGTATCCTTACTTCCAGTTAGGACTTTCAAAAATAACTTTCCTGCCATGCTACCTAAATTTTCCTCATACGGATCCTTTATTTTTTAATTTCATTAAATATCAAGAACAAGAAAAGGTGAGGCTCCTTCCTTGCTCCTACTTATAACACTCATTTTGTACTCTTTCGCAAATATCTAAAACAAGAAAAGGTGAGGCTCCTTCATTGCTCCCACTTATAACCAAGGTTCCACGGGGACGCGTCCCCCCGTTCCCTGCATCCCTAGCACGGGGGGACGGTATCGGGGACGTTTTCCCGGATGGCGGGGAGCCATCCTCGGGATGCCAGAGGCCTCTGGCCTTCTCTCTTGGGGGGGACGTATCCCCTTGTCCCCCGCATCCCTAGCACGAGGGGATGACATCGAGGACGTTTCCCTATCGTCTCCCTTTTGGGGGGACGACTCCCACCATCCCTGGGACACCAGAGGCCTGCGACCTTCCGTCCTCGGGACGTCCCTTGTTTTGGGGCATCCTTGGGGATGGTTGGGCATCATTGGGGACGCTTGGGTCGTCCCTAAGGATGGCTGGACGTCCCCAAGGACGGCTGGGCATCTTCCAAAGGCGCCCAGCCGTTCTCGGGGATGTCCGTGTTAGGGTAAAATAGGTAGTATATTGCATTATACTACATAGGTAGATTATTACATTTACTTTTCTACTTTTTTTACTTTCTACCATGTAGATATTTACTGTCTTAAATATCTAATGGTTAATCCTAAATATACTAGGTAAGAGTTCTAAACCTAACACTCTAGCTACGTTAGCGTTCAGTTAGCGTGGATATAGAGAGATTAGTTTTCTTTCTATTTTGTAATCTATTTAAATAAATGCTTTATTCCTAAAGCTAATGTTAATGCAATTATCAATTTGATTAAACCTACCTATCTCCTGGTCACATTGGTACTAGAGCTGGAGCGAGGAGTTTGACAGAGCGAGGAAATACGACACCAAATTTGGTGACCCTTAATTATTTCCTACGTCCGTTTTTTAATACTCCTAAGCTAGGTTTTGATTATTTTATTTTGGCATTTTATTTGTTGTTAGGATTTATTAATCCCGCAGGGCGCAAATTCCGACGCAGAGCGCGGATCCCAACATAGGGCACAGATCCCGATGCAGGGCCATTTTGACCCTGGTCGTAATCTCAACCCGTGGGGATTTTTTTTCCCGTCCCCACGCGGATCGCGACCACCTGCGGGCCCGCAGTCCCCACCACGGGAGCGTACGAGGGTAGGCTGCCCTCACACTCCCCGTGGCCTTTTGGGCACGGATCTCGAGGCCGTGGCGGGAAAGCCTAAAGGGCAGGAGCGCCCTCACGTATCCCGCGACACAGATCCCAAAACAGGGAACAAATTGAGAGCAGGAGTGCCCTCACGTTCCCCGCAGACTTGCACGCACCCCGAGGCGAGGCGGTGCTGACGTGGACCTGCACGCACCTCGAGGCAGTGCAAATCTGACTTGACCAACAACTAGGCAACATGTGGCACTTTGGCCACGCGCCACCTGGCATCTGACCGGGACGGACTGGACTGACACGTGGACCTGACACGTGGACTGGACTGACACGTGGGACTCGACCTGACACGTGGACCTCCCTTGCCGTGCCACGTGGCTGCCGGCAAAAGGAGGCCCGGACTCGATTGCCCGAAGGCAATCACGAGCATAAGTGCTCGTTGAGGCCTTTAAAGGCCTCTGCATCCTTTACAGGATGCATGTGGGATTTATCCCACTTATTTCCACAGAAGCCCGCGGGCTTCTTTAAATATCAGGCTTCGCAGCTTGATAACCAAGCCACGGGCTTGGTAAGTTGGCCAAGGCGGACGCCTTAGGCCAACAGGAGTCGACTGATCGACTCCCGCGCCCGCCATAAGCAAGTTAATATTTTTTTTTATGAAAATTTCATAGTTTTTGGCCTAAATTAATATTTTTATTTAAATTTTTATGCTTAAAATTATTTTTTTAGTGTTTTAAATTAGAATTTTTCATGTTAGTTTTTCATAAATTATATCAATTTTGTTTAACTAAATTTGATGTTTTTTATTTAAACTTTTATGTTAAATTTTCTTTTAAAAAGCTTTAAATTTTTTATATATATAGCATTTAAATTTATAATACAAATGCCAAAATCCTTATGCAACTAAACCATTGTTGTTCTTTAGTTTTCTCCGCATGTGGAGATAAAGAAACAAGAACAAAAGACACATTTTGTTGCTTACAATTTCATCAAAATTTCCTTGATTTTTCATCATTCTTCTAAGTTTTCATGAAGATCAAATCTTGGGTGAGGAAAGCTCTTCGTAGACAAAGAATCATCAGAAAGAGAAACAAATTACGAAGGCAAACAACACGATCACATTTTTGTTGTATGCTTTGTGAATATCGTAGATCTATACCTCACTCACTTATCTATACTGATCCATGGAAGGGGTTGGACAAAAGCTATGGTCCCATGAGGATTCGTGAGCCTTTTGATCCTAATGCACCACCAATTTTTGAGTGTTGAAAACAAAAACCAAGTCATGTGTCGACTGGTCTGGAAGCCTTTCAAAATGCGGGTTGTGTGTCGACTTGTCTTGAAAGGAGTGCTTGCTTTCTCAATTTTGTAATCATTAAGGGGGGATAGAAGTTACATTTGTGCTTCTATTTTTTGCAAAATTGTAAAGACAAAGGGGGGATTTTCTATAATAATAAAGGTGCATTCTCGATTGTACTCGACACCTTTTTCAAAAATTGGCTTCATTAGGTGCATTTTAGGTTGCATCCGACACCTATAGTGATAAATAATTTGGGTTGCTCTCTTTTTGATTATTGCACTATACATCATTTTGCAATTAAACAATCATAAAAAATTGAAGAGCACTTCACACTTGAAAACCCAAATTTCACTACAAATCGTGCTACATCTTGCACAGGTTAAACAAAGTCAGTTTTTTAAAATAATCCTCACCCAAAGGTCCAAAACTACAAAAACCTTGATTTACTCTCTTTTTTTGGCTTAATTACCTCAAACTTTTCATCCTTCTTGAAGGGTGTTAAGGCAAGTGCCATTAAATATCCTAGAGAGCACAATCAGAAGTCTTTCAAAACCTACCCCTTTAATTTGCTCTATTTGTTTGGCTTAAAATCCTCAAACTTTTCATCCCTTGTTAAGGGTGTTAAGGCAGTGCCATTAAATATCTTATAGAAGCAAATTAAACATCTTCCATATACTCTTTTGAGGGTATAGTGCAAGATACAACCATCTTCGTCCTATCAAATCTGAAACTTTCACCATGGCCATGATGCACAAGTATCTCACTGAGAGCCAACTGCTCAAAGGTTCAAATTATTCTGCATGGAAGACTAAGATGAAAGCTATCTTAACTGTAGAGGATCTATGGTCTATAATGGATGGAAGTGAAAGTAGACCTCAATCAGTAGGAGCAGATCAAACAACATTTGATAAAAAGGATAGAAAACTATCCTTAATGATCTTGCTAGCCATTATTGATGATATCCAACCTCATATCAGTGAAGCTAAAAATGGTAAGGAGGCGTGGGATGCCTTAACAACCATATTTGCGGGGAAGAATCAATCAACAATTCTTCACCTCCAAACACTTCATACTCTTCATATGAAATCTGGAGAAACAGTAGAGCTATTCCTCTGCAAAGTGGCAGAATTGAAAACAAAACTGCAATCCTTAGGAGAAAAAGTGGAAGACCAAGTCTTGACCTCTATCATTTTGAGGGCTCTTCCCGACTCCTACGAATGTTGATCACTTCATTACAAGTCTCTGGAAGGACAGTGACTTTTGTCGAGTTGGTAAATATGCTTCAAACAGAAGAAGCTAATCAACTCCATAGAGATGAGGCATCTAACAATGCTCTTTTCTTGAATAGACAAGGTGGTAAGAAAAAGTGGAATCAACAACAAGGTTCTTCTTCTAATAAAAACAAGGGTAAAGGCAAAGAGACTCAGAAGAAGAAGCAGTATTGTAAGATTTGCGACAAGGACACTCATGAAACCAAAAGATGTTGGTTTAAGAACAAACCGCCCAATGAACAAGGAAACAAGAAGGGCAAAGGCAAACCAAAGAACAAGAATACACAACAACAGGGACACATTGCAGCTGAAGATTCTAGTTTGGACTACGAACGAGCACACAAGGTGCTCATGACAGATACAAATTCCCCTAACAAGGACACTGTGTGGTACATAGATTCAAGCGCTAGTAAGCATATGACTAGCGATAAGTCCTGGTTTGAGACATTTGAGGCTCGAGAAGGTAGACCGGTCACCATTGCTGATGATCAAACCTATCGAGTTCAGGGAGAAGGAAGTGTTTCTGTCTTCCTTCCGGATGGAGAATGTAAAATTCAAAAAGTTCTTTATGTACCAGGATTGAAAAATAATCTCTTGTCGGTTCCACAAATCTCGGACAATCACATGAATGTCAATTTCAAGGTGGACAAAGAAAAGAAACATTGCTTTATCACCAAGAAAGGAAAACCGATAGCAACAGGTTCATACAAACATGGTTTGTTTGTCTTAGATGCACTTACCTCAACACATACTACAATGGCAGTAACCACGAAAGAGGCCACATCTCTATGGCATAAGATATTTGGGCATTTAAGTTCAGGATATTTACTAGAACTCAGTAAATATCAAATGGTGAAAGGATTACCTACTCTTTCATCTACTTTGCCAGTATGCTCAGATTGCTTGTCAGGCAAGCAACATAGAGTGCCCTTTCAACCTAGCTCCTTTCGAGCTAAGGTACCTTTGGAGTTGGTTCACACATATTTGTGTGCTCCCATGTGTACTAGTTGTGGAGGAAAAAGGTATTTTCAATTGTTTGTCGACGATCACTCACACAAGATGTGGGTCTTCTTCTTGCAATTGAAGTCTGAAGCACTTACCTATTTTCAACAATTCAAAAAGCTTGTTGAGAAAGAATCAGGATGCTTCATCAAGACCCTCCGTTCAGATCGAGGGGTGGAATACACATCAAAGGAATTTTCCTCATTTTTACAGACTCATGGGATAAAAATACAGTTAACCACAGCCTATTCTCCTCAGTCAAATGGAGTTGCTGAGAGAAGAAATCGGTCCATTATGGAAATGGTTCGATGTATGCTTAAGGGAACGAATCTTGAGAAAATTTACTGGGCTGAAGCTGTTCAAACTGTAGTATATCTTCTAAATAGAGCACCCACAAGGGCTCTTGAAGGTATGACTCCTCAGGAAGCATGGAGTGGAAGGAAACCCTCCATATCTCATCTACGGGTATTTGGGTGTAAGTCTTTTATGCATATACCCAAGGAGAAAAGAAAGAAATTAGATGAGAAGTCCCTACCATGTGTTTTTCTTGGCTATGATGAATTCTCAAAAGGCTATCGATTGATAGACCCATTTACCAAGAAAATACATGTCAGCAGAGATGTAGTGTTTGATGAAGCTTTCACACCTAACACTACATCAGTATACCTTGATGATGAGGAGCAACAACCACTTCCTTCTCCACAACAGAAAAATCCTCCCAAATGGTATACGAGCACAATAAAAGATTCCAAATTCACTTCCCTACCTGATCTTACTATCAATCGTCCAAAAACACGAAGCATGACTCAACAAGAAAAGACTGAAGGATCCACTTCAGTTGATGATCTTTGTGCAGATTTTCAAGACCTTTCTGTTGATAGAGAGTTAGCAAGGGAAGATGATATGGAAATAGATGAGGAGAGGGTTTACTTATCATCATTTGATGAAAATGAACCTTCTACAGTTGATGAAGCACTTAGACTGCCTCAGTGGAAGGCAGCTATGGATGCAGAACACAACTCCCTCATCAAGAATAAAACATGGAAACTGGTAGATTTGCCTAAAGGAAAGAAACCCATAGGCTGCAAATGGGTTTACAAAATCAAATATAAGGCAGATGGTACCATAGACAAGCATAAAGCCCGTCTTGTGGCGAAGGGCTATGCTCAAAAGGAAGGCCTTGACTATGAGGAAACCTTTGCTCCTATAGCAAGGATGACCACCATTCGAGTTCTTTGTGCTATGGCAGCACAGTTCGGATGGAAATTACATCAGATGGATGTAAAAAGTGCCTTTTTCGAATGGTGACTTAAAAGAAGAGGTATACATGACTCAACCCCCAGGATTTGCTGAGGAAGGCCATGAGCAACAGGTTTGCAAATTTGTCAAATCATTATATGGGCTTAAATAGCCCCAAGAGCATGGTACATTAAAATGGATAGTCACCTACTGCAAGCACGGATTCAAGAGAAGTCCATCTGATGCAAATCTCTATATCAAGAACACAGGTTCTGAAATAGTGATTCTTGTATTATATGTAGATGATCTGATCATCACCGGAAATTCAGAGAAAATGATTAGCGCCGTGAAAAATGACTTGAAAGAGTCATTTGATATGACAGATCTGGGACTTCTCCACTACTGTCTTGGTCTTGAGATAGAACAGAGAAGAATCATCTTAGGGTGACTCAACAAAAGTATGCCAAGACTTTAGTAGAAAAATATCGTATGACTGATTGCAAGCCCAAGGCAACACCGATGGAATTAGGGCTTCAGTTATCACGGTATGATGATTCACCACAGGTAGATGGCATGCTATATAGACAGATGATTGGAAGCCTTATCTATATGACCAATACTAGACCAGACATTACTTATGCTGTAAACTATCTTTCTCGGTTCATGCAGGACCCAAAAGCCTCTCATTGGAAAGCAAATGAGCGTGTTCTTCACTACATTCAAGGTAGTGTAGAATATGGTCTAGAGTACAAGAAGAATAATTAATTCTTCTTACGGAGTTACACCGACTCTAACTATCGTTGGATCCTTAGATGATAGAAAATCAACATCGAGATATGTATTTCATCTTGGATATGGTCCTGTCTCATGGCATAGTAAAAAGCAATAGGTGGTTGCTTTATATTCAATAGAGGCAGAGTATCGCGCTGCACGAGGAGCTGTGTGTGAAGCGATATGGTTAAGTCGCATATTGGCTACCACGGGCCTACCAAAGAAACTTCCTATTCACATGTTTTGTGACAACTCAGGTGTTTTGAACTTGGTCAAGAATCCAGTCCATCATGAACGCACAAAGCATATTGACACAGATTGTCATTTCATTCGTGATGAAGTTCCTAAACACAGAATCAAGCTCCAATACATTCCCACCGACGAACAGGTTGTTGACATCTTCACCAAGGCACTTGGACGTGTCAAATTTGAGCTGTTCCAAAGTAAACTTTATATATCAAAGTAATGTAATAAAGGGGGGATGTTAGGGTAAAATAGGTAGTATATTGCATTATACTACATAGGTAGATTATTACATTTACTTTTCTACTTTTTTACTTTCTACCATGTAGATATTTACTGTCTTAAATATCTAATGGTTAATCCTAAATATCCTAGGTAAGAGTTCTAAACCTAACACTCTACCTACGTTAACGTTCAGTTAGCGTGGATATAGAGAGATTAGTTTTCTTTCTATTTTGTAATCTATTTAAATGAATGCTTTATTCCTAAAGCTAATGTTAATGCAATTATCAATTTGATTAAACCTACCTATCTCTTGGTCACAGTACGAGCATCCCCAAAGACGCCCAGCCATCCCCCACGGCTGGGCGTCTCTAGCCAAACATAAAACATAAAAAATAAGTTAAAAAATAATTTAAAAAAAAAGAGACTATAGACATGTTAAGAGTTTATTAATATTACATTTCTGTTTACAGTACTATTAAGAGCTCCCACCTAGACAAAAAGACTATAGACATGTCATTGCACGGCATTATCAAGAGGGACTGAAAACAAATACTGTTAAGTTGCATGGTCCATAAATACCCAGGGCATCTTTATTTTAGACGACTGTCACATTAGTTACTGCAAAGAAACATCAGAAGCTGAAGACAATGTGCAATTAAATCAAACACATAATGAACAAACTACAGATGCTACAGGGGCTTTGTAACCAATTTGAAATTAAATCAAGCCCCCAGAGACTAAAACAAGGCTCATAAAATGTGAATTATAATTAAAAATCTAATGACAAAAACAAAACACAGGGCCTAGGAACATCATAGTCTGACACCTGCATTCAGACGTTAATATGAATGTTTTGCTGTAACTTGATCTTTCATGAAATACTGTTGGTGTTTTCCTTGATGCCTCTGTTACAGCAGTATGTTGATGATGCAGATGTCAAGTTTTATATTGTGGCAGTATGTTTTATGCTTTGTGTGACAGTCAAGGAACTGGCAGTGTGATGTGAGTTCTTGCTTGAGATATGAATGCTTGTGTGTGTATATGCATAGATAGTACTGAAGCAAATACAAAATTTGAGACTGTGTATCTATTGAGTGGATGAGCCAAACCAGAGACAGGGCATGGATGGATTGCAGAAGGACTTGCAATCCAGGCCTCAAAGTGGGTGGACAAAAGTGGTGGGCATGCTATATAGTGTTGATATGTGCCATAATAATTACATGGTAATTGACTCCGTGGTACAGAACGGATAGACTATATTGAAATGCTTGGCCAAGCTATGACTAAGGAAATCATTTTGTTCATATGCTACATGATTTAATGTGACTTTGTGTAGATGGAATATTGATTGATTGACTGCATGATTTAAGATGACTTCATGTAGGTTGGATAAATTCAATGATTGTGTGACTGTTTGAATTGCTGCATGATTGAATGTGACTTCATGTAGGCATAGTTGCATTTCCACGATTTTCTCTTCCGTTATGCCAGTGCCCTGTATCTGCCTTCCTTGCAAAAGGGTCAGTTCTCTTGGCTAAGGAAAAGAACCGAGAGAATTCCTCATAAGAATTCCATGGTTGGGCAGTAAATCACCTTAATGATGCTCTCCCTCCTCTCAGTTGTAGCAGTGCTCAGTATATGCCTTCTTTGGCGATTGCAAATGGAAGGGTGCACAATGGGTGCAAGATTTATGTGATTGTCCAAGAATGCAAACGCCATTAGTAGAGTTACCAGGTATGATTGGCAGCAAAGTGAATGAATTTATGATTCATCAACTTCTGAAATTATCTTCCTGTTCATTCAACATGATGGTTTTAGCTATGGATTGCTTGCATATGATACATTGTTCTGGTTGGATGCATGGACCATTGTATACTTACCTTCTTACATGTACTTGGCTGGTTCTGTGAATGGTCATCACAGAAATGCAAGTTGGTATAGGTTTGGTGTAAATGTTGTGTGTAGAATCTGTAGATTATTCTAAATTTCTAAAAATTTTCATACTATTATACCAGCCGTCCCCTAAAATCGGCCTGCCGTCCCCTGCCGTCCCCAAAACCTGTCCCCCCGTCCCCCAGGCTTGTGGAACCTTGCTTATAACACTCATTCTGCACTCTTCCCTAAATATCTAAAACAAGAAAAAGCAAGGATTGCTTCCAGTTTGAACTGTCTCAGTCGATCACACACAGTAGAACAGATTGGGAGCGCTTTTTTGTATGCCTTTCATTTTGTTTGGCTGCAATATAAACCAAAGCCATCAGGTATATTGCGTGGTAAATTATAGAATTGTTCAATATCTGCCTTATACTAGTATCACTTTCAAACTCAAATAACATTGATAATCAAGCTAGTTTGTTATACTTAATTTTGTTGCTTCTATTGCTATTCAAATACCTTTAACATGAATTTCTGATTGTGTTATCATGTGTCAGCAACACTAGTTAAGATTATTTGAATTTCTGTATGCCTTTCATTTTGTTTGGATGCAATATAAACCAAAGCCATCAGGCATATTGCGTGCTAAATTGTATCTTCACCATACTAGTATCACTTTCAAACTCAAATAACATTGATAATCATTCTAGTTTGTTATACTTAATTTTGTTGCTTCTATTGCATTCAAATACCTTTAACATGAATTTCTGATTGTGTTATCTTGTGTCAGCAGAACTAGTTAAGATTATGAATTTCTATGTTAGATTCTCTCAAATAAAGCTTTATCAATAATCATTTCCAATAAATTTGTTATGTCCTACATGCATGTTTTGATCTCTAGAAACTTCAGTATGGTGAAGTACAATATACTGCTACTTTTCTGCTTTCTGGACAGCAAATATTCAATATGTGTTTAGCAGGAAGGAAACATGCTTTGATTGCTAGAGGACACCAGTTAGTTGAAGTTGTTGAACAATTATCATTTCCATATCCATGTTTTGACCCACAGGCTTCAGTATGTTGGAATGCAATTTGCTGCTACCATTCTCTCTGTTTGAACTGCATAAATCTAGCATGTATTAAGCAGCTTTTTCAAGTTGTATTTCAAACTTATTTTTTGGCCTATTGATTATGACGATTATCCATGAAGTTTTTATTTCTTTGGGTGATGTAGTCATATGACCCATATGCCCTCATAGTAGTTTTTGGAACTTCGACTGAAAGCAATCAATGTTATGCCATTCTGATTTATCTCTCATTCTTATCATATGACTCAAATTTATGATGTCTACTTTGCAATGGTAACTATGTCACAAATGTGATAAATACTTTCAGCCTATTCACATATTTTTGTCATTTGCATGCATAATAATCTTGTCATCATAAAACGATAGTCAATATAGTGTATAGTGATATACTCAATTTGTTTCCATTATGTCCCAACACATGCCAGATGCATACATTCATTGGCATTACTATAACTGTCAAACAATAGAATAGTCAAAAATTCATATAGGAAGGAAGAGACTTTGTCATTTTACAGATACCTTGTCACATATTTTGTCATTTGCATGCATAATGATTTTGTCATCATAAAACTATAGTCAATATAGTGTATAGTGATGTACTCAATATGTTTCCATTATGACCCAATACATGACAGATGCATACATTTATCAGCATTAGTGGAGCTGCCGCGCATTAGGATAGTAAAAAATTCATATAAAAAGGAACAGACTTTGTCATTTTTTTTAATTGGTTATATGGGACTGAAATGGGTCCTACCCGTATTACATTATCACCACATTTGTGGCATTACAACAGCTTGGCTATTATGCATGTATTGCTTGGCAAGATTTAAACTTGGATATCCTCTTTGAAAGGTGAGGAATTGAACTGGTTGATCTAATGTCATTTGATAAGAAACTTTGTCATTTTATAGATACCTTGATGAATTGGTTGTTTGACAATGAATCCTAAGGCCCTAATGGAGAGTCTTTTGCTCTATGAAATATGGATTCAAGGGCTTGGCACATACATATGAAGAGCCACAATAGCTTTTTGCTGTGATGGTTGACTTAAGAGGGGTCTCTGTGGGAAGGTTGCCTACCATCTCAGTTTATCTATAGAAGCAATATCTTCATTCTTACTAGAAGAAAACATGCTAGGTGACTATGGAGTTTAAAGCAATTGGTAAGGAGTGAGGGTTTCACACCCTAAATCAAGATTCAAATACCATGGGTAAACCTTTAAAAATTAAATGGCATGAGCTCAACTTGTTAAACTCTTCAACAATCAACGAGGAGACATAGGTTTGAATCTTGCCAAGTGATATATATATAATTTCCAAGTTGTTGTAATACTACTATGTGGTTAAAATGTAATATAGGTGGGCCCATTTCAATCCCATATAACCAATTAAATAATAAAATAAGGTCTCATTGTGATTCAGGAGACTAAAATGGTAGCTTTTTAGGCTAGAACATTTGTAGGAAAGTATGAAAATATGAGGACATTGAAGTGGTTGATGCAAGAGACGCCTTTGATGGATTGGTGGCAGCTTGGAACCTTCATCTATTATAGAAACCAAACGAATCACCTTTGAGACCACTCAAACAAGTATACCCTTTACTTTTTTTAATGTTTATGCCCCAAATCTCCTATTATTAAAAAACAATAACCTTTACTTCAATCCTTTATTGAGGTTCGAAGTCCTTGAAACTTGATTCTTAGAGGCAACTTTAATTTAGTTCTTGATTCCAAAGAGAAAAGGGGTGGCTCAATTATTAGAGATCCTTGCTGGTAATTTATGGAGGATATAATGTATTTGTATGGCCTCTAGGATATTAGATCTAAAATGGAAATTACACCTGGAGCAATAGGAGATCAGGTATCCAATTCATAGGAGAGTTTGGATCACTTTTTGATTGATGAAGACTTGGTGAATTCATTTCCTTTAATGTTCTCTAAGATTTTGCAAAATGTCATTCTAGAACATAAATCCATTGTCCTCACTAATGGGAAAAGACCCTTTTCTAGTCCTATAACCTTCAAATTCAATCATGAATGGACTTAGGAACCTAATTTTAGGGATATAGGTGAACTAAACTGGAAGGTGCCTTGCTTTGCCTTTAATGCTCGAGAAAGATTAAAACTCAAACTTATGAGGCTGAAAAGCAAAATTGGACATTGGGTTAAGAAGAACAATTTTAACTAGAAGGAAAAAAGAATGACCCTAGAGTTAACTAAAACTCATCTAATCCAAAGTTTAAGAAATAAGACTTACTGATGAACTTGCTTTAAAATAAGAATCAACTTCCAAATCCTTGATGGAAGTAATCCACAAAGAAGAGCAATATTGAAGGATGATATGACTTCAAGATGGAGATCACAACAGAAGGTACTTTCATTCCATGGCCAATAAGAGGTACCATCAAAATCAAATTCTTGAATCTCTCTTGAAAATGGTACTACCAATGACAACCAAGAGGAGATTAAAGTGCCTACAACTTTCCATTTTTGTAATCTCTACATAGTTATAGTAGTAGACAGAGAACCTCAATCAAATCTCATTTACTACATATCCCTTCTAATCAACCCGGACCGAAATGATCAACTTGTCAATCCAATTTCATTAGAAGAACTTAACAAAGTTGTTATGAGGTTCAGAAAGGACAAAGCACCTAGGCCTCATGGATTTACTAACAACTTCTACTAGCAGTTTCAACATGTTATGGTAAAAGACCTTTGGAGTTTGTGGAACACAAAAGTATTCATAGGCAGATGATAGGGAACATTAACTCCTCCTTCTTGGCCCTCATACCAGAGGAGAAAGATGCTTCTTCTTTCAAGAGATTTTGACCTATTTCTTTATGCAATTGTGCTTGCAAAATTATAACTAAAGCTATTGCTAATTATATCAAATCCCTTCCCAACTTAGATATCTCTAAGAAACAAGAAGGATTAATGTCTACCAAATAGATATATGATAACATTGTAGTGGTTCATGAGGCCATGCACTCTAGCCAAAAATTGAATAGAAAGGTGATTGCCATCAAGCTCGACATGGCAAATGCCAAGTTGACAGAGTTATTTACTCATTGATTCACATGATGAAGAAATTGGGATTTTATACAAATGTTGCTAATTGGATTTATGGTTATGTTGCTAAGCCCTAGATTGCCCCTTGATCGATGGATCTCCAATTACTTTCTTTCATGCCACCAAGGGACTGAGATAAGCTTCCCCCTTTCTCTTTATCTCTACATCCTAACGGCTGAATCATTGGGTAGATGGATCTCCAACTACTTTCTTTCATGCCACCAAGGGACTGAGATAAGCTTCCCCTTTCTCTTTATCACTACATCCTGATGGCTGAATCATTGGGTGGATCCATCTATGCCAACAAAAGATCCAATGAAATCATGGACTCTTCATTGTAGAAGAATCCCCCAATTTGTAGATGATCTACTAGTCTTGGGAGAAGCTTCTAAGGTCAACATAAGGCACATGAGTTACTATTTTAATTGCTTTCTTGCAGCCTTGGGGGTCCCTTTAAATGAATAAAATATCACACTCTTAATACTAAATCTTGCAAAGATACAAGATTTGCAATATCCTGGGAGTCTAACATGAGGACAACAAACGTTTCTTCAACTATTTGAGTGGCCTAATGGGATTCAAAATTAAGGTACATAGGATTATTGGATGCAATTACTGATTAAATTTTAAAAGAATATTCTCAACTAGACTAACCAATGGCTTAATATTCGTGGTAAGCTTACTCTAACCAAGTCAGTCCTAGTGTGTTTGTCCATCTATTATGTCTATAATCCATTCTCCTTCAGAAAATTTACTAGAAGTGGAAACAATTCTAAGATCCTTTCAGTGGCAATGAGGAAGGCAAAATGGAAGAAGAAAGTTTCACTTTATCTCTTGACAAGTTGCTTGTAAGAGCAAAGAAACAAGAGGTCTTGGCCTATAATCTATGGAAAATATGCATCTCTTCTTGGGCACAAACTGGTATGCACTTGTTTTTTCCAGCTTAATCCTCTTAAAAGACTATCTTGCAACACAAATACTGCTACATCATAAATGCTACGGAACTTTTTTGTAAGATGTCCCCTATCAAAGGAGCTTCCAAGATGTGGACATTGATGGAAAAATCAACTCATATTATATTGGATTAAATCTCTTGATACCCATAGAATATTCCGTCATTGATATCTAGAACGACTTTGTCCTCAAGAATTAGTGATCTAATTCACTAGAATATAGGGGTGGCCTGATGGAAGACAAATTTAGGCATGGGAAGGCAAGTGGAAGTTTAATGGCAAAGTTTAATTTGCCACCTACAAGACAACCTTCCTGCAACTGATATAAAAGATGACCATCTGATATGGGATTCAGTTATAGGCGTTGGATACTATATAGTGTTCAAAGGATCGAAAGTCCTCGTTAGGCATGAAAAGTTGTGCATTTCTTGGAGTAGAATTTGGAGTACACTTGCAACTAGTAAAGTCAAAACTTTCCAATGGCTTGTTTAGCACTAAAAAAATCTCACTTGTTAAAACCTTCAAAGAAGAGGAAACATGGAACCTCATTGGTGTTATTGTTATTAGCAAGAGAGTGAGTGTAGAGCATCTTTTTTGAATGCCCATCAGTTAAACAAGTTTTGAGTGAAGTTCTTCACAAGATAAAAGTTAATCCTAAAAAGGAGATAGTCAAAGAGGACATCATGAAAAATTGGAATCGACTATATGGTAGGAGTCTCAAGGATAAACCACTCATTAAGCATATATTGAATCTCATCCTAGTATACGATCAGACATATATGGCTTGAAAAAAATGGAAGGATTTTCAAAGGGAAGGCAAAAATGGCAAACCACTTGGCTCATAAAAGTAAGAAAAATGTCACTGAATGTATTAAAGTCAGGTATCCAAAAGTTCAAATCACTTTTTACTTGGTTAATGAAAAGTAGCAAACTATAAAAGAGAGGGACCTATTTGATTGGATGGTCTTTGCTTATTCTAATGTAGTCCAATCAACTCTTTAAATCAATTACCTTCCCCTCTTCTTTAATGGAGCTTCAATATCTAATTCTAGAGTTGCTATAGTTGGGGCCATTCTATGGATAGAGGATCTTGAGCTAACATATGTTTGGAATGTTGATACTATTACTAACAATGTAGTATAGTTCTTAGTCTACTTGAAGGCCTGCAAAAATGTCAACACGATGCCAGGAATATCCATGTATACGACGACTCAAATCTGGCATTTCGAGCTTTAAAAGGCTTATAAAAAATTAAACCAATCCTTCTCAACATGATCATAGATAGAATTATAAGGTTGCTTCAGGAAATGGCTTCCACCACATCCCTCATAGGTATAACAAAGAAAGAGTCATATGCCTTGTAGAAGGAATCAATCAATTTGCTAGTCATAAGTTCTAAAATACACCAAAGTTTATATATCTTTGTTATAATTTTTAATTGATGGCTATATGTATTTGTTTTATGTTTGGATCTAGTGTTGTATGTTTATCTAGATATATCATTGTTATACCCATGTACTCTACAAGCTAGATGAATAAAAATACTTAAAAAAACAATAATAATAATAAAATTTAATGATTCACAAATGCGATTTCTTTGTTAAGAATAATTTTTTTAAAGAAAAAAAGTTATATATTGATACTAAAATTTGCAAAGAACAAAGGATTATCCAACAAGTAGCTTGGAGGTCACAAGATTGCTGTCCAAAAGGAGGAACAAACAACAAAGCAAATTAAAAAACTCCAAAAAGTGCGCCGATATACAAAGGGTGCCAGCATCACCAAGAAAATCTAAAACATCAAAAGCTCCAAAATCATGCAATGTTCCAAGGTTGTCCAGAGGCATATTATTCCTCCTTCCAATATGGGAGTATTGTATATATTCAAACTTTTGTTCCAATTTCTCTTAGTATTCTTTGAACTATTTGTAGTTGGACTAATGAAATTCCTCCCCCTTAGGGCAGGGATCATAAGCCTCGAATCACCATACACATGGAGTTGTTTAATGCTTTGTTCCTGAGCCAAATTTTGTCCCATTTCACAGCCTATCAATTCTACAACATAATTGGTTGTTTTCCCCCAAATTGATTTTGAATAGAAGCATTTCACGGTGTGGTGCCACTAGTATCACACCACCAGCCCTTGCACAACCTGGGTTTGATTTAGAGGTTCCATCAAAGAAAAGTGCAGGGAACTTTATCTATGGAGGTTTGATTGTTCTAACTTGTGGCCTAGAATTCAAGAAATTTTGGAGTTACATTTGGTTGTATCTCCCTTTTTATTAATCTCCTAATGTCATGTTGTTTACGATATATAGCTTTTGTGTTCAAGAGTATCTCCCTTAACACTCTATTGGTTAGCACTTAAAAATTGATTTTTTTGTTATAAAAATTTATCCTATTTTTGCCCTTCCAGATGTGCCAAATGATTAATATTGGTTCTGAATACCAAATTTGCTTGATAAGGTGCTTATCTTTTAGTCCTCATTTGTACATTTCGCCCCAACTAGTAAGGCAATTTTCTGAGTTGAAGGTCCTTGATATTGTTGGTCCTAGTTGTTGGGTTATTCCAATTCAGATTTTAACTGCTTCTGTACACTGAAAGAACAAATGTGATGTTGTTTCATTGTTCTTAAGACACCTATGGCAAATATGAGGCCCCATGATATTCCTCTTGATGAGGTTGTCTCTAGTAAGAATATTTTTTTGGAGCACCAACCAAAGAAAGGCTTGAAATTTGGGGGGAACTTTGTAATTTCATACCTTAGCTATGGTTGAGTTCTTCTGACCCTGTTGCTATAATAACACCCCTTGGATGACTATTTAAACACCTTACCCACTAATATAATAGGAGGGAATTCATAGTTGAGAAAATCGGAATCGGCAAAGAATCGGCATTTTTAAAAATCAAAAAAAATCGGGGAAAGAATCGGCAAAAAAAAAAACCGAAGAAAACGAAAATTTTCATTGAAAAAAAGTTTTTTTCATGCATATTACAATGAATTAACATTATGCAAATCAAATATTGCAATAAAAGCAACAATTCATGTCAAGACATCATACAAGGCTCAAGCTTTAAGTACACATGAAAGTGACAAAACACATCTTGTATTGCTTATAATATGAAAAGGTACAAATTACAAAATGTGTCAAAATGCCTTAATAGGCCCATTATCTAATGTCTTCCTTTGCCCCTTGTCCTAGCATAAGCCCTAGTCTCTCTTTGTTGATGTGTGCTTGTAGTTGCTTGCTTCTTGTGCTAAGGCCTCTTGTTGGTCCCTTGCTTTCCTCCGCTAGGTTCTCATAGTTTTGTAAATCTTCCATGGTGAATAGAGGCTCTTGCTGTTCCTGCTGCTCTTGTGCTGCATCTGTGATCCATTCAGATGATGGATCAATGTCACTTAGGTCAATGGGCTCAGTATTTGTTTTTTCAAAAGTTTTTTGGTGGAGACGAAGGTTGTAATGCACAAACACAAGATCATTTAACTTTTCTTGTGTAAGTCTGTTGCGCTTCTTGGAGTGTATGTGCTCAAACATACTCCAATTGCGCTCACAACTTGAAGAGCTACATGGTTGAGATAAGATTCTAACGGCCATGTGCTGCAAATTGGGCGTAAAATCACCAAAGTCCTCCCACCATAAATCTAGAAACAACAACAAAAAAAATATTAATATTTCACATGTAACAACTTAAAAGTTTAAAACAAAATCAAAAGACAATAAATAATAATTCGATGAGGGTTACCTGGCCTCAATATCTCAATAGCATTTATGCATTGCTCAGATGGGAATTGGCGGCCATGGCGTGCCTTATAATCTTGTATCTCTGCATGCGTTTTATCGCGCAATTGTTTACTCGCTGAGAACACGCGGTCAATGCAATCTTGAAGGCCAAGCTTCACCTCATAATCAACATGAAATGTAGCAGAATAAAAGATTTTGGGGTTCAAATAGTAACCCGTTGCATGAAGAGGGCTATGGAGTTGTGATGTCCATCGGTTATCAATGATAGTCCAAATGGCATCATATTTGGTGCGGGCATGTCCATAAAATGCAACAATTGCCTCTTTTGCCTTATCCATAGCCTCATATACAGATCCCATTGGAAATTGTTCTCCATCAACAAGACGAAGAACCTTCACCAAAGGCTTTGAGACCTGAAAAAAAAAAAAAATAATTTAAAGAAAAATATTTTACAACATAAATAAAATAAAATAAATTAATAAGCGTAGTCTTGTACCTTGATGGCCTCATCCATGGCCATCCATAAGTCCTCCTCAAACAAATAAGTATAGACATTATGCCCCTCAGGTGATGTTCGGTATCTTGCAGCTGGTTCAGAATTCCAATCATCACTCACAAACATTTGCTTTAGTGACCCTCTTGCATCATAAATGCTTTGCAATGTCACAAAGTTTGTGGCGAAGCGTGTAATGCCAGGCCGCACTAGCTCCCTCCCATTAGTAAATCGCCTCATGAGGCTAAGGACCCATGAATGGTTGTAAATGAATTTTGTGATGGCCTTAGCCTTCCTTACAACCTCTGCCACCCAAGGTAATTTCCCAATGTCCTCGAGGAGCAAATCGAGACAATGGGCTGCACATGGGGTCCAAAAAATGGTGGGGAATCTCTCCTCCAAAATCCTCCTGGCTGCCTTATATGTTGCTGCGTTGTCCGTGATGATTTGGACAACATTCTCCTCCCCAACCTCCAACACAACCTCCTCCAACAACCCTGCAAGCATTTCGGCATTCTTAACATGTGCCGATGCATCTACTGACTTGAGGAATGCAGTTCCTTCTGCAGATGCAACCAAAAAATTAATCAGGGTTCTTCCCCTCCCATCTGTCCAACCATCAGACATTATAGTGCAACCCTTGCTCCTCCACACCCTACGCTGGTTGTCAAGCACAACCTGAAGTATAAAAAAAATTTAGTCATGCACATTGCATATTGATATTATCATATTAATATATATAAAAAAATTAGTCATGCCATATATATATAAATTTAGTCAAGCACAATGACACAACCTGAATGTTGTCCACAAATTGTCGAAGGAGAGGGCCCCTAAGGTCATCATAAGTCGGCGCCTTAAATCCTGCGTCGCAACTTGCGACGACATCTATCATGCGCCGCCAGTATGGAGACCTTGCCACATTGAAGGGAATGTCAGAATAGTACCAAAAAGTGGCAATGGCTGTCCTCGCTGCATTGTGCTTCTCTTGGTTCCACGCGGCCATACCCTCAAGCGTGGATTGTGCCCTTGGCACGGAACGGTCTACAAAATAGGACTCTCCCATCCCACTAGTTGCTTGTGCACTTGAAGGACTTGAACTACTCTGTTGAAACCGGCTAAAGCTGGCACTAGTACGAGGAACTCGGGAGGGGGGATGAAATGGCATCGCTATGACTTCTTTTGAGACTAGCGTTTTCATCTGCCGTAGTGATCATGGCGTTTACTTTATTTTTAATTTCTTCTGGCACCTTATCACATACCTTGACATTATTGTTAGGTATCTTTGCCAAATGGAATTTGAGGCGATAAACGCCTCCAGTAAAACTAAAGCCACAAAAATTGCATTTAAAATCCCCTTTTCTTGGCCCTGGCGTTCCATACGCCCATGTTGGATCCAATGGTTTCATTTTTTATATGCTTGCACATGGAAACAAGTAAGTTAGTAACAACAAAGTTACAATCACTTGAAAAAAAGGAAAAAAAACCTAAACCCTAAACCAAAAGGCTAGGGTTTAGGGTTTAAAATTGAAACATTGACAGCTGAAAAATGGGCTTGCATACATAGTTATTAGGCAGCAATATTTACTTAAAAAGGGGAGGAAAAAAAAACTAAACCTAAAACCCTAGGGCCTAGACTAGGGTTTAGGGTTTAAACTTCAAGTTCAAAGTTCAAAGTTTCAAATTCAAACATTAACAGCTGAAAAATGGGCTTGCATACATAGTTACCAGGCAACAATATTTACTTAAAAAGAGGAGGAAAAAAAACCCTAAACCCAAAACCCTAGGGCCTAGGGTTTAAACTTCAAACTTCAAAGTTTCAAACATTAACAGCTGAAAAATAGGCTTGCATACATAGTTATCAGGCAACAATATTTACTTAAAAAGAGAAGGGAAAAAAAATCCTAAACTTGAAACCCTAGACTAGGGTTTTGGGTTTAGGGTTTAAACTTTAAACTTCGAAGTTCAAACATTAATAGCTGAAAAATGGTCTTGCATACATAGTTATCAAGCAGTTTTAGGCAATATTTAGTTATTTACTTGAAGGGAGAAAAAAACCCTAAACCCTAGACTAGGGTTTAGGGTTTAATGTTTAACAAATATTGATAGCTAATAATTTGGCTTGCATATATCAATTTAGTATCTACTTAAAAGGAGGAGAAAAAAAAAAACCCTAGACTAGGGTTTTGGGTTTTAAAGTTGAGAAAATTGGCAAACAACCCTAATCACAAAACTATTTGCAAACAACCCTAATCTAATTTCAAACCTTGTTTTAAGTTGGAGGAAAAAAAAAGAGTTTTCAAAGAATTTCTTACCTTGAATGAATCTTCTGGGCGGTTGTTGTTGGCTGCCGGATTCCTTCACACCGCAATCGCTCGCTCCTAGGATGCCTTGGCGTATTTGGTTGGGGTGGTAGCAAGGTGGAAGAGTGTTTTTTTTGTTTGCAAGAGGTGAGCTGAAAAATAAGAAAGAAAAAATAAACTTTTTCTTTATATCGGCCGCAGCCTCTACCCGTGCGGCTGCGGCCGATTTTTTTCAAAAATCGGTGCGCATCGATAGTTTGCCGATTGCATCGCCGTTTCAAAAAATCGGGATTCCGCCGATTTTTTGCCGATTTTCTCAACTATGGGAGGGATGTTGTTAAGGAGAGTGGCCTGAGCCTACTGATTTACTGTTGTCTTTGTGAGAAGGGCCGAGTAATGATCTCTTTCTATTTCCTTTATGATTGCCTAATCGGAATTAATTTCTTCATCTTTGTGAATTTCTTTGATTGTAGTTTGCTAGTAGCGCTGCATTGTTTTTAGATGAAAGTAATTTGTGTTTTTGTCTCCTTTATTGAGCCAGATCATTCTTGATTGAAGTCTCTAATGCGCCTCTTCTTCTCTGAAAGCTTGATCCATTTCTCGGTTCAGTTGGAATCTTCTCTCGGTTCAGTTGGAGTATTCTCTCTTGCTAGTTCCTATCTCTTGCTTTGCTTCCTCCATCTGTTGTAGCAATATGCTTGACCTATTTTGAACTTTATGCTTATTGGCAATCTTGTCCCTAATGGCTTTCTTGAGATTGAAAATTTTTATTTTCCATACCTCTCGAGGATTGTTTGCACAAACATGTTGCTTCCAGATACTTTCTACTAAAGGTGCAAACTCCTCATGCTCCACCCATTTTGGATTGTATTTGAAAGGAGTCTTCCTTTTCCCAAGAGCGCTATCGCCTGTACCCAAATAGATAGACTTGTGATCTGAGACTGAATTTTGAATTATACCACTTGATACAAGTGGATACCTGAACATTATATCTTCTTGTATCAGGAATCTATCTAATCTTTCATCAATGAATTTAACCCTAGTTTTTTTGTTTGTCTATGTAAATTTTCCATTTTTGGGGATTATGTCCTAAAATTTTTCCTCAGTTATAATTTGCATAACCAGGTCCTTAGAAGGGTCTTTTGAGGGAATGCCTCATTTTTTCTCCCATTGGGATAAAGTCACATTCAGGTTCCCTGATATGATTAAATTTGGGGGTCTTTCCTGACGAATCCAGTGCAAAAGACTTTTCTAAACCTCTTGTTTTAAGACTGTTATTTGGTCCATAAAAATTGACTATGGTCCAAGTCTGTCCCTATGGAGAGGAGAAAGAAGCTGCTATCGAGTTTGAGTGTCTTGTTTTGTTAACATATTAGGGCCTGTGGATCCCATGCAAGGAGAAGCCCCCTAGAGGCACCTCGAAAATTTGTTGCTTCTTGGTTTGTGGATGTCCATATGGTTTTCTATTCTATTCTTGTTGATTGCTCTGTTAATTTAGTTTCTTGAATGCAGATAACCATTGGCTTCTGCCTTGCTATTGATTGACTTAGGTAGTTTTTCTTCAGGGGACTACCAAATCCCCTTCCATTCCATGATAGAACCTTCATTTCTTAAGTGGTTTCTTAGCATTGTTGAAGTCTAAGGTTGTCTGCCTTTATTTGAATCTCAATATTTGCTTGTTTTGTTCTTAACTCTTGATTAGATTTCTTCCCTCTAGTAGAAGATCTGGTGGTTGGGGTGCCTCCTAGAATCATTGTTGTTGCTAACTGAGTCTCTTCTATTTCTTCAATCTCCTCTTCCTAAAGGTTTTCTTTGGTAGCTTGAGTTTCCTCCACTTTGTCTTCTGATTAAGGATCTGATGCATCTTCCCCTTTTTTAGATGGCCCTAGATGTTCCTCTTTTGTGATAAAATAGAGAACTTATTCTTATTTTGTCTTTTTGGCCGTGGTTGAGGCCTCCTACTTGTAGATCTTCTCTATTGTTTTCTTCTTACTGGTTGGAAGTCTTGATCTTCCTCCTTTGTCTCTTGTTGTACCTTAGTGGGATAGTTCCTTGAGAAATGACCATATTGATGACATGTAATACATTTAAAGGGAATGTTCTTACAATCCAGCGGCTAGGTATGGATCCAATCCAAGACTTTGATATCTATATTTCGAAGAAGCCCTTTTTTCAGATTGACTAGAACACACAAACTAGCACAAGTTGCATTATTGGCCTTCAGAGGAGCCCAGTCTATAAATGTGCCAATAGAGTTGCCTATCATCTCGAGTTGGTTTATTCCATAAATGTAAGGGTAAAAATGATACTACCCAAATTGAGACTTCTTCTGGTTCTTCCACTTGTGGGTCGAAATTGACTGACCAGGGTGTCATGTATAGAGGGCTTGATCCATGAAAGGGCTTCGAAGGTGACCAAAACCCTAATCTGAGCCAAAAGAGAAAACCCTTGCCAAAATCGAAGAGATTTTATTTTTCAACTCACTTTCCTTTGTTAAAAAATCATGAACAGACCATGAAAGCAAAAGCAAAAGCAGAGGAAACCAACAAAGGAAGAAGCAAAAGATCTTAAGATAAATAACTGCAAAAAAATTGCAAATAGTCACAATGCCTATTGGATCTGGGCATGCAAAGGATAATGCGTTGGGTGGCATGAACCCTTGTCCAAAAACCAGGTCCAAGCATCAACGACTGACAGCAGAATTAAAGCTGGCACTGTTGCAACTCCCGCGAAAAATTTTATACTCTTCAATATATTCTCAGCAGTCACAGGATTAAAGCACTGCATGACCCTATGTTGCAGAACACCTTCCAAAATCCTTTCATCATCTCTGGGAGTGAATCTGTTTCATTTTCTCTACTTCGATGAATGCCTGGTTGTGGAGGGCTGCATACTAGAGCGCAAACTAAATGAAAACTTGACCTTCCTCCTCTTTGTTAAGAATAATTATAATAAATATATCATTATTTTTATTATAATTCACACCATGAGAATATTTATAGCAAATTCTTATCTCTATTATAATTTGCATCATATCCCAAAACTCCAACACAAAAAAAATGTTCCAAATGATTTGATTGTCCAACTTACACAATATAGAAAATATACATAAGTTGATCAAATAAGAGAATTTCAGAATTAATTTTAAAGTTAATGTTTTCTCATGTTCAAAGTTTAGCTATTTTCCAACCAAATTAAATAGTTTTAAATTTGTTAATATTTTGAAGAGAATTATATAGCTTATTCAACATAATGTATTCAGCGGATAAAATATCATAGGGACCACAAAATTTTTATAAATGAATGAAGTGAAACATAACTTCAAATACCCAAATAGGAATTAGAAATGCATACCAAACCATACAAATATGGTATATTTTATCTCAAAATTCAAAATACCTAGACCTTGAAAGTTATGATATTATCTTGAAAAATTATTTGGTACTTGCAGCTAAGGATTTCAAAAAACAAGGACCCCAAATTGTAGAATGTTGACACATCTTCGTTTGAGCAAATTGAGTTAGCAAATATTTATTTATTGAAAAGAAGATGGAGTGTAAAATATAGTGCACAATAGTTTTCTAATTTTTATGTCATTAATAATTGTTTATGTTCTTTTTAAACCAAATAATGGCAGATTTCACATTAGTTTTCATAATTAAACATAATCAATACATTGACTCAAATCTTATACAAGAAGTAAAGAGAGCGAAAATAAAAGAATGATAGACATAATTGGATGGGTGTCTTTGAGCACCAAGTATTATGATTAAAATGAGTGCACAATGATTCAATGGATCAGGTGGTTAGGGGTATTTATACCAAATACCAAAACCTCGACAATAATAATAACAGCTTCAATTAATCCAATCCTACATAAAATAAAGCATAGGGTTAATTACATGTTACTAAATTCTTGCCTATTACACATTAGCCATTATGATAGTATAGTTTTTTTTTTTTTTTGAATTTACATGGTGGATTTGGTAGCTGCCATGAATTAGGGCAGGTTGTCCGGATTTTAAGGACGCCACATAGTTCTTTGCGCAGTCCGCTCCAGAAGCCGCCACCTAGTTTTTTGCGCAGTCCGCCCCTATAATCACCATGCCACAATCATTTTAAACCTTTTACGCCGCTGAAAGCACAAAGAAAGGGACAAGCGTTCAGTCCGGCAAGGCCCGAGATTTGAACCTTGGACCTTCGCCCCCCTTACGGGGTTTGGTCGAACCAATTGGTCTACACCTCGGACCTAAAACTTTGGTTAGTGGTGAAGACAACACCAAAGAAACCCTTAGACCCCCGGCCACAACCAGCGAGGAATGGATTTTTGTTTTTGTGTATCCGCAAGAGGGAATGGGAATCGTACCTGGGTCGGCCACAACCAACACCCTTTGTTAATGTTAAGAAAAACTCCAAGATTATACACCTGCAAGAGGAAGCACAATAACAAAAATATAGAACATGGAAACAGTAACACAAGTGACACAAAGATTTACGTGGAAACCTGCAATGTGCAGGAAAAACCATGGGGCAATGGCAACTTCTCTTTCTTATTAATTTCAGCAAAATTTACATTCACGTCCTTTGACGTTTTCAACAACCCTCTCAAATGCAAGGGATCACATCCCTTTTATAGAGCAAAAGGAAGAGTCCAAACTGTTCGTTTCCTCTTCCAACGGAAGCCTCCAAAACCTGTTCGTTTTAGCTCCCAAAGACTGTTCGTCTTCCGCTCCCAAGATTGTTCGTCTCCTGCATACTGATGTATACCTGGACGTCTGCCAGACGTCACAACTGGCCTAGATGTCTGCCAGCCCGGAGGTCTGCCAGCCCAAACGTCTGGCCTAGACGTCTGCCAGACCAGACGTCTGGCCCAGACGTCTAGACGTCTAGCAGCTTTGCTGACTGACATCTGACCATACTGACTTCACACCTAACATTCTCCCACTTGAAGTCAGTATTCGGGAATTCTTCTGCCAAAAAATTTCATCCAGTGCCAATTGCCCAATGCTGCCCTTGTTACTTTTTTAGCAAGCCCAGAGAAGTTTTGCACCATTCAAACTTCTCTACCTTGACCGACTTTGTAAGCATATATGCAGGATTCACTTCAGTGTCGATTTTCTGCAACAGGATCCTACCTTCTTCCACCACATTTTTGATAAAGTGGTACTTGACATCAATGTGTTTCGTGCGATCATGGAATGTTGGATTATTCACTAACTAAATAGCACTCTAGCTATCACAATGCAGCGTAATTTTCTCTTGCATTACCTTGAAGTCACCCAACAATCGCTCTAGCCAAATTGCCTCTTTGTTGGCATGAGTTGCTGCAATGTATTCTGCTTCAGTGGTTGATAAAGCCACAACAGACTGCAACTTAGAAGCCCAACTCACTGCTCCTCTTGCAAGAGTGAAGGTATATCCTGTAGTGGATTTTCTCCCATCTCTATCTCCACCATAATCAGAAATCCACAAAACCTGTAACTTGCAAATCTGCCGATCCAAAGTAAATGGCAACATCTGAAGTGGCTCTTAAATATCTGAATATCTACTTCACCGCATTCCAATTCTCCTTACCAGGATTTGTCGTGTACCGACTGACTACTCCCACTGCTTAGGCAATATCCGGTTTGGTGCTCACCATGGCATACATGAGGCTTCCTACTGCTGATGAATACGGTACATGAGACATGCTTGTCTTCTCTGCTTTTGCTCTAGGACACTGGTTGGAAGACAACTTTAAGTGTGGAAGAAGTGGGGTACTACTGGTTTAGCATTTTGCATATTGAAGCGCTGCAGAATCTTTTCCACATATGACTTTTGACTTAACCAGATCTTTTTTCCTTTTCTGTCCCTGTGTATCTTCATCCCTAAAATTTGGTTTGCTGCTCGTAAATCCTTCATTTCTAATGTCCTAGCCAACTGAGCCTTAAGATCAATGATTTTCTTCATGTTGGGGCCTGCAACCAACATATCATCAACATACAACAACAAAATAATAAAACTGCCATCGTCAAACCTCTTGTAGTATGCACAATGGTCAGCTTCACTCCTGCTGAAACCTTGGCTCTTCATGAAGGTGTCAAATTTCCTGTACCACATCCTTGGCGCCTGTTTCAACCCATACAGTGATTTCTTCAGTCTGCAAACCAAATGCTCTTTGCCTCTTTCTTCATAGCCCTCAGGCTGATCCATATATATCTCTTCCTCGAGATCACCATGCAAGAAAGCAGTCTTTACATCAAGCTGCTCCAGTTCCAAATCCTGTGCAGCTACAAGTGCAAGTAGAACTCTGATAGTAGTCATCTTTACAACTGGAGAGAAAATTTCATTAAAGTCAACACCTGACTTCTGCACATAGCCCTTTACCACCAAGCGAGCTTTATAGCATTCCAACAGCCCGTTGTTCTTCTTCTTCACTTTGTACACCCACTTGTTTCCAACAGTCTTTCTTCCAGGTGGGAGATCCACAAGTTCCCAAGTTTTATTCTTTCGAAGTGCCTCGATTTCCTCCACTTTGCTGCATTCTCAGACTCTCTAGCTTCCTGAAATGAACTAGGTTCACCATCATCAGTTAACAAAGCAAAAGAGGACTGATACACATGAGAATACCTTTCCGGACACTTTTGTGGACGTGTAGATCTTCTAATCCAATGATCTGTTGGTTCTTGCTCTTGGTCTTGTGACCGTTGTGGCTGCTCTACTTCCTGTTCTACTTCCTATTCTACATGTTGATCAAAAACTTCAGCATGTTCATCTTCACTAAATTCTACTTCAACTGGTACAACATTAGGATTTTGCTGTATCTCCTTCCTTTGCATGGATTTTTCATCAACAATTACATCCCGACTAATAATTACCTTGTGGGCAGTAGGATCCCACAGTCTATACCCCTTCACTATATCTCCATAGCCGAGAAAAACACATTTTCTTGACTTTGGGTCAAGCTTGGACCTTTTTTCTTTGGGTACATGGGCAAACGCGTCACAACCAAAAGTGTGCAAATGAGAGTAATCAATTGGCTTACAACACCAAACCTCCTCCGGAATCTGTCCATCCAATGCAGTCTGTAGGTGACCCGTTAATAAAATAAACAACTGTATTAACAGCCTCCGCCCAGAACTTTTTCTCCAACATGGCTGTGCTAAGCATGCTTCTTGTACGTTCCATGATTGTGTGATTCATCCGCTCAGCCACACCATTTTGCTGTGGAGTGTATGGTACAGTCTTCTGGTGCTTAATACCTTCTTGCATACAAAATTTATCAAATTCCTTGGAGCAATATTCACCCACATTATCTGACCTGAGACACAAAATTGACTTGCCCAAACTCTTTTCTACCCGTGCTTTGAACTCCTTAAATTTCTACAAAGCTTCCGACTTCTTCTTCAGAAAATAAACCCACACTCTTCTAGAATAATCATCTATAAAAGTCAGAAAATAGATGGCGCCATTCAAGGACTGCGTGGGGACAGGTCCAAATATATCCGAATGTATAAGTTGCCGAAAATCAGAACTCTTACCGGGACTTGCAGTAAACCGAACCCTCTTCTGTTTACCAAAAATACAGTGCTCACATAAGTCTAAATTACAAGACTTAATCCCATAAAGCATACCTCTGTCATGCAGAATTTTCAGGCCTTTTTCACTCATATGGCCTAGGCGTTGATGCCATAGCATTATTGCATCATGAATAGAAGTTTCTACTATTGCATGGTTTATCATTGTATCACCACATAAATGGTATAATATCCCATAATATTCTCTCTTTGCTACTACAAGAGCTCCTTTGGTAATCTTACAGTAGTTGTTGTTGAAAGTGATAGAATACCCTTACTTATCTATCATTTTTATTGATAGTAAATTCTTCCACAAATCGGGCACATGTTGCACATCACATAGCATCCTTTCTCTACCATTGTCCCACTTGACCCTTATATCCCCTCTTCCCATAATTTCTAAAGGATGATCATCATCCAAATAGACCTTTCCACCATAGTATGGCTAATATTTGTCAAACCAGTCTTTGTGGGGAGACATGTGGAAAGATGCACCTGAGTCCAAAACCTGGTATATAAAATTGATCTACTATTACTGATATAGAAGGCTTCACATGTTTTCATCTCTCCTGAATCTGCTGCATTGGCTTCAGCTGATGGCTGATTTTATTTTTCATCATTCTTTAATTACCAACAGTCCTTCTTGGAGTGTCCTAGATTTCCACAATGCCAACATTTCCATTTTTGCTTATGCCCTTTAGACTTAGATCTGAAATACTTTCTACCTTGTTTACTCCTCTTAAAATATTGACCTCTCACAGATAGGGCTTCATTGGTTGAGGTTTCCAGAGATATTTTTCACCTCAACTCTTTTGCCAATAAAGCAACTACCACATCATCAAATTTAAGAGTTCTTGATGATGAATTAATGATGGTCATCACCATATGATCCCAAGTATCCAGGAGGGAAAAATGTAGGGTGATAGCTCTATCTTCATCCTCCATATTCACATTAACTAAATATATTTTACTGATCAGAGTATTAAACTCATTCAAATGATCTAACACAAATGAATTTTCCTTCATCCTCAAGCTATAAAGCTATTTTTTCAAAAAGACCTTGTTAGTTGCTATTTTTTCATACAAATTTTTAAGCTTTTGCCAAAGGGATTTTGCGGTCTTTTCTTTAGCTACATTGAACAAGACAGAATCCACTAGGTAGAGATGGATTGTATAAAATGTGTTCCTATCAAGAGTTACCCACTCCTCATATTTTATGTTTCTCGGTTTACTTGTGATCCCTTTCAAGGCTTACGCTTGGTCATTCTGAACCAGAAAATCCTCCACCTTCATCTTCCATAGAGCGAAGTTCCTGCCATCAAATTTCTCAATATCAAACTTGGTTACACCTTTTGTCATTGTTGTAGCTCCCACTCGTACAAAACCTTAGCTCTGATACCAAATGTTAGGGGAAAACTCCAAGATTTATCACCTAAAAGAGGAAGCACAATAATAAAAATATAGAACATGAAAATAGTAACACAAGTGACACAGAGATTTACGTGGAAACCTGCAATGTGCAGGAAAAACCACAGGGTAATGGAAACTTCTCTTTTATTATTTTTAGCAAAATTTACATCCACATATTTCAATGTTTTTAACCACCTTTATACATACGCAAGGGGTCAAGTCCCTTTTATAGAGCAGAAGGAAGACTCTAAACTATTTTTTTCCTCTTCAAATGGAAGCCTCCAAAATATTATTCATTTCTTCTCCCAAGACTGTTCATCTTTCGCTCCCAAGATTGTTCATCTTCCGCGTATTGATGTCTACCTAGATGTCTTCCAGACGTCACAACTGGCCCAGACGTCTGCCAGACCAGACGTCTGGCAGCCCAGACGTTTGGCCTAGACGTTTGCCAGACCAGACGTCTAGACGTCTAGCAGCCCTGTTGACTAGAGTCTAGCAGCCCTGCTGACTGACGTCTGACCATACTGACTTCACACCTAACGGTTAAGTTCCCCATAGTGATAAACCAACTCACCCACTCAAGCGAATGATAGTATAGTTAAGATTAACCCTATTTGTAGTTTAACTAATGTCCATAGGGCTAAATACATCAAATTATAATAGAATATATTGCAAAATGATTTACTTTGAATATTACACATGTTTACATCATACAACGGTGACCTTGGTGAATAACCAAATAATGTAATACAAGGGTGTTGAGGAAGTTGTCGGGAAGCTAGGTTTTTTTTTCAGAAGCTAGGGTTTTTTATGTAGAAAGAGGGCTCTCCAAGGGGTGCAACATGGAGATTGATGTGAACAATGTCTCTCCAAGATCTTTGTCAAATGATGGAAATTCATCGTTGGGTGCTGCAGGTGACCATTAACCTAGGACAGAGACTGCAACATTGTCATTTCATGCCAAAAAGTCTGAGATAGTAGTTGACTCAGGGTTCTTTTCTCCGTAAGGTGTATCGCATGCTAGTTATGGTAGGATTCACACTGTTTCACTCAACAAGAAAGAGAATGAGCTCGGGCCACTGATTTCTAGTTTTATCTCTCATCCCCATAGAGAGTGCAAGTCACAGGATGAGGAGCTCTTCCTTTCACCTTTCAACAACATGCTAGCAAACCCCCTATTTAAGTTAAGGAAGAAATCAACCCAGCAACTAGAATGGGAGGATGATCATTTGGGGCCTGAGGGATTCTCTAGCCCTGCTCGTGGATTTTCTTCCAGATCCGAGCCATACCGCTACCGTGACATGCAAAACAGTGTAACTCTAGGAGAGGAACACGATAGAAGTGAGATTTCCAAAGGTAGTAACCCATGCTCCTGTTCAAGCTCCCCCACCATATTGGGTGCCAAGTTGCAGGGGGGAGCCAATGCTAGCTCCTCTTATGCCCATGCGTTGCTCAACAACCTGACTTTCAATGGTAGCAATTCTCAAGCATCCCCAACAACTCAACTGGAGGACCTTCATCCCAACATAAGATAGAATAAAGTTGACCTCACACCATCAGCCCATGGACTTGGAGGATCCGAACAAGGAAGTGGTGACCAACATGTACCAAAAGAGGGAACCGTCGAAGCTGGACATGTAGGATGAAATCAAAGCTCTGAACATGCAAATCGGCAAGCAAAAGTGTCAGGTACCTTTGAGTTTGAATTGCAAGATGATTTTATTGAAGAAATAAAAGAATTAGAAGAGCGAATTGTTGTTCTATTTTTTTTCCAGAAGAATCCCCCCTGATGAAGAGCTCAATCGATGGTTTGTCAAAGTCTAGGAATCCAAGGGTTGGATGATTTTCTCTCGTTGTCACCTTGGTAAATCCTTTGTTTCTGTCACTTTCACCTCTAAAGACTTTGCTTAAAAGCCGTAAGACTCGGCACTTGGATGATTTTTGGTCAACTGGTCTTTCGTCAACATTGGGCATTCCAATTTGACCCTGAGAACGTGTCAAACATGAAATACCCCCTTTGGATTGAACTCCCTTTCTTAAACTTGGCATGCACAAAGTATTTACCTCAGATTGCTACTAGGTTTGGAAGGCCATTATTTCTCCCATTTGAGCCGTCACACTTCATGCACTCCCACTCGCGTATCTTGGTTGAGACTGATGTCTCCAACGACCTCCCGAGTAAGATCTTATTGAGAGCCCCTGGTATCCAATTTGAACAATGGATTAATTATCTCAACTTGCCAAACTCATGTTTCTACTGTAGAAAACAAGACCATATGATTAAAAACTGTCCGGTGAGACCTCCCAAACAACAAAACCAGCCTGCTAGTACTCCTACCGCTACTCAACATGCAAGCAAAACAACACCTCATGTTCAACCTTTACAACCTTCTAGTTCTCATGATGCGACCTCTTCCCCTGCTCATTCAGTGCCCCAAGCTTCTAACTTGGCAGTTACCCACATCTCCCTTCAACCCTTGCAGCTTTTGAGGCTCCTGTGGAGCAAAATCCTCATGAAACAACCGAGTTGGGTTGGGTAATTGTTGGTCAGAGATCTGCCTTAGGTAAGGATTTGGTATTTTAGTGCGCCTTAGACCCGGCCAACATTGAAAGGCCGAGAGGAAGAAATGCCTCCCGTGCCAATCTCCAGAGATGGGCTGGTTCCCTTGCTATTCTAACTGGGGGTTTTGAGATTAAGGAACTGAAAGGAATGGGAAATGACTGAAAGGGATGGGAAATATGGCCACAGGCCGGATAGAATAGGGGTGATGGACTAACAACACGAAAACTCTATTGCATTCTGAACCAAATAGCCCTCAAATACAGATAACTAATAGAAATTTAAACCAGAACATCTAGCATGTATAATCTCCAGGACTACTCCAGAGTTACTACTTTATCAGCAACTAAATCCAGATATTAGAATTCAAGTTACAGTTTAAAGTAAGGAACGATAGAAGACAAGCAATAGAAGACATACACATGAAAATAGAAGTCCAAGTCTAGAGCCAGACATCAACTGTATTGATAGCAGAAT
Source organism: Wollemia nobilis (assembly GCA_028583015.1). Taxonomy (NCBI): domain Eukaryota; kingdom Viridiplantae; phylum Streptophyta; class Pinopsida; order Araucariales; family Araucariaceae; genus Wollemia; species Wollemia nobilis. The sequence goes on along the minus strand of JAQPPZ010000676.1, from coordinate 3,937,495 downwards.
TCAGGTTTTCATTTAGCCTCTAGCAAACATCCATCCATTTTACAATAAAAGAGCGGGCTTATATAGAGAATTCTGCCGCTTGAGCAATAAATGCTGATAAACAAAATATGGCGGTGGAAGCCAAGATAAACATTACAAGGTGATACAACCGCAAAATATTAAACAGGTATGGCAAGGGCTGGTGACTCCTCAAAATGTCGTTGAATGCCTTCAATGCTCTGACATACTCGGCTTGCTGGCACTGCCTCCTCACTCGTGGGGACCGCTTCCGTAGAAGATATGCTTGAATTCTCGAAACGTCTAATCCGGAAGCTTCCCAAAATAGTTGCGGGTGACCGGATAAGGATATACTTCAAATTGCTGACGTGGAGTGCTTCTGGGAGAAACCGGCACCAGGGTCAAATTGAGTTACTGCCAAAGTGCGCCCGACCTGGGGCGCAAGGCCTGAGTGCACCCGGCCTTGGGCGCAAGGCCTGAGTGCGCCCGACCTTGGGCGCAAGTGTTGAGTGCGCCCGGCCTTGGGCGCACTTCTCTTTTCCTTCGGCCAAAACGAAGCGCTGCATCCTGCTTAAGGCTGAAACTTCATGGTCTCTTCTGCGGAAGTTTTCCTGGAAGGCTAATAATACACAATGTTGCAGAAATGGCAACATCTCTGGCGGCTCGCGGGGAAATTGAGCTCGCCTCAATGTCGACATCCCAGGCCTTATCCACTGGGCTCAGAGTCATCATCTTCCTCATAATCTTCGTCGCTCTCCGATTGCCCGCTGGTAGCAGCGGACTCTTCTCCTGACTCTTCTCCCTCATGAGTTTCGCTGTGCTGCTCTTCATCCCGGCCTGGCACCTCGCCTAGGGGCTCATCCTCTTCGTGACCTTGCAGGTCCTGGGCTGCTTCTTGAGTATCAACATTTTCTTCAGCCTGAACCTCTTCATGCGCCTCATCTGTTCCTTGCGCTTTGACCTCCTCTTGCTGTCTATCTTTTTCGCTCTGGGGCGCTTCATCTTGAGGCACTTGACCCTTGTTTTGTTGGGGTGCAAGGTTTTCGCCTTGGCCCTCTTGGTGAGTGGGAGCCTCTACCGCATGAATCTCACCCTGCGCTTGGTTCCCACCTTGCACTTTGCTGTCTTCTTGCACCTGGGTATCTTTCGGCTGCTGAGGGGAATCAGGTAGCGCAAGCCCCCTTCGGATGCGGTTGTAGGTTACCTGGACCAAAGCCCAGTCATTGTCATGAATGTCATTACGCTTCTGGAGCTCTCGGACAAGGTACCCAAACTTTTCCAAATGACGGACTTCGGCAAAATTGAACCTCTCACTGAGATCCACCAGACAGGCTTGTATTATCGCAAATTTGGAGGTATACTGCATTACTTGGAGCTCAGAAACGGGCTCCTCCCAACCGTCAATTTCCTGAGTGTCATTTTCGAAGGAGTCCCATGCCGGCTGCAGCTCTTGCTCAGTTAGGATATGGTCCTGTTCATCGGTGAAACCCGGAAAACCGTTATTGGCCAGAGTCTCAAAGTACATGAGAGCAATCTTTCTCTCTCTCTCGAGCATGTTTATGAGATCTCGGGCCTTTTGGGCTGCTTTGGCCTTCTTAAAGAAAGATCTAAGAGTCGAATCAACGGCTGCCCATGAGCGAGCCAGGTCAGACATTGGTGCAAGTGCAACTGATCGGTCTAGGGCTCGCGCCTTCATGGCCAGCTCCAGCCATTCGTCAACCTCTGCCTCAGCCTCTTCGACAATGGAAGCGCCGTGTGAAACTGCTTCCTTGGCCTCCCAGATGAACATCAGGACGGAGACTGCCCGACGCGCCCTATTCCTAAAGTTGGCCAGGAAGTGAGCGCGCGCCTCTTTGGTACGGTCCTTGGACAGAGCTGAACTGGGTTCTGGCCTACTTTCCATCTTGGCCCTTAGTTGCTGGATCTCGGCCTCCAATACCAACAACTGATTTTTGGCTTCTCCCTGTATTCTGAGGCGCTCCTCATAATCCTCCTTGGTGTCTTTGAGTGCCTGCTCCAGGTCAACCACTTGCTGCTGCAGCTGTTTTACTTTTAACTGTTCATCTTCAAGCTGCCCACGCGTGAGTGCTAGGGTTTCATCAAGTTGAGCATTCTTGGCCTCAGCGTCGTAGCAGCGATCCCTGAAATGATCCACCTGAAGATAGAGAGATGTCGCCTCGACATGAATATTCTCAGCCTTCGTCTTGGGGTCAGCAGCCTTCAGATCCTCCACTGTTTGTTGATAGGAATAGTCTGCAGGAGTCATTTCATTCAATGGCTTCTGTACTTTGGGAACCTTTTCTGTTTGGAGGAGCCGCATATTTTGAGGGTCAAAGACTACCCTCCTTTCTGGACGGGCCAGCGCCTGCTCACTTTTCCTCTTCTGGCCTGTGAGCCAGACTGAGGAGTTCTGTTGGGCCTTACGGATACTTTCAGCCATTGTCTCTTCTTCGTAAAAGTCTAGTTCCTCGGGCTCAGGTTCCTGTATTCCGAAGAATGGGGCAAGGGGAAAAAGAGCCCGCTGAGGGTTTGATTGTACAGGCGTCTCTGGGAGAGGCTGGGTGACAACAACGGTGACTATAGGGGACGCTGGGGTTTGTACTGCCGAAGCCAAAATGCTAGGTTCAGGAAGGGTCGTTTCCATGGTGGGTATTGTTGAAACAACTGAGAGAGCAGGAACAAAGGAAGGCTAGCCAAGGTTTACAGTAGTTACAGAAGTTGCAACAGAAGCCACCGAACCCTGAGGAGTGAAGACAAGAGAAGGCGTTGGAGACTTTTGCAAAAGTCTCAAATGACTCGGAAACCGCCGGTAAGGGAGCAGGGGGATGCGTTGGTAAGAGGGGGTTGGGAAAGATGTCAGCAGAGGCGCCGAGTGAAAGATGGGTGGACACTAGGGTTTCGGCGCCGGGAAGTGGGGTTTCTTCAGGAGCAGTTGAGAAAAAGAGAGAAATAGAAGATGTACCTACGGGCTCAGACGTCTCCAGAGCCGAGGTGGTAAACTGCTGCGTTATTGGGCTGTCCTCTTTTTCTCCGCCCACTGCTTCATCCTCTAAGTTGATAAGCGACACTTCGGCCTGTAGCATCTGCTGTACCCTCAGCGCCGGCTATGCTGGTTGCGCAGGCTGTACTGGTTGCGCTAGAGCAGTAACCCCCGATGCGTCCCCTTCCTCGGCTGCTGCTGCCGCCAGAGTGACTGCGCTTGAGACTTTGAATCTAAAAGTGCGGGGCTTCTTCGCGGCACTTTGGGGCGCGGGCACATCGGGCGCACTCCTCTTTTTTGGAGTAGCCTTTTCTTCTCGGACAGGTTGCTTACCCTTGCGTTTGACAGGTGGCGCCTGGCTAGCTTGTTGTTCTTGGAGTGCGTACAGGTCATCCACTCTGCTAGGGCTTTCCAAACTTCTGGGTACACGGTCGCCAAAGAATACGGGCCGGTAATCTTCATAGTTATCATCAAATATATCAGAAAATTTCTGATCTATCTGCAGCGTGGGGTCAGATAGCTTTTTCTTGTGGTGACACCTCATTATCCACCAGTTTGTAACCTTCTCCTCCGACCACTGGGGCGCTTTTTCTTTCATGAACTTGAAGATTCGGTCATCAGGGTCCTGATCTGGAAACCGCCTAGGGTTGTATTCAGCCTCCATGACATAAAAATCGTGCCACGGTGGGAAAGAGAACATCTTTTCGATGTGCCATTCAAGGTCCCGCCCAAAAGGATTATTTCGCTGCTGCTCGATCTCCGGGCAAGGACAACGGTGGAATTTTTCTTTCCCAATATTTTCCTTGAAGACGCCATCTGGGTCATATTTCCACCGTTGGGGCAGGTCTATCAGACCAAAATCATACAGGGTAACCGCCAGATAATGATTTTGCTTATTCTGCGTCACTTTGATGGGGCCAAGCTCGATGGGCCAGGGGCAGGTGTGCTGTTTTTTTCTCCCCTTGCCGAACACATCATTTGCGTAGTCGCACTGGCGAGCGACCTCAAGGGCAAAAAGATACTCAGTAGCGTAATACGGCAATAGGAAGGGTTTACCAGAAAACCCAAAAATCCGTATCACGAGCCCCTGTGTTAACCGAAAAATGTCTCCGAGTTGCTGATTTATCACATAATCTCTCATTTCTTTCGGTACTCGTTCGCAGGCACCAGTCACAATTTGCAGTGCTGGACCCAGAAAAACCCGGTTGAAATTGTAATAAGACTCTCGCCTTGACAGGGCTGAGGTCCACTGATACACCGGGAGCGCCTCGCCCTTCTCATTAGTGAAGCTCTTGTCGATGAAAGCGAAGCCAGGCTTTGCATGCAGCTGGTGGAAGAAGTACCACACCAGAAAAGAGCAGCTCCGGAATGCCACGACCCCTTTTTGCATTGCACACAGCTGGAGGTGCAGCTGCCGGGACACCCAATCGGCCCAGTCGAAGAAGATGGGCCTTATTTCTCGTGACGCAGCATCAGCGGCGTAAAATTCCCCGTGGGATACACATTCAGCAACTGCCGCCTGCCAAGCGTTTACTTGGGCATCTGATGCCAGGCCAGTGATCCATGCCAGCATAGAGAAAAGCTCGGAGTTTTTGAATTTTCGTAAGGGCATAGGGAGCTGCGGCAAGGTTCCGAGCGCAAGGGTTTCCGTATAATGAGCCTCCATAAAACGCCTCATCTGCGCCGAATAGTTGTATCTATCTGCCTGCTCCTTGGTGTCAATTCTTCGGATGATAACATTCTCAGGAGGACGCCGCCCACAGGCAAAAGCCTCGCGGATTTTATCAGTTGAGATGGAGAATAGTCTGTTCCCTCCCGGGTCCTTCACAGACCTAGTTCGAGGGTCGTAGGCCTTAACAATTGTAGAGATCAACTCTGGGCAAGGGTGCACGGGCGGGCACAGGTACCAGTATAGAAGTGAGTGATAAGCGACTACCCGGTCGTGCACCTCAGACACCTTTGCCCTCTTCTGGTCAATATCCATGCGCAACTTTTCTATACTGGTGCGGGTGAGAATACAGTCCCGAATCTTACTCAGCTTGTCCTCATGTGGGGGCGGCAGGGGCTTCTGCTTCTTTTCTTTCACCGCTCCCTGTTCGCCTTCTGCAGGTTTTGGAGCCGTTTCTTTTTTCTGCTTGGACTCTCCCTTCTTGCCCATTTTTCTGCGGTGAAACCTTCGAGTATTTTGCGGGTGACAAAATTCAGGAACTTGAGGGTGCTTCAGAAATAAATCGCAAGTGTGCAGATGTAACAAAGTCTCACTGGCAATCAGCAAGAGTGAATGGTGCCACAGGTTCAGGATTCAAAAGGGTATATCTCTTGAAGCGTCTGATCTTTTATAGGCCCGGCGTATACCCACCTGTATCAATGTTGCCTGCGCAGAGTTAATACCCAGAGCGGCTTTGGGGGCGTTAAAGAAAACCTTTTCACGGTAAACAATGATGGGGCGCGGATCCCGATCTTAACTACCCAAGCCGGGCGCAATCATTCTTGAAGAGCGTGAATTCCTGCCACAGGTGTATTTAGTTCCAATCATGGGCCGCGCCTTGGGCTGTGTGCCGGTGAGAAGGGTTAAACTTGGAAATCCATAGACGGGGATGCTTTTAAAACCGCACGCTTTGGCCACCTTGGGATGGGTGCATTCTGCTTTGAGCTGCGTGTCGTGGTGGTGCGCCCAGGTTGGGCGCGCCCCCCTGTGCACCTTCCTGGAAAAACGTGCGCCCCGCCTTGGGCGCACGGCCAGAGTGCGCCATCGTCTGCCATTGTGAGCTGCTTCTGGCAATAGGGTAGCTTAGCCTGTTGTGAACCATTACCTGCCCTGCCGCACAACTTGACCTGAATCCAAAAATAAAAAGAGGACGCCCATCGGCCTCCTCCTACCGGCTAGGGCCCTGGCCCTAAAAACTGCGATTCTATCAGCACGGAGGAGCGGAAGGACGCCCTTTCAACTATACAAGAAAACTGGAATGCATAAGGGAAAAAATAGAGAATATATACAACTGTACAGGAAAATCTCGCACTACCCCTCACTGGTAGTACGCCTTCAGGTGTACGCCATTAACTGATAATGGCAAAGCAAACCCATTCAAGTCTTGCAGTGTGAAAGAGTTTATCGGGTGAACCTGGGAGACTTGAAACGGACCTTCCCAAAACGCATCAAACTTATCGTGATTGCCCGGCTTGGACTTTTTCTCATTCCATTTTAGCACTAAGTCTCCGATCTGAAAAGTGCGGTTGGAGGTCCCTTTGCCAAACCATTTTTTTGTGGCAACTGCATGCCTCATAAAAGCCTCATAGGCTTTCTCCCTTTCCTCTTCCAACTGCAATAGTTGGGCGATTCTGATGCTGACCGGATCAAATTCCTCGCCTTCGCCGTCCAAAGATCGAAGAGACTGTAGCGCCGACAACTCAATATGCGCAGGAAGCACTGCTTCCTTCCCGTATACTAAGGAGTACGGGGATGTCTTTATGGACTTCTTGATAGAAATTCGGTCAGCCCATAGCGCAAAATCCAAGTGCAAGTGCCAAGTCCGCTTATTGTCTTCCAGCGTCTTCTTGAGGATCCGGAGCAAGTTTTTATTAGTAGATTCCGCCAAGCCATTACCCTGCGGGTAATAATTCGATGAAGTCTTCATATAAATACCATACTTGCTAGCGAACACACACATCTTGGCCCCAATGAAATGAGAGCCATTGTCTGTCACTACGGCGTCCGGTATTCCGAAACGGGTTATGAGTCCCTCCAGGAAGGCGATAACCACATCCTGATTTGCCCGCTTGGTTGGCACTGCTTCCGACCACCGGGTGAAATAATCAGTAGCGGTCAAAATATATTTGTGCCCCGCTGAAGAGTTAGGCTCAATTATCCCAATGAAGTCTAAACCCCATTGCTGAAACGGGGCCTCGACCTGAATCGGGTGCAGAGGCAACGGAGCATTCCTGATGCGGCCAGCATATCTCTGACACTTATCACATTTCCGGCTTACACTGAAGGAGTCTGAGAAAATGGTGGGCCAATAATAGCCCGCCCTTATTATTTTCAAAGCCATCGGCCTTCCGACGAGATGGCCCCTGAACATTCCAAAATGGAATTCATCCAGGATTTTTTGTTTTTCTGTCCCCCTGACACATCTCAGGAGGACGCCGTCTATATTTCGGTGGAACAACCCCTCGGGTAACAAAACATATCTGCAGGCCTGAAGCCTGAAACGCCTTCTCTGCGAAGAATCAAGGCCGGGAGGGCACTGTCCTGTGCTGAAGTACTCTACCAGGTCTTCAGTCCAATCTTTGTCGTCTGCTGACTGATTCGCCAAATTACACTGTGGTAGTGAATCTTCCCATTGACAAGTTGTTACTTCAGCCGCGGCACTCCTGGCAAGCTCTAGGCATAGAGCCCGGCCACGGACTAGCTTTGTGGGCCGGACATCTATATCAAACCCTTGGATCTTTGAAATCCAGCCTGCCCTGTTATTACCAAGCTCGCCTTGGCTGATGAAGGTCCGAACATCCGGGTGCACAACGTACACTATTGTCTTGCTTTGTGAGACGAAATGTCGGAACTTCTGTAGCGCTCGCATCACCGCATGCACTTGACTTTCAATAAAACTGTGCTTTTCCTCATGCGGGAGTATCACCTGGCTGAGGAATGCTATAGGCCGTTCGTCTCCTTCTTTATTCTTCTGAGTGAGCACGACCGCATAGCTTTCTGGTTCCCCGACCGCATACAAAATGAAGTCTTGGGAATAATCAGGGTTAACCAGAACAGGAGCCTGGGCAATCCGGCGTTTGATGTCTTTGAACGCCTGTCTCCTTTCATCAGTCCACAGGAATTCCACATCCTTTTTTAAGAGTTGAGTCATGGGTTTTACTGATTGGGCAAAATCAGAGATGAACTTCCTGACGAAATTTATTTGCCCAAAGAAGGATTGGAGGCCCTTCTTATTGGCCGGCAGAGGCAGCTTGAGCAGGGCTTCGGCCCTAGCGGGGTCGATAGCAAGACCCTTTTCCGATATCAGGTGGCCTAGGAGTTTACCTTCCTTAACCGCAAAAATTGACTTTTTTGGGTTTATTGATATCCCGAACTCCCGACACTTTTCAAATACCTGTCGGAGATGCGCACCGTGCTCCTCCCTCCTGTGGGAGAAAACCGTCATATCATCCAAGTATATCACAATGACGCGGTTGAGCAGTTCTCCAAAAGCCAAGTCCATCGCTCTTTGGAACGTCGCTCCAGCATTGGAAAGACCGAAAGGCATGCGCTGGTAAGCAAAGGTGCCCCACTTGGTGGTGAAGGCAGTTTTATATTGGTCCTCCTCTCTGACCCAGATCTGATTGTACCCGGAGAAACCATCCAGGAGGGAAAATATCTGGGCCCCTGCCACTACATGAAGAATCTGATCTATCTGGGGCAGTGGGTAATGATCCTTCAGGGATGCCTGATTGAGATTCCGGAAGTCCACACAGAGACGAATATCTCCGTTCTTTTTCCGGACGGGGACTAAGTTTGCTACCCAAGATGAATGCTTGATAGGGTAGATTATCTTTGCTTCCAGCATCTTGAGAAGCTCAGCCTTCATCAGTACCTCAATCTTTGGGTTTACAGGCCTTTGCTTCTGTTGCACGGGCTTGACTCCCTCCTGGAGTTCGATAGTATGCTGGAAAACATCTCGGTTATATCCTTTCAAATCATGGTAACTCCATGCAACAATATTTGGGTATTCCCTGCAGAGGGTCCTGATCTGTTCAATTTCCTGCAACGTGCAATCAGTTCCCACTTTGATCGTCTTCCCGGACTCCAGGACTAACTCTTGATATTCTTTTGCATCCACTTTTATTTTGTGGGGTAGGGCCCTGTCATCTTGATCAAATAAGCTTTCAAGGGTTATCAAACCCTTGGGGAGGTGGTTGTTTTTCAGCTGGATAAGACCCTCGTACTCATCCTCATCGAGGGTTCTATCTTCAATATTTCCAGCCTCGTTAATCAAAAAATCGACGATCTGCTCGTCATTATCAAAGACCTGCCAGTGGATATTTTTATCCGGTACTGAGGGTCTATAAATAACCCTAACTGTCTTTGGTCTTTGCATGAGATTCTCGGCTGGGGAGTACCTTGCTCCAATGGACGCCAAAACGTCCGCATGCTTGTTCCGCTCCCGCGAAATAGGTTGGATGTTGAGGGCCGAGAAGGATTCTAGCAGATCCCATACCTTGTTACGGTATGCTTTTAGGTAGTGCTGCTTAGCAACACATTTATTCGTCACTTGGTTGCAGATCAATTCAGAATCCCCGAATATCTGCAACTGCTTTATTCCTAGCTTCTCCGCCTTTCGTAACCCCAAACACAGGGCTTCATACTCGGCGGAATTGTTGGTACAGCTCCAAGCGAGCCTGTACGAATAGGTTTTCTGAATTCCAGAGGGGGAGACAAGGACAACTCCAGCTCCAGCGCCGTTCTTGCATCGGGCGCCATCAAAGAAGAGTTTCCACAGTTGCTCATCCATAGGGTCGGTATCACTCGGCGACTTAGCCTTCTCGGGCTTGGTAATCGAGTAACATCCTATGTCTGATTCTATCATAGCATTAAAATCCAGCATGGAAAACTCATCCTCCATGTGCAGCTCATCAAGAGTTTCCTCCATCAGCCCCACCCCTTCTTCTACTTCTTCTGCCCCGTCGATGATATTGACAGAGTCCATGGGTCTCTCCACATCCTGGATCCTTTCGATGAGAAAGGTAGAAGGTTTCTCATTAAAAATATTTACCCTCTTCCCCCTGAAGGGGACTTCCAGATGTGAATAATCAAGGGACAGATAGCCCCCAAGCTTGGCAGTGAATTCCCTAGATAAGCACATGCTAAAATAGGGCTCCAAGTCAACTACCACAACTTCTTGGATTACTGTAATCTGCGGCATCTTGTGCAGCACGATCGGGATATCCTTTATAACTCCAACTGTCCTGACCGGAGTCCCGTCCAACTGGAGCACCCCAGGGCTGCTCCTTGTATACTCCATGCCCATAAATTCACATACAGCTTTAGGCATGACAGTGGTTGCAGCGCCAGAATCAACCATACAATTGTGCACTACCCATCCTTCCATTCTGAGAGATAGGTAAAACGGCGGCGGCCTGTTCTTCCCCGTGGCAGAAGTAGTCAGTGGTTGTGCCAAAACGGTCTGAGTCAGTCTCCCCTTGCCCTTAACGGACTTGAGGGATTCCTGCAATAGATCAACTTGGCCAGGCAATTGTAGCGCGTCAAAGAGGCTTACCTTAGCCGGAATTCTCCTCAGTTCTTCAACAACGTTGTATGTTCCAGCGTCGGGTTCTCCTCCGTCTTTGGTGGGTTCATACCGTGTCCGGTATTGTTGAGTGGCTTCCACCCTCTGACGCTTAGTGATTGAGGGGTATCGTAACTTCTCCCTCGCCTGATCTCTTGCTTCCGCCAGGGGCTGAGAGGTAGAGGCTTGTGGCCGAGGGGCTACTGTCCTTGCCCTTGGGGGCAAGTAATCTTTTAATCGAGCATTGTCCGCAGGCTCTCTAGCCTGAACTGGCTCTCTCCCTGATGACATGGTTGCCCTGTTAGTCGGTTGCTTAGGATCGGCCGACACTTTGAGTGGTTCCATCTGAACTGGATCAACTTCAATCGGTCTTCTACCTGTCTTCGTCAGAACGGAAACCTGTTCAACAGGGGGAACCATATAATCACGGTCATCTTCCCTCATCATATTTACCTGCCCGTCAGAGCCATTGTCTGAAAGCGTTTGAGCATAGTTCTGATGGACTACGCAGGCCTCTTCATTATGCGGGTCATTGCAGGTAGAGCACCAGCTGGCCCTGCCAGATGTATCGGCCTCGTCATATTCCAAAACTGCAGAGTTCCTCTCATGAGGTCTACCGGTGGGAGCAGCTTGGTCCCTTGTGATTTGAGGAGGAGGCCTTCGTGGTGGGTAGTTCTGGTCTCGGAATTGGCTTTTCTTCATGATAGCCATGTCGTTCGCCATACTCTTCATAAACCCGTACATATCTCTTAGCTCCTTAGCCTGTTCTGGATTTAGCGAAGCGTGAGCCGGAGGGGCTGGTAATGATAATGGTGCCACTGGGGCAGGCAGTGCAGGATACTGCGGAGGCGCCGGCAGTTGTGGGACCGTATGGGTCGGATGCTGCGGCATTTGTACCCGAGACTGCGGAGTGGGCGCTGCTTGATTTTGTGGGCCATGAACCCACGGCTGACTGGGGTATGTCAACGGTACAGAAGAACCAGATGCACTTGGATACATGCTCTGAGGAAAATCGGGGTAAATCGGAGTCGTCGACTTAGGTGGCATCCTCCCGACAGCTATCAGGTCATCTTCTGATTTTTGCGCTTGTTCGTATAGATCTGGGAATGTGTTAACATTGGAGTGCCTGATGCTTATGCTAATGTCCGTATGAAACGCCCTTAAGTAATAGAATGCGGCCTGCCGTGGGGTGGGCCGAAGGTCTTCAGGAACTCTCATCCAGGTCCGATCGAACCTGAGATTGAAGTCAGGTATTTCTTCTTGGGGATGCCTTTGTATGCCGGTGAACTGGTGTAACAGGGAGAAGGGGGGGGGGGGGGGGGGGGGGGGGTTGGTGGAACCTTGGCGTGTCGATGATCTGGTGAATTGGGGGAAAGGCTAGCTGTGGGGTGTTGTCGGGAGTTGGACCCCGTGTAGCAATAGTAGCTTCCTGCGAGGATGTTCCGTCCAGTGGGGTGTTGGGCCTGACCACTCTAGGACGCTCTCCAAAAGCGTCAATGTCAAGTTCGTAGAACTCGGCTTCTTCTTCTGAGTTTCTAGCCTGTTGCCTCGTACGCATGGAGGCGTGATCTTTTAAGCTGGTCTGCGAGGCTTGGAGGTGTCGGAGTTCGTATGAGTCGCCAGATGTTCAAATTTGTCAGTAGTAAGACGAACATCAACTTCTTAGTACTGCTTCTGCAGTGGAACGTTTGCGTCCCACCGGGCGTGCCAGAAACTGTTGGTCAGAGATCTGCCTTAGGTAAGGATTTGGTATTTTAGTGCGCCTTAGACCCGGCCAACATTGAAAGGCCGAGAGGAAGAAATGCCTCCCGTGCCAATCTCCAGAGATGGGCTGGTTCCCTTGCTATTCTAACTAGGGGGTTTTGAGATTAAGGAACTGAAAGGAATGGGAAATGACTGAAAGGGATGGGAAATATGGCCACAGGCCGGATAGAATAGGGGTGATGGACTAACAACACGAAAACTCTATTGCATTCTGAACCAAATAGCCCTCAAATACAGATAATTAATAGAAATTTAAACCAGAACATCTAGCATGTATAATCTCGAGGGCTACTCCAGAGTTACTACTTTATCAGCAACTAAATCCGGATATTAGAATTCAAGTTACAATATAAAGTAAGGAACGATAGAAGACAAGCAATAGAAGACATACACATGAAAATAGAAGTCCAAGTCTAGAGCCAGACATCAGTTGTATTGATAGCAGAATTCAGGTTTTCATTTAGCCTCTAGCAAACATCCATCCATTTTACAATAAAAGAGCGGGCTTATATAGAGAATTTTGCCGCTTGAGCAATAAATGCTGATAAACAAAATATGGCGATGGAAGCCAAGATAAACATTACAAGGTGATACAGCCGCAAAACATAAACAGGTATGGCAAGGGCTGGTGACTCCTCAAAATGCTGTTGAATGCCTTCAATGCCCTGACAGACTCGGCTTGCTGGCGCTGCCTCCTCACTCGTGGGGACCGCTTCCGTGGAAGATATGCTTGAATTCCCGGAACGTCTAATCCGGAAGCTTCCCAAAATAGCTGCGGGTGACCGGATAAGGATATACTTCAAACTGCTGAGGTGGAGTGCGCCAGGGTCAAACTGAGTTACTGCCCAGAGTGCGCCCTGCCTGGGGCACAAGGCTAGAGTGCGCCCGGCTTGGGGCGCAAGGCCTGAGTGCGTCCGGCCTGGGGCGCAAGGCCTGAGTGCATCCGGCCTAGGGCGCAAGGCCTGAATGCGCCCAACCTTTGGATAAGTGCTGAATGCGCCCAACCTTTGGATAAGTGCTGAATGCGCCCAACCTTTGGCGCAAGTGCTGAATCTCTGCTCAAGGCTGAAACTTCATGGTCTCTTTTGTGGAAGTTTTCCTGGAAGGCTAATATTACACAATTGCAGAAATGGCAACATCTTTGGTCTGGGGCGCAAGGCCAGAGTGCGCTTGGCCTGGGGTGCAAGGCTTGAGTGTGCCCGGCCTAGGGCGCAAGGCCTGAGTGCGTCTGTCCTGGCGCACTCTGGCCTTGCGCCCTAGGCTGGGCGCACTCAGGCCTTGCGCCCCAGGTCGGGCGCACTCTAGGCAGTAACTCAGTTTTACCTTGGCGCACTCCACCTCAGCAGTTTGAAGTATATCCTTATACGGTCACCCGCAGCTATTTTGGGAAGCTTCCGGATTAGACGTTTTGGGAATTCAAGCATATCTTCCACGGAAGTGGTCCCCATGAGTGAGGAGGCAACGCCACCAAGCCGAGTCTGTCAGGGCATTGAAAGCATTCAACGACATTTTGAGGAGTCACCAGCCCTTGCCATGCCTGTTTATGTTTTTGCGGTTGTATCACCTTCTAATCCTTATCTCAGTTTCCACCGCCATGTTTTGTTTATCAGCATTTATTGCTCAAGCGGCAGAATTCTCTCTATAAGCCCGCTCTTTTATTGTAAAATGGATGGTTGTTTGCTAGAGGCTAAATGAAAACCTGAATTCTACTATCAATACAGCTGATGTCTGGCTTTAGACTTGGACTTCTATTTTCATGTGTATGTCTTCTATTGCTTATCTTCTATCGTTCCTTACTTTAAACTGTAAATTGAATTCTAATATCTGGATTTAGTTGCTGATAAAGTAGTAACTCTGGAGTAGCCCTTGAGATTATACATGCTAGATGTTCCGGTTTAAATTTCTATTAGTTATCTGTATTTGAGGGCTATTTGGTTCAGAATGCAATAGAGTTTTCGTGTTGTTAGTCCATCACCCCTATTCTATCCGGCTTGTGGCCATATTTCCCCTTTCAGTCATTTCCCATTCCTTTCAGTTCCTTAATCTCAAAACCCCCTAGTTAGAATAGCAAGGGAACTAGCCTATCTCTGGAGATTGGTACGGGAGACATTTCTTCCTCTCGGCCTTTCAATGTTGGCCGGGTCTAAGGCGCACTAAAATACCAAATCCTTTCCTAAGGCATATCTCTGACCAACAGTAACCTAACATAATAAGAAACACAGGCGTAGCTCATCACGGGATGCCTCCCCCCTCCTTCTAGAGGTGTCCCGAAAGACCAACACCTAGGAGGTAAGGAATGGAGCCATAAGCCCACCAACTCTTACTCCAACAATACCTCCTTAGCCACACGTCAGTCTAAGGGAACAAGTACTCTGCATGATTATATGCAATCTGTACCCACCCGGAATGCCTATGGTGCTTTAGCTGACAATATGTTAGATTGATGTCTGCAAGAATCATGTCTTGGAATGTGTGTGGCATCACGTTGCGAGAGTGGCGTTTTGCTGTCCGGACAATCATCAAGAGAGTTTGCCCGCAGATTTTACTGTTGCAAGAAGTCAAAATTTCAGGTTTCAGACTAAAAAATGCCCTTAAGACCCTATGGGGGGTTGGGGGGGCCTTGTGTACGAGTCATGACGAAGGGAGGGGGGCTGTCCTATGCCTCTCTCAGGAGTTGTGGGACTCTATTTTATTATCAGGAGAGGATCCAATGCATAGAGTAGTGTGGTGTACAATAATGTTTGGTGGTAGGAATTTGGGTATTGCAGTTGTTTATGCACCTAATGATGCAGCTGGAAGGGCAGCCCTCTGGGATTGGATGTGCTTCAATTTGCCTAAAGTAGATTGGATAATAGGAGGGGACTTCAATATGGTAGAGTGGGAGGGAGACAGATTGGGGGGTGGCACTCCACTCAAACAGCCAGAAGAGGCTAGATCATGGTCTAGGTTTAGAAGGGCCTGGAATCTTTATGATCCCAATTGGAACAAGAGTGCTGAAAATCATGGGGCTTGGTTTACTTGGAGCAATGCACGATGTGGGGATGCTCTCAGAATGGCAAGATTGGACCGCTTCTATGTAGCAGAAAATATTGATATACTCCAAAATGATTTATCTCATCCAATCTATTCAGTGGTAACTTCAGATCATCTCCCCATTACCTTGAGTATTGGGTGTGCCCCCATAAGGAAACCCAAAAACAGTTTGCCTTTCAAGTTAAACACTTCCTTGCTCAAGCGCAAAGATTGTGTTAATGGAATCAAGAAAGTGTGGAATCTCTTGCCAAGGCCCTCGGGAGGGAGAGGGTGGATTATGTGGTGGGAGGAAGCCATCAAAAGAACAGTGGATTACCTTCGAGGTTTTGGAAAAATCCTAGCCTCTCTTCGCAGGAAAAAAGAGAAAGAATTGGAGCAGGAAGTTGACCAACTCAGCCACCACCTCAGCCAGAATATTAGTAGCATCCCTTCTCAAAAGCAGTTGGGTGAAAAACAGGCAGAGTTAAGGCAACTCCAAGCTTATAAAGCCCACGGGGCACAAATCAGGGCACGTCTTCAGTGGATTCGTGAGGGTGATAAAAATTCTAAATTTTTCTTTAATGCCATTAAGAAGAAGAATAGATCAGAGAGGATAGAGGTTATTAAAAATCCTATATCTGGCCTACAAATTCCGATGGAGGACCTCCCATCCTTCATCCAAGAGCATTTTGCAGCCCTTTTCAAAAGTGAAGGGCCCAACACAAAAGTTGAGTTTTTTAGAGAATGTTGCAAACAGTGCATATCTCCCAAAGTATCTGAAGAAGATAGAGCATTGTTGGACAAACCTCTTTCATAGGATGAACTTCATTCTGCCCTCCTCTCTTTGGCAAATGAAAAAGCCCCAGGCATTGATGGGCTTTCGAGTGAATTTTTTAAGACCATGTGGGAGACTATAGGAGCTGATTTTCTGCATATGTGTGAGGAGGTTATTACTGTTGGAGGCCTTGGGGAGGCCACTAATCAAGGATTGATCAGGCTCATTCCCAAAAAACAAAAGCCAAATTTGCTTGTTGATTGGCGTCCCATTACTTTACTCAATTCCTCTTATAAAATTTTGGCCAAGGCTCTGGCCAGAAGACTCCTCCCAGTGGCTACAAAAATTGTTCACCCAAAGCAAACAGGATTCCTTAAAGGTCACTACATTTTGGATAATCTTCTTACAACTTGGGAAGGGATGGAGTGGGCTCGAGCACAGGGGCTCAAGGGACTTTACCTTAAGCTTGATTTTGATAAAGCTTATGATCGATTAGAGTGGCCCTTCATCTTAAGCATGCTCCACTGGCTTGGTTTTGGCAATAGATTCATCGATATGGTAGCTTCCCTCTTTCCAAATGCTTTTGCAAGAGTGGTTATTAATACAAAATTATCTAACAACATTCCTGTGGAAAGATCAGTTAGGCAAGGTTGTCCATTGGCCCCCTATCTATTTGTAATTGCAGCTGATGCCCTTGGTTATCTATTGGAATCTGCAATTAAAGAGGGGAGGATAAGAGGTATCCCCCTTCCGGATGGCTCCCAACTTATCAACTCTCACTTTGCAGATGATTCTATGCTTTTTCCTTTGGCAGATCAGCAAAATCTTGCGAACATCCTTGAGACAGTTCACACCTTCTGTAGGGCCTCTGGTGAAAGAATCCAAGAATCTAAGAACTTTGTTATTCCATTTGGATTTGATGATAAGCCAGATTGGATACCCACAACATGGAAGTGGGTGCAAAGAGGAGAAATATCTAAGTATTTGGGCTTTCCTTTTGGTGTTGACCTTTCACCCAAATCTATGTGGGATTGGTGTATGGACAAATTTGCCAAAAAATTGGAATACTGGAAATCTCTGGAAATGTCTCAAGTAGCTAAAATCCAGATTACTGGAAAAATTTTAGCCCCCTTCCATGTTTACTTCTCTTCTCTTTTGACTCCTAGCAAGGTTGGGTATGATAAGATGAACAATATGCTTCGAGAGTTTTTTTGGGCAAAAAACCTAGCCAAACGAGGCCTCCCAATGGTCTCCTGGAGCAATTGTTGTAGACCAGTTTCATGCGGTGGGCTAGGAATCCCCAACCTTCAAGCACAGGGCTATGCACTCGCGGCTAAATGGATGCAAAGGGTGATCATAGGGAATGAGCCATGGAAGGTGTTGGTGAGGGAGCGTTTGAAAAACCCTCGGGTGGATGGTAAAATTTGGGCAAATATGTCATACACTGACGTTCTTTTACAAGCCCCTTATTTCTCTATAGAAGGTTGTAATATTCTCAAAGGGATTTGGAAAGCCTGGCAACAAGTGCATCAATTTATTTCATGGCAGACACCTCCAGAGCAAGGCCCCATAGATTTCCTCCAACACAACTTATGGTGGTCACCCCTCCTCACCCTTGATGCACAACCTCTTGGCATGAGTCCCTGGTTTCCTGCTAGGTGTCTCTTCAAAAGGGGAATAATTATGGTGGGTGACATTTGGGATTTTTCTCAGTCATCATGGAAAAATTGGAAGCAAATCCAGTCAGAATTTGGCCTCTATCCTACTGATAAAGCAGTGATTATGTGGATCCTTTCCATCGCCTCCCAGGCGCCCCAACCTCTATCTTCTCCACTGGAAGCTAGTCCCCGTTGGTCTCATTGGAAATGGTTTGACAATCATGACTTTGAGCAACCAGTCCTTAAGTTTTGGTACCAAGCCCTGCTTCCTATGAACTGTCAACAGTTTGCAGATATGCTCAATAAAAAATGGAACTTAGAGCTCAGTTGGGCCACTTGGGCAAGAACCTTCAAGCTTATCAACTCTACCCCAATTCAAGGAAAGTTCCAGATTCTTCTTTGGAATGTAGTCCTTCAAGGTCTACCTACTCGGAGCAGGCTGAAACGGATGGGCCAAGGGCAAGGTGATTGCCCTTTTTGTGGTTTGGAAGAGACAGTACAACATCTGTTTTGGAACTGTGCTCGTGCCCACCGTATTTGGTGTGAAGCGCATCAGTTGCTTTATCCCTTACCACTGCCTATGACAAAGGATCAAGCCTTATTAGGGATCAATTTGATGCCCAATCAAAAATTTCTTCTCTCCATTACCAGGGCAGCTGTCATCTTTCATATATGGAAGACTCGATGCAAATCTATTTTTGAAACTGATCAAGAAGATATCCCTAATCTCTCAGTAGCTAACATCTTTGCTATTGTAAAATGCCAATTGCAGGCTGAGTCAACAGGTTGCACCCGTAAGGAGAAAGCACTACAAGAAGAAATCATAGCTCTAAAGAGGCGTATCTGTGAGACCTCAGCTCATAGATCAGATGGTATTTATAGATTACAAAATATGGTAGGTGAATTAACTGAGCAACATAGCTCGGTGATGCATAATCAGACACACTTGATGAAGCATTTGGGTCAAGTGGAATTAGAAGCCAACAACACTCATTCCAGTCCTCATATTAGGCTCCCATCACAGCATGAGGTGGAGCAGGCTCACTTAGACTCGTCTCTTTAAGCAGATGTTTTCCCAACATGGCTGCTCCCTTGCAGTTTTTGTTTTGGCAGTGCAGTAGTCTCTTCTCAGCAGATAGTGTGCAGGTTGCCCATTAGAGGGAGTAACCCAACAGTCTCTAGTCATTCAGTTTTATGTCAGCACATCTTTTTAGAGTCTTGGTGATGACATGCTTTTTCATCCCCATAACAACCACTGGGGATATCTCAGTTTTTAACATGGGTCACTAGGGGATCATTTGTGTGGTTGTTCACTTCCAATGCTTGTAGTCGGGTGTCCTGAGTGTCATAATCTTTCTCAGTTCTCCTCTGTGTTGGTCCTTCATGGCCTCATGTTGTAATACAGTAGTGGGGGTCTGTGTGTGGTCTCCGATGTGCTTATTTCTGGTGATGGGTGCCCTGCGTGGCCCTGTGAATGCACCTGTGTTTGCTTTGTCCCTACTAGAGGGAAGTCTATCGTGGTTCCGATGTTGTTAGGTGTTCAGGCCTGGATGTAGGCACCCAGACCATGGTCTGCCTTTATATTGTATTTGTTCCCTTAAGATTTTGGCTAATATGAATTTGGCAGCAATTTCAATAAAAAAAAAAATGGTGACCTTGGCAAATAAGGTTAGATTGTACATATTTCAACACCCCCTAAATTGAACTAAGGGGCCAAAGAGAGGAGAAATTAGAGATGATAACATCTCCCCCCACAATGGACATGCTCTAGTGGGCTGGTTCACTCTGAATATGGGAGGAACTCTTTAGATCTCCAAATTCATCTAAAAATCTGTCACCTAACTTTTGAAACTCACCAAGCCCACCTTTGTAGAGTGTCCTTCCCTTTTGCAATATTTATAAGTGGGCTTCAATTTTTGTAAGACTTCGACTTTCCTTGGGCCAATGAGCCAAAGCTTCTACGAATTTGAAGTCCTTTACATGACCTTGATTTTGAGGAAGAACATCATAATTATTCAAAGAAACCTGAAAGTGCACAAGAAGATAGAAGAGAGCATTGAGGGTTACAGGATGAGGTTTTTCAATTGTTAAAGTAACCACATGAATCACTAGTTATACAACTTGAAATGGCAAGGTGAGGTTAACAAAAACAAGAATAACACATTCGTCATTTATCTTTGATTTGCCTCTTGAAAATGTTATATCTACCTTTAGTTCCTTAGAGCAAGTAATATAAGCATCAGTATCATTGAGTTCTAAAATTTTGAGGGAGGACAGCTCCATTTCCATTTTGTTGACTTTAGTCGTATTGATTTTTCCATACAATTCCTTCAACATGTCTAGCACTTCGAGAGGGTTAGTTATTTATCTGAAGTGGAAAAGTGTATTTGGTTCTGCCAACATTGCAAATAAGCCAAATGTTTCCTCCTTATGTGCCAAAACTGCTCATTATATCCTTGTTAAAGTGCACTAGAGATTCTTACTTCTTAGAAGATCAACCATCTAAACGGACCAAGTATCATAGCTTCACCCATTGAGGTGAGACATAAGCTAGGGGATCTATTTTGTGTAGAAAGACCTTCAATACAAGAAGTCCTTGAATCAATGCCACTAATGCAAAGAGCTTGAAAACTTGTGCAGTCTGAAAAAGGCCCAAAATAATTTTGTATGCAAGAATTATGGCCTCTGAATGTTTTGGGCTAGTAACAAAAATAATAACAAATATCAACACCATCAAACCTTATAATATATGTGACCAACCGAAATTTGCTACTTGGTAGGCAAGGATTTACAAATAAGTTCCATGCTTTGTTGTCACATGTTTGCAACTGTGCTTGGATGTCAAATCGTGGAATGCCACTTGGAATGGGATGATTGGCTTATTTGGGTGTATATAGATATAGATAAATAGATAGTTATAATATACGTATATATGTATCTTTATGTGTGTGTAACAATTATCATAATTTCAAATATAAAAAAACAGTGAAATAAAAAAAATTATTTCTTAGTGCTATTTATGGAGATAATATGTTCTCTAGTTTCTTCCTTTTTTTCAAAATCAAGACAATTGGTTTCTTTTGAATAAGTTTAATGGATATCATCTCTTTTCTGCACTGCCATTTTTTTACGGGATAGGAGATATTCATTATCAAAATTTCGAAGTTTGGATACTAAACCCTTCTTATGGTTTATGGAATCTATTTTTCTTACCATCTTTCAAGTCCATATTGGACCAATCATTCTTTTTCTTGTTGCCTTACCATGTTAAAATACGACCAATGAAAGTACCTCCTTCATTACCACCTCCCATGTACTTACTTGACCAGTGGTAATGGGATATATTTGTGTACCAATTATTGGTTTTGTCCTTGCCCATTCAATCAAAGTAAATTTTGCTAATGCAGCACCTACTTGTTTCATTTCAACTATTCACTATTGAAATAACTTTGTTTTAACAAGTCATATCAGTTTCTAGATCAACTATAATAAAGGACAACTTGTTTTATCAAGTTATAATAGCTTCAAATTCAATCATAGTAAAGGAAGTAAATTCTTCTTTGAATTGCTATAACAATCAACAGTACATAACGAAAACTGCAGTATACAATTGTTTCCTCAAGCATCACATCACTTGGAATAGTAAAATTAGCAACCATAAAAGTGCATCCTTACTAGATTATGAAAAAGTGAATGGATGTACTTTAACACCAATTTAACTTGGAAACTACTGCAACAGATTTAAGCAGTCAAGAGGTCAAATTCCTTGTCTCATGAATGAAAATTGCTAATTTCAAACCATTACAACATCTTATATTTTCATAACAGTTAACTTGTCATTTTGATAGAGTAAATACCAATGATATTGGTTATACTAAGTACAAGAGTACATATTCTGTGCAGTTTTTCTCCTTTGGCCCGGGCTCCCACAAGCCCGGTGTCTTGCTAATTTCAAACCATTACAACATCTTATATTTTCATAACAGTTTACTTGTCATTTTGATAGAGTAAATACCAATGATATTGGTTATACTAAGTACAAGATTACATATTCTGTGCAGTTTTTCTTCTTTGTCCGAGCTCCCACAAGCTTGGTTGTAGAGGCGGTTCTTTCGGGATCATCTTCTGTGCAAGTTTTCTTCTTTGTCCCGGGCTCCCACAAGCCGGGTGTCTCGTTTTTAGTGTTCTATTTGTGGAGACCTTCTCCCTGCAGAGATCCTCTCCCTGTTCCTTTTGTACAAGGTTTGGGACCCTTTCAAAACCCATTATCAATCAAAAGAAAAACAACCAAGAAAGCACAGTAACTATTGGAAACATCTAAAAGTTCACAATGTTTCCTAATTCATCCATATATACAACGATGCCTTTAAGGCTATTTCACATCAAATAACATCAACAATTATGTCCATAAGTATGAATGCTAAAGAGTAAGCAATTTCTGCTATTGATTCCAAAGGAAGAGGGAAGGCATCACCCAAGCATTTTTCTCCCCAACCAATAGACATTTCTAAATGTCCCCATCTCAACTTCATTTCTAAAGTTCTGACCCATTACGGAAGGGCAGATATGCAGAACCTTTTCAGTTAGAGAGATCATCAATGTGCAATGTAGAAATCATAAATGCAACATTCCATAAACATATGAGATTACACTCATAACTAGATCTAGATTTAAGTGTAGGTGATCAATTTGCACTATGGGTTACTGTGTATATGAATAACACCTTTCCATTGTTATACATTCCACTAACAATACCCTATTTAGTAAAGTAGCCTCCAGTGAATGCGTAACTCAAGTGTACTACCCAGTTTATGGTGCACAGATCTGATCCCTATATGCACTCCCTGTCCATCCCGAAGGCTTACAAGCATACACAAATAGTATTCATACAGAAAGCATAGTGCTGCAGGCTTAGTACAGTCATGAACATTCTTATTCAGCAAGCATATATTCTCATTTTAATTCAATTCAAATTGTCATATACAGCAAGCAAAGGACATGTATTCATAATAATCTTTTACAGCAAGCAAAGTTATAGTCCAGGATGCAATCGTAACAATATTTTATAGCAAACAGAGTTACAGTACTTGATGCATTCATAATAGTCTTATACAGCAAGAAACATTGCAATCTGTAATGCATTCATGACAGTCCTATACAACAAGAAATATCGCAGTCTTTGATGCTTGCATTCATGAATCAATTATAGTCAAATTATTAAGCTGCAAGCTTACTGCAGTCGTAAGGGTTCTTTGGCCTCTCTTTGAGAGGTCCAAAGTTCAAACCCCACTCAGTATGAGGGGACCAGCAACCCTCATAAAAACCTGTGTAAACTCATTGAAAAAATTTAGTCAAATTATTACTACAGGTTTGAATATATTATTACCATATACCATTTTATTGCATTTATGATCATATTTTAACAAGTGCAGAGTTCTAAGCAATCTTTCATAGTCATGATACTCGTAATCAAGTAGTGTTACAAGGTATATATTGCATGCAGAATAAGACCAATATTCACCCCTTTTAAAGCCATCTAACCATGTCCCATAAGTTGCATGCAATTAATTTCATTAACTTCTTGTCTTCAAATTAGATTCTTCTGAGTGTGGGTATTGGCTCTTATGGACAATGTAATGTGTATATCCAATTTTCACAAGCAAGATAGTCTTACATTCTGTTAAAAGTCGTATGCAAATCTAATAAAGTTTAATTCCCGTACAAGTTGCCCATGCTTTCAGGAGTTTTACTAATACATAGCCAAGTAAAATTAACTTTTGGAACTAGAATAAGGTGGTTGCTTAAATCCTTAAAAGGATGCACTCCTATTATTCTACTTCTCATCACGTATTCTTTCTTAAATAGTTTCTAAGGTGAAAACATCATGATGATAGTTTCTTAACCCAACTAGGATTTGAGGTTTAACATAGTTGCATGTCAAATAGGGGCAGAATTAAAAAACAAAAAACCATTCTTCTCATTTCATATGGCCTTTATCCCACATCTATAGTAGAATAGGCAATAAACCGCTTAAACCCCCTTCAATTCTTACATGCAGTAAGACATGACAAAGGTAAAACAGGTTATCTTGTAACTAGATAAACCCTTTTACATGTATTAACAAGTATGAGCCTGGAAACAAAACAGGATGTGTTGTATTTAATAAAGCCTCTTTGATGAAAGCATTACAGTGGATGAAAACAATTGATTATTCTGATATTCATAAACTCCCCCCTATTATTTTAAATAAAAAACACTGGTACATGAAATTAAAACAGGCTACCTTTGTTGCATGCAAGAAAAGAAATTCCTTTCTGAAATAGAAAAATCTCATTTCTTCACTGCACTTTGATTCCTTCTTCAAATCCTTGCTTCTTGGTTTGAAACAGTCTCATTTTTTCTTTTTAAAAGAAAACGCATCCCCCTCTTTGAATGCAAGACTACCATGACAGTTTAAATTTCCAAGGCAGTTAGGGAATTGTTCTAGTTGGGTTTCATGTATGGAATGCTTGTAAGAAGGGGTAAATCAAGTGCTTCCCTCTATGACATTTCCTCCCCAAGCCTCACAATGCTCAGGCCCCCCAAGATGCTCACTTGCAATTGAAACTACTAGGTGTCCTCTCAAGATTGAGTGCCAAAACAAAAAGACAACATTATGTTCCCCCACAAACTATTTATATATGCACTATATAAAAAAATTTCATGCATTTTTTTAAAGGCAATTCAACTCATTTAAAGTAAATGGAGCAGTTTTTTAAACTTCAATTTTGAACAAGCAAACAGGAGAAAAAGATCCTCAAAAAAGACATCCTACTTTTCATTTGTTTTGCCTCAACTTACAAGCAAAAACAAAGTGACATTATGCACAAACATCTTAAAATCTAGCAGACAAGTTTGACATATATATGCAATTTTCAAAAGCAACAATCATTCATACAGTATGATCATTTGATGTCATGATGTGCATGTGTGGGTCCCTCTTCACTGTTTGCTTCTAGTGGATTTGTTGCTTTCTCTCTAGTGATACCTTCCCTTGTCTACTCTAAGAGGGTGACTTGTCAAAAACATGGAAAAATAAATCACAAGTTAGTCAATTTTTATTCTATACCATCAACTTTCATAATAGAATGAACACTTCAGAATTTTAAAAGTGTACTAATTTTAAATTTGCCATGTCAACCTTGGCCCTATGTTGCCAAAACCAATCAATCCCTATGATGACATCATAGGATCCCAGTGGAGCCACATAAAGGTATATTTCTGTGGCGAAATTGGGAAGTTGTAACTTAGCCATAAAAAGACATTGTTCTATTCTCTTCTTTGCCTAATTCTCATACTAGACATTCCAATTTTCAAACATATATGTAGCTTTTCTGTTTAATTTACTTAAAATATGAGGAGAAATGAAACTTTCTATAGCATTGATATCTATTAATATAGAAACAAGATTTCCATATAGTATACCTATTGCTTGGGTTGGTACATTTTGATTTATTTGCCTATCAATTATCCACTACTATGTGGATTCGAAGCAACTACTATGAAGTTTGTGCAAATGATTTTCCACTCAACCTATTACTTCTTTTAGGACATTTATTTGCATAATGGTCCTCGTCACAAGTGCAACACGTCCTCTTTTGACATTATCCTTACCATCTCGTAAACCTTCAGTTTCTTGTACTAGGACTGTTGTAGATTTGGCTTCCCATTCCTGAAGTTTCTCTTCTATACTTTTCCCTTATTATCATTAAAGGGCTTACCTTTTAGTTTTTTTTTTTTGCGTATACTAGAGGAATCGGTAACTCGTTACATTTTTCATCGCCTCTTCATGGGTTTGAATCTTTCTCCTTGCTACCACTATAACCTCCAGTTGTGCTAGGTAAAATTTTTAAAGGAGTTGATGGCACTGGTGCGAGTTCTACGAGGCCCTGAGATTTGAACCGAGGTTACACATGCCAAATGAGGTGCTTTACCAACCGACCAAACCCTCAAACCTATCTTTTAGAGTTTTTTTCTTAAAGGGTAGAGCAAGTTGTTATTGGACCACCTTTTATTTTTCCTTTAATTCCTTTGTAGTATGTGGAGATTGCTTGTATCTTTTGCCCTTGTTTGATGGATTTCTTGAAGATCTACTCCATGTTTAGAGGGCTAACTCACATCAACTCCTATATGTGGATTTAACCCCATAATGAACTTTCTTATTCAAAAAATTTCATCCTGTTGATATTGAGGAACATATTTCAGGAGTTTTGTTGAAAGTTTTCCAATACTGGGTTACAACCAAACCTCCTTGACTTAAATTTTGAAACTTTATCATTTTATGGCCAAAATATGACTAGGGTAGTCATCACTATTTGAATAAATGTACAAACTAATCCCAAGTAATATTCTCAACTCTCAACACTTTCTCAACCTTTAGGTTGTCCCATTGAGATAAAGCTTCACCGACCAGTTGGTATGTTGCCAATACGACTTTAGTTTCCTCTACAAAATATTGAATTTTAAAATATTTGCCCATTTCATTGAGTTAAGCCTCAATGCCATCTCCAGTAGTTTTCCCATCATATTTAAATGGAGAAATCTTCTTAAAATATTTTGATAATTATGTGTCAGATTGGGTTTTTTTTGGGTATCGGATATTCATCATGACCCTCCTCTACTTCATCTTACATACCTCATTATTTTGGTCCTCTGAAGTTTGACAAACTTAGATTGAAAATTCCCTTCTTTTTCTGGTCCACCTGGACCTCTGCTTTCTAAAAGGTTATTCTTTCCGGCATTTCCTACGTGATGTTTCGGAGTAAGTGCTGCACTTGGCTGTACTTGCTCCCCACACCCACCCTTTTGCTAGCCTCAACTAATGATTTTATTCCATCTATTCCTGCTCATCATTTCATCATTTGTGAACCCATTAGGCCCTAGTTTTTAAACTCCACTCCAATACCGTATATAACAATATTCATAATTTTAAATATAAAAAAGTAGAGAAATATTTTTTTTAAAATAAATAAACAATGCTTAGATCAACAATACCAGTTGAGTCAGTAGAGGCTGCAAGAGCATAGGTTGCTTCAAGAAAGGCTATACAAGAGAGATTACAGAAAGCCATGCATGAGGCTGTTCCTACACCTAGTACCCATAGGCAGTAGATACATCAAAGGCACCTTGCGCACCACCAAATGTTACCACCTAGGTCAAATCATAACCATCTACCTCGTGCACCTACCCATCCCTATAGGTCCACACAACATCCACCCTACAAACAACAACAAGGGTATGAGACCTATAAGGATGTGAAATCAGAGTACCAGGAGCAAGGGTATCCTGGGACACCTTATGAGGATGTGGTTGATGATCACATTCAACCACCACGTCCCAATCAAAAAAAAATTGGCCCCCATCTTTGAGGACAAAGGTAGGGATATGAGATTCAGATTGAGAGGCAAGAGATTTAGATTGACAATCCTCTTGCCCCAAACAACCAACAAATAGGAGTCTTCAAAGATCCCTTGCCAAAATATGAAACAAACACAACACCTGCCAATCAACCAGAAAAACCAAAGTAGGTGAATCATGTGAATGTCAATCCACCTCCCCAAGAGTTTGTGGGAATGATCAATGTTGTGATAGAGAACCAAAGCTCTCCAAATCAATCTACACAACTTGTGGCTCCATCCAACATTCCCTCCACACCATAAGTGCTACCACCACTAGATCCAGTCACACCTACTCCATCTCACCCAACCTCTCTACAGAATCAAGAACATGTATACACACTACACCAAATGAGGATAATCAAGCTACCAAAATTGAACAATTCGAGCTGGAACAAGAGCATGAGCTAAATCAGGAACAAGAGCATGTGGACATACTCACTAGATAAGATCATCATGAACCATCCACATTTGCTCAGATGTTGAGGACTTCTGATCCACATCTACTTAATTGTCTCCTGGCTCCTACACCCTATCCACCTCCACCACCTACCAGTTTCCATCCAACTTCATCCACAACCATCACCCCCACTAGTCTTACAACATATCTTGGATTGGCTAGTCAAAATTGAGATACAGGTGAGTCACCAAAACAATGTTTTACAAAAAATCATGAATCGACTCATGAACATTGAGCTACAATAGCAAATCGCTTCCCAGGTCAAATTGCCTCCTCTACAACTGCAAAATCAACCGAAACAATGCAACAGACATCCTCCTGCATAGTACCATAACCAACCTCAGCAGAATCAAGGGCAAAAGCAACAACATAGTCAATCTCCAAACTATATACCATTGTCGGAGTCTTTGGTGTCACTTTTTAATCGACTATATGAGGCAAAGGCTATCAACCTACCAGAGATCCACACTTTGAATTCTAATCGCCCAAAACCTAAGTGGTATCGAGAGGACCTGTACTATGTTTACCACAGAAAAAATGGTCATGGCCTTCAATCATTTCACTCATTCGCTTCACAAGAATGAGCTCCAAACAAATGATTCTCTCACCACATCTCATCAGAATCTTGGCATTGACCAAAATTCATTGCCACAACAGGAGGGATCGACTTTCATCACTCCTCCCAATCAGGTCAATCACAGCACATCGCATAGTGCATAGTGGGGGTGCTCAAGGTGTCACACTTTCCCCATTAGCCACATCACAACCAATGATGAAATTTGGGATTTCTGAAGGTATTGCACCTTCCCCACATTCACCAATCATCACATACTTTGGGGGTGCTTAAGGTATCACACCTTCCCCCTAAAAAAAATTAAAAACATCAAAAAAAAAAAAAAATCACAAAAATATTAACAAAACATCAAAAACACAAAAACATTGCATTCCCATTTGCATTGCATTCCATCATGCATTTCATGTCGTTGTATTTTCTTACTTGCATTAGGCATGTTCTTTCATTGTATTAGCATTAGGACTAGTTTTGTTCTTGCATGCTAGGATCTAGCACCACGCCTGTATATTTGTCATCCTTCTTAATCAACCTTATCCATCATCATCATTTGCAATTTTCCTTATGAGCTTTTGCTTATTAAGGGGTCCTCATAAGATAGGGTAGATACCGGATGACCATTAACAATGATGTTTAGACGACCACTGACTATTTTTCATTCACCTTTTAATTTACAAAAGATTATAGGAAACCCCCACATACCACATATCATTACCATCTACATTCTACTTTTTGAGTAACTGTGTTTTTCAACACAACCAATAAGTTACTATAGGGTGTTCACTAGGGTTTTTGATCATTCAACCATTCCTAGTTTTCCATTCAAATTTTACAAAAAGCTATCTTGATTTTTGAAGGTAGGGTCTTGCTTTGATACTACCTTCCATATCTCAAAATCTCAAACATAAATTCACACATTAAAATCCTATTTTTGGTGGCTTGTACTATCTAGTAGTCTAGTCCAACTACGTCCAACATCATGATCAGAATGACCATAGGGTGATCCTCATTCCAACAATGGGCTCCAAGAGCCGACCTGGCAATGGGGTAGTCTTATATGTCATAATGAACATCACATGCACACACATGGATATTGAATATCTGGGTCTTCCTATAAAACTTGTATCTTTTAGAGTCTTGTGTAGTCAATATACATATTTTGATTGGTCAACTAGGGTGTTTGAGTCTCATGAAAACCATGGTGTTTTCCTATAGCATATTACTAGTCCCCCATCCATCATTTACATTTTTATCATCTTACATATGGTTGGCTTTCAAATGTATGACTTTTGTGAAAAGGTTAACATTTTGATTGATGACTTTTATACATTCTGTGGTGCTTACATTTAGGTTGTTTTGCATCTTAGATTCATTCATTATACTCATAGTTTGCATCATTGCATGTCATTAGTACATCGCATACATACCTAGCTCAATGCATACATAATAGCTTTATCAAAAAATATTCATCTAACATACATGCATCATCATCAATGACAACTTGGGGCAATCAAGGTATCACACCTTCCCCAAACAACCAATCGATCAAGCAATCAATCCACTTTGGGGTGTTCAAGGTATTACACCTTCCCCAACAATCAATCAAACATAAAACAACTTGGGGAAATCAAGGTATCACACCTTCCCCAAACCATCAATCAAGCAAACAATCAATCTCCTTGGGGGTGTTCAAGGTATCACACCTTCCCCCAATCAATCACATAATCATCAATTAATTGCTAGGCTCAAAAGGTTGCATCCTTTTGTCAAAGATTGTGTTCTTTGCCTTGCAAAAACAACCAACACATTAACTGCTAGGTTCAAAAGGTTGCATCCTTTTGTTAAAGGTTACGCCCTTTGCCTCGCATTCAGTTTCAATCAAAATGCTCCAAAGGAACCTAACCCCTTTGGTCACATTCCAATTCAAAAGGCTCCAAAGGGCACCTAACCCCTTTGGTCAAATAAATTCAAAAAGCTCCAAAGGCACCTAACCCCTTTGGTCAAATCAGTCCAAAAGGCTCCAAAGGAACCTAAACCCTTTCTTCAAATCAATTCAAAAGGCTCCAAAGGAACATAACTCCCTTTGGTCATAGTTTCAATAAAAAGGATCTAAAGGAACCTAACCCCTTTGGTCAAATCAATGCAAAAGGATCCAAAGGTACCCAAACTCCTTTGGTCAATTTCAAAAAGCTCCAAAGGTACCCAAACTCCTTTGGTCAATTTACTTCCAAAGGCACCTACACTTTTGATCAAATCAATTCAAAAAGGCTCCAAAGGTACCTAACACCTTTGGTCAAATCAATTCAAAAAGCTCCAAAGGTACCCAAAATACTTTAGTCAAACCAATTCAAGGCACCTACACCTTTGGTCAACTCAATTCAAAAATATCCAAAGGCACTTACCCCTTTTGTCACATCAATTCAAAAGACTCCAAAGGCACCTAACCCCTTTGGTCAAATCAATTCAAAAGGCTCTAAAGGAACCTAACCCCTTTGGTCACATTTCAAAAGGCCCCAAAGGCACTTAACCCCTTTGGTCACATCAATTCAAAAGACTTGAGTGAACCTCATATCTAGTGATTTACTCTAGATACCTGGTGGTTGCAGCAATTATTTATCCATGCAATTCGGTAGGATGAGTAAATTACCATAAGGCTACTCTCACACAAAAAAAAAAACACAAAAAAAACTAATAAAAATAGGTAAAAAATCAAGGTTGTAATAGGGTCGTGTGCCCTTTTACTTTTCCAATGGTCCTAAAAACCCAAATCAAGTCATCTTGGTTAAGCGACTCATCGCTTTCATAATTTTTCTATTTCCTCATTGACTCTTCGCTTGAAGGGGTAGTCATATAATTAAAAAATTTATAATCAAGTCAATAATCAAACACTTAATCATGCAAATTGTGTTCATTCAAGAATCATTGCCAAATACAATCATGTCATTCTTGCTTGGGGTAGATAACAAGCAAAAACTTAAATTAAACACATAACAGGACAACCAAAATTGCTTGATTGGTATCCCCAAAGGCTAAAGTGTAGACTTAAGTTTGTCTTCCAATGCCCCAAAGGCTAAAGTGTAGACTCAAGCTTATCTCCCAATGCCCCAAAATTTTACCAAAAATTCAAGTCCTTCAACTTGTCAAAAATAATGGTTCAAAAATGCATGCTCTTTCCATGATTGGGGTATCTAACATTGATCAGATCAATGAACATCATCAACCCTCAATTTGACTCTAGGTCATCTATTTTTGCTCCACGTTGTGCTTTCACACAATGCATCCCAAAAAAGGATATGTGTAGACAACCCAAGAAACCCGCTTCAAGACGGTTTGTGGGTGTGAAGAAGATCCTACGCATTACATCCGAAAGATCTTTATTGTAAATCATTGTATCAATATCGGTAGCAAATCCCTAAGAGGGATTTTATTGTAACCTCATTGAAAGGAACAAATATTATTATTAATAAAAGGGCACCATCATTCATTTTATACATATCTTGTTCTTAATCTTTGTGGTTTCATTGTTATTGATATCTTTCAGTATTTTGTTTGCTTGGATGTGTGGTCTTTTTATGCGCTTCACAAAAAGATAAGCATAATAATCCAAGCTTGGAGGAAAGGGAGTTGCTTAGTGAATATCATATTATTTTGAGTATGGAAGAGAAATTTGAGAGATTAAAATTGAGATAGACTTGGTTTAAAAGGAGATAAAAAAACCAAGTTTTTTCACAGGATGACAATAGTAAAGAGACTAGCATCTAGAATTAGTAGAATTAAATCAATAGAAAAAATTTGGATTGAAGACCAAAGTGAAACTAGGAAGGAGGCAAGGTTTTATTACCAGAATATTCTTGGATTGGAGGAGTTTGAAGTTCTTAACCATAAACTACAACAAGTACCTTCAATTATAATAGATGAAGATAATAGGAAATTGATGGAGCCTATTACTTTGGAAGAAGTTCATTTAGCTCTTTTCTCTTTTGATAAGAATAAATGCCTAGGTCTAGATGGGCTCTCTACAACATTCTATTAGCATAATTAGGATATAGTGAAGGATCTTTTATTAGTGGCAAAGGAACAGTCTAGGGTAAAACAATACATACCTTATAAAATAAATGCTACATATCTTACCCTAATTTTAAAAAAGGATACACAATTATTTGATTCATTTAGACCCATAAGTCTATGTGTAGAAATCTAAAAATGTCTCATTATCCCTTATTTAATGTTAATGTTTAATTATTTTATAATTACTGCAAAATATCCAATTATTTGACATTGTTACCTTAAAACATTAATTTACCCACTTTAGCACCTTTTCCCCATCAAGCTCCATCCTAAACCTAGCCCATGGTCACCATGTGACCATCCCACTCACCTAGCCCATGTGCACATCACCCTAGTCTATCCTACCACTCTATCCTACCATCCTAGCCTACCCATCCCATCATACCCCCTACTCTTCACATCCCCATGCACCCACACACACACCCATGCTCATTTAATGCATATGGGTGGGGTGAGGACTCCCTCCATCCATATACATTAATGAGGCATGGTGCACTCATGCCCCCTTTGACCATCCAAAGGAAAAACCTAGATTTTTCCTCCCCTCACTCAACCCACTTGTATGCCATGTCACCTCCACATCACCATCCCCTCACTCTTGATGAAAATATATAAATAGCCCTCCCATTTCCTTTCATATGGGAAGAGTGAAATTGTGCTTAGGGAAACTCTACCAAAATTGCTCCAAAATCCACTTGTGTGTATTTGTGAGAAGTCATTTTGCTTAAGTGCTAACACCATGGATAACATTGTGTGCTTCTTGTTGTGTGTTTTTATTTTGTGAATAGGTTGTAGGTTTGGACTCCAACAATCACCAAATTTGGAGAGCAGCTACCTGAAAACATATTGAAGACCTCCATCAAAGGAAACTTCACCAAAGTTGACACAACAAAGACCGTCTAGATAGGGACAATTTATAACCAAAATTATCCTAACAAGTACAGTTCTCATTAAAACCAAATCTAAGTTAGGTATAACATAACATATCATTCACAAAGGTGAGCAATGAGGTATATTGTGTTTTTAGTTCATTTTGAGCTCTATCCATTGCATTAATTTGAGTTATATTGTTTGCCCCTTTTGATAAGTTTGGGTCCAACTTAGGTGGACCCAACAGGTGCTACTAATGATTGATTGATTTTGTAGGCTTGGAGATTCTACTTAACCAATGGTGGTATGCAAACCCACCCCTCTTAAGGTGGTTAAGGAAATAAGGAGTGTCAAAGATTGCATTGTAAAAGGATTCCACATTGGAAATCATGTTGTATCCCAAGAGGCATTTGTAAAACCAATATTGTAATATCAATAGAGTTTAATGAAAATGGCATTTTTATTGTCCATATTTTTGTGATCATGGTTGAATACTTAAACCCCACACCACACAAAGGAAAACACAATTTATAGGTTGTAAATTTCAAAATTGTTCTCATCAACTTCTCTCACTTTTGCCTTGTGTATTTTGTGTTAGCTTTTTAACTTATCTTGCTCACTTTCTATGTTTTCTACATGTGTTCACAAGTCCTAAATCAATCAAAGTCCATCCAAAATAGGAACCATCAAGGTTAACCCAAAGTAAAGTCCTCTATCTTGAACCATAAGAAGCCAGACAGTTTATAGCCAAAACCATTAGAACCTAGAAGGTTTATAGCCAAAATCATCTTGACACAAATGGTCCATACTAAGCTTAAAATTGGGACTCATCCTATCACGTAACTAGTTTACACAGTGACCACAACAGTTTTAGGTAGGTATAAGGTAAAATCCTTTGTCTCATTGTCATTTATCATCATCATAGTCAAGTGCCTTCTTAGGCCAACTTGTCCCATTTGGATATGTTCAAAGGTGTCATTTCTCACCTATCACTCCTCCAAAATCAGTCCCTCTAGTCCATTTTATTGCAAACTTTGTATTTGTTAGCTTAGATTTTGTTTTCATTATAGTAGTTGCTTAAAATTGCTCCTAGAGTTAAGCTAGTTAGACTTATTTTATTTTTGTGTTTTTATAATTCCAAAAGCAAATTCTGACACTTTGGCTCTGGGTTTTTTGCAAAGAAAACCATACAATCAATACTTTGCATAAACTGTCCTGATAGGGATGATTTTTGTTGTAAATCGTCAAGACCCTAATGGTTTATGCTACAAGTAAGATTAAAAAAAATAGAGCCTGTGCAGTCGCCTCATACAAATTCTAGAGAGCATTGGATCTCAGGTAGGTGCTTCTAAAATCATCTCTAGGTCAATATCACATAAAAAGCACTTAATCTATGATTTCAATTTTTCTTTTGAGAATTTGTTTTCATAGCATAGGATAAACCAAACAAAATCTCTATTGTTACCCATATGGTCTCCTCTCACACTAAAAGGTAAACTTGAGGAGCAGAAAGGTGGTAATATCTTTTGGAGTCAAAGAACTTTTATTATTTTCTAGGAATTAAAAACATTTATTGTCCATCATATTTAACACTAAATATGATAATTAATTCATGTATGCTCTCTCCTCGTGCCTTAGGGTGATCTTGGTGATCAAAAGTGGGTCACTTCTTCTAGGTTAACGAACATCACACTTCACACTAATAGGAGAATTGATTCACA
This sequence comes from Wollemia nobilis, assembly GCA_028583015.1. NCBI lineage: Eukaryota > Viridiplantae > Streptophyta > Pinopsida > Araucariales > Araucariaceae > Wollemia > Wollemia nobilis. The sequence goes on along the minus strand of JAQPPZ010000676.1, from coordinate 3,902,911 downwards.
TATGCTCTCTCCTTATACCTTGGGGAAATCTTGGAGATCAAAAGTGGGTCACTTCTTCTAGGTTAACAAACATCACAGACTAAAAGGTTAATTATACCGTGTATGCTCTTCCCTTGTGCTTTGTATGATCTTGGGAATTAAAAGTGGATAATTTAACCTCAAGTCAAAGAACCTCGTCATTTCATTATTTTATTAAATTAGATTTAATTTTTTGCAATTTACTTGTTTTCATAGATTACATTAGAGTAGATTTGATTTCATTTTATTTGCTTTCTTATTTTGCACTTTTCTTTACACAGAGTAGGTTTGCTTACTTGTTTCGTTAGTTGTTTTCATTAGAATATATTTTCTTTATTATCTTGTAATTTACTTTCATTAGTTTAGTTTGCTTTCTTGAAATCACACTTTGCTTTTGTTAGATTAGAATTTTCTTATTGCACCTTAGAATAGGGATTTGCTTTATTGTCCATTAGCCTAGATTTATTCATTCTCTTAGTTGTTATATTAGGCACTTGTTGTTTTCCTAGTTTAAGTTTTTATTTTTAGCAATGTATTTGTTTGGTTAGTCTAGGTTTTGCTTTCTTGCATTCTTAGGTTAGTAAAATTGCATTTTTCTTTCCTAGTATAGGTTTCATTTCTTGTCATTAGCTTAGAAAAAGTCGCATTTCATTTCCTAGGATAGAATTTGTTTCATTGCATTCTAGGTAGGCAATTATCATTCCTAGTTTAGAATATGATTTACCACATTTAGTTTAGGAAAAAAAAACTTTGCATTTTCATTCCTAGATTAGCTCTTGTTTGTGCAGTATATCTAGGTTTGCTTCATTGTGTCTGCTTTAGCCTCGTTTGTTTCATTTGATTTACCAAATAAAATCAAATAAATAAAAAACATAGCTTGGTTACACTTTCACACACACTTTTAAAAGTAGATCTACAAAGTTGGATTTCATCACCAACCATCAATTGGCCCTCTAGACACTCTACTTAGTTGCTCATAGTTTCCTAGATTTCATCACCAGGAAATTGACTACCCTTAGGATTAGCTCAAGGTAGTCTAGGTTTCTATAGACATACCCTTATATCTCACCTATACACCTTTTGTAGATTTTGGGGTTAGTTAACACAAAACACACCAAAAACATTTAACACATAAAAAATAACACAAAATAATAGCAACACCCAAAAAAAAAAAAGTCAAACCCCTTTGCTTTAATTGGTTTTTGAGTGTTTGCTTGTTTATTTGCTTAGTTAGGTGTTTGTTAAAAAAAAAGATAAAAAAAGAGGAACCACACTTTTTATTTTCCCCAACTCTCGCTTTGTCTTTACCCCCCTTATGGTCATAACCAGAGGTTAGGCTAGAGCAAAAGAGCATCATTTCATGGATCCCTCTCAGATGACCCATCCTACTTCAAAGAACCCTCTTGTGCATCCAGAGGAGGCACCCTTCACCCTACCTTGTAGTCTTTCCACTATATTTCATACCCCATATCTGAGTGATGTGGCACATCATGGTTCATTGTACTATGATCAAGGCCTAATGCATTAGGCCATCCACAACGTTCTACCTAATGAGAGCCCTAGCAAAGGTACCACTTTGTCCTCCTCACACTGAACCATTCCATAATTTCACCCATTCTCCTCCTATGTTTCTCAACCTTCTCCCCCTGCTTCTCCTAATTCATGTCAAACCCTCTTACCCTATCCTCCATAGGATGACTCACCTTGAGTCTCTTTGACCCCACTCTGTGTTCTCAATTGTTCCTTTCCTCCTTACGCCCAAATTCAGATCGACCCTCACACCAAACATGTCCCATACATTTTTACTCCTCCTCTCATACCCTAAGCCATGGACATTGTGTTCATTGCCCTTGTTGCCTCTAGCCTTTATCATCCATCTTTGTCAAGTCCCACTTCTAACCAAAAGAATCATTGCCCTCATTTGCTTTCCCCAATCCTCCTCCATTTATTGATCCATGAATCGATACTACTTATCATATTGTTTCTTCTATTCCTCAAATCACCTTTCATCCTCCTACCCCACCTCAAGAGTTCACTCATTCAAATCCTACTTCTTTTACACATTTCCCTCCTCCTTATAGTCTTCCTTCGATTTTCATGCATGCTGTTGTTGCCATTTCTGCAACATGGTGTATTATTAGCCTTGTGAGAAAGCTTCCGAAAAAGGGATCATGAAGTTTCAGCTTTTGGCAAATCTAACACCTCATTTTGGATGCGCCCAAGGCTGCGCACTCTAAACTTGCGCCAGAGATTGGGCGCACTTCACACTTGCGCCAGAGATTGGGCGCACTTCATACTTGCGCCAGAGATTGGGCGCACTTCATACTTGCGCCAGAGTTTGGGCGCACTTCATACTTGCGCCAGAGTTTGGGCGCACTTCACACTTGCGCCAGAGATTGGGCGCACTTCATACTTGCGCCAGAGTTTGGGCGCACTGCGTACTTGTGCCAGATATTGGGTGCACTTCATACTTGCACCAGAGTTTGGGTGCACTTCGATACTTGCGCCAAAGTTTGGGCGCACTTCATACTTGCGCCAGAGTTTGGGCGCACTGCATACTTGCGCCAGAGTTTGGGCGCACTTCACACTTGCGCCAAAGATTGGGTGCACTTCACACTTGCGCCAGAGGTCGGGCGCACTCTGCCAGTATATCAGATTGACTTTGGCGTTGGTTTCTTCCGAAAGTCCTCAATTTGGAGTATATCCTTACCCGGTCACCCGCAGTTATTGGGAAGCTTCTGGATTAGACGTTTCGGGAATTCAAGCATATCTTCTACAAAGGCGGTTCCTGCAAGTAAGGAGACTGCGCCAGCAAGTCAAGTATGTCAGGGCATTGAAGACATTCAACGACATTTTGAGGAGTCACCAGCCCTTGCCATACCTGTTTAATATCTCGTGGTTGTATCACCTTGTAATGTTTATCTTGGCTTCCACCGCCCTATTCTGTTTATGAGCATTTATTGCTCAAGCGGCAGAATTCTCTATATAAGGCTGCTCTTTTATTGTAAAAGGATGGATGTTTGCTAGAGGCTAAATGAAAACCTGAATTCTGCTATCAATACAGCTGATGTCTGGCTCTAGACTTGGACTTCTATCTTCATGTGTATGTCTTCTATTGCTTGTCTTCTATCGTTCCTTACTTTAAACTGTAACTTGAATTCTAATATCTGGATTTAGTTGTTGATAAAGTAGTAACTCTGGAGTAGTCCTGGAGATTATACATGCTAGATGTTCTGGTTTAAATTTCTATTAGTTATCTGTATTTGAGGGCTATTTGGTTCAGAATGCAATAGAGTTTTCGTGTTGTTAGTCCATCACCCCTATTCTATCCGGCCTGTGGCCATATTTCCCCTTTCAGTCATTTCCCATTCCTTTCAGTTCCTTAATCTCAAAACCCCCCAGTTAGAATAGTAAGGGAACCAACCCATCTCTGGAGATTGGCACGAGAGGCATTTCTTCCTCTCGGCCTTTCAATGTTGGCCGGGTCTAAGGCGCACTAAAATACCAAATCCTTACCTAAGGCAGATCTCTGACCAACAATTTCTGGCACGCCCGGTGGGACGCAAACGTTCCACTACATAAGCAGTACTAAGAAAGTGATGTTCGTCTTACTACTGACAAATTTGAACATCTGGCGACTCATACGAACTCCGATATATCCAAGCCTCGCAGACCAGCCTGAAAGATCACGCCTCCATGCGTACGAGGCGACAGGCTAGAAACTCAGAAGAAGAAGCCGAGTTCTACGAACTTGACATTGACGCCTTTGGAGAGCGTCCTAGAGTGGTCAGGCCGGACAACCCACTGGACGGAACATCCTCGCAGGAAGCTACTGTTGCTACACGGGGTCTAACTCCCGACAGCACAGCTACTAGCTTACCTCCAGTTCCGCCTAATTCACCGGATCGTCAACACACTGAGGCCGCACCTGACGTTGATATCAGGGTACCAAGTGTTTCCGTTGTTCCTGTTCAGCCATTACCGCCACCGCTCCAGGGAAACCCTCCACCGCCCATGGCGCAACCACCTCCCGCCAGGCAGTTTGTGACCTGGGACCATACCGGCCCCCTAAATCTAGCAGCTCAGCATAGAGTACCTCCCGCGGCCTTGAAAGCTCTGCCCACCTACGATGGTACGGGAAAGACAACGGCCGAGCATATCCAAGATGTTGCAGGATTGGCAACAATTCACGAGATTACCAACGAAGATGTCATGGTTAAGTTGTTGGTTCTCTCTTTAAGAGGTAAGCTCCTCTACTGGTACCGCTCACTTGCACCAGGTACCATCACTTCATGGGACCAACTGGCCGGGAAATTAGTAAGAGGTTTCCATGAGCAAGCAGACCCCTTCTCCCTGTTACACCAGTTCACTGGTATACAGAGGCATCCCCAAGAAGAAATACCCGATTTCAATCTCAGGTTCGATCGGACCTGGATGAGAGTCCCTGAAGACCTTCGGCCCACCCCACGTCAGGCCGCATTCTATTACTTAAGAGCGTTCCATACGGACATCAACATAAGCATCCGACACTCCAATATTAATACATTTCCAGATCTGTATGAACAAGCGCAGAAATCAGAAGACGACCTGATAGCCGTCGGAAGGATGCCCCCTAAGGCGACAACTCCGATTTACCCAGATTTTCCTCAGAGCATGTATCCAAGTGCATCTGGTTCTTCTATACCGTTGACATACCCTAGTCAATCGTGGGTTCATGACTCACAAAATCAAGCAGCACCCGGTTCTGCTGTATCATTGACCTACCCCAGTCAGCCATGGGTGCATGGCCCACAAAATCAAGTTGTGCCCACTCCGCAGTCTCGAGTACAGATGCCGCAACAACCTACCCATGCGGTCCCACAACTACCGGTGCCTCCACAGTATCCGACACTACCTGCTCCAGTGGCATCGTTATCATTACCAGCTACTCCGGCTCATGCCTCGCTAAATCCACAACAGGCTAAAGAGCTAAGAGATATGTACGGGTTTATGAAGAGTATGGCGAATGATATGGCTATCATGAAGAAAAGCCAATTCTGAGACCAAAATTATCCACCACGAAGGCCTCCTCCTCAAATCACAAGAGATCAAACTGCTCCTACCGGCAGACCTCATGAGAGAAATTCTGCAGTTTTGGAATACGATGAGGTCGGTACATCCGACAGGGCTAACTGGTGCTCTACCTGCAATGACCCGCATAATGAAGAAGCCTGTGTAGTCCACCAGAACTATGCTCAAACGCTTTCAGACAATGGCTCTGATGGGCAGGTAAATATGATGATGGAAGATGACCATGATTGTATAGTTTCCCCTATTGAACAGGTTGTTGTCCTGACAAAGACGGGTAGAAGGCCAATTGAGGTCGATCCAGTTCAGATGGAACCACTTAAAGTGCCAGCCGATCCTAAGCAACAGGCCAACAAGGCAGCAACGCCTTCAGGAAGAGAACCAGCTCCGGCTAGAGAACCCTCAGACAATGCTCGATTAAAATATTACTTGCCCTCAAGGGCAAAGACAGTAGCCCCTCGGCCACAAGCCTCCACCTCTCAACCCCTGGCTGAAGCGAGGGATCAGGCGCGGGAGAAGTTACGATACCCCTCAATCACCAAGCGCCAGAGAGTGGAAGCCACTCAGCAATACCGGACACGGTATGAACCCGCCAAAGACGGGAGAGAACCAGGCGTTGAGACATACAACGTTGTCGAAGAGCTAAGGAGGACTCCGGCTAAGGTAAGTCTCTTCGACGCATTACAATTACCTGGCCAAGTTGATCTACTCCAAGAGTCCCTCAAGACCGTTAAAGGCAAGGGGAGACTAACCCAAACCATTTTGGCGCAACCACTAACTACTTCTGCCATGGGAAAGAACAGGCCACCGCCGTTTTACTTGTCTCTCAGAATGGAAGGGTGGGTAGTACACAATTGTATGGTTGATTCTGGCGCTGCAACTACTGTCATGCCTAAAGCTGTATGTGAATTTATGGGCATGGAGTATACAAGGAGCAGCCCCAGGGTACTCCAGTTGGATGGAACTCCGGTCAGGACTGTCGGGGTTATAAAGGATATCCCAATCGTGCTGCATAAGATGCCGCAGATTACGGTAATCCAAGAAGTTGTGGTAGTTGACTTGGAGCCCTATTTTAGCATGTGCTTATCTAGGGAATTCACTGCCAAGCTTGGGGGCTATTTGTCCCTTGATTATTCACATCTGGAAGTCCCCTTCAGGGGGAAGAGGGTAAATATTTTTAATGAGAAACCTTCTACCTTTCTTATTGAAAGGATCCAGGATGTGGAGAAACCCATGGACTCTGTCAATATCATCGATGGGGCAGAGGAAATAGGAGGAGTGGGGCTGATGGAAGAAACCCTTGATGAGCTGCACCTGGAGGATGAGTTTTCCATGCTGGATTTTAATGCTATGATAGAATCAGATATAGGATGTTACTCGATCACCAAGCCTGAGAAGGCTAAGTCCCCGAGTGATACCGACCCTATGGATGAGCAACTATGGAAACTCTTCTTTGATGGCGCCCGATGCAAGAACGACGTTGGAGCTGGGGTTGTCCTTGTCTCCCCCTCTGGAATTCAGAGAACCTATTCGTACAGGCTCGCTTGGAGCTGTACTAATAACTCAGCCGAGTATGAAGCCCTATGTTTGGGGTTACGAAAGGCGAAGAAACTAGGGATAAAGCAGTTGCAGATATTCGGGGATTCTGAACTGATCTGCAACCAAGTGACAAACAAATGTGTTGCTAAACAACACTACTTAAAAGCATACCGTAACAAGGTATGGGATCTGCTAGAATCCTTCTCGGCCCTAAATATCCAACCTATTTCATGGGAGCGGAACAAGCATGCGGACGTTTTGGCATCCATTGGAGCAAGGTACTCTCAAGCCGAGAAACTTATGCAAAGACCAAAGACAGTTAGGGTTATTTATAGACCCTCAGTACCGGATAAAAATATTCACTGGCAGGTCTTTGATAATGACGAGCAGATCGTTGATTTTTTGATTAACGAGGCTGGAAATATTGAAGATAGATCCCTTGATGAGTATGAGGGTCTTATCCAACTGAAGAACAACCACCTCCCCAAGGGTTTGATAACCCTTGAGAGTTTATTTGATCAAGATGACAGGGCCTTGCCTCACAAAATAAAAGTGGATGCAAAAGAGTATCAAGAGTTAGCCCTGGAGTCCGGGAAGACCATTAAAGTGGGAACTGATTGCACGCTGAAGGAAATTGAACAAATCAGGACCCTCTGCAGAGAGTATCCCGATATCGTTGCATGGAGTTATCATGATTTGAAAGGGTATAATCGAGATGTTTTTCAGCATACTATCGAGCTCCAGGAAGGAGTCAAGCCCGTACGACAAAAGCAAAGGCCTGTAAACCCAAATATTGAGGTACTGATGAAGGCCGAACTTCTCAAAATGCTGGAAGCAAAGATAATCTACCCTATCAAGCATTCATCCTGGGTAGCAAACTTGGTCCCTGTCCGGAAAAAGAATGGAGATATTCGTCTCTGCGTGGACTTCCGGAATCTCAACCAGGCATCCCTGAAGGATCATTATCCACTGCCCCAGATAGACCAGATTCTCCATGTAGTGGCAGGGGCCCAAAGATTTTCCCTCCTAGATGGTTTCTCCGGGTACAACCAGATCTGGGTCAGAGAAGAGGACCAATATAAAACTGCCTTCACCACCAAGTGGGGCACCTTTGCTTATCAGCGCATGCCCTTTGGCCTTTCAAATGTCGGGGCAACTTTCCAAAGAGCGATGGACTTGGCTTTTGGAGAACTCCTCAACCGCGTAATTGTGATATACTTGGATGATATGACGGTTTTTTCCCACAAAAGGGAGGAGCACGGTGCGCATCTCCGACAGGTGTTTGAAAAATGTCGGGAGTTCGGGATATCAATAAACCCAAAAAAGTCAATTTTTGCGGTCAAAGAAGGTAAACTCTTAGGCCATCTGATATCAGAGAAGGGTCTTGCTATTGATCCCGCTAGAGCCGAAGCCCTGCTCAAGTTGCCTCTGTCGGCTAATAAGAAGGGTCTCCAATCCTTCTTTGGGCAAATAAATTTCGTCAGGAAGTTTATCTCTGATTTTGCTCAATCGGTAAAACCTATGACTCAACTCTTAAAAAAGGATGTGGAATTCCTGTGGACTGATGAGAGGAGACAGGCGTTTAAAGACATCAAACGACGGATTGCCCAAGCCCCCATTCTGGTTAATCCTGATTATTCCCAAGACTTTATTTTGTATGCGGTCGGGGAACCAGAAAGTTATGCGGTCGTGCTCACTCAGAAGAATAAGGAAGGAGACGAACGACCTATAGCATTCCTCAGCCAGGTAATACTCCCGCATGAGGAAAAACATAGTTTTATTGAAAGTCAAGTACATGCGGTGATGCGAGCGCTACAGAAGTTCTAGCATTTCGTCTCACAAAGCAAGACAATAGTGTACGTTGTACACCCGGATGTGCGGACCTTCATCAGCCAAGGTGAACTTGGTAATAACAGGGCTGGTTGGATTTCAAAGATTCAGGGGTTTGATATTGACGTCCGGCCCACGAAACTAGTCCGTGGGCGGGCGCTATGCCTAGAGCTTGCCAGGAGTGCCACGGCTGAAGTAACGACTTGTCAATGGGAGGATTCACTACCACAGTATAATTGGGCGAATCAGTCGGCAGATGGCAAAGATTGGACTGAAGACCTGGTAGAGTACTTCGGCACAGGACAGTGCCCTCCTGGCCTTGATTCTTCGCAGAGAAGGCATTTCAGGCTTCAAGCCTGCAGATTTGTTTTGTTACCCGAGGGGTTGTTCCACCGAAATATAGACGGCGTCCTCCTGAGATGTGTCAGGGGGACAGAAAAACAAAAAATCCTGGATGAATTCCATTTCGGAATGTCCGGGGGCCATTTCGCTGGAAGGCCAATGGCTTTGAAAATAATAAGGGCGGGCTATTATTGGCCCACCATTTTCTCAGATTCCTTCAGTGTAAGCCGAAAATGTGATAAGTGCCAGAGGTATGCAAGCCGCATCAGAAATGCTCCGTTACCTTTGCACCCGATTCAAGTCGAGGCCCCGTTTCAACAATGGGGTTTAGACTTCATTGGGATAATCGAGCCTAACTCTTCAGCGGGACACAAATATATTCTGACCGCTACTGATTATTTCACCCGGTGGTCAGAGGCAGTTCCAACCAAGCGGGCAGATCAGGATGTGGTTATTGCCTTTCTGGAGGGACTCATAACCTGTTTTGGGATACCGGACGCTGTAGTGACAGACAACGGCTCTCATTTTGTTGGGGCCAAGATGTGTGCGTTTGCTAGCAAGTATGGTATTTATATGAAGACTTCATCGAATTATTACCCGTAGGGTAATGGCTTGGCGGAATCTACTAATAAAAACTTGCTCCGGATTCTCAAGAAAACGTTGGAGGACAATAAGCGAACTTGGCATTTACACTTGGATTTTGCGCTATGGGCTGACCGGATTTCTATCAAAAAGTCCATAAAGACATCCCCGTACTCTTTAGTGTATGGGAAGGAAGCAGTGCTTCCTGCGCATATTGAGTTGCCAGCGTTACAGTCTCTTCGATCTTTGGACGGCGAGGGCGAGGAATTTGATCCGGTCAGCATTAGAATCGCCCAACTCTTGCAGTTAGAAGAGGAGAGGGAGAAAGCCTACGAGGCTTTTATGAGGAACGCAGTGGCCATAAAAAAATGGTTCGACAAAGGGACTTCCAAGCGCACTTTCCAGATCGGAGACTTAGTGCTAAAATGGAATGTGAAAAAGTCCAAACCGGGCAATCATGATAAGTTTGATGCGTTTTGGGAAGGTCCTTTTCAAGTCTCCCAGGTGCACCTGGTAAACTCTTTCACACTGCAATATTTGAATGGGTTTGCTTTGCCATTATCAGTTAATGGCGTACACCTAAAGGCGTACCACCAGTGAGGGATGGTGCAAAATTTTCCTGTACAGTTGTATATATTCTCGTTTTTCCCTTATGCATTCCAGTTTTCTTGTACAGTCGAAAGGATGTTCCTCCGCTTCTCTATGTTTATGGAAGCTCTGTTTTGAAGGCAAGCGCCTTAGCTAGTGGAGGGAGGCCGATGGATGTCCTCTTTCTATTTTTTGAATTTAGGACAAGTCACGCGACAGAGCAGGTAATGTTTCATGACAGACGAAGGAGCCTCGTGTCGGAAGCAACCCGCACACTCAAGCCATGCACCCAAGGTGAGGCACACTCAGGCTAGCGTGCGCCCAAGGCGAGGCGCACTCAAGCCGTGCGCCCAAGGCGAGGCGCACTCAGGCCGTGCGCCCAAGACTGGGCGCACTTTTTTCCAAGGAGGTGCACAGGGGGCGGGCCTAACCTGGGCGCACCACTTCGACACGTAGCTCGGAGCAGAAGGTGCTCATCCCGAGGTGACCGAAGCGCATGGTTTTAGAGGCACTCCCTAATCGTGAATTTCTAAGTTTAGCGTAGTTCATCGGCACACAGCTCAAGGCGTGGCCCATGATTGAAACTAAGTACACCTGCGGTAGGAATTCACACTTTTCAAGAATGATTGAGCCCGGCTTGGGTAGTTAAGATCGGGATCCGCGCCCCATCATTGTTTACCTTGGAAGGGGTTTTTCCTAACGCCTCTAAGGCCTTTTTGCGCATTAATTCTGCGCAGGTAGCATTAACACAGGTGGGTATAAGCTGAACCTATAAAAGGTCAGGTGCTTCAAGAAATATCCCCTTTTAAATCCTGAACCTGTGGCATCGTTCACTCTTGACGATTGTTGGTAAGACTTGGTTGTTTCTGCACACTTAAGATTCACTTCTAAAGCACTCTTAGGTCCCTGAATTTTGTCCCTGGAGAATACTTGAGGGTTTTTCACCATAGAAAAATGGGCAAGAAAGGAGAAACCCAGCAAAAGGGGGGCGCAGTTCCGAAAATTGCAGAAGGCGAGCAAGGAGCCATGAAAGAAAAGAAGCAGAAACCCTTGCCGCCCCCACATGAAGATCAACTGAGTAAAATTCGGGACTGTATTCTCACTCGCACGAGTATAGAAAAGTTGCGCATGGATATTGACCAAATGAGGGCAAAAGTATCTGAGGTGCACGACCGAGTAGTCGCTTATCCCTCACTCTTATACTGGTACTTATGTTCACCCGTTCATCCCTGCCCAAAATTGATATTTGCAATCGGCCAGGCCTATGATCCTCAGACTAGATCTGTGAAGGACTCGAAAGGGAACAAATTATTTTCCATCTCGACTGACAAAATCCGTGAGGCTTTTGCTTGTGGGCGGCGCCCTCCTGAGAATGTTATTGTCCGAAGAATTGACACAAAGGAGCAAGCGCAAAGATACAACTTTTCGACGCAGATGAGGCGTTTTATGGAAGCTCATTACACGGAAACCCTCGCGCCAGGAACCTTGCCGCAGCTCCCCATGTCCTTGCGAAAATTCAAGAATTCTGAACTTTTCTCTATGCTGGCATGGATCACTGGCCTGGCATCAGATGCCCAGGTAAACGCCTGGCAAGCGGCAGTTGCTGAATGTGTATCCCACGGGGAATTTTACGCCGTCGATGCTGCGTCACGAGAAATAAAGCCTATCTACTACGATTGGGCCGATTGGGTGTCCCGTCAGCTGCACCTCCAGCTGTGTGCAATGAAACAAGGGACCGTGGCGTTCCGGAGTTGCTCTTTCCTGGTGTGGTACTTCTTTCACCAGCTGCATGCAAAGCCCGACTTTGCCTTCATCGACAAGAACTTCACTAATGAGAAAGGTGAGCCGCTCCCGGTGTATCAGTGGACCTCAGTCCTGTCAAGGCGAGAATCTTACTATAATTTCAACCGGGTTTTCCTCGGACCAGCGCTGCAAATTATGACTGGGACCTACGAACGAGTGCCGAGGGAGATGAAAGATTATGTGATAAGTCAGCAACTAGGAGACATTTTCTGTTTAACACAAGGGCTTGTGATACGGATTTTTGGGTTTTCAGGTAAACCCTTCTTGCTACCCTATTACGCTACCGAATACCTGTTTGCTCAGGAGGTCACTCGTCAGTGTGATTATGCAGATGATGTCTTCGGCAAGGGAAGGAAGAAACAACACACCTGCCCTTGGCCCATTGAGCTTGGTCCCATCAAGGTGACGCAGAATAAGCAGAATCATTATCTGGCGATTAACCTGTATGATTTTGGTCTGATAGACCTGCCCCAGCGGTGGAAATATGACCCAGATGGCGTCTTCAGAGTAAATATTGGGAAAGAAAAATTCCACTGCTGTCCTTGCCCGGAGATTGAGCAGCAGCGCAATAATCCTTCTGGACGGGACCTCGAATGGCACATTGAAAAGATGTTCTCCTTTCCCCCGTGGCATGATTTTTATGTCATGGAGGCTGAGTACAACCCTAGGCGGTTTCCACATCAGGACCCTGATGATAGGATTTTCACATTCATGAAAGAAAAAGCACCCCAGTGGTCGGCAGAGAAGGTTTTAAATTGGTGGATAATGAGGTGTCACCACAAAAAGAAGTTGTCTGATCCCACGCTGCAGATAGATCAAAAATTTTCTGATCTATTTGAGAAAAATCATAATGATTATCGACCCGTATTTTTTGGGGACCGTGTACCCAGGAGCTTAGAGAGCCCTAGCAGAGTGGATGACCTGTACGCTCTCCAAGAACAACAAACTAGTCAAGCACCACCTGTCAAGAGCAAAGGTAAGCGACAGGTCCGAGAAGAAAAGACCACTCCAAAGAAGAGGAGTGCGCCTGATGCACCTGCGCCTCAAAGTGCTGCGAAGAAGTCCCGCACTATCAAGTTCGTAGTCTCTGGCGCAGCCCCTCCGACAGTGGCAATAGTCAAAGAAGGGGGTGTTTCTGAGGTTGTCACTCCAACGCAGTCAGTACGGCCCACCCAGACAACGCAGTCAGCTCTGAGGGCACAACAACTACTGTAGGCCAAGGAGGCATTTATTGACCTGGAGGGTGAAGCAGCGGAAGAAGAAAGAAGGGACAGTCCCAAAATGCAGCAGTTTACCGCTTCGGCTCTGAAGCCCGAGCCCGCAGGTACGTCTTCTATTTCCCCCTTTATCTCAGCTGCTTCTGAAGAAATCTCACTTCCCGGTGCCGAAACCCTACTGTCCACCCATCTTTCACTTGGCACCTCAACCGACATCTTTCCCAACTCCCTCTTGCCTGTGCATCCTCTCGCTCCCTTACCGATATTTTCTCAGTCATTTGAGACTTTTGCAAAAGTCTCCAACGCCTTCACTTCTACCTTCACTCCTCAGGGTCGGGAAGCTCCTATTGCAACTTCCGTAACTACTGAAAACCTTAGCCAACCTTCTTCCGATCCCGCTCCCTCAGTTGCCTCACAAGTACCCATCATGGGGACGGCCCGTCCTGAACCCAACATTTTGGCTTCGGCAGTTCAAACCCCAGCATCCCCTACGATCGCGGTTGCTGTCGCCCAGCCTCCCTCGGAGACGCTTGTACAGTCGAACCCTCAGCGGGCTCTTTTTCCCCTGGCCACATTCTTTGGAATACAAGAACCTGAGCCCGAAGAACTAGACTTTTATGAGGAAGAGACGATGGCTGAAAGTATCCGTAAGGCCCAGCAGAACTCCTCAGTCTGGCTCACAGGCCAGAAGAGAAAAAGTGAGCAGGCGCTGGCTTGTCCAAAAAAAGGGTAGTCTTTGACCCTCAGAATATGCTACTCCTCCAAACGGAAAAAATCCCCAAGGTGCAAAAGCCGCTAAATGAAATGACGTCGGCAGATTATTCCTATAGACAAGCTGTGGAGGATCTGAAGACTGCTGACCCTAAGACAAAAGCTGAAAATATTCATGTTGAGGTGACATCTCTCTATCTTCAGGTAGATCATTTCAGAGATCGCTGCTACAATGTTGAGGCCAAGAATGCTCAACTAGATGAAACCCTAGCACTCACGCGTGGACAACTTGAAGATGAACAGTTAAAAGTGAAGCAGTTGCAACAACAAGTGTTTGACCTGGAGCGGGCACTCAGAAACACCAAGGAGGATTATGAGGAGCGCCTCAGAATACAAGGAGAAGCCAAAAATCAATTGTTGGTATTGGAAGCCGAAATCCAACGATTAAAGATCAAGATAGAAAGTAGGCCAGAGTCCAGTTCAGCTCTGTCCAAGGACCGCACCAAAGAGGCGCGTGCTCATTTCCTGGCCAATTTCAGAAATAGGGCACGTCGAGCGGTCTCAGTGCTGACATTCATCTGGGAGGCCAAGGAAGCAGTTTCACACGGTGCTTCCATTGTCGAAGAGGCTGAGACAGAGGTTGACGAATGGCTAGAGCTGGCCATGAAAGCACGGGCCTTGGACAGATCAGTTGCGCTTGCACCAATGTCTGATCTGGCTCGCTCATGGGCAGCCATTGATTCAACTCTTAGATCGTTCTTTAAGAAGGCCAAGGCAGCCCGAAAGGCTCGAGACCTCATAAACATGCTCGAAAGAGAAAGGAAAATTGCTCTCATGTATTTTGAGACTCTGGACAATAATGGGTTTCCGGGTTTCACAGATGAACAGGGCCATGTCTTAACTGAGCGACAACTATAGCGGTCGGCATGGGACTCCTTCGAAAATGACACTCAAGAAATTGACAACTAGGAGGAGCCTATTTTTGAGCTCCAAGCAATGCAGTATACTTCCAAATTTGCGATAATCCAAGCCTGCCTGGTCGATCTCAGTGAAAGGTTCAATTTTGCCGAAGTCCGTCATCTGGAAAGATTTGGATACCTTGTTCGAGAGCTCCAAAAACATAACGAAGTTCATAACGATGATTGGGCCTTGGTCCAAGGGACCTATTGCCGTATTAAAAGGGAGCTTGGGCTGCCCGATTCCCCTCAGCAGCCGAAAGATATCCAAGCACAGGAGGAAAGCAGGGTGCAAGGTGAGAACCAGGCCCAGGACGAGATTCATGCAGTGGAGCCCCCCACTCACCAAGAAGGCCAGGGCGACAACCTTGCGCCACAGCAAAACAAGGATCAGGTGCCTCAAGATGAAGTACCCCAGAGCGAAAAAGATAAACCACAAAAGAAGGTCGAGGAGCAAGAAACAAATGAGGCGCCTGAAGGGGTTCAGGCTAAGGATAATCTTGATACTCAAGGAGCGGCCCAAGACCTGCTAGCTCAGGAAGAGGATGAGCCCCTAGATGAGGTGCCAGGCCGGGAGGAAGAGCAGCACAGTGAAACTCATGAAGGGGAGGAGTCAGGAGAACAGTCCGCTGCTACCAACGGGCAATCAGAGAGTGATGAAGATTATGAGGAAGATGATGACTCTGAGCCCAGTGAATAAGGCCTGGGATGTCGACATTGAGGCGAGCTCAATTTCCCCGTGAGCCGCTAGAGATGTTGCCATTTCTGCAACATGGTGTATTATTAGCCTTGTGAGAAAGCTTCCAAAAAGGGGATCATGAAGTTTCAACTTTTGGCAAATCTAACACCTCATTTTGGATGCGCCCAAGGTTGCGCACTTGAACTTGCGCCAGATATTGGGCGCACTATACTTGTGGTCTTTGGGCACTCAACTTGCGCAAAGTTGGGCACTTCATACTTGTGCCAGAGTTTGGGCGCACTTCATACTTGCGCTAGAGTTTGGGCGCACTGTGTACTTGCGCTAGAGTTTGGGTGCACTCTACTGCCGAGTTTGGATGCACTTCATACTTGCACCAGAGTTTGGGCGCACTTCATACTTGCGCCAGAGGTTGGGCGCACTTCATACTTGCGCCAGAGTTTGGGCGCATTACTTGCTGGGGTTACTTGCCAAGTTGGGTGCACTATACTGTGCGAGTTGGGTGCACTGCCCCGAGATTGGGCGCACTTCACACTTGCGCTAGAGGTCGGGCACACTTTACCAGTATATCAGATTGACTTTGGCGCTGGTTTCTTCCAGAAGAATTCCACCTCAGCAATTTGGAGTATATCCTTACCCGGTCACCCACAGTTATTGGGAAGCTTCTGGATTAGACGTTTCGGGAATTCAAGCATATCTTCTACAAAGGCGGTTCCTACAAGTGAGGAGACTGCACCAACAAGTCAAGTATGTCAGGGCATTGAAGACATTCAACGACATTTTGAGGAGTCACCAGCCCTTGCCATACCTGTTTAATATCTCGTGGTTGTATCACCTTGTAATGTTTATCTTGGCTTCCATCGCCCTATTCTGTTTATGAGCATTTATTGCTCAAGCGGCAGAATTCTCTATATAAGGCTGCTCTTTTATTGTAAAATGGATGGATGTTTGCTAGAGGCTAAATGAAAACCTGAATTCTGCTATCAATACAGCTGATGTCTGGCTCTAGACTTGGACTTCTATCTTCATGTGTATGTCTTCTATTGCTTGTCTTCTATCGTTCCTTACTTTAAACTGTAACTTGAATTCTAATATCTGGATTTAGTTGTTGATAAAGTAGTAACTCTGGAGTAGTCTTGGAGATTATACATGCTAGATGTTCTGGGTTTAAATTTCTATTAGTTATCTGTATTTGAGGGCTATTTGGTTCAGAATGCAATAGAGTTTTCGTGTTGTTAGTCCATCACCCCTATTCTATCCGGCCTGTGGCCATATTTCCCCTTTCAGTCATTTCCCATTCCTTTCAGTTCCTTGATCTCAAAACCCCCTAGTTAGAATAGTAAGGGAACCAGCCCATCTCTGGAGATTGGCACGGGAGGCATTTCTTCCTCTCGGCCTTTCAATGTTGGCCGGGTCTAAGGCGCACTAAAATACCAAATCCTTACCTAAGGCAGATCTCTAACCAAAAACTATTTCTTCTTCCCTTCTTCAACATTATTTTCCTCCTCATTCTTCTCCTCTTATCCAACCTTACTCTCATCCTTAAACTTCTACCATTCCTCAATATTCTTCTCATCCTCAACCTTCTTATATTTATTCTTCTTTGTAGCATGACCTACCTAGCACTTCTCATCCTTATCCTCATCTTACTTTCCAAATTGCTCCAATTCCACCTTCTCAACCTCTTCCTCCTCCCCATTCTATTCAACCTTATTTCTTTTTCCAAACTCCTTCATGGACTCCCACTCAACCTACCACTTCTCTATAGCCATCACCTCCATCCACCTCTTATTAGTGGCCACACTCACATTCATAGGTTCAAAGTCAAACCCTACAAATCCAAATTCAAGCTCCACATGTCCAAGCAAGTCAAATGGTTATACCACCACCATACCAACCCCCTCCATCATCTCATCCTCTCTAGTCACCATATCCTCCACCTCCTCAACCACCTCCTTATTCTTCCCATGTGGCCCAAGCAACTTATATCCCACAACCTAACCAATCATCCTATCCACCTTATACACCTTATCCTTACCCATATTTATATTCATACCATCATGAGCCTTCCCATTTTGCCATCCCTATTGACCCTACACAGGTAGCCCAAGCCCCTCCTCAAACCAAGATTCAACAAGTACTAGACCAACTTAAGAGCCTTGAGTTGCAATCAAGTGGATTTGGGTATCAAAGACCCACATATATTCAAATTTACAATGAACCTATCCACCCTTTGATTCCAGTCCAACAATACCCTTATAGGTTTGAGTTGCCCAAGTTTGAAAAGTTCAAGAGGAAAGAGGATCCAAAAGAGCATTTGCAAAACTTTAAGTATTCATGCTACCTCATTAGTGGAAGTGATCCACTCATGCTAAGAACATTCCCCATGTCCCTTGGGGGATAGGCCTTGGATTGGTTCAACAACTTGCCACAACATAGCCTTTTTTCCTTCAAACAACTTGCTAACCTATTCCTAGAGCATTTCTCCATCAACATTAAGAAGAAGACTTCATTGTCTGATATTTATAGTCTTTGACAGTTTGATGATGAGCCTATCAATGACTATGTCTCTAGGTGGTGAGGGGTTATTAATGAGTTGACATTTTCTATCCCCTCCATTGAGTTGGTCAAGATGTTCACCAAGAGTTGTGCTAAGCACATTTCAACAACCCTTCAAATCCAACAACACCACTCTTTTGAAGAGGCTATTGCTCAAGCTAAGGTTATTGAGGAAATAAAAATTCAAGAAGGGGAAGTAAATCTAAGAAAGAAAAATTATTACCCCAAAAAATTCAACAAGAGCAATAACAACAACCAAAGCAAGGTCCCTTAAATGAACTAAGTAGTGTTGAGTACCACAACAACTCCTTGATAACAAAGTACTCAACCTAGGCGATAGGGTTTCCAAGCCCAAACTACTCCTAGGTAGGCACCAACCCTACCTCCACTTAACCAACCTTCCACTTGACCCCAATGCCCTCCTCATCCACCTCACAATTGGACTCCCCTTTTTGAGCCATTGTCGAACATATTTCAAAAGTTGTATGATGCAAAAATAATCACCTTGCCTGAAGTTTGGCCAGAGGATCCAAATAGGGTGAAGCCCAAATGGTATAATGAGCATCAATTTTACATCTACCATCACTAGAGAGGTCATGATATAAATGACTATCGACACCTAAAGCATTTGGTACAAGATTTGATCAATAGAGGGGAGGTACAAGTTGATAATCCCTTAGCCCCCTCCAACCAACACCTTGGTATTTTTCAAAATCCATTACCATAACATGGGATGCAACAACAACAAACAGGTACCTCAACATCCTCAACTATACCTAAACAAATCAACCATGTCAATCACATCCCATCTCACCAAGGTTTTGTGGGTATGATCAATATCATTATAAGGAATCAAAGGTATCAAGGTCGACCATCCCAACAATATGACCCTCCTTCTGCATCCCCATCATTGATTATTCCTCTCATGCAAGGAGCTCCTCCTCCTCCATGACCTATTGTAACATTGAGGAGTAGCCTTACCCACCAACTAAAAATAGCATTGGCTAAGCTATCGATCTATGACCTACTTCAACAATCTCAACCTCATTGAGAGGCTCTAAATGACATCTTAAGGTCTATAGATCTAGAAACCCATGATCCAAATACCTTTGCCAACTTTATGGGTAGCATGAGGACATGCATGTCACCCTCCATTGTGTTTTATGATCATGAGATAAAGGCTCAAGAGGGAGCTATGGGGCAAGATCCCCCTATGCACATAATGGCATGCATCGATGGTATAGTCTTCAAGCGTGTCCTAATCAACAATGGCTCATCCATAAACATCATCTCCATAGCTACCTTGCAACACCTCAACCTTCCCTCCAACCATATTGCCACCCCTACCCTTACCCTATGGGCCTTCAATGACACCTTGTGTTCAACCCTTGGTATGATCATCCTTCCTATTCAGGTTGGCATGAAGACCATGCCTACCCTATGCCATATCATTGAGGGAGAGATGCAATATAACCTACTCCTTGGATGACCATGGATTAGGGAAATGTAGTGTGTTCCCTCTACCCTTCATCAATGCTTGAAATATGTCCATGAGAGATAGGTGCATTGCATCCCCACTGACATTGAGCCTTTCAAGTATTGCAACATGGTCAACCTTTCACAAGGTCCCACTCTCCCTTCCACCCATCTTTCTCCTACACATGTCCAACCCACTCCACCTATCCAACTAACACCCCCACCTCTAGTTCTACAAGTCCTTATGGTGGCTAACCATCCTCCTCCGATTTCTCTAGTGCATCCTCCACCCCAGCCAACCAATTATCCATGGCCCATCCTTTATCCGCCTCCATCTATCTACCCCCTTCCTCTCCTACATGTCCTCCACCATTTCCTTCTATACATCCTCTTACTCCATTTTCATCTCATATTCCTTCTTAGCTTCCACATTCTTATGTTGCCAATATTCATGCTTCCTCCCCTTTTCCCCCCTTCTTCCTACTCCTTCCCATGTTTTACCTCATCCACCTCCCATCCCTATATCATCTAATCCTCATCCTCCCACTCCTTATCCACCTTCTAGTCCTACATCGCAACATCCTCCTACTTCATCTATTCCCTCGTCTACTCCCCAAGAGAGTCACTCTTGGGAGCAAAGATCTGCTAGGTTGGATTTCAAAATCATGGGTCCCTCTTCACCCACTTCTTTCCCTCCCATAATGCAACCAATTCCATCTCAACCACCATCATCCTCCTCTTCTCCTTCCATTCCATCCTTCCCATTCATTCCTCCTTCTTTGACCATTCCATCTTCCCCTCCCAATCCAAAAAATTAAGGGTCTCCCAAAAGACAAGGAAGTCAAGGGATACCCCATGTGTCTGTACATTTGTCTAGTCCTAGTCTAGGGGAGTATGTTGTACATAATGTTACTTTCTCCCCTCCTCACATAGAGTCCATTAGAGATTTTGGTCATCCTTGTACCATGCCCCTAAGTATAGGTGTTGTTATTCCCATTGGCTCCTTGCCTAATCAAACCAATTTTGTGTATGGGGGAGTTGACACTCCTTCCGAGAAACCTGAGCCTAAAGAGCCTAAAGAGCAATTTTGTGGGAATTTTAATTATATGTCTAACCCTTCCTTTACCATATGATATTTTCAATATTTTTAATGGTAAGGATTTGGCCTAGGTCAATATGAGTAGGGTCTATGATATGTCCTTGATCCACCTTATCAAATGCCTAAAGATAAATTAGGATTGGGCTATCATGAGAACCACATAGCCACCCTCCTTGAGGAAGCTTTCCAATGTCTTAACCTTAACCTTGAGGAGGACAATTTTGATGCTCATATTGAAAGTGAGGACTCCTTGATAGATGAACCTCTCTCCCCACATTCCATGGTGGATATCCCTATAGACTTCTTCCAAGTTTTGATGATCCACATCAGCCCATATGACACTTCTGAGGATGAAATCGATGAGTGATTTGAGAACCTCTCAATCACTTTTGATAGCTCTAAAGATGTGTCATCCTATATCATCCCCATCATTGAGCATCCTAAAGAGGGTGATGGTTACCTTCACCTAATTCTATTCCAACTCCCTATCCTTCCCATGCTCCTCCCACAAGCGTGTCCTGATGGTCAACCCATTCCACCTCCCCCTCTCATTCTACCTCGATGGCATCCCCTACCTCAACCTAATCCTCATCCACCCATCCTTCAACAACTCCTCCCCCATCCACAAGAGTCCTTCAATATCAAACCCATCCTCTAGCTCACCTACCCATCCACCCCATGATCCACCCATTGTCAACATGATTTTTGTCGATATTTTCACCCTGCTTCATTATGTGGTTGGTCCCAACCAAACTCTTAGCATTGACCCAAGTTACATTGACTTCAAGAAAATTCCTTCTAATCCTTCTCCTCTTGATTTCCTCCCAACAGAGCAAATGATCAACCAATAAAATGCCTATATTCCCCCCTCTCCTTCTCATCCCTCTTATTATTTATTCCAAACTGAGGTCACTAATGATGATAAAGTATTTTTTTAAGAGTGAAATAGATGATCTACGTCTCATTCCCACTCATGTGTGGTTAAAGGATGGAGCCCACATGCTTGTGGAATAAATGATCAACATCGATTTAAGCATCAACCCTGCCAATCCCCAAATTGTCCAACTTGACAAAAACCTAACTAACACAAAGAGAGAGTGCTTCACTGCACTTTGAATATAATATAATAAAGTTTTTGCATGGTCATATATTGACATGCCTAGCCTCAATCCCAACTTAGTAGTCCACAACCTCACCCTTGATAACAATGCCAAGCTAGTCAAGCAAAAGCTCAAGAAGATGCATCCCACCATTGCATTAATGGTTAAAGAAGAGTTACAAAAACTCTTAGATGTGGGATTCATTCAACCCATCAACTATCTTGAGTGGGTCTCAAACATGGTGCC
This sequence comes from Wollemia nobilis, assembly GCA_028583015.1. Taxonomy (NCBI): domain Eukaryota; kingdom Viridiplantae; phylum Streptophyta; class Pinopsida; order Araucariales; family Araucariaceae; genus Wollemia; species Wollemia nobilis. The sequence goes on along the minus strand of JAQPPZ010000676.1, from coordinate 3,881,081 downwards.
TATCAAAAATCCAAAAGGGGGGATATGCATATGCATGAACTTTAGAGATATAAACAAAGCATGTCCAAAAGATAATTTTCCCCTTCCTAACATTGACACCTTAGTCGACTCCATAATAGGTCACAAAATGCTTTCCCTAATGGATGGTTTTTTAGGATACAACCAAATAAGAGTCAATCCTGATGATCAACATAAAACATATTTCACCACACCATGGGGGACATTTTATTACAAGGTCATGCCATTTGGTCTTAAAAATGCAGATGCTACATATCAATGCACTATGACCTATATCTTTCATGATTATATGCATGATATTGTGGAATATTATATGGATGATCTCTTAGCTAAATCTAAAAAGTGTGATCAACATGTCAATGTTTTGTGTAAAGTCTTTGATTAGCTTCTCGAGCATAATGTTAGACTAAACCCTAAGAAGTGTGTCTTTGGTGTCACCTCGGGCAAACTTCTGGGATTTATTATCTCTCAATAGGGTATTGAAGTGGACCCAAATAAAGTTAAGGCCATAACCAAAATGCCTCCCCCTACAAATCTCAAGCAATTGCATAGCTTGCAAGGCAAAATTCAAGTGATTTATCACTTCATCGCACAACTATCAAAAAAATGCAAGCCATTTAATCACCTTTTGAAAAATGGGGTCACATTTACATAGACCCAAGAATTTTAGGATGCTTTTTAGTCTATTAATAAGTACCTCATGTCCCCACCAATTTTGACCCCACCTAGGTCTATCTTGCTCCATTTGTACATTTTTGCCACAGGATTTTCCTTAGAAACTACCAAATGGATTATGCTCTTAATAAAATTCAACCTCAAATTCATCAGCCAAAACTCCATCAAAGGTCAAGTCATCATAGACCAACTTGTGAAAGCTCCACTTGTCGATGATAAACATCTTATCATTGAGCTTCCTGATGACTCTGTCTTCAATATTACTAAACTTGAAAAGTATTTCCAACCTGAAAACCAAGCCGATCTTATGTTGTATTTAATGATTCCAAGTGTGAGCAAGGAGGAGGTGCTAGACTTGTTTTCTTCACACTGCAAGGGGCTCCCATCCCCTTATCATTCAAACTCACCTTCCTCTACACCAAAAACAATGTGGAATATGAAGCCCTCATCCTTGGCCTAAAAACTACAATTTCCATGTGAATCAAAATCATTGGTGATTCCCTTCTCATTGTTAACCAAGTGAAGAGCACCTATCAATATAAATGCAAAGTTCTAAAGTCATATAGAAAAATTGCAAAAGAGTTTTTCACACTTTGAGTGGTATGATATAGAAGCCTCCCCAAGGTCCACAAATCATTTTGCTAACATAATGGCCTCTCTCAGCTCTCTCATTCCCCAAAACCCACATGACAAAGTCACCCATGTACATGTTACCACTCTCCACAAATCTTCTATTTCCAAGAAGACTTCTTTGGATGAAGTGGACATCCATTTTTTCCAAGAAGAGCCTTATAATTCTTGGTTTTCACAAGTCAAGGATTATCTTAAACTTGGTGTTCTTCCCCATGATTTACCTCATTCTGGGAAGTAAAATTTTAAGTAGAAAGCCATGAGGTACACCCTCTTGGGGGACATCCTCTATCGACGAAGCTATGATGGTATTATCCTCTATTGTCTCAAACCACATGAAGCCAACTTTGTCATATCCGTAGTCCATGATGGCACTTGTGGTGGCCATTTTAGTGGAATTGCCATCATGAAGTGCATCTTACACATGGGTTATTATTGGTCCACCATGAAAAGTGATTGTTGTGCTTATGTCAATAAATATCTCAAATGCCAACAACATGCCAATCTAACCCACTTGCCCTCACAAGCTTTGTAGCCTATCCAATCATTATGGCCCTTTTCACAATGGGGTCTTGACCTCGTGGGCAAGATCTCCCTACCTTCATCTAGGAGACATACTTTCATCATTACGGCTACTGAATACTTCACAAAGTGGGTCGAAGTTGCTCCTCTTTTCAAAATGACTAGTCCCAAAATTATTGAGTTTATATTGCACCATATCATTTATCGTTTAGGCATCCTATCTAAAATCATTTTCAACAATGGTTTATCCTTCAAAAATAAGGAGGTTCGAGTTTTTTGTGACAAGTATCAAAAATATCATAGCTTCTCTACTCTTTATTATCCTCAAGACAATGACCAAGCCAAAGCCATGAACAAAACCATTGGTGTGATCTTTAGTACAACAATTGTGAAATACCATCGATATTGGCATACCCAAATACCTTTAGCACTTTGGGCCTACCAAACAAGCATTCATACACCTATTGGGAAAAATCATTTTCCTTAATTTATGTTTTTGAGGCCACTATGCCCCTTGAACTTGAAATTCCATCTTTGTGAATCTCACTGCAAGAGTTTATTGATGATGACTATGCTCACCAAGCTCGTTTAGACCAACTTACCCTTCTTGATGAATGTTGAATCAATGCTCTTGAGCATATTTATGTTTACCAAGATCATGTTAAGTGCACGTATAATGAAAAGGTCCACGAACACGAATTTTAGGTAGGATACCTCATGCTCAAAGAAAATTAGCAAAATCCAAACCAACCATGCCACTTATGGGTCACGTCTACGCCCAATTGGCTTTGTCCTTATATCATCACACAAGTTTGGTTTTGGTTCCTACAAGTTGACCACCCTTAAAGAGATTGAGGAACCTGAACCCATCAACATCCTTCATCTTCATGCCTTTTATGTGTGATGATGCTCAACAGGCTCTTAATTCTTGTACATTCTTCCACCCAAAAAAAATCAGAACAAAAATATCAAATACCACCCCAATTGCCACCCAAATAAATTCACTAAAAATGTTTCGGGTGCTCTGAATTAAATTTTGTCACTTCTAATCTATTCATGTTGATGCTACCAATCATTTGGAATCATATTTCATCATTTTTCGCATTGACATCATCAAAATCTAGGCTCCTTTTGAAACCAACTTTTTGAAATTGTCAAATAAAGGGTGTCCCTAAAAATTTGACCCTCAAAATTTTTCAAATGAAATAAATTCATAAAAGATACTTAATCACTCCCAAATATAAATTTATCATTTTTCTAGCAATATTGAATACCCAAGTAATCATGTGGACCCTTTCATTCACATGAATTTGCTCTTTTTGATGCCTAATTAATTTCATTTGAAACCAAAACAAATTAGGGCACCCCTTTAGTGAATTTTCCCTTTTAATAAACCTTATCTAAATTGTGAATGGAGACAACTTTAAAAATAGATCAAATCACATCACAATCACAAAAGAGTTGACTTGCACATACACTTTAATGTGAGTGATCCTATATTGCTTTGCGTTTATGAATATGAGCCCCCACGTGCTTAATTTTCATCGTCAAAGTTTACCCTTTTGACTAATAAAATTTGTATATAAATAAATCAAAACTCATAACATGCTAATTTGGTCACCTTTTGGATGTGCAAATATGCATTCCCCATTCATGTTGGCATACTTAATCAATGACATATATGTGTTGTGTATATTGTTCCCATCTATATGTGTTTTGTTATACTTAATCAATGATATGTGTTTTGTATATTATTTCCATTTGTATGTGTGGCATTTTTACCTGTTTTTCACAACTCATTGTCATTTTTCTAAATATATTGTTTTCTCATATGTCATATTTTATTGTTAGTTGTGTTGCATATAAATCTCATCTATCTCTCATAAATTGTCATTTGATCATGCATTAGTTGTCACAAATTTCATGATGTCTAGTTCAATCATGTTCTTAGGTTACTTGGATATAGAAGTCTTTTCTATCATTCGACCATTCCTAGTTGGTTTCAATCAACCTTTGTCAAATATAGTCATGTTATATGGAGATTTTAGGCTTCCCCCGACTAACTTGAGTTCTTTCTTGGACCAATCACATATCACACTTTAATTAAATCTTGAGTTTAGGGAAGATGATGCCATGAGTAGTCTTTCCATAAAGTGAGTTTTTCTCGCTCATCCTATCATTCACATAATCCTAACTTGAGGATCCAATTTTAAGTTTCAAATATATATAGATCTAATAAGGCTAGTGCCCAAGCGTGCTTCTCCTTGGTACCCTTAGGTATTATCAATAACACCACCTAGGCTATGGATGCTTGTTTGGTAGTGAATCTCCATCGAGAGATTATGGGGATAACCTCCATTAGGGCTATAGATGCCTGACTGACAGTGAGTACACCTTTCGAGTGAAAACATGTTTACCATATTAGTAACCTTATTTTATATAAACCTCTGAACACTCATAAATGAGCTAGCTTATATTGGATTGAGTTCAAGATTGGTGAGTCCAACCTTATTCAAGATGGGAAATGAAATTCCTTGCACACATTTCAGTCTATGATAGGCTTGATATTATTTGGGATGGTCTAGATTTCTATGGGATATTGACTGACCATTAGATGAGTTTGATTGTTGAAACTAGGGTGTTTGACTTTCTTGAGATTCTTCTAGCATCCAAAAATCCTAGGATATATGGGCAAACCGCATCTTGGCTAGCCACCATTCAATGTAAATATGTCCTAAGTATTAATCCATATCATTAATCATTAGTCATTATCCATTGTTTATTTGGTTAGCAAATTATCCATTACATTTTGTCTTAATGTCTATGTCCTCACATCATTTTTACAATGTTCATTCATCTTGTTCCTTATGTTCATTGTTCATTGTTATTAGGTTCATTGTTAATTCATTATCCCTACAAGTCTACCAATTGTCATTATTAACATTGTGTTCATTATATTGTGTTCATTGTTTATTATCTTGTCTTATGTATTCTTGTGTTGTGTTAATGTGTTTATTATGATTGTTAAATTATCATTGATTAATTGAGCCATTTTAGATTGTGAACCTCATACACAAGCATCCAAAAAGTGATTAAATAAACACATGAGTCTAAACCATGTAAATAAATATAGTAACAATCATACATCATCTAAGCCTCTCACATTCATATCATCTAACATGTCATGTCTATCTAATCACATGCATCCATCAATCATAAAAATCATAAATCTTAAAAATATGTATCACATCATCCATACATACAATCATATCATGTCAACCATCTAATAATCATCATGTGTATATATCATGAAAGAATAAGTACAGTCCATGAAGTCCATCAAATATCTATATGTGGATGCAAAGACACGACACTTGAAAATAAAATGGTAGAATCAAATAAAGCAATGAGACAAAACAGATTGCACAAAAGAAATATGTATTCAATGGGGGTGATGAGGCCAGGAATTGCCTCATCCATAAACACTTTTTGATACATTCTATTGATTTGAATCACCCTTTTTATTATGTTTTTATGCTGATTTTGGGTAAAATGCATTATGTATTTATGTTTTGCATATTCTGAAATGTTAAGTGCATATATTCTGTTTTACTATTTATTTCTGCAGTTTCACCTGTTTTCAGCTAATTTATTAATAGGAATTCAGAATCAATAATCATTGTTGAATGTTTGGTGCTTAGTAATAATGTTCCTCTATTTTGAACTAATTCAAATGCAAAAGGCACCAAGGAACTTGTCCCCTGTAGTTGACTGTGCAGGAAAACAGGGTAAGACTATGACAGTTCCAGCCAACTGTACATTTACAGCAGGGCTTGGAAACAGTCACTCCCGCACATGCCACCTATGCAATAGGATAAGGGAAGACCATCCAGGTGGTCTAAAACTTCCTCCTTATGCGTTTGAAGCATGAAAAAGCAACTAAAATTCACCTCCCTATTATTTTGGAGCAGTGCAGGAATAATAGCGTAGGAATAGGGAATAGCGCAGGAACAACAGAAGATGGTCAAAAAGTGACAAATCGGTAAAAGAAATTAATGGCAATTGACCAAAAAGTTGTCCCAGCTCATGTTAACTGATTTCCTCAATGAATGCAGCTTAATAAGGTTGAATGGATCAAGTTTTGACAAAGCAAGTTCATGCATTTCAAGAAACAGTTGTGCAAACAGTTGTAAATCCCTACAAATCAGCAACCAAGCATATCAGCACTGCATTATAAATAAGAAAGCTCCCAGCACGGTTGAGCATATAGAGATATAGGCATTTAGGCATATAGGAGAGAAATAGGCAATAGAGTGTAGTTATTTACGTAGCAGAACAGTAATATGCGAGGTTTTTCTTGCATTACTGTAATGCATTTCCAGATTTAATAAAGGTGCAGTTTTTTTAGTTATCAATTAGCATGATTGAGTTGATGATTGGCATTTAAGTTCCTTTGGCATAACTCTTCACCTTCATCTGGTTCTGGAAGCAAGGGCCACTTGCAGGACCAGAGGAAGGCAACTTCTACGAGAATATCTTGCTAATTTTTTACTGTAGCAGATTAGCAGAATTCTGCCAGTTTTTCATTTCTTTAGCAGCTTTAAATTCAGATTTTAGCATTTGACAATATTTTCCATATTTCCATGCAATTTCAATATTTTTGTTCCAGCTTTGCAGCAATTTCAGTTTTTCTGTCATTTTCCAGATTTGCAGCAATTTCCAGTTTTACGTAATTTACTGCAATTTCTAGATTTGTGACATTTCTAGTTTGCAATAGATGTTAATTTGATTTTATAGATTTATAACATGCTCAGAGAAATTGTAGTTAGTTTATCCTTCAGCAACTATGTGTGATTTTCTGTAATTTACTTTCTGTCAATTTTAATTCAGCAACATTTCATTTCCTGCTCTTTCAAATTCTGCAATTTCCATTTACTGTAGTTTTAATTTAGTTTTTATCTTCTACAATTTGATTTCCAATTCTAGGAGTTAGAGAACACACAAAACCCCCAAAAACACTAACTATTCCACCAATAAAACCCTGTTCTTGAATGAATTGAACCTGCAGCTGTGACACCTTCTATCGTATACAGCCTTTGGACACCACCCTGGACTGACACATATAATGATTAAATGATGAATGAACAACGACACTCATCATTTTTGGCACCGTTGCTAGGGAACTAATAGGTGTTGTTAGAAAAAGTGAAACAGGTCAAGAATTGTGTTACAATCCTTGAAATACTGCATTTCAGTTTATTTAGTGAATAGGCATGAATGCATAGGCTAAGGGACGAAAGAGGGAGGTTTATCCGAAGTGGCTCTGAACCACCAAAGCGACCTGCTCGGTCAGATGAAGAATTTGAAATCCCTAGGGAAAATAAGCCAGACATACCTTCTTCATCAGATGAATTTTTGAAAAAATTAGAAAAAGAGCTTTTTGAAGCACTAGCTGCTAAACATTCTCCTCACATTGGACGATTCCTATCACACTCTAGAAAGAAAACAACTATGGCTGCAGCAGTAGCAGTAGGTGGATATGATAATCCTGATGATCCTCCCAAGACTTTTGAGTATCCCATAAGATTGGATCCACTTCAAGATGCCCCCATGAAAACAATTTCTCCATCCATATTGCCAATTTTTAGGGGAACTGTTTCAGAAGATCCTGATCAATTTTTGTTTGAATTCAAGGTGTTATGTCAAACTTATGACTACATAAATGATAATCAGAAATTGAAATTGTTTCCTTCCACACTTAAGGATGCTTGCTCTCCGATGGTTCATGAGCAATCTTGAACCTAACTCAATCGATACACAGGATGAAATGGAGACTGCATTCTTAAATAAATATCAGGATTATTGTAGAGTAAGAAACAGGAAAGATGAGTTGTTTAGGATCAAGCAAAATGAAGATGAGAGTCTAGAAGATTACCTTGATCGCTTTGCCTTTGTCCAAAAGAGATGTGGTCCTGTAGAACCTGATTTCTTAAAGCCTATCTTCTTAAGAGGATTGCATGATGAATCTAGGGAAGTGTTAGATTTAATGGGAAAAGGAGACATAGATCAACTTGACCTTGAAGAAATTGTGGAGTTATGTAGAAACTATTCCCGCACTCACCAACGGAGAAAGAAAAGGAATTCTGGCAATAATGACATAAAAGAGTTGATGGAGGAAATGGCTAATTTAAAAACTGATATCCTTGTTCAACTCAATACTGCATTAGGTGAGAGGAATACAAAATCTAATTCTACACCACCTTTGGCAATTTATTGCCCAAGGTGTATGAATAAGCATGCCTTGTAGGATTGCCCCCTAAACAAAACTTCTATTTGTGGAATTTGTTCCAAGGAACATTCAATAGATAAATGCCCTTTGTTGCCTCATCTAAAATCTATTTTGGGCACCCAAATAGAAGAACTCAATGCTATTGGGCAGATATCTGGTGGTGGTTATGCACAATATCCCAATGCTCCTAGATTTCCAAATTGGGGACAATCTCCTTGGAATATGAATATGCCATGGGGACAGGCAGAAGTTTTTGCACAACCTTGGAACCAACCTTGGACAGCTCCTCCAGATTGGTCACAATCTGGATGGATGAACCCACCTTGGCATACCATGCCTCCTCAATGGACACAACAAGGACAAATATGGGGACAACAATATCAACCCTATCAAGGACAACAATATCAACCCCATCAAGGACAACAAAGGTATCAAGGGCAAACTCAAAACTTGCTGCCAGCTCCTAATCCAAATTTTTAGGGAAGAACACAACATCAACAAATGCAACCAGTAAAACAACCTCCACTCCCAGCTCAGCCTGTGACTAACCCAAATAATGCCAGACAAATAGCCCCTATTTATGAGGTTGAGTCTGAAGACACTACTGCAGTTCATGTACTTGATTGTAGTAACATCCAGCTGCGTTCAGGAAAGATTTTATCTGAACCTGTTCCACCCACCATTGAAGAAATAAGTGAGAAACAAGAACCTCCAAATCAGGAGACAATGCAACAAAAACAAAAAGAAGAAAAAATAGCAAAAATGCAAGAATCTTCTCCAGTAGCCTTACCATACCCTGAAAGGTTTGAACATGTTGATACTACCCCTGAATCAGAATTAGTAACAGAACTCAAGAAGATGTCAATTTCTCTTCCTTTGCTACAAGCAATAAGGGATATACCTTTAATCAAAAAGACTATTCAGGAGTTATGTATCAAGAAACCTGGTAGAAAAAAGAAAGCCTTTCCTAAAACTATTCAGGTAGAAGGAAAATTAGCTGATCTATTGGTTGGGAAACTAGTTCCTCCCAAGTATAGTGACCCAGGCAGTCCAGTAGTAACAGTTGCTATTGGAGTGATGCAAATTCCTAATGTGCTAATTGACCTTGGAGCTATGATTAATGTAATGACTAAAGACACAATGCAAAAACTGCAGCTCCATAATCTCAGTCCTACCACCACAGTCTTGGAAATGGCAGATAGGTCAGTAGCTAAACCGAGAAGGTATCTTAGAAGATGTGGCCATTAAAGTCTCTTCATGGGAATATCCTATAGACTTCTTGGTGTTGCAGCCTAGAAATTCCGTCAATGGATACCCTATCATTCTAGGACGACCTTGGCTGGCTACTACAGTTGCATTTATAGACTGCGAGTCGGGGAAATGACCATTTCCAATGGTATTGACCCGCAAAAAATTTCTTTGTATCCACCAGCTCAACCTTCAACTAAATTTTTTGGACAAATTTGGTATCCTGAATCTGATGAAGAATATGAACAAGAAACCATTGCTACTTTGGCTACAATCGTAGTGAAAGAACATATTGAGGAAATCACAACACCTGGGAGAGAAATATTTGAAAGTGAAACTGTCCTAGTTGAAACATTACAATCAGAAGGACTAGCTGATGATCAACTTCTTGTTCATCGGTTGTTATGGAATGAAGAGATACACAGTTTAGAACCTGTGTCATCCATGCCCAGTAAAAAGAGATCATTCACACTACCACGTGGATGGCATCATCATCTCCTTAACACATTCAAATGTCCTCTGATTCCATCAGGTATCACCTCTGAGTCAGATTCTAGAACATTTCATACTCTACAACCACATCATTGTCCATTAAATGCATTGATTAGTAGCTAATTCTATCTATCCAGGGATCAAACAAATTGAAATCTAGCCAGGTAAATATCTAAACATTAATAGCTGGCTAACTGAGGACCGGGAAGCCAAGTTGTTTGCAGTCTTACAAAAACATGTTCAAGCTTTTGCATGGAATTATAAAGACATGACTGGCATTCATCCTGAGGTATGTACACATAGGATATACACAAAAAATGTAAAACCAGTAAGGCAACCTCAGAGACGTTTGAATCCTGCTCTAAAAGAAATTGTGAAAGAGGAAATTGAAAAACTCTTAGATGTTGGATTCATTTATCCAATTTTCGATAGTAAATGGGTTTCACCACTGGTCATTGTTCCAAAGAAAAATGGTAAAATGAGAGTATGTGTGGATTATAGGGAGTTGAATAAGGCCACACATAAGGATCATTTCCCATTACCATTCATAGACCAAGTATTGGATACCCTTGTTGGAAAGAAATTTTTCTGTTTCCTTGATGGTTTCAGCGGGTATAACCAAATTCAAGTTGCCCCAGAAGATCAGGAAAAGACTACCTTTACATGTCCTTGGGGAACCTTTGCTTACAGAGTTTTACCCTTTGGGTTATGTAATGCTCCAGCAACATTTTAGAGAGCTGTTTTAGCAATTTTTTTTGATTTAACCAATGAAAGTGTTGAAATTTATATGGATGATTTCACAGTATTTGGGGATAATTTTGAATATGCATTAGAACAGCTTGAAAAAGTGTTGATTCGTCTGTGAAACATACCATCTCTCTCTTAATCTTGAGAAATGCTTCTTAATGATGGAGGAAGGAATTGTTCTAGGACATCATATCTCTTCTTTTGGAATCAAGGTTGATCCTAAGAAGGTTGAAGTCATCAAAAACCTTCCCCCTCCACAAACTTAGACTGATGTACGTAGTTTCTTAGGACACATTGGTTTTTATCGTAGATTCATTGCTAATTTTAGTACCATAGCAAATCCCATGTTTGCTTTGCTCATGAAAGATTCTGAATTTGTTTGGTCTTCTGAATGTCAAAATTCCTTTGAAAAGTTAAAGGAGAAGTTAACCACTCCACCTATTTTAAGAGGTCCTAATTGGGAGTTACCCTTTCATATTCAAACTGATGCTTCCAATAATGCTATTGGAGCTGTGTTAGGATAGATTGAAAATGGGGAACATTATGCAATATATTATATCAGTAAAAACTTGACAGGAGCTGAGAAAAACTACACTACCACTGAAAAAGAATTCTTGGTTGTAGTCTATGCTATTAACAAATTTTGACACTACATCACAGGGTATCAAGTATTCATCCATACAGATCATACTACAATCAAATACTTGATGAATAAACCATTGGTTAGTGCAAGAATTATTCGTTGGTTGATTCTATTGCAGGAATTTGATGTTACCATAGTAAACAAGCCTGGGAAATCTAATGTAGTTGCAGATTTCTTGTCAAGAATACCAAATGCAGATACGAGAGAAGTTGTAGAAGATACCTTCCCAGATGAAAATTTGTTTGCTTGTCTCTGTACAATCTCCATGGTTTGCGAGACATAGCTAATTACTTAGTTACGGGGAAGATTCCTCTTCATTTTACCCCTAAACAAAGGAAACAGATTAATCAAGCAAAGCTCTTCTTTTAAATGGATAAAAGGATTATTGTTTAAATGCAGTCCTGATCATGTTTTACGCAGGTGTATCCACCAGGATGAAGCATATGACATCCTACGAGCATGCCATGATGAACCATCAGGAGGGCATTATTCAGTCAAAAGCACTATTCGCAAAATCTTGGGTATCGGATACTATTGGCCATCTTTGCACAAAGATGTAAAAAGGTACGTAAGACATTGTGATGCTTGCCAACGAATGGGAAAACCTACTTTTACTAGTGAAATGCCATTACAACCTCAAATAGGAACAGAACCATTTGAAATATGGGGTTTAGATTTTGTAGGACCCATTAATCCTCCTTCCAAAGGCAAAGTACATATCTTGGTATGTACTAATTATGTTACCAAATGGGTAGAAGCTCGTGCCTTTAAGCATGCTCGTGAAGAGAAAGTTGCTGATTTTCTGTATTCACAGATTTTTCTGCGTTTTGGAGCCCCACAATCCATCACAACTGATCAAGGACCCCAATTTACTTCAAAAATTGTTGAAGCCTTCACTCAACTCTATCAAGTCAAACATAGAAAATCCTCACCTTATCATCCACAAGCCAATGGCCAAGTTGAAGTGACCAATAGAGAATTAGAATGAATTCTGACCAAAACCATAGCAGTCCATAGAAGGAATTGGCTAGACAAGTTACCAGAAGCTATTTGGGCTTATAATACCATGTGGAAATCCACCATTGGATTTACCCCATATGAATTAGTTTATGGAAAACAACCTCTTTTGCCTATTGAATTTGAATTACTAACTCTTCAAACTGCTTTGGAAGTAGGAATTGATCTATCACGGGCACAAGAAGATCACATTCTGCAACTTGATGCATTGGATGAACTACGCATGGATGCCCTACATCAGACAGAGGTGATCCAAGCACAAAGGAAGATGTGGCATGATAGTCACATTCAGCAGCGAAGATTTCAGCAAGGTGGTGGGCCTTGTTGTTTGATTCACAATAGAAGGACTTCCCTGGAAAGTTGCGGACCGAGATGGCTTGGGCCGTACCAAATTGAGGAAGTATTTGACAATGGAGTTGTTCGCCTTACACCTATCGATGACTCACAACGCAAATTGGTGGTAAATGGACATCGTCTTCGTATGTACCATAAACCACAAAACAAGGAGGAATTTCTCAAGCAATTGGGAAGTTTGGATGTACACATTTGGGAAGAAAGCTCTTCTTCCATCTCGAATTCAGCAGAATGATACAAATTATAAAAAAATATATATATATATATATATATATATATATATATATATATATAAATAAAAACTCAGAAAGTGAAAACCTCCTTGAGGCGCTCCTGAGTTGGGTTTACATGAAAACCGGGGTTCCGGCATGTTTACCTAATTGGTTTCACCCTCATTGTTCCATGACCATTGTTTCACCTATTTTTAGATTGCACCTGCCTTAGTTCAAAGACTGGTTAGCTAGAAATTTCAGCAGGAGCACCCTGAAATGTAGATAAAATGGTTTTAACAGGTATGTGCCTTCTCATTTTTTGAATAGTGTAAATTATTAGTATATAGTGTATATATCCTTGATTAGTATAAAGCATGTAAAAAGGGGAATCAAAAGTAGAAAGTGTTTTACAAATGCCTCTGCCTAATCCTGCTCTAGAATGCAAAAGAGAAAACTGCGTCGGAACTAGTAAAAAGAGAGCGCAGGAATAAACTGTTTATTCCAGAGCGCAAGAATAAACTATTTTTATTCCAGAGCGCAGGAATAAACTATTTTTATTCCAGAGTGCAGGAATAAACTATTTTATATCACTAAGCGTAGGAATAAGTCATTAAGGGCAGGAATGAAATTTTGGGTAAAATTTGATGACACGTGGCCAAGCGGTGATTTATTTGGTTGGAAAAAGGGATTACAAGTCTCGGATTTTGTGCAACACGTGAAAGGTGACAACCAGGCAAAAATTAGGGGTAGACGACGTCGTAAAAGCTGCCACGACATTCTGCATGTTTCGAAGCAGTTTCGATGCTGGTAAAAGGATTGAAAAGCCCTAAAAATAGAAAACATAGCCACAGGTTGTAAAAATTCATAGTCATCGACAAAAAGTAGCAGACGATACCATGGGCAGAAAGAAGGTTAGAGCCGAACCTGAAAACATTAGTTACCTACAAACCGATGCTGCATCCCCGCAAATTTTTACCGATGGAGGATTTCTGCCGTTTTTGCGTAAATTCGATGGTTATTCTGAGGGCCTAGCGGCAGAATTCGCATGCACATTCCGAAACAATAGAGTGCATATTGGCGGGATGTCTATCCAGATAACACCCAAAATACTTAGTCAGGTTACTGAATTTCCCCTTCAAGGTGTGCAAATTATTAAAACTGGTAGAAATATTTTAATAGACCTAGTGAATCAATTTAAGGAAGAAGGGGACAGGCAAATAGAATTTTTAATGAATAAAAATGTGTGTAAAGGGGTCAAAAGGTCTAGCTTGTCGGCTCCTTGGGATGATGTAGCAATGTGGGTTATGAGGTATCTTACCCGTGACGGCCGATTTCCTGTTGTGTCTGGCCCACACCTCCGTCTCCTCAACCACCTACGCCATGGAGCAGCCAAACCTAAACTTAGGGTAAACATTCCTTTGTATCTTTACCAAGAACTAAAAGCCATGGCCCTAAAGTATCAAGCAGGGAAGGGAAGCCCTAAACATCATGGGCTAATTAAACTCATCTGCAAATACCATTTCAGGGGAAACCCTAGGAACTTTGACCGTTTCTTCTCTCCATGGGCAGAAACTGATGATTCAAACCCTACACCAGAGGAAGAGGAAACAGAGGGAGAATCAAAAGAAAATCCTCAACCAGAGCCCTCTGAACATAGAAGTCCCCCTTTACCTGACAGTCCCCCATCTTCCAGAACTAGGAGTCAACATGCATCAACATCTGAATCCTGGTTAAAAAGAAGAAAAGTGACATTTGCCGACAATGTACAGCCCAACAGAGAAACTAGGGGTTCCAGTGGGTAGGCATCTGCTCCAGAATCAACAGTAGAACCCATGTCTATCCCTGACCCAATAGAACAATCTGCAGTTACTCCAGAACAAGCAGAAGCTGCATCTGCTCAGGAACAGCCAACACCTACAAGGTTGAGAAGGTCTGCAAGACTTCAAAAAGCAAAAATCTTGTCAGAAACACCAGTACATATTGCAGACCCAATTAGTGTGTTAGAAGAAGAAGAAATTGGGATAGATAGTTCACAGGAAGATGCACAAGAAATAGAAAGTACAGATAGAGAAATACAGCCAATGGAACTAGACCTAACCATGGAAACAACTGTAATAAGCCCTATCTGTCCATTGGTTGATTATATAGACTCTGAGTCTGAAGAGCATCTAAACTCCGATACTGAACCAGCTAGGATTGAGGAGCAGACTCCCATGGATTCTAAGTCTGAAAAATATTCTAAATTTGAGACATATTCTGAATTTGAAACACATTCTGAGTCTGAATCCGAGGAGGAAGTTGACATCCACACTCAGTTGCATGCTGCAAGGAGTGTTATTAAAACCCAGACCAAATGGATTGATCAGGCTGAAGAGGCCATGAAAGACAAAGATCAGCAAATTTTTTTGCTACAACAACAAGTTCAAGAATTACAAAACAAATTGTTGCAATTGGAAAATCAATCCACAGGATTGACCGAGACAGAACACCGATTGAATGGGCTCAAATTCTCCTATATTTGGCTTGCCAATCAGAAGATGACACAACACGAGGCACGAGGGATCACCTATCGCAGATGAAGCGAGGAGTAGAGACATCCGATGGTATGCTTCTACAAGAGGATCCATATGAAATTTTGATGTAGAATGACAGTCCCCTTCAACAAGACACTCAAACATTTTATGTGCAGGAACAAATAGTTGCAGCACCAGAACAAGTGTCTACACTCTCTCCTCTGGCACAAATAATTCCTCATGAAATTCTAATCACTATAGTTACAACAGAACAGGAGACACAGACAGATTTGCCAGTAGCAACATCAACTGTGGAAGTTGGTGTACAGGTCAACATAGTGGCACAGATGCAACCAATTTTGAGGCCCCCAAACACAGTGCCTTTAACCAAGTATAATGAGGACCTAGCCTATTGGATGACTCAGTGCCATCAGCTAGAAAGGAAAATTGCAACTTTGAACTCTGCCACAGCCAAACTAGCAGAGAAAGAAATAGAAATCAACAGGTTGAAAACACAGATAAAAGATGTATGTCAAATTGTAGAGTATGCGATACAGTGCAGAAGACCACCTAGGTTCTACGACCTCCTACTCAAGGAGAAGTACCTACGTTGGCAGATTATGAGGCTGGTTTTCGAGCTCCCTCACCGAGTTGACTACTCCTGCGAGAATTTGTGGAAGCCTTTGTGCGAGAGTCCAGCGAGAGCAACGATAACTTAATGTGTGAGTTATTCTTACATAACTTATTTTTGCCCACAGAGAGTGTTTTTGCCTCACATTTATAAAGGAGATTTACAACTGAGGGCCTTTATTTCCACCTTACAAAATAATATTTATTGGGACTCGAGAGAAGAAGATAGCCAAGGACTTAGAATCACAGGCGATTTTACTTGTCGGGCCTGCTCCTCTCAATCACGGGGATTGTACCGGTACTCACTACTCCTTTATGAGGGATCCCGAGAATAAGACAACTTTATCTAGGAAATCTGCAAAAAGGTATAACTCAATTTCACAATTTTTGTGCAGATTTCTTTGATAATGCTGTGGCAACATGTAAGAACAGATGGGGTGAATTGTCTATCTCCCTATAGAAATGGGAGCCAATTTCTCCCACTAACTTGTTTTGGTCAAGGAGAAGGGCAGAAGGTATTATACACATTATTTCAGAAGTCAAAGAACAATGGATAGGGCTAAGATACAGAATGCCCATAGTTATCACTCTTGTCCCCTATTTCTTTGATAATGATCCACAGCCTGACGAGGACTTCCAACAATGGTTTCCTTCTGTAAAAACAGTCAGTGGGTTCTACAAAATTGGTGGTGCATTGTTAAAATTTCATGAAAGATGTCTGGATCTGGACCTGTGTGCCTCAGTAGCTGCACAAAATGCATGAGGACATGCATTACCATAAGTTGGGGGGAAAATGATGAGGACAAGAATTGCCTCATCCATAAACACTTTTTGATACATTCTACTGATTTGAATCACCCTTTTTATTATGTTTTTATGCTGATTTTGGGTAAAATGCATTATGTATTTATGTTTTGCATATTCTGAAATGTTAAGTGCATATATTCTATTTTATTGTTTATTTCTGCAGTTTCACCTATTTTCAGCTAATTTATTAATAGGAATTCAGAATCAATAATCATTGTTGAATGTTTGGTGCTTAGTAATAATGTTCCTCTATTTTGAACTAATTCAAATGCAAAAGGCACCAAGGAACTTGTCCCTTGTAGCTGACTGTGCAGGAAAACAGGGTAAGACTATGACAGTTCCAGCCAGCTGTACATTTACAGTAGGGCTTGGAAACAGTCACTCCCGCACATGCCACCTATGCAATAGGATAAGGGAAGACCATCCAGGTGGTCTAAAACTTCCTCCTTATGCGTTTGAAGCATGGAAAAGCAACTAAAATTCACCTCCCTGTTATTTTGGAGCAGTGCAGGAATAATAGCGCAGGAATAGGGAATAGCGCGGGAACAACAAAAAATGATCAAAAAGTGACAAATCGGTAAAAGAAATTAATGGCAATTGACCAGAAAGTTGTCCCAGCTCATGTTAACTGATTTCCTCAATGAATGCAGCTTAATAAGGTTGAATGGATCAAGTTTTGACAAAGCAAGCTCATGCATTTCAAGAAATAGTTGTGCAAACAGTTGTAAATCCCTGCAAATCAACAACCAAGCATATCAGCACTGCATTATAAATAAGAAAGCTCCCAGCACGGTTGAGCATATAGAGATATAGGCATTTAGGCATATAGGAGAGAAATAGGCAATAGAGTGCAGTTATTTCTGTAGTAGAACAATAATCTGCAGGTTTTTCCTGCATTACTGTAATGCATTTCTAGATTTAATAAAGGTGCAGTTTTTTAGTTATCAATTAGCATGATTGAGTTGATGATTGGCATTTAAGTTCCTTTGGCATAACTCTTCACCTTCATCTGGTTCTGGAAGCAAGGGCCACTTGCAGGACCAGAGGAAGGCAACTTCTGACAGAATATCTTGCTAATTTTCTGCTGTAGCAGATTAGCAGAATTCTACCAGTTTTTCATTTCTTTAGCAGCTTTAAATTCAGATTTCAGCATTTGATAGTATTTTCCATATTTCCATGCAATTTCAATATTTTTGTTCCAGCTTTGCAGCAACTTCAAGTTTTCTGTCATTTGCCAGATTTGCAGCAATTTCCAGTTTTCTGTAATTTACTGCAATTTCTAGATTTGTGACATTTCCAGTTTGCAATAGATGTTAATTTGATTTTATAGATTTATAACATGCTCATAGAAATTGTAGTTAGTTTATCCTTCAGCAACTGTGTGTGATTTTTTGTAATTTACTTTTTGTCAATTTTAATTCAGCAACATTTCATTTCTTGCTCTTTCAAATTCTGCAATTTCCATTTACTGCAGTTTTAATTTAGTTTTTATCTTCTGCAATTTGATTTCCAATACTAGGAGTTAGAGAACACACAAAACCCCCAAAAACACTAACTATTCCACCAATAAAACCCTATTCTTGAATGAATTGAACCTGTAGCTGTGACACCTTCTATCGTATACAGCCTTTGGACACCGCCCTAGACTGACACATATAATGATTAAATGATGAATGAAAAACGACACTCATCAGGGGGGGCAATAGATTCCTTTGTTACAATTAGTATCAAATGCGGATATTTAATACAATAATTTATAGTGGAACTAGGGTTCTCTGAAACCCTAGTTAGATATAGCAAAAGCGTCTTCAGATCTGAGTGTGTCCTTGATACCAATAGGTTGAGTGGGCTTTGAATATCCAATGTGGGGCCACTCCAGCTTCAACAACCATCAAAGAATATGTTGAATTCATAGATCTGCATGCAAAAAAAAAACACAAGAGCATCAGTAATACCTGTGAGGGCTCCACAGTGTGAGACCCTTAGACATTAACAAAACCCTAGCTTAAGAATCAATTTAAAATGCATGCCAAATCAACGAATAAATGAAATAAAATAATACTAAATATACCTTTCTTTGTTGTTGCATATTTCATGGTGTAGCAGATTCAGATCTTCATTTTAGTGTCGCAGCAAGTTTTGACATGAGCTTCATAAGCTCTGGTTTGCACCTAGGACTGTAGCTAGCTCTGGAAGGGACTAGGAAGGCTCTGCAGTGAGCTTGGCAAACTATGGTGTGCACTTGCAGACAGGGCAAGCTCTGGTGGGTTCTTGGCAAGCTTTGCAGCGAGCTTCACAAGCTCGGCACAACGCTCGTAGGGTAAGGCAAATCTGCAAAAATAGATCAGGAAGGATGGCGACGGAGGCAGCGGATGGAATATGGCTATGGTGGCAAGTGAGTATGGATGGACGATGGCTAGAATGACATAAGTATTTTTGGCTGAGCTAGGGCATCAGATCTTCAATTATCTCTATCTATGCTTCACTAGGGAATCAACAAATGCTTCTCCAAGTATATCTCTTAAAATCTAGGTTCTAGGGTTTGGGCATTTGCAAAATACCCTATTTATAATCCAACCTAGGGTTTTAGCATTGCACTTTTGATTGTGTGGCTAAGATTAAGTCATATCATAGGGTTGAGATTACTTTTTGAATGTGACATGGATTAATGAAAATGGATGGTGGAGATTAAATGAAATCGGACGACTAAGGTTAATTGAGTTTATTTATATATATTTTATAATAAATATATTAAAATATAATAAAATATTATATAAAATATAAAATATTATAAAATAATATTAAAATAACCCCAATTAGGCTAGGAAATGGCAGGAAGGTGGATTTGGGCCAAATAATTGGCAGGAAGGTGGAATGGAAGACAAGTGGGTGGTGGGATGGTTAGGATGGAGGTTTAGTGGCTGTGATTTGATGTCTACACTATATACATACAAGTCATCATTAGTACATGTCAATACAAAATCAATGATACATCATCATCATCAATGTCCATTAGGCTACCTCAAAACTACCCCTAGGTATGCACCATCATACATATATTTCTATACATATCATAGTAAATACATCATCATCATCATCATAAAAAAATTTACATAATCGTGGCTAATACACCACATCAAAAATAGAATCATTATTGTCAATCTCTTGGCATCTATCCATTCCCATCCTATCCAATATCTCTATCATCTAGTCCTCTCCCTCCCTACTTGTCATCCCTGCTAATCAGGTGCCTCCTACTAGCCCAAGAAGTGGATTTTTCTACCACCTACGATATTGTTTGATCCACAAAATGAGGTACTGATGAGGCCCCTAATAGTGTGCTCCTATAACTCTATCAAGATTAATAACTTTAGAATGATAGAATAACCACACCTCAACTCAACATCATATCCTCATACTATCAAACTCTATCTTTCTTGCTCAACCAGCTAGCCCTATATTCCTCCTTGGTCTATCGTAGCTTTGTGATCTTGGCTCATAGACCACCACATTCCCTTTATCTCCTTTACTCACTATTGTTGGTGGTTGTACCATCAATTGCTATAACTACTATTGGAGTCCATCTCGCTTAGCTATCATTATATCTCTCCCTCTACAAGGTGTCCCTCTCCATTGTAATAGCGTCCCTCTCCTACCTATAACCATCTCTCTTTGTCCTCAATCCATATTGCTCTACTACCAAGGTATCTCTCTTTGTAGTGACTACATCAAGACATCCCTACAACCCTATCCTCTCTAGGGCCCACACTACCTGTTGCCTTACCAACTGAGCCTCCAACCATTGCGTCCATCCCATCCAAATCTCTACCTTCCTAGCTATTGATGCCAACCCACTCACTTCCACTGTATCATAAAATATAGGTGTCCCCCCACTCCCAAAATTTGCTATTTTCATCTCCACACTTGTTTCCCTTGATGGGCCGACTCCCTCATCTACTCATTGATGTACTTGTTTCCTGTAATATGGTTTATAAGATAATCTCCAAGGTGGTGGCAAATTTGTTAAGATCATTGTTAGACAAAATTATTTTATAAGAGCGAGGGGGATTTGTTAAAGGGAGATAGATTCTAGATGATATCATAGCAACTCATGAAGTTATGCATACAACAACTTCATGAAAAGAAAGCAATGATCTTAAAACTTGATATGAGTAAAGCCTATGATAGGGTTAAATAGGATTTTCTTTTACATTACTAGAAAAGTTTGGATTTGGGAAGAAATATGTCAAATAGTTTAAAGCTTATATATCTATTGTATCATATCTAGTGTTGGTCAATGGGTTAGTAATAAAATCATTCAAATCCAAGAGAAGTCTTAGATAGGGAGATCCTCTATCACCATATATGCTCATTATTATAGTAGAGGTATTGGGTAGGAAGTTGAAGAAGGCTAACAAATATGGGCTAGTAAGTGGACTTAGGGCTAGTAATAACATTGACACTATCATCCATCAATAGTTTGTAGATGATACAACCCTTTTTGGAAGGGAAAGGATAAACAAGGCCAGATATTTGAATAACTTATTAAATGAATATGAAAGAGTGTGAAGGTAAAACGTTAATAGAAAAATCCAAAATTTACTTCCTAAAAATTCCAATTAGAATGAAAGCAAAGATATGTAGGTTACTTCAAATGGAGGAAGCAAATTTTCCTACAACTTATCTAGGGATGCCCTTATTTTAAGGGAAAATGAGGATAGAATTATGGAATCCAATTATAAGTAAAGTTTAGAATAAACTACTGGTATGAAATGTTAGATGGTTATCCATAGCAGGAAGAGTGCAACTCATTAAATTAATCTTATAGGCCATTCCAACATATTATATGTCCTTGTATACTATGCCAAAATCAAAAACAAATTGTCTATAAATGCGATAATTTTGTGGTTAGGTTTATATAAATTTTCCTTTGGTGAAATGGAACAAGGTGTGTGATGATAAAACTAGGGGAGGTCTTGG
The DNA here is from genome assembly GCA_028583015.1 of Wollemia nobilis. NCBI lineage: Eukaryota > Viridiplantae > Streptophyta > Pinopsida > Araucariales > Araucariaceae > Wollemia > Wollemia nobilis. The sequence continues at coordinate 3,859,304 of JAQPPZ010000676.1, read as the reverse complement.
TTTAAGAGTTCTTACAGATGGAAACTTAGCTCTTAGGGAAAAAGTATTTTATGGATTTTACAAAGAGAGTAAAAGACACTAGGCAAGAATTCTTCAAACTACATTGAACCCAATGACCCAAGCTTAATATTTATTGCATTCTCACTACCATATGATCCTACACTATGCAAAAGTTTTAAAAAATAAATTGGTCTAATGATTAAAATTATAAGATGGATGGTGGGAACTGGAGAGAAAAGTTATATTTGGATGGATACTTGGTGTGATAAAAAACAACTTGATCTAGATCCAATTTTGAAACCATGGCTGAAATTACTTCAAGACAAATATGGTGATAAGGTTTCAAACATTATGTGCAAGGATTAGGAAGGAAGATACAAATGGAAAGAATATTTTTAAAAGTATACAAGATATTGATTCTAGGCGGCAGTTGAGCAGAAAGATAACAATAATGATTACTAAGAGGGAAGCCAAGAAAAAGTTGATTTAGGAGTTGAATAACTTAGGAGAATATACAACAAAAAACAGATATAATGTAAAGCACCAACAAAATAGTAATACCACAAGAATATCAAGAGATATTTTGGATAGCCCAAGCATTCTAAAGTCAAAATGTTTGTTCGGCTAGTAGGTCATAAATAATTTTATCTTGGGCTAACATTATGAAATGGGTTTTTCATGGACTCTCACAATGTGTTCTATGTAAAAAGGAGGAGAGTATAGACCATCTCTTGGGACACTGCTCAATATTCTAGAAACTATGGCAATGGATTAGTAAAATATTTGGTAAATGCATGGTGATGAATGGTAGAATTGAAGAAAGGTTAAAGCAATGACATAACACTTTTAAAAGTGAGGCTTACAAACAATTTGGGATATATCAAAAGATACAATACTTTGGACCATATGGATAGAAAGGAATAGAACAATATTTAAAGGAAAGGAAAGTAGTTTAGAGGTGATGAAAAGGAATATTTGTTTAGCCATAAACAAGGCTAAACCAAACCTATTTACTCACCCAATCCCTAATATTGAAGTAGAGAGCCTTGATAGATGGATTCAATTCATCAAATGGAATTATATTGTTGGGTATGAGAGAAACAAAAAGAAGTAAAAGAATATAAATTGGAAACCACTAGAAGTGGAGTTGGTCAAATAAAATTTTGATGGAGCATCTAAAGAAAATGCAAGTCCAGCAGTAGGAGGAATAATTAGAAATATTAGGGGAGAGATTTTGTCTCATTACACTTTCAATAGTGGATTTAAGACAATTAATGAAGTTTAAGTGTGGGCAGCTTTGGAAGGGTGAAAATGATATAGAAAAATGAAATGAAATAAAGTATGAATGGAAGGTGATTCATTAATAGTAATATATGCAATTTTTAGAAAGCAAAGGCTCCATGGAAAGTACAAGAGTTAATTATGGAAATACAAGACCTTGCTACCAAGTTTGAAGAAATCAGGTTTACACATGCATTAAATTCTAAATAGGCTAGCCAATAGAGGGGTTCTAAATGAGGATCATGAAGTTAAATTCTCTTCTCCATAGTTAAAGGAAGTAGTAAGTTTAGCTAAAGCTAACAATAAAATGTTTCTTTTATTGATTTCTGGAAAGGGTTTTTAAAGGATCCTCGAATCTTTACAACGAAAGAAAAAAACAAAGAGACTAAAAGGCCTCAAAGGGCACCTTACAAAAACTAGAAAAGATAAACATAAAAAACTGAAGCCCACAATAAAAAAGGATCAACTTCAAAAAGATAGTCTCCCAAGAGACCATTACAACATAAACATAGAGACTTTCTATCGTAGAGTAGAGAAGGATGGTAAAACAAGAAGGTAACCACAGAGAACATCTAGAGGTAAATATCAGCACAAAGAGAAGTCCTCAGTATTCATCATCTCAAGCTAGGTATTAGATGAATTGGCATGATTACACTACAAATGAAATGATTCAAATGGCTAAGACTTCGAGGTAACAAATTCCAAGTGGTAATATTCATAAGACAAATAAGGCAGTTATCTTCACCGTGGTGGTTATCATCACAGTTGGTGCTGATTTGTCTACCACCACTGATGTCGATAAAAAGTTTCAAATGGTTAATTACTTTGAGGGAACAAAATCCATGTGACAATATTCATAAGACAAATAAAACAGTTATCTTTACCATGGCGGTTGTCTTCAGAATTGGTGCTGATTTGTCTGCCAACACTCACAAGAAAATATTTACTGCCTAAATCAAACAATGATTAAGATTTACTTTAATGTTTTCCATTGGTAATATTTGATTTATTTTATAATATTAATGTGTGTTCATATAAATTGTTTATATATTTTTTGTGGTTGCACTTATGCTTGAGGAAGGAAACTAGCAATCCAAATATGGTAAAGTGGACTATGATAGTGTAAAGTTTTGGAAATATTACTCTACTAAGATGCAATGCCTAGATAGTAGAGGTGGAGTGTTGGTATTGTAAAGGTGGTTGTAGAAAAATGTCAAGAGGATGCAGAATTTTAATATTTGAATTCACACAAAAAATTGAAGAATATCCCAAAAATGAAAATCAAGAATTCAGACTTTTTATGAAAATGATGTAGGTATCTAGCTATACTAGCTCAATTGAGATGAAAATTGAATATGTTTATAAACTCTCAAGCTCTAAAGGAGAGAGTTTTGATTTGTCAAGGGTGGGAGACCCGAGTACAACCCCTTGTTCTCCAACAAAAAATATATATTTTTACCAAACTCTTTACATAAACTTTGAATAATCATTGGCCAGGTTTTACCCCTAATTCCAAACTCATAAATCTATAATTTTATAGGCCTTATTTATCATGTTATTTCCTTTGAAAACCCTATTCCATTTGCAAAGAAAAAATCAATTATTATTCTCACATCCTTTACAAAGAAAATTTATTTGAATGTTCACAAATTTAGAGGTTATACCTATTTGTTTTCTTGGAAGTAGCATCATACACACTAGTATGGATTGTAATGTATCCTTTATAAGTTGGATACTTTCTAAAATGGTTAAAAAATTGCATTTCAACAAATCAAATGAGATTTTTTCCATAATAAGTCCTAAACCTCCTCCTTTCTTCTATTATACAAATTAATACCTTGATATAGTCGTAGTTTTCCCACTCTAAACCTTAAATCTTTGCAATGATCCATTGTAAATCAGGAGCAGTGATGATAAAAAGGATTCTAAATTTTATTGTACATATCAGTTGTCTACCAATATTTTCATAACATTCTAATTTTGATTCAAATTATGTGGCCTCATTAAAATGAGTGGTGGTCTTGAGTTTTTTTAATAGGAATTCCAAATAGGTAAATTTGTTTTGATTCAATAGTTTTTCTAGGTGAAACATGTTTCCAAAACTTGTTAGGATTATAGGTGGAGTATTTTCAAGAGTTTTTGTTTTAAAATTTTAAGAAAACATTGTATTTTATTTTATTAAGTTTTTTTCTATTTAATTTTCTCTTCTTTGCATTTGTTGTGTTGGCACATTGAATGACCTTTCTAGAAATTTTATAAACAATATCATGCCAAGAATTGGTGTTATAGTGATTTATATTAAGTGATATTTATAGTTGTGAATTCCTTTGAGCATATTAAAAAATACTATAGGTAAACATACAATAGAGATTGTCAATAAAAAGATAGTAATAGGATAATTAAAAGTATCATGGATGATGTTTGGAAAATATTTTGAGTGTCTTATGACAAGTGTAGTTTTTATATGTTTTTAAATTACATAAAAATATTTTAATGTGAAAATTGTTGATATGTGATAAAATTTAGGTCCATAGTTGTTGAAATTTTAGAATACTTCAAGAAAATAAACAAAATCAACACATTATCCATGTACTGCTATAAAAGGAAAAGAGAATGAGAGTGCCCTTGGTCATCCATCATCAATCATAAAAAAAATCTAACCAATACAATGGATCAATAAGGGTCGATTATAAATCATTATTTAGTTACAATGACACATATTCTAATAATATCAATTTGATATATTATTGGTTTATTACAATATCATATGGATCACCTTACAAGATCAACTATGCTCTAAGCTTATATAATATATTACATTATACAATGTCAACCTTGTACAATAAGCAAAATATTTTGCATTCTAACATCTCCCTTAATCAAAATTGAGGTTTCAAGGAGAGAAGAAATTACTAAACATCCCCCTTAATGAAATATCTTCTATGTCAATATGATTCTACAATACGTGCACTATGAGAAGTTCTATTGCAAAATTAATATGTATTAGGTATTATTTGTTTATATTTCTTATTGGCTAGAAGAATATTGATATTTTTTGGATCCTTTTTTTTATGCTTCCACAAATCTGATCTTCCCTTAAAGCTAGCAATATGATCATCAACACTATAATACTTTCCAAATTTTATATTAGTAATATTTTGCTACTCATAATTAATTTCTAGGAGATCCATCCATCCTTGGTCAAGATTTGGATTAACAAAAAAAGGAAAAAATACCAAGAGCTTCTTTTATATCTTGAATGGTTTTTTCATTAAGAACCACTACTAAAAAGATGCTTCACAAGGTTGTACTTCATAGTGAAGTGTTCCTATTATAGTAAGTGCTAATCATCATAAAAATATATTATATTATTGTAAAAACTTGTCTTCCAACCTAGAGAAACCTAAAAATGATTGCCACTATTATGTAGAGCATAAATTTTTGCAATCTAAAAAAAGGTCTCAAGGTGTTTTTATATGGTGAAGATAAGAATCCTAGAATCAAAGCCCTACAAATAACCCTTAAACAATATTTAAAAAAAGAGCAAACCTTATTATTCTTTCAAAATGATTGATCCTATTATATATCCTATTTGAACTAGGTAAATAATGGTAACCCATCACTAATTATGCTTTGTCATTTATTGATTTGAAACAATGAAAATAATACGCTTGATTTGAAATCTCTGTTAAAAATAGCTTCTCTTATGTAGAAATTTGAAATTATTCATTAGAAACCACATTGGTCAATTCATATTTAACCAACAAAGTAAAGACTAAACTTTGAGAATAAAATAATCTCTAAACCAAGACACCCATAGATCTTGAAAATATATTTTTTTCTCCAGGAATATTGATTCTTTATCTCCTATGACCAATCATTGGATTTTTGAATTATGGAATCCCTCCATTTGATTGAAACAAATGGGAATAAGAACCTACAAAAAATACCTTTCCTCCTTATAGATCAGTTTTTATAGTCATCATATGTGGTGCTAAACATCCTACTCAAGAATATAATTATGCATTGAGGTCATCCATAAATATTTAGTATAATAGGTGATTTAATGTAAGAGGTAGCATCCATTATACCTCTTGAAAGATAAAACCTAAAAGTTAGATTTACAATTCCATAAATATCACCCTCATTTATTATCACTTACTTTTCAAGAATGGATCCAATATGAAATAACTTATGAAATCATTAGATGAGGTACACTAGGTTTTTAATTTTTTTTAAAATAATGCTTGTTTGAAAAAAACCTCCTCTCCTAGCCGAAACACAAATCCAATGAAGCCTTGCCATAAGATGGTCAACCTTTGAATAGGAAAATTAGAGTTTTTGAAGAATCCTAAAAAAATGTGTCCTAAAAAATCCTTGCTCCATAACCACTCTATAAAATACAACTCTAAAATCACTACTATAAGATATGAACAACATTATTGGATCCAATAATCGAGATCCACCCAATTGTCTGTTATTTCTCACTCAAGAACGTAACTCCAACATGAAACAATACTAAAAAAGAACCATATATTAAAAAAATACAAGATTTAATAATGACATTCATAATTACTTTAATACCATGATGGAATTCATAATACTTTAATAGGAATGAATAAAATTGAGACATTACCCACATACTATCAAAAAAAAAAAAATTAACATGAAAAGATGAGCAATGTACCCTTGGGCACCCATTAAAAGTAATGAGAGAATAACCTCCAATTGGTACAATGGATTAATGGAAATGGAATATAAATATTCCCTTAATTACAATGGCATATATCCTAATAAATGTTAAACTGACATATTTTTGGCTAATTACAATATCATATGGATCAACTTACAAGGTGAACTATTGGCTTGTAGGATTATACACTATATTATATCACATATTACATTAGATAATGTTGACCTTGTTGAATAAATGAAAGATTACATATTTTAAAAAAGGTATGTTATAATAATGAACTAATCTATTAAGTTTATAAGTGGAGCAAAAGCAATGAAATATTATATAACATTGTAATATTTTATATGAATACAAGTGGATTTTTGGAAGCTCAACTTGTATTCTATTCATTATATATAACTAAATCAAGGTTGGTACACAACCTAACTAATTATTCACCAAAGTTTTTTACTATTTGGTTCTTAGAAGTTCTAGTAAAATCTTGAGTAAAGTAAGAGTTTTCTTCAATCCATAGAGGATTAGTATGAATGTCATATTTAATGAATGGGGTTTGCTTATTTGTTGTCTATGCATAATAATATCCTAATTGTTCCATATATACTTTTGAAATTCTTTATCTAATTGTTCAAGATATAAGAGGGAAACTTATCATCTAATTTGTGCCTTTCATAGAGATGAGTTTTTAGGACCAAAGTAATAAATACCAAAAATATTATTTTATTCAATTCTTTTAGTTAACACTGTGTATGTTTTTGTTAGGTCTTTTTATTAGAATATCATAGGATCAAAGGAGACCAAAGTTCTTAATGATTTACTTCTTCAAGATATACCTTCAATTATAACGAATGAAGACAATAAGAAACTGAATGATCTTATTACTCTAGAAGAAGTTAATTTACATCTTTTATCTTTTAATAAGGATAAGTCCCCAGGTCTAGATGGGCTCTCTACAACTTTTTACCAACATATTTGGGATATAGTGAAGGATTATTTATTGATGGCAGTAGAATAGTCTAGGGTAAAACAATACATTACTTATAAAATAAATGTAACATATCTTACCCTAATTCCAAAAAAGAAGGATACTAAATTGTTTGATTTTTTTAGACCCATAAGCCTATGTAATATGTCACATAATATTATCTCCAAAGTGACGGTGAATCAATTAATGCCATTGTTAGAAAAAATTATTTCAGAAGAGAAAGGAGGATTTGTGAAAGGGAAACAATTTCTAGATAAGATCATAGTAGCTCATGAAGGTATACATTCAACAAATTCAAGAAAAGAGAAAGTGGCGATCTTAAAACTTGATATGAGTAAAGCCTATGATAGGGTTAAATGGGATTTTATTTTTGCAGTTGTAAAAAATTTTGGATTTGGGAAGAAATGGGTTAGATGAATTAAAGCTTGTTTCTCCATAGTTTCTTATTTAGTGTTGGTCAATGGGTTAGTAACTGAATCTTTTAAAGCCAAGAGAGGCCTTAGACAAGGAGATCCTCTATCTCCTTATTTGTTCATTATTATGGTAGAGTTTTTGAGTAGGAACTTAAATAAGGCTTACAAATATGGACTTATAAGTGGATTTAAGATTAGTAATAACATCAACAACATCACACATCAATAGTTTGTAGATGATACAACCATTTTTGGAAGGGCAAGGATAAATGAGGCCAAAGATTTGAATATTTTTTTAAAGGAATATGAAAGAGCATTAGGGCCAAAAGTAGGACAAAATCTAAAATTTACTTTCTTAACTCTCCAACTAATATCAAAGCAAGAATTTGCAGGTTACTTCAAATGGAGGAGGCAAATTTGCTATCAACTTATCTAGGAATGCCCTTATTTGAGGGGAGAATGAGGATAGAATTATGGAATCTAGTTATTACTAAATTTTAGAATAAACTACCAACTTGGAAATGTATATGGTTATCGTTAGCAAGAAGAGTGCAATTAATTAATTTAGTCTTACAGACCATTCCAACATATTATATGTCATTGTATACTATACCAAAATTAGTTGAAAAAAGTTTAATCTATATTATGCGATTCTTTTTATGGTTAGGTTTACATGATAAAAGGAAATTTCCTTTGGTAAAATGGAGCAAGATGTGTGATGATAAAATTAGGGGAGGTCTTGGTTTGAGAGTTCTTATAGATTCCAACTTATCTATTAGGGGAAAAGTAATCTAGATAATGTACAAAGAGAGCCAAAGACAATGGGAAATAATTCTTCTAAGTATGTTGAGCCCAATGACCCAAGTTTAATATTGACTGCATTTTCTCCACCAAATGGTTCTGCTATTTAGAATGATTTAGAAAATCTATTGATGTAATGATTAAAGGTATAATATGGGTGGTGGCAACTGGAGAAAAAATTCTATTTGGATGGATACTTGGTGTGATAAAAAATCACTCAATTTAGATCCAATTTTGAAACCTTGGATAAGATTGCTTCAAGACAAATATGGTGATAGGGTTTCAAAAATTTTGTACGAGGATCAGGAAGGAGTATACAAATGGAAAGAATATTTTTTTACAAGTATAAAAGACATTGATGCTAGGAGGTAATTGAGTAGAAAAATAACAACTGTGAATATTTTTAGGGGAGCTAAATATAAATTGATTTGGGAGTTGAATAGCTCAGGAGAATGCACAACAAGAAGTGGATATAATATAAAGCACCAACAAAACAGTAATATCACTAGAATATGGAGAGATATTTGGGATAGCCCAAGCATTCCTAAAGTCAAAATGTTTGTTTGGCTGGTAGGTCATAGAAGTATTTTATCCTGGGATAACCTCATGAAAAAAGGTTTTCATGGCCCCTCTCAATGTGTTCTTTGTAAAAAGGAGGAGAGTATAGACCATCTCTTGGGACATTGCTCAATAGTCTGGAAACTATGGCAATGGATTCTTAATATGTTTGGTAAATGCATGATGATGAATATCAAAATTGAAGAATGGTTAAATAAATGGAAAAGCACTTATAAAAGTGAGGCTTTATAGACAATATGGGATATATCTAAAGATACAATACGTTGGACTGTATGGCTAGAAAGGAATAGAAGAATATTTAAAGGAAAAGAAAACATTTTAGAGGTAATGAAAAGGAAGATATGTTTAGCCATAGAGGAGTCTAAACCAACCCTATCAATTCACCCAATCCCTAATCTAGAAGCAGAGAGCCTTGATAGATGGAGTCAAGTCATTAAATGGAATTATGGTGTTGGGTAAAAGAGAAGCAAAAAGAAGGAAAATAATATAAAGTGGAAACCACCAGATGTGGAGTTGGTTAAATTGAATTTTTATGGAGCTTCTAAAGGAAATATAGGACCAGTTGGAGGAGGACGAATAATTAGAAATAATAGAGATATTATGTCTCTGTTGAGAAGCAAAACACCCCCACTAAAAAAATGAAATTCCATCCCTTTGAAAATATTTAATTTTCATTTTTTCGCAGGGACCCTCTTGAGTTTTCAGGTTTTTAATTCTAAATTTTGCTTGCACCTTTTTTTAAGCTTTGCCTACATCAAAGGTCCAAGTATACTTGCATATGGCATTGATTTCAATAGCAGTTTCTATTTTTGGCCAGCAAACTTCTAAATGCATTTTACATTCAACCGTGATGAATTTTTAAGCTCTGTTTGCAGATTTGGATACCCTTTGGGCCTTTTTAGATGCTTGTAAAGTTTCATCAAATTCTGGGCACTTTGAGTTTTTCATCATTTTTTCTACACCATGTGAAGTTGATCATTCTTGAGCAATTTAAAATTCATTTTTCAAATGTTAAATTTATTTCTGAGTAAGGAAGATCCTTCACCAATATGTAAAAATGCCAAATATAGGTGGACAAAGTCGCTGGAGTCAACCCACAATTTTTGGAGAGTTTGCATAGTAGAAGAAAAGCTTGAAGGAAATGTCGCGATGTCACGAAGTGTTCCATTTTCGTGAGGGCCAATGCTTGGAAGAGACTAAGTGAAGGAAATGTCACGATTTCGTGACATGTTCCATTTTTGTGAGGGCAAAAGGAAGAGACTAAGTGAAGGAAATGTCACGATATCGCGACATGTTCCATTTTCGGACTTGTCGGACTTTTGCTCAAAATTAATTGTATCTTAAAATCTTTTAAAGTCCGATGTCGCGATATCGCGACATGTTCCATTTTTGGACATGTCTCATTTTTGTGAGGGCAGAAGCTGAAAAAAGACTAAGTGAAGGAAATGTCGCGATTTCGCGACATGTTCCATTTTCGCGAGGGCCAATGCTTGGAAGAGACAAAGTGGAGGAAATGTCGCGATATCGCGACATGTTCCATTTTCGAACTTGTCAAACTTTCGCTCAAATTTAATTGTATCCTAAAATATTTTGAAGTCCGATGTCGCGATATCGCGACATGTTCCATTTTCGGACTTGTCGGACTTTCGCTCAAATTTAATTGTATCCTAAAATCTTTTGAAGTCCGATGTCGCGATATCGCGACATGTTCCATTTTCGGAGGGCAAAAGCTTGGAAATAATGACTTGGGGGAAATGTCGCGATATCGCGACATGTTCCATTTTCGGACTTGTCGAACTTTCGCTCAAATTTAATTGTATCCTAAAATCTTTTGAAGTCCGATGTCGCGATATCGCGACATGTTCCATTTTCGGAGAGCAAAAGCTTAAAAGGCATGAAGTGAAGGAAATGTCGCGATATCGTGACATGTTCCATTTTCACGAGGGCCAAGACTTAGAAGAGACCAAGTCAAGGAAATGTCGCGATTTCGTGACATGTTCCATTTTTGCGAGGAAGAAATCCTGAAAAACACAAAGTGGAGGAAATGTCATGATTTCGCGACATGTTCCATTTTCGCGAGGGCGGAAGCTGAAAGAAGCAAAGTGAAGAAAATGTCATGATTTCGTGACATGTTCCATTTTCGTGAGGGCCAAGACTTGAAAGAGACTAAGTGAAGGAAATGTCACGATTTCGCGACATGTTCCATTTTCGTGAGGAAGAAATCCTGAAAAACATGAAGTGAAGGAAATGTCGCGATGTCGCGACATGTTCCATTTTCGTGAAGGCACAAGCAAGGAAGAAGTAACTTGAAGAACATGTCACGATATCGCGACATGTTTGGTTTTATATTCATTTTTGCAAAATTTGGCCATTTTATTTAAATTTTTCATCACCCATCCAAAGGAAGTGAAAGCTTTTCAACACAGTCCAAACCCTAGAAGTATTTAAATGGGAAATTTAATTAATTCTAGTCTTTGTTTTTCTTTTGCAGAAAGTAATTCGGAAGTTACATTCATGGTAGAAGTAATGGCGAGAAAGACAGACAATCTGAATTTCGGCACAAATCAAGCGAGGAATTAATGAGATGCTCTGACGGATTACCGAAAGATAAAGATAAGAGACGCCAGGAAGTCAGTGACTCATCCAGATCTTGCAGATCCAGCCACAAATACAGGCTTCAAGGAATTTTCCAGTGGATCCATTTGCCCAAAAAACTTATGGCAAAAGTAATGACGGGCCAAAAATCTCAACTCGAACCAAACAAAGGCGGCTGTGCAAGGATGGAAGGCCTCGAAAGTCAGTGACTCATCCAAATTTTGCAGAAGAATTAATGAGATGCTCTGACAGCTTGCCGAAAGATAAAGATACATTTACATGTAGTGCCCATTTGACGAGGATAAAATCAAATATTATCTTCTCCATTTATGACGAAATCCACACGAAGATTTCAGAGTGATTAGGGTTTATCGAAACTCAATATTAAAATACCTTATATTGTAAAGCTTCGACGGTGGGATTTTGATGATAAGATTTAGATATTTAGAAGAAGATATTTAAAAAAAAAAGATGAGGGTCTATCCTGAGTCTATATATACTTCTCTTGAATGTAAAGTGAGGATGTGAAAACTTGGAATAAAAGACATTCTAGCAATATCCTGCAAATCTTGTTTGAATGCTTTGTTCTGGACTTGGGGATTGTGTGAAATCGTTCTTCTGTGATAGCGTGGCCAGGAGCCTAATCTCTTTCGAATTTCGATAAGTGCACCTTCTTCTATTTTCATCTCACTAAAGTTCTATTTATTTTAGTTGTAAATTTGCGTTATCAAGATTGAATATGCTGCTAGGCTTCACTCTATTATATGCTAGGAAAAATTAAATATTTAAGGTTCTGGTCTGTCCTAATTGCTCTGTCCTCACTGTGCGAGCTAGACTGCTTGTGAGAGATACCAGTTAACACCGACTTCCCTTTTATTTATGATTTTCTTTCAAATCTATGTTATCTCCGTCTTATGCTCTTAGTAGAAGGTGATCTTAGAAAGCTAGACATCTTCCTCTTTGATTGGTTCCATTGTGAAGTTTAATAGTGTAATTGAAATTGATAGTTTTGATTTTGCAACTAACTTAGATAAGCTTCTCTTTTCTGCCCTACCCTACTCTCTCTGTTCTACTTCGTTAAATGATCCATTTTTATTTTCTTTCAAATTTGTCTTTTATTTAATCTGCTAAAACATAAAGAGCTATATCAAAGAACTCATCGTAAATCCGATAGTCAACAAAGATAACAACTTCTAAACATTATTGAACGAAGGTCGAGCCCATTGTAAGGTAACGACTAGTCCACTTGAAACTATTCCAGAAGTGGAAAAGAGTGAATAGACATTCGACCCAACTCTGTAACTCACACCTTGGATAACCAGCAAGATCCTAAAGTGAGTGGGATTTATTCCGTATAAGTGTTATTGGTATTTTATGCTCATTCTTCACGGGGTGTGTATGAAAGCCGAACCAATAGTCTCATTATGCTTTCAATAGTGGTTTTAAAACAAATAATAAAGTTGAAGCTTGGGTGACTTTAGAAGAGTTAAAAATATGCAAACAAATGAAAAGGAACAAAGTATGGATGGAAGGTGATTTTCTCATAGTAATAAATGCAATTTTGAGAAAGGCAAAGGTTCCATGGAACATACAAGAGATAATTATGGAAATTCAAGATCTTGCTAAAGAGTTTAGAGAAATAAGGTTTACACATACATTAAGGTAAGGAAACAAATATGCATATAGGCTAGCCAATAGAGGGATTTTGATTGAGGATCATGAAGTTAAATTATCCTTTCCATGGTTATAGGAAGTATTAAGTTTAGCTGAAGTTGGCAAGAAAATGTTTATTTCTTGAATCAAATAATGATTTAGATTTACTTTAATGGTTTCCATTGGTAATATATACTTTATTTTGTAACAATAATGTGTTTTCAGATAAAATATTTCTTATAATTTTTGCGGTTGCACTTGTCTTTCAGGAAGGAAACTAGCAATCCATATTTTGTAAAGAGGACTATGATAGTGCAATGTTTTGGAAATATTACTCTACTAATATGCAATGCATAGATAATAGAGGTGAAGTTTTGGTATTGTGAAGGTTGCTATAGAAAAATGTCAAGAAGGATGTTGAATTCTAGAATATTTATATTCATTCAAAAATTGAAAAGATCTAGAAAATGAAAATCAAGAATTCATACATTTTATGTAAAATGATGTAGGTTTCTAGCTATAACATCTCAATTGAGATGATAAGTGTATCTATTTGTAAAATCTCAAGCTCTAAAGAAGAGAGTTATAATTTGTTAAGGGTAGGGGACCCGAGTACAACCCATTATTATCCAACAAAAAAATGTATGTTGTTGTTAGGGTTGGTCTTTATTAACTTAAGTTAGTTCTTCACGTACATCTTATAATAACAAGTTATTCCACTTATGTTTTAAATAGATATTGATTCAAAAATTTGAGTTTTTGGGAGTTACCATTCACCATAGTTTGACCTTCTAGTGAGAAATATGATATTTGACTTAGTTATGGATCCTTTCTCCATGGAAAATATTGAAAATTTTATGAAATGATCTTGGTCATCATTGGTAATCTTATTAATTGGTTATATTGAATTGAAACAAGTATGGGTTGTATTATATCATGATTGCATTACCATGGTTTTCAACAAACTGTATTATGATATTACAACATATTGGTAATAGTGCATCATATTTCCACTTTTTATTGAGAAATATGATATATATATTCTTCAAGTTAGTCATGGATGCTTTCTCTACAAAAATTCTTAGCAATTTTATCAAAATAATCTTGGTCATGGTAAGTATATATTTAAAAAAAATAGTTATATGAAATTAAAATACACACCACCCCTATTACATCATAATGACATCACCATATATTAATTTTTTTTAATTGGTTATATGGGATTGAAATGGGCCCCACCCGTATTACATCATCACCACATAGTGGTATTACAACAAATCTTGGATATTATCCATGTATCACTTGACAATATTTGAACCTTGGTCTCCTCCTTAAATGTTGAGGAATCTAACCGATTGAGCTAATACCACTTGATATCACCATATATTAATATTAATATATATATATTGCTAGAAAAAAAGTGTGTACTCAAGTTCCCCACCCTTGGCAAATCACAACTCTCTCCTTTAAAGCTTGAGAGTTTATAAACATATTCAATTTTTATCTCAATGGAGTTGTTATAGCTAAATACCTACATATTTTTTCATAATAAATCTAAATCCTTTATTTTCATTTTTTGAATCTTCTTCAATTTTATTTGTAAATACAAATATTCTATAATTCAACATACTTCTTGACGTTTTCCTGTAGGATCCTTCAAAATACCAAAACTTCACCTCTAATGTCTATGCATTGCATCTTAGTAGAGTAATATTTACACTTCACGCTTTCATAGTCTACTTAACTAGATCTAGGTTGTTAGTTTCCTTCCTGAAGCATAATTGCAACCACAAGAACTATAATAAATAGTTTATGTGAAAATATATTAATGTCATAAAATACAACAAATATTACCAATGGAAAACATTAAAGTAAATTTTAATTATTATTTGATTCAAATAGTCAACATTTTCTCATCAGATTCAACTAAACTTACTACTTCCTCTAACCATGGAAAAGAGAATTTAACTTAATGATCCTTTATTAAAACCCCTCTATTGGCTAGCCTATCTACACATTTTTTCCCTTCCCTTAACATATGTGTAAACTTGATTTCTTCAAACTCTGTAGCAAGGTCTTGTATTTCCATAATGATCTCTTGTATGTTCTATAGAGCCTTTGCTTTTCTCAAAATTTCATTTATTACTATTAGTAAATCACCTTCCATCCATGCTCTATTCCATTTCATTTATCTACATATTTTTAACCCTTACAAAGCTGCCCAGGCTTCAACTTCATTATTTTTCTTAAATCTACTATTAAAAGTGTGATGTGACAAAATCGCACCCTTATTATTTCTAATTATTCCTCCTCCTCCTATTAGTCCTGGACTTCTTTAAGATGCTCCATTCTACTTTGAATAACTCCACTTTAAATGGTTTCCACTTTATATCATTTTCCTTCCTTTTGTTTCTCCTATACCCAACATAATAATTCCATTTGATGACTTGACTCCATCTATCAAGATTTTGTACTTCAAGATTAGGGGTTGGATGAATTGATAGGGTTGGTTTAGACTCTTCTATGGCTAAACAAATATTCCTTCTCATTACCTCTAAAATGCTTTCATTTCCTTTAAATATTCTTCTATTCCTTTCTATTCATATAGTCCCAAGTATTGTATCTTTCAATGTATCCCAGATTGTCTATAATACCTCACTTTTAAAAGTTCTCTACCATTGCTTTAATCATTCTTCAATTCTACCATTCATCACCATGCATTTAAAAAATATATTAAGAATTCATTGCCATAGTTCTCAAACTATTGAATAGTGGCCCAAGAGATGGTCCATACTCTTCTCCTCCTTTTTACATAGAACACATTGTGAGATGCCATAAAAATCCCTTTTCATTAGGTTATCTCAAGATAAAATTTTCCTATGATACTAGCTATACAAACATTTGGACTTTTGGAATGCTCATGCAATCCCAAATATCTTTCCATATTCTTACGGTATTCTTATTTTGTTGGTGCTTTACATTATATTTGCTTCTTGTTGTGAATTCTCCTAAAATATTCAACTTTGAAATTATCTTATCCTTGTTTCCCCTCATAATAATCATTATTGTTATCTTTCTACTCAACTACCTCTTAGAAACAATGTTTGGTATACTTGTAAAAAATATTTTTTCCATTTTTATCTTCCTTCCTAATATTTGTACATGATGTTTAAAACCCTATCACCATATTTATCTTGAAAAAATCTCATCCATGGTTTCAAAATTGGATCTAGATTGATTGATTTTTTTATCATACCAAGTATCCATACAAATAGAGTTTTTTTATCCAATTCCCACCACCTATCTTAGACATTTAATCACTAGATGAATTGATTTTTTATTTTTATTTTCCATAGTGTAAAACCATATGTTGGTGAGAATGCAATGAATATTAATCTTGGGTTATTGGGATTGATGTACTTAGAAGAATTATTTCCCATTGTCTTTGACTCTTTGTACAATCTCCAAATTAATTTTTCCCTTAGAGCTAAGTTTACATCTATGAGAACTCTTAAACCAAGACCTCCCCTAATTTTATCATCAAAAACTTGCTCCATTTCACCAAATAAAATTTCATTTTATCATAACCACAAAAATGACCACATAATATAAATTATTATTTTTTCTATTGATTTTGGTATAATATACAAGGACATATAATATGTTGGAATGGCTTGTAAGATTGATTTAACTAGTTGCACTCTATAATCATATACCATCCTAGTAGGGACACTAAAATGGAAAAAGTCATTGGGCTCTCTTAATGGAGACCCAAGTTCAATCCACGGGAAGAGTCGCCCTTGAGACGCCCTCGCTTTTCAACCTCTTCAAAAAAACAATAACCATATACCTTTCCATGTTGGTAGTTTAATCTATACTTTACTTATATCTGGATTCTACAATTCTATCCTTGTTCTTCCATCAAATAAGGTCATACCTTGATATGTTAGAAAATGTGCATCCTTTTGAAGTAACATGCATATCCTTACTTTGATTCTAGCTAGAGTGACTAGAAATTAAAATTTGGATTTTGTCCTATTAATTTTCTACCTTGACACTCTTTCATATTCCTTAAATAAGTTATTCAAAGATCTAGCCCCACTTTGTCCTACCCTCCCAAAAAGAGCTATATCATCTACAAACTATTAAAGGATGATGTTGTCGATGTTATTACTAGACTTAAGGCCTCCTATTAGCCCATATTTGTAAGCCTTATTCAAGTTCCTTCCCAATACCTTTTCCATAATAACAAACAAATATTGTGATAAAGGATCTCCCTGTCTAAGACCCTTCTTGGTTTTAAATAATTCTACTACTAGCCCATTGACAATCATTGAATATGATACTATAGAGACAATATTTAATCCATCTGACCCATTTATTTCCAAATCTAAACTTTTCTAATACTACAAAAAGAAAATCTCATGTAACCCTATCATAAACTTTATTCATATCAAGTTTTAAGATCATTGCTCTATCTTTTCTAGAAGCTACTAAATGTGTTACTTCATAAACTACTATGAACCCATCTAGAATTTATCTTCCTTTCACAAATCCTCCTTTGCTCTTCTGAAATAATTTTGTCTAATAGTGATTTTAATCGATTTTCCATCACTTTGGAGATTATATTATATGTCATATTACATAGGTTTATGGGCCTAAATAAATTGAACAATTATGCATCCATATTTTTTAGAATCAATGTAAGATATGTTGAATTTATTTTATAAGATATGTATTGTTTTACCCTAGACTGTTCCACTACCACCAATAAAAAATCCTTCACTATTTCCCAGTTATGCTAATAGAATGCTATAAAGATTCCATCTGGATATGGGGTTTTATTCTTATCAAAAGAGAAAAGAGATAAATGAAGTTCTTCCAAATTAACAAGCTCCATTAGTTTGTTATTGCCTTCATTTATTATAACTAAAGGTACTTTTTGTAGTTGTTTATAATTAAGAACTTCAATCTCCTTTGATACTAGAATATTTTGGTAAAAAAACCTTACCTCATTTTTTATTTTGCGAATGTCTTGATTCCAAATCCCTTCTATTGATTTAATTCTACTAATTATAGATGTTGATATCTATACTATTGTCATCCTATGAAAAACTGTGTTTTAATCTCCTTTTAACCAACTCTATCTCTCGGTTTTAATCTCCAAAATGTATATTCCTTACTCAAAATATTATGATATTCACTAAGCAACTCCCTTTCCTTTGAGCTTGGATTATTGTACTCACCTTTTTCGAATTTTGAAAGTTTATATTTTAGTTATTTTTTCTTCTTAAAAATATTTCCAAAAGTGTTCTTGTTCCATTCTTGTAATCTAGATGTCATTGATTTAATTTATTTTGGAAGTGTATACAGCCCACCATTTCCTAAAGAATTCCACGTTTGCACTATCATATCAACAAATTGAGGATGGTTTTTCCACATCTATTCATATTTAAGATATGATATTTTTTAATTCACTTACCACCATTTTAACTCTTATTTGCTGGTGATCTAGACAAATCCTTGTCAAGGTATTAAATTTAGCACAAGTGCCTTCATCTAGTCAATAATCTACGAGTATGCTTTTGTCTATTTTTTTTGCTATCAAATTTTGACATGTCTTGTTATTAGTATATGTATAGTTGTCCTCTTCAAACTCAACCTCCCATAGATTATTATTTTGAATAAAAGTTGAGAAATCTCTCATACTTTGGGTTATTTTCCTAATTCCCCTAAATTTTTCATCTAACTTGGTTATGGAATTAAAATATCCTATGATTAGTTTATTGGTATTTACTTCTCATAAAGGCTTCAATGCCACTCCATACTTCTTGTAAAAACCCAAAATTTCCAACCTACTCGAGAGAGAGATGTTTTTGTTTTCATTTTATACACCCATTTGAAATTTACATAACATTACCCTTCATAAAATTCTTTATGAATTTGTCTACTAATTAAAAGCACCATGATTAAGTTATCTATCTCATATCTGTGATGAGCCAACTTACCCCCTTTTGTTCGTCAAAGGGTACGCCCATATCTGCACCTTACATATGTCCATCTATGTAGGTGCACTAAGCGTAATGCAAATCAACTATCTATCTCATTTCCAATGAGCTATCTAATCCCTTTTAGTCTATCAAAAGGGTATGCCCATCTCTACACCATACATAAGTCTTTCTGTTAAGGTACCTAGGACAAGATATTTGGGGATATATTATTATATTGTATAAGGGTTGGCATGGGCCACACATAATCCAAGGTTGATTGTATTATAATATTATATTATATTATAATATAATATTATATTATATTATATTATAATATTATATTAGTAGTAGGCTCCCCAAAGTAGAATTAAAATATGGGTATATAAAGAAGAGATATTTACTAGCTTAGATATATAAAATATATATATCTATAAACGTCGAGAGTTATCGATCTCGAGGCGCCTATATCATTTTGAGTTGGTCAAGTTAAATTTTAATCGAATATTGAGTTGATTAAAAATTTTAAAAAAATTATTATAAAAAACTTTTTAATCGCCTGAAGGTCAGGGATATCCCAAACTTATTAGTTCTCAACGTTACTTCAAGGTTTTTCTAAAATAATATTAGAAAGTTTGGGCACCATTTTAGTTTAAATAGTTTAAATATTTTTTAAATATTTTAAATCCACCATAACCCTTAATGTCAGCGGATAATTTTCTTAATGTTGGCTTTTTTAATAAAATATTAATATTGTTTACGGTGACCTTCCTGGTTGCCATTGTAGGACGCCTATCGACGTAATAATTGTAATCATTATGGAAATAAATCATATGTAATTATCTTTGCCCATGAAGTGGCTTATGGTACTTTACCCTCCTTAAGTGGCACTCTCATCTTGGGAGATCTTGTGGAGTTATCATTCCTTAAGGAGTATTATTGATGTTTCCCTACCTTAAGAGTGTCATATATCTCTGTCTCATTTGTGGATTGTTATTGTGGATATTATTTATGGATGAATGATTTGATATTTTTTCAAATTGGCAAATAATTTATGTTAATAAGAACAAAATTTTTGTAACAAGTGGTATCAGAGCAACGATTTTGGCAAAGTGGAGATTTTTTGTGTGGAATTGCAAAATTAGGGCAAATTTTATTTTTGGAAAAGTGTCTCATATTTCAGGAGCCATATCTCTGCGACTTTTTATCCAATTTAGATGATTCTTAGATCATTTTGTGCAAAATTTGAAGAGCTTTAAAATACATGGTCATATGAAGTAATTCGAGTAGTACTGAGATATGCCATTTTCAAGTCAATTGTCCTGGAACAAAGGTAGTGATGAATTTTCAAATCATGAATTTTTTGGAAGATGAAATTTGTTAGTTCGAGTAAGCAAATCAGTTGCAATTTATTTTGTTTGGAAGAAAAATTGCAAATCTAGTTGTCTATGTGAGATTTTAGCTTCAAATCAGTGAGGAGATATATATTTCTATGAAACCCTAGTTTGCATTAGGGCTAATTTTTTTGGGAAAACGTCTCATCTTTCAGGAGCCATATCTCTATAAAATTTTATCCGATTCAGATAATTCTTGGATAATTTTATGTGGAATTTCAAGAGCTTTAAAATGAGTGGTCATATGAAGGAATTTTAGTAGAATTGAGGGAGATATAACCTTGTGAATTTAGCCATATGGAACAAGCGCAGTGAAAAATTTTCAAATCATGATTTTTTTTGGAAAACGAAATTTGTTGGTTGGGGTAAGCAAATTAGTTGCAGTTTATTTTGTTTTGAAGAAAAAAATTGCAGATTTAATTGTTTATGTGGAATTTTAGCTTCAAATCAGTGGGGAGATATATATTTTTTAAAGCCCTAGTTTGCATTGGGGCATGATATATATTTTCATGAAACCCTAGTGTGCATTATATTGTGGTGTGAACTTATGAAGATATATTTTTTTTTTGGAGAATATGATATTGATGTTAAGGTTTGGTCAAAAAAATATAAATCCATGTATCATCATTATCCTCTTTGGAAATGTATGCTCCTTGTTTTCTTGGAGGAGAAGCTCTTTCTTGGTTTCATAGATTTCATAGCACCCATAATTATGAACTAACTTGGAAAACAATAGAGCAAACATTCTTGAGTCAATGGGACCCATATAAAAAGATAGCTAATTTGAAGGTCACCATCAAGGGATATGAAGAAGAAATAAACTTGCTTAAAAAAGAAAAAAAGGAAATAAAAATGAAGCTAGAAAATTTCAAAGAAGTGGTAGAAGATAAAAAATATGTCAGTGTGTAGACAGAAGAAACCACACCTTTGGTAGCAAATAAGTTAAAAAGTGGACAAAGGGATTTGTTTGAATCTAAAAGGTCTATTTTGCAGGTTTATGGATGCATTCAGAAGGAAAAGGTTTTTATTTCCATTAACCCTAGTAGCAATTATAATTTTATTAATATTGCTTTGGCTAAGAGGTTGTAGGTTCAAGCAACAAAAATATAGGACATACAACTTAAGGGTGATAATGTTTAAAATTTTAAATATTTTAAGATCACCATGGATGATTATGTTTTACATTTATATTTTTATGCTATTGATATGGATGATGTGGATATTGTCATGGGTTATCCTTGGTTGGATTCTTTGGGTACTGTTAACATTAATGTGCAAAAGAAGTTTATGAAGTTATGGTACAGGAAAAATAAGATAACATTATAGGATATTTCTCAACTTAAGGAGCAAGGATCCAAGGAAAAAAAAGAAGTGGTTGTAGAGAAACAAATTGAAGAACTTGAAATAGAATCCAAGAATGTAGTAGTGGCAATAGAGTCCATGGAAGAAGCAGTAGCAATGGATCCCATGGAAATAATAGTAGCAGAGTCCAAGGAAGCTTTGATAGAAGAGCACAAAGACGCACCAAACAAAGGGAAATGAAAGAACAATGTGTAGAATAATTTAAAACAATGGAGCCAAATGTTGAGAAGTCAAAGGTAGAACATCAAGTTAAGGTTGCACCATATCGTAATCCACACCACCATGAGTGGCAAAAATCTTAGAGGTATAGCTCAAGGCAACAATATTATGGTTCTACATGGAATCAAAAGGGCACCAAGTATGGTAGTGTTTGGTAGAGAAAGCATAGTGATCCTAGTTTTCAGAGTGGTTCATCAACATCAAGGAACAAGTGGACCCATCATTCAAATTTTCAAAATACAACAATAGAAGCATGGAGCCAATGAAGTGGATTTGGATACTCAAGTGGTAAAATGGCATACCAGCATCAACATGTTTCACTAGGATGGATGGATGATAGAGATTGATACCAATTGCTTACATTGCTTACAGATATTTGGGGATATATTATTATATTGTATAAGGGTTGGCATGGGCTACACATAACCCAAGGTTGATTGTATTATAATATTATATTATATTAGTAGTAGGCTCCCCAAAGTAGAATTAGAATATGGGTATATAAAGAAGAGATATTTATCATTGTAATCATCATGGAAATCAATCATATGTAATCATCTTTACCCACGAAGTGGCTTATGGGACTTTGCCCTCCTTAAGTGGCACTCTCATATTAGGAGATCTTATGGAGTCATTATTTCCTTAAGGAGTATTATTGGTGTTTACCTACCTTAAGGGTATTATGTATATTTGTCTCATTTGTGGATTATTATTATGAATATTTTTTGTGGACGAATGATTTGATATTTATACATATTGCTGAATGATTTATGTTAATAAGAATAAAGTTTCGTAACACTTTCTTTGCAAGTGCACTATGTGTATTGTAATTAGGCTATCCACTTCATATTTATGATAATATTGTATTTCCATTATTTATTCTCTATGTTAGATGAATTTTTAGATTCTATACCTAGTCATCATTCTTAGAATTTTACTTAGATTTGAGTCTTAGGGGAAATATTTGGAATGATGTCCTTTGGAACCTCATCCCAAATAGACCATAGCCCTTGATTCCTTTATCTCTCTTAGTCTTGCTCTTGTTGTTTCTTATCCATGTGCTAATATTTAGTATATTTCATTTTTACCTCTTCTAATATTTTCTCATAAAAGGACTCCTTAAGAATATAGAGTGCTTTCATTATTTCTTTCTCACAAAATCTATCATGAATTGTTGCATTTTAAAGTAGTAATTTTTTACCAAAATATAATGCATGATATTTAAAATTACAATAAAATTTTAGCTTTATAAAGAGCAACATAATCTCAATAAACTAGATATAGCATATGCAAATATAAAAATGAAGATAATCAACATAACCACAACACATATTTTATCCTAGGAAACCCTTACGGGAAAAACCCAATATTAAAATATCATTTTTATTTCATAAGATAAGTTGTCTTCCAATACAGTTATTCAAGAAATTACATACTTCCTTTTCTCAACATCAAACATAAGAACCCATAATACTTATATTCCAAGCATGAATTACTGCTTTAATTCATGATACAAAATTGGGTGAGGGAAGCCCATAATTCCCTCAAATGAAATCCACATTCATTCATCATATGTTGAATTCCTTTCTTTCAAAAGAAATATCCTAAAAAATAGCTTCTCCTAACATTTTAGTGTGTCCATATCCTATAAGATAGTATATAACAAATTATTTAGAGAGGATCCTATAATCCCCCACAAATAATTCCCAATATAAAATATATCGTCCTTGATACATCCCACAAACATCATTTAACTCATCATAATACATTTCAATCAACATTAAAATATCTTAGCCTAAATACATTTCCATCATAATTTATCTCAACATGGAATATAACATCATTAGTACAATCCTGCCATAATTTACCTCAATCATGAAAAATAACATATTTGTACATTTTAAAACATCATTTACCTCCATCATGAAATATCATAATAATTTAAAACATTATGAATATAAAATCTATTATGTATCACCAAGCCCTGATTCAATTGGAAAATGTATATTTCCTACTATCCATTTAAATCTAATTTGAGCAGAAGTATACATTTTATTTACCAATATTTCAGCCCTTTATTTTAAGAGAAATACCCTAAAGAGTTTCATCCAAAAGAGGGTTTCAATAGTTGAGTTGGGACCCCCAACCAACGTAATCAACAACTCAATAACCATAGTTAACAGGCCACTCAATGATCCATGGCCAAATAACCAACACATACATCAGTTCGAAAGTCCACAAACCATCCACCAATCATAGTTCTCCACTCAACAGGACACAGGTGAATCAATGGAAATCATAGGGTTGTGATAAGGTCAAATGATGACAGCACTTAGCCAAGCACCTAGGCGTTTGGCTACCTACCACTAGGTTTTAAGGGCCCTAAATATCCAATTTATCCCACTGCACCATGTGTGTGGGATAAATCTACATCATTTTTAATAAAAGAGTTTTCCCCCTCCCATAAGACAACCAAAGATACATGGTAGGGTACAGGTGGGTCAAACGATCCATAACAAAACAAACTTGTGCGAGTAAACATATATATTTATTTTAACAAAAATATCCAAGAGCATGGCAAAGAAAATAAATGTATTATCCAACCTGTGAACCTGTGCGAGCTCCCTTCTTCACCAAGATGGCTCCTCTCTACTAGAATCCCCAATCTCATTAGACCTCCTCCCTATCTCCCAATATCTTCCCTTTTTTTAAGCCTACCCATACGCCAATCCCAAGAACCCTTGTTGTCCACCTGTTTTTCCTCATTTAATGTTTACCACCTTCCTTGGACCCCAACATGGGCACTACCACCTCCTATATTAAATATCTAACCCTCTTACCTATATTATTTTAGGCTTCCCTTTGAAAGTCAACAAGGGGAGGGATTTTAATTTTTTTAAATAATAAAACTCATGTTCTTTTAAAAAGTTATTTCCCCTTTCTATAATTTATATAGATTAATAATTTTCAAATATAAAATTAATTATATTTCCTCAACTCTTCAATTTAAATAAATGAAGCATTAATAATGCATGATGCCAATCTCTTTAATTAAGCTAATGCATGCATGTGATGATATCAATACTCTTCAAAATTAATTTAATCAAAACAAACATCAAACTAATTATTAATTGTTAGCTTGGTATTGCCCACCTAGGTATTAATAAAATCTCTATTTTATTAATACCCTCCTAGGTGGGTCTATTTTTGGTGGTTGATCTTTTTCCTTCACCTGCAAGCATAGTTACCCTGCAAAACCCACATTAAAACAATAGTACCATAGCCATACAACATAATCATTACTATAAATATTTTGTATATGCAAAATATAAACTATGCTAGGAATTCAAATAGTAATTTAAACATCTTGTCAATTTTAAAAATGGTCTTGCCATGATGGGTCATGACATACTACCCCCCTTGAACTAAATGCAGTCCTCTATGTTTTCTCCCTAAATCACAGTTTTAATTTCATTCAAATAAAAAATAAAAGTGTATTTTCATATCGTCCACTTTTTTCCAAGTGGCACTCCTATCAAAGTATCGGTCCCATTGGACCTTACATTGTTCTAGAGTTTGCTTCCTCATCGATTTGTAACAAAACTCCAAAATCTTCATCGATCGTACTTAAATGACCTCGGGGTATGCCATCTACAAATTAGAAAACTCCCACACATGATCAAGATTAGTAATGTATTTCTTAAGCAGGGATACATGGAAAGTATCATGGATATTTAACAAATTGGATGGGAAGACAAGTTTATACACCACAGGGCTAATATTTTTAGTGATCTCAAATGGTCCATCAAAATGAGGATCCAATTTTGTGGACTTTATAAAACTTCTCATTGGTCTAACCCTCAATAACACACTCTCTCCTACAGAGAATTCTCTTGGTGATATTTTCAAATCATAATAAATCTTTTGATGGTTTGTGGCTTCCTTAAGCCTTAGTCTGATCATCCCAAGTTGTTCTTCCATTTCCCTAACCATGTTCGATCCCAGCGCAATGCAATCTTCTAGATTATCCCAAGATAAAGTTGTTCTACACCTCCTACCATACAAGGATTCTAATGGGGCCATACCCAATGAAGAATGATGGCCATTGTTGTATACAAATTCTACAAGATGTAAATAGTCTTCCCATCGAGACTTATGGTCCATACAATACATGTGAAGCATGTCTTCCAAAACCTGGTTTACTCTCTTTGTTTGACCATCAATTTTTGGATGGTATGTAGAACTAAAATTTAGTTTTGTACCCACAACACGATGAAGAGCTTGCAAGAACTCGGATGTAAACCTGGAATCCCTATCTAAAATAATTGTTTCAAGGAATCCATGTAGCCTAAATATTTACTTGTCAAATCTATTAACCACAATCAATGCATCATCCTTGGTGTTCCTAGGTATAAAATATGCAACCTTAGTCAATATGTCAACTACAACAAGGATTGCATCATGTTGGTACCGATTTTTTGGCAACCCTACAATAAAATCCATCGAGATAACCTATCACTTCTGCATAGGTATACCCTATGGATACAAGTATCCTGCAGGATTTCTATGCTCAACTTTAACTTTTTGGCATTCAAGGCACTTAGCAATAAAATTGATGGTATACCTCTTCCTTCCTGACCAATAAAATATCTTCATGTTTCTCTCATCTTGGCTTCCCTTGGGTGAGCAAAGTAATGAGATCTATGTACCTCTCGCATGATCATTCTCCTTAGAATGCCTATTTTGGATATATTCACCCTATCCTTTAAACATAAAAGGCCATCCTTGATGTTAAAATACTTCCATTCTCCCACATTTCTCTCCATTTTGGCCCAAATTTAGCTGCAATACTCATCCTGAGCTTGCATTTTCCTTACTTGATCCATCAAGTCCACATGGCTTCAAGTTAAAGTAGCAATGTGCCTCCTCCTCCTTAGGGCATCAACAACCTTATTCTCTTTCCCTTTGATGTATTTAATCCCAAAGTCATAGTCAGTGAGAAATTCCATCCATATTCTCTACCTTGCATTGAGCAGAGGTTGAGTAAATATATATCTCAGACTTTTATGGTCGATTATCAGCTTGAAGGGTCTCCCCATGAGGTAAGGTATCTAGATCTTAAGAGCATACACAACTATTACTAGCTCCAGATCATGCATGACATAATTAACCTCATGATTTTTGAGCTTCCTTGATCCATAAGCTATGACTGCTTCATCCTATGAAAACACTCCTCCTAACCCTTACAAAAATGCATCCATACATACTAAGAAATTATCCTGGGGATCTAGAATATGTAATATAGGTATCATGGTGATTTTTTGCTTGAGTAGCTCAAAAGTAGCCTCACACTTGTTCATCCACTTAAATTACTTTCATTTCCTCTGTAGGTTAGTTATTGCATAAGCTATCTTCGAATAATCTTTCACATAGTGCTTATAATAACCTATCATGCCCATGAAGCTCTGTACTTCAATCACAGTTGTGGGCATCAACCAATTTAGAATAGCTTCTATCTTATTTGGATCTATTGCAATCCATTTTGCAGATATAATGTGCTCTAAATATTGAACTTATATCACATAGAAGTCACTCTTAGATAACTTCACGTAGAGTTGATTCTTCTTCAACAACTCTACAAGTTTTTGGTAATACCCCTCAACTATTTTGGTTTCTAGTTGAAGGTTGGTAAATTCCTCAAACTTCTTCACATAGAAATATTTTGTAAAGAACCTTTCCTTGAAGGCTGCAACAAAATCTTCCCACTTAAAATTAACTATCTCAATTCCTCGTTCTTCTTGGAAAGTTTCCCACCATTCCAATCCAACTCCTAGTAAGTGCCAAATTTCCCATACTGTTCGGGTTCCAGTAGAGTAATTTTCATAGTGAATTAAGTTTCTAACTCCCTTAGCTAGGCCTTAGTTGCATCACCTCTTTCTTATCCATTAAACTTGGAGGTGCATACATTCTTCAAGTCTTTAACCAACTCTACCTCCAATAGAGCTTTAGCCTCTCGTTTCACAGTAGCGGGTTCATTTTCCTGCCTAGCCTTTGAGTTTATAACCTATGAATATTAATTCACTATGGTTTCCAATAGTTTTCTCTACTACTCTATTTGTTATTGAATCAAAGTGACTATCGTAGTGAGGTTCTCCACCTCTCTATTATAATTTATTGAGCCTTCATCTTAGGTCCTAGATTTAATATTATTATGTCATGTCTATATACTATATGGAGTAGCCTCCCTCTTCTCATTCTTGGTGCCATTATCCTAGTCACATAGAGAGAAAGTTTTAAGTTAGGTCACAATTCCTTCCTTGAATTGTACCACTAACACTAGCTAGTTTCACATAACTAACTACAGAATTGGATACTAACAACTACCCTTTCTCCATGTAAGGTGTTGATATTATTAGAGGTTTATGCCCTCTAAGACTCTTTATCTCTAGGTATATTGATGTGCCATAGAGAGAAATTATCATATATTAGGATCCTTAGTATTGTATGATTGTTGGAAATTTTCATATTTCTTCATGGTTAGTCCCTAGTCCAACATACCTAGGGTTTATCTAAGGAAGCTTATAGTATTACAACCATGGATCTGATACCAAATTTAACAACCCAAAATTTCCAACCTACTTGAGAGAGATATTTGTTTTCCTTTATAAACCCATTTAGAATTTACATAACATTATCCTTCATAAAATTTTCTATGAAGTTGTTTACTAGTTAAAAGCCCCATGATTAAGTTGTCTTTCTCATCTCTGCAATGAGCCAACTTAACACATTTTTTCCATCAAAAGGTATGCCCATATCTACACCTTCCATATTTTTGTCTATGTAGGCGCACTAAGCATAATGCAAATTAGCTATCTATCTCATTTCCAATGAGCTAGCTAATATCTTTTAGTATGTCAAAAGGGTACACCCATATCTACACCATACATAAGTATTTCTATGCAAGTGTACTAAGTGTATTGGGATTAGGCTATCCACTTCATATTTATGATAAACTTGCATTGTTAGACAAATTTGTAGATTCTATACCTAATCGTCATTCTCAGACTTTTACTTAGATTTGAGTCTTAGGTGAAATATTTGGAATGAGGTCCTTTGGAACCTCATCCCAAATAGGTCTCATAGTCCTTGATTTCTTTCTCTCTTGGTATTAATCTTATTTTTTATTATCCATGCGGTAATATTTAGATGTCATTTTTACCTCTTCTAATATTTACTCGTAACAAGGGCTACTCAAGAATATAGAGTGCTTTCATTATTTCTTTCTCACAACATTGACCATGAATAGCATCATTTTAACTTAGTATATTTTTACCAAAATCTAATGCATGATATTTAAAATTACAATAAAATTTCAGATTTATAAAGAGCAACATAATATCAATAAACTAGCTCTAGCATATGCAAAAATAAAAATGAAGATAATCAACATAACCAAAACACATCATTTATCCTAGGAAACCCTTACAGGAAAAACCCAGCCTTAAAATTTCCTTTGTATTTCATAATATAAGTTATCTTCCAATACAATTATTCAAGGAATTCCATACTTCCTTTTTCCAAGAACATCAAACATAAGATCCCATAATACTTATATTACCAAAGCATGAATTTCTCCTTTAATTCATGATACAACTGGGTGAGGGAACCCCATAATACCCTCGAGTGAAATCCATATTCATTCATCATATGTTGAATTCCTTTATTTGAAAAGAAACATACTAAAGAATAGCTTCTCCTGATATTTTAATGTTTCCATCTCCTATAATATAGTACATAACAAATTATTTAGAGAGGATCCCATAATCCTCCCCAAATAATTCCCAATATAAAATATATCATCTGTAATACATTCCACAAACATCATTTAACTCATCATAATACATTTCAATCAACATTAAAACATCTTAGCCTAAATATATTTCCATAATAATTTATCTCAACATGGAATATAACATCATTAGTACAATCCTACCATAATTTACCTCAATCGTGAAATATAACATCTTTGTACATTTCAAAACATCATTTTTTAGGGTTTTGAAAGGACCCTAAACCTTTTACATCAAAAGGAGGTGGGTAAACCATAGAGAATAGAAGAGGAAAACATCCTCAAACCCAGAAACAAAAAGGAGGTCAAACAAGCACCAGAGGCCACATAAGACTTCGAAGAACCATTCTAGGGAAATGACCCAGCAACGAAAACTAACCCATACGCAAACCAAAGAAGAAAACTACTCCAACTAAGCAACCAATAAAAAATAAAAATGGGATTTATATTATCAAGACAGCCTTAAAAACTT
Source organism: Wollemia nobilis (assembly GCA_028583015.1). NCBI lineage: Eukaryota > Viridiplantae > Streptophyta > Pinopsida > Araucariales > Araucariaceae > Wollemia > Wollemia nobilis. The sequence continues at coordinate 3,829,021 of JAQPPZ010000676.1, read as the reverse complement.
ATGTAAATCCTGAAAAAAATAAAATCCCATAAACTTACGTAAATCTTGATAAAAATGGAGAGCCCATTGGGCAATCAATCGTTGAGGTTGTCTTGCTCTAAAGCTTTTGTGGTTTTTTGAAGGTCAGCTTCTTCGTTCATAGTTGCAATGATATTGCTTCCTTGGAGAAGGGTGGAAGACGCAGAGCTCAAAAGCTTAGCCATGCATGTCCAAGTTTTCTTCTTATTTGACTCTTTGCTATTCTCAGCAGCCCAAGTGCGAGTGGAGACACCTTTTACCTTGATCTTATTTTCTGAAGCCAGTGTTGCCTTAATGCCAAAATATGACAAGTCCACCTCAATATTGATATTTACATAAGTGCTCCTGCAGGACAAGCACCAATAGGGACATTTTTTGTAGGGGAAGGGGTGTAGGCCAGAGAAGCCTCACCTTTGACTTTGACATCAGAATCTAAATCCTTGTCCTTGTTTGGGGCATTGATTTTGGTTTCTTGGGCACAGATCACCATGAGAGTAGCTATGTTCACTTATTTCTGTAGGGTGAATTGGTACAGGAGCAAATGGAGCCCCTTATGGTTTGAGTGGGTGGACGACCCTTCATGGACAGTGTCAATAGAATTCTTGATGGACTTGAAGAGTAACTCTAGGATATTTATGTCCTTCAATGGTTGCATATGGTTCAGGAAGGCCATGTGAAAGCTCCTTAGGGAGCTGTTGATTTCATCCGTCGTAATGTATTCCATGATTGGAACCATTACCCTGTTCTAGGGTGCAGGAAGATATTTTTGCACAATACCTCCTTTCTCTTTGTCAATATGCTTGTCTCTATCCCAAAAATGGACAAGCTCACCGACCAATGTATGCTTGTCTATGTGAAAATTATCTCCATCGATGGGGAGCTCCGAGAATTCAGTGATCAAATGAATACTGACTCCAAATTTTAACCCCTTGATGATAACTCGCCCTTTATCCCAAGTGGCAAAAAATTCATTAGACACTTAAATATAATTGCCCTAGAACTTTTGAATAAAAGGCATTAGCTGACAAAGAGTCAGGAACTCTTCGACCAACGCATCAACATGGAGGGCAGTGGGCTTGAGCAGTGCCATTGTAAAACAAATTAACTGGATGAAGTCCCCCAAACACCCCACATAGACTGAAAGCTATTGAACCCAATGCTAACATCATTTAATTCCATCCTGAAATATCATTATAATTCAAACATCATGAAATATAAAATCTATTATGTATCACCAAGCCCTGATTCAATTGAAAAATATATTTCCTATTATCCATTTGAAGCTAAATTGAGGAGAAGTATACATTTTATTTACGAATATTTCAACCATAATTTTAAGAGAAATACCTAAAAGGGTTTGATCCAAAAGAGGGTTTTAACAATTGATGTGGGATCACCAACCAACGTAGTTAACAACTCAATAACCATAGTTAACAGGCCACTTAGAGATCCGTGATCAAAAAACCAACACATCAATCCGAAAGTCCACAAATTAAATCATAGTACTCCACTTGGTAAGACATAGGTGAATTAACAAAAATCATAGGATCATGAGCGGGTCAAAGGATAACAAGGCTTAGCCAAGCTCCTAGGTGCTTGGCTACGTACCACTAGGTGTCAAGGGCCCTAAATATCTGATTTATTCCATCGCACCATATGTGTGGGATAAACCTACATCCTTTTTAATAAAATATTTTTCCCTCACCCAACAAGCAACCAACGACACACAACAAGGTACAGGTGGGGAAAATGGTCCACAACCAAACAAATCACCAAATTCAAAAAACCGCAATACAACTTAGAGTCAAACAAGATTCAAATCGTGTGGGAGCTATGGTTAGGCAAACACATGGCCAGGGTTAAGCACCTCCAACTGGTGTTAGGTTTCTCTATTTGGAGCATCTCCTGACCACCATTGTGGTCGATTAACTAAGGGGCACTCACCCTATTAAGGCATAATTTTTCCCTTATATCCCACATGTGGGATATTAGGAGGGGAAAGCCAAAAAGGCTTTTCCCTATCCATGCCCTCTCGAGCACAAACGTGCCATGAAATTACGATGCATTGGTGGTGCGAGGGCGACAGGGGTAAAAATTAAACCCCATCCTAAGGATTAAACTTAGAAAAAAGGTTAATACAACGATGAAATTCAGGGGACACCCTTTGAGATGTTTTCAAAGGCGATGAAAAAAATAAAGTAAAATATCCTCCCTTATTTGCAAACCAGGGTAAAACCCTAGGCTTAAACATAGAGATCACAAATTAAAATAAAATAAAATCCAAGGTATATATTATTTTCTTAAAATAAAAACAAAGGAACAAGGTCGTCATATGTAAAACAAACATATTGAGGGACAACTACAAAACCATACTCCAATGATGGATCTATATAGGTGATAGTCATAGGTTCTATGCACACAGGTGGTAGTTAAGATAACAATGTAAAATAGGTGAAAGGGATAGCAAAAATGGATAGCAAGATGTCATTAACAGGACATCTCAGGGAGACGTCTAGGAGAACCACATTGTCCAAAGATAAGTGTCCATACAGGGAGGTAGAGATAAAAATAAAAATACATAGACACCATACAAAAACTTGTACGAGTAAACATATATATTTATTTTTAACAAAAATATCTAAGAGAATTGCAAAGAAAAGAAATGTATTATCCAACCCGCGAACCCACGTGAGCTCCCTTCTTCACCAAGATGGCTTCTCTCTCCCAGAATCCCCAATCTCCTCAAACCTTCTCCCTCTCTCCCAATCTCTTCCCGTTTTTGTAAGCCTACCCATCCGCCAATCCCAAGAACCCTTGTTGTCCACCTATTTTTCCTCATTTAATATTTACCACCTTCCTTGGACCTCAACAGGCGCTATCACTCCAATATTAAATCTCTAACCCTCTTCCTTATATTATTTCAGGATTTCCTTTGAAATTCAATAAGGGGAGGGATTTTATTTTTTTAAGTAATAAAACTCATGTTATTTTAAAAATTTATTCCCCATTTTTTTAATTTTTATAGATTAATAATTTTCAAATATAAAATTAATTATATTTTCTCAACAATTCAATTTAAAGAAAATATATTTTCCTTCATTAATTAATTTTCTAAATTAATTAATATAATTTAATAATACCCACATTCCCTCAAATGAAGTATCAATAATGCATAACATTAGTCTCTTTAATTAAAGTAATGCATGCATGTGATGATATCAATACTCTTCAAAAGTAATTTAATCAAAACAAACATCAAACTCATTATAAATTTTTAGCTTGGTATTGCCCACCTAGGTATTGATAAAATATTTGTTTTATTAATACCCTCCTAGGTGAGTCTATTTTTAGTGGTTGATCTTTTTCTTTCACCTACAAGCATAGTTACCCTACAAAACCCATGTTAAAACAATAGTACCATAACCATACGACATAATCATTGTTATAAACATTTTGTATATCCAAAATATAAACTATGCCAGACATTCAAATAGTAATATAAACATCTTATTATTTTTAAAAATTGTCCTACGAGGGTGTGTTATGACATACTATCCCACTCAGACTAAACATAGTCCTCTATGTTTTCTCCCTGCATCATAGTTTTACTTTGATTCAAATAAAAATAGAAAGTGTCTTTTCATATCATCCACTTTTTCCCAATTGGCACTCCTCTTAGAGTATCGGTCCTATTGGACCTTACATTATTCTAGAGTTTGCTTCCTCATAGATTTGGAACGAAACTCCAAAATATTCATCGATTGTCCTTAAATGACCTCGAGGTCCACCATATGCAAATTAGAAAAATCCCACACATGATCAAGATTAGCAATGTATTTCTTAAGTAGGGATACATGGAAAGTGTCATGGATCTTTGATAGATTGGGTGGCAAGGCGAGTCAAGGCGAGTCTATACACCATAGGTCTAATATTTTTAGTAATATCAAATGGTCCAACAAAATGAGGATCCAGTGTTGTGGAATTTATAGCACTTTTCACTGGTCTAACCCTCAATAACACTCTATCTCCCACAGATAATTCTCTTGGTGATATTTTTAGATCAGCATAATGTTTTTGATGATCTATGGCTTCCTTAAGTCTTAGTCTGATCATCCTAAGTTGTTCTTCTATTTCCCTAACCATGTCTAGTTCCAACACAATTTGATCTTCTGGATTGTCCTAAGACAAATATGTTCTACACCTCCTACCATATAAGGTTTCAAATGAGGCCGTACCCAAGGAATAATGATGGCCATTGTTGTATGCCAATTATACAAGATGTAAATAGTCTTCCCATCAAGACTTATGGTCCATACAATACATTTGAAGCATGTATTCCAAAACCTAGTTCACTCTATCTATTTGACCATCGATTTATGGATGATATGCAGAACTAATGTTTAGTTTTGTACACATGGCACAATGAAGAGCTTCCCAAAACTCGGATGTAAACTTGGAATCCCTATCTAAAATAATTGTTTCAGGGAATCCATGTAGCCTAAATATTTTCTTAGTAAATCTATTAGCCACAATTAGTGCATCATCCTTGGTGTTTCTAGGTATAAAATGCACAACCTTAGTCAATCTGTTGACTACAACAAGGATTATATCATGTTGGTATCAATTTTTTGGCAACCCTACGATAAAATCCATTGAGATAACCTACCACTTATGCATAGGTATATTGTGTGGATACGACTATCTTGTGGGATGTGTATGCTCAGCTTTAAATTTCTAGTATTCAAGGAACTAAGAAAAAAAATTGGTGATATCCCTCTTCATTCCTAATCAATAAAATGTCTTCTTCATGTTTTCTCTTATCCTAGATCACCCTGGGTGAGCAAAGTAAGGATATCTATGAGCATCTTACATGAGCATTCTCCTTAGATCACTTATTTTGGGTATAATGACCCTATTCTTAAAACATAAAAGGCCATCCTTGTTGCCAAAATCCTTTATTTCTCCGACATTTCTCTCCATTTTATCTCTAATTTAACTGCAATACTCATCCTAACCTTGAATTATCCTGACTTGATCCATCAATTCCACATGGCTTCGGGTTAAAGAAATAATGTGTCTTCTCCTACTTAGGGCATCAACAACCTTATTCTCTTTCCCTTTGATTTATTCAATCCCAAAGTCATATTCAGCAAGAATATTCCATCCATCTTCTTTATCTTGCATTGAGAAAAGCTTGAGTAAATATATATCTCAAACTTTGATGATCAGTTCTTAGCTCGAAGGATCTTCCCACCAGGTAATATCGCCAAATCTTAAGAGTTTACACAATTATTTCTAGCTTCAAATTATGCATGGCATAATTAACCTCGTACTTTTTGAGCTTCCTTGACCCATAAGCTATGACTACTTCATCCTGTGAAAGCACTCCTAACTCTTTCAAAGATGCATCCATTCATACTGAGAAGTTATCCTAGGGATTTGGAATCTTTAATATAGGTGTCATGTTGAGTTTTTGCTTGAGTAACTCAAAATTAGCCTCACACTTGTTCATCTACTTAATTTTTTTTCTTTCCTCTGTAGGTTAGTTATTGCATAAGCTATCTCAGAATAATCTTTCACATAGCACCTATAATAACCTATAATGCCTATGAAGTTGCATGCTTCATTCATATTTGTGGGTGTTGGCAAATCTAGAATAGCTTATATCTTCTTTCTATCTAATACAATCCCTTCTACAAATATAATGTACCATAAATATTGAACTTCTATCACATAGAAGTCACTCTTAGATAAATTCCCATAGAGTTGATTCTCCTGTTAGAGTTAGAGTATATTACATCATTTGGGTCATGTAAATGTACCACCTTTGGTACATAGTTAGAGTAGGAGATTACTTTAGGGGGAAGTTAGCTACTTACTTCAAGCAATGTAATAAATGCACAAGTGTCAATATGCAAGTTGTAATGTGCAAGGTGTCCCCTTGTACAACTAGGTAGAGTGTTGGCCAAGGAATCTCTCTTCCTATATAAAGGGCCTCATAGAGATATCAAGATAAAGCATATCAAGTGCATTATAGTAGAGTGTAGTAGATAGTGGTAGAACTCTTGTATGGAGTACAATGTAGTTCTTTAGCTTATATTAATGGAGTGACCATTACCTCCATATTGCATTGTATTTTTACCACTTTCTATTTATAGTATATTTCAGTCATATTGCAGAATTACTTTCTTTCATATTTTTACATCTTATTAGGACATGTGTTAGATCTCTCCCACTACATATATCCTCAAAATCTAATAGTGGTATCAAAGCCATGGTGAATCAAGATAGGATTAGGGAGAGTCACAAGAAATATTGAAAGGACTGAAATAAATCTCAGTTACATAAATTCTGAGATTACATTTGGCTAGAGTCTTTCCATAGAGTTGCAAAAAAACTCGTGAAGACTAGGACTCAACATTCATACCACTAGATTGATAAATCAACTAGTGAAGATTATTATCTCCAGAATTATAAATTCTTTTGTTCTAGTTTCTAACAACTTGTTGTAGGAAAAGGAGATTTAGAAAAATGTTGGGAAGCTTCCTACAAGAGAGTTAGGAAGAATATCTTCTTAGAATCATTCCAACACTTGTAACAATAAGGAGAAGATTGAAGATTTCAAAGACCTTAGAAAAAGGTCTCATTACAAGAGTTGCAATTCTGCAGATTGTAGAAGTGAAGAAAAGGCCATAATAGCCTTATAGCAGACTTAAGGAAGAAGAGACTCTAAAAGTTGATTCAAGGAGGAGATAGGAGATTGGTGATCTCCATAGAAGATTGAAGACCTACATATTGTATAATAAAATGCCATATAAGCCTTGATCTAGAAGAAAGGGCCATAGAAGCCTTAATTCTAAAGAAGACTTTAGAGAAGAGTTCTTGAAGAAGACTCTAGAGAAGAGTTCATGAGAAATAGAAGATAGGAGATTGGTGATCTCCATTGAATACTACGAATTGCATATTAGCTAGAGTCTTTCCACAAGACTGTGAAGACCAAGACTCAACATAGAACTTATACCACTAGTTTCAAGAATAACTAGTGAATATTGAAAAGGTCTAAGAAAAGACCCCATTGGAAATAGCAGATAGAAGATATGTTCCAGAAGAAGCTGAAGATATCCATAGAAGATCTCATTGAAGAACTTCCAATCTTGGAAGATTGAAGAAGGACTAGCAAGGTCCCATTCTAGAATCCAAAAGTAGTAGATTTCAGAGATCCGAGAAGAAGATCTCATCACCAACACTTCTAGAAGTAGAAGGTTGAAGAAAAGGTCTTAGTTGGAAGACCAAAGAAGCTACAAGATAGAAGACCTTGGAGAGGTCTCAAGGAGAAAAAAGAAGAAGGCTTGGAGAGCCTTGTTGTAGAGCTCATAGAAGCATCATCAAAAGAGTTCCTAGAAGAACTCATTGGAGAAATCCACTACCAAGGAGAAGCTCTTGATAGTGAAGGACTTGGGACAATTGTCACCATTCGATAACAAGCCTAAGAGAAGAAGAATTTGGCAAAGAGTGCCAAATCTAGAAGAAGAATCCAGTGAAGACCTCAAGACATTTAGAATCTTGAGAAGAAGAAGATCCTATTTGAAGTCAGAATTCAACAAGAATATTGAAGGAAGATTCAGATAGAAGAAGCCTACCAAATCCAAGAGATTTGGATATTGCCTCTCACAGCAAGAAGGCACATTTTAGAAGCAAGGAATTTTCTGAACCTACTACAGAAAATCGAATATCACTAGAAGGATCAAGCCACCAAACCCTAGGCTCAAGACAGAAAGTTCAAGACCACAGTTTGGTGAAGCAAGAAGTTATTTTGGATAGCCAACAAGAAGTTGTGAATTCATCCACTACAAGGCAACAACTTGGTGAATCAAACACCAAGATCTACATCTACTATAGAAGCCATTAAAGGTAAGAAACTAGGGTGCAATTAGTTGAACTTCAAATTAGGGTTCATTATCAAATTCCATTAAGCACCATATTTGGATTAAAGTTGCAAGGAGAAGGGCTCATATTATAGTCTTCAAGAAAGTGCAAAAAGGAGAATTCATTTTAAGATATATTTGCACATTAAATAGGAGTTGGATATTTTTTGAAAGAAATAAAATTATCACCTACCTATTATCTATCTAGAAAGCAAGAAGACTACATCCTACAATATTGATTGTAGTGAAAATTGCAGATTATTCATTAAGGGTTCTTTACATATTACTCTTAAAAGTTGCAGATATTATTAAGTGCATTTGAAATTAGTTTGAGAGTTTATTTACAGGAGCAATAAGGTGAGATTATTGTTACCATTAAAGTGCATTATTAATCCATTAGCACTATACTAGTTGATCTTTAACTAGTTACTCTCAAGAAATTAGTTTGTGTGTTGATTGTTAAAGGCACAAAACTAGCACAAAATATGCAGCATTTCATGGCCAAAAGAAGCCACCAATACAAGTCAAAAGGTGGAGAAGGAAGCCACCATTAAAGTCCTTGAAGGAAGCCTCAAATTGAGACTTGGTGAGTCTCAAGATTCAAGGAATATATAAGGGTTTCATTTAAGTGCAAAGTGCAGAAATCCTTACTTTAAAATCAGCTTATTAGCATGGATTAAAATTATCCAAGGAAGAGGATTAATGAAGGCAAGGAGCTGCCTCATCAAAAATAAAAAAGGATTTCAAAAAAAGGTCCATCATATTGGTGCAAATATAACTATTACAAAGCACCTCTTTTGTTCCTTCAAAGGACAAAATAATATCTCATTGTAGGAAACAACACGACCATTATCTCAGCAGGTATTAGGGAAGAGTTTGAGCAAGAGGAAAGAGCCATCAAAGAGCTCACACTTCTCAAAATCAAGGTGTTTAAAAACACCATTTCTCCACGTCCAATCCAGCCCTAGAAGCAAGCATTTCACCTACAATATTGGAGCTATTATCATCTGAGTCTACGTAGAGAAAGGGTAACATATAGAAGGATATTATCTACGTATCAAGCTAAGCACAAGGGGCTGTTACAAAAGCTACAAAAATAGCATAAAGGAACAAGGGAAAGGTGCTATACCCAAGGCCATTACTTGGAGAGATCGACCACCAAAAAGGAGCACAAAAAGCTACCACAAGACCGCCATTAGGAGCACCATAGAACCTTGGAGCATTACAACTGGAGCCACCCATTATCCTCATCAAGACAATGTGCAAAAGGAGAAGAGGAAACACTTGCATTCCAAGAAACATAGCAAGCCAACATACAATACAAAGATATAGGCAAAGATAGGGTTACAATGCTCATCCTTGGAGTGTTAGAAGAAAGGCTTACATGCACAAGCCTTGAGTGCCACTTGGCACAAGATTTCTAAGTGCCCCAATGTTCATGAATAATCCAAAGCTCACCTAAAAAGGAGTTACAAATATTTGGGAGGTTACCACCAAACTCATCATTGCATAAAGGTACATTGGAATATCAACACCTACTTAGTAACACTCAAGTGACACTTATCCACAATCAGCAAGGAAACAATCCTATTTAAGGCACCCATTTTGGAGAAATAGAATAGAACGAGGTCAAAGGAAGTCAAGCATTGAATGGTGTGAAGCACGTTAATAGGGAGGAGGCTAATTCAAGCCTGTGCGCCATTCAAAGGTGTAAGCCTGCATTTAAGAAGCTATCATAGACCAACAATACCAACGCCCCATTTGTGGAGGATATTCATCATAGACCAAGCATTCCTTAAGGAGAATATCAACATCATTTATGGAGGAGAGAAGCGCTACTCAAGGGAGAAACCAACATCGATCAAAGAAGGCATTGACTGCCCATGAGCACCACATTCCAGAAGGTTTCAAATCCACCACCTCACAGCATCAAGGCAAGATAATCCAGAAGGGTTATTAAGGTAAAATCTCATATTATTTATTGCTTGCTATAAACTAAAGTTATATTGGAGTTATAAGGGTACATTATATTTACTATTGCAATCATCCATTTAGCATTAGTAATATATTAAGCAAGCAGATTTCAAGAATATTTATATTTGCAAATAATAAAGTAGGAGGTATAAGGGTTTCAACTTGGAAATTAAAACCCTATTATTGCAAATATTATTGTTTTCTAATATTCCAAATTAGGGAGTTATAAGGAATACTACACCAAATAAATTATTGGAATTTAGAAACATTAAATATCAAATATCAAAGGCTATAAAGGGAGGTTCATTAAGGATTATCAAGAGTTGGAAATTAATTTGTATACTTGTCTCAAAACCACATTAAAGGGATAAAAGAAATCCAACCATTAGGACCTCATCAAATTAGAAAGTGCTTAAGTTCAATAGGAGTAATAAGGTGTAATAGAAGTTGATTTTTGCCATTTACAAAACATTACAAAATCAACTCAAAATTGAACTACTATTCTCAAAAAGCACTTTATCAATCATATAGCATATCCAAAATCACTAGGGAGTCATAAGGCATTCTACAAAACTTGATAATAATAGCATCCATCAGAGTTTATCAAGTACCCAATTCATTTGGGAGTCATAAGGTTTCTACAAAATATAAATTCTACAAGGATTTCATCAAATCAAATTCACATCTCTTAATTAGGGAGATATAAGGAAGCCTACAAAACCTAAGCTCAAAAAGGTTTTATCAAATCAAGCTCATATACTCTAAACTAGGGAGTTATAAGGTAGACCACTTAGAAGATTCTATCTCATAAGATATAGGCTCTATCAAAAGCACTTTATACTCTAATCCAAGGAGCTATAAATATGACTACCAACACATTAAGCAATACACTTAGAAGTGGAATGAGAAAAATACCAACATGGATTAAAAGCATGATTGATAATACAATGGATAACAATAAGGAAAATGCAAAAGGAAAGGAAGAATCAATAAGATGGGAAATAAGTTCTGAAACAAATAGCTACGGAAAAATAGATTCTTCTAATGAAATTGATGATAATTGTACTAATGAAAACATAAAAGATCACATTCAAAAGGGAGATCAAGAAGACAACATACAAAGAAGTAAAGATGAAATAGCTTCAATTGTGCACATATGGTTTAAGGATCTAGTCAAGGATATAGATAAACATGATATCCCTAAGATAGACTACAAAATAGTCAGAACATCTCTATTGTGCACCTATTGCAATCAATACGGTCATGAGAAGATCAATTGTTGGAATTTCCATCCATGCAAATACTGTGAAGGGAAAAATCACTCATATTTCTTCTGCTACTATAAATACAAGTACTATAAAAGCCATGAAGAAATATTACTACACAAAATAGATTGTTACTTTCAAAATATTATTCTAGAAGCATCTACTAACAATGAGCTCAAGTTTGATACTTATGAAGGTCAGAGAAATAGGTCATACAAAGTTCCAAAGGAGAGAAAATGGGTCAATTTTGATCCACTTAAGACATGCAAAATCATGAGATCACTAGTTCATCAAAGACATCTGATGTCAAAGAACAAAATATTGGAAAAGACAAGAAGCTATAACATGAAGACTGAAGCAGCTAAAGAAGAACCTGATCAAGACCATTCTCAAGAAGAAGATGGGGGGGAGGGGGTGAAATCGGGGAACAAACAAGAGCCGAAGATCCATATTGAAGATTGAAATCTTCAATACCCAAATAATGTAATACAGGGGGTGTTAGAGTTAGAGTATATTACATCATTTGGGTCATGTAAATGTACCACCTTTGGTACATAGTTAGAGTAGGAGATTACTTTAGGGGGAAGTTAGCTACTTACTTCAAGCAATGTAATAAATGCACAAGTGTCAATGTGCAAGTTGTAATGTGCAAGGTGTCCCCTTGTACAACTAGGTAGAGTGTTGGCCAAGGAATCTCTCTTCCTATATAAAGGGCCTCATAGAGATATCAAGAAGCATATCAAGTGCATTATAGTAGAGTGTAGTAGATAGTGGTAGAACTCCTGTATGGAGTACAATGTAGTTCTTTAGCTTATATTAATGGAGTGACCATCACCTCCATACTGCATTGTATTTTCACCACTTTCTATTTATAGTATATTTCAGTCATATTGCAAAATCACTTTCTCTCATATTTTTTGCATCTTATTAGGACCTGTGTTAGATCTCTCCCACTGCATATATCCTCAAAAGCTAACATCTCCTTCAACATCTCTACAAATTTTTGGTAGTACACCTCAATTGTTTTGGTTCCTTGCTAAAGGTTGGTAAATTCCTCAAACTTCTTTGCATAGAAATGTTTCATAAGGAACCTTTCCTTGAAGGCTACAATAAAATATTCCCACTTCAAATTAACTGCCTCAATTCCTCGTTCTTATTGGAAAGTTTCCCACCATTCCAATCCAACTCCTAGTAAGTACAAAGTGGCCCATACTATTTGGTTCCAATAGAGTAATTTTTCATAGTGAAGTAAGTTTCTAACTCCCTTAGCCAGGCCTCAATCACATCACCTCATTCTTCTCTATAAAACTTGGAGGTACGTACATCCTTCAAGTTTTTAGCTAGTTCTACCTCCATTAGAGCTCTGGCATCTCGTTCCATAGTAGCGGGTTCATTTACCTATCTAACCTCTAAGTTCTTAACCTATGAATCCTGGTTCACTATGGTTTCCAATAGTTATCTTTGCTACTCCATTTGTTTTTGAATCAAAGCGACTACTACAGTGAGGTTCTCCACCTCTTTGTTAGAATTTCCTGAGCCTTCATCTCAGGTCCTAGCTTTAACATTATTTTTTCATATTTTTCTACTATATGGGATAGACCTTCCTCTTCTCATTCTTGGTGCCATTATCATATTCACATAAAGAGAGAGAGTTTTAAGTTTGGTCACAATTCCTTCCTTGAATTGTACCACTAACACTATCTAGTTTCACATAACTAACTATAGAATTGGATACCAATGGCTACTCTTTCTCCATGTAAGGTGTTGATCTTATTAGAAGTTTATACCTTCTAATACTCTTTATCTCTAGGTCTATTGATATGCCATAGAGAGAAATTATCATATGTTAAGATCCTTAGTATTGTATGTCTGTTGGAAATTTTCATATTTATTTATGGTTAGTCCCTAGTCCAACATACCTAGGGCTTATCTAAGGAAGATTATAGTCCTACGACCATGGATCTGGTACCAAATGTAACAACCCAAAATTTCCAACCTACTCGAGAGATATATTTTTGTTTTCCTTTATACACCCATTTGGATTTTACATAACATTACCCTTCATAAAATTCTCTATAAGATTAGAACTTTTCTCAACATAACATTACATTACATAACATTACCCTTCACAAGCTTCCCTCAACAACCATCATTCCTGATGGGTAAGACATTCTTATCCCTAATTGTATAGCTGATAACTATCTCTCAATGGAAAAGTATGCCCTAGTGGGGAAGTTTGTTGGGGGAAGGCTGGATATGGAAACTATCCGTAGATGGGCCTTTGCCAAATGGAAAACCCTAGGAAGTATGGAGACAATAGCTCTCTCCAAAGGATTCTTTGCAATAATATTGAGCAACCATGATGACACCAGCCACATCCTCACTAGGGGTCCTTGGTTCCTTGGTCACAAGAGCCTATTCCTATGGAGGTGGGACCTGGATTTTGATCCTAAAACTCAAGACATCAACTATGCCCCCATTTGGGTTCGTATCCCAAATCTCCCCTTTCACCTCTGGCATGATGATATCCTCCATTCTATTGCAAAAGTTATAGGGGACCTAGTAGCTATTGATCCTGTTACCCAAGCTCACAAGCGCATGAATGTCACCAAAATTTGTGTCAATGCCAATCTAGCTTCGGAGCTTCCCACCTATGTCAACCTGAAGCATAAATCCAAATCCTACTACAGGAAACAACCCTTGGAATATGAGAATAAGTCTACTTTTTGTGTCGAATGCCAAACCCAGGGGTATCTCAGGATCCAGTGCCCTAACCTCAGATCTCAACTCATCAAGGAAAAGGAACAATGATAGGAAGAAAGTGCACCTGACATTCAAGGAGCCCCTATAGGTCAGAACAAAGGAAACAAAAACCCATAAAATAGTGGCTACTTCAAACAGCCCAAGAAATGGTAGAGCCAAATCCAGTCAGGAAAAGGACCTTACCAACAACAAAGGTCATCAAAATCTCAAGGCGCCCCACACCCTCACAAAGGCAAGGAAATTGCCACCTCATAGATGAATCCAAGTCAAGAAAAAGTAAGTTTCCCTCTTGCTTTCTCCAATAAGTTCGGTATCCTAGGAGATTCTGATTTAATGCTAGAGGAAAATGAGAATGCTTCTATTCCAAATCCCCACCCCGAGGAAGTTCAAAAAGGTGCTCCAAAATATACTGAGAGTTTTCCTATCCCAAATCCCCTTTCTGAAGGAATCCAGATCCCCCTTTCAAGACTAGGCCAATCCTTTCCCCTTGAAGATCTAAACATTGACCTGAGTTTTGTTGATTCCCCCTCCAAGTCAGGACCCTCTCATAGTCCTTGTGATGACCCTAAGACTCTCCTTCAAGGAAGCCTTGATAAGATCCCTGAAAATCTAGTGGCGGATATGATGTGTCCTCATCCAAATTAGAGCAGTGCCAGACCCTCAAGCCCTGTCCTTGAGCAGATTATTCCTTACAAATTCAGCCCCAAGCAAACCTGAAGCTCCACCAAGTCACCCATTGACTGTGGTAGTGACAAAAAAAGAGGAAGGATTTCCAAAGATGAGCAATGGAAGAGAGGAATTGTAGATGACATTGCCAATGGTATTCAGAAGACCCTTTTTCCTACTATTACCTCTCAACCCAGAGAGGAGACCAAAATTTCCAAACCCCCCCAACCTCAAGGAAGGGGAGGTAGAAAGGCATCCAAACCTTCTAAATGAAGATCCTCTCATGGAATGTGAGAGGCCTAAATGGGCCTGCCAAACAGAGACTTGTCAAATCAATGAGAAGAGACTTAAAGCCCTCAATTTTCATCATGTAGGAAACCAAAATTGATGCAAATAGCTCCTTAACCATAGCTAATATGATCTAGAAAAAGGTAGATGCAGTGTTCAGTCATGCCAGTGGATCCTCTAGAGGCCTCATGTGTCTCTAGGATAAGCAAAAAGTTGAAGGCAGATTAATTCATTCTAGTGACAGGCTCTTAAGTGTGCTATTCCATGATAGGTGCAACAATTCCTCCTGGATCCTCACTAACATCTATGCTCCTAATACTATATCTGGAAGAGCCCAACTATGGGATTCCCTAAGTAGAATAAAGGACTCTTTCCAAAATATCCCCTGGATCCTTGCAGGAGATTTCAATACCCCCCTCTACCCCTCAGACAAAAAATGAGGGACTGAGACCCCGAACAAAAGCATGGAGGATTTCAATGACTTTGTCAACTCCAACAATCTCATGGACGTAAAACTCAAAAATGCAAAGTTCACTTGGAGCAATAGAAGAATAGGAAATCAACATATTCAAGTCAAGTTAGACAGAGTTTTTCTCTCCCAGGAAGCAGTTCAGATGTTTGGTGATGCTTGTCTTCATCCTTTACCTAAAATAGGGTCGGATCATAATCCTCTTATGCTTGAAATCGACAAATCCAACCCCTACAGAAGACCATTCAGATTTGAGGCTATGTGGATACATCATCCATATTTGAGGCATAGGGTTTCCCAATGCTGGCAACAAAATGTTCAGGGATGGCCATCCTTCAAACTTGCCCAGAAGCTCAGAATCCTTAAAGAAGAACTAAAAATATGGAATAAAGAAGTCTTCGACAACCTATTTGCCAACAAGAAATCTCTCAAAGATAGACTTGAAAATATAGAAAATAAAATTCAAAGTGGGCAGATTGATGAACAAATAAGGACAGAAGAAAAATTAATCCTTTCTGAATTCCACAACATCCTTGCTTGTGAAGAATCCTTCTAGTGGCAGAAATCTAGAGCTTTATGGCTCAAAGAGGGAGATTCAAACACTAAGTTTTTCCATGTTTCCACTATGAGGAATAGAAGCAACAACAGAATCAAAGCTTTGGTGAAAAGTGATGGCACTTCTACCATGGATATTGAGGAAATCAGAGATGAGGTAGTTTCATACTTCAGATCTCTCCTTGAAGATGATAATTCTTGTTCTGATTCTGCTCAAGCTTCCATGCTCCATCATATCCCTTGTTCCATTCCATAGACAATGTTAATTCCAGCTTAATTGCACCCTTTCAAGATGAAGAGATCAAGTCTACCCTTTTTTCCATGCATCCTAATAAAGCTCCTAGACCTGATGGCTTTCCTCCCCGTTTCTTCCAAACCTTTTGGGACATTGTTGGTCCTGATGTGTGTCTGGCCATAAGAGAATTTCAGTCATCCAAAAGAATTCCATGAGGCTTCAATTCTACTTTCATTGCCCTTATTCCTAAAAATCCCACTGCTAAATCTTTGTCTGACTTCAGACCCATTAGCCTTTGTAATGTTGCTTATAAAATCCTGACCAAAATCATGGCTAATAGGATGAAAAGTATCATGCCAAGCATCATTGATCCTTGCCAAGGAAGCTCTATCCAAGGTAGATCAATCCTAGATGGTGTCATTTCCATCCATGAAGCCCTGCATTCTACCTCTAAAACCAAAAAGGTTGCCTTTGTTCTCAAACTTGACATGAATAAGGCTTACGACAGAGTAAACTAGAACTTTCTTCTAGCCATCCTGCTTAAATTTGGATTCCATCCTGAGTGGATTGAGCTAATAAAAGCGTGCATTTCTTCACCTTGGTTTTCAGTTCTCATCAATGGATCCACAACGAGGTATTTCCAGAGCAGTAGAGGTCTAAGGCAAGGGGATCCTATTTTCCCCCTTCTATTTATCATTGTTGCTGAAGCCTTAGGAAAGACCATCCAAGTAGCTTGCAGAATAGGCCTCCTATCAGGAATTAAAGCCTCCTCCCAAAATAATCCTGTTTCACACCAACAATTCATGGATGACACCATTTTATCTACTAATGCTTCCATTTTTTAGGCATAGGTTATCAAGTTCATTCTCAAGTTGTATGAAGCAGCTATCGGATAGAAAGTGAATTTCAATAAGAGCAAACTGTATTTCCTCAATACACCTACCCAAAGATAAAATAAGATTGCCATAATCCTTGAATGCTCTGTGGTTGTCCTCCCAACCACATACCTGGGTCTCCCACTTTTCTGTGGTCAACCTACTGCTTCTATGTGGAACAACGTCATAGAAAGGATCCAAAAGAAACTTGTAGGGTGGAAGGGCAACCTACTATCCCAAGATGCTAAAAGTACCCTCACGTCAGCCTCCCTCCAAAGTATTCCTATGTACTTCCTTTCTATTTTTAAAGCCCCTGCCGTAGTGTACCACAAAATTGAACAGATTCAAAAAAAATCTTGTGGTCTAGAACTGAAAACAAGCAACGATTGCACCTTGTCACTTGGGATAAAGTGTGTAGACCTAAGGATAGAGGAGGAATTGGGCTCAGGAGGATTCAATCCCTAAACATAGCCTTGATGGCCAAACAAGCATGGCAACTGGTTACTAACACCAAGAATGAGTGGACATCCATTGTCCAAAGGAAATATCTACAAGGAGCCAACTTCTTCAGTGATGCAGCCCCCACAAGAGGATCCACCTTCTAGAATTCCATCATAAGTACTAGGTCACTTCTGAAGAAAGGTTTAATATGGAAACTAGGGGATGGAAGTGAAATAGAATTCTGGAATGACAAATGAATTTCAGAAAACCTCTCATTGAAGATCCTATTCTATCTAGACTAAAAGCCTATACAGACTTTAGGATAGGACACAAAGTCTTTGACTTCCTAGATATTCAGAATAACACTGTCAACTGGAAAGTTATCAGATGTACTACCCATCCTTCTGAATCCACCAGGTTGAATTCCCTCCTACACTCCACTATCATCCCTCCCATTAATTCTAACGACACCCTTATTTGGGAGCCTTCAGAGAGTGGAGAATTTACTGTCAAGTCTGCTTATAAACTTCTTCTTGAAATTGAGGATATCATGTTGCCTTTTAACCTTGTCTGGATTAAGTCCCTTATCCCCAAGGTGTCTTTCTTTTCCTGGCTCACCATTCAAGAAAGGATCCTGACTATTGACAACTTGATTAAAAAAGGCATCACCATCCCCAATAGGTGTACCCTTTGCTTAGCAGCATGGGAATCCCCCTCTCACATCTTCCTCCATTGCCCCTATTCCTCATCCATCCTCGATTCCATTTTCCAATCCTTCCACATCCTATGGGCTAAACCTTGCTCCATCATCGACCTCTTTCTCCAATGGCCTAGCCCCTTCCATAACCCTCACCTCAAATTCCTCTGGAAAACGTGTCTTCACCATTTCCTTTGGCAAGTGTGGCTTGAGAGAAACCGCAGAGTCTTCTCCTAGCACCCATCTATCCCAGAGCTTACCTTCAGTAGGATCCTAGCCTATGCCAAATAAAATTCTTCCCTTATCCCCCCTTCCTCCAAGCCTACTTCCAGGTTTGAGCTCATTGTGAGTAGATCCCTTGACCTATCCTTGGAGGACTTCCATCCTTCCATTAATCACAAAATCAATTCCAAGTGGACTCCTCCACCGATAGGGTGGTTCAAACTAAATTTTTATGGGGCTGCGAAAGGAAACCCAGGAAAAGTAGGAGCATGAGGTATCCTCAAAAATCATCAAGGAGAAGTCATCCTCACCTTTGCTGAGGGATTGGGGGACTAGACCAATCATGTTGCAGAGGCAAAAAGCATGTGGAGAGGTCTTTCCCTTGCTAAGAACTTTTCCAACAGGTTAATTGTCGAAGGAGATTCCCTCAATATTATCAGTTACCTCAAGAACAATAGCAATCCTTCCTGGAGAGTCAGGGATTACATTGAAGGCACTAGGAACTTGATCCTTGACATGCAGGAAGTCATATTCCAACATGCTTACAAAGAAGCAAATGGAGCTACGGACATATTGGCTAACCTTGGAGTCCACATGCCCAACATTCTGACCTAGAATGATGACATACCTGATGAAGTCCATGCCATTGTGGAATAGGAAAAACCTCAAGGTGATAATCCTAATGGTCTTCCTCATGAGGATGTGTTCCTCCAGGACCCTCATCTTGTGTCACATGCATAACAACAAAAGTGGAAGTAGGATGCCCACGTGGATAGTGAATACTCCACCTAAGCATGGAAAAAGTGGGCATCACACAATCTTCATTATGATTGGGCATCATCTATCCACGTAGACCCTTTTCCACCACCAAAAGGTCATGCTTGTCTGGTCCGATTTCTTGGAAATGCACACTAACATATTTTTCAATTTATGGCAATTAATGTCAACTGTGTGCAGAGACCTAGGTGGTGTTTCAAATTCCAATGAGAAGACGTTTCACGAAGGCACCCTTTTCAATTACTTCAATTGTCCTTTGCATTGGCAATGGCACCATACCAACATCGGGCCAAGTAATATCCAAACCCAAGATAGAGACGCAACCCTGAAAATATGGATTACCATAGGCTTTGTGAGGGGGATGTGGCACCTCCGTAGGAAAGGAAAGGATGACAATAATCATAATTTCAAGATCATGCTCTGGAACATGAAGCACACCCTCCGGGAGGATCATGGCAGCAATGGTGATGGAGGTGATCATTCCAGAAACATCTTGCTTGGCCCTAGAACCAATCATTGCCAAGATCCAAAGATCATCATTTTCAACCCTCCTTTTCTCCTCGTACATCATCCCTATCCTAGCAATCATTTCCAAAAAATGATTGAGATTTCCAATCCCCCAGTGTCAAATTCGAATTGCTTCGCTGATATCATTAATGGCAACCTCCAAGAATTGGGGATTTTTCCTCAAGATTTCATCCATAAATCCACCATAAGCATCCCCCGTGCTTCCATTTCGTGCAAAGCCATCATCTTCCCTCCACTGGTCATTTTCCCTCCTTATTGGTGTAGTAAGCACCTCGACCCTCAAGCCTCTGCTAGTCCTTCTAGTCTGTTCCCCAACCCTCACTGCCAACTCACCATGAGTTTCATTGAGCCCAACAAAGTTGAATGTGATGCCCTAGCTGAGAGAATCCTCACTAAGTGGAACTTATTTCCCTTCTTTCACATGTTCACTAGTGAGGAGCTCGACATCACCATGGCATTTTTGGAATCCTGGGATAATGGCTCTGTTATGGTTCGAGGGAGAAGTTTTTGCATGGATGTCAACCTCTTGTCTATGATTACTGGTCAAGCCATGAAAGGACGCTCAATCCATAGTCAAAAGCACAACTGGGAGGTGGAACTTAAGGAGTTTAAGAACAACGAAAAGATCTACATGTTGGAATATGTAATGCAACATTGTGTAAATTATTCTTAGACTAAAATATAAAGTCTAAAGAATAATATTTGAATTAGAAAATAATTCTATTTTATGTAAAAATATTCCCACCCAATTAATAAATAAAATAAGGGTGCTAGGAATATTTAATTTGTGGGAAAATGTTATTTCCCTTTTCTAACAAATATTAAAAAGTAACCAATCATTTTTTAATATTTGATAGATGCCACTTATCACACATCACAAGATAATATTGTGATAAGATTTGTCACACATCTCAAGATAAGAGTGTGATAAGATTTGTCACACATCTCAAGATAAGATTGTGATAAGATTAGGATAATTTTAGGGTTGTAGTAGAAAAGCTTCTCTTTAAATAGGGGTGTTGTCTACTACATCTTGTCATATCATGTTGATGCATATTGTTGCATAACATTGAAGCATTCTTGTATTGTTGAATCATTGAGTAATATAGTGAGCTTCATAGTGGATGTTTCCCTTCTTCATTTGAAGTAGGGTTTTACCACTTAATATTGGTGTTGTGGGTTTTCCTCTTTTGTGTGTGATTTATCTTGTGGAGCATTATTCGATCTTGGGGAGACTTTGATTGTCTCACATTTGGTATCAGAGTGGTTGGGATCTCCATCAAGTGTCTTCAATCCTTTGAGGTGAAAAACCCATTAAGGTATTTTTTTTTAATGCATGCATTTGATATTTGGGTATTTTATGCATTTGATATTTGGGTAAACTTATTTTGCAAATCTGCCATTAGGGTTTATAGATTTATTGTGTTTTTTTTTATCTAGTTGTTAGATCTTTTGCAAATGGTGTTTTCATTTTAAATCTATAAAATTTTGTTTTAATAAAAAAAGTCATTTTTTTTTTATTCTATTTTTTTAATAAAAAAAAGTCATTTAATTAAAAAAATAGTCATTTATTATTCTGTTTTTTAATTAAAAAATAGTCATTTATTTTATTTTAAGACCTAATAGTCATTTTTTTTGCATAAATTGAAATGCATTTTTTATTATTGTATAATGCAACTAGAATCCTTTTATGCATTTTTGGCAAATTTTTAGTCAAATTGTCAAATAATTTAGACCTTATAGTCATTTTTTTTCTCACATTAACAATGGTTGTTTGTGAGTTTCCTTGTTTTGCAAGGTTATCCAAGTATGTTTTGGAGTATACAAGGCAATTTTGGATCAACTTTTTCACTCTCTTCCCCCTATTTTTATTAATTTATTTTAATCTCTCTCAAGCATTTGCTTGAAGCATAATGTAAATTAATGTAACTTGTATCTCTCATAATGAAAGTAAAAGAGAATGAAAGTGAGAGAGAGAAAGAGAGAGAGTGTGTGTGTGTGTGTATTTGTGTTTTGCCTATTTTGCATCTCAACTAATCTAACTACTAACTTACTAACTTGCTACTAAACAATCTACTAACCAACTAACTTGCAATTTACTAATTTTTATATTAATCAAGAAGGTTAAAAATGAATCAACTTACTAACCACAACTTTAGTATTTGATTAAAATTTACTTAATCTTGCAACACAATTTATATTTTCTAAACACCTATTGAATCCAAAAGAATCCACTCTATCGGTAGCAAGTCCTTTTCGGGTCCTCGTACCCGTACCCTTTTGGGTAGCTTGGTTGACCTTGGGTGAGATGAATTAGCAATTCATTAGGCTATAGCAAAACCTTAAAATGAACACTAAATTACTAACTTATTGACTATCTAACATTTAACAAATGTTTTATGGTTCAATTCAAATTAGTTTATTTTGTTGCAAGATGATTGTTATGGTTAGTTACCTTCTTATTAAAAGTTAATCTATTGCAAGTTGATCTTGGTTTATTTCCTTTATTCAATTGCAATATGGTTATAGTTGTTTATTGCAAGATGGTTATAGTAGTTCATGATGATTTTGATTATCTTTCATGATGTTTATCTTTCATGATGATTATATTTGATGATTGAAAAGTAGATTACTTGAAAGTTATGTTTTTTTTATATGCAAGTATGTTTATCTACTTTCTTATTGCATCATTTATTTCCTTTGTCAATGCATCTTATGTTTTGATTATATTCACTTTCTAGAATGGCTGATCATGGAATCTCCTTCACACCTAAGCACATCCTTGATGGATCAAATTTTGGAATATGGGAACCAAGGATGAGGGTTGAATTTCAAGCAAGAAAGTTATGGCCCATTGTGAATGGAGATGAAGCAATCCCAAACCAGGCAAGGGCACTTGAGACATACAACAAAAAAATTCACCTTGTAGTTTCCATGATTATCAATAGTGTGAGTGATGAGATATTGCTCACTATAATCCATTGTGAGCATGCTAAAGATGCATAGGATTTGCTAAAACAAGTCCATCTAGGGTCGTAGCCTTATTGTCCAAAATTCTTAGCACTATGCAAGGTGAAGAAGAAAGTGCCTTGATCTTCCTCTCAAATATGAAAGACATGAGAACTCAACTATTGGCTTGTAATTGTGATTGGATAAGTGAGAAGCTCTTAAGCTTTATCATTTTGAGGAACTTTTCAAGCAAGTTCAAGAATTTTATCACCATTATTGAGACTAGGCTAGATCAAGAAGAGGATGGCATTCCTCTCAACACTCTTTCACAATTATTGATTCAACATGAAGAGTCTCTTAATAGAGACAAAGTGAATGGTCAAGTTGTCAAGGAGAAGAATGTTGCCTTGAGTTCCACTAAGGCTTCCTTCAAGAAGAAATACAAGGGAAGGAAAAATCAAAATTTCCAACCCAACAAGCCTAGAGTTGATTTCACTTGCAACTTTTGTGGCAAGAAAGGCCACAAGGAATAAAATTGTTTCAAGAAGAAGAATATTGCAGAAAAGGAAGAGCAAGAAAAGACTAAGGGATAAGGACCTAAGAAATGGTTTGGCAAGGGAAAGAAAAATAACAACAATGTAAAGCAAAATTCTAATAAAAATGCCTTTGTGTGTGCCCTCTACTCCATTGACTCATCTACTTCTAATGAATGGGTGTTAGATTCTGGATGCACTAACCATATGTGTTTTGAAAAGGATAAGTTTGTGGACTTTCATAAGCACTCTTCAGATTCAATTGTCATTGGTGATAATACTAGACTTCAAGTAGAAGGTGTTGGCAATGTTGTAATTGAAGGGAAATTACTTGATAATGTCCTATATGTACCTAACTTTAGGAGAAATTTAATTTCATTTTTGCAAGTTGCTAGAAGTGGTCACACTATTGAGTTCAATGCAAATTCATGGAGCATTAGGAAAGGCATGCTACCAATAATTACAGGTTATGTGAAGAATAATCTTTATGTGTTAGGTGATGCTCCTCCTAAAGTGTGTTTAGCAACTAATATTTCTCCCAGTAGCAAGCTTTGGCACTTAAGGTTAGGCCATACAAACTATCAAAATATTCAAATGATGAAGTCCAAAAATTTATTTGAAGGCTTGCCTAACATTTCACCTATTCATGGTTTGTGTGAAACATGCATCTTAGGCAAGATGAGCAAACAAAAGTTTGCAAAGGACAAGTCAACAAGGTCCACACAAATTCTTCAACTCATTCATACAGATATTATGGGTCCATTACATGTTAGATCACTTGGTGGTGCATCCTATATTCTCACCTTTATAGATGATTATTCAAGAATGATCTTTGGGTATCTACTTAAGAATAAATCAGATTGTTTTGAGACATTCAAGGAGTTCAAAGCTTTGGTAGAAAATCAAAAGGGAGCAAAGATCAAAATGATTAGAAGTAACAATGGAGGGGAGTATAATAGCAATTATTTCAATGTGTTTTTTTCTTATCATGGGATCAAAATACCATTTACTTGTCCATACATTCCTCAACAAAATGGTGTTGTGGAGAGGAAAAATAGGGCAATCATGGAGTCAATTTATTTGGGGTGAAGCAGCTAGTACAACAATCTACATTCTTAACAGGTGTCCTTTAAAATTAGTTGAGGGGAAGACTCCTTATGAGGTTTGGAATGGTAAGAAGCCGAATTTGTCACACTTAAGAGTGTTTGGATGTGATGCATTTTCATATATTCCTTCAGATAAGAGGAAGAAATTGGACAAAAAGTCTCAAAAATACATCTTTGTTGGCTATGATGCAGAACATAGGGGCTACATGTTATACTCACCTTCTTCACGCATTGTATTTGTTTCAAGAGATGTCAAATTCAATGAATACCTTCTTGAGTTAGAAAAGGGTGGGCCTTGTGTCAAAAGGACCAAGTGGTTGGATCAATCTAGGGGTCCTAAAGAGCAAAATTCAGTTAGTCAAAGGATAACTAGAAGTATGACCCTTAACATGTCTCTTCTAGCTAAGATAGAGAATTATCATGAGCCTACTTCTTACCAAGAAGCTTCACAACACTCTTATTGGGTTGATGCCATGAAGGTTGAGATGTATTCTCTTCTAAAGAATAAAACTTGGGATCTAGTACCTTATCCTAATAAGAGAAATATTATTGGGAACAAGTGGGTCTATAGAATCAAGTACAATTCTAATGGAGAGATAGAAAAGTATAAGGCTAAATTGGTTGCTAAGGGTTATGCTCAAAAACATGGCATTGACTATGATGAAACCTTTGCACCAGTTTCCAAAATGTCCACTATTTGGCTTCTTATTGCTATTGTTGCTGCTCAAGGTTGGCAGATTTTTTAGCTTGATGTGAAAAGTGCCTTTCTAAATGGTGATTTGGATGTGGATATCTACATGAGTCAACCACAAGTATTTGTTGTACAAGGTAAGGAAACACTTGTGTGTAAACTAAAGAAAACCTTGTATGGTCTAAAGCAAGCACCTAGAGCATGGTACATGAAGATTTTAGGTTACTTCTTATCTCTTGGTTTTGATAAATGCTATTTAGATACAAATATCTATGTATTTATGAAGGATAACTTGGTCATTTTAATTGCTCTATTTGTTGATGACCTTGTTATGACTGGAAATGAGAATGAGGTCATTTTTGATTTCATCTCCAAATTAAAGTCAAAGTATGAAATGACTGACCTTGGTCTTCTACACTACTATCTTGGCATGCAAGTTTATCAGCATGAGGATTGTACATTTTTGAGTCAATCCAAGTATATTGAAGATCTTCTTAAGAGGTTTGATTTGGAGGATGACAATCCTACTTCCATTCCTATTTCTATAGGGGTTAAGTTGGAAGTAAGTACAAAATCTCAGTTGGTTGATGGTACATTGTATAGGCAACTCATTGGTAGTCTTTTTTATGTTACCATCACAAGGCCATATATTGCTTTTGTAGTTGGTATGATGGCTAGGTTCATGCAGAAACCTTATATTGAGCACTTACAAGCTACCAAGAAGATTCTGAAGTACCTTTCAGGTACTAGAGATTTGGCACTCAAGTATTCTAGGCTTCTTTCCTTTACTCTTTTCGGCTATGCTGATTGTGATTTTGGAGGGGATAGAATAGACAGAAAGTCTACCACAACATATGTTTTTAGTATTGGGTTTGCAACTATCTCTTGGTCTTCCAAGAAGCAAGATACAATTTCTCTTTCTACAACGGAATCGAAGTACAAGGCTACTACAGTAGCTACATAGGAAGCGGTTTGGCTTCGTACCCTCATGAAGGAAATTGGCTTTGAGTAATTTGGTCCTTCACGTTTGCTCTCCGATAATCAATCAACTATTACCTTGTCTAAAAATCCTTTAATGCATCAAAGGACAAAGCATGTTGAAATCCAAACCCACTTTATCAAAGAGAAGGTATTGGATGGGACTATTCAGTTGGAGTATTACCCATCATCTTCTAATTCTATTGATTTGTTTACCAAACCTCTTCCCAAGGAGTAGTTTTGTAAGTTGAGGGACTCACTTGGTTTGGTGAAGTTGTCCTCAAGGGGGAATGAAGTGTAGTTACACTTGTGTGATGACAACTTCATCCTTATGAGGTGTTTTGTGCTATATATATGAGTTGATATTTGGTGGTATAATTGCTTTTTGCATCTCTTTTTAACATGGTACTTTCTTGTTTGTCTTGTGCAACTTTTGTACATGTTACTTTGTAGATGGCATTGTGCAATTATGGTATATGATGCAATTGCTTTATGCGACTCTTTTACATGGTATTTTCTTATTGCCTTGTGCAACTTTGTACATGTTTTTATGTAGTTATAATTATGCAATTGGTTTATCATGGTACTTTCTTGTTAGCATTTATGCTACTTTTGTACATGATATTTTATGGTTGGCTTTATGCAACCGGTGTGCACACTTTATTATTTTCATATATCTTATGCAACTCTTGTACATGGTACTTTTTTGTTAGCCTTGTGCTACTTTTGTACATGGTACTTTAGAGTTTGCATTATCATGGTACTCCTTGTTTGCTTTATGCAACTTTGTACATGATATTTTTTGATCAACTATATAGCACGTGACTATAAGTATGGCTTGACATATTTTTGTGTTGACTTATATTTCACTATTTGTTAGATTAGTTTTGTTATCATCTTTGGATATTCATATATGTTGTGGTGAATATATTTATGATGATGTATCTAACTGATCTTATGTTGAGCTGCTTGTAGCTTGTAGGTACTTTCGTTTGGGGTTTTGTAGGCTTACTGAAGACACCCTTGTGATGTTTTCTTCTTGTCATTTGCAACCACTTGTGGTTGATGGATGGCTTTGTAAGTTGCTTGTATCTAAAGCTACTTTATTGGGGGCTTGCAGTCTCATTTTGGTCCATTTTGTATTGGTGCCTTATTGTAGACCATTCTTGGTCATAGAAGCTCATTGTAATTATATTACTTATTTGATTCTCATCCCAGTTTGTATCTTTATGGGGAGAATGTTTCTTTGTTTCATAATTCTTTTCCCCAATATTGCATTAAGGGGGAGTGTTGGAATATGTAATGCAACATTGTGTAAATTATTCTTAGACTAAAATATAAAGTCTAAATAATAATATTTGAATTAGAAAATAATTCTATTTTATGTAAAAATATTCCCACCCAATTAATAAATAAAATAAGGGTGCTAGGAATATTTAATTTGTGAGAAAATGTTATTTCCCCTTTTCTAGCAAATATTAAAAAGTAACCAATCACTTTTTAATTTTTGATAGATGTCACTTGTCACACATCTCAAGATAAGATTGTGATAAAATTTGTCACACATCTCAAGATAATATTTTGATAAGATTTGTCACACATCTCAAGATAATATTGTGATAATATTAGGGTAATTTTAGGGTTGTAGTAGAAAAGCTTCTCTTTAAATAGGGGTGTTGTCTACTACATCTTGTCATATCATGTTGATGCATATTGTTGCATAACATTGAAGCATTCTTGTATTGTTGAATCATTGAGTAATATAGTGAGCTTCATAGTGGATGTTTCCCTTCTTCATTTGAAGTAGGGTTTTACCACTTACTATTGGTGTTGTGGGTTTTCCTCTTTTTTGTGTGATTGATCTTGTGGAGCATTATTTGATATTGGGGAGACTTTGCTTGTCTCACACTACAAAGGAGCAAAGTAAGGTATCTATAGGAGTGATCTCAAAACCCCCTGGAATGACGTGATGAATCCAGTCATGGAGTTCATCACTGTCGATGACATGAAAAAGTGCTCTGTAGTTTCTATTTGGCCTTTGTAAACCACTTTCGTGATATTAATCCCATAAACATCCCTCAATTTTTTTCCAATTCAATAAACTACTCAATTACATCCTGCAGGAATTAGAAAGGCCATGACCTCCCTTTCCATCAAGATATTTTTAAGGTTATCTACACCTATGTCCTAGCCCTCAGTCCTAAGGCCAACCCGAGCATCCCTAGTCCAGTCGCCAATCCTGTTGGGCCCTCTTCCTGCCTATCACTTGCAGAAATAAATAGGAAGGCCATTGAAGCCGTTCATGAGATAAAGGTAAGGAAGAGCATCAACTTTGATAATACGAAAGGACCTGTAAGGAAATCTATCCACCTTCAAAATTAGGTGATAAGAGGTAGCAAGAAGATTATTGATATTAAGACTGATGACGAAGAGGTGGATGATGAGGTGAAGCATCTGAAAGAGTTCATAATATCCACCACAATAGACATGATGAATACCATGGTTAATTCAATCATCGATCTCTAGGAAGGCCTTCAGAAGCTCTTCTTCAGAGGTTAGAGCGGCCAGGAGGCTGATGATGGGTCTAAAGCAGAGGACGTGGTTGTCATCAAAGAGGAGCCTAAGGACCCTATGAAAGGTGACACTAAGTATGAGTAAAATGATTCCACTGAGGAATGATCTCCTCATTTTCTTACATTTTGCTTCTATGGTTACCCTGCGTGGAGCCTGCTTCTTTTTGTCTAAGCTATTTTCATTTTGTCCCTACGGCTATCCTACGTGGAGCCTATTTCTTTTTGCTATGCGGGCTGACCTACTTAGGCAATGCTATTTTTCTTCCTCTTTCCTTATGTATTAGGTTGCGTCCTCTATTATGCTATTTTCTATTTTAGGCTCAGGGTTGCGTCCCTTATTGAAAATCCTCTCTGCTTATAGCAAGCATGGTTGTTTTTGTAACAAGATTTTGGGATCCTTAAAACCCGTCTAGCAATGAAATTCTTTAACTTATCAAAAAAAATTCTCTATGAAGTTGTCTACTAACTAAACACTCCATGATTAAGTTGTTTGTCTCATCTTTATGATGAGCCAACTTACCCCCTTTTTGTTCATCGAAGGGTACGCCCATATCTACACCTTACATATGTTTGTCTATGTAAGTGCACTAAGCATAATGCAAATCAACTATCTATCTCATTTCCAATGAGCTAGCTAATATATTTTAGTCTATCAAAAGAGTATGCTCATCTCTACACCATACATAAGTCTTTCTATGTAGGTGTACTAAGTGTATTGTGATTAGGCTATCCACTTCATATTTATGATAAGCTTACATTTTCTTTATTTTCTTGGTGTTAGATGAATTCGTAGATTCTATACCTAATTGTCATTCTCATACTTTTACTTAGATTTGAGTCTTAGGAGAAATATTTGGAATGAGATCCTTTGTAACCTCATCCCAAATAGGTCCCATAGTCCTTGATTTCTTTCTCTCTCAGTCTTACTCTTGTTTTTTCTTATCCATGTCCTAATATTTAGTAGTATTTTTTACCTCTTCTAATATTTCCTCATAACAAGGGCTACTCAAGAATATAGAGTGCTTTTATTATTTCTTTCTCATAATATTTGTCATGAATAGAATCATTTTAACTCAGTAAAGTTTCACCAAAATATAATGCATGATATTTACAATTACAATTAAAGTCTAACTTTATAAAGAGCAACATCATCTCAATACACTAGCTCTAGCGTATGCAAAAATAAAAATGAAGATAATAAACATAACTACAACACATCATTTATCCTAGGAAACTCTTACGAGAAAAATGCAGCCTTAAAATGTCCTTTTTATTTCATAAGATAATTTATCTTCCAATATAGTTACTCAAGGAATCCCATACTTCCTTTTTCCAAGAACATCAAACATAAGAATCCATAATACTTATGTTCCCAAAGCATGAATTTCTCCTTAATTCATGATGCAAAACTGGGTGAGGGAACCTCATAATTTCGTCGAATGAACTCGACATTCATTCATTATATGTTGAATTCCTTTATTTGAAAAGAAACATTCTAAATAATAGTGTCTCCTAATATTTTAATGTGTCCATCACCTATAAGATAGTACATAACAAATTATTTAGAGAGAGTCCCATAATCATCTCCAAAGAATTCTCAATATAGAATATGTCATCCTTGATACATCCTACAAACATCATTTAACTCATCTTAATACATTTCAATCAACATTAAAATATCTTAGCCTGAATATATTTCCATCACAAATTATCTCAACATGGAATATAACATCATTAGTAAAATCCTACCATAATTTACCTTAATCATGAAATATAACATCTTTGTACATTTTAAAACATGAAAAACCTCCATCATGAAATATCATTATAATTTAAAACATCATGAAATATAAAATCTATTTTGTATCACCAAGCCCTGATTTAATTGAAAAATATATATTTACTACTATCCATTTGAAGCTAATTTGATTAGAAGTATACATTTTATTTACCAATATTTTAGACCTAATTTTAAGAGAAATACCCAAAAGGGTTTCATACAAAAGATGATTTCAATAGTTGAGGTGGGACTGCCAATCAACATAGTCAACAACTCAATAACCATAGTTAACAAGCCACTCAAATATTTGTAACCAAACAACCAACACATACATCAATCTAAAATTCCACAAACCATTTGCCAATCATAGTACTTCACTCAGTAGGACACGGGAGAATCAATGGAAATCATAAAGTTACGAGTGGTTCAAAGAATGATAGGGCTTAGCCAAGCACCTAGGCACTTGGCTACCTACCACTAGGTGTCAAGGGTCCTAAATATCCCATTTATCCCACACCACCATGCATGTGGGATAAACCTACATAATTTTTAATAAAAAAAAAATTGATACGTAGCAAGCAACCAATGAAACACGGTACGGTACAAGTGAATCAAATGGTCTACAACCAAATAAACCACCAAACACAACAAACCATAATAAACCTAAAGTCAAATAGGAGCAAAATTGCATGGGAACTACATCTAGGCGGGCACATGGCCAAGGTTAAGCACCTCCAACTGGTGCTAGGTTGCTCCACGTGGAGCATCCCTTTACCACCATCATGGTCAATTAACTAAGCGGAAGCTTTCCCAATTAAGGTGCAATTTTACCCATTGTATCTTGCATGTGGGATATTATGATGGGAAATCCAAAAAGGTTTTTCCCTTGTTCATTCCAACCTAAGCGTAGACGTATTGTGATGACAACGCGTTGGTGGTGTGAGGGTGGTGAGGGTAAAAATTAACCCCCATCCTAAGGATAAACCTTATAAAAAAGGTTAATACAGTGACGAAAGTTAGGGGACACCCTCCAGGCATTTTCAAAGGTGATAAAAATAACAAAGTAAATGATCCTCTCTTCTTCGCAAACAAGGGTAAAACTCGAGGCTTAAACACAAATATCACATTTGAAAATAAAATAAAATCCAAGGTATATATTATTTTTTAAATAAAAACAAAGGAACAAGGTCATCATATGTAAAACAAACATATCAAGGGACAACTACACAACCAAAATCTAGTGATGGATCTATAAAAGTGATAGGCATAAGTTCTACGCACACAAGTGGTAGTTAACATAACAACATAAAATAAGTGCAAGGGAAAGCAAAATTGGATAGCAATATGTCATTAACAAGACTTATCAAAGAGACATCTAGGAAAACCACGTTGTCCAAAGAGAAGTGTCCATACAGGGAGGCAGCGACCAAAACAAAAATACATAGAATTCATACAAAATCTTGTGCGAGTAAACATATATATTTATTTTTAACAAAAATATACAAGATCTTTGCAAAGAAAAGAAATGTAGTATCCAACTTGCGAACCCGTGCAAGCTCCCTTCTTCACCAATATGGCTCCTCTCCCCATAATCCCTAGTCTCCTCAGACCTCCTCCATCTCTTCCAATCTCTTGCCCTTTGTTTTTAAGCATGCTCATCTACCAATTCCAAGAACCCTCGTTGTCCACCTGTTTTTCCTCATTTAATGTTTACCACCTTCCTTGGACCCCAACATGGGAACTATCACCTCCTATATTAAATATCTAACCCTCTTACCTATATTATTTTAGGCTTCCCTTTGAAAGTCAACAAGGGAAGGGATTTTATTTATTTTTAAATAATAAAACTCATGTTCTTTTAAAAAGTTATTCCCCATTATTTTAATTTCTATAGATTAATTTTTTTGGTAAGTTGATTTTATATACAAGAGGATCCAAAAACCTTATAACAAAAAGGGTCATAGCATCGAGTTCTTAGGTATTGCTTGCTACATTGAAATAAACATAAATATAAAGGGAAAAAAAAGTAAAAACCCTTGGACCAATAGAGAAACCATATTCCAGAACCAAATAGTGAGACCCACTTGACCAAAAACACCATCCTTCCAATATTTTCGATCTGGGACTCACCTGGGGATGGATATAGCACACCTTAGATATTCATATTTTCCTGCTCAAAGGCCTCACTCTAGTTGTGGGAAATATTTTTGAGAATTTTAATGGTGCCATTCACTGAGTTTGCAATGTTGGCCATTGAATTGATGGACATCCTTAGGAGGACCTAGGTCAGGGATGCCTCATTATCACTATCATATTCTGATATAATTTTAGGAGAGACCATATTTTTCTTCTTGGGCTTCTTCAGCCAAGCTGATGATCTAGGACCGAAAGGGGTGTCGTCCGTCAGTTTTCACTTTCTTGTGGGGTTATGCCTTGCGCTCTTGGGGGGATGGTTTTTTTCGGTCCTCTGGACTACCACTATCACCTTTAGGAGGGCCATAATTACAATTTTTGAAGATGGTTGTGGAATCTGGGGGGGTTTGATGCTATAGGGGAACTTCTTGTATGTGGGGATGGTTGGCAACAACATGGCAGAAGATAACTGCCAGAAGGCCCTGATGCAAGGGCTTGGCTTGAGATTTTTGACATTTCTTCATGAAAATAGTAATGGAGTACAACAAGTAGTCAAGGATGCACACCTTTCTGGAATATCGAAGATGGTTGACAAAAATGAGGTGGAAGCTATGGAGGGGTTTCTTGGGATCATCACAGGTGACAAATTGCATGATGAGAACTATGGCTTCATTCTAGGGACAGGGAGGGTAGAGCGATACAACGTAGATTTGTACCATCCATAGCTTTTGGCTCTATCTAGAAATTGATCGAGCTCCTCCTCCCAATTTTTCTTATCCCATCGTATGAATCGTCCTCCGAGGGGGAGCCCAATCACCTCACACAGTAACTCTAGTGAGAGCCTAAAATGGACTCCACGAGCTTGGAATTCACCCCTCTACCACGTATCCATGAAATCCTTGGTGATTTCATCATTAGGGCCCTTGAATTTAGGTAGAAAGGGGGTAAGTCATTTTGCATCCATGAATACTTACACAGTGTCGCTAATATTGAGGTTATTCAGCTCCACATACATTGTAGTCATTGGGATAGATAAAATTGGCCAAAGGTACTAGGAGAGACTAGGAACAGGGGCCCAGTGGGTAGCTCGACAGTGATAGAGACTTAGAGAGTGGGTTAGACTCAGAGAGACAAAGGGGAACAGGGCTGGAAGGACACAGTACGAGAGCATTGACTGAACAAAGGTGGTTAAATAGGAAATGGAGGGCGAAGGGGTAGGGGGATCATTGATGTGAAGCCACCATTTGCATGGGGATGCAACACCAATAATTAATGCTTGCACGCTCTGAGGGTGACGGGGAAGGAAACTAGGGTGTGTGGACATTTGGAATTGAAGGGGGTTATAGCGACATGCGTGCCACTGAAAGTTCCCAAGGTGATCTAGTGGGGAATGATTGGGCCATCGAAGAACAAGAGGGGCCCAAGGAGAAGAGGTCGTATGATTACCTTTTGTGTATATTTCCTGATCATCGGAGTGCTTAAAAAGATTGCTCACTCGATAGTTCTCGAATTTCTATAGATTAATAATTTTTAAATATAAAATTAATTATATTTCCTCAACAATTCAATTTAAAGAAAATATATTTTCCTTCATTAATTAATTCTCTAAACTAATTAATGCAATTTAATAGTACTCATATTCCCCAAAACGAAGCATTAATAATACATGATGTTAGTCTCTTTAATTAAAGTAATGCATGCATGTGATGATATCAATACTCTTCAAAAGTAATTTAATCAAAACAAACATCAAATTGATTGTAAATTGTTAGCTTGGTATTTCCCACCTAGGTATTAATAAAATCTCTATTTTATTAATACCCTCCTAAGTGGGTCTATTTTTTATGGTTGATCTTTTTCTTTCACTTGCAAGCATAGTTACCCTACAAATCCTACGTTAAAACAACATACCATAGCCATACAACATAATCATCGTTATAAACATTTTGTATATCCAAAACATAAACTATGTTAGGCATTCAAAAGGTAATTTAAACATCTTGTCATTTTTAAAAATGGTCCTGCCAAGGTGGGCCATAACACTTCTAATCTACCTGATTTGGTTGTAGGTCCATAGACATCGATAAGGATGAAACAAATATCTGCAAGTAGCATGTGACTAATGAGGCTATCTAGTATCTAGTTTTATGAATGCTTTCACATGAGGTTCTAACTAGATTTCAACATGTTAGAATTTCTCCTATCACTCATTTTGAATGCACAACATCCCATTCACATCTTTCCCATACTACTTTCATAGTTTTGGAAACTTCTATCATTTTAGTTTCTTGGATACAAACAATATCAGGCTTATTACTTAAATAGAGATCCCTAATACACCTCTGTTTTGAGAGGAAATTAGCACCCCTTATATTCCATGAGATGGTAATCATGTCTCATAGGGATTTTTGGCCCTTCCTAAAAATTACCAATATCATTTTGTTGTTTGGTAAAGTGAAATTCAACCAACTAAGATTGTGTTCCTTTCTTTATGTTTGCTCTTGCTTCCCTGGCTTTCGTTTAATTATTTGAAGTTTTTTCCTTTTTACCTTGCATGTATTAGAAATAGGTATTATTATTATATTCCTTAATATTCTTTCAAAACTTTCATTTTCATTAGATTTATGCTCTTCTAACTCTACTAAGGAAGCTTCTAACTTATCTACTCATTTTTTGTATTTCCTTATTAATGATAAAGGTATTAACATCTAACACTATGTTTTCTCTACCACTTTTCTTATCCTAAATGGTGCATGGCACTTCAAGAGTCTTCAAAATTAGATGAGACACATTCCTTAGGTTTAGCAAGAATGTCCATCCCTAAATAAAGATCATATTGAGTAGACGGTTCCTTGTTAATATTCTAATCCTAATGTACCATCTCCTCTAAGCTCTTATCTTCATTTTCTTAATAGGCTAAAGCCTCAAAAGTATTGGCATTTCTTCTAATATCCTTACTTATTGGTCTTGTTGTGGCCATTCCACAACTAGCCCCAAAATTGGGGACCCACCTTTTTATTTTTCAACTTTTAGATGTTAGGGGAAATTTTGGTTTAGGTTGCAATATATGTTCCAAGGTTTGGGTGTGGATTATTGTCTCATTTTAGTTTCTTTTAAGTTGTCTAGTGTGTTGATTAGCTTCTTTATTGTTTTTATTGTTTTGGTTAATTTTAATGTTTGAATTAAACCAATTCAAAAATTTGAAATTAATTAAATCAAATTTAAAATTAAAAAAAAAAAAGTAAAATAAAAAAAGGAGAAAAAGAAAAAAATAAATAAATAAAAATAAAAATAAAAAGAGAAAGGATAAAAAAAAATAATCATGAAAATAAAATAAAAATAAAACCATCAATGTGTTTTTTTTTTAAGTTAATTTAATTTCATTAATGGTTTTGTTTTGGGAAAAGTTTAATTTAATTTTATCTTTAGTTTTGTCTTAATTAAAATTTATTAATAGTTTTATTTTGGAAAGTTTAATTCATGTTTTTTTCTTTATTGCAAGTTACTATTAAAAAAAATGGAAAAGAAAAGAAAAAAAACGACAACACTCAAGAGGAGAAATGTCACATATCATGCCAATGGAAAAGAAAATTTTGGAAAGTCAAAAGTTGGAAAAAGAAACAAATTGCCAAATGTTGGAAATTTTAAGAAGAAAAGAAAACGTTGGAAAGCCAAGAGTTGGAAAAAGAAATGAATAGCCAATGTTGGAAATATTTGAAAACCCATTGAAGCTCATAAACAAGGGCTGGAAATTTTTGTAAAGAAAGACATTTTGAGAATATTGATGCATATATTTTTGGAAGAATACACTTGTGAGAAAAATCAGAGGAGACTGTTTTTCGAGGGTTACTACTTTAATTGTTCATTCTTTCACTGCATTTTTCTTTTGATTTGTATCTATGTATTTAATGCCCTTACGGGGTTATACTAGGTGAATATTTATATTGATGTAGATAATATTTGTTCCTTTGAGTCTTGCACTTGATCTAATCTGATTGTGTTTCATGCAGGTTTGCTTAGATCGGGTTACCCTTAGAATTGTCTCATAATATTTGGTTTTGTAGGGTAGGGGAGTATGACACCAGGCTTTGTGTGCATTATTTTCCAGCTTTGGTTTAGCTAGATTAAATTTTTTTTTTGTAATTTTTTATTGTGTTCTGTAAAAGGTTATTTTTATTAACTGCTTTCATTATGGTCCTTGTCCAAAATTCTTGTCTGCTTTCATTTTGGTCCATTTCCAATTCTAGTCCTTGTCCAAAATTTTTGTAATTTATTTCCAATTCTTTTATTCTGGTCATTGTCCAAAAATTTTGTAATTTTCTTTTCGGTTTGTTTCCATTCTGGTCCGCTTTCCAGAACTTCTTTCATAGTTAGTTTCATTTGTTTCCATTCTAGTCCGATTTCTAGAATTTCTTTCATAGTTAGTTTCATTTATTTGCATTTTGGTCCCTATCTAGAATTTTGACACCTCCAAATTGTAAGAAGCATTTCAGTATTCCAATCTAAATTCAAGGTAAAATCAATCTAGGAGGGAGGGTACTAACACCTACTTTACATTAATGGCAGATAATGCAAATGAATGCTAACTTACTAATTGGCTAACATGTTCAAAGTCTAACTTAGCACTTAGTAGAACATTAATGATGAAGATAAAATGAATCTACTAACTGCAAAAATGAATCTCACATTAAAGACATGGAGTTTAAAATGAAGTGGACCATTCCACGTATATTTTCATTTCTACACCTTTAATCTGAGGATAAAATGGGCTTACTAATTGGGATTCAAGGTAAGATAGATTAATGACAAGAATATCATAAGGAATCACTTTTCACTTGAGAAGGATCAGAGAAGGTAATCACTAAGCATGTATGAAATAAACCAACATAGGCCCCTTGTTAAAAATTACTTGCAAACCACTATGGTATTCCTAGCACTCATTTAATACATTTTTAAAATATTACTAATACACATGGGCAATGCTTATATAGCATAACCTTGGAGAAGTTATCTTTGTTTTTAACTTCTTTACAAGAGAGGGTTTTGTTATCAAAATTCTAAGGGTGAGTGTGGTTTTGCAATTGGGAAAAATTACACTCAACATTTTGGTGCTAGAAGGAGGGCCTAGAATGGTTTACTTTATTGCTATTTAGATGCTAAATTGTTCATATTGAAAGGTTTATTTTTGTCTTGACCAACGAGGTTTTGTTTCCATATGATTACTTTCATTGATTCTAACATTCTCTATTTATGGTCGGCTTATTGACGAGGGTTTTTTGAGCTCTGGCGATTTGGCGGGAATCCTTCTGCACTGTCGACGGCCGTGGCTCTAGGGTTTCAGGTCGGAAACCTCCTCCAGCGTGTTTGGGGTCTGTTGCAGGCCTCTGGTCTAGGATCTTTCGGTGTCCCGGGAGGGCCCAATGGGGTCTCTTCCTGGTTCTCGCGAGGGAAAAAAGACATCTTATGCGGAGATTCTTCGAGAAAATCCTGCGTCTTCCTCTGCTGAAGCTCAACGCAGTGCCTTCCATCTGCTAGCCAAGAATGCGGGCAAGGGCTCTCCTGGGCACAGAATCAATGGTTGTCTCCCGCAATCTGCATCAAGACCAAAAATAGTCATCGAACCAGAGCTGGTTGAAGACACGATAAACTACCGGACCACTCATGATCTGATTTGCAAGTTCATGGGCATTCGACCCACCCTGCACTTTTTGCATTCCTGGGTGAGACAAAACTGGGAGCCAATCGGTGAGTACTCCTTATGGCCCATTAGCAATGGGTATTTCATTATTAGTTTTTCTTCCCTAATGGATAGAAACAGAGCATTTGAATCAGAGAAGAGGAGCCATGGCCCGACAGGGTTATTTGTCCAGCCGTGGAGAGCGGGTTTCGACCCTCGCATTGAACCCACGGCTGTCCCGGTTTGGATCCGTCTGTATGCTCTCCCGATGGAGTTTTGGGGTGAGCGGATTCTTGAATTGATAGGCAACTCTCTAGGTAGATTTTTGGGAGTTTCTAAGGATACCATTGAAGGAAATACTGTCGTTTATGCAAGAATCTATGTAGAATTGGATATTAGTCAACCGCTACCAGCTGAGATGGAATTGGAGCTAGCAGGACAATCTTGGGTACAACAGTTAGACTATGAAGCCCTACCTTTTCGTTGTAGAGTCTGTCATTTGCATGGCCATTTGGCAAGGTTCTGTCCAAATATCTTGAACACCAATGCGGATGCTACACAGGGAATGTCAAATCGCTCCCGAGGAGGTAAGTCCACTTCGGCCAAGGAACCACCTGTCATTCCCACTGGGTCTGAGGGCCAGAATGATGGCTTTGAACAGCAGAAGAGGAGAAGAAACAAAAAGAGAAATGGTAAGGAGCAAGCTCTCCCCAAGCCAACAAATCGGTATGAAATCTTCAAATCTCTTGTGGATCAAGAAGACCAACCTATGGAAGGTGCAGATGGGATCCTTGAGGATAATATTATCCTTACTCATGCTCCTCCCTCCTCAACCCCTGTCCTTGAACAGGTGATTGACTCCTCTGAGACTTTGCACCATGAAAACCTTGGGACTCTGGTTATCCACTCCCCAGCCCAGCCCGTTATTAAAGATGTTTCCATGGGAATTGCAGAAAAGCTCAGAGAAAGACCAGCTCTTGGAATTTCCCGAGGTGGAGAAGAGGTCGAAAAATAGTAATTCCCAAGGGGTGGGCAGGGAAATCCAATAAGGATCTAATTGCAGTGCAAGGGGATAAGCTAATCAATGGAGGATTGGCAAGAACAATTGATTCGTATTGCTCCCAAGGTTTCCAATGATTATACAATCTTGGAATGTGAGGGGTTTAAACAGTAGAACCCATCAATCTGTTGTTCAAAGACTTTTAGAAAGAAGTAAAACAGACTTTCTGCTCATTCAGGAAACAAAAATGTCATTAGACCTCATGAGTAAAACTGTCGGCCGAATCTGGAGGGGTGCTGGCCATATGGCAGTGGCTGCTCTTGGTGCCTCGGGAGGGATTGCTACTCTTTGGAATCCTTTGGCGTGGATAGCAGTAGATCATATAGCCTGGAGAGGGGTCCTAACATCTCTTTTCAAGAATATAGTTACAGTTGAACAAGTCTTAATTACAAATTTCTATGGGGCTCAGAATACCGAAGGTCAGCGGTCTCAATGGAAAGCTGTTCAAAACATGAGGTCCTTCCGGGAAGATCTTGATTGGATTTTAGCTGGGGACTTCAATGCTAAATTATCCGCTAGAGATCAGGAAGGTGGCATCCCTGTTCTGGATACAAGGGATAGGCTGTTTATTGCCCACGTCCAGGCCTTTAACCTTGTTGACATCAAAGGCCCTGGTACAAACTTTACCTGGACTAATAAGAGAAGAGAGCCATACAGTAGGAGGGTTAAGCTTGACAGGTTTTTGGTCTCGGAGGAAGCTTATGTTAGATGGAATATCAAATTCCAGATCTTGGAGGGCCCAGTTTTTGATCACTCTCCCATTTCTTTGGAGGGAGGGACTATGTCGGGAAAGTATTACAAACCTTTTAAATTTGAAAATTTTTGGTTGCAAAAAGAGGACCTACGAAGGAAAATTCCACAGTGGTGGGAAGAAGGCCGTCCCCCTTTTGGAACTACTATGTTCAAAATTCACAAACGACTTCTCTATGTTAAGAGTAAGCTGAAGCAGTGGAAGCAAACTAACAAATCTGATTTCCGGCTCCAACGGGCCCCCTTGTTTGGACGGATGGAATGAGGTGCAAAAACAATTCGAGAGAAGGAATTATTTACGAGCATCTTAAATTTGAGGATGACGCCTTACGCAAAGCAGTTGAGGACATTGATAATCAAGAAGAGATCACTGGAGACAGAGAGCTAGAAATACTTGGCTATTAGAAGGAGACAGAAATACTAAATTTTTCCATCGCTCTGCCTGTGCTAGAAGGCAATTGAATAACATGGAGTTCCTCCAAGATGAGTTTGGAAACTCTTTTGACACTCTTCCTGATATGCATTCCCTATCTATGGAGTACTTCTCAAACCTCTTCAAGGAAAGTATGCAGCATGATGTGGAAGCTCAAAATGAAGTCATTGAGGGAATTCCCTCTATTATTTCTCATGAAGAGAATCAGTCCCTTCTTAAGCCCATTGATCGTGATGAACTCAAGAAGGTGGTCTTTGGGATGTGCACAGGTAAGTCGCACGGTCCGGACGGTTTCCCTATTGAGTTCTTTCAGGCCTTCTGGGACATCTTGGAGGAGGACGTGTTGGCTGTCATTGAGGAATCCCGAATTAACAAAAGAATGCTCAAGGCTCTAAATCACACCTTTATCACTTTAATTCCGAAAGGAGAGGGGGGGGCTCACATTTCTGATTTCAGACCTATTGCTTTATGTAATGTGATCTACAAAATTATTTCTAAACTTATGGCTGAAAGACTAAAACCCCTTCTTCAAAATTTAATTTCCCCTGAGCAAGGGGGTTTTGTTGAAGGAAGACAGATCTTGGATGGAGTGATCTTGGCTCAGGAGGCTATCCATTCTATGCATAATTCAGGTAACAAGGGAATGTTCATCAAATTGGATATGTCTAAGGCTTATGACAGAGTAGAGTGGGGTTTCTTGGTCAAGATGTTGGCAGCCTTTGGTTTTTCTCAGGACTGGATTGACTGGGTCATGAGCTGTATCTCTACGCCTTCATACTCTGTTTTAATTAAGGGGCTTCCCTCGCCACCTTTTGGAGCCTCTCGGGGTCTCCGTCAAGGAGATCCCTGCTCTCCTTATCTCTTTCTTATCTTGGCTGAAGGTCTTGGCAGACTCCTCCTGAGAAGAAGACGTCAAGGACAGATTACAGGAATTAAAATCGGAGCCGAAGTTTTGACTCATTTACAGTTTGTGGATGATACGGGCTTGGTGGGGGTTGCCAGCCTCAGAGAAGCAAGAGGAATCAAAGATACTCTTAACGTCTACCTTCGGGCTTCTAATCAAGCCATCAATGATTCAAAATCAAAAGTGGTCTTCTTCAATCTTGATCAAAGGTCGCAAGAGAGAGTTATGGAGATTTTGGGTTTCACTCGGACCTCCCTTCCTGTTGTTTATTTGGGGGTTCCTCTGCATTTCAAAAAGCGACGACTGATTTTTGGAAGGACTGCTAGATGGCATCAAAGAGAGAATGAATCATTGGTCTCATAGATGGTTAAGCTATGGGGGCCGACTAACTTTTCGAAGTCCGTTATTCGAGGCTATGCCTATTTACAAATTCTCAATTCCGCCGCCCCTCCCTCAATCTGGAAAGAGTTGGACAAAGCGGCTAGAAGTTTTCTTTGGGAAGGTGCCAATGGAGAGAGGAAATGGGCCTTGGTTGGTTGGGATAAGGTCACCCAGCCCAAGGAAAAAGGTGGGCTGGGCTTGAGAAGTTCCAAGTTTAACAATCGGGCCCTGGCTGGGAAACTGTATTGGAGGTGGATTTCCCAGCCTTCGTCCCTCTGCAGCAGAATCCTTTCTAGCAAATACTTAGGTCTTGTTCCTCCCAACGACTTGGGCCGCTATCCTCTGGAAGGCAATGGTTCTCTTGTGTGGCAGGCGCTCAAGCTTGGATCTTGCATTATCAAAGATCAATTGTTCTGGAAAGTTGGGAGAGGGGAGAAGGCCCGGTTCTGGACTGACTCTTGGGATCAGCATCCTCCTATTCTTGCAGTGTTTCCTGATCTGCTTTCGCTAAAAATAGCTCTTGAAGACAAAGGTTGGATTCATATTCAGACCTACTTCACTACCAGCCATTTGGGGGAGTATAAGG
The DNA here is from genome assembly GCA_028583015.1 of Wollemia nobilis. NCBI lineage: Eukaryota > Viridiplantae > Streptophyta > Pinopsida > Araucariales > Araucariaceae > Wollemia > Wollemia nobilis. The sequence goes on along the minus strand of JAQPPZ010000676.1, from coordinate 3,786,789 downwards.
TTAAAAAATTTAAGCGGCTGGGTGAATGGCCTATTCCAATCCCTCCGGAGCAGGCCCCAACTCTGGAAAAACTTTTGGCTGAAAGGTTTCTATCTGGGAGAGATGAGGAGGATGAGCTTGCTTGGGGCTTCGGGAACCTTGGGGTTTATTACGTGAAGGAGGGCTATGCTTCGATCCTACCTGAGCCCCCCCCACACTCTTTTCCTGTTCATGAATGGAGGAAGATTTGGCATCCCAAGGGCTGGCCGAAAGTGAACTTCTTTGCTTGGCAACTGATGCATAATGGTATCTTGACCTTTGACAACCTTAGAATTAGAGGCATCATTGGTCCTTCCCAGTGTGTTTTATGTTATAGGAATGAGGAAACTGTGAACCATCTTCTGTTTGATTGCTCTTTCACACAGCAGATTTGGCACCGTTGGTTTTCCCACTTTAAACTTCAGATGCTTGGAGATTTGTCCCGGACCAATTTATGGGAAAGCTGGAAGAGAGGTAGATTTATTTCTAAAGCTCTTCATACTGGCTGGGAGCTCGGTTTCCTTTTTATTTGGTGGCAGGTTTGGTTGGAAAGAAATGCTCGTATTTTTCGTGAAACCTTCTCTTCGGTGGAGGGGATTTGGCAGGTCATCTGGAGCAAAGTTGTGGAAACCGTTGCCATCTATGCTTTGAGAAGGAAAACCAATCGGCTTCTAAGCCTTTGAGTGGGAGAGGTGCTGATCTTGAGAGACAGGTAAGAAGTTGTTGGAAACCTCCCCCAGAAGGCTGGGTCAAAATCAATACTGATGGAGCTGCTAAAGGTAATCCGGGCAATGCTGGCAGTGGTGTTATTTGCCGCGATCATCCTTGGGACTGTGCTATATTGGGAATTGCAAGGTCCGGGATATGCCACAAACAATGAAGCTGAGGCCTTTGCTATTAAATTTGCTTCCATCTGGGCCGTCAAGCATGGTCACAGAAAGATAATCATTGAGTCTGATTCCCAAATCTTGGTTGGTGCTCTTGATTGCCTGAGGAACTTTGCCTTAAAAGCTTGGAGGCTCCGGATTTTGGTTGCCCAAATTTTAGAGCTTTGGAAGGAAATTGAGGATGTGATTCCTGTTTATGCTAGTAGATCTCTCAATAAAGCGGCCGATTTCCTTGCTAAGTTGGGTGCTGAGAGAGAGGTTGGGATTCATCTACATAGCAATTTGTCTGTGGAGAATGCCGAGATCAGACAAGGCCTTGAAAAATTTCTGAAATAATGTGCAAAGTTTTTTTTGCTAAGGGTCCTTTCTGTCGTGATTTCGTGACATGTTGTCCTGTCGCGGCCGTTGGCTGGTTACTGTCGCGATATCGCGACAGGTTGAGCCTCTGCAGTCTCCGGCTGGTTTTTGTCGCGATATCGCGACATGTCGCGTTATCGCGGGTCGCGATATCGCGACATGTCACGTTATCGCGGGTCGCGATTCCGCGACATGTTGCGATATCGCGACATGTCGCGTTATCGCGTGACGCGATCCCGCGTCTTGTCGCGATATCGCGACATGTCGCATTTTCGCGCCTCGCGATTCCGCGACACGTTGCGATATCGCGACAGGTCCCGCTTTCCAGGTTCGATTGGTGTTTTTACCGCGCTCTCATTCCCTTCTTGAAGTTGAATAGCAATGTAAATATTTCGTCGTGTTTTCGCGACAAGTTTGAGTTTTGGAAGCTGCATGGTTCTTCTGTCGCGATTTCGCTACACTTTTGGCACTTAGACGGCTGGGTGGAAAATTGTCGCGATATCGCGACCTGTAGTGATGCTGCGACTTCGAGCTGGTTTTTGTCGCGATTTCGCGACAGGTTGTGCCCTCCTGGTCTCTGGCGTATTTCTTGCGCGATTTCGTGGCATGTTTGGCTCCTTTGCGACTGGGTGGTTTTCCGTCGCGATATCGCGACCTTCATGAGGCTTGATTGTTGTTTTTTGTTTCTGTCGCGCTATCGCGATGCTTTCTACGGGTGGCTATCGAGGGCCCTTCCTGTCGCGATTTCGTGACATGTCGCGATTTCGCGACATGTCGCGTTATCGCGCCTGTTGGTGCCAAAGTGGCCGTGACGGGTTTTCCTGTCGCGATTTCGTGACATGTCGCGTTTTCGTGACTTGTTGCTGTTTCGTGCCTTCCGTTCTCTGTGCCTTGCGGTTCCTAGCTTTGCCTTTGTGCGCCTTCCTTGCTGTTTTGCTTGTGGCTCTGGCTCGGGATGTGTTCTCTCCCGCTTGTATCTGGTTCTTATTTTAATACAAGTTTTCATTTTTTCAAAAAAAAAAACATTCTCTATTTGATGATGCATTAATGCTAACCTTTTTTGAAAATTGGAGAACATTCTCTAAGGTCATGGTTTAATTGATGTATGTATTTTGATTGATATACATGATGATTTATATGTGAGAAATGCGAGGATTGTTAGTTATTTCATGCTTCTTTGCAAGATATTTCTTTGAATAACAAAACCGGTATTAAAGTTGTATTATTTAAGGTCCACTAATGACATTCATTGCTTCTTTGATAGTAGGTTGCCCTTTAAATGTACCTAGGTCTTCACATCATATGCCTACATATATTTGGTATCATCTACCTCATTTTAGGCATGATGGAATATAATCGGCTGAGGAACATATTCAGGCATACAAGAACACTTTAATTCAATGGTAAATTTTCCATGAAGATGTTGCTTGTTATTTGTTTTCATCTATATTAGATGGATTGGCCTATGATTGGTACCTCAGTTTACCTACAAGTTCTATAACTTCTTGGGCTCAAATAGAAGTAACTTTTCTTAAATATTTTGGAAAACCAGTTGACCCAATCCTTATGTATAATCAGTTTGCCACTACTCGTAAAGGACCAAATGAATATTTGGAGTTGTTCACTAAAAGGTTCCATGGATTATATGCTAAATTGGTGGTACCATATGTTCCTCCAGAGGGAGTTGCTATCCAAGTGTATTTCAATGCTATTGACCCACTAATTTCTATGTATTTGTGAGGGATGCCTAAAATCACATCTTTGTCCCAAGATTATACTCAAGCAATGGCAATTGAACAACAATTGAGTGATCAAAATTATGATGTGGATTTTGGATCATATAATTCTCAATCATCTAATACCTCCCTTACCCACCCAACTATTTGTGCACCTCAACCTACCATTCAAAATCAACCATCATTCTTAAGTGTGAATCAAGTTCAAAATACAAGAATTGATCCCACTAAAGAAACCCTTGACCCACCAAAAGATGAATTTCTTGAAGTTGAGGAGCATGAATCTGCAGAAGATGAATTTTCTGAAATTAAGGTGGATAAATTTGAAAAAGAATTGATAGAGGAATCTAAAGATCATGCCAAAGACACAATAGAGTTTCATCCCACGAATTTAGATGAAATTTTTTATAATGGTTGGGGAAGATATGAAGAATCATTGGTTTTTCACACCCCCATTGATGAAATTTCTATTGACATGCAGGATACTGAAAACTTGGGTATAAATTCTCATGATTGTCTTGAAGATTCTAAGGAAGAAATATCATGGATGGTTAACAAGGAATGGGAACCAAATGATAAAAATGTTGCAGATGTTACTTTATTCGAAGCAACTCAAGTGATTGATCATGGAGATTTGTTATTTGACACATCATTTGATCAACAAAAGTTATGTTTTGAAAAGGATGGACATGCTTTTGATTGGGTTCCTAATTTTGACATTTTTGATGAACAAGTCATGGATGAAAATGAAGCACTACAAGATTATGAAGATGATAAAGACCATGCAGAAGAAGAAATTGCAAATATTCACCAACCCTTGGTAAATAAAAATGCACAAAAGGTAGAATCTCACTTGTTATGTTCAACCATGTGAACTTCAGGTGAAAGCTTACCTAATTTCTTATGGGATTCAAATGTTATTCATGATGAAATGCCATTGGAGGTGAATGAAGAACTAAAGTTGATTTCAAATATTATTCATTATGAAATGCCCTTGTTTATAAGCTTCAATATTTCATTCGAAACAATTTTTATCCCATTCTGAAGTCATTTTGAATTTATAAAAATTATCTAAAGTTGTTTTATACAGATTTTTATAATTTCAAAATTTCACATTTTTTTATATTTTGAAGGTAAATTAATTTTTTAAGCTTTGCATTTTTATTCGTAAGCAATAAATTAACTTCCCTTTATGAAAATTACAATTTCATTAAAGGGGGTAATTTATATGGCATTCCATAGGCCACCATTTTTAGAGCAATAAATTACCTTTTCTTTATGAAAATTTTGATTTTATTAAAGAGAGGTAATTTATTATTATATCAAAGGCTATTGTTTTGAAAGCATTAAATTATTTCTTCTTTATGAAAATTATGATTTCATTAAAGAGGGATAATTTATAATGACATTTTAAGGCCATTGTTTTAAAGCAATAAATTGATGTCTCTTTATGAAAAATAATTTCATCAAAGAGGGGTAATTTATTTATTATATTAAAGGTTATTTGCATTCATGTTCAAAGCAACATCAAGTGAACCTTTTCATCATTTTAGTTTCAAATTTAGAGATAGATTTAAATTTTTTAATATCATTTTTCAAAGCAAGGTTTAAGCAAGATAAACCTTGTCTAAAATTGACTTAACCAAAAGAAGATAAAATCTACCTAAAATACTCCAAGTTAAAAGGAACTAAGGCTTTACATTATGGTCATATGAGGTCCAATCACATTTTCCTCTTCTTTTAATTTTCATGAGCAATTACTAGCATAGCAAGATAAAATAAACCAACATAGACCCCTTGTTAACAGATACTTGCAAACCACTAAGGTATTCCTAGCACTTATTTAATACATTTTTACAAGATTACTGATACACATGTGCAATGCTTATATAGTGGAACTTTGGAGAAGTTGTATTTGTTTTTAACTTCTTTGCAAGATAGGGTTTTGTTATCAAAATCCTAAGGGTGAGTGTGGTTTTGCAATTGGGTAAAATTACCACTCAACAAGTCTCCATTATTTATTTACTTTCATTTGTCTAGAATTATTTTTGGAAATTGAAAACCATCCTCATCCATATCCATTTGTAAGTTTCTCTTATAGTTTTCTACATATATTTATGTTGGACTCTTCTTAGGGCATGATATCTCAATATGCCCCACCTCATGACATATTTTACATTTGAAATATTTATTTTCATAATCCATAGTTTAGGTCCACAACTTACCTTAAGAATTATTATTTTTGGTAAAGGTTTACTAATGTCATTAATGACCAATATTCAGGCATAGATAGCCAAGACTCTATATTTTGTATTTTTTAAAATCTTAAGGGGTTCTCCTAGAGTGTTTCCTATTATCTTGAAGGTATCTATTTCCCATAATTCAATGGTTAACCTAGACATATTGATCTACACTGGTACTAGGGATAGATTTATATTGTCAGTTACAAAGCATTCATACCATTGGGTAAGGAAGAGTCCTACTCTTGTCATAAACCAAGGACCTCCTTTTAGGATCATATCTCTTTTCTCCTTGGAATAGAAAATGTCTAGGAATAAAATTTTGGAAAGAAAGGATAGACTCACTCTTGGATACTTCCATCTCCTATCAATCCATTTTATTATATCCAAAGCCCCTAGACAAGACCCATTAAATTTACCAATGATTACCTTATCTTTGAGCAATAAGGATTGTTGATTTGTGAGGTCCTCCCTAACCTCTACTGCTAGGTATGACTCTTAGTATTTATCTATAAATAAATCCATGTAAAGAAAACTATATAACTCTATATCTCTAAAAATTACCAAGTATATCCTATAGCAATTATATTATTTGAAAATAAACCTACAATAATTTACATGCAAAACTTCTAAGATAATGAAGGGATAAATGAAATTTTGCTAAAAAAATCTATATTATTTGCAATTTCATTTTATGTGACTTGAAAAATTATCACTACCTTTGTTTTGGATAGCTAACTTCATAGGATTGTATCTCTCTTAATATTTCTTGTATTCCTTCATATGACCACTCATTTTAAAGATCTTAAAATTCCACACCAAATTGGTCCAAGAATAATTTGAATCAAACAACCCTATGCAAAGATATGGCTCCTAAAAGATGAGATGTTAAAACAAAATCCCTAATATTACCCTTGATTTTGATGGTTGTCTTCACATGTTTATATCTCCTTTAATACTAATTGTATTATTTTTTATGACCACTCATTTCAAATATATTTAATTTTTTTCATAAAATGATGCAAGAATAGTCTGAATCAGACTACTCTATGCAAATACATGGTTCTTGAAAGATGAGTCATGGTTCAATATGGATAAAAAATGAACCTAGGTCTTTGTTAGCTTTTTATGAGTAAATGATCAAAATAATATTGCCTCAAGATTAATAATACAATTGTAATATGAAATATATAATAATGTTGATCAATGAAACACATAAACTCATAATCAAGTATATAATAACTCAAAAAATGCTAATGATAAATTATTAAATACTAAGAAAATTTTATTTAATAAAGAGCTCAAAATAAATCATACTACATCACCTTCCATTGCTTACATAGGTGACTCTTTCTCCTTTGCTATATATATTTTACATCAATACATACATATATATAGAATGGAATGTGACTCTTCATATGGAGGTTTCTTGGCCCTCACTCTTTCTATGACTCTTCATCTTCCTACTCTATTGACACATGTACATAGGGATAACTATGCACATTTACATTGCAAAAATATCATTGCACACTTGTGCATTACATTGCATAAATTAAATCCTAATATAAGATACTCTTTCCTAATCTATAGATGTATCCATGATGGTACATTGGTATGTACCAAATAATGTAATATATTCCAACAACCCCCTGTATTACATTATTTGGTTATTGAAGACTTTAGTCTTCAATATGGTCTTCATCTTCTTTCTTGAATTTGTGTCCTTCATATTGTAGATACTCTTCATTTTGTTCAGGTTCAAATTCTTCTTCATGTAGACTCTTGGATGATGTTGTGTTGTTATTTGATCCTTGTAGAGACTTATTCTTTTTCCCTTTGTTCTTCATATTACAAGTCTTCATTTTTGCCTGGTTCCTTTTCTTTGTCTTCGAGTTTTGTTTGGGCTTCTTGATATAGTCAACCACTAAATATCCTTGTTGAGCTAGAGCCCCAATCACCTCTTTAGTCCATGTTTATTTTTCTTTATCTTTATGTAGTCTTATTTCCTATTATTCAAACTTATATTTGTTGTTATCAAAACCTTTAAAAATAATTCTTTGAACCAAGCATTGTAACCTGAACATTAGAGTTATTTCAAAACTCATGTAATACTCCTTTCTGTAATGACAAAATGAAGACGAGTGAGATCCTCTCCCACAATATGTGCAAGGATGTAAATCCTAATAATAATATTTTTTATGGTCTTCTTTGTTATAGTAAGTACATTTCAATTTTTCTTGTGTTGTTTTGAATGCCTTGAATTCATCTGTTTTCTTGATCAATTGATATAACCATGCATGAATGGTTGAAGTAATTTTATTTTTGCTTCTTTCATAGACTTGTAGAAGGAATTATTTTTCTACATGTTTTGCTAGACTTTGAGAGTGTTCACTGTGATTGTCTTCTATCATATTGTTAGAATATGTTTCTAAGGTATTTATTCTTAACGAGCTAATTTGTGATTCTTCAATAATTCTTTGAAGCCTTATACGTTCTTTTCTTCTATCCACATATTTCATGTTGTTATTTCCATTTCAATCAAGTATATCTCTAATCCAAGTTGATTTATTTAATACTCTGTATTTAATAATGTCTTTCATTGTTAAACTTTAATCCATTGAGGTAGACTTCCTTATGACTCCCTAGTCTCAATATAGTCCTTTCAATTCTATGTTTTTTAGAACTCCTTTTTGTATCGCTCCAAATTTTTTGCATCCTTACCTTCAGGCTATAGGATCCGCGCCCGAAAGGGGGATGCGAGAAGGATGGGACAATACCTCGAACTGAGAGGCCCTTTGAAGGTCCCGCCTCTCGGGGGAGGGGTATAAGGGTGAATTTTTGATGGATGGTGGGTTCACCAGGAAACTTTTGAGTGGCAGTTTCCACGCCTAGGTTGATAGTAGGTTTGATGTGTTCATTTTGCGCTTTAATCATTCAATTCCTAGGTTTGGCCAAGATGAATCTAAACTATTCTATATGCCAATGCTGATTTTATGAATACAAAAAATGTGAATAAATGCTAAACACAGAGAATATGCTAAATAGGATAGAACATACTTGATTTTCGGATGTCTGATGAAGATTCTGAGTCTTGTAGCAGTCCAAATCATCTCAAATCGTACGTAATCATCTGGAATTGCACAGAATCATCTCAGATCTCAGTAGGTCATCTGAGATCAGACGAGATCATCGTCGATCTGACGAATTCATCAAAAACTTGCAATCACAGAAACAGATACAAAATACCAAAAATGCAATTGCAAAAGCAAGGGGAAATGATAGAAATAACAATGAATTTGTCTAAATAATAAATCAAAATAGCAATTAAAAGGGAATGCATCAACTTAACAATTTATTTTGGTTTTATCATGCATTTATATTAAATGAGGTGAACTCCAAGATGCATAAATACAATAACTAAGACAATGCATAAAGAAATGCAGAAAACAATAAGGAAATGCAAATTCTAAGCTCTGATTGCCCCCAATATGGACTACAGTCGAGATCACCTCCAATCGTACGAGATCATCGTCGAACTGTGACAGGATCATCCGAAATCGTCTGTAATCGCCTGCGATGATCCAAGCTTGTTTCGTCTGAAGAACAGTAAGATTCCTACAAGAAAACTTGAAATATGCAATGCAAACAAAAGTATGAAGGTGTTCTAAGGCACAAGGAATTGAATTTGCAGGGAAATCCGTCAGCTAGGGGGTTCAGGGGGATAAACTAAGAAAATCCTAGTTTATATAGGATTAGGGAGAGGTTAGGAGGTTGGAAATCATCCCAATTTGGGAGATCTCCAATGGGGGAGACTCTAACTACGTAGACACGCTTTCTACCTAGGTTAGAGAAGTTGTTGAAACAGAAGCTAATTATGAAAATTTGGTTTTGGGACGAAATCGTCTGGACGTTCTGTTCCAGACGAATTCATCAGATCTGGGATGATTTCGTCTAATCTGCGATGATATTGTCCAACGGTCAAAACAAATCCTAAAAATGGCATGAAAAACAAGGAAAGCGGGTAACAGGCGGTTAATGGGCGGTTTGGGGTTAAAATTTGAATTTTTATCTTTTTATTAATGTTTAACTGTGCCAATTTTGGGGTGCTACATTTTGCCCCCTCTTTAGCGAATTTTTTGAAGAAAATGCGTTAAAGACGAGTTCTTCCCGTTTTACGAGAAAGCAAAAATTTACTCAATTTTTTAGACGACGATTCTAGGTCGAATCGTACGATTGCTTACTATGGTGCCCCCTCCGTGTTTTTACCCAAATCGAACGTTTGAGGTAAAAGCACGAAAAAGCAAAATTAAAAAAAAATGTTGTTGATTTTAAATAAAATTAAGAAAATAGGGTAAAACCCTAATTCATTTTTACTGTTCATTTTTACTGGTTTGAGAGCTCTGCAGACAAAAATGGTTGAGACAGCGCACCGATCGACAGAGGTCCGACGCGGGCTACGGGTAAGGATCTAATCCTAGTGAATTAGGTTTGAATTTAATTTATGCAATTGTTTGTTTGAAATTTTGATTGTTTTGGGGCATCACGGCCGTTTTTAGGCCATCGACGACGTCGGGACGAAATCGTCCCGATTTCGTCGAAATCGTCCCTAGATCGTCGATTTCGTCGGAGGGCAAAATCGGCAAACTAGAGGCGATCCCGTCCAACAAGGGGCGATCCCCAAGTTGCGAAATCGGAGACGATTTCATCCTACAAAGGATGATTTTGCCCAATTTGGGACGATATCATCCAATGGTGGACGATATCGTCACTTTTAAGAAATTAAGTTTGATTAAAATGTTTTTAATTTTATTTTAATGATTGGTTTATTAATGGATTTTATGGTTTTATTGTTTGTTTTGTAGAGGGGATTACTAAAGAGTCGAGAATGGAAATACGACGGGCTGAGAGACGACATAGCCATGCTCGATCAGGCGGAGCACGACCGACTGGCTCAGGTCGGTTTGCAGCATGTGGCAGAGATGCCACAAGTACCGATAGACATGGGGCTACTGATAGCCCTAGCAGAGAGGTGGTATCCGGGGTCATCCTACTTCTAGCTACCGACAGGGGAGATGGCTCCCACACTAGAGGATGTATGGAGGATCATGAGGATCCCCATACAAGGACGGTTGATGACTCCTACGGCCAATCAGGGCCAGGCGATGATGAGATTGATCGGAGACCCGAGCTTCACCCTGGAGAAGGGCAGAGTGAACATCGAGTCTCTAAGGCAGATGCCTAGGGCATCTAGGCTGACTCAAGTTTTGGTAGGGGTAGTAGGTGGCTTACTGCTGTGCCACCAGAGTGGGTGCAGACTACCGTGGCTCCTCTCAGATGTGGTCTACGATATGAGAGACCACGGATACAAGTTTGCATGGGGCAACTTTGTACTATGCCACTTGTATAGGATCCTGCATGGGGTCGTATACAAGGGAGGCCGATGTCTGGTTTTGACATCGTTGCTGCAGGTTTGGTGCTGGGAGCACATCACGATGCGAAGGCCGATAGGGCTCCCACTGATAGGGGTTGACCGAGAGAGGCCCTGAGTTTTCTATTGGTGGTTATAGAGAGGGTCATAATGGCGGATAGATCTGTCGATGTCACGGAGGTTGCTAGATGACCTCATCCTAGACCAGATCACTTGGAGGCCATGGAGGGAGCACCTAGGGTGGGGAGAGGATGGACAAGAGTTGGCTCACATCAGGTGAGTCTACTGGTTGAGGATGGAGCGGGGAGAGGTAGAGCTCCACCGCTATGACCGAGTTCTATGATAGTTCGGTCTTCAGTAGGGGATCCCTTCTCTCAGGGATTATGAGTACTCTTGAACTATCCGGGATAGTACCACACTGAGCGGGGCTCCAGACATGCAACGGTTCTGGAGTCAGGACGCGGACGATGCCCCCATCCAGCCAATGGATGGTGATGATGTTGGGGTTGTAGATGGCTATGATGCCTGGTACGTAGGCATCCGCCCTCCTCGGATGATGAGGGCATAGGGTCCAGTGCATGTCGTGGTGCGACAGTTGGGGAGGCGGCGTCAGGCTGCTATTGAGGTAGCATGGGGTCACGATGGGAGAGCACAGCGACGGTCTCCATAGGAGAGATGCCAGAGGATGGGTCGGGCTCCACAGAGACCTCAGGAGACAGGGAGGAGGGAGAGGGGAGTCCCTTCTCAGCAGGGGGAGAGACCACCATCGCCCGATAAGGGCAAGGGTGTCGAGGTAGGGGAGAGCAGCGAGACGGTGGCTCTCCGGGCTGAGGTTGCCCACCTCCGGGCTCAGGTGCACCTACCTAGGGACGAGGCTACACTGACCCGCGGGCTGCAGAGTGGAGGAGCACTCGGGATCTGGCGTGGTCTATTGCTCAGACCGCATTCTACCAGGGGCTATACTATCACGTGGTTCCAGAGGGATAGAGGGTACCACTGCCAGCCCCCATTGCAGAGCCAGTCATGATGGGATCATCGAGGACATCCTCACGATCAACGGTGAGGACCCGAGACATAGCCCGGACCTCTATGGGACCACCTCCTCCATGCCAGGTGGGGGAGGAGATGAGGCTGAGAGCTCGAGGGCTTCTCGAGGCTAGCTGCTACAGAGTGCAGAGATTGTATAGATTTTTGAGAGGATTGAGTATGCCAGGGTATAGATTGTGGCATACCAATCCAGATGATGTATAATTTATTGATGATATACATAGATTGTCTTTTTGATGATATGACTTGTGTATATATGTTGTATTATGATGCTTTAAGTTTTAAATTTTGGTGATTGATGATTCATGTAATTATGTCATTTTGGAAATAAATTATAATTTTTATGTCATGGCATAATATTTGTAAATGAAATAATCTGATGTGAATAAATTAGTTGTTTTGTTGAGGTGTGATTTGATGAAAAATAAAAGAGACTTCTAACAATAATTTCAAAGGACATTGTCGTTGTTATAGACCATTTCATGGAGTCGCCGCTCGCTAGGTCGTCAAGCTAATCCCAGGATAGAAATATTGTTAAAAGTAAAAGAGTGCTTAAGAGACTGTCTTAAGACTTTGTGTTGTGATGATGGAAGTGATGATGGTGATGATTTTCATAAAAAATATTATGCATGACATATTAAAGAAATATGATTTTGCTAGGCATAAATTCCTAAGTGTGATAAAATTTTTGGAATAAGTCCCTAGGAACTATACCATCATTGCAAAATTGAATGTTGACATAATGACATGAAATAGAATAAGTGTTCGTTCGTTTTTAAAGCACAATTGTGTAACATAATGATGTAAGTCATATGTTTTTATGAATTTTTAAAATGAATGGGAAAATAAAATTAGAACAATGGTTTGCGCTAGGCATAGAATTATAGGTATAGACTTATACCATCATCGCGAAATCCAAAGAAGAAATTGATATTTTAGCTTTATGGCATGATTGATTTTTGACTTTTGATAAACAGAAAATAATAATATGAACATGACTTTTTTTATTATATTTGTGTCATATGTTGTTTGAAAGGATTTTGTGATTTTTGAAAACAATGTATATAGTTGTTTTGATACTAAACAGATGTGCTGAAATAAGAAGATAAAATTATTCCAAAAAAGAGTTGCAGAAATATTTTACATTATCTCAAAGACAAATATAGATTTATACGGAACCCTCATGTGCAAATGTGAGTTCATTACCGATCTTGCTTTATCATAATGATACAAAATCTCTCAAATACAAATGTGTGTGCAATTGTATTGTTCATTCACCAATTTTGAGCAAGAAAATTTGATACAAGTAATTTGAATTAACCAAATAAGTGTTCCTTGACCATGATTTATATGCATGTAACCGTACCAGACTACTATGTAAGTCGGGTTATCAAGAGCTAGCTATCCATAAGCCGACATAGGTCTATACAAAATAAGGTCGCTAATGTGACAGACATATCACCACGCTAGGAATTACCCAAGGCCAAGTGGGTTGGGCACAAACCACCTGTTATGGGGCTTACCTCACAGTTTTCGAATAATTGAGAATTCCAGGGATTCAAGCTCATTCACCCTTCTTTTCTTTTCAAGGGGTAGGGAAAGGGATTTTATTGCTTTTTGCTTTTTCTTTTTCTTTTTTTTGTATTTTTGCTTGGAACTGAGATAATGCTGAAATATTGTTGCGATGGTACAAAATGATATTTTTCTTTTTCTCATTTTCTTTGACTTTTTCTTTTTCTTCCTATACTAGGGATACTTGCTCGGATTGGTCTGTAGAGCAAGGGATTTTTATTCTGGGTAGGGGTGAGCTTGTCCTTTTGTCAATTCTCAAAGATTCTAGACCATGTGCATGATAGGATAGCAGGGGAAACTTTTCGCTCAAGAAACCACTTCTACTATGTAGCATCATATTGAATTTGCAATGAAATCATTTTAATGTGAAAAGATATGCTTGGTTCAAGTAAATAACCAGATCAATTCTCTATGCTCAAAACTTTATTTAATTCAAATGTGGACTTTGATATAAGAGAGAGTAATAATCATACCAAATAAAAGCAAGATATTTATGTATGTGAGTGTGAAAGTGCGGGATTCCAAATAAATGCTATTTTATCCAAAATAATTGAAAATATAACTGCAATACTTCAAGAATTGATATGTGCGAAAATAAAAGATGTTTTTGAAGATTTTAAGGATTTTGATGTTTTTATATTTTGATTTTAATTGATGAATGGAAAGAAGAAATACGATTACTGTTTTTTGAAATTTTATATGAATAACTAAAAGGAAACAATATGCAAAATACACAATATATACAAATGATGAAAATGACCAAATGTTATGCATAATAGCGCTTAAGATGCATAATGTTCATAGGTTCTTTAAGATCTTTACCATCTAAGGTAGCTAATTGATATGCTCCCGATCCAAATTTAGCAGTGATGACATATGGTCCAAGCCAGTTGGGCTCAAATTTACCTTTAAGGTCTTTAGTTGCATTAGTATTTTTTTGATTTTCTTTTAAGACAAGGTCGTCGATCTCAAAGGATCGATGATGAACTTTCTTGAGGTATGCTCTCTTAAGCTTGTTTTGGTAGGCACGAAGATGCTCCAAAGCATTGATGCACTTTTCATCTAGGAGCTCCAGCTGACTAAATCTACTAGCACGATATTCATCTCCTACTTCAGTATCTTGAAGTAGCAGAGCCAAAGAAGGAACTTCTAGTTCAAAGGGAAAAACTGCTTCAACGCCATAAACCAAAACAAAAGGTGAAGTACCTGTGGGGGTGCGAACGCTAGTTCGATAGGCCCACAAAGTAGGATATAATTGGATGTGCCAATCTCGACCAGATTTATTGACCAGTATTTTGAGGATTTTGATTAATGTTTTATTAGATGCTTCTGCTTGGCCATTACCCTGAGGATAATAGGGAGTGGACCATCGATGTTGAATTTTATATTTTTGACATAATTTTTTGACATCTTTATTTTTGAAACAAGTTCCATTATCTGAGATGAGATTTGCAGGAATTTCGAACCTACAAATAATTTGATTAAAAATAAACTTGGAAACTTGGGTTCCAGTGCAAGAAGCTAAGGGCATAGCTTCAACCCATTTCGTGAAATACTCAGTGGCGGTTATGATGAATTTGTGTCCATCAGATGACACAGGGTTGATTTTTCCAATGATGTCTAAGCCCCATTTTGAAAAGGGCCAAGGAGATGAAATAGCCTGCAGTTCTTGTGCAGGCGCATGGACAAGGTCAACGTGTTTCTGGCACTTGTCGCAATGGCGCACATAATCATGTGCATCATTCTCCATGGTAGGCCAAAAATATCCTATCCTAAGGAGCTTCTTAGCAATGGCGCTACCACTAAAATGCCCCCCACAAGATCCATTGTGGGCTTCACGCAAAGCTGATTTAGATTCTGCTAGATTCAAACATCTCAGTAGGATGCCTTCAAAAGATCTCCTATACAAGGTATTACCAATAATTATGAAATGACTTGCTCGTCTACGTAATAACCGACGCTGGTTGCTATTAGAACCTTCAGGAAAGGCCCCATTTTGTAGAAAATTAAATATATCAGTGTACCATGGTTCAGGAGTAGTTTCGTTGATTAGAAACACATCCAAAGGTTCTAAGCATGATTTTCTTGAAGCGGGTTCCTGGAGTCGATGAATAATGATGGTAGCATATTCATCATCTAACTCCAAGGGCAAAAGAGATGCAACTGCAACCATAGCGTCAACCGCACGGTTGCTAGTTCGAGGAATAGCTTCCAAGGTAACGTGATCAAATAAAGATAATAATTGTAAGACATACGCTTTATATGGGCGTAATTTATCATCTCTGGTCTGATAAACATCATTGATTTGATTTATGACAAGTTGAGAATCATCGAAAACCAATAAATTTTTAATTTTCAGGGCCAAGGCAGCTCGTAATCCAAGGATTAGAGCCTCATATTCAGCAGTATTATTAGTACAAGCAAATGTTAATTTGAAGGACAGAGGTATAAGATGTTTCTATGGAGATATTAAAATAATACCTGCACCAGCCCCACTCATGCATCGGGCTCCATCAAAGTATAGGGACCATTGCTCAGGATGGTCTGCCTCTAATCTAAGGCATTCGTCAGGAAACTCAATGATGAGGGGATGGGTAGACTCTAAGGGTGCAACAGCTAATTGGTCTGCTATGATTTGACCTTTAATAGAATTTTGTCCTATAAACGTGAGTTCAAACTCGCTTAGCGCAAGAACCCACTTGGCTGTGCGACCAGATAAGTACGGTCGACTCATGAGATACCGCAAAGGATCGAATTTAGCAATAACATACGTTTTTTGACTGAGCATATAATGGCATAGTTTCTGTGTAGAAAATACGACTACGAGACATAACTTCTCTAATACCGTATAACGAGTTTCATAACTGATTAAGGTTCTGTTGATGTAATAATTAGCACGTTCTTTCTTCTCATCGTCAAGTTGAGCTAACATAGCTCCTAAGGCACAATCTGAAGCAGAAATGTACAAGATAAATGGATGATCAAATCTAGGTGGGGAAAGCACTGGTGGTTGAAGGAGATATTGTTTGAGGAGTTCGAATGCTTCCTGACATTCGTCGTCCCAATGAAAAGAGACATCTTTTTTAAGAAGTTTAAGAAAGGGTCCGGTTTTGTCCGCCAACTTGTCGATGAAGCGACGAATAGCTTGAAGTTTACCTTGTAGACTTCGTAATTCAGATATATTTGTGGGTGCGGGCATGTCAGTGATAGCCGCGATCTTGAGAGGGTCAATTTCAATGCCACGTAAAGAAACTATAACCCCCAATAATTTACCGGACTTAACTCCGAATATACATTTGGCTGGATTTAGTCGGATAAGATATTCCCTTAACCGGTCAAAAACTTTTCTCAAGTCATCTAAATGATCATCTTCTTTGATGGAACGAGCTATAATATCATCTACATAATCATGTAGAATATCATGCATCATATCGTGAAAGATATAAGTCATGGCTCGTTGATATGTTGCACCTGCATTCTTTAAACCGAATGGCATCACTTTCCAACAAAAGGTTCCCCAAGGGGTAATAAAGGTTGTTTTAGCCTGATCTTCAGGAGCTATCCTGATTTGATTATAACCAGAGAATCCATCCATTAGGGATATCATTCCACTCCCAGCAGTAAAATCAATGATCTGATCCATGTTGGGAAGAGGAAAATCATCTTTAGGGCATGCAACATTAATATCTCTAAAGTCTGTGCAAATCCTAACTTTGGTAGCTTCTTTCTTAGTTACTGGAACTACATTTGAGATCCATTCAACATAATCAATGGCTTGTATAAAAATAACCTTCAAGAGTTTTTCTAATTCTCCTTTGACTAGTAAGGCCACTTTAGGATGCATTTTTCTAAGTTTCTGTTTAACAGGTTTAGCATCCGGATGGACTACTAGGTGATGCATAACTACAGAAGGGTCTAATCCTGGCATATCTTCATATGTCCAAGCAAAAACGTCTTCATATTTTTTTAGGAATGAAATGTATTTATCTTGTTTTTCTTGGCTCAATTCTGATCCAATGTTGATTATGTGAGGGTTATCTTCGGTTCCAATGTTAATTTTTATAACGTTTTCAACTTCCATATGTAGATCTCTCTCAAAATTAGATGGGGCGGGTGAAACGCCTAATTCTTGTAATTCTTCCAAAGTTAGCTTGGATAATTCATCTTGAGGAGCCGTGGCCTCAAGCTGGGCTACACTAGGTATAGAGCCATCGAAATAAAATTCGTTATGTAACAATTCCTCAACGGAGACATCATGGAAGATATCCCCCTCCAACTCATCGTCGGATTCAACAATCATCTCAGGGTAAGCTATGGATAGCATATTGCATGTAAATGGATTATCCCTTAAATGCAAAGCATCACGTTTATCCAAATAATCTTGGTAACATATGAGATGGTCATCATCCTCGAATGGGAAGGGCTGACCTTTACTAGGAAATAGGCCCACACCACATCGGGCAGGCCATGGTTCTACCTCAAAAGGTTCTTTCATACCATTCTGAAAAGGTCCCAAACCTTTCCCTTTATATCCCAATTTAAGCATTATAGACTTAGCTTTAATATACTCATTAGTAAAATAACATCGAGCATATCCATCATAATGTGTCTTGATGTTTCTAGGTATTCTTCCCCAGTCATATCCCTTATAAATAAAAGCACAACTCCCGACTTGGTAGATACTTCCCATAGGCTATGGGAGGCCCAAAGTACGAGGAGAGGGTGGCAATTTATTTAAAATAAGGGAATCTTGCATAGCAACGTTTGTTTTCTCTGATACAAGAATTTTAGATAAATCGGGTAAGAGCTCGTCAGTAAGAGCGTAAGAGGTAGAGGGAACATTTCCTATGTTTTCGGATGCGGAAAATATGCCTCTGGTAGGTGTAGATGTTGTAGAGATGTCTTTGGATGGATCTATAGGTATGGAAGTTATAGGAGTAAAACAAGAAGCATTGGTTGTGGGTTTAGGATCTTTTTGAGGTCCTAATGTGGTTTGTTCGGAAGATGGTTGAACTACATGTAGAGGTGTAGTTGGTGGGGAAAAAGTAGATGATGTTATGAGTGTGTGTTTCACACGTTTAAGTGGATGATTAGAATTAGGATGTGTGGATGACAGAGCAGGGCAAAATTGAACTCCAACAAGTTCTACCAAAGCACACATATCAAAGGGTCTAGGATCACCATGAATGGTAACCAACTGATTTTTAAATTCGAATTTAACACACTGATGTAAAGTTGAGGGAACAGCTCGCATCGCGTTGATCCAAGGGCGACCCAAGAGTATATTGTATGATGCAGGGCAATGTACAATAAACACGGTCGTGTCTAAGGTTCGAGGACCAACTTGCAATGGGATAGTAATAACTCCACATGTTTCTTGTGTTTCGTCATTGAAGGCTTTTATAATCATATCGGTTCTTTTCATTTCATCACTTCTAAACCCAAATATTTGGTAGAAGTCAAAAGTGCATATGTTTAAAGATGAACCATTATCAATCAAGACTCGTTTAACTGCTACATCTCCAATTAGGGCAGTAATATATAAGGGGTTATCCTTATGTAAACTATGTTGTGGTATATCTTTATCCCGAAAGTCAATACAATCGACTTCTCGAGTTATGATAGTATTGGACATGGCTTCAGGTTGAATATTTTGTGGTACCATCATTTGGCTTAATGTGAGCATTAATTCATCCCTATGGGTAGGAGAAGATCTTAAAAGGTCTAAAAGGGAAATTCTAGCTGTAGTATTTGATAATTGTTCATTAATATTATAAGGAGGTTTAGGTTGAACATTAGGCGCATGATTCCCTTTATTGGGATTTTTCAAAATGAATGGAGCTGATCCATCATTCTGAGTTTGATCTTGTTGAGAATTTTGAGCCTGTTTTCGAGTAACAACTCCGATGGTACCTACAATATTATTTTGTGGATGATGAATGGGTCTTGGTCTAGCGTTTATGGCTTGTTCATTAGAAAGTAATTGGTGAGAAGATGGTCGAGTAGTGACTCTTCTAGGAAATGGTTCTTCTGGAATCATAGAACTTGTGATAGGTTGAATAGGATCTGATTCATCTTCAGAACTATTCGATTGATTTGAAGTGATTTCCATGTCACTTTCGAGTCTCATATTCGGTATCACTAAGATCACGTGTCCGAATATTATGTAGAGGTCTGGCCGTAACCATGGATAAAGTAGTGTCAAATATTTGTGGATCATGAATAGGTAAATGTCCACTAATAGCTCCTACATATCGAGTAGGAGGGGGAACATTATGATGCTCAATTTGATTAGCCACCTCTTTACCATGCTTTGGTAAAGGATGTTGAAATATGTCCAATGATTGATTGGCATTCTGATTCTGATTTTGGGGGATGTTATTTTGAGCATTATTAGGAGGATTTTGTTTAGGTTGAAAGGCTTGCACCTCCATCTCATTGTTATCAATCAGGTCTTGTATTTTATGTTTTAATATTTTACAAGAATTGGTAGCGTGTCCAGGTCCTCTATGGAAATCACAGTGTAAATCAGCCCTGTATCCGGGTATAGTTGGATCAGGTTCCCGGATATTTGGTAATTGGATCATTCCTCACGCTAGTAATTGCGGGAGAATGGTTGATAAGGGTTGATTTAACCTAGTAAATTCTCGGGGTGGTTTATCAGGAGGTTTCAGTATAAATTTCTCTGTTGTTTTTGCAACATTAACAGTAGCGATATTTCTACTATCAGTGACTCCATCGCCCACAACTTGTTTATTTTTATATTGATTTCTGGATGTTTTCTCATCATCTTTCTTTTTAAGTTGACCTCTCCTAACAAGAGCATCCTCCACTCTTCGAGCTAAATCTATAGCTTGATCGAAGGTGGTCAAGGTAGCGGTTGATAACTCATAGGATAGTTGTTCTTGTAAATTATTGATAAAGATATCCAACATTTCCCGATAAGGTAACACAAAGTGCAATTTTCCTATCAACTGTCTCCATCGAGCTAGGAAATCAGCAAAACATTCCTCCTTGTCTTGTTTTAGGTTGTACAAATCTTTAATAGTTACATGCCTTTCAATGTAGGCACTAAATTGATGCACAAAATATTCGGCAGTCTCTTCAAAATTTCTCAAAGAATGAGTGGGTAATTGATAATACCACTCCAATGCCATCCCTCCTAAACTTTTTGGGAACATTTTTAGTAATAACAAATCATCATGGGATATATCATGACACGCTATCCTAAACATACGAAGATGCTCTATGGGATCTTCAGTTCCTTTATATATAGGTAGGACAGGCATAGGAAAGTGTTTAGGATATGGTTGTGCTACAACTATAGGATCTAAAGGCTGACTACACATCTCTCGATAATTGTACGAGGGACGGTAGGGATCTATCTGGTCCATGCGGGAGACTAATTGTTTCACCATGGCTTCCAGATTACCAGTTTGTCCACCATATTGGTTTGGTGGTACATGAGTATGGGATTTGTGAGCGTAGGATGGAGTGACGTAAGGATTAGATGCTATATTGTTGTTATGCAAATGGTTGGTAGGAAGAGTATTATGAAGAAGATTTGTTGTAGCATTATGTTGTACCCCAGTTTGTTGGAAATTGGTGTTTGGTTTTGTTTTAGGCTTTTGTTGATTTGAGGTATGTTGATCAATAACTTGATGAAATAAAGTAGTGAATGATGGTTTCTTTTGTGTGGGAATAACCCTAGGCTTGGTAACAAGCTCTCTAGGTGGTTGGGTAACCTGTTGTTGTTGCATGTTCTGGATTATAGCGGCCATATCCAAATTGGATGGTCCAGCTTGATCACTTTCTTGATCAACGAAGGACAAGGGATTAGTGCGTGTGTGATATATGTCTTCTAGGGTTGCTTGAGTGTCACTAATTTGATCCTTGTCCATATGGACTGCTCTATTAAGAGTACCAATATTAGTATTGAGGAACTTCCAAAAATGTTC
Source organism: Wollemia nobilis (assembly GCA_028583015.1). NCBI lineage: Eukaryota > Viridiplantae > Streptophyta > Pinopsida > Araucariales > Araucariaceae > Wollemia > Wollemia nobilis. The sequence continues at coordinate 3,765,546 of JAQPPZ010000676.1, read as the reverse complement.
CATGTTCTCAAAAGTAACAGCTCCTTCTGGAGATATTTTAGGAGATGAGGATCCTTCCTCTCTAACAATTTCTCTTTGTTCATTTGCGTCAACAAAATCTTCTTCTTGTTGGTCTAGAGTTCCTTCTTCCTGAATTGGGTCTTCAGGAAGGACATCTGGTTTATTTACTATTTTTCCTAACCAATCTTCTTCTACTTCAATTTGTTTTCCATTCCTGAGTCTAGTCATTATGTTGAAATTTAGATTTTAGCAAATATATATTAATATATTTGCAACAAATTTGGGAGGTATATATTTTAATTATATACCTACTATAATAATTTAAAAGAAAATGTTTTGATTTTTTTTTGTTATGATTTTGTTTTTATGATAATAAAGACAACAAACAACACACTAAATGCAAGAAATAATAATAATAAAAGAATAGCTTAGTTTTCTATAAATAGTTTATAGATGTCATTGATAGGATCAAGTTCATCAGGAGTCATGAAATGCTCCTCTTCAAATTGGAAATGGTTTTTTAGGAACTTAACAAAATGTGCTATGGTGATGTTATCTACTCTGACTCTGTCTTGTAAAAATAGAGCTCATGGCAATACTCTCGGTATAACACAGCTCTAGGAACTCTATTCCATCTCTTTCTATCCATAAGAACGACCTCTTGATCCTCTATACGAGATAGAAATTTATGTACTACAACTGCATTGTCGAGGTATTCCTCAAAAGTATACAATTCAAAAGACACAAGGGCTCTTTTATCCGCTAACCACCTATGGCAAGCTCTCTGAAGCTCATGATACAAGGTCACTTGATCAGGATCCAGGATTCTATCTAGAACAAACCTCTTGATTTGTCTAAGTTCGGTTGATCTAGACTCAATGATATCCAATCTCCTATTAAGTTCGTCCCATAAAGGTTGAACCCTATTTGTTTGAGGTACTCTTAGTACAGAAGTAATCTCTATAGCTGCTAATTGATTCTCAACATTAATGGTGACAACTCGTCTTTTATTATAATCTACCATCTAAATGTGATATGCAATCTTTGGTTCTAAATGCATTTATGTTTTTGTTATTATTTTTTTCTTTTTTGGATTATTTTCAAAAGGTTTTAGTTTTTCACGTCGGGTTCACCAAAATGTATCGCTCCAAATTTTTCGCATCCTTACCTTCAGGCTATAGGATCCACGCCCGGAAGGGGGATGCGAGAAGGATGGGACAATACCTCGGACTGAGAGGCCCTTTGAAGGTCCCGCCTCTCGGGGGAGGGGTATAAGGGTGAATTTTCGATGGATGGTGGGTTCACCAAGAAACTTTTGAGTGGCAGTTTCCACGCCTAGGTTGATAGTAGGTTTGATGTGTTCATTTTGCGCTTTAATCATTCAATTCCTAGGTTTGGCCAAGATGAATCTAAACTATTCTATATGCCAATGCTGATTTTATGAATACAAAAAATGTGAATAAATGCTAAACATAGAGAATATGCTAAATAGGATAGAACATACTTGATTTTTGGATGTCTGATGAAGATTCTGAGTCTTGTAGCAGTCCAAATCATCTCAAATCATACGTAATCATCTGGAATTGCATAGAATCATCTCAGATCTCAGTAGGTCATCTGAGATCAGACGAGATCATCGTCGATCTAACGAATTCGTCAAAAACCTACAATCACAGAAACAGATACAAAATACCAAAAATGCAATTGCAAAAGCAAGGGGAAATGATAGAAATAACAATGAATTTGTCTAAATAATAAATCAAAATAGCAATTAAAAGGGAATGCATCAACTTAACAATTTATTTTGGTTTTATCATGCATTTATATTAAATGAGGTGAACTCCAAGATGCATAAATACAATAACTAAGACAATGCATAAAGAAATGCAAAAAACAATAAGGAAATGCAAACTCTAAGCTCTGATTGCCCCCAATCTGGACTACAGTCGAGATCACCTCCAATCGTACGAGATCATCGTCGAACTATGATAGGATCATCCGAAATCGTCTGTAATCACCTGCGATGATCCAAGCTTGTTCCGACTGAAGAACAGTAAGATTCCTGCAAGAAAACTTGAAATATGCAATGCAAACAAAAGTATGAAGGTGTTCTAAGGCACAAGGTGAGGTGGCCTACTATGCAGATCTATTTTCCCAACTCGAGGTAGGTCAGGTATTCTGGAGGCCATACAGAGATTGTCCAGAGTGGGTAGATGCTACTATACAGCTCCATAGGGTGCGGCGAGGCAGATGGTTAGTTGGATGACATGGCATGGAGTGGGAGTACTTCCCTTTTGCTCGGGTGATGCGATAGTTTGGGCTACACTAGGGGGTGCCTAGTGAGTCGGTGCCTTATCGGCATCATGGGGATGAGAGGACATTGGCATGGCCGATGGTAGAGGTAGTGGCATGGGATGCAGATCCTGTAGTGGACATTCCGGATGTGGATGATGTCAGGACTACAACGGAGTATGATGCTTGGTGGGTGACAGGCCAGGGGCATGGAGAGGGGCCACTAAGGAGGGGTGCAGCTAGGGAGGCACATCAGGATGTTTCTGGTGAGGACCAGGGTGAGGTAGGGACACAGGGTAGGGGAGCATGTGGATCTCCTGGACTTAGGAGATCGAGGTGACTTGGGGGATGATGATGTTGGGGATGAGGAGGTGTAGGCACCACCGATGGCACCGGGGGATACAGAGGTAGAGCTACGAGAGGAGCTACTCAGGGTGAGGTAGGAGAGAGATCTCCTATGGACATAGGTGCATGATGTACAGGCAGAGCTAGCAGCATAGCGAGCCGAGGTACAGGTGGCTCAGGCCGAGATAGCATCTCTTTGGGCACAGCTACGATCTCGAAGCCCTACATGGGAGGATTCCAGTAGTGGGGAGGTGACTAGGCTATAGGCAGAGGTGACACGACTCCATTCTATGGTGGAGACTTACCAGGCATGGTGCCGATGGGGGTAGGCTTATGCGGATGAGCTGGAGACTGAGGTAGTACGCCTTGGTGGGCGTATACGGGATGATGGAGGTGCCAGTGGGTCATACCAGAGTCACCATAGTAGGACAGGGTAGTCCTCCTCTAGGCGGGAGGCACCAGGGTCTAGGCGGAGAGCTGACAGGGTAGGTGGTAGCAGATATGGGAGTTCATAGAGGACTCCTACTGTAGGTGGGAGTGCGAGTCGTAGTACCGGTCCTGCGTGACCATGGTAGTGGCTCGCATGACTCTTTTTGTGTTTTTGGATGTTTTAGCAGTGTGAAGTCTGAGGACTCACTTTATTGTAGCCGATGGGCAACATGATGTATCTTTTTGTCCCATACATATACACAAAAAAATATATATATATATGAGCTTTTTATGTGGTTTATCATCATGTGTTTATTGTTTTATGAAATGTATGCAATTATTTGATTTATGTAATGATGATGAATGCCTATGTATGCATATTTTGTGATTTTGATTTGATTTTATTTTGTACATGCATGGATGTATATTGAGATGGATGATTTCTTGATCTAGAGGATGCAATGTGTAGACTACATGTTGTATTATGCTAGCACCATAGATGATGTATTTTGCACCAACTCATATGTAATGTTGTCATGAGACTTTATATAATGGATTTGTGAATAATGTAATTGAAATGAATGAGGTGAAGTGATATGAATGATATGCTATTTAGGAAATGCTCATTAGGTTTTCATGAGACTCAAACACTCTAGTCAACTTATCAAAAGTTGTATACTAACCATGCAAGACTTTTTGACAAGGTATGAATCTGCTAGGATGACCAAGGTACTTCATATCCCTGTGTGTGCAAGTGAGTTCATTCCTGTGAGATGCATAAGGATACCACTAGTGCCAAGTAGGCTCTCAACCAAACTTGTACTGAGGATCACCAAATGAATGCCACCATCGTAGGTTTTGTACTAAGTATGACTAGACCACTAGGCAATCTAGGTTACCAAAGCTAGCTCATCCACATGCAAACATTGGTCTACACATACGCCCGAAAGCTAATGTGATAGACATATCGTCATGCGTGAGGCTACCACCATTGACGGATAGGCTATCCACCAAACCCGTAATGAGGATCACCTGATGGTTTTCCAAATGTTGAGAGTTCCAGGGATTCAAGCTCAGGTGTCTTTTGGTTATTCAATTGATTGGGATTACTTGCTCTCATATATAGTGATGAAAATCACTGTTTATTTTTCTCTTTTTAGTGACTATAATCACTGTTTATTTTGAGTTTTTTCTTTTTTCTCTTGAGCAAGGGGTTTGAGTAGTGGTGATAACCACTATTATTTTTTATTGTTGCTTTTTGAGGATTTTGATTTCAAAGTTGAACTTGTGGGATTTTTGGCTTGTGGATGGCATTGATCCTTTAGGCCTTGGGGATGACTACCCATCCTTCACAGGGACGTGTAGTATGAATCCTTACGACTTTAGGGATCAAAGGTGTTTGGAAATGTTGATGGGAAGCTTTTGGGATTTTGTTATGGAATGGTGTTGATATTTTAGGCCTTGGGGATGACTACCCATCCTTCACGGGGACGTGTAGTATGAATCCTTATGACTTTAGGGATCAAGGGTGTTTGGAAATTTTGATAGTGGTGAAAACCATTGTTGATTTTGGGGAATTGGGTGGGGAAGAGCTTGTCCTTTTGCCAACTCTCAACATTCTTGAACCATTCACACAGGGGGATGAGCAGGATGACCTTTTCGCTTAAGGTAACCTAGACCACTTCATGGATTTCATCTATCTTTGTGCAAAACTTAGATTGTTAATGATTAATTGTGTTTGGGATATGATGTATGCAAGGCATAATCAATGCAAGACTCTACCTCCTAAAAATCAAGCTAGCCTTCTACAAAATCTGAGTAGAGACTAGATATGGTTGAGTGACTAAAAACCCTACTGACATTATTTTAAAACAAATGGCTAAGTGAAGGGAATAGACACGATTATGAAAATGTGAAAAAATGTGGGTGAAAATGCTAATTGCGGTATTTGAACTATGAGTACTTTCATGACATTGATTTTGAGCGGTAAGTAATGTACCATCATGGTGCTAGACATGTATGCGCAACTCTAAAATGTAAAGTGCTAATGATGAATATGCCTAGATGCAAGTGATGATAAAATGCTATGTGGTGTGATGCAATATTTTTGAATTTTTGAAACTTTGATGGATATGTATGTATGAAAGTGCAATGCGATGCAATGTTTTTGTATTTTGATGATTTTTTTTGAATTTTTGATTGATATGTATACACATGTGACCAACGGGCTTACTTGGGAGCCATTGGGGCATTTGGGGGGGACCAAAGGGCTTATGGATGCCTTTGGGGATTTTAGGTTTGACCTAGATGATCGTAGATAGTCCAGGAGCATTTTTACTTGACCTAGATGGTGAGAACCCGCTAGGAGCCTTTTGGGTGACCTAGACATGTAAGGACATTTTAAAAGTGTTGATGCCTAGGGATTTGTGACCAAAGGGTTAGGGATGCCTTTGGGGCTTTTAGGGTTGACCTATATTTGCCTGGAGCCTTTTGGGTGACCTAGAGTGCAACTTAAAAGTGTCTAGCTACCTAGGGGTATTTGGCTATGACCAAAGGCTTAGGGATGCCTTTGGGGCTTTTAGGGTTTGACCTAGATGATTAGATAGTCTAGGAGAATTTTTACTTGACCTAGATGGTGAGAACCGTAGGAGCCTTTTGGGTGACCTAGATGTGTAGCGACACTTAAAAAGTGTCTACGACTACCTAGGGGTATTTGGCTATGACCAAAGGGCTTATGGGATGCCTTTGGGGCTTTTAGGGTTGACCTAGATGATCGTAGATAGTCTAGGAGCATTTTTACTTGACCTAGATGGTGAGAACCCGCTAGGAGCCTTTTGGGTGACCTAGATGTGCAAGACACTTAAAAAGTGTCTACGACTACCTAGGGGTATTTGGCTATGACCAAAGGGCTTAGGGATGCCTTTGGGGATTTTAGGGTTGACCTAGATGATCGTAGATAGTCTAGGAGCATTTTTACTTGACCTAGATGGTGAGAACCCGCTAGGAGCCTTTTGGGTGACCTAGATAGTAACGACACTTAAAAAGTGTCTACGACTACCTAGGGGTATTTGGCTATGACCAAAGGGCTTATGGATGCCTTTGGGGCTTTTAGGGTTGACCTAGATGATCGTAGATAGTCTAGGAGCATTTTTACTTGACCTAGATGGTGAGAACCCGCTAGGAGCCTTTTGGGTGCTCTCTAAGCATGAAATGGCCATAAGTGAAGGATGTTCAAGGGTTTAGGATCCTCGACACCTTCAAGTGAAGCTAGGTGATAAGTTCTAGGCCCTATTTGACTAGTGATGACAAAGGGACCTAACCAGTTTACCATAAATTTGTCCCGTAGGTGGGGCGACAAGCTAGAATTCTGTTGGTTCTCTTTCAGGATGAGATCACCAACCTGAAAGTCTCTGAGATGGACTTTCATATTGTAGGCTCTTTTGAGCCACTCTTGATACACACGTAGATGCTCAAGCGCATTAATGCGATGCTCATCCAACAACATAAGTTGATCTAGGTGAGCTTGTCACGTAGTATCATCATCAATAAATTCTTGCATGGATATGCGTAGTGATGGGATTTCTAACTCTAGAGGCATGACCGCCTCAGCACCATACACTAGTGAAAATGGAGTTGCCCCAGTGGGCGTCCGAATGCTAGTGCGGTAAGCCCAAAGGGCAAGCGGCATTTGCGTATGCCAATCGGTATGATTCTCTTTGACTATTTTCTTCAATATGGCAATTAATGTCTTGTTTGATGCTTCTGCTTGCCCATTTGCTTGTGGATAATAGGGTGTCAAAAAGTTGTGTTGGATATTATACTTTGTTATCAAAGCATGCACATATTTATTCTTGAATGATGTCCCATTATCCAAAATGATCTTGGATGGAATACCAAAATGACAAATGATATTATGCAATATGAACTCCGCTATGCGGGGTCCTATCGTAGTGGTAAGGGGAATTGCTTCCACCCACTTTGTAAAATACTCGGTAGCCATGATGATAAATGTGTGGTGGCCCGAGGATGCAGGGGAGATTTTCTCGATTAAATCCAACCCCCATTGTGAAAATGGCCAAGCCGATTGGATCGGTTGTAAGGCCTAGGAAGGTACATGTGTCAAGTTAGCATGGTGTTGACATTTCATGCACTTCCTCACATATGCGCAACAATATCGCTCTAAAGTTGGCCAATAATAGCCCATGCGAAGAATGCGCTTTGCGATGGCCATGCCACTAAAATGGCCACCACAAGTACCATCGTGTGCTTGGGCCATTGCCCAAGTCGATTCTTGATACTCTAAGCAACGAAGGAGGATTCCTTCGTAGCTCCGATGGTATAGGATGTCTCCTAACAAGACAAACTTTGTTGCCTTCCATTTAAATGTCCTTTTGGTAGCGTGCGATAATCCAGGAGGGAGGTTACCAAGCTTTAGGTACTCTCTAATTGGTGTGGACCAGTCTTGCTATGTGGAAGCCTCGATTGCATGAATCGCCTGTCCCTCATGAAGTTCATCCCGAGCAAATGCAGATTGGGATAGAACTTGTAAGAATAGCATTGTGCTGCTATCAAAAGGGGTTTGGGGGAACAGAGTCCCCCAAGCGGCATGATTCAAGCGCTCATGAATGTGTGAGAATCTCTCTTGATGAGGTTCTATTTGAATCAAGTGGACTTCTGGCATGGCTTGAGTGCTCTCACGCTCAACCATTGATTGTGATAGCATCTTGACTTGAATGGTTGTCATCTCCCCTATGGGGTCTTGTGGAATCAAGGATCCTAAAGAGGCCATTGTATCCACAAAATGATTAGATGATCGAGGGAGTGCCTCGATGTCATACCATTCAAAATTTTCCAGGGATTTGTCCACAAGGGCTTTGTAGGCTTGCAAAACTGGGCACTTGCACTAGAATATTCCCTTGACCTGGTTGACAATGAGCAAGGAGTCACCAAAAATATTGAGCTTGGTGATTTTCATGGCGATAGCCATTTTAAGCCCTATGAGTAAGGCTTCATACTCGGCATTATTGTTGGTGCAGGGGAAATCGAGTTTAAATGATAGGGGTATGGGAGCCCCATGCGGTGTGAAAAACATGATTCCCATGCCACCCCCTTGCTCGCATTTGGAGCCATCGAAGAAGAGAGTCATATCCGCCTGTGACTCAGGCTCATCAGAATCAGGCGATTCTGATATTTGGAAGACTCCATCATCGGGAAGCTCCATGCTAAGAGGCTGGTCCTCCTGGAGAGGAGCCTCTGCAAGTTGATCAACAATGACCTATCCTTTGATTGACTTTTGTCCTATGAACTCTAGGTCAAATTCTATCAACAACATGATCCATTTCACCGTGCGACTACTATGATAAGTATGACTCATCATGTATCACAATGGATTCTCTTTGGATACAACATACATAGTGTGACTGAGCATATAGTGTCATAGCTTCTTGGTAGCAAAAACCACCGCTAGACATAACTTTTCTACGTATGCGTACTTAATCTCATAGCTCACCAGGGTGCGACTGAGATAATATGTGGCCTGTTCCTTATGAAATTCATTATTTTGGGCTAACATGGCACCCAATGCGACCTCAGTAGCTGAGATATATAATCAGAATGACACCCCTGGTCTAGGTGGAGCTAACACTGGCGGCGAAGCCAGGTATTGTTTAATTGTGTCAAAGGCATCCTGACATTCATTGTCCTAGTGGAATGTGACCCCCTTGTGTAAAAGTTTGTTCATGGGTCTACACTTGTCCGACAGTTGTGCTATAAAGCATTTGATGGATGCAATCCTCCCCTGCAAGCTACGAAGTTGCTTGATGGTAGTCGAGGGAGGCATTTCAAGGATTGCCTTGACTTTGTTAGGGTCCACTTCGATGCCTCATTTGGAAACTATAAATCCCAAGAGCTTTCCAGATGTGATGCCAAAGATGCACTTCTTGGGATTCAGTCTCACATTATGTTCAATAAGGTGATCGAGGACTTTGCGCAAGACATCTAGGTGCTCATGACGTAATAAAGATTTTTCCAATAAGTCATCCATGTAATCTTCCAAAATTTTATGCATGTAGTCATGGAAGATATATGTCATGGCACGCTGGTAGGTGGCACCGACATTCTTAAGGCCAAATGGCATGACCTTGTAACAAAATGTCCCCCAAGGCATTGTGAACGCCATTTTGAGCTGGTCTTCAGGGTTGATACGAATCTGATTATACCCAGAGAAGCCATCCATAAGGGAGAGCATTTCATGTCCTACGGTGGCATCTACCAAGGCATCTATGCTTGGCAAAGGAAAATCATCCTTAGGACTCACTTTGTTTAGGTCTCAAAAATCGGTGCAAATGTGAATCCTCCCATCAGGCTTCTTGATGGGAACCATGTTGGACAACCATGGTGGATAGTCTACAAAAATGACAAACTTGGCATCCAACAGTTTTTGTAGCTCATATTTGACCATCAAGGCCATTGTTGGGTGCATCTTTCTCAGCTTTTGCTTGACAGGTTTGACTGTGGGGTCAAGCGTGAGATTATGGGTGACCAGATTTGGATCTAGTCTCGACATGTCTTTGTAAGACCATGCAAAAGCTGCCTTCTTTTCTGTGAGAAGGGCTATATAATCAGCTTGCTCTTCGGGGGATAGGCTTTCCCCTAGCTTGATATATTATGGGTTTTTAGGATCTGAGCTGATATCTCTGTCAACCGTAGGCTCGATTGACATATGAGACCCCTCCTCCAACTGATGGGGAGTAGGTATCAAATGGATGTCATTAGCTAGATTTAAATCTTTGATGGGAACCTCGGGTTCCTCCTCAGCATGGAAGACATCATGAGTTGGTCCTATGGAGAAGTGAAACAATCCACCATAAGCCCAATACTCAGAGGGTGATGGGGGTGAATCAGCATGATCCCAATCAATCGCATCTAGGTCTAGATGGAGTGGTTTGGAAGGATCGGCTGGGTTGTGGAGTGGTGTGGTCAAATCAATGGAGATCATATTGATGAAATGTGTCTGCTCTCTAGGACCACGTGCATGTGACTATGTATTGGTGTTATCTCTCACCCCTAGATGTGGCTCTGGGGGGATGGGGATCTCCGGATCCTATCTGGGAATAGACTGTAGGATGGGATCATTAGGCTCAAGGAGCTCCATGTGTGTGGGTGGGTCAGGGAAGACCTCATGATGAATCTGGCCTAGATTGATAGGCCTTGCCCTCAAGCATGGGCCAACATGTAACTGATGATAGACTTCATCTATGTTAATATTCTCGTGATGATGTCACAAATAATGAGGACCTAGGTATGCCCTCTCTGTCTCATCCTCATAGTCACTATCATATATGGGAACCTCATTGTTGCCCCTTGGGATCGGGCGATCAGGTAGGTGTGGTCCCATATATGCTAATTCCTCATAATCATCATCATGGATGAGGATTCCTTCATTCTCATCTTGTAGTGCCTCAGGCTCCCGAGGGCCCAACTGCTCAAGTAAATTAACTGCTCCCCCCAAGAGGTCTATCTTCCTACGGATGAACCGGCTCTTCAGGAGGAAGGAGCTACCACCAAATAGGATTAGGGAAAGGGAACAAATGTATGAGGCTTTCTTGTTGGTCATTAATGGGGACAATTTGTGAATGATCACTGTCCGACTCAAAAGGGTCATATGGCGCTACCTCATAACCCGACTCATCCTCTGAGGTCCACTCATATGAGGTGCCTGGATCTGACTCATCATAGACATGGGGACAACTCCATGACCCTTCCCCTCTCTCAAAATGTGGGGGAATGTCACTGGGGATCATGGGGTTCCCATCTAGCCATGGAAAGTAATCTCCCAAGGAGTAGACTGTATTGGGATTGGCATAAGGGTCTTGGGCCAACCCACCCTCGTAGCCTATATTCAAGCGATTTAGGCTATCTAAGAGGACATCTAGAGGCAATGGATTGTTGCATCCCACTCCCGACTTGTCATAGGGCATTTGATATTATGGTTGACAAGGGATTCTGGTGCCCTGCTCATACAAGCCTAACCCATAACCATGCCAGTTGCATAGGTCAAGGTACTTCAAGGTGAAGTTAGGGTTAGACAAGTAGTTAATATCCTCTCCAAAAGGTTCCTCATCTTCCTCCTATTGTTGGTAAGGTTTGATGCCATAGTCAAGGCCCCCATAGATAAAGTTCATTTGATTAGGGGGAATACCAAGAGGCACGATAGTGCCTATGGGAAGATGGGGTCTACCCATGTCTTGCATCGACTCTAAAGTAGGAGTAGTGGTAACATTCCTAACCATGTACTCTCCCAATCTGGTAGAAGCTAGATGTACTGTAACCTGGGGCTATGGATAGAAGAGGGATGAGAGTGAGACTTGATCCAGCTCATTTTTTGCCTCGTGTGGTGTCTCTTCATCATTTGGGCTAAGTATCTCCTCTGTAGAGATAGTGGATATGATTGGTTGGTCCTCCTCAATGGGCCACTTCTCTGGGTTCCTAGGCAAAGGATCCACTGATGTATTAGGCATCTGGGGTGGGGCCGATGATGAGGAGGGCATGGTATGTTGTAGCGGTGGGGTCGAACCTCGGCTAGATTTATTCGGTTGAAAATCTAGATGTATCGATGGCAAGGTCGACTCGGGTAATTGTTGCACCATGTTGCAGTACTTGAAGGGCTCTAGGTCCATGGGGATGACATGAACTTGCCCTTCGTGAGTGTACTTGAGGCACTGGTGAGCGATGGAAGGGATGCACTTCATGTCCCTGATCCATGGTCTTCCTAACAAAATGTTGTACGCCATCTCACCCTCCAGGATGTGGCACATCGTCGAGATGATATTTTCCCCTACTTGAATAGGTAAGATGATTGTACCAACCATTGAGCATATGGCATCATTGAATGCTCGAAGGGTGTAGGTAGATGTGACAATATGAGATGTTGGAAGCTTCAGGTGCTTCAGAGCTATTGTAGTTATGATGTTGCTCGAAGACCCAGTATCTATCAAGACTCTTTTGTATGGTGTTCCATTCACACGTGCGACAATGTGTAAAGGGGGATCCACCATATCATGTGGAACCGGTTTAAGTTCATCTTCTCAAAAAGTAATTATCGGTTTCATGCATTGCCGCACATGCCCCACAAAGTTGTTGAAGGAGTTAGACTCCTGGGGCTGAAGCTCAATTGCCTTAAGGATCTCCATCAAGGCTTCTCTATGAGGTTGTGATTGTTGGATGAGCTCATAGATGGAGAGTCGAGTAGATGTTGTTCTTAAGCTCTGAGCGAGCTTGCTCTTAATGGTGACTACAGGCCTAGGTGGGAGGCTCGGTCCAGGAGGTGGTATAGGCTATGATGTCGAAGGGACATCACTCTGAGCCATAGGTGGTGCGGCTGGACTTGGATACCACCTATTTCTTGTCACAATACTTACCATGCCAACATATCCTTGCTTAGGAGGGGCATGGTGAACCTCGTTCACTTGGGGCACTAGTTTGGCCTACTCCGCATGGGTAGGCAAGGGGTCCTTAAAGACCCCCATCTATTGGTTGTTTGGTGCGATAGGGTTATCTACCTAGAGGGCATTCCTATCAATCAGGTCTTGCACCAGATGTTTGAATTTATAGCACATTTGCACATCATGCCCATTTTGCCTATGAAATTTGCAATATAGGTCTTCTCTGTATCCTTTGGGCTTAGGTGCATTAGGGTCGATAGGTCGACTATCAGGTAGATGGATCGCATTAGCCACCAAGAGGTGATCAAACACTGAATCCATAGACTCTACAATGGGCATAAATTGTCGCTTGGGGTGACGCTGTTGATTTTGCCCTTGACCATTCTGGTTATCCTTGGCATAGTTCCTAGGGGTGGCCTGATAATTAGGCTTTTGAGGTGGCGTGGCTGGCGCTGGCCCTAGGACACTAATGGCAACCTGATTTACTACTACTGACTTAGGTTGCATTGGGGTGTTCTTAGTGTTCTTGCTCCACTCCTTGCGAGGCTTCACAATCTCACCCTCTTGAATCTTGATTTCTTCGATGATCCTAGCCTATGCTAAGGCATCTTCAAGAGTGGGGTATTGTTGCAACTATAGCAACAAAGAGATTGGCTTTAAGCAACTTTTGGAGAACATCTGAGTCAACTCCGACATGGGGAGAAGATAAGGTAGCTTGGCGAGCAAGGTTCACCATCTATTGCCATAATTTGTTATTGACTCATCATCATATTGTTTTAACCCAACTACATCGGCCAACGTTGCCTTCCTCTTGGTATTGAAGGCAAAGCACTCCAGGAATGCATCCGCAAGTTGGTCCAAATTATGGATGCTATGCTTAGGGAGTTGGTAAAACCACTCAAAGGTAGGGCCAATGAGGGTAGTCACAAATGTCCTCAAAAGCAAAGCATCATCATCATGAATGCCAAAGCATTGGCCTAAGAACCTAGTGACATGTTCTTGCACATCCTCTTCTCCCTTAAAGGTAGCCAACTGAGGCAACTTAAATTGTTCTAGATAGGGAGGTGCATAGGTACTGATGGATGGATAGGTTGACTATGCAATTGATGCATAGTGGGCTTTTGAGATCCTGACCCAGAGGTCTTGTTCTCTACTGACTCCAAGCATTCTAACAATGCTTTGTAAGGACCTGAGGACTTGATCTCCTCATCTTTGTTCACATCTTGTGGTGGAGGTCTAGGCTCCTCCAACCTAGGGTGAGGTGGTGGTAAGTCACCCCCTACCTCGGTAAGGCATCTCAACATATTCTACTTCTGGCTCATGCTCAGTATAAGCCCCGTAAGGCATCTCTCGAGCCGGCCTATGAATGGGGGTATCTACCCATGGTGGGCACCCTATGTTTGGCCTGGGAGGCATCTCCCGATCTGGCCTAGGAGGTCATGGAAGCAACATTTGATAAGGTCTCGAGGACCTCTCTCGAATGAGCATGGGTTGCCTCGGATGGACCTCCTACCTATGTGTCTTAGGGGTAGGGACCCTCTCTCTCAAAGTTTTTTGGAATAACTCATTGGTCTGTTGTTCGATCCTTTCTTTCTCAAGCTGGTGCAAGCGATCTAGTTGCTCTTTATCCCATCGAAGCTGCTTGAACTGAGCTTGGCATTCTATGTATCTCACAACCACTTGCCTAATTTGATCCATAGTGCGAGGCCTAGGAGGCCTAGGAGTCTCACCCTAGGGTCGACCTTGTCCAAGGTACTCTGTGTTCTCCATAGGGTGCTTGCCTCTCTCGAGGTTCACCACATTGACTTGAGGCTCAGGCTGGAACATGTGTTCATTACATTCAGCTGGTGCAGAGGCACATCGGGCATGCATGGAATATTGTTCCTAAGGAAAATTTGGGATCTCCTCATGTCTTCCCTCTTGGACGAGGAAAGGTAGGGCTGAGTTGGCTCACCCAGACCGATGGGTGTCATTCCCATCAGGCTGCAAGAGTTGTTGTATCCTATCAAGGTGGTGTGGAGGTAGAGTCATGTCGACTTGCTCTGGCCAGTGTGTGAAGTCATACTCCTACCTCTGCTTAGGCATGTCAGCCCTAGTGGGTACATGGATGCATGGCACCACTCTATCTATTAGCGCCTCAATGCATGTAGTTGCCTTTCACCAAGGAAGGCCTGTGAGATATCTACATACCAGGAACACTCTCCCAAGTAATGCTCATCATCCCTCGGGGTGTCCTGGAGAGGATCCCTTTGGAGATGAGGCTCATGCCCTACTGTCTTGGGGCTAGGTGGAGTGGAAGCTCACCAGGGAGGTATAACCAAGTCCCTAGGGCTATATCGGAGATGATTCGTGTCTCCTAATCCACTCTCCATAGCTTCCACCCATGATTGGGCTTGGTTGTGGGTGCGCACCATTGCGCTCCTCTATTAGTACCCCAAGGTGATTATCTTCTTTACAAATTCTTAATGAAATAGTATACAAGAAAGAAACACTCAATAAGATAGATGATTATCTCTTTTAAGTTTTAAGTGTGAATCCCTAAACTATTTCGTGTGTTTCAGATGTGTTGTTTTGTAAAGAATGACCTTGTGTCACGTGTTTGAAATATTGTTGGATTGTAATCTCATGTTCAATTGGATTTCACCTGTATACTCGTAGCTCGACAACCCGGCTATGAACTCTAGGTTGCGTTATCCCACCTATAATGTGTGGTGATGAGGTCCACACATGGCCAGGGAGCACAGGTCCTACCAGTTCCTCACCCAGTTCACCCGTAGTCTGCGATACACCTCCCCGAAGGGTGATGCGTGCTATAACCCATGGGCTATGATGGATCTTGGAACCGGCCTTGGCAAGATGGATCGGGTTCATGGGATTTGAGCCAAGTGGATGGAGATGAAACCCACCATCACTTGCACTCTACTAGTGGATGGTAATGAAGTCCACCTCACTAGCGTTTACATGAATCGTGGTGTGTGTGGTTCATTATTATCCAAGAAAGTAAGCAAAGAAGCAATCAATGACTATTCACTAAATGCATGCAATAGGTGCATTTTACTTTCAGAATAATAAGATAAGGAACCTACAAATTGACTTTATGAATGCAAATCCTACATGCTAACCTACCCAATGGGTAAGCCACAAGCAATCAAACCAAACAGATGCATTGCTACTACAAGTTCTTTTTATTTTTCTTCTACCTTTTGCTATGTGATGTTATAAGAAAATAAAAAATATAAATTTTAACCTTTATATGCAAGAAAGTGAAGAAATAAAACTGATTTTTGATAGTCTCTAAAAATATAGCAGAAAATCAGAGGGTTTAGGCACTTACCTTGTCCATTTTGAAGCCTCCAAATTCTAAAATTTTGGGCAGAAATCTCTCTGTTTCACCACCGCTCTAGGGTGGGGCGAGTAGCAGCTCCACCACCATCCTAGGGTGGGATGGTGAAGCCACCATCCTAGGGTGTGCTAGATAAAGCCTCTGCCACCATTCCAGGGTGGGGAGGGGAGCACCTACAACACAAAAAGGGCAAAAATGCAAGAAAGAAGTCAAATTTTCACCCAAATAAAAAGGGACAAGGGTCCCACCATGATCACCACTAAATTAGGGAAAAATGGTGCACCAAATTATGTGGAAAAATAAGCGTATCTACCCCATATCGCTAATGAGCATCAAAAAGGAAGCATGCATGAAAAGGAAATAATACCAAACAAAAGGAAATGAATCAAAGCAAGTCTCTTCTCATTAATTTGTTGGATCAGATCCAAGGTTACAGAATAGTCCCCTTGAGGGCTCAAAATGGTGATACAATTTTTACAATATTGGGTGCCCAAAGACCAAGTCTTTCATGGAATCCGGGTGCACATCCAATGTTTCTCCGCGTACCCACAATCGAGGTGGGTGAGCCAATGCCACTGCTGCTTGTATCTAGGTTCTATGATGTCTGATATTTCTTCCCAAAGCCTTCTGAGGACCTGCACCTACACACAAGGAAGCAAAAAGGGGTCAAATAGCAAGGGTGTATGGTGAAAACATGCAATCCCCATAGGGGCAAAATGGCATATGAATTAAAAGTGCATCAAATGATATCCAAATGACTTGAAAATTTTCAGAGATGTTAAAGAGGATGTTTTGGGAGGATATCACCCAAAAAATATCATAAATTGCACCCGTAGACCCCTCGATTTAGCGTCGCCCACCTACAACCTACGAAAAGGAGGACAACAAAATATTGAACCTGCACTCATCCAAAACTCATGAAATTTGTTCAGTATGCATAAATTGGCATTTCAAGACAACCCATATGATCATATTTTCCAATTGGATCCCGGATCCACCTGCATCAAACTAGGGTGCCCGGATGGGCCCTACGAGCCTACGGAAACTTAAAAATAGCATAACTAATTCATTTTAACTCCAAATGACCTGAAATTTGAACTGTAGAATAATGGAATAATTTAGAAAATAAATAATTAAAAATAGTAAAGAAATTTCTTAATAATTTACCCTCATCCCGAGGGGGCGATGGTGACTACAACTATTTGGGGGGCACCCTAGGAGGGGATACCCACCAAATCCGGCCACTTTTTGTTACCAAACCACTAGAATATGTTCCTAAACAACCTAAGGTGTGTTTTCATCGAATTTTGTGAAGAAATTCACCCGGATGGAAAAGTTACGCTCGGATTACCTTCTTGAAGTCACCCGGTAACCTCCTTGGCAAAAGGGAGATTACGAGGGCAAAAAGGTGCAATAAGGTGAGGGGAAATCTTGGAAGCACTCCATTGCATATCCTAGAACTCCTATCTATTATTTTTTGTGGATATTGAACCCATTTTATAGCCCAAAGGGGCTCATGTGCAAAAAGGCATGCAAGGGCATGCATGGCAGGAGGTGCCACTTGTCAAATGGGAGGCATGCACAGGGTGTGGAAGAGAATCTCCCAATTTGGCCCTCATAAATATGGATTTCATAAGGATTCCCTATCCTCTACCTCGCATGCTCTGTTTGGGTGGTCAAATGGCAGTTTTTGGGTGCCATTTGGCCAAATTTTGACTTTTTTTGGGTCAAACTTCACCACCGTCCCACCCTGGGACGAGGGCTCACCACCATCCCAGGGTGGGATGATGGGAATCTACCATCATCCCAGGGTGGGACGGTGGTGAATTTTGGGCCAAAACCTCCCAAAATTGGGTCGGTAGCCTCCAAAACCCTTTTCGGAGTGGCTAGAACCATTGTGAGCCTCCTGAGGGCTGCCCAAGGGGCCATATTATGTCAATTTGATCACTGCTTGTGGATGCTTAATCGGGTTTACCACATTTTAGTGTCTATACTCTTGCTTCACACTTGTTATGTATTTGCCTTTACTCTCTTACACTGGTGGCTATATGGGTGCTTATGTCCTCTTGTGCAATGTGCCACTTGTAGCATACATTATGAAGACTTCTTGACTCCCCTTAGGTGGTGCTAACATTTTTGTAATATGAATGGACACTTGGCACAATATTCCTTGTATTATTTGGATGTTACTAATCCTTCCTTGAGCACTGGGTAATGATTTAGAGCATTGAGCCCTCTTCTTTCCTAGAGATGTACATTATGACTATGTGCCAACTCTTATCCTTGTGCCAAATGGTAATATTACTCTTCCTTGATTGGGATAAGTGTTACATCCTTCTATGCATGTGCTCCCTTCTCCAATGTATGGAATTTCAAGATTATTCCAATGTGTTCTTTCTTAACTTTTCCTCCAACGTATTCTTTCTTCTTTGTAACAACAATTGGTGTTGTTTCTTCTCTCTTTGGATGAATATGAATTCATCTATGACTAGCTCCAACTGTGGCTATTTTAGAGCACTCCAATGGTGGATCTATAATGCTTCCTTTTCGATAGTTTGATCTATTGGTAATATGCCTTTGATAATACACCCTATATTTGCAATCTGCCTTGCCTTATGTAGATAGAATGGATATGCTATGTACAATTTACGTAGGGTAATATTTTATAGGTTGTAGTTGGCATCTTCTAGATCCTTGGCTAGCTAATTCTTAAGCCTAATGGCTCTTTCCTTAATCACTATTATTAGTGCTTATTTCCTACAAATGGGTGGACATTGATGAAGATATTGCCCCCCTATGATCTACTACTCAATGGTGCTTAATATGGTGGTGATCCACACCACTCTTTTAGTGGTTTTCTTCACCACTTTTGACTGCACGTCTGGTGTTTTTAAACACCTAAAATTTGCTTTTAAATTTGGAACTATTTACTTTCCAAAATCTACTGTATTTTGAGGGATATTCTTCCTCACAAATGTAGGATAAATTTACTCTTAAAATTACATAAAAAATAGCATATACTATTCACTTATTACTCCTTTAAAATATTTAACTAATGTTGTTATAATATTGCATATTTCTCTAAAAATAATGGTGTGTAATAGTGTCTTTTCTTTGGCTTAATGACACTCTAAAAAAATTTCCTTTTGCTAGCTCTAAATAGCTCTAAAATTTGATGCTCTAAAAAAATCTTAATAAGCACCTTCAAAATATTTGTAATAATACTTTATATGGCATCAAATTTAACACACCTTTTTGTAGCTCCTTTCTTTATAGCTTTTTGTCTTGTATTTTTTGTAATGCACCTTTCTTTTGCTGTTAGTGGACTCTTCAATTTGCAGCTATAGTTGTTGCCCAAAATCTGCTTTCTTCTCCTTCAAATATGTTCTAGCTATCTCTGAAATTTGTAGCTCCAAATGCTACCCTTTTGTTGTTCAAATCTGCATTCAATATCCTCCTTAGGTTCTTATAATAATACTTGAGCTTTCTTATCCAAAGCTATTCCAAATCTATTTCAAAAACTCCTCCAAAATGTAGCTAGCTTTTCTCTTTCAATTCTGCCCAAAATCACAAAATCTGATTTGGTGATATCCACAAATTTCCAAATCTACTACTCTCTTTTGTTGTCAAGCCTTCTCTTAGTTGGTTGTCCAAAAATGCTCCAAAAGCTTCTCCAAATCTTTTCCAAAATGTATAATTCTACTTCTACTATTTGTTGTCATGTGACCTTTCATCTTCTCCTTCAATAATCAGTAACTTATGCGTTTACAAATCAGACTATAAAACTTTTGTGGCTGCCTCCAAATCTCTAAAATGTGACCTCTACAATATTCTTGCTGAATTATAACTTCAAATATGACCTTTTTCTCTATCTTCTTTCACTAGAATCTGGATGTCTTGATCTCTTCAATATCTTCTCAAAATTTGACAAACTTCGTGCCAAATCCTTTTTTCTTTTGGGCTTGTTATCGTATGGCAATAATTTTCCCAATCTCTTCTGGTTAGGTTCTCCTTCTACTTGAAATATTCTACTATGATTTGAATCTCTTGTAATGTTCAATGCTTTAGCTTCTATAATAAGGCTTTCTCTTACATTTTTTTCTTCAATGAAATCTTCTTGAGACCTCTACTCTTGGGTCTTCTAATCCTACAGCCTTCAATTCTCTTAGTAAATGCTTTAATGAAACCTTACCTTGGTTTCTTTAATTTCCCAACTATAGTAAATTCTTCAATGAGATCTATTTATTGGATCTCTAGACTCTGTTGCTTATGTCTGCAATAGGACCTTTTGTAGTCCTTCTATCTTCTATCTTCAATATTCAATATTCAATTTTCCAATCTTAGAAGTTCTTCAATATGACCTCTCCTTAGGTCTTTATCTTTAGTATTAAATCTTCAATCTTCCAAAACTTGAAAGTTCTTTAATGTGATCTCTTCTTAGATATTTATCTTCAATCTACAATCTTGTAATGAGAATATTCTTCTTGGTTCTTCTCAATATTCAATAAGATCTCCTTCTTGGACCTCCTTCAATGTCTACTTTTATGCAACAAAATATTTAATCTCTGCACTAGGAAAGTACATAGACTTCCAGGCAATCGAAGATGAAATTCTTCTTTATTTGTTGTAGGAAGCTTCTCAACTTCTAAGAACCAATCTTCTGTAATAAAACTTAGATAGTAATAATCATATGTATTCAAAGTTTCAAAAATAATAACCTTCACTAGCTATCTTAAAAAAATAGTGGAATCAAATATATACTAAATCCTAGTCTTCACGGGTTTTCCTTTCAACCCTATGGAAATATTCTAGCCAAATAATAATCTAGAATATTTAATTTCTTATCAAACTTATCAATAGGACCTCTTCTAAGGGTATCTTAATCTCTTCAATGATAAGGTCTATCTTCAAGACCTTTCTATCTTCTTCTATTTCGATTTTGCTCTTGGAATAGGTATGTCCTTAAATATCACTGGTTTTTCTTCAACACAGTGATAAATGTTATCTTCTATGGTTTCTTTTTCTAGAGGTAATTCCTTTATCTTCTTTGGTTTCTTTTTCCAGAAGTAATTTATTTATCTTCTCTGGTTCTTTTCCAAAGGTAATTCCTTTATCGTTACTAGTCTCTTCTTAAATAGTAGAAAACTTATTTGCTTCTAATCTATAATATAAATTCTATCAAATAATCCCAAAACAATGATGT
This sequence comes from Wollemia nobilis, assembly GCA_028583015.1. NCBI lineage: Eukaryota > Viridiplantae > Streptophyta > Pinopsida > Araucariales > Araucariaceae > Wollemia > Wollemia nobilis. Next base: position 3,744,491 of record JAQPPZ010000676.1, on the reverse strand, counting down.
TTGCATGTAGCGTGCATAGTGGCTGATCCAATTTGTAAATATGTAGCAGGATTCATATTGATATTAGCAATGGTGATCCCTTGTGGCTCTGATGTTGATTGTGGAGCCTGATTAATCTGGAGGCTTTGTTTTCAGTTGCACTTGGACCCACAATGTGAGGTGGGGTGTAGGGGGGGAATTAGGCCCCCCTACTAGTGTCTGCCAGGGGGGTCCAAGGGGGGTTTTAGGGGCAACACCCTCGAAGCCAAAAATAGATGTTTTTCCCTCTATGTAAATCTGGACCATTTGATATTAGGTCACGGATCGGACGGTAGATTTTAGGTAGGTTTTTGCCTTAAAATTGTAATGAAATTTTATAAGAGGATGTTGTATGGTGGACGATTCATATGTTTGGTGTGCGGCTATGTACAGAGAGGTTTTCTAGATGGAATATAAGGCCCGATTATTTTCTTCGTGGACGTAGCCCACATTGGGTGAACCACATAAATTTGTGTCTATTATGTATTGCATTATTTCTTCTATGTTTTATTTTCGTATTTTATTGCTTATGTTTTATTATTTAATCCTAATAACTAATATCATATCTTAGGGTTTAAAAAAATCACTTGAAAGGAGGGTTTCCAGTTTGAGTGGGAGCAATGACAGACGAAGACAAATTTAGGGTTGAGAAGTTTAATGGCCAGAACTACTAGCTATGAAATATGCAAATGGAGGATTATCTTTATCAAAAATATCTTTACCTACCATTAGGTGGAATAGCAAAGAATCTAGCGATGAAAAGAGATGAAGAATGAGAAGTTCTATATAGAAAAGCACTAGGAACAATATGGTTGTGTTTGGCATCATCGGTGGCCTTCAACATTTCAAATAAAAGGACAATGGAGGGTTTAATGAATGCGTTGGCTAAACTGTATGAAAAACCCTCAGCTTTGAACAAGGTATTTCTTATGAAAAATTTATTTAATATGTAGATGTCAGAATGTGGGTCTGTTAATGATCATTTAAATGAATTTAACATGCTTACCAATTAGTTAAATTTTGTAGGAGTAAAATTTGATGATGAGGTTAGGGCTCTCTTGATTTTGTGCTCATTGCCAAAAAGTTGGAATGGCTTGGTAATGATTATGAGTAACTCTATCGTTGGTTCAAATACTTTAAAGTTTTATGATGTTATTGGTGTTATCCTTAGCGAGGAAATACGATGAAAAGTATAGGTGAGACATCAGGTAATGCTTTGACTGTGGAGAATAGGAGGAGACAAAGGGAGAGAGGAAAAAGCCTAAGGAATCATGGAAAATCAAAGAAAGGTAGATCCAAATCCAAAAGGAAGTAGTTGGAATACTGGCATTGTAGGAAGAAAGGACACTTGAAAAGAGACTATTAGAATCAAAAAAAAAAAATAGGGTAATCAGGAAGCAAACATAGCAAGTGATTTATTGCAAGATGCTTTAATTATTTCACTAGATAATATTAACGATTGTTGGGTGCTAGACTCTGGTGCATCATATCATGCCACACCCCATAGGAAATATTTTCTAGATTATGTTCAAGGTGATTTTGGACAGGTCTATTTGGGTGATGATAGACCATGTAAAATCGTTGGAAAGGGTAACATACAGATAAAGTTACCAAATGGAAACCAATTGTTGTTGAAAGAGGTAAGACATATTCCTTATTTAAGAAGATATCTAATTTCCATAGGGCAGTTGGATAGTGAAGGAAGTACAATTACATTCTCAACAAATTCAGGGAAGGTTGCTAAAGGATCATTGTTATTAGAAAAATAAAATAAGGAAGGTACGTTGTACATATGTACTGGTAATAATTATCTTTCTATTAATTTAGCTTCTACAGGAGCAGATACAAATTCATGGCATCATAGGCTTGGGCACATGAGTGCGAAGGGGATGCAAATTCTTCACACAAGGAATTTTTTGCTAGGTTTGAAGCAGGTTGATTTATAATTTTGTGAGAACTACGTTTATGGAAAACAAAAAAGAGTCAAATTTCTCAAATTTGGAAAATAAAAGAAGAGCAAAAATCTAGAGCTTGTACATTCATATGTATGGGGACAAGCTCAGGTATCATCTCTTGGTGGCTCTTATTATTATGTTATGTTTATTGATGATGCAACTAGAAAAACTTGGGTTTACTGTATTCAAAAGAAATCAGATATCTTTGATACTTTTAAGAAATAGAAAGCTTTGGTTGAGAATGAGACAGGAAATAAGCTAAAGTGTCTCAAAACTGATAATGGAGGTGAGTACTGCAACAAAGAGTTTGACAGTTACGGTTCATACCATGGGATTCATATAGTGAATATGGTTCCAGGAACTCCATAATAAAATAGTGTGTTATAAAGTATGAACAGGACTATCATGGAACGTGCTAGATGCATGATATTACATGCAAGATTGCCCTTACAGTTTTGGGCAGATGTTGTCAATACTGTAGTTTATTTAATAAACAAAGAACCTCCAATTTCCCTAGATGGTGGGATTCCAGAAGAGGCATGGACAGGTAAGCCTATTAACTACTCATTTTTTAATACTTTTTGTTGTGAAGCATTTGTGCATATTAGTAAATAAAATCGAACTAAACTTGAGGTAAAATCTAAGAAGTGTTTTTTCATTGGATATGGAGTTAATTATTTTGGTTATCACTTTTGGGATTATGCAAATCACAAAATCATTAGGAGTAGAGATGTAATATTCAATGAGAATGTCATGTATAAGTATGAGTTGCAAGAAAAGAAATAGGAAAGGTAAACTCGAAATACATAGTGTTTTATGAAATTGAAACTCTAAAGGTGTTATAAAATCAACAACAGTAGCAGCAGCTAGAACCTCAAACTCCTAAAATTGTTGTTATGAAATCTACCAGGATAAGTAGACCTCCTGTACGTTACTCCCCTTCATTATATTATGTATTATTGTTTGAATCTGGTGAACCAAAAACATATGAAGAAGCAATGCAAGTAGAAACCAATAAGAAGTGGGAGCAAGGCATGAAAGAGAATATGGGTTCCTTGATAAATAATCAGACTTGGGATCTGGTTCAGTTGCCTGTAGTAAAAAGAGCATTGCTAAATAAATGGGTTTATAGGGTGAAAGAAGAATATGGATGTAAAAAGAGGTATAATACTAGACTGGTTGTAAAGGGGTTTGCACAAAAGAAAGGTATTGATTATGATGAAATTTTTTCTCTTGTTGTTAAAATGACTTCAATTAGAACTATTTTAAGCTTAGTGGTTGTAGAGGATTTACATCTTGAACAATTAGATGTAAAAATAGCTTTTCTCCATGGGGATTTGGAGGAAGAGATTTATATGTAGAAGCCACAAGGGTATGAGGTCAAAGGAAAGGAGAAACTAGTATGTAGGTTGAAAAGAGCCTGTGTGGCCTAAAGTAAGCTCCAAGATGGTGGTATATGAAATTTGATAGTTGTATATCATATCAAGGCTACAGTAGATGTTATTATGACCACTATGTTTATTTTAAGAGATTGTATAATTTTAACTATATAATCATGTTATTGTATGTAGATGACATGCTTGTTGCAGGGTCTAACATGTAGGATATAATTGTACTCAAGATAAAATTGGCAAAGTCATTTGCAATAAAGTATTTGGGTGTTGCAAACCAAATCCTTGGTATGATAATAACAAGAGACAGGAAAAATCACAAATTAACATTATCTCTGAGTGAGTACATTGAGAAGGTGTTGGAAATATTTAGTATGCAAGATGCAAAACCTGTTAGCACACCTTTGAGAAATAATTTCAAACTGACCAAAGAGATGCATCCTAAGACACGAGAGGAGATAAACTACATTTCCACGGTTCCTTATTCATTAGCAGTTAGTAGTTTTATGTATGCGATGGTGTGCACAAGGTCAGAGATAGCACATGTAGTGGGAGTTGTGATCAGGTTTATGAGCAATCCAGGAAGAAGGCATTGGGAGGTAGTGAAGTGGATTCTTAGATATTTGAGAGGTACTATCACTCAGGCATTATGATTTGGAGGTTCTAATACAACTTTACAGGGATATGTAGATTCAGATATGGTAGGTGATATAGACAGTAGGAGGAGTACCATAGGGTATGTTTTTACTATAGGTGAAACTATAGTAAGCTGGATTTTAAAATTATAGAAGGTTGTTGCATTGTCAACAACAAAAGCAGAGTATGTTGCTATTATATAGGCTAGTAAGGAGATTATTTGGTTATAAATTTTTATGTAGGAGTTGTGAAAGAAGCAAGAGAATAGCACATTATATAGTGATAGTTAGAGTTCCATTCATCTTACAAAGAATTAAACTTTTAATTATAGGACTAAACACATACCAAGTACCATTTCATACACTCAGTATTCGAATATGGACAGTTAAAATTGGAGAAGATACACACTAGTAGAATTTTGTAGATATGTTCACAAAGGCAGTAACCAAGGAGAAACTGAGTTCCTACTCAGTTTCAATTGATCTTCAAGCATGACAGTAAAAGGTGAGAAAATTTCTAGGACCAAAGTTGAAGCATAGTCCAGCAAGTGCAGTAGCGGTGGAGTTATTGTGGTCAGTCTCCAAGTGGGAGATTGTTGATTGTGGAGCCTGATTAATTCAGAGGCTTTGTTTTCAACCACACTTGGACCCACAATGTAAAGAGGGAGGTGTAGAGGGGGCATTAGCCCCCCCTACTAGTGTCTTCCATGGGGGTCTAGGGGGGTCTATGGGGCAATGCCCCTAAAGCCAAAAATAGATATTTTCCTCTATGTAAATCTAGATCGTTTGATATTAGGTCACAGATCGAACGGTATATTTTAGGTGAGTTTTTGCCCTAAAATTGTAATGTAATTTTATAATAGGATTTTGTATTATGACTGATTAAGATGTTCGGTGCACGATTGTGTATAAAGAGGTTTTCTGGATGGAATATAAGGCCTGGTTATTTTCTCTATGGACGTAGCCCACATTGGGTGAACCACATAAATCTATGTCTATTGTGTATTGCATTATTTCTTCTGTGTTTTATTTCTGTATTTTATTGCTCGTGTTTTATTATTTAATCCTAACATCTGATACCATTGTTAGCTTTTTATGAAAAATACTCAAAATAATATTGCCTCAAGATCAATAATACAATTGCAATATGAAATATATAATAATGTTGATCAATCAAACATGTAAACTCAGAATAAACTATATAATAACTCAAATAATGCTAATGAAAAATTCTTAAAAATACTAAGAAATATTTATTGAATGAAGAACTCAAAATACATCATACTACATCACCTTCCATTGCTTACATAGGTGACTCTTTCTCCTTTGCTATATATATTTTACATCAATACATCCATATATATAGAATGGAATGTGACTCTTCATATGGAGGTTTCTTAACCCTCACTCTTCCTATGACTCTTCATCTTCCTACTCCATTGACACATGTACATAGGGACAATTATGCACATTTGCAATGCAAAAATATCATTGCACACTTGTGCATTTTATTGCATAAAGTAAATCTTAATCTAAGACACTCTTTCCTAATCTATAGATGTACCCATGATGGTACATTGGTATGTACCAAATAATGTAATATATTCCAATAATATTCACCTTAAGATTCAACATATTTAACTACTTGGAGGTCTTTACCTTTAAGAAATGATACATTTAACTACTTGAATTCATGAGATTTGATGGTTAATCAATCCTTTATATTAAAAATAGAATGATATATTTCTTATTTCTAATGTAAGGTATATTTTATCTTTTATCCTCTTTGATTGCATACTTCTTTTCAAAGACTTAAGAAATCAAGTATTCATTAGTATATATTTCTTTTCATTAGAGTTAGAATCTTTATAAAAAAAATTCATTTCATTAAAATAGATTTTAATCATTATTTGATTCAAATAGTCATCATTTTATTCTCATCATCCGCTAAACTTACTACTTCCTCTAACCATGGAAAAAAGAATTTTACTTCACTATCCTCTTTTAAAACCCCTTTATTGGCTAGCCTATTTGAACATATTGTCTTCCCTTAATATATGTGTAAACCTAATTTATTTAAACTTTATAGAAAGGTTTTTTATTTCTACAATGATCACTAGTATGTTCCATGGAGCCTTTGTTTTTTCTAAAAATTGCATATATTACTATTAGTGAATCACCTCCCATCCATACTTTGTTCCATTTCATTTGACTACATATGTTTAACCCTTCCAAAGTTTCCCAGGCTTCAACTTCATTATTTATCTTAAGTCCACTATTGAAAGTGTAATATGACAAAATCTTACCCTTATTATTTCTAATTATTCCCCCTACTTTTTCTAGTCCTATATTTTCTTTAGATGCACCAAAATTTAATTTTAAAAACTCCAATTTTGGTGGTTTTCACTTTATATTATTTGCCTTCCTTTTTTTCTTTTATACCCAACATCATAATTCCAATTCATGACTTGACTCCATCAATCAAGGCTCTTTGCTTCAAGATTAAGGATTGGGTGGGTTGATAAGGTTGGTTTAGATGCCTATATGGTTAAATAAATTTTCCTTTTCATTACCTTTAAATTGCTTTTATTTCTTTTAAATATTCTTCTATTCCTTTCTAGCCATATAGTCTAGAGTATTGTATCTTTCAATGTATCCTAGTCACTTTTAAAGTACTATGCCATTGGTTTAACCATTCTTTAATTCTATCATTCATTACAATGAATTTACTAAATACATTAAGAATCTATTGCCATAGTTCCTATGATATTGAGCAATGTCCCAAGAGATGGTCTATACTCTCCTTTTTACATAGAACACATTATGAGGGGCCATGAAAACCCCCTCTCATTAGGTTATCTTAGGATAAAAAAATTATATGACCTACTAGCCATACAAACATTTTGACCTTTGGAATGCTTGGGCTATCTCAAATATCCCTCCATATTCTTGTGATATTCCTAGTTTTTTGGTGCTTTATATTATATCTACTTCTTACTATGTATTATTCTGAGCTATTCAACTCTGAAATTAATTTATCCTCAACTCCCCTCAGAAAAATCATTGTTGTTAGTGTAGTGAATTCTCACTACATCCAAAAGTGTTGCCTTTTCAAAATATTGAAATATGTCCTGAGTAGAGATAAAGCAATCAAGAAGCAAAATATGATGTGCCAAAATTCCAAAATAAAAGTTTTGATAACCATAAATAAGGCAAAACTCCAAAGATTGAATGTTTTGAAAGGTCTGAGGAAAAGGAAACAACAAAATTTTTGATGGTCTTCAAAACACATAAGTTGGCTAAATATTGAAAGAACAATTTTGACTAGAATAAAACATCTAACAATTCCAACATCAGATGATAGTCAAGTTTTGAGGCCAAAAGACCTAATAAAGGATCTTGAGTTGTAAAGTCTTCTGAGATAAACATTATTTTTCCTACGAGGAAGATGTGGCAACCTAGGAAAGTAGTTGACACATGAATTTCACATACTTAGACTTAAATAATCCACAAAAAGGGTATATGGCAACAATAGAGGAAGTTGAGCATCCAAGGACTCAAAAAATTAGCTTTAATGAATCCCAAATCTAGAGAACTCGGGACACAACATCTTTAATGAAGACATGACCCAGCATGCAAAAGAGTAGTTATTCTTCAAATCTTTGCATAATTTTGGAGGGAAAATATCCCCTTTGTAATATATAAGTAATAGTAGTGTATTATTTGCAAAGGATCAACAATCTTTGTAAAGTTTTCCTTTCATTTCTTGTTGTATAGTAGTTAGCAGAGTCTTAAGTTGCTTGTGGGCAGTTGAACCCCTACTTTTGGCATAATATTTGAATATTGATTGCATATATATATATATATATATATATATATATATATATACACTAGAGGTCTAGACATCTATTTTGGATAGCCATTTGTGGTTCTCATGCTATAACCCATCTCTACTATGTATGTGTGTGTTTGCAATATTTACCTATTTTTTAGTTTTACTTGCATATGTGTATATATGGGAGGCCTATGCATCTATTTTGAGTATCCATATATGGTTCTCATACCCTGATACATATCTTTATGTGTGTGTATGCTTGTAAATCTCATTTGGGTCCATATATATTGAGGAGAGGAAGTGTTCACATTGGCACATTGCATTCATGACGTTTATGTAGGAGGATCTTATTTTATCTTTGGCACATTACCACATTGTTAACTTCGAACTCTTTTTTCATTTTTTCTATCTTTGCTTTTCCTAATTTTTCTTCCCTTTTTCCTCCAAGTTTTTTGATTAGGCAGGTGTACCCAAATATCACACCATAACAAGGAGTCATCCTTGTAAAAACTCTCAGAGGCCCCAATTGATTTGAACCGTAAGATCTCAAGATTGGCCTTATTCTGTCACTCTACACAAGGTGTAATTATCTTGAATCTCTTCCCTGAGACAATCAGAGAGGACAATAGTTTAATGGCATACCCAGTGGAACCCCAATGACATATAATTTATCTCACAATTGTGATAACAAGTTAGGCTTAGACTTGGTGTGGGTATTTGCCTATTCTATTTGTTGAAGCACTTTTCACTCACCTGACAACTCTACTTCAAAATGAACATCAAAAGAAGCTATTAAGAAGAACATTAGATTAAGGTTTTTGTGAAGGATTCAATCTATCTGCTTTTAAGATCATAATTTGAATTCACATAGCAACTCCGCTATCACCAAAGGACCCAAATATGACTACTCTATCATCTAAATTATCCTCTATCTAGGATTATAAGATATTATTGTGACCTCCAAAGCCATCGATTGTGTGGGAAAAGCTTCCACAATAAAAAATAGTGATCCTACAATAATATAATGGAGAAGAATCATTAACTTCACTCAATAACTTGCAAGAAATGGTCTTTTTATATCAGATACATATTATTGTAGAGCAATACGTGGCTATCAGATCGTTGGTGGCTTCGCTACAAGGAAATATTTACCAAGGTTTTGATTCTCTTCCCCCACATTCAATCATTGAAGGGGATCAACTTGATTCCCTCCTAATGGAGGGGATTGAAAATAAAAATACTATAGAAAAAGACCATATCAGTAAATAAGATGACAAAAACTAGCAATAAGTATTGACATCAACACCTCCATAACAAAAGCTTAAAAGTCCTACAAGGAAACTGCTCCCATGGAGGATAATAATATGGAGTCAGATTCATAATATTTATTCTCTCTAGACATACACACCACTCATGTCTTATTTGAAGAAAATGTTTGACCAACCACATGTGCTTTAAGATCAATTCAAAGTTTCACCATTGGGAAGGAGGGAGAAGAGGAAGTGGTATCTAGCAAACTGGCCATCCCAGTGATCAGTAGGTCAAAAAATTGGTTAAAAGTTTGGTAGATACTGGAAATGAGAAAATAAAATAATAAAATGGACATGTGGTTAAGCACCCTTTGGGTTGCTAAAAATGAGCATTGGGATGGCCAAAAAGAGCCTACAAGTTGTCCATGTTGAGTCCTAATGCAATGCCTTGCATAATATTGAGGATTCATTATTTTTCATGTCCAACCAATCAAAGTCCTTGGGAAGTGTTATACTACGTGTTCAATAAAATGAACATGAGGGAGTAGTAGAAGTTTGGATCACTATGGTTTGTGCACTATAAATTTTTATGGAGTTGTACATGAGATCCTTGGTGCATAAAAATATATTTTGCATTGTAAGTGACATCTATGAATAAAGTTGATAAAGCTATAACATGTATAGGAGAAAGGTGAATCTAAGTATTTTAGGAAAATATATTATGTATTTTAAGAAGGGCTACACAAATTAGAAGGATTTGGAATCAATAAAATAGCTAAGAAGTAATGAATAATCATGTCATTGATGATTTACTTGCAAAAAAAATATCACAAGCTTACCAGGGAGGATGGAATAAAAGAAGAGTAATTAATATAGCTCTCACAATAGAGTATTACCCTCAACATTCCATGAGTCTAATACAAGGAAGGTATCCAGAATTCCATACATTTTTCAAAAAACTCAAGAGAAAACCTCATCCATCAATCAGGAGTAGTTACAATTTTGTAAAATTTGTAGAGATATGAATACTGCTCCAAGTTTTTCCCATATTTTCTTGACTTTGTGCCCAATGGACAAGACATATTTTCTTTTTGGGTTCTTTATCTTTGTCAAGTTGAAGATACCCTATGATTTACTAGAACTGTAGTGAATTCTCACTACACCCAAAAGTGTTTCCTTTTGAAAAGATTGAAAGATTGCTTGAGCAGAGATAAAGCAATAAGAAAGCAAAATATGAGCTACCAGAAGTCTAGAACAAAATTTTTGACAGGCACAAATAAGTAAACTCTTAAGATCATAAGTTTTGAAAGGTTCGAGGGGAAAGAACAAAAGTTCCAACAATCTTCAAATCACATAAGATGTCTAAATATAGAAAAAAACTAACATAAAACATCTAAGAATTATAATTTTGGATGATAGTCAAGTTCTAAAGCTATAAGACCTAAGAAAATATCTCGAGGTGTAAATTATTCTAAGATAAATAGTGTTTTTCTATGAGTACATGGCAACCCAAGGAAGCAATTAGCACATTAAAGGTAGAAGTGATGGGAGACATTCTAGGAGAAATCCTCAAGCCAACTAACATAAATTTCACACACTCAGAGGTAATTGAGCATCCAATAACATAGAAAACTCAACATTAATAAATCTTAGATATAGATAACCTAGAAGGACACATTAGCTTCAATGAATATGTGACTCGACATGCAAAAAAATAGTAATTTTTTAAATTTCTATACAATTTTAGAGGGAAAATCTCCCCTTTGTAATCTATAAATAATAGTAGTTTAGTCTTTGTAAAGGAACGACAAGCTTTGTAAAGTTTTTCTTTCATTTCATATTGTATAGCAATTAACAAAATTTTGAGAGATTTGTGGGCAATTGAATCCCTGCTTCTCACATAATGTTTATAATATTGCTTGCATATATATTGGAGGCCTACACGTCTATTTTGGATAGCCATCTATGGTTCTCATGCTCTAACCTATCTTTATTATGTATGTGTGTGTTTCCAATATTTACCTATTTTTATTTTTACTTGCATATGTGTGTATATGGGAGGCCTACATATCTATTTTGAGTAGCCATATATGGTTCTCATGCCATGACCCATCTCTTTATGCATGTGTATACCTCTAACTATCATCTAGGCCCATATATGTCAAGGATATGAAGTATCCATGTTGGCACATTGTGTTTAGACCTGTTGTGTATGAGGATATTATTTTATCTTTGGGTACACCTTCATTTCCACTATCTTTGATTTTCTTGTTTTTCCTTCCCCTTTTCCTCCAAGTTTCTATATTAGGAAGGTGTACCCAAATATCACATCATAACAAGGATTTTGTCCTATAAAAAATCCCAAAAGCCCTCAATTGAGCGAACCCCGTGCTCTTAGGACTAGTCCTACTGTGTCACTTTGTGTTAGAAATAGAGTCTATTCCATCATTTGGGTTATGTAAATGTATCTTCTAAGGTACATACTTAGATTAGTTTAGGGGCAAATTATCTAGTTACTTCATGCAATGTAATAAATGCACAAGTGTCAATGTGTAAGTTGTACATGTGCAAGTTATCCCTTGCATAGCTAGATAGAGTGTTGGCCAAGTATCCTATTTTACCTATATAAGGATGGCCTCATAGATGGATAGAGATATAGAGTGTTAGATACAGATAGAGTTGGGGGACATAGTGTAGATTAGTTTTGTGTGTATCACCATCCATTGGTGATGGGTACAATGTAGTTCAGTAGCTTTATAATGGAGTGTTAATTTTATCCATAGCTACATTGTAACCTTTTATATCATTTCTATTTATTACATATTTTAGTCATCTAGCAGATTTACTTTCTTTCATATTATTTTGCATCTTGTGATTTCTATCTCGCTACATCAAAATCTAATAGTGGTATCAGAGCTACAGTAGATCTAATCTATGTAGGTGGATAGGGAAGCCATAATTATCATTGAGCCTAAGTGTTTTGACAAATTGATGCACCATTGGACCAACCACTATCAAAATCTCTTAGAAGAATCTATGTGGTAGAATTAGGGAAAGTATGAGTAAGTACTGAAAGAAATCTCAGTTCTAGGAAATACATAGATTTTAATTGACTAGATTCTTTCCACAAAGTTTCAAGAAAAACTCGTGAAGACCAAGACTCAGCATTCAAGCCACTGGATTGAAAAATCATTTAGTGAGGATCATCCTGAATATCTAGAATTTGCTAACTAGTACCTAAAGTTTATTTTGTTTGTAGAAAACTAATTCTTAGAGGATTGGGACTCCTCCTATGACAAAAATCTAGGAGACTCCAACTTCATTTCCCAAAGGTCGGCATGCCCTCATAGTGCAAATATTGGTTCCTTGTGCAAGAGAATAATACTGTGAAAGAAGACTTCTTGTGAAGAGTTGTGGTGAAGTCAGGAGACTAAAGATCTCCATTTTTGAATCAAAGAACTTCACAAGTTGAAGAACAGTCCATAGAATCCTTGACATAAAAAGGCCATAGTAGCCTTGGATAAAAGGCCATAGGAGCCTTGAAGGAGAAGCCATAGAAGTCTTGATAAGAAAAGGACACAGATGGTATTGAAAAAGGCCATAGAAGCCTTGATACTAAAAAAGGCCATAGAAGCCTTGGTATTGAAAAAAAGGCCACAAAAGCCTTGATACTAAAAAATACCATAGAAGCCTTGATACTAAAAAAAATTCCATAGAAACCTTGATCTTGTAATAGAATTTGAAAAGAATATCTTATTTAGAAGCAGACTAAAGATTTCAGTACTAATATTTTGTTGCAAGGAAAGAAGATTCAGTGAGTTGGGAAACTTCCTACATTAAAGTTAGGAAGGTTATCTTCTTTAGAATCATTTCCACACCTGAAGTAAAATCAAAGAGATTAGGAGAATATCTCATTGTAAAAATTCTAGTCAAGGAAGGAGAAGGATAATAAGGACTAGGTGAGTCCTGCTCGAATCTAGAAGTAGAAAAATCAAAGATCCAAAATTAGATCTCACCACTAACACTTCTAGGAGCAGAAGGTTGAATAAAAGGTCTCAAGGAAGACCATCAGGAGCTGTAATATTAAAGACCTTGGGAAGGTCTTATAGAGCATACAAAAAAATACTAGGAGGGCATTAATGAAGATATTCTCAAAGGATAACTCATTGGAGAAATCCACTACTAAAGAGAAGCCCTAATAGTGAAGGACTTGGGATAATTTTTGCCATACAACGAGCCCAAGAGAAGAAGAATTTGGAAAGGAGTGCCAAATCTAAGAAGAAGAAGAATTTTGCAAAGAGTTCCAAATCCATGAAGAAGAATTTGGAAAGGAGTTCCAAATCTCAGAAGAAGATCCTACTTGAAGTCAGAACTCAACAAGAAGACTTGAAGAAAGAAGCTCACCAAATCTTTAATATTTAAAGATCTCCTCTCATAGTAAGAAGGAATCACTTCAAAGACAAACACTTCTCCAAATCTACAACATAAGGAGGAGAACAGAAGAGGATAACAAGCCACCAAATCCTAGGCTCATGAAAGAAATATTGAGACCATCATTTGGTGAAGAAGTTGTTCAGGACAGTCTACAAAGAGTTACAAGGACATACTCGTAGTAGGAACTTGGTGATCCTAGACACCAAGATCTACATCCTCTATATAAGTGATAAAAGAGCTACTACAAAAAGGTATGCAACTTTTTGGTGCAAGTAGGTTCATGAATTTATTTACCTATCAGATTTGTTAGAAGCACCTGAATTTGAATTAAAGTTGCAAATAAAAAATTGGATTACAGTCTTCGAAAGTGCAAAAATAATTTTTTTTTTAAGGTTTATTTGCATATTAATTAGGAGTTTATTAGATTTCAAAATTTCTTCTATAAACTACCTATTATCTATTTTGGAAAAATAAAAAGAATAATAAGTCCTACAAAATTAGTTGTAGTGAAACTGCAGAATAACTCTTAAAGATTCATTTTAGGTTATTCTTAATTAGCTGCAGTAAATTCTTAGTGCATTAATTTGAGAGTTGATTAGAGTGATAAGGTGTAATTTTAGTGCATTAAAAGTGAAATACTTTCACTATTATACTACTCCCAAAATAAATTAGTTTTTTGTGTTCTTGAAGGGCACAAAATCTTATTTTTATCAAGTGTCTAAAGACACTATTGAAGCACGGAAATTTGCAACTCATAGTGGCCAAAAGAATCCACCCAAAAAAAGGTTAGAATCCTCCAAAACTTGGATAAGAACACAACTAACCAAAAACACAAATAGAAGCTTCATAGATTGAGACTTGGTGAGTCTTAGATCCAAAGCATTACAAGATTGGATGCAATAAAAGAAAGTGTAGAAAATTTGCATAAATTAAAAAGCTTCTATCTACTATTATCTAAGCTTGGATTTGTTATAAAAGTGTCCAAGAAAAAATAGGAAGGTGTCTACTCATAAAAGACAACCTCAAAACCCTTGTATTACAGGAAAAAAAAATTGCCATAAAACCAGAATTTCAGATCTGAAATAACAGTGCAAAAGAAGGTGCATTAAAGGAGGTTTATGTAAAATTTATAGTACATTTTATTGCACTACTTTAATCTGGTTTTTTACAGCCCAAGAGCAAATTCGAATGTGCCCCAAAAAGGCACAATATCTATAGGAAAAATCACTCTTCTTCCTAAGCAATAGGAGCAACTCAAAGGGCTCATCTTGGATGGCCAAACCTATAGAAGACAAGGCACAAGGAAATATAAAGTAGTGTATAAAGCAAAAGAAGAAGCATCTTTATCAAAGCAAGTAGATATCAACGCAAAGGAGCATTCCTATCAAATCAAGCTACGAAGCATTTCTACCATAAGTGAAAGTTAAATAGTGGAGTGAAGCATCAAAGGAGTCTTCATCCAAGTGTTGCCATTCAAACTCCATTCAAGGGCCACCAAAGCTCCTCCATATATCCACCAAAGCTCTACCATAGCTCAAAATTTAACATTGCTTGGTTGGATATATTTTAGCATCTATGTAAAACGACAAAGAACAAGGTGGAAAACACATTGGAGAGTCTTCAAGTAAGCGTTGATAAAGAGAAGGGCATGCAGTTGCAACTTGTCATTCTATGAGAGATCCTCTATAATGCTCACAAAGAAGACATTACATTTCTTGGTACCCATACTCCATGCATAATGGTATTTACATACAACTAATAGCTTGATATACATTACAGCGAGGTCTCATAGACATTGAAGAAGGAGCTTTTCTTGGATAGTGCTCAAAGGAGAATCATAACATCTCAATTAAAAAGTGATATTTATCAAAATAGTGGAGTGATTTTGGCATATCCACCAAATAGTTGAAGCTTCCATGAGCATTTAAACTTCTGTTGTGACACTTGTCACTCATATTATCACATATTAAATATGCCTTCGACATTGGAAAGGAAGCACAACAGTTTTAAAGTGATACACATAGTATTTTGGAAGCTACTTGGCAATGGATTGACAGTAGACGCTCGACAGTAATTTAGGTGTGATTCGACAGTGATCCGGAGTAAATCGGGTACAGTAGAAAATACTTTCGATCAACTAGCATTTAAGAAGAGCATTAAAGCCATATCTTACCTTGGGGAATTCGCACTCAAGAAGGAGATTTTATTGCCATATTCATTCAATTTCATAAAGGTACAAAGCCTTAATAAAATTTCCTCATCTAATTTGCTTTCAATTTTAAAAGAGAGTTATAAGGTTATAAGATAAGTTTGAGATATTAATTGAAATCAATATTTGTTTGAAATCAAAACTTAGGGAAATTAATATAATATTTACAAAATATAACTTAGGAGAAATAAGGGATACTACTTGGAACTAATCCATTTAATGTTTGAAAATATTAATGAGTTCTAGTTTTCCAAATTTGGGAGTGATAAGGGTTACAAATTCAAACTAGTTTTGTTTTGAAATTAGAAACACTTGAACAAAATCCTAAGGGCTACAAAAAGGGTTTATTAAAATATTTTATCAAAGTTGGAAATTTATATTCTTGTCTCAAAATTTTCTCAAAAGGGACAAAAGAAATCCAACATTGAAACCTCTTCAAAAATTGAAAGGTGCTTATTTCAATAGGCGTATTAAGGAGTGAAGAAGTTGATTTTTTATATCTACAAAACTTATAAAAAATCAACCAAAAATTGAACTATATTTTACAAAAGCACTATATCATACTCCAAAAACATTAGGGAGTCATAAGGGATTCTACAAAACTTGATAATAATATCCATCAAATATTGTCAAGTTGAGAAGATATAAGCTTTCTTCAAAAACCTAAAATTAGGTATTCATACCTAGGGAGACATAAGGAAGCCTACAGGATTAATAAAGGTTTTATCAAATCAAGCTTATATACTTCAATTAGGGAGCTACAATTATATCTTGTTTCTTCTTCAAATGGGTAAATGAATGTCATACAATCATGAACACATGTGGTATATTGACTCAGAAGCCAGTCATCATATGACAAGAAATATACAATGGTTTGACTGTCTTGAAATTGCTAAATGTTACAGACTAATAATTGCAGATAGCCAAATGTATCCCATACATGGATATGGATGTGTAACACTAAAGAACACAAGCTTATATTGAGAGGGGGGTGAACAGTATAAGACCACTTTTTACTTTATTTCCAAATCAATATCAATTAATATCCTTAATTGCAATAACCAAATATAGCAGTGTGCATTAATAACTCATATAGCAATAGTAAGCAAGAGTACAAGTCACCACACACAATTGAGACACAATATTTAATGTGGTTCCCCCAATGTGAGGTACTCCACAAGATAATATCCTTATAATATTTCATGCATAAATAAGGATCCTAATCCAATACAATGATTT
Source organism: Wollemia nobilis (assembly GCA_028583015.1). Classification (NCBI taxonomy): domain Eukaryota; kingdom Viridiplantae; phylum Streptophyta; class Pinopsida; order Araucariales; family Araucariaceae; genus Wollemia; species Wollemia nobilis. Next base: position 3,727,525 of record JAQPPZ010000676.1, on the reverse strand, counting down.
ATTTGATCTGCTCAAAGATAGGCAATAACAAGATCACACAAAACTTGTCCAAATCTTCATAACAAGCTCACATATAACTTGTCCAAAACTGCTCAACAAGCTCACACATAACTTGTCCAAATCTGCTCAACAAGCTCACACAAAACTTGTCCAAATTTGTTCAACAAGCTCACACAAAACTTGCTCAAATCTGCTCCAACAAGATCACTAAGAACTTGTCCAAATATACTCTAGCAAGCTCACCAAGAACTTGCTCAAATCTACTCCAACAAGCTCACTAAGAACTTGTCCAAATCTTCTCTAGCAATCTCACCAATAACTTGCTCAAATCTGCTCCAACAAGCTCACTAAGAACTTGTCCAAATCTTCTCTAGCAAGCTCACCAAGAACTTGCTCAAATCTGCTCCAACAAGCTCACTAAGAACTTGTCCAAATCTTCTCTAGCAAGCTCACCAAGAACTTGCTCAAATCTGCTCCAACAAGCTCACTAAGAACTTGTCCAAATCTGCTCTAGCAAGCTCACCAAGAACTTGCTCAAATATGCTCCAACAATCTCACTAAGAACTTGCTCAAATTTTCTCAACAAGCTCACCAAGAACTTGTCCAAAACTGCTCTAGCAAGCTCACCAAGAACTTGCTCAACTCTTCTCAATAGGCTCACTCAAAACCTCATCAAAATCTATCCCAAATATGTCCACAAATCTATCTAAAAATATCCACAAATTTATCCCAAAAATTGTCCACAAAGCCTTCTCAAAGGCTCAATCAATCATACACAAACTGCCACAAATATGTCCAGAAGTCTATCCCAAAGGTCTTCTCAAAGTCTCAATCAATCATGCTCAATTAGTACTCAAATCTCATCCACAAATCTATGAAGGCAAGGCTCAAATATGAACTCAAAAATGAATGGCAATGCACTCTACAATGGATGACAACAATGATCCACAATGATCTCAACTCAACTCAACTCAAGTCAACTCATAGAAGCATAAAGAGAATTTTTAGAGACTCAATATGTTCTAAGCTCAATCTCAACTCAAATCAATCTAAACTCAAGTCAACTCATAGAAGCATAAAGAGAATTGTTAGAGACTCAATATGTTCTAATCTCAATCTCAACTCAAATCAGAATTATAGAATAGTTTGTTTCATGGGACTTGAACAATCACCTCACACAATCACTTGAATAGGCTCAATCAACTCAACTCAACCAATCACCACAAGGGACACTCTTTCTCACAAAACCCTAGTCCAAGCATGTATCAACCAACTCAAATGTTTCCAACAATGCTCAACCACAAATCTCACATAACAATGATACTCATGTTCTTTTCAAGTTCTTTACATAACCAATGGGCTTTAACAACTATGCTTATAAAACAAGGTTTAAACACAACTCTCAAACCAGAAAACCTTGAAGCATTCAACCAACCACTTTCAAAAACGAAACCACAATAAATACTTTTCACTTCAATGATATTTCATAAATCAACCACCATAAACAATCAATAGGAGAAAGTGCCCATACCTTTTTGATGCCAAGAATTTGTCCACAAAATTTGCCACACTAAACACAACTTTCCTTTCCAATCTCAATAAGGGTTAGTGGACTTCAAATAATAATCACAAGATAAAGCATAACTCAAATTACACCTTTTTACTCCAACTTAATAAACGCATCCACCAAAGTCCTTTTATTAAAAACCCTTATCAAAAAATAATAATCAATAAACCTCTCAAAAATTATTTTATAACAAATCCTTATTTCTCCTAAATATTAATTCTCAATTTCATGAACATCAAATTAAATCAACAACTCATCCACCTTTGAAATAATAATCACAGCCCTTATAAAAACAAAGTTTAATTAAAAACTTTAATTATTCCTAACCACCTTATAACTCCAACTTAGGGCTTAACAGAATTAATTAGAGCAAAAATGTATTTACCTCCTCAAGGGGATTCGAACCCTCAACTTGCCTACACCGCGAGTGCCTTAGCCATGACTAAGGTTGCCACACAAGCTAGTCGCTCGTTTGAAATGAAAAGGCACAACGTTCCTTAAAACCTTTCCTCCCTTTTCGCAAATCAAAAGTGCTTCGAGCGCTTTTCTTCCAATGCCTTCTAAATGCAGTCAAGGGGATTTGAAACCTTGATGCTTGTGCTGCCATACACCTTAGCCAAAATCCAACTGCCAATGCGCCACTCTGCCCACGATGACTTTGGACTTCGACCAACCTTCGTTTATTTGTTGCTTTTGCTTTCTAAAATATTTTCGCACGAGCTCAATTCGGATGCTTAGCCAACGATTATTAACCCTGAACAAGACTCAGTTTATGAACCTTAGGTATCCCCTTTATATAGCCTCCTTATTATTTTTGATGACATCGGCAAAAATCTTGTATATTTAATTTTAAATTTTAAATTGAATTTTAAATAATTAAAATTTAAAATAAATATTAAAAATTAAATATCTCCATCACCCGGGCACCTTTTTCGATGAAACGAAATGCCAACTTGGGTTTTAAGAAAAACCCAGTTCAAATCTGCCATCCATAGTTTTAAATAAAACCTTTTATTTTTCCTACCTTGGTTTTCACAAAAACCCTGTATTTATCCATGCTTTCCAAAATATCATTTGGCCACCAAAACTCAATGTGATCCATGTGACATCAATGATCCATGTGACATCAATGACAATATAAAATAACTCAAATTGCCAACAAACACCAAGCAATTCATTTCCAAATCTTCTACTATAAAAAGTATTGTATGTTCCCAGATTAACATTCAATCTCATCTCAGTAAGCAAGTTAGTAGAAAACAACTATATGATTAACTTTGGATATATAGATGGGATCAATACTTGTCTCATTATAAATCAAGATGGCATAAAAGCAATAGGTTCAATTCATGAAAATACATACATCCCGGACTCAATAGGAATCTCACAAGACATTTGTGGTGTTTCAAAAAATGCTAACATATTTATAGAGGAACTGGTTGAAGAAAATGAAGAACCTATACACCAAAAGGTAAGCACAACAGGATCAAAAACAAAAATATGAGAGGACAATTTCATCATACCCTGCTCATTCATCAACAATTAGAACCAAATGGATATACTTGCAAGGATAACTATAAATATGGGTGGATAGAAGACAAGGAAGATGAATTTGAACAAGTCAAGGATCACTCAATGAAGTCTCGGATCTAGTTTACCTTGCATCATATGAAGACACAGATTACCTACTTAACCTAAACACAAATAATGTAGAGGAAGAATACCAAGTTCAGGAAGAAAGATCCATATTGAAGACGAAAGTATTCAATATCCAAATAATGTAATACAGGGGGTGTTATACATAGAGTCTATTCCATCATTTTGGTTATGTAAATGTATCTTCTAAGGTACATACTTAGATTACTTTAGGGAAAATTTATCAAGTTACTTCATGAAATGTAATAAATGCACAAGTGTCAATGTGCAAGTTGTTCCTTGCACAGCTAGATAGAGTGTTGTCCAAGTATCTTATTTTACCTATATAAGGATGGCCTCATAGATAGATAGAGATATAGAGTGTTAGATATAGATAGAATCAAGGGACATAGTGTAGCTTAGTTATGTGTGTATCACCATCCATTGGTGATGGGTGCAATATAGTTCAGTAGCTTTATAATGGAGTGTTTATTTCCTCCATAACTACATTGTAACTTTTTATATCATTTTTATTTATTGCATATTTTAGTCATCTAGCAGATTTACTTTTTTTCATATTATTTTGCATCTTGTGATTGCTATATCCCGGTGCTCACTACATCAAAAGCTAACACTTTGTGTGAGGTATGATTGTCTTGACTCTCTTCCCTAGGACAATCGGAGATAACAATAATTATCTTTATGCTCAACTACCTCCTAGCAATAATTTTTGGTATACTTGTAAAAAATATTCTTTCCATTTGTATCTTCCTTATTGATACTTATACATAATGTTTGAAACCCTATCAACATACTTGTCTTGAAGTAATCTCGTCCATGGTTTCAAAAGTGGATCTAGATTGAGTGGTTTTTTATCACACTGTATCCACCCAAATAGAATTGTTTTCTCTAGTTCCCACCACCTATCTTAGACCTTCAATCACTATATCAATTGATTTTTTTTAATTTTCCATAGTGTAGAACCATATGGTATTGATAATATTGTAAATATTAAGCTTGGGTGATTGGGCTCAACATACTTAGAAGAATTCTTGCCCATTGTCTTTGAATCTAATTGTATAATCTCCAAATTACTTTTCCCCTTAAAGCTAAGTTTGAATTTGTAATAACTCTTAAACTGAGATCTCCCCTAGTTATATCATCACATACCTTACTCCATTACACCAAAGGAATTTTTTTAACATGTAATCCTAACCATAAAAATGACCACATAAAATAGATTAAACTCTTTTCTACCTATTTTGGCATAATATACAAGGACATATAATATGTTGGAATAGCCTGTAAGACTGATTTAATTAGCTATATTTTTCCTACTAATAATAACCATCTACCTCTCCATGTCAATAGTTTATTTTGAACCTTTTTTGTTCAATTGGTTATATGGGATTGAAACGAGCCCCACTCCTATAATGTCATCTCCATAAAGTGGCATTATAATAGTTTGGATATTATCCATGTATCAATTGGAAAGATTCAAACTTGGTTCACCGCCTAAAATGTTGAGGAATATAACTGGTTGAGCTAATGTCATTTGTTTTTTTTTAAACGAGTGTAAATCATAGGTTTTTGAAATGGGTCCTGGTCCCCTCATACCAGGGTTTCAACTTGGGTCTTCTAGATGACCAAAGACATATTGTTGTCATTTCAAAAAAAAATGGCTTGTTGGAACAATAGCTCGACACACCTAGGCACTCATGCCTCGTGTAGAGTGACACAGGAGGAAGCTCTACGAGCAAATAAAATCCTACGAGGTAACTTTAGGGGTTTTTTTTAGGTTGGATTCTCATTGAATATGATCTTTTATGCACCTTTTAGACCTTGTGGGCTCAAGTCTGTGAATCTTGTTGATAGGAAAAGGAAATACCAACAAGCAAAAGATAAAAAATTAAATTGTAGGAAAGTAAAAGCTAAGCTACAAGGGCGATGCACCAAGATCAATATTTTCCTCCTAACTACATGAACGAGCTAAGAATGAACACATTCACCATATTCTAATAGCTAAAAATTAAACACACTTCATCATACATAATCCAAAATTGAAAACACATAAGATAAGTAGGTTGAAGTGAAATTTGTAACAACTTCCATTCATGCATTCAGTAATTACAAGGCATACAACCAAAAGAGGCTCGATGCTCCTTAGACAGTGGCTCAAGGATTGAGTCTTGTTCATACAAATAAGAAGAGGTGAAAGGAAGAGCATACAATGCTAGATATGAGGTATGAGCAGGTAGCCCCTAATGATTTACAATGAATTCTACAAGATTTTTTATAGGTTGAGATTGAGGGGCTTTTTCCCTCCAAAATCTTGCATAGAGGACTTGAGAAATTATTCTATTCTATAGTCAAGATCCTTTTGCACCTGTATTTGTTGTGTTAATATCTCTATATCTAGGGCCTTTACAGCCAAAGGATTTTGGACCCTCAAATGGGAATTTAATACTACCATCACTCCTTATGGTGTGCTCAAAAGGTAGTTGTACCATTAATTTTTATCAGGTTTGATATTTTGAACATCATAACTCCCTTGGGTCTTCATCTAATTTTGGGGAAGCCTCACTTGTTGATGTTGTTTGTATGGCCCCTTTTATTGGTGCAATATTAGAAGGGTAGGCTTACCCATGTGGCAATAATTGTTGCAGCTGCCACATAGATGATTGTGATAGGTCAAGCCACAAAAGTCAAATTTTATATTCAATGGTGGATATTTCTTTAATTACCTTTTGCTTAACCTTCTTTGTTCATGAATATTCATCAAGTATCCCAACTAGGGTAGGATACCTCTCGACCAACGGTGGGTCTTTTTTATTGTGCCTTAGCAATTCCTCCTCTCATTCCCAAGAGGCTACTATGTGCTTTATCTAGTATTTATTAAGAACTTCCCTTTCTTATATTGGCCTTTACTAATGAAAAATAATTTGGGCCATCAGATGAAAAATTTATGGCCTATAGGCCTTGGCATCTTTAAGTTGTCTGCTTAGGCAAAAAAGGGATGTTGACCATTTATGAGAGATCTAATGGTTGACATGGTCTAAAACTCATCTTCATTTCTTTGCATTGTGGGATAGCACCCACAATTTTGACCAAATTTTATCCATACCTTTTGACCCTCTTTTAACAGTCATAGATCTAGAATTTGATGACTAGCATTGCTTTGATGTTTGTCTACTTATATTTGGATACTAGAGTCACTACCTACCATGTATTTAAGTTCAAAAAATGTGTGTGGTTCAATTATTTGAAGTGCTTCAATATATTGTTGTGGCTATTATTACACAAATATTAATTTATGATCTCTTAAGTAATACATCATAGATCAATCAACCTTCATGGATGATGAAGTCTTTACAACATTTTGATAAGTGGCTCATGGAGTTCTTCAAGAGTTGAGCTTTGTGAAGGCTCTTTCTCTATATTATTGTCATATAATTAATCCCATTATAATATTCTAGTATGGTGGGGAAATTATAGACACTAAGGTGGGGTCCTCGAGGTCAAGTAGATATGGGCAATACCCAAGTGAGCTTTCCCATGGGGAAGTTAGATCGATCCAAATCCACTGTCTAGACCACACCCCCACCAATGAAAAAGTTCTTTTAGTTATCAACAAAAGGGCTCCTTGAATCTTCTCATTGGTGGGACTCAACTTAGATATCATTGAAAACAATGTTGAGGATAATATAGGTTTTTGGTTACCAAAAAAGAAAAATTGATATGGGCACATAACCCAAAGTATTTTGTCCCTACTTCAAACCTCTATTGGATGATGTATTCAACCAACCTCATGGTGTAATCCATGGGGTGGTTTCATGTAGTGAATTTTCACAATTTTGGTGACTCATAGGGGATCCCTTACTTGCAAAGGATGAGAGACCCAAAGAATAGAAGCCTTATTTGTTGGGCACAAAGTCATAAAAACAAGCTCAAAGGGAAGGGAGAGGATATTGTCAACCCAATTTACCGAGTGGCTTAGCTTGTTGGAATCATATAAGCAAGTTGGCCTTATATAGAATTCTCATGGGGTGGTGGTACCAATCTATATTGATTTTATCTTACATGAATTCATGCATCCCTTTTGTCTCTAGTCTTTTTGATTAATTTTAGATATTGCTTCTATCCCCATGATGTAAGGAAATAATTACCTCCTTCTATGCTATATTTGTTTCATGCAAGCTACTCCTCACATAGGTTTAGTCAAAGTGGGATAGTTATTTTCTGCCCTCACCTTATGCCTTCATTATATGAGTTGTTATCACCATTTAGGTACTTGGTGAGATCACCTATAGTTGATTGATGATGATTTAAATAAAATATCCTTGTGGGAGGTATGCTCATACTCTTGATGTTTTGGTACATTTTATTTAAAGGGACTACCCATTCATATGGATGCAACCACTCGCTTTACATATTTTTATGGTTTACATCATCCTAGAATCTCTCATTGATCTAGTGGTCATCCTTGTCTTTTGTTCATGTTTCCTCATTCAACTTTGAGTGATTGTACCTAGCTTTTGACCATCCAATGGTTTTGAGTCTCTTTTCTTCTAGATGCTTCTTGCAACAAAACAAAATGCTCTCCAAAAGAAAATAGAGCACAAAAAATCTCTATATACATGTTTTATGTATATCTTTTTATATAGATCTCATTTATAGGAATCGGCAAGGAATCACCATCTACTATTGATATCTCAAATACATTTTTAACCTTTTAGACAATGATGATATAAGGGCCACCACCCCATATGGCATCAAACTTGGTATGACAATCTAGTTTGCTTCAATGTCTCATTTAAGTATGCAGTCACCTACCTCAAAGCTCTAGAGTTTTCCCTTTTTTTTAACCATACCTCAACCACTTCTTGATGTTTAAGCAAGCACTCTTGATCCATCTCTCTTTTCTTCTCTACCTTGAGCAATAATTTCATTCTTAATGTTATAGCAACCTTTTATTGGAGCTCTAAATGATGGATTAATTGCAAAGTTGGTAACTCTATGGAGATAGGAAGCTTTGCTTCCTTGTCATACACCAAGGCATAAGGTGAGAACCCTATTTCCTTTTTGGAAGTAATCCTATCATCCCATAAGGATACTATAATATGAAATTGCCACTACCTTTGATTGTTAGACCCAATCCTTTTCAAAATTTTGATCAAATTTTTGTTGTTGGACTCAGCCAATCCATTCCCTTGGGGGTAATAATTTAAGGTGGATTTTAGATATATGTCATGTTGGTGAATGAATTGAATGATATTAGCTCCCATGAGTACTTTGGAATTATTAATGATTATTGTATTAGAAATTCTAAATCAAGTTATGATTTCTTCCAAGAAATTGATTATTACCCTTTCAGTTGCTTCCTTCAACGACATCACCTTGTTCCATCTAGTGAATTAGTCAATGGTAGTGAGAATCCACTTATATCCTTCACTTGATGGGAGTTTTATCATGTTGATAAAATCCAATACCTAGTAGGAGAATGGTTCATTAGTCATGATGGAATTCATAAGTGGCACATTCCTTTTCCTTCCAATGCAGACTTTTCATTCATCATATTTTCTCACCCACTAGTACACATTTGCAAACATAGTGGGTCAATAATGGTCAGTTTTCATGATTTTGAAAGTGGTGGTTTGAGCTAAGAAGTGTCCTATAGAGATTTCTTAGTGAAAATCTTGGTGTAACCATTGGTTTTAGTCTACTCTAACACACCTTAAGAGGACACCATCAAAATTTCTTTGAAACAAGACACCTCTCATTAGGACAAAGTGGGCATTCTACAATAGAAAAGCTCACCCTTGGAATTTATCCAACCTAGGTGGTTATTGGCTTGATTGCATATATATTACCTATTGGTCTACCCAATATGATTTTTCTTCTTCCTCATTAATCATACATAGGTCTTCATCCATATCTCTATTAGCCAAAATGACATAGGACCCTTCCTCTGACCATCTTAGTGGGTTTTATCTCTATTTCAAACTCCAATATCTTGGTACCCTTCCCTCTTTTTATAATATCTCCCCTATTATTTATTCCTTCATACTCGAGTGGATGACATGTGCAAGGATCTTATTACTGAATACCAAGTGCTTAAATTTATTTAACACCCTGATTAGAGTCTACACCTACCTTTTGATAAAGTTATATATTTCTTCATAGCCTTTCAAAGTTTGGTTGAAGAAGAAAATTAGATGTTCATGTTGATAACTACCTGTTTGACTGAGTAGGGCAACAATGCTTTATTCTTCCCTACAATCATAGAGGATGAATTATTTATTAAAGTTTGGGTATGCTAGAACTCGGGATTTTGCTTTAGCTTCCTTTATTTTTTAAAATCTTATTTTTGTTCCTTTATCCATCTAAAATGTTGGTCCTTTTTTAGCATAAGGGTCATTGGTCTAACAATGCCAAAAAAATATAGCATTAATCTCCTAATAAATTTTATCTTCCCAGAGAAATATTGGAGAGTCTTCTTGTAGACACCAAAATCTATCCACTTGTCATCCATCCGTGCCCTTCAATCGCAATCGCCCATTATATATATATATATATATATATATATATATATATATATATATATATATATAGATATATGTATGTATTTACTTTATATATATATATATATATATATATATTAATATTTTATATTATATTTAATAAATATATGTGTATTTATATGAATTAATCCTAGCCATCCACCATGTTTTAATCTCAGCCATTCATCCATATCAATCCATGTCACTTACCCAAGCTTAATATCCACCCTTCCTCATGTTTTAATCTCGATCGTCCATTTTGTGTTGTCGAAACCCTAACATGTTCAAGGGTATATTATAAAATATGAGTCATTTTTATGAATCAAATCCCCTTAGTTCTTAATGCTTAAGTTCTCTCTTCATATTGGAGAATATTAAGTGCTCTAGAATATTAATCCTTTGCCCTAGCCACTTTGCCATCACTTTCATCATTCACCGCCCCCATTGCATCATCTATTTTAGTCGTCACCAAACCCATGCAGAATAAGATCTAGTTTTGTGATACTTTCATCAGCCCTCAAACACCTATCAAAGCTAGCTAATTACCTTTGAGAATTTTTGGAACTCATTGGTGCATTTGCAACCTTCACAGAATACCTCTAGCCATCTCACGTAATAGATCTACAATCCTACAACCCTTGAGCATTGTCCAAGCATCCTCATGACCATCGACGATAGAAGCAGAGACAAAAATTAGCATGTTGACAAGGCAAGAAATTATTTGTACTTATTTTATGTTTTTGGTACTTTTTGTTTACAATATTACATTGCAGCATCTAGGATTTTAGTTGTTTTATCTTTCTGAGGGCCTCACACAGTGGAGCCCTTACAGGTGCTTCTAATATCTTTTTTTGTTGTCTTTATTTGTAGGTAAAGGAATCATCTATTTAGAATCTATTGAAGCTAGGGTGGTCCTGTAGGGATACACAAGCCCACCTACAACTCTTGTTTGGATTGAAGATGAGCGAGAAGACACCATCTATTCACTGCACTAGGGTTTTGAAACCCTAGCATCTTGTAAATCTATATCAAAAGCATTGTAAAACCCCATACATGGGCACATTCATTTTATAATTGGGATATATGCCCATATTAATAAAAACTTAATCATTTTGTATAATCTTGTGTTGTTACTGTGTTTTTGTTACTTTTATCCATTGCTTTGGTGTTGTTAATTTTTAATTTAAAAAATGGCAATCATGGTGGGACCCCAAAAGGGTTATTCATGTTAATTTATTTTTTCACTAATTTATGTTTTTGTTTTCATCTTGCAGGTTTCAAAAATTTGATCGTTCGAAAATCATGAAAAACGAGGGTTTCTAGAGGTTGCAAAATTTGATCAAAGGTTGTGCAGATGCCCTACAGTGCTTAAGGGATGCCTTGCAGCATTTATAGAATCTCCTACAGTGTTCCAAATATTTTGGGGTGTGTTTCACAGAGTGGGAAATAAAAACATAGGTTTCCTGGTAAGCCTACTTCAAACCCTAATCCATTTCTATGTTCATTTTCTTGCTTTTTACAATAAATTTAACAAAAATAAAATCATTTATTTTCTTTTCAAAACATTTACATTTTAATTTGCATTTTAGGCATTTACATCCATCATATAAATTGCATATAGATCATATTTATTTTATATTTTTGTTTCTTTCTGATGTATTCATTCACTATTTGTGTAGTTTGCATTTGAAATTACAAAAGCATAAAATAGTTGCATAATAGAGTTGAAAGCTCTCATTTTTAATTTTCTAAGTTGTAACAAGGTCACAATATTTAAGTATACTCCTACTGTTGGAATCACTTGATGATTTAGGGTAGAAGAACTAGGTGAACCCTCCATTGTTGGAATCACTTGATGATTCAGGATGGGTCTTAAGTGGTGTACCCCTAATTTATTTTGAGGAGCTTAGTGTTGATGTTCTTGAATTCTACCTTAGACAAGTGAAATAGGTGTTTTTGAAACATTTATTGAACACAATAGGTAATATGAATATTAAAATGAATTACACATCTTGCACATTTCACAATAAACAATAGTGAGTTGGATTTCATCTATAGACACCCAAAAGTCATGCATTTCTAGTTATGCATATCCATAGGTGATTACAAACATCCCTAGGATATTGTAGTCTATCATAGTCATGCATAGTCGTACGTAGTCATGCGTAGTCATGCGTAGTAATACGTAGATTCCCATAATTTGCCATAGTAATATGTAGACTTTCATGTATCACTCCATCAGCTTTCAGGTACTAAACCCTCATAAGCCTTCCAAATCATATTCGGTGCATTAGGATATCATTTTATGATCTATTCACACGCAATTGAGGCCCCCATGGGGTATTAGTTGACCAAAAAAATTAATAAGTCAATTACCAAATTCTAATTTTATGTTGACTTTACTTAAGTCACCTTTTTAGGGCAAATTTGATTAAAAGAACCTTTAATCTTGATTAGCACTAATTACATCCTCCCACATGTGTGAAATTAGGGTTTGTTGAGATATTTCTTAATCATGTCCTAAATTGACTTAAGCACCTCCTAATTAGGATTAGCCCTAATCCATCCTCACACATGTGTGAGGATGAGATATTTCTCATAAGGAATGTAATGTTGCCACATTGCATTTCTTAACCTAACCTTAGTCAGAATCAAACCTAGGTTTAGTCTATCTAACCCCCTCTGCACCTTGTCTTTGCCTATAAATAATGAGTCCCAAATCCCTAATTAGATCTCTCACACAAATTCAACAAAGCATAGTTACTCTACTGAAATGGAAAGCCAATATTGAACAGTCATTTCTCGGTGCACACAGTCAGATTTCAACGGTACACAGAGGCACCCCAGCTGCCTAGGAGTTGACCCATCGAAAGGATTTTGTAGAAGATGCATCATAGCTTATATCACCCCTTGCACCATGAATCTGGCCTCAGTTCATCCCCCGTGTGGTGAATTGGGTCTATAGGCCCCAAATCATTCCAGATTTGGGTGGTAAGCTCCATTTCATATTATTATTACCTTATGCATGGTTTATTTCATGTTTTGTTCTATTTTTATGATCATTTCATCTTCATAATTATGGGGTCTAACAAATGCAAGCCCCCATCGTACTAACACCCTTTTGCAGGTTATTCACAGGTTATGTAGCAAATATGAATAGGGAAAGCAGCATCAAATCAACAGCAACCCGGTGGTGGCCCACATACAAATAAGCCCACCTACACTGAGGGATGACCGAAGAAGGTATCAAATTGATTGTAAAATTGTTAGGAAGAGAAATGGATAAAGGGCATCATGTCCCTCTTGTAACACATTTTTATTAATATCAATGGAATCACGATCTCTTTGTTTAATGCATCATTGTGTTTTGTGTTAAATTATCAAATATCATTTTTTGATCGTTTCATTCTGGCACACCCGGTGGGACAAATGCGAGCGACAAATTTCCCCTTCCTCATCCACGTCATCCCAAACCCCTCAGGTCCATCACATGGGCATTTACATAGATGATGAGTACGAGTTCAGTGAGGCCATTGATGACTTCAATCTCATTCCTATCCCTGAATAGTTGTGTGATGGATCTCGCATGCTCATCGAGGACACTATCAATGTAGACATCGATGATGATCCAACAAATCCACACATCCTCAAATTAGCTTCTAGCCTCTCACCCAAGGAATGCATCGCCTTCACGAACTTCTTGTGCAAGTATATAAAAGTGTTCACATGGTCTTACAAAGACATGTCGGGACTTGACCCTATCGTAGTAGTGCATAATCTTATACTAGATCCCAATGCCAAACTAGTAAGACAGAAGTTGCGACATATGCATCCAACTATCGCATTGATAGTGAAATCCGAGCTCCAAAAGCTCCTAGACATTGATTTCATAGTACCCATCGACTATCCCGAGTGGGTATCCAGCATGGTCCCTATCCCCAAACCATCTGGTGATGTTCGTGTTTGCACATATTTTTGTGACCTAAACAAATCTTGTCCCAAAGACAACTTCCCTTTACCCAAAATTGACTCCCTCATTGACTCCATCATAGGTCATGAAATGATTTCCCTCATGGATGGATTTTTTGGATATAATCAAATCAGGATCAACCCAGCCGATCAACACAAAACTTCCTTCACAACACCTTGGGGGACCTTTTGCTACAAGGTCATGCCCTTTGGCCTTAAAAATACTAGGGCAACCTATCAACGAGCCATGACCTACATATTTCATGATCTAATGCACAAAAATGTGGAAGACTATGTAGATGACCTCATAGCCAAATCAAAGAAATGTGCCGACCATCTCAAAGATCTTCGTCAGATTTTTGATCGACTACTAGAACACAATGTGCGCCTCAATCCAAAAAAGTGCATGTTCGGTGTTACATCAGGAAAAATACTAGGATTCATTGTCTCCCAATGAGGCATTGAAGTAGATCCTAGTAAGGTGAAATCCATCATCGAGATGCCTCCTCCTACCACACTAAAGCAATTACGCAGCCTCCAGGGCAATATTACCTCTATTCATAGATTTATAGTGCAATTATCAGACAAATGCCAACCATTCAATCATCTCCTACAAAAAGGAGTACACTTCAAATGGGATGATAACTGTCAAGCCGCATTCGATGCTATCAAAACTTACCTTACATCACCACCGGTCATGTCACCGCCGCACCCACAATTACCATTGACTCTATACATCTCAGCCATAGAACTTGTGCTAGGTACACTCCTAGCTCAAAAGAATGCTCTCGACAAAGAGTAGGCTATCTACTACATCAGCCACACACTAGTTAGTTATGAAATGAGATACAGATACATGGAGAAGCTATGCCTAGCAGTAGTATTCGCTACTTAGAAGTTAAGACACTACATGTTAAACCACACAACTTTTGTCATCGCCCAAGATAATCCCCTTTGGTACATGATGAACAAGAGTTATCATAATTCATGCACAGCCAAATGGATCATGCTCCTAACCGAGTTCGACCTAGAATTCATATCTCAAAAATCCATCAAAGGATAAGTCATCATCGACCAACTGGCTGAAGCTCCATTGACTGATAATCAACCCCTACTCATTCAACTCCCCGATGATTCCATATTTCACATAACCGAAGATGAGGAATACGTCAAACCAAAATTCGTGGCTGACCTCACCATGTTCTTTGATGGTTCCAGGTGTCTCCATGCTAGGGGTGCAGGCATTGTCTTCTTTACACCTGAAGGAGAACCACTCCCATTTTCATTCAAACTTGATTTCCCTTGTACCAATAACAATGTAGAATATGAAGCCCTAATCCTAGGACTAAAACAAGCACACTCTATGCACATCAAATGCCTCCACATCATAGGTGATTCACTTCTGATAGTCAATCAAGTGTAGGAACTCTGGCTATGCAATTGCCCAGTTCTCCAACAATACAAGAAAATCGCCCAACAACTCCTATCCCAATTTGAATGGTATTACCTCGAAGCCACTCCGTGATCATCAAACCATTTTGTAGACACTATGGCCTCCTTAGGGTCCCTCATCCCACAAAACCCAACATCCGACACAACATCTATATCCATTCATACACTTACACAATCTGCTATATCACCCACACCTCCTACAGATGATGGTGGTGTGTATGTGGTAAACATCGAACCTCATGACCCATGGTTCTCATAGATCAAAGAGTACATCAAACTAGGTTTCCTACCATGTGATTTTCCCCATGCCCAATGCCGAACCTTTAAACAAAGAGCGATCCACTACACCTTGTTGGGGGACATCCTTTATCACCGTAGCTATGATGACATACTCTTGCGTTGCCTAGAACCACAAGAATCACAATGGGTTGTACAAGAAACCCATGATGGTACTTGTGGTGGCCATTTTAGTGGCATGGCGATTACCAAATGCATCCTCCGTATGGGCTACTACTGGCCTAAAATGGAGCAAGACTACTGCGAGTATGTCAAACATTGCATCAAATGCCAACAACATGCCAACCTAACACATTTACCATCCCAAGCACTTCAACCTATCCAGTCCATGTGGCCCTTCTCCCAATGGGGCCTGGATCTAATTGGAAAAATTACACCTACCTCCTCTAGCAATCATAAATTTATCATCATAGCAACAAAATATTTTACCAAGTGGGTCGAAGCCATCCCACTGGTCCAAACTATAGGAGCCAAAATTGCAGCATTCATCATGGAGCATATCATATGCCATTTTGGAATTCCCTCCCAAATCATTTTTGATAATGGGAAATCCTTTAAAAACAAGACTATCTGAGCCCTGTGTGACAAATTTCACATACACCATAGCTTTTCGACCCCATATTACCCTCAAGGAAATGGCCAGGTAGAAGCCATGAACAAAACCATCTGCTCTATTCTCCATAAAACTATAGCAGAATCTCACCGGGACTGGCATAATCAAATACCCCTAGCCTTGTGGGCATATCATACGAGCATTCATACTCCTACTGGGGCAACACCTTTTTCACTTGTCTATGGGGCAGAAGCTATCATGCCCCTTGAGCTTGAGATACCCTCCTTACGGATATCTATGAAAGATTTCATTGATGATGACACTACTCGCCAAGCTCGTCTAGATCAACTAACACTCCTCGATGAACGTCACATCCATGCCATCGAGCACACATGAGTATATCAAGATCACCTTCGTCATGCCTACAATAGTAAGGTACATCAATGCGAGTTTAATATTGGTGACTTGGTTCTCAAAGAGAACCAACAAATCACAAGTCAACCTCACCAACAACATGAT
Source organism: Wollemia nobilis (assembly GCA_028583015.1). Taxonomy (NCBI): domain Eukaryota; kingdom Viridiplantae; phylum Streptophyta; class Pinopsida; order Araucariales; family Araucariaceae; genus Wollemia; species Wollemia nobilis. The sequence continues at coordinate 3,710,973 of JAQPPZ010000676.1, read as the reverse complement.
AAATTCACCCCAAACTGGTTGGGCCCATTTATTATCACACACAAATACGGTTCAGGAGCATATCATCTAGCCAATATTGAAGGCCTTAACGATCCTAAACCCATCAACATCTTGCACCTTCATGCATTCAATGCATGATGCATAAACACATTCACCATCATGAGTGTCACACAGTATTAGAAGTAAATCACTAAACACATCACCATGTGAATCTATTATTTCTACTTTATTATTTCTCTATACATAACATTAGTATTTCACCTTTCTACCATTTTTATGCTCGGGGTATTTGTTTTTCCTTTTGCAGGACTCACATCATCAGTAGGAGAGCTCTATAGTGGCCTCACCTACCACCATGTAGGACCATCCATAGCCACAACAAAAACCCATTACATCGATCGATCTCGCCCGACCACCAGCCGCCCTTCATACCAGGTGCTCCTCGCATTCATCCCATTCAGGTCATCATACCTCACCTCGACACCATTCCCCTCACTAGCGAGGTTCATCCTATTCACCACACTCTGGCGACAGCCAGATCACCATGTCCTCTTTCGATGATAAAGAGGAATCCACCCAACCCCAAGCACAGGGGTCACCCTCCCATCCATCTGATGATCTCAGACATCGCTATTCACCCATAAATCACCCCCATCATCCCATAGGATCCTACCACCCACCTAATAGGGAGTATACACCTCATCCACCTCGCCCTACATTTCTACCCGCTTCACTTCCCAATGGTGAGTCTACCTATGCCCAGGCTTTGCAAGCCCACATGGCCCAAGCTACTCAAGCTGGTCATGCAAACATCCCCCCTTCCCATTCACATCACCGCTTAGAGCCATCACCTATGCCACCGGTCCTCAAGACACCACCTTCGCCACTACGAGGTATACCATTCCAACAATACTTGCAATCACCATAGTCATTCCACTCTATTGCTTCATCATCCCAACCGCACCCATTTTCTACCATGCATCGGGCCATTCCATTCGCATTGGAATCTTGATCGCCCCCTCCCCAATACCATCACCACCACACCATGAGATACAACATCTCATCTCCCATATCAAAGCTCTAGAGTTGTAGATGAGCCACTATCATTGCCACGTTCACCCACGGTAGTCTCCCATGACCCGTCCATCCTCACCACCATGTAGACCCCTTCTCCGACCCTAGACTCGACCCATGCCAGAACCTAGACCCATGCCTCCATTACTAGATCATCCTTCACCCAGGCCTCACTCACCTCCAGTAGACCCATACATTTATCCTATGCCTATTCCACACATGCCATTCTCCAAAATGTTCCATCATCTCATGCATCAGGGCCTTATTGACCTACCCGAGATTCGACCCATTGATCCCTCTCATCCTAAACCATGCAACTACAATGAGAATCAATTTTGCATTTACCATCACCAACCAGGTCATGATATCGAAGAGTGCAGATCATTCAAAACCTTGGTGCACAACATGTTGCATGGTGAGCGTACCCCATCACCAGAGCATTCCCTCTCATTTAGCCAACTTCTCAGTCCTCCACGTTGCACTTCTCCCAGGACCTTGCCACCTCCTAGCACCCTGATAGTGCCCACCCACTACATTCATAACATTTCCAACTATCGCCCCAGTCACAATCCTAGCCATATCATCACTTCACCATCCCACTCTCGCTCGGATCTATGCCATTTCACTTGATAGTAGTTTTAGTTACTCTTCTTCTTCTATCTCATTCTTCTACTTCTTACATACGTTGATTCGTTTCTTCTCTCCTATCTTTGTTGGCTTTTGGTGATCCCCTTTTCTTGATTGGTTACCAATGTCCACTTCTTCTCACTTCTTCCACCTGTACATTCCACTCTCACATCTTCCTTCTTTTTGGTGACTATTACATACACTTATACAACTCACAACTTATACATCTACTACACACACACACCCCACATGCTAGGGCAACCATGATCCTAGCATCACGCTTTTTGTCATCATTACACACTTTACTCATCTGTAAATAGGTTCTTCTAAAATTCTCCTTCTACACAACGTAACTTTCCTCTTGTAAATATCGCATTCCTCCACTTGCATCATTTACATTTACATCCATTGCACATATTCATATGCTTTATAGTTAAAATTTTAATTCATGTTTGTACATTCTCCCCCAAAATGCGCCTCAGTAGGAATAATACATGCATTTGTTAGCATCACCACCTGGATGTCCATTCCCCCTTTTCAGGATCAGGGTATACATAGGTGTCATGTTTAATTTTGACTACTCTGTAGTTTAGGCAATCAAGTGTCACCCATAGCTACTGAGTCTTGTACATTCTTCTTATGGTCTTTTAGGCTGGTTCAACTTCTCTCATGGATCACTCACAACAGGTTACACATTAACAATTTTGAGCCTAGGAAAGAGGACATCTTGAGTAGATATCACCATCTAGCGAACGGTATCCCCTGCTCGTCCTATCGCCTGCATGGTCAACATACGACCTGGGGATAAACAAAGGGATCAAGCATAAGCAAAAATAAATGATTGGGTAGAAAATAAACTTCATCGCCCATACAAAAAGAGCACCACAAAAAAAAAAAGAAAAAAATAAAAAAAATAAAAGAAACGAAAAGAGCACTACCACAATCAGATAGGTTAACACTAGAACAGGGGCAAAAAACAAAAGGAAACACCTCTTGATATCACCCATGTTATGCTTATCACCTTTGGTCCTTAGGTTCAACATAACACCATGGGATGATTCCCATCGCTAGCAATAGGCTCCAAGAGCCTGCCTACCAGTGGAATAGTCTTACAGGTGACAACACATCTCTCACATTAGCATCTCACTTTTGTAGAGATCACTATTGTGGATGGATGAGCTAGCTAGTCCGGTAGCATCTACAATGGGTTAATCCTACCTCCCTCAAAATGGATAAATGAACCTTACACATTCACACACATAGGTCCAAGACAGACTTTGAACCAGCCCGATTATGTTATAAGTTGCCACAAAACTTGTATAGCTAAGGGTTTGAGATTTGATTGTCATAACTATGTTAGTCAAAACCATTACACATGCCTTACATTATCCACAGTCCCTGAAATCATGGAATGGATTGCATCCATACAGGTAAATGCCATGATACAAGTGCTTCCTTGGCGCATTTCAGTAAGTCCATACATGCACCCATGCATCTATGTCATATACATTTGCTACACCTTATAGTTATGCATTTGTCTTACATACATTCACGAAATCAAATTACATTATGCATTCATGCTACACACATTCCAAAATCAAATTATAACATTGCATTTATTCTATGTACATACATATACAACAACATCACATTCGATATCACATCACACTGCATTCGAAACATAATCATGCATACTATTCTACAATTCATTCATATGAAAGAACGATAATAGATCTAAACCATTCACACATATGTATCTATTAATCATACATACCTACGAACTATATTGTGCTATCTACGCAAATATAAACTCAATACATTCCAAACCATCAAAATCACAAATCATATATAACAACCAAAATCAAGGTATATATATATATATCATCCAAAAAATGCCCAAAGGCTACAACCTGGGACCATGCCCATCACATATAACATCCAAAATGCCCATAGGCTACAATCAAATATATAACTCCTAACTATCACCATGAGTCTCCCCACGCCCCTCCCGACTCCCTCACCTCTCCACAGCCTAGCTCGACTCTACAATGACCTCTGGAACTAGATCTACTATAGGCTACTCCACAGTAGGTGGATCCTGCACCTCAACCCTAGCACCAACCTCTACTATCGGAGCAACACTACACTGACTCTGATGTGAGGGTGCTCACACTCATGACTATGTCCCAGACTATGACACCACCTATGCATAATCAGGAAGAGGAATCCCACGCACCAATAGAGAAGTCTCACATAATAACTTCTTGGTAGTCTCCACACCCAGCTGACCAGTCAGGCTCATAATCATCTGAGCCTGCCTCACCATCATGACCCTCAACTACTCTATCTCAGTCCCCTACCTAACCATATCAACCCTCAGCTACTCCACCTCAGCCTCCAACTGATGGACTCTATCTCATAGCACTCGTGCCTCATCCTCTACATCTCCCCTCATTGGGATATCGATAGGAATCTATTGTGCCACATCCATGAATACACCAATATCAATGGTGTCATCCATATCACCCATAATAGTAGTAACACCTACCTCCTCCTCTCTCCCAATAGCCTACCCCATATCCACATCAACATCCATAGGCACCTGCTCCACCCTCACATCTTGGGTGCTCGCTCCACCACCCAAGCAGTGTCATGAGCATCATAGAGGAACCTCCTCTGCATCACCAACCACATCCTCGACCTAAGCTCTCCTACCAGTCCTCACCTATCGATGGAGGTACCCCAACATTAGGTGCCACCCATCGATCAATCATGCCCCTACCAGGCACCCAACTCTGCCAAGCCCACCAGGCCTCAAACTTAGGAGTCATCCCAGCATCCACCACATCCAAGATGTCCATAGGAGGATCCCTCTCCCCAACCCATGGTGGCACCATAGGCCACTCTCCTCTATCACCCTACCACCTAAAATAAATTATAGGAGTCCTAGGAACATCCTATCACAAGCCAAACTACCGCCTCACTCGATCAAACTAGAAATACTCGGTCTATCGAGTATATCTACCCACTATCCAGTGACCTCATCTAATAGCTCACAACTGCTCCTCATCCTACTCCCATATCACACCACCCAACCAAGGCCTCCACCTAATATCATCAAGAGTCACATCCTCAAACTTACCCCTCCAAAATAGTGGGTCACCCTCATGCGACCTCTTAATACCCTACTCAACCATCATGCTCCATCTCAAAGCATAGGGTAAATACTCCTTGCCCTCCACATGCATAGGCTGAGGCAATAGAGATGACCTCTCAATAGCTATGTGCTCCCATGCCCATACCTATAGCAAGGGAATCACACTCAACCCTGTCCTCCTCCCATGGATGACATCATGTAACTCTTGATATACTTGGGCTAATAGAGCAGGTGCCCAAGCAAACACAACCCTATGCTCCACCATATCACTAACCAAGTCTAACATATTCCAGGTAAATAAAACCCTAGAACTATCAGGCAGCGCATATGTGGAGATCATCATCATGGCTGCACACTATCGATCGGATATCTTCTTCTGCAGCCACAACCACTCATAGTCCATCTTCGAGATATCTATCGATCTCCACTCTACCCCAAAGAATCACTCCAACACCGCATCCTTACTCTCATCAGCTATCGCTCTCACAGGAGCACCCTCAATCGGTAGCCTATAGATACGGTACACATCTTCCAATGTAATAGTCATCTCCCTAGTGGGAAAATGAAAGGTATTCCTATCCGCATCCCATCGCTCACATAGTGCAGATATGTAGGCCCTATTGGTGTGTATACTGGTGCACTCCCATACACCTCGAAACCATATATCATCTAACCACTTAAGCTCCTCTTCCTGATTCATCACCTTGTCAAACACACCCTTCATCTTTCGCACCCGATGATGGGGCTCGAGCATCTTCACCTGTTCATCCACAACAAAACACAAGTTAGATATCCACATAAGTGATGCAATCAAATCAAATTTTATAAACCAAAATTTACAAATTAAAACCTATTAATTTGACATGCACTTCGATGCTAAACAATGCACAAAATACATGACAACAAACATCGACATAACAGTCACACATTTGGATACCCATTTCGGCATTTCATGGCAAAAGTTCAAACTGATGTGACAAACAACATCATTTGGACTCCCAACAACCCAGTTCAAATTTACAACTACCTATTAATTGGTACACAAATCAAACATAAGACAAACAATAACATCTACAAAAACAAATATCATTTTTAGATACCCATTTGCCCACTTATCGGTAAATGTGTCGACAAAATTCAAAAACAACATACCAATCTACACAGATCTAAAAATCAAATTTATCATACATACACCAAAATCGAACACACATCAGAAGACATAATTCAAAAATAACAGTCATATTTTTGGATACCCATTTGCCCACTTAGCGGTGAAAGTTCAAACAGACGTTGAGTACAGTCTAAATCGGGCTCCCTATAGCTCATTTTCAGTTTAACATTAATCTACACCTTGGCACGCAAATCAAAGGTAGGCCAAATGAAGTCATTCACCAAAACAAACAACATTTTTGGACACCCATTTTGCCCTTCTATGGTGAAAGTTTCATCGGTTTTCAAAAGTTTTACCTCTAACATGTCAAATCTAATAGTCTAGGTTTGATAAAGTACACCTAAAAGTGACAAATTCTGAAATCACATCAAACGAAGTCAAAAAAATATAACAGTCACAAAATGGGATACCCATTTCCCACTTTAGCGAACAAAATACAAAAACATATCAATGTCAGTACACCGTTACTTCCAAAAACTGATGGTCAAACCTCACACCTACTCTACCCTTCACCTGATCAAATCAACGTCAAAACAAGTCTAATTCAAAAACCGATCGCGCTTTTGGATACCCATTTGGCTTGTTTGTCACTTTGTATTTAAATTTTAATTAAAAATTGCAAAAAATTTTAAATCAAGATGAAAACCTCCCCCCTCATTCACATTTTCCTAAAAAAATAAAACAAAAACAAAACAAGGCAAAATATCACTTACCGATGGCTCCCCATGCCTGCTGCCAGCCGCTCTGCATCCTCTCATCATCATCGCTCTCGCAATAGTCACCCACGCTCCTCTCGTGCCATCGAATGCCCTCACAAGTCACTTTCCACCATCGTGCACCATCAAAATGAGCCCCCACATGCAAATTAGGGCTTAAATATACCTTATCCACCAATTCACCCCTCGAGGGGTGAACCACAACCCAATTCACCCCTCGGGTGGTGATTTAGGTCAAAATCACCCCCGGTGGTGAATTCAACCAAAACACCTCAAAATGCACCCAAAACCCTAGGAAAGCAGGCATTTGTCCCCTAAAACCCTAGGAACCTTCCAAACTTATCTTTTAACTTCATTTGCATCCATATTCATCATGCATTGATATTTTATCAATCGTTGCATCATCAATTCACCACACTTCATTCACCTCATTGTTGATTCCTCGTTTGAGGGGGTATTCATATCCAAAGTCAGCTTTGCATGCAACCACAACATCAAAAATCCAAAAGTGCGATTAGCACATTTGTCTACAAAAATTTTTGTTGAAGATTATCATACGAAATAATCTCAATCACAATCAGACATGGGTTACATCAGGAGAGCTATGCGTGACAATGGAGAAGTCAATCTAGCATTCTTGTACGTCGAGTACATAACGGATGATACATTTGGCATGATCCTAGCGCAACATTTAGAGTATTTATATCTGGCATTCATGGAACATCATGAATGACATGTTTGAATAAGCTAAATGTCAACTTAGTTCAAATGGTTTGACACTTGTCACCATGTTCTCATCAATCAATCAACAACAAAGATTTAGTTAGGCTTTTGTCCTAATCATACTTTTGGACCACGCTGATCTGGTCGCAAAAGCAAAGCAGTCAAAAGTTGTCATTCTCAAGCAACTAGTATGGCATCGTAAATGTCATACGAACTCAACAAAATCACATCATTGCATTCATAATCATTCATTTTCATTTACCAACATTATTTTTATCTCTTTCCTCTTTTCCTTCTTTCCTTCCTCTCTTCTTCCCCTTGGATATCAAGTTGATGTTGTATGGTCACGCTTCGAGTGGCTACATACCTTTGATTAGATTCCATTATTTCTCTTCTTTTCCTTGGATATCTGATTAATTGGTATGGTCACGCTTCGAGTGGCTACATACCCTTTGATTGGACTCCATTCCCCTTCTATCCCTTTTCCTTCTACACAAACCCTTCACATTTTTGTATTAAATTGTGTTCTACATAGTATAGTACAAAAAGGGGTAAATGTAGACACCCAAAAGTCGCACATTGCTACTTTTGCATATCCATAGGTGATTCTAGACATCCCTAGGCTATTGTAGGCTATCATAGTCATGCGTAGTCATGCGTAGTTAGGCGTAGTCATGCGTAGTCATGCATAGTAATACGTAGATTGCCATAATTTGCCATAGTAATATGTAGACTTCCATGTATCACTCCATCGGCTTTCAGGTCCTAAACCCTCATAAGCCTTCCAAATCACATCCGGTGCATTGGGATATCATTCGACGGTCTATTCACACGCAATTGAGGCCCCCACGGGGTATTAGTTGACCAAAACAATTAATAAGTCAATTACCAAATTCTAATTTAATGTTGACTTCACTTAAGTCACCTTTTTAGGGAAAATTTGATTAAAAGAACCCTTAATCTTGATTAGCACTAATTACATCCTCCCACATGTGTGAAATTAGGGTTTGTTGAGATATTTCTTTAATCATGTCCTAAATTGACTTAAGCACCTCCTAATCAGGATTAGCCCTAATCCATCCTCACACATGTGTGAGGATGAGATATTTCTCATAAGGAATGTGATGTTGCCACATTGCATTTCTTAACCTAACCCTAGTCAGAATCAAACCTAGGTTTAGTCTATCTAACCCCCCTGCACCTTGTCTTTGCCTATAAATAATGGGTCCCAAACCCCTAATTAGATCTGACTCACAAATTCAACAAAGCACAGTTACTCTGCTGAAATGGAAAGCCAATATTGAACAGTCATTTCTCGATGCACACAATCAGATTTCAACGGTACACAGAGGCACCCCAACTGCCTAGGAGTCGACCCACCGAAAGGATTTTGTAGAAGAGGCATCACAGCTCAGATCGCCCCTTGCCCCACGAATCCGGCCTCAGTTCACCCCTCGGGTGGCGAATTGGGTCTACAGGCCCCAAATCACTCCAGATTTGGGTGGTAAGCTCCATTTCATCTTATTATTACCTTCTGCATAGTTTATTTCATGTTTTGTTCTATTTTTATGGTCATTTCATCTTCATAAATATGGGGCCTGACTAAGGCAAGCCCCCCATCGTACTAACACCCTTTTGCAGGTTATTCATAGGTTATGTAGCAAATCTGAAGAGGGAAAGCAGCATCAAACCAACAGCAACCCGATGGTGGCCCACATACAAAGAAGCCCACCTACACTGAGGGACGACCGAAGAAGGCATCAAATTGATTGTAACATTGTTAGGAAGAGAAATGGATAAAGGGCATCATGTCCCTCTTGTAACACGTATCTTTTAATATCAATGGAATCACAGTCTCTTTGTTTAATGCATCATTGTGTTTTGTGTTAAATTATCAAATGTCGTTTTTTGACCGTTTCATCATCACCAACCATTGTTTGAGATTTGGCGACGGTGGGCTTCATCTCCATCCTTCAATCTCTGCCCTTAGCAACCATAATCACCCATGAGCAAAAATTTTGGACTTCATCACCTAGAAGAATCTCATTTACCATCCAACCTTAGATTTCACCTTGCATTATAGTTTAGTTTAGCACATTTACAACACACAAAACTCACAAAAAATATATAAAAATTAAAATCAAAAAATCTGTAACAAAGTACATGATTAAATTGCTTGTTTGATTCTATGTGTTTTCCATTTGCATTTTCTTTATGCACATTCCACACACTTCACCACTTCATCTAACTCATTAGATTATGGTTTCAACCCAAATCCAAGCAAATATTCTGAGTCAACCCCTTGCTAGCCAAGCCACTTCATCCATGGAGTGTTCCACTTCTTCACCTACCACTTTTGTGACTAACCCTATCAATGTGATATAGATAAGATGGTCTAGTTTATCTGTGGGACCATCACACACTATGTATACCTCAAACATTGATGTGTTGCACAGAGCCACCAACATTCCCATTTCAAAAATGAGTCATCATCTCCCATAGATCATAACATCACCCACATATACATGGGTAAAGTTAGATCTTTTATAAGATCTATCAACCTTGTTCTAGAAAAAATCCATAGTCCACCTAGGCATGATCCTTCTTTTCAGTAGGAACTTACCCATTCCTAGCCTTCCAGCTTCACCCAGTTGTATACTAACCCTCTTTTTGATACGTTATTTGCACCTTCCTAGCATTGGTCCATTCCATAATAGTCATGTGCTCAAAGCACTTCCATTTCATCTTCATATACCACTATCTATGGAAATACATTGTATGAAGCACATGTCAATGCTGCTTCACAAATGCTAGCTTCCACTGCATCCACTGCCTCTAATTCAGTTGCAATCCCTATTGCAACTTATCCTTTGCCTACTTCATCCATTTCAACCACATCCACACCATATGCTTCAGCTATGGCCATACAACATGCATGGAAATACTTTAATAAATTGCTTAAGGAGTGATAAAATGCTCAGTATTATCCCCAATAGAAAATACAGGTGGCAAATCTTAAGCCTCAACCCATTTCCACTCAGCCTACATTCTTTTCATCAAATCCATCATGGATATCATAACCTTCTATGGTTTCCATTCCCACACCTCCATCAATCCACACATATTCCATTCCAATGAGTCAACCCATGCATAGTCCTCAAACATCATCTCCATTTCATCATTTGCAATAATTCAATCATCAACATCATCAAATTCAATCCAATCCATCAAATCATAAAAATATCATCACACCTCAACATTTCATCACTCCATCTCCACAAAATCATCAAGTGATTTAGGGCTTCAACATACCTAGGTAAGACCCTCAAATTCAAGCAATGCAACAATAGATTGATAGCCTGATGCAACATACTCCTAGTATGATGAACCAAAAGACAACTTTGATATAGCTTATCAAACAACCAATTCACTTTTTGATACCATCACTGCCATACCTAGTAGATTTTATAGTACCAAAATTTGATAAATTCAAGGGGACTGAGGACCCTAGAGAGCATGTGAGCACATTCATCCATTCATGTTTCAGAATTCAACATCAAGATGCCCTAATGCTCAAAACTTTTCCTCAAATATTGGGGGGAGATATTGTAGAGTGGTACAACCATCTGCTTTATCATAGTATTTATACTTTTAAATAGTTGGTAGACCAATTTCTCAAAATATTTTTCCTCAATAAATAAAATTTCACTGATTGACTTATACAATCTCAAGCAATATGATGACGAGTCAGTCTATGACTTTGGCAACTGATGGAGGGTTGTTATCACAAAACTAACATTCTCCCTACCAACAAAAGAGCTAACTCGATTGTTTACCAAGAGTTTCTTAAAACCCATATATTGGTTATTGCAATTACAATAGTATAGATCATTTTAAGAAGATCTTACCTAGGCTAGCATAATTGAGGAGATAAAAATCTAAGAAGGTGTGCTAAATTCTAAAAAGAAATAATGACAGAACAAGGGCCAATCCAAAGGAACCTATTTTGGACAATCTAAGCCAAATAAGTCTAATCAAGCAAATCAAATAAATCAAGTGATCATGAGCCAGCTGATAGTGGCTCAACAACAACCTGTGCAATAACCACTACAATAAATTACATATCAAGTGGTTCCCCCACCATCACAAGTTCAAAACACAGTACTAACTATGGAAAATCACCAACGTCGATAATTTGTTTGACAAAATTTCTAATACACCCCCTTAATCGAATCATATGCCTCCATATTTCGTAGGTTGTATGACACAAACCAACTTGCCTTGCCTGAGGTCAAACCAGATGATCCCACCAAATGTAGCAAAAAATATCAAGAGCATTTGTTTTACCCTTATCATTGGCATAATGGGTATGATATCAATAGCTACTATCAATTTAAATACATAGTGCAAGACCTAATTGACTTAGGGACCATCAAACTTGATTGTCCCTTAGTTGAACAAAACCAAAATATTGGTATCTATCAAACACCACTTGCTCATAATGAGGAAGCACAACCAACAATAGGAGGGTCAAATATCAAGACTCCTCCTAATAAAGTTAACCATATTCAATAGTACCAAGGTTTTGTGGGTGATATTCATGTAGTCACCCAAGGTCAACAATGCACAAATCAATAGAATGCACAACAACAGCTTGCTCAATCTCTCATAGTACCATAGGCAAGTGTGTCTCAACCCGTCAATTCATAATATTCCATCCAATTCTTTGCTAATCCTTTCCAACCCATTCATATTCAAAGTCATCCATCTTCACCCATTCATCCTCCCAATCATCCATCAAGGCTAATCATCTCTCTGAGTAGTCGTCTAACCACTGGCCTTAAAATAGATTCAGTAAAACTGTCCATATATGTGCTAATTCAATAATCTCCACCACATCGCAAGGTACTAATGGAAATTTTAAAATCCATTGAACTCCAATCTTAGGATACCAATGCCTTTAGCAATTTTATGGGAAACATCAGAACATGTGTGGAGCCCACCATTACATTCTATAATTTTGAAATCAAACCAATATCATTAGGATCGGTGGACCCTCCATTGCATATCATGGCTCAAATTGATAGGAAGCCATTCAAAAAAAATTTATTGATACCAGCTCCTCCATCAATATCATCACCACATCCACTCTTCAACATCTTAAGCTTTTGTCATCCCACATCACCAAATCCACTTTCACCCTAAAATAATTTAATAATGCTCTTTATTCCACAGTTGGCACTATATTTTTACCAATCGAAGTGGGGGTAAAATCATTGCACACCATGTTTCACATCTTGTAAGGGTCCATAGTGTAAAATGTACTCCTTGGACATCCTTGGATTAGGTAAATGAGATGTGTCCCTTCTATATTACATCAATTCTTGAAATATATACATGAGGGACAAATTCATTGCATACCGATGAATGTTGAACCATTTAAGTATTGCAATTTATTTTCAAATTCCTATGAATCCATGCTTCTATCTACACATATTTTCCTCACATCATCAACTGTATCATCCACCATACCATCCACTTCTTCATATAAAGTTCCTATTCCTAAGGAAATCCCCATCACTACCACACATCAAGCTTCCACTTCTATGCCCTCATATTCATCATCAACTACATGTACATGTGGTCAAACTCAATACACATCATCAACATCCTCCATAATCACTTCCTCCACATAATTACCCTTTCATCAAACACCTGATTCAAATACACCTATTTCCACATTAATTGATGCCTCACAAGTTAGATTAACAGATTGTGAGATGCCATTCCAATCTATACCTCTCCTATTGTCAGAGCCCTAAGCCAATCCTGAGTCTTCCACATCCACTTTCACATCCACATACACATCATCCCAAGTTGAGGTCCACCTCACTAATACTGGTATTTGTGAATATGTGGTCCAAGACATCACAATCACACCACTCAACATCCAAACTACTAGGGATTATGGTCATCCATGCTACTCATCCTTATCCATAGGAGTGGTATATAATATGGGTTCAATGCCCAATAGCATAAATTTTATGTATGGTGAGATTTATTCATCATCCAATCCATCTTCCCAAGATGAACCCAAGCAACCAAAACCTGCCAACATACAAAACATGTCAGGTTTTCCATCCCGATATTTTCATTGAGTCAATTGGCAAGGTTATGGCTTAGGACGATATGAATAGAGAATGCATGAAATCATTGATACTCCATATCTAGAAGTGCATGACCATTCAATTCTAGGTCATCACCCTTATTCATTCACGTCTTCTTTTGAACAAGCTTTTCAAAGTCTTAATTTGAATTTAGAAGAAGAAACCCATCACCCTGATGACTTTGAAGATGAATTCTATGAAGAATTCAATGTTATATCGATAGCTTTTGATGAATTTGATGAGTAATTGACACCCATCATTCCATTCACCGAACAGGATGAGTTTTACCTCATAAATTTAACGGTGAGCCACCACCTCCACTTCATTAATCCACCCCACCAGATATTTTTCTTGTAATATATATAAAACATAAATAAAAAATCAAAAAAATCATTGCATTGCATGTACATGGATTTTTTCCTGTTGCATTTATTTATATTGCTCATTGTTGTTCAGGTTTCCAGAGTTCTAGCATCAGTTCTATAAAAAAGGATCTATCCATCCTTCCCATTGCCAACCGTCATTTTCCCCTTTAAGTCAACATGCATCCTATTGACTTATTCACCCCACTCCGTAATCCATATGATTTGGCAAAGCCAATTCCAATTGACATGAGTCTTATTGATATAGATCGAATTTCCTCACCTTCGTTCTTTTCTGAATTTGTCATTTCCAAGGAATTATTAAGGGCTTCAGCCAACTACATTCCTCCATCACCCCAACATTTGACTTCATCTTCACCTTTAGATCCTAAGGTTTTCTATATATACATAGAAGAGTTTGAGTCATAAGAGTTTGATAACGTCATAGATGACATTCATCTAATCCCAACACCCTATTATCTTGATGAAGGTTCTCACATGTCTATTGAAGATACTATTGATGTGAACCTTAGTTCAAATGCAGACAATCCTCAAATTTTCAAACTTGGTAAAATTTTATTCATAGATGAACAAGAGCAATTAATTACTCTCCTCAAGAAGAAGGGCATTTTTTCATGGTCCTACAAAGACATTCCTGGTCTTGACCCTAACTTGGTTATCCACAATCTCACCTTGCACTCCGATGCTAAGTTGGTCAAGCAAAAATTGAGAAGGATGCATCCTACCATTGCCCTCATGGTCAAATAATAACTTCAAAAGCTATTAGATGCAGGTTTCATTGTCCCCATTGACTATCCTGAGTGGATTTCAAACATGGTACCCATTCGCAAGCCTAACGGGGCGATACACATTTGCACTAACTTTTGAGACCTTAACAAAGTGTGTCCTAAGGATGAATTTCCTCTACCAAACATCAATACTCTTGTCAACACTTGTGCTAGCCATGAAATTCTTTCTCTAATGGATGATTTTTTAGGATACAACCAGATTTGAATCAATCTTGATGACCAACACAAAACAACATTCACTACACCTTGGTGGACTTTTTGTTATAAGGTGATGTCCTTTGGCCTCAAAAATGTAGGTGCCACTTATTAACATGCCATGGCATACATATTCCATGATTACATGCAGAAGATCATTGAATATTATGTGGATGATCTCTTGGAAAAATCTAAAACTCAACAAGAGTACATTGGTATCTTAGAAAAAGTCTTTGATCGACTTCTAGAGCATAACGTAAGGTCGAATCCCAAGAATTGTGTCATTGGTGTTACCTTAGGCAAACTATTAGGATTCAGTATCTCCAAAAGAGGCATTGAAGTGGACCCAAACAAAGTCAATGCCATCATGGAGGTGCCTCCTCCAACAAACTTGAAGGAATTGCATAGCTTACAAGGAAAGATTCAATCAATCCATCATTTCATTATGCAACATTTTGACAAATGCAGGCCATTCAATCACCTACTATAAAAGGGGGTGACATTTTCATGGATAGATGAATGTCAAAAGTCTTTTGATGACATCAAGCAATACCTAGCTTCTCCACTAGTCTTAACTCCTCCTCGTCTAGGGGTCCCCTTCCATATTTATGTTTTAGCAATGAACTTTGCATTAGGAACAATGCTTGCACAAAAGAATGAAAAAATCGAGAGCAAGCTATCTATTACATTAGTCAAACATTGGTAAGATATGAAACTAGATACACTTATGTGAAAAAATTGTGTTTAGCAGTGGTTTTTGCCACTAAGAAACTTAGATATTACATGCTTAGTCGCACCACATATGTCATAGCTCATGAAAATCCTCTGCGTTATATGATGTCTCGCACTTACAATAACACTTGCACCACAAAATGGATAATGCTTCTCACTGAATTCGATCTTGAGTTCATCAACCAAAAATCCATTAAAGGTCAGGTCATAGCCAATCAGCTTGTGAAAGCTCCACTTCCTAGTGATCAACCTTTGATTATTGAGCTCCCATATGATTCGATATTTACTATCACTGAACAAGAATAAGATGTCATTCCTAAGGAATACATCGATATCACTCTCTTATTTTATGGTTCTAAGTGTGAGAAATGTCAAGGTGTCAGAGTTGTGTTTCATACACCACAGGGGGTACCTATCCTCTTATCACTTAAACTTGACTTCCAATGCACAAACAACAATGCAGAGTATAAGGCCTTAATCTTAGGTATTCAAGAAGCTATAGCTATGAGAATAAAGCATATGAGGATATTTGACAATTCTCAACTTGTTGTTATACAAATCAATAGAGAATACCAATGCAAATAACCTACCATAAAGCTTTACCATGAAGTAGCAATGAAATTGCTCGCCAAATTTGATTGGTATGAAATTGATAGTTTGTCATGTTTCACTAATAGATTTGTAGATGTGATGGCCTCTCTAGGATCATTGATTCCAAAGAAATTTGCATGAGAGGTACAACCACTCATTGTTACAACGATCTCTAAATTTGCAATTGTTTGTGCTAAATCTAAGGATGAGAAGGATGTTTGCTTTATCCATTCGGAGTCATATGAGCCTTGGTTAAACCAAATAATAGCCTTCCTCAAGTTTTTAACACTACCATCAAATATGTCACAGACTTCTAAATACACTTTCAAGCAAAAGGTAGCTTGTTTTACTCTCTTGGATGACATGTTGTATAGACGTAGTTATGATGGAGTCATCCTTCATTGTCTTGATTCTGCAGAGGCATAAAGAGCCATATATGAATCTCTTGATGGTACTTGTGGTGGTCATTTTAGTGGAATGGCCATTGCAAAGCATATTTTATGCATGGGTTACTATTGGCTCACTATGGAACGAGACTGTTGCACTTATGTCAAGCAAATTTTAAGAGCGTGCTAATTTAACTCATGTACCATCACAAGAATTACAGCCTATTCAAAGCCTTTGGCCCTTTTCATAATGGGGTCTTTATTTAATTGGAAAAATCTTTCCTCTTTCCTTGGGACAACATACATTCATCATCACAACCACTGAATAGTTCACAAAGTGGGTTGAGGCGATTCCTCTAACCAGTAGACAAGACCTTGAATTTTGGATTTTATACTTCATCATATCATCTATCATTTTGGTATTCCCTCAAAAATCATCTCTGACAATAAAAAGTATTTCAAGAACAAGGATGTTCAATCTATTTGTGAGAAATATAATATCCAACATAGTTTCTTGACTCCTTATTACCCACAATAAAATGGACAAGCTAAGGCTACCAACAAGACCTTAATTACTATTCTTAAGAAACTAGTCAAAGAAAATCATCAATATTGGCATACTCAAATCCCCTTGGCATTATGGGCTTATTGAACAAGCATATACATGCCTATGAGGGCAACACCATTTTCATTGGTCTATGGAGTTGAAGCAATTATGCCTCTTGAGCTTGATATCCCCTCATTTTGAATTTCATTGCATGAATTCATAGATGATGATATTTCTAGACAAGCACATTTTGACCAACTCACACTTCTTGATGAAATGTGGGTCAATGCTTTAGAGAATTTATGAGTTTATTAGGACCTCCTCAAGCATACTTACAACACCAAAGTTCATCTACATGAATTCCAAGTAGGATATCTTGTTCTTAAATAGAATCAACAAAACACCAATGCATTGTCGCATCTTTGTGATAAATTCATGGCTTAATGGTTAGGTCCATACATTGTCACTCAAAATGTGGGTAAAGGAACTTATAGGCTTGCCATTCTAGAGGGATTTGAAAAGCCAAAACCACTTAAAATCATCCACTTAAGAGCATTCTATGCTTAATGTGATTTATTTATATGTATATATACATGGCTAATACACAAAAATAAAATTGCATTTCACACATTGCATTTTACACTTTGCATTTCATACATTGCATTGCACACATTACATTTCATATGTCACACTTCATACATTGCATTCAAAACAATTTTCACACATTGCATTCACAACCATCTTAACACATTTTAGGAGTCATTTATTCAGTCTAGATAATAATTGGTCCAATAAAGTCATGTTACCTTAGCACCCTCAAAATTATCATCCATGTCATTGCACCATTTCATAAAGTCCAATCGTCATTTGCAAGTCACATTTCCATAATCCCTAGGTATTTTTGGTTACTCATCCACTCCTAGTGTTTCTAGCAACCTCCAATACTTGTCGAGTTTTCTTTAGGACCAAGACATATTTTCACTAAGAAAATCTCAAGTTCTAGGAATTGACTCTAACACTCTTGAACCAAATACAATCACACATATTAAAAACATCTTGTATCAAATAGAGATAACACCATGATTGGGTTGAATCTTGAAGTGAAAAGGGTAATCCTTGCTTGTCCCATCATGCACAAAATCCAAAAATCAAAAACTATGATTTTCACCACTATCACAATCAATTTCTAAATAAAAAAATATAGTAAGGATAGAGTAAAATTCTCAGTATACTTCGATTGAGAATATGATTCCCTAAATATCTAAATATTTTATACATCATGCACCACAAATCCTCAAGTTGTAAGGATAGAACTACATTTCCAGTCAGATAATTAGGTAGTCCGAATCCCCAAAGCTTAGAGATCATATTCTTGGACTATGGAGCTAATATCCACTAGGGCTATATATGCTTGATTGGTAGTGGAGTATGCTCATGTGTGGTGACACGTCTCTCTTGAAGAGACCTCTAACTACATATAAGGACAAACTAGCTTCTTGGTCTCATCCATGACAGGTTTCATCTCAATTTTCTCAAGATGGGTTAATGAACTCACTTGCACACACATTGGTTCTTGATTTCCTTGAGTCATTACCATTCTCATGATTTGGTAAATGAATTTACTGAACACACATTTGGTCTTAGATAAATTAGATAGCATTTAAAGAGTTTGTTTGATAACATTAGTAGGTTTGAGTCTCTACAAAATATTAAATTTTCCATATCAACATCCATATCTTCTTCCATATCAACATCCATATCATTATATGAGTCTTTCATTGCACATCCCACCATTTTTGTGCCCCTGATTATATAACAAAGCTATACATGGTCAAGAAAAATCTAAACTACAAATGATCATTAGAATATTAATTTATTTGCATTTCATACACATTATCATTGCATTATCATCCATCACACATGCATTCACACAAAAAACATTCACACAAAATCATAACACAAAAGTAAAAGCCATGTGTGTGTGTGTATATATATATCACATGTATAATGAATACCCGAAGACTATATACAATGGAGAACCAAGGCTCATATACAAAAAAGTGCATCTAAGAACTAGCTACGATCTATAGGAGAATCTCTATGACCTCGAAGGAGCCCTAGACCTAGAGCCACTATGCCTAGAGTCACTATGCCTAATAGACCCTAATATGGATGAAGAGGGTGGATTTGGCAACCCAATGTGGTGCTACATCAATCAATCCTCCAAATCTTGTATATATCCATATCAGGCTCAAAGGCATAGTACATCATGTCTCTAACGATGGTCTCTCTATAGTAGCTCTACCTGGAGCCTCACGATTCTATCCTTGCCTCCACCTACAGTCATTCATACCTCTAGCTTCACCTACAATCGAGCTATAACTCAATCGCCATCTACTTGAGCCTTGCCCAATCCTCATCACTCTGACCTAGAGGTATCTTTAGAACCTCCTCCATATCATCATCATCATCATCACCATCTCCATCACCTCCAATATTTGGAGCCTTCTCTGCTACATCCCTCGCTCGTCTCACTCGACTACTAGATCGAAGGCATATCCAATTTTTGGAAGCCTCATCTACCTCCTCCTCGATCTTTGCCTCATCCTCATCCCCATTCCCCTCATCCACTTTCTGACCTGGTACCCATGGTGGTTGTGCAATGAACCATGCATCCTACTTTGTAGTGGTACTTGCATAATTCACATTGGGGAGGTCTATCTCCTCATCATCCTCATAGGTCACCCTCCATACCTTAGTACAAGGTAGACTCATCAAATCTCGATGATGCTTGTATAGTATTGGCACCTCAGGATCTCCCTATCGTAGCCCAAACTGCCTCAACACCCATGATAATTGGACTAGCTCCACCTCACTCTTGTGCCTTCCAACCACCCATCTAGCCTACCAAAATCTCTACAATTTCTCACCATCACTAGTCCAAGTAGTGCCTTACCAAGGCTCCAAAGCACCTGAGCAGATGTCAATCCTACCCATAAATCCTTGTACTCCTAGCTAGTTTAGATAGGATGACTTGATTGTACCTCCTCAGCCAAAAGTTATTTTATAGCATCGGATTGCTCCCCATCCAATGTATTAGTAGGCAAGCCCACAGGTCAAGCCACACTGAAGTGTTCCCAACCCCAAAACTATAGTAGCACACTGCATCCCAACCCCTTTTACTTCTATCTCCTCACCTCATATAGCTCGTGGTATAGTTGAGCTAGAAAATCAGGTGCCCATGCATACACCCGAGGCGTATTGATCATATCGTACACTAGCCTAATAATTTTCTAAGGGAACCGACATCCAGTGCTATTCGGGGCCACTAAGTTGTCCAACACAAACATGACCAAGGTAGGCAATACCTCCAACTTCTTATCCACATACATTAGCAAGTACATTATCCCTCCACCCTTCACACTCACATCTTGCCATCCATATTCAAAAATCTAGCTTATCTCGTGATCCTTATCGTGTCCAACCTCGATACGTAATCCCTCCACTAGTACTTTAAGGATGTAGTATGCATCCTCAAGTGTTACTATCGTCTCTCCAATAGGGAGCTAAAAAGTCCCCCTATATGGATCCCATATCTCTACCAAGGCATAGAGATACCCCTCATTCGCCCTCACCACATCAATATTAGCTGCCCTAGCTAGCCCCACCTTCTCTAGCCACTTCCACTTCTCATCCTAAAATACCTTTATCACCCCAAGTATGAGAGGTGAGAACCAATGTTGAGCCTCCAAGATATTTAGCTGCAACACAACACATGTACAATGCACATACATTAATGTCACATTCATTGCATAATTCAAAAAAAATTGCATAAGTACAAACAAAAACTATTGAGGGTACTTACCTTAGCAAATTCACCTCTACTCCTACATTCACATTCACACCATCACAAAATTCACCTCTAATCCTACCTTCACATTCACACCATCCATCGCTATAGCTTCCACACCACCAAACTCCTTCACTTCACCTCACTTCCTCACTCACTCCTTTAGACACGGTTTCCATAATTCACAAATACAAAGAATGAATCTAATTTCACCTTTGTAGACTATTTATAGTTATTTTGGGTGCACTGGAATGCCCATGGGTATTCAAAGGTACATATAAATATTGACTAGAGTTTGCAGATTGCCAGACGCATGCCAGCATCTAAGAATGTTATAGATGCAAGCCAACATTTGGTGTCAAAATTGCTAGAAAGACCAAAACTCTCCAAATATGTAGCTTACCTCCACAAAATCATTCCAAATTGCATACATACATTCATTTCATCACCATATCATGTTTTGTGAAAATAAAAATCAATTTGGATGCTTAATTTTTGCTTGCGATCAAAAGGCACAAAATCACTTTACAACTTTCAAAACACACCAAAACGGTTTGAATTTTCACAAAATGATCATATTCATAATTTCAATTATCCAATCCATCATTTCATTCATCTTTGTGATACCATGGATTGATTTCGGTGGTTAACTTTTGTTTGTGACCAAAAGTCATAAAATTATCCAAAATTGCTATCAACACGCTCCAAATCGATTCAAAATTTCACAAAATTATTCAATCCAATATTCAATGCATTTCTCATCATCAAATCATCATTTCAACATCATTTTCATCCATCAATCATTACATTTACACATTTACCAAGTTCACATACAATTTCAAGTGAACCTCGTATCTAGTGGTCTATCATATATCCTTAGTGATTGCAGCGATTGGTTGTCCATGCAATTTGGTAATATGGATAAATCACCATAAAGATGCTTGGCCTTTATCATAATCCATTATCTCATCATTTGAAATCAAATTATATTTTCTCCCTCATTTTTGAAGTGCAACTATGTTCAGATTAATTTGCTCAACAGTTGTCATTGATGGCCTTGTTCGTGGGGCTTGAAACATGAACAAAATCATATCTCATCATTTATTTTACATTGATATTCATCACGGAGATAGGCCTTGCCTTGGTTGATTGGTTCCAATTGAAGGAATTATCTTACAGTCACTAGATGGCCCTCCACGAGTTGACTATTTTTCTTTTTACATGTTCATCACTTTGCATTTCAATGATGCCAAAAGGCACTTTCTTCAAAAACATGGAATCACCCCAAACTTTGGGTAAACAAATTTGACTTTTATTTCCCACAGTGGGATACATCTTACATGATCATGGCATCTACACTTGGAAAAAACCCCCTTTTTCTCCATTGGGGCAAAAACAAAATCACTTTACATCATTCATATCATCCGCATTTACATCATACACTTGCACTTGCACCATTCATATGCATCATTCCCCACAATTTTATCAATTGGCTTATGAGATTCATTCTTCACTCATTCACCAATTGAGGGGGTAAGCTACACATAAAAATTATTTTATCTTCAAAATCATCTTTGCACTCCAATGAAAGAAAGTTGCTTCACCATGCCCAACCAGGTGTCTTGTATTTTTGCACCACATTGTGTTTCATGCAACACGATACAAAAAGGGGCATCTATAGACACCATAATCTAGCCACTTGTCATCCATCTGTGTCCTTCAATCACAACTACCCATTATTTATATATATTTATATATGTATATATATATATATATGTATTTACTTAATATATATAAATATAAATATTTTATATTATATTTATATATTTAATAAATATATGTGTATTTATATGAATTAATCCTAGTCATCCACCACGTTTTAATCTCAGCCATCCATCCATCTCAATCCATGTCACTTACCTAAAATTAATCTCCACCCTTATATTTTAATCTTGATTGCCCATTTTGTGTTATCGAAACCCTAACAGGTTCAAGGGCAGATTATAAAAGATGAGTTATTTTGATGAATCAAATCCCCTTAGTCCTTAATGCTTAAGTTCTCTCTTCATATTTGAGAATCTTAAGTGCCCTAGAATCTTAATCCCTTTCCCAAGCCACTTCGTCATAACTTTCATCATTCATTGCTCCCCATCGCATCATCTATTTTAGTTGATGCCAAACCCATGTAGAACCAGATCTAGTTCTACAACACTTTCCTCAGCCCTCGAACGCCCCCAAAAGTCAATCAAGTACCTCTGGATATTTTTGGAACTCTCTGGTGCATCCACAACCTTCATAGAATACCTTTGGGTATCTCACGTGGTAGATCTACAGTACTAGACCCTCGGGCGTCATTCGGGTGTCCTTGCAACCATCAACGATAGAATCAAAGACATAAATTAGCATGTTGACATGGTAAGAAATTATTTGTACTTATTTTATGTTTTTTGTACTTTTTATTTATAGTATTACATTGCAACATCTAGGGTTTTAATTGTTTTATCTTTCTGAGGGCTTCATGCAGTGGAGACCTCACAGGTGCTTCTAATATTTTGTGTTGTTGTCTTTGTTTGCACGTATAGGAATCATCTATCTAGAAGTTTTTGAAGCTAGGGTTTCCTCGTAGGGATACACAAGCCCACCCACAACTCTTGTTTAGATCGAAGATGAGCAAGAAGACACCAACTATTCACTGCACTAGGATTTTGAAACCCTAGCATCTTGTTGTATCAAAAGCATTGTAAAAACCCCATACAAGGGCACATTCATTGTACAATTTGGATATTTTCCCACAATAATAAAAGCTTAATCATTTTGTGCAATATTGTGTTGTTACTATGCTTTTTATTACTTTTATCCATTGCTTTGGTGTTGTTCATTTTTTATTTACACTTCTTATGTTCAAGTAGAGAGAGGTGGGTGATGACCTATATCCTTTTAGGGTTGATGGCGATACCTTCCTTGGAAATAACATGCCCAATAAATTTACCTTGAGGGATGTAAAAATGCATTTTTTGGGGTTTAGACATACCCCAAACTCCTGACACCATTTGAAGACTTCCTCTAGATGTGTCATGTGATCCCCTTGCTATTTGAAGAAGAAATTCAAGTCATCAAGGTATATTAGGATAATTGTGTTAATAAGCCCCTTGAAAATGATACAAATTACTCTTTGCAATGTTGCACCATCATTAGACAATCCAAAAAGCATTATTTGGTAAGCAAAAATTCCCTATTTGGTGGTGAAAGACATTTTGTGTTGGTCTTCATCCTTTACCCATACCTGGTTGTATCTAGAAAATTTGTCTAGAAGAGGAACCGTTTAGAGCCAACAATAGTTAGAAGGATTTGATTCATCGAAGGTAGAGGGTAGTAATATTTTAATTAAGCTTTATTCAAATCTCAAAATTTGAAACATAGTCTGATCTTGTCATTCTTCTTTTTTATTGGCATGAGGTCGGAGACCCATGTGGTATGTTTGATGGGATATATGATTCTTGATTCTATGACTTTATCCAACTCCTTCCTTATGAGAGGATCTATTTTGGGCTTAACAAGACTTTCATTTTTCCTTATCAAATTTGTGTCTAGGCAAGCTCAATGGTGTGTTGAATAATACTTGTGTTGTATCCTTTTAGATCCTCGTAACTCCATGTCATTACATTGTTGTATTTTTGGCATAGATGTATGAGGGATTGTTTTTTACTATGGTGGAAATATTTTCCACCTTCAACACTCAATCTTGGACAACCTCTATTTTTTGATAATCCCCTATGTCATTTTTCATTCCCCTTTTCCTTTAAAGCGATCATTAGGGATAAAAAATGATTCTAGTGTGACAAGGCCCTTGGGAAGCTTATTGGATTTTAGCTATATAATATGATCATCATAGGCTCCTTCAATATAGGAACCCATATTTCTAAAAAAATTAGACTCCTGTTTGATGAACTGGACAATATTTTCATCACTATCAAACACCTTCTAATGGGTCTCATTATTGGGGATGGTCGGCCTGACTATCATTTTCACATGTTATTCATTATATATCAGGTCATCCATAGGATCAAATTATGACCCAATTATGATCATAGGATCTACATCTATATTATAAGCCTTAGGGATGACTTTGATTTTTATATCACTATAATATTTTATTAAATTTCTAACTCAATGCTTGCAAGCCCTCATCAATCTATATTTAGCCAGGCATTGAGATCTTACTTGTTTGACCACTAGCTTCATGTCGTCAAACACTTGCAATATTTTTATGCTCTTCCTCTTGATAAGCTAGAGGTCAAGCACCAAGGCTTCATACTCAATAACATTATTTGTGCAATTAAACTACAATCTATATGACTATAACATCCTAGTTTCCTTTGGTGACACCAGACAAATGTCGACATTGGCCCCTCTTTTGCTTTTGGCCCTATAAAAGTATAACTTCCACATGCTTACTCTGTCATTTCCATCCTCCTAAATTTTAATCACATGAGGATCTTCTCCTTGGATTAAATATGTTCCTATTATGGTCTACTCAAAGACTTATTTGGAACAAGGTTTTCCCACTTCAATTGTGTTTCGACCAGTATGGACATTTGATTACTCTACTCCAACTTAGTTTTATTATATAGGGAGGCTATATCTCCCTTTTCTTAGGGAAAATATTTCATCCAGATAGATAGTGCAAGTCTTCATGCCTAGGTCGAATACCTATAAAAACATGGGCATTTTCTATTTGCCCAACTCCTTTTATTTTTGCAAAGCCTCTTGTAAGTGCTTCATCTACTGTAACATTGAAAGCATGTCCTAGAGAGGTATTTCTACTATGGACTTCCTCAAACTATCTACCACATTGAAATACCTAATGTAAGGATACTTTGAGATGGTGCTTGAAGATGGTGGAGACCTGAGCTTTTCTACTATCAAAGACGGCCCTAGTGGTTCTACAATAGGCTGCTTTGGAGGTTTTGGGCCCATTCTAGCAATTTTTGGAACTATTTGGGCCTAACTACCTAGTTGAGCTTATGTTGGGGTGCTCATTTGATCATCCATAATTCTACCCTAGGGCTTAGGGTCTAACGAACTAGACTTCCCTTTCTCTTCAATGGACTTCCTATTAGACCTAGTGATATAGTCTGATTAAACTTATAGTATCCTAGAAGTTGAGGGGTCTGCTTCATCTGACACAACAATACTTTCACTTCATCCTAGGTAGCTAATGTTAACTCTAAAACTAAGGAATCAACTTTTGGTGATGCAGTTGGAAGTTTGATAGTAGGTTCTTGGCTAGATATTTGAGCTTCTAACTACATATAAGGAATGGTTTTTTGAGTTTGCAGGGGCACTCTAACTATCTAAGACTCATTTTTTACATAAGAGTCAAAGGGGTAAAACGTAGGAGCTAAACAATACCACACATTGGGGTCTTCAACATGTACTATGTGGGGACCAGATCCCTAATTGGTTTAGGGGACTTTTGTTGCAATGGGACTAGCATGAATACTATATATTGAGTCAGTGCTTGGGGTTGACCTGCATCTCTATTAGGAAAAGGTGGAGGCCTTTGATGTGCAATCGAGAATGGTAAAAAATCCTAATTTCCTTGTTAGAAAGGAGGCCTTGAATAGCTCTAGTAGGGGAACCTCCAAGTATTTTGTTGCATCTTCAAGAATGTGATTTCATTAGAGAATTTTATCATCATATTCCTCATTTCATAAATTTTGATAGCATGAGGGTTGGAATAGGGGGACGATTGAATTGGGTTAAGAGCTTGGGTTTACCTTGAGCTTGTTATAGGAGTTAGATAGGCGATATGTTGGATGGATAGAGTGGTATGGTATAAATGCTGCATAAAGGGAATAATGTCAAAGGCAACCTAGGATCTAGCCTTCCTATTTAGATTAAGTCATTTTTAGTTTGGATTGCTATCACATAGGCTTTCGATAATGAGTTTTCTTCCTTAGTTTTGACCATCATGGAAATTTCAAAATTAAAATATTTTAAGTAGTATATAAATGCCATATCTAGGAGATGTTTGATCTCATAAATAATCCTCTAACAAAATTTATGCAATTAGATGTTGAAAGCGCCCATCATCTCTATAGATGCCCTTTTTATGGTTGTAAGTTGCTTAAGGAGGGATGCCCCATTAACCTTTTCTTTGAAAATATCCATTAGGAGGTCCACTAGTTTATCCCAAATTCCAATTGATTAGGGGGTGAGGTTGATATACCATTCATGATTTTTTCCTTTGAATAAAGTGGTCAACAACCTTAGGGCTATATCTTGCTTTTCAATGAAATTCATTTATCATAAGCTCACGAAGTGATGCAAATATTTTGTCAAGGTAATTACATCTTCTCCCATAAAATAAGGCAAGTACTTGATCATTGATGTAAGAATTGGATCCCATATAATAGGTGGGATAGGTAGGATTAAAGGACCTTTTTCGTTCTATATTGTAAATCTTTAAGACTAGTTCAATAGAGTTATGTCTTGTTGTTAGTTCCTCCTTGCTTTTTGGTTTAAGGGTGGTACCAACTCTTACTGATTAGCTCTAAAAAAGGACCTAGTGATAATCCTTCTACTCATATATGTTTGGGTCCTTTCTTAATAATAGAGTTTCCAAGTGCAGAGAGAGTGCTTTAACAAGAAAAAAGATAGAGATTCCCACTAAAATATTAGCCTCAATGTTTTTTTTGTGACTTCTTTAAATTATTTTATTTCAATGAAGTCGTCGAGTGAATCTCCTGATGCTTCACTAAGAAATTCAACTAAGACCTTCACTAGAGTATCAATCAAAATTTATTCTTTTAGTTTATGGGACAAACGTGAAAAGCTCATCACATCAAGCATGCCAAATGGATTTTCGTCATCTCAAAATATCCTAGCCTATTAGGATAATATCCTAACATGTATGGGCACCTTCATCTTGCATAGAGCAACATAACAAGAAGCTTTGTGGGTGGAGAGAATGCTTATAGGCCAACCTCTAAGGTTTTTTTTTAGGTCAACTCCTCATCGAATATGATCTTTTATGCACCTTTCAGACCTCTTGGGCTTAGGTCTATTCTTATTGCCAATAGAAAAAGGAAATAACAAGCAAAAAACAAAAAATAAAATTATAGGAATGTAAAATATAAGCTATATGGGCAATGCACCAATATTTTCCCCCCAGTTGCATGAGTGAGCTAAGGAGAACACATTCACCACAATATAATAGCTAGAAATTGAACACACTTCATCACACCTAATGCAAAGGATTGAAAAATCCTTGATAATAATTGTATTAATCAACAAGCATTTTATAGGCATAAACTATACCTATAATACAAGATATGTGATATTTATAAATCTTCACAAATGCTAATTTTACAAGATATTCTAATCTTGACAAAATAGGAGGCTTCATACAAGAAGCTTCTTATTAGTTGTAGAAATAAATAAAACCTAAGCTAACCCTTATCATTCCTCCTCACTTAATAAGCATTGGACTCCAATGTTTTTACAAGAAAAGTGGAAGAGAGCAAATGCAAGTTCCCAAAAATATAATCCTTGTAGGTGAAGAAGAGAGAGCCCTATGGAAATTTCTACTAAAAAATAGGGAGCATACAATCATCTTGAAACATACACTAGCTTAAGACTCTACTCAAGAGCATATAATCGCCACAACAAAATAGAGAAGGGATTACTAGTCCTATAAAGGTAATAATTGTCTTCAATAATTTTCACCAAATATTGCAATCGAATTGTTGTGGGAAATTTTATAACAAAAAATACAAAGGCACAATTCCTTGTGAGCAAGAAAGAAGGCATGAAGTGGAATGATGCCTTCAAAAAGTCACAATGGTGACTTCAACTCCTACTAAGGGAGTATAATAATGCCCATTTGGGATATAGTGGACGTAAACAAAGGGATGGAGTGTCGGGTACCACCGAGTTGCACTCCATTATAAATCCATAAAAGTGTTCAAAAACCCAAATGGGAGGAGTATTTTAACTCCTCAAATATCTCATGGATCTTATTACAAAATCCATAAATGCAAGTGGATAAATATGTGTAAAAGAATACAATCCTTTTATTATGCACCTTTATACAAAGATTTTTGAATTTAATTAATTATTATTAAAATAATCAATTAAATAAAAAGGTGCATTATGTAGCACAGAGGTGGAGTATTCCTGGTGGGGAGGTATTTTCTAGGACTAAGAATGATCAATGAACTCAACCCAACTTACTTACCAAATTGTACGGTCGTATGCTCACCCAAACTAACCCTGGTACGAACTATATGCACTTTGTACGGTCCTCAATGCCTACACTGTACGATCCCAAATCGTACAATGTCAAGATGGTATGATCTTGTACTCAAAAAAATTGATAGATTCAGTTTTGGAGGCTGTCATACACAGTTTTGTAATCAATCAAGTCGATTTCCCAAAATTGCCAAATCGGGTAAGTTTCTATCGATCACCTGTTTTACCAAATCGGGTAACAATACTTTGTACGATTTGTAAGGAAAATGATGTATGATATGTATGAACTAATGGCACAACATGATGCTAATCCAGATATTTTACTGCTCCAATCTCTCTCCAGGATGTTTTGTAAGGGTTTGATAGACCAATCAATACAATATCCATTGTAGGTAAAACATATTAACCAGGCTGGTGAGAGATCACATATGTTGGATTACATCCTAAAATCATACAATGCTCTTCAATACGTCTTCCTCAGTGCCATCATGCTCCTATATCATTCTCCAGTGTTCACCAGTATCAATTGCTATCTCCAGGTTGCAACAATGCATAAAACTAACCTATAACAGTAAGATAGAAAACACAATCACATAACATTCATCCACCATACATTGTTCATCATTACCAGGATCGTACACAGTATTCCACAAACGTCATTATGCTCATTAATGTCTTATGGATTTGATTACAATGTGGAAAAATATATCAATGTAATTGCAATAACTCAGAACAACTACAAGTGCTAACTCTTACTCTAGCAACCAGTAACCAGACCTATAATTTTGAAAATGGGGCCTTATATAACATTGCCCAGGCCATTCCAAAGTGGTTCCTGAGACAATCCGTTATTTACAACTACCCATATACAACTAAATACATTAATTTGGCCTTTTCCTAAGTTTAACACCTTAGTTAGCAAATATATGCACCATTTCACTCTAAAATTACATTTCCCTTGCATTTGGATGAATTTTGGTGCGCCTTGTATGATTTGCTACTACCCTGTACAATTTGCTCCTCCAATTGTACAATCTTGCTCTTTACTGTACGGTTTGCTTCTGCCTATAGAATTTGTAAAACTTGAGCAAACTATCACTTATGTCAAAACTATCAAAATTGAGCAAATCCTTGTAATCACTTCTTCTTCCTTTGGGAGGTGGATTTGCTACCTACATCTGCCCCCCCTTTACTTTGGTCGGTGTCCTCGCCGACTCATTCTGCTTCTTCCACCGTGCTTCATGTTCTGCCATGACAACCTCTAAGTCCTTAACCTATGATTTATACATTTCACGTTCATTCTTTAGCTTGGCTGCGTAGCTCCCCATTTGTACTGCTTTTTCTCCGTGAAAGTTAGCCTTTTCTTCGGTAGTTTTTAGGAACTCCATCATCTACTTCTCATGGTTTGAGGCACTCTTCTTCAACTTTTCCTTCCAGTGAGCTTCTGCTCGAGTTTTCGCTTGTAGTTCTTCATTATTTTTAGTAATGGTCTCCAGGTGGTGTTTAATATCTGCCTCTAAAGCTCGAACATGGTCATATTTAATCTTCATCTGAGCTTGCTTTTCTAGGACCATCTCATTCAACTTTTTGTTGTCCCTTGTTAGCTCCTCTATCTATTGGGCCTGGTTATTCATTTGCTCATTCTTTTTGGCCAACTGAGCTATCATCTGCTCATATTTTGCTTTGATTTGTGCCTCCAAATCCCTAATTTTATCCTCTACCATCTGTGAGATCTGTCACTTTTCCTCTTCAAGCATGCTAATTTTGGATTCAGACTTAGATCTAAGGCCTGACAGATCCTCCTCCAACTTCTTTATTTTCTCTTCTATCGTAGTTCTGCTTTTCTATAGTTCTTCTTCCATTGCGGCCAATTCCTTTTGAGTGGTTGTGGTTTCCTCCTTCTGCTCTTCCTTGAGCTGATGGATTTGTTCTAATCCAATACTCAACCACTCTATCCAGTGAGTTAGGAAGTTCAACTTCCTTAGGGTGATGGCCACTCCAGTAGCAACCCTCTTATATTCCAACTCTATCATATTTGTAGGATAGGTCGGATGGTTGATTCTATCCAAGTACATCCTTGGATATTTCTTGTAGTTTGTGACCACCCCTTCTAGCAAGTCCTCCCTTCCCAACATTGTTGTTACCTCTTCCCTGGGTAACCTCCATGGATGTTGTGCATGGATGTCTACTATCTTCCTTGTACGCTCCACACTACTCACCCATTCTGTAATCTTCTCTAGTTTGAGAGAAACCTGCTCCTCCCATAGCTTCATTTCTCCCACATGGCCGATGCAAAATTCCAATTTGGCACTATTAATCACATGGCCTAATTGAGAAAAGAAGTGTTCCACCTTATCCTCTACTCCATGTGCCTCCTCTTCAGTTGTAATTCTTCGAAACCATAGAATTTCCAAAAGATAACTGGATTGCATTCCTCGTAGTTCTTCTTTTGTAGGAGTTCTAACATCTTCCTCCTCCATAAGGTGGCTAGAGCTTCCTTCGAGCTCCTGCAGTGCTCTCACTATGTCTATTTTCTCCCAAGGTGGAGATTGTTTTACTATTTTCTCCTCCTCACTATCTATGATGTTCACAATCTCCTCCTGAGATTGTTGTTGCTCAACTCGTTCCCGAGCCTTCTCTATTTCTATCGAGCCCCCTATCACTCTTCGATGTTTTCCTGGGCCAATTCTTGCTCACTACTGCCCACATTTTGTTCCCCTATCACTTCTTCTAGAATTTGTTGTATATTCAATGTCGTGACTTCCTCAACAACAAACTCCTCTTTTTCTTGTGATGCTTTCGTATTCTTCGGTGCATCCTTCTTACTTGAGCTTCCTGTTACAAATTTGTAATGAGGCTTCTTCTTAGGCTCTCTCTGTGGTGTTTATTCCTGTTTCCACATTTCCCTGGGTAGTGGCTACTCCATCTTGCCCTACCTCAATTCCCTTAAAAAAATTAGAGGCATTCATCTTCTCGAACTATGAAAATATCTCCAAGGATTTTACTATTCTTTTCACCTCTATCTAATACAATTCATCCAGTTCTAGCACTTCTGAGTCTGATTGTTCTTTCTCCTGTACTTTTGAAACTAATTTACTTGCCATTTTTCTCTCTACCTTCTCGTCCTTATTTGTATGGGGCTCTCTTGCCACTTCTCCCTTTCTTGGATGAGTGGTTGCTCCTGCTAATCGTTGTGCTGGTGCTTGTTCTAGCTCCTCTTCCAATCGTCTAGGCATTTTTTACCTATGATGCACATCAACATCCTCCTCCGGAGTGGTCTCTTCTCGAGCTTCTCTGATATGTCACTCACTCCTTGTTCGAGGTCTCTTCGGAGTCACTTTTGATATCGACACTGACTTCACCCACATCAATATTTTTGATTGATCTGGTCTGATCTCTCGGGGTGGCATCAATCCTAAAAATTGCATCCTTGCTTCTGTGACCATGTTCAATAACAATCCAATAGCATGGAAAGTCATCCCAAAATTCTTTGGTCTCTTTGTCAGTGCATCATGCATTCTCCTTTCTAGAAAGGTACCCCAATCATACTGGATCCCCTTGGTAATACCTTTCGCATATTGTGCCATCCACATTGGCATTTTTGTGGCCCTTATATCTCCTAACAGTCGAGCCATGACTGTATTCATTGCACACGCCCAATGTTCTCCTCTCAATTGGCTCTATTTTATTTTGTGTGTCCCTGCGCCTAAAATATTTGCTTCCATCAGTGATTTGATAGCGGTCATGGTAGTGACGAGGTGGTATGCCTCTATTGGGTCTACCAATATTTTCACTATCTCCATACCGTCTTCTAGAAAGCCAAATATCTTCCAAAAAGCCTCTACCAAAATTTCCACCTTTACTGACCTCTTGCCCACATTAACATAGGCAATTCGAGTCACAAGGTTATATGCCTAAACTATCTACAAGAGATAGTTCTCGAAAAATATTTTATGAAATGGCGGAACTTGTGTGATGATCACCACATGCGCATCCTTGAATGTCTTCCTCCAAGGATGACCCCTATTCTTCTCGTCGTTCCACCATTTCCTGCATGCCTCA
Source organism: Wollemia nobilis (assembly GCA_028583015.1). Taxonomy (NCBI): domain Eukaryota; kingdom Viridiplantae; phylum Streptophyta; class Pinopsida; order Araucariales; family Araucariaceae; genus Wollemia; species Wollemia nobilis. Next base: position 3,677,548 of record JAQPPZ010000676.1, on the reverse strand, counting down.
GCTCCATGTTGTACAAATGTCATTTTTGTCGCTTCCACCTGACATTCTTCTTGTCCACTACTTAGATGCTCCTCCTACTCTGGCAGATTAATTTCACTTCTTAACTCCCTCCTTGAGGTTCTTTCTTGTGCCATTTCTTCCTCTCGATGCCTTGGTGGTGTTCTTCTTAGGTTTGCTCGCCACTGTCGTTGTCCCCTCCATGGCCTATATCCTCCTCTCCTCCAAGGATGATTACCACACCTTCCACAAAATTGGAATTGTCACCCTTGGTGCTGTCGTGGGTATGCCTCTCTCTCGTGCAATGGACCTGGTGATCTCTCCACCCTGTTGGTTGCAATCCACCTTAACCGACGTCCAAAATCCTCTGTTGATATCATTCCTTCAACATCTCGCCAATTATCTGAACCTCCACACCACTTCTTCTTGCAATCAGAAGCATACCAAAAATTGTACAACCTTTTGGAAAATCGTATAGTGTACGATTCTTCGTCCTTTATACAGTTTTCTCTTCCACCAATGGCTTCTGGATCGTATAATGTTCTTCTTTCCCTATAGTTCACTTTCCAACCCGTCAGTCTTCAAATCGCCACAACTTCTTCAAATCATATAGTTGCAACCAAAATCCTACAGGATGACAATACTTCATACGATGTTACTTTTTAGCTGCCCCTCCCTTTCGAATCCGTACGATTTCGTACGTTCTCTTGAAAACTTCCAGAAATGGAAAAGAAACTCCAAACTGCACTATTCCTCTTGGAAATCGTACATACTATCCCCAAGATCATGTACAGTACAACTTCTCCAACCCTAAATGATGAAAAATGTGAAATTTATATCTCCTTTGTCGAATCCTTCACCAACCCATTTGTCGGATTGCCTCGATCTACTATTTCAGTGCTTTTCGGTAGCAATTCTTCAACTCCTTCAACCCTGGCACAATTTTCTTCAACTTGACGAAATTTTGGTTGTATTGTATGGTTGTACGAACTTTATTTTCCTTCCCACACATTTCTCAGCTCGATTTTTACTAGATTCCTTCAATTTTAGGGTTCTAATCTGCAATTTTTCTACAATTTCAACAATTCGGTCACCAGTTCCCACTTCCTCTGGCTCCAATAGCAATTTTTTGCTCCTCAATCCATACAATGATGTATTCTACCATATTTTGCTATTATTTCTCTAAAAATTTTGAATTCTCCCCCTTTTTTTGGAGTAAAACCCTAGTTTTCTCTCTCGGGTCAATTCCTTGAACGTGAAAAGAACTCCTTGGTGCAAATTTTTAAATGAGTCTATAAATTCAGGCTATTGGTGAATATTTGTTGCTCATATGGTCATCTTCCTTCGGTTGCACACTTTCCACCTTCGCTCTCCTGAAGAAAAGTTCAAATTTTTACTTGTACGATTGAAAAAATTTGCAATTATGCCTTCCTATTTAAAGTGCTTGGAAACCCTAATAAAACCCTAATTCGATCTATTTAAAATTGCGCCACTTGCATATTTTCCCTCCATGTTGCATGGATGATTGACAACTCAGTGGATTTTTTGAATTTCATCTTTTTCCCCCGCTTTTTCCTCCAACCGCTACTTCCTCTCGCGCATGCCGCATTAAATGGGTTAGTTAAAAATCGTATGACATGGCCCAAATCATACAATGTATGATCTAAATCATACAACATAACTTTTTGTATGATTTCCCATGTCCTTTTGTCAATTTTATTTGTACGATCTTCCAATTTTTGCCAATTTCCAACTCAATTTTCACTTTGTACGATCTAAGTACTTAGAGAGATTTTCAGATTTCTTTCTCTCTAAAGAGGCCGCCATTTCCGATTTTCAACCTCTTCCTTCCTAATTGCGTCCCGAGGGATTTTCACAACTAAGGCACATATTTTTTTCATTTCTTTTATTTTCTTTTTCTTTTTCTTTTTCTTTTTTTTTCATCCTAGTCTATTTATACTTACCTTCTAGGTAATCGTACAATGACATTCACTTGTACGATCCCATATGAATCTTGACCTGGAGGTTTGACCATAACATTTTGATTAATGGTATCCTCTTGTACCACTTGTTCCCTTGCTTGGCTTACCTCTGCATGTGATGTTACTACATGTTCGACTCTTCCCCTATAATGTGTGCAATTTAGAATTGTACAATGGCAAGTTAGAGTCTCCTCACCTGGTGGTCCCACATCTTGCCTTATAGGGGATTGATCCCATGGTAGTGGGGTCCTTGACCACTCTACTATCATTTGAGCGACTTCTTCACCTATCTTCATGGATCAATTCTTGCTCCAAACTCGATGATCAAACTCATTGATGGCCTAAGTTTCTTTCTTCTGCAAAATGTACCCTTCCTCTTCTGGCTAAGTTTCTACCATGTGGGTATCTACCCATCCACTTCCTCTTGGCATCAGACTTCTCTGCTCTATTGGTGGTTCCTCCCTTCCTTGGAGTAATTGCCTATTACCGTGTGCTCATTGAGGTCCTTGTCTAATTATGGGTGGTTGTTCCCACATGCCTCTCAATCTTGGTACATCTCGTTGGTCCCTTCTCCAGTTCATGCATGCTAAAGGATTATCTCCTGGCCATATAGGAGTAGGGGGTCGAAACCTTCCTCTTCCTCTACCTCCTCTAAATGTAACATCAACAGGATCTTGGTTACTCTCTGGTCGCCTACCTCCTCCTCTTCCATATTGGAGTCTTAGAGGTCTTCGTCCAATTCCTCCTCTTGTTCCTTGGTTATCAGGAGTAATTTATACCAACTCAATATTGGCTAGTGGACTTCGATTGGGTGACAACTATTGCAAAGTTCTAATTCTTCTATCAGCATGGACTAAGCGACGTCTCCATATTCTTCCCTCAAAGGATCTTTGGGTAAATGATGCTGCCAATACTTCTCTATATGCATCCAAGAAATCTGTCTCCAAGCTAGAGTCAGTTCTCCTGTATTCCCTCTGCTCTACCCAATCAATTGGTAAATTCATCACTCTCTCCAATCTCCTTACTTCCCTTCTTTGTCTTCTTAGTTCTTGATGAGCTATTGCATAAGCTTGTGTATCAATACGGCATCTATCCCTTAGAATTATCTCTAATTCCCCTTGTCTCAATGCACTAGTTGGAGCTTCATGATCCCTATGAGCATTATAAGGATTATTTGGCTCCTCCTCATCACTACTATCTGTACTAAGCTCTCTTACCAGCCATGATATTCCTTCATCACTAGAATTCATCAAGTCTAAAGCTTCCACATCCTCATTTATCCTAGGCTGCTCATTCGGTGGGAGTGGCGAGCCTGAGCTTGCGCCTTCATTTCCTTCCCCCTCTCTTGGAGTTAATCCTTTTGTCTCCTTAGATTCATCTTCAACCTCTCATAGGTTGACTTCTCGTTGTTCATCCAATCTTCGTATGGTACCATCCAACTCCTCGATGAGTTGTTCTCTCAACCTCGCATTGTGACTATGCAATGTTTGATACTCTTCTTGCAATTGTTGCATTTGCATTCTCATTCTATGTTGTAATAGCCCAATCTAAGCCAATGGAGAAATTCCAGCCAGTTCCTCATCTACAATTTCATCCCTTTCCTCCTGATAGCTACTCAGTCCTGGAGAAATCCTCTCCTCTTATTCTCGTATGGTCCCATCTGCCCTTCTAACATGAACTTGTATCCTTCTTATTTCACCAATTCAAGGTGTCAAATATTGTTGTTCAACTATCATTTGTGTCTCCCCCCTCTATAAGTAGGTGTGTGAGTCCCATATTAGGCTCTTCCTGTGATGGACGTGGCTCACGGTGAGCCCCATCTTGAGCTTCCACTTGTCTTCATCATTCAATTTCCTCTAAAGCAATGAATAAACACTGTACTTTATAAGGCTTCAAATTTGAGCCATTTACAGTATTGGGTACCTCTATCCCATTCAATTTCTACAGCTTAACTTCTCCATTATTCATTACCTCGATTACTTTATAAGGACCAAGCCATAACGTCTTCAACTTACCTGGCTTGATTTCCCTTTTTCCATTGAACTTTAGAACTAAGTCACCGGGACTAAGCTCCAACTTCCTCAAGTGCTTGTCATGCCACACCTTCCATATTTTTTGAGCTATCTCGATTGCCCATTGTGCCATGACTCTCCTTTCATATATCTTGGTCAGTTTCATCAATCGTTCCTCCAAACTCTCTTGATCTCCCAAGTGATGCTCTATCGCAACTCTCATACTTGGTATCAAGAATTTGACTGGAACCACTACCTCTTGTCCATACATTAGTTGGAAAGGTGTATGTTCCATTGTTGGTTTAAAAGTTGTTATGTATGCCCACAAAATGGATGGTAACCTTTCCTCCTAGTCTGCTCCCTCTATTCCATAGGTTTTATATAGAGTAGATACTAAGACTTTATTTGTCGCTTCCGCCTGCCCATTTACCCTGGGGTAGTATGGACTAGACAATGAATGTAAAATCTTGAACTCTGTTGTTAGCATCTTGATAATCTCATTAACAAAGTGTCCTCCTCGATCACTTGTTATTTGTAGTGGAATACCAAATCTTGTGATTACCTGTTCATACAAAAATCTCACTGTAATTTTGGCTGAATTATCAGGTAATGCTCTTGATTCCACCCATTTTGTCAGGTATTCAGTGACTACGATGATATATCTACACTTCTATTTTCGAGATGTTTTTAGTGGTCCTACAAAGTTCAGTCCCCATCGTTCAAACAACTCTTGTGGTTGTGATGGGTGTAAAGGCATAAAGTCCCTCTTAACCAATTTCCCTGCTCTTTGACAAGTACCACATGCTTTCACATGCTCCATTTTATCATTTTACAATGTGGGCCACCATAGTCTATCTAGCAATACTTTCCTAGTGGTCGCATCAGGTCCCATATGTCCTCCTGCTAAGTCTGCATGAGATTTTTTCAATACCACCTTGACTTATTCCTCCATTACATATCTCTATAAGATACCATCAATTCCCATTTTATTGAAGAACACAATATTATACTGAGATGGGGGGGTGAACAGTATAAAACCTCTTTATACTTTTTCCATTATACTTCAAAACAGTAAAGCAATATACCCAAAGCAATATCAAAACAATGCATAATATCATCCACAAAGTGACACCAATTTTAACGTGGTTCACCCAGAATGCCTGGGCTACGTCCATAAAACTTTTTTCTAAAAGTTATCTCAAAGTTATTTGGGAAACCTTCCCAATTACAATGTTTATGAGCCTCGGCCCAAAGGAGATACCTTCCCCCAATCTGAATTTATGAGCCTCTGCTCAAAGGAGATACCTTCCCCTCTATCTGAATTTATGAGCCTCTGCTCAAAGGAGATACCTTCCCCTCTGCTCCGGAAATGATCCCTCAGAAGATCAACTGCCTCTACCTCTTGCCAGCATGTGGAACTCCTTTCCACCGAAGACCTCCTGTCCTCAATGCTTAGCCTAAGAGACCTCTGCCTTCTATGATCATGTCCATAGTAGCTTAGCAACCTGTACCAAACACAGTCAGTCGGTCTAGTACAAGTCTTCCTCTATCTATCATATTTGTCCAACTCTTGAACAAATCAATCCTCTGCACACAAGCCTTCTCAAATACTTGCCAAATCTATCCTCAGGTTCTTCTCATAGAACCAATGCACCTTTGTCCTCAAGTTCTCTGATAGAACTATCAAAAACTAGCTCACAAGTCCTCTGCTAGGACATATCCAAATCTGCTCACAAGTCCCCATCGAAACCTGTCCAAAAACTGCTCACAAGTCCCCATCGAAACCTGTCCAAAAACCTGCTCACAAGTCCCCACCGAAACCTGTCCAAAACCTCAGCAATCTCACCAAGAAAAACTTGCTTAGCATGAACCCACAAAGAGAATTGTTAGAGACCCAATGTGATTCATCAACCTCATAGAAGCATAAAGAGAATTGTTAGAGACTCAATATGTTCTATACTTAACTCCCAATCTCAATCTCAAATCTCATAGAAACATAAAGAAAATTGTTAGAGACTCAATATGTTCTATACTTAACTCCCAATATCAATCTCAACTCAATCTCAAATCTCATAGAAACATAAAGAGAATTGTTAGAGACTCAATATGTTCTATACTTAACTCCCAATATCAATCTCAACTCAATCTCAATCTCAAAAGAATAAGATAGATGTAGTATGCTTTTCTCAAGAACATAAAACACAACCCAACAATTGCCAACCATGCAATATCTCATATAACAATGATACTCATGTTATTTTCACCAACAATTAGGGTTTCAACAACAATGCTCATCAAACAAGGTTTAGTCAACCAACACCATTCAACTCAACATCAACCTTGAAGCATTCAACCAATCATCACAAGAAAAGGAAACAAGTAGAAATCCTTTTCCCTCCAAGGATATTTGAACAAAACGGCCACCAACACAATATCACCAAATGCAAAGAATAACTTTCTCAAATCAACTCAATGGAGTAAGCCCAAATCATGTATCAAGTAAAGCACTAACTTGATCAAAAAAACCTCTATGGAAACAACTCAACCATCAATATCAAAACATCCAACTAAGGGTTTCACCATCTCAATGCAAGTAGCAAGACTTACTAACATAAACCCTAATGCAAAAATGCTTCCTCTTCCTCAACCAGAATTATGCATTCACCCAAAAAACTCATCAATGATTTTAATGCATAAACAATCTTCAATATCCAGAAAATAGGATTTACACCAACAAAAATACCTAGTAGACAACCTTTTCACTCCAAACTCAATTTCAGAAAATACACCATCAATAATATACATGGAAGAAGTTGCCCATACCTTTACTTTGATGAAGAAGGAGAACTCAAAAACTATCACAACACTTGGCCAACCTTAGTTCTCCAACCTTTGGAGAAAAATGAATAACACCACCACATATGCTAAAGCGCTTTCATTGCTGCTATCCTCGTGCATCATGACCAAAATGAAATTGCCCACAACACGGGTCAAACTTGGCACCTCTGCTCAACGCTTCTTCACTCAGCACACAACCACCATTGGAGCACAATTTCCCAATGAAAAATATAATGTAATCCTATGTGTTGTCTTCCTTTAATCGCCAAGGATTTGAAAATGTAAACGTTTTCCTCAAGCCACCACCATCATCATGAGCATTGTCCAAAAACGTAACTCCCTGGCAGCAGAATTAAATGTCCACGCAATGCAAACAAAAATCGTTATCTCTCGTGCAATCCAATCAACAAGTGTGAAGAGCAAACAGTCTAATTTCAAGGCACAACTAGAAAACATAGTTCGCAATCTTATCAAATGTCAGAGAAACGTAATCTGCCAGACGTCAAGCGCACGAAAATCTTGGGCCATTCAATATGGATGGACAATGAAATACAGTGAAAACATCGCTTTTACGAAGGACACAGAGCTATGAAATTGCATCGATCGAAGGTACCATAACTTTAGAAAATCATCCCCACTTATATAGCCATTTCTCCTTAATTGTTTGACGTCGCCGCTCCTCCAACGATGGCAGTGCATCGCTTAAGGGTTAAAATACCCTTTAATAATAATTAAAATAATAATTATTATTATTTTATTAATAATAAATTAAACTTAGACCTTTGTCAAAGGTTTGAGTTAATTTAATTATTAATAACAAACATGGACCTTCAAGGTTTTTCAAGAAGCAAAAACCTTTGCATTAAGTTAAGCTTGGTTTTAATAAAAACCCTTAATGAGTCCAAATGGTTTTAAGAAAAACCTTTAACCTTGTCACCTTGGTTTTAATAAAAACCCTTTAACATTATGAAGCTTCTCAAGATATTTTTGACATAATACTCTTTTTGATATCAACACAGAAATGCCTTTTGACATCAATGACAACTTATACACTTGAGCAAAAGCAATGTACCCAAAGTACCCAAAATTGCCAACAATCTCCCCCTTTGTCATTGATGGCAAACCTTTACTGAAAACACTTCTCAAGAGCCAAAATTGAAACCAACTGTGCTAACAACTGACCAACTGTGCCCACAACTAAGAATCTTCCTTTGAAGTTTTTCTCCCCCTGACTTGAAGCTTTCCTCTTCACTTTGAAGCTCTCCCCCTTACTCATATCTCTCCCCCTTTGTCATCAATGGCAAAGGGCCACCTTTGGGGATCGGGACTAAAAATGAGCCTCTTAGCTTAGTCCCTCCCCCACCTCCCGATGAGGTGATTAATTCAGGGGTGGGAGTAAAACTCCCATTAGGCACTGATCATCATCAGCGTCTATAACTTCCTTGTCGAGCCTTCTCTTGAACTCTTTGTCCATATTCCTGTTCTTGTCACTATTCTTGTTCTTGTTCTCATCCCTATTCTTGTCCATGCTAAAGCAAGAAGGAGAACTCAAAAACTATCACAACACTTGGCCAACCTTAGTTCTCCAACCTTTGGAGAAAAATGAATAACACCACCACATATGCTAAAGCACTTTCATTGCTGCTATCCTCGTGCATCACGACCAAAACAAAATTGCCCACAACACGGGTCAAACTTGGCACCTCTGCTCAATGCTTCTTCACTCAGCACACAACCACCATTGGATCCTATGTGTTGTCTTCCTTCAATCACCAAGGATTTGAAAACGTAAATGTTTTCCTCAAGCCACCACCATCATCATGAGCGTTGTCCAAAAATGTAACTCCCTGGCAGCAGAATTAAATGTCCACACAACGCAAACAAAAACCGTTATCTCTCGTGCAATCCAATCAACAAGTGTGAAGTGCAAACAATATGATGTCAAGGCACAACCAAAAAACATAGTTCGCAGTCTTATCAAATGTCAGAGAAATGCAATCTGTCGGATGTCAAGCGCATGAAAAGCTTGGGCCATTCAATATGGATGGACAACGAAATACAGTGAAAACATCGCTTTTACGGAGGACACAAAGCTACGAAATTGCATCGATCAAAGGTACCATAACTTTAGAAAATCATCCCCACTTATATAGCCATTTCTCCTTAACTATTTGACGTCGGCGCTCCTCCAATGATGGCAACACGTCGACGAAATGAATTCTTTATGTGAGTCGCTTAAGGGTTAAAAGACCCTTTAATAATAATTAAAATAATTATTATTATTATTTTATTAATAATAAATTAAACTTAGACCTTTTTCAAAGGTTTGAGTTAATTTAATTATTAATAATAAACATGGACCTTCAAGGTTTTTCAAGAAGCAAAAACCTTTGCATTAAGTTAAGCTTGGTTTTAATAAAAACCCTTAATGAGTCCAAATGGTTTTAAGAAAAACCTTTAACCTTGTCACCATGGTTTTAATAAAAATCCTTTAACATTATGAAGCTTCTCAAGATATTTTTGACATCACACTCTTTTTGATATCAACACAGAAATGCCTTTTGACATCAATGACAACTTATACACTTGAGCAAAAGCAATGTACCCAAAGTACCCAAAATTGCCAACACTTTTTTCAATACCACCTTGACTTATTCCTCCATTACATATCTCTGTAAGATACCATTACTTCCCATTTTATATATTAGCCCTGCTATTATCAGGAAAGATTTTGACTTCATGATTACTTTCTTCTTTTCGGTTGTCGTCATCTCTTGTGGCAACTCACCTATGGATAGATATTGGCCAACTAACTTGTACCATGATTGAACAACGTTGATGGCAAATAGTTGTGCATATGGAAATTCATTAGGAACTCATGTTCCTACAAGCTCCCTCGATTGTATCCAAGACAACTGGTCTGCAATTACATGCTTCTTACCAGGTCTCACCACTACTCGGAATATGAACTCCTGAAGGGTGATGAGCCACCTGCTGACTCGTTCTTGGATCACCAATTTTTTTATCAAGTACAATAGTGCTTGGTGATTGACATAGAAGGCAAAGGGATTTGTCAGTAGGTAATGCCTAAACTTTTGAACTGCATATACCATTTCCAAAGCTTCCATTTTTGTTGTACTATATTTCCTCTCTAGCCTTGATAAAAGGTGACTAGCAAAGAAAATAGGTTGATCTAGTTTAAACTGTCCTTCCTGTGCCAAAGCACATCCAATTGCAAAATTCAAGGTATCAACATGGACATGGAATTCCTTATCCCAATTAGGAAACACCAAAATTGGACTACTCACTAACTTAGCCTTTAACTCCTCGAAGGCTCCTTGATGTTCCTCTGTCCATATAAATAGAATATTCTTTTTTGTCAAAGAATTTAATGGGTAGGATACATATGCATAATTCTTTATGAACCTTCTATAGTATCCTGTCGAACCAAGGAAGGTCTTAAGTGAACTCACATCAAATGGTTCTTCCATGTGTAAAATCACACGGATCTTATCAGGATCTGTCTTCAATCCTTCACTGCACATAATGTGTCCTAGAAATTTCCCATATGGTACCATCAAAAAAAATTTCCCTGGATTTAATGATATCTATGCATTTTTGCACCTGCTCATACATTCGCTAAGGGCAGGAAGATGATCCTTGATCTTCCCATAAATGGACCAATCGTCCAAAAATTCTTTGAAGTTCCCCAATGCTAGCTGATCAAATATATACAGTATGATGCGTTGAAATGTAGCTGGGGTATTACAGAGCCCAAATGGCATTCGATTATATGCATAGATGCCATTCTCCATAATAAATGTAGTCTTCAGCTTATTCTCCTCGACAATGTTGATTTGATTGTATCCTGATAATCCATCCAAAAATGAATAGATCTCATCTCCTACAACTTCTTCCAAGATAGAATCTATGAAGGAATGGGAAAGGGGGTCCTTAATAGTTACATATTTTAGACTATTAAAGCCCACGCATATTATGATCTTGTCCACTTGGTCCTTCAAGGTGATCACTATAGGTGAAACCCATTTACTGCTTGTCACCTTGAATATAATCCCTACTTCTAGCATGTTTTCTATCTCTGCATTCACTAATGCAGCATACTTTGGGTTCATTCTATATGGTCTCCTCCTTACTGGTTGAGCACCATGCATTAGTGTGATCTTATGGACACATAGTTCTGGTGGAATTCCTTTCATATCCTTATATGGCCATACGAATACATCCTTGTATTCCAAGAATATCTTAAAAGTTGTTGCCTTCAATACCGGATTCCAATCATCACCATAGTGAATCAACCTAGGTTCCTCCTCTGTTCCTAGATTGATGTCTACTATTCAAGGTCTCTCATATTTGATATTTTTCGGTTCACTCGTATCTTTCTCTATGTTCTCGAGGTGTGTCGGTGTTGTATCAATCTCTGCATCTCCTACTGTATACTCTACAAAGCTTTTCAAGAATTTCCATTTTTCTTCTTCTTCCTTCTTAGGTTCTTTACTAACCTTAGGTTTATCTTGGTTTTCCTTGATCTCCTATGTTTCAATACAGAGGTAGTTGGGCTAAAACATTTCGTACTCCTCCATTTGCCAATGAAGCAGTCCGCTATTAGATCGAGCTTCATCTTTGCTACATTCATCTAGGTACAACATTCCTTCCCCATCAAGCTCATGCCCTTCATCTTCTGAGGAATTTTCTTATTCATAAGTTGTAGCTATATCTTCACTAACTCTTTGATTAGCTGAATTAATCATGTATTTAAGTTGTCCCTTCTTTAAAGTGATCTTATTCTTTCCCCAGTTGTGGTTAACTTTGGCTACTCATAGCCAACCTCTCCCTAAGAGAGCATCATATGACGGTTTTTGCATTGTAATCACAACGAAATCCAAGATAAATTTTTTTTTAGCTATCATTACTTGTTGTGTTGTTAAGACTACTTTTGTCTCAATGCCATTTTGGTCAACACCATATAATCGAAAGCTCAGTGCCCATAGGGATGGAGTGCCCAATTCTAGCCAAGTTCTCTTAGGTAGCATATTGATGCTGGATCCTCCATCCACAATAACCTGTGTCAATTTGTGTCCTAAGATCTCCATATGTAGTAATGCAGGTTTCTTTCCTACATAAATCATCAATACAATTGGATCCATAAATTGATCTTTCTGCTCTTCTTCCTGAATTGGTTGGCTCTGTACTCCCATCACCTTTTTTGGCTGCAATTCTTCCACCATTACCTTCTGTAATGCTGGAATAGCTTCTAAGAGGTTGGATACTGTAATTTCTACCGTGGTATCCAAAACCTATGCTACCAAATTTTGCACAACTACCTCCTAATCTGATGGTTTTCTTAATTTCTTATATGCTCTTGATTCTGCTGGTTTAACCTTCTCAGCTTCCTCCTGTAATATTTTCTTTGCTGCTTGCCAGCGTTGCTTTTCTTTTGTTGGCTCAGGATACTTATCCTTCTTTGCTTGATTTCTCATCATGGATAAAACTTCCTGGGTTTCCTCCTTAACTTGAGGAACTTCAATGTCCAAATAACTAACATTCTAAAGGTTACTCGAACTCGCATGTTTTGGACAATTATCTTCTTTGTAGTTCCTCGGACCACACCATCTACACATGTGTGTAGTGTTTGTTTATGGTGTCTCTTGCCTCTAAGGTGTAGGATAATTTTTTGTAAAATACCCCCATTCCTGATAATTGCTACACGGTATGATCGGTCTTCCTTCCGAATCATACTATAAACGACTTTGTCCTCCTTTTCGATTACCCTAGTTCAATCTTCCACCTCATCTACTATTTTTGTAACCACCACTTGTTGCTTGTTGCCCATTTCCTTGGGTCTTTGGTTTCTCTTCCTAGTCCTATATTGATAATACTTGTGGATGTATTCTTGCATTATATGGATATAGTGTTACCTCATGCCCCATCACATTACAAATATGACAATAGTCATTCCTTGGACATTTCATATTTGTATGTCCCTCCGTTTTGCATTTCGTGCACCATATGTCATTTCTCTCGGGTTTGACCTTTTGTTCTTTTATGAATTTATCAAACTCCCTGTGAAATGATGCTACCATCCTCTGTATAGTGTCATCTTCTTCACTATTTGATTCCTTCAACTTGGGATGAGACAGGATTCCCGTATACGTCTATTTTGATTCACTTTCAAAATTCTTTGCGTGTTTAAGTGCTTCTTCATATGTTTTTGATGGTACTTCCTTCATATTTTTCTTATATTTTGGGAGTAATCCATCTATGAACCACCATTTTACTAAAACATATGCCAATGGCTTTTGCATCTTATCAACTAGTTGCTTTAGTCTATGGTTGTAAGATTTCATGTCCTCATCGGCTTTTTTCTTTGTCACACAAAGTTTCATAAAAATGTCTCCATAATATTTTAAAGGTCTAAATTCTTCGATGAACTTCTCCTTTATCTAATTCCAAGTCTAAAAATCTACATTATTTTCTCTTTTTAGATACCAATCTATTGCCAATCCTCTCAAGGTAGCAGGAAATAGGATTACCCAATCCTCAGGTCTGTCTACACCATTTTCTCTCCAAATGGTTATGCAAGTCCATATATGTCATGTGGGGTCTTCCTTACCCTCACCTAAAAATGGTGGACATCTCTGTTTGGCTGCCCTGTTAGCCATCTTAAGAGAGTTGTCACTATCACTTGAGGTATCCTTTGGAATCGATGTATGATTCCTCCTTGGGGGTGTCTTACTCCCGTTGTCATCACAAGTATCAATTCAAGGTATCTTTTTTTGTCCCACCACTCGATGACAAAATTCTCATGCATCTTCACCCTGCGACCTCCTTCGCTGATGTGAGGGAGGTGGTTCTGGTCTATCCTTCTAAGACCTCGCACCCTGTTTCTTTGGTGCCTGACTCTCATCCTCTGCACTCTCTAGTAACTCTTCTATCACTTTCTTAGGTGTCACCATCCACTCTCCATCGTCTTATGCTTTTTTTTTGTCAACCCTTGCCTCTACACTTGGTGGTTCTATTTCCTTGGCTTCTGTTTCTATTAACAATGCCCCAAAGTCTCCTTCTTTAGATGTCCAAGCTTGCTCTATCTCTGGTTATTGAGTACTACGGTCTGAGTTAATTATGCTTTCTCTTTAAGTAATCCTCATGCTCCTTCTTACTGGGATGTTATCTCCTAGTTCTTGTCTCCCACGATTTTGTGCACTGGTGTCTGTCATAAAAATCACCTCCAGTATCAGTATTCAACTTCGTCAAATTTGACTCGTTTTAACAAAAAATGCCAGATTCGATAAGGAAACAGTGCCAAATGTAGCATATATGTGGATTATTCCTAATGGGAAGGTATTTTCTAGGACTAATAATGATCAATGAACTCAACCCAACTTACCAAATTGCACGGTTGTATGATTACCCAAACTAACCCTGGTACAAACTATATGTACTTTGTACGGTTCTCAATACCTACACTGTACGATCCCAAATTTTACAATGTGAAGATGATACGATATTGTAATCAAAAAAACTTACGGATTCAGTTTTGGAGGCTGCCATACACAGTTTTGTAATCAATCAAGTCGATTTCCCAAAACTGCCAAATCGGGTAAGTTTTTATCGATCACCTGTTTTACCCAATCGGGTAACAATACTTTATACATTTTGTAAGGAAAATGTTGTATGATCTGTACAAAATAATGGCATATCATGATGCTAATCCAGATATTTTACGGCTCCAGTCTCTCTCCAAGATGTTTTGTAAGGGTTTGATAGACCAATCAATACAATATCCATTGTAGGCAAAATATATTAATCGGGCTGGTGAGAAATCACATATGCTGGATTACATCCTAAAATCATACAATGCTTTTCAATACGTATTACTCAGTGCCATCATGCTCCTATATCATTATCCAATGTCCACTAGTATCAATTTCTATCTCTAGGTTGTAACAATGCATACAACTAACCTATAACAGTAAGATAGAAAACACAATCACATAACATTCATCCACCATAAACTATTCATCATTACCAAGATCATACACAGTATTCCACAAATGTAATTATGCTCATTAATGTCTTATGGATTTGATTACAATGTGTAAAAATGTATAAATGTAATTGCAATAACTCAGAACAACTACAAGTGCTAACTCTTACTCTAGCAACCAGTAACCAGACCTATAATTTTGAAAATGGGGCCTTATATAACGTTGCCTAGCCTGTTCCAAAGTGGTTCCTCAGAAAATCCATTATTTACAACTGCCCATATACAATTGAATACATTAATTTGACCTTTTCCTAAGTTTAACACCTTATTTAGCAAATCTATGCGCCATTTCACTCTGAAATTACATTTCCCTTGCATTTGGATGAATTTCGGTGTGCCTTGTATGATTTTCTACTGCCCTGTACGATTTGCTCCTCCAATTGTATGATTTTGATCTTTACTGTATGGTTTGCTCCTACCTATACGATTTGCAAAACTTGAGCAAATTTTCACTTATGTCAAAACTATCAAAATTGAGCAAATCCTTGTAATCACTTCTTCCTTTGGGAGGTGGATTTGTTGCCTACACATTAAAGTTGAAAAAATTAATTAATTAATGTACCTATTGATTAATTAATTAAATAAGTAAAGGTTTAATTAATTTTATGTTGACCTCCTTAATGGTCAAAATAAATTAAAGCACCCTCTGAATAAATCAAAGGTGAAAATAATTTCACCATATTCAAAACAAACTCCAATCACGGTCTGATGTACAATAATTGTGGGAAGTCAACCCTAATAATGAGCATTTTTTCATCGATCCAAGCGAGTATAGTTCTCAAGGAAATCAACTCAGGCGGTATCCTCGAGCAACGATATTTTTGTAGGGTAGAGTTACCAAAAATGAAGAGGACGAGTCTAAAAGCATCGAAGGATTATGCAAAAATCAAAACTACAAGGTTTAAAATGACCTACACAGGCCTAAATGACTCTTTGGCTAGTTCATCATAGCTCCTCACCAAAAAGAAAGGTAGTAAGACGTGTAAATCCCTTCGACAGGTCTTAACAATGGTCTCTTCAAAATCAAACACCATATTATGGGGCTTGAATGCATTCTTAAAATTGCATTAGAGAAGATACAATCGAAATGCTAGGGAATATGTTGTGTATGAGGCTATGGGAAAATCCAAAAATGTGACACCATTCCCACATTGCTTGTATAGTCAAAGTTGCACAATATCTTGATCTATGGGCCTATCCCTTTGTAGGGCCTGTTGAGCTGGGGAGTAGGCTAAAGGTGGCCAAGAGAAATTGATCATCATGGTTGGGACTCAAATTCCATAAAGAGAATATGTTTTGATGCAGCATAGTAGGGGTTGCATGTCTCATATTGCTCCTACTAGTAGGCCATCATGCCAAAAGTAAGATACAACCTATGGAGATAGATATGAGCCTTGTGTCAAGGCATATGGTAGTAGACATTTAGATACAACGTGGCAGGGATTGCACAGATGAGGGGTTTATGGCCCTCACTGGTATGGTGGATCACGGGCACTATTGTGGTTTTAGATCAACCTATAATAGGGTCGTTCTTTGGATCCACCACTCCAAGGTTAATATTATTGACCTAGTCTGAAAGCATAAAACCTCAACCATACTTGGCAAGTGCCACTTGGAAAGGCACACAATTGCATGTGCAAATAAGTAACCAAAATTTCTATTTTGCTTGCCTTCGCTCACTCCTCATGTAGAATGTTGATCAAATTCTTAATGGTGATAGGGATGATAACACTTTGGCAAAATGGGTCGTCTACTCTCAACAGAGCAGCCAAAATAGTAAGAATACTAAGAAAAGAGGGAGGGGAAATTTCCACAAGGAAAATTCCCCCTCATGGTGTAGGATACCCCTACTTTGATACCAATGCAAAGGATTGAAAAATCCTTGATAATAAATTTATTAATCAACAAGGATTTTATAGGCATAATTTATGCCTATAATACAAGATATGCGATATTTACAAATCTTCACAAATGCTAATTTTGTAAGATATTTTAATCTTGAAAAAATAAGTCTTCATACAAGAAGCTTCTTATTAGCTGTAGAAATAAATAAAACCTAAGCTAACTCTTATCACCTAACCCAAAATTAAAAACACATAAGCAAGATAGAGTGAAGTTAGTCATTAAATTTGTGCATTAACTAATTACAAGGCATGCAGCCAAAAGAGGTTTGCTGCTCCTTAGATAGTGGCTCAAGGCTCAAGTCCTCAAACAGAGAAAAAAAGGTGAAAGGAAGATCATACAATTCTATATAGGAAGCACAAATAGGAAGCTCCTAATGCCTTACAATCAATTGTATAGGTCTTTTTATAGGTTAATATCAAAGGGCTTTTCCCCTCCAAAATCTTGCATAGAGGACTTGAGAATTATATTTTGTTTTACAACCAAGACCCTTTTGCACCTATATTTGACTACCTTGAGATATTTGTATCTAGGGCCATTAATGCCAAAGGCTTTTGAGCCTTCAAATGGGAATTTGTTGCTTTCATTAACCCCTATGGTGTGCTCAAAAGGTGATTGCACCATTAATTTTTGTTGGGTTTGAGGTTCTAGACATCATAACTCCCCTAGGTCTTCATCTGCTTTCTATGATGCCTTACCTATTGGCATTGCTTTTTGGCTTTTAAGCCTAACTATCTCAAAATATCATAGGTCCCAATATAAATAGGCCAATAGTATTATAGGTTGAAATATCAATAATCAAGAGTATAATTATATATATGAGCAATCAAATATATATTCATGCTAATATAATATCGAATTAACATTCACTTATAATATGAAATATGAATGTAAATGGCCAAAATCATTCATGTGCATGCATGAAGAATACTTACAATAAAATTGCTCAAATATGTATACAAGCTTTATTATCAATGCTTGTTATGTGGTGATCGCTATAGATCATTTTCCCTTACAATGTATGGAGTTTTGTCTCCATAATATAGATATAGTAATGTAATTATTTAATACTTGTCTATTGCACTCCTCACATATTCAGGAGATGCAACCTTTCATATTTTTGTCCTTTGGCTTCTCAGCTTACCACTTGTATACTAGACCCTTCACTCTCTTCTTAAATGCATACTTTAATTCTATAATACTTGCACACCTCTACATGACTCTTAATATCATACATGCACTCCTAATACAAGAAACTTGTGCATATCCTCATATTACATATTTGCACACTTACATACATGACACTTGTGCATATCTTGCACATTGCACTCTTACATGACACTTGTACATATCTTGCACATAGACACTTACATAAAAGGGAAATATAAATCACTCATCTAAACTATAGATATAAACCCTAATCTATTACATATTTACATTTTTACCATAAATGTACCATGGGGGTATATTTGCATGTATCAAATAATGTAATATTCTCCAACATTGATAGTATTACCCCTCTGATTGATGCAAGCTTGGTAGGTAGGCTTACTCATGTGGTAAGCAACCATTACAACTACCACATGGATGATTATGACAAGTTGAGATGTGAAATTCAACTTTGGCATCCAATGGTGGATATTTCTTTAATTTTATTTTGTGTTGCCTTCTTTGTTTGCAAGTAATTGTCATGTCTCCAATTGAGTGTAATAGCCCCAATATAGTCATGTCAGCTAATTATTTATATTATTATCTTCGGCCATAGATTTAGTTGGTTGGCCCTTAAGCATTAGGTTTAGGTTATTATTGATTTCATTTATAAATAGGAAGAATCTTTTATTAGCTTGAATCATTGGTAATTTAAATTTAAGTGGCCTCGATGCACATGTCCTCTCAAAGTGCATGTGCACTTGTTATTGCATTGATTTATTTTTGAGTGGTTGTGGACTTGTTATTGCATTGATTTATTTTTGGATTTGGTATTTCAATATTGCATGTGGTATTTAATTGCATATTGTTTTTGGCATTTGAATCTGAATTATTATTGTTTGCATGATGTTACTAATAGTTCAATGTTTAATTATTGTTGCAGATATTATATATTTATATGGTACCGTACCAAGTGGTATTAGAGCACAATTCTGAACAAGTGAAAATTAATGAAGATATTTGGTACACTGATTTTTTTCCATAAAGAAACAAAGGTTTTTATAATATCTCATCCAAAAAAGTATATTTGATTTCTCATAATTAATTAGGTTTTTTTTAAGTTACAAGCTTACTACAGTGGTAAGGGCTTTGGTCTCTCTTTGATAGGTTCAAAGTTCAAACCCCACTTAGTATGAGGGTACTAGGACCCCTCATTAAAACTTGTGTAAACTCATTGAAAAAATAATTAGGTTTTTTTAATTATTTAGTGCAACTCCCCTCCCTACTTTATATTAATAATTATTTAGGGTTTTTTTAATTATTCGGTGCAACTCCCCTCTCTAATTTATATTAAATAAGTATTTTTTAATTATTTTGCATCTCCATGCATTTTTTTCCCTTGTGCTTTCTCCCACCCCACATCTCCATGATTTCACATTTCATTTTTTTTATTATTATTTTTCTCTTGCTCTGCATCTCCATGCATTCCATTCCCTTGCATTTTTCCCATACCATGTCTCCACAGTCTCACACCCCCTCCACTGCTTTCAAATTTATTTATTTTTTTTAATTATTAAACCCCCCACCTCTCACTTTCACATTTCATTTTTTATAATTTGTTTTTTTAGTTTTGGTTAGTGTGAGAAACCCCTATTCGATACTCAAGGTTGGGCATCCCCATTCCACCATGACCTCTCATAAGGGTGAGAGTTGAGCTTATCAATAGGGGCAAAACACATAGCCATACACACACCCACCCCCTCACACACTCGCCCATGTTGTAGTTTGAACATTAGACCTCCCAAAGAAGATCCGTTCATTGCGTTGTCCCCCTGCTTTCATATTTTATTTTATTTTATTGTAATTATTAAACCTCCCCTGTTATTAAACACCCCCTCTCATTTCAAAAAATATTAAATCCCGCTCTTTATCACATTAAAACCATTTCTCCCTAATTTATAAAATTATTTAAATAAACTTTTTATTTTAAAAAAATAAAAAATAAAATAAAGTGGTATTAGTTCAACCGGTCAAATTCCTCAGCATTTCAAGGAGGAGACTTGGGTTCGAATCTTACCAAACGATATATGAATAATATTCAAGATTTGTTGTAATACCAATGTGTGGTGATGATGTAATACGGGTGAGACCTGTTTCAATCCCTTATAACCCATTTAAAAAATAATAATAAATAAATAAAACAAAATAAAATAAAAATATATGTGAGTAGAAAGAAGCACCAACCTAGAAATCTTGGTAATCATCACAACACTCCCTTTAATATCAATAGTTTCGATCAACATCTTCTTTCTTCCTTAAATGTCATGGCTTCTTTCTCATCCAACACATTTGGTTCTTCTTCTCCTCCTCCCATTGATCCTTCTCCCACTACCCCTCCAAGTCATATTCCTCTTCCTAGTAATATTGACCCTGGTTTGCATCAATACCTTTCGTAACAAGAACAAGCGGTTGCTTCCATTGTCAACCTCTTGAATAACTAAACTGAAACCTTGAATAAAATTCAAAGAATCCTAGTTCCATCTACTCTTTCCCATCCACTTGTCCAAGGGTAACAATAAATTATCAGGCCTCAATATTTGACCATTCAACAACCACCAAATACTAATATTCTTCCATAACAACCACCTTGTCATAATCATCTAGATTTTAGCTCTTATGACCTAGGCTTTCCCTCTAATATAGACTCCTCAATAGGCGGTGATTCCAATTTCCTAGAATGGTATTATGATGTTAAGGTTCCTCACACCAACATTCCCACCTTTGAAGGTGTTGACCCTCAAGGATGGTTGGCCAAAATGGAAGGCCTTATTTATTTGCATCATTTTCCTAAAATAGGTCATGTCGCATTAGCAGCTTCTAAGTTGGGTACCCAACCTTATCAATGGTTGCTATGGAAGCTTCACCCACAAGGTGGCCCTCTTTTATGGCTTGAATTTATGGAACTATTTCTTCAAATATTTGACAAGGGATATTCCACATCATATGTGGTATATCTTATGCAAACTAAGCAAACAGGAACAATGAAAGACTATTACTCCAAGTTGACAAGTCTCCTCACCTATACTCATCAATTGAGTTTAGCAATAGTGGTCTTCACATTTCACTATGGTATTAAGGATAAAATTCAGAAGGAAGTAGATATGCATGATCCTTATATTCTTGATGATGCACAATATATAGCTCTAGAAACAAAACAAAAGCTCCAATATTATGGTCCCCTATATAGACATGATTTCAACTCTTGTCATCCTTATCGTAATTTTGAGTGTTCTATAGAATTTTTCTATTTCAAATGTCGTTTACACCATCCCTAATATTAGACCTATGAATAACATCGTAACTTTCTCTTGGAATATGGAGACATATCAATTTTTGAGGATGAATATTCATTACAGTATGAGAAATCAACGAAACTAGGACAACTAGTAGAAATGAATGAAGTAGAACAAGATAATGATATTGTGGCTCTCTTTTCTCATGCACTTATGGATCTCCAAGATCACCACACAATCAAGATACAAGGATTTATCAAACAATAGTGGGTCAATGTGTTGATTGATTCAGGTAGTGCATAGAACTTTATAGATAGTAAGACAACAAAATTATTGGACTTGTATATCAATACTTCAAATAAAGATAAATTTAAAGTATTAGTTACATATGGAGGTATTGCTTATTTTTTTGGTTAAACAACTAAATTTAACATCCAAATTGGAGATTATATTTGGGTGGGAAATCTATTTGCTATGAACTTGGGAAGTAATCTAGATGTTATCTTAGGAGCACAATGGTTATCTTAGCTCAATGATATTACTATTAATCTGCAAAAATTATATATCAAGTGGACATAGAATGGAAAGGTCATTTGTCTCCAAGGAATTCAACCCCCTCCCTCCAAGGTAGTTAGTTCTCATTGTTAGAGTTAGAGTATATTACATCATTTGGGTCATGTAAATGTACCACCTTAGGTACATAGTTAGAGTAGGAGATTACTTTAGGGGGAAGTTAGCTAGTTACTTCAAGCAATGTAATAAATGCACAAGTGGCAATGTGCAAGTTGTAATGTGCAAGGTGTCCCCTTGTACAACTAGGTAGAGTGTTGGCCAAGGAATCTATCTTCCTATATAAAGGGCCTCA
The DNA here is from genome assembly GCA_028583015.1 of Wollemia nobilis. Classification (NCBI taxonomy): domain Eukaryota; kingdom Viridiplantae; phylum Streptophyta; class Pinopsida; order Araucariales; family Araucariaceae; genus Wollemia; species Wollemia nobilis. Next base: position 3,655,445 of record JAQPPZ010000676.1, on the reverse strand, counting down.
TAGTGGTAGATCATATATCAAGTCCATATCAAGTCATATATCAAGTCAAGTCAATTGTAGTAGATAGTAGTAGTGCTCTTGTATGGAGCACAATGTAGCTCTTTAGCTCATATTAATGGAGTGACCATTTCCTCCATATTGCATTGTATTTTCATCATTTCTATTTATAGTATATTTTAGTCATATTGCAGACTCACTTGCTTTCATATTTATTGCATCTTATTAGGACCTGTGTTAGATCTCTTCCACTGCATATATCCTCAAAAGCTAACAGTGGTATCAGAGCCACGGTAAATTGAGATAGGAGGACCTACATCCATCATAGTTCCTCTTTGCACTTTTGTAAACCAGATTTGCCAGTGTGCACCACCACTTACAAAAGTCATCATAAGAGAAGTCTAGTAGGTCAAGAGGAATAGGGAGAGTCACAAGTGAGGACTGAAATAAATCTCAGTTGTAGAAATTCTGAGATTATATTTGGCTAGAGTCTTTCCATAGAGTTGCAAAAAAACTCGTGAAGACTAGGACTCAACATTCAAGCCACTAGATTGACAAATCAACTAGTGAAGATTATTATCTCCAGAATTACAAATTCTTCAATTCCAGTTTCTAACAACTTGTTGTAGGAAAAGGAGATTCAGCAAAAGGTTGGGAAGCTTCCTACAAGAGAGTTAGGAAGAATATCTTCTTAGAATCATTCCAGCACTTGCAACAACAAGGAAGAAGACTAAAGATTTCAAAGACCTCGAGAAAGGTCCCATTACAAGAGCTACAATCCTGCAAAGTGCAAAAGTGAAGAAAAGGCCACAGTAGCCTTATAGCAGACTCAAGGAAGAAGAGACTCTAGAATTTGAGTCAAAGAAGGAGATAGGAGATTGGTGATCTCCATTCAAGATCAATACCTACAGAGTGCAAAAGTAGAAAAGGCCATAGAAGCCTTGATCAAGAAGAAGGTTGTAGAAGCCTTAATTCTAAAGAAGACTTCAAAAAAGAATTCTTGATTTAGAAGATAAATTCTTGATTCAGAAGAATACTCCAAAGAAGAGTTCCTGAAGAATACTTCAGAAAATAATTCTTGATTCAGAAGATAAATTTTGATTTAGAAGAATACTCCAAAGAAGAGTTCTAAAGAATACTTCAAGAATATTTCTTGATTCAAAAGATAAATTTCTGATTCAGAAGAAAACTCTAGAAAGGAGTTCCTGAAGAAGACTCTAGAGAAGAGTCCAAGAAATAGGAGATTGGTGATCTCCTTTACTGATTAAATATTTCCTTCAAGAAGGAGTTGTAGAGATCTAAGAAGAAGATCTCATCACCAACACTTCCAGAAGTAGAAGGTTGAAGAAAAGGTCTCAGTTGGAAGACCATAGAAGCTACAAGATAGAAGACCTTGGAGAGGTCTCAAGGAGAAAAATAGGAAGGCTTGGAGAGCCTTGTTGCAGAGCTCGTAGAAGCATCATCAAAAAGGTTCCTAGGAGAACTCATTGGAGAAATCCACTACCAAGGAGAAAGCACCTGATAGTGAAGGACTTGGGACAATTATCACCATCCGACAACAAGCCCAAGAGAAGAAGAATTTGGCAAGGAGTGCCAAATCCTAGAAGAAGAATCCAGTGAAGACCTCAAGAAATTCAGAATCTTGAGAAGAAGAAGATCCTATTTGAAGTCAGAATTCGACAAGAAGTTTGAAGGAAGATTCAGATAGAAGAAGCCTACCAAATCCTAGGAGATTTGGAGATTACCTCTCATAGCAAGAAGGCATAGTTCAGAGAAAGGAGTTCTCTGAATCTACAATAGAAAATCAAAATATCATTGGAAGGATCAAGCCACCAAATCCAAGGCTCAAGATAGAAAGTTCAAGGCTATAGTTTGGTGAAGCAGGAAGTTATTCTGGACAACCAACAAGAAGCTGTGAATTCAACCATTACAAGGCAACAACTTGGTGAATCAAAAACACCAAGATCTACATCTACTTCAGAAGCCATCAAATAGGTAAGCAACTTGGGTGCAATTAGGTTCATTGATTAAACCTCAAATTGGATTATTATCAAACTTCGTTAAGGCACCATATTTAGATTAAAAGTTGTAGAAGGATAGATTGCATTATAGTCTTCAAGTGCAAAAAGGAAAAATTCATTTTAAGGATTATTTGCACATTAAATAGGAGTTGGATATTTTTGAAATAAATAAAATTATCATCTACCTATTTGCTATCTAGAAAGCAAGAAGACTATATCCTACAATATTGATTGTAGTGAAAAAAATTGTAGAATATTCATTAAGGGTAAATTACAGATTACTCTTAAAAGTTGCAGATATTATTAAGTGCATCTGAAATTATTTTGAGAGTTCATTTATAGGAGAAATAAGGTGAGATTATTGTTACCATTAAAAGTGCATTATTAATCCATTGGCACTATACTAGTTGATCTCTAACTAGTTACTCTCAAAAGGGTTAGTTTGTGTTTGTTGATTGTTAAAGATCAAGGACACAAAAACTAATAGATTATCAAAGTGTCTAGAGACACTATTTGGTGCATAGAACCTACAACATTTTGTGGCCCAAAGAAGCCACAAAAATTAGATCAGATTCCTCCAAGGAGTGGAGAAGAAAGCCACCATCAAAATCAGCAATAGAAGCTTCAAATCGAGACTTGGTGAATCTCATATTCAAAGTGCACTAAAATCTATTTACAGGAAAAATAGTGCAAAAATTACCTCTACAAAAAATACTTCTATCTTAGTGGTTATTAGCTTGGGTTTATTACCAAAGTAACCAAGCAAAGGAGAGAGTTGTCTAGCAAAAGAGACAACGTCAAATCAGCCATTGCCTACTTCAAAAGCTGCCATAAAACCAGAGATTGTAAAAGAGGTGCAAAGAGGTATTATATTCTCAAAAGTATTTACATTATATTGCACTACTCTAATCTTCCCTACGTAGGAAGAAGGATAGGTTTTCGGTGCCAAAAGGGCACACTCTTCACAAGGAGAAAAATAGTCCAAGGCAGCCATGTAAAAGCATTCTCCAAGCAAGGTAAAAGGATCTTCCAAAAGGCTCATATCTTCTATGATTTGGATAGCCGAACCTGCAAGAAAACAATACAAAGAAAGGAGAAGCATTATATTCAAGGGGAATATTATCTACAAAAGGAATTTTCATAACAGGTTGAAAAAGAAGGCACAAAATATTACACTAGACGTACATCCAAGGAGCATCATTGGAGTATTTCAAACTCCACCATAGCATTGCTTGAAGCCTTCAAAATCATTGCTCAAATTGTTGCTCCAAGTTCCCAAGGCGTTGCTCACCATTCTAGCTGGAAACAACTCACTCCAAATGCCATCGAATGCATACAACAAAGGTGGAGCTAGTCGTGTTGTATTGTTAATAAGGGTATTGCAAAGATACGTTGAAGAGGCATTACGTAGAAAGCTCATGCACAAAGATAAGGTGACACTTGTCACCTAGAAGGAAACCCTAACGTTTCCCACATGAGCACCCATCCATTGCAAGCTTGACCAAGAAAACGTTACAGGGAAGAAGGTTGGTGTGAGCGCTCATCCAAGACTGTAATGCTCATCCTTTACCTAGAAAAAATTTACAAGTGGTAATAAGCATCTTCTCATCCCTCAAGCACTCAAAGATAACCATCATGACACTTGTCACTCACTTCAAGATTCAACTCTTATTTGAGGTGCCAAAGACCAAGGAACAACAACATTCAAGGTCAAATTCGTAGCAGCATTAAAAGCTGAGTTCATGGTAGATTTACGTAGCAGCATCAGCGTTCATAGCAGTAGTAGAAAGAGAGCATTTAAATCTCCTAGTCAAAGCGGTCAGATGTGAGGCATCCATTATCCAAGTATTGTCATCAAAGGTATCAAGAAACCAACCATCGTTCGAATTCAAGAGAAGCACTAAAGCCTACGCCCATACGTTGGAGATAATGGTCAAAAGAGCACTAAAGAGTGTTGTCATCTACGTCTAAAAATCAACGTCGGATACGTAGAGGTTTGGGGTATTACAAAGGTAAGACTTTACCTTATTCCAATTTGCTTTCATTAATAGGGAGATATAAGGTATAATATAAGGTTGAAACATTAAGGGAAATCAACCATATTTGAAAGCAATATTAAAAAGGAAAATATATATTAAATAGCCTAATATTTGCAATCTAAAACATAGGAGAAATAAGGATTTCTACCTGGATAGATTAAACATCTAATATTGCAAATATCATTGTTTTCTAATATTCCATATTAGGGAGTTATAAGGAATACTACACCAAAGTAGGTAATTGGAATTTAGAAACATTAAATATCAAATTATTAAAGGCTATAAAAGAAGGTTTATTAAGGAAAATCAAGAGTTGGAAACTAATTGATATACTTGTCTCAAAACTACATTAAAGGGACAAAAGAAATCCAACAAATAGAACCTCATCAAAATTAGAAAGTGCTTAAGTTCAATAGGAGAAATAAGGTGTAAAAGAAGTTGATTTTTGCTATTCACAAAACTTTACAAAATCAACCCAAAATTGAACTACTATTCTCAAAAGCACTTTATCTATCATTCAACATATCCAAAATTACTAGGGAGACATAAGGCATTCTACAAAACTTGATAATAATAGCATTCATTCAAAATTTATCAAGTACTCAATCCATTTGGGAATCATAAGGTGTCTACAAATATTACAAGGATTTTATTAAATCACATCTCTTAACTAGGGAGACATAAGGAAGCCTACAAAAACCTAAGCTCTAAAAGGTTTTATCAAATCAAGCTCATACACTCTAAAGTAAGGAGTTATAAGGTAGACTACTACAAAGGTTCTATCAAACCCATTCTTACAATCCTAAGGAATAGCGAGTAACACTATCTCAAATCTATCAAGAAGGAATATGGATGAAATAATAAGAAATGCCTTTATTAACAAAGAATTATTTCATGAAATGGAATTATATTCTCAGAACTTGATAGATACCCTTGAAGGATATGAGAATCTATCAGTTAGTGAAAAGGAGAGATTCTCCTTATTTCTTAAGGAAGCCAAAGAGGGTAAATTTGAAGCATTAATTGGTTATCTTCATGAAAACCTCTTCAAGGCATGGTGGAATTCACAAAAGATAGTTATATTCACATCCAAGGAATGTTTGATGATTTACCTATCATTAATTGTGTTTGTACTCACTCATCACATGAAGCAAGCTAGCAATACAAATCAATATTATTGTGATGATAGACTAACTCCTCATGAAGCAAAAATTCCACTAGTATCAATGCAGAATCGTAAGAGAAGGAGGAGGAAAAGGAAGAAAAGATATGCTAAAAGAGATCTTAGCAAAAAAGACATGAATAGAAAAGAAATCATAAAGACTAAAGAACCCTCAGCTACAACTCTCCTTGCATCATATGAAGACACTAACTACTTGCTTGATCAGATTACAATAAGCAATGAAGGAGAATACAAGTTCCATTTTTGACTCCAAGAAGAAGAAGAACCAACTCAAGGAAGCATACAATGCAATGAGAATTGAAAGAACCAGATCAAGTCAAAGAGCATCCAAGACAAAGAAGAAGATCCATATTGAAGATTGAAATCTTCAATACCCAAATAATGTAATACAAGGGGGTGTTAGAGTTAGAGTATATTACATCATTTGGGTCATGTAAATGTACCACCTTAGGTACATAGTTAGAGTAGGAGATTACTTTAGGGGGAAGTTAGCTAGTTACTTCAAGCAATGTAATAAATGCACAAGTGGCAATGTGCAAGTTGTAATGTGCAAGGTGTCCCCTTGTACAACTAGGTAGAGTGTTGGCCAAGGAATCTATCTTCCTATATAAAGGGCCTCATAGTGGTAGATCACATATCAAGTCCATATCAAGTTCTATATCAAGTCAAGTGCATTGTAGTAGATAGTAGTAGTGCTCCTGTATGGAGCACAATGTAGCTCTTTAGCTCATATTAATGGAGTGACCATTTCCTCCATATTGCATTGTATTTTCATCATTTCTATTTATAGTATATTTCAGTCATATTGCAGACTCACTTGCTTTCATATTTATTGCATCTTATTAGGACCTGTGTTAGATCTTTTCCACTGCATATATCCTCAAAAGCTAACACCCATTGCATGGAAAATATATTGGAGAAGGGTAGTCTTGGATGTTTTGCCCAAGTCAATTGCATGGAGTTTCAATCCTTGGATCCAACTCTTCTATTGGATCTCCAAAGCATTATGGATTTTTATGAGGAGGTATTTAGTGAGCCAAGGGGTCTGCCTCTTAAGTGTACACATGATCGTGCCATCCATCTAATTATAGAAATTCAACCTCCTAATGTGCTTCCTTATCGCTAACCCCAACCCCAAAAGTCAGAAATCAAGACGTTGGTCCAAGAAATGTTAGAGCATGAAATCATCCATCCAAGCATTAGTCCATATTCCTCTCTGGTGGTGATGATATTACATAGAGATAACTCATGGTGCATGTATCCTTATACTTTCCCTCTTAAGAATATCACTATCAAGATAAGTTTCTATCCTTGTTATAGATGATATGTTGGATGAATTGCATACTTCACTAAACTAGACTTGCGTTCTATTTTTCACCAGATTAGGGTTAGAGAAGATGATATCCCTAGGACTACTTTCCATACACATGAGGTTTATTATGATTTCTTAGTCATACCTTTTGGACTCACTAATTCTCCTTCCACTTTTCAAAGTCTCATGAACCATGTCTTTCTGATGAGGAATCTTAGACCTAGGGGCTAATTATTTTTAGACCTAGGATATGTTCATTAGGACTTAGTCTTCAGAATAATCAACGTGAGTTGTTTCTTTCCTCCGTTGAATGGTCTAGGTCTAGGTGTTTTTCTTTAATTTTAAGCAGTGGCAGCCAATGCGATCTATACCCTTCACATGGCCGCAGTGAGCTGGGACAACCAATGCGTCGAAAAACGCCGAAGATCTGTCGCGTCGATCAAATGGACAGCGTCGATCAAAAAAAATATTTGTTTTTTTTTCCAAAATTTTAATCAATCCTTCTAAAAATTTTGCTTCCAAAGGTTGTTGATGACGACAATTTCTTGTAGCAAAATTTTTCAGCAAATTTTCTCAACAATAATGGAAATTGGTAGCAACTTTTCTGCAAGAATGGCAGCAAAAATTCTACAATTTCCCTGACCTTCAATTGGAATAGGTGGTGGAGTTTCACTATGGAGGTCGGAAATGACCCAAAACCTCCAAAATTAACCCGCTCTGATACCAATCTGATATGGAAATATTGAAGCTCCGTATTATTGAAAACATAGGACTTTAAATAAGTCCAAAAGGAAAACCGTAATCCTGGAAATCATGAACTGCTCCAAGGATTTACGTACACAATCACGAAAAGGCTAAAGATATAAGCCCTAAAATAATGAAAAGAATTACACCTAGACCTAGACCATTCAATGGAGGAAAGAAACAACTCACGTTGATTATTCTGAAGACTAAGTCCTAATGAACATATCCTAGGTCTAAAAATAATTAGCCCCTAGGTCTAAGATTCCTCATCACTTTCATTCTTTTCTTCGTAAGTTTGTTCTAGTTTTATTTGATGATATTTTAATTTACAACAAATATTGGGAGGATCATCTAGTTCATATTGATAAAGTTGTTCATGTGTTATAAAAGGAAAAACTCTTTGTTAAAAGGTCCAAATATACCTTTGGGGTCCAAGAGGTAGAATATTTGGGACATATAGTATCTCATGGAGTCAAGGTAGATCCTAATAAAATCAAATCTATTTAATATTGGCCCTTGCCCAAATCCCTTTAAATACTTCATGGATTTTTAGGATGTAGGCTATTACCAAAAAGGATCATTTTTTTGGACTAAAGTTGCTTCCCAAACCTTCCAAGCCCTCAAAAAAGTTGTGTTCCACTCCAAATTTGGCCACTCCTAATTTTAGTAAACCTTTTGGCATTGAGTGTTATGCTTTAGAAATAGGTATTGGATTTTTTTTAATGCAATATGGTCACCCATTGGCCTTTGGAAGTAAGCAACTTTAGATAAGAATCTGGGATGGTCCACTTATGAGAAGGAAATGCTAGCTATTTTACATGCCATAGAGAAATAAAGGCATTATTTGTTGACTAGTCATTTCATCATGAAGACTAATCATAGTAGCCTAAAGCATTTCTTAGAACAACATCTCTCATGTCTTGAACAAAATAAATGGATGACCAAACTCTTAGGTTATGATTTTTTCATCGAATATAATAAAGGTAAGGAAAATGTGATGATTGATGATTTATCTTGAAAATACAAGGATGATGTGGCTATCAATTCCATCTTTGGTCCTTGTCCACAATGGCTTTCTCAAAATTCAAGAAGATTAGATTTCTAATTTAGAGACCACTCAGATAATTTAGGATATGAAAATATGATCTTTATTGCATTCTTGCTTATTATACTCTAATGGAGTGCTTCATAAAAAAATTGCATTGGTCTTCCTTAGTCTTTGATTATTAAGTCAAATGTTCTCCAAGAATTGCATGCATCTTCTTTGGTAGGACACTTAGAATTTTTGAAAGCATACCAGCAGGTGAATAAATCATTTTATTGGAAAGGATTGAAAACAAATGTCAAGATGTCTGTAGTTTAGAGTGAAGAATGTCAGAGAAAATAGTTAAATCTCCTAGATTATTGTAACCATTGACCATCCCTAACAACCAATAGGAGCACATATCCATGGATTTCATTAAGGGTATTCCCAAATCAAAAGGTAAAATAGTGATCTTTGTGGTAGTAGATCACCTTTCCAAGTATACTCATTTTTTTATTATGGAATTCCTGTTCGACAAGTAAGGTGGCCAAGGTATTTCTTGATTATGTTTTTATGCTAAATGGTATACCCAAAACCATTATGAGTGACCATGACCCTTTCTTCACTAGTAACTTCTGGAAGGAATTATTTCATCTTAGTGGTACAAAGTTTAGTATATCCTCATATCACCCTCAGTCTAATGGTTAAACAAAGATTGTTAATAATAAATGTACTTACCTTCATTTTTTTGCTCAAGATAAGCAATATCACTAGGTCAAATGGATTTCATTAGCATAATGGTGGTACAATACTTACCATTTTTCCTTAATATATCCCCATTTGAAGCATTGTATGGTCAAAAATATCCATTGATCACAGACTATGTTCCAATATCTTTCAAAGTTGCTTGAATAGATGATTTGTTACAAAAATGATAAATCATGCTTCAACTTCTTACAGATAATTTGACCCAAAACTAGAAAAATATAAAGCAACAACAAGATTCACCATTTTTAATGACAATTCAATATAGAAGATATAGTCTTTTTACGCCTATAACCTTACAAGCAATTATCCTTAAAAACTAAGTCTAGTCAAAAGTTGTCTCCTCTATCTTATGGTCCCTACAAGGTGGTTCATCGCATTGGTGAAGTAGCATACCAATTGGAGCTTCTGTTGTATTCCTCCATACATCCAATTTTTCATGTATCCTATCTCAAACAAGTTATTGGCCAAAAGATACAGTCCCTGACAAAGCTTCCATTACTTAATGAAGAAGGTCAAATAACTCTTCATATTGAAGCAGTATTATAGTCTAGAGTTTGTCATCTTTGATATCGACAAATTCAGGGATTTATCATCATGTGGAAGGACATTTTAGAAGAAGGTGTTATATGGGAGCCTGAGAGCATTTTCTAGTCTTTTCCAACTTTGAGGACAAAGCTTTCTAAAAGGGGGAGCCATGTAACAGTCCCAATATAACTATGTCAGCTAATTATTTTTATTATTACCTCAAGATAGAGATTTAGTTAGTCGGTCCTTGAGCATTAGGGTTAGGTTATAATTGATTTCACCTGTAAATAGGAAGAATAATTAATTAGCTTGGCTCATTAGATAATTTGGATTTAAGTCACCTCAATGTGCATATGAGAGTTCACCCTCTCTAAGTAGTTATGAGACCTTACCCTCTCTGAGTGGTTATGGATTTGCTATTACATTGATTTATTTTTGGATTTGATATTTGAATATTACTTGTGGTAATTAATTACATATTGGTTGTGGCATTTGAATATGAATTATTATTGTTTGCATATTATTAATAGTAGTTCAATATTGAAGTGTTGTTGTGGATATTAAATAGTTATGTGGTATTATAACATTAATGCAAGATCCCTCTCGACCGATGGCAGACCTTTTTTATAGTGCCCCAATGCTTCCTCTTCTCATTATCGAGTAGCTACCATGTGCTTTGTCTAAGTTTCATCAAGGACTTTTTGCTTACGTTGGCCTTTACCAATGAAGAACAGTGTGGGTTGTCAGATGGAAAATCGATGGCCTACGAGCCTTTGCATCCTTAAGTTGCCTACTTTAGGTGAAAATGGGGTGTTGATCATTAATGAGAGATCCAATTATCGACCTAACCTAAAAATCATCTATGTTTCTTTGCACTACGATTTGGCACCCACAATTTCGACTAAAGGTGGGTCACATTTTTTGATCCCCTTTTAGCCAACCATAGATTTGGGATTTGATGGTTGGTGTTGGTATGATGTTTGTCTCCTCATATTTAGAGTTTGAAGTCATTGTCTACCATGGATTTAATATCATATGGTGTGTGCAGTCAATGATATGAAGCACTCTAATATGGTGTTGGGACTATTGGCATGCAAAAATTTATTTGTAGCCTCTTGAGTAAAAGTTCATAGCACAATCAACTTTCATAGGTGATGAAGACTTCACAACATTATTGCAAGTGGAATGTGGAGCTCTTTGAGAGTCAAGCATTTTGGATGCTCTTTCTCTATCTCATGGCCACCAAATTCTCCTTTCCCAAATCTTTTAGCATGGTGGAGGGATGACAAATGCTAAGACAAGGGCCAAGAGGTCAAGTAGATGCAGGTAGTACCTAGGTTTGTGAGCTTGCCCATAAGAAAGTTAGATCGACCTAAAGTTGTTATTTGGACCACACCCCATGAATGAAATATTTCTTTTAGTTATCATCAAAAGGGTTCCTTGACACTTCCCATTGGTGGGGCTCATCATAGATATCACCAAAGAGGTCGTTGAGGATAGTGTAGGCCATTGGTTACTAGGAACAAAAAATTGATGTGGATGCATAATCTAGAGTCTTCCATGCCTACTTTGGACCTCCATTGAATGTTTTCTTCAACCAATATCCTAGGAAACCTCATGGTGTAAGCCATTGGATAGTTGCATGTCATAAATGTTTACTACACATACCACTATGGTATCCCTCACGGGATAATTTATTCTAAACTTTACTTATAACTGGATTCCACAATTCTATTCGTGTTCTCCCCTTAAATAATGGCATCCCTTGATATGTTGTTGGCAAATTTGCCTCCTCCATTTGAACTAACCTGCATATCCCTACTTTAATTCTAGCTAGAGTATTTAGGAAGTAAATTTTGGATTTTTTCTAATTAACTTTTTTCCCTAACGCTCTTTTATATTCCTTTAATACGTTATTCAAAGCTTTGGCCTTATTTTTCCCTGCCCTCCCAAAAAGGGTTGTATCATCTACAAATTTTTGATGGGTGATGTTGTCGATGTTATTACTAGTGTTAAGTCCACTTGTTAGCTCATATTTGTATGTCATCTTCAAGTTTCTTCCTAATACCTTTGTCGTAATAATGATTAGCTATGGTGATAAAGGATCTCCCTATCTAAGACCCCTCTTGGCTTTAAATGATTCTATTACTAGTCCATTGAACAACATTGAATATGATGTAAAGAAACAAGATTTAATTCATTTGATCCATTTCTTCCCAAATCCAAAATTTTCTAATACTACAAAAAGAAAATTTCATTTAACCCTAACATAGACTTTATTCATATTAATTTTTAAAATAATTGCTCTCTTTTCTAGAAGTTGTTGAATGCATTACTTCATGAGCTACTATGATCCTATTCAGAATTTGTTTCCTTTTCACAAATCCTCCTTGCTCTTCTAAAATAATTTTGTTTAATATTGGTCTTAACTGATTTGCCATCACTTTGGAGATTATCATTTATGTCATATTACATAGGTTTATGGGCACAAATAAATCAAACAATTATGCATCCTTATTTTTTGGAATCAGGGTAAGATATGTTGCATTTATTTTATAAGGTATGTATTATTTTACCCTAGATTGTTCCACTACCACTAATAAAAAATCCTTCATTATTTCCCAATTATGTTGATAGAATGTTGTAGGGAGGCCATCTAGACTTGGGAATTTATCCTTATCAAAATATAAAAGAGCTAAATAAACTTCTTTCATAGTAATAGGCACCATCAATTTGTTATTGTCTTCATATGTTATAATTGAAGGTACTTCTTGCAATAGTTTATCATTAAGAAATTCAATCTCCTCTAATCCTAGAATATTTCGGTTAAAAATTCTTGCCTCCTTTCTAATTTTTCTTTGGTCTTCAATCCAAACCCCTTCTATTGATTTAATTCTACTAATTTTGGATGTTGATCTCTATACTATTGTCATCCTATAAAAAAATGTGTTTTTATCTCCTTTTAACCAACTCTATCTCGATTTTAATCTCCAAAAATTATCTTCCATACTTATAATATTCTGATATTCACTAAGCAACTCTCTTTCCTTCAAGCTTGGATTATTGTGCTCACCTTTTTGAAATTTTGAAAGTTTCTATTTTAGTTCTTTCTTCTCAAAAATATTTTTGAAAGTGTGCTTGTTACATTCTTTTTTTTAATAGCGAAAAATCCTTTGTGGGGCCGCCTTGGTCTGAGAGACCACGACCAGGGGGTTCTACACCGTCAAAGTCACCCAGGAGTCACGCCTGGCCTTGCCCACACCAACATTATCAATTGGATTTTGGATACCCAATTCAAATTTTTGGTAGGGTGGAGATTCGAACCTGGGACCTCCCTTGGAGGATTGCCCTCTCCTCCCCAACTCACCTACAACACCTGGGTGTTTGTTCCATTCTTTTAATCTAAGATCTCATTAATTTAATTTGTTTTGGAAGTGTATACAACCCACCATTTCTTGAAGAATTCCATGTTTGTGTTATCATATAAACAAATTGAGGATGGTCTTTCCACATCCTCAATTCGTGTTAACCAATTCTTGAAGGATTCCATGTTTATGTTATCATATAAATATGTTTGTGCTCATATTTAAAATATGATATTTTTTTAATTCACTTATCATCATTTTAACTCTTATTGGCCAATGACTTGAACCAATCATTTTCAAGGTATTAATTTTAGAACAAGTGCTTTGATCTAGCCAATGATCTCATAGTATGCATATGTCTAATCTTTCTACTATTAGGTTTTAACCTATTTTGTTATTGGTCCATGTATGGTTGTCCTCTTCAAACTTAACCTCCTATAGATTAATGTTTTAAATAAAAGCTGAGAAATCTCCCATACTTTACGTTATTTTCTTAATTCCCTTAAATTTTTCATCTAGCTTAGTTATGATATTAAAATCTCCTATGATCATGAATTTTATTTTAGAGTCTTTACAAATAGTTCTTTAAGTTTTAATAAGTACATTTTTATTTCAACTTTACCTACAATTATCATGCTTAAAAATATTTTGATCTCTTTTGTTTTAGTTTAAAATATTTTTATTTTACCTTTGATGTTGAATGCTTTTTTAGTTTAAATGAGTTTTTTCATTAGTTTTTTATTTTAAAAAACAAATATATAAGATGCATATTATTACATGGTGACCACATAGTAGTATTATAATAAAATAACAATTTTTGACGCACCCTTTGACAAGATTCAAACCTAAATCATGCTTAAAAACATTTTAATTTTTTTTTTAGTTTAAAAGATTTTTATTTTACCTTTGATGTTGAATGATTTTTAGTTTAAATGAGTTTTTTATTTTAAAAAACAAATATATAAGATGACAAGATTCAAACCTAAATCTCTTCTTTAAAAGTCAAATAATTTAATCAATTGATCTAATGTCATTTGATATTGACATTTAAATATGTTAAATTTTTATTAGTTTAATCTTGTTTTTTATGCTTTACTTTAATATTTTAATTTTACCTCATAAATTATGCTCTATACATTTTCAAACATCACCATAATAATAAAAGTCGGTTAAGTGGATTGGTAAGTTCCGACGAAGAGACCTAAGTTCAAACCTGGGGTTATGCTTGTTTGCAAAGGTAGTATTTTGATCTGAATCTACTGAGTGTGTGTCAGCTCAATGACGGTGGTACCAATCATGAACGACCGATGGTCCCCCTCACGATATCAATCGTGATCGATGGTCCCCCTCACGATATCAATCTTGAGAGATCGATGGTCCCCCTCATATCAGGTTAAACAACGAGGTGAAATAGGGGTTAGAAGGGGTAACCCCAATATTTGAACCCTGCTTGGTAGTAGAAAATGACTGTGAATGTAACGGATTCTCTTATGTATAAAAAAAATCATCTCTCTCATTATAATATATATTTTTTAATTAGTTATATGATTTTTAGATGGACCCACCTTTACTATATCATCATCACATAGTGGTAAAACAACTTAGATATTATGCATGTATCACTTAGTAAGATTTAAACATGGGTCTCTCCTTGAATGTTGAAGAATCTAAGCGATTGAGTTAATACCATTTTATTTTTATTATAATAATTATTAAATTTAATTTTTTTATCTTTGTTTATTTTTTATACATAAGAGAATTGATAACACCATTGAATTTTGTTGCCAATATAAACTTTAGCCCACTAAGTTAGACAAAGTCAATAGGACCCCAACCTTTTTTTTATCTTTGTTTATTTTTTTATACATAAGAGAATCAGTAACACCACTGAATGTTGTTGCCAATATAAACTTTAGCCCGCTAAGTTAGATAAAGTCAACGGGACCTCAATTTTCCAAGACATCGAACTAGGACAACCAAGATATTATGCATGTATCATTCAGCAAGATTCGAATATGGGTCTAATACCATTTCAAATCTAAGCGATTGAGTTAATACCATTTTATTTTTATTATAATATTATTAAATTTAAAATTTTTTATCTTTGTTTATTTTTTATACATAAGAGAACCGACAACACCATTGAGTGTTGTTGCCAATATAGACTTTAACCCCCTCCTTCTAAGGATTTTGGAAAAGTCAATACTGATGGAGCCTTTAGAGGGAACCCTGGAAAAGCCAATGTGGGAGGAATTGGTAGACTTTCAGATGGCTCCCTGGTTTTTACTTTTGTTGAGAATTTGGGTATTCTTTCCAATAACCTTGTTGAGGGGTATGGTATCCTCGAGAGGCCTTCGGGAGGCTACTAAGGTTGGATGGGAAAAGGTGTTAGTTGAGTTTGACTCTCAACTTATGATTAATCTCTTGAAGACTCCTTCTAAGAATCATAAGGTGGATTGGAGAATAAAAAGAATTATTGAGAAGATTCAATTAATCCAAATGGGATTTTTGAAAGTTGATTATAATCATGTGGTCAGAGATCGAAACAAGAGTGCTGATGCTATAGCTAATTGGGCTTTGGACAAAGGTGATCTTACTTGTTATGGCCACCCTCCTAGATGATGGACTTCTCAAATTAGGGAAACTCTTATTTCTATCATTTCTTTGGATGGCTCCAATTCTTAAGGTACCTAGTTTCTTCTTGTTTTTTTTTTTTTCTTCTCTTTGGTTCATTCAGTTTTTTTAGTTCCCTAGCTCATTCTATTCTTTCTTTTATTTTCTCTATTGATTCTTGCCTTAATAGTCTTCTGGTCTAGATAGGTCATTGTTATGTTTTTTTTTTTTTCTTTTTTCTTTTTTCTTTTTTTTGTTAGTTTTTTAAGGTGGGTGGGTTCTTTTGTTTTGTTTTTGTGTTTTTTGTGTTGTTTTTTGTTGTTCTTGTGTTTTTTTTTTTTTTTTATGTTTTTTTGTTATTGTTCTTGTGTTTTTTTTGTTCTTGTTCTTGGGTTTCTCTTTGTTTGTGTTAATTCGTGTTTTTATGTGTGAGTGTTTTCTATGTTTTTTGTTTTTGTTTATTGTCTGTTGTTGGTTTTTTTTCTTTTTTTTCTTTTTTTCTTTTTTTTTAAGGTTTTGGTTGTGTTTATTTTTCATGTTTTTTTTGTTATGTTTTTTTGTCTTGTTTGTGTTTTGTTATGTAGTTCTTGTGTTTTTCTATGTGGTTCGTGTTGTGGTTTCTTTTATATTATTATGCGTGTTTGGTTGTGCTTTTATTTTTGACACACTCAAGGAGCATGTTTTTTATTTTATTTTATTATTTTTGTTGTTATTTACTTATTTATTTACTTATTTTTAAATTGGTTTTGTGTGTTTGTTTGCTCCTTGAGTATGTCAAAGGTGGTAGGCCAGGTCCGAGTCCTGGGTGTTTTTGGCAGAATGGATACCCCTGCCTTTTTGGGTCTTACCCGAAAGTGGCATCCCTTTTGAGATGTTTTCCACAAATATAAAAAAAATATAGACTTTACCCCGTTAAGTTCGTGTTGTGGTTTCTTTTATATTATTATGTGTGTTTGGTTGTGCTTTTGTTTTTGACACACTCAAGGAGCATGTTTTTTATTTTATTTTATTATTTTTGTTGTTATTTACTTATTTTTAAATTGGTTTTGTGTGTTTGTTTGCTCCTTGAGTATGTCAAAGGTGGTAGGCCAGGTCCGAGTCCTGGACGTTTTTGGCGGAATGAATACCCTTGCCTCCTTGGGTTTTACTCGAAAGTGGCATCCCTTTTGGAATGTTTTCCACAAATAAAAAATATATAAACTTAACCCCGTTAAGTTAGACAAAGTCAACTGAACCCCAACCTTCTAAGACATCGAAATAAGACAACCAACCGACAAACACTTAATTGATACCATTAGGTCTTCCCCTTTTAATACGTGATTTGAACCTTGGACCTCTCCAAAGAAAAGCCAAAACCCTAACAACTATACTATTCTTATAGACAAATGATTTTTATCTTTATTTTTAGATAATATATTAAATTTTTAAATTCTTTAAGCAATAATTTGATTTTTACCCCATTAAATTAAAATATTTTAAAAAACCTTTAATTTTTAAATTTGATTAATTTTCAATCATTTTAAAAGTATCCATCGTAAAAGGCAAGGGGTTGGATTCATACATACCATTTGATTTATTGCGGAACAATAATAAGGGTAAAGAAGAATGTATGGGATTGTGTAATGGTTTAAGTTTTGGTTTTTTTGGGCGACGATGTGGGCGAGTGTGAGAGGATGGGTGTGTATGACGTGTGTTTAGCTTCTATTAATAAGCTCAACTCTCACCCTTATTAGAGGTCATGGTTGGGATAAAGATGCCCACCCCTAAACATCAAACACTAATTTTAGTAAAAAAATAAAATAATTTTTAATATATACAAAAATTAGAGAACATAAGAGACTATTCTTATATATGATATTGTTTAATTACACCGAGCCTACAATGGCAGACAAGGCGGTGGGAGGCAAAGAGGTCATACATGTCACGTCGTAAACAATTTTTTTTATTTATTAAAAAATCCGACATTAACAAAAAAAAAAAAAACATTTAAAATATTTAAATTAAAACAGTCGACTAACCGTTGCAAACATTTAAAATATAGCCCTTAATATCTCTAATATTAGTATATTAAACCTTAGTATATCTAAACAGCCGACCGGTTTAGATCTTTAATATTAGTATATTAAACCTTAGGTTTATAGCCCTCAATCTTAGGTCTATGCATAATATAATACTATAACAAGGAGTTCTATAAAAATCTGCAACAAGATTGATATCTCTCGGCGTTTTTAGATATATGTCATTTATATCTAAGCTAGTGATATATCAACCATATGGGTTGGATATATATAAGAGATGGTGAATATCCAACCATAGGGGTTGGAATTACATATACATGTGAAACAATTATAATGTTTATTTAGTATTAAAGAAATATTTTAATAAGGGTGAAGGAGAATAAAATAATTTTTAATATTTACACAGCCACAAAACATAAAGTTGTATAAACCAAATTTTTATAAAACAAATTTTTAAAAAATATTATTTATTTAATTTTATTTTAATTATAAAATATTATAAAATTAAAACCTTAAACATTTATCTAAAATTCTAAAAAAATCTTCATTTTCGCCACCCAAAACCATCTAAATTGTCTCCACCCTTAAAGCCACTTACTTGGGGTTATACACCATAAATAGAGAAACTAATCATCACTTAAATTGTGGGCGCCGGCTAATTCAATAGAAAAGACGTTCTAAAGTCGTTAAAATTTCTTAAAGCAACTGAGCGGGTAAAAGACAACGACAGGATCCAAACATTTGCTTATCCGCACAATTATCTAGGGCGTCAATCTGATTTTCCGTTTGCTTTTAGACCGGGAGACCCGGTTGTTTTTAAAAGTTGAGACATAAAGTTATATAAAATAATTTTTATTTTATTTAATATATAATTAATTAATTATACTTTAATTATAAATATTATATATGTCTTAGAAACAATGCAATATTTAGGGTCTTGGTTCGTTTTTAGGTGGTTTAAGGTTCAAACCATGGTATGGACGAGTGTGTGAGGGTGGATGTGTGGTGGTTGTCTGTTAATTTCCTATTGATAAACATAGCTCTCGACAAAGAATCATAATTAAGAAGAAATTAATCTTAAAAAAAATTTACACTAACCAAATCAAATATATATATAATGTATAACTTTATTATTAAAAATTTTAAACTATTTAAATCTAAAAATTTAGTTCTTATAACCATCACCTTGTGAACACCTAATCATAACTTTTCATTAGTGAAAAAAATGATTTGACATGACACCTCAAATTATTTGGCATTTTGATTTTTTAAATTACCATAAACTTGTCTGGTCTTGGTTGTATAATCCCTGAATTTGAAGTTCAGCCAAAATGTTGAAATACTAAAAAAAAAAACAAAGCAAAATTTTAAGCAAAACTAGATCACAACCGAAATTTATGGCTTAATATTTATTTATAAAATTTAAAATTTATAAATAAATATTAAAACAAATTATGTTTCTTTTTATTGCTATATAAGAGAATTGGCAACATGAGAATTGGCAACATTTCTATTATTTTATCTCAAAATATTAAGGTAAAGCACAAGTTTTTATGAGGTTTCAGTTGCTTCGTATTGAATGGGGTTTTGACCCTTGTTATTAAAAAGAGATTAAAACTCTTACCACTACAGTAAGGTTAGAAAAATATGTTATTGGAAACAATAGTTTATAGAAAAAAAGAGGGTTACAAGAAATTGATTAGAAATTAAGATGATAACTATCCTAAACAATTTTGTTTAAAAAGGTAAAAATAAGCAATTTATAGTCTTTGAGGGTATAGGTCATATATGAGAGAATGTGTTATTTAAATGGTTATTCAATGTTTTTTTTTTTTAAATATGAGGGGAATCCGTAATATCCTTTCATCTTTAACAACTGGGCACGGGGGTCATACATTCTCCCTAAGGTTTCTGCCTCTGAAAACAAGTCAAATCATTGAAGTTGCCTCTATAACCCCTGTCTCTCCTTAATAAATGCGGCCCGGAATGAGGGATACCCTCGGTGGCTCAAGGTTGGTACCACCATCGTCAAGCTAGTGTGCACTCAACAGACTCAGACTACTACATTTGCCAAGTCAGACTACTACATTTGCCCTTATTGGGCATGCTCCTAAGGTTTGAACCTAGGTCTCCTCTTGCAAAGTGTCCAAAGTCTTACCAATCCACCTAGCCCTTGGGGATGGTTATCCAATATTTATCTACTTATATATTTTTTCCTCGAAAATAGTTGTAATTTTATATTAAGTAATTTTGAAATTATATTCTTCATATGTCTCTTTGGCATTTTTTCAAAATTTCAATTGTGACCTAAAAGTTAGGTCATTTATACATCATAACTAGCTATCTCTATCATGCTAAGTTTTATCCTTAGACACCTTCCCAATTTATCAATAAGTATCCTTTAAATTACTAATTTTTGAGTTTTTTGAAAAAGTTGTTTTATTTATGTTTGCTTTAACTAGAGTGTATTAATCCCCTAGATAGATATTTGGACCAGCTACAATGCATTGTCCTTATTGAATTCCTATACTAAGGACGTACTTGATCAATCTGAAGTGCCTCCTTTGAGAGTTCATTTGCTTCCCTATTCAATTCTCTATAAATATGTCAAAAAGTAAAAGTTTCACTTCAATCCACAACTCCTTGTATTTGAGAGAAGATGGGTTGTATAATCATGTTTTCCATCCTAAAAACACCAAGCATCCAGTTTATTACCACCTA
Source organism: Wollemia nobilis (assembly GCA_028583015.1). NCBI lineage: Eukaryota > Viridiplantae > Streptophyta > Pinopsida > Araucariales > Araucariaceae > Wollemia > Wollemia nobilis. Next base: position 3,635,115 of record JAQPPZ010000676.1, on the reverse strand, counting down.
TGAGTCTTCGTAAATTTAGATTTTTTATATTCCTTTTGATTCTATCAACTAAACTAATAATTTGAGGGCCATAATTTTAGCATAATTATTAGAACCTTTTCCCAATCTAGCCTTGAATTTAAAATAATGAGAGTCAAAAATATATGGTAATCCTCCTACTCCACAAACTTCAAGGACCCTTATCTAGCCCCACCAAAAAATACTCAAGCCCCTGATTTATCAATCTTTACAAGGATGATTTGTTTGTTTACCTTTATTGTTACCGAAACCTTACAGTTATTGAAACTTCCAATGATTTGGGAGGAGACCTACCAAGTAGACTTGTCCTGATTCTGAAAAATATTGCATTGCTAGATAACCATACTCCCCAAGACACAAACAATAGGAGAGTTATAAAACCTTTGAAAGACCTATTTTCAAACCAAGATTTTAAGCACTCTCCTAAGGAATATTCTTGCCATCTTATAGGAAGCTTTAACTGTGCTATAACCTCCCTCCAAACCTATCTATTAAAGGAGCAAGCAACCTGTAAATGATCAATTGTTTCACTGTTTGACTTACATAAATGACACCTTCCTAAACCATTCCAATTATTTCTCTATAATACCTCCCATGTTATAACCTTGTTTTCATGGTAAGCCATAAGAACAGTCTTGTCTTCAACGAGGTTTTTTCTTTCAGAGTGTCTTCCACCACCATGTTGGATTATCATTGCTATCTTCCAATAGTCTTATACCCCAATTTTAGAGTGTACTCCCTCGTAGCTTCATTCTTTTTCTAGACCAATTGATCAATTTTCTCTTACAACTTTATATGTCCAGCTATAAGTCTCCCCACATATTCTTTTCACTAGTGTGTCTCCTGGCCCTGAAGCCCTACATTGTTTCTTTCTTCCATCCCTGAATCTAGTTTGTAAAATATTTTGGGTTAGTTGCTTGGACAAGATTTCCAATCCCTTGAGCTCTTAGGGTCTGAATTACATTATTTGGCAGTTTGTGCATATCACCACAACCAATCCAAGGGTCTAATCCTAGTCTTATCCTTGAACCATCCCCTATTTTATAGGCAAATCAATCACCTACAATATAAAAGGCCTGAATCATTACCTTCCAATAGATTGAAACATTATGGGTTTTCTTCATTAGGGCTCTTATCCACTCCTCAACTATGAGTGGCTCTAAATACTTTTCATGTATGATCTTATTCCATAAGCCTTCCTTTGATATTATCTTCTAAACACACTTTGTTGCTAGAGCCTTGTTAAATAGGAAGATGTTCTTAAGTCCCCATCATCCATTTTCCTTGGGTTTGGCTAAGGATTGTCATTTAAGCAATGGAATACCTTCCCTTTCTCTTTTCCCTATCCATAAGAACATATAGCTTAACTGTATTTTTTTTCCAAAACTCCTTTTAGTATATGAGCCAAATATTTTCAATATACTAGTATTGCCTCCAACACATACTTGACCAAATTCAATCTCCCCCTAAAGAGAGCCATTTGTTGCACCATATATTAATTCTTCCTTTCGCCTTCTTTATCAACCAATTCCAGTCTTGTTTAGTGTACTCATTGGGTTTCAATTATAACCCTAGATATTTAAACCCCTCTTGAAGATCAAATACGTTAAAGAAAAAAAACTAACCTATTATTATGGTTTGCTTTTGATCCACATAGTTAAAAGAGATGTTTGACTTCTGTGCATTATATGCATACCCGTTGCCCAAACAAAATAACTCTAAAGATTGTTTTAACTTCTCTATAGCTCTTATTGTTCCATCTATGAAAAGGATAACATCATCTACAAAAAGTAGATGGGTGACTTCCATTGTTCTATCTATTCTAATTTCCTTTATTGCTCCTTCCCTCTTGGCTTCTATAATACACCTACTTAATCCCTCAGCTACCAAAATAAAATTAAACCTCTTAGTCTAAATTTCAAAATATGGTATGTAACCCTACTTTTTACCACCACCCATATCCTTTTAGATTTGAAACTTTAAACCTCTTGTTCCAAATTTCAAAATGTAATAAGTTCAAAAAATTTAAATTAAATACATTCTAATATGGGTTAAAAAACTAACACTACCTACCCCTTCCTACATAGAACCACAACTTAATATTAATAAAAGTCATAAAACTTTTATAATAACATTGCTATGATGATTTTACGTTTTTTAAATAATAAAATTATATATATATATATATATATATATATATATATATATATATATATATATATATATATATATATATATATATTATTTATTTATTTATTTATATATATATATATATATATATATATTTATTTATTTATATATATATATATATTTATTTATTTATTTATTATGAAAACAAGGGGTTGTACTTGGGTCCCCCACCCTTGACAAATCACAACTCTCTCCTTTAGGGCTTGAGAATTTATAAGCACATTCAATTCTCATTTCAATTGAGTTGTTATAGCTAGATAATCACATCATTTTTCATAAAAAGTTTGAATTCTTGATTTTCTATTTTTTGTGTGAATATAAATATTCCAAAATTCAACATCCTTCATATTGATATTTTTCTACAACAACCTTCACAATACCAAAACTCCATCTCTACTGTCTATGCATTGCATCTTAGTAGAGTAATATTTCCAAGACTTCGTGTTATCATAGTCTGTTTTACTAGATCTGGATTACTAGTTTTCTTCCTAAAGTATAAGTGCAACCACAAGAATTGTAATAAAAAAGTTTATATGGAAACACATTAATAATTTTTATGGGGAGGAGTAAAAGGAGAGAGGAAATGGGACTTAGTAGGTTGGGAGAAAGTAAGCCCACCCACAGTAAAGGGAGGTTTAGGACTGAGGAGATCAGAAATCAAACTTTGGCTAGAAATCTTTATTGGAGGTGAATTTCCCAACCAACTTATTTATTCAGTAGAATTTTAACTAGTAAATATTTGGGGCATGTGAATCCAAATGAGGTGAGTCGTTTCCCTTTGGATGGTAATGGGTCCTTAGTGTGGTAGGCTCTAAAGTTAGGATCTCAAGTAGTGAAAGATGGATTATTTTGGAAAGTGGGAAGAGGGGAGAAGGCACGATTTTGGACAGATTCATGGGATCAATACCCACCTATCATTGTTGAATTTCTAGAACTACAACCAATAAAAACAACCATGGAAAGCAGGGGTTGGATCTAGATTGAAATTTATTTCAACACTAGTCAGCTAGGGGATTATAAGTTTAAGCAGTTTAAGAAGTTGGATAAGTGACCAATTCCAATCCCTCCATAATTGACACCCATCATGACTAAAATTTTGGTAGAAATATTTCTCACAAGTAGATATGAGGAGGATGAATTAGCTTGGGGCTATGGAAGCCTTGAAGTCTACATAGTGAAGGATGGATATGATAATATCCTTCCAAAACCTCCTCCTCATGCATATAAGGTTGAGGATTGGAGAAAGATTTGGTAGTCCAAGGGTTGGCCGAAATTAAACTTCTTGGCCTAATAGTTAATGCATAATAGAATTCTTACTTTTGATAATCTAAGACGTAGGGGATTCATTGGTCCATCTTAGTGTATTTTATGCTACAAGAGTTAGGAAACATCTAACCACTTGATGTTTGAGTGTCCATTCATGTGCTAGATATGGTAGTGATGTTTTTATCTTTTAAAATTAAATTCAATGGTGATCTGAATCAAATTAATATTTGGGAAATATGGAAGAGGGGTAGATTTAAATCTAAAACTCTTTGTATCGGTTGGAAGCTTGGATTAAACTTCATTTGGTGGCAAGTGTGGTTGGAGAGAAATGGCAAAAATTTTAGAGAAACCTTTTCATCCTTAGATGGCATTTGGTAGGTCATTTGGAGCAAAGTCACAAAAATTGTGGTAGTATATGCTAAAGAGGAAACTCATGATGATATAGGGACGATGGAGAAGGAAGTTAAAGTTTAAGAGGGTTAAGAGAAGCTAGTTGGAAACCACCGCTAGAAGGTTGGATTAAAATTAATAATGATGGAGTTGTAAAACGTAATCCAAGTAGGGTTGAAATTGGAGTGGTTTGCAGGAATCGTGTTGGGACAATGCTCTATTATGTTGAAAATATGTTGAATATTTTCCATGTTAATATATTTGGGTTAATATATTTGAACCCATGGATTATTTTTTTTGGGTTAATATATTTGAACCCATGGATTATTATATTTGGGTTAATATATTTAAGCCCATGGATTATTTTATTTGGGTTAATATATTTAAACCCGGGTTTTGTGGCCATGATATTGTAAAACCCCTTGTTGTGTTGTTGGTATATAAAGCAACACTTGCATGAGGGTTTGGTGTATGTGAGAGACTGAATAGTGAATTTTCGGACACCCCCCAAAGGGGGGGAACACAATGTGTAGTGAGGCATGCAGTTATGTATGTTAATATTTTTTGGATGGAATAAATGAATGCTTGGTTATTTTCTCCATGGATGTAGCCCATATTGGGTGAACCACGTAAATCTGTGTCTCTCTTGTATTGTGTTATTCTTTTGTATTTTATTTCCGCATTTAATTATTGCTCGTGTTTTATTATTTAATCCTAACAACTGGTATCAAAGCAAGGTTAGGGTTTTATTTACTTGAAAGGAGGGTTTTCTGGTTCGAGTGGGAGCAATGGCAAAAGAAGGTAAGTTTAGGGTTGAGAAGTTTAACGATCAAAATTATCATCTATGGCAATGGTGGAGCTGGTGAACTTCAATAGTGGTGGAGCTAGTGAGCTTCAATAGCGGTGGATCTGGTGTGTTCCAATAGTGATGGATTCGATGACCTCTAATAGTGGTGGAGCTGGTGAGCTACGAGAGTGGTGGAGCTGGTGTGCTTCGACAGTGGTGGAGTTGGTGTGCTCTGGTAGCGATGGAGCCAATATGCTCTGGTAGCGATGGAGCCAGCGTGATTCGATAGCGGTAGGGTCGATGTGCTTCGATAGCGGTGGAGCTGGTGTGCTTTGACAACGATGAAGTCGGTGTGCTTTGAAAACGATGGAGCTAATGTGCTTCGGTAGTGGTGGAGTCGATGTGCTCCAACAGTGGTGGAGTCGATGTGCTTTGACAATGATGGACCCGATGTGCTCTGGTAGTGGTGGATCCAGAGAGCTATGGTAGCGGTGGAGCTGGTTAGATTCGATAGCGGTAGAGCTAGTGAGCTTCAAAAATGGTAGATCTGGTGAACTTTGGAAGTGGTAGATCTAGAGTTTAAGGCTATAAATGCTTGTTCTAGTGGTTTTCTTACAAAATTGCTAAAAATTTCTTAGATGGTTTATTGGTTCTACCACAAGTTTTTGGGTAACTATTAACTACTATAACTAGTGTAGCTTGTACCTGAAGAAGCTACTGTAACTGGTGTAGTTGTGCCCAAAAGAGACTGGTGTGGATGCTAGTGGTGATTTCCTGGTGTAATGTTCTTAGAGTTAGCTCTAGCAATATTTGTAATGTTTTTTAAAGTGGTTTTTTGGACTATTTTGTTACCTTGTTAGTATATGGCTGAGGGTAACAAGTGAAGCTAATATGTTTAGATATTGCACATGTAGTGGGAGTAGTTAGCAGATATATGTCCAATTGACAATTGATAATGGCAGTTTTAAAACCTTATGGAAAGTATTCAACAAGTGGGAGATTGTTGAAAATGTGTTGAATATTTTCCATGTTAATATATTTGAACCCATGGATTATTATATTTGGGTTAATATATTTGAACCCATGGATTATTATATTTGGGTTAATATATTTGAACCCATGGATTATTTTATTTGGGTTAATATATTTAAACCTGGGTTTTGTGGCCATGATATTGTAAAACCCCTTGTTGTGTTGTTGGTATATAAAGCAACACTTGCATGAGGGTTTGGTGTATGTGAGAGACTGAATAGTGAATGTTCGAATACCCCCCAAAGGGGGGGAACACAATGTGTAGTGAGGCGTGCAATTGTGTATGTAAAATTTTTTTGGATGGAATAAATGAAGGCCTGGTTATTTTCTCCGTGGATGTAGCCCATATTGGGTGAACCACATAAATCTATGTCTCTCTTGTATTGTGTTATTCTTTTGTATTTTATTTTTGCATTTAATTATTGCTCGTGTTTTATTATTTAATCCTAACATATTGGAAACTGCAAGGCCTATGAAGGGCCAGGAACAATGAAGCAAAAGCCTTAGTTTTCAAATTTGCTTCTATTTGGGTGGTAAGACAATGTTACAGGAGGATAATCCTAGAATCATATTCTTAGATATTGGTAGGAGCTTTGGATTGCTTGAGGAAATTTACTTTGAAGACATGGAGGTTGAGGATTCTTATCACCCAAATTAAGGAATTATGGAGGGAATTATATGATGTGATTCCAGTTTATGTGAGTAGACATCTAAACAAAGTGGTAGACTTCCTCGTTAAGATGGGTACTAAGAAGGAGGTAGGGATTCAGTGGCATAGTGACATGGCTATTGAGGATGAGAGGATTAGGCAGGTTGGTGAGCAAATCCAGTATTTAGCTAATTTGGATAGCCATTGTAGAAATATTATTTAGGATATTTGGCTCCAATGCAGATATTCTTTTACTGTTGTAAACAAGTGGACAACCCTTGTAGAAATATGGTTTAGGATATTTGGCTCCAATGGAAATATTCTTTTACTATTATAAACAGGTGTTCTTGTTGGCTAAGGCTGGGAGGAGTCTTGTCGCAACTTGTAAATGATCTTGTTTTAATATAAAAATTTCAAATTATTTTTTCAAAAACACATTAATGATATAAAATAAAGAAAATAATACCAATGGAAAACATTAAAGTGAATATGAATCATTATTTTATTCGAATAGTCAACATTTTTTTTGTTAGCGTTAACTAAACTTACTGCTTCCTCTAACCATGGAAAAGAGAATTGAACTTCCTGATCCTTAATTAAAACCCCTCTATTAGCTGGTCTATCTGCACATTTGTTTCCTTTCCTTAACGTATGTGTAAGCCTACTTTCTTCAAATGTTATAGCAAGATCTTGTATTCCCACAATTATCTATTGTATGTTCCATGGAGCCTTTGATTTCCTAAAAATTATATTTATTATTATTAGTGAATCACCTTTCATCCATACAATGTTTCATTTTATTTATATGCATAATTTTAACCCTTCCAGAGCCACCCAAGCTTCAACTTCATTATTTGTCTTAAATCCACTATTGAAATCATAACAAGATAAAAACTCTTCTTTGTTATTTCTAATTATTCCTCTTCCTCTTGTCGGTACTATATTACCTTTAGATGCTCCATAAAAATTCAATTTGACTAACTTCACTTTTGGTGGTTTCCAATTTATATTCTTTATCTTCTTTTTGTTTCTCCTATATCCAACATCATAATTATGTTCGATGACTTGACTCCATCTATCAAGGCTCTCTGCTTCAAGATGGGGGATTGGGCAAGTTGATAGGGTTGGTTTAAACTCCTCTATAACTAAACAAATCTTCCTTTTCATTACCTCTAAATTACTTTCCTTTCCTTTAAATATTCTTCTATTCCTTTCCATCCATATAGTCCAAAGTATTGTATCTTTTGATATATCCTAGATTGTTTGTAATGCCTCACTTTTAAAAGTGTTTTGCCATTGCTTTAACCATTCTTAAAATTTTCCATTCATCACCATGCATTTACCAAGCATATTAAGAATCCATTTATATAGTTTCCAAACTATTAAGTAGTATTCTAATATATAATCTATACTCTCCTCCTTTTTACATAGAACACATAGTGAGGGGCCATGAAAACCACTTTTCATAAGGTTATCCTAGGATAAAAATCTTCTATGACTTGCTAGCCAAACAAACATTTTGACTTCAAGAATGCTCAAGCTATCTCAAATATATTTCCATATTCTTGCAATATTCCTATTTTGTTGGCACTTTACAAAATATTTGCTTCTTGTTGTGTATTCTCCTAAGCTATCCAATTCCCAAATTAGCTTATCCTTTGGTCCCCTTGAAATAATAATTGTTGTTATCTTTATGCTCAACTACCTCCTAGCATTAATGTCTTGTATACTTCAAAAAATCTTCTTTCCATTTGTATCTTCCTTTGGGGTCCTTGTAAATAATGTTTGAAACCCTATCACTATGTTTATCTTAGAATAATCGCATCCATGGTTTCAAAATTGGATCTAGTTTTGGTGGTTTTTTATCACACCAAGGAGTCATCCAAAAATATATTTTTCTTCAGTTCCCACCACCCATATTAGACCTTTAATCACTAGATCAATTTTTTTTAATGTTCTATAGTGTAGAACCATCTACTAGTGAGTACGCAGTAAAGATTAAGCTTGGGTCATTGGGCTGAACATACTTAGAAGATTTTTTCCCATTGTCTTTGACTCTCTTTGTACAATATCCAAATTACTTTTCCCCTAAGAGCTAAGTTTACATCCATAATAACTCTTAAACTAAGACCTCCCTTAGTTTTATCATCACACACCTTGCTCCATTTCACCAAAGGAAAATTTATTTTATCATGTAATTTTTTCCCACCACTCATCTTAGACCTTTAATCACTAGATCACTTTTTTTTTAAATGTTCTATAGTGTAGAACCATCTAGTAGTAAGAATGTAGTAAATATTAAGCTTGGGTCATTGGGTTGAATATACTTAGAAGATTTTTTTCCTATTGTCTTTGACTCTCTTTGTACAATCTCCAAATTACTTTTCCCCTAAGAGCTAAGTTTGCATCCATAAAAACTCTTAAACTAAGACCTCCCTTAGTTTTATCATCACACACCTTGCTCCATTTCACCAAAGAAAAAATTATTTTATCATGTAATCTTGACCACAAAAATGACCGCATAATATAGATTAAAAATTTTTCTATCAATTTTGGCATTGTATACAAGGACATATAATATGTTGGAATGGCCTGTAAGACTGATTTAATTAGTTGCACTTTTCTTGCTAATGATAACCATCTACCTTTCCATTCTAGTAGTTTATTTTGAACATATAAATGGATTCAATAATTATATCCTCATTCTCCCCTCAAATAATGGCATCCCTAGATAAGTTGTTGATAAATTTGTCGCCTCCATTTGAAGTAACTTGCATATCCCTATTCTGATTCTAGTTGAAGTGTTTAGGAAGTAAAATTTATATTTTTTCCTATTAACTTTCTTCCTTGATGCTCTTTCATATTCCTTTAATAAGTTATTCAAAAATCTAGCCTCATTTATCTCTACCCTCCCAAAAAATGTTGTTTCATCTACAAATTGTTGATGGATGATGTTGTCAATGTTATTACTAACCGTAAGTTAATTTATTAGCCCATATTTTTTAGCCTTCTTCAAGTTCCTACCCAATAAATTGCCATAATAATGAACAAATATGGTGATAGAGGATCTCCCTATCTAAGACCTTTCTTGTATTTAAATGGTTATGTTACTAACCCATTGACCAACACTGAATATGATATTGTAGAAACACAAGCTTTAATCCATCTGACCCATTTCTTCCCAAATCCAAACTTTTCTAATAGTGCAAAAATAAATCCCATCTAACCCTATCATAGGCTTTACTCAAATCAAGTTTTACGATAATTGCTCTCTTTTATTGAATCTATTGAATGCATAACTTCATGAGCTACTATGATCTCGTTTAGAATTTGTCTTCCTTTCATAGATTTTCCTTGCCTTTTTAAAATTATTTTATCTAACATTGGTCTTAATTGATTTACCATCACTTTGGAGATTATCTTACATGCCACATTACATAGGCTTATGGGCCTAGATGAAACAATTCTACATCCTTGTTTTTTAGAATCATGGTAAGATATATTGTATTTATTTTATAAGGTATGTATTGTTTTACCCTAGACTATTCCACTCCCACCAACAAAAATATCCTTCAGTATTTCCTAATTATGATGACAAAATATTGTAGAGAGACCATTTGGACCTGGGGATTTATATTTATCAAAAGAGAAAAGAGCTAAATGAAGTTCTTCCAGAGTAATAGACTCCATCAGTTTCCTATTATCTTCATCTATTTTAACCAGAGGTACTTCTTGTAGTAGTTTATCATCAAGAACTTCAAACTCCTATGATCCTAGAATATTCTAGTAAAAAAATCTTATCCCTTTTTTATTTCACTTTGGTCTTCAATCCAAACCCCTTCTACTAACTATGAATGCTTATCTTTATACTATTGTCATCCTAGGAAAAAAAATATGTTTTTATATCCTCCTTTTAACCAAGTCTATCTTGATTTTAATCTCCAAAATTTCTCTTCCTTCCTCCAAATATTATTATGTTCACGAAGCAACTCTCTTTTCTCCGAGATTGGATTATTATGCTCATTTTTTAAAATTTTGAAAGTTTCTCTTTTAGTTCTTCTTTCTTCTAAAAAAGGTTTCCACAAGTGTTCTTGTTCCTTTCTTTTAATCTAAATGTCATTGATTTAATTTGTTTTGGAAGTGTATACAACCAACCCTTTTCTTGAATAACTCCGCATTTGCGCTATCATATCAACAAATTGAGGATGGTCTTCCCACATTTGCTCATATTTAAAATATGATATTTTTTGAATTCACTTACCACCATTTTAACTCTTATTGACTAGTGATTTGAACCAATACTTGTTAGGATATTAATTTTAGAAAAAGTCCCTTCATCTAGCCAATGATTTGAGAGTATGTATATGTCTATTTTTTTTGCTATTAGGTTTTGGCCTCTCCTATTGTAGTCCATGTATAGTTGTCTTCTTCTTCTTATTCTTCTTTTTGTTGGAGAATAAGGGGTTGTACTCAGGTCCCCCACACTTGACAAATCACAACTCTCTTATTTAGAGCTCGAGAGTTTACAAATAGATTAACTTCTCATCTCAATTGAGATGCTATAGCTAGAAACCTACATCAATTTACATAAAATGTTTGAATTCTTGATTTTCATTTTCTAGATTTTTTTAAATGAATATAAATATTCTAAAATTCAACACCCTTCTTAGCATTTTCCTATAGCAACCTTCACAATACCAAAATTTCACCTCTACTATCTATGCATTGCATCTTAGTAGAATACTATTTCCAAAACATCGCACTATCATAGTCCACTTTACTAAATCTGGATAGCTAGTTTCCTTCCTAAAGCACAAGTGCAACCATAAAATTTTTAATAAATAGTTTATATGAAAATAAATTAATGTTAAAAATAAAAAATATATTACCAATGGAAAACATTAAAGTAAATATTAATCATTATTTGACTGAGGCAGTCAACATTTTTTTGTCAACTTCAACTAAACTTACTACCTCCTCTAACCATGAAAAAAAAATTGAACTTCACGATCCTCAATTAAAACCCCTCTATTAGCTAGCCTATCTGCATATTTGTTTCCTTCTCTTAGCGTATGTGTAAACCTAATTTCTTCAAACTCTTTAGCAAGATCTTGAATTCTCACAATTATCTCTTGTATTTTCCATGGAGCCTTTGCTTTCCTCAAACTTGTATTTATTACTGAGTGAATCACCTTCCATCCATACTCTGTTTCATTTCATTTGTTTGCATATTTTTAACCCTTCTAAAGCCGCCTAAGCTTCAATTTCATTATTTGTCTTAAAACCACTATTGAAAGCGTAATGCAAAAAAAATTCTCTATTATTTCTAATTATTCCTCCTCCTCCTATTGGTCCTGTATTTCCTTTAAATGCTCCATCAAAATTCAATTTGACTAGATCCACATCTAGTGGTTTCCACTTTATATTATTTACCTTCTTTTTGTTTATCTTGTACCCAACATCACAATTCCATTTGATAACTTGACTCCATTTATCAAGGCTCTCTACTTCTAGATTAAGAATTGGGTGAGTTGATAGGGTTGGATTAGACTCCTCTATGGCTAAACATATCTTCCTTTTCATTACCTCTAAACCGCTTTCCTTTCCTTTAAATATTTTTCTATTCCTTCTAGTCATATAGTCCAAAGTATTGTATCTTTTGATATATCTCAGATTGTCTATAAAGCCTCACTTTTAAAAGTACTTTGTCATTGCTTTAATCATTCTTTAATTTTTTCATTCATCACCATGCATTTACCAAACATATTAAGAATCAATTTCCATAGTTTCCAGACTATTGAGCAATGTCCCAAGAGATGGTCTGTACTCTCCTCCTCCTTTTCACAAATAACATATTGTGAGGGGCCATGAAAACCCTTTTCATAAGATTATCCTAGGATAAAATTCTTCTATGACCTACTAGCCAAACAAACATTTTAACTTTAAAAATGCTTGGGCTATCCCAAATATCTCTCCATACTATTGTGATATTCCTATTTTGTTGGTGCTTTACATTATATCCATTTGTTGTTGTGTATTATCCTAAGCTATTCAACTCCCAAATCAATTTATCATTGGCCCCCCTCAAAATAATCATTGTTGTTATCTTTCTACTCAGTTGTCTCCTAGCATCATTGTCTTGTATACTTGTAAAAAAAATTCTTTCCATTTGTATCTTCCTTCTTTATCCTTTTACAAAATGTTTGAAACTCTATCACTATATTTTTCTTGATGTAATCTCATCCAAGGTTTCAAAATCGGATCGAGATTGAGTATTTTTTTATCACACCAAGTATCCATCCAAACAGAATCTTTTTCTCTAGTTCCCACCACCCATCTTAAACCATTAATCACTAGATCAATGGATTTTTTAAACCATTCCAAAGTGCAAAACCATTTGGTAGAGAGAATGCAGTAAATATTAAGCTTGGGTCTTTGAGCTCAACATAATTAGAAGAATCCTTGCACATTGGAATTTCTTCCAATATCCTTCCTTATTGGTCTCCACTATGTTTGTGCTTTCATTTTTCTAGATCTATTTTTAGAAGTTGAAAACCATCTTCATCCATATCCATTTGTAAGTTTCTCTTGTATTTTTCTATATATATGATTCAGTTGGGCTCTTCTTAGGGCATGATCTTTCAATATGCCCCACCTCATGACATTTTATACATCTAAAATATATTTTTTCATAATCTATGGTTTGGATCCATATCTTATCCCTATACTTAAAAAGTATTGATTATGGTAAAGCTTTACTTAAACCTAGCATGACCAAAATCCAAGCATAAATAGACAAGAATCCATCTTTTGTAGTTTTTAAAATATCAAAGAATTCTCCTAAAGTGTTGCCTATTCCCTTGAAGGTATCTATTTTCGAGAACTCAATGGGCATCCCATACATCCTAAACCCATATCGGTACTAGGGATAGATTTATGTTGTTAGGTACAAAGCCTTCATACCAACGTGTAAGAAAGAGTCTCACTCTTCCCATAAACCAAGGATCCCCTTTTAGGATTCTATATCTTCTTCCCTAAAACGAAAAATGGCTAGGAAGAAACCTTTGGGAAGAAAGGATAGAATCACTCCTAGAGACTTTCAACTCCTATCAATCTATTTTTTCAAGGCTGAAGCCCCTAGCTAATACACATTAAATTTACCAAAAATCATCATATTTTGGAGCAATGAGGATCGATCCTTTGTGGTGCACTCACTAACCTCTACCACTAGAGATGATTCTAAGGATTTAGCTATAAATTGGTCCATATAAAGAAAACTAAAACTCAAAATCAACTAAAATTTTCTAGAATATCCTATAACAAGTATAATATTTGATTAAAAAAATCATAATAATTTGCATGCAAAATTTCTAAGATAAATAAGAAAAAAATAAACTTAGCTGAAAAATTCTATGCCCAGATAGAATGTCTTGCCTCACTGAAGTCATATCCCTTCATTGCTCCTTCCATCATCCAAACCCTAGATGACAGATATTTGCAATTTTGTTTTTTGTGACTTGAAAAATTGCCACTGCCCTTGTTTTGGATGATTGACTTCATAGGGTCGTATCTCCCTCAATATTGCTAGAATTCCTTGATATGACCACTTATTTTAAAGCTATTCAAATTTCGCATAAGTTGGTCTAAGAATCAGTTGAATCATGTATAGTTGTCTTCTTCAAATTCAACCTCCCATAGATTATTTTTTGAATAAAAGTTGAGAAATCTCTCATACTTTGGGTTATTTTCCTAACTTCCCCAATTTTTCATCCAACTTGGTCATGGCATTAAAATCTTCTATGATCATGAATTGGGTTTCTTGGTCTTTGTTAGGGTACCTAGGAATAGATATTTGGGGATATATTATTATATTGTATAAGGGTTGGCATGGGCCACACATAACCCAAGGTTGATTGTATTATAATATTATATCATAATATTATATTAGTAGTTGGCTCCCCAAAGTAGAATTAAAAGATGAATATATAAAGAAGAGATATTTGTCATTGTAATCATCATGAATATCATCATATGTAATCATATTTGCCCAGGAAGCGACTTATGGTACTTTGCCCTCCTTAAATGGCACTCTCATCTTGGGAGATCTTGTGGAGTTATTCATTCCTTAAGGAGTATTATTAGTGTTTTCATACCTTAAGAGTATTATCTATCTTTGTCTCAATTGTGGATTATTATTGTGGATAATTATTTGTGGATGAATGATTTGATATTTTTGCATATTGGTGAATGATTTTTGTTAATGATAATAAAATTTTGTAACAAGTGGTATCAGAGCAATGAATTTGAAAAGTGAGGATTTTTTTCTTATGGAATTGCAAAATTAGGGTAATTTTTTTCTAAAAAATATCTCATCTTTAAGAAGACATATCTTTACAAAATTTTATCTGTTAGACGGTTCTTAGATCAGTTTATGCAGAACTTGAAGAGCTTTAAAATGAGTGGTCATATGAAGGAATCCGAGCAGTATTGAGGGAGATACGACCTTTTGAAGTCAGTCATCTGGAACAAATGTAGTGACAAATTTTCAAATTGTAAATTTCTTGGAAGACAAAATTTATTTGTTCGGGTAAAGCAAATTAGTTGCAATTTATTTGGTTTGGAAGAAAAATTGCAGATCTAGTTTTTTAAGAGGACTTTTAGCTTCAAATAAGTGGGGAGATATATGTTTCTATGAAACCCTAGTTCATAAAATCCTAGTTTATGTTATATTTAACTTGGGGTGTGAACTTATGGAGTTGCAAGATTTTTTTGGGAAGGGTGATATTGATGCTAGAGAATGGTGGAAAAAGTTTAGGTCTCTATATTTTAATAATTCTTTTTGGCAATTCTTCCTTAGTAGAAGATTTAAAGAGGAAGCTTGGTCTTGGTGGATAAATTTTTGTAACAAAAGGAATAATGAATACACTTGGGATGAAATGGAGCATGCATTCTTGAGTAAATGGGACCCATATAAAAATATAGCTAGTTTGAAGGTCACCATCAAGGGATATGAAGAAGAAATAAACATGCTTCAAAAAGAACAAAAAAATTAAAAAGAAAGCTAGAAAATTTCAAAGTGGTAGAAGGTAAAGAAAATGCTAGTGTGCAGATAGAAGAAACCACACCTATGGTAGTAGATAAACTAAAAAGTAGATAAAGGGATTTGTTTGAATCTAAAAAGTCTATTTTACAGGTTCATAGAAGTATTCAAAAGGAACAGGTTATTATTTCCATTAACCTTAACAACAAATATAATTTTGTTAATATTGCTTTGGCTAAGAGGTTGCAGGTTCAAGCAACAAAAATTAAAGGACATACGACTAGAGGGTGATAATGTTCAAATTTTTGAAGATTTGAAGATCACCATTGATAAATATGTTTTGCATTCATATTTTCATGCTATTGAGTTGGATGATGTGGATATTATTCTTGGTTGGTTGGATTCTTTGGGTACTATTAACATTAACATGCAAAAGAAGTTTAT
This sequence comes from Wollemia nobilis, assembly GCA_028583015.1. Classification (NCBI taxonomy): domain Eukaryota; kingdom Viridiplantae; phylum Streptophyta; class Pinopsida; order Araucariales; family Araucariaceae; genus Wollemia; species Wollemia nobilis. The sequence goes on along the minus strand of JAQPPZ010000676.1, from coordinate 3,619,299 downwards.
GAAGTTATGGTATAGGAAAAAGAAGATAACATTGTAGGATATTTCTCAGTTTAAGGAGCAAGGATCCAAGGAACACCAAGAAGTGGTTGCAGATAAAGAAATTGAAGAATAAATAGAAGAACCTAAAAAAAAATCCAAGAAGGTGGTAGCAGCAATTGAGTCCATGGAAATAACAGTAGTAGAGTGCAAGGAAACTTTGTTAGAAGAGCACAAGGACACACCAAACAAAGGGAACATGAAAGAACAATGTGTAGAAGTTTAAAAAATGGAGCAAAATGTTAGGGAGTCAAAGAAGGTAGAACATCAAGTTAAGGTTACACCATATCACCATCCACACCACCATGAGCGACAACAATCTTGGATGCATGGCTCAAGGTAGCAATATTATGGTTCTACATGGAATCAGAAGGGTACCAAGTATGGCAATGTTTGGCAGAGAAAGCATAGTGATCCTAGTTTTTAGAGTGGTTCATCAACATCAAGGAACAAGTGGACCCATCATTCAAATTATCAAAATATAACAGTAGAAGCATGGATCCAATGAAGCAGATTTGGATACTCAAGTGATAAAATGACATACCAACATCAACATGTTTCACTTGGATGGATGGATGATCAAAATTGATACCAGTTGCTAACATTGCTTAGCAAAATATATTATCCTGTTTCTTCATATGTTTCGAGGACAAAAGTCAAAACATTTATAAGGAGGGTGGCATGCTAGGGTACCTAGGAATAGATATTTGGGGATATATTATTATACTGTATAAGGGTTGGCATGGGCCACACATAACCCAAGGTTGATTGTATTATAATATTATATTAGTAGTTAGCTCCCCAAAGAAAAATTAGAAGATGGATATATAAAGAAGAGATATTTGTCATTGTAATCATTATGGAAATCAATCATATGTAGTCGTCTTTTTCCATGAAGTGGCTTATGGGACTTTGTCCTCCTTAAGTGGCACTCTCATCTTGGGAGATATTGTGGAGTTATTCCTTCCTTAAGGAGTATTATTGGTGTTTACCTACCTTAAGGGTATTATCTATCTCTGTATCAATTATGGATTGTTATTGTGGATAATTATTTGTGGATGAATGATTTGATATTTTTGCATATTGGTGAATGATTTATGTTATGAAAATACAGTTTTGTAACAGTATTTAATTCTCATAAAGACTTCAATCCCACTCCAAACTTCTAATCTACCTGACTGAGTTGTAGGTCCATAGACATTGATAATGATGAAATGAATATCTGCAAATAGAATGTGACTAATGAGGCTATCCAATACCTAGTTTTATGAATGGTTGCACATGAGGTTCTAACAGGATTTCAACATGTTAGAATTTCCCTTGTCTCTCCTTTAGAATCCACAACATTCTATTCACATCTTGCTGATACTGCTTTCATAGTTTTGAAAACTTCTTCCTTTGTCATTTTTATTTTTTGGATACGACGAATATTAGGCTTGTTAATTAAACAAAGGTCCTTGACACACCTCTACTTTGAGGGGGCATTAACACCCCTTATATTCCTTGAGATGGTAATCATATATGTTTAAGGGCTATTGGCCCTACTTGCGAATTACCAATATCATTTTGTTGTTTGATAAAGAGAAGTTCAACCAACTTAGATTGTGTTCCTTTATTTATGTTTGCTCTTGCTTCCTTGACTCTTACTTGATAATTTGAGGGTTTCCTCTTTTTGTCTTGCTTGTATCAAGAGTAGGTCTTATTATTATATTATTCAATATTCTTTCACAACTTTTATTTTTATCATATTTATCCACTCTTGGCTCTACTACGAAAGTTTGACTTGTCATGCTCATTTTTTTGGTATTTCTTTATTAATGGTAGAGGTATTAACATCTAACATTGCATTTTCTCTATCACTTTTCTTCTCTTGAATGGTGCATGGTACTTCAAGAGTCTTCAAAATATGATGACATACGTTCCTTAGGTTTAGTGGGAATGTTCATCACTGAATCAAGATCATACTAAATGGATGATTCCTTGTTAATATTATGATCATGTTGTAATGTGTCCTCTAAGCTCATATTTGCTTTTTATTAATAGACTAAAGCCTTAAAAGGATTGGTATTTCTTCCAATGTCCTTCCTTACTGGTCTCCATTGTTTATTTACTTTCATATGTTTGGACCTATTTTTCAAAGTTGAAAATCAACCTCATCTATATTCATTTGTACGTTTATGTTGCTGTCTTCTACATATGTTTCTGTCAGACTCTTCTTAGGGCATGATCTCTCAATATGCCCCACCTCATGACACCTTGTACATCTAAAAGACATGTCTTCATAATCTATTATTTGGATCCACAACTTACCCCCATATTTAAGAATGATTAGTTTCAGTAAAGGTTTACTTATATTAATCATGACCAATAAAGGAGCATAAATAGACAAGAATCCATCTTTTGTAGTTTTTAAAATCTCAAGGAATTCTCCTAGAGTGTTGCCTATTCGCTTGAAGGTATCCATTTTCAAGAATTCAATGGGTAACCCATACATCCTAAACCCAGACTGGTTCTAGGAATAGATTTACATTTTTAGGTACAAAGCCTTCATACCAACATATAAGAAAGAATCTTGCTCTTCCCATAACCAAGGACCCCCTTGTAGGATTCTAGCTCTTTCCTCCATGGAAAAAAAAATGGCTATGAAGAAACCTTTGGGAAGAAAGGATAGAATCACTCCCCGGAGACTTCCAACTCCTATCAATCCATTTTCTCAAGGTCAAAGCCCATGGCCAAGACCCATTAAATTTAACAATAACTGCCCTACCTTTGAACAACAAGAATTGATGCTCTAGTCCTTACTAGCCTCTACCACTAGGGACAATTTTAAGAATTTCACTATAAATTAGTCCACTGGAAGGATGTTTTTTAAGTTTTAATGAGTACAATTTCTTATTTTTTAAACTATACCTACAAGTATCATACTTAAAAATATTTTGGTCCTCTTTTGCTTTAGTTTGAAAGTTTTTTATTTTACCTTTGATATTGAATGTCCTTTAGTTTAAATGAGTTTTAAATTAGTTTATTTATTTTTATTTGGGTAGTGCAATAAACCCCTATGATCGATGCATAGGGCTGAGCAGTCCCCTCCTAGTCATGACTCTTTGTAAGGTTGAGAACTACACTTATCAATGAGGGATTAACACACAATCACACACACGTTGCAATTTGAACCTTGGACCTACCGAAGAAGAGCCAAACCCCGAACAACTACGTTGTCCTCCGGGATAGCTTTTAATTAGTTTTTATTTTGGAAATAAGTTATATGAGATACATATTATTACATAGTGACCACATAGTGGTATTATAACAACTTAACAACTATGCATCTATCACTTGACAAGATTCAAACCTAGATTTCCTCCTTAAAAGTTAAGAAATCTATTTCCCATTTAAATTAATCTTTAAAAGTAAGTTAAATTTCTATTGGTTTAATCTCATTGTCCATGCTTTACTTTAATATTTTAATTTTATCTCAAACTATTCTCTATACATTTTCAAACATCACTATAATAATAAAAATCATCTCTTTACCAAGAAGAGACCCAAGTTCAAACCTTGGGGAAGCCTGTTGCAAAGGTAGTAGTCTGATCCGAATCCTTTAAGTGACATGCCAAACTGACGATGATGGTACGAATCTCGAGCACCCGGTGGTCCATTTCACATCAGGTTATAAAAAATGAGGTGGAATAGGTTTGGTGGATGCAACCCCTATGGTTTGAACCCTGTGCTTGCCAGCTACCAACTCTCCTATCAAGCAAAAAAAAAATAAAATAAAAATCTTGTCTTTTTTTTTTATATATACATAAAGGAATATGTTACATCCATAGTCATTTTCTACTACCAAGTAGGGTTCAAATCTTGGGGCTGCCCCTTATAACGCCTATTCCACCTTGTTGTTTAACCCGATGTGAAATGGACCATCGTTGCTCAAGATTGATAGTTGTCGTCGTTGGGCTAACACACACTTAACGAAATTAGGTCAGAGTACTACCTTTGCAAACATGTATGCCTCCAGAGTTTTGAACCTAGGTCTCTTCTTGGTAAGCGCCTGAACTTACCAATCCACCTAGCCCCATGGGGATTGCACAACAGTTCGAGCTTTGGCTCTACTTTGGGAGGTCCAAGGTTCAAATCGTCATGACATGTGTGTGGGTTTGTGTGTTAATCCTCTATTGATAAGTTTAGCTCTCGGTCTTATGAGCGATCATGGCTGGGATGGAATGCTTAGCTCTAAGCATTGGTCGTATGGGTTTCTCACACTAACCAAATAAAAACAAAATAATTTTATTATTATTATTATAATATTATTAAATTTAATAGCTGCAACCTTATTGTAGTGGTAAGGGCTTTGGCCTCTTTTTGAGAGGTCCAAGGTTCAAACTCCAGTCAATATGAGGGGATTAGAATCCCTCATAAAAATCTATGTAAACTCATTGAAAAAATATTATTAAATTTAAAGTTTTATATCTTTATTTATTTATTTAATAATAGGGGAATTGGTAACACCATTGGGTGTTGTCACTATAAATCTTAGATTTTTGGGTTAAACAAAGTCAATAGGACCCTGACCCTTGGAGGTATTGGACAACCAATGGTAAACACTCAACCACTACCATTCAACCTATCTCTTTTTGGGTGTGCTGTGGTTTGAACCTTGAACCTCCAAAAAAAGATCAAAACCCTAACCTCGAACTTTTTATATTTATTTTAATTTCTTTTATTTTTATATAATATAGAACTTAAAATTCCAACAACAATAATTTGATTTTCCTATTTAAAATATTATTATTATTTTTAAGCGAAAAACCCCTTGCGAGGTCGCCTTGGTTTGAGAGACCATGATCGGGGTTCTACACCGTCAAAGTCACCCGGAGTCGTGCCTGGTCCTACCCGCACCAACATTATCAATTGGATTTTGGATACCCAACTCAACTTTTTGGTAATGAAGATTCGAACCTGGGACCTCCCTCAAAGGATTGCCCTCTCCTCTCCAACTCACCTACAACACCTGGGTGATTTTTTAATTTAATTGATTTTCAATCAATTTAATTGTATCATCTAAAACAAGAGTGCTTTAGATTTGATTTGTACATACCATGCTATACTGCTATACCAATTAATTTCTATCTTTATTTTAATTTCTTTTATTTTTATATATATAAAACTTAAAATTCCAATAATTTTTCTCTTACTTATTTAAAAAATTATTATTATTTTTAATTTTTAAATTTAATTAATTTTCAATCAATTTAATTGTATCATTGAAGACGAGAGGTTTGATTTGTACATGCTATATTTGTTATACCAATTGATTTATTGTAGAACAATTGTGATGTTTTTTTTTATTAAATAAAAAAACACGAAATTTTAAAAGAATCCTTAATTTTTAGAGTGAAACACGGTCCAAGAAAAGATCAATTCATGACACATGAGAAAACAAAAAAAAACAACCTCAAAAAATAAAGTATTTTTTAATGTCTAGAAAGTTATTTGTATATAAGAGAGACCGAGATAAGCGTGATGGACTAGTCCTCGCAGCGGGAAGAGAGACCGACCTTTTAAAAGGGGAGAGGCCCCCCTCTGTTTTAAGAGGGGCCCTTCTAAAATGAGGGGTTGGATTTATGCATATTTATACCAATAGATTTAGTGCAGAATAACTTTAACCTTCTTTAAGTATTAAAGAAATATTTTAATCATAAAAATTTAGAATAAAATAGAATTTAATATTTAAAGTGAGTTTTTTTAAAATGTTGTTTATTCAAATGATTATGTTTTTTTTAATTTATAAGGAGTTGGTCATATCCATAGACCTTTTTACTATCAAGCAGGGTTTAAATCCTAGGGCTGCCCTCAAAAATATTTATTCACCTCGTTATTATTTAACCTGTAGAGGACTGTAGGTTAATCCCCTACTGATAAACCTAATTCTTAGAGGACTGTATATTAATCCTCTACTGATAAACCTAATTCTCAACCTTATAAAAATCATCATAATTAAAAAAACTACTCAATTTTATACATCTATCATAAAAAAAACTTGAACTTTTATTCAAAATTCTAAAATCTTTAATCTTAAACTATTCAATTATCTTTACCTAAAACAGTCTCACCCTAAACCTAGTCATGTTGTCCTCCTTAATAAATAGTGAAACTAATCATCACTTAAATTGTCGCGCCAGGTAATTTGATAGACTGCGTAATTAAATAATTTAAAGTAGAAAAGACTTTCGTTAGAATTTCTTAAAGCAACTGAGCGGGTAAAAGCGAACTACAGGAGCCAAACAGTTGCTTACCCACACACTATGTAGGGCGTCAAACTGCTTTTCCGTTTGCTTTTAGACCGCTTTTGTTTGGCAAAGTTGACACATAAAAAGTATTGCAGATTTTAATAAATTATATAAAATTATTTTTATTTTATTTAGGTTAGTGTAATTTTTTTTTACCATTGTAAAGGTGAGAGTTGAACTTATTAATAAAATCAAATACACATTCAGCTCTTACATACTTTTACGCCCAAAATTCATTGAAGACAGTAAAACAAAAAAAAGTTGGAGAATTGCTAACCCAAATCAGCACGAGAAGGAACAACTTTCTCAAAGATATTAAAGATCATATGATATGATTTGAGTAATTGTACTTCATATTTGAGGTCCCATAGACCATATTTGGGTCTAGCGGACATAATTAAAATCTTTCATTTCATTTCTGTTCCCAAACTTATTTAATATATAATTAATTAATTATATTTCAATTACTAATATATAATTCGAGCTGCAAGCTTACTGTAGTAGTCAAGGTTTTGGTTTCTTTTTAAAAGCTTCAAAGTTTAGACCCATTCAATATAAAAGAACCAGAACCCATTAAAAAAAATTACTCATACATAATTTATTAAAATTTTCAAAATTTTAAACTATTTAAATCTAAAAATATCTATCAAATATAAATAAAAAGTTCTCATGGCCATCACCTCATGGAAATCTAACTATAACTTTTCATTATTAAAGAAAATGATTTGACATAAAACAACTTATCCACATTTTTTTTTCTTTTCTACAATGTTTAAAAATTACCATAAACTTGTCTGGTTTTGGTTGTATGATCTCTGAATTTGAATTTTAGTCAAAATGAAAAAATACTAAGCAGCTTAGTAATTTCCTTGGTAAAAAAAATTAATTAAAAATTTTAAAATATTTAAATCTAAATATATCTGCCAAATATAAATAAAAAGTTCTCATGGCCATCACTTCATGGAAACCTAACCATAACTTTTCATGAAAACCTAACCATAACTTTTCATTATTGAAGAAAATGATTTGACATGACACAACTTATCCACATTTTTCTTTTCTAAAATGTTTAGAAATTACCATAAACTTGTCTGGTCTTGGTTGTATAATCTCTGAATTTGAATTTCAGTTAAAATGAAGAAATACTAAGCAACTTGGTAATAATCTCTGAATTTGAATTTCAGTTAAAATGAAGAAATACTAAGCAACTTGGTAACTAAAATTTTAAGGAAAAGTTTGGTAAAGAGATTTTAATGATATATAGTTGAATTGTTATTTAAATTATTTAAATTTTAAGAAAAAAAGTTTTTGTTGTGTTTTGGGAAGTGTAGGAAGTGTGGTTAAGGTTATCCAAGTTCAAATTACGAAGAAAGAGTCTTCTTATGCCCTTCAAGAATATAACCTCAATTATATCATCGTTATACTTTGTTTTTAACAATTTTTTTTTATTTTTTTAAAGAAAACAAAATCTAACACTAAAATATATAACTTAATAAATATTTTTTAAATTTATAAATAAATATTAATTTTTATTTTAAAAATAAGATGAGAGTGGAATTAGTTTTTATGAAAAAAATATGTTATAAAAACAATGGTTTATGAAAAAAATCCTCATCCAAAAAAAAAAAATCAATAAAATAATTTATAAAGAGGTTATATTCCAAAAAGTATATGTTTCTATTGCTATCCAATGTTTATCTACCTGTATTAGAATAAAAGGATTATGGTTTGTTGAAAATTAATTATATATTAATTAATTAATATTTTATAGTTTTCCAGATAGACTGCTATTAATTATGCAACTAGGTGCATTGTTACACCTGGCAAGGATCTTTTTCTAAGTTTTAAACTCTTAATCATTAAGACCAGGAAGAAGAAAAGTATTAAAGTGAAACGGAATTCCAGGGAACTTCAAAGCCGTGATTTACATAGGTGGAACTGTTGAAGGTTGGAGAGAGATAAAATGAACCTCTTCGTTTGGGCCAATCTACTGGACCACGTAGAGAAAAGGAGAAATACAGGTTGGTTGTGCGGTAGTTACGGTGTTTCGGTGTTTCGACCGACATAGTAGGGTTTCAATTATTAATTAGCCTCGAAGCTTGGTAGGGTTTTAAGGAGGAGGCGAAGCGCCAAAGCTACGTGTTTTAAAATCTGTTCATGTATAACTATATATACCTCTCCATAGAGCAGACTTATCATTCTCATTCTTATTGGGTTAGTGCCGCCAAACAGGGCAGAGCTTTCTGTTGTTGTCGGTGAGGAGCGTAGCTAGCTAGAATGGCCGAATCCAACAAAGAGAATGCCGCCGCCTTTTCCATGGCTGATCTTGGTGCTTCTCTTCCTGGTAATTCATTCTTTTGTTTCTTTTCTACTTTTGAAGATTTAGTTCTGTGCGGGGTGTGTCCTTTTATTGGTTTATGGGAGGTTGCTGAAAATCCCAGCTTGGTTTATTTGCTTGGTTTGATTGATTGTATGTTCTTTAAATTTTGCAAAATATGATGGCTTGCATTTATGAGAGCACTTGTGAAATCGGTGTTATGATTGGTGATCGAGGACTTGTTCTGGAATGTTCGGCATGTATAACTGTGGTTTGGATGAGTAATGTTGACGTGAGTATGATTCGTCTTTTAGGGTTTAAATCACACACAACCATTGTTTTGTGTGGGTTTTTGTGGTGACTGTTCTCTGACCATGTTTCTTTTCGGGAACTAGTAACTGTTTTTTTTTTTTTTTGATCTGCTTCAATGTTGTGTACCGCACCATTTTGGGAGTGAGGATTTATTGGAAGTCCTACCTGTAATGTACTTGATGGGTTTGGATGTTGTTTATGATGATGTTTGCGAAGCCATTCAAGATATGCTCTGATCACTAGCTATTAATATCTAGTGTTGGTTATTAAGTGATGCTTGTGTTTTTCACCATGCTCCATTTATTTGTTAGGTTGTTAAGCTGTTGCTGATGTAACGGGTTGCCTTATTTCAGTGCAAGGCTGAAGTTGGTTGCATTTTTGTTGTTGATTTGTGCCATTCATCGTATCACCATCTTTTTGGTATCTACTGTGCATTATTTTCTGCCGTTTGCAGTTTTTCAGGATCTTTTTTAATTCTATGGATTTACTCTGATTTAGGGCCTTTGAAGCAGTAGTGCATGAATCCTTGATTCTGAGAATTGAGTGTGTGGAAATGCCTTTTATGATTTGTTTCTGATATCATCTGTGGATTTCAAAGATTCAGAGGTGCTTGAATGTAGCTTAAAGGGACCTTAATATGTAAATTCGTCTTAGCCAATCCAATCGATGACCTGAGGTTCACTTTAAAAGAAATCACTAAAAGGAAATATCTAGAATGCCTTGAAGACGCTAAAAAGATCTTATTGCAATGAACTTCTGAAACCTGTTATGATCTCTGAATTATATAACGTTAAAATAGGCTGTTTTGATCTTGAAAATGATTCAGTTAATGAGGATCGGCTTATTTCAGTATTGTAGTTTTTTTTTTTCCTTTTTCCTTTCTCCTTATGTCAATTTGTTGTAGAGTTAATGCATTTTTTACCATATACTATATGATGAGTCCTAGTCTCCTAGTTTCCTGTGGATCTTTAATTGAGTTCTCTTTAAGGGCCTGATTTGATTTAAATATAGGAGGACCATCATTTTCGATAATTAGATTGCATTGATTCCTTGTTCATACAGTAAGTATATGGCCTGATAATTAAGTCTGATTTGTATAAAAACGACTCTAGTCATATAGAGAAGTTAAACGGCCTGGAGCTTTTTAGCTGGCTTTGAGTATATAGAAACAATTTCCTGTGGAACTTTAATTGAATTCTCTTTAAGGACCTGATTTGATTTAAATATAGGAGGACCATCATTTTTGTCTTGTCTTTAGCATTGCAGAACCATTTGGATAATTAGATTGCATTGATTCCTTGTTCATACAGTAAGTATATGGCCTGATAATTAAATCTGACTTATATAAAAACGACTCTAGTCATATAGAGAAAATTAAATCTGACTTATATAAAAACGACTCTAGTCATATAGAGAAGTTAAACAGCCTGGAGCTTTTTAGCTGTCTTTGAGTATATAGAAACAATGGAGACTATGAAGGTTTAATTTTCTTTTCAGCTATATCATGCTGAAATTTGAGAGATCTGAGGATGTTTTTAATCTTAGCACAGTTTAGACATCTTAAACTTTTGCATATCTATCCTAACAGGAATGGGAAGTGATGTTTTGAATTCAAAGAGACACCTTTTGAAAGGTTTGAGGATCTTTTCAATCTTAGCACAGTTTAGTTTTAGTTATCTTAAACTTTTGTGCATATTATATCTATCCTAACAGGAATGGGAAGTGATGCTATAAATTCAGTCAGAAAAGAGAGGCATTTCGAGAGATTTGAGGATCTTTTCAATCTTAGCACAGTTTAGATAGCTTAAACTTTCTTGCATATCATATTTTTCCTAACAAGAAAGGGAAGTGCTGCTATGAATTCTGTCAGCAAAAGACACATTTTGAGAGATTTGAAAATCTTTTCAATCTTAGCACAGTTTTGACATCTTAAATTTTTTGCATATCATATCTATCCTTACAGGAATGGGAAAGGATGCTATGAATTCAGTCAAAAAAAGAGACACATTTCAGACACTTGATGTCCTTTTGTCTGAAATCAAATAGGTTATAATTTTTTTTAAAGCTTTTGGAATCTTTTAATTCTTCCATAAGTATGCAAGTCCTTTCAAAATTTTTACTGACCTCTACTGATTTTGTAGACTTCATGTCATAACCTTCTAAAAAAAGTCAACAAATGGCATATATTTTTGGACTATTGTTTTCTGTATATTTCAACAATCCACATGTCAGTGTTACAACAAACATTACAACGACCAGTTGTGCATATGTCCCCTGGCATGATTTGAAACCCAGTCTCCGCATTGGAAGCCCTTGATTTGAAACCCAGTCTCCACATTGTGAGTCCATGCTTTTAACCACTCTCCACATTGGAAGCCTATGGTTTTAACCACTTGAACTTAGGCTATTTAATCTTACAGGATATTTCTACTCATATCTACTAACTGCATTTAGTGGATATTGCTACTCATTATACAACTGCATTCAGTGGTAGGGAATGTATTACTTTGTGATATAAGAATTGAAGTTTTTCACATTGGAAGATTATGTTTTTGAATCACTTGAGCTCATACCATTGGATCTTACAAAGTTATTGCTACTCATTAATACTAAGTGCATTTAGTGGTTGGTTATGCATTCTTTTGTAAATTAAAAACTGAAGTTTTCCACTGTTAGAATGTAGCCTTTGGGGTGTGTACACGTATTTATTTATTTACTTGTTTGTATGTCCTATGATAAAATACTACTTTGGGGTGTGTACACTTATTTATTTACTTTTTTTTTTGGTACTATAATAAATACTATTATATTAAATGTTATTTAATGTGCTTGTAAAAGTTTTAGATTATATTTTATACATGCAATGATGGGAGAATGATTTGATTTTGTTAAACGACGGATACAAGTTTGTTAAATGATTGATACAAATATATTTCTAACGGTTCATGTATGGACTGAACTAAGTGTGGCATTGATTTGATTTTTGTTAAACGACGGATACAAGTTTGTTAAATGATTGATATAAATATATTTCTAACGGTTCATGTATGGACTGAACTAAGTGTGGCATTGATTTTGTGACCAGAATAAATTAAGCTTCTATGATGTTATATTGTTTTGTGTTGCAGTTAAAAATTCTCATGGGACTGCTTTAGATGTGGTTGAAGATTGATATTTGTTGATCATTTTTAATTTTGAATTCTTTGCAAGCCTATCCTAAATGCAAGGATTTATAAGAATATATATATATATATATATATATATATATATATATATATATATATATATATATATATATATATATATTTGTATTTTAATGCTCGTTTGTATTTATTTGAACGAAATATTGCTTGAGTATATGAGATGGTTACCGAATGGTGCTCTGCGTGTGATGAGGTGGTTTGTAAGTTCTGGTATAGTTTACATAATAGTTTCATTTGAATATGAAGGGTTACCTTACATGAGTCTTCTTTAATTTGTTTTACAGGAGCCAAAGCAGGATTGGTGAATGTGTTAAAGGTAAAATTTTTGACATTTTTTCATTTGATTGAAGTTAATGTTGGACCATGCGATCATCATAACACTTCATATTATCCCATGTCATAATTTTGATGTGAAGTGAGCAAATTGTGGTTTTTTATTCAGTAGGTTTCAAAGGACAAGATTGAGTTGCATAATTAACTTGGTAGAATATATATTTGCATTAGTATAAAAATATTTATGAGAATCACCAGTTTTAAGAAGTCGTCCATCTTACTTTTCAGGATAAGCTGCAGACCCTTGTTGGTACCTCATCAGGGTATATTGAGTCATTGCCTTACAATGTAAAGAGGCGAGTAGAAGCATTACAGGAACTGCAGGTATTATTATGTTAAATTGCAGGAACTGCAGATATTATTATGTTAGATCGTCTTCAATCTGGCTTGTTACCTCTATTGGATATTAATTCTGACTTTTTCTTTTGGTCTGTTACCATTAAAGGGTCAACATAAAGAATTTGAGACCAAGTTTTTTGAAGAAAAAGCTGCTCTGGAAGCAAAGTACCAAAAGCTTTATGAACCATTTTACAAGAAGGTAGCCACAACTAGGCACCTCAACATGGGGCATTTTTGTTTTCTTTCAACTTCTTGGATGGGAATGTCATATGATGCGTGATTTAAAAAATAAATAAAAAAATTAAATTTTTAATTTTTTAATGTCAGTGCTATTTTTGAGTTGATTGGTCTGTACTGTTATCCATGGGAATGTCACGTTCCTTGTCAGATAAGAATTATATAAATTGAATGTTGTTAATTTGTATCAATTCATACTATTTGCAATGTTTTGCATTATATATAACTAGATATGAGTCATATGACTGATGCAAGAGACATAATCACCATTATATGATTTATATCATGAACCTAAATGGAAGAAGTGAATTGTAAGACATGTTATGACTAGTGTATGCCAAAGCTGTTTGAGATTTAGGGACCTACATAGACTTGTCTTTTGTCTTTCTTAATCGGATATAAATGAAATATCCTTCCTTATAAAACAATGCCCTGGATTGAGTTTACTTTACTATTCTTTATCCTTTATTTACTTGTATGATAATTTTGATACCTGCATACAAATAGGTTATTATGTTTGGAAAGATTAGATGGAGATAGATCTTCATATATGTTGACTCATCTTATCTGATAAAACTTTTTAATACTATAGCGCTTTGAGATCGTCAATGGAATGATAGAGGTTGAAGTTGCAAAAGAGGTTGAAGGTGCGAAAGAGGAAAAGGAGGAAGAACCAAAGAAGGAGAAGGATGCTACTGATGGTTTGTAATAATTAATTTGGTTTGATGGTTCCTCTGACTTGACTTGGTAGTGTGCATATAATGTTGGCCCTTGTGATGTTTGCAGAAAAGGGAGTTCCTGAATTTTGGCTGACTGCCATGAAGAACAATGATGTTGTCGGAATGCAGGTAGAATGCTTGTTATTTTCCTTATACAAAATAGTGAATGGATGTTTTGCTTATTGCAATACAATGGAGTTTGCGAGTGTGTTAAAGGTTTTGACTTCTTTTGTATAAACAGATAACAGAACGAGATGAAGGTGCTTTGAAGTTCTTAAAGGACATAACATGGTCTCGCCTTGATAGCGACAAGGAGGACGAAAAGGGTTTCAAGTTGGATTTTTTCTTCAATGAGAACCCTTATTTTAAGAACAGCGTGGTAGGTGTCGTCGCTTTAGTATCTGTCAATCTTAGTTTTTCATTATCAAGTTTTTAAATCACAATTCTTAGTTTCTTAATTCATTTTGTATTATGGTAGTAATATATGCATATTTCAATGCATTATTAGTTTCATTTTCACTTAGAACTTGTGATTACCTTTGTATTCTGCAGTTAACAAAGACATATTACATGGTAGATGAAAACGAACCAATCCTGGATCATGCAACGGGGTGAGTCAAATCTTCTCTTTATGTTGTAAATTCATTGAAGTGTTATTTGCAGTGCATATGATATTTCTTTACATTAAGAACTGAAATTGGGTACCGGGAAAACGTGAACATTTTCTCTTTATGTAGCGAATTCAATGAGGTGCTCTATCCTGTGTATATAATGGTGCCATTTCACATGCAGAACTGAAATTGATTGGTTACCTGGAAAGAACCTGACACGAAAGGTTATGAAGAAGAAGCCAAAGAAGGGAGCGAAGAATGCAAAGCCAGTGACCAAAATCGAGCAATGTGCAAGCTTTTTCAATTTCTTCTATCCCCCGAAGGTTCCCGAAGATGATGATGTTGATGAAGATGATGTGAGTATTAATGATGGATCCAAATATTGTTTCTAGTGTTCCTATTTTGTTAAGCTATAGACTCTGGGCTTCCTTTTCTAATAATTGGTGGGTTGTCACAGGCCGAGGAACTGCAGGAGGTGATGGAACAAGATTATGACATTGGGTTGGTTTCTTTCTATTTCCATGTGTTTTAAGCTTAAATTTCCTATTTCTTGAACCACTTCTAATTAAAATTGTCTACTTCTTCATTTCCTATTTCTTTAGCCACTTCTAATTAAATGTCTGTGTTTTCATTTCCTGTTTCTTTAGCCATGTTTAAATAGATTTGTTTATTTTGCAGATCTACAATTAGAGATAAAATTATCCCCCATGCGGTGTCTTGGTTCACCGGGGAAGAGGGTGAAGGTGATGATGACGAATGCATCTCCGAAGAACTTGATGATGATCTAGATGATGATGGAAGTGATGAGAGTGAGGAAGAGAACAAAGACAAAGCAACTCTCTCATAATTGCCCCTTCCTGATTAGAGAGTTCCTTGGTCTTATAACGCTATTTATTGAACAAGTGTGTTTTCTTTTTGGCTTTGGCATTGGAGTACAGTGGATTTACATATTTCTACTTTGAGATTTTGTCAGTGCCCTATTTTGTTGGGGTAACTCGTTGGAAAGTTATATTCTCAATGAGTGTGCATGATATAATTGTCCAATAGCATTTGATTAGATGCAGAAGATTTTTTTGGCCGTCAGCGACCACCCGAGTACAAGCAAATGGCGAGATATTAACAATGCAGAGGAGTAATTTTCGTTTGTAGGTTTCTCTGCAACGGGAGAGTATTTACATTTTAGTTTTATAGGGAAGGTATTTGTAGAAGTAATAATAATGGTTCCTTCATATTTGTGGAACACGTCTTTTAAGTGTTTGAGGGCTTTGATCTTCTCTGAGAGCTTTGTGAGGATCTGTGGGATGTATTTTTGCATTTATTGTCGAATTTGAATAATTTGAAATATTTAAAAAAAAAATTATGTATTGGAGGTGCGGACTTATTTGAAAAAAAAAAAAAGACCGGCTGTTCATTTCCATCTCTTGTGGTCTTCATGATTTAGGAGGATGAGTAGCATCACTCACACTCCTACACTCAATAACTTGTGCATTTCAAAATTGGATTAAAAAATAGAGCTAGCTTGGAAACATATGGTTGTTTCATCATGATTTAGAAGGATGAGTAGTATCACTGACACTCCTACACTCAATAACTTGTGCATTTCAAAATTGGATTAAAAAATAGAGCTAGCTTGGAAACATATGGTTGTTTCATGATCGATCATATTATTTGTTGAGACCCTTTAGAGGAGAAAGGTCTAAAAGCCAAGTGTCTTTTAGATGAACCCAAGTGTCTTAAAAGTATTTTTAACCTTCACGAGTTGGGTAAAGAACTTGTGCAAATCCAAAAAATAGAGCTAGCTTGGAAACATATGGTTGTTTTATGATCGATCATATCATTTGTTCAAACCCTTCGGAGGGGAAAGGTCTAAAACCCAAATGTCTTTTAGATGAACCCAAGTGTCTTTTAAACAAATTAAAGCATTTTTAACCTTTACGAGTTGGGTGAAGTAAATTTTAATATAAAAAGTATATTTATTTTTAATGTCTATATAAGGCACTGACATGATTTTTGTCTATAAATCAATTAGAATTGAACAATGGATTATGTAAATAATGGATAAATATAAATTTATTAATATTGAACAATGGATTATCTAAATAATGGATAAACATCCATAAGACGGAATGATGTTTATCCATGAAGGCAGAAAAAGTTATTTTATTTTATTTTATTTTAATATGTATGTGGTTTTATGGTTTTTTTTTTAAATAATGATGTTGAGTTTATTATTGTTTCTTACAATACCAAGATGAAACGGGTTCTACGGATATCTAGGGATAAGTGTGCCGTAGTAGCAAAAATAAAACAATTGGCTTGTTGGCTAGCATGGCACCTATTGAAGGAATGTTTTAATGTTCTCTATAGTTGTCGTGATCTTAAAATTTTATATTTAAACTTTTTTTCCCTGTCAATTAGAAGGTGGGTTTTCTTGGATTTCTTTCTTCTTGGAATTGATATTGGTAATGCGAAGGAGTTGGGTTTTCTTGGCTTTCTTTCCTCTTGGAATTGATATTGGTAGTGGTAATGCCAAGGAGTTAATCTTTGTATTGATGTATCTATCTTGCTTTTTAAATTGTCTACCTTTATAGATATTAGAGACCTAAAAAAATAAATTAGGCCAAGTTTGATATGAAAACTCCAAGGAGATATATTACAACATTTTTATTTCTAGATGTAAGCACCTTGCTTTTCAAATATGGATACAGAGACTTCTTAATTAAATCAGATAAATAAGTTGGATATGAAAACTTCAAAAGGTGTCAAACCTCTAAACACACTTTACGTTAAAACATTTTTAATTTTTACTTCTTAATTTTTTTTACTTTTAGAGGTGTTTGACAATCAGTCTACGAGTTATTTGTAAAAGATTGTCATCTTCTGTTTTGGATCTATTTAGAAGAGCTGTTTTTCATGACAATTGCAAATCAGGAAAGATTGTTTTGTATTGGATCAAATATTGACATAACGAAAACAAATGAGGATTGTTCTAGTATTGGGACAAACCTTATAGCTAAGAGGTTAAAATAAAAAGCAAGAACTATAATAACATTTAACTTGACAATAATTTTTTTTTTTGATTTGGTTAGTGTGAGAAACCCTTACGACCAACAAGGCTGAGCAGTCTCCTCCCAACCATGATCCTTGTAAAGCTGAGAGCTATGCTTATCAATATGGAATTTAACACAACCACCACACAACCACCCCTTCACACACTCGCCCATCGCCCACGTCGCGGTTTAACTTGACAATAACCTTGATCTTCCAAAATTGTGAAGCAAGAAAAGCCCATTCAAAGAAATCAAGTGACAACTTTGTATTGAACCAAACAAAAAGAGGCCTATAAATGAAGGGCAAACGACATGGGACTTGTAATTTTGAAAACTAGTCTTATTTGACCAATGCCAATCTCTTAGAATATGAGATGTGTCAAGCACATTAGCTTAATAATGGCTTCATTTGAAATGAGATTGCATACTTGGTTATATGGTTATACTTAATTTGAAAACATGTAAGTAATTTGTAAATTTATAATTTGGTTTATCAAGGTTGCAAGACATCAATGTGGAGATTGGGAGTAAGCCCTTCTTAAAAAAGCAATACCATCGAGGTTAGAGAATTAAGGCTAGAGGTTTGTTCATTCAAGATACAATACAATCCTTAACATAGTTGGTAAGAACATGGTAACACTCATCAATTGATTTTTCAGTACAAATAGTGGTAAAATATGTAGAAAAATATTTGGCAATTTGAACATAATAATTGGTGATCGAAACATCAAGTTTTTTTTTGGTAATTCTTTTAATAGTATTTTTTTGACATAAGTAGTCAAGGAAGAATTTAGATCTCTTGTCTACATGCTCTAACCAATTTATGCATGCTTGTATATTGGCCCCATTAATTAAAAATGCTTTAAACCTTTTTAGGTGACTTTTAGCTTGTGTTAATAAGGCGTGGAGTTTGGAGGAATAATTATGTGTTATAGAATGCCTAAGGTCTAACTTTCTTTTACAACTTATTCTATTGTATATTTTTTAGGGAGGCTACTGTATGGCCACAAAACCATAGAACATTAGTACTCCTTTGAATGATGAATATGTACTAGTCAATCTAGCCTTTAGATTCAATTGGGCGTAGACAAGCATTTTATATTTGATGTATGAGTTTTAAATAGTTTTAAATTCCAAGTGTGAGACATTTGGTTTGAATGGTAGAACCAAAACAACATTGAGATTGGGAGAGAAAGGCAATGAAAAAAATCAATATATGGCCAAAGACCACTATATAGCAAATGACAAATAGATTGGCTAGGTTTTTTTTTGGATTATAAATTTACTAAAGCATACCCTTTTTAACTTGTTAGTTCTTTTGCAAGCCTGCATGATCATTACACTAGGTTGACAAGTTAAATGAGGCTTGATTATAAAAGAGGTCAAACATACCTAATAAGTTCCTATTATTAGTCGTAGGTTTTCCACTTTGCTAGCTGTGACCTTTACGGTTTTCCACCATATCAAAGTCTCCCACCATAATTTAGTCAACAAAAGAGTAAGTAGCCTATAGCTCCAAAGAGTTATACAACTTAGATTGGTCATTAGGGGTGTATATAGAACATAAATGTATCAACTGGTCGTTAATCATAACAATCACCCATATATGTTTATGCTATGTGTGATTGTCTCAATCCATTGCTATAAAAGCAAGGGAGGTAGGACAAGAGAAGAACCCCCATTTCCAACTCCATTTTGAGTGGAAAAAGCTTTACCTTTAGGTTAAATATGGGGCAAACAATGTTCTAACAAAATTCTAGAAACCTTAACCTCTTGTAGGAAAAGTATATTTTATCTTATACTATTGCAAAATCCTTGATATGTGCAATTTTTGTGTGGGAACGATTAGATTGCATACATTCCAAGACAACTAAAATTCATGAGAACCTTATAAGCATGGGTTGATTGGTCCCATCTACCAACACTTTAAATTGATTCCTCAGTCTAGCACCTTTTGACCTTTTGACGGGGAGGTGCTATGTCTAAAGGAAGAATGAGAGTGTCTAGAATTCTTAGGAGTGGGGTAGGAGATGTTGGGGGTTTTGAGGAATTTGGATATGAGAGAAGGGGTGGTGGACAAGAGAAGGTGATTGAAGAGTATGAGCCAATTTATTTATAGACACCCATCGTTTGCCATGAGAAATATACCTTCTTGACCTATTAATGGGTAATGAATACTCTTGTTTATTGACCATTCACCATCCATCGACCATCTTGATATCAAACAAGAAATTTTGATGATGGATATGGGTTGAAGGTTTTCCTTGTTAAAATATTCAACATTTTTTTATTGTGAAAATATTAGAACTATGGTTGATGAACATTGCGAGGATGGGGGTGGCTATAGTCAAAGCCATAAAGCAATATGCTCCAATTGCTTTTTCTTAGCCAATTTCTTGGGCAGTCCCAAATTAGGTGTCCGATGTCTTGATAGTAGAAACATGCATTTAGCAAATTGAGATAATACAATAGTTGAGGCTAAAAACCCAAGACCCAATTTTTTTATAGATGGTGGTAAGGATTTGAAGATATCCATTTCCATAATTACACTAGGGTGTGTTTTGAGGCTTGAATATTTTTTCTATCATTACCTTGTCATAGGATATAACTAATTTGAGATGTGATAGATGACAAAAAAAGGCGTAATAGAGAAGTTGAGGAATGAAAAATTAATCCATACAATATATTGAGAGTAAGAAGGTCCTTTGGGATGAAAGTTGGCTGACCAACTTTGGAGGTAAAACACTTACCAATAAATAATACAAGTTCAATTATGGAACACTATTTGGGCATGAATGTGGTTGAAGATTATGGGTACATAGCCTTACCCAACTACCTAACAGACTCAATGGGTCAACCATGACCTTCTTCCCACACCATTTTTATCCACTTAAACATAGCAATATCATTGAGAATTCCTCTTAAAAAGAAAATCACAAACATTTTACTGGCTAAATCTAAAGGTACCTCTACAAACACATTTGAAGAGAAAATTCAAGGGGCTTGTCTTGTTTGTCAAACAACAAATTTGACACTAGATGTTTGACTAAGTGTGAGAAGTGACTTCCTCTTTCAAAAGTGTATCTTGTCATATGAACATACCTTAGTACGACAAAATAGTTTGAGAAAATTAGTTAACCAAGGTTTAATTCTATTAGAGGGCTAATGTTTTATAGGGAAGACAAAGGGATTTTATTTTATACACTATAGGCCTAGAATACACAAGTGAGTAGCCAATCTATGGTTAACAACAAATTGGAGTCACACATTAAAATCATCCCTATGTTGTTCTACCCTAGGCTTCGATGCATATAGAAGCTGGGAGGATTGATTAAGGAATTGCTCGGATAGAGTTAAAATCAACTTGGAAAAACCTGTGAGCATGTGGGTGTCTGATAAGAAGGCAAATATTCAATGTTTGCCTAACAAAATATTTTAGAGCAATGGGATTGGGCATATAAAAGAAGTCCTTGGAAATGGAAACAAAGGGGTTGCCTGCTTTACCACATTCCAACTAAATGCAAATAAAACTTCCAGAAGTCAAATATCAAGGGCACATCACTGAGGCATAAAGCATGTACATAGACCAAGTGTTCCTATGCAACATGAGACCAAATACTTACCATCGTGGTTGTTCACCTTTAGGGCCAACTTTCTTGCCTCAAACCATCACCTCATTGTCAACTATTCTTCTTCTTACTAGGGTTAAGTATTACATTTGTAATCAGTTCAATTAAGCCATATCTAATATGTCTTTTTTATCAAAAACGTTATTCTTATTAAAATCATTTTTTTATTAGGGTAAATACCAATTTTTTGAAAGGGCCCATACCTTTCATCAACTAGGGGCACAATAGGGGCCACCCGACACAATAGGGGCCAGCCTTCCCGTGATTTCAATTTAGGTCTCATAGATGAAAGCCCAAAGACATATCAATTTGGTGTCCCAATAGGGACTTATTAAAATTGTTATTTTTCTTCTATTAACAGGCTTACTACCGTGGTAAGGGCTTTGGCCTCTCTTTGAGAGGTCCAAGGTTTAAACCCCACTCAGTATGAGGGGGCCAAGACCCCTCATAAAAACTTGTGTAAAATAATTAAAAGAAAAATCCTTGATATTATTTTTGTTGAGAGGAAAAAAAAACTTTTGTCAAGATTAATATGAATATTGACATTACCTAATGTATTTTTTACCTTGACATGTTGATGATCAACATTACCATTAGCTAAATTATTTATTGCCTTGATATGCTAACATTTTAAGATTGTGCTCCATTAAAAATTTAAGGACACAAAAAAATAATGCTATTGATGATCCAAACCCCGTATTTGTTTCTTAGACAACATTCATAATAATTTATGAATCCCCTCAAATTGGAATGTATCTCTATCCCTTTTTAATGAAAATTTTGATCCTTGAAAGAAGTGACCTAGTCTTTTGCATAGTTAATTGAAATCTCATATAATTTTGAATAAGTGAGGAGATTTTTGCTTTCATTAGTTTAAAGAATATAACCTCTATTTCCTTAGATTTCCTTTAGGAGCACAAAAAAAATTAAATTTAATGAACCCAATTTTTGGACATTTCTAGTTTATTTTTGATGGATGCAAATCCTTTTATGTTTATGTCATTGTCATAAATTTTTGTATGTATATACTCAAATCCTATAACTAATTAGCAAGGACCTCTTTTTCTACATTTGGGACTTACCATAATGAGCGACATACCTATACATATTTTATAAGAGAGAATATTTTGAGATTTATTTTGAAATATTTCACTATTCCTTTAAGGCATTGATTCTGACAAGTACGGGCATGACCACTCTTTCATGCAAATTATAATGTTTTAGCTTTAAAACAATTAGTCCACATTTTGTTTATATATATATGTATGTATGTATTTGCTTGAGAAAAAGGGTTGTACTCAGGTTCATCACTCCTGACAAATCACAAATCTCTCCATTAAATCTTGAGAGTTTACAAACATATTCAATTCTCATATCAATTAAGATGTTATAACTAGATACCTACATATTTTTTCATAAAAAGTTTGAATTTTTATATTCATTTTTGGGACTTCATTTAAAAAGAAAAAATAAATATACAACATCCTTCTTGACATTTTTTGATTTTGTTCATCCATCCATCCAAGTGAAATATTGATTAGTGGTGGTCTTTGATGATGCCAAGTTGTCATTGTGCCACTTGAATATCCATAATTGCTTTGTTGACTCCATGCTTCTATTGCTTTGCTTTGATATTTTGAATGGTTGGTTCTTGTTGTTCCTTGATGCTATTGCATCCCTTTGAAATCTAAAAACATTATGCTTTTTATGCCAAACACTGCCATACTTGATGCCTTTTTGACTCCATGTAGATCTATAATATTGATGCCTTAAGCCATGCCTCCAAGATTGTTGTCGCTCAGGGTGGTGTGGGTGCCAATATTCTACAACCTTAGTTTGAAATTCTATTTCCTTTGATTCTTTAGCAATTTGTTTCTTTATTTTAGATTCTTCTTCACAATCATCTCTCATACCCTTATTTTGGTGCATCCTTGTGCACTTCTAACAAGGCTTCCTTGGAATTTGCTATTGCTTCTTTCATGGACTCTATTGTTGTTACTACTGTAGATTCAACTTTTGAGTCTTCTGTTGGTTCTTCAATTTGTTTCCCTTCCATAATTGCTTCTTGCTTCTCCTTGGATCCTTGCTTCTTAAGCTTTTCCTTTTGAATGCAACCATGAATTTGCATATTGTCATATATATATTTTTCTATTATATCTATTTATTCATTTCTTTCAATTCCTTTTGAAGCCTTATTATTTCTTCTTCATATTCTTTGATGACGACCTTCAAACTAGCTATCTTTTTATATGGGTTCCATTGACTCAAGAATGCATGCTCCATTTCATCCCAAGTGAAACACTTATAATTCCTTTCCTTAGCAAGAATTTTACACCAATCATAAGCTTCCTCTCTTAAAATTTTAATAAGTTGGTAATCCAAAAATTTCCCTAACACCCATTGATGCCTTCAATATTTTAACAAGGACTGACAACACATTTTCCTCTATTTGGGATGCAACTTTGGAACCCAAGTTGGCTCACTTCTCTTGGTGTTTGCTCTTTCAAGTATTGCTAGTTGGAGAACGATTGGTCCACTTAGGGGTGAAAAACCCCAAATGCTATTTTTGTTAGTAGTGAGAGTCCATTAAGCATTTATTTTTGTTTTACCCCAATGCCCAAAAAACTAGGTCCTGGATTCATGACTTCTTCTCGCCATTCAAACCCAAGCAATTTTCTTGGCATATGGTTCTCCTTGGGG
Source organism: Wollemia nobilis (assembly GCA_028583015.1). Classification (NCBI taxonomy): domain Eukaryota; kingdom Viridiplantae; phylum Streptophyta; class Pinopsida; order Araucariales; family Araucariaceae; genus Wollemia; species Wollemia nobilis. Next base: position 3,595,523 of record JAQPPZ010000676.1, on the reverse strand, counting down.
ATAGGATTGGCATGCCTATGAGTATTGACAAAATCTAGTATTTTTTAGAGTAGAGATTTTGTTTCACATTTGGAAATACTGTAATAGTACTATATTTGCTAATCAAAATGTTTCCATAAACTTCTCTACTTATGCAAAAGCTATGATTTGCTCCAATGTGATGTTGCAGATTCAAGCCCAAGCCAACAAGGTGGCTCTTAGAGTAGAGCACTTATAGACTTTGTTGGATCACTAGAAAAATACCCCCTGCTTGATGGCTAGAGTCTCACCTTCCCTGTTTGCTTGTTGGACTTAAGTTGGGTTTTGTTTCTCATTAGGGTTTAGAGATTCCTACCTTATTGGTTGTTCAAGATTTTCTTTGTAAGACCCAAACCCTGTTCATGGATTTGGGTGGACTCTCAATGTGACTTTTTGGGGTGTGCTTCCATACCAAATTGACTTTCACCTCAAATTAAGAATTGTAATGACATCACCTATAAATTATGAGTTCCTTTCATACCATCCAAAATGTTCGATCGGTTCACATTTTTCATTGTAGTGAAGGGTACTTTAAAAACCCAGATCTAACACACCTGGTTTTCCATTTCAAACCTATACAATGAAATCATAAGGTAAAATTTTTGACTGGTTTCAAGGTCAAGGCATGGAATTTTTGAAGATCACCCAATATTTTATTTGTACAAAGGTATAGTGAAACTCACATCGAGAATGCTGAACGCTGCAGATGGTCTCTCAAGTGGTCAAGATTGTCCAGATCTACAAAAATGTATCTTTTTGTGAACTCGTCTTCTCCTTTGCTAGAGGTCTAGGTTCATAGCTGGCGTTATCCTCTAGGGTCCATAACACCTAGAGGGTGGATGCATAATTCCTCGTCCCTTAGCATGGAGGACTTAGGTTCCTTTGGCCTAATTTTTATCCTATATTTTAAACATGCAAGGGTGTAGCATAAATATGCCTCGTGCCTAGTTGAGAGTCCAACTTCTTTTGGAGTCAACTAGGGCCTACCATTATTCTGGCTCGAGTCCAGGTATCCCTTGTCATGGTATGATTGACAAGGAGTTATCCCATACCAACTCGTCATTGAGTTTGCTAGCATCGATATCTAGCTACCTTCTAGTATCGGTATCCTGCTAGCTATCTCCCAACCATACGATGAGCAAGAGACCCCTCACCGTACTACTTGCACAACAACCTAGAGATGATGTCCCATACCATCCCTCACCACTTGTTCCTGGTAAAAAGACCACTTGTCCCGGGATGGTTTGCCAGAAGGTGGTCATTCTCGAATCATAATGATTGCCTAACTCTCAATCATTGGTGTTAGGTGGATACTCATTCGATATGATGAAACATCAAAAATACTTAATAATTCATCCCCTTGATGATTTTAAATAAGACGGTTTGAAAATATTTCCTTCTTAAAGAGAAGGTTTTATTATAAGCTTACCTTAATGATAATAATGTTTAACAAGAAATTTAACTCATATTTTCAACACCTTCTTTAAAAGAAAATAAAATTAAAATAACATTTACTATGAAATAAAGCCTTTATTGATCAATGTGTTTGTAAGCATGTGACTATAGTTATTTCTAATTATTAAAGCAAACATTTTTACAAACCTTTCCTTATTATTATTTTATTATATACTTTTAACTTTATAAAGTATCTTGTCTTTATAAGATATAAAACACTTTATAATCTATTAAAAGTAGATAACACTTAAAAGAGCATTATTTATGAAAGAAAATAACACATTATAAGAAGAGTAATTCTCTTAAGATAGTAAGGTTCATTTTTAAAATCTATTATTCCCAAGTGACTTTTCATAATTTAAACTTTTATTATTAAAAGCGTTATATTTAATAAATAATTTAAAATAAGCCATTTTTAAAGCATGTTAATAAGTCAAATTGACTAAGCATCGAACAAAATAAAAGTTACACTTATAAGCTATAAAATATTTTTCAAATAACTCAAACGATCAATCGACAACAAATTTTTATCTTTTCCATAAAATGGAAGACGTCTATAAAACTTGAATGAGATTTTAACATTCGAGTGGAACCTTCTCCTAATTTTAGGTCAAGGCACAATCTACTTTCTAAAGAAGGCTAAAATAAAATCACACATAACAAGGCTAACTTTGCTTCGGGTTTATAAACATCTTTCATTTATTTTCAGCCTTCCATTTCATAATTAAGTCTATCTCTATGCGATTTATTTAACCAGAGTTTAAACTCATAAGAGAAGGAATAGAAGACATTAAACATATGGTATAATATGCAATTCATTTCAGACTCAAAATATCTTTTAAATGATTATCATATATATGGTTGGTCTTTCCTATGTTTAGAGCTGCATCTTGTAGCCAAGCACAAAGTCATGGTAATAGAAGCTTTCAATCCAAGCTTTTGTTCTCAATATAACCTTCGTCAAAACTAGATGAAGTATATTTGATTATGTAGTAACTTATATAAAAAGAACAAATATTCTTTTCACTAAATATAATTCAACTTTCCTACACTGCAATAATAGATTTCTAAGTCATAACCAAACATTGCTTTAATGAACACTTTATTAATAGATTTGCTAGGCTTCAAAAGCAAATTTGGATCTCAAAGGTAAAGTTAATTTAAAGGCTTACTAACTTTGGAGGGCACTATTCTAGGGTCAAAATTCCTCATTACTATTCATAAAGAAGTAAATCATTTCAAACCAACATTCAATTGAATTAATAGAGTCGGTTATATTTCATATACAAGTGACTATAGAATAAATTTAAAAGTTACATATGCAACAAAAAATCATGCTCATAATTATTTGTTTTTCATTCTTATCTACTGGATTGTTTTCGAACCAAGCTATGGAATGGAAGAAAAAGCTAAATTATAGCGCAGATGAAATATTGGGCACAAGTTTTTCATTACCAATGAATATGGCGGTCAAAATACAATGCATAGCATCGCCTAAGGTAATTTTATTGTGCTTGACGGACACAGTACATTAGATGAACCCACCAGAGGATATAAACATACAATAATTAATTTCTATTACCAACATAATAGTTCTCATGCAAAAATTTATGCATAAAAATGTTACCCATCACAACAACATTTACGATTTGTAATAGCATGAATCATAATTAATGTAGAAGTCATTCAAACACAAAGGAGGACACTTGCTAGGAGCTTATGCAACGTGACATGTATAAAAGTCTTTGGGAGCCGACTACTTAGACATACCGAATAACCAAATTCAAACGCTCAACTAAACCATATTAATATTAGGACTATACCCTAAAATCATTATTATTCTATATATTAAATACATGGACACCCATAAGTCACTTTAATCCTTTTAGAAGAAAGGTTTATATTTGGGAAACATGTATATTATACACTGAGTTTACAACAATGGAATTTTGAACAATTTTATTGTATCAAAATTATTTTACAGAAATAGACAGTGAAGAGAGTCGAATGCTCTCACTTTTTGGGTAAAGTAAAGTAAACCTTTAGCCCATCCTTGGTCAGGATTGCTCTAGCAATTGCTGCCCCAAAGCTCCTCCATGATATTGTCACGAGCTCTTTCTTGGAATTGGCAACCATGAGAGGGTGGATAGTAGGATTAGAACGACCCTCTCCTATGCAATATGATCACTATCTACCCTATATGCTCTAATATGCACACATAGCATCATATACAACCAAGGAAAACTCATAGCAAAGGTTACATATATAATTTAACACCATAATTTCCAAGGAATCGCATATCCAGGCGCACTACCATTGCTTCAGCTGTTCATACATATAAAAATTCAATTTTAATTGTTTCGACAATAATACATTTATAAATAAAGCAACAATAATAGAACCACTACACAACCCAGAAACAATACAAATTTTTGTTCATACTCAAGATCAATATTTTTTCAATTTTTCTTTAGGGATTATTTTCGAAGCTTGTTATTCAATAGCTATATATAAGAAAATAGTAGCAAAATTTATACCAACATTCACCCAAATTAAACATCAAAAAATAATATATGATATAAGCCTTTTAACAATAGGTCTAAGCATTGGATATACGCAAAATTAAATACAACATTATAGTTCAACTTCCAGCACAAAAGCAACTAATTTAATTTTATTTCAACAACATTTCAACCAACAAGATAACCATTCTAATATTAGAAAGCAAACCATTCATTTCTTCGTATAGAATAAGCAAACTCAATAGCTTTCTCATAGTATGTGTATTTCAAATACACAACACACAAGTTTTATTTCAAAACAAATGAGTCCAGAAATAGACATAACAAGCACTAAACACACAAGTTTAATTTCAAAGCAATTTGAGTCCAAAAATAGACATAAGAAAACACACAGGTTACCAATCATTTATGTTCAAAATAAGCATAGTAGTTATCTCATAGGGTGGGCTTATCAACACTCCGACACATATGAGCACATCAAACATTTCACATAGAAAAATCCACAACTTTTGCATGGTGGCTCCATTGGATGTCCACAACGATATCGCCTTACTCCACTTTATGAAGTGGCCAAATAGACCAATAAGCATTCAACACACAGGTTAACAACCATTATGTTTAGAAACAAGCATAACAATTATCTCATAGAGTGTGCTTGTCAACACTCCATACACAGATGATCACATCAAATATTTCACACACAACCTATCATTACAATGTGGTCATGCTAAGATAGAAGTCCAATCACTATCCTACTCAACATCACACATATAGAAACAAGTAAAATAACCATCTTACTCAAATTATTATTATTCAAATAGCTAGTAATGACGTGATATCTATCTTACTAAGCATTACATGTCTAGAAAAAAGCAAAATAATCATCTTACTTAGATTATTATTATTATTCACATATATAATAACAAGTATAGCATCCATATTCCTCAACATTACAATTTTTTTCACCTATCTCTCCCCATAAACTTTATAAATTCTTCATAGCCTTTCCATGATTATAAAGAAAACTAAATTCATAGTATCTGCTACAGTTTCAATGATATATTTAAGTTTTTTAACCTTGTTTTAATTTTTATTATTAGAGTCCAAACTATAGGTTTGGCTCGGGATTTACAGATGACATTGAAGCAACCCAATCTACATCAAATTATAGCCAATTAAAGATAATGAACTAAATATTAAAAGCTAAAAGCATAGCTAAGCCCATAGTACTGCAACTAATAAAATAAGAAAGGACCTGCTATCAAGCTCCTCTATAATTTGCTGCCACACCTTCGTCTTAGGGTTTCTGCACCACCCATGTTTGCATCCAAGAGAACACCCAAAAATACCTACCCCAATATTTCATTAACTCATTCATTTAAGAAGGCAAGGAGGGATTTCCATCAGACAGGTGGAATTTTTATGCACTCACTTAACTCGAATATCGATCAGGGGGTAATGGGCTCCAAGATTTAGAGCAAACATAATATGTAACATAACCCTTATAAACCCATGTGCATTTTTTTATTTTATTTTATAAAGGTATACGTTAATTTATTATTTTTATTTTATTTTATTATATATTTTTTATTTTATTTTATTTTTTATTAATTTATAAAGCACAATATCAAACAATTGCTTAGGTTATCACTTAGGCTTTTAATTTTAAAAATATTTTCCCAATTGGCACACAATCAACCAACAATATTTATATATAATTGAAATCAAACATTTTAAAATGCAGCTATATGGATGCAACTACATGAATACCACCTGTGCGAGTTTCCATATACTCACGAACCGTGGTGTTTTTCACACCTCCATCATATTCCTCCTTACCTCTTGTGGTCGCATCTTCTTTGTTCGTCTGAAGGAGGGTACTTGGTCCTCGGATTGCACAAAGATGGATATGTGTTCCTGCAATCACCAATCCATCAACAGCACCTCATTCTTGAAACAAAAATAAGTAGGAATCATTGCTTAAATAATAGTTGGTCTCGTAGGGCTGTTACATTCTCTCCCACTAAGAATAAACACAGTCCCCGTGTTTTATGTATTTTCAAACTATAAATAAATAATATATTCATCATGGTATCACATCAAAGAAATCCATAATCAAGCAAGTTTATTTACCATAAAAAATTAATGCATTCACCATAATGCTACATCAAAGAAGTTCACATTCATCCATAAATCTACATTAGATATAACAAATATATTAATGTTCATTCAAACAGATAAGAAAATTATTTTTGCATATCAACCACATTCTCCCATGAGGTATTCTTTTCAGAGTATTGGCCCCACCTGACCTTATACTAATCTATTTTCCCTTTTATTTTTATCAATTTTTTGGTTTAGAAGTCAAGGATCCTATTTGGATGGATCTCAATATGATAGGAATCTTACATATGTAAATGAGAAACATTCTAAACATAGTGTATGTCAACAATATATCTTCTAAATACATGTTGGAGATGTCAAGAATTTTTGATAGATTGGGTGGCAAACCCAACATATAGGCAACATGGATTCTTTCAAAAGGTTTTCACAAATCTAGGGTTGAGCTTGAAAGATTTAATAAAATGTTTAGAAGGTTTCACCCTTGAGAAAACTTTGTCTCTCACAGAGAATTCTCCTGGTGTCCTCATAAGATTAGCATAGCTCTTTTGGTAGTTTGAGGCTTCTGCAAGCCTTTGACGTATTTCTCTTAATTGTTCCTCCATTGACTTGGAAATGTTCGATCCGATCATTAGACGATCTTCCAGAGTGTCCCAACATGATAGAGAAGTATTATATTGAATCTTGGTCTTTCTTCAGAGAATTCCCTCGATGGTCTTCTTCTCTTTTCTTCTTTTGAATTTTACCCTTATGAAATCTCTGCATTTATTTAGAGAATCCTCTTGGTGATCTTGATCCTTTAAGGTGAACTGTTCTTTCTAGGAATTTGGTTCAACTATTTTAAGCCATTGTCTCACCCTCTTAACATTGTTTTATTCGATCATTTCCTACATATGATAATTTATTTCTTCAAAATGTTGGGCCAATCCTCCTTGATTGACCATCAATATGATTTTGAGGTAAATAGTAGTCTCACACAACTGAATAGGTGTATATTCTTAGGTGTAAATATACTTATCACCATCAACTATAGTATATTAATAATAGTTTATGGGTAATGTCTTGCCATATTTGATCTTTTAATATTTAATCCTACTTTATAATAAATTAGTAATAGATATTCCTCAAGTTTACTTGCCCACATCTATGATTAGAATAAGGAGCGGAATGTTCTTCTTTTAAATCTCTATTGGATGTAATGACCAATCTAGTTTTGAAATATAGCAAATTATTTCTGATAGTAAATCCTTTGTCTTTGTTGGATCCTTGCTTGACTTGGACTCTGTAACGACCCAAAAAACAAGAAATAAGAAACACACAAAAAGAGAGATTTTTTTTTTGTTTAAGGAGAGGGATTCATAAATCCCTAACCAACCTTAGATTGACTTAATGTTTAACAAACCCCTAAGTTTCTCAAGAACTATACCTCACAATATTCCTCTCATGCAAGTCCCTTCTGCGTAGGCATATCTATTGTTATACACATAGGTCCATCGATATCATCATCCTTGATGAGCCAGACTTATCACCTTCAATCACTAGAATGTGTACACGTATATTTATATTCTACGTAAGTCATTATGCGTAGGTATGCTACATGTACTATGAGTTAAGCTATCAATCCTGTCCTTTGATAAGCTATCTTAACTTAGGTACAATATTCTATAAATATAGTTACCATTCTCCTTAAAGGGGTCTCAAGCCCTTAGGTTATCCTCTAAGTTCACCCTAGAACTTTCCACTAAATTTTGTAAAAGATTATTCAAGCATGAAAACACAATATAGGTCTAGATACTAAATCTAACAAAACATAACCATAAAACATACAAAGATAACTAGAAACAAAAATCAATACTTAACAATAAACATGAACTAGAAATATTTATATATAAACATAATAAAATCAATGGAATATAAAGGTGCATCTTTCATCATTAATAATTTATTACTAAGCATGCATGGTAAAACCTCCATACCCTTAAATAATAAATTACATCAATTTCATCATGGAAATCTCCCCACAATTTAGTCTATTTGAGCATAAGTAAGTTGAATACAAACCGATGTAAGTGAACCGACTGTTGTCATCGATCATCCACCTCATTCCACCAATCAATTGAGGATAGTAGGGGATCAATACCCTCATAGTTCAGGATAGGCATACCTCTAAATGCATTTACTCATTTCATTGCCAAATTGCAACTATACAAAATTTAATCAAGTCTCTAACCATCTAATGCATAGTTGATATCATGAAAGAATTATTACTTCCACTATCACCTCTCAAACACCTTAGAGAGTCATTCAACATACACACTTGGATCGTGGTCTCTTTTACTTTAATCAAATCTTATCTTTGTTCAATAAATTAAAGTCCCATACCTTCAATCATTAAACAAACTATCTTTCTTTTATTTCATAATCAAAGCTTCCCTTACTTTAATCTATGAAATCCTTTAATCATTTATTTACTAAATCAAAGCCCCATAAATTCAATTTAAAAATAAATCTATTGTTCTTTTATTTCACAAATCAAAGCTTCCCTTAATTTAGTCTATGAAATCCTTTACTCATTTTTTTACTAAATAAAGCCCCATAACTTCAATTTAAAAATAAATCTAACATTCTTTTATTTCACAATTCAAAGCTTACGTTACTTTAATCTATGAAATCCTTTAATCATTTATATACTAAATCAAATCCCCATAACTTCAATTTAAAAATAAATCCAACATTAATTTATTTCACAAATCAAAGCTTCCCTTACTTTAATCTATGAAACTCTTTAATCATTTATTTACTAAATCAAAGCCCCATAACTTCAATTTAAAAATAAATCCAACATTCTTTTATTTCACAAATCAAAGCTTCCTTTACTTTAATCTATGAAACCTTTTAATCACTTATTTACTAAATCAAAGCCCCATAACTTCAATTTAAAAATAAATCCAGGATTCTTTTATTTCACAAATCAAAGCTTCCCTTACTTTAATCTATGAAACCCTTTAATCATTTATTTACTAAATTAAAGCCCCATAACTTCAATTTAAAAATAAATCCAACATTCTTGTATTTCACAAATCAAAGCTTCCCTTACTTTTTTTTTTTAAGGGAAAAACCCTTTGAGGGGCCGCATTGGTCTGAGAGACCATGAACAGGGGGTTCTATACCGTCAAAGTCACCCGGGAGTCGCACCCAACCCTACCCGTACCAACATTATCAATTGGATTTTGGGTACCCAATTCAGCTTTTTGGTAGGGTGGAGATTTGAACCTGGGACCTCCCTTGGAGGATTGCCCTCTCCTCTCCAACTCACCTACAACACCTGGGTAAAGCTTCCCTTACTTTAATCTATGAAACCTTTTAATCATTTATTTACTAAATGAAGGCCCCATAAATTCAATTTAAAAATAAATCCAACATTATTTTATTTGACAATCAAAGTTTCCCATACTTTAATCTATGAATAAAGCATTTTCTTTTTATTATAAATAAAATTCCCTACCTTTAATTATCCAAAATCTGATCATTTAATAAACTCTTATTTAACATAATTGGAGCATCTTATTTGGTAAATTAAACATCTACTCTTTGGTTATCCTTTGCTTTAATTAACTTATTATTTAATTAAAATATAACCATCTAAAAAGGTCAGCATAGAGAGTTTTTGTTTGCTCAACACAGTATGTAGAAACTACCATCTGTCATCCAAGGAAGAACAACCAAGACCTCTCGACAAGGAAGGGCTTCTATAGAATATAGATTGGAGTAGCCTAGAAGCGGCCCGAAGGATACATGCTCAGAACTAAGGCATACACCTACAACTCTAGGATGTCTAAAGGAAATATGGAACTAAACTGCTGGTCAGGGTGGTTTTAATAGCAAAGCAACCCACCAACCAAGACACACAAGGCATCCCTACAATATGGACCCACTCTACGACCACCACGATGATGCTCAGGCAAACTAAAGGAATAATGATAATAGGTGATGGAATAGAGATGTCGTTCGTGATATCCTGAACTGTTGGTCAGAGTGGTTTCAATAACAAATAGACCCACCAACAAAAACACAAGGTGTCCTTACGAGAATGGGCACTTGAAAGGTACATAAAGCCTTAGCTATAAGTGATGTTAGACATCAAATCGAGGTTTACCATAGTAATGAATTCTAAAAGTCGACCATGGGACTCTTAACAAGCACCAACATAGCTAACTCTTAAACCAAAGCAACATTATGAGGAGTGCGGGGTTACAACATGCCTCCTACAGAGTTTTCTCTAAGCACACTCACGTTGTATACAAAGAGAAAAACATGGAAAACTAAACTAAAGGAGCTACGATACAAGTAAGGATAACCATCTATAGTTTCAAGAATAAACAACAGACTAGCCATGTCCATGGCCATGGGGGGTTATTAACAAGTTTATTTTTGTCTTTAAAGGACAAGCAAGCAAAAGGTAAGCCACCTAAAATTGTTTACCAAAGAATTCCAAGATGACCACAATGGAAATGCACGCCAAAGGATTCCTATTATACTTAGTATGGCACTGAGAGGGGGGGTGAATCAGTGTAGCATTTTGAAAACTTAAATCTGCAACTCTTAATGCTGAAATAGTTAAAACTTAAAACCAGAAACAACAAGCATAACAAAAGAGCATCACACAACACAGGATTTTAACGAGGTTCACCAATATGGCTACTAAAAAAGAACGGCTGCTTGGACTACCATCCAAATCTAGCCCCTTGCAAAGCACCAACTTTACAATTATTTACCAGCACCCACTGGAAGGAGCTACAACCCCTTATTTATCTGCATCAATAGAAAGGAGCACCAACCCCTAATGCCAAGCTACAACCTGGACTTCAATTTTGAATGTAAATGTTTGACAGGAAAATACCTTCCTTTTCACAAGACCCTGATTAGTCTAAAGCATACCAGATCTCTCTCACTGTTCACAGAATAGACACTTTGCACACTTCTGTGATCTGCAGTCGCATTGCACCTTCTGCTTTCTCTACGTAATCACTTCACACACTTCTACGATCTACAATCAACTTTCACGATCATCTTCTTCCTTTTGTGCACTCTTCTCTATTAGCGAATTCTACACTTAGCTTGATTCGACATGACTTGCTCACTTTGTGCACTTCGCCATCATCTCATTGCTTCTACGCTATCTGCGCTCTTACGGTCGCATATCGCACACTTCGATACTCACACAGATCAATACATCAATTCTCCAAACAACCCTCCTTTTATACAAGAATGTTCATGATGAAAACCCTCATCTTAGTCGACTATAAACCCTAATCTTCGTCGGCTGTAAACCCTAATTATCGTCGGCTAAAAATCCTAAACTTCGTCGGCTGTCATCGATATTCGTCGACTTCACCATATGACTCTGCAGCTTCTTCTGTTACTGTTGTCGTGAAAACACATGTCATGATATCGTGACACTTTCGTCTCTATACGCTTCGTCTTGGCTTTTGTCGCGATATCGCGACACTTCTCTCTTCGTAGACTTTACCTTTTTCTTTTGTCACGATATCGTGAAACTTTCAGCCTTCGTAGACTTCATCTGTTCTTTTTCATGATATCACGACACTTCTGCCTTCATAGACTTCATCTTTGCTTTTGTCGTGAAATCACGACACTTTCTGTTTCCATACCTAGCCTTTTGCTTTTGTTGCGAAATTGTGATACTTTTCCCTCTGTAGACTTCGTCTTTAGCTTTTGTCATGAAATCATGATGCTTCTGCCATTGAAGACTTGCTTTCTGATCCTGTCATGAAATCGTGACACTTTTTGCATCCGCACACTTTCTTTACAACCTATTGCAAAATCGTGAAACTTTCTGCTTCCGTACACTTTCTTTGCAACTCGTCATGAAATTACGACGCTTTTAGCTTTCGTATGCTTTCTTTACAACCTGTCACGAAATCGCGACGCTTTTAGCTTCCGTACGCTCTACTTGGCTTGCATCAGCGAAAACATGACATGTCGCAAAATTGTGACACTTTTCGCTTCCTTGCACTCTTCTCGGCATGCATCTGCGAAAACATGACATGTCACAAAATTGTGACACTTTTGCTGCCTTGCGCCTTTCTCTGCATTTCACCCACGAAAATGGAACATGTCGTGAAATCGTGACACTTTCGTTGCCTTGTGCCTTTCACTGCCTTTCGCCCGCGAAAATGGAACATGTCACGAAATCGCGACACTTTCGTTGCCTTGTGCCTTTCTTTGCCTTTCACCCACGAAAATAGAACATGTCACATAATCGTGACACTTTCGTTGCTTTGCTTCATTGTTCGGCTTGCACTAGTGAAAACATGACATGTCGCGATATCGCGACACTTTTTTGTCCGTACACTCCTCGTAGACTGTCACAAAATCGTGACACTTTTCCTTGCAAGCTCTTTCTCTCGAACCTGTCATGAAATCATGACAGTTCTCACTTCGAATTCTTTTCTCTATAGCATGTCGCAAAATTGCGACACTCTTCATTTTAATTTCTCTCTCCTCGAACTTGTCGTGAAATCATGATAGTTCTCACTTCGGACTCTCTCTTCTGCAGCACATCATGAAATCATGACACTTTATCTTGCTTTCACTTTCTCTTCTGACTTGTCATGAAATCGTGACACTTTAACCTGCTTTCTCTTCCTCTTCTAACATGTCACGAAATCACGACAGTTATTCCTGCTTGTGCTTTCTCTTCGAACATGTCGCGAAATCACGACAGTTTCTCTTGCTTGAGCTTTCTCTTCGAACATGTCACGAAATCGTGACAGTTTTTCAACTTGCCTTCTTCTCTTCCAACATGTCATGAAATCGCGACAGTTTTCCCTGCTTGCGCCTCTGCTTCGAACATGTCACGAAATCGCAATAATTTTTCAACTTGCCTTCTTCTCTTCCAACATGTCGCGAAATCACGACAGTTTTACCTGCTGCTTCTCTCTCTTCCAATATGTCACGAAATCGTGACATTTTTTCTTGCATTTTATCTCTCCTCCAATATGTCATGAAATTGCAACAGTTTTCTTGTTTTCTGAATATGTCACGATATCGCGACACTCTCTTTGTATTGTTCTTTGAATTTTTGCATGTGGGTCACTTCAATCTTCTTGGAAAAGCACTATACATACTTTGAATTGCTTCTGAATTTCCTGTCCACTGCATCTGAATAACTTCTGAGCATCTGAACTTCCTGTCCATTGTATCAACTAATCTATCTGACTGTGTTGACAACAATGACAATACTGTTGCATATTCTGAACAGCTTTTGAACTTCTTGTTCACTACATCATGACTGTGTTTCACTGCATCAACTGATCTAACTGTCTGTGTTGACAACAATGACAATACTGTTACTACACCTTGCTCAACAATCTCCCCCTTTGTAATTGTTGTCAACACACATGCAATTACCTGTAACTCTTCTCCCCCTTTGAAAATAATACCAAAGGGCTACTACAGACTCCCACTAAGTCCATGCACAACATTTTCAGGCAAAATTGATTACACTTAGCAAGAATCATGATCATGAGAAAAAAGATAATCAAGTATTTAAATGCTCCCCTTGAAAATGTGATCCCTATGGCTAGCCAATTCTAGGGAAGTTTAACCACTTGACCAATCTTTCTCCAAGATAGAATGCACCTCCACTGGTACTCTTTCTGTCATTGACACATCCAACACAATATGCATCTGAATATGATATAAGGGTGAAGTATCTACCTTTCGGATATCATAACCCATACTCCATAGTACCCTTGATATTATAGAAGACTCTGTCTCTCTGCTGCACTGACTGGTGGACCTCTCTCCACTTGAAGAATCCTCACTCAGATCTATCTTTAACTGTGTTGGCTGTTGAATCTTTGTCCATTGAGACTCTGTCCTCTGTACTCTGTCACCTCCAAAGCTATGTTAATGGGCTCACTAAGAACCTGCTTAGTAGGCTCACATAGAACCTATCCAAATCTGGTCTAACAAGCTCACCAAAAAATTGCCCAAATCTTCTCTAGCAATCTCACCAAGAACTTGCCCAAATTTGCTCTAGAAACTTGTCCCAACACTGTCCTCAAATATGTCCTAGCATTGTCCTCAAATATTTCCCAAAGGCCTTCTTCAAAGGCTCAATAAATCATGCTCAAGTAGTACTCATAATGAACTCAACAATGAATGACAGTCTTACACCGAATCCACTTTATAGAAGCATAAAGAGAATTGTTAGAGACTTAATATCTTCTATTCTCAAATCTCAATCTCAAATCAAATCAAGGAAATTTTATTTTATGGAACTTGAACAACCATATGCATCCAATCAATTGACTAGGCTCAATCAACTCTACTCAACCAATCACCTCAATGAGCAACTCTTTATAACATACCCTAGTCGAAGCATGTATCAACCAACTCAAAATGTTTTTCTCTAACTCAAGTTCAAGTTCTTTGCACAACCAATGGGCTTCAACAGCAATGCTTATAACACAAGGTTTAAACACAACTCTCAAATCAGAAAACCTTGATGCATTCAACCAACCACTTTTGAAAGTGAAACCACAAACAATCATTTTGCCTCCAATGATATTTCAGAAATCAACCACTATAAAGCTGTCACATGAGTCTCCTTGGGATTAGCCTGAATTCGTGCTACCATGCATACTGCCTGCACACTATCTGATCTGGTAGCTATCAGATACAATAAGCCTCCAATCAAAAACATTTATTTCACATCTGTCAACAAAATTGACAAGTGACTCACACTTGTACTAACTTTTGTCCAACACTGTATCAACACTGCAATTTTACTGTCAACTCTGTGCAAGCATCAAACACAGTATCACAACACCAACCAAATCCATTTTTAACATTTTTTAGCTTGGTCTATGTTTTCTATAGTCATCGCTGGTCACACCTTACTGTCAACTGCTCGAATCAGAAAACAATATTTTGTTAACCACTTCACGGCCAACTATAGTGCACCTTACTCAAACTCATACTTCTGGACCTCGGATAGGTATGATTCACAAAGCAAAGTTGCTCATCTTGATGAGCTAAACATGAATCAATGATTAAACTTCAATATTTTTGACCATAGCGTCAAAAATATCTAACAATATTCACATCAATGTGTAGTTCAAATACCCAATGCTTTTATCGAAACACATATATGCGGCTAGAGCAACATTCTTTCACTAACCAAAATATCTGAACTGTTATAATCCTTAACTTTGGACAGTGGCAGTAAGAACCATCACCAGTACAACAATGACATATAGCAATACTACCAATAATGAGAACTCTCAATTTAATCACCACCCTTCATGGCACTTCCACAAACAACTACATGAACTAAGAACACGCTTCGACAACTATATGACAACTTCCCCTAACTACTTGCCTTTCATCCTCAAAAACCCAAACAAATACATAGGAGCATTAAAATAAGACTTTAAGATTGCTCCCCCTGAGGATGTGCTACCTGGAGTTGCTTAGTGCAATAGAGGAGTAGTCTCCTTCAGTCCAAGGAGACATGATTTCCTTTCTTCTATCTTTCTCCAAACTTTCTTGAACTCGGGCTTGGATTTTTTAGCTGCATCCTTGTTTTGCACCTTTTTGTGAACTCGAACATTTCTCTTGTGTGGTTGTCTCTTGTGCATCCTTGATGAATTATTATTTTATTGTCTGTGTTGCGTTCTTTGTGTCTGGTGAAATCTATTGTTTTGCCTTAGATAAGATACAAAAGTGCTTGGACAAAACCTTGCTGTGTCCCCATGACCATTACATTGAAAACATTGTACATAGTGTTTACTCAAAAACATAGATGTAATTCTACCGTCATAACTCTTTGATTTATTATTCAATCCACAATAAATTGCCTTGTGACCATACTAGTTGCATCTGAAACAATAGCCATTAAAAGTATTATTATGAATAGAGTGAGAGTGATAGAACCTCTTTTGTTGTGGCTGCTTTGTCGTAGATCTCCTTTGATATTTTCTTCCTTTTGAAGATTCAGCTTCAAACTTTTCTTGCTTCGATCCTTCAGTAGTGAACTTCTTCTTCTATGCAGAGTTGGAAGATGAAGGTTTTTCAGCTTCATATCCAAGACCACACTTATCCGTGGAGCTTCTTTGTTGGTTTATCATTTTATCTAGTATCTCTATGCTCTTATCGAATTTGAGATTTGTATTGGCCTCTTCTAGTTGTTTCTTCAATAACACAGTCTCTTCCTTTTGTTTGCAACAACCAATATCTTTCTCATTGATCTGTGACCTGAGAGTTTCTTCAATCCTTTTGAATTCTTCTACCTATACTTTCAACCTGGTTATTATTTCATTTGCATCATCAAGCTTTCTTGAGATTTTCTTATTCCTTTTTCTTTCTATCTTCAATTCATCCAGAGCTGCAATTAGTTCCTCTTTCAAATTTATTTTAGCATCAATTTCTTCTTCATCACATTTTTGTTCTTTTTTTGTTTCTCTTTTAGAATCATCCTCTAGGACTTCATTGACTTTCAACATATATACCTCTATGTTCTCATATTTATTCAACTTTAAAGCTTTGACCTGAGTTTGATGTGTTTGCAACTTGACATCCTTGATCTCATCGTCTCCTTCATGAGCACTCCTCAGTTTGTCCCATATTTCTTTTGCCATTTTACAACTCTTGACCTTTATCAGCTCACTGTCTACTAATCCGCACCTGATAGCATTCCTTGCTTTTGAGTCATTTTCAACCAGATTCTTACCGGCAGCATCGGTTAGAGGAGTGATGGGTATTGTGCATTCATTGATTACTGAATCCTAGACTTAGTATCCCAAAGCACAAAGATATGCCTGCATCCTAATTCTCTAGGTCGTGTAATTTGTTCCATCAAACATAGGTGCTTTTTTTGATAAAGAACCTTCCACCTCTTCTAGTTCAATTTTCTCTTCTACAAGAACTGAAACTGACTGAGATGCCCTTTTGGAGGAAGATCTATTCTTCTTACCCATTACGTACTAGTCCAAGATCAACCCTAGCTGATTTAGCTTTTGAAGGGAACTTGGCTCTGATACCAATTGTTATACTTAGTATGGCACTGAGAGGGGGGGTGAATCAGTGTAGCATTTTGAAAACTTAAATCTATAACTCTTAATGCTGAAATAGTTAAAACTTAAAACCAGAAATAATAAGTATAAAAAAGAGCATCACACAACACAGGATTTTAACGAGGTTCACCAATATGGCTACTCCTAAAAAAGAATGGCTGCTTGGACTACCATCCAAATCCAACCCCTTGCAAAGCACCAACTTTACAATTATTTACCAAAACCCACTGGAAGGAGCTACAACCCCTTATTTATCTGCATCAATAGAAAGGAGCACCAACCCCTAATGCCAAGCTGCAACCTAGACTTCAATTTTGAATGTAAATGTTTGACAGGAAAATACCTTCCTTTTCATAAGACCCTGATTGGTCTAAAGCATACCAGATCTCTCTCACTATTCATAGAACAGACACTTCGCACACTTTTGTGATCTGCAGCCGCACTACACCTTTTGCTTTCTCTGTGTAATCACTTCGCACACTTCTACGATCTATAGTCAACTTTCACGATCATCTTCTTCCTTTTGCGCACTCTGCTCTATTAAAAAATTATGCACTTAGCTTGATTCGACATGACTTGCTCACTTTGCACACTCGCCAACATCTCGTCGCTTTTGCGCTATCTGCACTCTTACGATCGCATATCACACACTTCGATACTCGCACAGATCGATACATCAATTCTCCAAATAGCCCTCCTTTTATACAAGAATTTTCATGATGAAAACCCTCATCTTAGTCGACTGTAAACCCTAATATTCGTTGACTGTAAACCCTAATTATCATCGACTATAAACCCTAAACTTCATCGATTGTCATCGGTCTTCGTCGACTTCACCATCTGACTCTGCAGCTTCTTCTGTTATTGTTGCCACGAAAACACATGTCACGATATCATGACACTTTCACCTCCGTACGCTTCGTCTTGGCTTTTGTCGTGATATCGCGACACTTCTCTCTTTGTAGACTTCACCTTTTTCTTTTGTCGTGATATCACGACACTTTCAGCCTTCGTAGACTTCATTTGTTCTTTTGTCGTGATATCATGACAATTATACCTTCATAGACTTTGTCTTCGCTTTTGTCACGAAATCGTGACACTTTTTGTTTTCGTACCTAGCCTTTTGCTTTTGTCACAAAATCACGACACTTTTCCCTCTGTAGACTTCATCTTTAGCTTTTGTCATGAAATCATGATGCTTCTGCCGTTGAAGACTTGCTTTCTGATCCTATCGTAAAATTGTGACACTTTCTGCATTCGTACACTTTCTTTACAACCTGTCACGAAATCATGACACTTTCTGCTTTCGTACGCTTTCTTTGCAACTCGTCGCGAAATCGCGACGCTTTCAGCTTTCGTATGCTTTCTTTACAACCTATCGTGAAATTGTGACGCTTTTAGCTTTCGTACGCTCTACTTGGCTTGCACCATCGAAAACATGACATGTCATGAAATTGCGACACTTTTCGCTTCCTTGCATTCTTCTCGGCATGCATCCACGAAAACATGACATGTCACAAAATCGTGACACTTTTGCTACCTTATGCCTTTCTCTGCCTTTCACCCATGAAAACGGAATATGTCACGAAATCGTGACACTTCCGCTGCCTTGTGCCTTTCATTGCATTTCGCCCGCGAAAACGGAACATGTCATGAAATCGTGACACTTTCGCTGCCTTGTGCCTTTCTCTGCCTTTCGCTCGTGAAAATGGAACATGTCGTGAAATCATGACACTTTCGCTGCCTTGCTTCATTGTTCGGCTTGCACTAGCAAAAACATGACATGTCACGATATCGCGACACTTTTTCGTCCGTACACTTCTCGTAGACTGTCGCAAAATCGTGACACTTTTCCTTGCAAGCTCTTTCTCTCGAACCTGTCATGAAATTGTGACAGTTCTCACTTCGAATTCTTTCCTCTGCAGCATGTCGCAAAATTGTGACACTTTTCATTTTACTTTCTCTCCTTGAACTTGTCACAAAATCGTGATAGTTCTCACTTCGGACTCTCTCTTCTGCAGCACGTCATGAAATCGTGACACTTTATCTTGCTTTCACTTTCTCTTCTGACTCATTGCAAAATCGTGACACTTTAACCTGCTTTCTCTTCCTCTTCTAACATGTCACGAAATCACGACAGATATTCCTGCTTGTGCTTTCTCTTCGAACATGTTGCGAAATCGTGACAGTTTCTCTTGCATGAGCTTTCTCTTCAAACATGTCGCGAAATCGCGACAGTTTTTCAACTTGCCTTCTTCTCTTCCAACATGTCACGAAATCGCGACAGTTTTCCCTGCTTGCACCTCTGCTTCGAACATGTCACGAAATCATGATAGTTTTTCAACTTGCCTTCTTCTCTTGCAACATGTTGCGAAATTGTGATAGTTTTACCTGCTGCTTCTCTCTCTTCCAATAGGTCATGAAATCGTGACATTTTTTCTTGCATTTTCTCTCTCCTCCAATATGTCGCGAAATCGCAAAAGTTTTCCTGTTTTCTGAATATGTCGCGATATCGCGACACTTTCCTTGTCTTTTTCTTTGAATTTTTGCATGTGGGTCACTTCAATCTTCTTGGAAAAGCACTGTACATACTTTGAATTACTTCTGAATTTTCTGTCCACTACATCTGAATAACTTTTGAGCATCTGAAATTCCTATCCATTGTATCAACTGATCTATCTGACTGTGTTGACAACAATGACAATACTGTTGCATATTCTGAACAACTTCTGAACTTCCTGTTCATTGCATCATAACTATGTTTCACTGCATCAACTGATCTAACTGTCTGTGTTGACAACAATGACAATACTGTTACTGCACCTTGCTCAACAATTCCAAGAAAACCACCCTGTCCACTTCTTTTTCACAACCCGTTCTGGTTCTCCTCCTTTTTGTTCCTCTACCTACTCATCTCTCTGTCTCTATCCATTTTTTTTCCTATTTAGGGAGCCTCCGTCCCCTTATCCACTTGGTAGTCTTATCTTTCATTAAAGCTCAATCGCCTGCCATTACTTCCCTCTCCCATCTATGGTTTTCGATCGCCCTTTGGCTTAAAGAAATCATTTTATTTTCTCTCTCCCAAAGCTTGTTATTATTGAAGTCATCCCTCCCATACTTGGCAGGAAGCTTTGCCTCGCCACCTTGGTTGAAATCCCAAGAAATGCAGGTTCAAGAATTCGATCTTACGAATATTTTAAGTAGATCTTACTTATTACTCACTTAGCTGCTCTTATTCAATTACTTAAAGAGCTTTTCAATAGTAATTTAGATGAATTTCAATTATCAGCTAGGTAGAAATTTAATACTTAATTTAAATGAATGTCCATCATAATTTAAATATTTTTTTTAAATAATTAGATTAAATGAATTTCATTTATCATCCCAAATAGCATAGTTATATGTCTATAATAGAGATTCTTTTATCTCTTAGCATGAAACACCTATTTGAATGAAATTTCTCTATTATAAAACAATCTCTTTATTGTTTTAAAGCATATAAATTATTTATTTATAAAGAGGTCTCTTTATCATTCTAAAGCAAATCAACTATTTATTTAAAATGAAATCTCTTTATCATTCTAAAATAAATCAACTATTTATTTAAAATGAAATCTCTTTATCATTATAAAATAAATCAAATATTTATTTAAAATGAAATCTTTTATCATTCTAAAATAAATCAACTATTTATTTAAAATGAAATCTCTTTATCATTCTAAAATAAATCAACTATTTATTTAAAATAAAATATTTTTATCATTCTAAAATAAATCAATTATTTATTTAAAATGAAATCTCTTTATCATTCTAAAATAAATCAACTATTTATTTAAAATGAAATCTTTTATCATTCTAAAATAAATCAACTATTTATTTAAAATGAAATCTCTTTATCATTCTATTTGTCCGAGAACATACAAGGAGTTATGAAGACAACCTATCCATCCATACTTCCCAAATCATTGAGGCAAATAGTGTTGAAGTAAAAGATAATCAAGCATGTGCAAAATATAAGAGGGAAATCTTTCCATCAATTTAGTCACCTGTCTCAGCCTCTAGAACTTATGATAGCTACTAGGCTATCAATCTAGGGCTCAAGGTGGCTAGCTATTGACGATTATCCCTAACCGAATGCATACCTATATGAAGGTATCCATCCATGTTACCTCTGAGTTGCCTTATCATAATTTCCCCAACCTCAAGTACCCTCGCCTTTGGTGGATGACTCAACTTATTCCACTTACGAGTGTACCTGATCCTACACATTGGCAATTTATTAGCAGTATCATGCTCTTCAATATCTACTAACATCGCATAGCTGCTTAATTGCACAAAATCGAGTATTAAAGCACCATAAATTAATACATTGTTTTCCATGTCAAAAGGTCCATATGGGAGGGTCATGACATCCTTCCCCACTAGGACTAAACACCATCCCGGTGTTTCTCAGTTTTACATAATCACAATACAATAAAAAAGTAAATTATTACATTTTAGAGATCATCAAAAAAAAGGAAAATGTTTTTGCATATCTGCCACTTTCTCCCAAGTGGCATTTCTTTTAGAGAAACGGTCCCACTAGACCTTACATTGCTCAAGAGTTTGATTTCGCATAGTCTTAGAGCGAAACTCAAGAATATTTACTGGCATTACTTCAATTGCCTCTGGATTTTCCATCTACAAATTAGAAACATCCCACACATATTTAGGGTCAATAATATATTTTCTAAGCAAAGATATGTGGAAAGTGTCATGGATTTTTGATAGATTAGGAGGTAAAGCAAGTCGGTATGCAACTAGACTAATATTTTCAGTGATCTCAAAGGGTCCTACAAACCATGGATCCAATTTTGTGGATTTGATCACACTTTTCATTGGTTTAACCCTTAGGAACACTTTATCTCCTACCAAGTACTCCCTTGGAGTTCTCTTTAAATCAACATAACTCTTCTGCCTATCAACAACTTCCTTGAGTCTTTGCCTAATTACCTTCAATTGCTCTTCCATTTCTCTGACCATTTTTGGTCCAATCACAACCCTATCTTCTAGGTTATCCCATGATAGTGGTGTTCTACACTTTCATCCATACAAGGCATCAAAAGGTGCCATTCCCAGAGATGAGTGATACCCATTATTGTAGGTAAACTCTACCAAAGGTAGGTAGTCTTCCTAGTGAGACTTGTGATCCATGCAATACATGTGAAGCATGTCTTCTAGTACTTGGTTTACCTACTTTGTTTGACCATTTGTCTTAGGGTGGTATGTCGAACTCATGTTCAACTTCGTACCTATTTCTTGATGAAGGGCTTTCCAAAAATTATAAGTGAACTTGGAATCCCTATCTGAGATGATTACCTCAAGAAATCCATGCAATCGGAACACTTCCTTGGAAAATCTATTAGCCACCACCTGAGCATCATCCTTGGTGCTCCCAGGTATAAAATGTGCAACCTTAGTCAATTTGTTGACTACTACTAGGATTACATCATGTTGGTACTTGGTCTTAGGTAAACCTACTATAAAATCCATAGATATGACCTACCATTTCTACGTAGGTATACTATGTGGATACAACTATCCTATGGGATGCTTGCATTCCACCTTAAACTTCTGACATTCAAGGCATCGAGCAAAAAAATTGGTAATATCCTTCTTCATTCCTACCTAGAAGAAGGTTCTTTTCATGTTTTCCCTCATCTTTACCCCTCCGGGGTGAGATGAATAAGGAGATCTATGGGCTTCTTGCATTATTAGCTTTCTTAAATCACCTGATTTTGGTATGATGATTCTACCTTTGTAGCACAAAAGGTTATCTATCATCCCAAACTCCTTATTGCCCTCAGGGTCTCTATCTATTCTAGCTCGAATTTCCTAGCAATATTCATCCTGATATTGCTCCTACCTCACTTGGTCCATGAGATTTATGTGACTCCTGGTTATGGCTGCTATGTGTCTCCTACTCAAGGCATCAACAACCTTATTCTCTTTTCCCTTTATGTACTCAATTTCAAAGTCATACTCAATGAGAAAATCGATCCACCTTCTTTGTCTCGCATTGAGTATTGGTTGGGTAAATATGTACCTTAGACTTTGATGGTCAGATTTTAACTCGAAAGGTCTCCCCACCAGATAGTGGCGCCAAACCTTTAGAGCGTGCACCACAACGACTAGCTCTAAATCATGAGTAGCATAATTGACTTCATGCTTTTTAAGCTTCCTTGAAGTATAAGCTACTACTAACTCTTCTTGCATGAGTACTCCTCCTAACCCTTCCAACGATGCATCAGTGCATACCAAAAAATCTCCTTGAGGGTCTAGAATCTTCAATATTGGTGCGGTAGTGAGCTTCTACTTCAATAAAGCAAAGGCAGTTTCACACTTTTTCGTCCATTTGAATTCCTTCCCTTTCTTTTGAAGGTTAGTTATTGCCGAAGCAATCTTTGAGAAATCCTTTATATAACGTCTATAATAGCCCGTTAACCCCATGAAGCTTCTTACTTCAATAATATTAGTAGGGGGTGGCCAATTTAGTATGGCTTCGATATTCTCTGGATCCACAACAATTCCTTCTACTGATATGATATGCCCTAAATATCGTACCTATGAAACATAGAAATCACTCTTGGCCAGATTTTCATAGAGTTGATTTTCCCTTAGTAACTCTAACATGATCTTGAGATGTTTATCATGTTCTTCCTTGTTTTGAGAGTATATTAGGATATCATCTAGAAATACAAGGACAAACTGGTCCAGGTGCCTTCTGAACACATTGTTCATTAAATTCATGAAGGTGGTTGGGGCATTAGTCAGTCCAAAGGGTAGGACTGTAAACTCATAGTGTCCATACCTAGTCTTAAATATCATCTTGTGAGTATCCTCCTCACGTATTCTTAACTGGTGATACCCTGACCTCAGATCTATCTTAGTAAACATCGTGGCATCTCTCAGTTGATCGAATAAATATTTGATTCTAGGTAGGGGATACCGGTTCTTGATTGTAGCTTTATTCAACATCCTATAATCAATACACAATCTTAAAGAGTCATCTTTATTTTTCACAAATAAAATAGGTGCACCCCAAGGTGACACACTTGGTTTTATCAACCCCTTTTCTAATAACCCTTGCAATTGTACCTTTAATTCTTGCATCTCGATAGGTGTCATCCTATATGGAGATCTGTGAATTGGTTCCACTCCTAGCATAAGATCAATAGTGAAATCAAATTCCCACATAGGAGGGAGTCTAGGTAAATCCTCAGGAAATACATCCTTGAAATCCTGCAAAATTGGGTGTGTTTCCAACACCTCTTTCTTTCGGTCTTCTCCAACTTCATTTAGCTTAATTACATAGACTATCCCTCCTTTCTTGAGGGCTTTCTTCAACTGCATAGCTAAAAACATCTGGGGTTTGAATACCCCATGTTCGCTATGAATTCATAGCCTTTCCTTACCTCCTTCAGAATATTCGATCCATCTATCTTGGAAATTGATTACGACTTTATGGGCTTGTAACCAATCCATCCCTAGGATCACATCGAAGGCATGAAGTGGAGCTACATATAAGCAACCTTCCATGGTTCCACTAGCTAAAGCAATTTCCATCATAGAAAAACATTGGTTTATAGAGTAGGTCTATCTAGAACCATACTCGACCTTCCATCCATGAGCCAAATATCCTGGCCTTTCTAGCATATATTTTGCTAATTTTATTATTACATATATATAAACAAGGAAACAATCCTTACTAAAAGTTTCCCCTTTTTAAGCTGCTCAATGAGAGGTAGAAAACTTACATTCCCAAATTTGTGGTAGGGGTGTCCCATTCCTTTGTTGGCTCCCTCCTATCACTTGTGCCCCAAGACTTATCTCCTTGGACCGGAGGCTTAGTGCCTTTCTACCTGGGTAATTGACTGCATAATGTGATCCCCCACATACATAACAACCTTCAAAAGGGACCCTGTGGGGTTTCTGAGTCTATCTCCTGATTTTCCCCACTCGAGGTGTCCTTGGTTGTTTCTGAATTTTCTCAAAGGTATGCTGAGGTGATTTCCATTTCCTTAGGCCAACATCGATGGCTAGTTTTGGTTGGCTTACCCAATCCTTACATTGGATTTTCCACTTTAGGAAGCCATCACTTACCCTCTCTCTTTGGGGTTGTTGGCTCTCTTTTGGTAGACTTGCCAAAAAGTATTCATTCATCAGTTTACACTGATTCAATTGTTCTCTCTACTGGTCTATTAGTTCCCCTTGTTGCTTTATCTATCCTTGCATGGCGGTAACTGTAGCAATGAGATCTTCCATTCCCCTATTGGGAGTTTTTGGATCCTCATTCTAGATCCCTTCTTCGACATTACTTTGTCGAGATTTCCTAGGTGTAGGCCTCTCTCTTATGGCCTTAGGTGGCATCTTGACCTAGTTTCAACCAAGAAAAATATTAGGTTACAACTTCATCTTAAACTGAACCACTAATTCAAGCCACAATACAGAGTTCTCCTTGCCAAAAAATTAGTAATCTAACTAGGATAATATTCCAATATTATGATGTATCATTAATACCAAAGCCCATACTGAGGTATCGTAACATTCATCCACCCTTGGGATCAATTCCATTAGATTCTAATAAGCAGAGACTCTAGGTCATCCCAGATTTTAGCTTAAACTTAAGCAAGCCTTCATTGGAGACATCCAAATCTCTTTTAGCACATAAGAAGCTCTATACCCTCATACCTAGAGCTCTGATACCAAATGTAATGACCCTAAAAACAAGAAATAAGAAAACACATAGAAATAGAAAGATTTTTTTTTGACTAAGGAGAGGGATTCATAAACCCCTAACCAACCTTAGATTGACTTAATGTTTAACAAACCCCTAAGTTTCTCAAGAACTATACCACACAATATTCCCCTCATGCAAGTCCCTTCTACGTAGGCATATCTCATGTTATGCATATAAGTCCATCCATATCATCATCCTCGATGAGCTAGACTTATCACCTTCAATCATTAGAAGGTGTACACACATCTCCATATTCTACGCAAGCCATTATGCATAGGTATGCTACATGTACTATGAGTTAAGCTATCAATATTGTCCTCTAATAAGCTATCTTAACTCAGGTACGATCTTCTATAAACCTAGTTACCATTCTCCCTAAGGGGGTCTCAAGCCCTTAGGTTATCCTCTAAGTTCACCCTAGAACTTACTACTAAATTCTTAAAAAAGTTATTCAAACAAGAAAATAAAAGATAGATCTAGATACTAAATCTAACAAAACATAATTCATTAAACATGCAAAAGATAACTAGAAACATGGAACAATAATTAAAGAATAAACATGCATTAGAAAGGATTTAAATACATTCACAATAAATCAAATAGAATACAAAGGTGCATCTGCCACATTGATCATTTATTACATAAGTATGTATGGTAAAACCTCCATACCCTTAAACAATACATTACATCAATTTCATCAGGGAAATCTCCCCACAAATCTAATCTATTTGCATAAATAAACAAGATGTAAAGTAGAGAGCAAACTTGTGCATTGGTCCATCTGTAACTTTGGTCCTCTCGCTCTTCCATCGATCAAGTGAGGATAGTAGGGGATGAGGACACTCATAGTTCAGGATAGACATGCTTCTAAATGCATTTACTCATTTCATTGCCAAATTGCAACTATACAAAATCAAGCAATTCTAACCATCTAATGCATAGTTGATATCATGAAAGAATCATTACTTCCACTATCACCTCTCAAACACCTTAGAGAGTCATTCAACATACACACTTGGATCATTGTCTCTTTTAATTTTAACAAATCTTATATTTGTTCAATAAATTAAAGTCCCATGCCTTCAATCATTAAATAAACTATCTTTCTTTTATTTCACAATCAAAGCTTCCCTTAATTTAATCTATGAAACCCTTTAATCATTTATTTACTAAATCAAAGCCCCATAACTTCAATTTAAAAATAAATCTAACATTCTTTTATTTCACAAATCAAAGCTTCCCTTACTTTAATCTATGAAATCCTTTACTCATTTATTTACTAAATCAAAGCTCCATAAATTCAATTTAAAAATAAATTTAACATTCTTTTATTTCACAAATCAAAGCTTCCCTTACTTTAATCTATGAAACCCTTTAATCATTTATTTACTAAATCAAAGCCCCATAACTTCAATTTAAAAATAAATCTAACATTCTTTTATTTCACAAATCAAAGCTTCCCTTACTTTAATCTATGAAACCCTTTAATCATTTATTTACTAAATCAAAGTCCCATAACTTCAATTTAAAAATAAATCCAACATTCTTGTATTTCATAAATCAAAGCTTCCCTTCAAAGCTTCCCTTACTTTAATCTATGAAACCTTTTAATCATTTATTTACCAACTTAAAGCCCCACAACTTCAATTTAAAAATAAATCCAACATTATTGTATTTCACAAATCAAAGCTTCCCTTACTTTAATCTATGAAACCTTTTAATCATTTATTTACTAAATCAAATCCCCATAACTTCAATTTAAAAATAAATCCAAAATTCTTTTATTTCACAAATCAAAACTTCCCTTACTTTAATCTATGAATAAAGCATTTCATTTTTATTATAAATAAAGTTCTCTATCTTTAACTACCTAAAATCTGATTATATAAATAAACTTTTATTTAATATAATCAGAGCATCTTATTTGGTAAATTAAACATCTAATCTTTGGTTATCCTTTGCTTTAATTACCTTATTATTTAATTAAACTATAACCATCTAAAAAGGTCAAAATAGAGAGTTTTTTGTTTGCTCAACATAGAGCTGAACTGCTGGTTAGGGTGGTTTCAACAGCAAAGCGACCCACCAACCAGGACATGCAAGGTGTACCTACGATATAAGCACACTCCATGACCACCATGATGATGCTCGGGCAAACCAGAGAGGAATAATGACAATAGGTAATGGAATAGAGATGCCGCTCATGATATACCAAACTATTGGTCAGAGTGATTTCAACAGAAAAATGACCCACCAACCAGAACATGCAAGGTGTCCCTACGAGAATGGATGCTTGAAAGGTACACAAAACCTTAGCAATAGGTAATTATAGGAATCAAAATGAGGTTTACCATAGTATTGACTTCTAAAAGTTGGCCAGGGGACTCTTAACAAGAACCAACGTAGCTCACTCTTGAACCCAAGCAACTTTATGAGGAGTGTGGGGTTACAATAGGACTCCTACAAAGTTTTCCCTAAGCACACTCATGCAACCTACGAAGAGAAAAGCATGGAAAACTAAACTAAAGGAGCTATGACACAAGCAAGGATAGTCGTCTATGGTTTCAAT
Organism: Wollemia nobilis; assembly: GCA_028583015.1. Classification (NCBI taxonomy): domain Eukaryota; kingdom Viridiplantae; phylum Streptophyta; class Pinopsida; order Araucariales; family Araucariaceae; genus Wollemia; species Wollemia nobilis. Next base: position 3,566,954 of record JAQPPZ010000676.1, on the reverse strand, counting down.
AATAAACAACAGACCAACCACATCCATGGCTATGGGGTGGTTATTAACCAGCTCCAAAGAATTCCAAGATGACCATGTTGGAAATACACACCAAAGGATTCCAAGACAACTACGTTGCCCACTCCTTTTCCACAACACGTTCTAGTTCTCCTCCTCATTCTTCTGCCTCCTTGTCTCTCTATCTCTATCTAATTTTTTTCCTATTTAGAGAACCTTCGTCCCCTCCTACACTTGGCAGTCTTATATTTCATTAAAGCTCAACCGCCTACCATTACTTACCTCTCCCATATGCAGTTGTCAAATTCCCTTTGGCTTAAAGAAATCATTTTATTTTATCTCTCCTAGAGCTTGTTATTAATGAAGCCATCCCTCCCATACCTGGTAGGAAGCTTTGCCTCGCCACCGTAGTCCGAATCCCAAGAAAGGTAGGTTTAAGAATACGATATTACGAATGTTTAAAGCAAATATTACTTATTACTCACCTAGCCACTCTTATTAAATTTCTTAAAGAGCTTTTCAACAATAATTTAGATGAATTTCAATTATCAACTAGGTAGAACTTTAATACTTAATTTAAATGAATGCCCATCATCATTTAAATAATTTTTTTTAATAATTAGGTTAAATGAATTTCATTTATCATTCCAAATAGAATAGTTATATGTTTATAATGGAGATTATTTTATCACTTAACATGAAACAACTATTTGAATGAAATTCCTCTATTATAAAACAATCTCTTTATTGTTTTAAAGTATATCAATTATTTATTTATAAAGAGGTCTCTTTATCATTCTAAAGCAAATCAACTATTTATTTAAAATGAAATCTTGTTATCATTCTAAAATAAGTCAACTATTTATTTAAAATGAAATCTCTTTATCATTTCGGAAAAAATCAACTATTTATTTAAAATGAAATATTTTTATCATTCTAAAATAAATCAACTATTTATTTAAAATGAAATCTCTTTATCATTCTAAAATAAATCAACTATTTATTTAAAATGAAATTTTTTTATCATTCTAAAATAAATCAATTGTTTATTTAAAATGAAATCTCTTTATAATTCTATAATAAATCAACTATTTATTTAAAATGAAATCTTTTATCATTCTAAAATAAATCAATTGTTTATTTAAAATGAAATCTCTTTATCATTCTATTTTTCCGAGTAACACAAGGAGTTATGAAGATAACCTATTCACCCATACTTCCCAAATAATTGAGGCAAATAGTACTGAATTAAAAGACAATTAAGCATGTACAATAGACAAAGAGGGAAATATTTTGATCAATTTAGTCACTTGTCTTAGCCTCTAGAACTTATGATAGCTACTAGGCTATCAATCTGAGGCTCAAGGCAACTAGCTATTGACAATTATCCCTAACCGAATGCATACCTATATGAAGGTATCCATCAATGTTACCCTCGATTTGTCTTATCATAATTTCCCCAACCTCAAGTACCCTCACATTTGGTGGATGACTCAACTTATTCCACTTACGAGTGTACCTGATCCTACACATTGGAAATTTATTAGTAGTATCATACTTTTTAATATCTACTAACATCGTATAGCTGCTTAATTCCACAAAATTGAGTATTAAAGCACCATTAATTAATACGTTGTTTTCCATGTTAAAATGTCCATCTAGGATGGTCATGACAAACTTGATATTCTAAGTAGAACTCATCCTTCTATTGCATTTATCTTGAGTACGCGTAGATTTTAATTCACTCTTGCAATTCTTAACCAAATTCCTTGGTTTTATTTCTCGATTGGTCTTCTTTATTCTCTTTATAGACTTCAATTTTCCTGTTTAATTTAAAGTCCTTGCTCGATGAGAAGCTTTTTATTTGTCTGCTGTGATTCCAACTTTTCCATTAACAATCTAAATATAGTTGTAGATTGTTTCAACTGTACTTGAAACAACTTGATCGTTACTGCAAGAACTTCCATCTTCTCTATGATTATAAAAGAGCTGTGCTTAATTATGTCAGGTTTTCTCTTCCAAGATCATAAAATAAATACAAATAATCCTACAACTTTAAGATTTTATGTCCTAGGGCTTCCCAACCTAGGGATCTAACACCAACTATAACAACCCAGATCTAACACACTTGGTTGTCCATTATAAACCCACACACTAAAATCACAAGGTGAAAATTTTGAATGGTTTCAAGGTCAAGGCATGGAATTTTTGAAGATCATACAACGTTTTATTAGTACAAAGGCATTATGAAATTCACTTCGAGAATGTTGATTGATATAGACGGTCTCTTAAGTGGTCAATATTGGCTATATCCCACAAAAAGGTATCTTTTTATGAACCCATCTTCTTTTTTTTAGAGATCCAGGTTCACGACTGGGGTTATCCTCTAGGGCCCATAACACCTAGAGGGTGGATGCATAATTCCTCGTTCCTTAGCATGGAGGACTTAGGTTCCTTTGGCCTAATTTTTGTCCTAGATTTTAAACATGCCAGAGTGTAGTGTAAGTATACCTTGTACCTAGTTGAGAGTCCAAATTCTTTTAGAGTCAACTAGGGCCCACCATTACTCTGGCTTAGGTCCAAGTATCCTTGTCATGGTATGATTTATGAGGAGTTATCCTATATCAACTCGTCACTAAGTTTGCTAGCACCTGTATCTAGCTACCTTCTTGTACCAATATCCTATTAGCTATCTCCCAACCATACGATGAGCAAGAAACCTATCACCATACCACTTGCACAATGACCTAGAGGTGACATCCCATACCACCCCTCATCACTTGTTCTTTGCAAAAGGACCACTTATCCCAGGCTAGTTTACCAAAAAGTGACTGTTTTTGAATCACAGTGATTGCCTAACTCTCAATCACTAATTTTGGGTGGATGCTCATCCAACTTGATGAAATATAAAAAATACTTAATAATTCATACCCTTGATGATTTTAAATAATACGGTTTGTAAATATATCCTCCTTAAAGAGAAGGTTTCATTATAGGCTTACTAAAGGTTCTTACTGATAATAATGTTTAACAAGAAATTTAACTCATTATTTTCAACACCTTTAAAAAAAATAAAATTAAAATAGCATTTACTATGAAATAAAGCCTTTATTAATATGTGTTTGTAAGCATGTGACTGTAGTTATTTCTAACTATTAAAGTAAACCTTTTTACAAACCTTTCCTTATTATTATTTTATTATATACTTTTAACTTTATAAAGTATCTTGTCTTTAAAGATATAAAGCACTTTATAATCTATGAAAAGTAGATAACACTTAAAGAGAACATTATTTATGAAAGAAAATGACACTTCATAAGAAGAGTAATTCTCTTAATATAGTATGGTTCAATATTAAAATCTATTATTCCCAAGCACCTTTTCATAATTTGAACTTTTATTATTAAAAGCATTATATTTAATAAATCAATTAAAAAAACCCATTTTAAAGCATGTTAATAAGTCAAATTGACTAAGCATTGAATAAAATAAAAGTTACACTTATAAGCTATAAAATATTTTTCAAATAACTCAAACGATCAATCAACAACAAATTTTTATCTTTTTCCATAAAATGGAAGACGTCTATAAAACTCGAATGAGATTTCAACATTCAAGTGGAACCTTCTCCTAATTTTAGGTCAAGGCACAATCTACTTTCTAAGGAAGGCTGCAATAAAATCATGCATAACAAGGGCTAACTTTACTCTGGGTTTATAAATATCTTTCATTTATTTTCAGCCTTCCATTTCGTAATTAAGTCTATCTCTATGTGATTTATTTAACTAGAGTTTAAAATCATAAGAGAAGGAATAGAAGAGTAACAACATTAAACATATGGTATAATATGCAATTCATTTCAGACTCAAAATCTCTTTTAAATGATTATCATAAATATGGTTCCTATTCATGATGTACGGTCTTTCCTATATTTAGGGCTGCATCTTCTAGCCAAGCACGAAGTCATGGTAATAGAAGCTTTCAATCCAAGCTTTTGTTCTCAATATAACCTTCGATAGAACTAGATGAAGTATATTTGATTACATCGTAACTAATATAAAAAAAAAAATATTCTTTTCACTAAATATAATGCAAATTTCCTACACTACAATAATAGATTACTAAGTCATAACTGAACATTGCTTTAATGAACACTTTAATAAAATATTTGCTAAGCTTCAAAAGTAAATTGAATCTCAAAGGTAAAGTTAATTTAAATACTTACTAAATTTCGAGAGCACTATTCTAGGGTCCAAATTCCTCATTACTATTCATAAAGAAGTAAATAATTTCAAACCAACATTCAATTGAATTAATAGAGTCAGTTATATTTCATATACAAGTGACTATAAAATAAATTTAAAAGTTACATATGCAACAATAAATCGTGCTCATAAGTATTTGTTTTTCATTCGTATCTACTGGATTGTTTTCGAACCAAACTATGAAATGAAAGAGAAAGCTAAATTACAATGCAAGGGAAAGATTGGGCAAAAGTTTTTCATTACCAATGAATGTGGTGGTCAAAATACGATGCATAGTTTCACCTAAGGAAATTTTATTATGCTTGATGGACACACTACATCAACTAAGCTCATCAGAGGATATAAAAATACAATAATAATTGCTATTACCAACATAATAGTTTTCATGCAAAAATTAATGCATCAAAATGTTACCCATCACAACAATATTTACCATTTATAATAGCATGAATCATAATTAATATAGAAGTCATTCAAAATGTAGGCCTAAAATTTTTGCACTCCTTTCCTCTAGGCTGATGGATCCGTGCCTCAGAGAGGAATGAAAAATGATAGAGCTACACCTCGAAAGAGAGGCACTTGATCGTGCCTTCTTGTGGTGATTTTTCAACGAATTGTGGGTTCACCAGGAAACTTTTGATGGTAGTTTCCGCACCTAGGTTGAGAATGAGGTTTAATATGTTCATTTTCGGATCACTCATACAAACACCTAAGGTTGGACTTTGAAATACAACTAACCTATCTATGATGCGATTTGTTTTTACTTTTTTTGATGAAAACAACAGACAGGAATAGAAATGACAAATGCAGTTGCTAATTCTATGCTTAAAAGAAATTCAAAACATACCTAAATCGAGATGTTTGATGAAGATTCTGATTTTTTTGATGCAAAGCAGGATCACTGCTATTTTGGCAAAATCGCTGTTGTTCTAGGCAAAATCGCTCAACAATTTGTTGAAATTGCAAGCGATTTCACTACAATTTTGTAGCAACAAAACACAAGACACAAAATGGTTTTCTAGCACAAATATGATTCAAACTTTGATATGTTTCCTATTTAAGCATTCCTTTTCAACTAAATGAAAGCGTTCGCTTTGTAGCAACAAACCAAGACACAAAATGGTTTTCCCAATATGATTCATTTGATATGTTCCTATTTAAGCATTCCTTTTCAACTAAATGAAAGATAAAAAAGGTTTGTAATAGATGTAAGTATAAGAGTCTAAATGTTCATGAATTTTATGTAAGCAAAATGCAGATTTAAATTAAAAATTGATTAACATGATGGTGAATACCCGAGATGCATTGCTGAATTAATGAAAATATAATTAAATAACTAAATAAAATGGAAGAGAAGGAAGAAGAACAAATAGAATAAAGGTTTTTGCCCCCAGATGATCTATGAGAAAAATCACTACCAAGTCAGCAGGATCACTGCCAAGTCAGCAGGATTGCTGCTATTTTTTGCGAAATCGCACACCTACTCCACCTGCTCGCAGCACGATTCTGTCGATTGTTCTATGATTTCACCGTTCACTGTGCGATTTTGATTGCAACCTGCAAGTGAAAATTTTCTAAAGAGGGTAATGGGACAATGATGGATTTTAGGCAAATACGGGCAAATTGAAGACGGGAAGATTATACTAATGGCTTCTCAATTATGCTATCTGCTCAGGGGATCACTTAGCACGCTTTGCAATCAGGGAGTCAGCCCTAAAAAATGAATTAGAGGGGGGATTAAATAGGATTAGGGGTAAATCTGGGAAATCAGGAGGTTAGGCCAAAACAGGGAGGGAGTTGGGATCCCTCCTATGTTTGCCCCCTGCCTAATCTCGCCAGAATCCGTCGTTACAACCTCTTTCCAAACTCAGAAACGTGGTTTGAAATGAATTTTTGGCATTTTGCAAACTTGGGAAAATTCTATTTTTGAGCAAAATCGCTTGACGATTTTGCTAGCCGCTCAAGCGATTTTGCTGAAAGTCAGGCGATTTTGCCCAACGGTCAAAACAACATTGGTTTGAGGGCGCAAAAATCGAGGCAAATGGATTTTTGCTAATTTTGAATGATTTTCGGGTAGACTTAGGTAAATTTGATGTTTTTATCAATTTTAATGTTTTTACTGAGTTAATCAATTTAAGTGCATCAAATTTAAGGTGCTACATTTTGCCCCCTCTTTAGCGACTTTTTGAAAAAGTCGTTAAAGATGAAATGGCACGTTTTTCGAGGTAGCAGAAAAAAAAATTGTATGCCTTTTTTAGTTCATTGTTTTAACTTTGTTATTTTGACGTCTTATTATGCTGCCCCCTTCGATTTTTGCATTAATTCGACAAATTAATGAAAATTCAAAAAAAAGGAAATTTTTAGGTTGACTTAAATAGAGAAACAAAATAAGAAATTTCATTTTCATTTTTACTGTTCACTTTCCAGAGAGAAAAAGAGCTCTGAGTGCACGATGGCAGGATTGACACATAGAGCGGATCTAGTGCATGGAGGAGAGAGGGTAAGCATTAATTTAAGTTTTTTTTAACTTTTTAATGCAATTTTCATGCTTTTTATGATTTTCTTTGAATTTTAATTTGGACTTTAAATTCGGGTATGCCATAATTTTTGGCGCAAGGCGAAATCGCCTTGAGATCGCAAAATCGCATAGGGTTTGGCGAAATCGCTACAAAAAAATGCAACGATTTAGGACTTCCAAAGCGATTTTGACGAATCGAGGGTGATTTCGCCAGAAACAGGAACGATTTCGTCAAAATCGAAATGATTTTGACAACTTGAATGCGATTTTGGGTTTTAATGTAATTTTGGTAATTAACTTTAAATTTTTGACTTTTGTGTGTGCAGTTGGGCAGTTTGAAGAGCCGAGAGTGGCGTTATGATGGTTTCCAGGCGGACCTAGGAAACCTGTCTGATGGTGATCGGGCGACCTTGGACGCGGTGGGACTACGTCATGTGGCTGAGATGCCACAAATTCCTGTCGACCTCACTTTGCTTACAACTTTGGCAGAGAGGTGGTATCCTAGTTCATCCACCTTCCGACTACCGACTGGGGAGATGGCTCCCACCCTAGAGGACATCTGGAGGATCTTGCGGATCCCCATTCAGGGCCAGCGGGTTATAGGGTCAGATCACCGGGCTCGGGTGCTTTAGATATTATCCGGGGATCCTCAGATGAGGCTGGAGTCAGGTGGGGTCTCTGTTACTGCTCTGAGATAGATACCCAGGATTTCTCCTCTGACATCGGTATTGTCAGGAGTAGTTGGTGGCTTGTTGTTGTGCCACCAGAGCAGCTGTAGATTGCCTTGGCTGCTTGCAGGGTAGTGGCCGATATGCGGGACCACCGAATTCGATTTGCATGGGGTCCTTTTTTCTTGTGTCGCTTGTATAGGACACTATACAAGATTGTCTACAGGGAGGGGGTGGCTCTGGTGCTTACCTCTTTTTTATAGGTCTGGTGTTGGGAGCACATCATAGTGCGGAGGCCTGAGGGGCTACCGATAGCAGCAGTAGAGGCAGGGAGGCCTCGAGTTTACTGTTGGGTAGTCTGGGTAGGAGGAGTTTGGAGGATTAGCCTGGATGATGCCAGGCAGCTTTTTGATGAGCTGACGAGGGATGCCATCACCTGGAGACCATGGAGGGGCCACCCAGGATGGGTCGAGGATAGGGTAGAGCTGGCTCATGTCAGACGAGCTATCTGGTTGTGGATGCATGATGGGGAGATGGAGCCCCATCGAGTGGACCGGGTGCTTTGATAGTTTGGCTTACAGTAGGGGATCCCTACTGTTAGATATTTTTACTATGCTCGGACCACCAGGGATCCGACCTCTATCAACGGTGCACCTGACATGAGGTGCTTCCTAGATATAGCTCCAGATGATGCCCCTGTTGTTACAACCACTGGAGATGATGCAGGGGTTACAACGGACTACACGACATGGTATGCCTCAGTCTACCCTCCGAGACTGATAGCACAAAGGGGGCCAATGCACAGGGACGTGGAGCGGGTGCTCCGACATCACAGAGTGGCCAGTGAGTAGGCCAGTGCAGAGTCCATGGCTCGAGGCAGAGGTGCAAGGACCAGGGACGGTCACTTGCATGGTAGAGGGAGGATGCCAAATCCTCATACTATAGGACTGCGGGGCCATGGTGGGCCTTCGCTAAGACCATTGAGGATCCCATAGACCTGGGGGAGAGATGAGATGGAGGTACCCTCTCCTCAGGAGCCTAGACTAGATTCCCCTAGGAAGGGGATAGCCATGGAGGAGGGTGAGAGCAGTGCGATGGCTGCTCTTCGGGTGGAGAATGCCATGCTACGGGAGACTAATGCCTCCCAGAGGATGTGCATTGAGATGCTAGAGGTAGAGTTAGCCCAAGCGAGGGCGAGGCACAGAGAGGAGTGGGAGGGATAGCGGATATGCTCTCCAGGGCTTCTGGGCGAGCTACTTTCTACCAGGCGATGTACTTCATGACCGTCCTAGAGGGATAGAGAGTACCTCTCCCAGCGATGTACGAGCCATCGACTCGGGCAAGTCGGAGATCCCAGTCTTCCACTCGAGAGACTACTGCGGCTCAGGCTCCTCCACCTCTTGGAGGTGACGATGCACAGAGCACCAGGGGTGTTGGACAGTCGTGAGGATTGGACTTTTGATGATGTATTGATGATGTATTTTTGGATGACTGAGTATGCCGATGATGGCTATTGTGGCATACCAATCTACTATTGTATATATATACTTTTTCGATGATATATATAGATTTTGATCTTTTGCCTTATGTGTCAATGTGTTTGATGATTAATTTTGCATTTTGATTTTAAAGAGTTGTATTTTAAATTTGATAAAATGATTTGATGTAAAATTGCATTAAGATGTGTAAAATGGTTTTGTTGTTTCTAAAAATAGGAAATGTGAATTTAGCAATAAACCTCGAAGGATGTGGCGTTGTTATGTGACTGTTGTGGAGATCTAAGCTCGTTAAGTCACGAAGTTGATCTTGTTATGAGGTGTATTTTGATATTGCTAAATGAAATGGTTGGGTGCTTAAGAAAATTCTTAAGGCTTTTTGATAGGATGAGATGTATTGATTGTTGATCAAAAAGATGTAATTTTGGGCATACAAACGTCGAACGATGGCTTTTGCTAAGCAAGGAATCACTAATTACTTAGGAATAATACTATCATCGCAAAAAGTCATCATGAAAATGCAGGATAAAAAATATTTTTGTAAAATGCAAAATTAATGTTGTGTAAATCATTGTATCACATATGCAAAAGGTTTTATAGATGCTTACGATGAATTTTTGGGCATGAAAAATTAGAAGGATGGTTTTCACTAGGTAAGGAATTCCTAATCGCTTAGGAATAATACCATCATCGTGATAGAAACCAAAATGCAATGCAGGATGAATATGTAACTTTAGATATAATATTTTTGAGTTATTTGGAATATTTTGTTAACATGACAAATTTATGAAGATGGTTTTCGCTAGGCAAGGAATCCCTAATTGCTTAGGAATAATACCATCATTGCGAAAAAGATATATATTTTTGAATTTTTGTAATTTTAAGTTTGATATGTAGAAATTTAATAAAATATCAACGCAATATTTTAATTTATCTCAAAAAAAATAAATTCAAATTTATCTAGAACCCTTGTGTGTGAAGTGCATTTATTTCCATTTTGATGCTATCATAATGATACAAAATCTCTCAAATAGCAAATGTGTGTGCCTTTTGTAAAGTTCGTTTACTGATTTTAAGTAGATAAATGATGGAGCAAACTTAATGAAACCAATGTGTGTGCAAGTGAAATGTTCTTTAACCATGATTTTGTGCATGCATTAGGAATGAACTGCTATGTGAGTCAAATTACCATAAAGCTAGCTAATCCACAAGCGGACATTGGTATGTACAAAATAAGGTCGCTAATGTGACGGACATGTCACCACGCGAAAAGGAATTACCCAATGTCAAGCAAGTTGGGCACAAATCACTTGTTATGGGGCTTACCTTCATGATTTTCGATTGAATGAGAAATTCCAGGGATTCAAGTTCCGTATTCCTTCTTTTCTTCACTTTCAGGGGGTAGGGATTTTGTTCATTTTGTTTTGAACAAGGGGATTTTATTGCTTTTCTTTTTATCTTTTCATTTTTTTTTCTTTTGGGATACTTGCTCAGCTTAGATGTGGAGCAAGGGATTTTTATTTGGGTAGGATGGAATCTTGTCCTTTTGCCAATTTCTCATTCATTCTAGATCATGCACATGAGAGGATAGCAGGGAAATTTTTTTGCTTAAAGCATTAAAACTCACTATGCAGTACCATTATTCGAAGATTGCAATAAATCATCTTTAATGTGTAACGTGTGGGTCTTGGTTCCAAAAAGTAGCAACATCATTCATAAACAGAAAATTTATTTAGTGAAAATAGTGTTCTTTGATATAAGAGAGATTTATAATCAAAATAATGAGATATCAAAAATTATTTAATTTTACGAATTTCTAAGTGCGTGGTTCAAGATAACTTCTGAATTTAATCCTAGATAAAGGAAAATATTACTTGCTATTTTAGCAAAATTTGATTAAAGCTTTTGGGAATATTTTTGTATTTTTCTTATTTTGTAATTTGTTTGGCTATTTTGAGGAACATTTTTGAAAGTGCATGACAAACCTATTTACAAATATGTACAAAAGATGAAGATTTGGATCTATGCATAATATCGTTTGAGGTGCATAATATTCATGGGTTCCTTGAGATATTTTCCTTCCAAGGTAGCCAATCTATATGCACTTGACCCAAATTTAGCAGTGATGATAAATGGTCCCAACCAGTTGGGCTGGAATTTTCCTTTAAGGTCTTTTCTTGCATTAGTATTCCTCTGATTTTCTTTTAAAACTAAATCTCCAATTTCAAATGATCTGTTATGAACTTTTTTAGCATATGATCTTTTAAGTTTGTCTTGGTAAGCACGAAGGTGCTCTAAAGCATGAATGCATTTTTCATCCAGAAGTTCTAGTTGACTGAGTCTGCTAGCACGATATTCATCTCCTACTTCAACATCTTGAAGTAAAAGTGATAGGGATGGAACTTCTAATTGAAAGGGAAAAACTGCTTCAGCACCATATACCAAGACAAAAGGTGTAGCACCAGTGGGAGTACGAACGCTAGTTCGATAAGCCCACAAAGCAGGATATAATTGGATGTGCCAGTCATGACCTATTTTATTAACCATTATTTTTAAGATTTTGATTAAGGTTTTGTTAGATGCTTCGGCTTGGCCATTTCCTTGTGGATAGTAAGGAGTGGACCATCTATGTTGGATTTTATACTTTTGACACAATTTCTTAATATCTTTATTTTTAAAACATGTTCCATTATCAAAAATAAGATTAGATGGAATTCCAAATCTACAGATGATTTGATTAAATATGAATTTTGAGACTTGGATTCCTGTGCAAGAAGCTAAAGGCATAGCTTCGACCCACTTTGTAAAATATTCAGTTGCAGTTATGATGAACTTGTGACCATCAGATGAAACAGGGTTGATTTTACCAATAATGTCTAAACCCCATTTAGAGAAAGGCCAAGGGGATGCTATGGTTTGGAGTTCTTGGGCAGGAGCATGGACAAGGTCAGAATGCCTTTGGCATTTGTCACATTGATGCACATAATCATTTGCGTCTTTCTCCATTGAAGGCCAAAAATAACCTATTCTAAGAAGTTTTCTAGAAATAGCACTTCCACTAAAATGTCCTCCACAAGACCCATCATGAGCTTCACTTAGGGCTTTCTTAGACTCTTCAGAATTTAGACACCTTAATAAGATACCTTCGAAGGATCTCCTATAAAGGGTATTACCAATTATTACGAAGTGAACAGCTCACTTGCGTAACAATCTACGTTGGTTTCTATCAAATCCTTCAGGGAAGGTTCCATTTTGTAAGAAATTAAAAATGTCTATGTACCACGGTTTTGGGGTAACTTCATTAATCAAAAAAACATCTAATGGTTCCATACATGACTTAGTAGAAGCAGGTTCCTAGAGTTTTCTGATGATAATAGTAGCATATTCATCGTCCAACTCCAAAGGCAACAAAGAAGCCATCATAGCCATAGCATCGACATCATGGTTACTAGTTCTAGGAACAACTTCTAAAGTTACTTTATTAAACAATGATATAAGTTTTAACACATATTCCTTATAAGGATGAAGTTTCTCATCTTGTGTTTGATAAAATTCATTAATTTGATTTATGACGAGTTGAGAATCTCCAAAAACTAATAATGTTTTTACCTTTAGTGCTAAAGCGGCTCGTAATCCAAGGATTAGAGCTTCATATTCTACAGTGTTATTAGTACAAGCAAATTGTAATTTAAAGGATAAAGGGATTAGGTGCTTTTGAGGAGATTTTAATATAATACCTGCACCTGCTCCACTCATACATCTAGCTCCATCAAAAAATAATGTCCAAGTTTTCGAGTGATCCTCTTCCAAGTTGAGGCATTCATCAGGAAATTCGATGCTCATAGGCTGAGTAGATTCCATAGGAGCAACAACTAATTGATCTGCTATAACTTGGCCTTTTATAGATTTTTGGCTGATAAATATGAGTTCAAACTCACTAAGAGCAAGAACCCATTTAGTTGTGCGTCCTGACAGATATGGTCTACTCATTAAATATCTTAATGGATCAGATTTAGCAATGACATATGTCGTTTGACTTAACATATAATGGCACAATTTTTGCATTGAAAATACTACTGCTAAACATAATTTTTCCAATGGAGTATACCTTGTCTCATAATTTATTAAAGTCCTACTTATATAATATGTTGCTCGTTCTTTCTTTTCTTTATCAATTTGAGCTAACATAGCTCCAAGTGCAAGTTCTAAAGCCAAAATATACAAAATAAAAGGTTGGTCTGGTTTAGGCGGAACAAGCACTGGAGGATTAAGAAGGTATTGCTTAATGCTGTCAAAAGCTTCTTGACACTCTTTATCCCACTGAAAGGATACATTCTTCTTAAGCAATTTAAGGAAATGTTATGTCCTATCCACCAACTTATCTATGAAGCGACGAATAGCTTGTAATTTTCCTTGCAAACTTCTTAATTCTGATATATTCTTAGGAGATGGCATATCATGAATAGCTTTAATTTTTAGAGGGTCTATTTCTATACCTCTTATAGAAATGATAACTCCTAATAACTTGCCATATTTCACCCCAAATACACATTTATCTGGATTTAAGCGTATTAGATACTTTCTTAGTCTATCAAATACTTTCCTTAAATCTCTAATGTGATCATCTTCTTCATTGGATCTAGCTATGATGTCATCAACATAATCATGTAGAATATCATACATCATATCATGAAAGATATACGTCATGGCTCTTTGATATGTTGCTCCAACATTCTTTAAACCAAAAGGTATAACTTTCCAACAGAAAGTTCCCCAAGGTGTGATGAAAGCCATTTTTGCTTGGTCTTCAGGAGCAATTCTGATTTGGTTGTATCCTGAAAAACCATCCATAAGAGATAACATTCCACTCCTAACTGTAAATTCTATGATTTGATCCATATTAGGGAGAGGAAAATCATCTTTAGGGCATGCCGCATTAATATCTCTAAAGTCTATGCAAACCCTAATTTTTGTGGCTTCTTTCTTAGTGACTGGAACAACATTAGAAATCCATTCTGCATAATCAATTGCTTGTATGAAAATGATGTTTAAGAGCTTTTCTAATTCACCTTTGACTAATAGTGCGACTTTAGGATGCATCTTTCTTAATTTTTGCTTTACTGGTTTAGCATCAGGGTGCACTACTAGATGATGCATGACTACAGAAGGATCTAAGCCAGGCATATCTGCATATGTCCATGCAAAGACATCTGAATATTCTATGAGAAATTCTATGTATAATATTTGTTTTTCTTCACTCAATTCGGATCTAGTTTTGACCATATGAGGATTTTCTTACGTACCAATGTTAACTTTTAGAAAATTGTCTACAACAATGTTCAAGTCTCTTTCAAAATTTGGTGGTGCAGGAGATACACCCATTTCTTGTAATTCTTCCAAAGTGCATTTAGCTAATTCCTCTTGAGGATTACATTCTTCTATATGGGCTATGCATGGCATGGATCCATCAAAGAAATATTGGTTTTGAAAAATTTCTTCTAAAGACACATCATGATATATGTCCCCTTCTAAACATTCATCCATAGAAGCAATCATGTCCGGATATACTAATGTTAACATGTTACATGTATGCACTTTTCTAGACATTGCTTTTAATTCTATGTATTCTTGATATGTCATGAGATTGTCATCATCCTTGTATGGAAATGGCTCAGTTTTTGTGGGGATGAGTCCAAGACCACATCGGGGTGGCCATTCAATAACTTCTAAAGGTTCTCTTATACCCTTTTGATAAGGTCCTAAGCCTTTACCTCTATATCCCAAATTGCACATTATTTCTTTTGGTATTACATATTTATCAGAAAAATAGCATTTGGAAAATTCATTTTGATCAATTGAAATTTGTAATATTGAATACTTTCCAAAATCATATCCTGTAGATATAAATATAGAGCTCCCAATATGACAAATGCTCCCTTTCTTAGGTACTCCAAAAGTGCGGGGAGATGAGGAAGACTCAGATAATATCTTAGAATCTTGCGTAGCTAGATTAACTTCTTCAATTGGTGCCAAAATTGAGGATAAATCCGCTAATCCTTCATCTGAAACTGCATATGAGGTAGATGGCTTATGTTCTTTATCATTTTCCTTAGATGTTGAAAATTTAAACTCTGTAGGGTCTATAGGTAATTCAGTCACTACAGGTTTAGGAAAAGGATTAGATATTCCTTTAGAAGGGGATGGTTCTTTTATTTTTATTGATACTTTATCACATGCTTTAGGTGATGGTGATTTAGAATGTGATTTAGGCTTATAGTGCTTTATGGGTGTATTTGGATTATGAGGGATAGAAGTCATGGCTGGACAAAATGGAACTCCTATGGGTTCTGGCTATAGCACACATGTCAAAAGGTCTAGGGTCTCCATGGATGATAACCAATTGATTTTTAAATTTAAATTTTACATATTGATGTAATGTGGAAGGAAGCTGCTCTCATTGCATTGATCCAAGGTCGACCCAAAAGAATGTTGTACGATGCAAAGCAAGGTACAACAAACACAGATCGTATCCAAAATCCTGTGGACCAACTTGCAATGGGATTTTCATTACTCCACACGTTTCTTGAGTCTCATCATTAAATGCCTTAATAAGCATCTCAGTTTTTTGCATGTCTTCTTTCTTAAACCCAAATATTTGAAAAAAATCATAAGTGCATATATTCAGTGAAGATCCATTGTCTATTAGAACTCTTTTAACTCCTACATCTCCAATCATTGTTGTAATATATAAAGGATTATCTCCAAACATACTTTGAGGAGGTATTTCCTTATCTTTGAAATCTATGAAGTTTACTTCATTTAAAGTTACAACATTTACTATAGCGTTTGGTTCAATATCTTCTGGAACCATCATTTTGTTTAGAGTTTTCATTAATTCATCTCTATGAGTGGGAGAAGTTCTCAAAAGGTCTAGAAGAGAAATTCTCATTGTAATGGTAGATAATTGTTCATTAATATCATAGGGTGTTCTCTGTTGCGAACCAAACACATTATTTCCTTTGTTAGGAGTTTTTAGAATAAATGGGTTTGCTTTATCACTTTGGTCTTGTGAATTCTGGTTTTGGGCCTGTTGCCTTGTAACCACTCCTATAGTCCCCACAAAATTGCTACGAGGTCTTGCATTTTGCGCTTGTTCATTTGAGAGCCACTGTTGTGACGATGGTCTAGTGGTCACTCTTCTTGGAAATGGTTCTTCTGGAACCATCTGATCTGTAATAGGAGTGATTGCTTCAGATTCATCTTCTGAACTATTTGAATTATTTGAAGTGATATCCATTTCACTTTCATCATCACTTCCTTCACTATTCCCTTCATTACTCTCTACAGTTGTTATTTGACAATCTCTTAAGGGTCTGACAGTCATCTGAGATGCCGTAGTAGCATATGGCTTTTGTAAATTTTGATGAGGCATAAAACCACTAATAGTTCCCACATATCTAGTTGGATGGGGAACATTATGTTGTTCTACTTGATTTATAGCTTCTTTACCATGTTTTGGTAAAGGATGTTGAAAAATATCCAGATTTTGATTTGCATTCTATTTTTGGGGTTGTTTTTGAGCATCATTTTGGACATTTCTAGGAGGAAATTTCTCTACCTCCATATCTCCTTTATCAATTAAATCTTGAATCATATGCTTTAACCTTTTACATGAATTTGTTGAATGTCCATCAACTCTATGAAAATTACAATGCAAATCAGCTCTAAACCCCGCTACAGTTGTATCGGGTTGTCTTATTTCAGGCAACCGAATTAAGCCTTGTTCTAATAACTGAGGTAAAATCATATGTAATGGTTGATTTAATCTGGTAAACTCTCTTGGAGGTTTATCAGGAGCTTTTAGTATGAACTTCTTCACAACTTCAGTAAGGTTGATATTCTGATTATTCCTACTATCGGTAACTCCATCACCGACTACTTGCTTGTTCTTATACTGATTTTTAGAATTCTTATCTTCATATTTCTTTTTATATTGACCTCTTCTAATAAGGGTGCTCTCTACCCTTCTCCCTAGGTCAATAGCTTGGTCAAAATATGTTATAGTAGCCGTGGAAAGTTCATAGGACAATTGTTCTTGCAAATTATTTATGAATATGTCTAGCATTTCTCTTTGTGGTAATGCAAAATGCAACTTGCTTAAAAGTTGTCTCCACTTAGTTAGGAATTCTGCAAAACTTTCATCTTTACCTTGCTTAAGATTGTACAAATATTTAATAGTCACATGCCTCTCTATGTAGGCACTAAATTGATTTACAAACATCTCAAATGTTTCTTCAAAATTCCTTAAGGAGTTGTTAGGAATTTGATAGTACCATTCCAAGGCTATGCCTCCTAAAATTTTAGGAAACATCTTAAGCATCAGTAAATCATCATGCGAGACATCATGACATGCTATTCTAAACATGCGTAAATGCTCGATGGGATCTTCAGTTCCCTTATATATAGTGAACACCGGCATAGGGAAATGCTTAGGGTAAGGTTGAGCTATTACGATGGGATCCAAGGGTTGACTACACATCTCTTGATAGTTGTATGAGGGATGGTAAGGATCTATTTGGTCTAAGCGGGAAGCCAATTGCTTTACCATTGCTTCCAACCCTTGATGTCCACCAAACTGGTTTGGTTGCATCGTATCATTATATCCTTGATAATAATTAGGTGCAACTGTATTAGGATTTCCCATTGAGACAGTGTTATGCAAAGTATTTCTTGGTGGAACTATCTTTTGATAATTATTCTTTTGCACTTGTTTGCCCTTCCATTGTTGATTAAGGGCTTGGGAAAGTATAGAAGCAAAGGTCTATTGCTTAGCATTTGTTCTAACATTATTAAGAGGAATCTTAGAGGCTTGAGTTGTTTGTTTTCGAGGCCTCTGATTTATATGTATCATATTTTGTCTTGGTGTTTCATCTTGATCCTCACTAGATTCTATGTAATGTAAGGGGTTGGTATGCACTTTAAGTGTGGCTGTAAAAGCATCTGCTAGGTTTCCTTTTCCTTGCTTCTCTACTTCTATTGCTTGATTAAGATCATCCATATTATCTCTCATAAAAGATATAAAATTTTCAATGGATTCAAACTTAAGATTACCTTTAGAATTTAATTTAGGTTGATTAAGTTCTACATCCTCACTGTCATTGTCATGATCTGAAGAAACATATTCTTCTTTAGACCGAGTTTCTTCATTATTATTTTGTTCTCGGTATGGTTCTCGTTCTTGCTCTAGTTTTTGATCTTCTATTTCATTCTCAGTTTCTTTACCATTCCTTAATTTAGGCATTTTGAATTAAGTTGATTTCGTAGATATATATGTATATATATATATATATGTGCTAGGTTTTGGGGTATATATATATTATTTATATATACCTAACTAATTAAATTAAATTATTATTTTTAGATTGATTTTTTTTTTTTTTATCTAGGACACGTAGAGCAAGCAATTAAACACACAAATAATCACACGCTAGGTAATAGTAGATTTTAATCTTCTTGAAATAATTTATGTATATCATTAATGGGCTCCAATTGATCAGGTGTCATGTAATGCTCTTCTTCAAATGTGAAGTTGTCTTGTAGGAACCTTATGAATTGTGCTAAGGTAATGCAATCTACTTCTAGGTTAGACCTATAAAAATATAGCTCATGACAATACTCTCTATAGAATACAGCTCTAGGGATGGTATTAAGCCTTCTCTTATCGTCTAGGATTATTTCTTGACTTTCTACGTGAGCTAAAAACTTATGTGTCGCTACGGCGTCGTCTAGGTAGGTTTCAAAGGAGTAGAAATTAGGTGAAATCAAGGCTCTCTTATTAGTCAACCACCTTTCGCAAGATCTTTGAAGGTCAAAATAGGCAGGTTCTCTATAAGGATCCAGGATTCTAGCCAAGTCTATCCTATGGATTTGTTTAAGTTCTTCTTGTCTACTTTCAATAATGTCTAGTCTTCTATCTAATTCAATCCAGGACTCTCCAGATGTTATATTTTCACTTTCATTAAAGTATGAGACTTCTTGAATTGCTAATATTGTAGTAACATTAAGACGAATAGCTCTCCTATAATTATAATCTACCATCTAAAATGCAAATGCAATTTAACTATTATTTTTTTGTTTTGATTTTGGTTTTTGTTTTGATTTTGATTTTAATATTTAATTTAAGAATCAGAAGATAATCTAATGTTTCACGTCGGGTTCACCAAAGAATGTAGGCCTAAAATTTTTGCACTCCTTTCCTCTAGGCTGATGGATCCGCGCCTCAGAGGGGAATGGAAAATGATAGAGCTACACCTCGAAAGAGAGGCACTTGATCGTGCCTTCTTGTGGTGATTTTTTGACGAATTGTGGGTTCACCAGGAAACTTTTGATGGCAGTTTCCACACCTAGGTTGAGAATGAGGTTTAATATGTTCATTTTTGGATCACTCATACAAACACCTAAGGTTGGCCTTTGAAATGCAACTAACCTATCTATGATGCGATTTTTTTTACTTTTTTGATGAAAACAACAAACATGAATAGAAATGACAAATGCAGTTGCTAATTCTATGCTTAAAAGAAATTCAAAACATACCTGAATCGAGATGTCTGATGAAGATTCTAATTTTTTGATGCAGAGTAGGATCACTGCTATTTTGGCAGAATCACTGTTGTTCCAGGCAAAATCGCTCAACAATTTTCTGAAATCGCAAGCGATTTCGCTGCAATTTTGTAGCAACAAAACACAAGACACAAAATGGTTTTACTGGCACAAATATGATTCAAACTTTGATATGTTTCCTATTTAAGCATTCCTTTTCAACTAAATGAAAGATAGAAAAGGTTTGTAATAGATGTAAGTACAAGAGTCTAAATGTTCATGAATTTTATGTAAGCAAAATGCAGATTTAAATTAAAAATTGATTAACATGATGGTGAATACCCAAGATGCATTGTTGAATTAATGAAAATATAATTAAATAACTAAATAAAATGGAAGAGAAGGAAGAAGAACAAACAGAATAAAGGTTTTTTCCCCTAGATGATCTGTGAGCAAAATCGTTGCCAAGTCAGTAGGATCGTTGCCAAGTCAGTAGGATCACTGCTATTTTCTACGAAATCGCACACCTACTCCGCCTGCTCGTAGCACGATTCTGTCGATTGTTCTATGATTTTGCCGTTCGCTGTGCGATTTTGACTGCAACCTGCAAGTGAAAATTTGCTAAAGAGGGTAATGGGACAATGATGGATTTTAGGCAAATACGGGCAAATTGAAGATGGGAAGATTATACTAATGGCTTCTCAATTCTGCTATCTGCTCAGGGGATCACTTAGCACGCTTTGCAATCAGGGAGTCAGCCCTAAAAAATGAATTAGAGGGGGGATTAAATAGGATTAGGGGTAAATCTGGGAAATCAGGAGGTTAGGCCAAAATAGGGAGGGAGTTGGGATCCCTCCTATGTTTGCCCCTGCCTAATCTCGCCAGAATCCGTCGTTACAACCTCTTTCCAAACTCAGAAACGCGGTTTGAAATGGATTTTTGGCATTTTGCAAACTTGGGAAAATTCTATTTTTGAGCAAAATCGCTTGACGATTTTGCTAGCCGCTCAAGCGATTTTGCTGAAAGTCAGGCGATTTTGCCCAACGGTCAAAACAACATTGGTTTGAGGGCACAAAAATCGAGGCAAATGGATTTTTGCTAATTTTGAATGATTTTCGGGTAGACTTAGGTAAATTTGATGTTTTTATCAATTTTAATGTTTTTACTGAGTTAATCAATTTAAGTGCGTCAAATTTAAGGTGCTACACAAACACAAAGGAGGACACTTTCCAGGAGCTTATGTAATGTGATAGGTATAAAAAACTTTGGAAGCTGACTTGAATACTTAGACATACTGAATAACCAAAGTCAAATGATCAACTAAACCATATTAATATTAGGACTATACCCTAAATTGATTATTATTCCAAATATTAAATACATGGACACCCACAATTCACTTTAATCCTTCCAAGAGAAAGGCTTAAATTTGGGAAATGTATATATTATACTCAGAGTTTACAACAATGGAATTTTGAACAATTTTATTCTATCAAAATTATTTTACAAAAATAGACACAACGAAGAGAGTCGAATGCTCTCGCTTGCTAGATAAAGTAAAGTAAAGCTTCAACCCATCCTTAGGAAAGCTCCAATAATTGCTTCCACAAGTCTCCTCCATGATATTACCATGAGATATTTATTGGAATTGGTGACCATGAGAG
Organism: Wollemia nobilis; assembly: GCA_028583015.1. Classification (NCBI taxonomy): domain Eukaryota; kingdom Viridiplantae; phylum Streptophyta; class Pinopsida; order Araucariales; family Araucariaceae; genus Wollemia; species Wollemia nobilis. The sequence goes on along the minus strand of JAQPPZ010000676.1, from coordinate 3,545,747 downwards.
GGTGAATAGTAGGATCAAAATGACCCTCTCCTATGCAATATGATCACTATCTATTCTATATGCTCTAATATGCACACATAACATCATATAAAACCAAGGAAAACTCATAGCAAAGGTTACATATATAATTTAACACCACAATTTCCAAGGAATCACATATCTGGGTACACTGCCATTGCTTTAGCCGCTCATACATATAAAAATTCACATTTAATTGTTTTGATAATAATACATTATAAAGAAAGTAACAACAATAGAACCACTACACAAACCAGAAACAATACAGATTTTTGTTCACACTCAAGATAGATCAATATTATTTCAATTTTCCTTTAGGGATTATTTTCGAAGCTTGTTATTCAGTAGCTATATATAAGAAAATAGTAGCAGAATGTATACCAACATTATCACCCAAGTTAAACATAAAAAAAATATAAGATATAATCATTTTAACAATAGTTCTAAGCACTGGATATACACAAAATTAAATACAACATTATAGTTCAACTTCCAGCACAAAAACAACTAATTTAATTTTATTCCAACAACATTTCAAATAGTAAGATAACCATTCTAAGATTAGAAAGTAAACCATTCATTTCTTCGAATAAAATAAGCAAACTCAATAGCCTTCTCATAGTATGTGCATATCAAAAAAACATCACACAAGTTTTATTTCAAAACAAATGAGTCCAAAAACAGACATAACAAGCACTAAAAATATAGGTTTTATTTCAAAGCAAATGAGTCCAAAAATAGACATAAGAAAACACACATATTACGAATCATTTAAGTTTAGAAACAAGCATAGCAGTTATCTCATAGGATGTGCTTATTAACAATTCATTCACAGATGAGCATATCAAACATTTCACATAGAAAAATCCACAACGTCTGCATGGTGGCTCCACCAGATGTCCACAATGGTCTGGCTTTACTCTGCTTTACCAAGTGATCAAATGGACCAATAAGCATTCAACACACATGTTACCGACCATTATGTTCAAAAACAAGCATAACAGTTATCTCATAGAGTGTGCTTATCAAAATGCCATACACAGATGAGCACATCAAACATTTCACACACATCCTATCATTACAAGATGATTATGCTGAGATATAAGCCCAACCTACTTAGCATCACACATCTAGAAACAAGTAAAATAACCATTTTACTCAGATTATTATTATTCACATAGCTAGTAATGACGTAATATCTATCTTACTCAACATTACATGTCTAGAAACAGGTAAAATAACCATCTTACTCAGATTATTATTATTATTCACATATCTAATAACAAGCATAGCATCCATCTTACTCAGCATTACAAATTTTTTTCACCTATATCTCCCCATAAAATTTATAAGTTCTTCATACCCTTTCTGTGATTATAAAGAAAACTAAATTCACAGTGTCCACTATGGTTTCAATGATATATTTAAGTTTTTAATCTTGTTTTAATTTTTATTATTAGAGTCCAAACTATAGGTTTCGTTCGGTATTTATAGATGGTATTAAAGTAGCCCAATATACATCAAATTATATCCAGTTAAAGACAAGGAACTAAATATTAAAATCTAAAAGGGTAGCCAAGCCCATAGTACTACAACTAATAAAATAAGAAAGGACCTGTTATCAATCTCCTTTGTAATTTTCCATACGCCTTCATCTTAAGGTTTCAACACCACCCACGTTTGCGTCTAAGAGAACATCCAAAAATACCTACTCCAAGATTTTAGTAACTCATTCATTTAAAGAAGGCATGGAGGGCTTTCCATCAGACAAGTGGAATTTTCATACACTCACTTAACTCAAATATCGACTAGGTGGTAATGGGCTCCAAGATTTAGAGAAAACATAATATGTAACATAACCCTTATAAACCCATGTGCATTATTTTTTTAATTTTAGAAGGGTATATTTTAATTTATTATTTTATTTTATTATATATATATATTGTTTATTTTTAATTAATTTATAAGCTTCAATATCAAACAATTGATTAGGTTATCACTTAGCCTTTTAATTTTAAAAATATCTTTCCAATTGGCACGTAGTCAGCCAACAAGACTTACATATAATTGAAATCAAATATTTTAAAATGTAGCTATATGGATGCAACTACATGAATACCACCTGTGTGAGATTCTATGTACTCAAAGACCGTGGTGTTTTTCACACCTACATCATATCCCTCCTTACCTCTCACGGTCGCCTCTTCTTTGTCTGCCTGAAGGAGGGTACCTGGTACTTTGCTTGCCCAAAGATGAATACATGTTATTGCAATCACCAATCCATCAACAATACCTCATTCTTGAAACAAAAATAAGTACGAATCCTTGATTAAATAATAGTTGGTTTGGTGGGGCTATTACAAGTAAAGCTTTTACAAACACTTCAACACCATATATATAAAATCTATGTGTGGCTTCTATTAGGGGTCACCCCTATAAAAAATAACAAACCATATTTAACTTGTATTTTTTTTATCAAAGATAATGTTCATTTCCTTTTCTATGAATATATTCATCATCTCTCTCCATCTATGTTTTTATAATAAGCTCATTAACATCATTTTCATTAGAAGATAAAATCTCACTTAGCCATTTGCTTTCTAAAATTTAAATTTTTCTAAGAGGAAGATCTAACACCATGATTGACTGGATTATTTACTAATCAATTTCCTTCTCTATATATGCTCACATTTCTAAGAGTCTGCCTCCAATAATAGTTTTTATAATAAAAAGGTTATGATTCTATTAAACTTGAGAAGAGATTACAATACTTACAATTCACCCATGGAGCTGACAATACCTGTACACCAATCTAGACAAAAAAAACATACAACTCTAAATGGCTTGGAATAAAAGCAACAACAATAAAAGCGGGAAGTTGACATAACACTTTCTCAACTCACAAAAAATACATGAACAACAAGACTAGGAACCTCACAACTGGCTCTTTCCTCCAAAGAATTGTACTTTGTCTCGATATATTTGAACAACAAAGGACAACAAATAACCTAAATAAATGAGAGAAGAAAGCTTTAGAGAGATTCTTTATTTTTTCAATGATCAATTAGAGAAATGGTAAATGTATAGAATTTTAACAGGTAAGTGTGTGGCTAACTTTACTAATTGATCCACATATGATTTTATCTCCTTATAAACATGGTGAATTTGAAAGGACTTAAAGAGATTTATCAGGTTAATCAAATCTTCTTTCATGTCCTTAAGGACCAAATCATCTAATTGCCAATTTAATCCCAAGGATTCCATGATTAACTTAGAGTAATCCTTGACAAAAATCTCTATGACCTTTGCTTCCAAAGTAATTTTCAATACTCTCAATAGTGCTACCATTTTTGCGTAGTTTTTTGTGTTCAACCCTAACCCTTCGGAGAAGTAGATGACCTTTTCTTATAAGGACCATACTAGTTTTCCCCCTACCCCTGCTCTACCAAAATTTCCAAAGGAATATCCATAAAAATAGAAGATCATCGCATATTCTTCCACAATATCAGTAGTTGTTATTTATCTTAGAGGAGCGAACTGATTCAAATTCAAACCAAACACCTCCAAAATTTCTTTTTACTTCCTGGTGCAATGTGGAATTATCAATACTTTAGTTGGAAATAAAGTAACAACCTATTCACTTACAAAATTGATTAGATTTACCCATATTCTTCTCAAGTTTATGACTTGATCTCTAAAGAATTTTTCATTACGGGCCTTCCATAACTATCACATCGAGTAGAAAACCATAGACTTGCATAGTTATTTGAATGGAACGTAGTTAGTCATTTGATTCAATATCTCTACAACATCCTTAAATAACTTTAACTATCAAGTAGAGCATTTCAAGAGCTTTAGCAACTTGGTCCAAATATACACTAACACTGAACAATTAAAGAGAAATTGATTTAGAGTTTCTCCTTCTCTTTTGTAAATGTAATATCTATCCAGATAGATCACTCCCATATTTCTTAGATTCTCAGCTATTAGAATCACACCATGTACCACCAACCATCCAAACATCTAGTTAGAACCATCCTGGGCTTCCAAACATGCTCCATTGACACCTCTAAGGAATTATCTTCATTGTCCTAAGAAGTTAAGAACCTATAAATAAATTTTGTTGATAGATTTATTGGCATTTCATTCTCCCTCCATGCTAGTAGATCTATCCCATCTTGGAGAAAAAATCACCTGTTGCCCAAGTGCTCTTTTAGACAGTTAAAATCATATTCCAAGGGTTCTGGGCAAAGGTATGCCAAATCCATTTTAAAAATGTAATCTTCCACCATGTTGTGTGGATTATTTTTGTAAAGAAATCCTTGACTTTATAAATATTTTTTTGTAAGAAATGAATATTGATGTTGTTTAGATCTACAAATATTTCTAGGAGTTTGGACCCAACTAAGGGTTACATAAAAATGTTTAAGTCACCTTCTTTCACTACCCAAGTTAGATTCTCCTTAATTATATTCAACCCTATCAATATGTTTGACCAAATTTCGATACCTCTTTGTCTTGGATTACGGTTCAACATAACATTTTTTTGGTCTACCTCCGTTACAATATTTCTTCAATAAAAGGTTGGCCCAATGAGCCTCAAAATTTAGCAACATTCTACAAGCAATTTTTATGGCTAAAGATTGGTCAAATTTGTTAAGTTGTCTTATCCCTAGACCTCCAGAATTTTTATGTAGAACTTATCCCAATTCACAAGGTGATATTTCTTCCTACTAGTTTTGCCTCCAGACCAAAGAAAAATTTTGCTTTATTTTTCCATTTCACTTATTACAGACTTAGGAGCTAAAAGTAAGGACATCCAATAGATAAGGATTACAGGTAAGGTTGCAAAAATTAGTGTTCTTTTACCTTCTATGTTCAAAAACTAATTTTCCCAGCTGCCTACTATTATTTTTATTTTTTCTACCAGTTTGCAACTGTGTGGTTGCCAATTTTGATAGGAACACCTAGATACTTGATTGTTGAATTACCTTCTCCTGCTTGGAACTGAAAAATTCTGCAAATTTTCCTCTTTGGATGGAGCAGTGTATTGAGGAAAAAGATGAGACTTTTTTCCTTGTTTATCATCCTCCCAAAATTTGAAGTAAAGTTTGTCAAAATTCCTCCAATAATAGTTGATGAACATCAACAATAATGTTTTTTTTATCCAATGCCCATATCAATTTTTATTTATAACATTAATATAAATTTATGAATCTCTCTTTTGAAATATATTTTCATCATTTTCAATTGCAATTTTGATCCCTATAAGAAGTGCCCTAGCCTCTACATAGTTGTTAGTTGAAGTTTCATATGATTTTGAATAAGTGAGGAGAATTTTATTTTTTATTTTTTGTTTGGAAAAACATTATTTGCACTAGATTTTCTTGGAATTACTTTGGAAACAACATCGAATTTCATTTTGATAAACCCAATTTCTATGTATTTCCATTTTACCATAGATCAAAGCAAATCCTATGTTAACTTTGTTGTCATAGATGACCCTCCCATGTCTATTCAGTTCTTTTAATTGAGAGGCTAGTGCCTCTTTTAAGCATTTGATGCATCCCATGATGAGCATCCCACCATATTTGTAAACACTTGGAAAAAAGGTAGTAATATGGTTCTAAACTTGGACATGGTTTTGAGACCTATTTCTTAAAATTTTGTTATACCTTTCAAGCCATAAATTCCAACAAATAATGATAGGACCCTCCAAATAATGCATAATGCCTTAGCTTTGAAATAATTAATCCAATATATCATAAACTCATTCAACGTTGATGGAACTAACAAATATATTCTCATATTTCTTTAAAAAGCAATCTCAAATGGTGTAAGCAAAGAGACAATGAAGACCTAAATTATTTGATGTTTCTTGGTCCTCTTCACACAAGGCACACTTAAAAGGTACATGGTATCCTATTCTTTGTAGAATATTCCTTCTAAAAGTATTGCTTTGGGCAATTAACCAAAGGAATGTTGAGGCCATAAGAAGGGCCTCTAGTGACTAAAAATTATTTCAGGGGAAATCATTACGATAAGAAAATTTGATTGCTCTAAATCCTCATATCTCAACTCGACTGAGTATCCACCTTCTTTTGATATATTTCAAGCCAACTCATCCTTCCATGTAAAAATAGGTAAATAGAATTCTTGAAGCATATTTTGAAGCTCATTTACCATTTGTTTGAGTTCCTATCCTTCAACCAAGCTACTAAAATAAATACATGATCTAGAATTGTTGTTTTATCTTCATTTTGATATTTAACCCAGACCTTTACAAGCTAGACATTCCTAAGCCAACAATTGCCATTTTGGATAAAAAATAAGAGTATAAGGGTTTATCCAAGCATTAAACAAAAAATTTGTACAATCCCCCTCATTGATTGATCATCTAATATATTTATTGATCAATTACAAACTATATGATATGAAGTTCCATGTTGGCGATTCTTTAGGTAGGGTTCATTTATTGAATAAATTCATTGCATCAAGAAAACCTATGTATTTTTGAAGTAATTTTTTTTCGTAACTATTTCCTTGATCTTTGAACAATATCTAGCCAAGTTTTTCCCCTAATGCTAAGCTCATAAGTTTGTAATTCCATAAGTTTTTCCTTGTCAAATAATTTCATTGCATCCAGAGAACCTATGCATTTTTAAAGTAACATTTTTTCCCAACTCTTTTCTTAATGTTTGATTAATTTATAGCCAAGATTTTCCCCTAATGACAAGCTCACGTGTCTTTAATTTCACAAGTTTTCCCCTCTAATATTCTTTTCTTTGTAAACCCTATCCCACTTACAAAGAAAAAATTAAAAATCTTCATCACATTATTTCCAACAAAAATATATTTGGATGTTATACCTATTGACAACTTGAAAGTGACATCATATGTATGGATGAATTGTAATACAATATTGATGAGTTGTAGCCTTCTAGCCATGGTTAAGAACTTACCTTTACAACTTGCCAAATAAGAAATCATTCAATCCAATATTAAGTCCCAAAGCACTTTCTTCTTTTCTTGATCAAATAAAGGAACACCCAATTATGTTGATGGAAAATTTTGACTTTAAACCCTAATATGCCCACAATAATCTATTGTTAATCTAGGGTAGTGTTAGTTAAAATATCATACATTTTGAAGTATCAACCAATTGTTCATAATATTCTTATAACATGATTATATTGATTTAAACTCCATGGCTCATTTATTGAGGGATGATCCAAAAGAAAAGTATCATTAATAAATTAGAGATAAGATTTCAAAAGACCATTTGTTGCAACTTGAATATCTTTGATTTTCCTGCCATTTTTACCTTTAAGAAATCTCTACCCAATGCCTTTGCAAGAATAATAAATAGATAAGGAGATAATGGGTCACTCAGGTGGAGTCCACTAGATGATCCAAAGCATCCAATAAGGGATCCATTTATCAAAATAGAATATTTGGAGTTCTATGATAATGTCTAATATATTTACACTAGCCTTGATCAAAACAAAATTTTCTAATAATATGGTATATAAAACTTTAACATACCTAGTTTTTTTATGGAATGGATAGAATGTATGGCTCCTATGCAAGGATTACACTATAAAGAATTTGTTTGTCATGAAAAAAACCACCATATTACTCTTACATAACATAATTTAGAATACCTTTTAATCATTTTGCTATAATTTTTGAAATGAACTAATAAATTATATTACAAATTCTTATTGGAAGAAAATTATCAAAGTATATTCTTGCCTTCCTTGGAAACCAATGCAATAAAGGTGACAATGATCTCGCTTGTTATATCCTTATTTTTTTTGGCATCTTCAGTTGTAGCCAACATTAGTCTTCAATAAATCATAAAATATTTGAAATAAAATCCTAATTAATCCATTGAGGCTAGGTGCCTTGTTAGGGTGGAAAGAGAAATGTACCTATAGTAGCTCATTTATAGAGATCTTCCTTATTAAGCTTTCATTTTGTCCTTGTGTCATAATTGATGGAATATTTTGTAAAAGCTTATATAGAGCCTTCTTACATTGTCCAACATCTGGCATAATATCCTTGAAATAACTAATTGGTTTATTCCTAATATCTTCTTCTTTCTCAATATTTCTTCCATCTTTAGTTGAAGTATTTTTGATGCGATGCAAAGATAAATCTATTTTATCTATAACAAGAAAAAACTTGGTATCTCTTAAGCCATATACCCCTAGAATTTTGGAACCAATATAACTCCCTTTTCAATGTATCATGATGATTAAAAAGTAATTATTTTCTTGCACAAAGTATCTTGGTCCATTCTATCGATTTCTACTTTTCTTGTAAATTTTAGAGCTTAGATTCAATTTTCTCCTTTACTTTAAATATGAAGTGCTTTTGATATTTTATCTTTTGAACAAAATTATACATACATGATCCAACCTTAATCCATCTCACCAGAACATATCACTTTGTAATCTCTTTTTATGTGTTCAATCTTGTAATATTTTTGGCATCAGAATGCAATTCACTTGTTGGTCATGTTCTCTTGATTCAATCTTAATCCTAGTGGACTATGACAAAGGTCTTGAAATATCCATGGCAACAAATATATGGGTATATTTAATTTATTTTCACTTATTAGTAGTTGGTTCCTCTTTGGATGAACTCACCTAGAGTGTTGCCAATATTCTTTAAAACCTCATTAATAAGCTATTATGAAAATTCAAAAAGCCTAACCTACACAAGAAGCCTTTTAACAGTTTATCTCCATAAAAAATTTTCATTCCATGGTCATAAATGTAATATATGTCTCTCCCTAAATCAGTGTTGACCAATAGTTATTTTTATTTCCAATTTCACAATTGTATAAGATGATGAAAACTAATTCTTTTAGAAGAAAAGTCATGGAGAAATTTGAGTTCAATCCGTACTTCACTTGATCCAATTTTGAATCTTCAAAAAACTTGGTCAATATCCATAGAAATTACATATTAAACTTATGGTTTTAAGAAGCATTATATCATGATCATATCATCATTGATAATCACTTCTAATGTAACATATACTACTTGGATAGGGTTTGCTATAGATTAAACCTTTCTCTTGTCCCCAACTAGAGCATTTATACTTCCAACAAAAGAGAAATAAAGAAATAAATGATAAGATACTTGAGAATTTATTTATCTACTCTTCAAGCTTGTGATGTACACTCACATGTAAATAAAGTCTTTCATTTTATGTAATGAAGATATTAACAACTAGTCAACTAAAAAGATAAAAGTAATAGTTCTTTCTAAGTAATCTTGTTTTATTTATAAATTCTAGACATTTACCAATAGACAACTAAAAGGATAAAACAAATCCTACTTTCTAAATATTCTCGCTTTATTTATAAATTTTGGGTACAAAAGAAGTCTAGTTCAAGCATTCAAATTATTTTAGTAATTTTTAAACTAAAACAAAATTACTATTACTCATTAAGAAAAAAATGGAAATTCAAATGACATTAGCTTAAGATATATTTTTTAAAATTTTAAGGGGACCCATATTTGAATCTTGCTAGAGTGATACATGCATAATAGCCAAGTTGTTGTAATACCACTATATGATCATAATGTATTATGAGTAAATCCCGTTTCAATCCCATATAAATTAAAATAATAATAATAAAAAATAGTGTCTACAATTTTTTTTAAGGTAGTGTTTCTTAATTTTTTTTTTAAAAAGTGAACATTTCAAAAATCAAAATTTTACATGCCTTTGCATTATGGCATTAGAAAATATACAATAGTAGTTTAAAAAAAAAGTTATATGTGGCTTCTATAAGGAGCCACTCCCATACAATTTTTGAAATATTACATTTGTTGTTAGGTCAATTAAACCATATCTAGTATAACTTTTTATCACAAATATTTTTATTTCTTATATTTTCCTGAAAGTGCCATGTTTCCACAATCAACTCCTTGACATAATTTTCATTAAAAGATAAAATCTCACTTGGCTAGTTGCCTTCTAAAATTTTGAATTTCACCAATATGAAGATCAATATAATGATTGGCTAAATTATCTACTACCCAATTTTATTCTCTATAGATATGCTCATATTTCCAAGGGATCACCTCCAATAATAGATGATGTAGATGATGAACATAAACAATAATATTATTTATTGTCCAATCCCTATATCCATTTTTGTTGATATAATTGATGATAGCTTTTGAATCCTCCTCAATTGACATATATTTCCATTATTTTCTTGTTGAAATTTTAATCCTTGTAAGAAGTGCCCTAGCATCTGCATAGTTGTTAGTTGAAGTTTCCATATGAATATGAGAACGTAAGGAGGTTTTTTCTTTCATTATTTCATAAAACACCACCTCCATCAATTTTTTTGCATTTTCTTTTAAAGCACTATCATAATTAATTTTGATAAACCCAATTTATGGATATTTTTATTTTACCCTAGATCAAAGTAGATCCTTGGTCTTAATGTCATTATTGTAGATGACTCTTCCATGTATATTCAAATCCTGTATCAAGTTCTTACCATCTCTTTTTCTACACTTGAAAATTCCATGATGAGCACTATATCTTTAAATATTCTACAAGAGAGGCAATAATATTGTTCCAAACTTGAGCATGATTTTGAGATATATTTAAAAAAATTCTATTATTCATTTCAAGCCATAAATTTCAACAAATAATGGTAGGTCAAATATTCCACAAAATACATTATGCTTTAGCCTCAAAATAATTAATCCAACATTTTATCAACTCTTTCAATGTTAATGGAGCTACCCAATAAATTTTTATATTCTTAAAAGACGACCCTATATGGTGTCAGCAAAGGGATAATCATAAGTAAATGGTCATGTTTCTAAATCCTTCTCATATAAGGCACATCTAAAAGGTCCACGATATACCTTTATTTATATAATATCTCTTGTAAGAATCTTATTTTGAACTACTAACCAAAGAAATGTTGAGGCCCTAGGGAGAGTCTCTAGTGACCAAACATTCTTCCAACTAAAATATTTGGGAGTAGGAAATTTTAATCACTATAAATCCTCATATCCCAAATTGAATGAGTATCCACCATATTTTGATAGATTCAAAACCAACTCATCCTTTCGTGTAAAATTTAGCAAATAAAACTCTTGAATCACCTTGTGAAGTTCATCTACAATTTGTTAGATTTCCTTTCCTTCAACTAGGTTACTAATAGTAATCCATGATATGGAGTTTTTGCTCATATTAATATAGCATTTGAACTTTAAACCTTTACAAGATAGGTGTGCTTGAGCCAATTTTTACCATTTTGAGTCAATGATAAGAGGATAAGAATTCAATCAAGCATCAAACTAAAAATTATATAATTCCCTTGATTGCCTGACCATCTAATATGTTTCTTGATAAATTGTAAACTGTTGGAAATTTGAGTTATTTTATGTTGTCATTGATGTCACATGGATCATTGATATCACATGGATAACATTTGGTTTTTATGGCCAAAATATTTCATAAATAAGCATTTATGATATTTTGGAAAGCATGGCTATTTACAAGATTTTTATGAAAACCAAGGTAGGCAAAATAAAATGTTTTATTTAAAACCATGGTGGGCTTATGTGGAAAGGGCTTTTATTAAAAGCCAAGGTGGAATTTTGTTTTATCTAAAAAGGACCTCCGATGATGAAGATATTAAATTTTAAAGTTTAAGTTTAAATTAATGGAGGACCGACCTATGTGAAATTAATGGAGGTTGGCATATATATATGTATGTAAAGATTTCAATTTATTTCGGAAAGGGGGCATATTACATATCGCCGAAAATCTTATTTCAAGGGCTATTTGAAAAACTTATTTAGAAGGAGAAATAAGGTGTGTGTAAAGAGATATTTCTGATTTTACAAAGGGGTTCCAAAAGTGAAGTTTGCCTTGTTCTTTTTCAAGAGGATTAATTCTTTCATGAGATGACAAGGTATGCAATATTGTGATTTATTTTATTTTATGGTATAAGTGGTTTTGGGAGTGAAAAGGTTATGCAATGTTTTAATTTATTTTATTTTATGGTACAAGTGGTTTTAGGAGAGATAAGTAAGTTGTGCAATTAAAGGCCTTGGTGATGATTATTGAAAAGTAGAGTAATGTTGATTATTTTGTGATCTACTAACCCTTGTGAAGATTGGTAAAAGAATTTTGTGATTCTGGCAGATTTACAAAGAGGTTTTTTCATCTTCATAAAAGGTATGGGCACATTCTCCTATTGATTGTTTATGGTGGTTGATTTTTGAAATATCATTGGAGGGAAAATGATTGTTTGTGGTTTCCTTTTCAAAAGTGGTTGGTTGAATGCATCAAGGTTTTTTGAATTGAGAGTTGTGTTTAAAACTTGTGTTATAAGCATAGTTGTTGAAGCCCATTAGTTGTGAAAGAACTTGAGTTAGGAAAGAAGATGAGTATCATTGTTATGTGAGATTTGTGGTTGAGCACTTTTGGAAATATTTTAGTTTATTGATACATACTTGGACTAGGGTTGTGTGAGAAAGAGTTGTCCCTTGTGATGATTGGTTGAGTTGAGTTGATTGAGCCTAATCAAGTGATGTGTGAAGTGATTGTTCAAGTTATATGAAACAAACTATTCCATCATTCTATGTTGAGTTGAGATTAAGGTTAGAACATATTGAGTCTCTAACAATTCTCTTTATGGTTATATAAGACTTGAGTTGAGTTGAGGTTGACTTGAATTGAGTTGAGGTTGATTTGAGTTAAGAGTGAGATTAGAACATATTTAGTCTCTAACAATTCTCTTTATGCTTCTATGAGTTGAGTTGAGATTGATTTGGATTGAGAGTGATATTAGAACATATTGAGTCTCTAAAAATTCTCTTTATTCTTCTATGAAGTTAATTTGAGTTGAGATTGCCATTAATTATTGAGTTCATTTTGAGTACTACTTGATCATGATTGATTGAGCCTTTGAGAAGGCCTTTGGAACAGATTTGAGGACAGTGTTGGGGCAGGTTTGAGAATAGTGTTGGGGCATATTTGAGAATAGTTTTGGGACAGATTTGTGGATAGTTTTGGGTAAGTTCTTGGTGAGCTTGCTAGAGCAGATTTGGGCAAGTTCTTGGTGAGCTTGTTAGAGAAGATTTGGGCAAGTTCTTGGTGAGCTTGCTAGAGCAGATTTGGGCAAGTTCTTGGTGAGCTTGCTAGAGCATATTTGGGCAAGTTCTTGGTGAGCTTGCTAGCATATATTTGACAAGTTCTGTGTGAACTTGTTAAGAAGGTTCTGTGTGAGCCTATTAAGTAGGTTCTTAGTGATCCTATTGACAGATATTTAGAGGTGACAAAGTATAGAGGACAAAGTCTCAGTGGATAGAGATCTAGCAGCCAACATAGTTGAAGACTGATCTGAGTGAGGAGTCTTCAAGTGGAGATAGGTCGAACAATCAATGTAGCAGAGAGACAAAGTATTCTAGAATATCACATAGCCATAATAGAAGGGGAAAGAGTTCTCCTATGGAAGATATCCATGAACTTGAGATTAGGGGATCAACATATCTTTTGGATAGAGATTGATAAACATTGTAATTGGGAGTGATTCCCAAAGAGATTGATTGAGAAAGTTTTAATAAACGATTTTCTTCGTGGAGTACCTAACATTAGGGTAACCACGTTAAATATCGTGTCTCAATTGTGTATGGTGACTTGTGCTCTTTCTTACTACTTCTATCTGAGTTATTAATGCACACTGCTATATTTAGTTATTGCAATTAAGGACATTAATTGATATTTGTTTGGAAAGAAAGTAAAAATTGGTCTTATACTGTTCACCCCCCTCTTAGTATAAGCTTGTGTTCTTCATAAACTATATGATACAAAGTTCTATGTTGATGATCCTTTGGTTATGGTTCATTTTCTAAATAATTTCATTGCATCAGGAGAGCCAATATACTTTTGATGTAGCATTTGTACCCAATTATTTCCTTGATATCTAAATAATCTCCACCCAAGCTTTACCCCTAAGTCCAAACTCATAAGTATGCAATTTTGCAAGCTTGCTCCTCCAATATTCTTTCCTTTGCAAAACCTATCCCAAATATAAAGAGGAAATCTATATTTTTTCTCACATCCTTTCCAAAGAAATTCTCTTTGAATTTTATCAATTTTTGATGCTATACTTACTAGAAATATTGAAAGTGACATCATATGAATAGGGAAGGATTAAAATGTAGTGTTTATGAGTTGTAGCCTACATATAATGATTAAGAAATTACCTTTCCAACCTTCCAAATAAGATTTCATTTTATCAAAACAAGAGACCCAAAACTCATTTCCTATTGGAGGTATTACATTATTTGGTCCCTTTGTAAATATTTAGATTAGGGTGTGTGTTTATTATTTGAGTCTATAGTATGTGTCAAGTTATTAAGTGTGAATATATATCATATAATTAAGTGTGGAGTTATGGGTGTGAGGTTTCATGTGTTTAAGTGAGAGTTATGTGCTTGAGGTATCTTATGTGTAAGTGTAAGTTATGAGTGTGAAGTATCAAGTTTAGAAGTAGGGAGTTATGACAAATCATGAGAGATTGTATTTATGTAATATGTAAGAGGGAAATATGAAAGGTTGGATCTCTTGTGAGTTTGAGGAGATAACAGGTCAAGAGTCATGTAATATGAAGAGTCTCATTTATGTTTATATTGAAGAAAAATCCATGTAACATGTATTTTTTTTTTAAGAAAAAAATCCTTTGTGGGGCCACCTTGGTATGAGAGACCATGAACAGGGGATTCTACACCGTCAAAGTCACCCAGGAGTCGCATCCAACCCTTCCCGCACCAACATTATCAATTGGATTTTGAGTACCCAATTCAGCTTTTTGGTAGGGTGGAGATTCGAACCTGGGACCTCCCTTGGAGGATTGCCCTCTCCTCTTCAACTCACCTACAACACTTGGGTGATGTAACATGTATTGAAGAAGCATTGCATTTATGCATTGCTTACAGTAGATATATTTCCACTAAAATTTAAAGTGAGTTTTGATGTTCATTGATTTAAGGATGTTATTGTAAGATCTTGTGGATTTATCATATGAGATAATATTGATAATTTTCTAATAGTGGTATCAAAGCTATTGTGTTGCGATCAAAGTGATAGGAGAGAAAGATATATGGTGAGGAAAGTAACTAGTGTTCACATCCATATTTGAAGGAAGCTAAAGTATTGAAGAAGAGATATTTTAAACTATGAAGAATAATGATTGAGGAAGTAGTATGGTGGAGTTAAGGAGGATATTTTGTGAAGAAGCAATAACATGGAGAAGTTAAGTTGGAGAAGCATTAGAGTAAAGGAGGAGCTACAATAAAGATACAACCAAGTGGAGGAGAGAAGAACATGGAGATTGAGAAAAGAACAAATGCATTTGTAGGTCTAATTCCAAACTAGTGCTAGAGATAGTACAAAAATAATAGCATGACTCTTAGAGAAAACATTCTCATAAGAATGTTATTCAGAGAAATCAGAATTTGAAGAAGTGTGCTACAAAAATATTTCATTCAAAGAATGCGTGATTTGAAGAGTGGAAAATTTGGAGACAACAAAGAGTGCAAAATTTGGAGACGATGTCCACATAAAGAAGTGTGCATTCACTATATTTGAAGTAGCTACAATTTTATTTTAAGAAAAGAGGAGTCAGAGGAAGAGGTAACTATATTTCCAAAGGAGGACAAAGTGAAAATAGATAAGGCCAAGCATACAAGTTGGGAGGAGTAGCATTGAAATTTTTAGTTACATTTCTATTGTAATGTCTAGTAAAAAATTAATGACTCAAACTACAAGTTTGGAAGGAAGTTGACATAGAATAAGCTAAGTCATCTGCCTTATACATTGAATATTTATTAAAGGAGGAATACATTTTTTATTGGAGAAAATAATAAAGGGGATACAAGAAGATAATGAATGTTTAATGTGAAGGAGGAATAAATTGAAAATTTATAATTATTGTTTGAAGAATTAAAATTTAGGAGATATAAAAAGAGAAATAAATTAAATGAATTAACAAGACTTATAAGAGAATAAATTAATTATTTGAAAAGAAGATAAATTGATTTAAAGGAGAAATTAAATTAATGATTGAAGAAAATAAATTGAAGAATTGATATTGAATTATTAAGAAATTGAATTAAAGGGTATATAAGAAGATAATAAAAATTTGAAATTTAAAATTGATTGAAGAAAGAATTTGAAATTTGAAATTGAAGAAAAAAATAATAAAGTTTGAAGAAAGGAAAATTGAATTAAAAATTGAAGATTTGAAGAAGAGTAATTGAGATTTAAGAAATTGAAGAGTTAAAGAAAAAATTGAAGAATTGTGTTTTTTTGTGGGATTTATAAGAAGAAATTGAATAAGAATAAAATTTTATGAATCGAGATTTGAAGAAATTGAAATTGAAAAAATTGATTAAATTAAAATTTTGGAGATAAAAGGATTCCTACAAAATTGAAGAACAAAGATAAATTGAAAATTGATTGAAGATTAAAATATAAATAAAAAAAATTGGGAGTAATAAGGAATTCTACAATAGAGGAAAATGGAATTTGAAAGCGAGCAGGCGGGAAGCGATGAACTAGGGTTTCTGGAGCTAGGGAAAATCTAGGGCATCAGTTGGGTTGCCGAAGAGATTTCTGGTTACTGTGGATCTGAAGGCAAGATTGCTGCCCCAGGAGGGTCCAATGGGGACTTCTCCGGATCCTCTCCTAGGGAGAAATAGCTCTTATGCAGATTTGTTAAAAGATAAATCTCCATCCAAGACTGACGAAGCTCAAAGAACTACATTTAAAATGCTCTTTACGGCTGCTGGAAATAGATCAACAGCTCATCGAGTTAATGGATGCCTGCCACAGTCCGAATCAAGGCCCAAGATTGTCATTGAGCCAAGGATGGTCGAAGAAATAGTCTTATACAAAGCCAATCACGATTTGATCTGTAAATTCATGGGTATTCGCCCTACCCTGAATTTTTTGCACTCCTGGGTCCGGCAAAACTGGGAGCCTCATGGTGAGTACTCTTTATGGTTTATTAGCAATGGGTATTTTATTGTTAGTTTTTCTTCTCTGGCCGATAGAAATAGGGCTTTCGAATCAGAAAAGAGGAATCATGGTCCGGCAGGATTATTTGTTCAACCCTGGAGAGTGGGATTCGATCCTCGAATTGAACCCACTATTGTCCCGGTTTGGATCCGTTTGTATGCACTTCCAATGGAGTTTTGGAGTGAGCAGGTTTTGGAGATGATCGGTAATTCCCTTGGAAGACATTTGGGTGTCTCCAAAGACACAATAGAAGGGAACATAGTTGTTTATGCAAGAATATGTGTGGAAATGGATCTTAGCCAGCCTCTACCGATAGAGGTGGAACTTGAACTTGCAGGACTATCTTGGATTCAATAGTTGGATTATGAGGCTCTGCCCTTTAGATGCAGAGTTTGCCACAAATACGGGCATTTGGCCCGATTTTGCCCAAATAATATGAACACAAAAATGGAGGCTCCTCTAGGAATGTCAAATCTTCCTAAGGAGGGTAAGTCAACAATAAACAAAGAACCAACCAATACTTCTCGGGGTAAAGAAGCTCAGAGAGATGGTTTTGAACAGCCCAAAAGAAGGAGAAGGCAAAAGAAAAAAGATGGTAAAGAGCAAACCCAACTCAAGCCCGCCAATAGGTATGAGATATTTAAGACACTAGTGGACCAAGAGGAACAATTCATGGAAGGAGTGGATGGTAATAGTGAAAATAATAACATCCACGTTCAAGCTCCTCTTTCATCTCCCCCCATCATAGAGCAGGTAATTGACCACAGTGAGTTACCACAGTCAGAGAGTGTAGGGGCATTGATAGTGCATAACCAAGAGCAGCCAATAATTAAGGATGTCAGCATGGGAATAGCAGAAAAGAATAGAGAAAGGCCAACTTTAGGGATAACTCAGGTGGAAAAGAGATCAAAAAATAGCAACTCTCAAGGAGTAGGTAGAAAATCAAATAAGGAATTGCTAGCAGTTCAAGGAGACAAACTGATCACTGGAGGATCGGTGAGGCCAATAGATTCTTACTGCTCTCAAGGTAACCAATGATTATACAATCATGGAATGTTAGGGGTTTAAATAGTAGAACCCATCAATCTGTTGTTCGAAGACTCTTAGAAAAATGTAAAACAGATTTTTGCTTATTCAGGAGACAAAAATGTCGTTAGATCTTATGTGTAAAACAGTTAACAAAATTTGGAGGGGTGTTGGTCATATGGAAGTGGCTGCCCAAGGTGCCTCAGGGGGATTGTTACTCTTTGGAACTCTCTTGAATGGACTGCAATAGAACATCTAGCTTGGAGGGGTGTTCTCACATCACATTTTAGGAATAATGTCACAGCTGAACATGTTTTAATCACAAATTTTTATGGGGCTCAAAACCTTGATGGTCAGAGGCTTCAATGGAAAGTTGTGCATAACATGAGAATCTCAAGGGAAGATTTAGACTGGATTATTGTTGGGGATTTTAATGCTAAATTATCCTCTAGAGATCCGGAAGGGGGAACCCCAATTTTGGACCCAGGGGACCGACTTATGATTGCCCAAGTCCGAGGCTTTACACTTAGTGGATATTAAATGTCATGGGACCAACTATACTTGGACTAATAAGAGGAGGGAGCCACATAGCAGGAAGGTAAAGTTAGACCATTTTTTGGTTTCAGAGGAGGCATTTGTAAAATGGAATACAAAATTTCAGATTTTGGAGGGTCCAGTTTCAGATCACTTTCCCATTTTGTTGGAAGGAGGGACTAAGACAGGGCAGCATCACAAACCATTTAAATTTGAGAATTTTTGGTTACAAAAAGAGGAACTTCGAAAGAAAATTCCACAGTGGTGGGAAGAAGGCCGCCCAACATATGGGACAACAATGTTTAGATTCCACAAACAACTTCATTATGTCAAAGCTCAACTGAAACATTGGAGGCGAGCTAACAAGACAGAACTTCCAGGTCCAAAGAGCTCCTTTGGTGGCCAGATGGGATGAGGTTCAAAAACACTTTAGGGAAGGAACAATTACTGAGCAGCTCAAAGCCGAGGATGATGCCTTGCGTAAAGCGGTTGAGGACATTGACAACCAAGAGGAGACCTACTGGAAACAGAGAGCAAGAACCACTTGGTTATTAGAAGGTGATAGAAATACCAAATTTTTCCATCGGACTGCTTGTGCTAGGAGACAGATGAATAACATGGAAGCTCTTCAAGATGAGAACGGACACTCCTTTGATACACTTCCAGGTATGCATTCCCATTCAATGGATTATTTTTCTAAACTTTTTAAGGAAAGTATGGTGCAAGATGAAGAGGCTCAAAATGAGGTTATTGTTGTCATACCTTCCATTATCTCTGAAGAAGAAAATCAGACCCTTCTTAAACCCATTGATAGAGAGGAACTGAAGAATGTGGTCTTTGGAATGAGCACCAGAAAAACTCCAGGTCCAGATGGCTTTCCAATTGAGTTTTTTTAGGCCTTTTGGGATAACTTGGAGGAGGATGTAATGGCTGTTATAGAGGAGTCCAGAGGTAGTAAAAGAATGCTTAAAGCATTAAATCATACTTTCATTACCTTAATTCCAAAAGGGGAGGAGGGGGTACATATTTCAGATTATAGACCTATTGCCTTATGCAATGTGATATATAAAATAATCACAAAGGTAATGGTTGAGCGGCTAAAACCTCTTTTACATAACATTATCTCCTCAGAGCAAGGGGGTTTTGTAGAGGGTAGGCAGATCCTGGATGGGGTGGTTCTAGCTCAGGAGGCAATCCATTCAATGCAAACATCTGGTAATAAAGGAATGTTCATAAAATTAGATATGTCAAAGGCTTATGATAGGGTGGAGTGGAGCTTCTTGGCAAAGATGATGGCAGCCTTTGGTTTCTCTCAGGATTGGATAGAATGGGTCATGAGTTGTGTCTCTACTCCGACATACTCAGTGTTAATCAAGGGTCTTCCCTCACAACCATTTGGAGCCACTCGAGGCCTTCGTCAAGGGGATCCTTGCTCTCCCTATCTTTTTCTCATATTGGCTGAAGGACTAGGTAGACTTTTCTTGAGGAGAAGACAACAAGGTTTGCTAACAGGTATCAAGGTGGGTGAGGAAGTTTTGACTCACCTATAGTTTGTGGATGATACTAGATTGGTGGGAGTGGCCAGCTTCAGGGAAGCAAGAATGATCAGAGATACTCTTAGTGTCTACCTTAGGGCTACAAACCAAGTCATCAATGATAAAAAATCCAAAGTGGTCTTTTTCAATCTTGATCAAAGGCTTCAGGACAGAGTTTTAGAGATCTTGGGATTCACAAGGACTTCTCTCCCAGTGGTTTACTTGGGGGTCCCTTTGCACTTTAAAAAACTAAAAATAGATATCTGGAGGAATCTTTTGGATTGTATCAAGGATAGAATTAATCATTGGTCTCACAAATGGTTAAGCTATGGGGGTAGATTAACTTTTTTATAGTCAGTCATTCGAGGCCATGCCAATTTATAAATTCTCTATCCTGGCTGCCCCACATACTATATGGAAAGAGTTGGACAAGATGGCTAGAAAATTTTTATGGGAAGGAGTAAAAGGAGAGAGGAAATGGGCCTTAGTAGGTTGGGACAAAGTAACCCAGCCCAAGGTAAAAGGAGGTTTGGGTCTGAGAAGATCCAAGATAAATAATAAAGCTTTGGTTGGAAAGCTTTATTGGAGGTGGATTTCCCAACCAACTTCCTTATTCAGTAGAATCCTAACTAGTAAATATGTGGGACATGTTAACCCAAATGAGGTGGGCCATTTCCCTTTGGATGGTACTGGATCCTTAGTGTGGCAGGCTCTCAAGTTAGGATCTCAGGTAGTAAAAGATCGATTATTTTGGAAAGTGGGGAGAGGGGAGAAGGCACGATTTTGGACAGATTCATGGGATCAATACCCACCTATCATTGTTGAATTTCTTGAATTGCAACCAATAAAAGCAGCCATTGAAACCAAGGGATGGGTCCAAATTGAAAGTTATTTCACCACTAGTCAGCTGGGGGAGTATAAGTTTAAGCAGTTTAAGAAGTTGGATGAGTGGCCAATTTCAATCCCTCCAGATTTGGCACCCATCATGACTAAAATCTTGACAAAAATATTTCTCACAGGTAGAGACGAGGAGGATGAATTAGCTTGGGGCTATGGGAGCCTTGGTGTCTACACAGTGAAGGACGGATATGACAAGATCCTTCCAGAGCCTCCCCCTCATACTTATCAGGTTGAGGATTGGAGAAAGATTTGGCACTCCAAAGGTTGGCTGAAAGTAAACTTTTTTGCCTGGCAGTTCATGCACAATGGAATTCTCACTTTTGATAATCTCAGATGTAAAGGAATCATCGGTCCTTCTCAATGTGTCTTATGCTACAAGAGCGAGGAAACAACTGATCACTTGATGTTTGAGTGCCCTTTCACGCGCCAGATTTGGAAGAGATGGTTTTCATATTATAAAATTCAAGTTAATGGTGACTTGAATCGGATTAATATCTGGGAAAGATGGAAGAGGGGTAGATTTAAATCTAAAGCTCTTCGTATTGGTTGGGAGCTTGGATTAAACTTTATTTGGTGGCAAGTGTGGTTGGAGAGAAATGCT
Source organism: Wollemia nobilis (assembly GCA_028583015.1). NCBI lineage: Eukaryota > Viridiplantae > Streptophyta > Pinopsida > Araucariales > Araucariaceae > Wollemia > Wollemia nobilis. Next base: position 3,524,054 of record JAQPPZ010000676.1, on the reverse strand, counting down.
AGAATTTTTAGAGAAACTTTTTCTTCGTTAGATGGAGTTTGGCAGGTCATTTGGAGCAAAGTCACAGAAACTGTGGCCGTCTATGCTAAAGAGGAAACTCAGGTTGTTATTGGGGCAATGGAAGAGGGAGTTGAAGTGCAAGAGGGATAGGACAGAGCTAGTTGGAAACCACCCCTAGAAGGTTGGATTAAAATTAATACTGATGGAGCTGCAAAAGGCAACCCGGGTAGAGCCAAAATTGGAGTGGTTTGCCGAAATCATGTTGGAACAATGCTCTATTGGGAACTGCAAGGCTTGGGAAGAGCTACAAACAATGAAGCAAAAGCCATAGCTATCAAATCTGCTTCTATTTGGGCAGTTAAACAGGGCCACAGGAGGATAATACTTGAATCAGATTCTCAAATAATGGTTGGAGCTCTAGATTGCATGAGGAACTTTGCCTTGAAAGCATGGAGGTTGAGGATTCTTGTCACTCAAATTAAGGAATTATGGAGGGAATTAGATGATGTGATTCTAGTTTATGTGAGTAGAGATTTAAACAAAGCGGTCGACTTCCTGGCTAAGATGGGTGTTGAGAAGGAGGTAGGGGTTCAGTTGCACAGTGACATGGCTATTGAGGATGAGGTGATTAGGCAGGGTCTTGAAAGGTCCCTGAGCTAATGATCAAAGAAAAAGCAAAGGGTGGAAAGGTGTCACGATATCATGACATGTTGCTTCATCACGGCCAAGGGAGGAAAGGTGTCATGATTTCGTGACATGTTGCTTCATCGCGGCCAAGGGAGGAAAGGTGTCACGATTTCGTGACATGTTGCACCGTCACGGTCACTGGAGGAAAGGTGTCACGATATCATGACATGTTGCTTCGTCATGGCCATGGGAGGAAAGGTGTCATGATATCGTGACATGTTGCTTCGTCGTGGCCAAGGGAGGAAAGGTGTCACGATATCGTGACATGTTGCTTCGTCACGGCCAAGGGAGGAAAGGTGTCATGATATCATGACATGTTGCTTCATCGTGGCCAAGGGAGGAAAGATGTCATGATTTCATGACATGTTGCTTCGTCGCGGTCAATGGAGGAAAGATGTCATGATTTCATGACATGTTGCATCGTCGCGGCCAAGGGAGGAAAGGTGTCACGATATCATGACATGTTGCATCGTCATGGCCAAAGGAGAAGAAGTGTCGTGATATCGTGACATGTTGCATCGTCACGGCCAAAGGAGAAAAGTGTCGCGATATCGCGACATGTTGCATCATCGCGACCAAGAGAGAAAAAGTGTCACGATATCGTGACATGTTTCATCGTCGTGGCCAAGAGAGAAAAGTGTCACGATATCGTGACATGTTTCATCGTCATGGCCAAAGGAGAAAAAGTGTCACGATATCGTGACATGTTGCTTCGTCGTGGCCAAAGGAGAAAAAGTGTCGCGATATCGTGACATGTGGCTTCGTCATGGCCGAAAGAGAAAAAGTGTCACGATTTCGTGACATGTTGCTTCGTGGCCAAGAGAGAAAAAGTGTCACGATATCGCGACATGTTGCTTCATCGCGGCGAAAGAGAAAAAGTGTCGCGATATCGCGACATGTTGCTTCATCGCGGCGAGAAGAGAAAAAGTGTCACGATATCGCGACATGTTGCAACATCGCGGCCAAGAGAGAAAAAGTGTCACGATATCGCGACATGTTGCTTCGTCGCGGCCAAAGGAGGAAAAGGTGTCACGATTTCGTGACATGTTGCAACGTCGCTGCCCAAGGAGAAAAAGTGTCACGATATCGCGACATGTTGCTTCATCGTGGCCAAAGGAGGAAAAAGTGTCGCGATATCGCGACATGTTGCAATGTCATGGACAGAAGGGGAAAAAGTGTCGCGATATCGTGACATGTTGCATTTTCGTGGCCAAAGGAGAAAAGTGTCGCGATATCGCGACATGTTGCATTTTCGGCCAAAGGAGAAAAGTGTCGCGATATCGCGACATGTTGCATTTTCGCGGCCAAAGGAGAAAAGTGTCGCGATATCGCGACATGTTGCATTTTCACGGCCAAAGGAGAAGAGGGTAAGAGTGTCGCGATATCGCGACAAGTTGCATCAACAGACCAATCCGATCCCCCTGTTAGCTAGTTAATGGTTCAAGAGATTTGGCTCCATTGCAAATCTTCTTTTACTATTGTAAGCATGTGTTCTCTCTGATTTCGGCTGGGAAAATTCTCTTCCCAAATTGTAATTGATCTTTGTTTTAATACAAGTTTTTTCAAAATTTTCAAAAAAAAACAATAGAGGAAAATAATTGGAAATCAAAATTAAAGAAGAAATTCGTATAAGACTAATCAAAGGACAAATTACCATGGAAGAAAATATTCAGAATGCATTGCTAGAAGAAAGTAAATAAAGGTTGAAATGTCTAAAACTTTGCACACAACACTTGATAGAGAATATTGATGAACTTTCAATAAAATTAAAGAAAGACTTACACTCAATTTTCAGAGAAGCCAAAAATGAAAACTTTGCAACATTTGATAATTATCTAAGTTTAGAACTGATTGAAGCACATGAATATTCTAAAGATGATATTATGCTAACTATAGATATCAGTATGATAATGTATATGACGTTACTTACTCGTGATGTTTATAAAGACAAGAACAAAAAGTAACAAGAATTGATTAAAATATTGAAGAACAAACCTGTAATGAAATATATCAGCTGCAACATAAATGACTTACACCATATGAAATCCAATGATCTTCTTCAAGAGGTGAGGTCACCCTTTGAAGAGGAGTGGAAATTACTAAAGGCCTAGATGAGAAATTTTCCATTGCAATAGCTTTCCCACTCTATTTCTCATTTTTTTTCTTTCCCTTGATTTTATTTTGTATTTTGGCTATCTCTCAGTTTCTATTTTTGACTCTATACCCATAGATAAGGCAAGTAGTCTAGGATTTTCCATCTTCAATAGGCTAAAGAACCCTTGGGATCCATCAAGACTATAGGGATTTTTTTCCTACATCCTTGCTTCACTTGAAGAAATATTCCATTTGAAAGTGGGATCAATAGAAAAGGGTGTCAAAAGTCATGACCTGCCTTTAGCCAAAGGGGTAGGCATTGGCTCTACAACACAAAGGGAGGAAAACATATTTTAAGCCACATCAACTATTGGATCTTGTTAGAATAAATATATATTCTCTTAAGTTCTACTAGGATAGAATTACTTGAGTTACCACTCTTCCATGAGTCAGGTGAACTCTCAGTTTAGACTAGTTCATATTTGTTGAGTAGTTGTAATCCAACGACTCTCAATGATCAACTTTACTATTTATACAAAGTTGATACATGGAATAATTAATTATTTCTTCATATTTTAGTAATTCTTTGAATGTCTAGTATCAAAATTCTAACATGGTACTAGAGCTAGGCTAGATTTTTCTTGCATTCAATTTTTCATAGAGTTGGTTCACCTCATTTGGATTTTTTTGACTTAAAAAACTTGCTTAGAGTTCAGAATCATACTCTTTATCCATTAGTTTTTTTTCAACAAAAATTATTTTATTTTGCTGAAAGATATTTGAATATTGTCTACTACGTATATCTCTTTGCATTAAAGAAATTTTGTGAAATGCTGATTTTTTAGCCTTATTTCTCATCTTTTGAAATTATATAAGATATTTTTTTTGTAAGGTTTATATATACCATATGGTATAATAATACTTTAAAAGCACATGTTTTTTTTTTTCTCTTTAAAAGCATGTCCTTTAGTCTACGCAGACCATTCAAAATATATGCATTTAGTTGAGCTTGCGCCCATGACCCGAGGCTCTCCACTCAAAGCTGGAAATCATTCTTTTTCTTTGTAAAATTTCTATAGGTTATCTTCAGGGGTGTCCTATTTGCTTCATTGGAGTTCGTTGAGGCTCATGCTCTTTGAAGTTTGTTGAGGCTCGTATTGAAGGTTTTCTGGGTAGCCAACTCTGCGGTCAAATCTATTTTGGTTTACCCTCACAAAATCTATTTAGCCAGTTGGTAGAATCACATCTGTTTGCCTCACATTTATCTCAATGCCCTTTTAAGATCGTGGATTTAATTCCTTGGTAGTACAATTAGCTTGGCACCCTTCTCTTAATTGGTGCCCTTATGTTTCTTATGTGCCATTGAGTCTTCATTGGCACCCTTACCTTCCATGTGTTCCAAACTGTTGTGTTGGAGTTTTTTAACTCGCTCGTCCTCAAAACGCTTGGCACCCTTCCATGGATGTCTTCTAATGTATCCCTCCTTGGCGTCCAAAATTTCCTTCATAATATTTTGTGACACTTCAGTTATTTGACCTCATGGAGATCTTCTTCATTCTTCCATGAGCTATAAAAAGCATCCCCCTCTCTAAATAAAGCTAAGTACTTTTATATGCTCTAATATTTTCTGTGTTACAGTGAAGAAGATTCTACTTTGAAACTACATCAATAAAAGAAGGATATTATGAAAGGAAGATTCCTTTCCACCGTGAAGCCTCCACACTCACAGAGCAAAGCTACATTTGACTTCAACAGTGGCTACGTACCTTCCAACACAGAGCTCCATGAGTGCAAGTGAACATCATTCGATTGCAACAGGGAAACATCGAAGAATAGACAGAGCTGAGCTTCGTTCATCTTCAATAGTGGCTATGTACCTTCCAACACAGAGCTCCACAAGTGTAGAGAGAACGTTGTTCGACTGCAGACATGAGAAGAAGCATGGATGAATCTTATGGGAGACTCCTCGGTTACATGTCTTCTCAACACACTGACTCCACAAGTGCAGGATGTCATTCGATCAAATATTTACATAGAGAGCTGAAAATGCTATTGAGAACAAGGGCAAAATTTATTTATTTTATATTAAAAATAGTGGTCATCCTTCAAAAAAAGTGTTTCTATCAGATGCTATAATATGTATGTGAGCTAATTTTCTTAAAGCTCAATTATTCCCCTCCAAGGAAAAACCCATTGTATGGTTTTTTATATAAGATACTCTCACTGCTCTCTACTTTAAAAAAAAAAAAGGTATTATAAGTGAGTATCTCCTTGTAACAATCATTAATAAAATATATTTTGGGGGGATTGTTTATAGTAGTGCTGCTTATTGCACCTACTCTATATGGATACAAATAATGGGGGATGGCTTCATCATGTGTCTAACTTTATGAATTACAATCTCCACTACTATTACACCATTTACTACTGCTACACTTCCTTCTGTTGCATTGCTGCATTACTACTGCTACTTAAATCTTTAAAGTGATTCTTACCACAGTTTGCTGCTCTGATCATGGACATACTCACTAGGAATTTTTTATGTTTGATGCTTGCACCACATATTATAGTTGCAAACACTAAAAAATTCACTCTAAGCAAACAACATATTCAAGAGAGGCATCAAATAAAGCCCATATCCTTGTAATATCCTATGTTCCATGTATCATTCTTCTCATTGACTTATAGTTTCCCTCATGTAAGGGTGGGTAATTGAGAAGATTTGGTATAGAGGTCTGGCTGATTACTCTTTCTTCATAAGCCTATGTACCACATATCAATTTTCCTCATTTACTTATAGTTTCCCTCATGTAAGGGCGGGTAAATTGAAGAGATTGGTATAAATTTTAGGCTTCTACTGCCTCCCTTAAATAGGTGTTTCTACTATAGCATCATTGTATTCTCTAAAAGGTTCTTGAAGTTAAAAGGGGGGATTATTGGTTCACTTCAATTTTTTTTGGAAAAATGAATACAATTGATCCACTCACCCCTCATAAATATCACACATGGAAGCCCAAAATATCAAATCTCATTTCTCAAAAAGGGCTCACACACTTGCTAGAAGAGAAGCAGCCTGAATTTGAAAAAGAATATGAAAAATTTGATCATAAAGGAAATATGTATGAAACAATGGGTATTATAAGCACAAATGTAAATGAAAGCTTATGGTTTCACATTTTAGAATGTAAAATTCCATTTGAAATTTAGGAAAAACTAAAGAACTTTTTTTGTAAAGTGGATCAACCAAGGTCAATGCAGCTAGAGGCAGAGTTAACAGTATTATCTCCTGAAGACTTCAGCAATATTGTTGAATTTCTAACAAAATTTAAAGAAGTCCTCATGCAACTAATAGGTAGTGGAAAAGATAAAATAGAATAAGAATTCATCTATATTATTCTTTCTAAGTTAAATGGAGGGTTTCAAATTTTTTCTACCACATTTTTGTCTATAAAAGATGCACTTGGTAAAAGTTTTAAAATGCCCTCTTTAGAGAAGTTTTGTGATAGGCTAACTAGAGAGGAAATGAGACTTGCAAAATATGAGATATCTCCCTCTTCCTCAAAATCATTAGTAGCATCCACCTCCACTAAAGAAAAAATCAAAAAGAAAGAAAGAGGCCCTATAACTTGTACACATTGCAAAAAGAATGGACATTCTGTAAATAAATGTTGGAAAAGACTACAACAACTAGAGGCAGCAATGAAGGATCACAAAACAGACATCAAGAAGGAAACATGGAAAGCCTTAAATGTTCAAGGTAAAAATATAAAAACTCCATCAAAATATTGGGTTCTAGATTCAGGGGTAACTCATCATATGACTTCTTCACATGAGTCATTCTCTTCAATATCCTCAAGCTCAATTTGAAGCATAAAAGTTGGTGACTCATCCTTTATCCCTGTCAAAGGAAAAGGTGACATATCTATTATTCCTAGTATCACTTAAGGGGGTGGTTAGAATAAATATTTATTCTCTTAAGTTATACTAGGATAGACTTATTTGAGTTACCACTCTTCCATGAGTCAGGTGAATTCTCAGTTTAGACTAGTTCAATTTTGTTGAGTTGTTGTAATCCAACGACTCTCAATGATCAAATTTTTTATTTATACAAAGTTGATCCATGGAATAATTAATCAGTTCTTCATATTTTAGTAATGCTTTGCATGTCTAGTATCAAAATTCTAACAGATATCTCATCAATTTTTGGTGCTGTTTCTCTACCTTAAGCAAGAAACTTAAGAACCCAAAGACCATAGGTTGTCGATTTTCCATCCAATGATCCATATGTTTGTCAACAAAGACTAGTGTAGGATAAAGGTCATTCCCAACAAAGCCCTGACCAAAAATGTGACAACTAATTGAAAGTGAGATAAGGAAGCATTGGGGTACATATGGAAAAGACCCACCATTGATCAAGAGGGATCTTGCCTCATCTAGGACTCGTGGTAGTGGTTCATAAATAAAGGTGACAACATAAAAGACAATCAAATAAACATTTTCCATAGGTTTCCAAAGTTGAATTTTTTGGCCCAACCTATCATAGTCATTAGCATAGCAGTTGCAGTGGCTACCCACCACATGGGTAAGCCTACCTTGCAAAACCTGCACCAATCAGATGGGCCATACTAGTCATGTTAGAAGGTAAGGCATCCCATAAAGTTGATGGAGGTTTTGAGGAGTTTTGTGTCCAAAGCCTTGAACCAAGTAAAAAATAATGGTGCTAAGCACCTTTTTAGCTTATTGTAAGGGCGATGGCAACAACAACCCGCATCAAATGACCTAAGATCCTTTGACATTAATGGCCCCAAATCTAGATATCTCAATATGATCAAATGTAGGTGTAGAGGGATCTCAACTATAGAGAAAAAATTAATTATGTAGTCCTCTATGTAGGATTTTGGAGGGAAAGAGCCCCTTAGTTTCAACCTATAAATAGGCCCTTAAACTTATTGTAAGGCATTGGGAGCTATTTTATTGTGCCTAATATTTGTTCTTGTAAGTTATTTTTCTCACTTCTCTTTTGTATGAGTACGACTCGGGCCTTAAGCCACCATCTAAGAAGCATTGAGCCTCTTTAGACCACATGCCTTGTAATTATTTAATGCATAAATGGAAGTTGTGACTAACTTTGTTCTATCCTACTTTTGTGTGTTGTCAATTTTGGGTTGTGTGATGAAGTGTGTTCAAATTTATAGCTATTAGATTGTAGTAAATGTGTTCATCCTTAGCTCGTTCATGAAGTCAGGGGGTAAAGCTTAATCTTGGCACATCACCCCCTAGCTTAGGTTTTACTTTCCTACAATTATATTTCATGTTTTTACCTTAATCTTGACACATCACCTTCGTAGCTTAGGTTCTCCTTTCCTACAATTCTATTTGATTCTATATAGACCTTTTGATGATGATCATGTGTAGGCTTAAATACAAGCAGATATAATATTATCTATTTCTTCTAGCTTATTTTTTTTTATGTAATTGTTCTAAATTTTCCCTTAACAAATGTCTTTATGTTTTCTTATTTATTTAGATATTATTCTAAATTTTATTTTAACAAAATTAATAAATGCCCATTCTTCCTTTAATAAATACCTATCTTCCTTTTAAATTTTCTCCCAACAAATGCCTTTATAACTTAATATTATTTAGACATTTTAGCTTCTTTTTTCATATAACTATTTTAAATTTTCCTTAGCAAAAAATATCTTTAATATCATTTAAGTTAATAATGTTAATAAAGAATATTTTTATTTTAAATTTGTTATAAATTTTTTATTCTAAATTTGTTTGTAATCAAATGCTTTTGAATTCTCTCTTTTTCTTCATTATTTCCTTCTATCAACTTATTTCCTTTTATCAACTGCTTTTAAATTCTTTATTTGTGTTCATTAATTTTTTTTTTTATCAACTTTATTTCCTTTTATCAACTACTTTTGAATTCTTTCTATTCATTTCTATTCTAGATTTTTCTTTGTCTATGGTTATTTATTTTTTATCAAATTTATTTCCTTTTATCAACGACTTTTGAATTCTTTTTTTGTCTTTGGTTTTTCACTTTTATCAACTTTATTTCCTTTTATCAAGTGCTTTTGAATTCTTTTTTTGATTGGTGAAAGGGGTTTTGAAAGGGCCCCAAACCTTTTACAATGAGAGACTCAAAGGAGACTAAAACGAAACAAGATCCACAAGGGATTTAAATTTAAAGATTCCTGTCCAAGTAAGGTTGTTGCGAACAAGAAATTCAAAAAGGGAAAAAATCCTACCAAAGCAAGGGATTCCCACACAAACAAGCCAAAGTTAAAAAATGAAAAAAACCTTTCCTCGAGGGATTCTAAATTTTTCTTTAACAAATACCTTTGTTTTTGTTATTATATGTATATTTATTTAGAATAATAAAAATATTTGTTTCTAATCCATACCAGGTACCTCACTGCCAAGTTCCCTCAATCCTCAGAAGGAGGTCTGGGTTCAAGCCTGGTGGCCTGTGCCAAATACAAAAAAAACCCTCGGCTAGCCTGAGGGGTATACCTAGATGGGATAGGCCTTGTGGAATGAAAGTCCTAGCCCCAAAGGGATATGAGGAACAATTTTCCTTAGTATAAGGTTTATACTACCATATCATTCTAATTGGCTTGGAACATGTAGGGGGTAGGAGCAAGAACAATGTGGAAAAGGTGAGCCTAGCCCTGTTGAACAGGATGTACATAGTTCAAACTTCTACGATGCAAAGGGGGACACAAAGGTTGTGTGTTAAATTTTCTATTGATAAGCATAGCTCTCAAATTTACAAGGGGTCATGGTTGGGAGGAGACTGCTCAACCCTATGCGTTGGTCGTAGGGGTTTCTCACACTAACCTAAAATTTTAGAAAAATATTTGTTTTAATATTGAAGAAGTAAGCTAAGGTGAGTGCAACAGTGCTAGGGCAGCGAAGAAAAATATTTTATCAGTACCACAATGAAGGTAAGTGCAATAGTGCTAGGGTAGCAAAGAAAAATATTTTAACAGTACCACAATAGTGCTAGGGTAGCAAAGAAAATATTTTATCAGTGCCAAAACAATGCTAGGGTAAAGAAGGTGAGTGTAGTAGTGCTAGGGCAGTGAAGAAAAATATTTTAATAGTGCCACAAAATGATGGCGAGGTCAAGATTCAAAACACACCAGTCTCACAAATTGCAGTAAATTTCATTAATATGGTCTCTGTTACAGTTTTTCTCAGCACACTTCCTCCTCCCAAATCCCGAACTCACCATCCCTTTCCCATACAAATTTTCCCCGTTTTAATGTGGTCTCGGCCTTCCCTGCAATTAATGCTCCCGCCCAAAGACCAATTCGAATTTCATCTTCCCTCCGTTGAAATTTCAAGATTTTCCTTTCCTTTTGTTTTCTGCCATAAATGGCAACTGTCCGATCCGTCCAGAGCCTGCATTCATGGCTTCCCATACCCTGCACCCGCCGTTTTAATCTGATTGTCTTTAAGTACCGTTGTCTCCGCCATTAAGTCTTTCAACTGTAACTACGGTTTCTCCAGAAACAACATTCCAAGATACTTAAACTTGGTCGACATCTATATCTCTCTCCTCCGATTACGTGGCCCTCATCCTTATGATCTGTTACAAGTGTGTCTCCACGTGTCAAATTTAACTCTATCCCCCATTGGTCGTGTTGCCTTTAAGACACGTGGCAACCACGTGTCTATTTCACCCTGTCCGACCGTCCGCGTGTTCACTTCCGTTTGACCTTTTCTTGGGCCGCGATATCGCGACATGTCGCGATATCGCGACCCAACTGACGTCCGCCCTCAGCTTTGAAACAAAGTCGCGATATCGCGACGTCGCGATATCGTGACAAAAGTACGTCCTGCACTTGTCTCTGCCTTTGACGTCGCGAAATCATGACGCGTCGCGATTTCGCGACTCCAACCCCCACTCCTTGCAACAGCTTCAACATGGTCGCGATATCGCGACGCCGCGATATCGCGACCGACCCCTTCGCAACTTAAGACTCGGCCAACCCAACCGTCGTGATATCGCGACGTCGCGATATCGCGACGAAACTTGCTCCGCCTTTGCTATAGCAAATGAGGTCGCGATTTCGCGACCTCACACCAACTTTTGCCTTAGTTCCTTTAACAACTTCCCTTTATGTCTTACGACATCTCCTTCCCCGAAAAAGAACCAAATTGCTTCAAAAATACAAGAACTTTAAAGAAAATTAAAAGATGCAAGATTGCTCATACTTTCACTGGATGCTCCTGCATCAGACACCGGGGTAGATTAGAAGTGACCCTCACTTCTGTTTTGTTGGGGGAAGACCCAATAGGTCAACCTCCGCCTCCGATACCCAAGTTGCATCTTCAATAGGCCTGCCTTTCCACTTGATCAAATACTCAGTATACTATTTGTTTATTCCTGGTGCTTACGCCTTCACGGGTATCCAATACTTCCTCGGCCTCATCTGTGCTTGGAGTAGATGTCTGGAATTTGCCATAATTTTGGACTTTGCATTTCTGTACCTTCTCCCTCATGATATTCCACTAAATCTGAGATATTAAAAATTGGTGAAATATCAAGCCAACTTGGCAATTCCACTTCATACGCATTTCCTGACTCTCGCTTTCCCAATATTTTACATGGTCCAAACTTTTTCATCTTCAATTTATTGTAAGTCTTGGCAGGAAATCTCTCCTTCCTGAGATGCACCATGACCTCATCTCCTACTTTGAACTCCTTGAACCGCCGCTTACGGTCCGCCCTTGTCTTATATTGATTGTTCATTTTTGTAATTTGTCTTCTTACTTCCTCATGCAGACTTTTCATATGTTCTGCAAATTCTTCTGCTTCGGCACTACATTTTTCTTTTCTGTCCAACTTTCTTAGTTCAGACACATTCCTCGGGCTGTGTCCATATATTATCTGGAATGGAGATTTATCTGTGCTTTTATTAACTGAACTGTTATACGCAAATTCTGCCTGCGGTAAAACTAAATCCCATCCCTTGGGCTGATCTGCTATCAAACACCTCAATAGATTACCCGGGCTTCGTTCACCACCTCCGTACGTCAGTCGATGCTGTGGGTGGTATGCCGAACTGAATTTCAGGTCTGTTTTCATCTTCTTCCACGAGTTCTCAAAAAGTATCCAACAAACTTGGTATCTCTATCAGAAACTATGCTTCTTGGCAGACCGTGAAGTCTAACCACTTCCTTGAAGAACAACCCTGCAATGTGAACTGCATCACTGGTCTTTTGGCAGGGGATAAAATGTGCCATTTTGGAGAACCGGTCCACCACCACAAATATTGAATCATTTCCTCTCTGTGTTCTCGGCAATCCAAGAATAAAATCCATACTTATGTCCTCCCATGGTCTCTCAGGCACAGGTAATGGCTGGTACAACCCTGTATTTTGTCTTACACCCTTTGCCATCTGGCATATTCTGCAACCTTGCACAAACTTCCGCACATCTTGCTGAAGTTGTGGCCAATAGTAATTTTCCTCAACCAAGGCAATGGTCTTATCCCGACCAAAATGCCCAGCCAATCCTCCGTTGTGCTTTTCTTTGATTAAATTCTCCCGCATGGAACTTTTGGGAATGCACAACTTACTACCCTTGAACAGCATTCCGTCTTGGATTAAGAAATCCAACCATTTTGTTCTATCCATAGTAATAGGTATCGAGCAAGCCTTCCAGGCTTCTGCAAAATCCGGATCTGCAGGGTACAGACCCTTCAGTTCTTCAAATCCCACTACTTCTACTGTCAATCTAGTCAGCAGAGTTTGCCTTCTGCTCAAGGCATCTGCAACTCTGTTTGACTTCCCACTTCTATGTTTCAGCACAAAGGTATAACTTTGGAGGAACTCCACCCATTTCATGTGCCTTTGGTTCAGTTTTGCCTGACTGTTAATGTATTGCAAAGCACGATGGTCGATAAGCAGTACAAACTCCTTTGGTAATAAATAATGTCTCCACTTCTTCAGGGCTTGAACTATAGCATAAAATTCTTGATCATAGACTGAATACTTTTTCCGAGCATCATTTAACTTCTCACTGAAATAAGCAACTGGCTTGCCTCCTTGACTCAGTACAGCCCCTATTGCACTGCCACTGGCATCACAGTCCACCTGAAATACCTTGTTGAAGTCTGGAAGTGCCAAAACAGGCTGCTCGGTAACTTTTCTTTTTAATGTATCAAAGCTCCTTTCAGCTCCTGATGTCCATTTGAACTCCTTTTTATCTCCCCTCATTGTCTCTGTGAGAGGTGCACAAATACTGCTGAAGTTCTTTATGAACTTCCTATAAAAACTGGCTAGACCATGGAATGACCTCACTTATGTTGTGCTTCTTGGAGTAGGCCATTCAATGATAGCTCTCACCTTTTCGGGGTCCATCTTCAGACCTTCTGCTGAGATTACAAACCCCAAGTATACCAATTCCTTCTTGACAAAATTACACTTTTTCAAATTTATTAATAACTGTTCTTCTCGCAGTTTTTCAAAGACTCTCCTGATATGCATCAGGTGTTCCTCCAGGGTCCGGCTAAATATCAATATATCATCTAAATAAACAATAACAAACTTTCCCAAAAATTCTTTCAGTACTTCATTCATCAGCCGCATGAAGGTACTTGGTGCATTGGACGAGTCCAAAGGGCATGACCAACCACTCAAACAGGCCTTCTCTTGTCTTGAAGGTTGTCTTCCATTCATCCCCCTCTCGGATACGGATCCGATGATAACCACTTTTCGGGTCAATCTTTGTGAAGTACTCGGCTCCACTTAAGCAGTCCATGATATCATCCATTCTTGGTAACGGGAATCTGTACTTAATAGTAATTTTGTTGATGGCCCGTGAATCCGTACACATCCTCCATTCTCCATCCTTCTTTGGCGCCGACCACTGCGAGTCCTGCGCATGGACTCAAACTTTCCCGAATTAATCCCTTTTCTAATAATTCTTGGACCTGTCTATTTAACTCCTCGGTCTCTACGGGTGTCATCCTGTGTGCGGCTTTATTTGGCGAGGCTTGATCCTGGTACTAAATCTATATGATGGCTAATTTTTCTCACCGGGGGTAAGCCCTCAGGCACATTGTCAGACACAATGTACGGAAATTCCTCCAGCAGATTTAGAACTTCTGTTGGGGTATCCCGGCATTCCTTCCCCCTAACTCTAGGGATTATTGCATAACATAAATGTTCATGCTTTAACCCGTTCAGAAACTCTCTCCCCTCAACTAAACAGACTCTGGAAATATTACATACCTTTTCATCTGCATCCTTCAAGGGCTTTAGTTTATGGCGTACACCATTCTTTGTCAATGAGTAGGTGTTGGCACGGCCATCATGTCTTGCACTCCGGTCAAACTGCCAGGGTCTCCCCGGCAACATGTGGCAAACATCCATGGGTAAGATGTCACACAGGACCTCATCACAATAATTCCCAATGTTAAATTTAACAGAACACTGCTCATTGACCAAAGCTCCGTGGTCCTTTTGTAACCATGCGACCCGGTATGGGTGTGGGTGTTTCTTCCTTTCTAACTGTAACTTTGTAACCATTTCCTCAGAAACCAGGTTATCCGTGCTACCATTATCAATAATGATATTGCAAACCTTGCCCGCACATTTACATCTAGTGCGGAATAAACTTTTCCTCTGGTCTGTGTCCTTCTCCTCGTTCAACAGGACTCTTCTTACAACCATTGTTTCTCCTCTCTCCGCTTCTTCGGAATGCTCAGATTCAGCATCCTCCTCTGCCACAGCGGCTACGGTTGGGCCCTCGGGCCTCTTGTTTGTTCTTTCTCGGTGTTGTGGACATTCAAATGCCCTGTGTCCTTCTTCACCACGGTGGAAACATGTTCCACGAAATACTCCCCTTCCAAACCCTCGTCCAGATCCACCCCGTCCTCTTGGGTAGCTGTTACGATCTCGGGGCTGATAAACATCTTCTTCTTTTTGGTCCTGGTTACTACTGGCTTCACCAGTCTTCTTCGGATCCTTGTACTTTTCTCCATTGGTCCTCCCACCAGTCCTTCCACCTCGGCCTCTTCCTCTTTGCTTGCCTTCAAACCGCTTGTTTAGCTTTTCTTCTACCTTCAAGGCAAATTGATAAGCATCCTCAATGGTGTTTACTCGAACCAGGCTCAGTTCTTCCTGGATACCAAGCCTCAACCCATTAATGTAACGGGCTACTTTCTCTTTATTTGCCTCTAAATGCACTGTTCTAATAGAAATTTTGTAAAATTCTTCGAGTGTACTCTTGGACGATTTTGTTTGTCTGTCTCCAAGCTCTGCATTTTTCTTAGCGAGATCCAACTCGTAATCTGCCGGGATGAGCTGTCTTTTAAGCTTCTCCACCATTCTATCCCATCTTGTTATTCTCTCTTTCCCTCTTCTGTTTCTCTCCAACTGCATTCCCCTCCACCAAATGCTGGCATGACCCTTTAACTTGGTCTTAGCAAATCTGACCCGGTTAGGGTCTTCAATCTCCTCATACTCGAAATATTCCTCTAAATCATTTATCCGAGTCAATCACTTCTTCTGGATTCAGATTTCTTGAGTAGGTAGATACCTCCATTTTTGGTTGTTTTCCAATCTGAGAGATGGCCCTATACAACCGGGCTTGAGCAGGATCCACAGCTTCTTCTTCCTCCTCAAACTGGTCTTCTTCCTCAACTTCGTCTTCACTTTCCTCATCCCCTCCGGGTTCGCGTCTTCTGCGTAACTCTGCTTGTAGGGCTTGAACTTGCCTTTGCAAGGCCCGAAAGTCTTCGGCCGGCACTACATTTCCTGCTCCGCCACGGTTCCTTCGTGGAGGCATGATATTTTCTCTGTATTATTATTTTTTTTTTTTTAGAATTCTTCCACAGATCCTGGTGCAACTGCCTCTCTCCGGCGATATGTTACACGCTTAGGAGCTCCCGCTCTGATACCACTTGATGGCGAGGTCAAGATTCAAAACACACCAGTCTCACAAATTGCAGTAAATTTCATTAATATGGTCTCTATTACAGTTTTTCTCAGCACACTTCCTCCTCCCAAATCCCGAACTCACCATCCCTTTCCCATACAAATTTTCCCCATTTTAATGTGGTCTCGGCCTTCCCTGCAATTAATGCTCCCGCCCAAAGACCAATTCGAATTTCATCTTCCCTCCGTTGAAATTTCAAGATTTTCCTTTCCTTTTGTTTTACGCCATAAATGGCAAGCTGTCCGATCCGTCCGAGCACTGCATTCATGGCTTCCCATACCCTGCACCCGCCGTTTTAATCTGATTGTCTTTAAGTACCGTTGTCTCCGCCATTAAGTCTTTCACCTGTAACTACGGTTTCTCCAGAAACAACATTCCAAGATACTTAAACTTGGTCGACATCTATATCTCTCTCCTCCGATTACGTGGCCCTCATCCTTATGATCTGTTACAAGTGTGTCTCCACGTGTCAAATTTAACTCTATCCCCCACTGGTCGTGTTGCCTTTAAGACACGTGGCAACCACGTGTCTATTTCACCCTGTCCGACCGTCCGCGTGTTCACTTCAGTTTGACCTTTTCTTGGGCCGCGATATCGCGACATGTCGCGATATCGCGACCCAACTGACGTCCGCCCTCAGCTTTGAAACAAAGTCGCGATATCGCGACGTCGCGATATCGCGACAAAAGTACGTCCTGCACTTGTCTCTGCCTTTGACGTCGCGAAATCGCGTGTCGTGAAATCGCGACGCGTCGCGATTTCGCGACTCCAACCCCCACTCCTTGCAACAGCTTCAACATGGTCGCGATATCGCGACGTCGCGATATCGCGACCCCTTCGTAACTTAAGACTCGGCCAACCCAACCGTCGCGATATCGCGACGAAACTTGCTCCGCCTTTGCTATAGCAAATGAGGTCGCGATTTCGTGACCTCACACCAACTTTTGCCTTAGTTCCTTTAACAACTTCCCTTTCTGTCTTACGACATCTCCTTCCCCGGAAAAGAACCAAATTGCTTCAAAAATACAAGAACTTTAAAGAAAATTAAAAGATGCAAGATTGCTCATACTTTCACCGGATGCTCCTGCATCACAAAAGTGCTAGGGTAGCGAAGAAAAATATTTTAATAGTGTCGTAGCAGTGCTAAGGTAGCAAAGAAAAATATTTTATCAATATCGTAGTGAAGGTGAGTGCAGCAGTGCTAGGACAACGAAGAAAAATATTTTAACAGTGCTAGGACAGTGAAGAAAAATATTTTATCAGTACCAAAATAGTGCTAGGGCAGCGAAGGTGAGTGCAGTAGTGCTAGGGCAACGAAGAAAACTATTTTAACAATGTCATAGCAGTGCTAGGGCAGCAAAGAAAAATATTTTAACAGTGCCGCAACAATGCTAGGATAATAAAGAAAAATATTTTATTAGTGTTGTAGCAGTTCTAGGGTAGTGAAGGTGAGTGTAGTAGTCTAGGGCAATGAAGAAAAATACTTTAATAGTGCTACAACAATCCTAGGGCAACAAATATATATTTTTTAATAGTGCCATAGTAGTGCTAGGGAAGTGAAGAAAAATATTTTAACAATGACGCAATAGTGCTAGGGTAGCGAAGGCGAGTGCAGCAGTGCTAGGGCAACGAAGTAAAATATTTTTATTTGGCAATATAATTTGGAAATTATACTATATATTTTGGAGAGAGGATGAGAGTCGAGGAATTTGAAATGGGTGATGGTGGGAAGGTGCAGAGTTTGGAGAGAGTGGCCATGGGTGGGGAGGTGAGTATTCTGCAGGAGAATGTACCTGGTAGTCTAAAGGTTGGAAATCAGGTGGAGACCCCTGGGAGCGAGATTCAAGCCCAAGTGGCAGAAGGTTCTGGAGTCCTGGTTCGGGAGGTGCAGTCTGATGAGGTGGCTAGAGTGGTCATGATTTCTCCTAAATCAGGGGTCCTTGGGGCTCCACCTATCGGATCTTCGGGTGGGTCCCAATCCCTAGGGAAATTTTCATCTCCAAGTAAGTGTTCATATGTTGCGATTACTGCTTTTGGTTATATTGCTGGAAAGTCATCGGTTCTCTTTGACCTGTTTCCTTCGAAGGATATTTTATCGATTTCGAATGAGATTTTGTCCATCACCATGGAAGAGGGTTCCTGGAACTTGGTTGGCAAATTTTAAGGGAGGAGGTCCGACATTGATGCCATTAGATGCTAGGCCCTAGTTAAGTGGAAGCCTAAGGGAGCTTTGGACATTGTGGTAGCTTCCAACAATTTTTTCCTTATTAAGATTAACTGCGAGGAGGATTCAAAGAAGATTTTGGGTGGAGGGCCCTGGTTCTTTGGAAAGTGGGGACTCTTTCTACAAAAATGGGGACCTGATTTTAATCCCAGAACCCAAAAAATTAATCTGGTTCCATTGTGGGTTAGATTACCAGATCTACCCTTTCACCTTTGGCATAATGATATTCTCAGAGGCATAGCTAAAGCCATAGGTGAACTAGTCCTAATTGACTCGACAAATAGGGCTAAATATATATTAGTCTTTGCCCGTATGTGTGTTATGGTCAAATCCTAAAGCTAATATTTCAGATCACATTAATATGATTTTTAAGTTTAGGCCATGGATTCAACCTATTGTATATGAGAATCGACCAGTGAAATATTTGGTCTGTAATAAGTTTGGCCATGTCCCTGGCTCATGCTCAATCCAAAACAAGAAGGTCCATTTCAAGCAGAACTGGGAGAAAAGGAATCCAGAACAAAATTGAGATCAACTCCTGGAAAAGAAGGCAAGATCTAATTTTGTAGGTCCCTCAGGCGAGGCTCCTGGTCTGAAGGAAGTTATTGAGGAAGATATTCAACAAATGGCTTCAAACTATGGAGAAAAGGGGTGTATGATCTCGAGAAGTACTTATTATGGCCTACTAATGCTCAAAAATAAATATTTAACTTTTGAGACTCCAATCCCTAAGGAGTTTCTCCAAAACTCTTTTCAATGCCTAAAATCGGAGGAGGCTGAGCAGGATGGCTCTGAAGACCCTCAGGTGGGAGAGGGATCTCCTTAGAATATGGAGTTGAAAATGGACCTCCCAATTTTGGGTGATGTCAAATCCCCCTCTAGCGATGTCAAATCCCCCTCTAGTGAAGGTTCCTCAGGGGTAAGGATGTTGCGTCCTAAAACCAAAAGCTTGCACAAGGGCCCGATTGACGTGGGAGTTCCAAGGAAGGTAGGCAAACCATCCAATAAAGCTCAAAGAAGCAGAGAGGCAAAAGCTAATATTGCAGATGGAGTTCAATCTAAGCTCAAGTTTAAAAAGGAAAAAGATACAAAAGGTAAGCAGTTGAAGCTAGATTCATTCTATCAGTACCCTCAATCTAAGGATGGGAGTTTTCTTTCCAAGAATTGTAAATGAAAATTTTATCGTGGAACATTAGGGTCCTTAATGGGCTACCTAAACATCATGCATTGGAATCCATCAAAAAATATTTTAAACTAGATATAATTTTGCTACAAGAAACAAAAATGGATAGTAGTAGTGCTGAAATAGTTAAGAGGAAGGTTTGGAAGGAGGCTGAGTTCATATCTAACTCGGCTCAATGCCTCAAGGGGTCTCTTGTGCATGTGGGACCCTAAAACCATTGATGGGTCGATTGTGTTCATATTTGACCGAGTGATTAGCATCCTATTTTTTTCCAAGGAGTCAGGATTTAAATGGATAACCTCGAATATTTATGCCCCAAATTTGAGACCCTCTAGAACCATGCTTTAGGATTTCCTTGGTTCTATGAGAGAAAATTTTAAAGGAGAGATCTAGATTTTGGTGGGAGATTTCAATACACCCTTATATTAATATGATAAAAAAGGAGGAACCTTGATGCTCAGTAGCATGGATGAATTTACCTCTTTTATTTACTCCTAGGAGCTGATGGATTTGGACCTAAAAGGGTCAAGATTTACATGGAGTAATAGGCGAATTGGGAGTCAAAACATTTAGATTAGGTTGGAAATAATGTTGGTGTCTAAAGAATGTATCCCATTTTTTGGTGATGCATCCTTATGCTCTCTCCCTAAGCTGGCCTTGAATCACAATCCAATTTTTCTTGAGAAGACATAGGATTCGACCTTCTTTCCCCGACCATTTAGATTTGAAGCAATGTGGCTTCAAAACCCTAGTCTAGAATCCAACATTGAGGAATGGTGGAGTCATAGGTTTTTAGGTTCTCAAATGGCACAAATAGCCTCCAAGTTGAGATTTATAAAGGCTAAGTTGAAGGATTGGAATAAGCAATTTTTTGGAAATATTATCACCAAAAATATGGAGATTCACAACCAGTTGTAGAAGGTTGAGTAGATAGCCGAAACTCAAGGTTACTCTATGGAATTAAAGAGGTAAGAACTATATATTCTCACAGAGCTCCATAATGTTCTAGTATGGGAATAAATTATGTGGAGTAACAAAATTCTTAAGGAGGGTGATTGGAACACAAATTTTTTTCACTCCACTGCGTTGAGGCATAGGAGTAACAATAGGATTAGGGTGATTACGAAAGAAAATGGAGAAATCTCTAAAGATATCAAAGAGATTAGATCCGAGGTAGTGAATTTTTTTAAGGACCTCTTGTGTTCCACATCAACAAAAAATCAACAGGCTAAAGCTCGCTTACTGAATAACATACCACCTCTGGTCTCTGTAGATATGAATAATGTTTTGGATACTCCATTTTTAGATGATGAAATTAGTAAAGTAGTTTTTGCAATGGGTGGGCTCAAAGCACCAGGACCTGATGGGTTTCCCCAATATATTTTTATAAATTTTGGCATATTTTGGGGTCGGAGATCTATGATGCCATCAGATATGTTCAGTATTTGAAATAGATCCCTTCAGATGTCAAATCTACGTTTTTGGTGCTTATCCCTAAAATGGCTGATGCTAAGGATTTTGCAGCTTATAGGCCTATCAGTCTATGCAATACTATTTTTAAAATTTTGACAAAGACAATGGTGAATAGACTGAAAGTTTTATTACCAGGAATAATTGATATCCCATAGAGCGATTTTGTGGATGGGAGGCAAATTTTGGATGGAATCATTGTAGTCCATGAAATCATCCATTCAACGACCAAAAGTGGTAATTATGGGACCTTGCTCAAGATGGATATGAACAAAGCTTATGACAGGGTTGATTGGGAGTTTCTCTTCAAAGTCTTGCATAAATTTGGCTTTAGTCAGGAGTGGATAATTTTGATCAAATCATGTGTCTCTTCAACAAAGTTCTCAATTTTGGTGAATGGATCTCCGGTGGGATATTTCAGGAGTTGTAGGGGAATTTGTCAAGGAGATTTTTTGCCCCCATACCATTTTATTTTGCTGGAGGAATCTCTATGGAGGGCCATCAAAGATGATTGTTCTATTGTAGGCCTTAAGCCAACTACGTCCATCAGTACCATATCCCATCATCATTTTTCCTATGATATTATTATGTCCTTTCAAGATTCAATTATGCAAGTAAAATTAGTCAAGAGTATTCTAGAAGATTATGAACAGGCAGTGAGTCAGAAGGTTAATTTCAGGAAAAGTATTATTTTTTCTTCAATACTCCTTCAACAAGGTAGTTCAGGATTGTGGATATTCTAGGATGTAATATTGGGTCTCTCCCTTTAGCCTGTTGAATTATGATGAAGCAATCAATGCATTGAACAAGATTGAAATATATACAATGATGTTGGTTGGTTTGAGTAGTTGAACCAACCAACCACCTTTTGTGTAACTTCTCCCTAACTGCACTTAAAAATAATAGCGCTTATATCTAAGCCAAAAATGTAATATGTGCATATGACATGTTATGCTAACATCCCCCCTTATTACATTATTGGCAAATACAAAGAGCATTGCAAAATAATTCAAATTTGACACGTGCAAGTGCCTTGGTGAAAATATCTGCAACTTGCTCATCAGTGGGAATGTATTGGAGTTGTATGTGATGCTTTGGAACTTCATCGCGAATGAAATGACATCGAGTGTCGATGTGTTTGGTACGATCATGAAATATTGGATTCTTGACAAGATTCAAAACACCTTGATTATCGCAAAACAAATGAAGTGGAAGGTTCTTTGGAAGACCCATGTTTGTAAGAATGCGACTTAACCATATTATCTCGTAGACTGCTCCACTGGCTACGTGATATTCTGCCTCTGTAGAAGATATAGCAACCACCTGCTGCTTCTTACTATGCCAAGAGATAGGACCAGATCCAAGATGAAAAATGTATCCAAAAGTCGACTTTCGATCATCAATGGATCCAGCATAGTCTGAGTCCATGTATCCTTGTAGATAGAACTTGCTATTCTTTTTGTACTCCAAGCCAAAATCTGTAGTACCACGGACATAATGAAGAACTCTCTTTGTTGCTTTCCAATGACTCACCTTTGGTTCCTGCATGAACCTTGAAAGATAACCCACAACAAAACTGAGATCTGGCCTGGTATTTGTTAGATATATGAGACTCCCAATCAGTTGATGATAGAGAGTGCCATCTACCTATGGTGATTGATCATATCGAGATAGCTTGAGTCCAGACTCCATTGGAGTTGCCTTAGACTTACAATCTATCATGCGATATTTATCAATCAATGTCTTGGCATACTTCTTTTGTGTTACTCTGATATGATGCTTTTTCTGAGTCACTTCCAAACCAAGACAATAGTGAAGAAGTCCTAGATCTATCATTTCAAAATATTGTTTCAAATCATCTTTTACTGCATCAATCATACTCTCTGAGCTCCTTGTTATGATCAGATCATCTACATATAGCACCAAAATCACTATGTCAGAACCATTGTTCTTGATATAGATATTTGCATCTGAAGGACTTCTTTGGAAACCATGTTGCACTAGGTGACTATCTATTTTGATGTACCAAGCTCGAGGAGCTTGTTTCAGCCCATACAAGGATTTGATCAACTTACAAACTTTCTGTTCTTGCCCTTCAACAACAAATCCTTCTGGTTGGGTCATGTACACTTCTTCTTGTAGGTCACCATTCAAGAAAGCACTTTTTACATCCATCTGATGTAACTTCCACCCAAACTGAGCTGCCATGGCACAAAGTACTCGAATGGTAGTCATTTTTGCAGTAGGGGCAAAAGTCTCTTCATAATCTATGCCTTCTTTCTGAGCATAGCCCTTTGCAACAAGATATGATTTATGCTTATCAATAGTACCATCTGCCTTATACTTCACTTTGAACACCCATTTGCAGCCAATGGGCTTCTTTCCTGAAGGCAGATTTACTAGCTTCCATGTATGATTTTTCATGAGAGATGTATGTTCTGCTTCCATAGCAACCTTCCACTGAGGCTCACTAAGTGCATCCTGAACTATTGTGGGTTCATTTTCATCCAATGTTATCATATAAACCCTCTCATCCTCCATATTTGTTTCTCTATCTTCCTCTGCATCTATAGATAGATCATCAAATTGTTGGTAAAGCTCATCAACCTCTGAAGTTGATGCCTCTACTCTCTTTCGTTGTGTCATACTATGAGTACAAGGTCGATCTAGAGTTAGATCTGGAAGTGATGTCAACTTGGAATCTCTCAATGTACTGGTATACCATTTTGGAATCTTGTTCTAAGGAGGTGGAGTCTCTTTCTTAGGCTCATCTTCCTCAAGGTATACAACTGTAGAAGTGTTATTTGATGTGAAAGCTTCATCAAATACCACATCTCTACTTATATGTGTCTTCTTGGTCATAGGATCTATCAATCGATATCCCTTTGAATGCTCATCATAACCAAGAAAGATACATTTCAGGGTCTTCTCATCTAACTTCTTCCTTTTCTGTTTTGGTATGTGCATGAATGCCTTACATCCAAAAACCCTTAGATGAGAAATGGAGGGTTTCTTACCACTCCATGCTTCTTGTGGAGTTTTACCCTGTAGAGCTCTTGTGGGTGCTCTATTCAGGAGGTATGATGTTGTGTTTACTGCTTCTGCCCAATACTCATGCTCAAGGTGTGCCCCTGTAAGCATACATCGAACCATTTCCATAATGGAATGATTCCTCCTTTCAGCAACTCCATTTTGTTGTGGAGTATAGGTTGTAGTCAGTTGTCTCTTAATCCCATGTTCATTCAAAAATGATGAAAATTCCTTGGAGGTATATTCCCCCTCGATCTGAGTGGAGGGTTTTGATGGAACATCCTGACTCCTTCTCAACAAGCTTCTTGAACTGTTGAAAGTACAAAAATACCTCTGACTTCAATTGAAGAAAGAAAACCCACATCTTTCATGAGTGATCATCCACAAACAATTGAAAATACCTCTTTCCACCATAGCTGGTTGGCATAGGACCGCATAGATCGGTGTGTACCAACTCCAAAGGTTTCTTAGCTCTTGAAGAGCTAACTTCAAATGGTACCTAGTGTTGCTTCCCTGCTAAGCAATCCGAGCAAACTGGCAATGTGGATGAAAGGTTGGGAAGTCCTCTCACCATCTCATATTTTCTCAACTCGAGCAAATATCCTGAACTTAGATGCCCATATCTCTTGTGCCATAGAGAAGTAGCCTCCTTTGTAGTTGTTGCTAGGGCAACATGAGGCGTTGAAATGACATCTAAAATGAACAAGCCATGCTTGTATGATCCGGTTGCTACATGTTTTCCTTTTTTGGTTATAAAACATCTCTTTTTTCCTTTCTCAACATGGAACACAACATCCATATCTCGATCCAACATCTGAGGGACTGACAACAAATTATTAGCCAATCCAGGAACATAGAGTACCTTCTCAATCTGACATTTGCCATCTGGAAGAGTGATAGAAACATCACCTTCACCCTTCACTTGGTAGACTTGATTGTCAACAATTGTTATTGGCTTACCTTCTTTCTCCTCAAATGTCTCAAACCATGATTTATCGCCAGTCATGTGCTTACTAGCACCTGAATCAATATACCATACAACATCTATCTATGGAGATGAAGTATGAGTCATGAGCACCTTGTGTGCTCTCTCAGATTCTGAGTTCGAGTCTGATTCTGCAGAATCTGAGTCTGAATTTGATTCAACATAAGCAACATGCCCCTTGGGTTGCTTATTCTTTTTCTATGGTTTGTATTTCCCTTTTCCCTTCTTCTTATGATCTTGGTCATTCTGTTGCTTGTTCTTAAACCAACACCTGTTGGTGTCATGGTTATTCATATCATAAATCTTGCAATATTGTTTGTCTTTCTGCTGATGTTGTTTCCCTTTTCCCTTTGATGAAGATCCTCCTTTTTGAAACTGACCTTGTTTCTTACCCCCTTGTTTGGTGTAGAGGGCATTATCTGGCACTTCATCCTTCTGAAACTGATTTGCCTCCTCAGTTTGAAGCAAATTCACCAATTCCACAAAAGATACTTGTCTACCAGATACATTAAGAGAGGTTATCAACATCTTATAGGACTCTGGCAATGCTCTCAAGATGATAGAGGTCAAGAGAGTATCATCCATTGGTTGTCCCATAGCATTCAATTTGGCTTTCAATTCCGCCACTCTGCATAGGAATAGATCAACTGTCTCACCAGATTTCATACTGAGTGTATGTAGTTGAGTTTGAAGGTGTAGAATAGTGGACTGATTCTTACCTTCATAAATAGTAATCAAAGCATCCCAAGCTTCCTTACTAGTTTTGGCATCACAGATATGAGGTTGGACCTCATCTGTAGTAGCAAGCAGGATAAACATGAGACATATTTTGTCCTTCTTATCAAAAGCTTCTTGATCTGCTCCTACTATTGTAGGGCGTTTTGTAGTGCCAGTCACTACATCCCACAAATCTTCCACTTGAAGAATAGCACGCATCTTATTCTTCCATGGTGTGAAGTTAGAACCTTTCAACAATTGTGAATCTGATAGATATTTGTGAATAGAGGCCATTGTGAAGGTTCCTTATAACACCAAATGGTCCCCCTTTCTTTATACCTACTAGGCCTTTATACTAAACTTCTCTATATATACCCGCCCTTACGTGAGGGAGACTATAAGTATATATGAGCAGAATGATACGTGGAACTTAGGTGATACTGAAAGGGAATCATTTTGTTTATGACACCTACCATAGAAGGTCTTTCCTCATGCATGGGGTGTAACTTCCCCTAAACACTTTAGAAATCACTTCGTCAGGATTTACGTCTAACAATAATAATGATTAGGGTATAAATGGAGTGAATATCAGAATTGGTTTGCCTTATTTCTCCCTGATGATTGATAGAGAACAAGCTCAGATGTCATTGTTGCAGCTATATTAGGCGTTAGATATAGTAGTCCAAGCATGACAACATTACCTGTAAGTGTGGACCAGAGGTATCGTAGATACCGAACGTTGTTGTGCAATAAATTGCACAAATAGGTGTATAAATTTGGGGTCTTTTCTTTTGCTTTATTGTATGATTGTTAATGCAAGAAAATAAGAAATTTAAATGCAAAATACAACCACAAATGCCCACAAATTTAACTACTCTAGGTGTCGGTTTCCACCGAAAATGCACCTATTACAATGCCAGTTTTACAATGATAAATATTCACTTTCCACAAAGCAACAATTTTTCTTCCCCCCTTTGTCTTAGAATTTTGCAAAAAAAAATGCTTGAGATCCCCCCTTTTTGTTGCAAAATAAACAAGGATGAAAAAAATGTATGTGGACCCTTTCCAATTCCAAAAAAAACAACTTATCCCTCCAAAAAATTCTTTGAAAGGAAAAAAAAGTTAATGTATGGAAGAATACCTCGAAAAATGAGTGTCTCTTCTGACTTGTGGCAGAAAAAAAACTCCTGTGCCCTCCTTTGACCCAAAAAATGCTCCTGGTTGGCAAGAAAATGACCCTTCGGGGCAAAAATGAGGTTATGCAAAAAATGCAAAAAATTGCAAAAAATGCAAAAAAATGACAAAATTGACAAAAAAAAAAATTGCTTAGGGCATCAATTTTTTTGTTCGAGCGTCAATTTTTTTTGCTCGGGCATCAAATTTTTCTGTCATGGCATCAACTTTTTCTATCAGGGCGTCAAATTTTTCTTCTCAGAAGTCAAACAGTGTGCGCAAAGCATCAACAAGTTGCAGCGGGCATCAAAGGGCACTGTTGGGCATCACCAGGCTGCACTGGGCATCAAGTGCGCGATCCAGGCATCACTTGCGCAAGATGAGCGTCAAACAAAAAAACCCCTTATAACTCCCGATGAGATTCGAATCGGCGACCTTCCGCCAAACAGTCACCGTGCGTACCACTCGAGCTAGAGTGCTCGACGGGGAGAGGCAAACAAAATGTGCTTCTTATCTTCGTCCGACGCAAAGAGTGGGAGAAAAAATTAAAACTTTTTGTATCCCACATCGTCGATGCTGCGGCGGTGGGAGGCTTAAAAACTTTGATGAAAGCCACTATGGCTTTCGGTTGCCTTCAGGAAACCATCCCTCCCTTTTGCCTCCACAATAGCTAGTAATAGTCTTCTCAAACCACGTGTTTCCTCGAACTGCGTCTTGTGTCTTCAGTCTTCTCAAACCATGTGTCTCCTCGAACTACATCCTGTGTCTACGTGCTTCATCGAACTACGTCCTTTATTAGTGTGCTTTAGTTTCATTGGCTGGTCTTTGCCCGAGCGTTGCTTGTTGGTTGACTGTCTTCTGCTTGAGCGTTGTGTCTCTATTTTAGCATTACTTCCATTGCGTTTGCCTTGTTTTCATCACGTTCGCCAAGATCCGTCTTTGCCTTAGTAGTTGGAGTAGTTGCTAATAAAGAAACTACCTTACCCAATGTCTTGCGATCACCGTGGCTCTGGTACCATGTTAAATTATGACGAAGCAATCAATGCATTGAACAAGATTGAAATATATACAATGATGTTGGTTGGTTTGAGTAGTTGAACCAACCAACCACCCTTTTGGAACTTCCCCCTAACCGCGCTTAAAAATAATAGCGCTCATGTCTAAACCAAAATGTAATATGTGCATATGACATGTTATGCTAACATAGCCTACCTAGGGATGCCAATGTTTTTTGGGGCTTCAAGATCATCCCTATGGGAACCGGTTGTGGAGCATGTCTAGAGAAAGCTTGCAAGCTAGAAAGGGGCTCTCCTAAGCCAAGCAAGAAAAGTGATGTTAGTTAAGGCCACCCTTCAAAGCATCCCGATATATTTCCTTTATCTATTTTGAATCCTGGGTAAGTTTCTTGAAATAATAGAACATATCCAACACTTATTTCTTTGGTCAGAAGCAAGTGGGAAAAATAAATTTCATCTAGTGGCATGGGACTAAGTATGCAGCAAGAAGGAGGAGGGTGGTTTAGGCCTTATAAGATTGAAATCCATGAACAAAGCTCTTATTGCCAAGTAGGGTTGGAGATTAGTTCAAGAAGAGAAATAGGGATGGGTTGATATTGTCAAAGCCAAATACCTAAATGATGGGAAGTAGTTTATTAGAGACCCGTTACCCCTCCAGGGTTTAACTTTCTAGTCTAGCTTGATACGGTGTAGATTGTATATCCATAGAGGGGGTAGGTGGTGTTTGGGAGATGACAGGTTTATCGACTTCTGGAGTGACATGTAGGCGATTGAGGTTCCATTGGAGTCAAGATCATAATTGGTTTTAGTCAAACCAATTACAGATAATTTCTAAGGGAATAAGGTTTGTGATTTTATTGAAAGGATTGAAGATCGCCCCCGATGGAAACCATTTGACTTCCTAAGAATTTTGGTGGAGGAAAGGAGGGCATTTGATGAAATTTTCAATATCACTAAATGGATTATAATTATTGGAAGAGAAATTACGTATAGATTCATCTGGGGATTAGAGAAGGATGGGAAATTCTCTGTCAAATCAACCTATTTAGCAGCATATGGTTCTTCTGATTCTTGGTTTTTGGTAGATAAAATTTGGTTGAAAGTATTGACTTTGAAAATTAACATTTTCTTCTAGTTGGTCGTACAAGGAAAATTTCTAACTTTAGACAATCTCAAAAAAAGAGGTATGATTTTACCTAATGCTTATTTCTTGTGCAAAAATGCGGAGGAATCCCCGCTCCATCTTATTTTCAGCTGTCCTTTCTCACAGGAGGTTTTCAACTACTTTTTCAAATATTTGAACATCCAATGGGTGTTTTCGAACAACCTAGAGGATGTGCTGACCTAATGAGTTTCTCCCTTCCTGTCTCTTTGCCTTCGTTGGTTTTGGAAATTTAGCCTTTCTCATATCTGGTGGTGGATTTGGAAAGAAAGAAACTCAAGGGCATTTAAAGATGTTGCTCATTCAGCTAAAGTTGTGGATTTGCAAGCAATTTATTTTTTCGTGGAGAACATTAGAACCCTAAATATGAATGTTGTGACTATAGAGCAGGAATGATCAGTGGAGATATCTCTTGGATTCAATGTCAATCCTCAACTAGTCAGACCTGTTGTGCCTCCGGATAGAGCCAGGGTTAAGTGGAAGCCACCTCCAATTGGTTGGCTGAAGTTAAATTTTGACGATGCATCTAAAGGGAATCCGGGTCCTGTAGGTATTGGAGGGATTGTAAGGAACCATGATGTCTTGATAATTTTAGCCTTTGCTGATAATTTGGGCCATCAAACCAATCACTTCGTCGAAGCCAGGGCCTTGTTCCAAGGAGTTTCTCTATTGGATTTTGTAAGTTGCAAGAAACTAATAATTGAAGGGGACTCCCTTAATATTATAAATATGGCAAGAAGGACTCAATATCCTACCTAGACTATTTCGAACCTTCTTTTGAAAGTTTAGAGATACATCCAAAATCTGGAAGAGGTTTAGTTTAAGCATACATACAAGGAAGGTAATCGAATGATTGATCTATTGGCTAGCAAATAAGTTATTTAGAATGGTTTAGTGGTGTGGCAGGATAATTTCTTGGTGGATATATGCTTCTATTGATAATGAAATCATGCACAATTAGCCTTTTCTCTGGTCTAGTCGAGTTGTTGTTGATGACTTGGTTGTAAAACTTGGGGGCACTTGTTGATTTTGGGTTTTCACACCAAATTTCATATCTCCAAGCTACTATTTCCTCCCTGTAAGCCACAATCTCCAATGCAAAAGAAATTCTTGCCCTGATGGGTTGGCAGACTGGGAAAAGCAACGACCTCATGGGGGAGAATGAGACTGGTGCATGGTTCGGTTCGTGGTTTAGGTCCTGCTACTGATCTGTGTTCGGTTGGTTATTTCTGACATCCTGATTTGGTTTCAATTTGTTTTAAGTTTTAAATTATGTATGGTCTTACCTATGTACTAGTTTGGCTTTGGAAGGGGTAAATCCTCTAATTGATCATACCTCGATTATTACCGGATGTAAGTGGATGTAAGTAATTTCGGCTCCCTCTTTTTGGACGGAGCTTAGTCTCTTTCTCTTTTGTACAAGGTTTGGAGATCCTTTCAAAACTCCTTCGTCCATCTAAAAAATATAGTTTATATTCTAAATTTTTCTTCTTTAACCAATGCCTTTGTTTTTTATGTATATTCATTTAAAATGTTTAAAAAATGTTTTTATTATTTGTACATTCATTTACAATTTATACATTTATTTACAATAATAAAAAAGGTTAAAATGTTTTTGATAACGTTAATAAAAAATCTTATATAAAAATAAAAATAAAATTTTTATTTTAAATTTATTAAAAAAATTATTTCAAATTTATGTGTAATGAAATACTTTTGAATTTTCTATGTTTGTGCATTCTAAATTTAAATTTTGATATATTTTAAATTTATTTGTCCACTCTAAGTATCCCTCTTTATGATGTATTGCTAATCAGATCCATACAATAAGAACCCAAATAAAACTCTTATAATTTGATAGAGAACTAATAGTACAATTATTTAAAAGGAATGAAAATTTCATGACAGATATAATCTAATACACTCAATTAATTTGATTGATTGACTATTTTAATGAACTTAATAAAAAAAAATCAAATTTTATATATGTTAATGAACTTAATAAAACAATATTTAAAATTTTCATATCTAAAATATTTTAATGAACTTAATAAAAAAATATCGAAAAATTTATATATCTAAAATATTTTAACGAACTTGATAAAAATATCAAAAATTTATATATATATTTGAAACATTCAGCCGAAATACAGGGTACAATGAAAAACCCATCCACCATGAATAAAACTTGGATACAATGAAAAACCATCCGCCATAAATAAAACTTAAATTCATCACAATAAAACCATCCACCATAAATAAAACTTAAGAACTTAAAAGTCATCACAATGAAAAACCATCCACGGTAAATTAATTTAAGTCTTCACAATAAAAAAAAACCATCTACCATGAATAAAACTTGAATCTCCAATGAAAAACCATCAAACCATCAGTCTTTACCATGAATAAACCATCCGTCTCCAATGAAAAACCAACCGTAAATAGAACTTAGGTTTCTAAAGAAAAAGTACTAAAGAGAACTTTGGGTTTCTAATGAAAAAGAACTAGAACTTGGATAAGTTCTCCAATGAAAAAGAACTAGAACTTTGATAAGTACTCCAATGAAAAAGATCCAATGAAAAAGAACTAGAACTTTGATAAGTTCTCCAACTTTGATAAGTTCTCCAATGTAAAACCATCCAGTGAACAGAAAGAACTTGGGTCACCAATGAAAAATAGATAGTTGTTTCAAAACATTTATGTCTCTGTTTCAAAACATTTATGAGAGACAAATTCAAAAACACCACAGTTTATGATTCCTAGCACTGAGAAAAATCCATCTCAAATACAGCACACCGAGGCGAGCCGTCCAACTAAACATATTAAAAAAAAAAAAGACAAAAACAAAAAAAAACAAACTACAGAATTATAACCTCCTCGCCCTTAAACCATACTACAACATTTTTTTTTTTTTTGGCAAATTAAGTTATAACTACAACCAGACCAAGAAAAATTTGCTTCCCCAACACTCCTATTTCCCCAACAGAGCCTTGATCCACCAAAATCCTTTATCTTTGGGCGCCTCAGTCTCATCAGGAACGGCGGTCTGACTAGTCTTCCTCAGCCGACCCACATCATACCCCTGCTGTTGCGCTTTCTCCAATAACCGATTATAAATCTCTTCATCCAATTGAGGTTGCCTACTCAATACCTGCTCAAATCCAAATATAAACATAAACACATACCAAGAAACGAAAAAAAAAAAAAAAAAAAAAATTGCACCATATAAATAGGTGCAGGCCTACTTACCCACAGGGAGGTGAGAGAAGGTTCTCCGATCAAAGCCCACTGATAGTCTTGATCAAGAAGCATTACCCAGTAGTTGCCATACACAGGAATTACAGGGAGAAATGGAGGAACAAAAAATTTTACTTTGAATTTGGCCTCTTCGCTCTTGGGGTCGACCTTGTATGCGCTGCCTTCAATGGAGCTCCTCTTTCCCTCCACCCACGTCTCGTTGAGCACGTGGACAGTCCCATCGTCGTTGAGAGCGTAAGTTGCTCTGGTGTTAACGCCATTCTTGGGCTGAAATCTTGACGGCATGGAAGCTATCTCGTACCAGCGGCCCATGTACCTCTCCAGGTCTAAGCCCTTCACCACCTCCAAGCTCGTTTGCTCTGATCCTCCCATGGTTCGAACCCTTGACCTGCGGCGGAGAAAAGATTCACGAAATTTTTGAACGGAAATAAGTTATTGATTTCAGGGCGTCTGCTCTTTGCTGTGTGGATAGCAGCAGCCCAGTTTAAAAGATATAAGGTGTCATCGTGGACGGGTTTTGCGTTTGCCACGTGAACTGTTTGCATGTGCTTGCGTAAGAGTGAAGGTTTGTTATTTGTATGGTGGAGTGTACGTTTCACTGGAGCGTAGGTGGCTTTTCTTTGCCACCGCGTAGATGTGGTCCTTGAGGTCGCTTCTCCTCCAAGTAATATGAACGTCTAGACGTTTTATAGTGTGATTGTGGTTGCTCTTTGGTCGTATGATGTTAAGACAATTTTGTACTATTGTGCACGCCAAATAGGGTACCTTCTCTACATAACATGGGTGGTGGTCCGCCCTCAAGAGTTAGGTGGATTGATAAGTGTAAGTGTGACTGGATACTTATCAAGAAAAGACTTAGGTTCAAACTTTGGGGAAGTTAACCCTTTACAAAAGTAGTAGTATGATCTGAATCCTTTGAGTACATGTTAGACTGACGACTGTACAAACCCCAAGCGATCGGCAGTCCCCATCTCATGTCGGGTTATCCATAAACGAGATGGTGGGTTTGTTGGTGCAGTCCTTGTGGTTTGAACCTTGCGTCGTCCAGTTATTATAAATAGTGGTTGTTGCCAACTCTCCTATGTATCTAAAAAAAACATGGGTGATGGCCCTGGTATTGTCTTTTCCCTTGATTTGGATCAAGTGGTTGCTTGAAGAATTGGCTTCACAAATTTGTTGTTTAGTGTGGTTTTTTTCAACATTTTCTTTTTTCTTTGGATGGGATTTCTTTTTAGGTTTTTGAAAGTTTTCGACCTTTTCCTTTTCTTTCATTTTGTTTGAGCACTTGTGTGGACAATCTCTTGCTATATGTCCATTTTTATTTTGTCTCAACACTTGTGTGGACAATCTCTTGCCATATGTTCATACTTGTGGCATATCTTGCATCTGAATGAGATATTTTCATAATCCACTTTTTGCTCCTAGGCTTCATTCTTTGGTTGTAATGTGATATGTTCTAGAAGAGGTTTTTTGAGGTCCATTAAGACATATTTTGACATAAATAATTTGGTCAAAACTATAAGTGCTATCAAACACCATCATAAAAGTTCTTAGAGTGTTGCTAATGGTTGCAAAAGAGATGGGGTTCTAGTATTCAGCCGGTAGCCCAGATAACCTAACCCATATAGGACCCACATAAGACATTTCCTCCTCTGCTTGGAACTTCATACGCCATGGTTTCATGATCAAATTTGCTCTTCCAAAAAATCATGGCCCTCCCCAGAAAACATGTTCTTGGTCCTCGTACACTCAAAGAGAACTAGGAAATATCCATTGGGATAGAGCATGATTTGAAATTCTTTCTTAGTTCGCTAGTTCCTAGGTGCCCATTCCCTAAAGGTTGATAGCTGAGGTCTAGTTTCCATGGATCTGCACATTAGGCCTTTCATTTCCATATCCCCTATGTTTGTTTGAAGGTCTGTCTTTTTCAATTGAACTATCAAGGAGCCATTTGTGCATCCATTGACATTCTTCTTGGGGTCTATACACGGTATTCTGAGAGGCCTACGAGGAAACTTGGTAGTAGCATTACCCGAGCGCCTTCCACCTATTGATTGAATTGTATCTCGAATGGAAGGTTTGGGGGGGAGGGATCCCCCACCGTTGTCACCATGACAAAGCTTAAGAAGCATCTAAAACCCTAATTCATTCCAAAAAAGAGAACTTCTCTAATGCATATTACTTTAAAAGAATTTAAGTTCAGTTATTATTTTTTAATCTCTACATTTAACTTATATCAAAACCACGATACTTGCTCATAAAGATCTCCAATTCCATAAGTATGTTGCACCCTTATGTCAAAGAAATGATAAATGCTAGTGAGAAGCAAGATGAAAATGTTGCAAGGAGAACAAGCACAAAGACACCAATTGAGCTCTAGGAAACCCACAAGAGACACAACACCTTGTGCTGAAATATTCTCGCATTACCATTCGCAACTCTAAAAGCAGCCCTCTTTGCCTACATAGAGTTGATCCCTTGCCCTCTTTACCTAAAACAATGAGAAGCAAATCCTTCCTATGAGCCAAAGATTTGCACGAAGTCTGATCGGGAGTTATAGAATCCAGAGTTATAGCCACCATGACAATATTCCCTTGTATACCTATTTTCTTCACCAACTAAAATATCTTTGGATAAAAAAAAGTTACAATTTTTTTTTTATAATTTTAGGTATATTAGTAACATCATATAAAATAAAAAATAAGTTTACTATATACACAATTTTAACAAATGTAATGGATGAACAAAAGTTCACCATGTACATATTTTTGTAAAATACATTGGATGGATAATTAATTTTGACAATTTGAGGATTTAGAAAAGGACTTAAGTCTTAGAGCACATATGAATTGTCACATTGAAAGTCATTTAGAAAGAAGATCACTATATACTTATTTTTACGAAATGTATTGGATGGACAAAAGTTTACCATATGCACAATTTCACAAAATATAGTGGATAGACAATTTGAAATAGAAAAGGATTTGGGTCTTAAAGTACATGTAAATTGTCAAATTGAAAGTCATTTAAAGAAGGAAAGAAAATCAGTTTTTAATTTTGATGAGGTTCTAGGTTATATGGGATAATATTTCATTTAGAAAATTAACGATGCCCTTAATTTAATGTAAGATGTTAATAAATTATGAAAGATCTTGATGACAATTGAACTCTAAGAGCTATGAAATATAATACTAGAACTAATGAATTACTGAACCAAAAATAAGATACATTATAATCAAATATAATACTCATTAATTTTGTAAGAACTTGTACAGTAAAAATGGAACTAAGAGTCTATAATATAGATTTACAAATTACCTTTGGTCTTCCTCAAATAATCCTTGATCTTTTACATGTCAAATAATGTAATATATTCTAACACCCTCCTATATTACATTGCTTGAGATGATCTTTTCTTGATCTGCAATTGATCTCTAAAAGTTTGGAACTTGTTTTGACCTAGAGATTTTGTGAATATATTTGCCACTTGTGCTTCTGTAGGAACATGCTTCAAAATGATATGATGGTTCTGAAAATTACCTTTGATGAAATGACATTGGGCCTCAATATGTTTTGTTCATTCATGTACAATTGGATTTTTTATCAGATTGAGTACTCCTTGATTGTCACAATGGATTAGAGTTGGAGCTCTTTTTATTTCTATATCATATAATATATCTTTTAGCCATAAACCTTCACAAGTTGTATCTCTGGGTACACGATACTCTACTTCAATGGATGACTAGGCTACTGTATGTTGTTTCTTGTTGTACCATGAAATTGGTCTTGACCCAAGATAAAAAATGTATCTAGAAGTAGATAATATTTCATCAATAGATCCAGCATAATCAGAATCTGAATATCCCTATAGACAAAAATCTTTAATATGCCTCATATAAATTATTCCATAATCTATAGTTTTCTTGATATATTATAGTATTCTTTTTGTAGCTTTCCAATGACTTTATCTAGGCTCTTGCATGAACCTTTGCTTTATTATGATTTACTTGCTTATGTAGTTTTTACTGTATTTTCCTGCATTCATAAAGTAAAATAATGTTAGTAGTATTAATGCACAATAGTTACTAAAGTAGAATAAATAATAAAACTTTAATTATTTTTGTTGTGAATAACAAAGAAAGGACAACATTGCCTTAAAAGATAATTCATAAATTTTAACGGAGGATTGGGAGAGATGAGGAGCGGTGGAGGAAGCGGAGGAGGAGCAAAAACGACAGGCAGGAATTTTGAACCAACGAAAGGAGAAGATCCAGAGGCAGGGCAAAATGTTGTAGCTGGAAAGGAAAAGGATTCCCTGTCAGCTCAGTTCGAAAAGGCTAAAGGTACAGATCCTCCAGATAAACCCTTAGACAAAGGGTCCCACTGGGGTTCGGGAGCTGGCAACAAGGGCCCAACCTTTTTGGAAATGCTGAAAGGGAAAAAGAAGGAGCCAGTCAGTGAACTACCGCCCCTAATACCAAACAATAACAGGTTAACTGCGCCAGTGGAGATTATGGAAAGATTCTTGGATATGGAGGCATTATCCTTAGTTGGCAAGTTTTTGGGAGGAAGACCGTACATTGAGACTATTCGCTCATGGGCCGCGACAAAGTGGAAAACTTCAGGAAGCTTAGAAATCGTAGCCATGTCAAGAGGTTTTTTATGATAAGACTCAACAACAAAGATGATGCAGAGTGCATTTTGATAGGAGGACCCTGGTTTCTAAGAAGGCGTAGCCTCTTTCTGAGGAAGTGGGGGGAGGATTTCAATCATAAGAAGCAGAACATTAATATAGCACCCATTTGAGTCCGCTTACCAAACCTCCCAGCCCAGTTTGTTAATGAGTACTGGCTTAGTGGCATAGCAAAGACGATAGGAGAGCTCGTGGCAATAGACCATTCAACCCGAGCAAGGACTAGACTGACGCATGCTAAGGATCTTTGTAAATGCAAACTTGGATTATGATCTACCTTCTCAGGTGGAACTAGCATATGGAGAGTTTCTAAGGATTCAGCCTGTGGAATATGAGAACAAGCCGACATTTTGTAGCGTGTGCAAAACCCGGGGCCACCTTCAAGCCCAATGTCTGACAATAACTACAAACAAGGAAGCCACGAGCGAAGGTTTTCTTGAGAAAGATAATGGGAGAGGGATCCCAAAGTTTCAAGGACCGCGTATTAACTTGGAAGGATACAGACAAGTTAAGAATAACCAGGCTGACCAAGCCAACACAAAACTGGCAAAAATCCAGGAGAAAGGAAAGCAACATAATGAGGGAGGCAAAAATCATAAGGTATGTAATAAAGATCCTAGCTTGAACATGTTTGATATCCTAGCAAATCTAGAAGTTGAAAAAGAAAATAGTAAGGATGATACCATCAGTGTCAAGTTTCCTAAAACCCTAGACTCCCCATCCAAACCGGGACCATCCACAACTATGACAAAAAGCACCAAAAGCTATGCTCAAAATGAAGAAAAATTGCCAGGTCATTTCAGTTTAAACATGGAAAAAATAGAGTCAAGAGTCGAAGTTGTGGAAACAAGATCCAAGAATGTAGCTCCTAATCCGATAGTGGAGCAAATTATCCCTTATCAGACAAGCCCAACGGTAAAATGTTCCTTGAAGGAAAGCCCCCTGTTTAGGAACCAGATAGGAGAGGTGAACCAAAACAAGGCTGAGGATGAAGAGGGAATTGAAAACCCCAAAAATTAGGAAGAAGGTTCAAGCCCTAGACTATCACAGTATATGCCCCCTCATTTCAGTCCAAAACAGACTAGAAGCACTACCAAGCCTCCGATAGATTATGGAAGTGAAAGAAAGAAAGGGAGAATATCTACAACAGAGCACTATAGAATGAGAATCAATGAAGAAATTGCAAATGGAAAGCAAAGAACATTGTTACAGCAAGCTATTCCTGGCTAGGATAATAGCAAAATTGACAAACCCCCTTTGGATCAGGGAAGGGGGCGGGGAAAAAATATCAAACAATCTAAATGAAGGTTCTCTCATGGAATGTGAGAGGCCTAAACGACCCACCAAAACAAAGGATGGTGAAGTCTATAAGGAAGGATTGGAATCCTACTATTATTTTTCTTCAAGAAACCAAAACAGATGCGGCACAATCAGCACTTATAGCTAGAAGGATTTGGAAGCAAGGGGAAGTGGCCTTTCAACAGGCGAGAGGAGAATCTGGGGGCCTCATGATCTTATGGGATCCTATTAAAATAGAAGTATTATTCAAGAAAATGAAAGAGTATTAAGCGTATTATTTCATGATTTTGATACTAATAAGAATTGGATTATGTCAAATGTTTATGCCCCCACCTCTGTCCAAGGGCGATCTGAACTGTGGGAGTTTTTGGGGCATTTGAGCCAAGATTTTAAAGACATTCCTTGGGTGATTGGGGGAGATTTCAATAGCCCACTTTACCCATCTGATAAGAAGGGAGGATCTGGGTTACCCTCAAGGAGCATGGAGGACTTCAATGAATTCATTAACACAAATGAATTGATGGATGTAAGACTAAAAGGAGCCAAATTTACATGGAGTAACAAGAGGATAGGAAGTCATCTGATTCAAGAAAGGTTGAACAAGTTTTTTTTATCCAAGGAAGCTACAACAATGTTTGGTGATTCAGCGTTACAAACCCTTCCTAAATGAGCTTTAGACCATAATATTATTCTATGGGAGGCATTTCAGGCTAACTCCTTTAAAAAGCCATTCAGATTTTTGTCAATGTGGGTTAAACATCCGGACTTCAAGAAACGAATAGAGGAATGGTGGCAACAACCTATCCAAGGAAGTGCTTCCTTCAAACTATCTCAAAAACTTAAGATGGTGAAAAACAACCTTAGAATATGGAATAAAGAAGTCTTTGGAAATATTTTTGAGAATAAGAGAGCAGTGGGGGAAAAATTGAGAATAATAGAAAGCAAAATCCAAAATGGAACCTATGATGAGGCAATAAGGACTGAAGAGAAGGAAACCCTATGTGAGTTTTATAATATTTTAGCTTGTGAAGAGATGTATTGGAGGCAGAAATCAAGGGCATTATGGCTAAAGGAAGGGGAATCTAATTCAAAAATTTTCCATGTTACCACATTGAGCAATAGAAGCAACAATAATATTAGAAATTTAACTAAGGTGGATAGATCCTCAACTCAAAACATTCAGGAGATCAGGGACAAGGTTGTTAATTTTTTCAGTTCATTATTGGGTGAATAATGGGCCTGTAATGCCCAAGAAAAGGACTCTCTCTTTCAATTCATTCCACAACTCATTGATGAAATGATTAACAAGTCTCTTACAGTAGCTTTTTCATACGAAGATATCAAGGAGGCTTTGTTTAACATGGATCCTGACAAAGCTCCTGGGCCGGATGGGTTTTCATCGTGGTTTTTCCAAGTTTGTTGGGATATTGTTGGAGCAGAAGTTATTGCTGCAATCAAGGAGTTCCAAAGTTCAAATCATATTCCAAGGGGTTTCAATTCAACTTTCATTGCTTTGATACCTAAAGGCCCCAACCCCAAGACTATGGCTGACTTTAGGTCGGTTAGCCTGTGTAATATATCCTATAAAATTCTGTCCAAAGTTTTAGCCAACCGTTTGAAGAAAGTTCTACCGGTTATCATTGATCCAAGTCAAGGAAGTTCCGTACAAGGAAGATCAATCTTAGATGGAGTTATTACTATTCATGAGGCTCTTCATACAACCGCTCAGACAAAAAAAGCAGTCATGGCTTTAAAGTTAGACATGAACAAAGCTTATGATAGGATAAATTGGGAATTCCTAGAGGCACTTTTATTAAAATTTGGCTTCAATATGAAATGGGTCAAGTTAATAAGAGAGTGTATTTCTAAGCCTTGTTTTTCAGTTTTTGTTAATGGGTCTACTACAGGTTTTTTTCAAAGCAAATGTGGTCTAAGAAAAGGAGATCCCATAAGTCCTATACTGTTCATAATTGTAGCTGAGGTCTTGGGAAGAACCATTAAGGCAGCAGTGATTGCTAGACTCATATCAGGTATCAAGGCTACGTCGCTAACTACCCCGGTGACACATCAACAATTTGTTGATGATACATTGGTACTGACTTTGGCTTCTGTGGTTGAGGTAAGAAGGATTAAAAATATTCTCATAATGTATGAAGAAGCGGTTGGAAAAAAAGTGAATTTTGATAAGAGCAAAATTTATTTCATCAATACCCCCATTCCTAGGCAAAACAACATAGCAAGGATCATGGAATGTCAGATTGCATCCCTTCCCACCTCCTATTTAGGTCTTCCCCTGTTTACGGGGAAACATGAAGGATCAATGTGGAACATAGTTCGGAGAGGATACAAAAAAAGCTAGCAGAGTTGGAAAGGACATCCGTTATCTCAAGCGAGTGCAAAGCAGTTTTAACTATGGCTTCACTTCAAAGTATACCCGTTTACTTCCTATCGCTCTCCAGAGCTCCCAACAAGGTGTATCACAAAATTGAGCAGATTCAAAAATTTTCTCTCGTTAGTGGACTGAGGATAAGAAAAGGATCCATTTAGTAGGTTGGAACAAGGTTTGCAAACCTAAAGTTGATGGGGGGTTAGGATTGAGGAGAGTTGCTCATCTCAATACAACTCTGTTAGCCAAACAAGCATGGCGGTTATTGACTAAGGTCGATAATGAATGGACTACCATATTTAGGAGAAAATACTTCCAAGGAGTGAACTTCCTTAATGACAACTTAACAAGTAGGGGGTCTACTTTTTGGAAGACAATCCTCACGAGCAGGGATCTTATCAAGAAAGGTCTTATATGGATTCTAGGAAATGGGCAAACAATAGACTTTTGGAAGGATCAGTGGGTGAGAGCTGAGGAGTTATCCCAGAATCCTCATTTGGCTAGGATTCAAGAGCATATGGAGCAACATATTGGGAAGAAGGTTGCAAATTATATGTTGCAGGATATAAATATCAACAGGTGGAAATACATCAGAGTACAGGGTTTTGAAGCGGAGTCTGAGGAGATTTATAACATTTTAACTCAAGAAATTATTCCCTCCGGAGAGGATGAAGATCACATTGTTTGGGCTGAGACCGAAAGTGGTGACTTCACAGTTAAGTCTGCCTATAATATGCTTCTCAATGTGGAAGGTCAACAAATTCAACCGAGTTTGGTTTGGATCAAAGGCTTAATTCCTAAAATATCCTTTTTTCATGGCTGGTGATTCAAGGAAAAATCCTCACTATGGACAATATGTTATCCAAAGGTATGGTTATTGCTAACCGTTGCTACATGTGCAGGGCAGGATGGGAGACAACCCAAAACTTGTTTCTAGAGTTTTCGATAGCGGAGTCCATCCTGGATGAACTTTTCCAAGCCTTTAGGATCTCTTGGGTTAAGCCTGCTCTTATATCCGAAGTGTTCCATCAATGGCCTCAACCCTTTGTTAGCCTAAAACTTAAGTACCTATGGAAAATCTGTTGGCATCATTTTATCTGGCAGATTTGGCTAGAAAGGAACCATAGAGCCTTTAAGGATACCATTCACAACCCAAAAACCATCCTCAACAGGATTATTGTCTTTGCGAAAGAAAACCTTAGCACCTTAGTGGATGAGAACCACTCAATTCTTCCCCAAGAAAAACAATTAGCTCGGGCCTTAGGTATTGAGGACAAACCTTCCATTCCTTTGCCCAATCCCAAAAATGGGATTTCTTGGGAGCCACCCCCAGGGTTGGTTTAAACTAAATTTTGATGGTGCAGCCAAGGAGAACCCGAGAAGAGCTGGAGCTGGAGGAATAATTAGGGATCATCAAGGAAATCTGGTCAAGGCCTTCGCTAAACCATTGGGAATCAGAACTAATAACGAAGCAGAAGCTAGAGCCCTTTGGAGAGGGTTGCAAGTAGCCCAAGCAAATCAAGGTAACTTGATGATTGAAGGTGATTCTATGAACATCATCAACCTGTTAACCAATGGCAAAAAACCTCCATGGAGAATCGAGGGAGTCATCCATGAAGTGAGGATCCTTTTTGCGGCAAGACAAAACAGGAGGGCTCGTCACGTGTACCGTGAGGCCAACAGGTTAGCTGACAAATTAGCCAACATAGGTGTTGATGTTGGTAGTTTGGTGACATGGACACAAGGTGTGCCACGTGAAGTGGAAAACATTATTAGTCATGAAAAGAAACCTACCCGTTAAGGAGAAATATGAATGGGTGTTCTTTCCCCATAGAGCTGGTAATAACTATGGGGTTTCCCTCTTAATAATACCAAATTGGAAATGAAGGTAACAGGGTGTAAGCCTTGGAATATTCCGATAGAGAATAGGAAATGGGCAAGCAACAGGTTTCACAAGTGCAAAGTTCCAAACTTCAATTCCTATCAATGTAAGTAATGTTTACAGTTATGTTTAGGTATGGGTGTGCTTTGTTAGTAAGGTGTTGTAGGGGATTCAACACAATTTTTGGTAAGAAAGTTTCAAGGATGACTAGGATCTACAATATCAGTAGAAGGCTGGATATTGTAATAGGTTTTGGGTTAACCTGCAAAACCCGGTAATTAATGAAGACTTTTATTTACCAAAAAAAAGAAAGATAATTTACAACAAAAACTAAATCAGGTTGAGTGTTTGTTAAAAATAGAAGACTTCCAATCAACTAATGATATTTTGTGGTTGAATCTAAAGGTGTACCATCATTTTTAGACAATTGAATTCCTTGTTTCATAGTGTATCTTTAGGTGTACAATTATCCATTTTATATTTCTATAGTAGAGCTTTTGCATACTTTATCTACGTAATTGTAATGTCTATATTTTAATGAATTTATAGACCAAGGTAGTAATTCATAAGTCCTAAATCAATCATTTCAAACTCCTTCTCAAGATTCCTTTTTATCTCACTTATTAGCTTTTTAGAGCTTCCTATAATTACTATATCATCAACATATACTATGAGAATTAATATATCATTCCCAACTTTCCTTGTATATAAACTTGGATCTGATGTACTTCGTTTAAAGCTATGTTATAACAAATGATTATTAATCTTTATGTTCCATGCTCTTGGTGCTTGCTTTAGACCATATAAAGATTTTTTTAATTTTCAAACTTTATGTTCTTGAACTTTGACAACAAATCCTTTTGGTTGAGACATGAATACTTCCTCTTCTAAATCACCATTAAGAAATGCACTTTTGACATCCATTTGATGAAGTTTCCAACCATGATGAGTTGCTAAGGCACATACTGTTCTAATAGTAGTCATTCTAGTTGTTGGTGTAAATGTCTCTTCATAGTCAATTCCCTCTGTTTGTGTATATCCTTTTGCCACTAGTCGAGCTTTGTATTTATCAAGAGTTTCATCTACTCTATACTTAATCTTATAAAACCATTTGCAACCTACTATTTTCTTTCTTGGAGATAAATCTACTAGACTCCATGTTTTATTATTTTGTAGTGATGAGTACTCTGATTCCATAGTTATTTTCCATTATGAGTGATTTAGAGCTTGAAGTGTTGTTGTTGGTTCTTATTTAACACTTAGTAACCTTTTATTCATTTTGCTTTGACTACGAGTTTGAGGTCTTGTAGTAGTAAGATCTGGCATTTGTTCCAAATTTGATTCTCTGAGTGTATTCCTAAGCCATATTGGTTCCTTCCTTGGAGGAATTGTGGAAGTTTTTGTATATTCTAACTCTGAATCTATTCTAACTTTGTTTCTTCTGAGAAATTCAGGAGAAATTTTGAATCACTATTTTTTTCTTATGTTTCAACTTTGATTTTTTCATCAAAAACTACATCTCTACTTATATACACTTTCTTTGTACTTGGATCAATTATTCTATATCCTACTGATTCATCATCATAACCAACAAATATACCAACCATACTTTTTTCATCTAATTTTGTTCGTTTCTGTTTTGGAATATGCATATAAGCTTTGCATCCAAAAATTCTTAGCTTTTCAACATTTGGTTTTTGTCCTAACCATGCTTCTTTTGGAGTAGTATTCTTGAGTATTCTTGTAGGTAATCTATCATATAAATATATTGTTGGTTTAACTGCTTCTACCTAATACTGATTATCAATATGAGCTTCTTTTATCATACATCTTACCATTTCCATTGTAGATCTACTTCTTATTTCTACAATGCCATTTTTTATGATGAATATTTTCACAACCCTCCTTGACAAGACTCTTTTTGATTAGAGATTATGTATTGATGGTTGTATGTTCAATACTTAATCCTGCTTTATAGTCATTACCTAATGATTGATCATATGCATATGTTGCTTTGAATATGATACTGTTGATGCACATTTTGTTGCAGGATTAGGTACTCTCACGAGTGGAAGGACTTAGGAAGACCACTGACGATAAGGGTAAAAAGGGAAATGACATTGATGACTCGTTTATCAAATAGCTTGGTAACATG
Organism: Wollemia nobilis; assembly: GCA_028583015.1. Taxonomy (NCBI): domain Eukaryota; kingdom Viridiplantae; phylum Streptophyta; class Pinopsida; order Araucariales; family Araucariaceae; genus Wollemia; species Wollemia nobilis. The sequence goes on along the minus strand of JAQPPZ010000676.1, from coordinate 3,479,673 downwards.
GACTAGTAATCATGTAGGTACATTGCATTTTGTTTATCTAGTTTGCATCATTGGGTCATAACATTGATAGCAATGAGCCTCCCTAGAGTAGAATGGTAATAGTTGGATCTATTTTAAAAGTGGCCATCTACACAGGGATCAAAAAATGGTGTTGACTGTGGTTGTTTATGATTGCTTTTGTAAATGCTATGCTTTGTTTTGTAAAATGTTATTTTATTAAATTAAGTAATTATGGGGAATTAATATTAGATTAATTAGAATTCATTTTAGTGTTAAATGAATTTATCTTCTTTTATATTTAATCTAAGATAGATTAATGTGGAATTAATCTTAGATTAATAAGCTTTAATTTGGTGATTTGATTATTTAGCCTATTTTTGTAAAATAGGAAATTGAGTTGGAATTGGGTGATAAATACCCCTTCCAAACCAATGAAGGAGAAAGAGCATCTTCCTTTTGAAATAAAATAATAGTTTGCCAAATTGATCCCTCCTCCAAAATGAAGGAATGCGGATTGGTATATTTGAAATAGAGAACTTGATATTACTTAGATTTAGGCATCTTACTATTTGAATAGTAGTCCTTTTAAATTTAGGAACAAGACCAACTTAGAGTTTAGTTGATTGTCATTAGGGATTGTGCTATGACAAAGACCCTAACCATGACTATTAAATCCCTATTTTTAATTCAATGGTAGAGAATTGGCATATTTTCTTAGGAATTAAATAATGCTTTTCAAAATAGACCCCCTTTCTAAACCAAGGGTGGAGAAAGGACATCTTAATTAAATCATTATTAAAATAAGAGGAAGCGGGCAATAATGGAGGATATTTCTATCATTTAATATTAACTCACCTTTATGACTCATAAAGAGAGAAATTTTTAGTTTAATAAAGGCATATTTCAAGAAGACATTTATATAAACCTAAGAGGGCTTAGTTGGAGTTAGGCTAGCATGAGGAAGGAGGAAGTGGAAGGCAACTTGGGATTATGCATGAGAAAGCTAGGCATCCTGGGAGGTCATTCTTGGAGAACTTGTAGTCTAGCATTAGGATTTAATTTTTGAAGAATTTAAAGGAGGATAAGCTTGGGAGGATTTTATATTTAAGAGGTTGAGAGAGAATTTTCATATTGGAGAGAATGGAAGTTTTAGAAAATAAGCTAGAGGTTTTTGTTTTGGGAGCATTACTTCTAAAAAAGGAATTCGAGAAGCTTGGAAGGAATATTCAGAAGCTTGGAAACCAGGTTGGATTCAACCATTTCTTTTGTGCAAGCTTTATATATATATATGGATTTATTGCTTTCTCATTCCTCCATTAATGCATATGTTAAACTTGGGTTTTATTTTAATAATAATAAAATAAAGGGTTTATTGTAGCTTTACCTCTTTTGGGTTTATTATTATTAAGTAGTTCCTTTGGATTAGGACTCTACCTCTCAAGGTGGAAGTGTTTGAAATATTTTGAAACTCTAGGAGGAGTTTCAAAATCAAGTAGTTCCTTTGGATTAGGAATCTACAATAATTTTAGTGGTCAATATTTGAGAAAACCCCCTTTTTAATTTATGTTTTTATCTTTAAAAGAAAAGAGGGTTTTATCTTTTAAAAATGATGTTCTTTTAAAATAAGAGGGTTTTTTTTAAGAATGATGTTCTTTTAAAAGTAGAGGGTTTTTATCTTTTTAAAATAATGTTATTTTAAAAGATGAGTTTTTTATATTTTATAAATGAGGGTTTTATATTTTAAAAATGACTTTTTATCCTCTTAGCAAATTATTTTTTGAGTAAGGAAATGTTTTGCTTTGTTCTTTTAAAACCTATTGCTTTTGTGGAAAAAATGAAGATAAAAATAGGGGACTAAGTACCATATAACTTTACTTTTTGCTATGTTTTGTGGATAAAATGAATGCTTTATACTTTGGTTATTTCATAGATGGATGCAAGTTTCGGAAAATATAGAGATTTATTTATAGGCAAACTTGTTACAAAATTATGATTGGTACTTAGAGCCATTGTATTACTTTTCAGCCAACTGGGTTCTCCAACTTTAACTTAAAGTAACTTTGGATAGCCATTGGCTTTAACTCTAGTTCATACCATCCAAAGTTAAGAATTGTAAAACTCAATATGACCTTTGCCTAGATGGGATTTCTAGGAGGTGTTTATTGATTGAAATATGTTAATTTGGAAAAAAAACTTGATAAAGAATGGGTGGGGAAACTCATTCTTTAGGAAATTATAGGATTTCCCTCAATTGTCGTTTGAAAGATATAATATATATACATATAGATGCTTTATGGATATTTTTTCATATATTATGTATATGATTGCAAAATCATGTTTTTAAAATTAGATATATCATAGTAGTTGCATTTCATGTTACAAAAAATTGTTATGATCCCTTAAACCATCACCATCTTACGAAAGAGACCAGAACGAAGGATATGTTATAGTCTTAAAAAATATTTGATCTAGATATGTTTGATCCTTGTAAAGAAGCTCCGATTTAATGGGAAGATTATTGTAGTTATTGAATGTGATCTTGATTAAATATCCCTGGTTATGACATATATATTATTGTTCCTTAAGAGAAAATATGGATATCTAATGTAAGGATTTGTAATTACGAAATATTTACTTTACAATATTCTTAAAAGTGTAGTTACATAATGGAATCATATATATTGTTTATAATGCTTAGATGTAGAGATTTTTGGGCTTGTGTATATCTATATGATGAAATATTAGTATTATAATGTAGTATTAGTATTACATGTATTGATTAATCATTTAAGAAATTGATAGACTTATCATAAGTTATGTAATTTACTTTTTCATAATTATAGATGTTCCTTGAAGGTTCTTATTTAAGACTAGATATTGTGGGTAGATCTATTAGAGATTAATAACAAGATAATATACTCTTAATACATTATTTTAATATAAACATGACGATCCCATTACTTGAGGGGAGTTCTAGTAGGCAACACTCAAGTCTCCTTGCGATTGATTACTTTGGGTGGCATAGCCTAGAGGGTTCCAAAAAGCGGGTTAGATTCATGAAGGTCATAAGCAAGAAATCTTAGACAAGATATCCTACCATGGAGGTATGGAGTATCATCACAAGTTTTGGTGTTGGCACCTTGAACAGGGAGGATTGGGTGGCCAAGCTATTTACCACGGGAAGTGATAAATACCTTAATTAGCTAGTTTAGTAATTAAGCACTAAGTACTAGATATCTCACCATGGAGGTGTAGGTATCTAGGCTTCAAGGTACTTATATAAGTTATTAAAGGATCTAGCTAATCCTGACCACTTGAGTATCATCTACAGTGACTAGTTCTCAATTGTGGTATACCTTGTGATGAGAAATTAAAGAGGGATACATCTATGTGAACTCTATCTAATGAACTTAACATGTGTTAATGTTTAAAAAAAAATACTAGTCTATTAATGGGTTTAGTTAACATTGGGGTTGCTACAGTTGGTATCAGAGCTAGGATAGCAAATGGATGCAAGTATAAGGTTCAGGCTAGTAAAAGGATGCCATTGAATTTGGTTCCATCATAGTTGTTAGCCAATTCTCATAGTTAAATATTTATCATATGGATAAACAATAGTAAATTATCATGGTAGAAATATTTAAAAAATAATGATACAATGGCATTCTAGTCTAATTTATTGTGTGCAATACTTTGTGGTATTATTTTAGGGATTACATTCGCCAAGCATATTATAGCCTTGGTAATAATTTTGCTATTACTGGTAGCTATTGATACATACTTTGTAAGGAATAAGCAAGTACTTGGAGTCTACTTATGTTCAAGACTTTTCCTTCCACTATTGAAACCATTGGTGAATCAAAGTGGAAGAGCTAAGCAAACCCTCCACATCTTGTGGATCTTAAGCAGTGTACCTTAGAATATTTTGAGGACATCACTTGGCATTTGTGTCTCTTGGCTAGGCTTCCTCCTTATTTATTAATGTATCATAGGACTATAAGCTTTCATAGATGAACTCTAGGATGTAGGACTAGAAGCTTCCATGGAGTAGACCTAGGAATAACCGACTTGATGTGCAAATTTGGGGAGAATTGCTTCTTAGGAACCTTAACTTGTATTAGCTCTAATAGGTATTGTATTCCAAAAGGGTCCTTACCAACCAAGGAGTAAAAATCCTAAAGAATGCAGTTTCTTATTGGGTATGACACCTTATGCACAGTAAGTGTGACCATTGCTAATATTAATAATAATTTTGGAATGACACCTTACATGGAGTAAGTGTAGTCCTAAATATTATCAATGGATGATAATACTTATGGAATGGTGCCTCACGTAGTGTAAGTGTGACCATTGATACTATCAGTAGATGGTTAAGAAGATGATCTTCTTAGAATTCATGGTTAGCTAGTCAAGATGAAGCTAAAGTTAGACTTTGAAGAGATAATTTGAGAAATTCCAATAGAGACTACAAGGGTAGGCAGAACAATAAAATAATGTTTTCTTTTATTTATCTTATTGGCCCATATTACAATACAAACTTGGCCTTTGGCCAAAACAAGAAGCTAGGTGAAACCTTGATCATTGGTTGTTATATCTTGAAACATACCCCATCACGTCAGTGATAGAAGCAAATAGAACCTTTACCATGATAGAAAAAACATCATATCTAAGATACCATAAAACACCTTCACCTATGGAACAACACATAATATCACCTGACCATTGGGTGGTGTTCATGTTTAATAGCGCACCACATGCTATTTGAATAATAGTTTGTACCACAATACAATGCATGCGGTAATAATATCCATAAGCAAAATAGTGAGGCTTGCAATGAAACATCATGAAGGTGTATCACATTAGGTGGTACATATGTGTACCACATGTATATTGATAATGGGATAATGGGTAAAATATATAATAATAATCTAAGTTAGTTGAAATGGTAAGGCTAACTAGAAGCTAGAATTACAACTTGAGGAAAGATTATAATCTGACACAACTCTTTTTTCTAGAAAAAATGACACCTACTTTGAGAAGAGGGAGACGTGGAACTAACCCAAATCCAAGCAATATTGAATGGAGGGAAACATATATTAGACCTCACATAGAGAATTCTAGGGCTCCAAATCAGGAAGAATTAGACTTGAAAGCAGTAGTATCTTCACTACAGGAGCAATTAATCCAACAAAGAGAATTGATAGAAACTTTGGTGAACCAAGGACAAGAGAACAAAAATCTTGAGGACAATATTTCTAAAAAGCAATAAGGTAGAGCCATTATAGAAGTAGAAATAGACAAAGAGTTAAAAAAGGTCAAAACTACTATATTCAATAGTAGAGGAGGAGGAGATTTGGCTGAGGCTTGGTTAAATGAATTGGAAATATATTTTTCTATGAAAACACTTTCTACAGTAACAAAAATGACTTATGCTATCCTCCATTTACATGAAGCAACTTTAGAATGGTAGAACACATACAAATTTAGAAAGGGAATACAAGGAGTGAAGCTCAAATGGAAGGATTTTGTCAAGGCCTTCAAGAATAGGTTATTGACAAATCAATTTTATAGTGAGAAGCTTGAGGAGTTCACTACACTTCATCATGGAAATATGACTTTAGAGTCATATTATAAAAAAATTGTCAAACTTTTGAAGTATGTGCTCGAGTATGATACCAATGAATGATTGAAGGTGCACAACTTTATCCTAGGATTAGATCATAAGATGAGGATAATAATGGACCTATTAGAACCTAAGAATCTAGAGAAGGCTTGCAACTTAGCAAGAAAGGAACAATTAAATCAGTAATATAAGAAACATTTCTATGATGGGTTCTTAGAAAGGAGTAGGCAAGAGCTAAGGAAAAGAAAAAGTGATGGGTTTATGAAATGGAACTAGAAAATGAGTCAAATTCAAGGGAAAAAAAATAACATTGGATATAAAAATCAAGGGCAAGGGAATAAATGGAACCCAAGAATCCAGAATATGGGTGCTAGGAACCAAGGGAAAATGAAAAATAATTTTCAAAGAAGAAATAATATTTACAATCGCCAGCCCCTGTAGTAGGTTAAACTAGTGTAGATAAAGGTAACAAGAGATCAAAGGAAAGAAAAATACTAAGGAACTATAGGCGGTTTCTAGGATTGTGACGATCCACATTTTGCAAACAAGTACTCTCGATGACAAAAATCAAGGCATCAGGGTGGAGATCAAAATCATTGAATCTATGCCTCAACCAGTAATCACTATCTAGAAGGGAAGGCCACTATGATGATGATTGTTGGTAAGCTTTATAATAGAGAAGTTAAGAATATTATTGATAGTGGAGCTACAGATAATTTTAATTCCTCAAATATAATTGGGGATATGCTAGAAAAGCTTAGCTTTTTGGCACAAGGGTGGAAATTTGAGTATGGGTCTGGACAAACCTACTCCATGGATCAATGTTTATCGACAGTCAAGGTAACTTTACCCAATGGATCTACTATTTAGAATTTGTATGTAGCACCACTACATGCCTTTGATATCATATTAGGGATTGATTGGTTAAGGGCTCATGGAGATGATCAATTTCCAAGAAATATGCAGGATGGATTATTATAACAAGAATAAGAAGAGGGTAAGGATTTGTAGTGAACAAGGATCCTTTCAACCTCATTTTTTATCAGGAAAAAAATTGAGCAAAGCTATAAAGAAAGGTGGAATGGTTTATGTTGTTAAGTTAAACGATAAAATAGAAGATGATGGGAAGAAGAAATTTTTGAAAAACATTCAAATCTTCAAGAATTTAGGGATGTATTTCTGGAAGAACTTCCAGGACTTCCACCAAAGCATGAATTTGAATTAACCATTGAGCTATTGCTAGGAGTAGAACCCATAAATAAAACCCCTTATAAAATGAATCCCATCGAGTTACAAGAGTTGAAGTTGCAACTCCAAGGGTTAATTGAAAAAGGTTTGATCAAACCTAGTATGTCACCATGGGGTACACCTATGATTTTTGTGAAAAAGGATGGATCCTTAAGGCTATGTATTTATTACAAAATGCTAAATAAGGTGACTATCAAGAATAGGTATCCATTACCTCAAATTGAGGATCTCTTTGATCAATTGAAGGATTCCACCATATTCTCCAAAATAGATTTAAAGTCTGGATATCATCAATTAAGGATTTGTGAGGAGGATACTCATAAAACAATTTTCAAGTCTAGATATGGGCATTATGAATTCACTGTGTTGCCTTTTGAGTTAACAAATGCATCAACAATATTTATGAACTTGATGAGCAGTGTGTTCAGGAGGCATCTAGATTGTTTCGTTTTGATTTTCTTAGATGATATCTTAATTTATTCTCGTAGTAAAGAGGAACATAATAGACACTTAAATATTGTGCTAGAAGTTCTTAGAGAGAACCAACTCTTTTGAAATTTTTCCAAATATTATTTTTATGTCCCACAAGTTTAATAATTAGGGTATATCATTTCAAAGTATGGAATCATTGTGGATCTAAAGAAGGTTGAAGCCATCTTGATCTGGTCGGCACCCACCAATGTGTCTGAAGTGAGAAGCTTTATGGGTCTTGCTAGGTATTATAAGCATTTTATGAAGGATTATTCCAAAATTTCCTATCTTATCACTAACCTTCAGAAGAAGGGAAAGGAGTTTAAGTATATAGATAAATGTAAAATCATTTTTAACACTCTTAAGGAAAAGCTCACTACAACACCTATCCTAAAAATACCTGATCCACAAGGGAATTACATGATTTGCACATGTGCTTCCTTAGAAGGTTTTGTAGGATTACTATCCCAATATGAAGCTGTGATATCTTATGTATCTATAAAACTCAAGAAGCATGAGGTGAATTATGTAGTGCATGATCTTGAGCTTGTAGCAATTGTTCATGTTCTCAAGGTTTGGCAATATTATTTGCTAGGAAAATGCTTTGAGTTAAGAACTAACCACTAAAGCCTGAGGTACATATTTACCAAACCTTTGTTGAATGCAAGGCAAATAATATGGACATAATTTCTAGTAGAATATTATTTTGGTATTGAATATATCAAAGGAAATGAAAATAAGGTTGTTGATGCCTCGAGTAGAAGAGGGCACATTACAAAAATAACTCAAAGTACTATGGACTTGATGGATCAAGTCAGAAGGATGCAGTTACAAGATCAATTTTACGTAGAGATTCGAGATGAAGTGGAAAGAAATCCTTTAGAAAATAAGGATTTTAGTATCAAATATGGTCTTTTATATTTCAAGGATAAGGTGGTTATACCTGAATATGGTGATTTGAGGAGATAGATTATGCAAGAGGCGCATAGATCTCCTTACTCTGCTCACCTTGGTTGGATAAAAATGAGGGAGAACTTGAAAAAGACCTTATATTGGTCTAGAATGAAAAAGGATATCACATATTCCATTGCTATATGTCTAGAATGTTAGAAGGTTAAGGCTGAAATTCGATATCTAGTAGGGCAATTGTACTCACATGACATACCTATGCAAAAATGGCAAGTAATATCCATGAATTTCATTGTAGGTTTACCTAAGACTAGGTATTAACATGATGCAATCCTTTTTTTAGTCGATAAATTGACTAAGGTTGTGCATTTTATACCAAGAAATATTTGAGATGATGCAACAGTAGTGGAAAATAGGTTTGCCAAGGAAATTTTTAGGTTGCATGGTGTTGGTAGGAAGTTTATATAATGGTAAGGATTATGCACTCATAGACCCCAATCAACTTTAAATGACCTCAATATCATGAATATTGATGTCAATCTCTAAATAAGGTCAGATCCTTGTAAATTCTAACTAAACGCTTGGGGGAAAAGAGAAGGGAAAGAGATCAAAGAGAATGTAAAACTAGAACATAATGTGGTGCAAATACAATCACATCAAGATACATGCCAGATAAGTCTGAAACATAAAAAACATTCATGGACTACCTAACAGACCAGTCACTGATATCACTAATAGTTTACACAAATAACCCTACCAAGAGTTCTAGAATTAAAGAACAAACAACATGAAATGCAGATAACAAAATTAAAGCTAGTTCATTCATTTAACTTTAGCAAAAATAATTAGTAGAGCAAGATCATACATACATGAGAATAGTTGAAGGCTAGACAATAATCCACTTATATTACTGAATGCATCAAAATGTACATGTAGGTTGTAATGAATGGAGAGATGACACTAAAACATATATTACAAACATGTATATAAAGATCCTTTCAGGAGTAGGCTTTCAAAAGACTAATTAATATTTCATCGAAATGTTAGTATCTAGATGGTTTGGATGATCTCCTCTATGATCACGCTATCACAGATGGAACATTATCCACTATGTCTGGAAAAGACCTATTAACATTCTTTGTCTAAGCCTTCATCTATTTATTAATGAACTTGATACCACTACTGCATATACATATTTATTTTTGAGTTGAGCTAGTCACATTGCATCAATTCTTCATCTACCACCTTATGTACTCAAACTGATCAATTATTTAATTTACTCATCTACTACATCCTTGGATCCAGTGCTCTGACAACATTGAAAGGAAGGGGAAAATTCAACTGAGTGGAACTCTATGCAGTTGGGCATTTATGCATTTATGACTAGATAGGATAGAGATTTGGACTGAATGCATACTTTGGTTCCACCCCAATCTTACTTTTGGATCGTATTATCCTAGTATGGGGAAATGGGAGCCCTTGGGCAAAACTTTGGGTCTACCACCTTATTCATTTACCTCTTGATCCTCTGTCTATATGAGTTTACTACCTGGGTGGAAATATAGGATCACTTTTCTTTTCATCATTCTCCTAATCCTCCACCTAATTTCTTCCTCTTGTGGATGAAGTTTTGGGAGTGCCTACGATATGGTCGCAACCCATTCTTCCATCAGGTATATTTTTTAACTTTTGAAATGAAAAATTTGGATAGCGGATGGCTTGGAAGTGACCCATTTCTTTGTCCACCTTTTCTCTTAGTTGCTTTTCAAAATAAATCTCTCCCTTATCTTCATGGACTAAAACAAGTGGATGTAGAAAAATCGCCCACATTCTTGGTGACTTATGGGGGGATTCTACTAGGTAGAAGGTATAGGGCCAAACTAACTATGATATATCAAAAACATAAAAGAAAACAACAACATACACAAATTTTTAGTCACATCCTTTGGGTTGCGGAGTCATAAAAATAGAATGAATTCAAAAATGAAAAATGAAAGTCATATTTCATGACTTAAGCTAGACCTAATGGGTCTCTTGATTGTTGTTCTACTATTTGAGATGATTCAACATGAGGGATTGCTGCTTGAGTGACTGCTCCACTTTGCAATTTGTTGCACATTTCTACCCAGTTGTCCATGGATGGGATAGGGGCACTTTTCATCTGGTCCATAATATAATTGAGCCTACACCATTTTTGGTTGGATGGGTCACTATATTTGTCAACCATATGATCAAAAATAATTTAAATACGGAATATCTTGGAGATTAAATTAAAAATTTGATCTGGCGTTATAGGTTCTTGCAAATCCACGATCACAGTTTCATCTTCTTCAATATCTTGGGACAATTTATCAAGATTTTTCTTTGAGTATAGTTGATGGTTGCTGTCCCAAAATACCGGTGAACCAAGTGCTTTGAGCTGCTCATTCAATTGATTCATTACCCCCAATTATTTTTTTAGCATATCCATAAGCTTGGTTCCTTCACAATACAAGCCAGTCAGATGTAGAACCTTTTGTATCATGACTTCATATTGTTCTCACTCATGCCTTTGACAGATGTAAGGGTTAACACTATGATTGATCAATATTATACGTAAAGTAGCTGCCTGTGGGCTCATGTTGTGTATGATGCTCTTATTTTTGTTGAAATCAGCCTTTTCTATTATTGAGATATCTAGACTACTTTCTATTTCCAATGTGAAATGAGAAGCAATATTCAAGGCCACCTCCATCGCCTTTTTCAAATAAAGAAGTCTAACTCTTCTGAGGTTATATTTTGAAATGGTAGGCCTAGTAGGCTTCTCTTTTTATTTCTACAACTATTGAAGGAGAAGATTAAGCTCACTATATTTCCCTTGAATCTTGCTTCTGCACTCATTGAGTAGGAGCTCCTACTGTAACATATTCAATTTGAATTCTTCATGACATTGCTCCAGTTTGCTATTCATTGCTTGAAACTCATTTTTGAGTTTAGCAATTTCTTCTTCCTTTTGCTGTAGGATTTTAGGAGAGGGATTTTTGTTTAGGGTATCACTCAATATTTTGTTTATGGTTTCAATAGATTTCTTTTCACGTTGTACTCAATGATACTGGACCTCAAAGTTTTTTGCCTTCTTTTCTGTTGTCTTCATCTTCTTTTCAATATTTTTTAATTTGAAGTACAGGGTATCAAAGTTCATATACAATACTTTTAGCACCTCGATAGAGGGAATGTCATCAATGTGCCTAGTGAGGTACTCAAACTCCCAATAATTATATTTTATGTCAGTTTTTATATTTTTGACTCTGGTCTTGGTGATCACCTTATATTGTTTTCTCTCAATCGGATCAAGTTCATCCAAAATCACCATGGTGGCCTCTTCTTGATCTTGATGCTCTTGTTGTAGTTGCTCTTCCACCCATTCTTTTGGTTAACCAAGGACATGAGAACAAAAACCTTAAGGATGATCTTGCTAAAGAGCAAGAAGGCCGAGCCATTATAGAAGTAGAACTAGACAAAGAGTTAAAAAAGGTCAAAACAACTATATTCAATGGTAGAGGAGGAGATTTGGCCAAGGCCTGGCTAAATGAATTGGAAATGTATTTTTATATGAAAACATTTTCTACAACAACAAAAATGACTTATGCTATTCTCCATTTACATGAAGCAGCTTTAGACTGGTGGAAAACTTACAATGCTAGAAAGAGAATACAAGGAGTGAATCTCAAATGGAATGATTTTGTCAAGGCCTTCAAGAATAGGTTTTTGAAAAACCAATTTTATAGTGAGAATCTCGAGGATTTCTCTACACTTCATCATGGAAATATGACTTTAGAGTCATATTATCAAAAGTTTGTCAAACTTTTGAAGTATGTGCTCGAGTATGAGACCAATGAATGATTGAAGGTGCACAAGTTTATCCTAGGATTGGATCACAAGATAAGGACAATAATGAACCTGTTAGAACCTAATAATCTGGAGAAAGCTTACAACTTAGCAAGAAAGGAAAAATTAAATTAGTAAGATAAGAAACCTAAAGAGAAATAAAGAGCCCCAATAAACTAAAACTAGAAAAGCAGTAATTGTAGAATCAAAGGAAGAAGATAGAAGATTCACACATTACACAATATTTATCTTGGAAACCCTCAATCGGGAAAACCAACACAGTATTATCTTATTATTGCATTAAATTTATTGTCTCCAATACAATAATATTCTCCTTCTGTCTCTCTTCAAACCCTAATGCAAGTGCGATATATATAACAAAGGCACATGCACAAATTTTACAATATCATGGGTGAAAAAAAAAGGTTCAAATATAGTAACCCTAAAAGCCCATATGGGTCTAAAAATAACTTAAAATCCTAAAAATTTTGCCGAGGGATGCCGCCCCCGGACCCTTGCTTTTCGAAATGCTACCGCTCCCTAACCCCTATTCGGGGCCTGAAGTGGGGTCCAACCCAGTCCCAAACCCTGACGAGTATATCGTACATAGCGTCAAGTACCTTTTAGTGTTAACACCACCAATATAACATGGAAAATATTCAAGATATTTCCAACATTCTTCCACTTGTTTAATACTTTCCATAGGGGCTAAAAACTACCATTGTCAACTATTAAGGGCAACCATGCCCATAGATCTTCTACACGAAGAAATTTTTTGAGCAAGTATGGTCTTTGTTAATGAATCAACAATATTCTTCTTTGTATCAAATTTATCCAATATCACTCAGTTCTCTTCAACCATATCTCTCAAAAATTGATACTTTATATCAATATGTTTTGACCGATCATGAAAACCAAGATTATTTACCAATAATATTGCACTCTAACTATCACTGTTAATTCTCACAACCTTCTGTTTAATACCAACTATTGAACATTGTAGCCACACTGCTTCTTTACTGGCATGAGTTGCTGCAATGTACTTTGCTTCTATAGTGGATAAAGCAACAACTGATTACTTTTTACTCATCCAACTTACTACCCCTCCAAACAACCTGAACACATAAGCACCTGCGGATCTTCTCTTGTCAATATCTCCAGATCAATCAACATACACAAAACCTTGTAGATTACAATATTATTACCTTTAGAATTTCCTCCATAATAGATAGCATAATCTGTAGTTCCACGCAAGTATCTGAATATCATTTTTACAGTAGTCCAATGTTCCTTTCCTGTATTTGACATATATCTACTAACTACTCCCACTACATGTGCAATATCAGGTCTAGTACCGACCATTGCATACATCAAACTGCCCATAACACTAGCATAAGGAACATGATGTATTTATTCAATTTCCTCATTTATTTTGGGACACTATTCAACATATAACTTTTGACCAACCAGATATGGAGTAAATACTGGTTTACAATCATGCATTCTAAACTCCTGTAATATCAAATCAACATATTTCCTTTGATTTAACCATAACTTTCTATTTGCACGATCCCTTATTATTTCCATACCCAAAATAAATTTTGCAGCACCCAAATTCTTCATGTTAAATTCAGAAGATAATTGAGATTTGAGTAACTTTATCATCTCCTTACTATTACCAATTAATAGCATGTCATCCACATGCAATACAATGATAACAAAATTTTCACCTTCCTTTTTGAAATATACACAGGGATCTGCTTTGCTTTTTCCAAGACCAAGTGTCAAGATAAACCTATCAAATTTTTGGTTCCACATCCTTGGAGACTGCTTCAACCCATAAAGAGACTTCTTCAACTTGCATACCAAGTCCTCCTTAATTTTTACCTTAAAGCATTCTGGTTGTGACATATATATATCTTCATCAATTTCACCATGTAGAAAAGTTATATTTACATCCATTTGTTCTATTCCAAAATCAAAAGCAACATAAATAGCCAATAGAAATCTGATTGAAGTTAGTTTCCCCATAGGAGAAAAAATCTCATCAAATTTAATTCCCTCAACCTGAGAAAATCCTTTTGCTACCAAGCGAACCTTGTACTTCTTCAACTTTCCTTCTACATTGTACTTCTTCATGAATAACCACTTAAAACCAACAGGTTTTCTACCAGGAGGTAATTTCACCAAGTCCCATGTCTAATTTTTATCCAAGGACTCCATTTCTTCTTCCATAGCTCTTTTACAAGACTTACTCTCACTTGACTGAAGTGCCTCCTTTACAGTATTGGGTTCTTTATCAGTAAATCGATAAATTAAATGTAGAATAAAAATTTGAAGGACTATACCTGTCTGGAAGTCTTCTCTCTCGATCTGATCTTCTCAAATTTGGAGTTCTAGATTCTGCATATTCAACTTCCTCCTCACTTTCTTCCTCTAAATATTCCTCTTTAGACTCTCTATAATTCAGGTTCTACCATTGGTTCTTCCTCATGTTTCAATTTTACTTGCACTATTTTTGGTTCTTTGCTTGGTTGCATTTTCTATTTTAAAACCCTTTTTGTTTCTCTAAAGATCACATAATGACTTTAAACAAACTTATGTGTTTATGGGTTCCACAACTTATATCCTTTAACACTAGTACTATAACCCATAAATATGCATTTTTCAGATTTATAGTCTAGCTTAGTCCTTTTCTCTTTTGGGACATACATATAAACATCACAACCAAAAAATATTATATGTCTGAGAGAGGTTTTCTTACCAGTCCATACTTCCTGTGGAGTCTTGTCCACCAAAGTTGAGGTAGGAGATATATTGATGAGATAACAAGCTGTTAACACAAAATTTGGCCAAAACTTCTTTTCTAACCTTGCACCACTTAGCATACTTCTATCCTTATCCATCATGTCCTGTTCATCCGTTCTGCAACCCCATTCTATTATGGAGTATACAAAGTTGTTCTCTGTATTTTTATTCCATAGTCCTTGAAAAACTACTCAAATTCATTAGATCAATACTCACCACCATTATCATTTCTCAAATTCTTTATATTTTTCTCTATCTGATTTTCTACAAGAGCCTTAAACTCTTTAAATTTATTAAAAACCTTAGATTTATTCCATAAAAAATATACTCATATTTTTCTTGAGAATTAATTTATAAATGTAACAAAATAGATAGATTTACCTAATGATGGTACTTTTGTCGGTCCAAACACATCACTGTGAACTAGATGTATAATTCCTTCAGACCTTGTAGCACTACTTGGAAACTTGACTCTAGTTTTTTCCCGAAAATATAGTGCTCACAAAAATCAAAATTTAATGGGCAATCAAAAAGTCCTTCAGCCATACCTTTCATTTTCAATGTTCAAAGTCCTTTCTCACCAATATGCCCCATGTGTTGATACCACAACATTGTCTTCATTGTAGGAATACTCAAAGCCATTTCAACTATATTATTTTCCTGTACAACTAAAGAGTTATTGCAATTAATACTTACAATGCTAGCCTCAAGTCTAAACAAAGTTCTTGTGCAAAATCCTCTTGCCAACACCAAGGATCCATGGACCATATTGCAACTATCCTTATTGAATACCACATTCACACCTCCATCATTCATATTACTCACAGATATCATATTCCTTGCCAAACCCGAAATTTGCAACACACCAGGAAGGGTTTTGATTCTGCCATATTTTAGCATCAGCTTGACTCTTCCTCGACCTATTATTTTATATGTCGAATTTTCTCCCAAGAAGTACCTCCATATATCTTTTCATATTCATAGAACCCCTCCCTATAAGGAGTCATATGAAAAGAAGCACCTGAGTCAATCAACCATGAGTCATCGCATTCACTTGAGCATGCTACAACTAAGAATAAGTCCCCTGAATCTTCATTTATGGTCTTTGTTTCTGTAGAAGTTCCTTCATCAGATGCTCAATTATTATCAACCTTTTTAGATTTGTAGTCTCTTTATAATGCCCTACTTTACCACAATTCCAACATTTTCTCTTTTTTGGGGTAACAGATTTACCCTTAGATTTTGATTTATTTTTTCACGATTTATTTTTACTTCTTTCTTGAGAATGAACTCTCACAAACAAGATTTCATTTTGATGATAATCCTCAAAATATTTTCGCCTCATCTCCTCAGACAACAAAGTTTCTACTATATCTTCTACTTTCAATGTAGATGTAGTATTAGTGACAACCATAACAAGGTTATCCCATGAATCGGGTAATGAACAAGTAAAGTAATACATTTTTCTTCTTCATCCATTTTTACTTCTATAGGGTTAGTTGACTTACCACAGTGTTAAAAGCATTCAAATATTCAACCACAGAGTCACCATCATTCATCTGAAGTGAATACTTCTTTTGAAGAAAGGGTTTATTTACTAGTGAATTTGTCTAATACAATGTCCCCAACTTCTCCCATAACAAATTTGTTGTGGTCTCTATAGATACATTCAACAAAACTGAGTCAGATAAGCACAATATGATAGAGCTCCTTTCATTCCTATATATTTTAAGCCAATCCTTCCCAATATTGTAACTGATATGCATTTGAAGCCTTACATTCTTCAATGAGATATGAACCCATTTAAAGTGAATCAAATTTATCATGAGCACCTGGCTTAGCCCTATTTACATCCCATATGAGTACAAGGTCACCCCTAGAAAATTCTTTTGATTTTAATTTCTTATTAAAATAGTGCTTAACTAGAATTTGATGCTGGGTTATATTATCAAATACCTTTTCTTGCTCTTCTTCGAGTTGTATCAATTGCACTAATATTTTTTCAACTGGAGGGAAATCTTCATCATCTATTTGTTGTATAAACTTTAGTGTTGACAATTCCATATTAATAGGAAGCATAACTTCTTTACCATAAAATAGAGAGTAAGGGGACGTATTTAATGATTTCTTTGGAGTTATCTTGTCTTCCCATAATGCTTGATTTAGTAAAATATGACAACTTATGGAATTCTACTCAATACTTCTTTTAATAATTTCAATAAATGTTTATTTGAAGATTTTGCTAAGTCATTACCATGTGGATAATAATTTGAGGTTGCATTCCAATATATCCTGTATTTTATAGCAAAGTCCATTGTCTTAGAACCTATGAAATAAGTGCCATTGTATGATATGAGAGTGGTTGGGACCCAAAATCTAGTAATTAATCTTTCCAAGAAGTCAATGACTATCTGATGGTCAGCCTGCTTAGTTGCTTCATCCTCAGTCCACTTAGTAAAGTAATTTATTACTGTAAGAATATACTTGTGTCATGCTAATGAGTTTGGATTTATGACCCCAATAAAATCTAGTCCCCACTACTTAAAAGGTTCTTCTGCTACTATCTATTTTAGAGGTATGACATGGTGCTTTTTCTTCCTAGCAAATATTTGAAATTTATCACATTTTTTGACTAAATTGAATGCATCTGAGAATATGGAAGGCCAGTAGAATCTTACCCTCAAGATTTTTTCTGTTGTGGTTTTTCCAGAGTAATGGCCTCCTGAGAATCTAGAGTGGAATTCCTGTGATAAATCCCTTGATTTTTCTTGAGGTATGCAACACAATAAAACACCGTTAAAATTATTTTGATAGAGAATGTCATTGACTAATGTATATTTTCTAGCTTGTAGCTTATATCCGTGTCCTTATGGTGTTGTCAATCCTATTGGGTATTTACCATAATTAAGGTAGGAAGTCGAGTGGATGGTCCAGGGGTCAAATGAAATCTCTGTTTATGCTGATTCAGGATTATCTACTACTTTTATACATAGGTTGGAGTTTGTCACTGCTGCTTCTACCAAATGCTGACAAAGTGCTCACCCCCTGACCAAATTTGTTGGTCAAATTTCTACATCAAACTCTTGAATATTTATTGTCCAACTAGCCCTTCGATCACCCCATTCTCCTTGGATTATGAAACTCCTAACATCTGGGTGTACCACATATACCATTGTCTTACTTTATGAGACAAAATACCTGAATTTCTTGAGGGATTTCATAACAACATACACTTGTATTTCTATGAAATTACATATTTCCTCGTGATCATGCAGATTTTGGCTGAGAAAAGAAATTGGTCTTTCATTACCATCATCTCCCTTTTGCATTAGAACTACCGCATAACTTTTTTCTACTTAAAAGACATACAAAATAAAGTCCTTAGAATAATCAGGATTAATGAGAACTGGAGCTCATGAAATAGCTTCCTTAATGCTCCTAAAAACATATTTTTGGGTATCTATCCATTTGAATTCAACATTATTTTTAAGCATTTGATACATAGGCTTGACTATATGTGCAAAGTCAGACACAAAATTTCACACAAAGTTGATCTACCCAAAGAAATACTGAAGTGTCTTCTTATTCATGGGTATTGGTAATTCTAAGATGGCATTGACCCTATCCAGGTCTATGGCGAGCCCTGATTTTGACACAACATGTCCTAGGAGTTTACCTTCTTGCACAACAAAGATTGATTTCTTTGGATTCAATGATATCTTGAACTCTCTGCATTTCTCAAATATTTTTCGAAGATGCTCCACATGATCCTACCTTTTGTGAGAAAAGACAATCATGTCATCTAAGTAGATAACAATTACTTTATTAACCAATTCATCGAATGCTAGATCCATTGCCCTTTGAAAGGTAGCACCAACATTAGATAGACCAAATGACATCCTTTGGTATGCATATGTTCTCCATTTAGTGGTGAATGTTGTCTTATGCTGATCTTCATATTTAACCTAAACTTGATTAAATCTTGAAAATCCATCCAGTAATGAGAACCATTTTTCTCCTACCACTGTATGCAATATTTGGTCTATTTGTGGTAGAGGATAATGATCCTTTAGAGAGACTTTGTTTAGATTATGAAAATATACACAAAGCCTAATATCTCCATTTTTTTTACTCGAACTAGGTTAGCTACCCAAGTAGAGTGCTTAATGGGATAAATTATTTTGGCATTCAATAATTTCAATAACTCTTGTTTCATCAGGGCTTCTATATTTGGATTTACTGGTCTCTGATTTTGTTGAAAAGGATTTGCATCAAGATCCAACTCAATGGTGTGTTAAATAATATATTTACTATATACTTTGAGGTCATCATATTTTCTACACAATTATTGAATTCGGTGGACTTCCTTATCTGAGCAATCTACCCCTATCTTCAGATATTTTCTCACTAAAATTTGAACTTCCTTGTAACCTTTGGAGTCAACTTTCATTATATGACCTTTTGGTCGATCATTGTTGTCAAACAAACTTTCCAGGGTGATTAGTCCTTTTGGAATGTGATTATTTTTAAGTTGGATAAACCCTTCCTCTTATTTATCATCTTCAGCTTCGGAGGACCCATCAGCTAAACAATTCATTTCATGAATTAAAAAATCCACTATCTATTCATCATTTTCAAATACTTGCTAGAATATGTCTTTATCTGGGATGGATGGTCTATACACCAACCTAACTGATTTTGCTTTGTGAATGGTATTGGACACCAGACAAAAATTTGCTCCTATGGAGGCCAATATATCAACATGCCTATTTTGATCCCTAGGAATAGCTTTAATATTTAATGCCTCAAATTTTTCTAACAGGTCCCATACTCTGTTCCTGTAGGCTTTTAAGTAATGTTGCTTACTAATACATTTTTCAGTAATTTTATTAATCACCAGCTCAGAATCCCTAAATATTTGGAGTTGCTTGATTCCCAGCTTCTCTGCCTTTTTTAGTCCCAAACAAAGGGCTTCATATTCTACTGCATTATTAGTACAAATCCATGTTAATCTATATGAAAAAACCTTTTGGGCTCCTTTAGGAGAAATCAAGACTATTTCGAATTCTACACCATTTTTGCATCTTGCTCCATCGAAATATAGTTTCCATAATTGATGGGATGAAGACGAAGGTTCTTCTTGGGTGACTGGTATTTTTGTCTTTGGTTTCTCAATTGTATAGGTACCAACCCTTGTTTCTATTATAGCATTGACATTTTTATGGAAAATTGATCTTCCATTTGCAGTTCTTCCAAGGCTTCTTCTATGAGATCTCCTTCCTCAATAATAGCATTTATTATGGTTGCTTGCTGGTCTATTTCCTCTAACCTTTCTATATGAAAAGAAGATAGTTTTTTTGAATATATTTTCACCCTCCTTCCTTTACATGGGATTTCCATATGAGAGTAATCAAGATAAAGGTATCCCCCAAATCGGCAGTGAATTTCCTTGAAAGGCACATCCTAAAGTATAGTTCCAGGTCTATTACCACAATTTCTTGTATAACAGTGACATGAGGTAATCTATGGAGAACCATGGGTACATCCTTGATAACCCCAACAATTTTTACTTGGGTACCATCTAGATGCAACACACCAGGATAATTTCTAGTATATTCCATACCCATGACATCACACACCACTTTGGGCATGACTGTAGTGGCGGTGCCTGAATCTATCATGCAGTTATGCACAACCCATCCTTCCATTTCCAAAGAAAGGTAAAATGGTGAAGGTCTATTCTTTTTGCCTCCCATAATAGAGCTGCTTTGAACCAGAATCTATTCTGGTTGGAATTTTCTTTGGTCCTTAATCATTTTTAGGAGGCTTGAAGTAGATCAATCTATCAGAGGATTAGTAAAGCATCATACATGTTGGCCCTTGAGGGGGTTTTCTTTAATTCTTCCACAATATTGAAGGTAGGGATTTTGGGTTTTCTGTCCTTATATTTTGGATGGGTTTCAAAATTACTCCTGTATTCATGGGTAACTTCAATCCATTGATACTTTATCAAGGATGGATATTTAATCTTATCTCTAGCCTCTGTTTGTGTCTCCATTTCTTTTGGTTGAGTTTCATTGGGTTTAGGATCTTCCTTATGTTGTTGTAGAATATTTTTAAAGGAAACATTTTTAGGAGCATTACCTTCAAATTTCTTTTCTTCTAGATCATTAGTAGTAGTTTTCATGGGATTGGGATCTTCAGGGTTCACTTGTAGTGGTTTCTTCTTGGATCTCATCAAGATAGAGACTTGCTCCACTTATGGCACCATAAAATTATGTTCATTATTTTTGATCATGTTGATTTTTCCTTTTTGAACTCTTTTCGCCATCTCAATGGCCATTCTCTACATATAGTGTTGATGCATCATGCAAGTATTTCTCCATGAGGATAATTACATGTAGAGAACCAATAGTCTAAATTGGACATGGAAGTTGAAGGCTCACTTCCTTCATTAATAAGGATTGCATTAGTTCTCTTCAGTGGCCTACTAGTGGAAGCAAATTGATCTTTTACCACATATGGGAACCTTCTTGGTTGGAAGTTTCTTTCGACCTCCCTCTTTTTCATCATGGTAACCTCATTGGATATATTTTTTATAAAATCTTGCATCTCTTGTAAGGTAGCCGCTTGTGAATTTAGAGCGGGTAATGTATGTACTATAGGAGGAGTAGGGAGAGATGGTATTATAGGAGTGGTGGGGAGTTCTGGCATTGTAGGTGTGTTAGGCCATTGAGCAAAGCCCATGGGAGTCAGGAGTGTTGTATAAGTAGGTACTGGAACAACTAGCTGCTGTTGACTGTTAAGGAACTAAAGGAAAATAAGCATTAAAGACTTGGGAGGCAATTTGCCTATAGCAATAAGGATTTTTTCTACCTTTGCAACTTCTTGGAATATCTGAGGGAAAAAAGAACATTTTATTCCTTATCATTAGTCCTAGATTTAAATTGAATGCTCTTAGGTAAACATAAATAACTTGCTCATGGATTGGTCTAAGACCATCAAGCACTCTTTTCCAGGTACGACTAAACCTGATATTAAAATCCATAATATCTTCTTGTGGATATCTTTGTATCACTGTGAATTGAGTGAGCAAGGAAAAGGGGTCAACTTTTTCATTGAACTCTTCTATTAGCTTGGATGCCAAAGCATTCCAAGAATTTATACTCCCATTAGGTAGAGTTATTTACCAATAAAGCAATTTTCCTTTCAGAGAAGTGACCAATAATTTGACCATCACATCCTCATATTGGATGTTATGCACAACAACCAATGATACTACATCCTAAACATGTTCATATGCTATTTTTCTTGTACCATCATAGGTTGGAAGGGCTTTCAAGGTTGCTTGTGGAATCGCATGTTGATCAACCAGGTTAAGGGGTCCTGTATTATTCTAGTTAGGGACTCTTGGGTTTTTATTTTGGGCCATTTCTATTTGATACAAAATGGATATTTGGGATATGGGTACCAATTGAGTATCAATCCAATCTTTCTCTTGTTATTAAACATAATTAGAGGCCTCAATGATCAACTCAGGCTATTGCTTTCTGGATGATAACTTCCAAAACACAACTAGTAATTCTAAAATACTAGTCGTATATATTGTAATCATGAAATAGCTACAGGGGCAATGTGGCTTTCTAGGTATGTCTTTGACGAATTCACCAGGTGATTAGGAAATCTAGATAAAATTATGTATCACTAGTTATTTTGTTTATCCAAAATATGGGAAAGGGTCCCACCAGGTATGCCAGAAACTGTTGGTCAAAAGTTTATCTAATTATAAGGATTACGTGCCCACAAACCTTGACCAATTTTGAATAACCTCAAGATCATGAATATTGGGTTCAATATTCAAAGAAGACCGAATCCTTGTAAATTATAACTAAGTTCTTGGGGGAAAGGGAAGGGAAAGAGATCAAAGAGAATGTAAAACTAGAACATAATATAGTGTAAATACAATCACATCAAGATACATGTTAGATAAGTCTGAAATATAAAAAACATTCATGGACTACCTCACAGACCAACCACTGATCTTATTAATCGTTTACACACATAACCCTACCGAGAATTCTAGAATTCAAGAACAAACATCTTGAAATACAGATATTAGAATTAAAGCTAGTTCGTTCATCTAACTTTAGTAGAAATAATTAGAGCAAGATCATACATACATGAGAACAACTGAATGCCATACAATAATCCACTTATATTGTTGAATACATCAAACTATACATGCAAGTTGTAATGACTAGAGAGCTAATACTAAAACATATATTACAAATATGTATATAGCCCCTTTTAGGAGCAGACTTTCAAAAGACTAATGATGGAATGAAATGTTAGTATCTAGATGGTTTATATTATATTCTGTGTGATCACTCTATCACAGATGAAACATTTTCCATCGTGTTTGGATAGGAGCTACTGACATTATCTTTCTAAGCCTTCCTTTGTTAATTAATGAACTTGATGCTCCTACTGCATATACATGTTTCTTTGTGAGTTGAGATAGTTGCATTACATCAATTCTTCATCTACTGCCTTATGTACTCAGACTGATCAATTATTAAATTTGTTCATCTACTGCATCCTTGGATCCAGCACTCTGAAAACATTGGTGGGAAGAGGAAATTTAAACTGAGCAACAGTCTACATAGTTGGGCCTTTTTAAATTTATGATCGAATAGGATAGAGCTCTATACTGAATGTATACTTCAGTTCCACCCCAATAGTACTTATGGATCACATTCTCCTAGGACGAAAAATGGGAGCCCTTGCTTATCTTCTTATTCCTTCTATTTCCATATTCCTTGTGTTTGGGTAAACCTTGGGAAAAAATTTGGGTCTACCACCTTAAGCATCTACCTCCTAATCCTCTGTCTATATGAGTTTTCTACCTAGGTGGCAATATGGGATCAATTTTATTTCCATCATTATCCTGATCCTTTGCCCAATTCCTTCCTCTTACAGATGGAGTTTTGGGAGTTCTTATGATATGGTCATAGCCCATTCTTCTGTCAGGTACATTCTTTGACTTTTTAGATGGAAACTTTGGATAACAGATGGTCTGGAAGTGGCCCATTTCTCTGTCCACCTTTTATCTTAGCCACTTTTCAAAATAATCCCCCCCTTATCTTCAAGTAATAAAACAAGTGGGTGCAAAAAACTCACCCACACATGGATACCCTAAAGTGATCATTTTTGATAGGTATTCTAGATTCACATCAAAATTCTATCAAGCTATTAATCGTGTAGTAGGAACAAATCATATTATCAGTTCTACATATCATCCAAAAATGGATGGAAAAATAAAGAGGGTTAACTAAGTGCTTGAGGATATGCTTCACATGTATTGTATGGACCAAAATTCTTGGTGGGAAAACTTTTTACATCTAATGGAGTTTGCATATAATAAAAATTAGCATACATCCTTAGGAATGACCTCGTTTGAAGTCTTGTATGGTATAAAATGTAGGACACCTATATCATGGGATAATATGGAGGATCAAGTGATGATCGAACCTAATTTTATCAAAGATATGGAGGAGCAACTTAGGATAATTTTACAAAGGCTTAAGGAAGCCGTTGATCGATAAAAGAGCTATGAAGATCTAAAAATAATACCTAGAGAATTCTTTGTAGAGGACAAAATCTTCTTAAGGGTTTGACCTAAGAAAAGTGTGATAAAATATACTAAGTTAGACCCTCATTTTGTTGGGCCTTTTGAGATCATTGACAGGATAATTCTTGTGGCTTACAAACTTGCTTTAACACCCAACCTATCAAAGATTCATAATACTTTTCACAAATCCTTAGAAAGTATGTTGCTGATCCTACAATATTTGGGATGTTTTCAAATTGTAGATGGCATATCCATCGATCATTGAGGTGAGATCGATCTAGAGTTTTGTTCCAAGTCTACGAGGAAGTAAAATTTAGAATAGTGTAAGGTCCAGTGGGACCACTTCTCAGAATAGAGTGCCACTTGGGAGAAAGTGGAAGACATGCAAACATATTTTCCTTATTTATTTGAATGAATTATATGTATATTTTTTTATAATAGGAAACATAGAGGACTGTGTTTAGCCTAAGGGGGGAGTATGTCACAATCCTCCTAAGTAGGACTCTTTTTGATTAGAGATTATGTATTGAAGGTTCTATGTTCAATACTTAATCCTGCTTTATAGTCATTGTCTAATATTGGTTATATGTATTTTTTGCTTTGAATAAGGTACTATTGATGTACATTTTATTGCAGGATCAGGTACTCTCATAGGTGGAAGGACTTAGGATGACCACCAATGGTAAGGGTAAAAAGAGAAGGTGTCGATGACTTGTTCATCAAATAACTTTGTAACATCTCTTAGTAGTCATGTAGGTGCATTACATTTTGTTTATCTGGTTTGCATCATTAGGCCATGACATTGATAACAATGAGCCTCCCTAGAGTGGAGCGGTAATAGTTGGATCTATTTTAAAAGTGGCCACCCACATAGGGATAAAACAGTGGTGTTGACTATGGTTGTTTATGATTGCTTTTGTAAATTCTATGCTTTGTTTTGTAAAACATCATTTTATTAAATTAAATAATTATGGGGAATTAATATTGGATTAATTAGAATTCATTTGTGTTAAATGAATTTATATTATTTTATGTTTAATATAAGATATATTAATGTGGAATTAATCTTAGATTAATTAAGCTCTAATTTGGTGATTTGATTATTTAGCCTATTTTTGTAAAATAGGAAATTGAATTGGAATTGGATGATAAAGACCCCTTCCAAACCAAGGGAAGAGAAAGAGCATCTTCCCCTTGGAATAAAATAATAGTTTGCCAAATTGACCCCTCCTCCAAAATGAAGGGAGGAGGATTGATATCTTTGAAATATATTAATTAAATTAAGGCATCTTACTATTTCAATAGTAACTCTTTTTAAATTTAGGACACCTGAAAATGTAATTTACTATAAATTGATAGTAGTTTTTTTTTTTTTTTAAATTTAGGAAAAGAACCAAATTAGGGTTTAGTTGATTTTCATAAGGGATTGTTCTATGACAAAGACCCTAACCATGCCTATCAAATACCTATTTTTAATTTAAGGGTAGATAATTGGCATATTTCCTTAGGAATTAAATAATGCTTTTCAAAATAGACCCCCTTTTCAAACCAAGGGTGGAGAAAGGGCATCTTAATTAAAACATTATTAAAATAGGAGGCATGAACCTTTTTATGGCAACCTTATCCAAATTAAGGGAGGAGAGAAAAATGGGGCCATAATAGAGGATATTTCTATCATTGAATATTAACTCGCCTTTATGACATAAAGGGAGAAACTAATAGTTTAATAAAGGTATCTTTCAAGAAGGCCTTTATATAAGCCTAAGAGGGCTTAATTGGAGTTAGGCTAGCATGAGGAAGGAAGAAGTGGAAGGCAAATTGGGAGTATGCATGAGAAATTTGGGCATCCTTGGAGGTCATTCTTGGATAACTTGTAGGCTAACATTAGGATTTAATTTTGAAGAATTTAGAGGAGGCTAAGCTTGGGAGGATTTTATATTTAAGAGGCTAAGAGAGAATTTTCATATTGGAGAGACTGGAAGTTTTAGAAAATAAGCTAGAGGTTTTTGCTTTGGGAGCATTAATTCTAGAAGAGGAATTCGAGAAGCTTGTAAGAAGGAATATTCAGAAGCTTGGGAACCAGGTTGGATTCAACCATTTATTTTGTGCAATCTTTATATATAAAATTTTAGGACTTTTAATGTGTTTTAATAATACATACATACATATACATATACATACACACACACACATATATATATATATATATATATATATATATATATATATATATATATATATATATATATATATATATATATATATATATATATATATATATATATATATATATATATATATATATATTTATTGCTTTCTTACTCCATTATTGCCTATGTTGAATCTGGTTTGTATATGTATTGCCTATGTTGAATCTGGTTTATTTTAGCTTTACCTCTTTTGGGTTTATTTTAGCCTTACATGTTTTAATTTTTATTATTATTAAGTAGTTAATTTGGATTAGGACTCTACAATTAGTTTAGTGGTCAATATTTTAGAAACCCCCCTTTTTAATATATGTTTTTATCTTTTAAAGAAAATAGGGTTTTTTTAAGAATGATGTTCTTTTATAATTAGAGGGTTTTATCTTTTAAAAACAACGTTATTTTAAAAGAAGAGGTTTTTATATTTTATAAATGATAGGGTTTTATCTTTTAAAAATTATGTTATTTTAAAAGTTGAGGGTTTTTATTTTTAAAAATAATGTTCTTTTAAAAGAAGAGGTTTTTATCTTTTATAAATGATGTTCCTTTAAAATATGGCTTTTTATCCTCTTAGCAAATTATGTTTTGAGTAAGGAAATGTTTTGCTTTGTTCTTTTAAAACCTATTGCTTTTGTGGAAAAAGTGAAAGATAAAAATAGGGGACTGAGTACCATATAACTTTGCTTTTTGCTATATTTTATGGATAAAATGAATGCTTTATATTTTGGTTATTCCATAATTTATGGATGCAATTTTAGGAAAATATAGAGATTTATTTATAGGTAAACTTGTTATGAAACTATGATTGGTACTTAGAACCATTGTATTACTTTTCACCCAACTAGGTTCTCCAGCTTTGACTGAAAGAAACTTTGGATAGCCACTAGCTATAATTCTAGTTCTTACTATCCAAAGTTAAGAATTGTAAAACTCAATATGACCTTTGCCTAGATGGGATTTCTAGGAGGTGTTTATTGATTGAAAGATGTTTCTTTGTGGAAAATAACTTGACAAAGAATGGGTGGGGAAACTCATTCTTTGGGAAATTATGGAATTTTCCTCAATTGTTGTTTGAAATATAGAATTTTATATATATATATATATATATATATATATATATATATATATATATATATATATATATAAGATGTTTTATGGATAGTTTCATAGATTATGTATATGATTGCGAAATCATATTTTTAAAATTAGATATTTCATAGCAGTTGCATTTCATGTTATGAAAAAAGCTATTCTTATCCCTTAAACTATCACTATCTTACGAAAGAGACCACAATAGAGGACTTAAGAGACTTTTACTTCATGTCATATTCTTTAAAAATATTTGATGTAGATATGTTTGATATTTGTAAAGAAGCACCGATTAAATGGGAAACTTATTGTAATTATTGAATGTAATATTGAGGAAAGATCCCCGGTTATGACGTAAATATTATTGTTCCTTAAAAGAAAAGATGGATATCTAATGTATGGATTTGGAATATTAAAATATATACTTTATGATATTCTTAAAAGTGTGGTTATGTAATAAAATTAAGTATATTCTTTATAATTCTTAGATGGATATCTTTTTGGACTTGTATATATCTATATGATGCAATATTAGTATTACATGCATTGATTAATAATTTAAAAAATTGATAGAGTTCTCATAAGTTATGTAATTTCCTTGTTCATAATTAGAGATGTTCATTGAAGGTTCTTATTTAAGAATAGATATTGTGGGTAGATATCTTAGAGATCAATAATGAGAGTAGAGACTATTAATACATTATTTTAATCTAAACATGATGATCCCATTACTTGAGGGGAGTTGCGGTAGGCAACACTCGAGTCTCCTTGCGATTGATTAATCTGGGTGGTGTATTCTAGAGGGTTCCCAAAAGTGGATTAGTTTTGGGAAGGTCCTAAATAGGAAAGCTTGGACTAGATATCCTACCATGGAGGTATGGAGTATCATCACAAGTTTTGGTTTTGGCACCTTGAACGGGGAGGATCGGGTGGCCAATCTATTTACCACGGTTCGTGATAAATACCTTAATTACCTAGTTTAGCAATTAAACACTAATTACTAGATATCTCACCATGGAAGTGTAGGTATCTAGGCTTCAAGGCATTTATATAAGTTATTAAAGGATCTAGTTAATATTGACCACTTGAGTGTCATCTTGTAGCAACTAGTTCTCAATTGTGGTATGCCTTGTGATGGGAAATTAAAAAGGGATACATCTATGTAAACTCTATCTAATGAACTTAATATGTGTTAATGTTTAAAAAAGAATTATTAGTCTATTAATGGGTTTAGTTAACATTGGGATTGTTACAATTGGTATTAGATCCAAGCTAGCAAATGGACGCTAGTATAAGGTTCAGGCTAGTAAAAGAATGCCATTGATTTTGGTTACATCATAGTTGTTAGCCACTACTCAGTTAACTATTTATCAAATGGATAAACAACAATATACTCTCATGGAAAATATATTTAGAAAATATTGATACAAAGGTATTCTAGTCTAATTTGTTGTGTGCAATACTCTATGGTATTATTTGGGGGAATGCATTCACTAAGCATATTATAGCCTTGGTAATCATTTTGCTATTACTAGTAGAGTTGTTGATACATACTTTGTAAGGAAGAATCAAGTACTTGGAGTCTACTTATGTTCAAGTATTTTCCTCCCACTATTGGAACCATTGGTGAATCAAAGTGGAAGAGCTAAGTGAACCCTCCATATCTTGTGGGTCTTAAGTGGTGTACATTAGACTCTTTTGAGGACCTCACTTGGCATCTGTATCTCTTGGATAAGCTTCCTCCTTATTTATTAATGTATCGTAGGACTATAAGATTCCATAGATGAACTCTAGGTTGTAGGACTAGAATATTCCATAGATGAACTCTAGGTTGTAGGACTAGAAGCTTCCATAGATGAACTCTAGGTTGTAGGACTAAAAGCTTCCATGGATTAAATCTAAGAATAATTGAATTGATGTGCAAATTTGGGGAGACTTGCATCTTAGGAACCTTAACTCGTATTAGCTCTAATGGGTATTGCATGCCGAAAGAGTCCTTACCAAGCAAGGAGTAAAAATATTAGAGAATATAGTTTCTTATTGGGTATGGCACCTTACGCGGAGTAAGTGTGACCATTGCTAATATCAGTAGATGATAATAATTTTGGAAGGATACCTTACATAAATTAAGTGTAGTAATATAAATTATTAATGGGTGATAATACTTATGGAATGACACCTTACGTTGTGTAAGTGTGACAATTGATACTATCAGTAGACGATTAATAAGAGGATATTATTAGAATTTATGGTTAGCTAGTCAAGATGAATCTAAAGTTAGACCTAGATGGGATAATTTGAATAATTCCAATAGATACTACAAGGATAGGAAAAAAAATAAAAAAATATTTTCTTTTATTTATCTTCTTGGCCCATATTACAATACAAACCTGGCCTTTAGCCAGAGCAAGAAATTGGGTGAAACCTTGATCATTGTTTGTTATGTCTTGAAACATGCCCCATCACATTAGTAATAGAGGTAAATAAAACCTTTACCATGGTAGGAAAACCATAACATTTGAGATACCACCAAACACAACTGTCTACGAAACAACATATAATACCACTTGACCACTGGGTGATAGTCAAGTTCAATAGTTCACTGCACGCTTTTTGAATAATAGTTTGTACCACAACACAACACATGTGGTACTAATATTTGCGAGAAAAATAGTGATGCCAACAATGAAACATCATGAAGGTGTATGGCATTAGGTGGTACATATGTGTACCACATGTATATTGATAATGGGCTAATGGATAAAATATATAATAATGATCTAAGTTAGTTGAAATAGTAAGGCTAACTAGAATCTAGAATTACAATTTGAGGAAATATTGTAATCTGACACAACTATTTTGCTAGGAAAAATAACACCTACTTTGAGAAGAGGGAGATGTGGAACTAACCTAGATCCAAGAAATATTGAATAGAGGGAAACAAATAATGGACCTTTTAGAGAGAATTCTAGGGCTCCAAATCAGGAAGTAGACCTGAAAGTAGTATTATCTTCACTACAAAAGCAATTAAGCTAGCAAAGAGAATTTATAGAAACTTTGGTGAACCAAGGATATGAGAACATAAACCTTTAGGATGATCTTACTAAAGAGTAAGAATGCAAAGCCATTATAGAAGTAAAACTAGACACAAAGTTAAAAAAGGTTAAAACTACTATATTCAATGGTAGAGGAGGAGGAGATTTGGCCGAGGTCTTGCTAAATGAATTGGAAATGTATTTTTCTATGAAAACACTTTCTACAACAAAAACAATGACTTATGCTATCCTTCATTTACATGAAGTAACTTTAGACTGGTGGAACACTTACAAAGTTAGAAAGGGAATACAAGGAGTGAACCTCAAATGGAAGGATTTTGTCAAGGCCTTCAAGAATAGGTTTTTGATAAACCAATTTTATAGTGAGAAGCTTGAGGAGTTCACTACACTTCATTAGGGAAATATGACTTTAGAGTCATATTATCAAAATTTTGTCAAAATTTTGAAGTATGTGCCTCAATATGAGACCAATGAATGATTGAAGGTGCACAAGTTTATCCTAGGATTGGATCACAAGATAAAGATAATAATAAAATTGTTAGAAACTAAGAATCTGGAGAAGGCTTACTACTTATAAAGAAAGGAACAATTAAATTAGTAAGAAAAAAAACCTTTCTATGCTGGATTGTCAAAAAAGAGTAGGCAAGAGCCGAGGAAAAGTAAAAGTGATGGGTTTATGAAATGGAACCAGAAATTGAGTCAAATTCAAGGAAAAAAAATAGTTTTGGATCTACAAATAAAGGGTAGGGGAATAAATGGAACCCAAGAATCTAGAATAGGGGTGCTAGGAACCAAGGGAAATTCAAAAAGAATTTTCAAAGGAGAAATAATATTCCCAACCCCCAACCCTTGCAGTAGGTTAAACCAATGCAGACAGAGGTAATAAGAGATCAAGGGAAAGGAAAATATCAAGGACCTATAGGTGGTTGCTATGATTATGGGGGTCCACACTTTGCAAACAAGTTCCCTCGATGACAACAATCAAGGAATCAGGGTGGAGATCAGAATCGTTGAATCTATGCCTCAACCAATAATCAATCTCTAGAAGGGTAGGCCACTCCGATGATGATAGTTGGTAAGATTTATAATAGAGAAGTTAAGATTCTTATTGATAGTGGAGCTACATATAGTTTTATTTCCTCAAATATAATTGGGTATATGCTAGAAAATCCTAGATTTTTGGCACAAGGATGGAAAGTTGAGTATGGGTCTGGACAGACCTACTCATGTAGATCAATATTTTCCCATAATCAAGGTAACTTTACCCAATGACTCTACTATTTGGAATTTGTATGTAGCACCACTACATGCCTTTGATGTCATATTAGGGATTGATTGGTTAATGTATCATGGAGCCATAATCAATTTCCAAGAAAGATGGATGGATTATTTTGATAATAATAAGAAGAGGGTAAGGATTTGTAGTGAGCAAGGATCCTTTCAACCTCATATTTTGTCAGCAAAGCAACTAAGAAAAGCTATAAATAAATGTGGAATGATTTATGTCATTAAGTTAAATGATAAAATGGAAGATGATGGGAAGAAGGAAGTGTTTGAGAAACATCCAAATATTCAATAATTTAGGGATGTATTCCTAGAAGAACTT
Source organism: Wollemia nobilis (assembly GCA_028583015.1). Classification (NCBI taxonomy): domain Eukaryota; kingdom Viridiplantae; phylum Streptophyta; class Pinopsida; order Araucariales; family Araucariaceae; genus Wollemia; species Wollemia nobilis. The sequence continues at coordinate 3,447,161 of JAQPPZ010000676.1, read as the reverse complement.
CCAAGACTTCCACCAAAGCATGAATTTGACTTCACCATTGAGCTATTGCCAGGAGCAAAACCCATAAATAGAACCCCTTATAGGATGAATCCTATTGAGTTACAAGAGTTGAAGGTGCAACTCCAAGGGTTACTTGATAAAGGTTTGATCAAACCTAGTGTGTCACCATGGGGTGCACCTATTCTTTTTGTGAAAAATAAGGATGGCTCCTTAAGGCTATGTATTGATTACAAAATGCTAAATAAGGTGACTATCAAGAATAGGTATCCTTTACCTTGAATTGAGGATCTATTTGATCAATTGAAGGATGCCACCATATTCTCCAAAATAGATTTAAAGTTTGGATATCATCAATTAAGGATTTATGAGGAGGATACTCATAAAACAACTTTCAAGACTAGATATGGGTATTATGAATTCACAGTGTTGCCCTTTGGGTTAAAAAATGCACCAACAACATTTATGAACTTAATGAATAATGTGTTCAGGAGGCATCTAGATCGGTTCATTTTGGTATTCTTAGATGATATCTTGATTTATTCCCATAGTAAAGAGGAACATAATAGGCACTTAAATATTGTGCTAGAGGTTCTTAGAGAGAACCAACTCTTTGGAAATTTATCCAAATGTGATTTTTGTGTCCCACAAGTTCAATACTTGGGGCATATCATATTAAATGATGGAATCACTATAGATCCAAAGAAGGTTGAAGCCATCTTGAGCTGGCCAACACCCACCAATGTGTCTGAAGTGAGAAGCTTCATGGGTCTTGTTGGGTATTATAGGTATTTTGTGAAGGATTATTCCAAAATCACCTATCCTATCACTAACCTTTAGAATAAGGGAAAGGAGTTTAAGTGGATAGATAAATGTGAAGCCACTTTTAACACTCTTAAGGAAAATCTCACTACGACACCTATCCTAAAAATACCCGATCCACAAGGCAATTACATGATTTGCACAAATGCTTCCTTAGAAGGTTTGGGAGGGGTACTATCCCAAGATGGAGTTGTGGTAGCTTATGCATCTAGAAAACTCAAGAAGCATGAGGTGAATTATGCAATGCATGATCTTGAGCTTGCAATAGTTGTTCATGCTCTCAAGGTTTGGTGACATTATTTTCTGGGAAAACCCTTTGAGTTAAGAACTGACCATCAAAGCCTAAGGTACATCTTTACCCAACCTTTGTTGAATGCAAGGCAAAGAATATGGACATAATTTCTAGCAAAATATGACTTTGGTATTGAATATATCAAAGGAAAGGAAAATAAGGTTGTTGATGCCTTGAGTAGAAGAGGGCACATTGCAGCAATAACTCAAAGTCATGTGGACTTGATGGATCAAGTTAGAAGGATGTAGTTACAAGATCAGTTTTACATAGAGATTCGAGATGAAGTGGAAAGAAATCCTTTAGAAAATAAGGATTTTAGTATAAAATATGGTCTTTTATATTTCAAGGATAGGGTGGTCATACCCGAATCTGGTGATTTGAGGAGATAGATTATGCAATAGGTGCATAGATCTCCTTACTCTACTCACCCTGGAGGGACAAAAATGAGGGAGAACATGAAAAAGACCTTCTATTGGTCTGGAATGAAAAAGGATATCACAAATTTCATTGCTAGATGTCTAGAATATCAGAAGGTTAAGGCTGAACATCGACATCCAGTAGGGCAGTTATACCCGCATGACATACCTATGCAAAAATGGCAAGTAATATCCATGGATTTCATTGTAGGTTTACCTAAAACTAGGTACCAACATGATGCAATCCTTGTTGTAGTCGATAAATTGACTAAGGTTGCACATTTTATACCAGGAAATATCTAGGATGATGCAATGGTAGTGGCAAATAGGTTTTCCAAGGAAATTTTTAGGTTGCATGGATATCCTAAAGTGATCATTTCTGACAGGGATTCTAGATTCACATCAAAATTCTAGTAAGCTCTTCATCATGTAGTAGGCACAAAGCTTAATATCAGTTTTGCATATCATCCAAAAATGGATGGGCAAACAGAGAGGGTTAACCAAGTGCTTGAGGACATGCTTCACATGTATTGTATGGACCAAAAGTCTTAATGGGAAGACTTTTTGCATCTAGTGGAGTTTGCATACAATAACGGTTACCATACATCCTTGGGAATGGCCTCGTTTGAAGCCTTGTATGACAAAAATGTAGGACACCTCTATCATGGGATAATCCAGAGGATCGAGTGATGATCGAACCTAATTTTGTCAAAGATATGGAGGAGCAACTTAGGATAATTTGACAAAGGCTTAAGGAAGTCATTGATCGATAGAAGAGCTATGCAGATCTAAAAAGAACACCTAGAGAATTCTTGGTGGGGGATAAAGTCTTATTAAGGGTTTAACCTAAGAAAAGTGTGATAAAATCTACTAAGTTAGACCCTCATTTTGTTGGGCCTTTTGAGATCATTGATAGGATAAGTCTTGTGGCTTACAAACTCGCTTTACCACCCAACCTATCAAATATCCATGATACTTTTCACATATCCTTACTTAGAAAGTATGTTGCTGATCCTACACATGTTTGGGATGTTTCCAAATTGCATATGGTAGATCCATCGGTCATTGAGGTGAGACCGGTGAGGATTCTAGAGTTTCATTCCAAGGCTATGAGGAAGCAAACTTTAGAATAGTGTAAGGTCTAGTGGGACCACTTCTCATAATAGAGTGCCACTTGGGAGAAAGTGGAAGACATGCAAAAATATTTTCCTTATTTGTTTGAGTGAATTATATGTATGTTTTTGTATAGCAAGAAACATAGAGGATTGTGTTTAGCCTAAGGGAGGGAGTATGTCATGGCCCTCCTAGGTAGGACTCTTTTTTATTAGAGATTATGTATTGATGGTTGTATGTTCAGTACTTAATCCTACTTTATAGTCATTGTCTAATGATTGGTTATATGCATTTGTTGCTTTGAATATGGTACTATTGATGCATATTTTGTTGTAGGATTAGGTACTCTCATGGGTGGAAGGACTTAGGATGACCACCGATGGTGAGGGTAAAAAGGGAAATGATGTCGATGACTCGTTCATCAAACAACTTGGTAACATGGACTAGTAATCATGTAGGTGCATTGCATTTTGTTTATCTAGTTTGCATCATTGGCCCATGATGTTGATAGCAATGAGCCTCCCTAGAGTGGAACGGTAATAGTTGGATCTATTTTAAAAGTGGTCATCCACATAGGGATAAAACAATGGTGTTGACTATGGTTGTTTATGATTGCTTTTGTAAATGCTATGCTTCATTTTGTAAAACATTATTTTATTAAATTAAGTAATTATGAGGAATTAATCTTAGATTAATTAGAATTCATTTTAGTGTTAAATGAATTTATCTTGTTTAATCTAAGATAGATTAATGTGGAATTAATCTTAGATTAATTAAGCTTTAATTTGGTGATTTGATTATTTAGCCTATTTTTGTAAAATAGGAAATTGAGTTGGAATTGGGTGATAAAGACCTCTTCCAAACCAAGGGAGGAGAAAGAGCATCTTCCCCTTGGAATAAAATAATAGTTTTCCAAATTGACCCTCCTCCAAAATGAAGGGAGGAGGATAGGTATCTTTGAAATAGATAATTTGATATTAATTAAATTAAGGCATCTTACTATTTCAATAGTAGTCCTTTTAAATTTAGGAAAAGGACCAAATTAGGGTTTAGTTGATTGTCATAAGGGATTGTGCTATGACAAAGACCCTAACCATGCCTATTAAATCCCTATTTTTAATTCAAGGGTAGAGAATTGGCATCTTTCCTTAGGAATTAAATAATGCTTTTCAAAATAGACCCCCTTTCTAAACCAAGGGTGGAGAAAGGGCATCTTAATTAAAGCATTATTAAAATAGGAGGCATGAACCTTTTGATGGCAACCTTCTCCAAATTAAGGGAGGAGAGTAAAAGGGGGCCATAATGGAGGATCTTTCTATCATTTAATATTAACTCACCTTTATGACTCATAAAGGGAGAAATTAATAGTTTAATAAAGGCATCTTTCAAGAAGGCCTTTATATAAGCCTAAGAGGGCTTAGTTGGAGTTAGGCTAGCATGAGGAAGGAGGAAGTGGAAGGCAACTTGGGAGTATGCATGCGGAAGTTGGGCATCCTTAGAGGTCATTCTTGGATAAATTGTAGGCTAACATTAGGATTTAATTTTTGAATAATTTAGAGGAGGCTAAGCTTGGGAGGATTTTTATATTTAAGAGGCTAGAGAGAATTTTCATATTGGAGAGACTAGAAGTTTTAGAAAATAAGCTAGAGGTTTTTTCTTTGGGAGCATTAATTCTAGAAGAGGAATTTGAGAAGCTTGGAAGAAGGAATATTCAAAAGCTTGGGAACCAGGTTGGATTCAACCATTTATTTTGTGCAAGTTTTATATATATATATATATATTAGGTATATTTATATATGTGTGTGTTTAATTTTGTGTGTATATATATGGATTTATTGCTTTCTTATTCCTCCATTAATGCCTATGTTAAACCTGGGTTTTATTTTAATAATAATAAAATAAAGGGTTTATTTTAGCTTTACCTCTTTTGGGTTTATTTTAGCCTTACCTGTTTTAATTTTATTATTATTAAGTAGTTCCTTTGGATTAGGACTCTACCTCTCAAGGTGGAAGTGTTTGAAATCAATTGAAACTATAGGAGTTTCAAAATTAAGTAGTTCCTTTGGATTAGGACTCTACCTCTTAGGTCGAAGTGTTTGAAGTCAATTGAAACTCTAGGAGGAGTTTCAAAATTAAGTAGTTCCTTTGGATTAGGACTCTACAATGAGTTTAGTGGTCAATATTTGAGAAAACCCCTTTTTAATTTATGTTTTTATCTTTAAAAGAAAAGAGGGTTTTATCTTTTAAAAATGATGTTCTTTTAAAAGAAGAGGGTTTTATTTTTTTAAGAATGATGTTCTTTTAAAAGTAGAGGGTTTTTATCTTTTAAAAATAATGTTCTTTTAAAAGAAGAGGTTTTTATCTTTTATAAATGATAGGGTTTTATCTTTTAAAAATCGTAGGGTTTTATCTTTTAAGAATGTTATCTTAAAAGTAGAGGGTTTTTATCTTTTTAAAATAATGTTCTTTTAAAAGAAGAGGTTTTTATATTTTATAAATGATGTTCCTTTAAAATATGACTTTATATCCTCTTAGCAAATTATGTTCCGAGTAAGAAAATGTTTTGCTTTGTTATTTTAAAACCTATTGCTTTTGTGAAAAAAGTGAAATATAAAAATAGGGGACTGAGTACCTTATAAATTTTATTTTTGCTATGTTTTGTGGAGAAAATGAATGCTTTATACTTTGGTTATTTCATAATTTATGGATGCAAGTTTAGGGAAATCTAGAGATTGATTTATAGGTAAACTTGTTACGAAATTATGAGTGGTACTTAGAGCCATTGTATTACTTTTCACCCAACTAGGTTCTCTAGCTTTAATTGAAAGTAACTTTGGATAGCCATTGGATTTAACTCTAGTTCATACCATCCAAAGTTAAGAATTTTAAAACTCAATATGACCTTTGCCTAGATGGGATTTCTAGGAGGTGTTTATTGATTGAAAGATGTTTCTTTGGGAAAAGAACTTGACAAAGAATGGGTGGGAAAACTCATTCTTTGGGAAATTATACGATTTCCCTCAATTGTTGTTTGAAAGATAGAATAATATATCTATCTATCTATCTATATATATATATATAATATATATATATTTTTTATGGATATTTTTCATAGATTATGTATATGATTGCAAAATCATATTTTTAAAACTAGATATATTGTAGTATCTGCATTTCATGTTACAAAAAAAGTTGTCCTGATCTCTTAAACAATCACCATATTATGAAAGAGACTAGAACAGAGGACTTAAGAGACTTTTACTTCATGTTATATTCTTTAAAAATATTTGATGTAGATATGTTTGATCCTTGTAAAGAAGCTCCTATTTAATGGGAAGCTTATTGTAATTATTGAATGTGATCTTGAGGAAAGATCCCTGGTTATGATGTAAATATTATTGTTCCTTAAAAGTAAAGATGGATATCTAATGTAAGGATTTAGAATTATGAAATATTTACTTTGTGATATTTTTAAAAGTGTAGTTATGTAATGGAATCAGGTATATTCTTTATAATGCTTAGATGTAGAGATTTTTGGGCTTGTGTATATCTATAAGATGCAATATTAGTATTACATGCATTGATTAATAATTTAAGAAATTGATAAACTTCTCATAAGTTATGTAATTTCCTTGTTCATAATTAGAGATGTTCCTTTAAGGTTCTTATTTAAGAATAGAGATTGTGGGTAGATCTCTTAGAGATTAATAATGAGAGTAGAGACTCTTAATACATTATTTTAATCTAAACATGATGATCCCATTACTTGAGGAGAGTTGCGGTAGGCAACACTCAAGTCTCCTTGTGATTGATTACTCTGGGTGGCATAGCCTAGAGGGTTCCCAAAAGTGGGTTAGCTTTGGAAAGGTCCTAAGTGGGAAATCTTGGACTAGATATCCTACCATGGAGGTATGGAGTATCATCACAAGTTTTGGTGTTGGCACCTTGAACGAGGAGGATCGGGTGGCCAAGCTATTTACCAAGGGAAGTGATAAATACCTTAATTAGCTAGTTTAGTAATTAAGCACTAAGTACTAGATATCTCACCATGGAGGTGTAGGTATCTAGAATTCAAGGCACTTATATAATTTATTAAAGGATCTAGCTAATCTTGACCACTTGAGTGTCATATGCAATGACTAGTTCTCAATTGTGGTATACCTTGTGATGAGAAATTAAAGAGGGATACATCTATGTGAACTCTATCTAATGAACTTAACTTGTGTTAATGTTTAAAAAAAATAGTATTTTAATGGGTTTTAGTTAACATTGGGGTTGTTACAAATATGTTGTAGTAAGTTGTATTTTTAATCCATTTTATTTTAGAAACAAATTTAATTCTTGTGACACAAACTCTCCTCCTCTATCTAATCAAAGAGTTTTGATAGTTTTTCTTGACTTCTTTTCCACTTGAAATTTAAATTTTTTGAAATAGTTGAAAGATTATAATTTGTATTTCATGAAGTATACCCATATTTTTCTAGTGTGATCATCAAAAAATAATTGAAAATACTTATCCTCTAATATTTGTAGTATTCACTGGACCACATAAATATGTATATATCAATTCTAGTGGATGTTGAGATCTATATTAAAAAAATTCAAAATGTATTTTATGTTGTTTTCCTACTAAACATTTTGGATAAACTATATATTCCCAAGAAATATGTGGTATTCCTTTGACCATTTCATTTAAAGATGATGCACTAGTATGTCCTAGATATTTATGCCATAATTCTCTTTATGTTTTAATTAAGGGATCTATATTTGTAGTAGTATCTAGAATAACTAAACTTTCCTTATAAGACCCTGAAGCTATCATTTTTTCTTGTTTGACAATATGACATTGTTTTCTTCCATTGATGACCTTAAATTCTATTGTCATATCTTGATCCATGAGTTGAGAAACTGAAAGAAGATTGGATGTCAATCCAGGAACATATAAAACATTGTTAATTATTCCTTTTCCATTTATTAGATTGACTAGAACATCTCCTATTCCTTTTACTTCATAAGTCTTATTGTCTGCTATTGCAACTGGTTTCTCATGTTTTGCTTGTAGAGACTCAAATAATTTTTTGTTTTCATTCATATGTTTACTTGCTCCTAAGTCTATATACCAATAATCCATAATCCTTAATTTTTAATTTCTAGAAATTGACTACCTTATGTCTCCCAAATTTCAAGTATATGAATTTATAGGTTCTAAATTTCACAAACCCTAATTTGGTGTTGAAGTCCTTATAACTCCAAATTTAGAAATTTAGAAATTCTATAAAAAGATATTTACAAGTTTTGTATTCCTAATTTGATGTAGGAAACCTTATTTCTCCAAACTTATCAAATTGTAAATATTTCAAATTATTTTGTAAACTCAAATAATCAAATTACAAAACTTCAAATTAATTTCTTCAAATTTTTAAATCTTCATAAAACTTACAAATATCAATAATCAGGTTTCTAAGGTTTAAAATATTACTTCAATATCTTATCTCTCCAAAATAAAATAATTTCACTTTAACCTTAGAAAATAATAATTTCATGCAACCTTATAACTCCTATCTTGAGCATATAATTAATTTCAAATAAAATAAATTACCTCCAATCTTGAGGCATAAATTATCTTGGTCAAAAATGTTTGACCTTCTCTTGATTGGCACTCCTTCTCTGTTGTACATATGGAGCTCTTGCTATACTCTGGCTTGCTTTGGAAATATTGCTCTCTCTCCTCTTTGACTGATCAACTAATTTTCAACCTTTTCTAGGCACTCTAATTAAAGGTTAAATACCTTAGCCTTGTTGTTGTCATAGAAGTGGTAGTGATGTAGACTGATTTTTAGACTTGGATTTGACCCGTCAACTTCCTTTGTTGGCACATTTTGGATGACCATCTTGCATGATCTGAATTGAATGTATCCTCCTTGCTTGCACCCAAACTTCAATAAATGTGCATACTTGCTTTCAATTCTCTTTCAAGCATTCACTGAAATCAAACTTCAACTTCTATATTTGGTACCTAGAATCATGCATTAATTTATTCATTGCAAACATTTGAATTACTCCAAGCCTATTGATGTTTCACTTCTTATGTGCCACATGGCACTCAATATATTCTACTTCTTCAATTTTGCTCACTTTGTTCTTCTCAGGTATTTTTATTCCCCTTACAACATTACTCTACCTAGTTTAGTGAGATTATGATAAAATTGAACTTTACACTTTATAAGTGTCTTACCTCCAACAGAGATTCAAACATCTCCTTAAATATTGGTTCTTGGAGTTTTTCCTAGCTCATCCTCTTCAACATACATCCCTTCAATATCTTTTGCAAAAATATCTCCTTCAACCTTGGTGCTTGGATTTTTCCCTAGCTCATCCTCTTCAATGCTTTATATTCTCTACGTACATCCCTTCAATGTATTTTGCAAAACATCTCGGCTACCTTCATTTGAGCTCCTTGAGTGGAGCTATGGTGTTGGAACTTTAGCTCGATGGCCTCCTTTCATTTTTTGGTGGCTCTTCCTTGAGTTGTGGTGGCTCTTCCAACTAGGTGGTGCTTTTACTTATTCAAACTAATGGCTCCTCATTTTCTTGCTTGGTGGTTCTCTTGGTGTCTTTAGACACTCTAAAATTTGATCAATTTTGAGCCCTTATTAAGTCTTCTATTTGCTCAGTAAATATACCCTTATTCAGTTTCTTTTCACTTCAATAAATTTGCACTTTTATAATATTGTAAAACAAATATTTAATACTAATATTGTTTCCTTTTTTTTACCTTTTCAAGTAAACTCTAATTTTAATATTTGTTGTTTTATTTTTTCAGATTTTAGGACAAGAATGCTACCACATTATTTTCCTTGAAGACTCCAAATTTCAACTTTCTTTTTTTGAATTTAATAAAGCTAATATGGTGCTCTCAAATACTTAATGTAGATTTGTTTTAATTCTTGAATAATAAAATTTTGTAGCACCAATATCACATACCTTTGTGGGTTCCTTTTGTAGCTAATCTCCTTGGTGATTTGATTCACTCTTTTGTTGTCTCAAATTTGTAATTTTTGCAGCTTATCTTCATTTCACTTTGCTGCCCTAAACTTATCAATTTTGCAGATCTAATTGCTATCCAAATATCAGCTTTCTCACTATCCAAAAATCTCTCAAATATGCCCCGAAGTTCTCCAAAATGTAGCTCTCTCTTCTCCTTCTAATGCTACATAATTTTGCAGCTCAAATATCTTCAAATTTCTACCTTATTTTATTGTCAAGTATTCCTTCAATTTTCTGTTCAAGGGCTCTTCAAAACCTGCCCAAATATTCTCCAATGTGAAACTCTATATCTTCTTCAATTTGCTATCCTGTGATCCTTCAAATTCTGCCTCAAAAATAAACAACCTCCTTCTTTTTAAATCAACCTTAAAAATATTGTATGGCTATCTTCAAAATTCTCAAATCTGGTGGTCTCTTCTATTATTTTTCTCTTCCAATATTCTTGTAAAATTCTAACTTCGAAATTTGGCCTCTTTCGCTAGCCTCTTCCTCAAGAATATGAATGTGAATCTGAATGTCTTGAGGTCTTCAAAAAATCTTTTCAAATTTTGGTAAACTTCTTTTAGGCTTGTTTTCATATGATGACAATTATCTCAAATTCTTCTTTTCAGGATATTTTCCTACTTGCAATATTCTATCATGAACTTTCTTCAAATATTCAATTTTCCAAACCTTCAAATTTGTAATAGAGATATTTATACCTCTATCAAATTACCTTATGGCTCTAATACCACTGATGGCAATTGAACTCTAAGAGCTATGAAATATAATTACTAGAACTAATAAATTATTGAACCAAAAAGAAAACACATAGGAAGTAAATATAATACTCCTTAATTTTGTAAGAACTTGTACAGTAAAATATGGAACTAAGAGTCCATAATATATATTTACAAATGACCTTTGGTATTCATAAAATGACCCTTAATATTTTACATATCAAATTATGTAAATATATTCTAATAGATCTAAAATAAATTATTAAATTTTAAAAATATTATTTTTTAATGTTAAATGTAATCATGTTATGTTATCATTGTTTGTTGTTTTTAAGTCGGTTATATGGGTTAAAATAATCCTAGTATACAGGTAGCACACAAATTAATATTATCCAAGACACTTTAATGGTTTGGATTGATCTATGCATTATCTCCAATGAATAGGATTGGTTGATAAAATTGAATGATAAGCAACAAAATTTTAAAATGTGTAAGATAAGATGGTTTGGAATAATTCACCAAATTGATTCAACGGGCAAGATATAATTTATCAAACTCAACAAAATGGAAAATAAAACCAATGGAAAATATTTAATCACCGATTGACATCGATAGTCTAAAGCTATTAACACATAAATAATCATTTTAGCTTGGTAGTTTTAACTATTAAAATGAGAAGATGGTGGTCGAAAGGTAGAGGAGAATGTCAAAGAAGTTAGTAGCATTTATGTTTAAATCATGCAACCAACCCAACATGATTACTATAAATGAACCTTTAGAGCATAAGTTACCACCATTAATTGATGAGTTGCAGAAGAACCTTCAAAGAGAAGTTACTACCCAAAGATCATTTTACAAAGTTGCAAATAATAATCAAGTAGCTTTTAGGTGATAATTAATTGCTCAAAAAATTCACCATGGCCTCATCTAGCACTATATATGATATTAAGAAAATGACAGAGGCTAAGCCTTATGGCAAAGTACCCAGGAAACCAATTACCAGAGATGTCATCCAATTTTCAAAGAAGTTCTGAGCAAACAAGAGTATCAATGTAGAGCAATGGAAAAAACTAGAGTAGACAAATATATTAAGATTCAGGTATATCTGCTTGTGTAGCATAGTTGGTGAAAGTATTGGGTTCTGGTAGAGGCTGACCTACGTTTAATTATCCCTAACTCTATATTGTAGATATACGACATAGTTGGGAATGTCCTATGTGCTGGTAGAGGACAATAGGGCTCCATTCCTCCTACACCCACCTTATTTATAGGAGTTCAGGTCCCTCTAAAAATCCTATGTTTACCCTAAACATTTACCCATGTGCTACGGATGAGTTGGATAGGGTAGGGCAATCCTCCAAGGGATGTCCCTATTTCGAATCTCCACCCTACCAAATGCACATTGGGTACCCAAAATCTAGTTGATAATGCTGGTGTGGTCAGGGCCGAGCGCAACTTTAAGGTGATTTTGATGGTGTAGAACCCATTGGTCGTGGTTTCTCAGAACAAGGTGGCCCTGCAAGGGATTTTTTTCTAAATTAAAAAAAATTATATTTAGATTTAGTAGGATTGAATAAAATCACCAACACCTTGTAGCTCTAATCAAGAGGATTTTTAAGAAATCCTAAGGTAGCCAACATACAAAATACATATTTTACCATTAATGGGGTTCAAACATTACAAAAATTATCTACTAGAGAGTATACTACTCCTATGACTTGTTGTCCTGGTCTACGTCCTCCTACGATCCCAAAAAATAGATCCTTTAGAGATAAGGATGGACGAGGAACATTCAGACTCACAACTAATGTGTTCAAAGAAATATTTTGCTTCTCCTACTATGATGGTTGTAGACTATGAAATAATCACCTAGCAATCATATTATGTGATGCAACTCTTGAGCTTCCTAAGAATTTTTAGGTATGATGAGAGAATCTCTTTAGCTTCTCTATGAGTAAACATATGTTAATAAAATGGGCAATGGATTTTGTTGACATGATCAATATTGTCCTAGGCATAGAAGACTTGTCTCTTGTCGATAAGCAGGTGGTATATTTATGTAGACACCAAAATCAAGCATATTAAATGCTAATTAATTAATCACAATTAATTAGTATATTTAATATTAATTAAATTAAAAATTCATTCACCTAAGTATTAATTAATCAATTAATTAAAAAATTAATTAATTGGTTAATTATTACCTAGGCTACACAACCACTCACCCCTCCTCGCAGGAACATTCACCCTTCCATCTCCCCATTCCATGTTATCTCCACTTCACTTCAATTCGACCTCACATCCTCATTCTGGCCACACATGAGAAAAGAATCACCCTTTGCTACAAACGAACTTTATTTTATTGTACATGATATAACTTGTAGTTGCACCTCCATATACACATTGGATATTTCAAATATGTACGCTATCACACCAAGCACTCATAGCTCAACATGTATATTTAAATTAAATAAACATGTTTAATTGAAATGCATAAACAAATAAAATATTCATATGAATAAACATACATAATTAATTTAATATACATATTTAAATCCACATGCACTTCTAGTTTAGCATACACACAGTTAACATGCATATCCAATATGTGCACATTCCAAAATTGCATGCACATTCAATTATATTTCTAAGGTAAGCTTGTCCTCATCCACGAGCATGCATCCTTTGGAATAATCTCAATGCAGAAGAGAAGAACTTGTTAACACCACTTAATTGGTTGAGCCACCACCTCATCCATTCCATTTGAGAAGTCTATAAATGCACCCTATCCTCCTTCATGGAGCATGAGTATGGAACACGTAAATGCACATTTATGAAACTATGAGTTGAATTTCCATTAACTGCTCCGAGTTATCACATACCACCATCCCCATCCCATTATAGACACTGATCATAGCATTTTTGATAGTGATAGAACTTCACATATCATAGTCATCTAGACCCAGATGATCAACATCCAACTTGCATGTAGACTTCCAAACATAGAACGACGCAACCCGATGAAACACAATAATAATAATCATGAGGAAGGTAAGACCGATCAGTATTTACTTTTTATTTTATGCATTATTACTTATTTTACTATATTTTTGTTTACTCTTTTGAATTTGGGTCTCACTTCAGGAGGCCTCGATATATGCTACTAATACCTTGTAGTTAATTTGTGTGCAATAATATAGATTCAACAAGCAGATCCAAAAGTAGGTACATAGATCCACTAGATTCATCAGATCCCACTTTTTGCAACAATAGTGGGCATTTAGTCCTTGGTCATCCGACCTCAAATGATCCCAGTTCATAGTTGTCCTACATCTAGATAGTTAGCATACAAATTCATCAACCTCCATGATGGTCGACATTCAAACATCTTCCAGTTGTAGATTCAACAATTCTAGACAATCTAGTAGACGCAAATCCAGTAGACAGATCCAATAGACACAACAACCTCAAATTCAACAAAACGATAGTCACGACAAACCCGCTTGCCAATTTGTTATAGTGAGAGAAGACACATGCACCATATGATGTTGTAAAAAGGGAATCAATCCCTCATACATTTGTACAACCCCACGAGGATTTTATATTGTAATAAAAAAAGAAAAGAAAAACACATAAAATGTTACATTTCTTTTAATTCATTACTATAGTGTAGTTTTATTTTGGTCTACAAGATGGTTATCATGGTGGGACCTTCCCTTTGAATTTGCTTGCACAATAGTTTATGATTTTTGTTGTCCTTATGCTTAATACATATTTTATTGTTGCAATTATAATTTTTTTTGAATCTATGTTATTTTTGGTTTTACACAAGTTGTAATCAATGTACATAGGCGAAACCGTCTGACCAAGGACATCCACATAATGCAACTGTCATAACCTGAACGACCTTAGACAACAATAATATGATCCCAGACAACCACAAAAAAAAAATGTCTTGAGTTGTCGATCTTCAACACAGCACAAGATCATAGGTAGGGGGTTTCAATTTTTTTCAGTTATTTATTTATAGCTTTTACAGTTTTATTTTTTATTTATTTTATTTAAAGAAAAAAAGTTTCAGTTTTATTTATTTATTTAAAGCTTTTACAATTTATTATTATTTTTTTTAAAAGTTCAAGTTTTTTATTTTATTTTATAGCTTTTACACTTTTATTTATTTTATGATTAAAAAAATAAAAATAAGAAAAAGAGCATTCTTAGAATTAGTGGTTGTTGTCATTGCATTTAGTTTTCATAAACATTACATTTAGTTTTCATAAACATTGCATTTAGATGACACTCACATTTAGGCGTTTAAAAAAAAATGTAAAATTATTTTAGAACAAGCATTCATTTATTTGCATTGATAAAATTGCATTAGGTATTTTAAGACAAAACAAAAAGAGAAAAAAAAAGAGAAAATTACCAAAAACAAAAAAATAAGAACAAAAACTTAAAAAGAACAAAAAAATTCACATCACACACTGCATGATTCATAAACATCGACGATGTTGGTTTTAATTACCAATCGTCGATCAAGACCAACGATTTTGGAATTCACCTCCTTTCATTGGCTCACCCCCTAGACACCATAGCAACCGCCATGAGTGATTTTTTGAACTTCATCACAAGGAAATACTCCACTCTTGAGAATATCTTAGGGTGGGTTAGGTTAGATACCTCTTTGTTCGTAAGGTTTAATAATTAGTGGACTTGCAATTGTCGTTATTGTCCAAGCTTGCCTGAAAATGAGGCGAAAGTTTGGGTAGACCGGTAGCAGGACTTAGACAACACAACCTCTTTTGGGAGGTTAATTTATTCCATTTAGGATAACTCATGCCACAACCATCCTAGGAATCCATTTTAGTTGTTGTTGTACCACTTTACAATAAAGAGGTGGGCATCAACACACTAGGTTAGATTGCATTCCATCACCACATTTGCAATTTTAAATCTAGAAAAACAAAGAAAAAATTCAAAAAAAAAAAATACCCCCCCCCAAAAAAAAAAAAAAAAAAACTGTCCCAACACATCTCACAAACACATCAACTCAAACATTAGCACATTGAAATAAAGAAACATTAAAACTATTGTTTGCTTGATTATTTTGTGTAGATAGAGAAACCCACTTCTCTCACTACCATTCACTCCACATGTATGTTAGTACCATTGTGTTGATGCCCTTGATTAATTGATTTAAATCATGAGTAGCGATACATGTTTAAGCATTTTTTGAATGACAATCAAACATATATGAACACATCTATTCTATCCATCAACATTCAATCATTTCATCACATCAATCAAGCATAACATAAAGTGGAGGTGTTCATGGTATCACACCTTCCCCATCAATCCAACATCAACCAATCAATGCAAAGTGGGGGTGTTCAAGGTATCACACCTTCTCCACCAATCCAACAACAAGCAACCAACCAACATGGGGGTAAGCAAGGTATCACACCTTCCCCATCAATCACATCAAATGATTCAAAAATTTAGGGGTAAGAAAGTTACCACACCTTTTCCATAAATCACATAAAATAATAAAATAACATGAGGACAAGCAAGGTATCACACCTTCCCCATAAGTCACATAAAATGATTCACCAACTTTGGAGCAATCAAGGTACCACACATTCTCCATCAGTCACATCAAATGATTCAACATATTAGGAAAATCAAGGTGTCACACCTTCCCTATCAATCGATAAATCACATCAAGCAATAAACCAACTTGGGGATTCTTAAGGTATCACACCTTCCCCATCAATCACATTTAGACATAAAGAAATTTGGGGATGTTTCAGGTATCACATATTCCCAACCAATCTAGCACACGACTCAATCCATCAATAAAACAACCAACTTGAGGACTCTTAAGGTATCAGACCTTCCCCATTAGTCATATACAAACCATAAAATCAACGTAAGGGGGTTCAAGGTATCACACCTTCCCCATTAGTCATATACAAACCATAAAATCAACTTAAGGGGGTTCAATCAAAAATCAACTTGGAGATGCTCAAGGTATCACACCTTCTCCATCAATCATATCAAATAGTCATCGACCAACTTGGAGGATGTTCAAGGTATCACACCTTTCTCATCAATCACATCAAGAAACCAATCTAACTTAGGGATGCTCAAGGTATCACACCTTCCTCATAAGTCACATTCAATTATAAAACCACTTGGGGATGTTTCAAGTATTGCACCTTCCCCACTTATCTAGCATAAGGCTTAATCAATCAAACAATAATTAACCACCTTGTGGGTGATTAAGATATCACACCTTCCCCATCAGTCACATCAAAAATCAATCAAAACCACTTAATCAATCATCAATCGACTTGGGGAAAATCAAGGTATCACACCTTCCCCATCAATCAATCACTCAAACAATTCAACATCTTGGGGGAATCAAGGTTTTGCACCTTTCCTATCAATCAATCAATCCAATCAAGCAATCAACCAACTTTGTGATGCTCAAGGTATCACACCTTCCCCATCAGTCACATTCATACACAAAGCAATTTGGGTATGTTTTAGGTATCACACATTTCCCACCAATTCAACACACGATTCAATCCATCAAGCAAACAACCAACTTGGGGATACTCAAGGTATCACACCTTCCCCATTAGACACATGAAAACCATAAACCAACTTGGGGGTATTCAAGGTATCACATATTTCTCATAAAGCAATCAAACAATCATCAAACAACTTGGGGATAATCAAGCTATTGCACCTTCCTCATCAATCAATTAATCGAAAAACAATCCAACAACTTGAAGATGCTCAAGGTATTGTACCTTCCCCACCAATCAATCAAATTAATTCCTTTGATCAATCAAATATGTAAACCATCAACAACCTAGGGGTGTTCAAGGTATCACACCTTTCCCATCAATCAATAAAACAACCATCAATAATCTAAGGGTGTTCAAGGTATCACACCTTCCCCATCAATCAATCAAACAACCATCAACAACTTGCGGGTGTTCAAGGTATCACACCTTCCCAAAAAATCAATCAAACAAATAATCAATTTGGAGGTGTTCAAGGTATCACACCTTCCCCATCAATCAAACAAACAATCAACCAACATGGGGGTGTTCAAGGTATCACACCTTCTCCAACAATAAATAAAGCAACCAACCAACTTGGGTATGTTCAAGGTATCACACCTTCCCCAACAATAAACATATCAATCAATCAATCAATCAAAAATGCTCAAATTAATCAATCAAATAACCATCAACCAACCTCAGGATGTTCAAGGTATCACACCTTCACCCAAAAATCACATCAAATAATTTAACAACTAGGGAGTAATCAAGGTATCACACCTTCCCAACAATAAATCAACAACCAACTTGGAGGTTTTCAAGGTATTGCATCTTCCCCATAAGTCAATCAACAAACCAACTAAGGGGTAATCAACGTATCACACCTTTCTCCTTAAACACGTCAAATTATTCAACTTGGGGGTAATCATGGTATTGCATCCTCCCCAATAATTAATTAAATAATCATCAACTAATTTGGGGATGCTCGAGGTATCTCACCTTCCTTAACAATCAATCATTCAATCATAAAACCACTTGGGTATGTTTTAGGTATCACATATAGGATAAGCAATTGTGGCAATGCTAATCAATCACTTACTGTATGACTAGTTCGTTCACCAAAACCAAGGCACTCAATAATTTGTCAATGATAAGGTTTACAGATATTCGTTGCCTCCATCATTGGGGCATCTTGCATTATTATTGATCTAGGGTAATCAAAAATCAACTCTCTGAAGCACAAAAATCATTTTCATCATCCACCCATTCGCACAAGTGTCATTTATTTTTGCACCGCATTGTGTTTTCACACAACACGATACAAAAAGGGCATTTGTAGACACCAAAATTAAGCATATTAAATGCTAATTAATTAGTCACAATTAATTAGTATATTTAATATTAATTAAATTAATTAATATTAAAAATTAATTCACCTAAGTATTAATTAATAAATAAATTAATTAATTGGTTAATTATTACCTAGGCTACACAACCACTCACCCCTCCTCATGAGAACATTCACCCTTTCATCCCCCCTTCCACATCATCTCCACTTCACTTTAGTTCCACCTCACATCCCCCATTCTAGTCACACATGAGAAAATGTTCACCTTTTACATAAATAAACTTCAATGTATTGCACATGACATAACTTGCAGTTGCACCTCCATCCACACATTGGATATTTCCAATACATACACAATCACAACATGCACTCACAGTTCAACATGCATATTTAAATTAAATAAACATATTTAATTTAAATGCATAAACAAATCAAACATGTATACGGATAAACATGCATAATTAATTTAAAATGCATATTTAAATTCACATGCACTTCTAGTTTAGCATACACACATAGTTAACATGCATATCCAATATGCACACATTTCAAAATTACATGCACATCTAAAGATATTTCCAAGGTAAGATTATCCTCATCTACGAGAATGCATCCTTTGGAATAATATCAATGCAGAATAGAAGCACCAATTAACACCACTTAAATTGTTGAGCCACCACCTCATTCATTCCATTTGGGAGGTCTATAAATACTCCTCCTCCATGGAGCATGAGGATGGAACATGTAAATGCATGCTAATGAAACTCTAAGCCAAATTTGCATAAATTACTCGAATTATCACATGCCACCATCCCCATCCTATGCTAGACACCGATCATAGTATTTTGTAGGCTTAGATATAACTTTCAACAATGACAAGACTTCACAGCTCATGGTTGTACCACCTTGAATAGTCTCAGGTCGTAGTCATCCAGATCCAGATAGTCAGCATCCAACCCACATGCAAACATCTAGATACAACATGGCATAGCCCAACACAACACAACAACAAAATTCACAAGGTAAGATAGATCAGTATTTTTTTTTTTATTTTACATGGTGGAATCAATAGCTGCCATGATAATTTGGGCACACTATACATTTTTTATGGCTACCACAGTATTTTGTGTTGTCCACCCGGAAGCTGCCACATAGTACTCGTACAATCCGCCCCTATAACCATAATACCACAATAATTTTAAACTTTTTATACCACTAAAAGCACTAGGAAAGGGACAAGCATTTAGTCTAGCGAGGCATAATATTTAAACCTTGGACCTCCACCCCCTTACAGTGTTTAGCTTGAAGAACACAAGATTCTACTGAAGATGGAGGGGTGAACAGTATAAGATAAAATTTTTCGCTTTTCAATCCAAATGATAATAACAATAATATCAATGCAGTAAATGAAATAATGCACAAATCATCACACATATGAGAGACACCGATTTAACGTGGTTCACCCAATGTGGGCTACATCCATGGAGAAATATTACTTATAAATTTCTCAATAAGTTTCTTGGGAACCAATTTCCTATTACAATATTTGTGGATCCCAATCCATAGGATACACCTATCCCCTCTCACAAGTTCATGGGTGCCTACCCACGGGAGACACCAATCCTCTCTACTCTAGTTCATGGACCTCTATCCATAGGAGACACCAATCCCCTCTACTTTAGTTTGTGGATATCTATCCATAGGAGACACCAATCCCATCTACTCTAGTTTGTGAACCTCTATCCATAGGAGACACCAATACCCTTTGTTTTGGTTTGTGGACCTCTATCCATAGGAGACACCAATCCCCTATGTTCTAGTTTTTGGACCTCTATCTATAGGAGACACCAATACCTTCTACTCTGGTTTACTCTAAAGCCTACTCAATCCTGTTAACCACCACTTCTCAAACCTGCTCACAACTCTGCTCAAACCTGCTCATAACTCTAATCAAACCTGCTCATAACTCTGCTCAAATCTACTCACAAAACTTGCTCAAACCTACTCACAAATCTGCTCAAATTTACTCAGAGAAACTGCTTAAACCTGCTCATAATTCTACTCAATCATGTTCACAACTCTGCTCAAATATGCTCACAAAAACCTACTCAAATATGATCCAAAATATTGCATACAAACAATGCTCATATATTTCCCAAATATTGCATAAAAACAATTCTCATATCTTTCCCAAATCTTGCATACAAACAATGCTCTTATCTTTCCTAAATCTTACATACAAACAATGCTCATATATTTCCATGTGCTTTTCTCAACTAAAGCAACTCAAACATATTCTACCTAGAGTTCTTTTTTCTTCAAGAACATATAGAAAATGATATGCATTAACAAATACCCAATATGTTCTTTACATTCATTAAGTCTATTGCTTTCACATGTATCATATTTATTTCATTCAAAAGGATAAATTTAGTCTAGCACTTGATGATTGACCTTCTTATGTACTCCCAAAATCAATCAAATCCAATGCATAAATTTTCTTCACAAAACTGATCTATTACACTTGCACATTCATTCCTAATTCTACTCAAGAATAATGCACAACTTTACTCTCAAATACTTGCACTTTTATTCCCAATTCTACTCAAGGACAATGCACAAATTTTCTCTCAAACACTTGCACTTTTATTCCCAAGAATCAATGCACATCAATTCAATCCTTATACCTCCAATCATATGACAACAAAAATATTTCCTTCAAACAAAACCTCCTTGAGAAAGGAATTGAATCACCATACCTCTAAATTTGCTTCAATAATGTTGATCCTCTATGAGCTTCCCAAACCTGTCTTGACAAATAATTTTCCTTTCTTTGCACCTTCAAAAACTTGTTAGCAAAACCCTTTTTCTTGATTAGATATCAAATCAATCACATTAAAAACCCTTATAAAAAATTGCACAATAAAGCTTTTCAAAATAATATCTTATACCTTCTCACACTATAAATCTTTATTAATAACTCGAACCCTTATAACTCCTTTTATAGTTTTTATCAATGATATCTCACACTAACATAAAAAACTTTTTAACTCCTTTTATAAATTTCAACAATAAAATTTCACACCAACATAAAACCTTATTACTCCTTTTATAATTCTCAAAAATGAAATCTCACACTAACATAAAAATATTTTTAACTCCTTTTATAATTTTCAACAATGAAATTTCACACTAACATAAAACCTTATTACTCGTGTAAAATACAAAAATAAAATATCCACATTGCACCTTATGCCTTCCACTATACCATGCAAAAATTTCAACTCTAAAGAAAACACTTTACACCTTATACCTCCTTTTAATCAATTTAAAACTTTTGCCCTTACCTCACAATAATACCCAACAAAAAATTGCGAATGGGATTCGACCTCAAACCTCATTCTTTGCATCCCCCTAGCATGGCATAGGCTACTGACTGGGCTACACCTCCACCTAAGAACAAAAAGGCATCAAATAATATTTAAAAACCTTATACCTTGCATTCCTTTTTGCACAGCAAAACCGATGCCGTAGAGATTCGAACTCAGGATCTTCTGCTTTGTAGCGTTCTAACGTAGCCTAGCCAACCGGATGGGCTAACCCACTAGATGGAACCCAAGGAGCACAAAATAAACTCTATTCCTTTCTTGAAGTTTCACTGTCTTTTGAATGTCTTCCTCTCCTCTCATTCACTGTGCCTTACTTGTGCGCTGGATAATTTTCACTTTAGCTCAATACACATGCAAATAAATTTCTTCTTCTCTTATTTGATCTGTCTAATTCGTGCGCTTGATTTTCAAATTAGCATAATAATAAATGAAAATAATATTTTTGCATTATATATATATGTATGCAAATAATATTGTTGCATTATATATATATGTATGTTTCCAATATCTTCGAAAATATCACGGAGGTCGGTGCTTAATATTTGCTCTTAACTTTATGTCTTCTCCACAAATGTCGGCTCTTAATATTTTCTTTCACTTTATAAAACCACTTTATATTATAATAATTTAAATCTTATGATTTAAATATTATAATATTTACTTTTAAACCTTTGTCCTTTACTAAAACCTTTTTATCCCAAGCCTTTGTATTTTTCTTTATAATATTTAAACCTAATATTTAAATATTATAATCCTTTACCTAAAAATATTTTCCTTGCTTTGTAATATACTTTGCCTTGCTTCATTTGCCTTGGATGAACAAGCCCATATTTGACCTCAATGATATATTGTCCATCCTTATAAACTTTTCACCCTTGAAGAATATTTTTACCTTGAATACCATGCTCCTTTGACATCAATGACAACTCAATATTTCCAACAATCTCCCCCTTTGTCATTGATGGCAACCCTACTAAAAAAAATTCTTTTACTGCAGCTGGATTTCCAATTTGCTCCCCCTAACAAGTTGCTCCCTCTCACTAAATTCTTCCCCTTTGACATCAATGGCAAAGGGCTCCTTGGGGCTAAATATAAGACACTTAGCACATCCCCCTCACCACCTCATTTTATTGAGGTGATTAATTATGGGATGTGAGTGAAAACTCCCAATTTACAATGCTCTTCTTATTTTTCAATTTTATTTCTCCACACCTTTGTAGTCATACTCTTTTGAACATTTTGAGCATCCTTTTTCTTGCTTGTCTTTGGAAGTTCCAGAAACTTTGTTCTACACCATTTTGCATTATGCCCAAAATTATTGCAATTGAAGCACATGATGTTGTAGTCTTTGAAAGGTGTAAATGACTTGAAATTTCTCTTGGTGAAGCCATAATCATCTTTACCATGAACCCTGCAATGTATAGCTTTATGACCAAAATTATTGTAATTGAAACACATGATGTTGTAGTCCTTGAAAGGTGCAAATGATTTGAAATTTCTCTTGGTGAAGCCATAATCATTTTTATCATGAAACCTACAATGTATAGCTTTATGATCAAAATTATTACATGAGAAATAATAACCTTGGAAGAAATATTCATCTTGCCTTGAATTCATGGTTCTTTCTTTGCTTTTCTTGTGATGGTCCTTGTTCCTTGATGATTCTTTGTTTGCTTCCTCTTTGATACTATCACCTCTCAACACATCAACATAGGTCTTAGGCTCTTCTTCAATTCCTTTCTTTGATTCCTTTATTCCTTTTGAGCTTGACTCCTCTTTTTTTTCTCTTGACCTTCTTCAAAACCAAGTCTTGTTTTTATAAATGGAGATCTCTGTGCTTTGATAATATCATTCAGGATTTCTATGCTTTTCTCAAACCTGATATTTTGCTATAGCTTTTCAACTTCCTTCTTTAGAGAAACAACCTCATGTTCTAGTATTTCACATTCCAACTCTTTTGCTTTTAACTACTCAGCCATACCTTCTTCAATTTTCCTTACCTCTTCAACTTTAAATTTTAAGTCAATGAGATCTTGTAGAAGCTTTACCTTTGTTTTCTCATCCTCTTGTACTTGAGCCTTCAATTTTACTCATAAAGTTCCTTTTCCATATCATTTGTGGCATCCTCTTCCTTTTCTAAATATTTCTCTTTTTCTTGGTCTTCAACTATAGGATCATCTTCTTTCTCTTCTTCTTGGTCTTTGACAATAGAAGCATCTTCATTCTCTTCTATGGAAAAAATTAGGATTTATTCTTCTATGGAAAAAATTAGGATTTGAAAATTAGTCTTTGGAAGCATCGCTTGCTTCTTCAACATAAAAGCTCTTCTTGTGTCTTTGAAATATCTTCTTCTCATGCTTGCCTTGACCATGCCTATTTTTATTTTCATGATAGAATTTCCTTTATTTATTTTTCTTGTATTCCTTTTCCTATTCATTACTATTACTTCCATATTATGGACAACTAGCTACATAGTGACCAAGATTACCACAATTAAAAAATTTATGTTTTCTTAGATCCTTCTTATTTCTTCTCTCAAAGTTAGTCTCTTCTCCACTGCTTGATTCTTTACTTAATTTTGGTTCTTTATTCTTTGCCTCCTTTGAAGCTTTAAAATCTACCTCTCTTTTTGATGTTTGATATTTTTCTATCCTCATATTAAAGGCTATGAGAATCCCATGTAGCTCATCCATACTCAAGGAAGTATAGTTAATCCTATTAAACAATGATAACCTGTTAGATAAAAACCCTTCCTAATATTCCATGTGTGTTCTTGTAAGATCTTCCTTCAAACTATTAGGATTTCACAAAGGAACCCGCTCTGATACTAATTGAAGAAAATAAGCTTATACTGAGAGGGGTGAACATTATAAGATGAAACTTTCCACTTTTCAATCCAAATGATAACAACAATAATACCAATGCAATAAATGAAATAATGCACAAATAATCACACATATGAGAGACACATATTCAACGTAGTTCATCCAATGTGGGCTACATCCACAGAGAAATATTGCTTATAATTTTCTTAATAAGTTTCTTAGGAAACAATTCCCTATTACAATGTTTGTGAACTCGAATACATAGGAGACACCTATCCCCTATCACAAGTTCATGGGCTCCTACCCATGGGAGACAACAATACCCTCTACTATGGTTCATGGAATTTTATCCATAGGAGACACTAATCCCATTTGCTCTGGTTCATAGACCTCTATCCATAGGAGACACTAATCTCCTCTGCTCTGGTTTGTGGACCTCTTTCCGCAAGAGACACCAATTCCCTCTATTTTGGTTTGTGGACCTTTATCCACAGGAGACACCAATCCCCTCTATTATGTTTCATGGAACTCTATCCATAGGAGACACCAATTCCCTCTAATTTATTTTCCTTTAAGTCCTTCTCAATATTGTTCACCACCACTGCTCAAAACTACTCACAACTCTGCTCAAACCTGCTCATAACTCTGCTCAAACCTGCTTACAACTTTACTCAAACATGCTCACAACTCTTATAAAAAATGCTCACAACTCTTCTCAAATATACTCACAAAACCTTCTCAAACCTACTCACAATATTGCTCAAATATGCTCATAAAACTACTCAAACCTGCTCAAACCTACTCATAATTATGCTCAAACCTTGTCCACAACTCTGTTCAAATCTGCTCACAAAAATCTGCACAAATCTGATCCAAAATATTGCATACAAACAATGCTCATATCTTTCCCAAATCTTGCATACAAAAAATATTCATATCTTTCCCAAATATTGCATACAAATAATGCTAATATCTTTACCAAATCTTGCATACAAACAATGCTCATATCTTTCCATTTACTTTTCTCAACTAAAGCAATTCAAACATATTCTACCTAGAGTTATTTTATCTTCAAGAACATATAGAAAATGATATGCATTAAAAAATACCCAATATGTTCTTTACATTCATTAAGTCTATCGCTTTCACATGTCTCATATTTATTGCATTCAAAAGGATAGCTTTAGTCTAGCACTTGATGATTGACCTTCTTATGTACTCCCAAAATAAATCAAATCCAATGCACAAATTTGCTTCACAAAACTGATCTATTACACTTGCACATTCAATCCAAATTATACTCAAGAATAATGCACAACTTTGCTCTCAAACACTTGCACTTTTATTCCCAATTCTACTCAAGAAAAATGCACAAATTTTCTTTCAAACACTTGCACTTTTATTACCAAGAATCAATGCACATCAATTCAATCCTTATACCCAGGTGTTGTAGGTGAGTTGGAGAGGAGAGGGCAATCCTCCAAGGGAGGTCCCAGGTTCAAATCTCCACCCTACCAAAAAGCTGAATTGGGTATCCAAAATCCAATTGATAATGTTGGTGTGGGCAGGGTCGGGTGCGACCCCGGTGACTTTGACGGTGTAGAACCCCCTGTTTGTGGTCTCTCAGACCAAGGCGGATCCGCAAGGGGTTTTTCGCTTTAAAAAAAAAAAAAAATTC
This sequence comes from Wollemia nobilis, assembly GCA_028583015.1. Classification (NCBI taxonomy): domain Eukaryota; kingdom Viridiplantae; phylum Streptophyta; class Pinopsida; order Araucariales; family Araucariaceae; genus Wollemia; species Wollemia nobilis. Next base: position 3,420,940 of record JAQPPZ010000676.1, on the reverse strand, counting down.
AATCCTTATACCTCCAATCATATTACAACAAAAATATTTCCTTCAGAAAAAACCTCCTTGAGAAAGGAATTGAATCACCATACCTCTAAATTTATTTCAATATTGTTGATCCTCTACAAGCTTCTCAAATTTGTCTTGAAAAATAATTTTCCTTTCTTTGCACCTTCAAAAATTTGTTAGCAAAAACCTTTTTCTTGATTAGATATTAAATAAATCACATTAAAAACCCTTATCAAAAAGTGCACAATAAAGCTTTTCAAAATAATATCTTATACCTCTCTCACAATATAAAGCTTTATTAATAACTCAAACCCTTATAACTCCTTTTATAATTTTCATCAATGATATCTCACACTAACATAAAAATATTTTTAACTCCTTTTATAATTTTCAACAATGAAATTTCACACTAACATAAAACCTTATTACTCCTTTTATAATTTTCAATAATGAAATATGACACTAACATAAAAACCTTTTTAACTCCTTTTATAATTTTCAACAATGAAATTTCACACTAACATAAAACCTTATTACTCCTTATGTGTAAAATACAAAAATAAAATATCCACGTTGCACCTTATGCCTTCCACTATACCTCCTTTTAATCAATTTAAAGCTTTTGCCCTTACCTCACAATAATACCCAAAAAAAATCTTGAACGGGATTTGACCTCAAACCTCGTGCTTCACAGTTCCCTAGTACGCCCTAGCCTACTGGTTGGGATACTCCTCCACCTGATAACAAAAAGACATCAAATAATATTTAAAAACCTTATACCTTGCATTCCTTTTTGCATAACAAAAATGGGCACTACAAATATTCGAGCTCAGGATCTTCTGCTTTATAGCATTTTAATGCAACCTAGCCAATTGACTGGGCTACTCCACCAGATGGAACCCAAGGAGCACAAAATAAACTTTATTCCTTCCTTGAAGTTTTGCTATGTCGTTCGAATGTCTTCCTCTCCTCTCATTTGTTGTGCCTTACTCGTGCACTAGATAATTTTCACTTTAGCTCAATACACATGCAAATAAATTTTTTCTTATTCTCTTATTCACCGTGTCTCATTCGTGCACTTGATTTTCGAATTAGCATCATAATCATTGTAAATAATATTGTTGCCTCATATACATGTTTCCAATATCTTCAAAAACGTCATGAAGGTCGGTGCTTAATATTTGATCTTCACTTTATGTCTTCTCCACAAATATCAGCTCTTAATATTTGATTTCACTTTATTAAACCACTTTATACTGTAATAATTTAAATTTTATGATTTAAATATTATAATATTTATTTTTAAAACTTTATCCTTTACTAAAACCTTTTTGTTCGAAGCCTTTATTTTTTCTTTATAATATTTAAACCTGATATTTAAATATTATAATCCTTTGCCTAAAAATATTTTCCTTGCTTTGTAATATACTTTGCCTTGCTTCATTTGCCTTGGATGAATAATCCCATATTTGACCTCAATGATATATTGTCCATCCTTGAAGAATATTTCTGCCTTGAATACCATGCTTCTTTGAAATTAATGACAAATCAATATTTCCAACATGGTTGAACCAATTGGTCTACACCTCAGACCTAGATTGATCAGTATTTATTTTTTGTTTTATGCATTATCACTTATTTTATTGCATTTTAGTTTGCTATTTTGAATCTAGGTCTCACTTCGAGAGGCTCGATAGATGCTACTAATGCCTTGTAGTTAATTTATGTGTAGGAATACTAATCCAACAAGTAGAACCAAATGCATGTACATAGATCCACCAGATCTATCAGATCCCACTTTTTGCAGCATTAGTAGGCATTCAATCCTCAATCACCCGACCTTAGATTGTTGAGAATAACTTAGGCTTACATCTATGTTGAGGATAACTTAGGCTTATCCTCAACATAGATGGTCTTAGGTTGTAGTCATCCTGCATCTAGATGGTCAGCATACAAAGTCATCAACCTCCTTGACGGTTGGCATTAGAACATATTCCAGTGATATATTCAACAATTATAGAAAATCTAGCAAACGTTGATCTAGATGCAAATGTATATCCAACAGACACAACAACCTCAAATTCAATGAAGCAGTGGTCATGAAAAACTTGCCCACCAATTTTTTGTAGTGAGAGAAGACACATGCACCATATGATGTTGTAAAAAGAAAATCAATCCCTCATACATTTGTACAACCTGGTAAGGGTTTTATATTGTAATAAAAAAGAAAAACAAAATGCATAAAATGTTTCATTCCTTTTAATTAAATACTATGGTACAATTTTTTTATCTACAATTTACTAATGCAAAACAATAAATATGGGCTAATTTAGTTATATAAGTGGAAATAATTTGTATGCAACATAATGCATGAATAACTCATTGTGTTAAAAAGGAAAATTATAGAATATGTAGACGAGATACATAATTTTTAGTACTATTTAATATTCATACATTTTATGATAGGGTAGCTCAATCAACAAAAAAATATTGAGTTGGGAGGGATAAAAACTCCTAATGTCTAGGATATATTGCCCTGGATACATAAGGAAGAACCTAACTATGAAGTATTTTTAATAAGCATCCACCTGGTCCTCTATGGATTCACCTCTAGAAGATTAGAGATTGGGATGGTAAAATTTTTGCTTAACAATCATATAGAAAACTATTTCCTCACAAAGGACCTTACATACATAAGGGTATACAGGTCAAAGTTACCTCCTAAATCCCTTCCAAGCTCTTATCCAATGATTATAGTTACTCTAGAGATGATCAGATAGTTGGATGAAGAAGCCAAAATAAGAATATATAAGGAGGGGAGAATTTATTGGCCTAAGGTTCCTTGTAAAATATACCATTATATCTATAAAGGCTATTAAAGCATGTTAAAAGCAATTTGGAAAATAGATGAATATGGATTCAAATAGGTCACTTGGAGACCTTACAACTATAATTACTAGGAATTGATGAAAAATATGGGCTTAGGGGTCATGGTAAGACATAGAGAAAATGCCTTCGAAGATGAGCTTAGAAATGTCTTGAATAATAGGTTGCCAATTTGGCCAATATGGGGTAAGTACCTATTGGGCACTGAATTGCATCAAGTTTTACTCAATATTGTGGCTGTCTATATTCCTACTTTTTGTTCGAACATGCACCCGATAGCTACAACTCAACAATAAACATTGGATGGACCAAAACAGAGTTTTCGATCCAACCTCCAGAGTAGGCTAGTTCCTTGTCAACTTAAATAGGGTGCTGACACAATTATGCTCACTCAGGGTTTGGATATTAGGGTAAGAAAGATATTAGGGTTAGAAAATATGAACAACAGTGGATGGATAGGTTAACAACATTGTCACTACAACAAAAAGCTCCCATAAACCATTTTAAATGCACATTACTCAGATCAAAATGATCTCAAATCAAATGAACCTTCATTCATTAAAGCACAACAAAGAAATATGCATACAACAATTTCAATATGTAAACTCTGATAATCCAAATAACATAATTAACCAATACTTAGATTTTACAAAAAATTACTCCTTATCAATAAAGATCTAATTAGAAGAATATTTCAATTACCCTAGTGGTTAGTAATCCAAAACTGACAAAAACTAACCATTTGACTATTAACAGAAATGCAACTCCAAAATTCGAACCTCTGACACCAGATAACAAACATGTAAATTTGAGGCAAAGATCAATGTAATGCTCCTTTCATTAGCTCATGGAAGTATTTACAGTAATGTAGGTAAACACACTAGAGCCGACCATTATAAATGAGGGTTTGACCTCTTTTTATAGTTTTAAATTTAAATAATAATAAGAAACATTACAAAAATTTGTTTTTTAACATCTCAGCAAAGAGTTCTCACTGGAATTTTCTTACTAATTCAACCTTCAAGAAATCTGTTGCAAGTAGACCACCATGACAGCTTATAGCCTCTACAACTTGCTGGTTGGTCAGTGTCAACTGGAGTCTAGGTCTTTAGATACTACATCTGCACCGTTAACCTTTATTGGAAGATTCCATCATCGTTGATCTATAAATGTCTTTGGTTTTCATTTCTTGAAACCCTACGATGCTTAGACTTCTAGTCTCCAACTGACTATGCTTCGAATCCAATCGAGAAAGTGCCTTTATATACTTCGAAATCTTTGATAAAATCTCAACTGTCGATCTTTCCCATCACATGACTATGATTTGATTTGGAATACACTTAGTACAATGGCAGGGAAAGACCAAAGTACTATTCCACTTTTTTCAAATTAATGAAGTCACCTTTTATGTCTCTGAATCTGCGGAATGCCAATCTGACACAAAATATATTGAGAATGGAGCAGGATGAAATCTACTCATTATACTTTCTTTTTATTTTTTGGCAATGAAGCATTCAAAAAACCATACTCTAAAGTCATTGGTATCATATTTTCCTTCAAACATTTGCAAAATGCCAATCCGAACCCAAACAAGTGTAAAAAATCATGTCACCAATCCGGACCCACCACATTGTAAAATAGCACTTCATTTCACACCAAAGATAGTGTAAAATGTACATTGTTGCCAATCCAAAAGGAAGTTAGTCCAAAATACTCTTTTACATGAATCCACACCCTTTTGCATTGTGTTCTACCTTTTGTCACCAATCCGGACCAAAATGCTCTATAAATTCCTCGAAATCGGGCTAACCAACACTTAAGCACTCGAAGCATATTAAAAAATAACAAGCGAGCGCCACTCCACACTTCTTTTATGCTGACGTCATCCTTGTTTAAAACTTTTGTGGGTTCATGACGCGTCACCAGTCCACTGCCAAATGCATTGTAGATGATGCAGAATCACTCCAAATGAAAAATTGCACTAAGTGTTGGGCGAGTTATAAACTTTTATCGCATATCCGCTCCAAAATACATTGAAACATGTACAAAATGGAAACTTGATACCTTAGATAAAATTTTCAAAATTTTCTAAGGATGTGGCCATTTTGGGCCTACATTTTGGCACCTTTTGGGTGGATTTTCTTGCAAAGTCGTAGAACTCAGAGTCTTATCCATTGGGCCATAGGAGTCAAAACTACTCATCTTCAAAAATATGCCTTAAAGAATAATTTCCATATGAATACTACCCTCTAAAAATTTAATGGTCTTCTTAGAGGATAGAAGTTCACATCGAGACCATTCTTCGAACAACACAGAGGATAATTGCTCATATGGAGACTATGCAACAAACACAACTCTTACACCACTGTTTCCAAAAGTCTATCTCTAAGAATAATTTCAATAAGAACATTACCCTTAGAATACTTGGTGAAAATATTCCAAGGATAAACATTCATATTGAGACTATGCCGAAAACATCAATATTTGTGCCCTTACAACAAAAACTGCTTCACTGTTCTTACAAAAATGTAGTTCTACTCTTCTTATAAAGCCTTCTTACAAAAATACCTTCACACAAAATTTGCTGCTTTCTATGCCTCTCTGGATTCATGCCTTTATTGTTTTGCTCTGACAATGTCAGAGCAAAAAACAAAAATATAAAACTTGTGTGTATGTACAAATAAAAAATGACTTAAGTGTGTACCCCTTATAGGCTTGTTGCGGTTCCATCCTGTTCTTCTTGTTGGACCTCTTCCTCGGCATCCTCTTCAACTTATTCTTCAACTTCTTCTTCTGGAGAATATTGTTCTTGATTTCTTCCTCTAGAATCATCACCAAACAATTGAACCATCAACTTCAAGGTTTGCAAAGCTTGATTCTAGGCTACTTCAGAGGGGTTTGATGTTTCTTTTAGCTGCTTATAAATAAATTGTAACTCTCCAATATCCTCATAGTTAGAAGCATTATATAAGTTTACCAAATCCTCCATAAGATCTCTCAGCCTAGTAAAATCAATGATCAATTGAGCAACTTGCTCTTGGTTCAGTGGCTCTTCAAGAGATTCAATATTAGATTCATCATGTAGATTTTCATTAGTGCTCTTCTGAATCTCTTCCATAGATAGAAAGCTATGATCCTCCATCCAAAAACCTCTAATGCCAACTTGAATCATTTCTTTGTTTACATCTACAAAATCCTTAATCACTCTTTCAATTTTATCAAACAATAGCCAAAATTTTTGAAGTGCTATGTATTTCTTGACCACAGTCTTGGCAGCAACTCTAGCAAGATTGCATTCCTTATTGGAAATTGACTTAGCAGAATCACTGAGTCTGCTATCAAATAGCTTGTACATCTACTCTACTGGAATCACCATAGGCTATAGCTCTCTAGTAATTCGATCTAAATATTTTGAAAATTCTAGAGTAAGTGACTAGCATCATATAGATAGTCAATGATAAGTCGAAGCCCTGAACATTTCTCTTAGACTTCAGAGAGTAGTTATTTTCTAAATTTCTTTAATCTAGCTTTAGAAAAGCTAGCAGACTTAGCTTTATCAATCTGAATTTGTTATCTCAAACTCTGTATTTCTTTAGCTTGTTCATCATTTAGCTTCTCCTGCTCTTCAAGTTGCTCCTTGAGCTTAGTGGCTTATTGAAAAATTTCTTGCCAACTCTTAGCCTCATTTTTCAAAGCCTTTTCCACTTATTTTTGATTATTTATAATATTTTGAAGCTTTTCAATTTGTTTCTCCAACTTGCCCACCTTATTCTTGAATATGTCATTCTTCACATAGAAATTCTCCAAATGGGCTCTGGCCATTACCAATTAATCTTATTCAGGTAACTTCTCAATATCTTCTGTGAATTCTTCAACTTGATAATCCTGGGTAGTCATCTCAGTTTTAGGCTTATTTACAAGTGGGGTCATGGATATGGATATCATTTACCTTGAAACTGGATCAACGAACATGCTTCTTATTCTTACAACCATCCTGTTGGAAGGTTTAGATAGCTTTTCTACCTAGAAATCATTGATTTTTTGTATGGCTGCCTGCTCCTTTTGCAAATTTACATGACTTGTATAACTAGTAGCCAAGGAAGATGAAGATACTAGGAATGCAAGGGTGGAATAAACTATTGACAGTGGTTGTGTGGAAGTAGTTATAGTAGTTTCTGTGACCATAGGAGATTCTATAACCACTGCTATTTTTTCTACTATTAGACTCATAGAAACTAAAGTAATATTAACAATCGAATGAGTGGGGATGCTTGGAAGAATTTTATCCTTATATGGGGGTGGTGATTGCAATGGTGAGGATGAAACAAAGGGAGATGATGAAGTGGGGTTCTCATATGATGAAAGTAGAATCTAGGGTGACTTTGGGGGATATGGGTTAACATGTATCTCAGTGGTGACTGATGAAACATGTGGTGGACTAGGAGATGGGGAAGGTACCTTTGTCACAAATCCTTGATCAAAAAGGGAAGAGGACTTTCTTGGTAATTCTAGAGGTAGAATAGGAGAAGAGGGATTAGAGACCATATATTTACCTATAGATGTAGGGTGTTCTTGTTCCATCTCTGTGTCCTACTCCTTTTGCTATGTCAGTTCCTTTGCAGTTGAAATATTTACCTCTTTAGCAACCTCTTATGTATCCAACCTCTATTTCTTGGAGACCTCTCTATCTTCTATTTCTGGGGCCCTTTTGGCCTTTCTTTGGAATAATTGAAAGGAAATCTCCTCTCTCTCTATATATCTTCTTAAGATACATCTTGTTATGTTATTTCTTCTAACAATAATTGCTCAAATGGGATTCAACTCCACTATCATTGCAGTGGTGAAAGTGAGAGGCATGAATTTAAATCTTTCATCCTTCTTTATCTAGTTTATATCTGTATCTGGAGGTTGTCCCCCCAGGGCTAAGCATTGAAGCCTAACTACTATCTCTATGACTAGAGTATTGACAACTCTTTTATCTGAGTATTGCATTTTTCTCAAAAGTTGTGCTCCTTTAGGAAACTTCTCTATTTGTTCAATGGTAGGCTGAAACGTCTTCAAGACTTCAGTAGCTATCAAAGGAGTTCTAGGCTCATCTTCTAGAACCTCTTGGTATATAGGTAGAGAGGAAGAATCAGGCCTAGCCTATGACTTCATCACAGTTAGAACTATATTCCTTATGTCCTTAGGCCTCAAGGATTTAATATTATCATCATATTTTTTAGAAAATTCATTATCAATCTTCATTCCGAACTTGGATTTTGGATTTCCAATTTCAATTCTCATTCTCCACCAATCTGATATTTTGGCTACATTCAATTTTTTCCTTTATCGACCTCTTCCATCATGGAATCCTGAGACTGAGGGTCCTTATTTTTCCCCATTTTTTTCCATATTATATATGATAGCCTCTGTCAGTCAGTGTTTTGGTTTCTTATCTGGATAAAAATCAACAATTTGTTTATAAAAGTCTAGCCATGGAGGCAGCTGATTCATTTTTAACACATTTCACTCCAAAAGAGTGTTTTCATTATTGTTTCTGCCCTATTCAAAATGGGGCCTAGGTCTCTTTTCAAATTTGTAGGCCTTGTCTCCATTTAGGGAAATATTTATTTTGCTGAAGATATTTTCAGGATCATAGCTCCATATCCGATGAATATAAAATAGACCTAGCCTATCTAGGTATTGGTCAATTTTTTTACTCTGCCCCTTCTTCGTAATGGTTATGTTATCTACAGTGTGGTAGGTTAGCGTATATTTTCTCTTCCTCCTAGAGCCATAGTTCAAGTATATGTATTATGCTTGCCTCAAATATTCCAAGGCAAATAGCCTATCTGTGACAAAATGGGTAGGAGAAAAGGCTTTTCCATGAATCCATATAATATGATTACTATGCCATAAGTCAAAAGATACCAATATCCTTCTTCAACACCCTCTGTTATCAGTATTTTATTAGCCAGAGGTGATAGTATGGGGCACTCTCCATACATTATTTTTAATGCAGGCCCTAAAAATTCTAAGTTGAAACGGTAAAAAGACTCACTACTCCTTAAGTGACTTTTCCAATAATAAATCGACAAGGGCTCCATTGTTATAATCACAATGACACTGAGAGGGGGGTGAATCAGTGTGTTCTTTAAAATTTCTAAAACATATGATTTTAAAACTAGCAGTAGTTTAAAGCAGATAAAAGAGATACTAAATGCATCAAGAAAGCATCACACATAACACAACATTTTAACGAGGTTCACCAATGTGGCTACTCCTCAAAAAGACTGCTTGGACTACCATCCAAATCCAGTCAATGCAAAGCTACAACTTTACATAATCCTTTACCAAGCACCAACCGGAAGGAGCACCAACCCCTTAACTTTATCTGCTTCAACATAATGGAGCACCAACTCCCATTTTACCAGCACCTACTGGAAAGAGGCACCAACCCCTTAATCCAAGCAACAACTTGGAAGACAATAATAAAAATTATAGAATAAAACTTTCACCTCAATTTTCACGGTCTACTATTTTTTTGCATTCTGCTGCTTCTATGCAAAATGAGTCACACTATTCCACCTCTTCTCTATACTTCTTTGCACTCTCTGTTGCATTCAGATGATCAATCACTTCTGTAAACTACGCACTGTCACTTCAGACTTAGAACACAACTTCTGCACATCGCGCTCTTATCTTCGCACAAGTCACTCTACTCGCTCTTCGCACATTATCTCATCGCAATGCACACCTTACTGCAACTCCAAGAACTATCACTTCGCTCTCATTCTCGAATCGAAACGACTTGCTCTCTGCTCAACACGAACTTCACTTTCACAAACACTATGCTCGCATTTGCACTTTATCTTTACACCCCATCTTTCAAACTCGAAGAACCCTTGCTTTTATAGAAGAAATTTTAGAAACAAACCCTAGAAGAACGTCGACTGAGAAACCCTAGAATTTGTCAGCTGCCAAACCCTAAAATCCGTCGACCCAGATTTAAATTTGTCGGCCTCAAACTCTTCTCCACCTTCGTCACCTTCCTGTAGCTTATTTCCGCGAAATAGTAACACGTCGGCCCTTTTAATTTAATTTAATATTTTAATTTAAATTTTAAATAAAATAAAATTTAAACTAAATATTTAAAATTAAATATCTTCATCACCGGGGCATCTTTTTCAACGAAACGAAGAGCCAACTTGGGTTTTAAGAAAAACCCATTTCAAATATGTTATCCATGATTTTAAATAAAACTTTTTATTTTGACTGCCTTGGTTTTCACAAAAAACCTTTCCGCTTCTTGACATCTCAGGTTCTGAAGACTTCTTCTTCTCATTCTCGAATTATGTTTTCTATTTCCGTGCATCTATCATTTAAGGACTCATGATCCGACTAACTTTTGAACTTTATCCTCTCGCATCTGAGTGACTTCTGAACTGCCTGTCCATTGCATCATTAGATCTAACTGACTGTATTGACAACAATGACAATCCTCCCGCAACACCTTGCTCAACACTGAACTCCTATCCATTGTACTTTGGCTGCACCTTGCTGTTCAATAAACTCTTGTCCATTGCATCAATAAATCTGTCTGACCGTGTTGACAACAATGACAATACTATTTGCTGCACTTTGCTCAACAATCTCCCCCTTTGGAATTGTTGGCAACACATGTGCAATTTTCTCGTAAATCTTCTCCCCCTTTGACAATAATACCAAAGGGTCGCTGCAGACTCCCCCGAGTCTATGCACAACATTCTTAGACACAAATTATTACAATTAGCAAATATTCCAAGCATGAACAAGAAGAAAAACAAATACACAAATGCTCCCCCCGAGTCCAAGACCACTTCATTTCACCGATTGACAACATCATGATAAGCATAATAGGCATCAATAAAATCAACAATGTGAATAGCAAGCAATAACCAGTGAATGACACCATTACCGTCAACTTCACCAATATAACATGTGTAAGAACATGACTGAACCACTCGCCTTCTGTGCAATTACCCTCTCGTTGCTTTGCAAACTCAAACTTGTCCACCGTTAGTGAAGGCATACAATAATCTTATATAGCCAACTTTTTGTTCTGCAATGCCAGCAACATCCGCATACAACTTCACCATGCATCTTGGATATATTCTCAACAAGCTTGAACCCAATGACAATTGTTTGTCTCTCTCTAGAGTGAGAATCCAGCAGGCTACCTCAATCCACTTTCAACTCTGTGCAAGTACCAAACATATTCATCACCAGGCTGGAAATCATCTGGCTGCTCATTAAAAAACTTTTTCTTCAATCTTCCCATTCAACATGCTGATTTCACTTTTGTCAACAGAATTGACAAGTGACTCACATCTGTACCAATTTTTGTCCAAAGACTGCAATTTTATTGCCAACTCTTACTTTCAACTATGCATGTCGGAAGAAGACATTTTTTCAAACACTTTATGGCCAACCGTAGTGCACCTTACTCAGCCTCAAGCTTCTTATCCTTGGACTGGCATTAAATCAATAGTTAAAACAAAACTGTCTGTGAATTAAATATATTCACCAAGGTGTCATGAAAGATCTGGCAATCTTCACATCAAAGAGTAAAAACAAATACATGCTGCTCAAAACACAAATACACAGCTAGGGAAAGCATTCTTTCATTGAGCAAATCATCTGGACTATTATGATTCGTAATTTTGAACAAGTGGTATTAAGAATCATCAACAAGTACAATAGTGACATATCTCAAAACTACCAATGGTGAAAACTCTCAAATTAAACACCACACTTCACGGCATTTCCACAAACCACTACATAAACTGAAAAACACACTTTAACAACTATACAACATTAACCCGATTGCTTACCTTTCATCCTCGGATACCTAGACAAATACATAGGAGCATTAAAATAAAACTTTAATATTGCTCCTCCCGAGGATGTGCCACCCGGAGTTGCTTAGAGCAATGGCAGAGTAGCCTCCTTCGACCCAAGGAGACACAATTTCCTTTCTTCCTCGTCTTTCTCCGGACTTTCCCGAACTTGGGCTTGGGTTTTTCAACAACATCCCTATTTTGCTCCCGTTCGTGAACTTGAACATTTCTCTTGTGGGGTTGTCTCTTGTGCATTCTTGATGGATGATTATTTTCTTTTCTTTTATGCACATGATATGTTCCTTGTCGGTGTTGTCCTCTTTGTGTCCGATGAAATCTAGGGTTTTGCCTTAGATTAGATATAGAAGTGCTTGGACAGAACCTTGCTATGTGCCCTTGACCGTTGCATTTAAAACATTGCACATGTTTTATTCCCCGTCTGTATTGCATTCTATGTGTATGATGAAATCTATGGTATTGCCTTAGATTGGATACAGAAGTGCTTGAACAAAACCTTGCTATGTGCCCATGGCCATTACATTTAAAACATTGCACAGTGGTGTTCACTCAAAAAAATAGAAGTATTTTTATCAAGGATAACTCTTTGATCTATTGTTCACTCCACAATAAATTGCCTTGTGACCAAAGTGGTTGCATTTAGAACAATAGCCATAAAAAGCATTATTATTAAAAGAGTGAGAGTGAGAGAACCTCTTTTGCTGTGGTTGCTTTGTTGTAGATCTTCTTTGATATTTTCTTCCTTTTGAGGATTCAGCTTCAGACTTTTCTTGTTTCAATCCTTCAACCGAGGACTTCTTCTTCTCTGCATATTTGGAGGATGAAGGTTGTTCAGCTTCATATCCAAGACCAAACTTAGTTGTGGAGCTTCTTTGTTGATTTATCATTGTATCTAGCAACTCTGTGCTCTTCTCAAATTTGAGATTTATATTGGCCTCTTTTAGTTGTTTCTTCAATGAAACAATCTCTTCTTCTTGTTGGCAGCATACAGTCTCTTTCTCATTGATCTGAGACCTAAGAATATCTTCAATCCTTTTGTTCTGTTCTACTTGCAGCTTTAGATCAACAATAACCTTTTTATATTCCTCTTCACTTGTGCTGTATACATCATTCTTATTATCCAGCTGTGTCTTCAAGGCTTCTTCTGATTTCTTGGCCTTTTGAACTTGTAGGAAGAGATCTTCAATCTCATCCCCATATTCTTCCAATTTCTTGGACAGTATTTTGTTCTTTTTCTTTTCTATACTCCACTCTTCAAGTGCAGATATCAACTCTCCTTCAAAATCTACTTCAGCCTCAAGATTTTCATCACAGACTTCAGGATTCACTTCTTCTACCTTTTTCGGTTCAAATTTCTCTTCTACAGGAACTGAAACTGACTGGGATGCCTTTTTGGATGAGGATCTATTCTTCTTAGCCATTGTGTACTAATCCAAGATCAACCCTGACTGATTTAGCCAAAATTGGGAACCTGGCTCTGATACCAATTGTTGTAATCACAATGACACTGAGAGGGGGGGGTGAATCAGTGTGTTCTTTAAAATTTCTAAAACATATGATTTTAAAACCAGCAGTAGTTTAAAGCAGATAAAAGAGATACTAAATGCATCAAGAAAGCATCACACATAACACAACATTTTAACGAGGTTCACCAATGTGGCTACTCCTCAAAAATACTGCTTGGACTACCATCCAAATCCAGTCAATGCAAAGCTACAACTTTACATAATCCTTTACCAGCACCAACTGGAAGGAGCACCAACCCCTTAACTTTATCTGCTTCAACAGAATGGAGCACCAACTCCTATTTTACCAGCACCTACTGGAAAGAGGCACCAACCCCTTAATCCAAGCAACAACTTGGAAGACAATAATAAAAATTATAGAATAAAACTTTCACCTCAATTTTCATGGTCTGCTGTTTTTCTGCATTCTGCTGCTTCTGCGCAAAATGAGTCGCACTATTCCACCTCTTCTCTGTACTTCTTTGCACTCTCTCGCCGCATTCAAATGATCAATCACTTCGTAAACTGCGCACCGTCACTTCAGACTTAGAACACAACTTCGCACATCGCGCTCTTATCTTCGCACAAGTCACTCTACTCGCTCTTCGCACATTATCTCATCGCAACGCACACCCTACCGCAACTCCGAAGAACTATCACTTCACTCTCATTCCGAATCGAAACGACTTGCTCTCCTGCTCAACACGAACTTCACTTTCACAAACACTATGCTCGCATTTGCACTTTATCTTTACACCCCATCTTTCAAACTCGAAGAACCCTTGCTTTTATAGAAGAAATTTTAGAAACAAACCCTAGAAGAACGTCGACTGAGAAACCCTAGAATTTGTCACCGCCAAACCCTAAAATCCGTCGACCCGCATTTAACTTTGTCGGCCTCAAACTCTTCTCCACCTTCGTCACCTTCCCGTAGCTTATTGCCGCGAAATAGTAACACGTCGGCCCTTTTAATTTAATTTAATATTTTAATTTAAATTTTAAATAAAATAAAATTTAAACTAAATATTTAAAATTAAATATCTTCATCACCGGGGCATCTTTTTCAACGAAACGAAGAGCCAACTTGGGTTTTAAGAAAAACCCATTTCAAATCTGTTATCCATGGTTTTAAATAAAACTTTTTATTTTGACCGCCTTGGTTTTCACAAAAAACCTTTTCGCTTCTTGACATCTCAGGTTCGAAGACTTCTTCTTCTCATTCCGAATTATGTTTTCTGTTTCTGTGCATCTATCATTTAAGGACTCATGATCTGACTAACTTTTGAACTTTATCCTCTACATCTGAGTGACTTCTGAACTGCCTATCCATTGCATCATTAGATCTAACTGACTGTATTGACAACAATGACAATCCTCCTGCAACACCTTGCTCAACACTGAACTCCTATCCATTGTACTTTGGCCGCACCTTGCTGTTCAATAAACTCTTGTCCATTGCATCAATAAATCTGTATGACTGTGTTGAAAACAATGACAATACTGTTTGCTGCACTTTGCTCAACATCCATATCACTGGTTTTGTCTTTAACTGGGATCCATGGCATCATATATTTCATAGCAGCATAAAACATCCAAACCAGGCTCGAGCTTGAAACTAGGTGCATTAGAGGTCCTCTTCATTATTACCAATTGCTCATGTATTCTTTGGGCAAGGAAGGTTGGCCAATCAAAATAGATAACCCTAGTTCCATTTTTCTCTGCACCTTCCTCATACATTCTCTCATTTGAAATATAATATGTTGTGACAATTTTACATCCATGTACCATTCTATCTAAGTCTAAACCCTCCATATAGGACAACATAGAAAACAACTCAGGGTTTGCAAATTCATCAATAGGAATCACAACTTCAGGTAATTTATCTTGCTCTCTTATCCTTTTAAAATTGAAATGAAGTCATTTCTCTATAGCTCCCTTTTATTATGATGTTATGTCAAATGGTTTAGGTTCTAAAGGTGGTCCTACCCCTACGATGAATAATTCATGGCAAAATTCTTTGGTAATTGTGAATAGGGGAATGCCATCGAGGGTTCTTACTATTCTATTCTTGAAATCATAGAGTTTGATTATGGTAGAGATTAACTCAGGATAATGGTGTACAAAATCACAGATATAAGAGAACAAGAAATATTTTATAGTGATGATACCTTGTGGTCGCATCGGTTTTCCTCTAAAGTATCTGAATTCAAAATTCCTCCTCAGAGAGTTCCTTCTTACTTGTGATATTACTGTGTCTGCTACTCACCTGGTTTGTTGTACATGGGATTCTAACTCTGCTTCAACCTTCTATACTTATGTGAGTGCTTTATTTGGAGCCATTTTGCTAGCTTGAACTTAGATTCTCTCCAGAATTCATAGGAAGTTTTGGATAGTGTTCTTCTCTCACAGTAAAATCTATTCATTTTTTAATGAGTCAGACTTGTCCCCTGGCACTTTTATTTTTTGGTACATGCACATCCTTCACCATTAATACAACTACTGCACAATATTCATACTGGCACACTTCTCAACTCCCACTTATTTCTTTTGGTGGCTTGAAGGTGGTGTTTTGATCTCTCATTGGCCAAAAATTTAAACTTGTGCTACCACCTCGTGGTGTCGCTTCGTCTACTCTTTGGTTCAAGCGTGGGACCTTTAACATTGAATGTGGGCTCTTTCCTTTCTCTCCACATGACACAATTGCAAAATTACCACTTCACTCCACCTTAGTATTGAAACTGACAGATTGAAGACGCGTTTGATTCCGTTGATACTTGGCTCTTTTCATGCATGAAAAATAACACTTACGCCATTCTGCTAAAATTTTAGTTCATTTCGATGTGGAATGGGATGCTTGTCGTTTCACTAAACTTTACATGTATTTGAATGTGGAATAGATCCTCATTGTATTTTTTAGAACACAACCATTTTGTGAATATTTTTCTCTTTTTCAACATGTCAAAGAAAAATGAATACAAAGTGTAGAAAGAAAGGGAAATATGATACAATATATATACATATGTTACAATGAGCTTATATTTCAATCATAGTAGAGTTTGAGATGAAAAATATTTAGTGGAATTGGTTATATGTTCCCCTCTAGGTCTTCAAGCTGGAACACATTGGTCTCTTTGATCTCCACTATCTTGAAATTGCCATCCCAAAAGGAATCAAATTTCTTATGTTTACCCAGTTTTTCTCTATCAACATTCCACCTGAGAACTGAGTCTCCAAGCTAGAATTTTTTGAACCTTACCTTTTTATCAAACCATACCTTGATTTTTATAGTGTTTTTGAAAGTTATCATATGCATGAGCTTTGTTCTCTTCAAGCTGTAGTAAGTGAGTCAGCCTAGTTTCGACTAGATTTCCCTTTGATTCTTCCTTTGTATTTACTAGCTTGAGTGCTAGAATTTCCAAATGGATAGGTAACATTGCCTCTTTGCCATACACCAGAGCATAAGGGGAAGTTTTAATGGATTTTTTATAGTAATCCTGTCAGCCCACAAAAATTGGTCCAATAACAAGTGCCAACTTATTTTATTCCCTTCAAGTGATCTCCTCAGAATCCTTAATAGGTTCTTATTGGTAGATTTAGCAAGTCCATTCCCTTGAGGGTAATAATTTAAAGTATTATTAAGAGTGATACCATACTTGCTGGAAAACTCAATATCCTTGGATCCTATGAAATCTAGGGAATTGTCACTCACCAAGGCTTCTGGAACTCCAAACCTTGAAATCAAGTTCTCCATAAAATTGATCACAACTTCCTAATCTGATTTCTTTGTAGGAATAGCCTCTACCCATCTAGTGAGGTAATCTATGGCAGTTAGGATAAAATTATGCTCTAATAAGGAATGAGGGTTGATGATCCCTATGAATTATAGCCCCCATTGTTGAAAAGGCTCTTCAACTTGTATTGTCTTGAGGGGGAATGAAGCATTCCTTCTCCTTACAACATATCATTGGCATTTGTCATAGGCCCTAGTAACCCTGAAAGTATCAGCAAATATAGTAGACTAGTAATAACCTGCTCTTATAATTTTTAGAGTTGTAACTCTACTTGAGAAATGTCCTCTAGCTGGTCCTCCATGGAACTCTTCAATAACCTTCTATTGCTGATCATATTTTAAGAATTTTAGGAGGACACCATCCAAGTTTCTTTTGTACAAGCCTTCTGGTAGCAATACAGATTTTAAATCCTGTAGCCTATATCTTCTTCTTTGGGATGCATTTAGATTAGGAGGTCATACTCTAGTTTGAAAGTATTTAATCATCTATCTAACCCAATTAGAGTCTACTGGCTACACTTCTACTGTCTGGCAATCATATAATCTAAGAATATCATATTCTTGGATTTTGGTAATCCAACCAGCCCTTTTATCTCGTAGTTCACCTCGCAGAATAAAGCTTCTTACATCTGTATGAACAACATATACCAGGGTTTTAATCTGAACCAAGTACTACCTAAAATTCTTCAATGAATTCATCATAGTGAATACTTGTCTTTCAATAAAGTTATACTTGACTTGGTAGTCATGGAGTTTTTGGCTCCAAAATAATATAGGATTTTCCTCACCTTGGTCATCTTCTTGAGTGAGCACTGAGGCATAACTCTCTTCAGATCCATAAGCATAAAGGATAAAATCCTTACTAAAATTTGGGTTTACCAGCACTAGGACTGTTGCAATGGACTACTTTATAATCTCAAAAGCTTGCTTTCTGAATTCAGTCCACTTAAACTCAACATTCTTCTTGAGCAACTCAGATATGGGCCTCACTTTTTGTGCAAAGTCAGAAATAAATTTCTTGATAAAGTTTATTTGACCCAAAAATGACTGTAAGACCTTCTTGTTTGTAGGCAATGGGAGAGCAAGAATGGACTTAATTCTATCTGGATCTATGGCCATACCTTCTTTTGAGACCACATGACCTAGCAGTTTTCCTTCATGGACTGCAAAGAATGATTTCTTAGGATTGAGTGAAATACCAAATTCTCTACACTTTTGAAAAACTTTCTCAAGGTGTGCTAGGTGGTCATGCTTATTGTGGGAAAACACAGTCATGTCATCCAAATAGATTAGAATGAATTTATTGATAAGTTACCAAAAGATATAATCTATAGCTCTCTAAAATGTGGCTCCCGTATTGGACAACCCAAAAGGCATTCTCTGGTAGGCAAATGTGTCCCATTTGGTGGTGAATGTTGTTTTATATTGATCTTCATCCTTCACCCAAATATGATTGTACCCAGAGAAGCCATATAATAATGAGAACCTTTCTACCCCTACCACTATCTGTAAGATCTGATCAATCTATGGGAGGGGATAGTGATCCTTAAGAGATGCTTGGTTAAGATTTCTAAAATCTACACACAAACAAATATCACCATTCTTTTTTCTCACAGGTACCAAGTTGGCTACCCAGGTTGAATGTTTTATTGGATAGATGATCTTAGCCTTCAACAACTTTAAGAGCTCCTCTCTCATAATGGCTTCGATCCTTGGATTTACTAGCCTTTGCTTCTACCTAAAAGGCTTTACATCAGGATCTAGCTCGATAGTATGTTGGATAATCCCTTTGTCATATACCTTGAGGTCCTCATACGACCAAGCCATAATGTCTTGGTATTTTAGGCATAAGGCTTTGATATATTTTGCCTCCTCTGGTGAACATCGAACTCCAACATTGAGCTTCCTTTCAGTACCGACTTCAACTTCTTTATAAATTTTTTTATTGAGTTTCATGGTTTAGGTCCTTTTTTTGTCCTCATTGTCAAACAAGCTCTCTAGGGTGACCAACCCTCTAGGAATGTGATTTTTCCTTAACTGAATAACATATTGTTGATCAATATCTTCTAGATTTTCTTCCTAGATAGTGGAGAGACATGCTTCTCTTACCAGAAAATCAATTATCTGCTCATCACTTTCAAAAATCTACCAAAAAATTTGCTTATCTAGTACTGCAGGTCTGAAAATCATTTTGATTCCCTTGTCTTTCTTGATTCCATAGTCTGTAATGGGGTTGAAGTTAGCTCCCTTCATTGCTAAGGAATCTGCCAAAGTATTCTTTTCTCTGGGAATAAAATTTATATTTAGGGCATCAAAGGATTCCATCATATCCCATACCCTATTTTTGTATGCTTTTAGGTAATGGTGCTTACTACTGCACCTTTCCCTTACCTAATGGATGATTAACTCAGAGTCACCATATATGTTTAGAATCTTAATGCCCATGCTTTCTACCTATATTAGTTTGAGGTACAAGGCCTCATATTCTGCAACATTATTTGTACATGACCATGTTAGTCTATAGGCAAAACTCTTTGTCCCCTCTGATTGGGATTGTAGCACCACACCAACTCCTGCACCATTTTTGCATTTAGCACCATCAAAGTGCATGATCCATGTTTCTTTTTCTCTCAAATATTGATTGGATATAGCAGGGATCTTCTTCTCTGATTTAGTTGAAATACTATATGTCCCCATACCAGTTCCAAACTAACTATAATCTTCTCTGAAGGGCAACTCATCCTCAATATCCAACTCCTCAAAACCTTCAACTAGCTCAAACTCCTCTATGGGAGTAATATTGCACATGTCTTCCCCTATATTTTCAATATGATAGGATACTGGCTTTTTGGGTGTTATCCTGATTCTCTTTCCTTTGAAAGGAATTACCATACTGGAATAATCCATATACATACATCCACCCAGTTTTGTAGTAAATTCCCTTGAAAGGCATAATCCAAAGTAAGGCTCAAGATCAACCACTACTATTTATTGTACTATTGTCACCTCAGGGGCTCTATGTAGCCTCATTAAAACATCTTTTATGACTCCCACTGTCTTAACAAGTGTCCCATCCAATTGTAACACTCCAGGACAAGATCGGGTATACTCCATGCCCATATCTTCACAAACTGCTTTAGGCATAACTGTAGTTGATGCTCTTGAATCTATCATACAATTTTGGACCACCCATCCTTCCATTCTCAAGGAGATATAGAAAGGAGGGGGTTTATTTTTCAAAATAGCAGGGGATATTTCTTTCTTCTCTAAGGGCATACTAAGGATTGTGGTGGCCTACTTCTCCTGTGGGTACTTGTTGAGAGAAGCCTTAAGTAGGTCTATCTGGCCAAGAATGAAAAGAGTATCATATAAAATGGCTTTTGATGGAATCTTTTTCATCTCTTCAACAATATTATACTCAGACTTAGCTAGGGTAGGTCTTTCAGGCCTTCTTTCTGGCTCACCATATTTTCTTTTATATTGCTGAGTGGCTTCTATTCTTTACCTTTTGGTAATAGAGGGGAATCTAAGCCTTTCTTGAGCCTCATCTTTAGACTTCATTTGGTCTCCTTCAGTTTCTCTCTCGAATATCTTGGGGAGACTATCTGTCTTCTCTTTCCCTTTAGCCTGGGGAATAGGAAAAGTATCACTGCTTTGGGGAAGTGAGTCATTTCTTTTTTGAGAAGGGACTTGGAATTGTCCCATATTTTGGGGATCTACTTGCAGGGTTTTCTTTCTAGACCTTGTCATAATGGTAATTGGGCTATCCTCATCCAGCTCTTTCCCAACCATGATTTGGTTAGGCTGCCATAACATACTTACCCTTCCCTTTTGATTCCTCTTAGCTTGATCCATAGCTTGTTGAACATGATGTTGGTACATGACACAAGACTGTGAATCATGAGGGTCATTACATACCAAACACTAGACATTAACCAGACTTGTCTTAGAAGAACACTCTAGCTCTTCATATGTTGCATTCACTCTGACTCTAGTACTGTTACTAGGACCAGGTCTCTGATATTTGTTCACATATGGAAACCTCCTTTGTTGTAACCTTTCCTGATCTCTCTTTTCCATTGAGTTCATTCTGTTACTTAGGGTTTTCAAAGTATTTTGTATATCAAGAATAGCATAAAACTCTTGAGATGCTTGAGAAGGAAGAGGAGGGAAAGGAACTATAGTAGATGATGCTTTTGGCTAAGGGATAGGATTCATTTGTAGATATGGGGATGATAAGGAAGGGGGATCCATGTAAGATGAGTTTGTAGCTTGGCTTTGGCCATTAGTGGTTTCTGAACCATAAGGCAGCATAGCCTTGGGAGGTAACCTCCCCACATTTATTAAGATGTTCTCTGCATGAACTGCTGCATTATAAACTTGTGGAAATGTTTCCACCCTATATTGTTGGGTTTGCAAGCCTAGATCTGATCCAAGAGCTCTGATATAATACATATAGGCTAAGCATGTAGCTGGTCTAGCTGTAGGGGGAATTCTCTTCCATGTTCTACTAAACCTCAAATTGAAATCTGAGATAGGCTCTTGCTAAGATTTATGCATGGATGTAAACTGATTAAGGAGGGAGAAAGGATCAACAAATTCATTAAATTATTCCACAAAAGGCTCAGCCAATGCTTGCCATGAAGTGATGGTGTTATCTTCCAGAGTTCTAAACCAATGCAAAATCTTTCCTCTAAAGGACAAGGCTAGAATTCTTACAATAATATCCTCCTATTTTATGTTGTGGATTGCTACTAGATTCAAAATATCCTAATAGTGCTCATATGTTGTCTTCCCAGATCCATCATAAGTGGGAATAGCTTTGGATACAACCTGGGGAATGGTATTCATATGGGCTAACCTAAGGGGACCAACTATGTTCCAGCTAGGGTATTTCTATAATGGTTGATTAGGGGCCACATTCCCCTGATTTTGGGTTACATTTCCTACCATATTTCCAGGTGTAGATCTTTTTGGAGGGGTTGTTGGGTTAACTACAAGATTTTCCTCAAGAAGCTCTTCTTCTGAGAGGAAATATTGATTCAAAATTTTGATAACAATAGACCCTCTATAAGGTAGCTCATAATAGAAATAGGAGTTAGGGTTATTTCTTTTGAAAGATATGGTATACATGAAAGGGCACTGGTCTACAGGGGTAGTTCTTTTCTAGGTTCAAGGACCAGGGAGTCGCCAGGTGAATTTGCTATTCTCTGCTTATAAAGGTCAAGATAATTCACCAAATCTTGATTCCTCTGGGTAGAGATAAAATATAACTCATATGATGGGTTTTTGTGTTCCTTGTGAACTGGTCCCACCGAGCGTGCCAAAAAATATTGGGCACTAAATTGCATCAATTTTTACTCAATATTGCGGCTATCTATCTTCCTACTTTCTATCCAAGCATGCACCCGATAGCTACAACTTAGCACTCAACATTGGATGGACCAAAATAGAGTTTTCGATCCAACCTCCAGAGTAGGTTGGTTCCTTGTCAACTTAAACAAGGTGTTGACACAATTATGCTCACTTAGGATTTTGGAGATTAGGGTAAGAAAGATATTAGGGTTAGAAAATGTGAACAATAGTGGATGGATAGGTTAACAACATTGTCACTATAACAAAAAGCTCCCATAAACCATTTTAAATGCACATTACTCAAATCAACATTATCTCAAATCAAATGAACCTTCATTCATTAAAGCACAACAAAGAAATATGCAGACAACAATTCCAATATCTAAACACTGATAATCCAAATAACAAAATTAACCAATACTTAGATTTTACAAAAATGTACTCCCTATCAATAAAGATCTAATCAGAAGTAGATTTCAATTACCCTAGTGGTTAGTAATCCAAAAACTAGAAAAAACTAACCATTTGAGTATTAATAGAAATGCAACTCCAAATTTTGAACCTCTAACACCAGATAATGAAGATGTAAATTTGAGGCGAAGATCAATGTAATGCTCCTTTCATTAGCTCATGGAAATATTTACAGTAGTGCAGGAAAACACACTAGAGTCGACTCTTAAAAATGAGGGTTTGACCTCTATTTATAGTTTAAAATTTAAATAATAATAAGGAACATTACAAAGATTTATTTTTTAACAGCTCAACAAAGAGTTCTTGCTAGAATTTTCTTACTGGTTTGACCTTCGAGAAATTGACTACAAGTAGACCACAATGGCAGCTTAGATCCTCTACAACTTGTTTTTTTATTGGTGTTAACTAGAGTCCAGGTCGTTAGATACTACATCTACACCGTTAACCTTTATTGTAAGATTTCTTTGTCATTGATCTACAACTGTATTTGGTTTTCATTTCTTGAAACCCTACGATGCTTTGACTTCCAGTATCCAACTAACTGTGCTTTGAATCCAGCTGAGAAAGTGCCTTTATATACTTTAAAATCTTTGATAAAATCTCAACCGTCGATCTTCCCCATCGCATGACTATGATTTGATCTAGAATACACTTAGTACAATGGCGAGGAAAGACCAAAGCACTATTCCACTTTTTAAAATTAATGACATCACCTTTTATGTCTTTGAATCTATAGAACACCAATCCAACATAAAATATACTAAGAATGGAGCAGGATGAAATCCGCTCATTATCCTTTCTTTTTCTTTGTTGGCGATGAAGCATTCAAAAATCTACACTCTAAAGTTGTTGACGTCATATTTTCCTTCAAACATTTGTGGAATGCCAATCCGAACCCAAACAAGTGTAAAAACTCATGTCACCAATCCGGACCCGCCACAATGTAAAATAGCTCTTCACTTCATTCTGCACCAAATATAGTGTAAAATGCACATTGTTGCCAATCCAGAAGGAAGTTAGTTCAAAATACTCTTTGACATGAATCCACACCCTTTGGCGTTGTGTTTCGTCTTTTGTCACCAATCCGGACCAAAATGCTCTATAAATTCCCTGGAATCAGGCTATGCAACATTTAAGTGCTCAAAGCATGTTAAAAAATAACAAGTGATCGCCACTCTGCACTTCTTTAATGCTGATGCCATCCTTGTTGAAAAATTTTATGGGTTCACGACGTGTCATCTGTCCATTGCCAAATGCATTGTATATGATGCGATCGCTCCAAATAAAAAATTGCACTAAGTGTTGGGTGGATTATAAAATTTTGTCGTGGAATGGAAACTTCATATCTTAGATAAAATGTCCAAAATTTTCTAAGGATGTGGCCATTTTGGGCCTATAGTACCTAGTCAAAATTAAGGCACACTCCTAGCTTTAACATGTTGGGATTATTCGGTAGCATTAGTAATGTTAAGAAAACATTTAGTTGAGGAAATTACCCTAAACATTCTAGTTATACCCCCTAAGGATATTATGGATCCTTTTTGGCAATACTTGACCAAGAACCTATCGAAGTGCAAGTCAAAGTAGAACCTATTAATTTAGCTGAAGAAGTGATAGAAATTCTCCATCCCACCAAACACATTTCTAAAGTTGCTTCTAACTTTGGTATAGGAAAGGAACTTATTCCAGCTTCTTTCTCTCAATCTCAAAAAATCATCATAGTCTCATCTCAACTAGAGATTTCATATGAAAGTAAGCTTTAGCTAGCCTTGCACCAACCTACATTCATTCCTAAATCCTTGTCCATCAATAATAAAGAGGTCGAATTGTCTATTTATATGCAAAAGAAAATCCAGGTTATCAAGGGACTTACCAACATATTAAGGGATTATGAATTAAAATTAATAAGCCCCACCATATCTCTAGAACATAAAAGGGCTAAGCATGGGGAATCCTTAGAAGCTCTAATGATCTATACCTTGGTAAATGTAGAAAAATTCATGTCTTATGATCCCCTTAATGACAAGTAGCTTGAGGCCATTGCTAAAGGGGAGGAATTTCAAGTTATAGAAACAGATCCATCTACCCAGACATCAATGGTTCCACCTGTGATATTCTTAGTCACCATACCAATATGGATGGGGTAAGATAAAGTGGATTAACAAAAAGAGAATACACACATAAAATTTTTAGATGATTCATTGGCCTTTATGAGATTTTAACTCAAGTCAAGAAGAACACAATAAAATCCCTATACAAAAATAAAAAGGAGTTACTGGAAAAAAGACAAAAAATGCTAGTAAGGATAAAGGAATGTGAGGAACAAAGTTCAAAAAAAGTGATAGCAACCCCACTATCATCTCCTTAGGTGATTTTTCAAAAGGAAAAGCCTAAAATTATTATCAAGAGGATTTATTTTTCCATATTTATTGAGAAAATACAAGACAAAGGTATATTCTGGACTAGAGAGTGAATTGAAGGCCTTGGCTCAAATATTACAAAATATCCAAACCATAGTTGTATCAATGGAGTGCATGAAGATTATCCCAAAATCAATAGATAACAGTGTATCTTTGATGAAGGATATTTTTCAACAATTTGAAGATCACTATGAGGAGATACACACAAAAAAGGTGACCACCCAGGATTGTAAAATTCTTGAATGCTATCAAGAGTTTATTAAGGTAGCAATGTTTCTTAGAGAGAGTCCTGATTAGAATAATTTTATTAAAGATATGAAATCTTGGGAAGAGGAAATCAATGTAAAATTGGAGCAGGTCAGGATATCATATGAAGAATGCATGTGTGGATAATTTTTATGATTTTAGTTTTAATAAAATTTATTATTTTGATTGTGATGAATATGATGAGCACAAATTAACTGAAAAAGTCAATATTTTGACCAAAATGACTGATTATATGTATAGATTATATTATGAGAATAATTATTTATTAGAAATCCAAAAGAATAAGGCTCTTTAGGCCATTGATGCAATCAAGTTAACCGTAACTTTTTATAATGAATATTGTGTCCAAATTGATAGTCTATTGGGAATAACTCAACCATAACAGAAGAAACTGGACAAAGAAAAATATTTTAATAAAAGCAATATTGAAATAATGAAGGGTGAAAATAAACCAACCAAAGGTAGAAGGATTCCTAGACAAAAATGGGAAGGCTCACGTAAATCAAAGAAAAAGGCCACTAAGAAGAAATAAAATCTAGTAGTTGAAAGCAACAAGGTGTAAGTAGAGCTCTGTAAAGCAATTCAAATAGTTGTAACCAATTAAGAATCCAATGGCTGAAAAGTAGCCAAATATAGAGACTAGATGAAAGTGGTTATAATTAAACTGGTTACATTTCAATCTATAAATACAAGTTGCACCAATCAAAGGAGCATCAAGTTTTGCATAGCGAAATGTTTACCAAGGTCTTATAGCATCCTTGTATTTGTCATTTGTATTCCCTTTGTGTAGGTCCTAAAATTGCTCAGGAAGAATTTAGTCTACTAAGATCATTTCCAGTAGCTAGATCAAAATCCAAGAGGCTCTTTGTTACTACATTTAGAACGAAGAGTTGTAGACTTTTGTTACATTCTTTGAACATAAGTTTAATATTATAATGATTAATTGAGAGTTGCACCATTTGAACTAGATCCCATCTTTAAAAATATTATTATATGAATAAAATATTGCTTCCTCCTTCAAGTAATACCTTGTACGATTGTGTAAGTTTTTCACATTTGGATGTTATATTATTTGAATATGTGAATGGTGTATTCTTTCACTGGTGTATTTCAATTATGTTTGTTACATTATTTGAATGGATGTAATTGACCTAGTTGATTATTTCTTATTGAAGTTGTTTAAATTCTTGCTATGAATGACAAGAGATAAGGCATCGATCTATTGTTAAGAATATAATTGATGGGCATTATAAATATTGGTCAATTTTTAATGAATAGTATTTGTTGTTGATATATTGTTGAGCATAATTGATAAAATCACTTTGTATAGGGTTTCCTTACCTAACTCGGTCTTTTAGAGGATTAGATTTATTTTCTTAAGTTAAAGAGGTGGATTTATTAGAGTCCATGGTGCTTATTAGATCCAATAAATTTTAGTGGCATGATAATTACCAAGGAACACTAAAATTTCATCCAACATAGACTCAAGATAATGAGCCAAAATGCACAATAATGGTGGAACAACAAACCTCCTAGGTAGGCAAAAGAGCAAGCTCCTCTCAAGCTAATTATTGTAGCTAATCCAACCACTTATTGATAGCTGACAGTGATAACCACACCAAGGGTTGACAAGCTAAAATATGAGAAGACACTAGATGATTATCAAGTGGAATAACAAGAAATATATATCTCCCAACAACCATTATATGACTCTCTCTTTAGTACACAAGCCCATGTTAGCACCATTTATTTGCAAGGTGATAAACTAAGGTATAAATGTAAGCATCTAGAGAAGGTTAATAACTTGGGAGCAATGGAAAAATAGGAGTAAAATGTTAAAAAATCCTTGCAAATTGAAAATAAAAAACGGAAGAAAATGATTATGCAACTCCCAAGTTATTAGCAAATGCAAGATAAGGAAGAAATACATAAAAAACCAAAAAAATAGATTCAGGACTTGCAACAATAGCTAAAAAGAGAGAGAATGAGCTAGAGCCTCTCATGAAGTATTGAATAAATTAAGAAAGAACAACTAGAATAAAATACTTTAGTATACCATTGAAGTTTACCCAGTATTTGACTACCTAAAATTTAGTACAAAATCCACACAAGCAACAAAAAGGGACTTATCGTAAGCTCAGGCTAAACTAGAAGATAAAAGAGGACAAGCTAAAATCCTAATGAATTTGGCTAGAATAATATTTGAATCAAATATTAAAGCTATACAAAATAGCCAATGGAATGCAATAATGATTGTCTCTTAGATCATAATTAAAAGATACAAGTGGATCCAGTAAGTATGGGATATGGTGGATTGGCTACAAATCATAGAAAAAAGAATAATGGATCCAACAAAAACATTCAAAGAGCTAGGATTTATAGGCTTCTATGATAAATAATATTGGCTCTATACAAAAGAATATCTAATAGCCAATAACGAGGGGGAGATAAATTGACAAGATCCTATTGAAAAAGTGCAAGTGCTTGAAATCCTGAATAGAATGACTATGATACAGGCTAAGATTCAAGAGATGGCTAGAAGATACAAAGTCCCCTCCTATGAAAAATCCTACCAACTTAGGAAAATACATGATAAAGTCATGGGACTCAAAAGTCCTCCCCCATAGATCTAGACATTGGTCTATCAAGTACTCCAAAGAGCAGAGAATATCTTAGCTAATAAAGAGAATCAAGAGAATGAAAAAAGAGAAAGAGATATTGTGGTAATATTTCTCCCAAGTGAAGCTATAGGGGCATAATATGGTCAAGAGACACTTGGCACACAAGGAGCAATGCTAGAATGATGAACGACCAAAAATGACACCTCTACACCATAAAAATAAAGATAAAGTGCAAGACATCCAAAAAAGAAAAAGACGCCTGGAAAGTTAAAAAATGTATGGTTCACTTTATTTCAACTCAAAATTCATTTCATAATTCATTTAATTCCATATTATAATTCATCCCTGCTTCCTCCATTTTACACAAAACCACTCACTCATCACACCTCTCATGTCCATAATAATTCTCTATTATACTCAATCCATTCACATTTCATTTCACAATCCTTTCAACTCTATACTTAATGGTATAAGACCCTTTGAGTTCTTAATTTCCATAAGCAAAAATCCTTAGGAGGTACCAAGAATGTTGGTCAAATTAATGATCTCATTTGCAATACAAGAAGCGAAGATATTTTTCTTAAAAATTTGCCTAAGTGTTTAAAGGCTTAGGAGGTTGCACAAATCCAAGATGATTGAATTCAAACCCTCCTCGATGGTGATATTAGTGCAACATTATGAAACTATGAAAATACATGAAGTGAAGAAATCCAATATGAACAAAGTTAGACCCTTTAATCATGTGATATCAACGAAGGGAAATAAATAACCAAAATTATGCAAATAAAAGGTGCTCAAAGTCAACATGCACAAATAAAAATATATAAAGCCAAGATGAACAAATCCAGACCTTCGAAAGCAAATAACTCATCCTCAACACTAAAAGTATGCAAATTTGAACAAATATAGAGTGTAACAATCTCAAAGGATTTTTGGTAGTGACATTAGCATCCCAACGCTGAAGTCCAAAATCATACAATGAATGTTATAATTAAACAAACCTGGAGCCAAATAATGCTAAAGCATTAAATTATCTAAAAAATATACAAAGTTGGAGCTCATCCCAAGGTGACATCATCAAAACACTAGAGAGGCCTAGTTTTGTTCCAAAAAGCTCTGTAAGCAAAGTGACAAGCCCAAATTCAAAACAAGTGATCATGAAATATATTTTTTAGATCCGCAACCACCCCAATGCATTTTAGTTATTCACACTAACAACATTGAGGCTTGAAAATTACTATTTTGTAATATTTTGACCACTTGCAAGAGGTAGTTGTAAATAAACAAAGTAGGTTGCAAATAAATTCAAGATTAAAACACAGAGTGAAATCAAAACTACCACCTCAAAAATACAATCCTTCTTTGTGAGGCTATTTTCATAATAGAATTGTAATTGATTATAAATATTCTATTGTAAGTTTCAAAATATAGCCTATAAATAAGCCATGACACCTCCAATTGAAGGGTTGGTTCTGTAGTTTTTGCTCAGATGCTTGCTAAGTATCTTGCTACCAATTAATGAGAAGTAATAGTTGTTTGGCCTCCATTGTTGTGTAATTATAGGTTTTTATAAATGTATCTTTGCTTTAGGACATATTTGTTACACTTTCATGATCAGTTTATTTTTTAAAGTAAATTTTGCTATTTGTATTGTTGTTGGATTGCTATTCACTTAAGTCTTTGACATGATTGAAGTATATAATTTTTTGTTGTTTTTATTTTTAGTTTACATGGTGGAATCATTAGCCACCATGAATCTGGGCAGGTTTTTTAGCTTTTATGGGTGCCATAGTATTCTACATTGTTTGCCCTAGAAGCCGCCACACAAATCTCCATGCAGTCTACCCCTATAACCCCCATTCCACAATCATTTTAAATATTTTACGCCACTGAAAGCACTAGGAAATGGACAATTAAAGTATGTAATTGAAGTTGAATAAATTTGTTATTGCATATAACAATGGATGGTATATTAAGTATCATCTAAATTAACTGTGTTAAGATTGTTATATGGTAATGTCCAATGTTGTTATACTATAACTCGTCCACATTTTGGTCATTTCCTTCCTCTATTACTTTCTATTAAACCCTTTGATCTCTTTACCTTTAACCTAAACCCCTATTTTTAGTTTTAAACATTCCAAGGAGTCGACCTTCTTTGAAGGTTGAATTGAGATAAATCTCATTCATCCAAAAATATGGGCTAAATTCTAGAGCACATTCAAAACCTTAGACTAGATAGATTTTAAATCAACAATACTATATTCTAAAGGATATTAGAAAGAAAATAACTCTATGAACCATCTAGTTTTAGATCAATGGCTCATGTTATTCGGAGTGCTTCCATTGAAGATTGATGAATCAAAACTCCACAAATCATCAAATCTATGATCAATGGATTGTGTTATTTCAAGGAACCCCAATGATGATAAAAGAAGTAAAACTCTATCTACCATTATATTCTAGATCAACAAGCTACACCATATTATAAAGATGTTGATAAAGTTGGTAGAATAAAACTTTGATGATAACCAAACTGGAGATGTGTGGCAAATGCACTAGTGATCCATGGGAGAGGTTAAGATAGTATAACCTAGAAAATCTAAAGACTAAAGAGGGTAGTAGTGGTATCCAATCAGATATCATCGTCAACATTCCACCTTCCATGATAAGGAACCTCTAGAGCTACCTTCACCACTTAGGTACAACATTCCAAGGAGGTGGTTGACGTCTTTAAGATAGTAGCAGGTCATAGTTTCAAGAACCTCCAAACCATCAACATTGATTATAAAAGGTTACTATAGTTTATTCCTAATTATTTATAGTAAGAGTAGTTGGAAAACATGGTAGAGATTCCACATCTAGAGGCCCAAAATCCTTCAACATTAATGGTTCTAGATCTAAATATCTTAAGACCACAAATGAATAAATGTATATGGATCCTTGGCATGAATTCAAAAACATATTTTAAAATTTTGGCATAGTTTTGGGAGGGAAAAGTTCTCAAATTTTTTCTATAAATAATAGTTTCTTCTTTATTACAAAGGATTGGAAAGTTGTCTGCTAGTGCCCAATATTTGGCCCCTTGTGTAATTTTTTTTATTTTCTCTTATATATCAATTTGGAATTCAGCCCTAAATCATTTGAGCCCCTTTCAAAATGACATATTTGTAATAAAATTTTATCATATATAAGAAGTTGTGACTAATTTTGCTCTATCCTGGTCCTTGTCTATATTTATGTATATGTGTATGAAATTGTGGCTAATTTCTTTTTCCCCATTTCATGCATGAATGATAATCCCAGATCAAAAAAGTATCCAACTTCTAGATGTTAATGAGTGATACTATTGCTTATTCATATTATTAGTGTATATGAGAATATTTGATATTGTCACATCACCTCCATTAGAATAGGATTTTATTTTTTGTTATCTATTTTTCCTATTCTTATGATTCATACAAGTAGTTTACGAAGGTGAGTACTTAATATCACATCTAACAAGGATCTGACCTTACAAAAATAACTCATGCTTTAGGAATTTTGTTAGTGTTTCTCTATGTGATGTGTAGGTGTTGTGCACATCTAGATTTTGTAATAGATGGTCATGACATAATGAGACAATAATAGTTTTTAGCACACCTAGTGGGACCACTGCATGCATCAAAGTGAGATTTTAGTGGGATTGGAAAATCCTATGAGAATGGACTTAATTTTTTTATGAGTGCAAGACCTTCATCTAGGTACTTTATAGTTGCAAATCCTCAAGCATTAGTGAATCCCATCAACCCAACTTCAATAAGGAGGTGATTCTAGTGTCAAAACATAACATAATAAAATCAACCTCCTGGAAGATGCCTAACATGGAATAAAGGAGGTCCATTGCTTCCACCCATTTCTCCCACTACATGGAATCCAATCCCAATTTCATCCCATACTTTATTCGAGAAGAGGCTACAACACCCATGGAGCACCTACAAAACATGGTTAACCTATGTATAATACACAACATTGAAGAGCAAGATGTAGCTTTGAGATTGCAAGCAACATATTTATAAGGGAAGGACAATATTTTATTTAGGAAATTAATGATGCCCTTAATTTAATGTAAGATGTTAATAGATTATGAAAGATCTAAAATGAATTATTAAATTATTATTTTTAATGTTATAAAGCATTGTATTATATCATAAAGTAAATTTTGAATACAATAAGCCCCTTTGTAGGGTGCTTCACAATAATAATGCCCAAAGGAGGTGATTCTCTTTTACAATGAAATATGGTATCTTTTTCTTCTTCATGCTATAATAAATGTTGGAGGTGGGTTTGTTATGACCACCATGATGGATTTGAACTTTTGAATCTCAAACCTGCACACATGTAAAGAGACAAAGGGTTTAGTAGCACCTGTCAAAATGAATCTAATGAAATGACTAATGTAAATTGAAAATATAAAATGATTATTGCATACATGAGTCATGATGTTAGAATAATAAATTATATCCTAAGTTGTCACTAGGATAATTTGTGTGGCTGAGATTAGCTCAATTGGTTATGATCCAATGGATCAGATTGTATGCCTTTGCTATTTAAGCAAGGTTCCTTTCATTCAATAATATCAAGTCTTTCATTTTATAACATGGTATCAAAGCAGGTTTTCCCTGCCCTGTAAGCCTGAGGTGCTTTTACTCATGGGGGGATTTCCCTCATGGAAATCCACCCCTTTTTTCCTCCCAAATTTTTTTTCTTTTTTTTTACCAAGGGAGTATGCTTTCCATATTTTGATGGATCAGAAACCCGATGGTTAAAAAAAAAGATCTACAAATTGGGAGGTTAATTTTTCAGTTTCTTTTAGGTTTTTTAGTTTTCTACTACAGATCTGGATTTGTAGAATGGTGGACCTTGATGGAGCTCTCAAATCTGGCCCTATTGCAGCAGTTTTGTAGTAGGCAACCTCTGTTGTAGATCAGGCCCTGTTACATGTGTCCCCAATGTGGTGGCTGTGCCTTCATGCTTTGTTGGCCTTGTGCTAGAGGAGACATTGTTCATTATAGTCCATTTTTTTGGACCCTAATAGTAGAGCTATGATTGGTGGTGCACGAGACCACATCCCAAATATTTGCTACCACCAAACCAGCTCTGGGCCGTTGTGAGTCTGAAGAAATATGATGTGTGTGTTGTTATTTTTCAAACGATGGAAGGTGTTCCAATTTTTTTTAGTTCTTCTATGGCTACCGCATGGATGCCACTGCTACATATCTTTTATTTAAGTTTGCAAGTCGACAATATTTCTAAAAATGCCTTTAGTTGAATGAAGAGACATGGTAAGAAGCAGTCGCCCACGTTCGTCATCTGGAGTGAAAGTTGTGCGAATATAGAAGTGCAACATCAAATCCTATCAATTATTTATCGCCACTCGCCAGGTGAATAGAACATGTTGGTGCATAATGGTACGTGCTTTAACAGCTATCGAGACTGCACTCGGGATTTGCTCATTTGCAAGATAAAACTAAATCTATAGAATCACGTTTCAAATCTACTTTTCATGAAAAAGTTAGCACAAGTGATGATCAATATTTGGCTCGACTCAGGCATTCGATGGTTCCAATTTTGCTGTAGACACATAGTTTCCTCCAAGAAGGTGTTCGATAAATTTTTTAAACGGTCTACAATTTGTCTACCTAAAACCATGCGATCTACCATAGGAGGGATCTGTTCTTCATTCTAGTGATTGTGTTTCTAATATTATCATGCTGTTAGTAATTTCGCTTGTATACCACAAGACACCATAATATAGAGATTGTAGATCTCAAATGTTGATATTGAAATTGATTATGTCATCTTCTCCAATCAGATGGCGGATGGTTGAAGAATGAGAATGATTCGACAGAAGTGAAAGTTTCATTTACAAATATTATTCGACGTATCTTTTTTTGGGACAAGCAAGTGATTCTTTGGGTGTTGTTAATGTTCACAGTGTGCGTTACCAAATAGTTCCAAAGTCGTTTCATTTGTGGTCAGGACCCATTTTTTCTAGATAGTGTGTGTTCGTGATGCATTATGACATTAATGGTCAACTATTGGATGTATGTGAAGACTCCTGCCCATGCAAAATACTTAAACTTCTTCAAATTAATGGTTCAACTTTTTGTCATTAAAAAAGACTACGTGACTGGAGAAATAATGGATCGCTCAAAAATTGCATGTGGAAAAATCCTGTTTGAAATGTAGGAATGTGTGCTACTGTTTGATGTTTGGTCATGTTACTAAAGTTCATCTCGCATATCCTACACTTGTTATCTCTTGTGAAGTGGTGTTGTGCGTGCTTTCGAAGGTAAATAAGGTGAGAAATGAGGACTGTGATGGAATATTGAAGAGTTTTGGATTGTATTTAAAAATAGGCTAATGTGTGTGATAATGGTGCTACACACGTGATTATAATTATGATGTCTACTTTGGAGCAAGCAGAAAATAATGCATGTTCATAGTCCCAATGGTGAAGAAGATCCACCCTTTAAGCTGTGATCACAACATGGTAGTGGTAATTTTTTTCTGCCAGTTCTTGATGTTGGCGCTATGGCATCGATGGGAGCCCAGATTCATCGCAATAATCATAGTGTTGTAGACCTATGTGGATAAATGGTATATGGTTGTATTGACGAGAGAGGCACTATAAATAATGGTGAAGATGTGAAAATCCAACAGTTGATGATTTCACACTCTAGCATTGATGCTGTTAAAATCCTGATCATCCAGATAGAATTGCATCAAATCAAAATGTAAACATTTTGGGTTGTTTAGAAAAGGATTAGGGAGTGCACCAGTTCATCCACAATGTGTAGTGGTAGGAAAACCTTAAGTGACATTAAGGTTTCTTGGGAGGTTCCCGACGAGCGAAGATAGTTGCATCGAATTATATGTACCTAAGGTAGTCCCCTTCCGCTGGAATGCTCTTAACCTCAAAATATTGCAACACTAGTTGAATATTACAGAAGGGTTTTGGAGCCTAACCTATAGAGGATGCGAAGTTTTTAGCGGTGATATCGACAGCGAAGATAGTCTTTTTTGAAATCGTGTTGGCAAAATATTTGAACAACACTATTGATATTGGCGTGCTCTATTTTAAAAGGAAAAGGGAACTGGTTTAATTTCATGCATGGAGCCCATTGACAACACAATATTGCATGGTGGATAAGGCTAATTTTAGCCTTTAACAAAGTGGAAATTTTTTTACTTATGTTTGGTCACTTTTAAATGTTTTTTTAACATTAAAAGTAGAAGGGCCACATTTGATATTTTTTCCACATATTTCACTTTTGCCATGTCAAATTTAATAGGATATTCCTGAAAGATTCCTTGTGGGGAAGGATAATTTTTTTTTTTGTTTTCCTACAACTTAAGGTCATTTTATCACCCAATAATAGGGGTATTTATAGTTTTCGAAAACATTTTTCCAAGACGAACACATTGATGGTGTCCATTTTCATTTTGAGGCACTTTAACCTATGTTTTTTAGCCTCAAATATATTGTATCATGGAGTGCATTCTCAGTTGAAACATGCACTTCCAAAGATTTTTAAGTGATTCTAGTATCTAGTCATCTCCTCTATATCACCTAGCAGTTACATCGGCTGGTTACCCATGCATTCCGATAGGATGAGGAGGTCACCATAAGGACATGTTCATGAGCTACATTGGTGCCATTTATTCCCTTAAAGTAAGCTATTTGTCCACTTTTTTTAGACCTTGTTATTAGCCCATTGTGTTCATATAGGTGGAAACTACTACTTATGCTTGTGGAGTCGATTTGGACATCCCTTGTGAAACTTGTGGTTCTATCCACACTACTTCACAATATTTTGTTTGTGAGACACTTTGGTTTCAGGGGGTTTTCTTCTTTACCTTCTTTTCATGGCTCAAAGTCTTGATCTATGTCACAGACACCAGTCTGGGAGTATGGTTTCATTATTTCAACGATGAGTCTCTACTTTTTTGAGACATCTGATGGATCTTTGCAGGATTCTTGATGGAAGTTATCCTAGGGGGGTTGAAAAGGACATCTTCCTCCCTATCAATCCTCCATGCACATATTCCTTATTCTTCTTCTTCTATTCTGGCAGGTGGTTTTCTCTCTTGTGGTTTTTCTTCATCTCTCCAGCAGAGTTTTCTTATGCATATATTGTACATGAGTACCTTATCAGGCCTTGTTGTCGAGACTCATACTTGTGGATATTTCACTTGTTTAGTTTTGTTATTTTTTGCTACCTCCTAGTATTACTTAGGAGGGGTTTTAGTATATCCTAGTACCACTTAAGGGGGGTGTTAGAATAATAAATTATATCCTAAGTTGTTAATAGGATAATCTATGTGATTGAGATTAGCTCAGTTGGTTATGATCCAATGGATCAGATTGTATGCCTTTGCTATTTAAGCAAGGGTCCTTTCATTCACTAATATCAAGTATTTCATTTTCTAATAGATTTGAGTAGCACAACATTAGCATTCCCATCCTCCATTTTCTTGGTGAAGTTATTGTGCCTTTAGAGGCCTTTGGGGATTTTGGAGGAAAATAGAGGTGGCAAGCCAGGATTACCAAGTGGTAAGCCCAGGATACCAAGTGTTAGAGGTAGTTATAGTGAGTCACTAGAAGTATCTCACTTAACTGGGGAGATGTGGCAAGTGGGTAGGTGCAAGTGGAATGAGGTGTGAGATGTGGCAAGTGGGTAGGTGGAATTGAAGTGATTTGTGTAATATGTGGCAAGGTGATGGGTAGTGGTGGCTAGGACATGTGTCAAGTGGAGGCACATTGTATCCTAGGATGATTTTCCAAATTTTCATAAAATCTAAAATATGATTGTGTAGTATTTATACACTTAAGTTTAGACTTAGGTATATAATTTTATTATGTATAATTATGGTATGGGATGCAAATGCCTAGATTTTGGTATCTATAAATACCCCTTTTTGTACCGTATTGCATAAAATACAATGTAGTGTAAAAATAAGATACATATAGCTTTATTGGATGGAGAAATGGACTTTGGTTATCTCGACGCAAAGAATGAATGACTTTTGAAAATTTTGATTTTAGCTTACCCCCTCAATTGGTGAATGGGTGAAGAATGAAACCCACAAGCCAATTGACCAAATGTGAATGATGAAAAGGGATGAATGTTATGGATGCAAATGTTGAAAATTAAGATCAATTTGGATGCCCCAAGTTTGGGATGGATCTGTGTTGTCAACAATTTACCTTTGGTAAATATGAAGTGCAAAATTATGTGGTAAAAGAACCAACCACCCTGGGAGCTCGGGGACCCTAGTGAATGTAGCAATTCCTACCAAATTGAGATTTATGAGAGTTTTTCGCATTTGTAACCCCATGGAGAGGGCTTAATGATAACCTTGGGAAAATTTGCTTGAACGCAGTCACACTCAAAAATTGAGGGACCAAACTGATCTGATTTCTAGTGTGATGATTTATTGGATGTATTGATTGAGTGATTTGATGATTTTGTGGTGTTTGATTGTTTGGGGCTTTTGAAGCCATTTGCATTTGAAGGAGAGTTGTGTAAGATGGTCACATTTAAAAGTCAACGTGGGTTGTCCCAATCATGGAAAAGATGCACATTGTTGAATCATTACATTCAAAAAATTGATGAACTTAATTTTGGCAAACCTTCCATCTGTGGGTAGATAGGCTTTTGTCTACGCTTTAGGCTTTAGGTATACCAAATGTTTGTTTAATTAAGTTTTTTGCTTGTGATCTGCTATATGATAGTCTTTGGTAATGATTCTTGAACAAACATAATTTCCAATATTGAATGTTTTGAGTATTGACTTAATTTGAGACTAGGATGTTTAGACATTATCTACCCCCTCAAGTAATGAGTCGATGGAGAAAAGATGAAATGATGAAAGCAATAAAAAAAATAACAAAGGTAAAAATTAGAAGAATAAAGTGGATGTTTTTTTGAACAAGTGCTACCCATCCTACTGCATTGCATGGATAATCAATCACTACAATTGCTAGTTGTCTAGAGTAAATCACTAGATACAAGGTTCACTTGAAGACCTTCTAACCAAAGGGGTTTGGTGCCTTTGGAGATTTTAAAATGATTTGACCAAAAGGGTGTGTCTCATTTGGAGCATTTGGAATGAAATTTGACCAAAGGAGTTAGGTTTCTTTAGAGCCTTTTGAACTTATTTGACCAAAGAGGTGTGTTTCCTTTGGAGCATTTGAAATGAAATTTGACCAAAGGGATTAGGTTCCTTTGGAGTATTTTGAATTGAATGTGACCAAAGGAGTTTGGTTATTTTGGATCCTTTTGAATTGAATGTGACCAAAGGAATTTTGTTCCTTTGGAGATTTTTGGATTGAATTGACCAAAGGGTGTCCCCTGTGGAGATTTTTGGATTGAATTGATCGAAGGGGTGTAGTTCCTTTGGAGATTTTTAGATTGAATGTGACCAAAGGAGTTTGGTTCCTTTGGATTTTTTTTTTTAAATTTTGGTATGCATGTGATGAAATGAATGTGTTATGACTGAATGCAATTGGTGGTGATGTATGCAAGTGAATTAATGGTTTTGCCTTATTAATTATCATAGAAGAGGTTATGGATCATTGTATAGCAAATTTTGCCTTTATTGCTTAATCAGGGACACCAATATAGTAGTATTTGTTTGACCATATGATGTAGGATGAAGTAGACTATGATACATGTGTGAAAATGCGATGGTGGTATGGAATGGAAGCTTGATTATGACTTTGTTTGCCTTAGGGATAAATACTCTAGAGTTGTTTTACAAAAAATTAAAAATTTCTAGTGATCTTAAACAAACTCATCTATTAATCTCCTAAATCCATAAGATGTCAAGGGTGTCTTAATGGATTCAAATTTCTCAAGGACCAATTTTGCGTTCAATGAATATTCATTTTCAATCAATTTTGAGTTTGGTATTGACACAAACCAATTAAGAATAAATTTGTGTACAAATTGTGTATTCATTTACCTATCTTGAGTAGGGTGGGATTAAAACATTTATGGATAAACCAAGAAGCTAGCTTATCCTTATGTGCGTACAAAGGTTTCTTCAAGAGAGATGTGTTGCCATGCATGAGCATACTCCACTACCAATAAAGCATCTATAGCCCCGATGGATATTAGCTCCATAGTCCAATGATATGATATCTAAGCTTTAGGGAATCAGACTACATAACCATCTAGATGGAAGTGTAATCCTATACTTACTACTTGGGGACCTATTTTGTGGTTTGTAAAAGAGTTAAAGCTTTGGGAAATCAGATTCTCAACTGAGGTGTGATGAGAATTTTACCCTATCCTTACTACTCACTCTTTTATTTTGAAGTGTTGTAAGTGGTGAAAACCATTGTTTTCATTGTTATTTTGGACTATGTGCATGATGGGATGAACAAGAATATTTTTTGCTCCCAAGTTTAATCCATTAATGGATTCATCTCTCTCTGATGCAAGATATCATTAATATATATGATTTGTATTTGGTCCAAATATGGTAGAGTCAACTCCTAGAACTCAAAATTTTCTTAGTGACAAATGTGTGTGGTCCAAGAGAAAACTTGATTTGACTAGG
This sequence comes from Wollemia nobilis, assembly GCA_028583015.1. Classification (NCBI taxonomy): domain Eukaryota; kingdom Viridiplantae; phylum Streptophyta; class Pinopsida; order Araucariales; family Araucariaceae; genus Wollemia; species Wollemia nobilis. The sequence goes on along the minus strand of JAQPPZ010000676.1, from coordinate 3,381,133 downwards.
AGTAAACTATAACACCTCAGGATTGTTCAATGTTGAGTTGAGGTTGCTTAATACACTAGGAGTGGCTAAGTGATTGAAAACATCTAGGTATTGTTTGAAAAACATGGTATTATGTGAGATGTAGATATACTTTCATCATGAGCTTTTGAAAATTAAGGGGTGTGCATAAAATATTTAGTGGCCATATAACCATCATTGCTAATGATCATACGATATCTATCCTATCTTACGTGGATCTCTTAATGATAAAAATACCTTAAGGAAGGTTATGAAATTATGGTGAGTGATGGATTTGTGACTAATGTTATATCGAAGGTACCCCTAATTAAGGAAACAAGACATAGTGGACTAGCAATTATCTAAACTTATTAATTGATGACCAATATGGTAGGTGGCGTGAATGGATGCAAATGATATGAATGGATATATGCATTGTAAGTGAATGCATGAATGGATGTTTAAAATCTAGTGTGTATGGTTGAGTGCTAATGAAAATGTTTTTTTTTGCTTGGGGAAGGTGGAATACCTTAATCATCCCAAAATTGTTTTATGATGGGTAAGTGTGGGGAAGGTGTGATACCTTGAGAATCCCCACAATGGTTTTGGTGAATACCAAGGTTTTGATTGTATGGGGTGAGTGGGATTTCAATGGAAAAGACCCCCTTATTGATAAGATCTTGGACCACATGTTTAAATGTGTTGCAATTATTTATGTCATGGCCCATTTGCCTATGATAGAGGTAATAATGATCTTCCCTATATGACTTGGATTTTTTAATTTTTGTGTCTATAGGATGTATATGAGGTCAAATTATTGTATTTGCATCTTACAACTTTTGAAAGATGATCAACATTGGCTTGGATAGAGGGGTACAGGTACAAGGATGATGATTTGAATGAGGTTGGATAGGTGGATGAGGTTGATGAGGTGGGTAATATTGATGAGGTTGATAATGAATCAACTACAACTTAATTTTTGTGAGGCGATTCAAAATTTGTTGTAAAATGAGCACTGTGTGTTGGTGAAATGGTGGTTACCATTGAGGATATGGTGGAATGATGGTGTTTTGTGTTGATTAATCAACATACATGTGATGGAGTGGATGGATGGGGATGGTTATGGTGGGTGGACATGACACCCATGATAGATATAGAGTGAAGAATGTGTTTTGATGTGAGGTGGATGGATGATTAAGATTTAGAACCTATGATTTCTACTATGTGTTAGGATGAGTACTTTGGTTGACCTCATCCACAAGTAATTACTGTAAGTGTAGAAAATTTTATTGTATAGAAATCAAGGATGCAGATGGTGTGGTTGTATGGAGGGAAAAATATTGAGCAATTTGTGTGGAAACCATGTGAGTGGATGTTGATGGAGTGGATGGATGGGGATGGTTATGGTGGGTGGTCATGAAACCCTTGATAGATCTTGAGTGAAGAAGGTGTTTTGATATGAGGTGGATGGATGGTTAGGATCTAGAACCTATGATTGCTACTGTGTGTTAGGATGAGTGCTTTGGTTGGCCTCATCTGCAATAAATTACTATAAGTGTAGAAAAGCTTATTGTATAGCAATCAAGGATGTAGATGGTGTGGTTGTATGAAGGGAAAAATATTGAGCAGTTTGTATGGAAACCATGTGAGTGGATGTTGATGGAGGGTAGGTGGTGAAAGGCACCACAACTGAATGAGGGATGACATGTTGGTTGAGATCAATAGATGATGTGGATGGGATGGATGTAGGGATTTACAAACCAACATTGAATCATGCTTCCTAGAGTGTATTAGAATAAATTATATTTTTAGTAGATGAGATGGTGATGTATTGATGATATGATGATGGATGGGTGTGAGTGATGGTTGCAGTAGTTTATTTGAAGAGTGGATTGATGATGATTTGATTGGTGTGATGTGGATGTGAATAGATGCTTTCTTGATGTAATATGAAAATGGTGTGAGGTGGAATAGTGAGAGGAGGTAAGGATGGAAAAACCAAGCCTACTATAGTCAAGTAACTCTTCATGGTAATAGTATCCAAATACGTGATGTGGTGATCAAATGGCAAAGGTGGTTCACTCCTAGGAGTCTCTAAAATGATAGTATGGGCAGCTATTTACATCATATATTGATCTAAATAGGATGCTTTATTAGAAGGCCCAGTAGAGAGGCCCACATACGCACCCCCTTGCTTAGATATAAGTAACTGAGACTTGAGAAATTTGAGCATAGTGCTCCATGGATGCAAGTGCTTGGATTTGGTCTTTTGTTAGAACTTTGGCTTGAATTCAAGTCAAAAACATAATCTAGGAGTGGAATGGGGTGATGAATGTGAATGAATGCATATAAAAATGTGATGTGAATGAAAAAATAAACAAACACACAATAAATCAAACAACCAAATATTTTCTAATTTTTTTTTGGTTTTTTGTAATTTGTTTTTGTTTTGGTTTTTTTTTGAAGTTTTTGATTTTTTTTGAAGTTTTGAAGTTTTTAATGTTATTTATGTTTTTGTTTTTGTGTGTTTTTATGTTGAAAAAATTTATTCCTAGATGACTAAGGGTAAAAAAAATCTATTGAAGGTAGCTTAAGTACACCTTCCTTTCGAGGAATGTAACCCAAGTGGCAAAAATAATTTCTTCCTATGAATATGGCCCGAGGTAACCTTATGGAAGTATAGAACCCCTGAAGGGGCTACGTTGTCTAATGTCCTACTATCAACATACCCATGCTTTCACTTAACCCTCATACGAGCATGGTTAATAATTACATCTACGTCCACTAATTATTTGTAAAGCCCTATGGTAAAGGGGATTTTCTAATCCTTCCTACTCCAAGATACACAAAAAAGGGGTTTGGTTCATCACTTAAGGGGGTAGATAATATGATTCCTTTGGAGTGTGGTAAAGGGGCTTTGCTAATCTAGAAAATAGGATTATGTGCAGGATTTATACACTTAAGTTTAGACTTAGGTATATAATTTTACTATGCATAATTGTGGGGTGGGATGCAAATGCCTATATTTTGGTGTCTACAACACCAATCCTATTATAAAGGGTAGCACAAAAAATAATATTAGCCAAGAAAATTTAATGGTTAGGATTGATCTAGGTATTATCTTTGACAAATAGGATTGGTTGATGAAATTGAATGATAAACAATAAAATTTTAAAATTTGCAAGCTAATATGGTCTAGAATAATTCACCAGATTGCTTCAATGATTAGGATATAATATGCTAAAATTTAAAAAAAAATCTAAAGGAATATCAAACCAATGATAAAGATTCAATCATTGATAAATTAGCAACATTATGTCTAAATCATGCAGTTAGCAGTTTTAACTATTAAACTGAGAATGTGGTGACCAAAAGGTAGTGGAGAATGTCAAAATAATTAGCAAAATTATGTCTAAATCATGCAGTTAACCCAAAACAATTACTATAAATTAACCTTTAGAGTGTAAGTTACCATCATTAATCGACGAGTTGTAGAAGAATATTCAAAGAGAAGGTACTACCCAAAGAGCATTTTGCAAAGTTGCAGACAACAATAAGGTAGCTTATAGGTGATAATTAAGTGCTCAAAAAATTCACCATGGCCTCATATAGCAGTTGATATTAAGAATATAATAGAGGCTAAGCCTTATGGAAAAGTACCCAAGAAACCAATTACCAAAGATGTCATCTAATTTTCAAAGAAGTTCGAAGCAAACAAGAGTATTACTGCGAAGCAATGAAATGAATTAGAGTAGACAACTATTTTCAAATTTAGTAGGACTGAATAAGATAACCAAAACTTTACAACTCTAATGAAGAGGATTTTTTAGAATTCCCAGGGTAGCCAATATACAAAATACCCATTTTACCATCAATGGGGTTCAAACATGGGAAAATCATCTACTAGAGAGTATACTACTCCTCTAGCTTGTATTGATCTACATCCTTCTACGATACCAAAAGTAGATCCTTTAGAGATAAGGATGGACAAACAACATTCAAACTCACAACCAATTCCTTCATGGAAGTCTTTCATCTCTCTCTTGCTATGATGGTTGTAGACTATGGAATAATCACCTAGCAAACACAGTAGTGATGCAAATATCGAGCTTCCCAAGAATTTTTAGGCATGATGAGAGAATCTCTTTTAGCTTCTCTATGAGTAAAAATATGATAAAAAATAGGTAATATATTTTACCTACATGATCAATATTATCCTAGGAGTAGAACACTTGTCTCTCATCAGTAGGCAGGTGGTATATTTACTAATACAAAATAATAAATATGGTCTAATTCAGTTATATAAGTGGAAAATTTTGTATGCAACAAAATGCATGAACAATTCATTGTGTTAAAAAGGAAAATTATAGAAGATATAGACAAGATGCCTACTTTTTAGTACTATTCAATATTCATACATTTTATAAAAGAGTAGCTTAGTTCACAAAAAAATTTTGAGTTGGAAGGGATGCAAAATCTTGATGTTCAAGATAGATTGCCCTGGATACATAAGGAAGAATCCAACTATGATGAATTCTTTGAAGTATTTTTAATAGACATCCACCAGGTCCTCTATGGATTCGCCTTTGGAAGTTACATATTGGGATGGTAAAAATTCTACTCGATAATCATCGACGAGACTATTTTATCACAAAGGACTTTACATACATAAGGGTATACAATCCAAAGTTACCTCTCAAATCCCTTCCAAGCTCTTTTCCAATGATTATAGTTACTCTAGAGATGATCAAATAGTTGGATGAAGAAGCCAAACTAAGAATATACAAGAAGCATGGGAGAATTTCTTGGCTTGTGGTTCCTTGTAATATAGGCCATTATATCTAAAAATGCTATCAAAGCATGTTAAAAGCAATTTAGAAAATGGATGAATATGGCTTCATAGAGGTCACTTGGAGACCTTACAACTCTAAAGAAAATTACCATGAATTGATGAAAAAGGTGGGCTCAGGGTTATGGTAAGACAAGGAATATACCTTCAAAGATGAGCTTAAATAGGCCTTAAATAACAGGTTGTCAATTTGGCTGGTATGGGATAAGTACCCAATTGAAATCAAGGCACACTCCTAGCTTGAACATGTTGGGGATTATTTGATAGAATTAGTAATGTAAAGAAAACATGTAGTTGAGGAATTTCCATGAACATTCTGGTGATGCCCCCTAAGGATGTTATGGATTATTTTTTGGCAATACTTGACCAAGAACTAGTCCAAGTGCAAGTTAGAGCAGAGCCTATTACTTTAGCTAAAGAAATGATAGAGACTCTCTAGACCATTGAACATATTTCTAAAGGTACTTCTTACTATGGTATAGGAAAGGAGATAATTCCAACTTCTTCTCAAGCTCAACAACTCATCATAGACTCTTCTAAAGATGATATTTCATATGAAAGTAAGTTCCAACTAGCCATGCACTAGCCTACATTCATCCATAAATCCCTAATCATCAATAATAAAGAGGTTGAATTGTCCATTTATATCTAGGTTACTAAGGGGACTTGCCAACATATTAGAGGATTATGAATTAAAATTAAAAAGTACCACCATATCTCTAGAACACAAAAGGGCTAAGCATAGGGAATCCTTAGAAGATCTAACTAGCTATACCTTGGTAAAGATAGACAAAGTCAAGTCTTATGATCCCCTTAATGATAAGTAGCTTGAGGCCATTACTAAAGGGGAGGAATTTTAAGTCATATAAATAGATCCAACTACCTACACATCAATGGTACCACATATAGAAGTATTAGTCACCATACCATCAGGGATGGGGTCAACTAAAGTGGATCAACAAACAAGAACTACACTCATAAAATTTTAGATGATCTACTGACCTTTATGCAATTTTAGCTCAAGTATAGGAGAACACAATAAAATCCCTATACAAAAATAAAAATAAGGTATTGGAAGAAAGACAAAAATTGCTAGCAACGATCAAGGGATATGAGGAACAAAGTTTGATAAAATTGATATCAACCCCACTGTCATCTCATCAGGTGATTGTTCAAAAGGAAAAACCAAAAATTATTATAAAAATGGTTTATTGCTCCACATTATCGAGAAATACAAGATAAATGTATATTCTAGACTAGAGAGTGAACTGAAGGCCTTGGCCCAAATATTCCAAAATATTTGCACTATACTTGTATCAATGGAGCACATGAAGATCCTCCTAAAATTAGTAGATAACAACATAGCCTTGATCAAGGATATTTTTCAACAGTTGGAAGATCACTATGAGGAGATGCATACAAAAATGATGACCACCCAAGATGATACAATTCTTGACTTCTATCAAGAGTTTATTAAGGTAGCAATGTTTCTCAGAGAGAGAGGCTTGACTGAAACAATTTTATTAAAGAGATGAAATCTTGGGAAGAGGAAATCAATGTAAAATTGAGGTAGGTTAGGATATCTTATGAAGAATGCATTAGTGTGGATAATTTTGATGAATTTATTTTTAATAAAACTTATGATTTTGATTGTGATTAAGATGATGAGCACAAATTTACTAAACAGGTCAACATTCTAACCAAAATGACTTATTATATGTATATATTATCTTAGGAGATAATTATTTGTTAGAAATAAAAAATAATAAGGCTCTTTAGGCCATTGATGCAATAAGGTTGACCGTCTCTTTTTGTAATGAATCCTAAGGTCAAATTGGCAGTCTATTTGTAATAACTCAGGCATAACAAGAGAAACTAGACAAAGGAAAAGATGTTAATAAAAGCAATATTGAAATAAAAAAGGGTAAAAATAAACCAACCAAAGGTAAAAGGATTCCTAGACAAAAATGGGAAGGCTCATGTAAATCAAAGGAAAAGGCCACTAAGAAGAAATAAAATCCAACAGTTGAAAAGTAGCAAGGTGTAAGTAAACAACTGTAAAATAATTCTAATAGTTGTATCCAATTAAAAATACAATGGTTGAAAAGTAGCCAAATGTAGAGACCAGATGAAAGTGGTTATAATCGAATTGGTTACATCTCAATCTATAAATACAAGCTACACCAATCGAAGGAGTATCAAGCTTTACATAGCTAAATTTTTTCTAAGGTATTCTAGCATCATTATCTTTGTCATTTGTATTCTCTTTGTGTTTTGTCTTATTTTATCATATCTTATTCCTCCCCATGATTGTGTAGGTCCTAAACTTGCTTAAGAAGCATTCAGTCTGCTAAGATCATTTTCGATAGCTAGATCGAAACCTAGGAGGCTCTTAGCCTCCTTGTTACTACATTTCGAATGAAGAGTTGTAGATATTTGTTACATTATTTGAACATAAGTCTAAGATTGTATTGATTAATTGAGAATTGTACCATTTGAACTAGAATTCATCTGTAAAAACATTATTATATGAATAAAATATTGCTTCATATTTCATTATGTATGTTTTTCACATTTGGATGTTATATTATTTGAATGGTGTATGATTTGACTAATGCATTTCAATTATGTCTATTACGTTATTTGAATGGATGTAATGGACCTAGTTTATTCTTGATTATTATTTCTTTCTTATTAAAGTTGTTTAAATCCTTACTATTAATGACAAGAGATAAGACATCGATCTATTTTTAGGAATATAATTTACGAGCATTGTAAATATTGATCAATTTTTAATGAATAATCTTTGGGTTTGATATCTAGTTGAGCATAATTGATAAAATCACTCTATATAGGGGTTGCTTACCTAACTCAGTATTTTAGAGTATTAGATTTATTTTATTGAGTTAAAGAGGTGGATTTATTAAATTCCACAATGCTTATTAGGTCCAAGAAAATTTAGTGGAATGACAATTACCAAGGAACACTAAAATTTCTCCCAACATAGACTCAAGGAGATGAGCCTAAATGCACAAGAATGGTGGAAAAACAAACAACCCAGGTAGGCAAAATATCAATCTCGTCCCAAGTTGATGATTGTAGTTGACCAAACCACTTATCAATAGTTGATAGTGACAACCACACCAAGGGTTGACAATCCAAAATATGATAAGATCATTAGAGGACTCTCTCTTCAGTACACAAGTCCATGTTAGCACCATCTATTTGCAAGGTAATAAACTAAGGGAAATATGTAAGCAGCTAGAGGAGAAGGTTAAAAACTTGAGAAAAACAACAAAAGAGGAGCAAAATCTTAAAATATCTTTGTAAAATTAAAATAATAAATGGAAGAAAAAGATTATGCAACTCCCAAGTCATCAACATATGTAATAGAAGGAAGAAATAAAAAAAGTACTAAAATAACAGATTCATGACTTGTAATAATAGCTAAAAAAAGAGAGAATGAGCTAGAGCCTCTCATGAAGCATTGGAGCAATTAGAGAAGAACAACTAGAATAAAATAATTCAGTATACCCTTGAAGCTTACCCAATCGTTGGATGCCTAAAATTTAGTGGAGCGGCCACATAAGCAGCAAAAAGGAATTTATCATAAGCTTAGGCTAAACTAGATAAATAGGAAAAGTTAAAATCCTAATGAATTTAATTGGAAGAATATTTGAACCAATTGTGAAAGCTATACCAAATAGCCAATGAAATGTAGTAATGACTATATATTAGATCATAATGAAAAAGATATAAGTGGGTCCAACAAGGATGGGAGATGGTGATTGGGTAAGACTCATAGTAGAAATAATAATGGATCCAACAAAAGAAGTTGAAGAGTTAGGATTTCTAGGCTTCTAGTATAAAGAATACTGGCTCCATACCAAAGATCTCCAGACCCAGATAGAATCAATAGCTAATGATGAGAGGGAGATAAATCAATGATAAGATCCTATCGATAAATTACAAGTGCTTGAGTTCATGAATATAATAGCTATGATACATGCTAATATTCAAGATATGGCTAGATGATACCAAGACCTGTCCTATGAAAATGCTACCAACTGAGAAAAATACATGATAAAGTCATAGAACTCAAAAATCCTTCCTCATAGATATAGATATTGGTTTGTAAAATCCTCCAAAGAGATAATAATATCTTAGCTGATGAAGAGAATCAAAAAATAGAAAGAGATATTTTGGTAAAATTTCTCCCAAGTGAAGCTATAGGGGTAGAATATGGTCAAGAGACACTTGGCACACAAGGAGCTAAACTAGAATGATGAACGATCAAAACATGACACCTCTACACCATAAAAATAAAGATAAAGTGCAAGGAATCCAAAAAGAGAATGATACCTAGAAAGTTCAAAAAAGGTACGGTCCACTTTATTTCATCTCAACATTCATTTCATAAATAATTTCATTCCATATTATAAGTCATCCATGCTTCCTTCATCTCACACATAATCACTCTCATCACACGTCTCATGTCCAAAATAATTCTCTTTTATACTAAATCCATTCACATTTCATTTCACAATCCTTTCAACTCTGTACCTGATGGTATTAGGCCCTTTGTGTTCTTAATTTCCACAAGTAGAAATCCCTAAGAGGTGCCAATAATGTAGGTCAAATTCATGACCTCATTTGCAATACAAGAAGTCAAGATATTTTTCTTAAAAAAATTGGCTAAGTTTTTAAAGGCTTAGGAGGTTGCACAAAGCCAAGATGAATGAATTCATACCCTTATCGATGGTGATGTCAGTGCAACATCATGAAACTATGAAAATGCATGAAGTGAACAAAACCAAGATGAAAAAATCTAGACCGTTTAATCAAGTGACATCAACAAAGGGAAAGAAAGAACCAAAATTATGCAAACAAAGGTTCTCAACGCCACCATGCATAAATTTAGAATGTACAAAGATGAGATGAACAAAGCTAGGTCTTTGAAAGAAAATAACTCATCCTCAACACTAAAATCATGAAACTTTCAACAAATATAAAATGTAACAATCCCAAAGGATTTTGGGTAATGACATTAGCATCCCAACGTTGAAGTCAAAAATGATATGAATGTCATAATTGAACAAACCTAGAGCTAAATAATGCTAAAGCTTTAAATAAACTGAAGAATATACAAAGTTAGAGCTCGTCCCAAGGTGAAATCATAAAAACACTAGTAAGGTCTATTTTTTTCCAAGAAGGTTTGTAAGCAAAGCGACGAGCTCAACTTCAAAACAAGTGATCATAAAATATATTTTTTAGAACTACAACCACCCCAATGCATTCCAATTATTCTAGCTAACAACATTGAGGATTAAAAATGACTATTTTGATAAATCAGTTGCAATAGTTTGGCCACTTACAAGAGGTAGTTTTAGATCAATGAAGCAGGTTGCAAATAAATTCAAAATTAAAACACAAAGTGAAATCAAAACTACCACCTTTGCAATATGATCCTTCTTTGTGAGGCTATTTTCATAATAGACTTGTAGCTGACTATAAATATTCTATTGTAAGTTTTAAAATATAGCCTTATGTTGTGACATCTCCAATTAAAGGATTGGATCTATAATATTTGCTTGGATGCTTGCTATGTAATCTTATTGCCAATTAATGAGAAGTGATAGTTGTTTGACCTCCATTGTTGTGTAATTATAGGTTTTTATGAATGTATATTTACTTTAAGTCATTTTTGTTACACTTTCATGATCAGTTTATTTTGTTAAAGTGAATTCTATTTTTTGTATTGTTGTTGGATTATTATTCACTTAAGTCTTTGGAATGATTAAAGTATGTAATTGAAGTTGAATAAATTTGTTATTGCATCTGAAAATGGATGGTTTATTAAGTATCATCTAAATTGATTGTGTTAAGATTGTTATATGGTAATGTCCAATATTGTTACACCATATCTCATCCACCTTTTGCTCCCTTCCTTGTGCCCTTACTTTCTCTTAAACCCTTTCATCTCTTTCCATTTAACCTAAACCCCTATTTTTAATTATAAACATTCCAAGGAGTCAGTATTATTCGAAGGTTGAATTGAGATAAATATCATTCACTTGAAAATATTGGCTAAAGTCTAGGGCACATTTAAAATTCATAGACTAGGTAGATTTTACCCCAACAGTACTATATTCTAAAGGATATTAGAAATAAAATAACTCTATGAACCATACAATTTTAGATCAATGGCTCATGTTATTTGGAGTGCTTCCATTGAAGATTGATGAATAAAAACTCCATAAACCATAAAATCTATGATAAATGGCTTGTGTTGTTTCAAGGAACCTCGATGAGGATAAAGGAAGTAAAACTATATGTACCATTAGATTCAATATCAATGATCTAAACCATATTAGAAAGATGTTTATGAAGTTGGTAGAGTGAAAATTTGATGATAACCAAACTAGAGATGTGTGGCAAATGCACTAACGATCCATGGGAGAGGTTAAGATAATCTGACCTAGCAAATCTAAAGATTAAAAAGGGTAATAATGGTATCCAATTAGAGCTCATCATCAACATTCCACCTTCACCACTTAGGCACAAAATTCCAAGGAGGTGGTTGATGTCTTAAATATAGTGTGACAACCCTCCTAAATATGGCTCTTGTCTTTATCTATTTTTCTACAAGAACATGGTGCTGCTAATCAATCTGTGGATGCAGGAATGGATGCACCTGCTGGCAGGGAGCATCACAAAAGCATTGGTATCTTCCTCGATCTACGAGCAATGGGTATCCAGGGAAAGGTAAGTTTGGGATATGATGAGCGACGAAGTTTTCACCTATGTTAGGGCATTAAATCCCTACTGGAAATCCTTCTGCCAGTGGTCCATGTAGATTGCATCCACGTAGCTGCATTCTAGGATTCTGTGTTTGATTGCAAAATTTCTATCATGTTTAGATAGTTCAAAAATAAAATATAAATATGCATATACTAAGATTCTGTGTTTGATTGCAAAATTTCTATCATGTTTAATGGTTCAAAAATAAAATATAAATATGCATATAGGAGACCACAATAATAATAATAAAAAGGAATAATAAGAATATTAATAATAACAATAAACTACTAATTATAATTTATAATATAAATAATATATAAGAAAATAAAGGGCATCATATGATAAGGCCCTGGGAAATATGAGGTTAACCTATACTCTAAGTTGGCGGACAAAATAGAATCGTTACACATGGCAAGTGGGGGAGGGGCGTGCGTATTACAAGTGGCACCCCCTTAATCATCCCCATCCTTTATTTAAAGAAAGGTAATTTTGTGTTAGAGGATGGTATGTGAGGGAAAAGGGAAATAGAGGGTGCAAGACTCGACAGGAAGATTGGAAGAGTGAGGCGGGCACCGTATTCAGGTCTGGTCGAATCTTTCTATAAACTTTAAATATAACATAAGAGAATTTAAAATGGACACTGCATTAAACAAAAATGGGGAATTTAATTGGAATGAAGCATGAGAATGGTTTATGAAATCTCCTCTGTAATTGACTATGTTTTTCTGGCAATAAGACTATGGCTAAATTTTAATATTATGGAAATTCATCTGTGAGTGACTGCATGGGTTTTGTTAGCCAATAAGGAAATTTTGTTGAGCTGCGTTTGCATTTTACTGTAACCCTAATAATACTTTTGTTGTAAGTTTGCTTGGTTTCAATTATTTGATTGATTGTATAGTGTGTGTGGTTTTTACTGTAAGTTTGCTTGGTTTCATTATTTTGATAATTGTATAATGTAAGTTTATGTGTTTTTGTTGATTGCATAGTTGTGTGAGTTCATTGTGTGGATGTGGGTGCATTTTATGAATGATTAATCAAGGATTACCTCCTGCGTAACTTATGGTTGTTTACACACTTTGCTTGTAATTTATGGGTGCCATGGGTGAGAGTGGCACTGAGCGATGAAATGGGGAATAGGAAAACTCTGGTATTAATTCCCATATTCTATTAAAAAGTGTTGATGGGAAAATTTGGTATTGCTTCCATATGCATCTTATTTTTCTTGGAATGCATTTTGTGTATGATACAAACTTTTGTCTGCATGGACTTGGGTGTGTTTGCATATAGGGTAGCCTGCATTCATGGTAGTTGGCCACTCTGATCCCTTGGTTTAAAATTTTATTCCCCAAAACCCTAGCCCTAGTTGATGGAGGTGGACTCTGATAGCAGAAGCAGGCACATGATAGTAATGCCGCCATGGCCATTAAGCTCATGATACGCACTCAGTTCCATGCCAGTATGTATTTGGGCGAAGAATATCTTTTAATATTTGATTAAGGCCAGTATATGAATGGTTGTGTTCTAAAATATTCTGGTTGTTATCTTAAGAACCATTGGAGGCTTTGTTACAAATAAAATCTGATAGTTTTTGTTGATGATATGGTTTCCATTTATGTAATTTAAGGACCATTTGGTGTTGTATTCATGCATAACTGTTGTAGAGTTGTCATTGAGCAATTTTGTTATCTTATGTTTGAATTAAGAAAGTTGTTTTTATATTTGGTTATGTACTCTTAGAAGTTATACACTGTGTATATGGTTACATTGTTATATATATTATGTACTTTTTGTCTTTGAATTGTATTTTTCTTGGTTCTTGGTAAGTGGAGTACCAGGTGTATGGTGATATTACCTTCATTTTCGCTCAACCTAAATTTTGTAGCATCATTTCCGTGGTTATTAATCTGGCCTTGCTCTTGTAAGATTAAAAGCTTAAACCCTGTCAGTACTCTTGGTTCAAATTGTAGAACACAAAAATTAGTATTAAAAAGCAAATGGTTGTCAAGTAGTTTTATCTCCCTGATTTTGTCCATAGTGATAAGATTGACTCTCTAAAAATTGATAGGTTGATGCCTTGGGATATTATGGTCTTATTTCACGTATTAAAACTGGAGTGAGTCTGTGATTAAATCCGACCAGAAGTATACAAAATATTATTGTTTAAAAATTTATGTTTGCTTTTCGAGTTTCAGTTTATGAAGTCATATTTGATTAAATTGATGAAGCCTTCTGTTATGCTCTTGTTGAATTATGTTTGCTTTGTAACACTTGAGGCTACTCATTAAAACCTATAGATTAAATCAGTATTATATTTTTAATTGACCTTCGAGGAATGCATGGATGGTATATTGTATATGTTTGGAATTTTGATCCTTAGACGTTATTTGGTTATGACCCAAATCCCTTGGCAATGATTTCTGTTGCGGTAGCCACCCAATTCGTTCCTCGTGAGTCCGCATTGATTGAAAGCATTTCTAGTAGGGTTGTGTGCCAATTGATTTCCTAAGTATTCCCAAGGCGCAGTATTTTCTTGTGTCACCTCGATTTGGGAACAACCCAAGGTGTCACTGTAGGTCACTGAATTGAATTAACTTCTGAATTATGTGCAATATCTTGTTTAGTGTGGCTAATCAATTGTATCATCAGCCAAAGTGGGCACTCAATCTAAGCATTAAACTCATGACTTTAAACATGTCATGTCTAGCTTGACCATGAGTTCTTATGAAATCAGGGATCTCATCATTCCCTAGATAATTATGACCTAACACCTTGGCTTAGATTCGTAATAATATTTTGCTTGAATTCGGGGATGACATGTGTTGTTATTTGTCTTGGGGAAACTAAATGAATTGGTATACGAAAAGTTAAATTACAGATTCCTCATTTGAAATCATAGTGCATGATTTAAATTGATCTTCCCATGATGATTTGGAAATTAAAGAATAAATATATTATTTGGCTTCTTGTGTTAAATATAAGAGAAATCATTGAAATCGTGGTTGGAAAAATAAAAGAATCTCATTTGTCTTTATGTTGTCAGAGATGAAGGAAATATGTTGTTTGTCTTCATGCTTCGAAATTTATATGGCTTTATTTGACTTTATATTTAATAAAATGAGAAATGTCATGAGGCCTTGTTTTTCAAAGATATGGGGAAATGTTTTTAAGGAATATGTTAAAAGTAAAATAGAAAACGTTATTCGATTTTATGCTTTAAGAATTAAGAGGATGTGTTATTTATCCCTATGTCTTCAAATTATTTTGGTCTTATGGGAGTTATGTTTAAAGATAAGGAAAAATATTTGAGAGAATAAGTTAGATGTTCTTTAAAGGAAGAGAAAAATTAAATTGTTCTTGACTTATGTTCTTTTTATGATTTTTAATTTATGAGGAAAAAGATAAATGGTTGTTGCTTATAGAAAATATATTATTTGATTTTATGCTCTAATGTTAAATGAAGATTCATTAGACTTTATGTTTTTAAGATAAAAGAAAATGTTATTATCTTTTAGATGAAGGGAAGATTTGGTAGAAAATGTTATTTATGTTTTTAAGAGATGGAAAGAATTTGTCTTTATGTTTCAAATTAATAAAAGTCATTTGACTATATGTTTAAAGAGAAAATGGGGAAAATTATTTTTATAAAGTGGAAACATTATCATGAAGTCTTTATGCCTTGGATTTTAAAAGGGCATGATGAAATATTTTTGTAAGATAATAGAGCCTGAGAATACTAGAGCATACCTTAGTAGACATCTTGAACAAATACCAAACCTACCCCTTAAACCTTAGACAAACCTTGCTAAAAATACCTCCGAAAGTGGGAGGATAATACTAGAGATTATGGGAAGATAATATTGACTTCAATGATGATATTGCGGAAAGGCAATTATCATCAAAATAAAAATGATGGTGTTGTGGGTAGGCAATCATCATAAAAATAAAAATGATGGTGTTGTAGGTAGGCAATCATCATGAAAATAAAAATGATGATGTTATGGGTAGGCCATCATCATAAAAATAATGATGTTGGGGTAGGCAACCATTATGAATCAGGGCTCTAACCACATTTTTGATAGGAAAAGTCAGAATGGGAGGTAACGAAGGGTTGTATGGGCATCCCTTCTAGGTTATCCCTACTAGTGATTGAGCGGCGAAATGTGTTGACTAGGTAATACCGACAACATGATGGTATGGGACATCATGTTGGTTAATCAACACATAATGTCGGGTGCTTACCAGGGTAGTGGTAAGACCTTAGATGATGCTCCAGGGCAAGTGGTTGATCGTCTAGCTCGAGCATGTATGCGCTAAGTCTTACAGGACAATAAACCTAATGACTGGACAATCTTGTAAGACATGGGAAGGTATGCATCACACCTCTAGGTGATATGGGCCCTAGAGGATAAAAGAAACCCACTGCCTGGACTTAGGATCTCGGGAGGAGATGGAAGTTCCAAATGGCAACTATACGGGATCTGGCCAATCTCGATCTCATGAGTATTCTGGCTATAGTAGAATGGCACTCGTGAAGATAATCTTAACATGCTCACACTAGAAAAAGAAAGTTGATAAGAATAAAATAAAGAAAATTTTGACTCCCAAGTGGTAGTGACTTGGGGAGATTAGACAACCAAGTGGTAGTGACTTGGGGTGTTGTTACATTTGGTATCAGAGCATGGTTGTGAACTATTTTCTGACTTAATGGTTGATGAACTGAATACCCAAAAATTGATTGGGCTCCTTTTTTTCAGGCCATGGCTAGCTCCTCAAATAGATCTACGATGGTACAATGGGAAGGGCTGACCAAAAATCCCATAAGGGTTCTCAGGAAAGCTACGAGGACCGAGGATATGGGAGGAACCGTAGAACCCCCTCGGGTAATGAGGAGGGAAAAAGAACCTGCTCCTAGAGAGGACAAATTAGTTTGAATGATGCAAATGATGCGAGAACAAATGAATGAACAAAAGGAACAAATGGAGCAACAAAGAACCCAAATGGCTGAACACATGGCTCAATAGAAAGCTCAAATGTTGGAGCATATGGAACAATAGAAAGCCCAACTAACTCAGTAGCAAGAGATGATCTCCCAACAATAGAAAATAATAGAAAACCTGGCCAAAGGAAAGGAAATGGTAACCACTAGAGAGGAGACATCTATTGACCTCGAAAGGTGACAAGTAGGCTCTGAGTTAGATAGGGATATGCAAAAAATAGATATAGCCAAGTTCGATGGCAAAGGGAATGGGGAAGAGGCCGAGAGATGGCTAAATAGTCTAGAAGCCTACTTTGCCATTAGAACCCTCTCATCCAAATCTAAGACTTCTTGGGCGGTATTTCGACTAACAGGAATTGTGGTAGATTGGTGGGATACCTATAAGAAAACTCATAATGTGGAGGCCACCGATGTACACTGGAAAATTTTGTGAAAGCCTTTAAGGAAATATTCTTGACTCCACAATTTTACTTAGAAAGGACCACAAAATTTTCAAGATTGACTCAAGGCAACATGATTGTTATTGAATATTATCAATGCTTTGTGCAATTACTTAAATACATGCCTGAGTATGAACAAAGAACTGAGATTAAGGTCCAAAAATTCCTTTTAGGACTCCACCCAAGAATTGGACGTCTGATTCTGATGTTGAAACCTGCAACCCTCGCTGAGGCCTATGACTTGGCTAGGCAGGAAGAGGACAACCATAAGGCCTAGAAAGCCTATTATCAAAAATCCTCGGATAGAGAAGATCCTCAAAGAAAGAAGCATATGGGTTCAGCTAAAAGAGATAGGAACTGGAAGGATAGAAATGAGAACAAAAATTGATTGGGTAAAAACAAGAATCGGTATCAGGGATCCCAGGGTAACAGAGGGGATCAATTTAACCGAGGTGGCTAGGATAGGAAAAATTTTAGAGATAGGTATGATCAGAAATCTAGAAACCTAGGATTTGGCACTAAGGACCCCAATAATGGAAATAATAAGGAAAGGGCTCCACGAACTGGTTGTTGGATTTGCAAAGAACCTCATTATGCAGATAAGTGTCCCCTGAGAACTGATAAAAAGGAATCAATAGAACCTACCCATAAGATATTTGTAGCCATAGGTAATCTTAAACTCAATGGGCAAGCTACCCCTTTTTTATTAAATGGAAAAATTTATGATAGGAATGTAAGCATTTTAATTGATTCTGGGGCAACAGATAGTTTCATTTCTTCTAACCTTATGAGGGACATTCCAGAAAAACCTGGGTATATGGCAAAAGGGTGGAAGGTTGAATATGGGTCTGGGCAAACCCATACCATTAATCAGTGCTTATTTGACCCTCAGATAATCTTACCTCAAGGGAAAATGGGCTGGAATTTGTATGTAGCCCCATTACATGCTTTTGATATAATCCTAGGGGTGGATTGGCTCAAAGCTCATAAAGCATTATTAAACTTTGAAGAAAGGTGGATGGAATTCACTGATGACACTATGCAAAGGATTCAAATTTATTATAGATAAAAATCAGTGGAACCACACCTTCTAACAACCATGCAAGTCAAAAGAGCTATAAGGAAAGGAAGTAGAGTCTTTGTAGTAAAAATTAATAATAAAGAGGACATTGAGACTGGGACAAGTCTATTTCAGACATATCCGGTACTAAATGATTTCAGGGATGTCTTCCTTGAGGATCTGCCCGGTCTCCCACCCTAGAGAGAATTTGATTTCTCTATAGAACTCCTACCAGGAGCAACCCCTGTAGCCCGAGCACCTTATAGAATGACTACCATTGAGTTACAAGAACTCAAGACTCAACTTCAAGAACTATTAGAAATAGGGCTCATTAAACCTAGTGTCTCTCCATGGGGAGCACTTGTCTTGTTTGTTAAGAAAAAGGATGGGTCACTAAGATTATGTATTGATTACAGGATGTTAAATAAGATGACAGTAAAGAACAAGTATTCCTTACCCAGGATAGATGACCTATTTGACCAACTGAAGGGAGCTTCAATATTCTCAAAAATTGATCTTAGGTCTGGCTATCACCAGCTCAAAATTCGAGAGGAAGACACCCATAAAACTACATTTCGAACAAGATATGACCACTATGAATTTATAGTGCTACCTTTTGGTTTGACCAATGCTCCAACAACTTTTATGAACTTAATGAATAACGTATTCCGGGAATAATTAGACAAATTTGTATTGGTATTTCTAGATGACATATTGATATACTCCAGGAATAAAGAGGAACATGACCAACACATGAAAATTGTTCTCGAAAAACTTAGAGAAAATCAGTTGTATGGAAAACTATCAAAATGTGAGTTCTATACCTCCCAAGTTCGTTATCTGGGACATGTAATTACGGTTGAAGGAATATCAGTGGACCCAAGGAAAATAGAGGCTATCATTGAATGGCCTGCCCCAACTAATGTCTCTGAGGTACGAAGTTTTATGGGGTTGGTCGGATATTATCGACGTTTTGTGCAGAACTTCTCTAAGGTAGCTTATCCAATAACCAACCTTCAGAAAAAGGGTAAGACTTTTAAATGGACTACTCGATGTGAGGAAGCCTTCAAAACTCTCAAGGAGAAGTTGACAACAACCCCAATTCTAAGAATACCAGATCCTAAACTACCATTTATGGTTTGCACTGATGCCTCCTTAGAAGGTTTAGGAGGGGTTCTTATGTAGGAAGAAGGCATTATAGCTTATGAGTCCCAAAAAATTAAGAAACATGAACTGAATTATGCCACCCATGATTTAGAACTAGCAGTAGTAGTACATGCTCTTAAAATGTGGAGACACTACCTATTGGGTAAACCCTTTGAACTCAAGACTGATCATCAAAGCTTAAGATATATTTTTACCCAACCAATGCTCAATGCTAGGCAAAGGCGATGGATGGAATTACTAGCAGAATATGATTTTGGCATTGAGTATATTAAAGGGAAAGAGAATAAACTAGTCGATGCTCTGAGTCAGAGGAAGTACATTACTGCTATAGCACAATGCCATTTTGAAATAATTGATCAGATAAGGAATCTCCAACTTTAGGATGAATTCTCGCAAAAATATCGAGATTTGTTAAGACAAGATTCAGAAAAAGTAAGGGATTTTGAAATATGGGAAAACACGTTGTATTTCAAAAATAGAATGGTGGTGCCAAATGACCAAAACCTAAGGAACATGTTGCTTCAAGAGGCACATTGTGCCCCTTATTCCGCTCATCCAGGCTATGTAAAGATGCATGAAAATATGAGAAAGGATTATTATTGGCTAGGAATGAAGAAAGATATCATAGAATTTGTGGCTAAGTGTTTAGAGTGCCAAAAGGTGAAGGCAGAATATTTACACCCTGTAGGACGTCTATATACACATGATATCCCAATTCATAAATGGCAGGTTGTGACCATGGACTTCATTGTTGGGTTGCCTAAAAACCGTTTCCAGCATGATACCATTTTGGTTGTGGTTGACAAATTAACTAAAGTGGCACATTTTCTGCCTGGAAATATTAAATATGGAGCTCCTACAGTAGCCCATAAATTTTCCAGGGAAGTGGTACGACTACATGGTTTCCCAAAATAATTATATCGGATAGAGATTCTCGGTTCACATCCAAATTTTGGCAAACATTACATCAAGCATGGGGAACAAAACTTAACATTAGCATTGCCTACCATCCTGAAACTGATGGACAAACGAAAAGAGTGAACCAAGTCTTAGAAGATATGCTTTGGATGTATTACATTTACCATCAGACCAAATGGGAAGACTACCTTTTTCTGGTAGAATTTGCTTATAATAATGGTTACCACACTTCTTTGGGCATGGCCCCATTTGAGGCACTATACGGGAAAAGGTGCAGAACATCGTTATCATGGAGCAATCCAGAGGATCGGGTAATGATCGGGCTAGATATGGTTAAAGAAATGGAGGAGCAACTCAGCCAAATTTGCCAAAGGCTCAAGGAAGCCTCAGATCGGCAAAAGAGTTATGCCGACCTCAAAAGAACTCCAAGAGAATTCTCTGTGGGAGACAGAGTATTCCTAAGGGTTAAGCCAACCAAGAGCTCTATAAAATCCTCTAAACTAAGTCCAATATTTGTAGGACCTTTTACCATTCTTGCCAAAATCAGCCCAGTCACCTATAAGTTGGCCTTGCCACCCAACTTGTCAAAAATCCATGATACTTTCCATGTGTCCCTCCTCAAGAAATATATTTCTGACCCTTCCCATGTCTGGAATGTTGATCACTTGCAGATGATCGACCCCTTGCGCATTGAAGTCCAACCTATCAGAGTATTGGGTTTTCGAACCAAGCAACTAAGGAAATGAAATATTGAGTAGTGTAAGGTCCAATGGGACCAATATTCTAAAAAAAATACCACATGGGAAGATGTGGCTATCAGGAAAAGACAATTTCCATTTTTGTTTGAACAATAACTTAAAACAATTTTTTTGAGATATATATATATATGTATATATATGATGATGTAAAAGTTTGGTTTAAAATTTTTTTGATGATGATAGTGAAGACATGCTTTCTTTTCAGTAATTATGATTGAATTGACTATATGATTATGATGCTATTATTCATAGTATGATTTGCTTTTGTATATTCTGGTATGCATTTGAAAACATAGGGACTATGTTTAATCTTAGAGGGGGAGGATGTGACAACCCTCCTAAATATGGCTCTTGTCTTTATCTATTTTTCTACAAGAACATGGTGCTGCTAATCAATCTGTGGATGCAGGAATGGATGCACCTGCTGGCGAGGAGCATCACAAAAGCATTGGTATCTTCCTCGATCTACGAGCAACGGGTATCCGAGGAAAGGTAAGTTTGGGATATGATGAGCGATGGATTTTTTGACTATGTTAGGGCATTAAATCCCTACTGGAAATCCTTTCGCCAGTGTTCCATGTAGATTGCATCCACGTAGCTGCATTCTAGGATTTTGTGTTTGATTGCAAAATTTCTATCATGTTTAGATAGTTCAAAAATAAAATATAAATATGCATATATTAAGATTTTGTGTTTGATTGTAAAATTTCCATCATGTTTAAATGGTTCAAAAATAAAATATAAATATGCATATAGGAGACCACAATAATAATAATAAAATAAAGAATAATAAAAATATTAATAATAATAACCATAATAATAATAAATTCTAATTATAATTTATAATATAAATAATATATAAGAAAATAAAGGGGCATCATATGATAAGGCCCTAGGAAATATGAGGTTAACTTATACTCTAAGTTGGTGGACAAAATAGAATCGTTACACATGGCAAGTGGGGGAGGGGCATGCGTATTACAAGTGGCACCCTCTTAATCATCCCCACCCTTTATTTAAAGAAAGGTAATTTTGTGTTAGAGGATGGTATGTGAGGGTAAAGGGAAATAGAGGGCACAAGACTTGGCAAGAAGATTGGAAGAGTGAGGCGGGCACCGTATTCAGGTCTGGTCGAATCTTTCTATAAACTTTAAATATAACCTAAGAGAATTTAAATGGACACTACATTAAACAAAAATGGGGAATTTAATTGGAACGAAGCATGTGAATGGTTTTGAAATTCCTTTGTAATTGACTATAATTTTGCTGGCAATAAGACTATGGCTAAATTTTTGAGTGACTACATGGGTTTTGTTAGCCAATAAGGAAATTTTGTTGAGTTGCGTTTGCATTTTATTGTAACCCTAATAATACTTCTATTGTAAGTTTGCTTGGCTTCCATTTATTCTGTTGCACCTGCTAATTGTATAGTTGTGTAAGTTTATTGTGTGGTTCTTCTGTTGTAAGTTTGCTTGGCTTCTAATTATTCTGCTACACCTACTGATTGCATAGTTGTGTGAGTTCATTGTGTGGATGTGGGTGCATTTTATGAATGATTAATCAAGGATTACCTCTTGTGTAACTTATGGTTGTTTACACACTTTCTTGTAATTTATGGGTGCCATGGGTGAGAGTGGCACTGAGCGATGAAATGGGGAATTGGAAAACTCTGGTATTAATTCCCTTATTCTATTAAAAAGTGTTGATGGTAAAATTTTGGTGTGGCCTCCATATGCATCTTATTTTTCTTGGAATGCATTTGTGTAAGATACAAACTTTTTCTGCATGGACTTGGGTGTGTTTGCATATAGGGTAGCCTGCATTCATGGTAGTTGGCCACTCTGATCCCTTGGTTTGAAATTTTATTCCCCAAAACCCTAGCCCTAGTTGATGGAGGTGGACTTCGATAGTAGAAGCAGGTGCTCAATAGTAATGCCACCATGGCCATTAAGCTCATGATACGCACTCAGTTCCATGTATTTGGGCAAAGAATATCTTTTAATATTTGATTAAGGCCAGCATATGAATGGTTGTGTTCTAAAATCTTCTGGTTGTTATCTTAAAGAACCATTGGAGGCTTTGTTACAAATGAAATATGATAGTTGTTGTTGATGATATGGTTTCCATTTATGTAATTTAAGGACCATTTGGAGTTGTATTCATGCATAACTACTGTAGGGTTGTCGTTGAGCGATTTTGTTATCTTATGTTTGAATTAAGAAAGTTGTTTTTATATATGGTTATGTACTCCTGAAGCTATACATTGTGTATATGGTTACATTGTTATATATTTTGTACTATTTGTCATTGAATGGTATTCTTCTTGGTTCTTGGTAAATGGAGTACCAGGTGTATGGTGATATTACCTTTATTTTCACTCAACCTGTAGCATCATTTTTATGGTTATAAATCTGGCCTTGCTCTTGTAAGATTAAAATCTTAAACCCTGTCAGTACTTTGGTTCAAATTGTAGAACACAAAAATTAGTATTAAAAAGCAAATGGTTGTCAAGTAGTTTTATCTCCCTGATTTTGTCCATAGTGATAAGATTGACTCTCTAAAAAATGATAGGTTGATGTCTTGGGATATTATGGTCTTATTTTACATATTAAAATTGGAGTGAGTTTGTGATTAAATCCGACCATAAGTATACAAAATATTACTGTTTAAAAATCTATGTTTGCTTTCCGAGTTTCAGTTTATGAAGTGGTATATGATTAAATTGATGAAACCTTCTGTTATGCTCTTGTTGGATTATGTTTGCTTTGATAAATAACACCCGTGGCTACTCATTAAAACCTATAGATTAATTCAGTATTATGTTTTTAATTGACCTTTGAGGAAAGCATGATGGCATATTGTATATGTTTGGAATTCTGATCCATAGACGTTATTTGGTTATGACCCAAATCCCTTGGCAATGATTTCTGTTGCGGTAGCCACCCAATTCGTTCCTCGTGAGTCCGCATTGATTGAAAGCATTTCTAGTAGGGTTGTGTGCCAATTGATTTCCTAAGTATTCCCAAGGCACAGTATTTTCTTGTGTCACCTCGATTTGGGAACAAACCTAGGTGTCACTGTAGGTCACTGAATTGCATTAACTTCTGAATTATGTGGAATGTCTTGTTTAGTGTGGCTAATCAATTGTATCATCAGCCAAAAGTGGGCGCTCAATCTAAGCATTAAACTCATGACTTTAAACATGTCATGTCCAGCTTGACCATGAGCTCTTATGAAATCAGGGATCTCATCATTCCCTAGATAATTATGACCTAACACCTTGGCTTAGATTCGTAATAATATTTTTCTTGAAATCGGGGATGACATGTGTTGTTATTTGTCTTGGGAAAACTAAACATGTTGGAATATGAAAAGTTAAATTATAGACTCCTTATTGGGAATCATAGTGCATGATTTAAATTGATCTTCCCATGCTGATTTGAATTAAAGAATAAAAACCTTGTTCTACGTAAATATTATTTGGCTTCTTGTGTTAAATATAAGGAAATATATCATTAGAAATCATGGTTGGAAAAATAAAAGGAAATCTTATTTGTCTTTATGTTGTCAGAGATGAAGGAAATATGTTGTTTGTCTTCATGCTTTGAAATTTATATGGCTTTATTTGACTTTATATTTAATAAAATAAGAAATGTCATGAGGCCTTGTTTTTCAAAGATATGGGGAAATGTTTTTAAGGAATATGTTAAAAGTAAAAAAAAAATGTTACTCGACTTTATGCTTTAAGAATTAAAGAGGATGTGTTATTTATCCCTATGTCTTCAAATTATTTTGGTCTTATGGGAGTTATGTTTAAAGATAAGGAAAAATATTTGAGAGAATAAGTTAGATGTTCTTTAAAAGAAGAGAAAAATTAAATTGTTCTTGACTTATGTTCTTTTTATGATTTTTAATTTAAGAGGAAAAATATAAAGGGTTGTTGCTTATAGAAAAGATATTATTTGATTTTATGCTCTAATGTTAAATGAAGATCCATTAGACTTTATGTTTTTAAGATAAAAGAAAATGTTTATGAAAATGGGATTATTATCTTTTAGATGAAGGGAAGATTTGGTAGAAAATGTTATTTATGTTTTTAAGAGATGGAAAGAATTTGTCTTTATGTTTCGAATTAAGAAAAGTCATTTGACTATATGCTTAAAGAGAAAATGGGGAAAATTATTTATATAAAGTGGAAACATTGTCATGAAGTCCTTTATGCCTTGGATTTTAAAAGGGCATGATGAAATATTTTTGTAAGATAATAGAGCCTGAGAATACCAGAGCATACCTTAGTTGTTCCTTGAGACATCATGAACAAATACCAAACCTACCCCTTAAACCTTAGACAAACCTTGCCAAAAATGCCTCCAGAAGTGGGAGGATAATACTAGAGATTGTGGGAAGACAATCTTGACTTCAATGCTGATATTACGGGAAGGCAATTATCATCAAAATAAAAATTATGGTGTTGCGGGTAGGCAATCATCATCGAAATAAAAATGATGGTGTTGCGGGTAGGCAATCATCATGATGGGGTTGCGGGTAAGCAATCATCATCAAAATAAAAATGATGATGTTGCGGGTAGGCCATCATCATAAAAATAATGATGTTGTGGGTAGGCAACCATTATGAATCAGGGCTCTAACCGTATTTCTGATGGGAAAAGTCAGAATGGGAGGTAACGAAGGGTTGTATGGGCATCCCTTCTAGGTTATCCCTACTAGTGATTGAGCGACAGAATGTGTTGACTAGGTAATACCGACAACACGATGGTATGGGACATCATGTTGGTTAATCAACACATAACGTCGGGTGCTTACCAGGGTAGTGGTAAGACCTTAGACGATGCTCCAGGGCAAGTGGTTGATCGTCTAGCTCGAGCATGTATGCGCTAAGTCTTACAGGACAATAAACCTAATGATTGGACAATCTTGTAGGACACGAGAAGGTATGCATCACACCTCTAGGTGATATGGGCCCTAGAGGATAAAAGAAACCCATTGCCCGGACTTAGGATCTCGGGAGGAGATGGAAGTTCCAAATGGCAACTATACGGGATCTGGCCAATCTCGATCTCATGAGTATTCTAGCTACAGCAGAATGGCACTCGTGAAGATAATCTTAACATGCTCACACTAGAAAAAGAAAGTTGATAAGAATAAAATAAAGAAAAATTTTGACTCCCAAGTGGTAGTGACTTGGGGAGAATAGACAACCAAGTGGTAGTGACTTGGGGTGACTTTTACAAATAGTAGCAATGTAAGTCATAGTTCAAAGAGCCTCCAAACCATCAACATTATTAAACAATATTACTACACCTAGTTCCTGAGGATTTATAGGAAGAGTAGTAGGCAAAAGTGGCAGAGAATCGACATATAGAGGCCCAAAATCCTTCAACATTAATGGTTCCAGATCTAAATACCTTAAGAACACCAAATATTAAATGCATATGGATCATTCGCATGAATTCAAAAAACGTATTTCAAAGTTTTGGTATAGTTTTGGGAGGGAAATATTCCTAAATTTTGTCTATAAATAATAGTTTCTTCTTTATTGTAAAGGATTGGAAATTTATCTACTAGTACCCAATATTTGACCCCTTGTGTATTTTTTTATATTTTCTCCTGTATATCAATTTGGATTTGAGCCCCAAATAATTTAGTTAATAGCATTTAAGCCCTTTTGTCCTAGCATATTTGTAATAAAATTTTATCACATATAAGGATTTGTGATTAATTTTGCTCTATCCTGGTCCTTGTCTATATTTATGTACATGTGCTTAAAATTATGGCTAATTTCATTTTGCTCCATTTCTTATATGTATATTTGTGAATGAATTCTAATTCTAGATAAAAAATATATCCACCTTCTAGTTGTTAATGAATGATATGTTTTCTTATTCATCCTATTGGTGTACAAGAGAATATTTTATCTTGTCACATCACCTCCATTAGCATAGGTGTAACAACCCCTAAAAAATACTAACCTAAAATCTAACCAACTTAGGTCTGAGGTGTAGGCAAATTGGTTCACCCAAACCCCATAAGGGGGGCAGAGGTCCAAGGTTCAAATCTCGGGCCTCGTCGGACTGAAGGCTTGTCCCTTTCCTGGTGCTTTCAGTAGCGTAAAATATTTAAAATTATTATGGCATGGTGGTTATAGGGGAAGTCTGTGCAAAGATCTGTGTGGCAGATTTCGAGGTGGACAGTGCAGAATATTATGGCGGCCATAAAAAGCTAGACAGCCTACCCGGATTCGTGGTGGCTACCGATTCCACCATGTAAATTCCAAAAAAAAAAAAAAAATTCTAACCAACTTGAGAGAGAATTTTGTTTTTTACCAATGGAGATCTAAAACTCTCCACCTTACATAAGTTATTTTATGAAGGTGTCTATTGATGTAATACCTTATGATTAAGTTGTTTGTCTCATCTCTGCGATGAGCCAACTTATCCCTTTTTGTCTATAAAAAGGGTACACCCATCCGTACACCATACATAAGTCCATTTATGTAGGTGTGTTAAGCATAGTGGTATAATGTCTCTATACTTACTTTACCATAAATAAGTCCATCTATGTAGGTAAAGTTTTAGTTGTTTGTCTCATATATACGATGAGCCAACCAAAGCATTTATCACTTTGTGTGATAGTCCACATAGGTATCCTAATTCCTACCACCAAAATTTCTCGCATAAAACTTTACTAACCTTCGTGATAGGGGATAATATCTAAAATGCACCACTTCAAAACATTCCCAAAGATTACCTTTTGTGGATCCCACTAGAGCTCCACGCTCGTAATGTAAGTTATGCAATCATCCTAGGTGTTGCCTCCTCGCAACTCCCTCAAGATTGGAATTTAAAATTTTAATCTTGATCATTTATTTCTTTATTAAATAGGGATGTGATTAAGTCTATCTACTAATTGAACATTAAATAACATCTACAAATTTATCAAGTAAGAATCTACATAAATATGTAATCCCTATTTAATTCCCTTATCAAAACATGATATATTTACAAAACCATAGCATCATAGATCTTTTATCAACAACAAAGTAAAATATATATTTTCCATTCATAAATGAACACATTCATAACCCCAACCATTACATATTCCATGTAGGGTAAAAGTACTACCACAATATAAAAGAGTAGAGCATTACATCATCATCCAAACTAGGAGAATATTCATGCTAGAAACTACTTTACAATAATATTTCCATAATGAGAGATTTACTAAAATATATGTTAAAGGGGTCAATGTCTTGAATAAATAAGTCTTCACTGGTCCTTGCTTCTCCATCACTCAGTTGATGGTAGTAACGGATCATGATAGCTCCTAGATATCATGTAGTATGCAACCAAATTCATTTGCTAGATGATCTATCATTATGCAACATGTGCGTTTATAAATTGAATACCATAATACAAATATACATTCTCCACAATGTAACCATGCATAAACCATTCAATTTATCCCAAAGAGGAAACCCCCATAATTTTCCCAAAGGAAGAACTCCACACCCTTTCTTTCATCTAATACTCATTTTCCATACAAGAATATTTATTTCATCAATCACACAAAGGTACATTCATCATTCAATAATGAAATTCATTTATCATTCAATCCAACATAGAATGAAAGTCATTTATCATTCAAACAAACATAGAATGAAAGTCATTTATCATAATCCAAAACATAGAATAATCCAATATTTAATTCTATACAGTTTTCATAGAAGCATACCAAGAGAGTCCCATAATTCTCTATAAAATAGAAAATCTACCTATTCTTAACCATAAGTTCAAAGCTCAAATATAAACTCTATGCATTCAAATCTCATCATTTGAAAGTATAAACTTATCAATCTAAATCATTCAAGAATAAATATAAGTTTAATTCCATTAATATTATCCACTATGTTCCTTTATAAACAAGTTCTACTCTTGTATAAAGAAAACTAAGCTTTAATATTTAAGCTCTATTACATTTCCAAAATAACAAACTTGCCTTTCAAAATCCAAAAGATACCTATAATCCTTTCTTATCATCAAAGAGCCTTTATTTCAATTAATAAAGATACCCATAATCCATTCTTCCAATTAATCAAAAATCCATAATTTATTCGTTCAACTTTAAAAAAACCATAATCCATAAATTCATTCAATTTCTCCATGAAATTGATCCCAAGTTTTCATTCATTTTACCCTATTAAATTGATTCCAAGATTTCTAAAAATTGATTTAATTTCACCACAAAAACTGTAATTCAAAACCCTTCCAAAATGAAAATAAAAAAAGGGGTTTACTTCATCAAAAAGTGTTTTTGAATCAATCGAGAGTTTTAAAATTAATCAATAGTTAAACTATCAACACAGTTGAACCAGGGCATGAAACAACAATAAACAAACAAACTCAGGTTAAACCATATCCATAGTCAAAATCTAGTCAAACAGTGACAACATGCCTAACAACTGGTGATCTTAGCCTTCGCCAAGTTGTGGATTTTCAGACCATTTCTTGGTGGTCAGGCAATAATAGGATCCTTTCCCATTATTTGGTGTCGTAGCATCCCCACACAACCCATGTGGGATTAAGCTTGAACATAGTTTCAAAAATAAAACCTTTTACCACCTGATTGAGCATGCAAACAACAAACCATATTGGGCCATGTGACATCCACAAAGTCCATAAAATAGGGTGAGGTCAATAAAAGTCAAGCAAACACACCCACATCTAGCAAGACCACCTAAAAAGAGCAAGTGGTAATGGCCAAGTGCCTAGCCCAGGTGCTTATATATCAGCTAATAGACATAAGAACCTCTTTAAGGATAAATTTTCTTTTGCCAAGCACATGTGGGATAAAGCATAGGAAGGCCAAGTTAGTCTTCCCTAACCATGCATGCCTAAGAATCGATGTCGTAGCTACGATGTCGCATGTCGGTTGTTCCACAAACTTAGAAATAATTAAAGGTTTCAAACCTTTGGTTTAGACATAAAATAAAACACATCAATGTCTAAATAATTCCTTGGCTCTAAAACAATGTGATTAGAGAGATAGCTTCAAGGGTTTACTATGAAAATTAATGGTCGCTCAAAGATCTTGAATGAGTAATCAATGCATCAATTTTTTATAAAAGACACCAAACAAAAGTGATGATTTTTATAAAATCCAAACAAAGGTGGCAATTCACCATAGGTTTTAGACATAAGAATTACAGAGGGGCCAAGAGGCCTAGTTTCATAGTCAAGCTAGCTATTAATTTTAGGAAAAGGAAAATAATTACTAAGCTTCATTAAAAGCTACTCTAAGCATACCCTTTGAACAACTTCAAAATCAAGGGAAAATAATATGGATATTTTAAATAAACAAAGCTCCCAACAACATACATATTTACATATATAAATTTGGAAATCACACAGGGTAGAGACAAAGAATTTGAAATGATCCAACTTGAACTTCTAGCCTCCAAAATTTTCCCTTCAAGAAACTTCAAAAAATCCTCCCCAAAGGCTTCTCCTCAAGCCTCCATTATTCTTCCTTCCTCCCTTCCTTCTTGAGAGTCCTCAAAAAGCAAAATATCTAACAAGAAAACTAAATGTCTAAATTTCAAATAAATGCCCAACTTCCAAACATAAATGCCCATATATGCAAGACGAAAAGGGAATATCTTTTTATTTTTATACAATATAATATGATTTCCTTTTTTCTAAAAATATCTCATATTAATATATTTTTTTTTCTTGCTTTACTAGAAAAGACAATATTATTAATTTGTATTCCAAAATTTACCAAATCATCAAGGTATCAAGCAAGTAAACCATACTTAATTAAATTGATTTTCTTTTACAAAATATTTTCTCAATATGTTTTCACAAAAATATCTATATTTTTCATAAAATATTTCAAAAGCAACAATATGTTTCCACAACATGTTTTCTCTAAAAATAGCATTGTATATGCAAAAATAATATTTATCAATTGTAATCAAACAAATGCATCAAACAAGGTGGATGATTCATCACGAGTCCAATCACCTATCCTAGCTGAAGACTTACAATAACTTCTAGGTTACCAACTTCTGGCTATGTATGATTGGATTGTTTATGATCACCACATAAGCAATAATGCATGCATCTACATAAGGGTAATTATTCATGTTACCCTAAGCCACTATAATCATCATTTCATTTTTCCAGTACCATGTTCTTGGTGGTCAATATCTTCTTCCATCCACGAGAGCACTTGGTCCTAAAATAAAGGAATATATTACCAATACCATATCCTAAAAGTAATAAGACATTAATATTGTAAAAACATTAAGCATTTAAACATAAATAAATACATAAGCAATCTCGTAAAGAGTCCTACGAAGGTAGGTCATGATAATAGGATTTTATTTTTTGTTATCTATTTTTTTCTTGTGATTCATGCAAGTAGTTTAGGAAGGTGAGCACTGAAGATCACATCTAAAAATAATTTAACCTTACAAAAATCCCCCATGATTTTAGGACTTGTCTATGTTTCTCTATATGAGGTGTAAGTGTTGGGCACATCTAGATGTTGTAATAGATGGTCATGACATAATGAGACAACAATAGTTTTTACCACAACTAGTGGGGCCACTGCATGCATCAAGGTGAGATTTTAGTGGGATTGGAAACTCCCATGAGAATGGATTTATAAAAATTATGAGTGCAAGACCTTCTACTAGGTCCTTTATAGTTGCAAATCCTCAAGCATTAGTGCATCCCCTCAATCCAACTCCAATAAGGAGGAGATTCCAATGTCAAAATATAGCATAATAAAATTAATCTCCTAGAAGATACCTAACATGGAATGAAGAAGTTCCATTGCTTCCACCCATTTCTCCCACTACATGGAACCCAATCCCAATTTCATCCCTTAATTCATTACCATAGTTTATTCAAGAAGAGGCTACAACACCCATGAAGCACCTACAACACATGGTTAGCCTATGCACAATACACAACATTGAAGAGCAAAATATATATTTGAGATTGCAAGCGACATATTTATAAAGGGAGGATCAAGACTGGTACATAAGCCTTCCTCTATATTTAGTTAAAGCTAGGACTGATTTTTTGACTTGTTGGTAGATAGGTTTGGGAAAATGACAAATGGAGTATCTCTTCTAGAGTAGTTGATAACAATGAAAAGATAACCCATGGAGATACTGTATGACTTCAATACCCATTTTTATGAAACTTGGTATAGTATCTTGGATGAAATCCAACCTCCCCAAGTATGACATTCATATATTATTTGGATACTTTCAATTTTAAAATTGCCATGATGGTCAAGTCTAGGGGAGGAAATTTATTGCAAATGGTCTATGTGATAGCTATTTAGGATTAAAATGACCTAATTCATATAGGAAGGTTGGATCCTAGCCCCTTATACCCATATTTTTAATATTCTACCCTCATATCATCCTCCTCAAATCATCTAGCCTACTACATTTGAAATCTTGATCCTAGTCCCATCTCCTCTTCCTACTAAACATCTCACTATAAATCCTTACTTCTCAAATTAATTCGAGCAGATAATAAAATTACTAAGAATGGTCTCTAATGAAGTCTTATCCCTTAAGAGACAACAAAATATCTAAAGGTTTCAAAATTAAAATATTAAAAATTCACCATATGCATAATTTTATAAATTGTAGTGGATAGACAATTTGATATAGAAAAGGATTTGAGTCTTAAAGTACATGTAAATTGTCAAAATGAAAGTCATTTAAAGAAGGAAACGGAAATAGTTTTTAATTTTCACGAGTTTATAGTTTATATGGGATAATATTTCATTTAGGAAATTAATTATGCCCTTAATTTAATGCAAGAAGTTAATAGATTATGAAAGATCTAAAATAAATTATTAAAATTTAAAAATAAAAATTTTTAACGTTAGATGTAATAATGTTATGGTATCATTGTTTTTTGTTTTTTTGTGGGTTATATGGGTTAAACCAATCCTAGTATAAAGGGTAGCACACAAATTAATATTCTCCAAGAAAATTTAATGGTCAAGATTGATCTAGGTATAATCTTCAATGAACAAGATTGGTTGATGAAATTGAATGATAAGGAACAAAATTTTAAAATGTGTAAGCTAAGATGGTTTGGAATAGTTCATCAAATTGCTTCAACGGGTAGGATCTAATATACCAAACTCAAAAAATATCTAAAGGAAGATCAAACCAATGACAAATATTCAATCACCAATTGACATCGATAGTTTGAAGCTATTTATACATAAAAGCAATTATTTTATCCTAACAATTTTAATTGTTAAAGCAAGAAGGTGGCGATTAAAAGGTAGTGGAGAATGTCAAAGAAATTAGCAATATTTATGTCTAAAGCATGCATCCAACCCAACATGATTACTGTAAATGAACCTTCAGAGCATAAGTTACCACCATTAATCGACGCGTTGCAGAAGAACCTTCAAAGAGAAGTTACTGCCAAAAGAGTATTTTGCAAAGTTGTAGACAACAATCAGGTAGCTTATAGGTGATAATTTAGTGCTCAAAAAATTCACCATGGCCTCATCTAGCACTATAGAAGATATTAATAAAATCATTGAGGCTAAGCCTTTGGCAAAGTATCCAAAAAACAAATTACCAAAGATGTCATCCAATTTTCAAAGAAGTTCAGAGCAGACAAGAGTATCACCATAGAGCAATGGAATAAACTAGAGTAGACAACTATTTTCAGATTTAGTAGGACTGAATAAAATCACCTACACTTTAAAACTCCAATGAAGAGGTGTTTTTAGAAATTATAGGGCAGCCAACATACAAAATACCCATTTAACCATCAGTGGGACTCAAACATGGGAAAAATCATCTATCAGAGAGTATACTACTCCTCTAACTTGTTATCCTGATTTGCATCATCCTATGACACCAAAAGTAGAGCCTTTAGAGACAAGGATGGATGAAAAATATTCAGACTCACAACCAATACCTTCAAAGAAGTCTTTCACCTCTCTCCTGCTATAATGGTTGTAGACGACTGAATAATCACCTAGTAAACACAATATGTAATGCAACTATCAAGCTTCCCAATAATTTTTAGGTATGATGAGAGAATCTCTTTAAGCTTCTCTATGAGTAAACATATGTTAAAAAAATGGGCAATGGATTTTGCTGACATGATCAATATTATCCTAGGAGTAGAAGACTTGTCCCTCATATGTAAGCAAGTGATATATTTACTAATGTAAAACTATAAATATGAGCTAATTCAGTTATATAAGTGGAAATATTTTGTATGTAATAAAATGCAACAAAAACTCATTATGTTAAAAAGGAAAATTATAGGAGATGTATATGAGATGCCTACTTTTTAGTACTATTCAATATTCATACACTTTATAATAAGGTAGCTCAGTTCACAAAAAAATGTTGAATTGGGAGGGATGCAAACTCTTGATGTTTAGGATATATTGCCTTGGATACATAAGAATCCAACTATGATCAATTATTTGAAGTATTTTAAATAGGAATCCTATTTTAGAAATACTTGACCAAGAAACAATCCAAGTGCAAGTTAGAGTAGAGCCTATTAATTTAGTTGAAGAAGTGATGGAAAGTCTCTAACCCACTGAACATGTTTCTAAAGGTGCTTTTGAATATGGTATAGGAAATGAACTCATTCCAACTTCTTTCTCTCAAGCTCAAAAACTCATCACAACCTCTTCTCAAGTTGAGCTTTCATATGAAAGAAAGCTTTAGCAAGCCTTGCACCAGTCTACATTCATCCCTAAATCCTTGGTCATCAATAATAAAGAGGTCAAATTATACATTTATATGCAAAATAAAATCCAGGCTACTAGGGGACTTGCCAATATATTAAGGGATTATGAATTAAAATTAACAAGTCCCACCATATCTCTAGAACACAAAAGGGCTAAGCTTTAGGAATCCTTAGAAGATCTAACTAGATATACCTTGGTAAAGATAGACAAGTCAAGTCTTATGATCCCCTTAGTGATAATTAACTTGAGGCCATTACTAAAGAGGAGGAATTTTGAGTCATATAAATAGATCCATCTACCTAGACATCAATGATTCCACCTATAACAGTCTTAGTCACCATACAATTAGGTATGGAGTTAGCTAAAGTGTATAAACAAACAGGGACTACACACATAAAATTTTACATGATCCATTGGCCTTTATGAGATTTTAGCTCAGTTCTAAGATTTCACAATAAAATCCCTATACAAAAATAAAAAGGTAGCAAAGATACAAAAATTGCTAGCAAGGATCAAGCAATATGAGGAACAAAGTTTGATAAAATTGATGGCAGCCCCACCGTCATCTCCTCAGGTGATTGTTCAAAAGGAAAAACCTAAAAATATTATCAAGAAGGTTGATTTCTATACATTTATTGAGAAATACAAGACAAAGGTATATTATGGATTGGAGAGTGAACTCAATTATTATCTTATGAGTATCTTCAATGCATCGTGGTATCTCAAAATATAGCGATGATCAAGCTCCCAACTTTATTTGGTATTTGTTTATCTAGGGAATTCACCACTAAATTAGGTGGTTATATGTATCTATATTGGACACTCATGGTCCTAAGGATCCTATATGGAACCAGGACAAATATTCCATCAAAGCCACTCCACATACATCATGTTGAAAACTTACCTGCACCAAGAATTGACTAAGATTTCATGGTTGAAGTGGAATAATATAGGTTTAAGTTGTATATTAACAAATCCCTTTCATCTATTCCCTATAAAAAAGTGTATTAATAGGCAACTAAAACTTGGAATTAAATTCCCAATGAGAATTTATATCCAACATGCATGGGCTAAGTTTTGACCAGGCTTGGGTCATGTAAATTAAAAAAGAAAAGTAGAAAAGAGGACTCTGTATGCAAGAATTTGACCAAGGTTTCCATAAAATACAATATCTTGCACCTCACTTAGGCACAACTAAATACTTTATGGAGCTAATGCAGACAAGGGAATCCTCAAACAAATCTTAGCGTATGAAGTCATGCTCTGTTACTATGCAAATATTTTCCTAAGCAAAGAATATTTTAGAAAATATCAATCTCACCAACTATGTTCTCCTAGGGGACAATTGAGTGCGACCCCCCACTACCTTCTCAAATTTATCTTGCATACTAAATAACTAAATGAGTAGTGAGGTTATTTCATGCAATTGATATCCCCAAGAGATCCCTAGTGGAAAGATTCCACTATTACCATCTTCTAAAGAGTGCATCTGTATATATTCCATGAAGAGATCATGATGCTTAGGTCTCATTAGTAGGATTTAATCTAAGGCACCCTTGCCACTCCAACAAGGGGGAAATAAGAGCCCTAGATAAAAATTATGCTGGCCTAATGTTGATTCGCCTCAAACTAGAGTACCTTTCTTATAGAATTGTTGGGAGATGATCACATGCTCTAGGAATATTTTGAGGTGTCATAAATACAAGTCTCACAAGTAGATTATGTGCAATATGAGATCAATATATATGAAATAATATCCCATAATTATTGAGTGTTGTAAGCAATACAACCTCCATTAGCTCATGATAAGGGGCCATCACACTAGCTTATAACACAAACCACATTATCAAAGGCCATGTAGCCAATACATAAGTAGGTGATGCATACTTGTGTAACAATTATCAAAAATTGGTAGCAAAAAAATTCTAAATTTAAATAATCAATAAGGATCTCCAAATGAAACATAATTAGGAAAGAACTCATGCAAAACATCAGACTCTTTGGTATGTCTAGGGGTGAGACGTGGCACTTAAGAAATTTTTTTTCGACTACCTCTATGTAAGAGCTTTTGGAAAAAACATCTTTAGGATAAAAAGAGGAGATATTTGGCACCTTGCATGTCATACTAAAATGGACCCTTAGACAACAAAATATAGACCATCCAATCAAATATTTGATAGACAAGATGGGAAGTTTCATTTACATGGTAGAGTGGTAATTAAACTAACTGCATTATGGTGGCAAATTTAAAATTATCCAATCACAAGAGTTGTCACATGAACCAATAAGTCCAATTAGCCTAGAAAAGACCATAGTCATCCTTTCTAACCATATAGAAAAGAAATTTTTTTGCATGCAAATTAATAATAGTCAAAGGAATTCAAAGTCTATTATTACCCTCCCTTTATCAAGTCTTCCTTATTACACCAAAATTAGTTGAAAACACCAAGAGTTCTAAAGTGTGAGGGGTTGTTATCAAAATCAACGAGGGATAAAGTTTTAAAATTCAAAATAACCTGCATGCAACTATAGAATATAAGATAAGGAGTGCGGTCATTGTTTCATCCTCAATAATAGCCTCAACATCTCACTTTAATTTTGGGAGAGACACCCATGCTCATCCCAAAAAAACAAAACCACTCAAATATAGTGTCAATGTAGTGGAAAAAGCAAAAAAAAACTAAATTTTTGAAGAAAACTAGAAGTTTAAGACTAGTTTTTTACCTCAATACCTAGTTCCCTAGGTGCATAGTTGTTATGAGATGGTGGAGGTGTGAGTCTCATGTTATGACCCTCATATTAGAGATGTTAGGGCCTATGACAACCATTTTAAGCTAGTCATATTAAGGGAGGCCATGTAGAAAATGATTATGATGTTTGAGGGACTTAGGCTAAATTTCAAGATTATTAATAGGTATTATTCCCAAATAAATGACAACCTAGATTACTTGAACCATAAAATCTAGAATCTAAACACCTCCATGTCAGACATCCCCTTAAGCTAATAAATATTCAAAGATAATGCTAAAGATGCTCTTAGCATAACAAAATTCATTTTTAGCATAGATGGTGATAAACAAGTATCGTAGGAAGAGTTGGGCATCCTTAACACTGAGGTATGTCTCAAGGGATAAAACATTGATCCTCAACTATAATAATTTCATAGCACACAAAATTCATGAAGGGTTATACAAATTCAAGAAGGTCATGTTCAGGTACTATTATTTTTTGGTGAACTTAGCATTATTTAAAAATCCTTGGTTTTATCAACATTTAAGTTTGAATATTAAGGGTGAAGATGGCCAAAGGCATCCCATCTCTTCTTAGATAGAATCCCTCTACTAGACATCCTCCTAATATGCATTTGTAGATGAATTCTTGGCACTAATATTTGGTATGATTAAAGGAAGGGGATCTTGGTGCATCCTAGAAACCAATGCCAAATACCTATGATTCTAGGTCAAGGAGGATTGATATTTGCTAGAGGATACCATCATTATCCATCTCTTCAAATTTAACAAGGTAGTGTACCTAATGAGTCTTAAAAAAACCTCATGTAGTATAGCCTTTTTACTTTCTTATTACACCATTTGACCATAATTTGCATTAGTACTTTTACTAAGCATAATAATTAGGATTAATGCAATGCTAAGTTAAAAAGCATGAATTATGTATTGAGAGGAATAAAATTAGAAATTTTTTTGATTAATAGTAAGTTTTATGGGTTGGAAAAAAGTCATCTATGTTTCATAGGTCTATAACGTAATAGCAATATCATCAAAAATAGTGTGAACTTGAATTGAAAATAAGCATATACTTATTACTAAAAATGGGAGCTTCAATAGGCATTGGATGTGACATTTGTTAGCTAAAATCATACATGAGAATAGTTGATTGGCATGAGATGCAATAGTGTTTGGCTAGCATCAGATGCTAGGGTGCCCTATTGGCTCTAAATGTGGTGTCATTTTGGGAACAATGGATGTGGAAATAAACTATTGGTACTATATACCTTTAAAATATATTCCCATTGTAATAGCCAAGTGTGATTCCATTTTAGCAGCATATTGGTGATGATGTCATTAGCTAGTCAACCACTTGATGACTTAGCACAGGTGGCACCAAATTATTTTTTTTATTAGGTGTAAATAGGGTATTTTGAAAGGATTTCCAAACCTTTTACATAGATCACCACATAAAAAATAGAAGACACTAAATGAGATACAAAGGAAGCAACTCCAAATAACCAGGGCTGAATTTTTTTTTACCTATAGTAGACATACAAAAAGAAGAAAAGGCCATCGAAAAAAGAACAAAAGAAGCATGCCTCAAATATTAGGGAGGAAAGAGAAGACAAAAATACCATAACTAGAATAAAAAAGGTATGGCCCCTATTGTAGTAAAAGAGACTTTACCAAGGATGGAAATCACCAACTTTTTTAGAAGTCGTCTAGATGGTTGACAACCTCCTCCATGAGCATTGTTGTCATCTTATTTAGATTTCAAAATATCTTGAATGATGACAAAATTGTTGTTGGGGATGACCATGAAGGGGACCCCATAAAGGAATCCTAGAACTCTTCTTCTTCGAAGAGTCACCTCTCCTCTCTTCAGTAGTAGAATTCTATTGGCACCAATTTTATTAACAACAATGAACATACAATCTATACTTTATAAGTAGTGATGACAAACAACCTATGTAACTAAGAAATCCACTATTTTTAGTCTAAGATTCATGAAAGTTGGGATTTAAAATAAGTTAGGTAGATTAAATTGATCTTTGTTACACCCATTTTTGTTTGTATTTCTGAAATCAAATATCCTAGTGTTATGTTGTTACAAAAAAATATTATTTATCATGAGAGAAGGGGTCTTTGTCATTCTTGTCTATAAATAATATTGTAATATTGATTGATGATACTTTCATTTTGCTTTTCCTCTTTACATTCTATTGTATTTAGCTACTGTAATTTATCTATTCTATTTGTAATATGTAATGAAACATTGAATCTGAGCTAGTAGAGTAGTTCTTGATTGTGTGAGTTAATTTTAATATTCCCTTTCCACAATGATGTAGAGAAAGGGCCCAATATTGGTGAGGTGGAAGGAATTTTATTTTAGAATGCAATTTTAATGTTGTTGTAACTAAATTGAATTCAGATTATTTTTATTTTTTTATAGAATTCATAATAATTAAGTAGCCTTTTAAGATAATCTCCTAGGAGTAATATACAATGTAATAGTTGTATAGAAAGAATTGTTCTATCGTATAGTGTGTTATCAAAAAATAAATAATTTTGCATTTAGTATTTAAGTTTTTCTTTCTCTTATTTTCTAAAAT
The DNA here is from genome assembly GCA_028583015.1 of Wollemia nobilis. NCBI lineage: Eukaryota > Viridiplantae > Streptophyta > Pinopsida > Araucariales > Araucariaceae > Wollemia > Wollemia nobilis. The sequence continues at coordinate 3,341,015 of JAQPPZ010000676.1, read as the reverse complement.
CATATTTAGTTTTAGTAATTATTATTTTCTAGCATAATAGTTTCTTATTTCTACAAGAATGAGTTTATTTATTATTCTTTTGCCACTGAGAGTAAGAAAAGCTAGACTTGACCTTGCATAATTCTTCATAGCACATACAATCAAGGACACCACCTTGGATTTAATATTTTATTAAAGTGAAGCCCATAAAAGAGACCATTAATTTTTTGACATCATTGTTGGATAATATAGTGTTGCTAGGATAATTCTAAATATTTGTTGAGTATCCAACATTACAACCTCTTTGTTTGGTTAGAAATTTGACAATTCGTTGAGGTTAAAGTACACCTTCTTAATTGGTCATTTCTTAACTTAAGTATTCATTAGGATAGGTTAAGGTTGGCCCCTTAGACCAGGATACCTAATATCCTTATTTGTACCTTATGCATATAAGAGATAAATGATCCAAAAGCAAGCAATAACTAGATGTTTTGAGAAGGAAAGGTAGAGGTATTGTGAATTTAAGAATTTCCAAAATTGTCTAGAAATCTGGGATAGGATATATGAATAGACTTAAAAACCAAAGGGGTAGAATTTTTAGCCAATTCCCTAATGAGCCACAATAATCATACTCAAAGGTTGTGCCATAGTACTCATTATTTGTGACCATGGTTTCATGTGGCTAACTAAAAATAAGCGAAAGGGAAGCATGTACCAATATACCACTATCATTAGATATAGGGTCCTTAATATCTCCTAAATTAAATAAATTCTTAGAAACATTTAGTAGTCTTCCACCTACCCTAAACATATTTACACCTAAAAAATTTAAGAAAATTTACAATATTTATAGTGAAAACAATAATATGAGGGCTAGGTAAGATGAAAATAACACAGGGGATGGAAAAAGTGATATACATCATCATGGAGAGGCCATTAATGGTACTAGGACCTTCACATACCCTATTAGGTTGCACCCCAATGTGTAAGCCCCCATGAAAAATACCTCTCCATAAATATTGCCAATATTTAGGGGAGCTATGTTAGAAGACCCAAATCAATTTCATTTTGAATTCAAAATCATATGATAAACCTATGACAACAAAACTGATAATCAAAAACTTAAATTATTCCTCTCCACACTTAAGGATTTAATGATGTTATGGTTCATGGGATTGGCCTCAAATTTAATTCACAATTGGACAAAATTGGAAAGGGACTTCCTAGATAAATATTAAGAATATTGTTGTGTTAAAGACCAAAAGGAAAATTTGTTTAGGATGAAACAAAATGATAACAAAACTCTTGAGGATTATTTAGATAGATTCCTATTCATCAAGACAACACAAGGAAGGGATGGAACAAGAGCTCATAAAAGTAATATTTTTACAAGGATTATATAAAGGTATCTCCTGAACCTCGTGGAAAAAGGTGATGCAAACAAATTAGACCTTCGTGATATTATAGAACTATGTAGGAATTATTACCATACAAGGGGAGGGACTCATAAATATTGAGTAGGAAAGAGTGGCAATGAGATAGGGTAATTAACGAATGAATTTTTCAATTTTAAAACTGATATTTACTACACCTAAATAATATGGTAGATGAATTAAAGGCTATAGTTAAGACCACCAAGCTAGTACCAATGAATTGTCCAATATGCAGGTAAAAACATGATCTTCAAAAATACCCCTTAAATAATATTAATATATATAGCCTTTGTGAAAAGGCCACCTTATAGATTGATGTGACCTCCTACCCAAAATCAAATCCACCCTTGGAAGGAATAATTAAACTAGGAAAGAACTTAACTATGTGGGTCAACAAAATAATATTTCCTATAATCAAAATTCCCTAAGGGCACCATGGGAACAAAACCCATGGAATGCTCCATGGAACATACCTATACTACCACAACAATGGGACCACCACCTCTGACCCCATCTTTGGAATGATCTAATTTAGGCTAGTTCAACCATCCATAGATGCAACCAATGTATAATCAACCATGGACAACCCAAAACTTGCAATTCTTAGGACCACCCCAATGTATCCAACCTTATGGGGGATAATGACAATTCCAAAAGTAATAAGCATTGATATTGGGACATTTTAGTATTCCTTGACCAGTACAACCATAACCACTAAAGCAACCCTAGCTTCTGGCTCAACCTATGGCCAATCCAAATAATAATAGATAGGCAAACCCTATATATAAAATTGGACACAATGATATAGTTAATCTCAACTATGTTAATTGTGACAACTTCCAACTTTTCTTAGGAAACATATTACCTGATCTAGTGCCTCACATAATAGTAGAACCAAAAGAAGAAAGACAAACATTATCAAGCCCCGAGCCTTCAAAAAAGAGAAAGTAAATCCTTTATAAAGCATTCCTTTAGGATCCTCTAAGGCACCATATCTTGAATATCTAGAACGAAAAGAAAAGTTCTTAGAGGAATATGATCTATTGATAAAATTAAAATGCCTAAATATAGTGATCCTTTTACTCTAAGCAATCAAAGGTGTACCAATATTTAACAAGGTTATCTAAGAAATGTTTATCAAGAAGCTAGGAAGAAAACAAAAAACTTATCCAAAAATGGTATAAGTAGATGGATAATTGTTTGATCTCTTAGAAAAAAAAAATCATTCCACTTAAGTATGGAGATCTTGAAAGGCCAATAATTATAGTATCTATTTATATGGCTAAGATAACCAATGTATTAATTGACTAAGCTTGCCATACATGTTAAGACCATGGAAACATTGAATAAATTATTCTTAACTAATGTGCGACCCACTTATACTATACTTCAAGTGACAGATCAATCTACAACAAAACTAGACGGAATAGTATAAGATATCTTAGTAACCATATAATCATGGGAATAACCTATTGAATCCATAATTCTATAACCAAAATATAAGGTAAATGGTCATCCATTGATCCTTGAGTGACCTTTGTTGGTCGTAGTTGTTGCTTTCATAGGTTATCATTCATAGGACATGACCATACCCAATGGACTAAATTTCAAAAATATCTCTTTGTATCCCCAAACTTAATCCTCCATGGATATTTTTGGAAATGTATGAATTGATAAACCTAGTGAATAAGATAGTTTTTCTTATTTGGCTATGGTGACCATAAAATAATTTGCAGAGTTATATTTTCTAGAAGGAGTCCTTTTTAGGATGAAACCATCCTATTAGGTTCCTCATGTGGATCTTGCTTAAGTGATGAGGCCATAACTTATTGATTTCTATGAAAGGATGGTGAAACCTTTGAACCTTTACCACCTATGCCTCTACAATATATTCCATTTACTTTGGTACATAGGTGGTAGATATTACTAATTTTATCCTTTAAATGACTTCTAGCAAATATTATTCCTATAGGAATCACTTTCGATGAGAACATCAAAAAAATTAATTTCCTACTACCTCACTATTATGCATTGAAATCACTAGTGAGTAGAGGAATCAATTCAATTTAACTAAGCACTATGAAGATAAAGATAAAACTAGGAAAAACCATTCATATTAATAGAAAACTAAATAATGAAGAGGAAGCCAAATTGTTTGAGGTTTTAAGATAGTATGTAAATGCATTTGCATGGGATTATAGTAACATGAAGAGGATACACTCCAATCTATGCACTCACAGAATATACACCACCGATAAGAAACACATCTATCAACCAAAAATTAGGATAAATCCTACTTTGAGAGACATAGTGAAAACAAAGATCAATGCAAGTTTTATTTATTTTATCTTCGATAGCCAATCGATTTTCCCACTAGTTATTTCCCATAAAAAGAATAGAAAAATATGTGTTTATTATAGAGAACTTAATAATACCACACTAAAAGATCATTTTTTATTACATTTTATATATTATGTGCTCAACACACTCTCTAAAAATAAATATTTTTCTTTTCTAGATGGTTTTAGTGGTTATAATCAAATACAAGTGGCATCGAAAGGCCAAGATAAGACTACCTTCACGTGCATGTAAGGGATATTTGCTTATTGAGTCCCACCATTTGGGTTATTTAATACCCATGCAATATTTTAGAGGCTAGGCCTTATCATTTTTGTGGACCTCACTAATAAATGTGTCAAAGTATACATGGATGATTTCATGGTATATGGAGAAACCTTCAAAAAGGCTCTCAATAATCTTGATCAAATCATCACTCAATGTGAGGTCTATAATATATCTTTAAGCAATGAAAATATTTTATGATGATGGAAAAAGAGATTGTGCTAAGACATTATAACTCCATTATTAGTATAAATGTAGATATAAAAAATATAGAAGTCATAAACTAGTTACCCCCACTAGAAACTCAAATAGACGTTACAAATATTTTAGGGCATGCAAGATATTATAGATGCTTTATCAAAAAATTTAGTAAAATTGGTGCCCCCTATTTTTCTCTTCTTACCAAAGATGTTGAGTTCAATTGGACATACGAATTTCAAGTAGCATTCAATAATATTAAATAAAATTAAAGTTCAACACCTATACTAAGAGGACCTAAATTTTTTGGACAACACAAATTTGGAGAGAAAAATTGTGAGGGATGTTTTTTGTAGGACTGCCCAAACTGCTAAACTTGTTTCAACCATATTTCATTCATCCAGACTTAGATTGAGCTACAATTTTAAGGATAGATGCTTGAAAAAATATAGAATGTCTCCACCAATTTTTAGATAATTTGGAGTAACACATATCCTACCACATCCCTATGTGTGAAAAATATTTTTATCAAGCGATTGTGCAAGGGTTTCATCTAGGTTAAGTGCAAGCAGCTCTAGAGTGAATCAGGGTAGAAATGACATATGTGACTACGACTACAACTATAAATGGAGACAAGAAATAAAATAAGGTGAATCAAGATATAATTTCCACAATGATCAAGGGTGGTACAATTTCTATCGACATTGAAGATGCTGAGTCATATTCTGATGGTTTCGAGAATAGAAAGACCATTGGGAGAAATGATTCTCTTGATAAGGGACACATTCTTAATGGGTCCCTCACTCAATACATCGAGTTATTTTTATGATATTATACTAAGAAATTGAAAGGGTATGCGAAACCTCCCTTAGGCAGTGAAACCCCCTTACTCATAATGGTTGAAGATCTGATAATCCCTGAAAACCTAATGGTGGATTACATTTTTGTTGAATCCCAAAATTTGGTGGGAAAAGTTTTTAGAGGATGACTAGATATGGAATCTATTTGGTTGTGGGCCTATACCAAATGGAAAACCCTAGGCAATATGGAGTTGGTTGCCCTTTCAAAGATTTTTTCCTCATTCATCTCAACAATGAAGAAGATGTCTCCCAAATTCTTACCAGGGATCCTTGGTTCTTCAGCCAGAAGAGTTTCTTTATATGGAAGTGGGGTTCAAATTTCAACCCTGATACATAGAGCAAAAATTTTGTACCAATATGGGTTTTATTGCTAGATATGCCCACCTAGTTTTGGCACGAAGACATCTTACAAGGTATTGGAAAATATATAGGCAAGTTGGTTGCAATTGACCCAGTGACTGAGCACGCACTCACATGGTTCATTCTAGAATTTGTATCAACACCAATCTAGATTCCTAGCTTCCCACTCAAATTAATCTGGTTTATAACTCCTACTTCTGATTGTTAGAAATGTGAAACCTGCCGTTCTACCAAAAGCTCGAACTGGAGGTAGCCGCTACAGGCCAGAGCTTTAACCTATGGGAGGCGGTTAGTCCATGTCACAATTCCCGAGGAGGGACGCTGGCGGTTAGTCCAACAATCCCCCCCCAGCGTTACCCGAAGGGAATCGAACCCGAGACCGGCTCTGATACCAATTGTTAGAAATGTGAAACCTGTCGTTCTACCAAAAGCTCGAACTGGAGGTAGCCGCTACAGGCCAGAGCTTTAACCTACGGGAGGCGGTTAGTCCATGTCACGATTCCTGAGGAGGGACATTGACGATTAGTCCAACACTGATTCCAAGCCATATAATATGATAATAAGCCTGTATTCTATATTGAATGCAAGGCTTAGGGCCATATCAAAATCCAATACCCATTACTAAGAAACTCAAAGGATATGAAACTCCCCAATACATCTCAAAGTGGGTTGCAGACTAGGTATTAGCAAGGTAGAACCCTATAGGGTAAGCAAAAAAGTAGCCACTATCAAAATAAGGAAAAAAAATTAGAAGATACCAAAGGAGATTATATTGAAATCCAAGATTCAGAGGATGACCATCCAAAGGTGAGTTCCATTTTTTCCTTCCAAAATTATTTTGATGTTTTAAAAGGAACTTTTATTCACAGGGTTGAACCTTGTGAGGATGACATTACCCCAAATCCAATTGAAACCCTAGTTTCTTATCAAGAGGAACCCCAATCCCCAACTAGATCTGAGCCATCCAATATTTTTTCAAAACCACTACCCACCCCTAAGTGGCATACAAAAATTGGTAGTCCCATCTTAGAAAAAGTGGAGAAAGAAGAAAAATATGATTTCAACCCCATTAACACTAGAAGTATCAAGAAATATTCTATTGATATTGGTAGTGAAAAGAAAAAAAAAGGAAGACCCTCTATCAATGATCAGAAGAAAAAGGAAATAGAAAATGATATTGCAAATGGTACCCAGAAAACCTTATTCCAATATCTTCTCGATTAGGAGAAGGATGAGTCAAAAAGGCCCAAAAATCCCTTACAGCAAACTAAGGGAGGCCAAAAAACTTTCCAAAATTCTAAATGATGATCCTCTCATGGAATATAAGAGGCCTCAACAGTGTTGTCAAGCAAAGGCTTGTTTGCACTATGAGGAAAGAACATAGACCCACTATCATGGTTCTGCAAGAAATAAATATTGATTAAAACAAAATCCAAGAAAATCACAATTTCTATTTGGAAAAATGGTGATTTTATTTTTTACCCCACTCAAGGTACATCTGGGGTTCTTCTTTGTATTTGGGACTCAAACAAGTTAGAAGTCAAAATCATTTCCTCTTTCGACAAGGTCTTTAATATGATGTTTTTCTACAAAAGTAGTAATTTCTCTTGGGTTATGATCAATTTCTATGACCCTAACAATACTCGTAGTCATAGGGATCTATGGGATACTTTGAGTCAGCTGAGAAGTGCTTTCATAAATCTTTCGTGGATTATTGTTGGAGACTTCAACTCTCCCATTTTTCCTTTTGATAAGTAGGGAGGGAACTTGATGCGCACCAAGAGCATTGAGGATTTTCATAACTTTGTCACTGAATGTGAGCTGATGGATGTTCAGACTAAAGGGGTAAAATACACCTAGAGCAACAGGAGAATTAGGGATCGATACATTCAAGTAAAACTTGATAGGATTTTCTTATCTCAAGAAGCTATATCGGTGATGGATGATGACACTCTTATATATATTTCTAGAGTTGGATCTAATCATTTCCCTTTACTTTTTGAAGTTGAGAAAGGCCCTTGTTTCAAAAATCCATTTAGATCTGAAGCTATGTGGACACAACACCCAAATTTATGGATGCAAATTGCTAACTAGTGGCAATTTGATTGTCATGGGTCCTTTATTTTTAGGGTTTTCCAAAAACTTGTGTGTCAAAGAAAATATTTGAGTCTAGAATAGAGAAGTTTTTGGTAACATCTTCAAAAATAAGGAAAATATTTTACAAAAACTAAAAATTATTGAACTCCAAATTCAGAATGAGCAGCTCAATGAACAAATTAGAAAATGAGGAGAGATATGTTATTGTAGACTACCACAATGTGCTGGCTAAAGAGGAGACTTTCTAGAGGTAAAAATAAAGGGCCCTTTGTCTCAAAGAGGGGGACTCAATCACAAAATTATTTCATACCACTACCCTAAGGCATAGAAGCTCGAATAAAATTAAAGAATTACCAGAAGTGATGGATTCGTCATTAGGGATATTTTTTAGATTAAAAATGAAGCTTCATATTTATTTGAAGGTATTTTGGGATTCAACCCCAAAATTTTGCCCAGGTTGGTAGAAAATTGCTCCATCATATACCCATTTTGGTCACTTCAAATATGAATTTGGCTCTTATCAAACCCCTCACCCCTAATGAAATTAAAGAGGTTGTTTTCTCAATGCACCCTGATAAAACCCTAGGCCCTGATGGTTTTTCCCCTCGGTTCTATCAAAATTTTTGGGACATCATTGGGCCTAACATTTGCAATACCATCATTGAACTTTAGAAAACTAAATCCATACCCATAAGTATCAACTCCACCTTCATTTCCTTAGTTCTCAAAGGGCCTATGTTTAAATCTATGTCAAATTTCAGACTTATTAGTCTTTGCAATGTTTTATATAAAAATATTACTAAAGCCATGGCTATAAGACTCAAAGATATCCTTACTCAGATCATAGACCCTTGTCAAGGTAGATCGATAAAAGGAAGAAATATTACTGATGGTGTTATCACATTTCATGAAGTTCTTCATTCTACTAGTTGTAACAAAAAAGCTACCATGTTTCTCAAAATTGATATGAATAAGGCTTTTGAAAGAATTAACAAATATTTTCTGATTGTTGTTCTTCTAAAATTTGAATTTCATAGGGAGTGGTTTGATCTTGTTCATAACCACAAATCTAATCCCTAGTTTTTAATCGAGCGCTCAAAAATACCTACTCCAATGGTATAATTTTATGCATTAAGGTTGTGTCTAATTTAAGAGATTTATCTTACTAGCAGTTCGTTGATGATACCATCATTGCTACTCATTCTTCTATGTGGGAATAAAAAGCCATTAAGAGTATTCTTAATACCTATGAGGAGGCTGCAGGGTAGAAAATAATTTATATTAAAAGTAAAATCTTATTCATTAACACTCCCCAAGAGAGACAATCTAATATTACATACATATTTCAATATGTTATATCTCATTTGCCTACCCAATATTTGGGCCCCCCTCTTTTCACTAGTGCTCCAAAGGAATCCATATGGAGTAATTTTATTGAGAGGATTAAAAAAAAAATTATAGGTTGGAAAGGGACCCTCCTCTCTCAAGAAACCAAAGCCACCCTAACAATGGCTTGTCTCCAAAGTGTTCCTATTTATTTCATGTCCATATTCAAAGTTCCTGTTGCTGTCTACATGAAATTGAGAAAATTTAGAAGAGATTTTTGTGGGCATGTGCCAAGGACAAGAAAATATTTCATCTAGTCAACTAGGACAAGGTGTGCTCCCCCAAAAGTTAGGGGGATTGGGGATTTGAAGAGTTTTTAATATGAACATAGTTTTGTTAGCCAAACAAGCATGGAATGGATTGGCTGTAAGTAGCGCCTTTGCATGCTTTTGATATAATCCTAGGAATGGATTGGTTGTAAGTGCACAAGGTAATACTCAAATTTTAGGATAGATGGATTGAGTACATAGATGATAGGGGTGTTGTACAAAGGGTGTATAGACTACAGGGGTATCAACCTCAAATCCTATCGGCAATGCAACTGAAGAAGGTCATAAAGTAAGGATGGAATGGTCTATGTTGTTAAGATAAATGAAATTGATAAGGAGAATAAGGATGAGGTGTTTGAGAAACACCCAATTCTTCAAGATTTTAGGTATGTTTTCCTAGCGGATTTACTTGGATTACCTCCTAAATGGAAAATTGATTTTACTATTGAGCTTCAACCTAAAATAGAACCCATCCATAGAGCTCCTTATAGAATGAATCCCATAGAAATGTAGGAGTTGAAGGTGCAATTGCAAGGTTTACTAGAGAAAGGGTTGATCAAACCAAGTGTATCACCTTGGGGTGCACTAGTATTATTTGTAAAAAAAAATGATGGTTCCTTGAGATTATGCATATATTATAGAATTTTAAATAAGGCAACCATGAAGTACAAATATCCTCTTCCTAGAATCAAAGATCTCTTCGATCAACTCAAAGATGCCATAATATTTTCAAAGATTGATTTGAAATCAGGATATCATCAATTGAGAATCCATGAGGAGGATACTCACAAGATAGCCTTTAAAACTTGTTATGGATATTATGAGTTTGTTGTCTTGCCTTTTGGTTTAACAAATGCTCCAACGATATTTATGAATTTTATGAATAGCATATTTAGGAAGTACTTGGATAGATTTGTGCTAGTATTTCTGGATGATATTTTGATATATTCTAAAAATAAGATAGAGCATGACGAGCACCTTTGGATTGTGCTAGAATTATTAAGGAAGAATCAGTTATATGGGAACCTATCCAAGTGTGATTTTTTTGTGTGGTGAGTATATTAGTTAGATTTTTTTTTTTTAAGGGGGGACAAGGGGCTCGGGAAAAAATAATCCATTTTGAATTGGCCGCCATCTACAATTATGATAGAAGTTTAAAATTCCATGGGCTTAACTAGTTACTATAGGCAATATGTGAGGGACTATGCCAAGATCACCTCATCAATAACCAACCTTCAGAGAAAAGGAAAAGAATTCAAGTGGATAGAGAAATGTGAGGAAGCCTTTGGTTTTCTTAAGCAAAATCTTACCACACCTCCTATACTAAAAGTACCTAATCTTCAAGGAAGTTTATCAGTTTGTACTGATGCATCATTAGAAGGTTTGGGAGGAGTGATTTCACAGGAAGAAGTAATGGTAGCCTATGGATCTAGAAAATTAAAAGGACATGAGGTTAATTATACAAATCATGAGTTAGAATTGGTAGTTGTAGTTTTTGCTCTCAAGAGTTGGTGACATTATCTGGTTGAGAGACCCTTTGATATAAGGATAGACCATTAGAGTCTACAATATATATTCATTCAACCTTTACTCAATGCTAGGCAAAGAAGGTGGATGGAATTCCTCGTAGAATATGATTTTGATATTGAGTATATAAAAGGAAAAGAGAACAAGGTCATCGATGCGCTGAGTAGAAGGCATATAGCAATATTGTCTCACATCCATCTCGACTTGATGGAACAAGTTAGGAAAATACAAAACTAGGATGCTTACTGCAACCAAATTTGGGAAAGGATGGAAAAGAAACCTAAAGAGAACAAGGACTTTGGCATCAAGGATGGTTTCTTATGTTTTAAGAATAGGGTAGTAATCCCTAATACCAAAAACTTGAAGAAGATGATAATGAATAAGACACACAGATCTCCATATTTTGCTCATCCAGGAGGAGCAAAGATGAGGGAGAATATGAAAAAGATATACTTTTGGCCATGAATGAAGAGAGACATAACTAATTTTATCGCTCAATGCCTAGAGTGCCAAAATGTAAAAGTATAACACCGACATCATGCTGGATTTTTGTACCCGCATTATGTGCCTATGCAAAAATGGTAAGTGATTTCAATGGATTTCATTGTAGGGTTGCCTAAAAATAGATTTTAACATGATGCAATCCTAGTAGTGGTTGATAGACTAACCAAGGTTGTGCACTTTATACCTAGGAATACCAAGGATGACGTCGTGGTTGTGGCTAATAAATTTTCCAAGGAAATATTTTGGATTCATGGTTTTTCAGAGGTAATCATATCAAATAGGGACCCAAAATTTACATCTAAGTTTTGGTAATCCTTGCATAATGCCATTGGTACTAGACTAAACAGTATTTCTTCTTACCATCCAAAGATCGATGGGACAAACTAAAAGAGTGAACCAAGTGCTAGAAGATATGCTTTACATGTACTGTATGGATTAGAAGACCCTTTGGGAGGATTACTTTCACTTGGTAGAATATTACCTACAATAATGGTCACCATTCGACCATAGACATGGCCCTGTTCGAAGATTTGTATGGAAAAATATGCAGAATACAATTAACATGGGACAATCCAAAAGACCGAATTATGCTTATACCAGATATGGTCAAGGAAATGGAGCAACAATTGAAGGTGATCCAAGAGAGGTTGAAGGAAGTTGTAGATCATTAGAAAATCTATACCAATCTTAAGAGATCACCAAAGGATTTTGTTGTAGGTGACAGAGTGTTTATGAGAGTGAAGCCTAGAAAGAGCACAATTAAGTCCACAAATCTAGATCCTCGTTTTTCCAGGTCCTTTGAAATCGTAGATAAGATTGGTCTTGTCGCATATCAATTTACCTTACCACCCAATCTATCCAATATTATAGTACTTTTCATATTTCTTTGCTTAAAAGGTATGTTGCTAATCTATAGCATGTGTGGGACTTCTCTAATTTGCAGATGGTGAACCTAGAGACTATAGAGGTTAAACCAGTAAGGATCCTTGAGTTTCGATCTAAATCGATGAGGAAAGGAACATTAGAATATTGCAAGGTCTAGCAGGACTGTTATTATGAAAGGAATGTTACTTGGGAAAAAGTAGTAGATATACAAAAACACTTTCCATTTTTATTTGAGAATTATGTGTAATTGTTATTTATGTTTTTAGAATTTTAAAACACAGAGGATTGTGCTAAGCCTAAGAGGGGGATGATGTCATGACCCACCTCTTGGTAGATTTTTCATTCTGATTGATATGTGTTTTTTTATGATGCTATGTAGAATAAATTAATGACTATTTCTATTTGATATGCAAAAACATCTATTTCTTAAGGAGATTATGAGATATGAATATTTTATTATGGGATGTAGGATAATTCCATGCTTGATTTTTGAGAAACATGCATTTTATAAAAGAATATGATGCTACTAATGGAAGTGCACTTTTGAAAGAATAGGTTCCTTTATGGTGGTATAAAGAATTAACCACCGAGAAAAGATTACCTTGGGGAAATGATGTGATGGGTTATTTGTTGGAGAATATATATAAAAGAGGCAACATGGATGAATGCCCTTTTCATGGAGTTGCATATCATAAAATTGCATATAGAATATATATATATATATATAAAAAAAATATATATAGAAAATTTTAGATAAAATTCCTTGCATCATAATATTTCTTTATTAAGAAGTTTTAATTTAGATGGATGTCATTGCAAAGGAAATGAATGTTTAATTCTTTAAATATTTCCTTCTTTGGGATGGGTTATAAAGTATTCATTTTAGGAAGAAATTATAATGGAAGGTAAAGAAAGGAATTTATGATTTATTAAAAATAAAAGGAACAAATTTCTTTTATTTCTTTATAAGAAAATAAAAACAATAGGTATTTATAGTTCAAACTATAGAAAAGAGTATCTGATGTTTTGGAGTGACGATGCATCATAGAACAATACTTAAAAAAAAAAATAAACGGGAAGAAGACTATTGTTCTTGTAAATATTTTAAACTATGCTTGGGAGTGGTCTTTGTTAGTCGTGATTGTGCCATATGGCCAAGATGTTTTTATTTATGAAATACGATTGGGAAGTAGTGAGATCTGTTAAAGAACTAAAATGGAAACAAAAGGGAATGATGAGAGAGGGGGACCAAAAGGAGTGATCATTAGAGCAAGGGTAGAACGAAGAAGATCAAAAGTGGAGGATGTCTGAGCGGAGAAGGCTTGGAATACTAAAAGGATAACCAGGTTATATTGATTTGTTTTTTGTTATCTTCATTGATGTCGGTCGTGTTTGGTTGTTGTGAATGTTTGGTTTGAATACATGTTAAAATGTCTTCGAATTATGATAGACCAGATTATATGTATTCATTGAAAACCTTATCTTTCATCCAGAGAATGAACAATTGATGTTGAACAACATAGTTTTTCTGGTTTACATTCTAGTAATTGGTGAAAGATAGAATTTACAAACGATTATGGAAAGATCGGGCGACCTTTGGTATTGTGGTTTCGTTATTTATGATAGTATTTGCTTGAATCCATTGTTTGCATTTCTTGTTTGGATGGAGAAGCCATGTTCTCAATGTCTCCTTAGTAGTAGAAGGAGGAAATTAGGTAACTCAATAGTTTTTGAGTATTCTAAAGCAGTGGAACACATAGATGAAATTGGATGTTTTCTTTACTTTCTGAGAGTAGATATCCTGGTAATTTTTCTAAGGAATGTAGTGATTGAGTCTTGCTATATAAATGAGAACTGATCCAATGCATGTATATAGAACTTTGTTTGTATTTGCTATCTGATGGGAGTATTTTATGACAAAAAATATGGGTAGAATAAACTGCTAGTTTATCTATTTTATTTAGTAGATGATTTTAGATTATTATCATATGGAAATGTTATCATATTTTTACCATATGAGGAAATAAAAGAGTTCCATTGCGTGTTCTAAGAAAATAAATCAAACGATTGATTATAAATAGGGGTATTTTTGTGTACGTCTGTAAAAAATATAACAGAGTTGATGAGGCTAATTATAGATTGGATAAGAAAATTGTTTTGCTTAAAACATTTTTTGATGTCCTTTTTGTTCTTTGGAAAAAGTATGTATAATAGATGAAATTGCATTTTGTTAAAGAATTTGTATGGGAATAGATACATGTGAATGGTAGTTGGAATTATACTACTGGGCAGAACAACCTGCCAAATACCAATTGACTGGTGCCATCTCCGATCTGTGTTGAGATCCAATCTTACTCGGTGGTTAGTAATGATGCATCAAAGAAGGAAGAGATACCTTCAAGATGGCCTAAAGCGAAGGAGTGGCTACCAGATGAAGATCCTGGACGTAGCAGTATGGGCAAACGAGGAGTTTGGCTAGATCATGGAAGTTTTCATGGAAGAGATAATAGGAAGAAACTCATTGTTGGGATGTGTTAAAGATTGCAGTGCAATAATGAGTGCTTTCATTGTGGGACACTAGCTTTTGGAGATGATGTTAATGCATCACATGGATGCCAAGCGATCTGGTTTTTAATTAAGTATTTGATTGTATCTTTATCACTCAAGCAGTGGCAATATTCCAAGCCAATTGTGCATTCTGTTTGTAATTTCTAAACAATGGATATTGAATGAATGTAGATATCAATATTGAGTCCCATAATTGTTGTGGTTTAGTCTGATATTTAAGTGAAATGAATTATTTCATTCAGTTGCTTTTTATATATCTTAAATTAAGGGAAAATATATCTCTACTGTGGTTGTGGTGGAAAACCTTTAGTAGGAGTAGCCTTGGAGGGTACACGTTGAATGTTGGAAGCTATAGCTTCTGCGTACATTGGCTTGTGCTCATATAATTTAAGGATAAAAACTACTCATAAGATTGAATGGGTTGTGAGCATCGATTTGAATTTAGAGTAGCGAAACCATATTAATTTATATTCTTCATAGTTAAATATTAATTATGTAAGGTTAAAGATTATTAAAGAATGAGATATTTAGAGCTATAATCTAGAAGGAATCTAAAGAAAGATACCACCATGAGTTAGAATTGATCTCAATGTTGGAGACTATCTCTCCAATGGATGAGAGAGATAGCACAACACTCATCGCACCAAGTGCACTCATGCAGAAAGACTTGTGTGAGGGGTAGATATTGGTTCGAATTTTCTGATTGATAGAGAAGAGAAAGTTAAGCTAGCTCATCTAGCCAATGAGACTAATGACTTAATAGGGTGTGACACCTAGTACTGTTACATTAAGGAAATTATGCAAGATGTAGTGATAGGTGTGTTGTAATTTAATATTAGAGTTGGGATACTTATTGAGTAGTAGCTCTAAAAGGAATTACGAAATAAATCATAATTAAAATAAATAAATAAGGGGATAGAACTAGGAAAATTTTAGGGTGTTACACCATGCCATAATACAATATTATATTATATCCCCACAAGTATATACTTAGGTACTTAACATTCCATCACCCTTACAAAAATGTTTCATCCTCAAAATATATGAAGAAACTAAATAATATGATCTTCTAAGCAATGCTATCAATTGGTACCAATATTGATTATTCCTCCATCCAAGTGAAATATTGATTGATGATAGTTTGTGTTAATGTAAATTTTCCCTTGTACCACTTGAATATCCATAATTAATCATTGGGTTCCATGTATGTCCATCATAGCTCCTCTAATGTTCTTTTCCATGTCTTCATGATTGTTGTCTCTTATGGTAGTGTGGATAGCAATATACTCCAACCTTAACCTGATGTTCTACCTTCTTTGAATCTTCAACCTTTTATACCTCTACCTTTAGTTCATCCTTTACTTTTGATGTTCTACCTTCTTTGACTCTTCAACCTTTTGTACCTCTACTTTTAGTTCATCCTTTGCTTTTGCTTCTTCTTTGATTACTACCTCCTCCTTAGACTCTATTTTAGGTTCTTTTACTTGTTCTTCAATTTGTTCCCCTACATACCTTCTTGTTTTTCCTTACACTGAGAAATATCCTGTAATGTTATATTCTTCTTCCTATACCATAAATTCATGAACTTTTTTAGCACATTAATATAAATAATATCCAAAGAATCCTTTTATGGATGCGAAAAATAATACCCACATCATTCATATCAATAGCATGAAAATCTAAATGTAAAATATATTTATCCATGGCGATCTTCAGATCTTCAAAAATCTAAAAATCCTCACCCTTAAGTTACATGTTTTTAATTTTTGTTGTTAGAACTTGCAAACTGTTAGCCAAGTTCCTGTTGATGAAGTTATGTTTATTGCTAGGGTTTATAGAGACAATAACTTTTAATTTTGAATAAACCATGAACTTGCAAAATAAAACTTTTATATTCAAATAAATATTTTTGAACACTATCACCCTTATCTTTTCTTTCTACCAATTTCTTGAAATTTTTCAACCCTCTTTTTAATTCCTTTTGTTCATCCAAGAGCCTAGCAAAATTTTCATCCTTTTTCTCTAATCCCCATTTGCTTAAAAATGCAATTTCAAATTTCTTCCATGTGTATGTAAGATTATGGGCACTAGCAAAGTTCATAAACCAAGATAAAGCTTCCCCTTGTAAATAAGCATAAAACTCACATCTCCATAAAAAATTAGAAGAATTTAAAGACTTAATTTTTTTTCATTATTCCCAAGCATTCCTATCATCATTTCCAAGGAATATTGGCAACTCCATGACCTCAACCCAAAATAAATAAATAAAAATTCCCAAAGCAGCTAGGCTTTTAAACAACTAAAAATTCTCAAAAATAAAAATTTCTCAAATCTCATATATTCCTTCTAAGAAACAATTAAATCTATAAATTGTATTTAAAATCAAACAAATTACAATTGAATTTACTTACCTTGATTGGGAGATATTAATTTTTTCCCTTTTCACGATTTTCTTATGCAACCCAAAAACAACATCAAAAGCCCAACTTTAAATAGTTGTAACTCCCTCAATACTCATCAAAAATTAACAACTAACCATTTATATTTATAGTATTAAAAAACATTTACACAGTGGTGCAAAAAGCTTTTGAAAATAGCTACTAAAAAAATTGATATTAATGTTTTCTTTTGGAAAAATTCATGCAACCAAAAATCAGCATAAATACCCCAACTTCAAACAACCATCACTTTTTAAATACTTAACAAAATTTAAAAAATGAGCAATTATTTTTGTAGTGGTCAAAAGAAAATACACAATGGTACAAAAATATTTTGAAAATGATTGCTAAAAATTTGATGTGATTTTTTTTTTTTTTTTCATGTAGCAAAAAAACAACATAAATAACCCAACTTCAATTATTCATAACTTCCTCAATTCCTATTAGAATTTAACAAATGAGAAGTTGTTCTTGTAGTGCTTGAAATAATCTACATGCTAAAACAAAAATCTTCTAAAAATGATTGCTAAAAAAGAAAAAAAAGGTATAGCTCGTGCAAGATGGGATATTTTTTTGGAAAAATATGCCCTAACTCTACAAAAACAACCCCACTTTGTCAAAATCATTGTTTTAATATCAATTGTTATGAACCTCTCTTCTCACTAACAATAAATAATTCGCTAATATACAAAAATATCAAACATGCATCCATAATAAAAATCCACACAATAAAATAAAAATAGATAATAGCCTTTAGGTAGGGCAACACCAAGAATACTCCTTAAAGAATGAATCACTCCACAATATCTCTAGCTCCACGAGCCAAGACTACTTCAAAGAATACTTGATATGGATTTTTCTTTTTACAATTAGAGGTACATATTTCTTTATACAATAATGTTATGGTTCATATTTCATGAGTTAGAAGGTCACCCATGTGGTGATTCACCTTCCATGAGTTACAAAGTGTATAATATTATAAAATGACAATATATTAAATATTATTATAATTTTATGTGATCAATGTCATAATACACAATTATATTATATCCCCATAAGTATATACTTAGGTACCTAACACTTTGTTAGAATATGATTTTATTTTATTTTTTATCTCTTTTTCTCTTTTCCTATGATTCATGCAAGTAGTTTAGGAAGGTGAACACTGAAGATCACATTTGATAAGGAGCCAACCTTCGAAAATACTGTGGAGGTTGTCGTGCAAGCCACATCCCACACTTTCAAGACTTCCATCTATGTTGTTCTATGCAAGACGTGAATGTCGAGCACATTTGGCTATTGTCAGAGATAGCCACAACATTATGAGACAACATCTACAACTAAAGTAGAGTACATGGTTGCATCATTTTCTTGCACTCAAGCCATTTGGATGACAAGATATTTGAAAACTTGGAAATGAAGAAAGATTACTCCATTAATATATATTGTGAGAACACTAGTGCTATATCCATGACAAAGAATCCAATGTTTCATAGTTTGAAGAAACATATTGACATGTGTCATCACTTCATTTAGACTTGGTAGAAGATGAGTTTATAGCTTTTATGTTTTGAAAATTTAAAGATCAAGTTGTTGGTAGTTTCATAAAGGCTTTGAATAGAGATAAATTTAAAAATATGAGAATACTGATTGGAGTACAAAACATTGACATCAAGGGGGAGAATGAAAAAATTATGATGTCTAGTATTTTACTCCTCATGTGTGTCACTTAGCATTGATAATTAAAATGTGTTTAAAAAAATTATAAAAGTACAAAAAATAGCACACGTTTGCAAAAGTGGTTTATTGCTAAGTTTAATTGAAAAGAAAAAAAAAAAGAGAAATTTTACAGTTGAAGAAAGAAAAACAAAAGGCGATTTCTAATTTTATCCAGATTTTAGTTTTAGTAGAATTAGAATTTTAATCTAGATTGCTTATTTTAGCCAAATTGAAATTTTTTATCTCGATCTAATTTTAGTTGAATAAAATTTTGAGTCGGATTAGAATTTTTTATTTGGGACTAATTTTATCTAGATTGCATTTTTTAGCCTGTTTGGAATTTTTTATCCAGATCTAATTTTTATTTGGATTGCATTATTAGCCAAATTGAAAATTTTATAATATTTTATCTAGATCTGATTTTTATTTGGATTACACTGTATGTAAAAGAAAAATAATATTATATACAAATATGTTTTTATAATTTATTGGATCTAATATTTTATCCTCACCAATTTGGAAAAACTAGGTCTATATAAGGAGGATCTTGTAACCATTTGGGAGGTATCTCTTCAACGAATCTCTTCAGGGTTTCTAGAGGATCTGCAAACAGACTTTATTGTATTTCAATTGCCTTTATTAATATCTTATCTGACTTGGTGATGTTTTTCACCCATATTAGCTAACTTTAATGCTGCAATTTTTGCTAGATTTTTCTAGCTAGTATTAATGTGAAAAAATTTCACCCATTTCAGTATTTTGACAACTTGTTATCATTTTTTGGATTTTTTCAATAGCACTTAAAATATTCAAAGGCAACAACTCAAAGCATATGCGTGTGTGCACGCATATATGTTTATGTGTTTCTTATTCTTTATAGTTTAATAATTATCTAAATTTATCAATTGGCATGGGCTCATCCCATTAAATTTTCTACTTTTATAGAGGAGACCCAGGTTCAAATATTTTCTAGTGATACATGCATAATTTCTTAGTTGTAATACCAATATGTGGTCACAATGTAAATGGGTTGGGCTCATTTCAATCTCATATAACAAATTAAAAATATAAGTGCTCAAATTTTAATAGAAAAGTGAGAATTATAAAAATGTAATCTTCGTTATTATATTTTGGTTGTATATAGAACATTGGAGCCTTTAATTCTTCCTAGGACTAAGTTACTAAACATATTAGAACTAACTTACTAAACATAACGTTTATCTATTCTTATTGAATACATGTTACAACTAAAAAAGATAAGAACTTAGCATGGTAAATTAAGGATGACAATACTTATTGGAAGTCAAATTTATCCTTGAAAAGGATCTATGTAAATGTATCTATGGAATATTTTTAATAGTTTTGATTTTATTAAAATTCTACTTATTTTTATGATTTAATAAAATGTATGGGAGAACTAAAAATTAAAGCAAAACATAGTTTTGACAATAGAAATATATCACTTATTAGAAACAAAACTTTTAAAAATAGAAAGCAATACATAAATCCCATTTTAAATCAAAAGGGAATGATTTGGCATTTCATAAATATAAAATCCAAATAAAAACTTATTATTTTTGGCTTTGTATACTCAAGGAAATTCAAGCACTGTTATGAACATTTGGTTGAGAAACCAATAGTAGTAATGGTATGTAATAGTCAAATATTCTTATGTATGATATATAATTCTCTTCATTCATATAAATTAAACCAACCAATAAAATTTGACCTTATGATGTATTGACTTCTTTTCACAATGATGCATGAAAAAATAAAATAAATACTTGAAAGCTGTATTATACTTTTACATCTTTCTATTTCATTTAATGTATTTTGTGGTCCACTTTTATAACCATAATTATGATGTTATTAGGTGTTATTAGAGTATTTTTTTGTAGTTGTTGTATCTGTATGGGAACATTCAATGTTCATTTTTATTATGTTACATCAATGGTACATAAAATATTTACTTCAAATACATTTGGATGATTTGAAAGGTTGATAGTCTTTTATTTTGGGAGGATTTATTCTTTCTAAGGATATATTGTCTATATAAAAACACCTCAATTTAAACAATTAAAAAATCATAAATGACCATCAATGTTATGCGCGGTTTGAACTTTACAAATGTTATACCTTCTTAGAGGAAAGTAAAACTTGAACCAAATGATAAAATTTTGTCTATTATTGCTCTTGGAGTTTCCTTTATCAATGTTGATGCATGATTATTATATTTTATGCAACCTTATATTGGTTTTGAATTACCCAAATAATATAACACTTATTTCTTTAAAAATATTTAGGGAAAGTATTTTTCATTGGCAATAACCTACAAAAATTTCTCTTCATAATTTTTTTATATATAATCTTAAATTTTATGTATGATCTACATCTCGTAGAATCTTCAAACAACCACATATGAGATGATTCTTCAATAAAATTATGTATTACTATATAAAAATATAAAACCTAGAACTTAAGGCTTATTATTTCTTTTATTTGGTGTCTCAACTAAAGGTATGTGCTCAAAATCATACTTAGTACGCAAAACTTATACTTAAGTCTTTGATATTGAATTACTACATTTGATTTCAATAATTAACGTCTTAATGAGGCAATATATTATATCCTCAACTAGACACTAACCAAATGGAGGCTATACATTAGAACTAAAGGTCTAACTCTTAATAAAGGGATGGTATTATATCTCCAATCCCCTATATTATGCATTTGATCAGTTGATATGGTTAAGTTTTTATGTTGATATGCCTATGATGATTTCTTGATATATTATAATCTCTGCATTTATTTGTATCCCAAAATCCTAGTAAACCATATAGTCAACAAAAATAAAGAAGCAAACAATTTTAGAAGATAAGATTCAAATATTATGGGAAGATAATAGTGTTATTAAACCTCGTATCTTAAGATCTTCAATTGGGTATAGTTGTATTAGGAATACCACTTTACACAACAACTATACCTAAGTGTATGGTGTATATTTATGACTACTATACTCATGTATAAGGAAGTGTATTCTTAAAACTAAAAATTGCATGAAGCTATAAATTGTTCAATAGACTATTTTAGATTTTACCTAGTAATTCTCTTATTGCATTTGATTAACCATGGGATTGATTTTAATCTATAATTTTTATGAGTATAAACACTTTTTACTTTCAATTTAATTTTTGTTTGAAATTTTTGCTACTAGCATATATTATTTATATAGAGCATACTTCTGGTGATCATGTTAACATATCTTACACCAAAATATATAATTGTTAACAAACCATTTGTATTTTAACTAAGAATATAAATAAATGATCAAATGACATTAGTTCAATTGTGTAAATTCCTCAACTTTCAAGGAGGAGACCCAAGTTTGAATCTTGCCAAGAGATACATGCATAATAAACAAGATGTTGTAATTTCACTAAATGGTCATGATATACTATATCCCATTTCAATCCCATATAACTAGGTAAAATTGAATATAAAAAGTGATTTTAGAGATATGTAAAAATTTAATGTCAACAACAACCAACAAATATATTAAGGAATCCTAATCTCATTTGAAATGCTTAGTTCATTTTAATTGTTCTAAGATTAGATATTGCATGGATATGAATGAACTACCTAGCAATTTTTTATATATCTAATAAAGAATCCAAATAAAATCTAAAATGATTAAATAATTCTACTTAATTTAAGATTTAAAATTTTACAAAAATGAATAGCTTATAGAATAATTTTACCAACTTGATAGGGAACTATTATCTAAGTTGTCAAAAAAACATTCATATTTATGCGACATGCATAGCCATTGCATGACCTTAATATTTATGTATTTTCAAAATATTTTAACTCTAAAAATTGCATTAAATAATTTAAACTATGCATTATGATTGACCACTAATGCAACATATAAACAATAGTAAATATGCATGGTCACTATAATACCTACAAATAACAAGCATAATAATACACAAAGGTATTTAGGATTCATGAACAATTTTTAACTTTTTAATGGTTAATAGTGTTTTTTTTATTTCTCTCACTTATGGGATTTCTCACCATTGTTAACATCTAGTTGCAATGTATGGAGGTCTTGATTTCTAATTGTGATTTATGTTCCTTTATAAGCTACTTTTAATAGTATATTATGATGATTGATATTCTTTCCACTCTAATACCTACTTTTAATTAGTTATATAAATATTATTTTAAACATATTATACTTAATGGTTGTAATTTTGACAGTATTTCACAATTTTTTTATAATTGTGGATTTGCTTTAACAAATAGTTTTTTGGTTTCATGTTATACTTAAAACTCTTTGTAAGTTAAATATTATTTATTTAAAATTAAAATTAAAATTAAAATATATTTAGAAGAAGATGAATCGCTTGATCTAATGAAATTATCCAAGAAATGAACCCTACGTGAAGGATTGACATAATGGAACTCTATATTAGATAGTTTATAATTGATCAACAAATATATTAGATAGTCAACCAATGAGAATATATAAATTTTTGGTATGCCACTTGGTTTAAGAATTTTTCTCTTATTTCTAAACCAAAATGACCACTTTTGGATTGGGAATGTCTAGTTTGTAAAGGTGCAAAGGCCAAAAACTATATTAATATGAGTATCATTGGTTTCTATTAGTAATCTAATTGAAGGAGAGGAACTCAAACAAATAGATAGTGAGCTTTAAAAGATGCTTCAAGAGTTCTATTTGCTTATTTTTAGATAGAAAGATTATTTTGTTTGGAATCTATCAAAATATTATGGATACAAAATCAAGTGGGGATATGAGGATTCATAGCAATTAGAATTTCCTACAAGTGATTTGCCTTGGAATATTATTTGGTTAAGGCTTCATCAAATGTCAACACATGATATAGACTAAAAATAGTATTTTATATTATATGGTCACAAGGGACTAAATGTAATTTTTCATATGACCAATATTTTGATTTTTTGTGAGAAGGTTTAGTTAAATTTAGGTCTCTGAATGTAATGTCTAACAACCAATGCAAACCACCAGGCTCAAACCCCAAGCCTCCTTTAGATAACTGAGGGTTCTTACCAATGAGGTACCTAATGTGGATTACAACTTTCTTTGTTGAAAAGCAACCTCTTTGTATCCCTTGGGGGCCAGTTACCTATCCCATCCGAGTATACTCCTCAGGTTACCCGAAAGGTTTTTTGTGTCTGTAAAGATAGCACATGGGATGGTTCAAACACTAGACCTCCCATTATTTGTGTTTCAGGGCCATGTCCCATAAACCAACTGTGCTGCGAAGTATTTTTTAACTTTGTAAGGATTTTAAGGTTTTAAAAATAAATGACTATTTTGTTGTACTTTTTAGAGAAGTCTTTAGAATTTTTTTTACATTATAAAATTTTCCTTTTAATATTATTTTAATTTAATTTAATAAAATTAATTAAAATATATATTTTTAATTTTATAATAACTAGTATTATTTTTTAATTGATTGTATATTATTGAAAATGATCCCACTCATATTATATTATTTTAATAGAATACTATCATTTTATAATAAACCTTATTATTACAGGTCACAATATTCTAAAGTATTCATAAGAATATGGGGATTTGAATTTGAATTGTGTTCATGCAATTGCATCCTGTTTACCATTGCTCCACAATGCCTTAGATTGAAGTATATTATGAACAAGGCAATGTGATGGCTATGTCTACCATTATCAAATTGTAAAATATCTAAAATAAAACATAGCAAAATTTGAGAATCTAACAAATATATTTATTGTATAATAATAAATGCAATTGAGTCTAAAAGTATTTAGTTTGATAATAACTTTGTATGTGCTTGGCATATTTTAAGGATATTTACAAATAAAAATGTTGGAGTTGTTTCAAGACAAGTGATAAAATTAAGCCTAAATGATATGAGCTTTGTAAAATTTGCATAAATAATAATAGAGATGTTATATAAATCAAACTATTCACTAACCCGGGTGTTGTAGGTGAGTTGGAGAGGAGAGGGTAATCCTCCAAGGGAGGTCCCGGGTTCGAATCTCCACCCTACCAAAAAGTTGAATTGGGTACCCAAAATCCAATTGATAATGTTGGTGCGAGCAGGGCTGGGTGTGACCCCCGGGTGACTTTGACGGTGTAGAACCCCCTGTTTGTGGTCTCTTAGACCAAGGTGGCCCCGCAAGAGGTTTTTCGATTTTATATATATATATATATATATATATATATATTCACTACCAAGAAAAAGAATAGCTAGAACATATAAAATTTAAAATAAACCACTCATCCATACAATATTGCTACCTCCATAACATGGTCTACCTAAAATAACAACCAATATGATAGATAAGTTTGTTTGGTCTCTAATTCTGATTAAGTATAAATAACTACTTCTTTGCTTGGAAGAAGATGAAAAAGTTGTAAAGAATATCCTCTCTTATTAGACATATTAGAATCCATATAAGAAGTCATTTCAAAAAATAGGTTCATAATTGTCCTTCCTGAAATAGTGGATATGAAAGGGTTGAAAATCCATGTTGCCACACAAAGTGTACATCAATTTTTAGGCACTCATTGTAGAATCATAAATATACTATATACCAATAAGCAAATCTACATAATCCCTTCAACAAATTGGAATATATAAGATGACCCAAAAGAGCACTTCAAATATTATATTCTCAAAAGAAAAAATATAGAATATGATCCACATAAAATATGCATTGACCTTCTCGACATAAATGATACAATATGAGACAATACAAAATTCTACATAATGCCTAAAGGCCAAATGTTTTTTCTTGCAATAGTTTCACCAACGTTTTGAATTGAAAAGTTTTATAATTTTTAAAAGCAATAATACATAAAAAGGAAAGCTAATAAAAATTTAAAAAACGCAAATTATGAGGATGAAAAATGAGAAGACATCAACACAAGCCCTTGGAAAAAAATTAAGATGTCATAGTTGTTGAAATATAGAAATGTTAATATACTTTCTAAAAGTAGTAAAATAAGAAAGGAATACAATGTAGAATATCTTGTATAGTCTAATATCTACTCTTGACAAGTAGTGACAAAACTTGCAAGACAATATGCCTAATAAGTTAGCTAGAATGTCTTCTAAATATATAACAAACTATAAAAATTATAGTATAAGTATCCATCAAAACCTCTTTTATTTCATGTGTATGGTCTTAAATCCTTGTTGAACTGGTGTCATGTCTAATTGTAGTTATGTTTCACAACACAAAAAACATCAATGGGAGGGGATTTGTCCCACTCAACCTTCAAAGACAATTGACTCCTTTACCTAGTTTAAATACCCAAGGAAAAATATTACAAGAAATAAAATAAAAGTACAATAAATATAACCATCAACCATAGCAAATTGAGTTTGATCTAATCATTGTATTTAGAAAGCAAAATAACTTTAATGCATCAATATTAACCAAGAGAATTGCAAGGAAATAGATGAAAATGACTAGCTGATGATATAGAGGCAATGCCATATATATCATTAATTTATCATTAAAATGGTAAGGAAAGAGTATAAATTATTTATGTAACAACTCCAATATAGCTCAGGCCCTAGTATTAGGTTAGTTACTCCTTGAGCATTAGGGTTAGGGTTATTGTTTAATTTAGTCTATAAATAGAGAATTTATATTATAATTGAGACATAATCATAATTATTATCTTAATTTACCTCTATTATGCATATGATACTTCGCCCTCTCTAAGTAGATATGAGAATTTTCCCTCTCTAAGTGGCTAGGTCTTGTACTAATTTGAAATATGGAATCTTTTATTTGCATTATTAATCTACTATTCAAGTGGATGTTTTCTTTTGTACATTAATGAATTGTTACTATTGTTGTATTTCTAGAAGTTGTTTCATTACAAGTGGTATCAAAGCATTAATCCTCACTCCCTATTGCGATGCAAAAAAAGTAGTAGAAGGGTTTGTGAACCATTCCAAATATTCAAATAGCCAAATCTACTTCTTGTCATCTATTTCATTCATTTTTTAAGGTTCTATGTTCTAGCAAATTTTCTTCTAAATATTGTGATTAAGTTCTTGTTTTCTTTTCTCAAACTTGATATAAAAGTATTGAGGGTACTAAGATCATTGTAGGAGATCCATATCATTGTAATTGTTTCCTTGAGCCTATTAAATAAGGGTATATCTAGCAACACTTTTTTGGAAGTGCTTAAAAGGTATATTTTGTATTTTTTTTTTCTTGTATATGAATGAACCCTTTTCTTAATGGTTGGTTGCAAATAAAAAAGCATTTGCAACATACTAGTCAACCCAAGGATGTACAACATAACATCATAAATTTTGATAAACATCATAACATCCCCATAGGTATTAATACCTTTGACCCATGTGTCCTTTCTTAATTAGGAACCATGGCTATACCTCCTACTACCATCCTTCCCACTCCTTGAATTACTAGTATTTTACTTGATGCAATTAACATTCATCTATGCACCTATGTTTTAACTTATGAAAACAAGTATTCCAACCTATTGAAATTGGTGTCCATCACGAACATTCAAGTCAGCAAGCAGGTAATTCTAGATTCAATCAAACATCATTTGGATCCTACCCATATCAAGCATTCCCTTGAACACAAGTTTTAACAATACTTTGGGCAACATCCACAAGGCATGTCATAGGAACTAGATTTTAAGGATTACTAGTACCATAACACAAACATTTACTAGCAGCCATCATTTGTGCATAAACCTCTAGGTTTCCATGGAAGTCATCTGGATATCTATGCTATTAAGGGTACTCTTCCAGGTATAGGTGGATTTAACTTAGGCATTGCTACTAATATTGATCCCTCTATAGGAGATATTAATTTCCTTGTTTGGCATTATGATGTTCTCATTCCATGCATCAACATCTTAACCTTTGAGAGAACAAAAATATATGGTTGGACACCCAAGATGGATAACATAATTCATCTATACTATGTACCTAAATAAGTTAATGTAATATTTGTGGCTATTAAGTTAGGAACCCATGATAATTAATGGTTATAATGGGAGCCCCACTGACACAAGCACTATCTTACGTGGTTAGAGTTCAAAACAATGTTCCTCCATAAGTTTTATAGGGGCTCTTCTACTTTGTATGTGATTTATTTGATGCAAACCAAGCAAATAAATTCGGTTAAGGATTATTGCATAGAGTTAATGGGGCTAGTCAACTATACACATCAAATGGATCAAATGATCGTGGTCTCAATATTTTGTCATGGAATTAAAGGTGAAATCAGGTAGAAGGTCAATATGCATGATCCATACACCCTCGAGGTTGCTAAACATGTGGATTTTGTGAATGAAATAAATCTCCAATTATTCCATCCCCAACCTTGGCATGATTTCAACCCTCAAATACCTTACTTTCATATTTGCAATGACAAGCATCCCAAAGGATTCTTATGTTACAAATATTTTTTACACCATCCTTGAGATCAAGCTTATGAAGAACAACATTAACTTCCTCATAGAATTTGAGGAAGCAACAATATCAAAGGATGAAGATCAAAATTCTTTGCAATAGGAGTCACTAACTAAAGAAATAGATTCTAAACATGAGGATGATGTTATGGCTCTCTCGATATTTTTCCTAATAGGGATCCAAGCTCACCATACCATCAAGGTTTAAGGATTCATCAAATGTCAACACATGATAGAGACTAAAAACAATATTTTATATTATATGGTCACAAAGGACTAAATCTAATTTTTTATATGACAGATCTTTTGATTTTTTTTTAGAAGGTTTAATTAAAGTTAGGTCTCTGAATGTAATTTTTGACAACCAATGCAAACCACTAGGCTTAAACCCCAAACCTCCTTTATATAATTGAGGGATCTTACCAATGAGGTACCTAGTGTGGATTAAAACTTTCTTTGTTAAAAAGGAACCTCTTTGTATCTCTTGGGGGCCAGTTCCCTGTCCCATCTAAGTATACCCCTCAGGTTACCCGAGAGTTTTTCGTGTCTGTAAATATAGCACATGGGGTTGTTCAAAAACTAGACCTCCTATTATTTGTGTTTCAGGGCCTTGTCCCAGAAACCAACTATGCTGCGAAGTATTTGTTTAACTTTGTAAGGATTTTAAGGTTTTAAAAATAAAGGACTATTTTGTTGTACTTTTTAGAGAAGTCTTTAGAATTATTTTTTTAATTATAAAATTTTCTTTTAATATTATTTTTATTTAATTTAATAAAATTAATTAAAAATATATATTTTTTAATTTTATAATAACTAGTATTATTTTTTAATTGATTGTATAATATTGAAAATGATCCCACTCATATTATATTATTTTAATATAATACTATCATTTTATAATAAACTTTATTATTACAGGTCACAATATTCTAAAGTATTCATCATAATATGGGAATTTGAATTTGAATTGTGTTTATACAA
Organism: Wollemia nobilis; assembly: GCA_028583015.1. Taxonomy (NCBI): domain Eukaryota; kingdom Viridiplantae; phylum Streptophyta; class Pinopsida; order Araucariales; family Araucariaceae; genus Wollemia; species Wollemia nobilis. The sequence continues at coordinate 3,311,684 of JAQPPZ010000676.1, read as the reverse complement.
TTGCATCCTATTTACCATTGCTCCACAATGCCTTGGATTGAAGTATATTATGAACAAGGTAATGTGATGTCTATGTCTACCATTATCAAATTATAAAATATCTAAAATAAAACATAGCAAAATTTGAGAATCTGACAAATATATTTATTGTATAATAATAAATGCAACTGAGTCTAAAAGTAATTCATTTGATAATAACTTTGTGTGTGCTTGGCATATTTTAAGGAGATTTAAGAATAAAAATGTTGGAGTTGTTTCAAGACAAGTGACATAATTAAGCCTAAATTATATGAGCTTTGTAGAATTTGCATAAATAATAATAGAACTATTATATAAATCAAAATATTCACTACCAAGAAAAAGAATGGCTAGAACATTTAAAATTTAAAATAAACCACTCATCCATACAATATCGCTACCTCCATAACATTGTCTACGGAAAAATAACAACCAATATGATAGATAAGTTTTTTGGGTCTCTAATTCTGATTAAGTATAAATAACTACTTCTTTGCTTGGAAGTAGATGAAAAAGTTGTAAAGAATATCCTCTCTTATTAGACATTAGAATCCATAAAGTCATTTCAAAGAACAAGTTCATAATTGTCCTTCCTAAAATAGTGGATATGAAAGGGTTGAAAACCCATGTTGCCACACAAAGTGTACATCAAGTTTTAGGCACTCATTGTAGCATCATAAATATACTATATACCAATAAGCAAATCTTCATAATCCCTTCAAGAAATTGAAATATATAAGATGACCCAAAAGTGCACTTCGAATATTCTATTCTCAAAAGAAAAAATATATAATATGATCCACATAAAATATGCATTGACCTTCTCGACATAAATGATACAATATGAGACAATACAAAAATCTACATAAGGCCTAAAGGCCAAATGTTTTTTCTTGCAATAGTTTCACCAACATTTTGAATTGAAAAGTTTTATAATTTTTTAAAGCAATAATACATAAAATGGAAAGCTAATAAAAATTTAAAAAATGCAAATTATAAGGATGAAAAATGAGAAGACATCAACACAAGCCCTTGGAAAAAAATTAAGATGTTATAGTTGTTGAAATATAGAAATTTTAATATACTTTCTAAAAGTAGTAAAATAAGAAAGGATTACAATGTAGAATATCTTATATAGTCTAATATCTACTCTTGACAAGTAGTGACAAAACTTGCAAGACAATATGCCTAATAAGTTAGCTAGCATATCTTCTAAACATATAACAAACTATAATAATTATAGTAAAAGTATCCAACAAAACCTCTTTTGTTTCATGTGTATGGTCTTAACTCCTTGTTGAACTGGTGTCATGTCTAATTGTAGTTATGTTTCGCAACACAACCAACATCAATGGGAGGGGATTTGTCCCACTCAACATTCAAATATGATTAACACCTTTAGCTAGTTAAAATACCAAAGGAAAAGCATTACACGAAATAAAATAATAGTACATTAAATACAACCATCAACCATAGCAAATTGACTTTGATCTAATCATTGTATTTCGAAAGCAGAATAAATTTAATGCATCAATATTAACCAAGAGAATTGCAAGGAAATAGATGAAAATGACTAGCTGATAATATAGAGGAAATGCCATAGATATCACTCATTTATAATTAAAATGGTAAGGAAATAGTATAAACTATTTATGTAACAACTCCAATATAGCTTAAGCCCTAGTATTAGGTTAGTTAGTCCTTAAGCATTAGGGTTATGGTTATTGTTTAATTTAGTCTATAAATAGAGAAGTTATATTATAATTGAGACATAATCATAATTTTTATCTTAAGTTGCCTCTATTGTGCATATGAGACTTTGACCTCTCTAAGTAAATATGAGAATTTTCCCTCTCTAAGTGGCTAGGTCTTGTACTAATTTGAAATATGGAATCTGTTATTTGCATTATTAATCTACTATTCAAGTGGATGTTTCCTTTTGTACATTAATGAATTGTTACTATTTTTGTATTTCTAGAAGTTGTTTCATTACAAGTGGTATCAAAGCATTAATCTTCACTCCCTATTGTGATATAAAAAAAATAGTAGAAGGGTTTGTGAACCATTCCAAATTTTAAAATAGCCAATGATGAGGCCTGAAAATGCCTCATTTTTACACTATGTTTGACATATAAAAAACTGTCATATTATTAATTTAAATGCCAAATAGTTGATTAGAATATATATTTGTTAAGTGTTTGCATGATTTTATGTTATGATCATTATATCTATTTTTTTGACTAATTTCAGCATTTTGTGACTGCTTTTGCTTGATTAAGTAACAAATAAAAATATGCATTTCAAACAGCCAAATATGGTATGTTGATATCCATTAAATTCACAATGGTTTATGAATGTTTTCTTGCCCTTCAACTTGTTTGAAGTCCACATTGAAGCCAAATTATTAGGACTATCATAAATCTGAAAATCTGAAAAAAAACAGCCATATAAAAATCAGCAAGCTGTCACTTTATAGGAACACCTTGAAGTTGTCAAGCAAAGCATGAGGATATGGATAGAATAAGTTCAGAAAGACTACATAAGACATATGACCTATTTAGAAGCATTCCCATATGGTCTAAATATGGAGCAACAGGGTATAACAGAACAGGGACAATTGTGCAACACTATTGCACTATTTCAGCATGGTTACTTGGTGAATGAAGTGTATAAATTCAGTAGCAACTTGATGTACTCCTTCATGTTGATATTTGAATAATTTTTCCATGTTATAATTTGTTTGAATTTTCAAGAAATACCAATATTTTACAATTATGCAACAGAGTTGAAAAATGCAGTAATTTACCATGTAAATTTCAGCAAGCTACCAATGAATGGCAAGGCATGGAATTCACACATGGAGAGAGATGAAGGCTATTACAATATGATCCTAAGAGCTAACCCACCTGAGAAATGAAGATGAAATAACTTGAAGAGCACATAGTTGTTCATTTCGAAGATCTTCGAAATGAGCAGACATCTTCGGAATGAGAAATACAATCTCTTCGGAATGAGCGGATATCTTCGGAATGAGAAATACAGTCTCTTTGGAATGAGCCACTTATCTTCGAAATGAGAACAAAAAGTGCTTTTTGACTTGTTGACTGATTTCTGATGATGGAAAAATGAAAAGAAGGTTGAAAAGGTTAAAGGAAAATATCTCCCATCTGACTTTGTTGTCCTTACCGTCCAAAGCCACCATTCATGGAAAAGATCAATTTTGATTCTCTTATAGGATAAACCCAGAAAAAAAATGTAGCATAATAGGAAGTTGTTTGCAAGATAGAAATGACATTTTCTGAAGTGGAGAAATATGTTTGAGATACTCCCACGTACTCCCACCATTGAAGATGTTTTTTAAGGGCCAATGACTACTACTACAACACAAACTGTCCAGATTTGCATTTATTTCAGATCTAGAATTATTGGCAAATCATTGTAAAGTAGCACATAGGCTGATTTGAGCATGGGATATGTTGTAAATATTTATATAAATAACATAGCTCCCTCCTTGGTTGAGCCAGTTAGGAATTAGAATAAAGGAGAGTTTTCAATAGCAGCAATTAGAACTATACAGTAATTTTCTGTAACAATTTTTAGCATGTTTTATCATCAATAAAAGTGTAGTTATTTTATCATTTTCTGTTCTGAGTGTTAATTAGTTAAGGAGTGTTTTTCACCTCCTTCTAGATCAGGAAGTATGGGCCCACTTTCAGATCTAGAAGGAGGATTTTAATGGTAGGTTTTAATCTATAATTTTGCTACAGCAGAATTAATAGATTACTTGTCAAGTTTACTTTTCTTGTTTTAAGTTTGTATAATGTTATTTATGTTTTCTATTATGTTTGTGTATGATGCAGGAGCATCCGGAGGTGGAAAAGCAATCTTGCATCACCCAAAAATATTTTTTTCTTTAAGTGCCAAAGCTGTCGCGAAATCGCGACACTTTTTTGAGAAAGGGCGCCAAAGGGTCAAACTATCGCGATATCGCGACGCTTTTTGAGAAAAGGGGCCAAGGCGCAAAATGGTCGCGAAATCGTGACATTTTCTAAGCAAAGCAGTCTGGACGCAAAATGGTCGCGAAATCGTGACATTTTCGAAGTAAAGCAGCCTGGACGCAAAATGGTCGCGAAATCGTGACATTTTCTAAGCAAAGCAGTCTGGACGCAAAATGGTCGTGAAATCGTGACATTTTCTAAGTAAAGCAGCCTGGATGACAAAATGGTCACGAAATCGTGACACCTTCGGAGGCAAAGCTCTAAGGCACAAAGTGGTCGTGAAATCGTGACACTTTCGGAGGCAAGACTCGAAGGCGCAAAGTGGTCATGAAATCGTGACACTTTCGGAAGCTAGGCTCGAAGGCGCAAAGTGGTCATGAAATCGTGACACTTTCGGAGGCAAGACTCGAAGGCGCAAAGTGGTCGCAAAATCGTGACACTTTCGGAAGCTAGGCTCGAAGGCGCAAAGTGGTCGCGAAATCGTGACACTTTCGGAGGCAAGACTCGAAGGCGCAAAGTGGTCATGAAATCGTGACACTTTCGGAAGCTGGGCTCGAAGGCGCAAAGTGGTCACGAAATCGTGACACTTTCGGAAGCTGGACTCGAAGGTGCAAAGTGGTCGCGAAATCGTGACACTTTCGAAAGCAAGGTGTCAGGGTGCAAAGTGGTCGCGAAATCGTGACACTTTTGGGGCAAAGGCACCAAGGGGTAAAATGGTCACGAAATCGTGACATGTCGCGGTTTCGCGGCCCGAAGGAGAAAACAGAGGCCGAACGCCAAAACGTCGCGATATCGCGACCGAAGAGGAGAGAGGGCGTAAGGAAGCAAACACGTCGCGATATCGCGACAAAACGCTCACGACTTCAGACCAGCCGGCAGTTGCAGAGACCATTGCAGAAGGGCACGTGGCATCAAATCACAGGCGGCCATAGAGCACTAGGCGGTTATAGAGGCCATGGCAGGAGGGCACGTGGTAGCAGATTACAGATGGCTGGAGCATTCCTTTGAATGATGACTCGGCAGGTGGATGCACAAGCGGCTGCAGGGCACTCCGCCACCCCATGCCATGATGAAAGAAGATACCTGGCCACAACATGCATGCGGCGACAGAACACTCGTGCGGGCGGTTACAGGGAATCCCGCATTCTATGTAATGATGTCCGAAGGGGGTCGGGTCTGTTATAAGAGAAATGCATACATTGTAAAAGGGACCTTTTGGCCATTTTTGAATAGAACCGCTGTATTTTCGAGTTTGAGACCTCTGTTAATGAAATTCGCATGAATTTTTCTGTGTTTATCTCAGTTCTGCTTCAAGTGGTATCAAGCCAGAAGGTTCTGAGTGCGCAAACCGATCGCCGACAGTGAGGCAGTTTGCGCCAGGATTGTGGTTGTGGGTGTGAGGAAGCGAACAGGATGCCCCCGCGTAGGAACCATGGTGGTGTGAGGAACAGACAAGCGAGGTCGATCTTAGAGCCTTGCAGAGGCAAGTTGAAGCCCTACAGGAGGAAATCGAGAAGAGGAGTTGAGCCAAGAAGGGAGGAACCCGGTGAAGATGAAGTTTGGGAAGAAGAGGGTCCATCTGATGAGGAAGAAGCATTGGATCCAGCAGAGGCTAGGCTGTATAGGGCCATATCCTAGATCGGGAAGAAGCCGAAGTTCGATGTCTCTACTTATTCTGGGAATCTTAATCCCGAGGAGTTGATAGATTGGATCAACGACATGGAGGAGTATTTTGAGTATGAAGAGATCTCAGATCCAAATCGGATCAGGTTCGCAAAAACAAAGTTGAAGGGGCATGCTAGCATCTGGTGGAAAGGAGTGCAGCTAGAAAGGAACAGGAGGGGAAAGGAAAAGATCACCAGGTGGGATAGGATGGTAGAGAAGTTGAAAAGGCAATTCATCCCTGCAGATTATGAGTTGGATTTGTTGAGGAAGATGCAGAGTCTTAGACAGGCAAGTAAATCTGTCAAGGAGTATACGGAGGAGTTCTACCAGATTTCGATTAGAACCGGCCATTCTGAGGCGAATAAGGAGAAAGTCGCACGATACATCAATGGATTGAGAACCAGCATTCAAGAAGAACTGGGTCTGGTTAGGATGAGCACGGTTGAAGATGCATACCAGTTTGCATTAAAAGTGGAGGAGAAGCTGAATAGGAGGTTTGATGGTAAGCAGAGAGGAAAGGATCGAGGAGGAAGAGCTGGTGGAAGAACCAATGGAGGAAGATACAGAGATGTGGGGAAGACTGGTGAAGCAAGCAGTAGCCAAAAATAGAAAGAGGAGAAAGAGGAGAATACCCAACGCCCACGCAATCAGAACAACAACTACCCGAGGGGAAGAGGTAGGCCTAGGCGAGGGTTTGGAAGAGGTGTCTTTCGAGGAACCTGCTTCAACTGCGAAGAAGAAGGACATCGGGCATACAAGCGCCCACAGCATCAAGAAAGGCCTAATCGAAGACCTGAGGGTCAGGCCCGAGCTACTGTAGCAGACGAAGGTGTAGAATCTGAGCACTCTGAGGAGGCAAAAAGAGGAGAAGCGATGATCATCAGAAGAGTCTTGTTGAATGAAGAAAAGAAGGCATACCAGAGGAACAACTTGTTTCGAACAAGATGCAAGTGCGCGGGCAAGGTCTGTAACATCATCATCGATAATGGAAGCAACGACAACTTGGTTTACGAGGAGATGGTTGCCAAGCTATAGCTGGAGAGGAGAAAACACCCGCACCCTTATCGGATTGCATGGTTGCAAAAGGACCATCGGGTGCTGGTCAGTGAGCAATGCCTGGTGAAGTTCAACATTGGAACTTATCGAGATGAGGTCTTATGTGACATCTTGCCTATGGATGCATGTCACTTGCTGCTGGGGAGACCATGGCAGTTTGATCGAAGTGTTGTACATGATGGTCGAGCTAATACATATTCCTTGTCAAAAAATGGAGTTCGGCATAAGTTGAAACCCCTGAAGGAGACGGATGAGAAGGTATGCAGCAGTGCACGAGTCTGTCTAGTTGATGGAAGAAAATTTCTAGATGGCCTGAAGCAAGATCGTATGTGCTATGCAATAATCCCTAGGGTCAGGGAAGAAGAATGTAAGGAAACTCCAGTGGAAGTCATGGGACTGTTGGAGGAGTTTCCAGATATCATTTCTGATAATGTTCTTGAAGGTTTACCACTTGTTAGGAAGATCAGTCACCACATAGATTTGGTGCCTGGATCGAGCTTGCCGAATAAGGCTGCACACAGGATGACGCCTGTAGAAACTGAGGAGTTAAACCGATAGGTTCAAGATCTGCTCAAGAAGGGATTGATTAGGGAGAGTCTAAGTCCATGTGCAGTACCTGCAGTGCTAGCACCCAAGAAGGATGGGGAATGGAGAATGTGCACAGACTCTCGGGCAATTAACAAGATCACTATTAAATACAGGTTCCCATTGCCCAGGATGGATGATATCATGGACTGTTTGGGTGGAGCTGAGTACTTCACGAAGATTGACCTGAAAAGTGGTTATCATCAGATCCGCATTAGAGAAGGGGATGAGTGGAAGACAGCCTTTAAAACCAGAGAGGGGTTGTATGAGTGGTTGGTTATGCCATTTGGGCTAACCAATGCATCGAGTACCTTCATGCGGTTAATGAATGAAGTCCTGAAGGAATTTCTAGGAAAATTTGTTATTGTCTACTTGGATGATATCCTGATTTTTAGCAAAACCCTGGAGGAACACCTGATGCACATCAGGAGGGTTTTTGAGAAATTGCGGGAGGAGCAATTGCTGATAAATCTGAAGAAGTGTAACTTCGTGAAGAGAGAGCTAGTATACCTAGGATTTGTTATCTCAGTAGATGGTCTCAAAATGGACCCCGAGAAGGTGAGGGCTATCATAGAATGGCCTACTCCAAGAAGCGTGACAGGTGATATCGTTTCACGGTGCGGCCGGTTTCTACAGAAAGTTCATTAGGAACTTCAGCGGTATTTGCGCATCCCTTACTTGAGACAATGAAGGGGAACAAGAAGGAATTCAAGTGGACAGGTGGAGCGGACAAAAGCTTTGCTATTCTGAAGAAGAAGGTCACAGAACAACCTGTCTTAGCACTTCCAGATTTCAATAAGGTGTTTCAGGTAGACTGTGATGCGAGTGGCAGTGCCATAGGAGCCGTATTGAGCCAAGAGGGTAAGCCTGTTGCTTATTTTAGCGAGAAGCTCAATGATGCCAGAAGGAAGTATTCGGTATATGATCAGGAGTTCTATGCCATAGTTCAGGCTCTGAAGAAATGGAGGCATTATTTGTTGCCAAAGGAGTTTGTCCTTTATACTGATCATCAGGCACTGCAGTATATTAACAGTCAAGGGAAATTAAATCAGAGGCACCTGAAATGGGTGGAGTTCCGTAGAGCTACACCTTTGTCTTTGAAGCACTCGGAGCGGGAGATCCAACGAGTTGCGGATGCCTTGAGTAGGATGCAATGTTTATTGATGGAGATGAATGTGGAGGTTGTAGGGTTTCTTGAGCTCAAGGGTTTATACCCTGCAGACCCCGACTTCGCAGAAGCTTGGAAAGCCTGCACTGCGCCTGTTACATTGGACAGGACTAAGTGGTTGAATTTTTTGACTCAAGATGGAATGTTGTTCAGAGGGAACCAATTATGCATTTCGAGGAGCTCAATGCGGGAGAATCTCATCAAGGAAAAGCACAGTGGAGGTTTAGTTGGACACTTTGGTCGAGACAAGACCATCTCACTTGTTAGTGAAAATTACTACTGGCCGCAATTGCAACAAGATGTGGCAAAATTTGTGCAAAGTTGTAGGATATGCCAGATGGCAAAAGGTGTGAGGCAGCCTACTTGGTTTATATCAACCACTACCTATACCTGAAAGGCCATGGGAGGATATTAGCATGGATTTTATTCTTGGTTTACCCGGGACGCGAGAGGGGACATGACTCCATATTTGTGGTAGTGGACAGGTTTTCAAAAATGGCTCATTTCATTCCCTACCAGAAGACTAGCGATGCGGTCCATGTGGCTGGTTTATTCTTCAAGGAAGTGGTACGCCTTCATGGGCTGCCAAGGAGCATTGTTTCGGACAGAGATACCAAATTTGTAGGGTATTTCTGGAGAACCCTATGGAAGAAACTGAAGACGGATTTAAAATTCAGTTCTGCATACCACCCCCAAACAGATGGTCAAACAGAGGTGGTGAATAGGAGTTTAGGCAATCTACTGAGATGCTTGGTCGGAGACAAGCCCAAGGGATGGGATCTGGTTTTGCCACAGGCAGAATTCGCTTATAACAGCTCAGTCAACAGGAGTACCAATAAGTCACCATTCCAGATAATCTATGGGAGCAGCCCAAGAAACGCTTCAGAATTGAGAAGGATGGATATAAGAGAAAAATGCAGTGCTGAAGCTGAAGACTTTGCTAAACACCTGAAGGGAGTGCATGAGGAGGTGACAAGGCACATTGCCAAGATGAATGCTCAGTATAAGGCCAGGGCAGACCAGAAATGCCGGGTTAAGGAGTTTGAAGTAGGAGATTCTGTCATGGTCCATCTAAGGAAAGAGAGGTTTCCTGCCAAGACCTATAACAAGCTGAAAATGAAGAAGTTTGGGCCATGCAGGATCATTGGAAAATGGGATTCGGGTAATGCATATGAGGTGGAGTTGCCGAGTGAACTTAACATCTCATCGGTTTTTAACATTTTAGATTTGGTCGAGTTTCATGAAGGAGATAGCAGTGCAACACCAAGCCCGAATTTGTGGAGCATTCCCACGGTTACTCCAGTCGCAGACGAGATAGAAGAAGTCCTTGATACGCGTGAGGGCCGAAGTACTCGAAATAGGAGTTATTCTGAGTATTTGATCAAATGGAAGGGCAGGCCCATCGAAGATGCGACTTGGTTGTCGAAGGTAGAGGTTGACCGCCTGGGTCTACCTCAGACAGATCAGAAGTGAAGGTCACTTCTCAATTCACCCTGGGTGTCTGATGCAGGAGCATCCGGAGGTGGAAAAGCAATCTTGCATCACCCAAAAATATTTTTTTCTTTAAGTGCCAAAGCTGTCGCGAAATCGTGACACTTTTTTGAGAAAGGGCGCCAAAGGGTCAAACTGTCGCGATATCGCGACGCTTTTTGAGAAAAGGGGCCAAGGCGCAAAATGGTCGCGAAATCGTGACATTTTCTAAGAAAAGCAGTCTGGACGCAAAATGGTCACGAAATCGTGACATTTTCGAAGTAAAGCAACCTGGACGCAAAATGGTCGCGAAATCGTGACATTTTCTAAGCAAAGCAGTCTAGACGCAAAATGGTCGCGAAATCGTGACATTTTCTAAGCAAAGCAGTCTGGACGCAAAATGGTCGCGAAATCGTGACATTTTCGAAGTGAAGCAACCTGGATGCAAAATGGTCGCGAAATCGTGACACTTTCGGAGGCAAAGATCTAAGGCGCAAAGTGGTCACAAAATCGTGACACTTTCGGAGGCAAGACTCGAAGGCGCAAAGTGGTCACGAAATCATGACACTTTCGAAAGCTGGGCTCGAAGGCGCAAAGTGGTCGCGAAATCGTGACACTTCCGGAGGCAAGACTCGAAGGCGCAAAGTGGTCGCGAAATCGTGACACTTTCGAAAGCTGGGCTCGTAGGCGCAAAGTGGTCACGAAATCGTGACACTTTCGGAGGCAAGACTCGAAGGCGCAAAGTGGTCGCGAAATCGTGACACTTTCGAAAGCTGGGCTCGAAAGCGCAAAGTGGTCGCGAAATCGTGACACTTTCGGAAGCTGGACTCGAAGGTGCAAAGTGGTCGCGAAATCGTGACACTTTCGGAAGCAAGGTGTCAGGGTGCAAAGTGGTCGCGAAATCGTGACACTTTTGGGGCAAAGGCACCAAGGGGTAAAATGGTCGCGAAATCGTGACATGTCACGGTTTCACGGCCCGAAGGAGAAAACAGAGGCCGAACGCCAAAACGTCGTGATATCGCGACCGAAGAGGAGAGAGGGCGTAAGGAAGCAAACACGTCGCGATATCGCGACAAAACGCTCACGACTTCAGACCAGCCGACGGTTGTAGAGACCATTGCGAGAAGGGCACGTGGCATCAAATCACAGGTAGCCATAGAGCACTAGGCGATTACAGAGGCCATGGCAGGAGGGCATGTGGTAGCAGATTACAGATGGCTGGAGCATTCCTTTGAATGATGACTCGGCAACTTTCCATTTTTAGCATATTTCATTTTGCTGTCAATTTCTGTAGCAGAAGCTTGACGACCTTTTGTGGCAGGACATTGATAGGTGTTTTTAGCATAAGTTTCATTTACAAGCATCATTTCAATTATGCAAGAGTAACTAGGTTTCAATTCAGCAAATGTAACTTAGGATTTCATTTCAACAACATTTCAATTTAGCAATTTCAATTCTGCAAAAGTAGATTAGATTTCAATTCAACAATTTCAATTCATGCAATTGTAGTTAACTTTAATTTTTTGAACTTAGAATTAGTTTTTAGTTCTTGCAAGTTTCCATTCTGCAGATTAGGTTTAGTGTGACACCAAAAGGCTAAACCAAATTTGTCTCACCCAATAAATGCTTAAAATTTGAATGCCTGAATTGTACTCTGCCCTAGCCTTCTATCGTAGACAGCCTTGGACACCACCCCGGATTGATAAGATCTTTGAGATTTAATGATGTGCTTAACGACAACGCATCATTTTGGCACCATTTTTGGGGATCATGGTGTTGTTAGAGGGTAAAAGCAATCAAATAATTATTATTGTGCTAAGTTATGAAGTTCAGAGTAAAATCTGAATGTAATAGCTGGTATAAATAATAATTATTGATAGTTGCATTTCAGTCCATTTAGAAAATAAGCAACCACAGGGAGGTGATCTTCACACTTGGGGGTTAAATTGCCTATGTTTGAAATTCTTGATAAAAATTGAAAGAATTCATCATCCTCATTATCAAGAAACATAAGATCTCTTAAAATATTTAGAAGAGCCATCTACTAGTACTACCCTTTTTATATCCATATCATCAGGGTAGTATAAAAAAATTTGTACTAGGTGTTGGGAAGATATCATGGTAGATATACAAGACTATCCCTTGAACAAAATAGCCATATCAGCTACTTGTAGCATTTGTTCATAGGGACATATCATTGATGAATGCCATTTACTTCCACAACTTAGAGATGCAAAATTTGTTGCCTAGTCTGAATTCTTCTCAAAGAGAGATCCCAACAACAACAAATAGGGCAAGTAAATCAACCACCACCTTCAGCCCAACTTGTGGCCAATATGAATAATACAGGACAGGCAACCCCTGTCTATGTAAGCTGAATCTATTAAAAAAAAAAATCACAAAAACTTTTGCACAATCAAAATAGGAGTTTACAACTTAACGGTGATCCTAGAGTTTTCCATTATTACTTAAATATTGTTAGGATTTTACCATGCTAAACCGCAACCTAGCAATTCTTAGCCTACACAGACAATAGTTGATCTCATTAGAGGTGATCCTACCTGACAAGTAGTTGATCTGCTAAATTTGTACACTTCTTGTCTTATTGTGCAAACCAAAAATATTTCTTTTTTAGCCCAACCTGTGATTAGTCCGAATAATACAAGATAGGCAACCCCTGTTTATGTAGTTGAATCTGGTAAAAAAAAACTGCAGGAAATGTTATTGACTGCAACAACATCCAACTGTGCTCAAACAAGAACTTACCTGAGCTTGAAGAGACAAAAATCAATGGAGATACACAGAAAACCTTTAGTCCAAACACACAGAAATTAGCCTTGGATAAAGGAGAAAAACTAGAAAAACTGCACATAGAAAATTTACTTCCATTGAACTCCTTAGTAAGAAATTACAAAAGGGGTAAATTTTGTCCTCCTAGGAATGAAACAAATTGAAGTGCAGCCAAGAAAATTCTTGAACATTATTATCTAGCTGACTTATAAACAAAAAGCAAAATTGTTGCTATTTTGAAACAATATTTCAATCCCTTTACATGGAATTACAAGGGTATATCAAGATTTTATCTTGATGTAAGCACTTAACATCTTTTGGGAATTGGTATTTAATTGTTTCAAGTACATATTGACAATATTTTGTAGACTAGGAGGCATGGACAACACTTGATTGAAGAAGTTTTCAGATATGGAGCAGTGCTTCTTTCTCCCATTGGTAATTCATGGAGGATGTTAGTGGTGAATGGACATTGCCTTCGGGTATACCATGCACCATTAACTAAGGAGGAGTTCTTGAAGGAGATTCCATTGGATGTACACATAATGGAAGAGAATTTCTCTTCAATATCAGATTCAGAGTGATGATAAAAAGTTTGAAAAAAAAAAAAAAAATACAAGAAAAGCAAAAAGAAGAATAGTCTTGTTTGTGAACTTCCTTCTTGGGTACAAGCAAGACAAGAAAAATTGAAAAAAAAAAGAGAAAAAAAAATTGCAACAAAGGCATGTCCCACAAAATGGGGATACATGAGGACAAGCATCAATTTCAGCAAGGAAGAGGAACAATGGAGCCAATACTTCATTTCCAGCAATAAGGAGGCAATTATGATGTAAGAAGATTCTTACTGCTCATCTAGAAAGGAAGGTTGCATCAATGTTGCAGGTTTCAACAGAAAGAGATGGTGTTTTCATACAACAATTGACATGTTTTTGCAGAATAAGGATTGGTCTTATCCAAATAAGAGTGAGATGAAAAAAAAAAAAAAAAAAAAGGGACAGAAGTTGGTTGAAAACCAGAAATGGCAACCTCTTCTGATGAAAAAATGAAAAAAAAAGAGATGAAAAAAAAGGAAAGAAAAAAATGATGAAAAAAAAAAATGAATAATTCAGTAGTGAAAACCTTCTTGGAGGCGCTACTGAGTTGGCTTGCATGAAAACCGATTTTTCGGCATGCATTGCCTTGTTGATCTACCCATAATTATTCCACCATTGTACAAATCTCACATTGCACATGTGTTATTTTTATGTTTTTAGATAGCCTGCTAACAATCATCAGAAGCAGCTTGTAAGGTGCATGATTAATTTTCAGGACAGTAAGGTATGTGTTTCTTGCATTTAAGTCATAGTAAGCATTTAGCATTTAATGTATGATAATCGGTATTTGGCATAAACTATTCATACAATATTGGTAAGTTGAAAATGGAACATGATCAAAATGTCAAGAAACACCCCCTTTTGCCCTTAGTTGCATGAGAATTTCAAAACTGTACAAAAACTTGATTTTGGGACAGACATGGCATAAATTCTATCTCAATTAGTAGGGCAGGTTTCATAAGGAGGACTGCAATTTTATATCTCACAATTGTCTCATAAATTGAAGGAGGATAATCAGGAAAATGCACCTAAAGGTTCTATTTTAGTACTACTGGAATAAAATAGCAACATACAAAACAAAGAATAACATCTAAACAAAAGGATGAAGAAGGGATTTTTGATGTTATGGAAGGCTTATACACTCTAGATATGGGCCCACAATAGAATATGTAGCTAACTTTTGCATAGGAGGTCATTTCTGCATTTTCTGATGCATCTTCGGAATGAACAGTCATATCTTCGAAATGAACATGCATATCTTCGAAATGAGTAGGATATCTTTGGAATGAGCAGAAACTCACCAGAATTGCTGAAAATGCTACAGAATAGCAAAAAGAGTAGGGTACATCAAATATTGAGGTTCATAAGGCTCTACCACAAGTAAGTACATCCCTCAAGCATTTCAAAATCAAAATTTTATCAATTTTGTTCAAAAGGTGCAAACAATAGAAATAGGCATTCAGGCTGAAATGTTGTTAAGAATAGAAAATTTCACCAGTAGTAGTGCATCTGCCAAATATGGTTCCACAATAAGGCTATTGCAAGATGAATCACATGATACCAAGCCTTTAAGAGGTACCTTGCAACACTAAAACTTGTAGAAGGGCAAAAAAAGAGTTAAAATTGCAGTAATTGCAAAAATTGCAATATTGAAGGATGAAAGTACAGAAGTTAAAAAGTTGCAAGTTGCAAATGAAAAAAAAAGATATGCAAGAAAAAGAAAAAAAATAGTTAAATGCCAAATAGTTGATTAGAATATATATTTGTTAAGTGTTTGCATGATTTTATGTTAGGATCATTATATCTCTATTTTTGACTATTTTCAGCATTTTGTGACTGCTTTTGCTTGATTAAGTAGCAAATAAAAATATGCATTTCAAATAACCAAATGTGGTATGCTGATATCCATTAAATTCACAATGGTTTATGAATGTTTTCCTGCCCTTCAACTTGTTTGAAGTCCACATTGAAGCCAAATTATTAGGACTGTCATAAATCTAAAAATCTGAAAAAAATAGCCATATAAAAATCAGCAAGCTGTCACTTTATAGGAACACCTTGAAGTTGTCAAGCAAAGCATGAGGATATGGATGGAATGAGTTTAGAAGGACTACAGAAGACATCTGACCTATTTAGAAGCATTCCCACATGGTCTAAATAGGCAGCAACAGGGTATAACAGAGCAGGGACAATTGTGCAGCACTATTGCACTATTTCAGCATGGTTACTTGGTGAATGAAGTGTATAAATTTAGTAGCAACTTGATGTACTCCTTCATGTTGATATTTGAATAATTTTTCCATGTTCTAATTTGTTTGAATTTGCAAGAAATGCCAATATTTTACAACTTGCAGATAGAGTTGGAAAATGCAGTAATTTACCATGTAAATTCTAGCAAGCTACCAATGAATGGCAAGGCATGGAATTCACACATGGAGAGGGATGAAGGCTATTGCAATCTGATCCTAAGAGCTAACCCACCTAAGAAATGCAGATGAAATCACTTGAAGAGCACATAGTTGTTCATTCTGAAGATCTTCGGAATGAGCAGACATCTTCGGAATGAGAAATATAGTCTCTTCGAAATGAGTGGACATCTTCGGAATGAGAAATACAGTCTCTTCGGAATGAGCCACTTATCTTCGGAATGAGAACAGAAAGTGCTTTTTGACTTTTTGACTGATTTTTGATGATGGAAAAAGGGAAAGAATGTTGAAAAGGTTAAAGGAAAATATCTCCCATCTGACTTTGTCATCCTTGCCATCCAAAGCCACCATTCATGGAAAAGATCAATTTTGATCCTCTTCTAGGATAAACCCAGAAAAAAATTGCAGCATAATAGGAAGTTGTTTGCAAGATAGAAATGGCATATTCTGAAGTGGAGAAAGATGTGTGAGATATTTCTAGACTCCTCCCACGTACTCCCACCATTGAAGATGCTTTCTAAGGGCCAATGACTACTACTGCAACACAAACTATCCAGATTTGCATTTATTTTAGATCCAAAATTATTGGCAAATCACTGTAAAGTAGCACATAGGCTGATTTGAGCATGGGATATGTTGTAAATATTTATATAAATAACACAACTCCCTCCTTGGTTGAGCCAGTTAGGAATTAGAATAGAGGAGAGTTTTCAATAGCAACAATTAGGACTATACAGTAATTTTCTGTAACAGTTTTCAGCATGTTTTGTCATCAATAAAAGTGCAGTTATTTTATCATTTTCTGTTCTAAGTGTTAATTAGTTAAGGAGTGCTTTTCACCTCCTTCTAGATCAGGAAGTATGGGCCCACTTTCAGATCTAGAAGGAGGATTTTTATGGCAGGTTTTAATCTGTAATTTTGTCTATAGCAAAATTAATAGATTACTTGTCAAGTTTACTTTTCTTGTTTTAAGTTTGTATAATGTTCTTTATGTTTTCTATTATGTTTGTGTACAACATTTGTGTGTGTGTCAGCTGACAAATTATATTAAGCATTTTTCCTTTGCTTTCCATGTTTTCCTACTTTTTTATTTTAGCAACTTTCCATTTTTAGCATATTTCATTTTGTTGTCAATTCCTATAGCAGAAGCTTGATGACCTTTTGTGGCAGGACATTGACAGGTGTTTTTAGCATAAGTTTCATTTACAAGCATCATTTCAATTATGCAAGAGTAACTAGGTTTCAATTCTGCAAATGTAACTTAGGATTTCATTTCAGCAACATTTCAATTTAGCAATTTCAATTCTGTTATTTCAATTCTGCAAAAGTAGATTAGATTTCAATTCAGCAATTTCAATTCATGCAATTGTAGTTAAATTTAAATTTTTGCAACTTAGAATTAGTTTTTATTTCTTGCAAGTTTCCATTCTACATATTAGGTTTAGTGTGACACCAAAAGGCTAAACCAAATCTGTCTCACCCAATAAATGCTTGAAATTTGAATGCTTGAATTGTACTCTGCCCTAGCCTTCTATCGTAGATAGCCTTGGACACCACCCTGGATTGATAAGATCTTTGAGATTTAATGATGTGCTTAATGACAACGCATCATTTTGGCATCGTTTCAGGGATCATGGTGTTGTTAGAGGGTAAAAGCAATCAAATAATTATTATTGTGCTAAGTTATGAAGTTCAGAGTAAAATCTGAATGTAATAGTTGGTATAAATAATAATTATTGATAGTTGCATTTCAGTCCATTTAGAAAATAAGCAACCATAGGGAGGTGATCTTCACACTTGGGGGTTAAATTGCCTATGTTTGAAATTCTTGATAAAAATTGAAAGAATTCATCATCCTCATTATCAAGAAACATAAGATCTCTTAAAATATTTAGAAGAGCCATCTGCTAGTACTGCCCTTTTTATATCCATATCATCAGGGTAGTATAAAAAAATTTGTACTAGGTGTTGGGAAAGATATCATGGTAGATATACAAGACTATCCCTTGAACAAAATAGCCATATCAGCTACCTGTAGCATTTGTTCATAGGGACATATCATTGATGAATGCCATTTACTTCCACAACTTAGAGATGCAAAATTTGTTGCCTAGTCTGAATTCTTCTCAAAGAGAGATCCCAACAACAACAAATAGGGCAAGTAAATCAACCACCACCTTCAGCCCAACCTAGTGGCCAATATGAATAATACAGGACAGGCAACCCCTGTCTATGTAAGCTGAATCTATTAAAAAAAAATCACAAAAACTTTTGCACAATCAAAATAGGAGTTTACAACTTAATGGTGATCCTAGAGTTTTCCATTATTACTTAAATATTGTTAGGATTTTACCGTGCTAAACCGCAACCTAGCAATTCTTAGCCTACATAGACAATAGTTGATCTCATTAGAGGTGATCCTACCTGACAAGTAGTTGATCTCCTAAAGTTGTACACTTCTTGTCTTATTGTGCAAACCAAAAATATTTCTTTTTTAGCCCAACCTGTGATCAGTTTGAATAATACAGGATAGGCATCCCCTGTCTATGTAGCTGAATCTGGTAAAAAAAAACTTGCAGGAAATGTTATTGACTGCAGCAACATCCAACTGTGCTCAAACAAGAACTTACCTGAGCTTGAAGAGACAAAAATCAATGGAGATACACAGAAAACCTTTAGTCCAAACACACAGAAATTAGCCTTGGATAAAGGAGAAAAACTAGAAAAACTGCACATAGAAAATTTACTTCCATTGAACTCCTTAGTAAGAAATTACAAAGGGGTAAATTTTGTCCTCCTAGGAATGAAACAAATTGAAGTGCAGCCAAGAAAATTCTTGAACATTATTAGTTGGCTGACTTATAAACAAAAAGCAAAATTGTTGCTATTTTGAAACAATATTTCAATCCCTTTACATGGAATTACAAGGGTATATCAAGATTTTATCTTGATGTAAGCACTTAACATCTTTTGGGAATTGGTATTTAATTGTTTCAAGTACATATTGACAAGATTTTGTAGACTAGGAGGCATGGACAACACTTGATTGAAGAAGTTTTTAGATATGGAGCAGTGCTTCTTTCTCCCATTGGTAATTCATGGAGGATGTTAGTGGTGAATGGACATTGCCTTCGGGTATACCATGCACCATTAACTAAGGAGGAGTTCTTGAAGGAGATTCCATTGGATGTACACATAATGGAAGAGAATTTCTCTTCAATATCAGATTCAGAGTGATGATAAAAAGTTTGACAAAAAAAAAAAAATACAAGAAAAGCAAAAAGAAGAATAGTCTTGTTTGTGAACTTCCTTCTTGGGTACAAGCAAGACAAGAAAAATTGAAAAAAAAAGAGAAAAAAAAATTTGCAGCAAAGGCATGTCCCACAAAATGGGGATACATGAGGACAAGCATCAATTTCAGCAAGGAAGAGGAACAATGGAGCCAATACTTCATTTCCAGCAATAAGGAGGCAATTATGATGTAAGAAGATTCTTACTTGCTCATCTAGAAAGGAAGGTTGCATCAATGTTGCAGGTTTCAATAGAAAGAGATGGTGTTTTCATACAACAATTGACATGTTTTTGCAGAATAAGGATTGGTCTTATCCAAATAAGAGTGAGAGATGTTCTCTCTCATTGAAGTCTGGAAAAAAAAGGGGACAGAAGTTGGTTGAAAACCAGAAATGGCAGCCTCTTCGATGAAAAAAAAGAAAAAAAAGAGTGAAAAAAAAAGGAAGAAAAAAAAAGATGAAAAAAATGAATAATTCAGTAGTGAAAACCTTCTTGGAGGCGCTACTGAGTTGGCTTGCATGAAAACCGATTTTTTGGCATGCATTGCCTTGTTGATCTACCCATCATTATTCCACCATTGTACAAATATCACATTGCACATGTGTTATTTTTATGTTTTTAGATAGCTTGCTAACAATCATCAGAAGCAGCTTGTAAGGTGCATGATTAATTTTCAGGACAGTAAGGTATGTGTTTCTTGCATTTAATTCATAGTAAGCATTTAGCATTTAATGTATGATAATCGGTATTTGGCATAAACTATTCATACAATATTGGTAAGTTGAAAATGGAACATGATCAAAATGTCAAGAAACACCCCCTTTTGCCCTTAGTTGCATGAGAATTTCAAAACTGTACAAAAACCTGATTTTGGGATAGACATGGCATAAATTCTATCTCAATTAGTAGGGCAGGTTTCAGAAGTAGGACTACAAGTTTATCTCACAATTGTCTGATAAATTGAAGGAGGATAATCAGCAAAATGCACCTGAAGGTTCTATTTTAGTACTACTGGAATAAAACAACAACATACAAAACAAAGAATAACATCTAAACAAAAGGATGAAGAAGGGATTTTTGATGTTATGGAAGGCTTATACACTCTAGATATGGGCCCACAATAGAATCTGTAGCTAACTTTTGCATAGGAGGTCATTTCTGCATTTTTTGATGCATCTTCGGAATGAACAGTCATATCTTCGAAATGAACATGCATATCTTCGGAATGAGCAGGATATCTTCGGAATGAGCAGAAACTGCACCAGAATTGCTGAAAATGCTACAGAATAGCAAAAAGAGTAGGGTACATCAAATATTGAGGTTTATAAGGCTCTACCACAAGTAAGTACATCCCTCAAGCATTTCAAAATCAAAATTTTATCAATTTTGTTCAAAAGGTGCAAACAATAGAAATAGGCATTCAGGCTGAAATGTTGTTAAGAATAGAAAATTTCACCAATAGTAGTGCATCTGCAAAATATGGTTCCACAATAAGGCTATTGCAAGATGAATCACATGATACCAAGCCTTTAAGAGGTACCTTGCAACACTAAAACTTGTAGAAGGGCATAAAAAGAGTTAAAATTGTAGTAGTTGCAAAAATTGCAATATTGAAGGATGAAAGTGCAGAAGTTAAAAAGTTGCAAGTTGCAAATGAAAAAAAAAAATATGCAAGAAAAGAAAAAAAAAAAAAAAATGGGGAGAAGAAAAGGGGGGGGGGGGGGGGGGGGGGGGGGGGAGGGGGGGGGGGGGGGGGGGGGGGGGGATTTGAAAAAATTAATAGTTAAATGCCAAATAGTTGATTAGAATATATATTTGTTAAGTGTTTGCATGATTTTATGTTAGGATCATTATATCTCTGTTTTTGACTATTTTCAGCATTTTGTGACTGCTTTTGCTTGATTAAGTAGCAAATAAAAATATGCATTTCAAACAGCCAAATGTGGTATGCTGATATCCATTAAATTCACAATGGTTTATGAATGTTTTCCTGCCCTTCAACTTGTTTGAAGTCCACATTGAAGCCAAATTATTAGGACTGTCATAAATCTGAAAATCTAAAAAAAATAGCCATATAAAAATCAGCAATCTGTCACTTTATAGGAACACCTTGAAGTTGTCAAGCAAAGCATGAGGATATGGATGGAATGAGTTCAGAAGGACTACAGAAGACATCTGACCTATTTAGAAGCATTCCCACATGGTCTAAATAGGCAGCAACATGGTATAACAGAGCAGGGACAATTGTGCAGCACTATTGCACTATTTTAGCATGGTTACTTGGTGAATGAAGTGTATAAATTCAGTAGCAACTTGATGTACTCCTTCATGTTGATATTTGAATAATTTTTCCATGTTCTAATTTGTTTGAATTTGCAAGAAATACCAATATTTTACAACTGTGCAGCAGAGTTGGAAAATGCAGTAATTTACCATGTAAATTCCAGCAAGCTACCAATGAATGGCAAGGCATGGAATTCACACATGGAGAGAGATGAAGGCTATTGCAATCTGATCCTAAGAGCTAACCCACCTAAGAAATGCAGATGAAATCACTTGAAGAGCACATAGTTGTTCATTCCGAAGATCTTCGAAATGAGCAGACATCTTCGAAATGAGAAATACAGTCTCTTCGAAATGAGCGGACATCTTCGGAATGAGAAATACAATCTCTTCGAAATGAGCCACTTATCTTCGGAATGAGAACAAAAAGTGCTTTTTGACTTGTTGACTGATTTTTGATGATGGAAAAAGGGAAAGAAGGTTGAAAAGGTTAAAGGAAAATATCTCCCATCTGACTTTGTCGTCCTTGCCATCCAAAGCCACCATTCATGGAAAAGATCAATTTTGATCCTCTTCTAGGATAAACCCAGAAAAAACTACAGCATAATAGAAAGTTGTTTGCAAGATAGAAATGACATATTCTGAAGTGGAGAAAGATGTGTGAGATATTTCTAGACTCCTCCCATGTACTCCCACCACTGAAGATGCTTTCTAAGGGCCAATGACTACTACTGCAACACAAACTGTCCAGATTTGCATTTATTTCAGATCCAAAATTATTGGCAAATCACTGTAAAGTAGCACATAGGCTGATTTGAGCATGGGATATGTTGTAAATATTTATATAAATAACACAGCTCCCTCCTTGGTTGAGCCAGTTAGGAATTAGAATAGAGGAGAGTTTTCAATAGCAACAATTAGGACTGTACAGTAATTTTCTGTAACAGTTTTCAGCATGTTTTATCATCAATAAAAGTGCAGTTATTTTATCATTTTCTGTTCTGAGTGTTAATTAGTTAAGGAGTGCTTTTCACCTCCTTCTAGATCAGGAAGTATGGGCCCACTTTCAGATCTAGAAGGAGGATTTTTATGGCAGGTTTTAATCTATAATTTTGCTGCAACAGAATTAATAGATTACTTGTCAAGTTTACTTTTCTTGTTTTAATTTTGTATAATGTTATTTATGTTTTCTATTATGTTTGTGTACAAAATTTATGTGTGTGTCAGCTGACAAATTATATTAAACATTTTTCCTTTGCTTTCCATGTTTTCCTACTTTTCTATTTTAGCAACTTTCCATTTTCAGCATATTTCATTTTGCTGTCAATTCCTGTAGCAGAAGCTTGACGACCTTTTGTGGTAGGACATTGACAGGTGTTTTTAGCATAAGTTTCATTTACAAGTATCATTTCAATTATGCAAGAGTAACTAGGTTTCAATTCTGCAAGTGTAATTTAGGATTTTATTTCAGCAATATTTCAATTTAGCAATTTCAATTAGTTATTTCAATTCTGCAAAAGTAGATTAGATTTCAATTCAGCAATTTCAATTCTTGCAATTGTAGTTAACTTTGAATTTTTGAACTTAGAATTAGTTTTCATTTCTTGTAAGTTTTTCGTTCTCAGATTAGGTTTAGTGTGACACCAAAAGGCTAAACCAAATCTGTTCCACCCAATAATTGCTTGAAATCTGAATGCTTGAATTGTACTCTGCCCTAACCTTCTATCGTAGATAGCCTTGGACACCACCCCGGATTGATAAGATCTTTGAGATTTAATGATGAGACTTAATGACAACTCATCATTTTGGCACCGTTGTCGGGGATCATGGTGTTGTTAGAGGGTAAAAGTAGTCAAATAATTATTATTATTATGCTAAGTTATGAAGTTCAGAGTAAAATCTGAATGTAATAGTTGGTATAAATAATAATTATTGATAGTTGCATTTCAATCCATTTAGAAAATAAGCAACCACAGGGAGGTGATCTTCACACTTGGGGGTTAAATTGCCTATGTTTGAAATTCTTGATAAAAATTGAAAGAATTCATCATCCTCATTATCAAGAAACATAAGATCTCTTAAAATATTTAGAAGAGCCATCTGCTAGTACTACCCTTTTTATATCCATATCATCAGGGTAGTATAAAAAATTTGTACTAGGTGTTGGGAAAGATATCATGGTAGATATACAAGACTATCCCTTGAACAAAATAGCCATATCAACTACCTGTAGCATTTGTTCATAGGGACATATCATTGATGAATGCCATTTACTTCCACAACTTAGAGATGCAAAATCTGTTGCCTAGTCTGAATTCTTCTCAAAGAGAGATCCCAACAACAACAAATAGGGCAAGTAAATCAACCACCACCTTCAGCCCAACCTATGGCCAATATGAATAATACAAGACAGGCAACCCCTGTCTATGTAAGCTGAATCTATTAAAAAAAAATCACAAAAACTTTTGCACAATCAAAATAGGAGTTTACAACTTAATGATGATCCTAGAGTTTTCCATTATTACTTAAATATTGTTAGGATTTTACCATGCTAAACCGCAACCTAGCAATTCTTAGCCTACATAGACAATAGTTGATCTCATTAGAGGTGATCCTACCTGACAAGTAGTTGATCTGCTAAAGTTGTACACTTCTTGTCTTATTGTGCAAACCAAAAATATTTCTTTTTTAGCCCAACCTGTGATCAGTCTGAATAATACAGGATAGGCAACCCTTGTCTATGTAGCTGAATCTGGTATAAAAAAAAACTGCAGGAAATGTTATTGACTGCAACAACATCCAACTGTGCTCAAACAAGAACTTACCTGAGCTTGAAGAGACAAAAATCAATGGAGATACATAGAAAACCTTTAGTCCAAACACACAAAAATTAGCCTTGGATAAAGGAGAAAAACTAGAAAAATTGCACATAGAAAATTTACTTCCATTGAACTCCTTAGTAAGAAATTACAAAGGGGTAAATTTTGTCCTCCTAGGAATGAAACAAATTGAAGTGCAGCCAAGAAAATTCTTGAACATTATTAGCTAGTTGACTTATAAACAAAAAGCAAAATTGTTGCTATTTTGAAACAATATTTCAATCCCTTTACATGGAATTACAAGGGTATATCAAGATTTTATCTTGATGTAAGCACTTAACATCTTTTGGGAATTGGTATTTAATTGTTTCAAGAATATATTGACAAGATTTTGTAGACTAGGAGGCATGGACAACACTTGATTGAAGAAGTTTTCAGATATGGAGCAGTGCTTCTTTCTCCCATTGGTAATTCATGGAGGATGTTAGTGGTGAATGGACATTGCCTTCGGGTATACCATGCACCATTAACTAAGGAGGAGTTCTTGAAGGAGATTCCATTGGATGTACACATAATGGAAGAGAATTTCTCTTCAATATCAGATTCAGAGTGATGATAAAAAGTTTGACAAAAAGAAAAAAATACAAGAAAAGCAAAAAGAAGAATAGTCTTGTTTGTGAACTTCCTTCTTGGGTACAAGCAAGACAAGAAAAATTGAAAAAAAAAGAGAAAAAAAAAAATTGCAGCAAAGGCATGTCCCACAAAATGGGGATACATGAGGATAAGCATCAATTTCAGCAAGGAAGAGGAACAATGGAGCCAATACTTCATTTCCAGCACTAAGGAGGCAATTATGATGTATGAAGATTCTTACTGCTCATCTAGAAAGGAAGGTTGCATCAATGTTGCAGGTTTCAACAGAAAGAGATGGTGTTTTCATACAACAATTGACATGTTTTTGCAGAATAAGGATTGGTCTTATCCAAATAAGAGTGAGAGATGTTCTCTCTCATTGAAGCACTTAAAAAAAAAGGGGACAGAAGTTGGTTGAAAACCAGAAATGGCAACCTCTTCTGATGAAAAAAAAAAAAAAAAAGAGATGAAAAAAAAAGGAAAGAAAAAAAAAAGAGAAAAAAAATGAATAATTCAGTAGTGAAAACCTTCTTGGAGGCGCTACTGAGTTGGCTTGCATGAAAACCGATTTTTTGGCATGCATTGCCTTGTTGATCTACCCATCATTATTCCACCATTGTACAAATCTCACACTGCACATGTGTTATTTTTATGTTTTTAGATAGCCTGCTAACAATCATCAAAAGCAACTTGTAAGGTGCATGATTAATTTTCAGGACAGTAAGGTATGTGTTTCTTGCATTTAAGTCATAGTAAGCATTTAGCATTTAATGTATGATAATCGGTATTTGGCATAAACTATTCATACAATATTGGTAAGTTGAAAATGGAACATGATCAAAATGTCAAGAAACACCCCCTTTTGCCCTTAGTTGCATGAGAATTTCAAAACTATACAAAAACCTGATTTTGGGACAGACATGGCATAAATTCTATCTCAATTAGTAGGGCAGGTTTCAGAAGTAGGACTGCAAGTTTATCTCACAATTGTCTGATAAATTGAAGGAGGATAATCAGCAAAATGCACCTGAAGGTTCTATTTTAGTACTACTGGAATAAAACAACAACATACAAAACAAAGAATAACATCTAAACAAAAGGATGAAGAAGGGATTTTTGATGTTATGGAAGGCTTATACACTCTAGATATGGGCCCACAATAGAATCTATAGCTAACTTTTGCATAGGAGGTCATTTCTGCATTTTTTGATGCATCTTCGGAATGAACAGTCATATCTTCGAAATGAACATGCATATCTTCGGAATGAGCAGGATATCTTCGAAATGAGCAGAAACTGCACCAAAATTGCTGAAAATGCTACAGAATAGCAAAAAGAGTAGGGTACATCAAATATTGAGGTTTATAAGGCTCTACCACAAGTAAGTACATCCCTCAAGCATTTCAAAATCAAAATTTTATCAATTTTGTTCAAAAGGTGCAAACAATAGAAATAGGCATTCAGGCTGAAATGTTGTTAAGAACAAAAAATTTCACCAGTAGTAGTGCATCTGCCAAATATGGTTCCACAATAAGGCTATTGCAAGATGAATCACATGATACCAAGCCTTTAAGAGGTACCTTGCAACACTAAAACTTGTAGAAGGGCAGAAAAAGAGTTAAAATTGCAGTAGTTGCAGAAATTGCAATATTGAAGGATGAAAGTGCAGAAGTTAAAAAGTTGCAAGTTGCAAATGAAAAAAAAAGATATGCAAGAAAAGAAAAAAATAAAATAAAAAAAAATTGAAAAAAATTGATTGAAAACTTTTTTTTGCAAGGTTGTAGAAAAGTGAAATACCTATGCTTAAATTAAAAAATGCTTGGTGTAGTGCAACAAGGAGAAATTTCTCAGGTAGCAGGTGGCAAAGGATGTTTTTCACAAGGATAAAACCAACATATTACTATGGCCTACTAGGATGCATGAGGGCATGCATCAGTTCAAGCTGGGGGGGATGATGAGGCCTGAAAATGCCTCATTTTTACACTATGTTTGACATATAAAAAACTATCATATTATTAAGTTAAATGCCAAATAGTTGATTAGAATATATATTTGTTAAGTGTTTGCATGATTTTATGTTAGGATCATTATATCTCTGTTTTTGACTATTTTCAGCATTTTGTGACTGCTTTTGCTTGATTAAGTAGCAAATAAAAATATGCATTTCAAACAGCCAAATGTGGTATGCTGATATCCATTAAATTCACAATGGTTTATGAATGTTTTCCTGCCCTTCAACTTGTTTGAAGTCCACATTGAAGCCAAATTATTAGGACTGTCATAAATCTGAAAATCTAAAAAAAATAGCCATATAAAAATCAGCAAGTTGTCACTTTATAGGAACACCTTGAAGTTGTCAAGCAAAGCATGAGGATATGGATGGAATGAGTTCAGAAGGACTACAGAAGACATCTGACCTATTTAGAAGCATTCCCACATGGTCTAAATAGGCAACAATAGGGTATAACAGAGCAGGGACAATTGTGCAGCACTATTGCACTATTTCAGCATGGTTACTTGGTGAATGAAGTGTATAAATTCAGTAGCAACTTGATGTACTCCTTCATGTTGATATTTGAATAATTTTTCCATGTTCTAATTTGTTTGAATTTGCAAGAAATACCAATATTTTACAACTATGCAGCAGAGTTGGAAAATGCAGTAATTTACCATGTAAATTCCAGCAAGCTACCAATGAATGGCAAGGCATGGAATTCACACATGGAGAGAGATGAAGGCTATTGCAATATGATCCTAAGAGCTAACCCACCTGAGAAATGCAGATGAAATCACTTGAAGAGCACACAGTTGTTCATTTCGAAGATCTTCGAAATGAGCAGACATCTTCGAAATGAGAAATACAGTCTCTTCGAAATGAGCGGACATCTTCGGAATGAGAAATACAGTCTCTTCGAAATGAGCCACTTATCTTCGAAATGAGAACAGAAAGTGCTTTTTGACTTGTTGACTGATTTTTGATGATGGAAAAAGGGAAAGAAGGTTGAAAAGGTTAAAGGAAAATATCTCCCATCTGACTTTGTCGTCCTTGCCGTCCAAAGCCACCATTCATGGAAAAGATCAATTTTGATCCTCTTCTAGGATAAACCCAAAAAAAACTACAGCATAATAGAAAGTTGTTTGCAAGATAGAAATGGCATATTCTGAAGTGGAGAAATATGTGTGAGATATTTCTAGACTCCTCCCACGTACTCCCACCACTGAAGATGCTTTCTAAGGGCCAATGACTACTACTGCAACACAAACTGTCCAGATTTGCATTTATTTCAGATCCAGAATTATTGGCAAATCACTGTAAAGTAGCACATAGGCTGATTTGAGCATGGGATATGTTGTAAATATTTATATAAATAACACAGCTCCCTCCTTGGTTGAGCCGGTTAGGAATTAGAATAGAGGAGAGTTTTCAATAGCAACAATTAGGACTGTACAATAATTTTCTGTAACAGTTTTCAGCATGTTTTGTCATCAATAAAAGTGCAGTTATTTTATCATTTTCTGTTCTGAGTGTTAATTAGTTAAGGAGTGCTTTTCACCTCCTTCTAGATCAGGAAGTATGGGCCCACTTTCAGATCTAGAAGGAGGATTTTTATGGCAGGTTTTAATCTGTAATTTTGCTACAACAGAATTAATAGATTACTTGTCAAGTTTACT
The DNA here is from genome assembly GCA_028583015.1 of Wollemia nobilis. Lineage (NCBI taxonomy): Eukaryota > Viridiplantae > Streptophyta > Pinopsida > Araucariales > Araucariaceae > Wollemia > Wollemia nobilis. The sequence continues at coordinate 3,283,218 of JAQPPZ010000676.1, read as the reverse complement.
TTTCTTGTTTTAAGTTTGTATAATGTTATTTATGTTTTCTATTATGTTTGTGTACAACATTTGTGTGTGTGTCAGCTGACAAATTATATTAAGCATTTTTTCCTTTGCTTTCCATGTTTTCCCTACTTTTCTATTTTAGCAACTTTCCATTTTCAGCATATTTCATTTTGTTGTCAATTCCTGTAGCAAAAGCTTGACGACCTTTTGTGGCAGGGCATTGACAGGTGTTTTTAGCATAAGTTTCATTTACAAGCATCACTTCAATTATGCAAGAGTAAACTAGGTTTCAATTTTGCAAGTGTAATTTAGGATTTCATTTCAGCAACATTTCAATTTAGCAATTTCAATTATGTTATTTCAATTCTGCAAAAGTAGATTAGATTTCAATTCAGCAATTTCAATTCATGCAATTGTAGTTAACTGTTAATTTCTTGAACTTAGAATTAGTTTTTATTTCTTGCAAGTTTCCGTTCTGCAGATTAGGTTTAGTGTGACACCAAAAGGCTAAACCAAAATCTGCTTCCCACCCAATAAATGCTTGAAATCTGAATGCTTGAATTGTACTCTGCCCTAACCTTCTATCGTAGATAGCCTTGGACACCACCCCGGATTGATAAGATCTTTGAGATTTAATGATGTGCTTAACGACAACGCATCAGCCAAATCTACTTCTTGTCATCTATTTCATTAATGTTTTAAGTCTCTATCTTCTGGCACATTTTCTTCTATAATATTGTGATTAAGTTCTTGTTTTCTCTTCTCAAACTTGATATAAGAGTATTGAGGGTACTAAGATCCTTGTAGGAGACCCATCTCATTGTAATTGTTTCTTTGAGCCTATTAAAATAAGGGTATCTCTAGAAACACTTTTTTGGAAGTGCTTAAAAGATATATTTTGGATTTTGTTTTTGTTTCTTGTGTATGAATGAAACCTTTGCTTCTAATGGCTGGTTACAAATCAACAACCATTTGCAACATGCTCGTCAACCCAAGGATGTACAACATAACATCATAAATTTTGATAAACATCATAACATTCCCATAGGTATTAATACCTTTGACCCATGTGTCCTTTCTTAATTAGGAACCATGGCTATACCTCCTCCTACCATCCTTCCCACTCCTTGAATTACTAGTATTTTACTTGATGCAATTAACATTCATCTATGCACCTATGTTTTAACTTATTAAAACAAGCATTCCAACCTATTGAAATTGGTGTCCTCCATACGAACATTCAATTCAGCAAGCAGGTAATCCTAGATTCAATCCAACATCATTTGGATCCTACCCATATTCCCTCAAACACAAGTTTTAACAATACTTTGGCCAAAAACCACAGGGCATGTCATAGGAACTAGATTTGAAGGATTACTAGTATCACAACACAAACATTTACTAGCAGCCATCATTTGGGCATAGAACTATAGGTTTCCATGGAAGTCATCTGGATATCTATGCTATTGAGTGTACTCTTCCAGGTATAGGTGGATTTAACTCAGGCTTTGCTACTAATCTTGATCCCTCTATAGGAGATATTAATTTCCTTGTTTGGCATTATGATGTTCTCATTCTACGCATCAACATATTAACCTTTGAGGGAACAAAAATATATGGTTGGATACCCAATATGGATAACATCATTCATCTATACTATGTACCTAAATAAGTTCATGTCTTATTTGTGGCTATTAAGCTAGGAAACCATGATAATTAATAGTTATTATGGGAGCCTCACTGACACAAGCACTATCTTACGTGGTTAGATTTCAAAGTAATGATCCTCCATAAGTTTGATAGGGGCTCTTCTACTTTGTATGTGATTTGTTTGATGCAAACCAAGCAAATAAAATCGGTTAAGGATTATTGCATAGAGTTAATGGGGCTAGTCAACTATACCTATCAAATGGATCAAATGATCGTGGTCTCAATATTTACTAGCAGCCATCATTTGGGCATAGAACTATAGGTTTCCATGGAAGTCATATGGATATCTATGCTATTAAGTGTACTCTTCTAGGTATAGGTGTATTTAACTCAGGCTTTGCTACTAATCTTGATCCCTCTATAGGAGATATTAATTTCCTTGTTTGGCATTATGATGTTCTCATTCTACGCATCAACATATTAACCTTTGAGGGAACAAAAATATATGGTTTGATACCCAATATGGATAACATCATTCATCTATACTATGTACCTAAATAAGTTCATGTCTTATTTGTGGCTATTAAGTTAGGAACCCATGATAATTAATAGTTATTATGGGAGCCTCACTGACACAAGCACTATCTTACGTGGTTAGATTTCAAAGCAATGATCCTCCATAAGTTTGACACACAAACATTTACTAGCAGCCATCATTTGGGCATAGAACTATAGGTTTCCATGGAAGTCATATGGATATCTATGCTATTAAGTGTACTCTTCCAGGTATAGGTGGATTTAACTCAAGCTTTGCTACTAATCTTGATCCCTCTATAGGAGATATTAATTTCCTTGTTTGGCATTATGATGTTCTCATTCTACGCATCAACATATTAACCTTTGAGGGAACAAAAATATATGGTTGGATACCCAATATGGATAACATCATTCATCTATACTATGTACCTAAATAAGTTCATGTCTTATTTGTGGCTATTAAGTTAGGAACCCATGATAATTAATAGTTATTATGGGAGCCTCACTGACACAAGCACTATCTTACGTGGTTAGATTTCAAAGCAATGATCCTCCATAAGTTTGACAGGGGCTCTTCTACTTTGTATGTGATTTTTTTGATGCAAACCAAGCAAATAAAATCGGTTAAGGATTATTGCATAGAGTTAATGGGGCTAGTCAACTATACCTATCAAATGGATCAAATGATCGTGGTCTCAATATTTTGTCATGGTATTAAATTTGAAATCAGGTAGATGGTCAATATGCATGATCCATACACCCTCGAGGTCACTAAACATGTGTATTTGGTGAATGAAATAAAACTCCAATTATTCCATCCCCAACCTTGGCATGATTTCAACCCTCAAATATCTTACTGTAATAATTGCAATGATAAGCATCCCAAAGGATTCTTATATTACAAATATTGTTTACACCATCCTTGAGATCAATCTTATGAAGAACAATGTTAAATTCCTAGTAGAAGTTGAGGAAGCAACAATATCAAAGGATGAAGATCAAAATTCTTTGCAACCGGAGTCACTAACTAAAGCAACATATTCTAAACATGAGGATGATGCTATGGCTCTCTCAATATTTTTCCTAATAGGTATCCAAGCTCACCATACCATCAAGTTCCAAGGCTTCATCAAATGTCAACACATGATAAAGACATAAACAATATTTTATATTATATGGTCATAAGAGACTAAATGTAATTTTTCATATGATCGATATTTTTATTTTTTGTTAGAAGGTTTAATTAAAGTTAGGTCTCTAAATGTAATGTCTGACAAAATAGATGGACCTATCTAACAGAGAAATTAATTTGATCTCATCCGATATCTTTTGAAAGGATCCTTTAGAGGCATGTAATTTGGCTATTTATAGCCACTTTTGGAATGAAATCAATCAACTTGGTGTTGTTTAAACCTTGCCCATATCTGTTCATATTAGACTAGTATCAAAGTGGTTCAAACTTGTGTAACTCCTTGAGGGGAGTATTTTCCTCTTGAAAACTCTCCCCTCCCCCTCAAATATGTTGAAGCTATAACCTCTATTCTCTTGTAATCTCATTTCTATTTACCTTTTGTTTACCTTCATGATATATTTAAGGTACCTCTAAGGACTACATCTCTTGTTGACATCTTGCCTCATTTCTCTATGCAAATTTGAGAGTAGAACTTCTCAGTTTTCATCATCTTTTTCGTGTGTGGAGAGTTTTCCATTCTCTCCCTATCTATATCAATGAGGCAGACCGTAAGTTTCCTCCATTAGTAAATGGTCCATAATTTGGAATTACTCCAATTTTTTGACATTTTTCCTTATCAATAATGTTCCCAAGCTCAAGTTGAAGGTGGTTAAAAAAGTAAAGGTATTCAAGTCCACTCGTCGCTAAGCCTGTGAGCTAGCGATGCTGAAGAAAATTACTATCAAGTATCCCATAAATATGGAGGTTCTGTTCATTGGACAATCTCTTCTATACCGATAAAATTCACACATGTTTAGAAGTCAGAATATCTTGCTAATTCTAACTTGTTACGATATTCTTTTAATTGGTGCAATTGATGAAAAATAACATCTTGTTCGTGTGCCTTTGAAACTTCACAACCTATTATTGAGGAGCTTAGCTACACTATCATCTTTATCTTGGTTGTTACAATCCGCTACCATGCTATGTAAAGAGGATGAAGATTAATCATGAATGCTCATTCTGTTGTTTCCACCACATAGCTCATACCATATCTGATTGCTTGACTGGTGGATAATGTTCTTTTCGTAACAACAAATATTTGTTGAAATGTGGCTCATGTAGTCTATTTTTTTGCAATGACTAGGCTCAAATTTTATCATGGAAATGTTGCATAGCCTTTCTAGTTGTCTCATAAAGTATGTTGTCTATTGTTGCATATTAAAAATTATCAAAGATTGCATGGACACCATTCAGTCTGAGGATTACATGGATTTCCTTTAGGAGTACTACAGAGCCATTGGTTGGAAGTTTTAAAGTTTATCTTCCAGGTATTAAAGCATGTGTCATCGCTAATGTATTCCTAAATTCTTCCATGCTTTGAAGAATATTACCACCACACCCAATGTAGCTCAAAAAGGATGCACGACACATTACATGGAGTGGTAGATGTGGACCCACATGTAGAGCCCTAGTTTCTAACTATTTCTCCTATGTGGAAAAATCTATGATTATCATCTATGGATTAAGAGTGATGGAAGATCGCTCTTGCTCATCCCTAGTGACACCAAAGCCTTCTTATATATGTGGATGCCCTCTAAATCTACTCATTGTTTGGTCTCGGCATAACATAGTTATTGCTTATCTCTCAAAGATAGTATGGACCCCCTAGGATGTGCTACTTTCTACACCATGTCACTACACTTGTCCAACAAGGATATGTGGGACCAACTCAAAGAAGATACCTATTGTGGCCACCTGTCAAAACCGTTTGAAGGTTGTCTGGAACCTTGTGATACGTGGCAACTTTGAATTAATTTATTTTGCTTCACTTTAGCAATGTATTCCATAGTGTTGTATGCAAGCCAAACCTATGCAGTATTTGCCCCACATTTTGTATATGGAGGCATTTTGTACTTTTTACATATGTTTTGCATGTGGTGGCTTTATGTTTAAAAACCTAGGTGGCCACACCTAATTTTAGTATGTGGTAAAATCAAAATGTATTATCAAAGAATATTTTCGATGTCAATTGTAGAGTTGAAGGACCTCTTTGTTTTTCTAAAAAATTGAGGCTCCATTCAAACATGAATATAGCCTTATTTATAGGTGTTGGAAAACTTTTTTCAAACCAATTCCAGTAGAAGCATTGATTTATGTTTATAAAGGTCTTATTTGACCTCTGATGCTCTAAAACATTTGTTACCTAAAACTACTTTGTTGTATCTTGGAGTGCATTTTTGGTTGTATCCAATACTCATTTATTCAAGCAATTATATTTTGTCAACAATCCACTTTTGATTTTTGACATTAGAACAAGTATTGTGGTAGTATTGTTTTGTGTCCTATTTGACTTTTGACATTAGAAAAAGTATTGTGGCAGTCTTATTTTGTGTCATTTTTTGAGGCAAGTTCTATGGAAAACTTGTCCTCACTTGTTTGTTGAATCAAATTCTAAGTTTTGATTCATGTTTGTATGTGATAAATAGGTATCACATTGGTACTACTACCATCAGAGTTTGTTTAGCCCTCTAGCAGCATAGTGGATTTTATATTTTTAGTTAAGTTATTAGATTTCATAAAGGCAACATTACATCAGTTTGTTTAGCTTCTACATTTGGTTTATTGGATCCTCAGCTATCTTGGCTCTTGCTCTTGTCTAGTTGTTTAGCTTTGCTCCAGTCCAATTTTTCCTGTTCATGCTCCCATTTGGTTGTTCCAGTCTTAGCTCTTGTTCTTGTTTATCTTGTTCCAGGTTTTGCTTCAGTCTATTTTCACTATGAGATGGATTGTGATTCTCCTTTCTTGTTTGTACACATTAGGGACCAATGCTTCTATACTGGGGAGGAATGATAGGGATTAAATATAATATTCTATATTATATGGTCATGAAGGATTAATATAATATTTTATATTATATGGTCATGAGGACTTAAATGTAATATTTCATATGAACAACCTTTTGATTTTTTGTCAAAATATTTAATTAAAGTTAGGTTTCCTAATGTAATTTTTGATAAAATAGATGAACCTATCTGAAAAATAAATTAATTTGATCCTATCCAATATCTTCCAGAAGGATCCTTTAGAGGCATGTAATCTAGCTATTTGCAACCACTTTTAGAATGAAATCAATTAGCTTGGTGTTGTTTAACACTTACTCATGCTTGTCTATATCAATGCATCAATGTATTGATAGATTTAGGTAGCACACAACTTTATTGACAAGAAAAAAATGACACTTTTGAGATTATACAACAATACTACAACCTATATCAAATTCTAAGTAATGATTACAAATGGAGGCAAGACTCAATGTGGGGGTCATATGGCTAAGGTTAGCCTCCAAATGGGAGATTATACTTGGCCTGGACATATTTTTACCATGAATGTGGGTAGTGGAAATGTCATTTTCAAAGTACAATGGCTCTCATAGCTCAACAATATTACAATTATTCTACAATAATTGTATGTCAAATGGGTGAAAAATAATAAGGTCACTCGTCTTAAGGGAATCTCAATTCCTTCTTCCAAGGTAGTCAACTTCCACAACATGGAAAAGATCCTAAAGAAAGGTGGTCATGGATTCTTTTCCTAAGTCAATTGCATGAAATTTTAGTCTTTTGAGATAGTCCTTTCAACTATTCCTTTAGACTTGTAGACTATTGTTGATCATTATAGAGTTATCTTCAGTGAACCCATGGGTCTTCCCCCTAAATGCACATTTGATCATGCCATCCACTTGGTTTTGGTAAGTTAGACTTTGAATGCTCATCCTTATCACAATCCCTAGCCCCAAAAGTCTAATATTGAGAATTTGGTTTAGGATATGTTAAACCAAGGAATTATCCCTCTGATAATTAGTCCTTATTTCTCTCTAGTGGTTATGGTGAAGCATAAGGACAATTCTTGGCACATGTGTCCTAGTTTCCATCCTCTCACAAGATAACCATCAAAGATAAGTTTATTATCCTTATTATAGATGATTTTTTGAATGAAGTATATGGTGTTAAATACTTTACCAACCTTGATTTATGCTCTAGGTTCCATCAACTAAAGGTTAGATAAGAGGATATCCCAAAGACTACTTTTCACATGCATAAGGGTCATTATGAATTCCTAGTGATGTCTATTGGTCCTACTAATGCTCTTTCAACTTTACAGAGCCTCATGAATGTTGTCTTTCATCCTTTTATCCATAAGTTTGTGCTAGTCTTCTTTGATAATATCTTAGTTTATAGCAAGTAATAGGAAAGTCATTTAATTCATGTTGACCAAGCTCTCCACCTCTTATAGAAGAAAATTTTATTTGTTAAGAGGTCCAAGTGTTTTTTTGGGGTCCATTAGGTAGAATACTTGGGATATATAGTATCTCAAGAAAGGGTCATGGTGGATCCTAAAAAAATCAAAGCTATGAAAGATTAGCCTAGGCCTAAAACCCTCAAGCTGCTTTCCAAATTTTTAGGTCTAACTGGGTATTACAAAAAAATGTACGCAACTATGGTAATATTATAACCATACTCACTGCTCTCACTAAGAATGATGCTTTTTTTTGGTCTGAGGTAGCTTCCCAAGCCTTCATGCCCTAAAGGAGGTTGTGTACCACCCTTGTTTTGACTACTCCTAATTTTAGCAAACTTTTTTTATTGAATGTGATGCTTCAAGCATAAGTATTGGAGTTGTTTTGATGTAATATGGATACCCCTTGGCCTTTGAAAGCATGTAACATTTCACAAGAAATTGGATCGATCCATAATGGCTTTTATAGCTTCGGGAGGAATGACATTCAAACCTAGAGACTACTCACATCATTCATGATGTGGAGGCTAACTCTTCATCACATTTTTTGTTTTCATATGTTGATAGAGTTCGTTGTAAGAAGGATCACTTTTATCTTCCTCCATATTCAATCATCGTGTCTACTTTTCTATACGAATTGCATGCATTTCCTTTGGATGGACATTCTAGATTTTTTAAAATATACTAGTGAATGAAATAATTTTTTCTTAGAAAGGATTAAAAGCATATATCAAGATATTTGTGGCCAAATGTGAGACATGTTAGCAAAATAAGGGGAAATTATTAGATGTCTTGTTTTTTTGTAACCTTTATCTATTCTTGATCACCAATGGGAGCACATCTCTTCAGGGAATTAATTAATGACCTTTGCAAATTCAAGGTCAATACAATAATCTTTGTGGTGGTGGATTTTCTTTCAAAGTATGCTCATTTTTATCTTCATACAATCCCTTCATGGCTATTAGGGTTGCTAAGGTGTTTTCTTGATTCTATTTTTAAATTACATGATGCATAAGTCCATTGTCAGTGATTATGACCTTATTTTCACCAACAATGTTTGGGAGGAATTTTTCACTAGTAGTGGTACTCAAATGAATATATAATTTTCTTATCAACCTTAGTTAGATAGCCAAATTAATATTGTGATTAAATATTTGAGTACTTACTTCATTGTTTGGCCTAAGACAAATAACATCACTAGTTTCACTAGATTTTCTCAAGCAAATGGTGGTATAACAGTTTTAACCATTTTCCCTCAAGATGTCCCCATTTTAGGCATTATATGGCCAAAAATCTCCATCAATGGTTGATAATGTTCTAAAATCATCCAAGGTGGTTTAGATAGATTTGTTGCAATAACATCAACCTATGCTCTAGCTCCTTAAAGATAAGTTGTTCTAAGTCAAAAACCATATGAAGCAATAAGAGGGCATGCATCGCTTTGAGTGGCAATTCACATTGAGTGAAATGGTCTTTCTGTGACTCCAACCTTATCTATTTTACCTAAACACCAAGTTCAGTCAAAACTTGGCCCCTCAATTTTACCCTTGCAAGGTGGTTTGTCACATTGGGAAAGTGGCATATAAGTTAGAGCTTTCACAAAATTCTAGCATCCACCCTATTTTTCATGTTTTTTGTCATAGATAGGTTGTTGGTCAAAAAGTGCAATCACAAACAAAGCTTCCAGTACTCAATAAAGAAGGGTGAGTCACTTTCCATTCCAAAGTTGTGTTGTAGTCCTAAGTCTTAATCTATCATCTCACTAGATTTGGAAGTTCCTCATCAAGTGGCAAGATCTTCCACAAGAATATGCAACTTGAGAGCCTAAGAGCATTTTTCGATCATTTCCAAGTAATATAGCAATGTAAGATATATTTATTATTATTAGCTTGGTCTCTATTATTAGGTTAGTCAATATTGAAGTATGAGGGTTAGGGTTATTGTTTGATTTAGTCTATGAATAGAGAATTTATATCGTAGTTGATACATCATCGTGGTTGTTATCTTAAGTTGTCTCTATAGCACATATGAGACTTCACCCTCTCAAAGTAGCTAGGATTTGTACTAATTTGGAATCTTGAATCTATTACTTGCATTATTGATTTTTTGGTAATGAATCTAATTTACTATTTTAGTGGATGTTTACTTTTCTACATTTTTTAGTTGTTATTGTATTCTAGAAGTTGTTTCATTACAGTTTAATAACAAAATTCATGCACAATTCAATCATTCATTGTGGTAGTAACATCTAGCATAATTTTGATCTAAAGAGTAGAATACTTTTCTAGGTTTATTAAAAGGAACTTTACAAGTGAACCTTCAACTCATATTTATAGTAAAGTTCAAATTTTAACTCATTATTAACTATAGTAAACAAAATCCTAACTCATATTTCTTGTTATAAATTAAAAAAAAAACAAATGGTTGTTTTTCCAACCAAATATAGCTATGGATTCTCTTCTCTTGTGTTTTAGAATTTTTTTTTCTCTTTTAATTTCATTTGGTAAACATATTCTAACTTCAATGGGTAGTTATAGTGGTCCCCATATTTTTTTAACCCATGATTGATCATGTTCACACATCCTTAGACTTCAAATTAGTGGATAGACCCAATTTGCACTATCTTTATACCTATTTTAAGTGAGTTGGTCTCCATTGTGATTGCCTTAATAATGAATCAACAATGTTATAATGAATCGATACACTTCAATGAATTAATCCATAATGACTTGGTCCTAGTAGTGGCTTAATATTTTATAATGATCATCTATCTATAAATTAGTTCATAATAGCATTTAGAAATATTTTAGTTCATGACTACTCTTTTTATTGTCCATTTATATGCTACTTGTCCATGAGTCAAATGGTAATTGGCTCGATTGTTAGTATTTATTAAACCTTCATGAATCAATATGATGATGACATCATCATGATGCCAATATCAAGTGCACCAACCTTTAACTTGCTATAATTCTCTTACTTTTCTTTATAACATCAACTAGCTTGCATTATTAGTTGTTTAATCATTAGCATGATATCAATAGTGAAGTAGATTGGGTGTAGATGGATTTGTCATAGTGAGTTAGTCATGACTAATTGGTCCCTATTCACACTTAGTAAACTTTGCATTCCTTTGGCCAATGGCTCAATATCTCCTTAGTCAGTCAATACTCATATAATTTCTCAAGACTCTACAACAAATTAGTCCTTACAAATCAGTATGAGCCAATACGTTTTCAATTTTTGGTTTGACTCTCTTTTCATTTTTATTTTTGTCTTCCCCTATCCCATTTGAATGTGCCTTGGTTAATCCATTTGCATCATTTGAATATTTATGGCATCTAATCACACCCTATATTACTCTATGGAATGGATCTATAATTGATGGTATATGACAGTGGTACAAACCATTATAGTTGAGGCAACTTCCAAGGATACCATGCCTGCTTGGTGGTAAGTCCCAATCATGTCTTCCTTTTAGGCATAGGGTCCTAAAAATAAATAATAAATGATTATGGGATTAGAGGGGTATGTCTATTATCGGAGGATAAAATCCTTCCTAATGATAGTAATATGAGCAATTTAGTCTAATATATGATTGAAAAAATCTCCTTACCTTCTAATGCTTCTAGTGCTACTTTAAGTCCACCATGTTGAGCTATGGATAATTTCTCTTTGCTATTGACCATTGTTCTAGTACTTGCTCATATTTTATCTAGGTAAGTGGCTAATGTTGAGAGCATAGTGATCACTTGTAGAGGAGGCATTTCTTGCATTTGTATAGTTTAACCCTTCCTTTTGGTTATCATTCTCACATATTGTTTATCAACCATGACCCCTCCTTGATCTTGTAGCAAATTTGACAATTTGTAATTCACTTGCTCTAAGATCTCTTGTTTAACTTCATTGATTGATTGCCTCAAGCTTGCAATAGCAATAATGTATTCCTATAGCCTTTATCGCTTGCGTTTGACTTTTGTCAACTACCTTTTTATCACTTTTTAGTCATAGAGGTCTACCTAGTAGAGCTCATCATTAGTTTTGTCATGTAATATGCTTGGAATGGAGGTAGAATACTTTGGCTTGTCATCTAAGTCAAATTTTTCCTCTTTGACAACATTGAGTTTGATGACAGGGCCTTTACATTTTTCTATTACAACAAAAACTGTCACGTCTTCTCCATCTCTATGTGAAGTTGGTCACAAAGGTTGTTTGTTATACCTTTAGCTATATGCACTTCAAAATATTGTCCTTCCAATACTTTCTTTAGCCTCTCTTCTCGTCTTTAGCTTGGCTATGTCTACCTCCTTCGCTTGTCTTGCGACCTTAGCCTCTTTTTTTAATTGCTCTATATATTCTTTTAGGTTTTCTCTTTCTTTTCTTGTTGCCAACAACCATTGCAAGTCTTCTTTTTCTTTCCTTTAAATTTCTAGATCATGTAAAAGTTGATCCATCTCATTGGAAAAATCATAATTAAAATATTGAAATATATATATATATATATATATATATATATATATATATAATTTGTGGAAAACATCCCAAAAGGGATGCCACTTTCGGGTAATACCCAAGGAGGTAGGGGTATCCATTCCGCCAAAAATGCCCAGGACTCGGACTTGGCCTACCACCTTTGACATACTCAAGGAGCAAACAAACACACAAAACCAATATAAAAATAAGTAAATAATAACCAAAATAATAAAATAAAATAAAAGACATGCTCCTTGAGTGTGTCAAAAACAAAAGCACAACCAAACACACACACAAAAAGATAAAATAAACCACAACACGAACCACATAGAAAAACATAAGAACCACAACAAACAAGACAAAAACAACATAACACTACAAAGACATAATCCAAAAAAAAAAACATGAAAAATAAACATAACCAAAACGTAAAATATTAAAAAAATAAAATATAAATATAAATAAAAAAAACAACCAACAACAGACAATAAACAAAAACAAAAAACATAGAAAACACTCACACAAAAAAACACAAATTAACACAAACAAAGAGAAACACAAGAACAAGAACGACAAAAACACAAGAACAATAACAAAAAACATTAAAAAAAAACACAAAATAACAAAAACACAAGAATAACTAAAAACAACACAAAACAAAAGAACACACCTTAAAAAACAAAACAAAAAAACAAAAAACAAAAAAGAAAAAAATTGAACATAAAAATGATCTATCTAGACCAGAAGACTATAAAGAGTGAGCTAGGGAACTAAAAAAACCTGAATGAACCAAAGAGAAGAAAAAAATTAAGAAGAAACTAGGTACCTTCATAACTGGAGTCATCCAAAGAAATGATAGAAAGAAGAGCTTCCCTAATTTGCGAAGCCCACCATCTAGGAGGGTGGCCATAACAAGTAAGATCACCTTTGTCCAAAGCCCAATTAGCTAAAGCATCAACACTCTTGTTTTGATCTCTGACCACATGATTGTAATTGACTTTCAAAAATCCCATCTAGATTAATTGAATCTTCTCAATAATTCTTTTTATTCTCCAATCAACCTTATGATTCTTGGAAGGAGTCTTCAAAAGATTAATCATAAGTTGAGAGTCAAACTCAACTAACACATTTTCCCATCCAACCTTAGTAGCCTCCTGAAGACCTCTAAGGATACCATACCCCTCAGTAAGGTTATTGGAAAGAATACCCAAATTCTCAGCAAAAGTAAAAACCAAGGAGCCATCTAAAAGTCTACCAATTCCTCCCACACTGGCTTTTCCACGGTTCCCTCTAGAGGCTTCATCAATATTGACTTTTCCAAAATCCTTAGGAGGAGGTTGCCAATTTCTTGTCCTATCCATCTTACTAATACTCACATTCCCTTTAAGTTGGTTTCCCTTAGAAGATTTAATTTTCAATATTTGCATCACTTGATCCCATATTTGGTGGGAGTTTTGGGGGTGATTAAGGAGTTGATAAACTGATTCAACTAAGTTGGCTATGGTCTTTTGCCAAATATAGTTAATATCCTTCCTACATTGATTAAAAATTCGATTGTTCCTTTCAATCCAAATATTCTAAAGAAAAATGGTAGAACCCATCCAAACTAACTACCTAATAAAATTATCAACGCCCTCTTGATTAGGCCAATCCCTCCAAAGTTGTTCAAAAGTAAAAAAAATGGACCACTGTAAACCAAGTAAAGTGGCCATTCTCCTCCATGGCTCAGAGGCTAAAGTACACTCAATAAAAATATGGTTGAGAGTTTCAACATTCTCTTCACACATATCACATCTAAAAGGGCCATAAAAACCACGCTTCATAAGTTGCTCACCAGTAAGCACCCTACGATGCAATAAAATCCAATTAAAGAACCTCACCTTAGGCCAGATCTTTTGAACCCACAATTGAGAAAATATGTCGGAATAATGGTTGGGATTATTATGGCATAAGATAAAATAACCTTAAGCAATTGAATACTCACCCTTAGTAGTGTTGTTCCATCCAAAACAATCTTTTTCATGGGACCAAGAGAGAGATCTCATATGAAGGATGCCTTGGATATCTTGTCTTTGCCTTTCTGGGATTTGAATAGGCCAATCCTCAATAGGGATCCAATATCTACCAACCTTTGAATTACCAGTATGGTATCGACAGTAATTAGCCACCTTTATCCAGTTAGCTCAATGAAGCTCCTCCATCCAAGGCCTCCAATAGAGAAACTGAGTTATCAAAGGCTTGTGACCATCCCTGAAATATATTTTGACTTACATTAAAAAGAAGTAACTTAAACAAATTAGATTATTGGAAATATTTTTTCCTCTCATATAAATCTTATTGGATATTATTCTTAAACTTTCTTTCCAAAATTAGATGTAATATTATTAATCCATAAAATATTGCTTTAAACTATACTTAAATTTAATTTTATTGTAAAAGATAGATTTTTAAAGTTGTACTTGTTAGCCTCTATCTCAATGAAAACAAAGAAGTCTAATGCTCATAAATTACTATATTCTCAAAGAAAATCTCACTCTAAATATTTCATATACTATTGCCATTGAAAACTTATTTAATACTTTTAAATCCTCCATATAAATATTAATACATACTAATCATGCTATATAATTAAAATTAACATTAATTAAAAGTATTATAGTTAATGACTAGTAATGTATTTTATTAATATTCTAACCAAAAACCATATTAATTCAAGCACATGATTCTCTTAAACAAACTTCAAACCGAAACCTTTCAAGTTCACTTCAAAGACTACCTTATTTTCAAGCATTCAAAATATTAGATTGTTTTTTATAAATTTAAAATTATCTTAAATAATTTGTTTTTTATTAAACATTTATTTATTTAAATACATTGAGTTAAAGTAAACATTTTATTAAAAAAAAAATATTTATATTGTTAGCTTATACACGCCATTGACAATCACCTTTAATTTATATAAAATTTAAAACCATGGGCTAAATTAATATTACATAAAAATAAAAAATTTCAACGATTGATTCTAACTTATAAACCATATGAAAAACAAACAAAATATCAAATCATAAATTCAAGTAATCAAAAACATCTTAAGCTAATAATTTTTTTTTTTTTCATCATCTAAACTAGATAGGTTAAGAAGATTTTTCCACCCCTAAACTAGATATTGCTTATTATTATTCTTTCAATGTAGGATGGCTCTTTCAAACACAACTTCAGAGAAACTCCAAACGGACAAATACCGACGACTTAGATAATATTTAACCACCACAAATAATTTATGCTAGATGGGACATGTTCTCCTCATTTTCAAGTATTACTTGGCGTCGAAAAAGTTCAAAATTAACTTGATTTTTAATCTTCCTTGACAGCAGAAATGATTTGATATTTCTGTTCAATATCTTATGATTCGTAGATTCCTTTACTATTTTTAATATCAATAATGTTCTTGTCATAGCCAGCACCGTACACGCAAGCATGCACACGTAGATTGGAACTTATTCCAGTAGTGACGTGGTGGGCTTCGTCCATGCTTTCCCTTTATTCTAACGTAGCAAGGCGTGCATCCGTGTACAATCTACTAACATTTATGGAATGCTTGGAAACGATATTTGTGTGAATGCAAATCTCCGACGATTCGCATTGTTTGTAACTTTGTGCTTAAGCATTACCTCTAAAGACCGTGTATGATTAAACCTCACGTCTAATCTCTCCCTCTCCGACCTAACAAATAATTTGAGTATCGGATCTTTTTCAACGGGAAAGAAACGTCTGTAACGTCAAAACTTACACACAGAGATTGACACAACCTCTTTTCGGGAAATCAATAATATGCTCTCGATTAGCCTGTCCGATAACCCATCCATCATCAACACAAACGCTACCACCACCGTCATGAACTAATAATATTAATAATGACAGATATAATAAAACAAAAATGATAAACCGACAAGGATTACAAACGCAAAATGACGTGCAGCACAAAAAAAAAATCATCATCAGGAAATGAAAATGTTACATTCAACTTATTCAAACTTACACTTCAACAACGGGCTCCTCCCCCCTGTCGTGAAGTAAAGTAAATATTATTGTTACGTGAGTGGCATTAAAATTGAGCAGAGGCAGAGGCAGGAGGAGGAGGAATTTGATGCTGATGTTGATGGAGGCGGCTGTTTCTCTGGTAATGCAAGACCATGAGATGGTCCGTTGAAGACCAGTTGGATGCGACGCTTCTGGAAATTTCGTCTTCCTTGAAGGTGGACGACCACATCACGTCCCGTACGTGTTTTAATGTCATGGCCGGCAAGAGTTGCTGTCCTTTGCACATGATCTCTATCTGCAAGGAAAGGAAAGGAAACCCGCCATCAGTGAGAAAACCCGAGACTTTGTCGCACGGTATAATTTCTATAATATAGAAATGCAAAAAGAAAGAATGGAATATTATCGCATCACGTTATCGCACGTCCAGCAAAGCCCTAATCCTGTGCATTGTTTGTGGAAGGTGACAGCACATTACGCGATTCCTGACGTCACTACTAAAAAAATTCTCGAATCCTTCGGAACCGCTGTAATTAAATAATTATTATTATACTAATAATAATATGTGGGAAGAAAAGCAGCATCCACGCCAAACATGTTGGGCGGTGGTCGTATCGTGAAAGAGAGAAAAAAAAGCCTGTTAAAGGTCGCGCACGTCTTAACCATGACGAATCTCCGTGTCCTGTTTTTATTCGTAGAAACTCGGAAAAGGATATGATTGCTTTTCGGGCGGGGCTGACCCTCTTCACATTAAGGGACATGCTGGCCATGTCTGCCGACGGTCGTAGTCTTTAACATTTTTATGGCTTACGTACGTTCCACGCACGCTCGTGCCTTCGTGCGTTTTTACACCGCAGTTGACCCCCGTAACCAGAAGAGGGCAACATTATTCAACACGAAAGTATTATAGAAAATTCATGGGGGGTCTCGTTTTCTAGCGTATAGAAAGATTATACTGTTCGTTGTTCATGTTCAAAAACATCGTCGTCATGATCTATCATTGTTTGAAATGGGTTTTACAAGTTTCGCAGTGTGAACACAATCGTTTTACTTTGTCGTGCATGGTTGAATATGGGTGCTTCTATTTCAATGACTTTCATGGCAACAAAAAACTTTCATGGTACATTTGTGGCGTATATGAAGTATTTTTTTGTTTGATACGTTTGGGGGGGCATGCATGCATGAAACGTATTGGAGATGCTCTGCTTGGCTAGGTATTGTCAAGTTCAACAAGTCATTCACATAACCACGTCATATAACAGGACGTGCGACCGATTCTGATGATTTTTTTATTATATATTGCATAACTACAAAAGGACGTAATGTCTTAATGATTTGAAACCGGAGCCATGCACGTTGCATAGTTTCAAACACGATAAGGTGCTAATACGCGTACAAGTAATTCTTTAAGAACGACGTGAATGGACAGGAATGTCCACGACTTGACCCTGCAAGCAATAGATGGCTCATATATTATTTTGACAGCTCATGTACTAAATAATTTTCAGATAAATAGTACACAGATGCTTTGTTTGGATTCGATAACTAAATAAAAATTCTGATGAGAGGGGGTTGTCGGTGGTTAGAACTTTTACCTGAAAACAAATCTAAGAACCAACGAAACGTGAATAGCCAGGTAGTACGATTAAGGTATTGTTTACTCTGAAAATGAATTTAAGCAAAAAAGGAAGACGAAGTGCACGATAGTACCATCTGAGGTTATTGTTTTCTCTAAAAATGTCAATTGAAATGCGGACTTCGATTTAGAAAAAGATAAAGAGAAATTGGAAATTTTAAATGATGTGACGCAGAGTAGACATCTCCCATGCTGCTGTATTGCATTCATAAAGCAAGCCTTCTTGTCAGCTCGTACAGAAAAATTATAAACATAGCCGTCTCCTGGTAGCCTAACATAGGAAATTAGGGTTGTTAATTGAACCAGAGTTCGTGCTATTTTAATAAAACGAGTAAATTCATGCTCCTCCTTTGCCCATTGCCTTCAGAATGCCATGGACAAATTATGGTTGTGTTAATTTATGGTCACTACCTTCAACTACTCAAAAACAAAATTGCGATTTCATAGGTAATGCTGCTCTTTGAATTAAGCGAGTCTAAGATTTTTAAATTGCAATTAAAGCCAGAATTCTTTTTCAAATACATGTGGTCATTTCAGAAAGTCAACCACTCACATTCACCTGCTCCTGATGATAGTTCTAAAATGTCAACCATTTACAATTTTTCAACAAGAATTTAGCGAGCTAAAGGTGTCATTTTCCATCTTGACAACCTGGGATTATGCAGAAGTTGGAAAAAGAAGAGGTTAACGAAAATGTCGAGTAAGAGATGGATGTGAATTATTTTTTCTTTAAAAAGGTAAACAACCTTATTCAGAATCCACCAAGTTATAATGTTTAGTCTCCAGCACATACTAGCTATGAATGACTCCAAAGTGAAATCATTTCCATTAATAGCCCCATGTGAAAAAAAATTATAGAGGTTGTTTAAAACGATAAAAAATAAATTACCAAACCCAAATAGTTCTGTTGTGTCCAACGCATACGATTTCGTCTCAAACTACAAGGGCACAAGCGCTAGAAAGATCATCAAGTCATGGTTTTGGCCCTAATAAGCTTGCTTGCATTTCTAATCTACTTTATACGTTATATATAAAGGGAGAGAGAAATTACAGCGTACTCAACCTTTATCGCCTACCAATAGAGTTAAGCGAATCTTAAAGCTGTTTGGAAACAACTGTATACTACATAAGTATATATCCTGAGGCCATTCGAAAACTAGAAAATATATCTTCTCTAAAGCATATTAATATGAAAAACTAGTGAGAACGCGTAAAAAACAAATTGACTATCGATTCCAGGCTAAGCTGATGCGTTAATTAACCGATACTGTCAAATTGTATACAATGATATTATTGTTCTGGGAGGATATTATTCAGTATATTCTGATTTATGTGCATTTCCAGATGTAATGTTCCTGGAGGTAAAATAATACTTACGAAAAAAACGAAATTTGGAAGCACTCAGAATATTTAAACAAGATGAAATAAGAACCTTCAAACTTGATATTAGTTTACATTAAGGTACAAGGCACATGGCTAATGGCATAAAATACTCTGGTTCTCTCTACATACCTTGTGTACTGGAATAAAAACTATTACATTCTTAGAATAAGGCAATTTATGGTACTTCGCACTTTGTCCAGTAACTAGACATGGGTCACACCCCTTTAGACTATTTCTCCAAATTAGCTTGAAAATAAGCCGTAAGGCTTACTACGCTTCCTATTTCAGGTAACATACCCACTAATACCATTAGGTCATATATTTATCCTAATCAAGAAAGAGCCCATAGTATTTTTTGAAATTGAAAATTCATAAACGTAAGAAACCTGTAACATTTCAATATAAAACAATATCACGTCACCAGTCACTCGAAAGTAACAGACAGTATACAAGACAATCAAACTTACACCTGCTGTGCAAATGAAGGTAAAGGTGAAATACAAATCATAAATAAAATGAATCATATTATCTTGAGCTGGTTTAATAACAAACTTAAATTAACGATATATTAAAATTATAATAATATGTTAAGTTTTAGAAATATAGACTACATTTTAATTTTAAACATCATTGCAATGCTTTTAATTTTACTTAAACAATAAATAAGCGAGAAAAACACATTTATAATTTTATGCCTACTGGTGACTAGATGCATAAGTGTGATCTTACTAATACATTGAGAGTATACCTATCAAAGAAAAATGAAATCATTTTGGTTTTAAAACATGCACAAATTCTAGATCATAAGTCGTATAAAACGTATATAATTTCAAGGTAAGCAAATTATAAAAATTAAGTGCGCACTGAAAGCAAGTTTTTAAAATATTTTAGTTATTAATAGACACTGATTAGTTTTCAAATTAGTTCAAATTTTGTCAGCCGGCAAGTACGAAGAGGAAAGTTTTAAATAATTGAAATTTATATTAAAATTTAATAACATATAAAAAAATATTAAATAGAATGATTTGAACTGGTTAATTTTTGAGAAATTAAAATCTATATATATATATATATAAATAAGTATTAAGATAGTGTAATGTCATTATGTAGTTAAAAATTCTATGAGGATTTTGGATTCTTTTTTAGGAAGGTTTAAGGTTTAAACTAAACTTATGTTGATAGTAATCTTAGTGTTTGCCAATTGATTAACTATACAGTTAGATAACCTAAGTTGGGACTATTACCGTTTCCCTTATATATATAAAAAACCACAAATATAATATAAATAAAATTATTTTAATCTTATATAATAAATATAAAAAATAATACAACAAATAATTTAATAATTAAATAAAATAGTTATAATTAATTACATTAAATATTATATATATTTATTATTATGATTTTGGATTATAATTTTTTTTTAGTTTTTGTTTAAATAATGATATATTGACCACCTAAAAAGCTCTAAATGGTATTGCAGGCCACTAAAAACTGCTCTAAACATTTTCCCTACTCTGAAATTTTCAAATAAAAAAAATAATTAAACTTGAAAATTGATAATTAAACCATCACTGACAGAGCGCACACGTTATATTAAATAATATTTTTTACTTAATAAGTCAACCTATCAAGAGAAGAACACATTAACCCTCCAAAAAAACACATAAAATGTATGTTATTCATTCCTTTAATGAAGCTAATGGAGAGAAAAGAAAAGTTATTTTAACATGCCAAATAATAAGTTATTTTATATATATCATCATTTATGCTTTTTAGTTTATAATTATTTATTATATTTTATAAATAATTTTTTTTTTTTTAAATATAAAACTGTCCTACTAATAAGTTAATGTAATATGGAAAAAGAAATTCACTCATTATCTATTTAAAACCAAGTTTTTAAATCGAACTTTATTATTTATGAAACTATGCTTTATTTGTTAGAATATATTAAACTCTATAAAGATAACTACAAATAATTCTTTCTAAAACTTGTTTATGAATAAGATTTGAGGTGTAGATCAACTGGTTCATCCAAACTCCATAAGGGGGCCGAGGAGGTCCAAGGTTCAAATCTCGGGTCACGTCGGACTGACCGCGTGTCCCTTTCCTGGTGCTTTCAGGGGCGTAAAATGTTTAAAATAATTGTGGCATGGCAGTTATACGGGCAGATTGCACGAAGATCTGTGTGGCGGCTTTCGGAGCGGACATACCTTCGGAGCGGACATACCGATTCCTCCATGTTTAAAAAAAATAAAAAACTTGTCTATGAATATAAATTAATATAGTAATATTTAAATTATCCAACAAAAATTAAATTATAATTATTAATTAATATATAAATATAATATTATTTGTTAATTTATTAAATTATTGGTTTATATTTGTATCATATTAATATTGAAATAAGCATAATACAAAATGTAAAATAAAATAGAAAAGTTAGGTCAGAATTTTAAGTATGATAGCAATTTTAAAGTTAGTTTATACAAAATTATGAATAGTCATCAAGACAATAAAGTGTTAAGGGAAACATCTCTCAAGTAGAATTTTACTATAACTTTTTAACTAGATAGGAAGACAATAGAGTTTTGAGGGGTATTCCTCCACTCCCACTCCAAAAAAATGTTTTAATTATGTTTTGATGGAAGTCAAATTAGGAGGAAAATCAAAAAAGCAGTCATGGAAATATAGCAACAAGGAATCAAAGAGAGAGTCAAAATAATTCTATGAAGAAATTGTATTTAAACAGATTTGAAAGGATCCTACTTTTGAAGATGGATTGTAAAAGGCCATGGGAGGATATAGTTAACCTAGCAAACACACATCTCTTTTGTCAATTTTAGGGACCCAACAATTCTCATATAATTTATATAA
Source organism: Wollemia nobilis (assembly GCA_028583015.1). NCBI lineage: Eukaryota > Viridiplantae > Streptophyta > Pinopsida > Araucariales > Araucariaceae > Wollemia > Wollemia nobilis. The sequence goes on along the minus strand of JAQPPZ010000676.1, from coordinate 3,261,154 downwards.
ATTAGCTTTAAATTAGCTTTGGGATGGCGGAAGACATAAGATATGAATGAGATTTTAACCTGCACTACAATTTACTTTATCATAGTATTTTCTATTCATGAATATAGAAAATGGATCTTCCTAGAGAACCATACTTTTATTGAGATACACTCTTTCCCATGAAGAATTTGCATATTAAATATAATCCAGTAAAGGAAATAAAATCTATAACTCTATCATGGATATATTTTTATATGAATTTGAACCAATCAAAAATATTATGTAAAAAAAATTCAAAGATAAAGAAGATTATGCTTACAAGTATAAGGAGAATTATTCCTTTATTTGTGTGAATACTAAATTAAACTAGACACTTCCAAAGACTTATTATTTTGGAGTAGATGTTTATACCTAAATATATCAAGCAGATTAAGAATGGTTCCTTTTTTATATAAGATTTTGTCATAAATATAGATATATTTTTAAATATTGCCTATAGGTGTTAATGTAATTAATGTAATAGGAGAAGATATAGGTGACAGATAATGAACAAGAGAGATTTTGAAAACCAAAAGAGAATTATTATGCAGAAAAAATTTGAAGATAGATAAGATTATGCTTACAAGTATAAGGCAAATTATTCCTTTATTTGTGTGAATACTAAATCATGAACTAGACACTTCCAAAGACTTATTATTTTGGAGTAAATGTTTATACCTATATATATAACAAGCAGATTAAGAATGGTTCCTTTTTATATAAGATTTTGTCATAAATATAGACATTTTTAAATATTGCCTATAGGTTTTATTGAAATTAATGTAATAGGAGAAGATATAGGAGACAGATAATGAACAAGAGAAATCTTGAAAACCAAAATGGAAATATCTTATCAAATTTAAATTTGATGAGTTTATTTCTCAATTTCTCAAACAATTAACTATAAATTAATCCAAAATGAGATGAATCCAAATGACATAACAATGTTAGAGGCTAGGTTGAAATGATATACAGTAATTATAAAGAGTCAAACAAGCATAAAAATGATTTAATAAACCAAATTTATTCTAGATCAAAAAGGCCAAGAAGCTAAAAATCAAATCAAAGAAATATCCTCAATGATAAAAAAATAAGGTTAGAGACCACATCCAAAATAAAAAAGGAGACTCCAAGATCAACAAATTACAAAAGGAAACACTAGAAAAGGTAATTTCAAGCAAGCAACTACATTTGGACATCCTAGAAAGGACCAAAGAGCAAAAATAATTGTTTGCTACCTAGATGGATAAAAACATGCATTCATTGAGATGGGAAAACAAATATTGTATAATAAAGAGAATATAATTAATTTTGGTCAAATTGCATCTATGATTATAAATAACATTTAATCTAATTGCTTGGTCAAATTAATTAATTTAAATTTTTTTGGTCTATTTCAAACCCCAAATTATTTAAAAAGAGATGCATATCATTTTTATTGGTTACATGGGATTGAAACCAGTCCACCCAATATTACATCATGACCCATATTTTGACAATGATATTACAACATTGGAAATTATTTACATATTGTTCATCAACATTTGAACCTGGATCTCTGCCTTGAAATTCGATGTATTTAACCACATTTAATATGTTTATACATTCTTTATTTTATTAAGGTTAGTGTGAGAAACCCCTACGACCAATGCTCAGAGATGGGCATCCCCATCCCAACCATGACCTTTGATAAGGGTGAGAGTTTAGCTTATCAATAGGGGCTAAACACACAGCCATACACACACCCACCCCTTCACACACTCGTCCATGTCGCGGTTTGAACCTTGGACCTCCTGAAGAAGAAGAGCCAAAGCCCTAACTGTTGCGTTATCCCCCAAGACAATATGTTTATACATTCTTATACATTAATATTTTGCTAATTATTTTCTATATCAATTTTTTTAAATAAATTAAATTTTTCTAGTCAATTCTAAGAAAATAGTCTCCCCTTCCTTAAAAAAGGAACCATTGCATGACAAACTAGAATAGCTAACTTTTCAATCTCAAACCAACTTCACAGAAGTCTAGTATTTAGAACATTCAATTTATAGTTATTATAATAATCTATACTTGAGATACAACTAATGTCTACTATTATACACTCAAAATATTTTGCTTTAAAATAAACTTCATATATCATTATTAAATAATTTATAATATAACAATTTAAAATAATTATACTTTTAATTCTATTAAAAAAAGTTTAAGACTGAGTTTTTATGATGAATTAGGAGATTTTCTTTTAAAATAACTAATTATAAGTAGGTGGTGTTTTCATACAAGAATTGATGATTTCATAGAAATCAAATATTAGGTGTTATACAAGCTAACCTATTCTTACATTTACATTATTTTTTAAAACTATTTCACTTGCATTTAAAAAACAAATAAATAAAAAATATATCATTACAATCCCTTTCATACTCCTTGTTTTCATCCTTAAAAAATCATTACAATCCCTTTCATACTCTTTGTTCTCATCCTTGTATTTCTAAATTATTTCACTTGCATTAAACAAATATCATTACAACCCCTTCACATTCATTGGTCTCATCCTTGTATTTCTCCATTAAATTCATAGATTGGATATCCTTAAGAGAGGTGTTACATGTATCTACTTTTCTCTAGAAATTTCTATACTAAATTATCCAAAGAGGATATCCATAAGATATTTCTCTATAAGACCATGACTATATTAATAAGTTTAAAATATTAAAATCAAAGTGTTGTTATCATCACTCAAAATGGTAGTTTGAGTGTGGTGAAATTTACCTCAATGAAAAGACTATGGTTTGGTGCTTAAAGACATATAAATATTTGAAAGTTTACTCGGTAAAACATATATATTTACAATTGTATAAACAGAAAAATAAGTAGAGGGATCGTAATAATATTTCAAAAGACAAACTAAACAAATAAAATATATAGAAATATGACTCTAATTTTAGAAAAATACAAGTTTTAAATAATTAGGATTTTATTGATGCACTCTTTTATTTTTTATTAGTAAATATAACTTATATTAAGTTGTTGAAATGCCTCTAAAGTAAAAATCTTAGCCACAACCTTTACCATAAATTAAACAAGCAATGAAACATGTTGCATCCAAAATAGACACTAACACGACATGTCTTATTACATTTGTAATGCATGAAAATGTCCTTTGTACTAGAGATATTGTGATAAATAGTCCACTATTAGCTATTACATATAGCACCAAGGGCATTATATACACACACGAACACAACTCAAAATTAATATATTTAACTAATAAACCTACATACCATAAGCTTGACCAATTGCTTCTAATTTAGAGCATGTACATGAATTTCCTTATGCACACAATCGACAATATTATGAATGCAATAAAGAAGCTATCGTTCTCTAATAGCCAAAGCCTATCTTGAAACCACAATATCTATTTCCTCGAATACCACAATTGTTAGATTCTAACAAAGCTACTATATGATGATAATTTGTATAGTATCCATATTTTTATTTGAGAAAATGCCACAAATATAGCCACACAATTCATCCACTAAAACCATTACCTAAACTAAACACAAATTCTAATGGTAGTTTAGATCCTCCATATGCATTTTTAAACAAGCGAAGTTTTCTTTCATTTCCTTTTGTCCACTAAAAATATCACAACCTCCCCAAAAATAGAAATTACTTCCTTATCTTTCTTTATCAACAACTATCTTTTCCATGAAGAAGGTTGCAATATCATTGAAGATACTAGACAAGATCCATCCCCCATTAAGGAGGTCCTTGTCTTTGTATCACAAAAGTATGCAAGATATTAGGCCTCAAGTTTTTTTTCTTACACTTTCAACCATCCCAATGGATTTGTCTTGTAGATACATTCTAGCCAAGGTTGAATTGACCTCAAGTACTACACACGTCCTTCACCCAACAAGCTCATGCACTCAAATATTGTCATTATTCCCTTTTTCCTTCTATATCATGGTTATGCACAAGGTATCATCCCCAAAATGTATTTATAAAAATTTGACGAATCCATTTCGAAATCCAGGCAAATAGTGTCCAAACGCATGTAGAAGGTTCACTATTATTAGGAGCAATGTTGGAAATTTAAACTTAAAATGGTCAAATTATTATAAAATTGGGGCGAATCGACCCAAAAAAAATTTGCACCCAGAAATTTTTGGCTAATGGACCCTGGTCAAGGGTCCCAAATATTAGCCAATTCCAAATTTCAAAAATCCTAATTTTAGCCAATTTGGCGATAAATAGCCGCTATGCATAACCCTGTTCTATATCCACACTTGTTTCCTAATACCATTGTCTTTAATCCATTCTAAACCAAATGGTGATAGCATAATCACTCTTCTATTGTTGTCAAATCCATGAACATTTTCATACCCGAACACCTTAATAGATTCCTCCAAGTTTGACAAGTCAGAGAGGTTGGGGATAGTTGTCATATATGGTCTTTTTTATCTCTTCCCCTTTTTTACCAGTTTTAAGCTTCAAAAGCTAGCATTATGTACCAACATATCACAGCTAGGTCTTTTTGAGCATGTAAAAGATGTTATTTAAACATTAATATAAGTGTCCTATTATCATTGTTGTTATCTTTATCCCAATGGATTTACAAATATCTCCTTCCATACTACTCCTTCCATTTTATACTATAATTGGTAAAAAGGAGCAACAATGGGGCTAACTTGTTTGTTTCCATTATATGCTTCATATAAAAACTCTTAGATTACCATGGTGTTAATAAATTAAATGAGCACTATTTTTAAAGCACTAACTAGACTCCAATAATGGATGACATAAATAAGAGGTGGGAAAAATATGATTGGCCTATATGATTTCATTCATGTGAAAATGCTTTCTTATAATGTGTTAAGAAATTGAACTTGCATCAATTTTATACCTCATATATCCCTTATATCAGCTACATAATCCACGAAGGGTCTATCTATTGCTATACCACAAGCTTTCAACTCACTAAACCACCCAAGATCGCACTCCTTTCTATCATTTGCCTCAATTTTTCACCATTATATAAATTGTGTGAATTATCTTCCATGCATTGGTACAAACAAAAAAATATTGAACTCTCCTTAGGCCATTCCTCTTCCATCAACGTCCAACATAGATGTCAATATATCTCTTGAAGTTTATGCCCGCACCATCTATCACTTGATATCTAGGCTAATTGCTTGGGATCTACAACACACCATTGCATCACATCATAGGTTTGTATAAGAAACACATATTTGATCATGATGCAAAAGAACATAGTTGGTGTTCACCTTCCCCTCCACACACCAACATAGATAAATCACACAATTTCACCAAGTGAATTGTGTTTGGCAGATAAATTGCTACCTATCCTCCTCTAACACCAATCGACCCTCTCTTACCTCCCTATATTTAACTTGTGAACTATATCTACATTCATGTACAAGTTCTTAGCTAATAATTAATAGAAATTCAATTAATGAGAATTCTAATTTATAAATTTGAGTAAAAAAGTAAAACATGCAAAAGTACAAAAAATAGGAAAATGAATAAAACATGTTTAGATTCATAATATATTGATCTAATATCTATCCCTTTTCTTCTTATTTAGCATTTATTTTCTTACATGTATTCTTTTTGTATCTAACATTTTACCTAAGTCATCTTCAATAAAAGCTGATAAATAAATTTAAAATAAGTGATTCCAACTTTTTCTTACTCTAGTTGTCATAGACACAATACCAAACTTTTAGTAAATTCATTTAGTTTAAGATTCAAAGCTCGTGATTTCAAATACGTTGAATAATTGAATAAATTTATCTTTTACTTATATCCATCCTAGCATAATAGCCAAACCTCGACAAATTCAAAAAAAAAAAATATATATATATATATATATCAAAGAAACGCACAAAAACGAGGATGTGGGGTCATGGAGTCCTAGCGAAGTGCTGATAGAGGGTGCTCACTATGGATAGATATCGTTTTCAAATTTATTTCTTATTTTGTTCATCAAACTCCATAACATAGCTTGTCATTTACACTTTCTAACACTTGTCATTTACACTTTCTAACATTTTTCATATCAATGCATGAAAGGTGATATGACAAATGTTTTTTACAAAAGCAAATTGTATGAAGTGGTGCTAGAAAAACAAAAGGAAAATACATCAAATAAAATTAAACATATTATTTGAAAAATATTATTACTAGATAGGACACATTTTCATCCCCATGCTTGCCTACTTGAAACCCACCAATTAAATCATATACAATATTTTGAAAACAACACATAACTATAAATACAATCTTTTTAAATCATTTATATACAATATGAAAATTAGAATACATGTCGAAAGAGAATGTCCTTGAAAATGGAATGCAACTAGGGCAAAGGATTTTTAAATTACCTTTTCAATTGCATGGCTTCTACTACATGCATGGGAAAAGTTTAAATGCCCAAACATAAGTCAAATAGTGGTCTTGGTATTCACCTTTCTCTTTTCCATTCGTCTTTCATTTATTAACCTCCTTAAATACACGGTTATGGCCCAGTGTTCTTGTATATGCGATGATAAGATCTTCTAGTTCAATATTAAAGAACTTGAAAGTTTATGCCTAAAGAAAAGTGTGGAATTTCAACTCAAACATGTTAACTTCTTTCACTTTTCAAATTTTTTCTCAAGTATACTCTCATTCTATCTTTAGAATTACATGTTTAACATATTTTTTCATCTCCTAGAATGTTCTTCATGTTTAATGATTTTCATTTTTGTAGTTATAACTTCATGGACTTTTTTTTATATTTTGGCTTTGTTCCCTATCCTATCTAGAGGGAAGAAAGTGAGGGATTTCAACTCAAAGGTTTGAGCCTCTTTCTATTTGTTTTACTATTATGGAAATGGTTGTAATATTATCTTCTCCTCTTACAACAAAATGCTCTTCTTTATATTTTGGCTTTTTCTCCCTAAATTCTATCTAGTGGGAGGAAGGTGAGGGATTTCAACTCAAAGGTTTGAGCCTCTTTCTATTTGTTTCACTATCACAAAAATGGTTGTAATTTTCTCTTCTACTCTTACATTAAAATATCAATAGTTATCTTGGTTTAAATTTTTGTTCTTGTATATTATTCTTCCACCTTACAAGTACAAGCTCAACATCAATTTTCTTCTCTTAAGGTTCATCATATTTAATGGACAATATGCTCCTATTGAGATTTACTATCATGTTTGTAGTTATAAATTCTTACCCCTTTTTTGTTCTTGTTGCCTATGTTTTATCTAATAAAATGCTTGCTATGGTAAAATGTCATTTATATCAACCTAAGAAATAATACAAATATAACTTATACTTGTAATACAAAAAATATATTCCGTTCACGTTAATACCTATCTATCTATCTATCTATCTATTCATACTATAATATCAAGTTCGATCCTATCACTTGATATAATTTATTAAAAATTTATGGTATAACCTCTACAATTATCAATTAGCAATTGACCTAAGTGAAATTATATCTAAGAAAGAAATTAAATTATTGATATTGGAAAGATAATAATTATATAATTTTTATTTACATCACCTTAGGTAAGTTAATATGATATTTAATATAAATGATGAAGTACTCTATATAAATATTTCATAAAATACCAAAGATTTCATAACTTTAAATATGGTCAGTAACTAACATTCCCTAAAGTGTACTAACAATATTTTATTACAAAATATTAATAAAAAGATAATAGTTAATTTATCCTTCATACCCTAAAGTGTGCTAACAATATTTTATTACAAAATATTAATAAAAAGATAATAGTTAATTTATCCTTCATTGATTTAGGACATGATGGTAAAGGTAGTAACATGATAGGTCTCCTATGTTAAATAATAAATATGGTGACAATATCAAACTATTTATAATTCCTAATCATATATAGCTTAAAGAAATGTTTAGACCATATTTGTTAATATTTGTTACAAATAAATGTATTAAAATGTAAAGTAAAAGTAAAATAGTTTTTAATGTCTATGAAGCCATAGGTAATATGAGACAATATCCAAGTGTTTTATCCACCTATACCAAAGTATGGTATACAACCCTACTCATTTTCTTATTAAACCTTGGACCTCCTACTCAAAGTTTCAAAGTCTTAACCATTCAGCCCACTCAAGGTGTAGCACTAAGATTCTATAAATCAAATACTAATATAAAGATAAATTCCAAGAAAATCTAATAGTAACATTTTAAATACACTAATAATGTGATAAAGATTTTTTCTTTTGTCATTATAAGTAATATTCATTTGTTAATAATATTAACATTATAAAAATAACAATAATAAAAATAGTTTATGAATTATTTAGGTAAATTCGGTCATTCATATGATCGAGAGCATTTTATTAGGTCATCATTTCAAGGACCGTGGAAAATGAGACAAAGAAGTCGGTTGAAATTTGTTAAAAATCAATTTTTTTAGCTTTTATGGTAAATTTGATGAACATATCAAAAGGATAAAATGGGATCTCTTCTCCACTTGTTTGATTTGTTCATATAATATTTTGAACAAAAACCAATTATTCACACAATTTTGGATGAACAATAGTGGAAACTTCCCATAAATGATATTATTGTCAATTGGCCTTACAAAAGAATGGTTTTCGAATATTCTATAATTACCATAATAAATGATAATATCAAATTTACCATAAAATCATAAAATGGCGATTGTTCTACCTTTGTTAATGTCCTTTAGAAGAGGTTAGATGATACTAAATTGGATCAATAAAATCCATTACTGACCTTCATTTAAAAGCATATTTCTACCTCCACCTAACATAGTTTGGATAGCTCAAAATTATATATATGAATATTGTCTACCTCCACCTATCATAGTTTGGATAGCTCAAAATTATATACATGAATACTGTCTACCTCCACCTATCATAGTTTAGATAGCTCAAAATTATATACATGAATACTGTGATCTATTTTTTTTCTTGATACATAGGGGAATTGTTACATCCACACTATTTTTAGTAACTACCAAGTGAAAGGTTCAAACCATAGGGGTTGCTTCCACCAAGCCTATATCACCTCATTGTTGTTGATCCAGAGTGAAGGGGACCACCGGTTGCTTGGGATTTGTACCATCATCGTCAGTTTGGTGTGCACTCAGAGGATTCAAATCAGACTACTACCTTTGCAATAGGCATGCCCCTAGGGTTTAAACCTAGGTCTCTTCTTGATAAGTGGTTGTCCAAACAGACAACTACCAATCCACCTAGCCCTTGGGGACTACTGTGATCTAATTTTTAATTATAAGCATTGGAACAAGAGAGATCTTAATTAATATGTCACAACGAACAAACAAAAAAAGTCTTTTATGAAGGTAGGAAGTCTTTTCACACCCATCAAATATAATTCAGATCAAAGAGTTTCATATAATAACCACCTTAATATGAAGGGTAATCTGAAGTGGAGTGACTTATAAAAACCCTTGAGACACTATCTAATAAGCATAAAATAATAACCAAATTCAGCTCCAATAGATCCTTCGTAGGAAAGCAATTAGGGTCCTTGTCTCTAGGAACATAATTAGTTGAATATTACTAGCCAGATATTAATAATAATTATAGTAATAGTGGCAATAATGCTAATTCTAATATTAGTAATAAAATTATCTATCAAAATAATCACTAATGAGAAAAAAATACTAAATTAAAAAGTTTTGGTAACAACTACTTATTATAAAAGAAGATCTAGAACAAAGTAACCCATGAGAGCAAGAAACCTAGATACACCATCTCAAGAGCATAAACAATTACTTTAAAAATGAACTCTATCCTTAGAAAAATCACTAGGGTCCTTTCTAAAAATCTAATTAGTTAAATAGTTTTTATTGCATTATAATAAACAAAAGCAACATAATAGTATCTAGTTTGTCTAGTTCATCCCTTCTTCGTGTAATCAAACTCGCATTGGTATATCAAGAAAATAACAAAAATATTTTCTTTTGGTATCTAGCCATTTATTAATGTGAAGAATGCAATGGTTGTTGATAGAGATTTTGCTAAGATCATTATAATAAGCATTTTTTAAGAGAATGTCTAATGATATGGAAACACGTGATACTAACCTCAAAAAAATGGATTAAACCTAATTCAAACTCAAAAGATCAACATCCATAGTTTATTTGGTTGAAATTAATATTAAATATATTAAAAATTAAGGTTGAATTATGTACTAAATTTCATACTCCCCACACTTGACTTAAAATCTTTGATATACATGCCAACGAGTAACACTACCCACTTAAAAAATATTTTTAATTTATTAAAGTTCTCTCACATATCTTGACTTAAGAATCAAACACGACTCAATTCAATGAAGATAGACCCATGAGTAAACAAGCAATCCCAAAACACATAATGCTATTGAAAAGCATGATGAATTTATCCAATCATAAAATATTATATTTTATAAAGGATATTAAAGCTACTTTTGACCATCTTAATACTCTTTGCATTCAAAGGATCTATTACTCCTCAATTGACATAACATTTGGTATCAACTTTATTACTGTTTAAAGAAGTCTACTTAAATATATCATAGATCAAACAATATGGTGGTGACATTCACAATCATAATAGTATTTTCTTTTAATAAATTAAATAAGCATTTAAGTAGATGAGTTTTTATTAAGGTTGAAAATTATAATAAATATTTTTTAAAAGAGGTTATTAAAAATGAAAATCCATTAATAATATTAAGAACTTAACTAAAGGTATAAAACATATTAAATTTGAAAATAAATATAATTTAGTCTTAAATCATATAAATAGGTATATGAGTTATAAGAATTATATTTAAAAAAATAACTCAAATGAGTGTGATCTACTAATAAAAACGTTACTTGTATTATCAATGATGTGATCGAGGTTTAATCCTTACGATGATAAATGTATATAAAAAATATTATTAAAAATAATAATATATCACTTAAGTATCACCACACGCATATAGGATCTTTATGTCCATCAAAGCTTGAACACGTCTCCTCCATATATAACTCATCTCAATCTCTTAATTTCGACTCCATTTTAGAAAATATTAATAAAATAAAATAATATAGTATTTAAATTAGTTAAAATCATAGTGTTTTTTTTAGTTCACCTCCAGGCTTATGTTCACTTATTAAAAGGTTATCACTTTGAACAATTATTATTTTTATTATTATTAATGAATGTATTTGCTATTATCTAAGATTTCTTAAAATACATATTAAATTTTTTCATATAAACATTTGAAGAGACTCCTTGGAGGAAAAAAAACTAAAAAGAACTTAATAATTTTTTATATAGAGTTTAATTGTATATAAGAAAAATCAAATGATAATAATTAGATTATATAAATAATTTTATTTTTTAATAAGAATGTTTCGATGAAAGAGGAAATAATCACTTTATCTTAAGTACATCCAGGTTTGAGGTAAGTTAAAGCGAGGAATTTGTTTTAAATTTTTTATATTATTTATTTTTATTTTTCAAAGGCTTATAAATTCTACAAGATTTCTCATTTAGTTATTATTTATTTTTATTTTTTAAAGGTTATATTCTACAAGGTTTCTCATTTAGTTTGGTTTTAATTTTTATATTATTTATTTTTATTTTTAAAGGCTCATAGTTTTTCATTTAATTATTATTTATTTTTAAAGCTCATAAATTCTACAAGGTTTCTCATTTAGTTTTTTTTCTATATATTTATAGTCATGTTTTTACATTTTGCTATAATTTCTTTATATCTCCACTTGCTTGTAGAGTGAACCGAATATGTTAAAAGGTTTTTGTCCTCGTTTATTCTAGTTACATTTTGCTATATTTTCTTTATGTCTTCACTTGCTTGATGAATTCCTTCTTAACTTAGCATTTATAAATGTCTTCTATCTTTTAGCTACCTTGTTTGCATAGATGGGGCAAAGCACTTAAGGACTAATTGTGTTTAGCTACCTTGTTTGCATAGATGGGGCAAAGCACTTAAGGACTAATTGTGTTCTTATAGTCCCATGTGCTTGTTTTAAATTGTTTTAAATTTTGTTTATAGTTTTGTTTCTAATACATGTTATTATTGTATTATTTCAATACTTTTCTTTTCATAAATTAAGGTGGAAGACTCATAATCATTAATATACAATTACAAAAGTTCTCCCCACATGTTATACATCATTCTAATCAGACCATATTATACATCATTCTAATAAAACCATATAGGTTTACCAACATCAACAAGATTAACATAATTAATAATTACCTTACCAAGGACCACTAAAACGTACGTTATAATATTTTAATACTAAAATATTATCTAATTTAATATTTATTTATTTTTGAAAAATATCTTAAAAATGCTACTTTCGGGTAAAATTTAAGGAAGGAAAGGTATCTATCTAATTTAATATTTTCAAAACAATCTAAAAACAACAATTAAATGAGATATGGAGAGTTTGCTCAAGTATTTAAGCTCTGTACTCATTTATCTAAATCATTTTACTAATTTACTTTTTTCTTACAACTAAGTTTTTTTTAAACAGATATAAGGCATGCTTGTTGAGTGTGCCTTAGTGTGTATCACATCATTGCATCCCATTTGAGGTGTTTTTTAAAAAAAATAAAAATAAATATAACCCTACCCGTATTATATCATCACCCCATAATGGTATTATCACAATTTGGTAATTATGTATGTGTGGGTTGACAAGATTCAAACCTAACTCCTCCTAAGAATTTGACTGGTTGGTTGGGCTAATGCCATTGATATGTTTTAAAGTCCACCCATGAAATTAAACCATATACATCATTCTAATAAAACCATATAGGTTTACCAACATGATTAATAATTACCCTACCAAGGACCACTAAATCGTTATAATATTCTAATACTAAAGTACTATCTAATTTAATATTTATTTATTTTTTAAATATCTCAAAAGAAATGTTACTTTCGGGTAAGACTCAAGGAGGGAGGGGTATCTGTCTAATTTAATATTTTCAAAACAATCTAAAAACAAAACATGGAGAGTTTACTCAAGTATTTAAGCTCTGTATTCATTTATCTAAATCATTTTACTAATTTACTTTTTTCTTACAACTAAGTTTTTTTAAACAGTTATAAGTTATAAGGCATGCTTGTTGAGTGTGCCGAAGGGGGCAAACCAAGTGAGAGCTCGTAGATACCTCTACCTCTTTAAGACTTACCCAAAAGTAGCATCCCATTTAAAGTGGTTTTTGAAAATAAATAAATAAATATAACCTAACCCCACCCGTATTATATCATGGCATCCTATTTAAAGTGTTTTTCGAAAAAAAAAAAAATATAACCCCACCCATATTACATCATGGCATTCCATTTGGGGTTTGGGGTGTTTTTCGAAAAATAAATAAATAAATATAACCCCACCCGTATTACATCATCACCACATAGTGGTATTATCACAATTTGGTAATTATGCATGTATTGGTTGACAAGATTCAAACCTAACTCCTCTTAACTCCTTGAAAGTTGAAGAATTTAATTGGTTGAACTAATGTGATTGATATATGTTAAAGTCCACCCATAGATTAAAACCTTTGTTTTTCGAAAAAAATAAAAAATAAATATAACCCCACCCGTATTACATCATCACCACGTAGTGGTATTATCACAATTTGGTAATTATGCATGTATCATGTTTGACAAGATTCAAACCTAACTCCTTGAAAGTTGAAGAATTTAACTGATTGAGCTAATGCGATTGATATATGTTAAAGTCCACCATAGCATTAAAACCTTTGTTTATTGTGTAAACGAATTACTCCTACCAATTACTCCAAACCTCATAAACTAAAATGTTAAAGTTCAAACATGAGATTGTAAGCGTGGTAGATGGTACAATATACTCCATTCCCAACCAATTACCCTAAATCCCATGGCTCCCTATCAACTAAGTTAAGACATTATATTACAGCTTAAAAAACGATATTTTAAAGATTCAATTTCATCCAATTGTAATCCTTTCTACGTTTAAGAATAAGGATAGGTTGTTTTATTAATATTAAAATGGATTGCAATTTATATTTTTTAATTGACTAAATTTTATTTGGTGTGAATTGAGATAGACTTCCACCCAAGCTCACACCTAGGGTGACTTGGCTTAAAAATTATAAAATAATAATTTTTTATTATCCCTATTCATAAACTTGATATTTAGACAATTTATTATATAATCATTTTCAACTCACATAAATTTTGTTTTCAATATTGGTATAAGGATAGGTTGTTTTATTAATATTAAAATGGATTACAATTTATATTTTTTAATTTGACTAATTTTATTTGGTGTGAATTGAGATAGACTTCCACCCTAGGTGTGACTTAGCTTAAAAATTATAAAATAATAATTTTTTATTATCCCTATTCATAAACTTGATATTTAGAAATCATTTTCAAATCACATAAATTTTGTTTTCAATATTGGTATTCCAATTTTCTTTGACAATTTATTATATAATCATTTTCAAATCACATAAATTTTGTTTTCAATATTGGTATTCCAATTTTCTTTTGTACGAAGATTGGGCTTGTGTAAGATTGTGGTCATAATTTTGGTTTTATCTACATTTTGGTTTTATCTGCATTCAACTAACACATATTACAAGATCTAAGAATCTTTTTGTTTTCTTGCAAGTAGATATCAAGCCCATATAAACAACATATAATAGTATCATTGATTTCCTTCTATATTGTAATGGATTTCATTTGACTACCTTGGTAACCATATCTCATACACATTCCTAAATATTTCTTTCTAAAGTCAACAAGAGAGTGATGGATTCTAAATTCACTACGACCTTGGTTCTTAGGTTATTGTCATCAAGTTCATTATTTTTCTTCCTTAGGTTATTGTTTCAAAAAGCTTCCCTAGTAATAGATAGATAATAACTACTTTATAATTTAATGGATTTCTTTTGTTATCAAGTTTATAGATACATGCAATAAAGCCTTAACTCCAAGACATGTTTAATGGAGTATCAACGAGGTTCTAATATATGGAATATCAGTGAAATATATGGGATAATGGTATAATTTTCTTGCCTTTACAAGTTTATAAATATTTTATTCAATGATCTACTCAATGAACAATAAAGGTATTTTTGTTACAACAACTTACAATGATAATTTTTTGTAAGGGTGTGATCAATAGTAGAATGATAGATTCTAAAACCTTTGGTTCTTAGGCTATTTTCATCAACCCATTAATATGGAATATCAGTGAAATATATGGGATAATGGTATAATTTTCTTGCCTTTACAAGTTTA
This sequence comes from Wollemia nobilis, assembly GCA_028583015.1. Classification (NCBI taxonomy): domain Eukaryota; kingdom Viridiplantae; phylum Streptophyta; class Pinopsida; order Araucariales; family Araucariaceae; genus Wollemia; species Wollemia nobilis. Next base: position 3,245,781 of record JAQPPZ010000676.1, on the reverse strand, counting down.
TAAATATTTTATTCAACGATCTACTCAATAAACAATAAAAGTTTTTTTTGTTACAACTTACAATGATAACTTTTTGTAAGGGTGTGATCAATAGTAGAATGATGGATTCTAAAAGCTTTGGTTCTTAGGCTATTTTCATCAACCCATTAATTTTCATTTTTCACTATTGTTCCACATAGTTTAGAGAGCAACACACAAGTCACAATAGTTCTATAATTTGAAGGGTTAATTTATCACATCATATATAAACATATATAACATAGCTTCTAATTAATTGTTTGAAGAAGACTCGATTGAATACATCTAAAATATGTGGAAGAAAGATGAAATATCCAAAAGTTAAGCAAACTATATTTGATTAGGTCTCTTAATTTTTCAATAAATTTAGCGATAAATAATACTAGTTAGGTGAATGCCTCAATATTCATATAGTTTGAAATGATGTCGAAGAAAAAAGAATTTTGAAGCACAAATCCTAATTTTAGTTAAATTAATCTTTTATGGTTCTACTACTCTCTTCAACAAGATGCATTTTCAAAAAGAAACAAAAGGTGTTATCTACAAACTGTAGAGAGTTTTTGCTAATGCCTTTAACTAAAGTTTTTTTTTTTTCTAATTAAGTTTTTGTATATTTTGATTTTATTCTCTTAAACTTTGTTACTTAAAGGAAAAATGAATATTTTTTTTTTTTTTTAAACTTTACAAATGGTTTAAGTTGAACATATTTGAGTGTAAATGCCTTTGAAAGAAAGTTATCATAAATATTTTCAATTAAGAAAAAGTATCTTAATAAAATTGATTCCATGGAAGTCTGTTGAAAAGTATACTCCTTTCTCTTTCCTCTAAAATAGGAAAACTGTTCTCAAGGATATCCAGGATATCCTTCATACTAGTTATTTTTGTTCAATGCTTAAAACTATTTTAAAAACTTTTCAATTTATACAATACCTACAAATATTTAAATTTAAGTCTTTAATTTAAAAACCAAAAATTTTAACATTTAATAAAAATAATTATTATTTTCATTGAAAATAAGGTTCTTTAAAATTTTAAGAATCTGTAATAATATGACTAAAGAATTTGTTTCTAAACCCAAAAAGAATACAACATATTTTGGGGCTTACAAAAGCCTTAAGTATACTTAGTAAGTTATATTAGAGCCAAATGACTTACCCCACATTCTCTGACGTGGATCATCTAGTTTAAACTTGGACATAATTTAAACTTGGATCTCCTTGTGTCCTAGCTTTTCACTCCATACACTTCTAGTAAATGTTTGGAACGATGAAATTATAATTCATTTTCAAATTCAAATAGCTTTTCACTCCATACACTTCTAGTAAATGTTTGGAACGATGAAATTATAATTCATTTTCAAATTCAAATATTTAACTTGCGTGGTGACAATTTTCATATTCTTTTAGCAAATATAAATAAAATTACCCCAAATCGAACAAATGTTACCTATATTTAAAACAATGTGGTGAACAATAGGTATCAGTGTTCTAATTACAGTTTTTTTTTTGAAACGAAACAAACTCTCTAATACGTTTGATTTGATTCAAAATTCTATATACTACATCGTATAGGCTCACGAAATATCGTGATATACTGATAATCCATGGATTGGATGTTAAGATATATATACATGATTGACAACAGACCGATAAATGTTTCCTGATACTCAGGAGGAATTACTGTTCGTTTCTCTGCTGCAAAATGTTTGCTATTGTGAAGTCTTATCAGACGCCCCAAGAGAACCCCCTTTCACTTTAAATACTGCAAGTCACAGAACTTTTATGCGTTTCATGCGTATTCTTTTAGTTCTTAAGTTTCATGGTGGATTTCACTGCTAAAAATAAAGACTACCACGTCTGTACTAAATCTACATTGATTTCCTTATTCCTTTGACGCGCTTTCGTCGTTACCCCTTCGGTGGTATGGTGCTAAATGGAACTAATTATTTCGACCAGAATGTCAGGCTCTTTGGTCTTTACGCTTTTATCCTGAATCGCAATATTCTTAGTTTCTGTAAGGGCATAGATCGAGTTCAGCCTTCTTTATTATATTCTTTCCCGTCTATTTCCTTGTTTCTCTGTAATAAATTGCGCGCTATTAAATGCAATCTCTCTGCTCACTTTTTCAGAAGCAGATCTCTTTATTCGTGCGTAGCAAAACTTGACAGTGGCAATGCCATCGCTCTGATAATTCCGATTATAATTTTCTATGGACTTTAATATTATTGTAGATGTCCTACCGCGCGTGCCTTTCTTTTTAAAGATTTGGACGTTTTCGCATACAGGAAACAAAAGGATTTAGCAACGGAGTTTAACGAATAAAGTTTTGTCGTTTGATGGAAAAAATACAAATGCCAGATCTTAACATAATTAATACGTTTGACATTCTCGAAAGAAATTTATAAAGGCAGAATCGACGCATCGACCATGACGATTTCCAGCACAAGGCTGCACCACGCATTTGATGTCTTCTTAGGAAAGGACAATGCTACACGCTTCAAAAGACATTCTATTCTTTTAAAGAATTCAGGCAATCGCTATTTAAACAGCATAGCGTATGTACGACGATCCAAATTAATAATATAAGAAATAGTAAAGAGTTGCGCGGTTCAATGTTCTCGGTTTTATAATAGGCAAAGTCCAAACTTCAGCCTTCAAACAAGAAATCAAAATTTTCGTGCAAATCAACATTCACGGAAACGCAAAACAAGGTTCGAGAGAATAAACTTTTTAAGAGGATCCAGCGTTTGCGAGAACAGACGAAAATTACTCGTAAATCCGCAATCCCCCTTTCTGTCCTTTTGTATTTACTCGGATGATGATATAAAGAGGACATAAATGTGACAGTTATTTCCAACTAAGCACGACCCTCCTCCATAGGAGCAGATGTTACATTATGAAATTCTGTGTTCCTCGTTGCGACAATCTTAAGGCATTTTTTATATTATATTGATTTTCATTAGAAATATCTCGTGTATCCGTAAAAGTCTTCAATGTGTGTTCAATTTGCCTATTTCTTTCTGTTATCGCCGTATAACTTTACAGGTTGTATGGTTGACAAATGCTCCGACTACAACTTCTGCGAAAGGCTCAGGTCAAGAAAGCTGTTAGTACTGCCCACAACAGCTTCAAGGACCTCCAAATGTTTAAAAAATGGGAATCATCTTCTCGGAGCGCATTATATTCTCGACTTTAACCCTATTTCTTTTTAAGGATAGGCGGTTCCACGTTTTCTTTTGTGATTTCCTATGATATTTATCATAAAATCAAAGGGTCATTCTTAAAGCTCTACCAGATTTAGAACAGACAGAGGCTTCCTATCTATCTAATTTATCTAAGGAAGCCATCACGAAAGAGACAAAGGGAAAAAACACATCCATCTAGAAATGACAAAATTGATTGAGTGACTTTGCTTGAGAATTAGGGAACTATTATTGATACTTTACGTGCACTAAACTCTCAATTTCCGAATTGTATCAGTAAACGATGCTCCTCGTACAGACAGACAGATAACTTTTGAGGAACGACGAGGTTGCACAATGTCAATTCAATAAGAGAAAACTAAAACTTAAAAATAAACCTATCTAAAATTTTAACCCGCGGACTACAGTAAGGTGAAACTAAATCACTGTCTCAGACCTAGTACAGGAAGAATTTAAAGACATGAATGCAAAAAACAAGGGTTCCTTACACTGGGGTACTGAAGCTGAAAGCGCATTGCATTGTTAAGTTAAAAGTGATGGAACGTCCACAGAGACACGGAGAAAGAAAATTACTAAAATTGGATGACAGTAACATAGACATAAATATAAGCTAAGTATGGGTGTTTGCAGATGTTACCTCTGATTCGCTATTCAGGCCCAACTTGTTCACCAGGTACTTTTTCACCACAAGTATTGTCGTTGTTCCGTCCCTGAAAAACAACAACATACGTTTCCTGTGAGTATCGAATTTCATTACCGCCCAAAATTTAGCTGTTTCATACTATCTGACGAATCCCGTAAATTCGATGACCAGAAGAATCTTACGTCAATAAACACAGACAATAGAGGAACCAATGTGCCTAGTGCAAACAAAAGCTTAAAGCTTGTAATGATGTTCCAGTTGTCTTACTTGATTCTTAAATAATTCCTTGAAATCTGAGGCAGCATTCGATCTCCGTTTCTGGAATCACATACGCCTTGGCTCAGTAAAACAAAATTCCAGAAGGATCCAGCTGAATCGATCCCAGAGCATAATAAATCCAACATTTCAACCTAAATGAAGATTTATTTTAAGATAAGGAAATTGGACAGCGCGGAAAGAATGGATAACTTACTGATCATTTAAAGCCTGCAAGACGAACCAGACACCTGCTTGAGCGGTCCTCGAAGGCCTGAAAATCCTTACATTTTCCGCCCATGATGCGCCCGGAAACCTCTGCATTTCGCGGACAGGAGCCGGCATGTTTCTGTCCGATGGAGTTGCTTGTCTTTCATATTGCTGTTGTTGCCTGAAAGGTAGCGTTCTTTCGGCAGAAGAAAATTTATTGGAGGTAACTTCCGCAGCGCTTGGTCTAATCAACGATCCAAGACTAATTTCCGGCTTACACCACGACGACAAATTATCTCTAGTGTTCCACTGGGTCCTGCATTGCATTTTCTCCAATATTACCTGCTGCAACGCAGCCGCATCTGCCATACCGGCGTAAGCGGGGCCGTCAGTTTCCAAATTCTGGTACGCGGCAGCACCGGGAATCAAACTTTTCCATCCTTGCGAAAGCCTCTGGCTACCTTGATAGAAGGATCCTATTCTTGGCTCGGAGAAACATAGGTCGGTGCTGTTGCTGGTGCTTGTGTTGGCAGGGATTCCAGCTTCTGAGATCCGATCATAAAGTCCTTGCCACGAAGCCGCATCTTTCAATCGCGAAGACGTCTCTCCGGTTTGCCTCTGAAACTTGAAGCTGTGCTCTACAGACGGAAACAGTGAAGGACAAACTGCAATAGTTTGAGACCTTTCCTGATTTTCCATGGTACAAGGCTGCAATAAGTTCAGCCCGGACAAAGTGCTAGAGTCAGTAATGCTTCTCTGGAAACTAAATTTGTTGGGGGACGCCCCTTGCTCGAGAGGCCTAGAGTTGGAGTAATTGCTAATGTCCGCTCTAATGTTGTGGAAGGAAAAAGGCTGTGGCGAGGCAGCTTGAATGCTGGCAGATGGCGGTAATAGTGTAGTCAGCCTGCTGCTACTTGTGTGGCCGGCAGTAAACACCTGTTGAGGCTGTTGTCGCCGCTGATCGTCTCTGTGTTTGTCTTTATCTTTATTCCAGCTTATAATTGAACCCTTGATGCCGTTTGTCATGTCTAGGTCCGGTTGGTTAGACAAAGGTTTGGGCTGAAGGCTTCCATAGCTGCAGCCAAGTCCTAGCTCAAGCCAGTCTCCGTCCCTTTCAGAATCCGGCTTGAACAACGAACTGTATCCGTCGGATCTGTACACTGTTTGGCCATTATCAATATTTGACCTGATATTTTGGTGGAGTCCTGAATCTAAGCAAGCGCCTTGGAACTTTTCTGTAAACGATGGAAGGATGCCAGGCGTTGTGGACGGTGACGGTCGAGGAGGAGGATCCATTTTGTGAGTACATCCATATCCATATCCACTATTGTTGTTGTTGTTGTTGTTGTTGTTGTTGGTATTGTTATTGTTATCAGAGCTACTGGTAGTTCTGGAGCTGCCATCCGCCATGCGTTCGGCCGTAAGATCGGAGTCTCCGCTGCTCACCTTGAACGCGGAGTCGGATTGATCGGCCGCAGCTCCATTTTCCCTTTCATCAATACCTCCTCGACGCGTTTCCCCTTCTAGTTTCTTGGTCCTACTTCTCTTTGAACTAAAATTTGCTTCTTGTGGCCAATTCTGGCGTGTCATATGATCGTGCTTCCTTTTTATAGCATATTCTGAAGACACGGCGTGCAGGATATTGAGACTTTTCTGTTCAATTTTCTCATACGCAACTTGACAATTCCTTTCTAGATCAGTAGCCGGACAAAGCATGGAGTCCCCTCCACCTTCTAGGAGGATTGTTCTGCGCGGCGATGAACACACTGCAGCAGCCGGATAGGTATACACACCTTCTACTGGATTTTCTGACCTGCAGTATTTTACAGCCATTTAACGTAAAGCTCTCCAAGATCTTCATCTGATTACAAAAAACTGAGACAACAAAAGCTATATGAAAAAGTAACAGGGCTACAAAACCAGATATTGTTGCAGTAATTTACAAAACAGCTGAAACCGGGCTACGATAGCTATTCGAACGGTTTTAATCGTGAGCTTAAATTAGAACAAAAAACAAATCTAAGTCTGAAATTTACAAGGACCTCGCACGACCAGTGGTAAGAGAAAGCTGATAAAATTCCCCCGAAGTCACTGGACCTGGAATTTGCCCGCTCCCAACAAGCTTGATATTTGTAGGCGAATCCCTCTGAATGTTGGCCGCTTTATTTAACATGTCGTTCAACCTCTCTCACCACCGCCACCGCAAAACAAATTTTGGATATGTTTCAGCACATATTTATCCTCCTCCCCTTTAAAATCCCCTCCCACAATTTCACCAGCGTTTCCAAAAAACTGAAAACCTCAATCGGAGTCTCTGTTTACCATTCAATTTTCCGACTGCAAAAATATACGTCTATGCCTATGAAGGGTACTGCATAAAATGAAAGCATTCAGGAGAGCAGAACAAGAGCCACCGTCAACTTCTTGCTTTAGGGTATAAGATTTGATGAGCAAATTGGTTTCTGTGGCTGAGATGGCGGGGGGGTGTAGATCTCGGACGAGAACCAGATCTGAAGCTCCTCCACAAGAGAAATCTGTCAAGATCGACGCGACTGAACGACAGGACAAACTTGAATTAAAGGCCGTACGAAAAGATAAGCCACCGTATAGGGTCCGTTTCAGTTTTCAATTTCCATTAAATGAGACGCCAAGCCTCAGGACATGCCTAGGTATCGTATCCCTCTTGTGTCTGGGGCCAAATTCCCCTGAAATGCGGCCGAGGAAAAACATAAAGGGTCCAAATGCAGAAGACTATGTAACGACTACGTCTGACGAGTTTCTGGGCAGCAAGGCATATGGTCCAGAGTCCAGAGAGAGCCCACACGCCCCAATTATGGGATCTTCCTAAGTGGGTTGCGATAGCGAGGTTCAATTTCTGGGCCTGTGGCGGATCATCGCTTTACGCTCACGTATCGTACCGATTGGCCGCCTCCTCCTCCTCGATCTCAGATGCCGATTAGCATTACGGTTACCCGTAGGCAACACCACCCCACCTCATAATGCCTTTGTCCTTGTTCCTCATGAGTTAGTGCACAGATACCCTAAAAGCTCTCTAGGCGGGCAGGCGGGCGGTAGTAGGCCATTTTCTTTTCCTATTTTATTCTACCCTTGAAAAGTAGTAGTTGAAGGGCTGAAGCTGAGGCTCACCGTTTTCCAAAGCGTTCGGTCTTCTCGGATCGATTTCGGTTCTCTTACCGAAGATCCTCGGCAATTGAGTGGCAGCCCATGGATTGACGGCCGACAGAGAAACATACACATACACATACACATCGGGGCGCGCGCACACACATCGAACACGTTCAACGAGGAAGACGAGCCATAGTATTTGCCATTGTTGTTCTTACTCTTTGTATTTTCGACAGCCGCCTGCCCGGCATAACTACTCAATTACCTTAACGCGAAAAACAAAAACATATTCAGACAGTATTCATCCAAACTCCAACCGTCAAAGGCTTCCCCTCTACGCCCCTTGAGTCGTCCTGCCCTCCTGCCACTGGCAGTCAGTCGGAGCGTCTTCGGTTGGCTCGTTTGTTTGTTGCTGTTGTGTGGATGTAAAAAGCCTAATTTACACTAGGGTTTCCAAAAAATAAAGGATTTATATGCGGTTTTTCCTCTTGGTTGTAACCCAAGAGGTTAAGACTTAAGCCCGAGGAAAAGGGGAAAGAGGAAAGAGGTAGGTAGACGTGCACGCCTAGTGTCAGCTTCCTGCAGGAAACGTGGTCGATGGAATCATGACGTTGAGGCTGTGGCGCACGTATAACGCATCATAACACATTATTATGATTTTCATGCCAATGCTTGGTAATGCTAATGAATGACTGCGATAACATATCTTCCGCATCATTCATGATTCTCATCATTATAACATATGATATGATATGATATCAGAGTGTGAACCTCCCGCTCCGGCGCTCTCCCCCCTCCCAACAAATGCATTACTATCTTCCTTGTGTGTTGTTGAATGAATGCATACATGCAATTTTCACGCATTGTTCCTTGAAAGCGCGAGGGATACTCCTAACGGAGACGATAGATGGCATGATCGTGACGTCACGCTTTTACGTTAAAGAGCGACCACGGTAAGGAATCCGCGTGGCAAAGGACCGTACACACCATCATCTCATCTAACTACTTATTCACCTAGAACAAGAATGGAATCCCCCAATCTTTTCGATTAATAATATATCCCATACACAAGCAGGGTTTAGTGGAGTGGGGGGACGGCTAGAGACCGATTCGCACGGATTGTGAATGTGATAATAAGAAATTTAAATAAACACTTCCTATGTATAGATTTATTGGTGTAACACAAATCATCACTAGCGGTGGGAATGGCGATGAGATTGCATGTTGATGATCATGGAACAAAGCTGCTTACTATCGTTTTGCACGGCATCTTTTATTTTTTTATGTTTATTTGACTAATGATTAGCTAACGATATAGTTATCTGCAATTAATGTAATCGTATTGTACAAGAGGAGCGCCAAGGAGTCCGCTCTTCATTACACAATGTGTCACATCATCTATATGTCAACGTCTCCGTCAAGAGACGTGAACCCCTAAATCGTATCCGCTCGAGGATTCCATAAGGTAAGCGCCACGGCAAGGCTTAGAATTCTCACAATTTTTAAAGACTAGCTTTCACCTGGGTTGACAGGGGGACGAGGGTTCTATTTACGTAGACGCATCGAATGACTTTCTCGGGGCGTTTTAGGGCACGCGTTTCCGATATGGCCGACGGAGAATTAGAACATCATTTTTTGCGTCAAAATTTTTTAGAAACTTTTGCTGACATGTGACGCCAATATTGTGGAAATCCGATTTTGTCACTGATGAAAACTTTGCATAATGGTTGACGTCATAAAAGTCCGGACCTCTTTATTTGGCGTTAACGCGGGGAAAATCGGTACGCACTTCCTCAACCGCTAGCGTTCTTAGACTACTCGCCTTTACTGCTCAAATCCCCGTCACGTGACGCCTGTTTTCAGGGCTTGAGTGGAGTTACGGACGCTCCCGACCCGCGTGTTTATTCAACAGTCATTCATGATGACTGTTAACAGGTATAGGTCATAAATATATAAGGAAAGGTGAATAGTTGATTAAAGTAAATTCGGTAATTGAAAGGTAAGGTATATGGCACGCTCATTGACATTGTGTGCGAAATGGACTTTACGTGAGGGAAAGGGGAAGGGAAGGGTCAAGTCATCAGCGGTGAGCGGTGAGCGGTGAACTGTGAGCTTTACGTGAGGGAAGGGGAAGGGGACGGTCAAGTCATGAGCGGTGAGCGGTGACTCGTGAGCTTCACGACCGGCGTGCCCCGCGCATGAGCAGGAAGAAGGGGAAGGACAATCGCATGGCTGTCAATGCTGTACTGAAGATATTCAATCACAAGGTTACTTATAACTGACATGTGTCCCACGCATCACTCCGCGCCTTCGGTTAACCGCTGGCGGGGGAAGTGAGACTTGGCCTGATCGTTAAGTAAGCTTTTTATGTGGGACGTCCTTGGATTTATAATTCATTCTACGTGGTGCGTGATCTGTCCTTTTGGTGGATATGGCTTTTCCACATAAATTACATAGGAAAGTGTTATGGGATGTGATGGGCGAAGGGGCATGGGCATGGCATGTGCTGGACCCTCCCTCGCATGAAGTGCACTGCACCCTGCATACATTCCCTCCCTAAAAAAAAAAAAGATAGGCAGGCAGGCAGGCGCGAAGCTCTAGGGCAACCAACGACGGAACTTTAAAGCAAACTATGCCTTTGCTCATTCTGCTTTTGCCTTTTTTTAATTTTTTCTTCCTCAACGTCTCGTATAATTAAATTTCTTCTTTTTCTTTCACGGACAAATATCTATTTCCACTTTGCTCATATCTTTCTTACCACATGATTCTTCGTAATCATTCGCTTTACTCAAAACTTTGCAAATGGACAACCACGAGACGAGATTTATCGTAGTTTAAAATCAGTTTTAAATCTTTGCGGTGGGGACGCACGCACTCGATTCTTATTGGGAGAGGAAAATAGGCATTATGAGAGGACATGTTACGCCATCCAAACACGCAAGATTGGTGTCATGTCAAACCTATAAATTTCTGGGAGTGTATCAACGAATTTGAAAAGGCTTGGACCAAAAACACATTTCAGTACTTAAAAGGCTATTGCTGCATGGTGTTAGCGTATCTAAGCAGCGGGTAATATCACGTAAGGATATCTTTAGCATCGAGAACTTCACACAGCCTTTTGATGTTTTATCGTTTTCCTTTACACCAAGACTCGTGTGAGCAAAAAAATTCGTTGGCTGGACAAAAGGGAAAGCAAAGTCAGACTTTAAACGAAAGAAAAAGATACTTAAAGTCCGTTATTCTGGCCTCTGAGCACCCACAATAGTGAAATTCACCTGAAGATTTGGATTACATGCATCATGATCTTGAATGGTGAAATGTCCTCGCTCTCTCTCTCTTCTCTTTAATAATTTTGGTTGCAAGTGTGTAAGGCTTTACTGTAAAGTGCAAGCATTGGTCAAGTCTAAAGCAATCGAAAATTTGTGCGACTTGGTGCGCTAATAGTCCACTCTTTTATGAAAACAATTGTGTCACGAACTCTTATTGTTCCAAGTCAACACCACAACTTTTGGTTTCCAAGTCAAAACGCTCAAAGAGTATTCTAAAATTCAAAACCCATTATACACCCCCCAACATTATACCACATTTTTAAAAGGGAAAACGAGCAACTAAAAGCTCTTGTTTTGAATTAATGCGGTAAGAGATCCTTTGGTAAGTCCATTATTTATATATGTACTTGTTTACCCACGAATCAAGAAAAAAGAATGCCCAAGTTTAATAGAGTTGGACCCCACGAATTTGGACCTTAGCCAACAATGAGAAAACTAAATGATTATTTGAAGACCGTGCCAATTCCCCCTCTCAAAGCGAAATTGTCTCTTTTCAAGTTGCATCCTTATAATCCATAATTCCACTCATGAGCATGAAAGCAGATATCATCCAAAGGTAACGTTGATTGATTAGGGACATTGTCTTCCCCATTATCATTACGTAGGGATAAAAAATAAATCCTTGCGGTGAAATCAGTGGGGGGTTGACTAAGGTTAATGATGACATCAATATGAGGTAAGCTAGAGTTGTTCATCTACTTCAAGTTAATGCCTTAGCCTTCAAATTTTGGAGTCTTTGTTTGGTACTCTAGGAATCAGTGATACCCATCACTATTCTTTATAAATTTTACACCGTAGAATACTTCCTTCATTTGTTCTTAAATTTTAAATTAGAAAAGTTTATTAGTTTTTAGTTTTGGCCTTTTTCTTCTAGAAGGAAGTAGTGGGATATATTCAACCTTTATTAATATAAAGAAAAGCAAAGAGCGCGTAATATTGAAGATTAATGAACGAGGTGATAAGGCTCATCTATTTTACTTTCCTTCTCGGTCTCTCAAGCGTGATTTATTTTAAATTGTTATATATTTAAGTATCCATATTTATAGGGAGACAGACTCCCAACCGATAGATGTATCCCAAAAAAAAGGAGGCGAAAGCCTTATACCTTCGTATTGTTTCCTGTTTAAAAATTACGCTACAATACAATAATTTAGATAATGTTATGGCCTTTTCTTTCTTTCGGCGTTGAATATTAACGGCGTTGAATATTAACTTTCATCATTTTTTTTTAGGATTACTTACGGATGTGGTTTTGAGTTCTCATTTAAAAGATTCAGGTTTAAATTAGTGTACAAGAAATTGAGATTCTTTGAGAAACCAGTATTTTATCTTAAAATTTTATGAGTTACCTCATTTTGATTCCCTATACAGCAGTTGACTTTGTCTTAAGTAACCAACTAAAGTTTATAAAAGTTTCATACATGAAAACATAATAACTTTCATTATAACTTTGACATAACACATAATTATAAATATACATAGTTTTAATTTATTTTATATTTTATTTGAATTAAAATTTTAAGATAAATAAAAATGAAAGTTTATGAAACAAAGATTTTAATTAATAATTTATTAAAAAAAAAAAATTGTATGTTGTATTTTCTTTTAAGCAATAATATTAAATTAGTAGTCAACATTTGTAGTTAATTTTTTTTTCGAAAGGTTATATAGAATTGAAACGACCTCACCTGTATTACATCATCACTGTCACATAGTGGTATTACAACAAAGCTTGAATATTATTCTTATATCGTTTGGCAAGATTCAAACCTAATGTTGAGGAATTTAATAGGTCACTTGATGTGTAGTTAATATCTTATATCCTAAGAAACTTATAAATATAAAATTATGACATTATTTTGAAGAGTAAAGAGTGAGAATAAAATAGTTAATAAAAAATAAAATTATTAAAGTTAAATATGACTATGTTTTAAATAATTTTATAAAAATTGATTAATTAAATCTTTTAATATTTTTTATGATTAATTTTTAATTGTATTTTTAAATGCTAAAATTATAATATATAAGTAATAGGATTAAAGAAATAATTTGATTAAATGTTTGTAAAATGTGAAAGTTGGAATATGATATGATTTTGATGTATGCCTTATAAGTTACGATATTGATGGTAACTAATAATAGATATTGAACAATATGTCAAGTTATACACAATGATATCATTGATATTATTAAAAATATTATATAGGTTATTGAGTATTTAATAAATTTTCAAAAAAAAAAAAGTAATGTTTTTACGGATAAATATTATATAGGTCATATATAATATTGAGAATCTAATAAAATTTTAAAATATATATTTTTTTTATTGAGTAAATACTTCTTATACATATACATATCAGTCGTGGGGATTGAACCCATGTCACATCACCGATAATGCAAGTGGCATCCTTGCCACATCCGTTGTGGGGATTGAACCTAGGTCACATCAAAAATATATTTTTAATAAGTTTATACATGATTTTATAGGACCCCTCGTACTAAGTGGGCTTTAAACCTTGGACCTCTCAAGGGGAGGCCAAAACCCTTGACATTGCAGTAAGCTTGTAGCTATAAATTTTCAAAATTGTTATTCTTTACAGTAAGAACATTTAATTATTATTTTTCTATTAAATCTAACTTAATTTCAAGTTATTATTAATAAATTATAAGTCATTTGTATATATAAAAAGGAGAAAAGGGGAAGGAAATGTTAATCACATAGGAACATGAGATCATAAGGGGTACTCTTGAATGTTAAAGGATTTAAATCCTTGACCTCTTCACAACGAGCATCCCCCACTAACCACTTCGTTGTTTGCAATATTAAATATTAAGTATGTAATAAATTTTCAAAAAGTAAAGTCTATCAAGATGAATAAAAATAGACAACATTGTTATTAAGATATTAACAAGTTTATTTTGAAGAACATCCATTGCTTAAAAACTTTATTGTGAATAATATTTTGTAACATTATCAATAGAATGACATATTGATTATTTTATTATGTTGGTATCTATTGAAACTATATATCAATTATTCATGTTTTTCTCATTTTAGTGTACTTTGATTATATTGGATAGTTCTTGTCTACAAATGTTGTAAGAGTGAAAGTAAATTTCCTTGTATTTTTTACATTGAATATACAAGATTTTAGTCCTAATTTATAGAATATGAGAGTAAAGTATCAAATTTTATATCTTCACCTTTAATTCAAAGTTAAGAGAAAATGATGACATCCAAATTTATGTGGCTTTACTACATGGTCTTATAAGAGAATTTTTCCTATACAAATTTGTGTTTGAATCTAAGAGATGATTCCAATGATACTAGAATTTAAAATACAATCTTTTAGAGCATCACCAATTGTACTACACGAATGTTTTATATGATGTTAAAATCGAGATAATAGTCTTCAAAATCATATAACTCAACTTTGATCTCTCAAAAGTGTGTCTATTTCTAGAATCATCATATTAATGCATTTAAAAAATTGTGATGCATCTTACATATAGTTGAACTTAGAAAATGAATGAGAGAAAGTTTTCTCATGTAGTGGAGAATTTGCAATTTTATTTTTTGGTCATAAAGTGCTAAACCATGTTTGAGCTATTAGTTAATTTCTTCGCAAAGCTCAAATATATCAATGCTTGTGCAAAGTTTTAAAAAATCATTAATTGAGTGGTTTTCTTATCATAATATGGTTGGAATGTACTTTTGCAACTTTTTCCTTAGTCTACTTATTTTGAGGATGAAAAACAATGCTAGAGTCTATTTACTATAGAAGAAAAAATCAAAGGTCTATATTATTAATACCCTTATATACTAATTCGAGTAAGTTGTTATGCTTAACTTAGAAAGGAAGTTCTTGTACTTTACAAGTGCAACACTTGCATATCTATATTAGAGCTCATCTTGTATAATTGATTAAAGGAAATAAACTTTAGCATTTTTGCATTTAATTTAAGTTGTTAAAATCGTGAGCTAGATTATTTGTTGTTAGATCTTGTGTAAGAGCTAATTTATAGAAAAATATATTCAACTTAGACATGGTATTAGAGAAAGCAACATGAGCACTAGCTCCAATTTTTACATTTTGGTCTTGATGAGTTGTATGGTGTAGTAGAATATTTTGCCAAAATCATGTATTATTGTTGATTATTGTCATGAGATGATCGTATTCCTTTTCCATTAAAAATGTGAGCATTGCTTGGTTTCTAGTATGTTTGTTATCATTGATAGTAAAGAGAAGCATACTTTATTTGTGGTTGTATATGAATTGAAGTATTGGTTCATTGATTCCCCATATTTATTGAGCTAGAATAATGATATATTATTCAATGATTGAACCTAATGGGACTTCATAAGGCTTGATCTTGGATGATGGTGTACTTAATTCTTCCTTACATATGATATTTCAAATTTACATGGAATGGTTTGTGGTGGTTCCAAATTTGAATGCATGATATCCTATCAAATAAGATGACATCCACCCCTCACATTTATTTGATAATATTTCTTGTTATTGGTTTGCAATCCCATCATTGTGATTTTGAATCATGTCTATTAGGACCCTATCCTAACATTAATATGCAATGACCCCATTTCAAATGTGGAGACCCTATTATAATGGTATGTGGCACTTGAGGCACCTAGACAAGTGGGGACATTTCATGTAATTTTTATAAAGAATGTAATTGTTTTTTGGTAGAAAATTCTAGCTCGGGTGACATTTTGCATGTAAGCCAACTCTTGAGTGTTAGGTTAGGGTTGCATGAAATGTATCTTTAAAATACAAGGGGGCATAAATGAATGTATATTTTTGCATATTGAATGAAAGTATTAAAGGAGGTTGCCCCCTCGAAGAGGCCCATGATTTTGTATTATGATTTGTGAGATTAAGATATAAATTTTCACATTTACATTTTGTATTACAATATTTTGTTCTTTCATGAAATACTACTTTTATTAAATTAATTATGTGAAAATACTTATTTTAGTTAGAAAGTTCCTAATAAGTGGTATTAAAGCACTTTCCAAGATAGTGTTATGTTGTGAATGCAACAGTTCTTGCCTTGCCATTACGGTTGTTAGGTATAAATTTTTGTGTTTTCATTTTTCTAATTATTTTCCTTTTAAAAAAATCTAGTCCTTTTTGTTGTTTCTGATTACTAGGTTAGAAACCTTATGCCAAGGGTTTTAAAATATCATGGAGGAGCTATTATTATTGGCTAAGCTATATTTCTTGTAAAGCATATAATTAAATTAGGGGCTTTTAGGGTCTAATACTTAGGTCTCAAATAACACCCATATATGAAATTGAGCTCCCAAGTATCTTTGTGTATATCAAGAGACCCCCTAGGATTAGGAGAAAAATTTAGCCCTAAGAAGAATTTTTATTGTGTATTTTCCATAGTGCACCGAATACAACATTCAATAAGATCACCCTCTTGTATTGTCAAAGAGGTAAGTAGTGTGCTCAAGGGTGTGAGTGGAATCCTCCTTGAGTAGTGATCTAAAATATTGGTCCAAGCACTATCGTTCATCATTATGGTATAATAGAAGGTTATAGACAATACATACACCATGGCTTAGAGTACCTTATTTTTATTTATCTTGAATGTCAAAAATCCCACCATAAAATTTGAACATACTAAGGAGACTACACTATCACAAAATTGATTGAACAAAAATAGATGATAAAAAACTAATGGTGAGAATAAAATTCATGATAGGGTCTGTCAATAATAGTTAGGTATTAGTTAGTAATAGTCCAGACAGAGTTTGGAAGTGTACTTATCAGTTATAAAGTCAATAGCAGTCTAGGCAAGGTTTATCAATATTAATAAGATATCAGTTTGAATAGTCCAAATAGAGTTGGTTATATACTTGTCAGTTACAAAATTCAGTAATAGTAAGATAATCAAACAGTATAGTTGTTGGTTTATAAATTCAGATAAAATAATTGTTAGTAAAAGATATTGCAGAGCCTGCTTGTCAAAAAAAAAAAAAAAATGAGTAAATCAAGACTCCAGGAAAAAAAATACAATACTTGAACACAACACTTCCCTAGAAAAGAAAACAATTTGGGGTGTGAAAAATGTTGTGGAATATACCTCATTGCAATTGTCTTATCAAGTTGATCATTTTGGTATATAGCCTCCATGCACTTTTTCTAGGGTGTTAAAAAATGTCATTGTAATACCTAGCCCATTATATTCATCTTTTTGGGTTGATCATTTTGATATATAACATCCAAACACTTTTTCTAACCCATTACAAAAAATAGTAACTCCTAAAACAACACTCCTATTTGTAGTAAGTCATTGGGAGTGGTCCAAATCATACATATATGGTTGGAGGAACTAGAGGAGAATAAGAGTTATAACAAAGTGAAGAACACAAGCTTATACTGAGAGGGGGGTGAACAGTATAAGACCACTTTTTACTTTTCTTTCCCAATCAATAACATGTAATGAATAGATAGTAATATCAACAATAGTAATCAAGCAATGCACAAAACACCATACACAATAGAGACACCATAATTTACGTGGTTCACCCAATGTGGGCTACTCCACGGAGAAAATATTTCACTAAAATTTTCTCGATCAATCTCTTGGGAATCATTTCCCTATTACAATGTTTATGGACCTCTATCCAAAGGAGACGTTGATCCCCTAAATGTAGTTTGTGGATCTTTATCCACAAGAAAACTCCTTCTCCTTTGCTCTGGCTTGTGAACCTCTAGAAGACTACTACCTCCACTACATTGGCTTATGGATCTCTCTCCATTGAAGACTCTTATCCCCACTTAGAAGACCTATCCTCATTGCCCTAGCTTATGGATATCTATCCATTGGAGACCATTGTCCTCTTTGTTGTCACCTCAAAAGCTCTTTCTCAAATATGCACTAAACACAGTCCTTCAATCTAGCATAAATTTGCTCAATCTTTGTCTTTGGTCTGGTACAAACCTATCCTCAAATCTACACCAAACTCTGATCCATAAGTCCACTCAGAACTTTCTCAAATCTGCTCAACAAGTCCACTCAGAACTTTCTCAAATCTACTCAACAATTCCACTCAGAACTTGCTCAAATATTCTCAACAAGTCCACTCAAAACTTGCTCAAATATGCTCAAAAAGTCCACTTAGAACTTGCTCAAATCTACTCAACAAGTCCACTCAGAACTTGCTCAAAGTCTGCTCAACAAGTCCACTCAGAACTTGCTCAATTTTGCTCAACAAGCTCACTCAAAACTTGCTCAATTTTTCTCAACAAGCTCACTCAGAACTTGTCCAATTTTTCTCAACAAGCTCACTCAAAACTTGTCCAAATCTGCTAAAAAATCTCACTCAGAACTTGTTCAAATCTGCTCAAAAATCTCACTTAGAACTTTTCCAAATCTGCTCAACAAGCTCACTCAGAACTTGTCCAAATCTTCTCAACAAGCTCACTTAGAAATTGTCCAAATCTGCTCAACAAGCTCACTCAGAACTTGTTCAATCTCATAGAAATATAGAGAGAATTTTTAGAGACACAATATGTTCTAAACTCAATTCTCAATCACTTTTCAAATTAGATCAGAATATAGAATAGTTTGTTTTATGGAACTTGAACAATCACTTCACACAACCACTTGACTAGGCTCAATAAACTTTACTCAACCAATAACTCAATGAAACAACCCTTGCTCACAAACCCTAGTCCAAGAATATATCAACCATATCAAAATGTTTCCAAAAATACTCAACAAAAAATCTCACATAACAATGATACTCATGTTCTTTTCAAACCCTAGTTCAAGTTCTTTGCACAACAACTCACTTCAACAACAATGCTTATAAAACTATCTTCACATAACAATGATACTCATGTCTTTTTCAAATCCTAACTCAAGTTCTTCAACCAACCAATGGCTTCAACAACAATGCTTATAAAACAAGGTTTTAACAACAACTCTTTATTCTAGAAAACCTTGAAGTATTAACTCAAACACTCTTGAAAAGGAAACCCTAATCAAGTCATTTTCACTCCAAACTTATTTTCCAGAAAACCAATCAATCAACTCAACTATGGAAGAATGTGCTCATACCTTTTTCTTGATGATGAAGGGATATCATAAATCTGCCACAACCACAACAACTTCTATGCCAATCTCAAAGAGGTTAGAAGATAAATCTTTCTCATAATATAATGTAAATACTCATTTACACCTTATCACTCCACCTTTCAAAAACAACCATCAACATACACAAAATATTTATCCAATAACACATTATAAACTCCCAACTAAAATAAGCTTAATATCCACCAAAAATTAACTCAAACCTCTTTAATTTATTTTAATGACAAGAGAAACTTTGATAAAAATCAACTTTCTTTATAATTCCAAATATATAAATCACTCATCAATAAAGCAACCTCTCATTAATCCTTATTACTCCACAATAATAAAAATCAATTATTAAATCAACAACCTATCTCTAACCCTTATAACTCCAAAAATCAAACACACAACTTTTCACAAACCCTTATTACTCCACATTATCCTCTAGAAAAACCTTAGGCAAAAATTAATTATCAAAAATTACCTTTGCCTCTTAGTGGGTTTTGAACCCACGATCTCTGCCTCCACGAGTGCTCTAGTCATGGCTTTGACCGCCACGTGCGCTAGATGCATGGTTAAGAGCCTAAGTGCTCTTTGTCTTCTTTATCCTTGACTAGCGTGCAAAAACCACGTGCAAAATGAACTTACCTTGGTGCTCAAGACAAACCACTCCACGCGAATCAATCATGTGCTTCCTCAAATCCCAACGCCTTCGCAAAATATGTGTTGCCAATGGACCACAATGTCCTATGCGAATCAACCAATATGCTCTTTCGTTTATCTCTTTCACCTGGCGCTAAAGACAAGTAAATTTCTTGTCTTCTTCCTCAACGAATAGCAAATGCACGAAAACGTTTCACTTTGTCGCATGAAATAATAATGTCGAGGGGTAAGTTTTGAATGCCTCTTTGGCATTTATTTATACACAAAAATCCCTTTGCTTCTAAGACATCGACTCTCCCACTTTTGATGACGTCGACGCTCCCACCTTTATAATTTATAAATTATTTAAATTCTAGGGAATTTAAATTTTATAAATTATATATATAAACTTTAGCTTTAAAGAAATTAAAGCCTTCCTTGGGTTTAAACTTAAACCTTTAACTTGTAAAATATTGTGTCACCGTGGGTCTTTTAAAATCTTAACTTCCATCTCAATGTGTGAGGAGACTTTTATATCCTCATAATGATTTTAATAAAATTATTTAATCTTCCACCATGGGTTTACCATAACCCTCATAAAATATTATTTTTCCAACTTTCTCTTCAACTCTTTGCATTGTTCCTAGTGTTATTGATGGTGTGCTCCATGGTATTAATGACAACTTTTCACCTTGACATCAATGACAACTAAATAGTCTTCAACGCTTCGTATTGTTCTTGGTGCTATTGATGGTGTGCTCCATGGTATTAATGATGACTTTTTCATCTTGACATCAATGAAAACTAAATAGGCTCAAAATTTCCAACAATCTCCCCCTTTTTCATTGATGGTAACCCAATTTCCTTTTACTAAAAACTTGACTTTTCCTTTGTTCTGCTCCCCCTAGGACATTGCTCCCCCTGGCTCAATGCTCTCTCAAATATCAAATCTCTCCCCCTTACTCAAATCTCTCCCCCTTTGACATCAATGGCAAAGGGTCACCTTTGCGGCTTGGGGCTAAGAATGAGCCTCTTAGCTTAGGCCCCCCCCACCTTCTTTTGAGGTGGTTAATTCCGGGGTGGGAGTATTTCTACTCCCAAAAATCACTATTCTTTACCTTTATCCTCTTTTCTTATTATCTAAATTTTCTAATTCCTCTGATTGTTTCTATCCATGTCCATGTTCCTATCCATGTCTACGTTCCTATTTCTGTTCCTGTTCTTGTTCATATCCATGTTCCTATTCATGTTCTTGTTCTAGTTCATATTCTTGTTCCTGTTCGTATTCATGTTCCTATTCTTGTTCATGTTCATACCTATTTTTGGAATGTGTGTTCTACACCATTTTGTTGTATGTCCATCATTATTGCACTTATAACACTTAATGTTATTATTCCTTGGAGGTGCAAATGTCTTAGGATTTCTCCTAGTGAAGCCATATCCTCTTCTGTCATGAACCCTACAATTTATTGCCTTGTGACCAAACCGATTACATGAGTAGCAATACCCATGAAAATGTTATATGTTCCCATATTCTTGTATTTCATGTGTCCTGCACTATGAAGCCATGTGCCCAAACTTGTGACATGAAAAGCATATTCCATTGAAGTTTCCTTGTCTTGACCTCATTGGTCTCCTATTCTGATTGTTGTTCCATCTGTATCTTATTTGTGCATTGTTCCTATTTTTGTTGAACTCTCTATTGTCCAACTCATCCTTAGATGTCTCACTTTCTTTTACACTATCTTCTTCTAAAGTATATTCATCTAAAGTTTCTTCTCCTCCAAAACTTGAAGTTGACTCTCCTTCCCATTTCTTTTGAACTTGTTCAAATCCAAGATCTGTCTTGCTTAATGCAGTCTTTTGTGTCTTGATGAACTTATCCAAGTTCTTTGACCTATTTTTAAACCCTTTCATCTTGATCTTGGAGTCCTCTAAATCTTATTTTTATAGTGCCACTTCTTGTGCTAACTTCTCACATTCCAAGATCTTTGCTTCTAACTTATCCTTGAACCTCTTTGCCTTAACCTTTGATTTTTCTAAATCCTCTATGAGCAATCTTCTCTCTTCATCACATTCTTGAAACTGAATTTCAAGTTTAGAGTGTTGCTTTCTTACCTTCTTTACCGTGTCAAGGGCATAGATAAGTTCTCCCTTGAGATCATAACCATCCTTTTCTGAATATTCCTCTATTTGTTTGCCTTTGTCCAAAACTTTATTTTCTTTTGGATTGTCTTCTATAGGATCACTTACTTCTTCTTCTAAAGCCATTAGAAGATTTTCATCTGGTCCTTCAAGTGCATTCTCATATTCATCATCATTGAAACTATAACCATCCCTTGTACAATCATCTTCAAGATGTCCAAAGTTACCACATCTAAAACACTTAAGAATTATTGGAGTCCTTATCTTAACTTGCTATTTTTCTTCAATCATAAATAAGACTTCATCTCTATCATTATCTAAAAAACTAGCATCACTATCACTTGAGTACTTACTTGCCTTATCCACATAGTATCTCCTCTTTTTTCTTTGAAAGAACTTCTTTCCTTGTCTGCTTTATCCATCCTTGCTTTTCTTCTAGTGCTTATATCTTTATGATTCCCTATACCTGTGATCCTGTTTTTCTTCAATTGAAACACTTAATAGATCTTAGATCTCTGGTTCTTATAGAATATTTATCTCTTCTACCGTAATTACCTTCTTCATCACTGGATGACTCATTGCTTGATTCTAACTTCATACCCTTTGTCTTATTGATTGCTTTGAATGTTGCTTCCTTTTGAGGAATATGATCTTTTGTTTTTATCTCAAATGCTGTGAGCATACCAAGCAATTTATCTCTTGTCAAAGTATCACCATAAATTGATACTTCTATAGCAAAAACTTGTTCACTGAATCTTTTTGGAAGAGATCTTAATACTTTATCACAAATATCAATTCATCAATATTCATTCCAAGCTCTTGCATATCATTAACAACCTCATAAATTTGAATTAGATAAGCACTAATATTTTCCTCTTTGTTCATTCTTAATGCTTCAAGTTCTCATTTGATATTTCACATCTTTGCTTTCTTAACACTTTTATCCCCTTCATATATATTTTGCAATTTATCCCACATCTCTTTTGCAGTTTGACAATGCATAATTTTCATAGACTTTGTTCTATGCAAACCTCTCACAAGTGCATTTATTCCTTTTGAATTATAGTTTTGTAGAAGCTTACCTTCCTTATATGTAGGAGGATTGACTAAGGGATTGTATCTAAATTCCACTGATTCCCAAAGTTCATTACCAAGTGCCATCAAGTAGATCTTCATCATCATACTCCAATACATATAGTCACTTCCATAAAATACTGGTGCTGAATTATTTGAGGACACCTTCTTAGGATCCATTGTGTTCTTGTTAGCTTTTCCTTCAAGTTGTTAAACTCTTCTGAAGGAACCCGCTTTGATACCAATTGAAGAACACAAGCTTATATTGAGAGGGGGGTGAACATTATAAGACCACTTTTTACTTTTCTTTCCTAATCAATAACATGCAATGAATAGATAGTAATATCAACAGTAGTAATCAATCAATGCACAAAACACCATACACAATAGAGACAACAAAATTTACGTGGTTCACCCAATGTGGGCTACTCCACAAAGAAAATCTTTCAATAAAATTTTCTTGATCAATCTCTTGGGAATCCTTTTCCTATTACAATGTTTATGGACCTCTGTCCAAAGGAGATGTTGATCCCCTAAATCAATTTTATGGATCTCTATCCACAGGAGAACTCCTTCTCCTCTACTCTAGCTAGTGAACCTCTAGAAGACTACTACCTCCACTTAATTGGCTTGTGAAGACTCTTATCCCCACTTAGAAGACCTGTCCTCACTGCCTTGGATGATGGATCTTTATCCACTGGAGACCACTATCCTCTTTCCTCTGTCACCTCCAAAGCTTTGTCTCAAATCTGCACTAAACAAAGTCCTTCGGTCTAGCACAAATCTTCTCAATATCTATCTCTGGTCTAGTACAAACCTATCCCCAAATTTGCACCAAACTTTGATCCACAAGTCCATTCAAAATTTGCTCAAATATGCTCAACAAGTCCACTTAGAACTTGCTCAAATGTTCTCAACAAGTCCACTCATAACTTGCTCAAATCTGCTTAACAAGTCCACTCAAAACTTGCTCAAATTTGCTCAACAAGTCCACTCAGAACTTGCTCAAATCTACTCAACAAGTCCACTCATAACTTGCTCAAATATTCTCAACAAGTCCACTCAAAACTTGCTCAAATCTGCTCAACAAGTCCACTTAGAACTTGCTCAAATCTGCTCAAAAAGTCCACTCAGAACTTGCTCAAAGTCTGCTCAACAAGTCCACTCAAACTTGCTCAATTTTGCTCAACAAGCCCACTCAAAACTTGCTCAATTCTTCTCAACAAGCTCACTCGAAACTTGTCCAATTTTGCTTAACAAGCTCACTAAGAACTTGTCCAAATTTGTTGAAAAAGCTCACTTAGAACTTGTCCAAATCTGCTCAACAAGCTCACTTAGAACTTGTCCAAATCTGCTCAACAAGCTCACTCAGAACTTGTCCAATCTCATAGAAACATAGAGAGAATTGTTAGAGACACAATATGTTCTACACTCAATTCTCAATCACTTTTCAACTCAAATCAGAATATAGAATAATTTATTTTATGGAACTTGAACAATCACTTCACACAACCACTTGACTAAGCTCAATCAACTCTACTCAACCAATCACTCAATGAAACAACCCTTTCTCACAAACCCTAGTCCAAGCATATATCAACCATCTCAAAATGTTTCCAACAATACTCAACAACAAATCTCACATAACAATGATACTCATGTTCTTTTCAAATCCTAGTTCAAGTTCTTTGCACAACAACTCACTTCAACAAAAATTCTTATAAAACTATCTTCACATAACAATGATACTCATGTATTTTTCAAATCCTAACTCAAGTTCTTCAACCAACCAATGGCTTCAACAACAATGCTTATAAAACAAGGTTTTAACAACTCTTTACTCTGAGAGTTAAATTGTGGGAACTAGGGTTTTTGAAGCTAAGGAAAATCTAGCGCTTCGATTGGGTTTTCAAAGAGATCTCTGGTTACTGTGGATCTGAAGGCAAGATTGCTGCTCCAGGAGGGTCCAATGGGGACTTCTCCGGATCCTCTCCTAGGGAGGAATAGCTCTTATGTAGATATGCTAAAAGATAAATCTCCATCCAAGACGAACGAAGCTCAAAGATCTGCCTTTAAAATGCTCTTTACGACCACGAGAAACAGATCAACAGCGCATCGAGTCAATGGATGCCTGCCACAGTCCGATTCACGGCCCAAGATTGTCATTGAGCCAAGGATGGTCGAAGAAACAGTCTTATACAGAGCCAATCACGATCTGATATGCAAATTCATGGGTATTCGCCCTACCCTAATTTTTTTGCACTCTTGGGTCAGGAAAAACTAGGAGCCTCATGGTGAGTACTCTTTGTGGTTTATTAGCAATGGGTATTTTATTATTATTTTTTCCTCTCTGGTTGATAGAAATAGGGATTTCGAATCAGAGAAGAGGAGTTATGGTCCGACAGGTTTATTTGTTCAACCCTAGAGAGTGGGATTCGATCCCCGAATTGAACCCACTGTTGTCCCGGTCTGGATCCATCTGTATGCACTTCCAATGGATTTTTGGAGTGAGCAGGTTTTGGAGATGATCGGTAATTCCCTTGGAAGACATTTGGGTGTCTCCATGGACACAATAGAAGGGAACACAGCTGTTTACGCAAGAATATGTGTGGAAATGGATCTTAGCCAGCCTCTCTCGACAGAGGTGGAACTTGAACTTGCAGGACTATCATGGATTCAACAGCTGGATTATGAGGCTCTGCCCTTTAGATGCAGAGTTTGCCACAAACACGGGCATTTGGCCCGATTTTGCCCAAATAATAGTACCACAAAAATGGAGGCTCCTCTAGGAATGTCAAATCTTCCTAAGGAGGGTAAGGCAGCAATAAAAAAAGAACAAGCCAATACCTCTCAAGTCAATGAAGCTCAGAGAGATGGTTTTGAACAGCCTAAAAGAAGGAAAAGGCAAAAGAAAAAATATTGCAAGGAGCAAACTCACCTCAAACCCGCCAATAGGTATGAAATATTTAAGACACTAGTGGACCAAGAGGAAAATTTCATGGAAGGCATGGATGGTAATAGTGAAAATAATAACATTCACGTTCATGCTCCTCTTTCTTCTCCCCCTGTCATAGAGCAGGTAATTGACCACAGTGGGTTACCGCAGTCTGAGAGTGTTGGGGCATTGATAGTTCATAACCAAGAGCAGCCAATGATCAAGGATGTCAACATGGGAATAGCAGAAAAGAATAGAGAAATGCCAACTTTAGGGATAACTCAGGTGGAAAAGAGGTCAAAGAATGGCAACTCTCAAGGAGTGGGTAGAAAATCAAATAAGGAATTGCTAGCATCTCAAGGAGACAAACTGATCACTGGAGGATCGGTGAGGCCAATAGATTCTTATTGCTCTCAAGGTAACTAATGATTATACAATCATGGAATGTTAGGGGTTTAAATAGTAGAACCCATCAATATGCTGTTAGAAGACTCTTAGAAAACTATAGAACAGACTTTTTGCTTATTCAGGAGACAAAAATGTCGTTAGATCTTATGTGTAAAATAGTTAACAAAATTTGGATGGGGGCTGGTCATATGGATGTGGCTGCCCAAGGGGCCTGAGGGGGGATTGTTACTCTCTGGAACTCTCTTGATTGGACTGCAATAGAACATCTAGCTTGGAGGGGTGTTCTCACATCACATTTTAGGAATAATGTCACAACTGAACATGTTTTAATCACAAATTTTTATGGGGCTCAAAACCTTGATGGTCAGCGGCTTCAATGGAAAGATGTGCAGAACATGAGAATCTCAAGGGACTATTTAGACTGGATTATTGCTGGGGACTTTAATTCTAAATTATCCTCTAGATATCAGGAAGGGGGAACCCCAATTTTGGACCCAGGGGATCGACATATGATTGCTCAAGTCCAGGCTTTACACTTAGTGGATATCAAAGGCCCTAGTATCAACTATACTTGGACTAATAAGAGGAGGGAGCCACATAGCAGGAAGGTAAAGTTAGACCATTTTTTGGTTTCAGAGGAGGCATTTGTAAAATGGAATACAAATTTTCAGATTTTGGAGGGTCTTGTTTCAGATCATTTTCCCATTTTTTTGGAAGGAGGGACTAAGACAGGGCAGCATCACAAACCATTTAAATTTGAGAATTTTTGGTTACAAAAAGAGGAACTTCAAGAGAAAATTCCTTAGTGGTGGGAAGAGGGCCGCCCAGCCTATGGGACAACAATGTTTAGATTCCACAAACAACTTCATCATGTCAAATCTCAACTGAAACTATGGAGGCGAGCTAACAAAACAGACTTCCAGGTCCAAAAAGCTCCTTTGGTGGCCAGATGGGATGAGGTTCAAAGACAATTTAGGGAAGGAACAATTACTGAGCAGCTCAAATCCGAGGATGATGCCTTGCGTAAAGCGGTTGAGGACATTGACAACCAAGAGGAGACCTTCTGGAAACAAAGAGCAAGAACCACTTGGTTATTAGAAGGTGATAGAAATGCCAAATTTTTCCATCACACAACATGTACTAGGAGACAGATGAATAACATGGAAGCCCTTCAGGATGTGAGTGGACACTCCTTTGATACTCTTCCCGGTATGCAGTCCCATGCAATGGATTATTTTTCTAAACTTTTTAAGGAAAGTATGGTGCAAGATGAAGAGGCGCAAAACGACGTTCTTGATGCCATACCTTATGTTATCTCTGAAGAAGAAAATCAGTCCCTTCTCAAACCCATTGAAAGAGAGGAACTGAAGGATGTGGTCTTTGGAATGAGCACTAGAAAAACTCCAAGTCTAGATGGCTTTCCAATTGAGTTTTTTAGGCCTTTTGGGATAACTTGGAGGAGGATGTAATGGTCTGTTATAGAGGAGTCCAGAGGTAATAAAAGAATGCTTAAAGCATTAAATCATACTTTCATCACCTTAATTCCAAAAGGGGAGAAGGGGGTTCATATTTCAGATTATAGACATATTGCCTTATGCAATGTGATATATAAAATAATCACAAAGGTAATGGTTGAGTGTCTAAAACCTCTTTTACATAACATTATCTCCTCAGAGCAAGGGGGTTTTGTTGAGGGTAGATAGATCCTGGATGGGGTGGTTCTAGCTTAGGAGGCAATCCATTCAATGCAAACTTATGGTAATAAAAGAATGTTCATAAAATTAGATATGTCAAAGGCCTATGATAGGGTGGAGTGGAGCTTCTTGGCAAAGATGATAGCAGCCTTTGATATCCGACATACTCCGTGTTAATCAAGGGCCTCCCCTCGCAACCATTTGGAGCCACCCGTGGCCTTCGTCAAGGGGATCCCTGATCTCCCTATTTGTTTCTCATATTGGCTGAAGGACTAGGTAGACTTTTCTTGAGAAGAAGACAGCAAGGTTTGCTAACAGGTATCAAGGTGGGTGAGGAAGTTTTGACTCACCTACAATTTGTGGATGATACTGGATTGGTGGGAGTTACCAGCTTCAGGGAAGCTATAATGATCAGAGATTCTCTCAGTGTCTACCTTAGGGCTACAAACCAAGTCATCAATGATAAAAAATCCAAAGTGGTCTTTTTCAATCTTGATCAGAGGCTTCAAGGTAGAATTTTAGAGATCTTGGGATTCACAAGGACTTCTCTCCCAGTGGTTTACTTGGGGGTCCCTTTGCACTTCAAAAAAATAAAAATAGAGATCTAGAGGAATATTTTGGATTGTATCAAGGATAGAATCAATCATTGGTCTCACAAATGGTTAAGCTATGGGGGTAGATTAACTTTTCTAGAGTCAGTCATTCAGGCCATGCCAATTTATAAATTCTCTATCCTGGCTGCCCCGCATTCTATATGGAAAGAGTTGGACAAGATGGCTAGAAAATTTCTATGGGAAGGAGCAAAAGGCGAGAGGAAATGGGCCTTAGTTGGTTGGGACAAAGTGACCCAGCCCAAGGTAAAAGGAAGTTTGGGTCTGAGAAGATCTAAGATAAATAATAAAGCTTTGGCTGGAAAGCTCTACTGGAGGTGGATTTCCCAGCCAACTTCCTTATTCAGTAGAATCCTTACCAGTAAATATTTGGGACATGTTAACCCAAATGAGGTGGGTCATTTCCCTTTGGAGGGTACTGGATCCTTAGTGTGGTAGGCTCTCAAGTTAGGATCTCAGGTTGTAAAAGATCGATTATTTTGGAAAGTGGGGAGAGGGGAGAAGGCACATTTTTGGTCAGATTCTTGGGATCAAAACCCACCTATCATTGTCAAATTTCCTAAATTGCAACCTTTAAAAGCAGCCATTGAGACCAAGGGATGGGTTCAAATTGAAAGTTATTTCACCACTAGTCATCTGGGGGATTACAAGATTAAGCAGTTTAAGAAGTTGGATGAGTGGCCAATCTCAATCCCTCTGGATTTGGCATCCATCATGACTAAAATCTTGATAGCAAGATTCCTCACAGGTAGAGACGAGGAAGATGAATTAGATTGGGGCTATGGGAGCCTTAGTGTCTGCACGGCGAAGGATGATGGGGCGATATCGCGACATGTTGCTTCGTTGCGGTCGAAAGAGAAAAAGTGTCGCGATATTGCGACATGTTGCTTTGTCATGGCAGAGAAAGAAAAAGTGTCGCGATATCGTGACAGGTTGCTTCATTGCGGATGAGAAATAAAAAGTCTCATGATTTCGTGACATGTTGCTTTGTCACGACAAAAGGAGGAAAAGGTGTCGCGATTTCGCGACATGTTGCAACGCTGCTGCCCAAAGAGAAAAAGTGTTGCGATATTGCGACATGTCGCTTTGCCATGGCTAAACAAAAAGTGTCACGATATCGCGACATGTTGTAATGTCACGGACAAAAGAGAAAAAAGTGTTGCGATTTCGTGACATGTTGCATTGTCGCGCCCAAAGGAAAAAGTGTCGTGATATCGCGACATGTTGCATTTTCGCGGCCAAAGGAGAAGAGGGCAAGTGTGTCATGATTTCACAACAAGTGGCATCTACAGACTAATATGACCCCCCTGGTTGCTAGTTAATGGTTTAGGATATTTGGCCCCATTGCAAATCTTCCTTCCTTTTGTAAGCTAGTGTTCTCTTTGATGTCGGATGGGAATATTCCCTTCCCAATTTGTAATTGGTCTCTGTTTTAATACAAGTTTTTTCAAATTTTTCAAAAAAAACAACTCTTTATTCCAGAAAACCTTGAAGTATTAACTCAAACACTCTCAAAAAGGAAACCCTAATCAAGTCCTTTTCACTCCAAACTTATTTTCTAGAAAACCAATCAATCAACTCAACTATGGAAGAATGTGCTCATACCTTTTTCTTGATGATGAAGGGATATCATAAATATGCCACAACCACAACAACTTCTATGTCAATATCAAAGAGGTTAGAAGATAAATCTTTCTCACAATATAATGTAAATACTCATTTACACCTTATCACTCCACCTTTCAAAAACAACCATCAACATACACAAAATATTTATCCAATAACACCTTATAAACTCCCAACTAAAATAAACTTAACATCCACCAAAAATTAACTCAAACCTCTTTAATTTATTTTAATGGCAAGAGAAACTTTGATAAAAATAAAATCAACTTTCTTTATAATTCCAAAGATATAAATCACTCATCAATAAAACAACCTCTCATTAATCCTTATTACTCCACAATAATAAAAACCAATTATTAAATCAACAACCTTTCTCTAACCCTTATAACTCCAAAAATCAAACACACAACTTTTCACAAACCCTTCTTACTCCACATTATCCTCTAGAAAAACCTTAGGCAAAGATTAATTATCAAAAAATTACCTTTACCTCTTAGTGGGTTTCGAGCCCACGATATCTGCCTCCGTGAGCGCTCTAGTCACGGATTTGACCACCGCGTGTGCTAGACGCACAGTTAAGAGCCTAAGCTCTCTTCCTCTTCTTTATCCTCAGCTGGCATGCAAAAACCACTTGCAAAACGAACTTCCCTTGGTTCTCAAGACACACCACTCCACATGAATTAATTGTGTGCTTCCTCAACTCCCAATGCCTTCACAAAATGTGCACTACCAATGGACCACAGTGTCCTATGTGAATCAACCAATATGCTCTTTCGTTTATCTCTTTCACCTGGCGCTAAAGATAAGTAAAGTTATTGTCTTCTTCCTCAACGAATAGCAAATGCACGAAAACGTTTCACTTTATCGCATGAAAAAATAATGTCGAGGAGTAAGTTTTGAATGCCTCTTTGGCATTTATTTATACGCAAAAATCCCTTTGCTTTTAAGACGTCGGTGCTTCCACTTTTGATGACGTCGGCACTCCCACATTTATAATTTATAAATTATTTAAATTCTAGGGAATTTAAATTTTATAAATTATATTTATAAACTTTAGCTTTAAATAAATTAAAGCCTTCCTTTGGTTTAAACTTAAACCTTTAACTTGTAAAATATTTTGCGACCGTGGGTCTTTTAATATATTAACTGCCATCTCAATGTGTTAGGATGTTGAGCAAGGTGTTGCAAGAAGGTTGTCATTGTTGTCAACATAGGCAGTTAGATCCAAGGATGCAGTGGGTAGACAGATCAGAAGTCATTCAGATGCAGAAGATAGAAAAAATTCGAAGAAAAAGACAAGTTAGAAAACTGTCGCGATATCGCGACATGTTTTCTGTCGCGATTTCGCGACAAGTCGGAGGAGAGAGAAAGCACAGCCGAAAATGTCACGATATCGCGACAAGTCGAAGGAGAGAGAAGGCGCAATCGAAAATGTCACGATATCACGACAAGTCGGAGGAGAGAGAAGGCACAATCAAAAATGTCACGATTTCGTGACAAGTCGGAGGAGAGAGAAGGCGCAATTGAAAATGTCACGATATCGCGACAAGTCGAAAGAGAGAGAAGGCGCAATCAAAAATGTCATGATTTCATGACAAGTCGAAGGAGAGAGAAGGCATAGTTGAAAATGTCACGATTTCGTGACAAGTCGAAAGAGAGAGAAGGCGCAAGGCAAACTGTCACGATTTCGCGACATGTCGGAGGCCAAGAAGCTAAGTCGAGAAACTGTAGCGATTTCGCTACATGTTGAATTTTCACTGGCAAAAGCAGGGAGAAAGTGTTAAGTAAAAAGGATGTAGCGATTTCGCTACGAGTTGCAAAGGCACAAAGTAAAGGTGTAGCGATTTCACTACGGGTAAAAGTTGCACAAAGTAAAGATGTAGCGATTTCGCTACGGGTAAAATATGCGCAAAACAAAGGTGTAGCGATTTCGCTACAAGGTGAAAATGCTCAACACGAAGGTGTAGCGATTTCGCTACCAGTCAAAAGTGTAGAACTTAAAGATGCAGCGATTATGCTACAAGTCAATATTTCATGGGTAAAAGCAAAGTTGAAAGCACAAGGCACTAAGTTGTAGCGATTTCGCTACTGAATGAAGCACAAAATGTACGGAAGCCGAAAGCGTCACGATTTCGTGACAAAGATGAAGATGACGTCAGCGAAAGCTGAAAGTGTCACGATTTCACGACAGGTTGCAAGAAAAGCCGCTAGAAGCTGGAAGCGTCGCGATTTCGTGACAAGAATGAGGATGACGTCAGCAAAAGTGAAAGTGTCACGATTTCGACAGGATGCAAGAAAAGCTGCTGGAAGCCGAAAGCGTCACGATTTCGCGACAAGATTGAGGATGACGTCAGCAACTGATCAAAGTGTCACGATTTCGTGACAAGAATGGAAGTGAAGCATTCGAAGGCCAAAAGGGTCACGATTTCGTGACGACAAGGTCAAGGAGGCGTACGGCCACAAAAAGTGTCGCGATATCGCGACGTGTTGCTATTTCATGGAAATAAGCTACAGGAAGGAGAAGAAGGTGGCAGAGGAGTTTGAGGCCGACAAGTTTGAATCGAGGCCGACGGTTTTTAGGGTTTGAAGCCGACATTGTCAAGGGTTTTACAGGGACGTCTTTAGGGGTTTAAAGGACATTTAGGTTAGGGTTTTTACAATGGACATCCTTAAGGTTTTAAAGCCGACATTTGCTAGGGTTTTACAGTGGATGTCTTTAGGGTTTCAAAGCCGACATTTGCTAGGGTTTTACAGTGGACGTCTTTAGGGTTTCAAAGCCGACATTTGCTAGGGTTTTACGATGGGCATTTTTAGGGTTTGCAGCTGACAATCACAAAGTTTAAGCAGCCAAAAAAATTCTAGGGTTTGACGTTGACATCATTAGGGTTTGCAGCCGACGTCTTTGATTTATAGCCGAATATGTTTGATGTTGAATTCTCTTCTATAAAAATGGGGCTTTTGCGAGGTTAATAGAAGCGAGAAGTGTGAAATGTGCGAAACAAGTTCGCGTCAAGCAGAGAGCAAGTCGTTTCGATCCAGAGAGTGAGCAAAGTGATAGTTCTTTGGAGTTGCAGTAAAGAGAGCGTAGCAATGAGATAATGTGCGAGTGCGAGGAGCGTGATTGCATGAAGTTCGATCAAGAAGAATGCAAAGTCGTAACTCGAATCTGTAGATCGTGATTGCATGAAGTTCAGTCGAGTAGTGTGCAAAGTCGTAGTTCGGATCTGCAGATCGTGAATGCATGGATGACAGTGCGAAGAGTTTTACGTAGAAGCAGAATGCAAAAAAATAGCAGACTGTAAGGAATAAAGTTTTATTGTATCATTTTGATTATCTTTATTATTCTCCAAGTTGTAGCTTGGTATAAGGGGTTGGTGCCTCTTTCCAGTAGGTGCTGGAAAAATAGGAGTTGGTGCTCCATTCTGTTGAAGCAGATAAAGCTAAGGGGTTGGTGCTCCTTCCAGTTGGTGCTGGTAAAGGATTATGTAAAGTTGTAGCTTTGCATTGATTGGATTTGGATGGTAGTCCAAGCAGTCTTTTTGAGGAGTAGCCACATTGGTGAACCTCGTTAAAATTGTTGTGTTATGTGTGATGCTTTCTTGATGCATTTAGTATCTCTTTTATCTGCTTTAAACTGCTGCTGGATTTAAAATCATATGTTTTAGAAATTTTAAAGAACACACTGATTCACCCCCCCTCTCAGTGTCATTGTGATTACAACAATTGGTATCAGAGCCAAGTACCTAAACAGGCTTAAACAGCTAAGGTGATCTTGGAAGTTACGCAATGGCAAGTGGTGAAGGTTTCTCCTCGAACAAAGCACCATTGTTTGATGGGACTAACTATGCGTTCTGGAAAATTAGAATGCGAGACATATCTCAGTGCTTTGGGTTTTGACATCTGGGGTGCGGTAGTTAATGGTTACAAAGCTCCTGCCACCGCTCCAACAGACACTGCTGGTAAAAAGGCATTTGAATATGATTCAAAAGCAAAAAATGCCATCATGTGTGGACTAGTGGAGAGTGAGCTAGTCAAGGTCATAAATTGTGAATCAACAAAAGATATATGGGATAAACTAGAGAACATCCATGAAGGAGATGATAGGATCAAGGAGGCCAAGCTTCAAGCACATCGAGCTCAATACGAATCTTTAAAGATGGACAATGATGAGAACATAGAGACCTTCATGCAAAGAGTCAATGGGATCACCAATTCAATCAGAGGTCTCGGCGAAGAATTAACCGATGCTGCTATCGTGAAAAAGGTATTAAGATCGCTCCCTCCTAGATTTGATTCTAAAGTCTCTGCCATAGAAGAAGCCAAAGATCTAAATAGTTTTAGTATGGATGAGATGCATGGTTCTTTGACTGCTTTTGAAATGAGAATAGGAAGGTCTAATCCCACAGACAGAGAAGCAACTTTCAAAGCCCTAAAAGGCAAAAGCACAAAACAAGAGTCTGAAGAAGAGGATGCTTCAGATGAAATGGAAGCAAATTTTGTCGAGAAAGTTGAGAAAAGGAAAAGGAAAATACAAAGGAAAGCTACCTTTTAAATGTTTCAATTGTGGAGGCATTGGACACTTTGCTATCAAATGTCCTCTCCATGACAAGAACAAAGGTGAAGAAACTCAGCATCAAGAAAGAAGTGAATGGAGGAAGAAAACTAACTTCAGAAAAGGCAATTTCAAAAAGAAAAGCTTTATCTCTCGAAATGCAGAATCTTCTGAGGACAGTTCTAGTGAAGACTCTGAAGAAGGAACAGGTGAGGCTCTCTTTATGGCGTTTGAAGTAGAAGAATAAGAAGAGGTAGAAAACACACAAAATAGAGAAGGAATGAACTCTGAAGTATCTATTGAAATAGGTGAGGCTGAAGTTGATTTAGAAGGTGAGCTGGTTTCTGCTCTTATAGAATGGAAATCTGAGAAAAGAAAGAATAAAAAATTGTTAAGGAAGCTTGAGGATGCAAATGACATTATAGCCAGTCTAAAAACACAGACAGAAGAGTACAAGAAAATGTTCGAAGATCTTGAAGTACAGGTAACCATGAAGATAGATTACTGTTGCAAATTGGAAGAAGAAAATGTTAGTCTTCGAATACAGATACAAGAGCTGGATCAAAAAATCAGCTGTCATTTAAAACGTGATGAAAGTTCGATGAAGCTGGACAAAATCCTAAGCAATCAAAGACCCACAGGTATCAAATTCGGTCTAGGTTTTACTGAAGGAGAATCATCAAGTGGACCAAAGGCAAGCAATGTTGAAAGTGAAAAGAGTAAAGACAAGAAACAGGCTATGGAAAGAAAAACAAATCAGGCAAAAGAAAGTTGTAATGCCAGTCCTGAAATAGCAGCTGACATTGATGGCTTCACCAAGGTCACACATCAGAAGAAAAGAAGATCTAAGGCTCCTGCAACAACTTGGCCAAGACCATCTTTCAGGTTCAATCATTATTTCTATGGTTTCTATTTTAAATGTAATGGTTATGGGCATAAAATTGTTGACTTGCAAGTACAATATAGGTCCAAGAAGTTTCAATAGTAGAAATGCTTTTGCTCCTCTAATGAGTTATGTAGTAGAATGCTTTAAGTGTCACAACTTTGGGCATATTGCCAGAAACTGTCGTAGTATTTCTGTTCCATATCAATCTCAGAAAAGAAGAACTCAACCATATAAGGCAAAACATAATAGAATTTCTTCTGAAGGATATGTGCAAAATTTTGAAAAGGGGAAATCCCAGCTAGAACCCAACACCACAGTTAAAATAGAATGGAAACAAAAGGAACAGCTTAGGAAAGAATAGGAATATTTAATAGTGCAGACAACCTTTAGAGCTCAGAATAAATATGTATCGTGGATTCTTGACAGTGGTTGCTCAAGTCATATGACAGGTGATAAACAAAAATTTGAAAATCTACAGAAATATGAGGGTGGTTCTGTGAAGTTCGGCAATAATGATGGAGCCAAAATAATAGGTAAAGGATCGGTCAAAATTAGTGAAGGGAAAATCAAGTCAGAAGAAGTTTTATATGTGGATGGTTTGAAACATAACCTGTTAAGTGTGAGTCAAATCTGTGATAAAGGACATGAAGTGGTTTTCAAGAAGCAAGGTTGTGAAGTCAGAAAAATAAACAACGGGAAATTGATAGCAACCGGCTCAAGGACGTCTGGCAACCTGTACACACTCTCAAAATTTTTAGAAGGTATGTGCTTCATTGGACAAGAAGAAGAGAAGCTGGTTGTGGCATAAGAGTCTTGGACACATAAGTTTTGATAATTTGGTAAGAATCAGCTCTAAACAAGCAGTGAGAGATATTCCAACCATTAAGAAACCTGCAAACAGTGTGTGTGCTTCATGTCAGAAGGGAAAGCAAACCAGAGTTTCATTTAAAACAAAAGAATATCACACTAGCAGGCCTTTGGAACTCATTCATACAGACTTATGTGGACCCATGAGGACTCAAAGCATAAACGGCGACAAATACTTTATGCTGTGTATCGATGATTATTCCAGAATGACATGGATATTCTTCCTAAAAGATAAAACAGAAGCTTTTGAAATGTTCAGAACCTTCAAACAGCTAGTCGAGAATGAAACAGGGAAAAGGATTAAATGCTTGCGATCAGACAGAGGAGGAGAATTCATTTCGAATGAATTTACAGAATACTGTGAAAAATATGGTATCAGGAGACAATATTCAGCAGCCAGAACTCCTCATAGAATGGTGTAGTAGAGAGGAAGAACAGAACTATACAGGAAATGGCACGCACCATGCTGGCAGAGAACAAAATAGCAGATAGATTCTGGAAAGAAGCAGTTCACACAACAGTATACATTCAAAACAGGTATATGTTAAGAACTCGTGAATGCAAAACACCGTATGAGTTGTGGTTTGGTAGAAAAGCAACAACTAAACATCTCAAAGTATTTGGTCAGTAAGTGCTACATCGAAAAAAGCGATGACAATCTTGGAAAGTTTGAAGATAGAGGAGATGAAGGTGTTTTTGTTGGTTATTCTCCACATAGCAAAGCTTACAAATGCTACAACAAGAGACTCAAGAAAATTGTGGACAGTGCAGATGTTAAATTCGATGAAGGGAGGAAACAAATAGTTAATTTTCAAGAAAACTACCCAATCTACGAAGAAGTCATTGAAGGAGATGAAGTGCATGGCACAGAAAATACATCTACGGTTGATGCAGATAACTTATCAGATGACTCAGAGGTACAAGAAAACAAAAAATTCAAAACGGGCAACTGGCAGAAAAATCATCCTAGAGACCAAATAATTGGAGATCCCACAGCTGGCATTCAGACAAGAAAGAAAGTAATAAGTAATTACTCTCTTTTATCCAACATTGAGCCCAAAAACATAGATGAAGCAAGCAAAGATGACAGCTGGATGAAGGCAATAAATGAAGAGTTAGATCAGATTGAAAAGAACAGAACTTGGGAGTTAGTACCTAGACCTGCAAACAAGAATGTAATCGGCACCAAATGGATATTTCGTAATAAATTAAATGAAGACGGTCAGGTCATTAGAAATAAAGCAAGACTGGTTTGCAAAGGCTATGCACAGGTCGAAGGCATTGACTTTGAAGAGACTTTCGCACCAGTGGCCAGACTAGAAGCTATTAGAATGTTTCTGGCACTAGCAGTTCACAAGAACTTTAGAGTTTATCAGATGGATGTAAAATCTGCGTTTTTAAATGGGAAACTTGAAGAAGAGGTCTATATTGAACAACCAGATGGTTTTCAAATCAGTGAAGATCCTAACCTTGTCTGCAAATTAAAGAAAGCACTGTACGGATTAAAACAAGCACCACGGGCATGGTATGCTAGGCTAGATAATTATCTCTCTCAACAGGGATTCAAGAAAGGTTTAGTGGACAGTAATCTATATGTGAAAACAGAAGGTGGACATCTCATTGTTCTTGTTGTCTATGTGGATGATATCATATTTGGCAGCAACAAAGATGAATCGTGTAAAGACTTAGCAAACAAGATGCAGAATGAATTTGAAATGTCAATGATTGGTGAACTGTCTTACTTTTCGGGGCTACAAGTTAATCAGAATGAGAAAGGTATATTCATTTCCCAAATCAAATATGTGAAAGAAATGCTAAAGAGGTTCACTATGGAGGACAGTAAGCCGATCAGCACTCCCATGACAACAGGCTGCAAGTTGAGTAAAGAAGACAAATCTCCACCTGTAGATCAAACCATGTACAGATCAATGATAGGAAGCTTACTATATTTAACTGCAACCAGACCTGATATTCTACAGGCAGTTTGCATGGTAGCCAGATTTCGAGGCCGGTCCCAAAGAGACTCATGTAACAATGAGTCAAAAGGATTTTTCGGTATCTCAAAGGCACCATGGAGTATGGGTTGTGGTATCCAAAAGGCAAAGATTTCACTCTTATATCATATTCGGATGCAGATTGGGCTGGATGTGTTGATGACAGAAAGAGTACCAGTGGAGGAGCATTCTATTTGGGGGACAGATTGGTTGCATGGCACAGTAAGAAGCAAGAGTCGGTTTCTCTATCTACAGCTGAGGCAGAATATATTGCAGCAGCAACATGTTGTACACAAGTCTTGTGGATGAAACAAACTTTGAAAGATCTAGGCATTAATTTTAGTGAACCAATATCAGTAAAGTGTGACAACACCAGTGCAATCAACATTTCTAAGAATCCAGTAATGCACTCACGGACTAAGCACATTGCTATAAGGTATCATTTCTTGAAAGAAAAAGTTGCGAAGGAGAAGTTAAATTGGACTATGTCCCAACTACAGAACAGGTAGCAGATATTTTTACAAAACCTTTGCCCAAGGAAGTATTTGAGTATCTTCGAAGCAAATTAGGAGTAGTCACACTTCCTAAGAAGTGACTAGCTACAGGGATCACTTTCTCAGGGGGAGCATTTGAGTATTTGAGGATGGACTCAGGGAGAGTCAAATTGTGCCTGAGAAGAGTGAGGATGGACTCAGGGGGAGTCTACAGCAACCCTTTGGTATTATTGACAAAGGGGGAGAAGAGTTACAGGAATGTATACAGGTGTTGCCAACAATTCCAAAGGGGGAGATTGTTGAGCAAGGTGTTGCAAGAAGGTTGTCATTGTTGTCAACATAGGCAGTTAGATCCAAGGATGCAGTGGGTAGACAGATCAGAAGTCATTCAGATGCAGAAGATAGAAAAAAATTGAAGAAAAAGACAAGTTAGAAAACTGTCGCGATATCACGACAAGTCGGAGGAGAGAGAAAGCAGAAAATGTCGCGATATCGTGACAAGTCGGAGGAGAGAGAAGGCGCAATCAAAAATGTCATGATATCGCGACAAGTCGAAGGAGAGAGAAGGCGCAATCAAAAATGTCATGATTTCACGACAAGTCGGAGGAGAGAGAAGGCACAATTGAAAATGTCATGATATCGCGACAAGTCGGAAGAGAGAGAAGGCGCAATCAAAAATGTCACGATTTCGTGACAAGTCGAAGGAGAGAGAAGGCATAGTTGAAAATGTCACGATTTCATGACAAGTCGAAAGAGAGAGAAGGCGCAAGGCAAACTGTCATGATTTCGCGACATGTCGGAGGCCAAGAAGCTAAGTCGAGAAACTGTAGCGATTTCGCTACATGTTGAATTTTCATGGGCAGAAGCAGGGAGAAAGTGTTAAGTGAAAAGGATGTAGCGATTTCACTACGAGTTGCAAAGGCACAAAGTAAAGGTGTAGCGATTTCGCTACGAGTTGCAAAGGCACAAAGCAAAGGTGTAGCGATTTCGCTACGGGTAAAAGTTGCACAAAGGTGTAGCGATTTCGCTACAGGGGAAAATACTCAACACGAAGGTGTAGCGATTTCGCTACGGTCAAAAGTGCGGAACTCAAAGGTGAGCGATTATGCTTCAAGTCAAAATATTTCACGGGTAAAAGCAAAGTTGAAAGCACAAGGCACTAAGTTGTAGCGATTTCGCTACTGAATGAAGCACAAAATGTATGGAAGCCGAAAGCGTCATGATTTCACGACAAAGATGAAGATGACGTCAGCAAAAGCTGAAAGTGTCACGATTTCAGACAAGTTGCAAGAAAAGCCGCTGAAGCGAAAGCGTCATGATTTCATGACAAGAATGAGGATGACATCGAAAAGCTGAAAGTGTCACGATTTCACGATAGGATGCAAGAAAAGCTGCTGGAAGCCGGAAGCGTCACGATTTCGCGACAAGATTGAGGATGACGTCAGCAACTGATCAAAGTGTCACGATTTCGTGACAAGAATGGAAGTGAAGCATTCAAAGGCCAAAAGGGTCACGATTTCGTGACGACAAGGTCAAGGAGGCGTACGGCCACAAAAAGTGTCACGATATCGCGACGTGTTGCTATTTCATGAAAATAAGCTACAGGAAGGAGAAGAAGGTGGCAGAGGAGTTTGAGGCCGACAAGTTTGAATCGAGGCCGACGGTTTTTAGGGTTTGAAGCCGACATTGTCAAGGGTTTTACAGTGGACGTCTTTAGGGTTTCAAAGCCGACATTTGCTAGGGTTTTACAGTGGACATCCTTAAGGTTTTAAAGCCGACATTTGCTAGGGTTTTACAGTGGACGTCTTTAGGGTTTCAAAGCCGACATTTGCTAGGGTTTTACAGCGGACGTCTTTAGGGTTTCAAAGCTGACATTTGCTAGGGTTTTACGATGGGCATTTTTAGGGTTTGCAGTCGACAATCACAAAGTTTAAGCAGCCAAAAAAATTCTAGGGTTTGACGTTGACATCATTAGGGTTTGCAGCCGACGTCTTTGATTTACAGCCGAATATGTTTGATGTTGAATTCTCTTCTATAAAAAGGGGGCTGTTGCGAGGTTAATAAATGCGAGAAGTGTGAAATGTGCGAAACAAGTTCGCGTCAAGCAGAGAGCAAGTCGTTTCGATCCAGAGAGTGAGCAAAGTGATAGTTCTTTGGAGTTGTAGTAAAGAGAGCGTAGCAATGAGATAATGTGCGAGTGCGAGAAGCGTGATTGCATGAAGTTCGGTCAAGAAGAATGCAAAGTCGTAACTCGAATCTGTAGATCGTGATTGCATGAAGTTCAGTCGAGTAGTGTGCAAAGTCGTAGTTCGGATCTGCAGATCGTGAATGCATGGATGACAGTGCGAAGAGTTTTTACGCAGAAGCAGAATGCAGAAAAATAGCAGACTGTAAGGAATAAAGTTTTATTGTATCATTTTGATTATCTTTATTATTCTCCAAGTTGCAGCTTGGTATAAGGGGTTGGTGCCTCTTTCCAGTAGGTGCTGGAAAAATAGGAGTTGGTGCTCCATTCTGTTGAAGCAGATAAAGCTAAGGGGTTGGTGCTCCTTCCAGTTGGTGCTGGTAAAGGATTATGTAAAGTTGTAGCTTTGCATTGACTGGATTTGGATGGTAGTCCAAGCAGTCTTTTTGAGGAGTAGCCACATTGGTGAACCTCGTTAAAATTGTTGTGTTATGTGTGATGCTTTCTTGATGCGTTTAGTATCTCTTTTATCTGCTTTAAACTGCTGCTGGATTTAAAATCATATGTTTTAGAAATTTTAAAGAACACACTGATTCACCCCCCCTCTCAGTGTCATTGTGATTACAACATAGGAGACTTTTATATCCTCATAATGATTTTAATAAAATTATTTAATCTTCCACCATGGGTTTACCATAAACCCTCATAAAATATTATTTTTCCAACTTTCTCTTCAACTCTTCACATTGTTCCTGGTGCTATTGATGGTGTGCTCCATGGTATTAATGACGACTTTTCACCTTGACATCAATGACAACTAAATACTCTTCAACTCTTCACATTGTTCTTGGTGCTATTGATGGTGTGCTCCATGGTATTAATGATGACTTTTCATCTTGACATCAATGACAACTAAATAGGCTCAAAATGTTCAAAAAAAGCCACTATATGGAACAATTAAATCATGTTTTAATAACTTAAAAGACCAAAGGTCCCACATTGGATAAGAAGTTAAACAAATGAAAGATCAAATACAACTTATAATAACTGACTGTTGTAGTCTAGTTTGTCGTCTAGCCAATGCTAGAACTGTGATTATCATCTCTAAGAATTTTACGGTGAGCACCCACTAATCATAGTCTAGAATAAACATTGGAAGGATCAAATTGATTTTATTCAACCTCCAAATAATGCTAGATTTGTTGGGTTCTCAAAAGATACTCTAAAGGAAACCTGAAGAGAGATATGGTCAGAAATCAAGATGAAAAGCTCAAAGGCTAGACCAGTTTTTGTCTTTCTAGATGAAGCTACAAATGAGTTAGTAAGTGCAAGAAATGCCCTTCGAAAGGTGAAGGATGAGCTTCAACATAAAATAACCCCAGTAGAATATATTTGTAAGCTAGAAAAAACCAAGTCTAGAGTCATGGCTAGACTCATTTCAAACAGGAAGTGGTGTAAACTTGAGGGCATAGACAAGAATATACTAGCCAAGAACATATTATTATTGAAGGGTCTACAATTTCTAGACAAACTAGAAGATAAAACGAGAAAAATGATAAATAAACTCTTGTATTAGGTTGCTCGATTTTCCTGATTACTTTGGGAAGGCTCATCAATTCATTGGATAAATAGTGCTATCAGATTGTTTAAACTCCACCATACAAGATGATTCTAAAATAGAGAAATGACCCAAACCAATCTAACAAGAGCAAGTGATTCAATTGATTAAGAGCTTAATGGAGATAAAGGATGTTATATCTAAGCTTGGTAATGGCAGTTTCAAGCCATCTCATAAGAGGTTATCTATATTATAAAGGATCCATCGAAACATCTTATGATACCAAGAATTTCGATGAAGACCTAAGAACAAGCCTCGAGCGCGCTAAGTAATGTAACTTAATTGCTTAGTGAAGATGATAATTATGAAGTAGATTTTAGTGTGGAAGAAAGCGAAGAATATGGGTATGATGGAGTCAGATCTGATGAAGAAGACCAAGAAGAAGAGGAAGGATAGGATGACGAAGAGATAAAATAGGAGGAATATGAAGAAGTCCAGGAAATCATTCCTAAAAAGCCTAACGTTGAGATAGTTCATATTGAAGAAGAAGAAGACGAAGGGAAAGACAAGTAACATGTCCAATGAAAGGGACCCATTAAAAACACAATTTTGATGAAAATTTTACAGTCTAACAGGAGTCAAAAAAATGAATAAAAATTGAACCTAAAAAGGTCCTTACACATATTTCATTGTGAGGAACATAAAACCATCTATAATAGAAGTCCTCCTTGACATAGGGAAATAATACTTTTATTTCATAAATAGTTTCTTCATGACCATCAACTTCTGGATATTGTGTCTTCAATCTATATGTTGGTAGTCACAAAGGAGCGATTTTTGATCTATGATGCTGCTAACAGTCAGAGTCTATTTCACCACTCATATCCCTTGATTTCATTGCATCATTTCCCTCATTCCATTTCTTCATCCATCTCCATGCATCCCCACCATACTTTCTCACCACTTCCAAAAATATTATTTCCATCTCATTTCCCTTTTTATTTTTCCCTCATTCCATAAATCATTAATCCCTTAGATTTCGTGTAGACACCTAAAATTTGTACATGATCACCCATAAATATTATAGGCTTTCATAAACACTTGTAGACTTACATAAGCATTCATAGCAAAACTACACAAAACACATCCAAAATATCTTCTATTCACAAGAGGGCCACCTACAAGCCCCTTTAGGCCACCTAAGCCCTTTCCTACACCTAATTAGGGCCCCCATGGGACCATTCCCTCCAAAAACCCTAATTATGCTAATTACAATTCTAATTTGAAAGTGACTTTTCACTTAAAGTGCACTTTATCACTTAAATAGGTTTAATTAGGGTTAAAAGCCAAATTAGCCCTAATCCTACCCTCACACATGTGTGCACCCACTTAGTTAGGATATTTTCTAGGATACCTAACCTAACCTCCATCTAACCTAGGGATTAGCTAATCAAGGTTAACCCTAATCCTAGCTCACACATGTGTGCACCTAGGATATTTCCTTCAGGGCACATGAAGGGATGACTAAGCATGCCACTTCATAACCCTAACTTCACCATGGTAGGACTTGACTCCAGAGTCTAGTACACCTAACTCCCCCTAGCCTTGGCTCCC
The DNA here is from genome assembly GCA_028583015.1 of Wollemia nobilis. Taxonomy (NCBI): domain Eukaryota; kingdom Viridiplantae; phylum Streptophyta; class Pinopsida; order Araucariales; family Araucariaceae; genus Wollemia; species Wollemia nobilis. The sequence goes on along the minus strand of JAQPPZ010000676.1, from coordinate 3,201,601 downwards.
TCTATAAATAGAGGGCCATTTCCTTCATTATTCTCTCTCTCCCTTTTGGTCAACATACCCAAACTCTACCAAAATTGTACCAGAACCTTTTCTATCATTTTTGCACCTAAAAGACATCAACAAACATTATCTGGAACACATCTGGATAGCAAATTTTCATCAATAATCAATAACAATCTAGTTCACACCCCATCGTGCGAACCCGAGCTCCAGTTCGCATGCCACCATGCGAACCAGGTCTACAACAACTCTACAACTCCAAATCAGGTATACATCAGTTCTAGATAGTTTCTACAACATTATTTCCTATTTTTATCATGTTTTTCTTCATTTTCATGTCGTTTTGTCTTCATAAACATGGGGTCTGATCCATGATAGGTCCCCAAATGAACTAACACCTTTTTGCAGGCCCAAAGCAGGTACAAAGGACATCTTCAAGCACACTACCAGTGGCACACATACACAGAAGCCCACCTACATTGAGGGCATCAAAAAGCCTCCGCAAGTTCACCTATATTTACATTGAAAGAGAAAGGAAAATCTGTCTCAAGAGAGACTATGTTGTAACACTCTTTTAAAATCAATAGTAAAAGGACACTTTGCACATATTCTATTAGTTTTAGAATTGGTGACTTTTTGCATGTTACATTCTAGCACACCCGGTGGGACCCCCACAAAAATTATTTTAGAATAGTTTTCTTGCTAATATAACTCAATATACGACTTCATTTTGTTGTTTCAGGTACTGTAAACACAAAATAGAGCCTAGAAGAGCCCTGAAATACACCTCAGGCTTTCAGATCAAAAGTTTTAGGCTTCCAAACCTAGTTCGCACACCGCCCTACGAACCAATAGTCTGGTTCGCATACCGCCATGTGAACCCTACCAAACAACTCCAAAACAACCTGAAATTGTAGAGGTCTACAACAGAGACAGAAAGAAGACCATCTGACACCACATGAGTCAGGTATTCTTCTTAGAACCACACTTTTTCATCACTCTTTTGCAAAGAAATTTTCTTTCAAAAGCATCAAGTCATTTTGCAAATTCCTTTCAAAAGCACATCAGTTAGGGTTTTCATTCCTTTCAAAATCATTTAGGTTAAATCCTTTCAAATCTCTTTCATGCCTTTAGATTAAAATTTTATTCTCTTTCCAAGTTATTAGAGTACATTTTAATTTCTTTCCAAATTTTAAATCACTTTCAAATTTTCTTTTAAAGCACTAGATAGGCTTTTTAAATCTCTTTCAAACTTGCATTTAGATCAGATTTTTTAATCTCTTTTCAAATTATTTAGAATAGGATTTTAAATCTCTTTCATGTCATCTAGATCATATTTTTCAATCTCTTTTCAAAATCATTTAGATTAGGATTTTAAATCTCTTTCATGTCATTTAGATCATATTTTTCAATCTCTTTTCAAAATCATTTAGATTAGGATTTTCAATCTCTTTCATATCATTTAGATTAGATTTTTCAATCTCTTTTCAAATCACATTTAGATTAGATTTTTCAATTTCTTTTCAAAATTTCTTTCATGTCATTTAGATTAGATTTTTCAATCTCTTTTCAAAATCATTTAGAATAGGATTTTAAATCTCTTTCAAAATCACATTTAGATTAGGGTTTCAAATTTTTTTTAAATAGATTAGGGTTTCAAATTTATTTGTCATTTAGATTAGAAATTTTCCATTTCTTTCACAAATCCCTTAGGTAACTTGCATTTTCTTTTCATGTCATTAGATTAGGGTTTCAAATTTCTTTACATCATTTAGATTAGAAATTTCCCATTTCTTTCACAAATCCCTCGGGTAACTTGCATTTTCTCTTTCATGTCATTAGATTAGGGTTTCAATTTCTTTCTAATACACATAGATAGATTTCAAATTCCTTTTTCATGCACTTCATCTTTGTTTGCTTTCATGCTTCATAGAGTAGATTTATTTTTCCAAAAAGGCATCTAGGCTTAGTTTCATTTCAAAAAGCATACAAATTTAGTTTCATTTCAAAAAGGCATCTAGGTTTAGTTTCCCTTCTGAAAAGGCATTTAGCTAGTTATTTTTGCTTTCACATCATCGGTAGCAAACACACTACCACACACTCATGTTTCATACACAATGGTAATATTGGACTTCATCACCAATCCCCACTCGAGATTGGTGATGTTGGAATTCATCTCCTTCCACCAGCTCACCCCCTAGACACCATAGTAGCCCCCAAGAGTGGTTTTTCAAACTTCATCATTGGAAGATCCCCTACTCTTGAGATTGGTTTTCTAGATTTCATCACTGGAAGGGACCTTCAGAGTGGGATAGGATTAGATGCCTTTGTTCACAAGGCTCATATAATTAGTGAATAGGTAACTATCATTCTTGACTAAGCTCACCCGAGAGTGAAGCGACCGCTCGACTGGGCCAGTAGTAGGTCTTAGATAGTGCCACCTCTTCTCGTGAGAGGATTTTTGGACTCATTAGAACATTTTGAGTCCCTCCCCTTTGGATATCATTTTACTACACCTTTACATTTAGGTCACCATTCGCCTATTGAGACATTATTCTATTATGTGCACCCTTGGGTGTTGTAGGAGGTTCTATGTCGATGACACTCCTATTATTTCTAGAGTTTCACCCCACTTCCCATGGTATTTTCTAGAGCATATATCATCATCAAAACACACAAAACAAATAAATATTTATTTTTCTTTGTTTAGCACTGATTCTAGTTATGCCTTGTATTGCATTCTCACAAAACTAGTTTTAGCACATTCACCTATTAGCAACCCATCTACTAGTTGTCTATAGCTTACCACTTTTAGTTTTCTATTAAATTCACTATCTGGGTCTAGTTCGCATAGCACTATGTGAACTAAATTTTTGTAGTACATGTTCACATAGCGGCATGTGAACTCCATTCTAGTACATAAAAACACACCAAATTTCATAGATTTATCTAAAATCTTACACAGAGCACACCCATAGGTTCAGATTTACATTTTTGAATATTTTTGAGCACTAAATCATAGTACACAACACCATGCCTATTGTTACTCATAGTTGAGTGCACAAGCAAGCACATCTTGAGGAGGAGGCTTCTCATGCCACCTCTAGTCAATCTATTCCTCCCCCTCCCTTCATAAGGGAAGCATCCACACTCACACTTGATCTACTTACTAGTTCTATGTCATCTCACATACTCACCATGTCTCATGGTGAGACCTCTATTTCTAGTAACATGCTTGCCACCTCCTCTGATGAATATCATCCTCTTCTTCCCCACTCACCCCCACCTAATCCACCATCCATATTTTGTGATCATATCATTTATACCACTCTAGGAGACCCATCTCCCTTCTTCACTATTGATGAGGAGACTCCACCTACCTCACCTACTTTCGCTCATCCTTTCCTTTAAGATCCATCTCATTCCCTTCTTGAGGATGACCCTTCTTTGCTTAATCGTCCTCATCCTGATGCTCCATCATCTACCCCAATAGTAGGGATGATTTTAGATCCCTAGTCCTCCACCCCGAGCACTCAAGTGCCTTCATCACAATCACTCTCACAATAATCCTCATTGCAACAATAGTATACTCCACCCACATCATCACATCAATATGCTTCCCAAGCATCACAACAACCACCTTCCCAATAGTCATATTTTCCATCTTTTGATACCACATCACAACCTCCCTCTCAATCACAACAATTCATTCCTCAACAACATCAACAAATCCCATCTTCACAAACCTTTGTGGACACATTCACCATACCCTCTTCTCAGGCTTCCACCTTTGATACCTACACTCCTTCCTCATCACTTCCTCCACCTATGTTTCCCTCTTCTGGGATATATGGTATACCATCTTCCACTCCACTTCCACCTTCATCTACTTCCACCTTTCGCCTCCCTCCACCTCATCCATTTTAGGCTCCTCCTTCCATTCCTCTTTCTACTTATAATCCACTCTATCCATCCTATCTCACTAATCCCCCATGTTACTCTACCCAACCTAAATTCTCCATTCATCACTCATCTAGTCCTATGTAGGTACCATCCTTTGGCACATCATCTCACCCACCACCTTCATCCTCTATCCAAACATCACTACCTCCACCATAATCTATCGCACCTACATTCTTCATGACACCTCCTTCTTGGTCATCCTCTCCCATTATGCAACCATTATAACATATCCCTGTGCAGTAGCTACAAACACCACAACCATAATATTACTATTCCCAGTAGATATCTACTCCATAATAGAATATCCCATCGACCTCGACATCTTACATCATTCAACAATCAAATCCATAGGAACATCTACAGTACATTCCTATTTCATAATGGGAAGAACAACAACTTTAGTATCCTCCCCATTCTCAATCTTCTACTACCTTAGTGTAGTTCATTCCACCACCATCACCTAAACTCCAACTCTTGCGAGAACAAGTGAAGATGTTGGATCTTCGCACAACTGGTTATGGGCCCTAGAAACCCACATACAATGAGTTGTGCAATGAACCCATTCACCCATCAGTTCCCATTCCTCCTTACCCATACCATTTTGAGATCCTAAAATTTGATAAATACAAAGGTAAGGAGGACCCTCATGAACATATCAATAACTATCACTTTGCATGTTATCAACTCCATAGTAATGATCCCCTCATGTTGCATACCTTTTCTCTCTCACTTGGGGGATAAGCTCTCGATTGGTACAACATGCTCCCATGCCATAGCCTGTTCACCTTTGAATAGTTGGCCAATTCATTTCTAGAATATTTCTCCATCAATATCAAAAATAAGATAAACTTTTTTGATGTCTATACCTTGTGACAGGCTGATGATGAACCTATCATAAATTTTATTTCTCGATGGAGATCGATCATCCATGACCTAGCTCATAGCCTCCCATCCATCGAACTTGTCACACTATTTTCCAAAAGCTATCACAAACACATCTCTACACCTCTGCAACTTCATCAAAGTCACACATTTGATGAAGCCATTTCTCAAGCCAAGGTCATCGAGGACATCAAATTCCAATCTAGAAAAATCAAGCTCAGGTAGAAACCATCTTACAACTCCAATTTTTACTTCAATCAAAATGCATCGAATCAACCCTTCTCAAAACCACCACAAACCAACCAAGTGGTAGTAGCTTCTCTAGCTTCTTCATCGATCTCACGACCTCCTCCTCCACAACAACAATTATTTTAGACTAATGCACCCCCTCCATCTAAACCACAACAAGCTCATAGTCTTCATCCTCAACTTCCATAAGTGAAATTTGACTCCACTCTCTGAGCCCTTGCTAACTCTATTTTAGATATTGTACGATGCGGGTCATATCACCTTACCCAATGTTCGACCTATCGACCCAAATCAACCCAAGCCTCATGGGTTTAATGAGTAGGCCTTCTGTGCATACCATCGATAGCATGACCATGATGTAGGGTCTTGTCACTCCTTCCATGGCCTAGTCTAGGACCTCATCGATCAAGGTACCATTCAGGTTTCAAACCCCCTCACACCACAAAACCAAAACTTAGGTGTCTACCAGAACCCACAACCATAACATGGGAAGACAAACCTCCAAGGAACCTAATATAATCCACAAGGCCAATCTAAGCAAGTTAATAATGTCCATCGTGATCCTTTCTCACATGGAGTAATTAGTATTATTAACCTCATCACTCACACTCAACATTATTCGACATGTCAGGATGCACCCATCACTTCACCCCCTACACCATTCACTTCTCCTCATTCACCTACGACATCGACTGTTTCACCACCCCTACCATAAAATATCATCACTATTCATGGTAGCCTCACTCATCAATTGCGCAATACCCCAACTAGACTATCCATTTTTTATCTGTTATAACAATCTCAACCTCATCGTGAGGCATTAAATGACATTCTTTGATCAATCGACCTTGAAACCCATGACACAAATGCATTTATGAATTTTATAGGGAACATCCCCCATTACCTGCAACCATCTATCAGTTTCCATGACCATGAGATTATTAAACTTGTGGGTGAGGGAGCCGATCCTCCCCTCCATATTCAAGCAACTATCAATGACATCACCTACAAGCATGTCCTCATTGATACTGATTCTTCCATTAGTATCATCTCTACTGCTACCCTTCATCATTTACACATTCCACCTACTCACTTCGCTATGCCATCACTCGACCTTCACACTTTTGATGGTTCTATGCACCCCACAATAGGTTCCATTATCCTCCCTATCCATGTAGGTGTAAGGACCATATCCATCTTATTCCACATCATTCAAGGTAAAATGCAATACAATATTTTTCTTGGATATCCATGGATCCGTGATATGCAATGCATTCCCTCCACCTTGCATCATTACCTCAAATATGTATATGATGAACTCATCCATTGTGTTCCTATCGATGGTGACCCATTCAAATTCTGCAACATCGTAGACCTCCCACCAGGACCTTCATCATCCTCTACAAAAATCCCTCCTCTTCCTTCACATCATCAAGTAAAGACTTCTATATCTTCTCCTACACCTACCTCATCATCACATTACTCACCTAGAACACACACACATTCCCCTACATCTACTTCTAACATACCTCCATCCTCTTCTATGGATCCCCATATTACCTCCATACCTTTTTCACCACCTTCCTCATGGCCTCCCCCTCCTTCTCAACCATCTTCTTCCATGGATCCACCTCCTGTGTCTATGCCTTTTTTACCACCATATTTGTGGCCTCCTACTTCATCTCATCCATATTCCTCTATAGAGCCTCCTCTCCTCCCTACTCCTCAAACACCCCCACTTCCCTTCCATCCTCGACCTTGATCTTTCACCTCTTCTTACAGCCTGACACCTAGGCCTACTCACCCCACCTCATAGTTTCCACATGCGGGTCATCCCATCCCTTCCACTATAGTTGAATGTCATGATTGGGAACAATGCACCTCTCACCTAGATGCCCAATTATTCCATTCCTCTACTACTACTATTCATGATTCCCAAATTTCATCCTCTTCTTCTGACTCAGACTCACCACCTCATTCACCACCTCATACATCACCCCAAGTTTCCATTTTTATGATGAATTCTGGTCTAGGTGAATATAATGTTCATGATGCTCATGTGCATCCTTCTACGATCCAATCTACCCATGATTTTGGTCACCCTTTAGCCTCAGTGCTAACCATTGGTACTATCATCCCACTTGGTCCACCCAACAATCATACCAACTTTATCTATGCAGGTCTAGACTCATCGCTCCCAACAGTTGTACCCCCACCACCATAATCTAGTTTTTGTGGTACTTTAGACCACATGTCCAACCCACACTTCACCTTACACTACCTTCAATATTTCCATTGGTATGGATTTGGACTAGGACGTTATGAACAAGGCTTATGAATGCCTATCAACCCTTGCATTCAATTACCCATAGATAAATCTAGGTTAGGCTATCACCCTACAACTATCCATACGCTCAAATATGAGATTCAAGATCTCTCCCTGAATCCTCCAGTAATTCCTACACACTCATTAGAAGAGGAATTCACACTAACATCCTAGATGAGTGTCCATCCCCTCATTCCACCATCAACATTTCATGCACCTTCTTCCAAGAAATACCACTTTCTGACACTACTACCACCTACTGCATTGATGAGTTGGTTGATAGATTTGCTACCCTTTCCCTCACCTCTCCTCACTTAGAGCACACTCCTTCACCTCTTCCTCCATTGCCTATACATTCATTCATATCATTGCCTCATCGATGATAGTTCTACCACTCCCTAACTCAACCATATTCTCCACCCATGATTCTATATCCTCCATTGAATCTACCACATCGTTCACATACTCTTGAGTCTTCATCTTTAGACTCATCATCTATCACTATCTCCACTACCTCTATTAACATGGTTGATGTTGATTTATTCTCACCACTTTGATACACGTCTCCTCTGGATCACAATAATGCACCCAATCTGAACTTCATCGACTTCACCCACATTTCCCCTACACCTTCATCGTAAGACTTCTTGCTATCACCATCCATCTTATGCATTGTAAATACTCCTTCATCATCTACTCCACCTCACATTCTATGGGTTAATCATACGAATGTATATTTAGATGATGAATTCGATTTACCTAAGGCTATCGATGACCTCCATCTCATTCCAATCCCAGCTCAACTCCAAGATGGTTCCCACATGCTTGTGGAGGATACCATCGATGTTGACATTGGTGATGACCCCACCAATCCCCACATCGTTAAACTCACTTCCAACCTCTCCTTAGAGGAACATGCCTTGTTTATCACCTTTCTTAAAGAATACATTAAAATTTTTGCTTGGTCCTACATGGACATGCCTGGACTCGATCCATCATTAGTAGTTCACAACCTCACCCTTGATGGGGATGCCAAGCCTATCAAGAAAAAATTATGATGCATGCATCCCATAATCACTTTAATGGTAAAATCTGAGCTCCAAAAGCTCCTTGATGTGGGATTCATACAACCCATTGATTACCCAAAATGGGTATCCAACATGGTTCCGGTACCAAAACCCTTTAGTGAAGTTTGCATCTGCACTGATTTTAGAGATTTGAACAAAGCTTATCCCAAGGACAACTTCCCTCTCCCCAACATCGATTCACTAGTCGATTCCATCATAGGCCATGAAATGATATCCCTCATGGATGGCTTTTCTGGTTACAATCAAATCAAGATCAATCCTATCGATCAACACAAGATATCTTTCACAACCCCCTAGGGGACCTTCTATTACAAGGTCATGCCCTTTGGCCTTAAGAACACTAGGGCAACTTACCAACGTGCCATGACTTACATCTTCCATGACTACATGCACAAAATCATGGAAGACTACATTGATGACCTCATAGCCAAATCAAAAGAATGCTCACAACATCTTGCAGATCTTCGTAAGATCTTTGATCACCTTCTCGAACATAATGTGTGACTAAACCCAAAGAAGTGTGTCTTTGGTGTCACTTCAGGTAAGATCTTGGGGTTCATTATTTCTCAGTGAGGCATTGAATTCGACCCCAACAAATTCAAAGCCATCGTCGAGATGCCTCCACCCACAAATCTCAAGCAACTACGTAGTCTACAGGGAAAAATTCAATCTATTCATCATTTTATCACCCAATTATCTGACAAGTGTAAACCATTTAATCACCTTTTACAAAAAGGGGTCACCTTTAAATGGGATACCAACTACCAACAAGCCTTTGACTCAATCAAAGCTTATCTTACATCACCACCAGTTCTATCTCCACCACATCAACAATTGCCATTCTTTCTGTACATTTTTGCTATAGATTTTACAATTGGAACGTTATTGGCTCAAAAGAATATGCTCAATCATGAGCAAGCCATCTACTATATCAGTCATACTCTGGTCAGCTATGAAACTTGATACGCCTACATGGAGAAGCTATGCCTGGTTGTAGTCTTTGCCACACAAAAGCTACACCACTACATGCTTAACCACACCATATTTGTCATCACCCATGATAATCCATTATGCTACATGATGAACAAGAGTTATCATAACTCTCGTACCGCTAAATGGATTATGCTTCTTACTAAATTTGACCTTGAATTCATTTCTCAGAAGTCCATCAAGGGATAGGTCATCATCGACCAACTAGTTGAGGCTCCATTGCCTGACAACCAACCACTCCTTATTCAGCTTCTCGATGATTCCATATTTCACATCACTGAAGTTGAGGAATATGTCAAACCTAAAGCACCAATTGACCTAACACTCTTCTTTGATGGCTCCCATTGCACTCATGCTAGGGGTGCTGGAATCATATTTTTCACACCTGATGGGGAACCTCTCCCATTTTCCTTTAAATTAGGTTTTCCTTGCACGAATAACAATGTCGAATATGAAGCTCTCATTCTCGGCTTAAAATAGGTGCTCTCTATGCACATTAGATGCCTTCAAATCATTGGTGATTCTCTTCTTATCATCAATCAAGTCAAGGAGATTTGGCAATGTCATTGCCTAGTACTCCAAAAATATAAACAAATTGCTCAACAACTACTCACCCAACTTGAGTGGTATGATATCGAGGCTGCTCCCCACTCGTCAAATCATTTCATCAATACAATGGCTTCCTTGGGGTCTTTAATACCACAAAACCCCCTCTCTGACATGACACATGTGTCCATCCATACTTTAATACAATCCACTATTTCACCTTCATCCCCCATCGATGATGATGGCATCCATGTCATCCACACTGAACCACATGATCCTTGGTTTTCTTAGATTAAGGATTACATCAAATTAGGCTTTCTCCCTTGTGACTTACCACATGCTCATCATCAAGCATTCAAACAAAGGGTAATTTTTATACGCTATTGGGGGACATACTCTACCACTTGCATATTACCTCGAGCCACAAGAAGCTCAATGAGTGGTCCAAGAAACCCATGATGGAACTTGTGGTGGCCACTTTAGTGGCATGGCCATCACTAAGCACATTTTATGCATGGGCTACTATTGGACCAAAATGGAACATGATTGTTGTGAGTATGTCAAATGATGCATCAAGTGTCAACAACATGCTAACCTCACACACTTACCTTCACAAGCACTCCAACCCATCCAATCCATGTGGCCCTTCTCACAATGGGGCCTAGATCTTATTGGGAAAATCTTGCCCGCTTCCTCTAGCAACCATAAGTTTATTATCACTACCACTGAATATTTTACAAAGTGGGTCAAAGCTATCCCACTTGTTCAGACCATAAGAGCTAAAATCATGGTATTCATCACTGATCATATCATCTGTCACTTTGGAATTCCCTCACAAATCATCTTTGATAATGGTACACCATTTAAAAACAAAATTATCCATGCCCTATGCACCAAATTCAACATTCATCATAGCTTCTCTACCCCATACTACCCACAAGGTAATGGCTAGGTTGAAGCTACTAATAAAACTATCTATGCTATCCTTCGTAAAACTATCATAGAATCTCATCGTGATTGGCATAATCAAATGCCATTGGCCTTGTGGGCCTATCGCACAAGTATCCATACTCCCACTAGGGCAACCCCCTTTTCTTTGGTCTATGGCACTGAAGCCATTATGCCTTTAGAACTTGAGATACCCTCTCTATGCATCTCCATGCAAGACTTCATCGATGATGACATTGCTCGCCAAGCTAGGCTAGACCAACTAACTCTCTTAGATGAGCATCACATCCATGCCATAGAGCACACACATGTTTATCAAGACCATCTTCATCGTGCCTACAATAGTAAGGTACACCAACATGAATTCTAGATCAGCGACTTGGTTCTCAAAGAGAACCAATAGATCACTAGTCAACCCCACCAATAATGAGATAAATTCACCCCAAATTGGTTGGGTCCTTACATTGTCACACATAAATTTGGTTCTGGGGCCTATCGACTGGCCAACCTCAAAGGACTCATAGAGCCTAAACCTATTAACATTATCCACCTATGCACATTCAATGCCTAGCTAGCCTAGGTACACATCCCTAGTGGTTGCACATACTATCATCATTATGTTGTATATATCACCTCACTAACACATTCACAATCCACGTTGCACCTAACACACACTTTGCACTTTCTATTACACAATAGAAGCATCTTTGCTTTATATATCATTTTTATGTTGTTAGTATCTTTGTCTTGTAGGTTCACTATCACCAACTGTGGCACCTTTGCGGAGACACATTACTCCAGATCTACGCCTCAGGTATACCACCACTCCATCATGCAGGAACCCCCAATGCCCCTTCCAGCACCAATCACCTCGATCGATCATGCAGAGCCACCCAACCCTATTCATGTTCACCAGTCATCCTTCTCACCACATTCAGACCATGATGCATCATGCTAGTCTCATTCACCCCATCGTAGAGATTCCTCCTATTCTCCCCACTCTGATGATAGTCAGGTTTCTCTATCCTCCTTCATAGATACAGAGGAACACTCCCACTTGTAGCATAGGGGTGTAGTATTCCTAGTGGGGAGGTGATTTTCTAAGGCTGGAATGATCAATATGCAAGTTCCCACTCGATTTCCAAATCGTACAACCGTACGGTCCTCCAAACTACCCTTCTACGCCTAATGAACAACTTGTACGGAAGTCAAATGCACACACTGTATGATTCCAAATCATACAGTGGTAAGGTTTGTACACTTTTACACTCAACCAAATTGATAGACTCAGTTTTGGAGGCTTTCGTACACAGTTTTGTAATCGTTCAAGTCGATTCCCTTAAACTACCAAATCGGGTAAGTTTATATCCATCGCTTGATTTACCAAATCGGGTAAGTTTTCTTTGTACGATTTGTACGAACTCTGGTGTATGATTTGTATGAACTGAAGGTACATCCAGATGCCAAATCAGATACTCTACTGGGCCAATCTCTCTCAGGTATGTTTTGTAAAGGTTTAATATGCCAATTAATCCATCTTCAACAACATGCAAAACATCTGAATGGGGTTTGTGAGAGATTCACTTCCACTAGCTACATTCAGAAATTATACAGTAGGGTTCATGACATCTTCATAAGTACTTTCATGCTCATAGATCAATCCTCAAGCTCCACCAGTGCTATATTTCTTACAATATATTGCAACAATGCATAAAACTAACCTAAACATTCACCAGAAAACACATGCATCAAGATTCAACCATAAATCCTCATCCATCATTGCTAGAATCGTACACAACCTATAACAAACGTATTTATATTCCATTATGTCATCAATGCAATTACAACATGGTTGTTCTATCAATCTACTGCAATAACTCAGAGGTTAACAAACTATCTCCTTGGATTATAACCAGTAAATACTCAATACATTCCTACCAGCAACCAGACCTACGAATTTGAAAATGGGGCCTTATATAACATTGCCCAAGCCATTCCAAAGTGGTTCCTAAGGCAATTAGTTATTTACAACTGCCCATCCATAACAAAATGCATAAATTTAGACTTTTACTAAGTCTAAAACCTTAATTAGCAAACTTATGCACCATTTCATCTCGAAATTACATTTCTCATGCATTTCATTGCATTTTAGTGCACCTTGTATGGTTTGCCCTTGCATTGTATGGTTTGATTTCCTGGTTGTATGGTTTGCCCCTACTTGTACGGTTTACAAAACTTGGGCAAACTATCAAAACTATCAAAATTGAGCAAATCCCTTGATCACTTTCTCTTCTTCTAGGAGGAGGATTTGCTGCCTACATCTACCCTCCCCTTTACTTTGGTCGGTGTCCTCATCGACTGACCTTTCTACTTTAGTTGAGCTTCATAGTCCATAATTATCTCCTGTAGGTCAGTTACTTTGGATTGAAGAATTGCATGTTCATTCTTCAACTTGGCTGCGTAGCTTCCCATTTCAACTACTTTCACCCCATGGAAATTAGCCTTCTCTTCAGCAGTCTTCAGGAATTCCATCATTTGCTTTTCCCGATCAGTGGCACTCCTCTTCAATATTTCCTACAAGTGGGCTTTTGTTCGAGCCACCACCTAAAGTTCTTCATTCTTCCCAGCAATAGTCTCTAGGTGGTGATGAATATCTACCTCCAAGGCATGAACAGTCTCTTCTCTGGCCTTCAACTATGCTTGCTTCTCCAGGACCAATTCATTATATCTTTTGTTATCCTTTTGGAGTTCCTCTATCTGCTTGGCCTGTGTCACCACTTGCTCATTTTTCTCGGCTAACTATGCTACCATCTGTTCATCCTTTGCCTTGAGTTGTACCTCCAACTCCTTAATCCTATCTTCTACTATCTAGGAGATCTGTCACTTCTCTTCTTCAAGCACATTAACTCTAGTTTTAGACTCAGTATTTATGCTTGTCAGATCTTCCTCTAGTTTCTTTATTTTCTCCTCTACTGTAGCCTTACACTTCTGCAATTCTTCCTCCATTGCAATCATTTATGTTTGAGTGGCTTCCATCTCTCCCTTCTGAGCTTCCTTGAGCTGATAAATCTACTCCAATCCAATGCTCAACCACTCTATCCAATGTGTGAGAAAGTTCAACTTCCTCAGAGTGATAGCCAAATTTGTAGTGACCCTCTTGTACTCCAATTCTCCTATGTTCATCGGACAAGTCGGGTGACTAGTTCTATCCAAGTACAATCTCGGATGCTGCCTGTAGTTGGTTATCACTCCTAGCAAGTCATCTCTTCCCACCATTGTGGTTACCTCTTCCCTAGGTAACTTCCATGGGTGTTGTACATGAATATCTATGATTCTCCTTGTACGCTCCTTGTTGCTCACCCATTCTATTATTTTCTCCAACTCGAGAGACACTTGTTCCTCCCATAATTTTAATTCTCCCATGCATCCAATACAAAACTATAATTTGGTGCTGGCTATGGCATCACCTATCTATGAGAAGAAATGTTCCACATCATCTTCTACTCCTCTTGCCTCCTCTTCTATTTCAATTCTACTAAACTACGGTACCTTCAAAAGGTAACTTGTTCTCATTCTCCATCGTTCCTCTTCTGTAGGAGTTCATTCTTCCTCTTCCTCCATGTGGTGGCTAGAGCTTCCTCCAAGCTCTTGAAGTGCTCTCTCTGTGTCTATATTCTCTTGAGATGAGGTCCATTCTACAATATTCTCCTCCTCATCATCTTCTATCTTCACAATATCCTGTTGATATTGTTGTTGTTCTATCTATTCTTAGGATTTTTCTTGTTTAGTAGAGCCCACCTGTTGCTCTTCCATTACTGTTTGGGCTACTTCTTGTTCCACACTACCCACCTATTGTTCTTCCATCACCTGTTCTTCCTCCTGATTATGCTGAATTTCCATCACTATGATTTGTTCAACAATAGGTTCCTTTTGTTCTTGTGATGCTTTTGTCTCTTCTTGTGCATCACTTGGGTTATTTTGCTTTGAACTTCCTCCCATCATGAATTTGTAATGGGGCTTCTTCTTTTTCCTAGCCTCTTCTTCTGAGGCTTCCACTCTCACTTCAGTGTCCTCTTTTTCCTCCTGAGTGGTGGCTGCCACTTCCTGTGCTATTTGCCCCACCTCCATATCCTTCAAAAATTTTGAGGCATCTAGGATTTTGAATTCATCCCATTGGAAAATTTGTGGAGATACCACTATTTTCTCTGCTACTGCCCAACTCTAGTCATCCAGATCTATATTTTTTGAATCTGAATATTCTTCCTCCTATTGATCCTTTTGTGTAGGTTCATCTTGTTCCTCTAAAATGGGGTTCTTTGCCATTCTTTCCCATTGTCTTCTTGTTCTTATTTGAATTGGGCTTACTTGTCTCTCCATATTTTCCTCTCTTTCCTGAACTGGTGGTTGCTCCTACTGCCATTGTTGCATTGCTTGTTGTTCTAGTTTAGGTTCTAATCTCCTTGTTCTTTTCCTCCGATGATGTACATCCTCATCATCCGAAGGAGTGTCTTCTAGTACCTCCATGGCCTATTGTTCCCTCTTTGTTCGAGGCTTCTCCGGAGTCACCTTCTTAATGGGTACTAACTTTGCCCACCTCAAAATGGTTGGTTATCCTTCCCCAACTTCTCAAGGTTCTATCAAACCTAGAAAATGGATTCCCAACTCCATGATAACATTCAATAATAGTCCGATGGCATGGAAGGTCATTCCAAAATTCTTCGATCTCTTCGTCAGTACTTCATGCATTTTCCTTTCTAGATAGGTACCCCAATCATATTGGATTCCTTGGGTGATACCTTCTACATACTGAGCCATCTATATTGGCATCTCCATGGATCTTGTATCACCTAACAATCGAGCCATTACTGTATTCATCACACATGGCCAATCATCTCCTTTTAGTTGGCTCTGTTTGATCCCTCGAGTTCCTACACCCGAGATCTTTGTAGCAGTCGGTGACTTCACATTAGTCAATGAAGTGATGATATGATATGATTCAATCAGATCAACCAACTTCTTAACTATCTCTGTGTCGTATGCTAGCAATCTGAATGTCTTCCTGAATGCATCTATTGTCACTTCTATTTTCACCGACCTCTTGTCCACATTGACAAAAGTAGTTTGGGTCATAGGATTATATGCCTGGACCATCTACAATAGGTAGTTGTAGAAGAAATTTTTTGGTGTGGTGGTACTTGTGCTATAATAGCTACACCAACCTTCTCAAACTATTTCCTCCATGGATGGTTCTTGTTTCTTTTATCACTCCACCATCGCCTGCATGTATCCGCTCCATGTTGTACAAATGCAATATTTGTTATCTCCACCTGACCTTCCTCAGGTCCACTACTCAGATCCTCATCTTGATATAGAATGTGTACTTCACTTCTTAGCTCCCTCCTTGAGGTCCTTTCCTATGCCATTCTCTCCTCTCGGTACCTTGGTGGTGTTCTTCTTTGATCATCCCACCAATAGTTCTACCTTCTCCATGACCTATATCCTCCTCTCCTCCAAGGATGAGTACCATGCCAATCATGGGACTAAAACTATCACCCTTGGTACTATCATGGATATGCTTCTCTCTCGTGTAGGGGTCTTGGTGACCTTTCTACTCTATTGGTTACAATCCACCTTAACCAACATCCGAACTCTTCTATTGAGATCATTTTCTCGCCATTCTCTCGGTTAACTTATTATCCGAACATCACCATTTTTACAATCAAAAGTACTCCTAAAATCATATAATTTACTATAAATCATACAATATGCTCTCCCTTGTATGCTTGTATGGTTTCACCTTCAACAACCACTTCTAGATCGTACACTACTTCTTTTCCACCATTCAATTCTTAGCCTGTTCAATCTTCAAACTACCATAACTTCCTCAAATCATACATCTATAGCATGAAATCATATAGGGTGGTACTACTCTATACAATGATACTTTTTGGCTACCTCCCTCCATGGAATCTATACACTTCATATGATTTTATATGATTTGTTGAAAACTACCTAAAATGGCCTAAAAATTACCAAGAACTGTACTATCTTCTTCCTGAAATCGTACACCTTGCTCCCTAAAATCATATAGTACATATTTTCAAACCCTAGTTTGTAAAAAAATTACAATTTTGTCCTCCTTTTCCAAATCTTTCACCAACCCATTTTCCGGATTGCCCCGATCTTCCTTTTCAATGCTTTTCGAGAGCAATTTTTCAACTTTTCCACCCTTGGCACAATTTTATCTTCAAAAAAATTTTTTGGCTGTACTTTCATGGTTGTATGGACTTCTCCTTCCTTCCTTTCCTTTTCTAGCTTGATTTTTCTTGATTTGTTTGATTTTAGGGTTTAAATATCACTTTCCTTGCAAATCTCCCACTCCGGCTCCAAGTTATCACTACTTCGAACCCTAATATACAATTTTTCACCACCTAGTTTATACTTGGCCACCTTCTACTACTATTCCTCCTAACTTCCTAGTTGCACTTTAAATTTTTCCTTCCATGGAGTCAAACCCTAATTTTTCTCTTCCTTTCCTTCTCCGGTTTGATTTCTTCGAATGTGAAAAGTTCTCCTTGGTGCTAATTGAAATGGGTCATCATTATTTCAGGTTACTGATGAATTTTTCTACCCATGTAGTCTTCTCCATTAAATTGCATGCTTTCCACCTTCATCCTCCTGAAAGAAATTCAAATCTTCTTTGTACGGTTTAAGGAAATTGTAACTTTGCCTTCTATTTAAATCATTTCTCAAAACCCTAACTAAACCCTAATCCATTTAATCATAAATTGTGCCACTTTGCACGTTTTCCCTCCTTCTTGCATGGATGATTGACAACTCAACATGCTTTTTGAAAAATTTTCTTTTTCTCTTTTTCCTCCAATCGCTACTTTTTCCTGTGCATGCCGCATTAAATGGGGTAGTTGAAAATCGTACAACATGCCCAAAATCATACAATGTATGATCAAAATCATACAACCTACCTCTTCGTATGATTTCCCATGTTCTTTTTCCAATTTGACTTGTACGATCTCATAATTATACCTTTTTCCTCTTCCATTTTGCTTTGTACGATCTTATACTTAGAGAAATTTTCAATTTTCTTTCTCTCTGAAGAGGCCATCATTTTCGGTTTTCAACCTACTTCCTTCTTAATTGCATCTCGAGGGATTTTCACAATTAAGGCACTTTATTTTCTTTTTTTTTTTTTCAATCCTAGTCTATTTACACTTACCATCTTGGCAATCGTACAATGACATTCACTTGTACGATCCCATCAAATTCTTCTCTTGGAGGTTCAACTGTAATGTTTTGAGTGGTTGTGTCACCTATCGGTATTTGTTCCCTAGGCTGATCCATCTCCACTTGTGATGTTACTAAATTTCTTGGCCTTCCCCTTTCATGTGTACAATTTGGGATTGTACAATTGCAAGTTGGAGTATCTTCACCTGGTGTCCTTTCTCCTTGTCGCATAGGTGATTGGTCCCTTGGTAGCGGTGTCCTTACTACTCTACTATCATTCGAGTGACTTCTCTACCTATCCCCTCGGATTAATTCTAGCTCTAGACTTGGTGATCAGATTCTTAGTTGTCCCTAGTTTCTTTCATCTACAAAGTGCACTCTTCCTCTACTAGCAAGGCCTCTTTCGCGTGAGTGTCTCCCCCATCCTATTCCTCTTGACATTGGGTTTCTCTATGCTAATGGTGATTCCTCCCTTTCCTGGAGTAATCCTCTACCACCCATCACTCATTGAGGTCCTTGTCGTATTAAGGATGGTTGTCCCCATGTACGTCGCCTTGCAAGATTTGGTAAGATTCCCCTAATTCTTGGTAATCCTCGTAGATTCCTTGTCCAGTTCATACAGGCTAAAGGTGTATCTCCTGGCCATCTAGGAGTAGGGGGTCGAAACCTTCCTCATCCTCTTCCTCCTCTGATTGTAACATCACCTTGTCCTTGTTCATTTCGTAGTTGAATACCTCCTCCCCTTCCTGGCTGAAGCCTTAGGGGTCTTTCCCTATTCCTTCCTCCCATTGTTCGGGTATCAGGAGTTATCTCTACCAACTCAATGTTGGCTAGTGGACTTCTGCTTCTTCTTGTACTTGGTGATAATTGTCGTAATGCTCTGATTCTACGATCTACACGTGCTAGGCGACATCTCCATATTCTTTCCTCGAAGTTTCTTTGTGGTGATGATGTTGCCAAAACCTCTCTATATGCATCAAAAAAGTCCATCTCAGAACTTGAATGATTCTGATTCTCTTCTCTCTGTTCCACCCAATCCATTGGTAAATTCATCATTCTCTCCAATATTCATACTTCTCTCCTTTGTCTTCTCAACTATTAATAGGCTATTATATATGCTTATGGTTCAAGGTTGGTTTGATGTCCCCGTGGTCTCCCTATTTATCGTTGTGTTGTTGTACATGTTGGGGGATCATGGTTACCTCAAGGGTTCTAAGGGTTTTCTAGACAATCATCTTCATCACTACTTCCTGTACTAGGTTCCATTACTAGCCAAGGCATTCCTTCATTACTGGAGTCACTCAAATCCAGTCGTATATTACCTTGTGATTTAGGTGATGTAGTTGCCTCTTCAATGTCTCACCACAGCATCTCTGCATCTTCGTTTGTCATTGGTGGATCACTCGGTGGTACTTATGAGCTTGTTCTTGCATTCCATAATTCCCTCCACCACTTCTTGGAGTTAATCCCTCAACCTCCTCAGGTTCCCTTTCGAGCTCTTGTAGCCTAGCTACCCTTTGTTCCTCCAACCTTCGTATTGTGCCATCCAATTCTTGGATAATTTGCTCTCTCAACATTGCATTATGACCTCACAATGTTTGATATTCTTCTTGCAGTTGTTGAGTCTGTAACCACATTCTCTATTGTAATAGCCCTATCTGAGCCAATGGAGTAAGTCCAGCTAATTCTTGATCAATGGTCTCATTCCCATCTTCCTTCAGAACTTCCATTTCAAATGTGTCCACTCTATCTTCGTATCGTACTATTAGTCGTATCCTTCTTCATCCTTCCACTTGTTGGGGTAGTTCCCTCCATTCTACCTAAGGATACATCCTATTTCTACTTACTAGGGTTGCTTCTTCCTACCTTCCCCTATTCTTGGGTAATAGTACTATCTCCTGATGTCCTCTTTCATTTGGAGGAATCCATTCTTCATCTTCTTCTTCCACTCATTCGGTCCCATCAACAAATCTGACATGTACTCGTAATCTTCTTCTTTCTCTGAGTTGAGGTACCAACTCTTGCTGTTCTATGGTTGGTCATGGTTCCTCCCCTTCTACAAATAAGTGTGTGAGTCCTATGTCAGGCTCCTCCTGTGATGGACCTGGCTCACTCTGAGCTTCATTTTGAGCTTCCGCTCGTCTTCATCATTCAATTTCTTCTGAAGAAATGAATAAGCATTGTACCTTGTAAGGCTTCAAATTTGAGCCATTTATAGTATCGAGCACCTCTATCCCATTCAAGTTCTATAACTTGACTACTCCATTATTCATTACTTCAACTACTTTATAGGGACCAAGCCATAATATCTTCAGCTTACCGGGCTTGATTTCTCACTTCTCGTTAAACTTTAGAACCAAGTCACCCGGACTAAGTTCTAACTTCCTCAAATGTTTGTCATGCCATGCCTTCCATATTTTTTGAGCTACCTCAATCACCCATTGTGCCATGACTCTTCTTTCATCTAACTTGATCAGTGTTGTCAGTCACTCTTCCAAACTTTCTTGATCACCCAAGCGATGCTCTACCATGACTCTCAAACTTGGTATCAAGAATTCAACTGGCACCACTGCTTCCTATCCATACATTAATTGGAAAGGTGTATGTTCTATTGTAGGTTTAAAATTTGTTCTATATACCCACAAAATAGATGGTAGCCTTTCCTCCCAATCTGCTCCCTCTATTCCATAGGTTTTATATAGAGTAGATACTAGGACTTTATTTGTTGCTTCCACCTGCCCATTCACTCTAGGATAGTATGGACTAGATAGTGAATGCAAAATCCTGAACTCTGTGGTCAGTATCTTGATGATCTCATTAACAAAGTGTCCTCCTCGATCACTTGTTATTTGTAGCAGAATACCAAACCTTGTGATTACCTATTCATACAAGAATCTCATTGTACTTTTTGCTGAGTTATCAGGTAATGCTCTTGCTTCTACCCATTTTGTCAGGTATTCTATCGCTACTATGATGTATCTACACTTCCTCCATCGAGATGTCTTCAATGGTCCTACGAATTCCAATCCCCATCATTCAAATAACTCTTGTGGTTGTGATGGATGCAAGGGCATAAAGTCCCTCTTTATCGGCTTTCCTACTCTTTGGCAAGTATCACATGCTTTCACATACTCCTTTGCATCATTATACAATGTGGGCCACCATAGTCCTACTAGCAATATCTTTCTAGCAGTCGCATCTGGTCCCATATGCCCTCTTGCTAAGCCTGCGTGAGCCTCTTTCAATGCCACTTTGACTTCTTCCTCCATCACACATCTTCGTAGGATACCATCACTTCCCATTTTATACAACAATCTTGCTATTATCTAGAAAGGTGTTGACTTCATTATTACTTTCTTTTTCTCGGTTGCCATCATTTCTTGTGGCAACTCTCCTATGGATAGATATTGGCCAACCAACTTGTACCATGATGGAACAACATTGATGGAAAATAATTATGCATCTAGAAATTCATTAGGAACTCTTATTCTCATAGGTTCCCCTGATCGTATCCAAGACAACTGGTCTACAATCATGTGCTTCTTACCAGGCCTCACCACTACTCGAAATACGAACTCTTGAAGGGTGACGAGCCACCTACTGACTCATCCTTGTATCATCGGCTTATTTATCAAGTACAATAGGGCTTGATGATCGACATAGAAGGCAAAGGGATTCACCAATAGGTAATGCCTAAACTTTTGAACTGCATATACCATTCCCAAAGCTTCTCTTTCTATTGTACTATAATTTCTCTCTGGCCTTGACAAAAGGTGACTAGCAAAGAAAATGGGTTGGTCTAGCCTAAACTGCCCTTCTTGTGCTAAAGCACATCCAATTACAAAATTTGAAGCATCAATATGGACATGGAATTCCTTATCCCAGTTTGGGAACACCAAAATCGGACTACTCACAAGCTTAGCCTTCAACTCCTCGAAGGCTCCTTGGTGCTCCTCTGTCCATATGAAAGGAACATTCTTTTTTGTCAAGGAATCCAATGGGTAGGATACATGTGCATAATTCCTGATAAACCTTCGATAGTAACCCATCGATCCAAGGAAGGTTTTAAGTGAACTCACATCAAATGGTTCTTCCATGTGCAATATCACATGGATCTTATCAGGATCTATCTTCAATCCTTCACTGCACACAATATGTCCCAAAAATTTCCCATATGGTACCATCAGATAGCATTTCCCTAGATTTAATGATATCTATGCATTTTTGCACCTACTCATACATTCACTGAGGGTAGGAAGATGCTCCTTGATCTTCTCGTAAATGGACCAATCATCCAAAAATGCTTTAAAGTTCCCTGTTGCCAACTGATCAAATATATATAGTATGATACGCTGAAATGTAGTTGGGGCATTACAGAGCCTGAATGGCATTCGGTTGTATGCATAGATGCCATTCTCCATAATAAATGTGGTCTTCAGCTTATCCTCCTCGACTATACTAATTTTATTGTATCTCGAGAACCCATCCAAGAATGAATAAATCTCATGTCCTATGACTTCTTCCAAGATAGAATCTGTGAAGGGAATAGGGAAGGGATCCTTAATAGTTACGATATTTAGACTCCTAAAGTCCATGCATATTCTGATCTTATCTACTTCCTTCTTCAAGGTGATCACTATAGGTGAGACCCATTCACTGGTTGTCACCCTGAAGATGATTCCTACTTCCAACATCTTTTCTATCTCCGCATTCACTAATGCAACATACTTTGGGTTCATTCTATATGGTCTCCTTCTTACAGGTTGAGCTCCAGGCATTAGCGTAATCTTGTGGACACACAATTCTGGTGGTACTCCTTTCAGGTCCTTATATGTCCATGCAAAGACATCCTTATATTCTAAGAATATCTTAAAAGTCATCACTTTCAGTACAGGATTCCAATCATCACCATAGTGAATCATCCTAGGTTCCTCCTCTATTCCTAGATTGATGTCCACTATCCGAGGTCCTTCATATTTGATATTTTTTGGTTCACTTGTTGCTTTCTCTACATTCTTTGGGTGTGTCGGCCTTGTATCAATCTCCGCATCTCCTACTATATATTCTGTAAAACTTTTTGGAAATATCCATTTCTCTTCTGCTTCCTTCTTAGGTTCTTGGCTAACCTTCGGTTTGTCTTGTTTTTCCTTGATCTCCTCTGACTCAATACAGAGGTAGTTGGGCTGAAAAATTTTGTACTCCTCCATTTTCCAATGAAGAAGTCCGCTATCATATCTGGCTTCATCTTCGCTACATTCATCTAGGTACAACATTCCTTCTCCATCAGGTTCATGCCCTTCATCTCTTGAGGAATTTTTTGATTCATCTATCATGGCTACATCCTCACTAACTTTTTGATTAGCTAGATTAATCATATATTTATGCTACCCTTTCTTAAAAGTGATCTGATTCTTTCCCCAATTGTGATTAACTTTGGCTACTCGTAGCCAACCTCTCCCCAAGAGAGCATCGTATGCAGGTTTCTGCATTGTAATCACAACAAAATCCAAGACAAACTCTTGGTCAGCTATCACCACTTGTTGTGCTATCAAGACTCCCTTTGTCTCGATGCCATTCTGGTCAGCACCATATAATCGAAGCTCGGTGCCCATAGAGATGGAGCACCTAGTTCTAGCCATGTTCTTTTAGGTAGCACATTGACACTGGATCCTCCATCCATAATTACTTGTGTCAATTTGTGCCCTAGGATCTCCATATGAACTAATGCGGGTTTCTTTCCCACATCAATCATTAATATAGTTGGATCCATGAACTGATCCTTTCGCTCCTTCTCCTGAATCGGTTGGCTCTGCACTTCCATCACCTTCTGCGGTTGTATTTCTTCCACCATTGCTTTCTGCAATGCTGGAATAGCTTCCAATAGGTTTGATACTTTAATTTCTACTATGGTATCCAAAACCTGTGCTACCAAATTTTGCACAACTATCTCCTGGTCTGATGGTTTTCTCAGTTCCTTATCGATTGTTGACTCTACTCGCTTAGTCTTCTCAGCTTCTTCTTGCAATATTTTCTTTGCTACTTGCCAATGTTGCTTTTCCTTTGCTAGCTCTGGATACTTATCCTTCTTAGCCTGATTCCTCATCATGGCTAAAACTTCTTGGGTTTCCTCCTTAACTTGAGGAACCTCAATGTCTAGATAACTGACATTCTATGGGTTACTTGAACTTGCCTATTTTGGGCAATTCACTTCTTTGTGGTTCCTCGGACCACACCATCTACACATATGTGTAGTGCTTACTTGTGGTGTTTCCTACCTCTGAGGTGAAGGATAATTTTTTGCAAAATGCCCCCATTCTTAGCAATTGCGACATTGTATGATCGGCCTTCCTTCCGAATCATACTACAAATGACTTTGCCCTCCTTGTCGATTGCCTTGGTTCGGTCTTCCACCTCGTCTGCTATTTCTATAACCACCACTTGTTGCTTGTTGCCCACTTCCTTGGGCCTTCGGTTTCTCTTCCTGCTCTTGGATTGACAATACCTATGGATGTACTCTTGCATTATATGGACATAGCATTACCTCATGTCCCATCACATTACAAATGTGGCAATAGTCATTCCTTGGACACTTCACATTTGTATGACCTTCTGTCTTACATTCTGTGCACCACATGTCATTCCTATCAGGTTTGATCTTTTGTTCTTTTATCATCTTATCAAACTCTTGATGGAAGGATGCTACTATCCTTTGTATAGTGTCATCTTCTCCACTATCTGAATCATTAGACTTGGGGTGAGATAAAATTCTTGTATACATCTATTTTGATTCACTCTCAAAATTCTTTGCATGCTTCACTGCTTCTTCATATGTTTCTTATGGTACTACCTTCATATTTTTCTTATACTTTGGAAGCAATCCATCTACAAACCACCACTTTACTAGAACATCTGCCAAAGGCATCTGCATCTTATCGACTAATTGTTTTAGTCTACAATTATAGGATTTCACATCTTCATCATATTTTTGCTTTGTCATGCAAAGTTCCATAATGATGTCTCCATCATCCTTCAAAGGTCAAAATTCTTCAATGAACTTCTCCTTTATCTAGTTCCAAGTCTAAAAATCTATGGTATTTTCTCTCTTCAAGTACCA
Organism: Wollemia nobilis; assembly: GCA_028583015.1. NCBI lineage: Eukaryota > Viridiplantae > Streptophyta > Pinopsida > Araucariales > Araucariaceae > Wollemia > Wollemia nobilis. Next base: position 3,176,253 of record JAQPPZ010000676.1, on the reverse strand, counting down.
ATCAATTGCCAATCCTCTCAAGGTAGCAGGAAATAAAGTTACCCAATCATCTGGTCTATCCACACCATTTTCTCTCCAAATGGTTATGCAAGTTCCTATGTGCCTTGTGGGGTCTTCCTTACCCTCACCTAAAAATGGTGGACATCTCTGTTTGGCTACCTTGTTAGCCATCTTCGGAGAGTCATCACTATCACTTGAGGTATCTCATGGAATCTCTGATTGATTCCTCCTTGGGGGTGTCTTACTCCCATTGTCATCAAAAGTGTCAATTCGAGGTATCTTGTTCTATCCCACCACTCGATGACCAAACTCTCGTGCATCTTCACTTCGTGACCTCCTTCACTGATGTGAGGGAGATGGTCTTGGTCTTTCCTCCTGAGACCTCACGCCCTATTGCTCTAGTGCTTGACTCCCATCCTCTGCACTCCCTTGCAACCCTTCTATCACTTTCTCAGGTGTCACCATCCACTCTCCATCCTCTTGCACTTTTTCTATGTCAACCCTTGCCTCTACGCTCGGTGGTTCTATTTCCTCATCTTCTGTCTCTATCAACAATACCTCAAAGTCTCCTTCTTTGGATGTCCAAACTTGCTCTATTTTTGGTTCTTGAGTACTACGGTCTGAGTTACTTGTGTTTTCTCTCTGAGAAATCCTCATGCTCCTTCTTACTAGAATGTTCTCTCATACTTCCCATCTCCTATGGCTTCATGCATTGGTGTCCATCATTCACCTCCAATTTTGTAGTATTCACACTTCGTCAATTTGACCCGTTTTAACAAAAAATGCCAGATTCGATAAGGCAATGATGCCAAATGTAGCATAGGGGTGTAGTATTCCTAGTGGGGAGGTGATTTTATAAGGCTAGGAATGATCAATATACAAGTTCCCACTCGATTACCAAATCGTACAACCATACGGTCCTCCAAACTACCCTTTTACGCCTAATGAACAACTTGTACGGAAGTCAAATGCACACACTGTATGATTCCAAATCATACAGTGGCAAGGTTTGTACGCTTTTGCACTCAGCCAAACTGATAGACTCAGTTTTGGAGGCTGTCGTATACATAGTTTTGTAATCGTTCAAGTCGATTCCCTTAAACTGCCAAATCGGGTAAGTTTATCTCCATCGCTTGGTTTACCAAATCGGGTAAGTTTTCTTTGTACGATTTGTACGAACTCTGGTGTACGATTTGTATGAAATGAAGGTACATCCAGATGCCAAATCAGATACTCTACTAGGCCAATCTCTCTCAGGTATGTTTTGTAAAGGTTTAATATGCCAATTAATCCATCTTCAACAACATGCAAAACATCTGAATGGGGTTTGTGAGAGATTCACTTCCACTTGCTACGTTCAAAAATCATACAATAGGGTTCATGACATCTTCATAAGTACTTTCATGCTCACAGATCAATCCTCAAGCTCCACCAGTGCTAGATTTCTTACAATATGTTGCAACAATGCATAAAACTAACCTAAACATTCACCAAAAAACACATGCATCAAGATTCAACCATAAATCCTCATCCATCATTGCCAGAATCGTACACAACCTGTAACAAACGTATTTATATTCCATTATGTCATCAATGCAATTACAACATGGTTGTTCTATCAATCTACTGCAATAACTCAGAGGTTAACAAACTATCTCCTTGGATTATAACCAGTAAATACTCAATACATTCCTACCAGTAAACCAAGACCTACAAATTTGAAAATGGGGCCTTATATAACATTTCCCAGGCCATTCCAAAGTGGTTCCTAAGGCAATTAGTTATTTACAACTACCCATCCATAATAGAATGCATAAATTTAGACTTTTACTAAGTCTAAAACCTTAATTAGCAAACTTATGCGCCATTTCATCCCGAAATTACATTTCCCGTGCATTTCATTGCATTTCAGTGCACCTTGTACGGTTTGCCCTTGCATTGTATGGTTTGATTTCCTGGTTGTATGGTTTGCCCCCACCTGTATGGTTTACAAAACTTGGGCAAACTATCAAAATTGAGCAAATCCCTTGATCACTTTCTCTTCTTCTGGGAGGAGGATTTGCTACCTACACCACTCCCTATACCCTCACACGAGAGGCTCCTCTCCTACCATCTTCATAAAAAAATGAGACCCATACCTCCTAACTATTTTAGCTCTTCGACCTTCATTGGGCTACTTTCCTCCTAACATGGGAAATTCACCTGCTCACACACCCTCCTTAGGATTACCTCTACTTCTATTTAATGGAACATCGTCATATGATCATTCGCTTGATCAACATATTTTCCAAGACATCCCTTCACGTACCCACCCATCTTAGCCATGTAAATCCTTGTAGCTATCCCACGTGCCACCCATTCTTTGGATGCCTCCATCCCCATTTTGTTGTATTTACCTTCAATCTCCACCACCACCACCTCACCAATATCACTCTCCTCCTACTTCCCCTTGTCTATTCCCGTATCCATACCTGTATCCTAATGCCACCATTTCCCTAGGCTCCTATTCTTCCCCTACCTCGGTCCCATATCCCCCATATTTTGATATCTAGTACATCCTCTCCTTCCTCGACAACCTTGAATTACATTTGAGTCATTGTTGATGTCATTCACCTACACATAATTCTAATCTATATCACCTCACCCTATTCCATACCTATCTCTCATTCCTACACACAATATCCATTGGACCCCAGGTCCATAGTCCACCCACCCCTAACTACCCCACCTCCCTCACGCTCATCACCACCCGAGCCATACATTTATCCCACACCTATATTTTTGGAGCCTCTCTCCCACACCTTCCATCAACTGCTCCATGTAGGACTCCTCATGTTACTTGAAATGTGTCTCGTCGATCCACTTTTCCCCAAGCTGAGCGGTTACAAGGAGAACCAATTCTACATATACCATTGAAAACTAGGGTATGACATCAACAAATATTACACCTTTGAAAGCCTTATAAATAACATGGTAGATGGCACAAATCCTCCACGATCCAAACATACCTCCTCTTCTAATAGAGTTTAGAGCACTGCACCTCATCCCATAGCTCACCCTATGCCATCATGTGAGTCTTTCACGTCCACACCCCACTATTTCTAGTAGCTATCTAGCTACACCAACTACCAAAATCCTAGTTGCATCATCACTTAGCCTAGTCATTCATGACCTGATCTTCACCACTTCACACATTCTTAGGTTACCTTCCTATTTATTTCTTTATGCTCATTTTCTTCTTCTCTTTTATGTTCTAAATTATTGTATGGTCATGCTTCGAGCGGTTACATACCTATGCTGATTCTATCTTCTCTTCTTCTTCTTTTCTTCTCCCTCCATTCTTTGTTCCCTTCATTCAACTTTGTTGAATTTCTTTACTGTCACTTTCTTCTCCATATATTTTAGCCTCTCACTCCTCTTGTTCTTAGAAATCACATGTATTTTTCCTTTTACAGTCATCTCCTGGGCTTTTTGCAACCCCCCACATGCTGGGGTAATCACACCTATTGTTCCTTCTTCTCATCATATTTTCATATCTCCATTTCTTTCCAAATATTTCCCAATCTCATCTCCCTAAGTTTCACAAATTCCTTTTGTAGATATTTTCCTACTTGTTATATCTCTCAAATTGTATCCATTACATATACGCATCACTTCTCTTTTACATTTATATCCTTGATTGTACGTTCTCCATATAAAAATACGATCATGATAGATTAAAACACACACTTGTTAGAATCACCACTTGGTTGTCCACTTCCCTCTTCAATATTATAGATTATATAGTGTTTTGCATAATTTTGACCACTCACAAGTTAAGTCAATCAAACATCACCTCTAGTTGACAAGTTCTTCCACTTCTTGCAACTGTCTTTGGTTGGTTTGAATTATTTCAGGGACCATTAACATGTCATATTTTAAGCAAATTTTGAGTCTAGGGATGATAACACCTTGTGTAGATACTACCATTTAGCAAATAGTTTCCTCTGATCATCCTATCATTTGTGTGATAAAAATACGATCTGAGGATAAACAAAGGGACAAGCATAAGCAAAATCAAAGAACAGGTAGAAAATAAAAGACAACACCCACATCGAAAAAAAGAGAGACAAAAGAGCACCACAAAAAGAGAATCAAAAGAACGAGGGGTAGAAAACAAAATGAAAATCTTCCAAGAGCACTACTATTATGCTTGATATCCTTTGATCCTCTGATTTAACATAACATCACGGGATGATTTCCATCACCAGCAGTAGGCTTTAAGCTCCTGCCTACCAGTGGAATAGTCTTACAAGTGGCAACACATCTATCACATTAGCGACCTTATTTTGTGCAAATCACCGTGTGCTTGTGGATGAGCTAGCTATTTTGGATACATTTGCAATAGGTTAGTCCTACCTCCCTCAAAATGGATAAATGAACATCACTCATTGCACACATTGGTAGAATTTGATCCACTCAGGTTAGTTATGAGTTGTAGTTGAACCTTGCTTAGTTTCTCATGAGGTTTGATTGCTATAACTATGATATTCAGCTTTAGTGTGAAATTATTATGCCATCCTACATACCTAAGATAATGAAATGGTCACATTACCACTGGCTATGTTATGATATAAGTGTTTCCTCTACATATTTCATCATACACATACATGCATCATTGCATCTATATTACATTCACTCATCTACATCACATCATTACAAATTATGTCTAATCTACAATGATATCATTCTCCTACATTCTACCACATGCATACATATTCACCCATCATACATTCACCTACTAATATCCTATATTACACATACACGTAATGATAAACTACACATTCATGTAATGATAAACTACACATTCATCCATACAAAATCATGACACATGTATATAAGGCTGCAACAAAAAGCATATATATATATATATATTATGATCAAAATGCCCTTAAGCTATAAAAATAGAGTAAATCCATAGTACATCTCATTCCTAATGACTTCTAGGAGTCTCACCACTCCACTCCTATGCCATCAGCACCATCTTCTTCCTTCATGCCTCTACTATCCCACTCAACTTTGGAGTTGCCTCCTCCAACTGCATCGCCATAGGCACTACAACTCTATCCAATCCTAGGGTAGCTCCCACTACCTATGACATCGTTGGTGATATAATCATTGGATCCCTCAACATTATTGATGATGCACTCTATCGACTCTACTATGAGTGCATATGTGTCCATGACCATGATCTCGACCTTAACTACAACCCCCCATAATCGGGAATCACATGACCATATGATGTCAAGGTAATCTCACATTGTAGCCTCATCGATTCCTCTCTTGAATACTAGTCTAACATGTCTGCATGTACCTATCACTAATAATCCACCTCCACCCTCAAAATTTTTGCCTCATCCCTCAGACCTACTGCCTTAACCACATCTTGCTCACCCACTATCCTCACATGATCGGCCTTGATGAGGCCTGGAAATGCCTCAATCATAGCATGTTTTGAACATTGAAACTGCCTAAAAACTCTTGTGTTTAATCTGATATGCTAGTTAAGTTGATTTAATATGTTGTGTATTAACTGTTTGCATGATCAATGTGTTAGAAATACTATATTCTGATTTTTACAGTTTTTTGCATAGTTTTATGTTACTTTGTCATGACTTGCTAAATGAGAAGTATGCTTAGGTTGATAGCAGCACTTCACTAGTTTTGTTTTGATGTGTTTCAAGCATTTGTTTATCTAAATCTAGCAAATAGTGCAAGCAAACTCATTATCGTGCAGCAGAAACTGGTTTTCCAATGTAAATTCCAGCCACTTGCCAATGAATGGCAAGGCATGGAATTCACACATGGAGAGAGATGAAGACTATTGCAATCTGATCCTGAGAGCTAACCCACCTGAGAAATGCAGATGAAATCACTTGAAGAGCACACAATTGTTCATTCCGAAGATCTTCGAAATGAGCAGACATCTTCGAAATGAGAAATACAGTCTCTTCGAAATGAGCGGACATCTTCGGAATGAGAAATGCAGTCTCTTCAGAATGAGCCACTTATCTTCGGAATGAGAACAGAAAGTGCTTTTTGACTTGTTGACTGATTTTTGATGATGGAAAAAGGGAAAGAAATATTGAAAAGGTTAAGGGAAAATATCTCCCATCTGACTTTGCCGTCCTTGCCGACCAAAGCCACCATTTATGGAAAAGATCAATTTTGATCCTCTTCTAGGATAAACCCAGGAAATGTTGTAGCATAATAGGAATAGATCTGTAAGATAGGAATGAGATATTCTCAGTTTGTAAGTAGATTTTAGGATATCTATAAATATATAGCTCCCATCCAGGTTGAGCTAAGAAGAATGGTAGGGGAAAATAAGCAAGTAGTATAATAATAAGAAAAGTGACTGTTAGTCTTCGTAATAGGGTTTTTAGCAGCAATACTGTAATTATGTTCTTGAATCAATAAAGTGCACTATTTTTATTCATGTTGTTGTGAATGAGTGTGAGTAAGATCTAGAGAGAGAGAAAGACTCATACCTTCTTCTGGACAAGGAGGCTGGCCACTTCCAGACCTAGGAGGAGGACTAACAACAGGTTTTTATTCTGATTTTGCTACAACAGAATAAGTTGTAAAACTTGTCATTTCATTTCTTTGTAAATAGCTAACAGTATTTGCAATATTAGTTTATTTCATGATTAGGATAATCTTGTGATTAATGATAAGTTTGGTTGTAATCTCCATTTTCAGCAAAGCTTTCAAATTACTGCAGATTGTCATTTCCAAAATTTACTATTTTCTGCAATTTACTGCATTTTGTGTTTTACTATAAACCCCTGCATAGAAGATTGACAACCTTCTGTTACAGAGCATTGACAGGATTTAATTTCCATGTTATAATCAGGTTTCCATTGCTGCAAAAGTAAATAGACTTCCTTTCTACAATCATAATTAGATTTCTAATTCTACAACTGTAACTAGGGAGTTATTTCTGCAACATAATTAGATTTCATTCTGTAATTGTAATTAGGATTTCATTTCTGCAGTTAGTAATTAGTTTCCATTCCTGCAATTAGATTAAAGTTCAATTTATGCAATTTAGAGATAAAAATGTCCTAAATCCCCCACACAATCGGTTTCACCAATAAGACCTGTTGCTCCCAAATGACCTAAGTTATAGCCCTGTTCACTCCTTCTTTCGCAAATAGCCTTGTACACTACCCTGGATTGACAAATTCATTGAGAATTAATGATGTGCATAATGACAATGCATCATTTTGGCATCGTTGTCAGGGAATAGTGTTTCTAGAAGGTGACAATAGTCCAATAGCTGTTAATTAGACTGAGCTATGAAAATTTAGGATAAAATCTGAATATAATAGCTGGTTAAAGTAACAACTATTGACCTATAATTTATGTCATTCAAGAGTAAACATGAATGAGTAAGCCTAGGGATGAAAAAGGTAGAATTACTCAAAAGGATCCCTGGCTTGTTCCATTAAGAAGATCTTCATGCCTAAGGGGTGAATCACCTGTGTTTGAACTACCAAAAAAATTGAAACAAAAATCACCAACTTCATCATCATTAGAACATCCTGAGAAAGAAAAATCATCAGACTCATCATCAACAGAGGATCTTGGACCTCTTGAGAGTGAAATTTGGATAGGTTTAACTATTCCTAAGGAACATGAAACTATGGCAGAGGGAGGCAATCTAGATAGGGATGGCCAACATGGCTATGTCCATAATGAAGGAGATGATCAGGATATGCCCCAACCTTCCAGAACATTTGAATATCCTATCCGTTTGAATCCAACACAAAACTCCCCCATGAAAACCATTTCACCTTCAGTACTTCCAACCTTCCGAGGTGTTGTATCTGAAGATCCTGATCAGTTTTTGTTTGAATTCAAAGTAGTGTGTCAAACCTATGACTATGTAAATGACAATCAGAAACTTAAGGTTTTTCCCTCAACACTCAAGGACTCAGCATTACGTCGGTTCATGAGCTTAGAGCCAAATTCCATCCGAACCTGGGATCAAATGGAAACTGTGTTTTTAGACAAATATCAGGAGTATTGCCATGTAAGGAACAGGAAAGATGAGTTATTCAGGATTAAGTAGGAAGATGATGAAACATTAGAAGACTATCTTGATAGGTTCTCCTTTGTTCAAAGGAGATGTGGACTTGTAGAACTTGAGTTATGCAAAACCATATTTTTGAGAGGATTACAAGATGAATCCAGAGAAGTATTGGATTTGATGGGAAAAGGGGATGTAAATACTCTCAGTAATGAGGAAATTATGGGTCTCTACAGGAATTACTCTCGCACTAAGCAGGGAAGAAGAAAAAAGAGTACAAATGGCACTGATGTGAAGGACCTAATAGAGGAACTTGCAAATTTTAAAACTGATATTCTAGTGCAATTGAACACAACTTTGGGAGAAATGTCTGCAAAAGCAAAAACCATAGAACCTTTGGCAATTTATTGCCCAAGATGTAGAAATAAACATGCTTTGCAGGAGTGTCCTTTGAATAAAACATCTATCTCAGCCATTTGTAGTATCTGTTCGAAGAAGCATTTGACTGATAAATGCCACCTGCTACCACAACTCAAAACTATGTTAGAGAGTCAGACTGAGGAACTCAACTATGTTGGACCAAAACAAGGGGGAAATTTCTCTCAGAACCAAAATCCCCCTCATTTTCCTACAAATTGGGGGCATAATCCTTGGACTATGCCTTGGGGACAATCAGAACCACCCCAACGTCCTTGGAATTATTCTCAATGGACAAATTCCCAAGAATGGCCACAAACAAGTTGGAGTAATCCAACCTGGAATCAAAATCAGAATAACCCATCATGGAATCAAAACAACCCACCCTGGAATCAGAATCATACTAATCCACATTGGATGCAAAATCAACCATAAGTGGAGTCAGCAATACCAATCCTATCCAAGGCAACAAAGAAATCAAGGTCAAACTCAACATTTGTCGCTTGCACCTAATCAAAATTTTCAAGAAAAATAGAATCAACCACAACAAACACAATAGGTGAAACAACCTCAACTTCCAGCTCAACCAATCACTAATCCAAACAACATGAGACAGGCATCCCCTGTCTATGTGGCTCAAGTTGAAGAAAATGCTGAAATAAATGTTCTTGATTGTAGTAACATCCAACTTCGTTCAGGAAAAGTTGTACCTGAACCTGTTTCAACTAAAATCAAGGAAAATGAAAAGCAAGAACCTTTGGAACCAGTTAGAGTTAAACCAACAATAGAGAAAGAAGAAGAAAAAATAGAACCACAAGCAGAACAATTACCTTCATCAAGGATAATTCCATATCCTGAAAGATTCAATACCACAACAAAAAATTCTGAGTCAGACCTGGTCAAGGAACTTAGAAAGTTAACTATATCATTGCCCTTATTGCAAGCCATTAAGGATATACCAGTGATTAAAAGTACTATCCGAGATTTGTGCATTAGAAGAGCAGGAAGAAAAAAGAAAGCATTTCCCAAGACTGTTCAGAGTTGAAGGAAAGATAGTTGATCTCTTGTCTGGAAAACTAGTACCTCCAAAGTATAGTGACCCAGGGAGTCCAGTTATCATAGTTACCATAGGCTCAAGTACCAATATCAAATGTCTTAGTAGATCTAGGAGCTGCAATAAATGTCATGACCAAGGATATAATGGAACAATTACAGCTCAAACATCTCAGTCCCACATTTACAGTTTTAGAAATGGTTGATAGGTCAGTTGCAAAACCTGAAGGTATCATTGAAGATGTCCCTATAGAAGTCTCTTCTTGGGAATTCCCTGCAGATTTTTTGGTTTTACAGCCAAGAAATTTAGCACATGGATATCCCATCATTCTGGGAAGACCTTGGCTTGCAACTGCAACAACCTTCATAGACTACAGATCTAGAAAAATGACCATTTCAAATGGTATTGATCTAAAATAGATCTCTCTGTATCCTCCTGCAAGACCCTCCAACAATTTTTTAGGTCAGTTATGGTTTCCTGACTCGGATGAAGAACCAGAAGAGGTTATTTCCACACTAGCCACCTTGGTAGTAAGGGAACACACAGAAGACCTCCATGACATAGAAACTTTAGAGAATGAAACTATCCTAATGAATGTTCTGCATGAACAAGGGTTAGAAGAGGAAGCAGTAAATATCCATCAGTTGTTAGGGAATGAGGAGAACCAAAATTTTGAAGGTGAGCCATCTGTACTATCACAGGAAACATCAGTTTCACTACCACATGGGTGGCACCATCACCTGATTTTCCCTTCTCACTGTTCCATACAGGATATGCTTCCATTAGAAATCAATGAAACAGAAACTTCTTATTTCCTCCCATCTCATCATTGCCCTCTTAACTCCCTAATCACCAAGTATGAAGAAGTGAATTCAGTCCTTCCAAATACAAAACAAATAGAAGTCCAACCAGGCAAATTACTGAACATTAACAACTGGCTTACTAGGGAAGAGGAAGAAAATTTGATAACTATTTTGCAGAAGCATGTTCATGCTTTTGCTTGGGACTACAAGGATATGTCAGGAATTCACCCTGATATATGCACCCACAGGATTTATACTGAAGAAGTCAAGCCAGTAAGACAACCCCAGAGAAGATTGAATCTTGCCTTGAGGGATATTGTAAAGGAAGAAATTGAAAAACTTCTGGAGGTAGGATTCATTTACCCAATTTTTGATAGCCAGTGGGTCTCTCCATTGGTTATAGTTCCTAAGAAAAATGGAAAAATGAGAGTATGTGTAGACTATAGAGAGCTGAACAAAGTAACATACAAAGACCATTTTCCATTACCTTTCATAGATCAGGTGTTAGATACCCTTGCTGGAAAGAAATACTTTTGTTTTCTTGATGGATTTAGTGGGTATAATCAAATTCAAGTTGCACCTGAAGATCAAGAGAAAACAACCTTTACTTGTCCATGGGGAACATTTGCCTATAGGGTTTTACCTTTTGGTTTGTGTAATGCCCCAACAACATTTCAGCGAGCAGTCTTAGCAATTTTTTTTGATCTGACTACCAACAGTGTTGAGATATACATGGATGATTTCACAGTATGTGGACAGACTTTTGACTTTACATTAGAAAACCTTGACAGAGTTTTAACTCACTGTGAAACATACCAGTTATCCTTGAATCCAGACAAATGTTTTATGATGATGGAGGAAGGAATAGTTCTTGGTCATAACATCTCTCTTCAAGGGATCCAGGTTGATCCAAAGAAGGTGGAAATTATCAAGAATCTTCTTCCTCCTAAAACTCAGACTGATGTCAAAAGCTTCCTAGGACACATTGGTTTTTATCGTAGGTTTATTCCCAGCTTTAGCACAATAGCCAATCCCATGTTTGCCCTATTGACTAAAGATTCTGAATTCTCCTGGACTGCAAGGTGTCAGGAATCATTTGAAGCTCTGAAAGAGAAATTAGTAACTCCACCTGTGTTAAGAGGACCTAATTGGACATTACCATTTCACATACAGGCTGATGCTTCCAATACTGCAATTGGAGCAGCATTAGGACAAATTGACAATGGTGAACACTATGCCATCTACTACATTAGCAAGAATTTGATAGGAGCTGAGAAAAATTATACCACAACTGAGAAGGAATTCTTGGCAGTAATTTATGCCATCAACAAATTTAGGCATTACATCACAGGTTATCAAATATTCATTCACACAGATCACACAACCATTAAGTATTTGATGAATAAGCCTATGGTAAGTGCAAGAATTATTCGTTGGTTACTGTTGTTGCAAGAATTTGATATCACAATAATCAACAAACCAGGAAAAGCTAATGTTGTAGCAGATTTCTTGTCCAGGTTGCAGAACACAGAGGAAGGGGAATTAGTTGAGGACACTTTTCCTGATGAAAAATTATTTGCTATATCTGTCCAATCACCTTGGTTTGCGGATATAGCCAATTACTTGGTCACAGGGAAAGTTCCTCCACATTTCACTTCAAAATAGAAAAAACAATTGATCAAACAGAGTTCTTCCTTTGAGTGGATTAAGGGTATACTTTTTAAGTGCAGTCCTGACCATGTGTTACGCAGGTGCATCCGAAAGGATGAGGTATATGATATCCTTAGGGCTTGTCATGATGAACCCTCAAGTGGACACTATTCTGTAAAAAGCACAATTAGAAAAATTTTAGGGACAGGATATTATTGGCCATCTCTTCACAAGGATGTGAAAAAGTACATCAGGCATTGTGATGCATGCCAAAGAATGGGGAAACCCACTCATACAAATGAAATGCCACTACAACCTCAATTGGTTTTAGAGCCATTTGAGAGGTGGGGGCTTGATTTTGTAGGACCTATTGATCCACCTTCTCAAGGAAAGGTGCATATTCTAGTATGCACTGATTACCTGACAAAGTGGGTAGAGGTGCGTGCTTTCAAACATGCTCGTGAAGAGAAGGTCACCGATTTCTTGTATACTCAAATTTTTTAGAGATTTGGAGCTCCACGGTCTATCACCACAGACCAAGGACCCCAATTTGCATCTAAAGTCATTGAGGCTTTTACAGAATTATATGAAATCAAACATAGGAAATCATCACCTTACCACCCATAAGCAAATGGCCAAGTTGAAGTAACAAATAGGGAACTGGAATGAATCTTGACAAAAATAGTAGCTTTTCATAGGAGAAACTGGCTAGATAAATTACCTGAAGCAGTTTGGGCTTACAATACTGCTTGGAAATCCACTACTGGATTCACACCTTATGAACTAGTTTTTGGTAAAAAGCCCCTCCTACCTATTGAATTTGAGCTACTAACATTGCGCACAACATTGGAAATTGGGATTGAATTGTCACAGGCATAGACGGATAGGATTCTATAGTTGAATGCATTGGATGAACTTCGGTTGGATGCTCTGCACCAAACTGAAGTAATTCAGGAGCAGAGGAAGTTGTGGCATGACAATCACATTCAACAGAGGAAATTTTAGCAAGGAGATTGGGCTTTGCTGTTTGATTCTCGCTATGAGGACTTCCCTGGAAAGCTGAGAACTAGATGGCTTGGACCTTACCAGATTGAAGAGGTATTTGACAATGGAGCAGCTCATCTATCTCCTATTGATGGGTCACAGAGAAAGTTGGTAGTGAATGGACATCGCCTCAGGGTGTACCATACACCTCTGACTAAAGAGGAATTCTTGCAGTAGCTTGATAGTTTGGATGCACAACAGGTGGAAGAGATTCCCTCTTCCACTTCAATAAAATCAGCATGATCATGGATTTCAAGAAAAGAAAAAAAAAAAAAAATCAGAAAAAGCAGAAAACAAAAAGATGAATAAATTCTGATTGTGAATTCCTTCATGGGCATGATTTCAGGGAAATCATGAATTCCTTCACGGGCATAATCAGAATCAAACAAAAAAAAAAAATAGAGAGAAAAGGAGAGGTAAAAAAAAAAAAAGAAGAGAAAAATGAATAGCTCAGCAGTGAAAACCTTTCCTAAGGCACTACTGAGTTGGTATGCATGAAAACCAGTTTTCTGGCATGCATAACCTTGAAAATTTTTGAATCATCATTGTACAAATTCACCAACTGCACTTGTTTTGAAATATTGCAGAAAATCTCAGCAGAACATCAACAGAAGCAGTCATTCTTCAAAACTTGCATTAACTTGTTTTAATCCGGTATATATTTCTTACATTTCTTCATTGTAAATGATTGGTATGTAGTATATAACAATTAACCATTAGCATAAAAGGTATCCATAAGAGTTGGCATATTTAAAACATGTTTTGAGAAGGAGAATATTGGTTTCTGCCTAATCTTCGAAATGAGAATGCCAAAAATAGTGTCTGCTATCTTCTTTAGAATGACTATTGTATTGTCTTCGGATTGAAATTGTCTTCGGAATGACTGTTGCACTTTGTCTTCGGAATGAAATTGTCTTTGGAATGACTGTTGCACTTTGTCTTTGGAATGAAATTGTCTTCAGAATGATAGAATGAATGTTGCACTTTGTCTTCGAAATGAAATTGTCTTCAATGATGACTTTGTCTTGAAATGAAATTGTTTGAAGAATGAATGTTGCACTTTGTCTTTGAAATGAAGTTATGATCTTTGGAATGAGGAATTGTCTTCAGAATGAAGCTTTGTCTTTGGAATGAGGATTTGCCTTCGCAATGAAGCATGATCTTTGGAATGAGGACTTGTCTTCGGAATGAAAACTTTATCTTCGAAATGAGGAATTGTTTTCACAATAAAACATAATCTTCGGAATGAGCATTCAACAGGATATTTCCACGTGGCATCCAAGAAGGGGGAAAATATACGATCAAGTAAAATTCTTTGACTGCATATGATAAATGACACGTGTCAGTTGAGATGTGATTTGTCTTATCTTGCACCCATTAAGGAAGTACCAGAATCATGGGAACGTGACCAACAACATGCCACCATTATTCGATGCTGATAATCATGCACGTGAAAATCTACGGGTGAAACAGAGGAACTAAAACCAAGTGAGGTGGATCTGACGGCAAGGACATCTACGCAATCATTAACGGATAGGTGTTCGGAGCAGAAATAGAAACACGTGCCACCCTTCCTTCCGAAGACATATTTTCTAATGCAAAATGATTATGAGGTACAGTGCCGATATTGCAGTTCATTTCAAAGAAGAAAAATAGGGCAATTGAAAACCTAAAAACAAACCCTGCAAGTCTACAAAAACCAGAAAACAATGATCCAACGGAAGAGTAGCAGTAGAAGTGAGTTTTTTTAACATACCAAAATAGGAAAATGGGATGAAAGACAAATATGGAACCAGCAGATACCACCCACCTTCGAGAAAATCCAGAAGTGCTACAAATTTTTGAAGATGGAGGGCTTATGCCATTTTTGGACAAATTTAATGGGTCCTCTGAAGATTTGGCCGGCATGTTCACTCACACATTCAAAAATAACCGGGCACACATTAACGACATGACAATTGAGGTAACCCCTAAAGTTTTAAGTCAAATTACTGAGCTTCCATTAGAGGGTCTTCAAATTTCTAGATCTGGCAAAAATACACTGGCAAATGTAGTTAGTCAATTTCTGGAAGAAAATGATAGGGAGCCAGAATACTTAATACACAACAACACATGCAAGGGGGTAAAAAGGGCCAGCCTACAAGAACCCTGGGATGAAGTGGCCACATGGGTAATAAAATTTTTAACCTGTGAAGGGCAATATGTACTTTTATCAGGGCATCATCTCAAAATTTTGAACCACCTAAGACATGGTAGGCAACAGCCAAAAGTTAGGGTAAATCTTCCCCTGTATCTGCACCAGGAGTTGAAAAATATGGCAAAATGATATCAAGAAGGAAAAGGGAGCCCTCGCCACCATGGTCTTATTAAATTAGTCTGCCAACATCATTTTAGAGGAAACCCTAGAAGCTTTGATAGGTTTTATTCTACTCTGAATGATGTAGTTTTTGGAAATGAGGATGAGGAGGAAGAAGAAATAGATGCTGCCATAGATGTTGTTGTAGAAGAAGAAATAGATACTATCATAGATGTTGTTGTAGAGGAGGAAACACACCCAGTAGAAGCAATAGAGCACCTTTCTCCAGAACCTTCAACCTCACAAGCTAAGAAACAAAAGAAGAGAGGGCCTGGAACCGATAGTCGAAAGAAAAAATAGAAGAAAGTTCATTTTTTTGAAGATGTTACTGATCTATCAAAATAGGGGAGTGAAGTGCCTAGAAAAATAGGA
Organism: Wollemia nobilis; assembly: GCA_028583015.1. Lineage (NCBI taxonomy): Eukaryota > Viridiplantae > Streptophyta > Pinopsida > Araucariales > Araucariaceae > Wollemia > Wollemia nobilis. The sequence goes on along the minus strand of JAQPPZ010000676.1, from coordinate 3,160,483 downwards.
GAAGAGACAACAAGGGAAATAGAAGCACTCCCACTAGAATCTGAAACTGTCCCCACAACCCCTGCTATCACCAAAAAATAGAGCAAAAAGAAAAAATTTACAGCAGGAACTAGGAGGTCTACAAGACTCCATTTGAGAGAAATAGAAGAACAGGTGATAGAAGAAGAAGGTGGACAAGGCAGTCCGGATGTTACAAAAGTGCAACCAGCCCCTGAATATTTTTTAGAATTCCTTGAATAGATAATTGAGGAAGAGACTGGGCAAGACAGTTTTGAAGTTGCTACAGTTCAACAGGCCATAGAAAATGTAGATGCAATCATAGATAGTTTCATGGAACCTCCTAAACAAGAGCAGATAGCTGAAGTAGAAGATGAGATAGTTGTTGAGCAGCCAACTATAGATGATTTATCTACATCAGATTCTGAATCAGAAATAGAGGAGGTAGACATCACAGAACAACTAAGAGCAACAAAAAGTGTTGTCAAAACACAAACTAAATGGATTGAAGAAAAAGAAAATATCATTGAAATGCAGGAAAAGAAGATTGCAGAATTATAGTAGGAAGTGGCAGAATTGAGGAAGAGGTTGTCACAGTCTGAAGAATAACCAACTGTATCTATTGATGAGGATGATTTGGCTCAATTACTTATGGATTTATCTAGGGCAGATGACTCTTTTGAGGCAGACATAGGTGCTCATTTTGAAGCAGTGCCCTTCCATTCTGAAGCATTGCCTTCTCATTTCGAAGATGCTCCAAAATTGATAAAGAGCATAGAAAGGAATATTGGAGATGAGTCACAACAAGAAACACCAGCACAGGAGCAGTTTAAATAACAACATGAAATTGTTCAAGTAAGTACTCCTTCAAATGAGATTTCTGTATTTAAAACTGTTATACCTTCAATAAAAGTAGAGGATAAGGGGGTACAAGTAGAATTGTTGTCTGATGACCAACCAATGGAAATAGCAAAAAAGGGGGTACAAGTAGAATTATTGTTTGATGACCAACCAGTGGAAGTAGCAGAAAAAGGGATTCAGGTAGATCTGCTACCTAAATTTCCACCTGTAGTTAGACCACCCAATACTGTATCCCTAGAGCAATATAATACAGACATAGCTAGTTGGGTGATCAGATATGAGAAACTTGCCACTAAGGTTGAAAAATTCAAATTGGAAGGTAAATAGTTAGAAGCAAAAGAAACAGAAATCAAGGCATTGAATGAAAAAGTGACTGATTTATGTCAGATTGCTGAGTTTTTGGTCCAATTCAGATGGTCGGCCAGATTTTACAGTCTCATTCTGAAGGAGAAATATCTCAGATGGCAGGTCATGAGGATTAGCTCAGGTCTCCCATACAAATTGGACACAACTACAGATTTCTTAGAAGCCTATTTTGACAGCCCTATAGAACAGAAAAACCTCCTATGTGAATTATTTTTACACAACTTCTTTATTCCAGAAGAGGTAGAGTTTCACCCTCAAATTTACATAGGAGATGTTCAACTGAGAGCATTCATGTCCACTTTACAAAATCAGTTTTACTGGGATCAGGAGAAAAGGTAAAATAAAGAAATTGAATTAAGAGTTGAATTGTTAGTCAGAGCAGTTCAGCCAAATCATCCAATTATCACCAGACAACATTTCACCATGATGAATAGGGAAGATGTAAAAAGGATGTACTTGAGCAATTTGAGGGACTGTGTGACCAAATTCTAGAATTTTTGTAATAACAGTTTTGTTCCAACATTATCATTTTGCAGAAATAGATGGGCAGAACTTTCCATGTCTTTACAAAAAAGGGAACCTATCTCCCCCATTAACCTAGAATGGTCTAGAAGAAGGGCATAAGGAGTGATACAACTGATTGAAATCATGCAACATCACTGGATAGGTCTCATATTTAGGCCTCCAACCATCATTACTCCAGTTCCCTTCTATTTTGAAGAAGATCCTCAACCTGATGATCAGTTTGAAGAATGGCTCAAAAACCTTCAGGAGAACAGGGGATATTATATAGGCACCAAATTGTTCTACAGATCATGGAATTTGAATATGGATATATGTGATTCTATAGCCCAATAGAATGCATGAGGACATGCATTAATATAAGTTGGGGGGAAAATGATGAGGCCTGGAAATGCCTCAATCATAGCATGTTTTGAACATTGAAACTGCCTAAAAACTCTTGTGTTTAATCTGATATGCTAGTTAAGTTGATTTAATATGTTGTGTATTAACTGTTTGCATGATCAATGTGTTAGAAATACTATATTCTAATTTTTACAATTTTTTGCATAGTTTTATGTTACTTTGTCATGACTTGCTAAATGAGAAGTATGCTTAGGTTGATAGCAGCACTTCACTAGTTTTGTTTTGATATGTTTCAAGCATTTGTTTATCTAAATCTAGCAAATAGTGCAAGCAAACTGTTACTGTGTAGCAAAAACTAGTTTTCCAATGTAAATTCCAGCCAGCTGCCAATGAATGGCAAGGCATGGAATTCACACATGGAGAGAGATGAAGACTATTGCAATCTGATCCTGAGAGCTAACCCACCTGAGAAATGCAGATGAAATCACTTGAAGAGCACACAATTGTTCATTCCAAAGATCTTCGGAATGAGCAGACATCTTCGAAATGAGAAATACAGTCTCTTCGGAATGAGCGGACATCTTCGGAATGAGAAATGCAGTCTCTTCGAAATGAGCCACTTATCTTCGGAATGAGAACAAAAAGTGCTTTTTGACTTGTTGACTGATTTTTGATGATGGAAAAAGGGAAAGAAAGATTGAAAAGGTTAAGGGAAAATATCTCCCATCTGACTTTGTCGTCCTTGCCGACCAAAGCCACCATTTATGGAAAAGATCAATTTTGATCCTCTTCTAGGATAAACCCAGGAAATGCTGCAGCATAATAGGAATAGATCTGTAAGATAGGAATGAGATATTCTCAGTTTGTAAGTAGATTTTAGGATATCTATAAATATATAGCTCCCGTCCAGGTTGAGCTAAGAAGAATGGTAGGGGAAAATAAGCAAGTAGTATAATAATAAGAAAAGTGACTGTTACAGTCTTGTAACAGGGTTTTTAGCAGCAATACTGTAATTATGTTCTTGAATCAATAAAGTGCACTATTTTTATTCATGTTGTTGTGAATGAGTGTGAGTAAGATCTAGAGAGAGAGAAAGACTCATACCTTCTTCTGGACAAGGAGGTTGGCCACTTCCAGACCTAGGAGGAGGACTAACAACAAGTTTTTATTCTGATTTTGCTACAGCAGAATAAGTTGTAAAACTTGTCATTTCATTTCTTTGTAAACAACTAACAGTATTTGCAATCTTAGTTTATTTCATGATTAGGATAATCTTGTGATTAATGATAAGTTTGGTTGTAATCTCCATTTTCAGCAAAGCTTTCAAATTACTGCAGATTGTCATTTCTAAAATTTACTATTTTTTGCAATTTACTGCATTTTGTGTTTTGTTGTCAACCCCTGCACAGAAGATTGACAACCTTCTGTTACAGAGCATTGACAGGATTTAATTTCCATGTTATAATCAGGTTTCCATTGCTGCAAAAGTAAATAGACTTCCTTTCTGCAATCATAATTAGATTTCTAATTCTGCAACTGTAACTAGGGAGTTATTTCTGCAACATAATTAGATTTCATTCTGTAATTGTAATTAGGATTTCATTTCTGTAGTTAGTAATTAGTTTCCATTCCTGCAATTAGATTAAAGTTCAATTTATGCAATTTAGAGATAAAAATGTCCTAAATCCCCCACACAATCGGTTTCACCAATAAGACCTATTGCTCCCAAATGACCTAAGTTATAGCCTTGTTCACTCCTTCTTTTGCAAATAGCCTTGTACACTGCCCTGGATTGAAAAATTTATTGAGAATTAATGATGTGCATAACGACAATGCATCAGGCATCCTCCCGTGCATGCTACTATCTCTTTATCTCTTCATGCAAACTCACTACCTTTGCCTTGTGTGCAACTCACATCGTATTCATGTTAGCCTGTGCTTGTTACACACTCTCCCATAATATCATGATCTCTATCCTCAATCTCTACTTAACAACCATGGTTTCTAATACCTAGCATTGTAGATCTCCCACACACTCAAAATACCTCATCTACTTCACTATAAGCTATCTTCATAGCTCCTCACACTATCTCTCCAACTCATCTCTAACTGTATGTATCACTTACCATAATCTCACCTCTAGCTCTTGATGCTCCTCCAACCATCTCCCTCAATCTAGAGACCAATCTATCTTGCTCTTATTAAGTCTCTCCTCTAGATCCTGCACCCTCTCTCATAGTACCACCAACCCATCATGAGAATCCATCATGTCCTAGATGTCGAATGGCATGTCTAGAATATATCTCGCATCCTCTTCCTCCATCATTGTTGCACCACCATGAGGAGACCCTACTACAACATCGTTTGCTACACCACCTCTCTCCTCCATAGGCACAACCTCACCTAATGGCTGGCCTCCACCGCTATCCTATCGCTCTAGCGACCTTGTAATAGAAAATCTTACCTCATCATATTTATGGTGCCTTTGTAGTTGGTGAGGTTCCTTTGTATCCTCCTATAAATCTGCATTTGACACAGGTTCAACCCCTCTTGGTGCCAGTCCACCTGTTGCAAGTAATCCTACCACTAGATACACCTAGTCATCTACCACTTCGACTCCTAGCTCCCACCTCTATATGGCCCACCATACATCATACTCAGAAGTCATACCTACATAATACACATCAAGAATCACCATTTATGGATCCCTCATCACATCCAAAGGAGGCACTATAGGTCACACTCTCAGATTATCCTACCTTATCCATATCAAAATAGGTGGATCTGATCTCCCCTATCATAGCTCAAACTATCACATCATCTGGATAAATAGGAAGAACTCTATCTGTTGCCCATACCACCCCACCACCCATCACCCTTGGTGGATCTTCCCCAACTACTCATCATCCTTCTCCCACACTACCTTATCCCTCTAGGGCCTCCAATAGATATTCTTAGGCACCAAGTCACCTAGTTGCCTCCTTCAAAATAGTCTATCACCCTCATATGCCCTCTTCATCCCCTTCTCCATATCCATACGACATATCAAGGCATAGGGTACGAAGTATCCCATCAACTCATACGCCTTATAAGGTAACAATGATGACTGCTCTATCGTAATGTGCTCCCTTGTCCAAACCTACTGCAATGGGCTACAAATCAAGATTGATTGCCCTGCTTATACTATATCATGCAACTCCCTATAAACCTATGCTAACAATATGGGTGCCTACACAAACACTACCTCATGCTCTACCATATCACATACCACACCCATCATATTCTAGGAGAACTTTACTTTTGAATTATCTAGCAAAGCATACATGGATATCATAAGCATCGTCATACAATGATGATTGGACAACATGTCATCTACCAATAGTACTCATAATATACACCCTTCTCATAGTGTAATTCTTCCCACTTTGCACCAAATGTTTTCTGCAACACATCCTTCTATGTTCCATCTTATGCCACCATCATTGTAGTGCCCTCTATTGGTAGCTGGTAAATCCTGTATATGTCCTCTAGTGTAATAGTCATCTCTCCTGTGGGAAGATGAAAGATGTTCTTATCTGGATCCCACCTCTCACACAATACCAAAATATATGTCCTTTTGGCGTGAATACTCACTATCTTCCATACGCCCTTAATCCACACCCTCCCAATACACTCCCCATACTCCTTGGTCCATTTCTTACCCAAAGTATTTCTCAACGACCACACATGATATCATGATTCAATCCCCCTCACTTGTTTTTATTCAAAAACTCACACAACATTTTCATTAGTTTCACATGTATATAAATTCATTTTCATCATTATATATAAAATATTCATCAAATCTAAACATTATGTAACATATCACATGCATCACACATTCAAAAAAAAATTGGTTCACACCCTAGCATTGGAATCAGGTTCACACATCGCTATGCGAACCTTGGTGCACATCCCACCATGTGAAATCTACAAAGAGAGCATTTTTGGGCATCCATTAGGCCCTTTCATGGAAAAAAATTTGTTCACAAGCCAAAAAAATACATTCATGTTATATAAAACTAGATACAATCCTAAAGGCACATGTTTTGAGACACACATTTCTAAAACACACAACCACATCACAAAATAGTGAACAAATCATATTTTTGGACACCCATTTTGACCTTTCAAGGGGAAAGTTCAAACAAATTTAAAAAACAGTACATCCTTCATGTCACACAACAAAGTCAAAGTCATAAGCATATATCTCATGGCATGCATTCACATGACTTACCACAACAATCCAAAACGTCCAACACATCACAATTTTGGATACCCATTTTTACCTTTCACAGTGAAAGTTAAAACAAATTTTAAAAATAGTATACCATTCATACAACAAAATAAAGTCAACTCTTATACACACACCACACATCACATAGTCAAACATTTCAATTTAATGGTCAAACTGGAAAATAGTCAACATTTTTGGATATACATTTGGCCACTTTTACATATTATGCACACATTTCAATCAAACACCACATGCACACATGCATTCACACTCAAACCTACATTATTGTACTTTTAAAAATTTTACGCAATTCAAAAACAAAAATAGTTTGAGTCTCGTGCACTTATTGGTGGTGTTCCATGTCAGTCGCTCGTGCTTGCATGCCATCTCGCCATCTCAATACCAACTCAAGATTTTGGTAATGATCCACTTCATAAAATTTTCCTCACTTCTCTCCTCACAAATTTTCACAACATAAATGAGCCTTGCATGCACAAAAAGGGGTCTTATACTCTTAAACACTTAGGTTTGCACCCCACCATGCGAACCAACCCTCATCACATTATGTTCACATTTTATTCACTTTTGCAGATTCCTCTTCATTATCCAACACTTTTTTCCCACTTTTTATCACTATTTTCTTCTATCAATAATCTCATCACCATATTTCACCCGTAACATTATTGATTCCTCGTTTGAGGTGGTATTCATACACAAATCTACTTTGAATGCGATCAAAAAATCAAACATCCAAATCATTGATATCACATCTATCTACAAATTTTTTGTTGAAGATTATCTCAACATAAAACCCCATCCCAACCAAATATTTGTTAAATCATGAGAGCCATGCGCAAAAACAGACACGTCTTGAGTTTATTTTATATATCAACACTGACCACATACTGAATGATATGCCTGATATATCTGGATACATCTTGATTTCATTCTGTATATTAGTATTGACCACATAGTGAATGTTACGCTTGATATTTCCTTTCCACTGAGCTTAAATGGTTTGAAAAATATCATCATGCACTCATCAATCAATCAAAAGTAAAAATTTGAATAGACATTTGTTCTATTCGTAATTGGATCATCTTGCATTGATCACAAAAGCAAAGCAATATTAAGTTGCCCTCACAAAAAACTAGTACGATATTGCAAAATGTTGTACTAAATTGGCAAATCACTTGTTTCACCATCATGTTTCATTTATAATCATCCACATTCATCCATCCATGCATTCTTCATCTATCCAAACACCTCATCACCTTCTTCTATCATATTTTTTGTACTAAACTATGTCTTACATAGCATAGTAGACACCTAAAAGTCACACATGATCGTCCATATATTCTTATAGGCTTGCATAAACACTTGTAGACTTACATAAGCATTCATAGACCATCACAAGCCATCATAGGCCATTGTAGGCCATCGTAGGCTATCATAGGCCCATCATAGTTATCCATAGGTGCAAAATCCTACAAAACTACATGAAACTACATAAAACACATTCAAAATACCTTCTATTTGCAAGAGGGCCACCTACAAGCCCCTTTAGGCCACTAAGCCCTTTCCTACACCTAATTAGGTCCCCCATGGGACCATTCCCTCAAAAAACCCTAATTATGCTAATTACAATTCTAATTTGCAAGTGAATTTTCACTTAAAGTGCACTTTATCACCTAAGTAGGTTTAATTAGGGTTAAAATCCAAATTAGCCCTAATCCTACCCTCACACATGTGTGCACCCAATTAGTTAGGATATTTTCTAGGATACCTAACTCAACCCTCATCTAACCTAGGGATTAGCTAATCAAGGTTAACCCTAATCCTAGCTCACACATGTGTGCACCTAGGATATTTTCTTCAAGGCACATGAAGGGATGACTAAGCATGCCACTTCATAACCCTAACTCCATTATGGTAGGACTTGAATCCAGAGTCTAGTACACCTAACTCCCCCCACCCTTGGCTCCCTCTATAAATAGAGGGTCATTTCCTTCATTATTCTCTCTCACTCTCTTTTGGTCAACATACCCAAACTCTACCAAATTTATACCAAAACATTTTCTAGCAATTCTGTACCCGATTGACATCAAGAAATACATCTAAAGTGGTTCCTGAGACAATCCATTATTCACAACTGCCCATCTACAATTGAATACATTATTTTGGCATTTTCCTAAGTTTACACCTTAGTTTAGCAAATCCATGCGACATTTCATCCCGAAATTACATTTCCTTTGCATCTGAGTGAATTTTGGTGCGCCTTGTATGATTTTCTACTGCTCTGTATGGTTTACCAATCCAGTTGTATGATCTTGCCTTCCACTGTATGATTTTCTCCAACTGTACGATTTTACAAAACTTGAGCAAATCATTCCCAAAACTATCAAAATCTAGCAAATCACTTTTTCTTCTTCTAGGGAGGTGGATTTGCTGCCTACATCTACCCTCCCCTTTACTTTAGTCGACATCCTCGATGACTCGTTCTACTTCTTCTATTGAGCTTCCAGTCTAGCTACTTCAGCCTCCAAGTCCTTGACTTGTGTCTTGTACATTTCTCGTTCATTTCTCAGCTTGGCTGCGTAGCTCCCCATTTCGATGGCTTTGGCTCCGTGAAGGTTAGCCTTCTCCTCAGCGGCTTTCATGAAGTCCATCATTTGTCTTTCTCGATCGAAGGTACTCTTTGTCAACTTCTCCTTCCAGTGAGATTCTGCTCGAGCAACCACCTGGAGTTCCTCATTCTTCTCATCAATGGTCTCCAAGTGGTGTTTAATATCAGCTTCTAGAGCTCAAACCTGGTCTTCTTTAATCCTTACTTGAGCTTGCTTCTCCATGACCATGTCATTCAGCTTCTTGTTGTCCCTTGTCAGCTCTTCTATCTACTTGGCCTATGTAGCCATTTGCTCACTCTTTTCGGCCAACTGAGTTGTCATCTGCTCATCCTTCGCTTTGAGTTGTGCCTCCAACTCTTTAATATTGTCTTCTACCATCTGGAAAATCTGCCACTTTTCCTCTTCAAGCATGGTAACTCTGGCTTCAGATTCTGCTCTAAGGCCTGATAGATCCTCCTCCAGTTTCTTTATTTTCTCTTCCACCATAGTTCTACTTTTCTACAGTTCCTCTTCCATTGCGGCCATTTCCTTTTGAGCGGTTGTAGTCTCTTCCACCTGTGCCTCCTTGAGCCGATGGATTTCTTCCAATCCAATGCTCAGCCACTCTATCCAGTGTGTTAGGAAGTTCAACTTCCGTAGGGTAATGGACACTCCTGTAGCGACCCTCCTATATTCAACTTCTGCCGTATTGATGGGGCAGGTTGGATGACTTACTCGATCCAAATATATCCTCGGGTCCTTCCTGTAATTCATGACCGTCCCTTTTGGCAAGTCTTCTCTTCCTAACATCATTGTTACCTCTTCCCTGGGTAACCTCCATGGATGTTGTGCATGAATATCCGCTATCCTCTCTATGCGCTCCGCACTACTCACCCATTCTATTATCCTCTCCAACTCGAGAGATACTTGTTGCTCCCACAACTTTAGTTCTCCCATGTGGCCAATGCAAAATTCCATTCTGGCACTATTCATCACATGGCCTAACTGAGCAAAGAAGTGTTCCACCTTATCCTCTATTCCACTTGCCTCCTCCTTCATTGTGATTCTCTGAAACCATGGTATTTCTAGAAGATAACTGGATTGCATTCCCCATCGTTCTTCCTCTATAGGAGTTCTTAAGTCTTCTTCTTCCCTAAGGTGGCTAGAGCTTCCTCCCAACTCTCTAAGTGCTCTCTCGATATCTATATTTTCCCGAGGTGGGGATTGTTTCACTATTTTCTCCTCCCCCTCATTGTCCATAATGTTTATGATCTCCTTCTGAGATCGCCGCTCAACTTGTTCCTGAGCCTTTTCTACTTCAATTGAGCCCTCCTGTGGCTCCTCCATATTTTCTTGAGCTACTTCCTATTCCATGTCATCCACTTGTTGTTCCTCCATCACTCTTTCTTCTGGAATCTATTGTGCATTCCCAACTGTGACCTACTGAGTAACAAGTGCTTCTTTCTCTTGTGGCACTTCTGTATTCTTCGGGACCTCTTGCTTACTGGAGCCTCCTGTTACAATTTTGTAATGAATCTTCCTCTTGGGATCTTCTACCGTGGTACTCGGTCCCACTCCTGCTTCATCCTGGGTAGTGGCTACTCCATCATGCCCTACCTCAATTCCTTTAAAAAAATTAGAGGCATCCATCTTATCAAAATGATCAAATATATCCGGAGATTGCACTATCTTCTCCACCTCTGTCCAATATAACTCCTCCAGTTTCATCGCTTTTGAGTCCGACTGTTCCTTCCTCTGTACTTCTAGAACTGGTTTATCTACCATTCTTTCTCATTGCCTTCTCATCCTTATTTGTACTAGACTACTCTCCCTTTCTTGATCGAGAGGCTGCTCCTACTGCCTTTGTGCAGGTACTTGTTGTTCTAGTTCTAGCTCCAACCATCTAGAACGCTTTCTTCGATGATGTACATCGACATCCTCCTCTAGAGAAGTATCTCCCTGAGCTTCACTCCTATGTCGCTCACTCCTCATGCGTGGTTTCTCTGGAGTACTCTTTGCTATGGGTACAACCTTTACCCATCTCAATATTGTCGGTTGGTCCGGCCTAATTTCTCTAGGCGGCGTCAACCCTGGGAATTGCATTCCCACTTCTGTGACTGCATTCAGTAGCAATCCTATTGCCTGAAAGGCCATCCCAAAGTTCTTCGATCTTTTCATCAAGGCCTCATGCATTCTTCTCTCCAGAAAGGTACCCCAATCATACATAATCCCCTGGGTAATACCTTCTACATACTGTGCCATCCACATTGGCATCTCAGTTGCCCTTATATCACCTAACAATCGAGCCATGACTGTGTTCATCGCACATGCCCAATTATCACTTTGCAACTGGCTCTGCTTTATTCCATGCGTTCCTGCACCAGAAATATTTGCATCTGTCATCGATTTGACAGTGGTCATGGTGGTAACTAGGTGGTGTGCTTCTATTGGGTCTACCAATTTCTTGACTATCTCCATGCCTTTCATCGATAACCCAAATGTTCTTCGGAATGCCTCCGTCGAAACCTCCACCTTCACTGACCTCTTGCCCACATTGACGTAGGTTGTCCTCATTGTTGCATTATATGCCTGAACTATCTACAAAAGATAGTTCTGGAAGAATATCCTATGAAATGGTGGAATCTATGCAATGACTGCCACTTGCACATTTTTGAATGTCTTCCTCCATGGATGAGACCTGTTCTTCTCATCACTCCACCATTTCCTGCATGCTTTCGCTCCATGCTGTACAAACATGATGTTTGATAGTTCCACCTGGCATTCCTCCTGTTCACTACTCAGGTGTTCTTCCCATTTTGGTACATGTACCTCGCTCCTCAAATCCCTCCGTGAGGTAGCTGCTTGGGCCATCCTTTCCTCTCTGTGCCTCGATGGTGTTCTATCCAGGTGTGCTCGCCAATGGCTCTGTCTCCTCCATGGCCTATACCCTCCTCTCCTCCATGGATGATTACCATACCTTTCATGGGACTAAAACTAATGCCCGAAGTGCTACCGTGAGTATGCCTCTCTCTCGTGTAGCGGACCTGGTGATCTCTCCACCCTATTTGTTGCAATCCACCTCAATCGACATCCAAATTCTTTTGTTGAGATCATTCCTCCAACATCTCACCGATTAACTCAACCGCCTCCTCCACAATTAGAAACGTACCAAAAATCATACAAACTCCTGTAAAAGCGTACAATGTATGGTTTGGGTCCCTTGTACGGTTTTACCTTCCTCCGTCGCTTCCAGATCGTACACTATTTGGCAATTCTTCCTTTTACCCCGTCAATATTCAAATGGTCAAATCTCCTCCAAATAATACAACTGCGACCTAAAATCATACAGGGTGCCAGTACTCCATACTCTTTTTCTTGCTGGCTGCCCTCCCCTTTAAAATTTGTACGATTCCATATAATCTCTTAAAAACTGCCAAAAATGGAAAAAACTACACTTTTCTCCCTGGAAATTGTACAACCCGCCTCCAAATCATACAATACGACTTCTCTAACCCTCACTACTACAAAATATCAGGATTTTTGCCTCCTTTGCCAAATATACCATCGACCCAGTTGTCGGATTGTCCCGATCTACTCTTGAGTGCTTTTTCTCAATCAATATTTCACTCCTTCACTCCTGGTGCAATTTTCTTTACTTTGATGAAATTTTGGCTGCAATGTATGGTTGTACGGACTGTACTTTTCTCTCCTCATGTTTCCCAGCTCACTTTTTACCAGATTTTCTAGTTCTTAGGGTTTCAATCTTCCAGTCTCTTGCAATTTCCTCAATTTCAACCACCAATATCTGCTTCCTCCGGCTCTAATCAGCAATTTCTCCATTCAAAATCTGTACAATGATGTATTCTGACGTCTTCTGCTATAATATTTCTTAAAAATTTGAATTCCCCCTTTTTGTGGAGAAAAACCCCAATTCTTCTTTCCCGGGTTGATTCCTTGAAGCTGAAAAGAACTCCCTGGTACAAATTTAATAATGGGTCTGCAATTTCAGAGTGTTGGTGAATAATTCTCACCCATGTAGTCCTCTGTTATCAAATGTACGCTTTTCCTCTTCAATCTCCTAAAAAATTTGAATTCTCCTTGGTGATTGAAAAATTATGGTCACTTTACTATCCTTTTAAAGCAAGTTTTCAAAAACCCTAAACCCTAACTGAAAAACCCTAACTGTCAAAAGAATCAAAAAGTGCCAAGTTGCATGCTTTTTCCATCTCCACTACTAGATGACTGCCAACTCAGCAGTTGGTTTTAAATTTTTGTCTTTTTCCCCCTTCTTTTCCTCCAACCGCTGCTTTTCGGCATGTCGCATTAATTAGTTAGTTGGAAAATCGTACACTGTATGATCCAAATCGTACAGTACGACTTTATGTATGATTTGCATGTCATTCTTGCCTTGTACGACTCTCTTTTGTACGATTTCCATCTTGTACCTTTTCATTGTACGATTTCATGACTTAGAGAAAATTTTGCTTTCTTTTTCTCTGGAGAGGCCATCGTTTCCGGTTTTCAACCTCGCCCTTCCTAATTGCGTCCCGAGGGATTTTCACAACTAAGGCACAATTTTTTTTTCATTTTTCTTTATTCATTTTTTTTTCATTCTAGTCTAATTATACTTACCTCCTGGGTAATCGCACAGTGACATTCACCTGTACGACCCCATCCCAATATTGGCCTCGAGGTTCGACCATAACATTCCGATTAGTGGTATCCTCTTGTACCTCTGCTTGGCTGGTCTCTTCCTGTGATGTTGTTGCCCATTCATTTCCCCTCCTACAATGTGTACAGTTCGGAATTGTACATCGGCAAGTTGGAGTGTCATCTCCTGGTAGGCCTTCTTCTTGCCGTGCAGGTGATTGATCCCGTGGTGGTGGTGTTCTCACCACTCTACTATTATTTGAGCGACTTCTTTGCCTATCTCCGTGGATCATTTTTGGCTCCAAAATTGGTGATCGGGTCCATTGTTGGCCTAGGTTTCCCCCATCTGTGAAGTGTACTCTTCCTCTACCAGCAAGGTTTCGACCACGTGGGTATCTCCCCCTTCCATTCCTGCTAGGCATGAAACCTCCCCGTACTATTGATGACTCTTCTCTTACTCGGGGTAATTGCCAATTACCCCCTTCTCGTTGGGGTCCCTATCGGTTTAGGGGTGGTCACCCCCCTCTGCATCTTTGTAACGCGTTTCGTAACATACCTCTTAGTCTGGGTATATATTGTGGGTTCCTTACCCAATTCATACATGCTAGCGGGTTATCTCCTGGCCATCTAGGAGTAGGGGGTCAGAATCTTCCTCGTCCTCTACCTCCTCTAATTGCAACATCACCAAGGTCTCCATCATTTTCTGGTCGTCTACCTCTTCCTCTTCCTCGTTGAAGTCTTATAGGTCCTTGTCCAATTCTTCCTCTTATTCCTCGGTCATCAGGAGTAATATCTACCAATTCGATATTAGCCAGTGGACTCCGGTTCGGTGACAACTATCGCAAGGTTCTGACTCTTTGATCAGCCCTTACCAAGCGACGCCTCCATATTCTTTCCTCAAAGGATCTCTGGGGGGATGAAAATGCCAATACTTCCCTATAATCATCAAAAAAGTCTATCTCAGAACTAGAGTCGGTCCGACCCTCTTCTCTCTGTTCTGCCTAGTCATGTGGCAAATTCATCACTCTCTCCAATCGTCGAACTTCCCTCCTTTGTCTTCTCAGCTGTTGGTGAGCTATTACATATGCCTGTGTATCATTCTCGGGTCTATCCTCCTGAACTCTCCCGACTTGCCTTGGTCTCAATGCTCTAATTGGAATACTTTGATCCCTCTGAGGATTATGAGGATTCATCGGTTCATCATCATCTGTACTAGGCTCTCTTACAAACCATGACATTCCTTCATCACTAGAATCTATCATACCTACTACATTGTGGTGCACTTCAGGTGATGTGGTGGTCTCCTCTATATCTCGCCAAAGTACTTCTGCGCCCTCGTTTATCGTAGGCTGCTTTCTTGGTGGGAGTGGTGAACTTGTACTTGCACCTTCGTTTCCTCCACCATTTCTTGGAGTTAAGTCTTCAACCTCCTTAGGTTCACTTCCAATCTCTTGTAATCTAACTGCCCTTTGTTCATCCAATATTTGTATGGTACCATCCAATTCCTGGATTACTTGTGCTCTCAATCTTGCATTGTGACCTCGTAGTGTTTGATACTCTTCCTACAATTGTTGAGTTTGCGTTCTCATCCTCTACTGTAATAGCCCTATCTGAGCTAATGGGGAAAGTTCCACTCATTCTTCTTCTATCCTTTCTTCCCTAGCATCCTCTAAAATTTCCATCTCAAATGTATCCACTCTATCCTCGTTGCGCACTGTCAGCCTTACCCTTCTTCGTTCTTCTGACTGGTGAGGTAGTTCCCTATGTTCTATCTGTGGGTACCTCCTATTCGAAGCTCTTGGTAATAGTGCCCTCTCCTGATAGCCTTCTGTTGTTGGAGGGATCCACTCTTCTCCCTCTCTTATGGTTCCATCCGCCCATCTGATATGTACTCGCACCCTTCTTCTTTCACCGGGTCTAGGTGCCAACTCTTGTTGTTCAATTATTGGTTGCATCTCCTCCCATTCGGAAAATAGCCTTGCGAGTCCCATATCCGGCTCCTCTTGCGGTGGACCTGGCTCACGATGAGCCTCATCTTGAGCGTCTGCTCGTCTTCTCCATTCAATCTCTTCTGAAGCAATGAATAAACACTGTACTTTGTAAGGCTTCAACTTTGAGCCATTTACAGTGTTGGGAACCTCTGTCCCATTCAGGTTCTGTAGCCTGACCACTCCATTATCCAATACTTCTATAACTTTATAAGGGCCAAGCCATAACGTCTTCAGTTTACCTGGCTTGATCTCCCTCTTTTCATTAAATTTGAGAACCAAGTCCCCTGGACTAAGTTCCAACTTCCTCAAATGCTTGTCATGCCACACCTTTCATCTTTTCTGGGCTATCTCAATCGCCCACTGTGCCATGACTCTTCTTTCATCTAGTTTGGTCAGCATCATCAGTCGTTCCTCCAAACTTTCTTGATCTCCCAAGTGATGCTCTACTGCAACTCTCAAGCTTGGTATCAAGAACTCGACTGGCACCACCGCTTCTTGACCATACATCAATTGGAAAGGAGTATGTTCCATTGTTGGTTTGTAAGTTGTTCTATATACCCACAAAATGGATGGTAACCTTTCCTCCCAGTCTGCTCCTTCTATCCCACAGGTTTTATACAGAGTTGATACTAAGACTTTATTAGTCGCTTTCGCCTACCCATTTGCTCTCGGGTAGTACGAACTAGACAATGAGTGTAAAATATTAAACTCTGTCATCAACATCTTGATAATCTCGTTAATGAAGTGTCCTCCCCGGTCACTCATTATACGTAGCGAAATACCGAATCTTATGATTACCTGCTCGTACAAAAATCATGCTGTACTTTTAGCAGAATTATCAGGTAATGCTCTTGCTTCTACCCATTTTGTGAGGTATTCCGTTGCCACTACGATATATCTACATTTCCATCTTTGAGATGTCTTCAATGGTCCCACGAAGTCTAAGCCCCAATGTTCAAACAATTCCTGTGGTTGCGATGGGTGTAAGGGCATAAAGTCCCTCTTGACCGGTTTACCTGCTCTCTGGAAAGTATCACAAGCTTTCACGTATTCTTTTGCATCATTGTACAATGTGGGCCACCATAGACCTACTAACAGTATTTTTCATGTAGTCGCATCTGGTCCCATGTGTCCCCCTGCTAAGCCTACATGAGCTTCTTTCAATGTCGCCTTAACTTCTTCCTCCATTACACATCTCCGCAAGATACCATCACTTCCTATCTTGTATAGCAATCCTGCTACTATCTGGAAAGGTGTTGACTTCATAATTATTCTCTTCTTTTTGGTTGTCGTCATATCTTGTGGCAACTCCCCTGTGGATAGGTACTGGCCAACCAACTTGTACCATGATGGCACAACATTGATGGCAAACAATTGCACATCCAGAAATTCATCAGGAACTCCTGTTCCTGCTGGCTCTCCTGATCGTATTCGAGACAACTGGTCTGCAATCACATGCTTCTTGCCAGGTCTCACCACAACTCGAAATACGAACTCTTGGAGCGTAACGAGCCACCGACTAACTCATCCTTGTATTATTGGTTTGTTTATTAAGTACAACAACGCTTGATGATCGACGTAGAATGCAAAGGGGTTTGCCAGTAGGTAATGCCTAAACTTTTGGACTGCATATACCATCCCCAAGGCTTCCCTTTCTGTTGTACTATAATTTCTTTCTGGCCTTGACAAAAGGTGACTAGCAAAGAAAATCGGCTGATCCAACTTAAACTGTCCTTCTTGTGCCAACGCACATCCAATTGCAAAGTTTGAGGTATCGACGTGGACATGGAATTCCTTATCCCAACTAGGAAACACCAAAATCGGGCTGCTTACCAACTTAGCCTTTAACTCCTCAAAGGCTCCCTAGTGCTCCTCTGTCCATCTGAAAGGAATATTCTTTTTCGTCAAAGAATCTAACGGATAGGATACATGTGCATAATTTTTGATAAACCTTCGATAATATCCTGTTGACCCAAGGAAGGTTTTGAGTGAACTCACATCAAAGGGTTCTTCCATGTATAATATTACCCAAATTTTATCCGGATCTGTCTTCAATCCTTCGCTGCACACAATGTGTCCTAAAAATTTTCCATATGGTACCATCAGGAAACACTTTGTTGGGTTTAATGATATTTGTGCATTCCTGCACCTGCTCATACATTCACTAAGAGATGGAAGATGCTCCTTGATCTTCCCATAAATGGACCAATCATCCAAAAATACCTTGAAATTCCCCATCGCCAATTGGTCAAAAATATATAGTATGATTCGCTGAAACGTAGTTGGAGCATTACAGAGCCCAAATGGCATTCGATTATATGCGTAAATGCCATTCTCCACAACAAATGTGGTCTTCAGCTTATCCTCCTCAATGATGCTGATCTGATTGTATCCTGAGAATCCATCCAGAAATGAATAGATCTCATGTCCTGCAACTTCTTCCAAGATAGAATCTATGAATGGAATAGGAAAGGGATCCTTAATAGTTACTACGTTTAGACTCCTGAAGTCTACGCATATCCTTATCTTATCGACTTCCTTCTTCAAGGTGATTACTATAGGTGAAACCCATTCACTGTTTGTCACCCTGAATATAATTCCTGCTTCCAACATCTTTTCTATCTCTGTATTTACCAATGCCACGTACTTTGGATTCATTCTATATGGCCTCCTCCTGACAGGTTGGGCGCCAGGAATTAGTGTAATCTTATGGACACATAATTCAGGTGGGATTCCTTTCAAATCCTTATATGTCCATGTGAAGACATCCTTGTACTCCAAGAATATCTTGAAGGTTGCTGCCTTCAATACAGGATTCCAATCATCGCCACAGTGGACCATCCTAGGTTCCTCCTCCGTTCCTAGATTGACGTCCACTATCTTGGGTCCTTCATACTTGATATTTTTTGGCTCACTCATAGCTTTCATTATGTTCTCAGGGTGTGCCGGTCTTGTATCAATCTTTGCATCTCCTACTGTATACTCCACAAAGCTTTTTGGAAACGTCCACTTCTCTTCTGTTTCCTTCTTAGTTTCTTTACTAACTTTTGGTTCGTCTTGTTTTTCCTTGATCTCCTCTGACTCAATATAGAGGTAGTTGGGTTGAAACATCTCGTAATCCTCCATTTTCCAATGAAGAAGTCCGCTATCAGATCGAGCTTCATCCTTGCTACATTCATCTATGTACAACATTCCCTCTCCATCAGGTTCGTGTCCTTCATCCCCTGATGAGTTTTCTGATTCATCAGTTGTAGCTACATCCTCACTAACTCTCTGATTAGCTAAATTGATCATGTATTTATGTTGTCCCTTCTTGAAGGTGATCTGATTCTTTCCCCAATTGTGATTAACTTTAGCTACTCGTAGCCATCCTCTCCCCAAGAGAGCATCGTATGCAAGTTTTTGCATTGCAATCACAACAAAGTCCAAGACAAACTCTTGCTCAACTATCATTACTTATTGTGCAGTCAAAACTCCTTTGATGTTAATATCATTCTGGTCAGCCCCATACAGTCGAAAGCTCGGTGCCCATAGGGATGGAGTGCCTAGTTCTAGCCAAGTTCTTTCTGGTAGCACATTAACACTGGATCCTCCATCCATGATCACTTGCATCAATTTGTGCCCCAAAATCTCCATATGCATTAATGCAGGCTTCTTTCCCACATCAATCATGAGTATAGTAGGATCCATAAATTGGTCTTTCCATCCTTCCTCTACAACTAGTTGGCTCTCTACTTCCATCACCTTCTATGGTTGCATTTCCTCCACAATTGCTTTCTGCAATTCTGGGATAGCTTCTAGTAAGTCGGATACTTTAAGTTCCACTGTGGTATCCAACACCTGTGCTACCAGATTCTGCACAACTATCTCCTATTCTGATGGTTTTCGTAATTCCTTTTGAGTGCTCGACTCTCCTTGCTTAGTTTTCTCAGTTTCTTCTTGCACTATTTTCTTTGTTGCTTGCCAGCATTGCTTTTCTTTTGCTGGCTCTGGATACTTATCCTTTTTAGCCTGATTCCTCATCACGGCTAAAACTTCTTGAGTTTCCTCTTTAACTCGAGGAACTTCGATGTCCAAATAGCTCACATTCTGTGGGTTACTCAAACTCGCCTACTTTGGACAATTCTCCTCCTTGTGGTTCCTCGGACCACACCATCTACACATGTGTGTAGTGCTCGTTTGTGGTGCTCCTTGCATCGGAGGTGCAGGATAATTCTTTGCAAAATGCCCCCACTCTTGGAAATTGTGACATTGTATGATCGGTCTACCTTTCGAGTCATACTGTAAGTGACTTTGTCCTCCTTGTCGATTACCTTGATTCTGTCTACCACCTCTTCTGCTATTTTTGTAACCGCCACTCGTTGCTTGTTGGCCGCTCCCTTGGGCCTATGGTTTTTCTTCCTACTCCTAGATTGATAGTACCTATGGATGGATTCTTGCATTGTAGGGATAGAGCATTACTTCATGCCCCATAACATTACAAATATGGCAATAGTCGTTCTTCGGACATGTTGGAGCCAAATTTGACTCAACTTTGAAACCCCCAAATTTAAATTTTTGGTTTCAATCAAACTGCTTATATTGTTGGTCATTGCTTAAAGTTGTTGTGAGTAATTCAATTTTTCATTGGTTGGTTTGATAAAGTCTAACCTTAGCTTTTTTAATAATGTGGGCTTCATTGTATAAATCAAAGTACCTCGAATGGTTAGGGAAGAAAATTTCAAATTAAATCCCCAAGCCAAAGTTCGACCTTCCTAAATATTTTCCTTGGGCCTAAAAATCGATAAATAAAGTCCTTAAATCATAAGTCGGTTAAGTCAATTCACCATGGTCTCAAAGTCAGAAAAACCTAAGGTTAAAATAAATATTAATTGATTAAAAGCCTAAGGGTATGCACCCTACTAAGCTAACTAGTGAGCACCTCAGATTTAATCCAAGGGCTGCGCACGATCCAGAGAAATTGGACGATAGCGCTTTAATAAAATCAAACCGAAGATAAGTCAAAAGTCAAGCGTAGTCAAGAAGTAAAAATGTTGCACCTTAGACTTAATCAGATGGAAGCGCATCACCTGAGAAAATCTGATGGATGCGCACTCACGAAATAGTCCGAAAGATAAGTCAAAAGGTCAATAAAACTTAACCTAAGATTTAAAAATTGAGCAAGTTGTCTTCAATCTAATGGCAGCGCTTCATCGAGGACCAAATCCAATGGACGCGCACTCACTAAAGACTCCAAAGGTTAAACCTAAGGCTCTAATAAAGTTAAAATCCTTGCACCTTTAACAAGATCAATGACAGCGCTTCGTCGAGGATAAAATCAATGGTTGCGCGCCCTCTAAGAAGTCAAAGGTTTAAAGTAAAGTCGTCATAAGTCAAATGTCAAGTTAAAATCCGAGCAAGTCCGACAGATCGGACGATCGCGCTGAACGAAGATTAGATCAACGGTCGCAACTGCTTTGATTAAAACGAACTTTAAAATTAATATTAAAAAGGATGCGCCCCATTCGATTAATCATCGGGCTTGTTACCAAGATCGGACGACCGCGCTCGATCGATCTTAAATCTAATGGTGGCGCACTAATTAAAGATGCATTAAAGAGGGTTAAGGATCAGGAGAAATTAATTAAAGTTAATCATGATTAGCAAGGGTTTAATACGTCGGCTAATTTTCCCCCTTTTGCCCTAATCATGATTAATATTATAAATGCTTGATTAAACTAACTTGCAGGTTGATTAGATCCAACGGCTATGCTTGTCTCCACTCAGATCCGACAATCATGCCAAAATCGTAGGATGGAAGGTAAAAGGCATGGGTAAGGACGAAATTAATTGACATTAATCGTGTTTAGTAAGGGTTTAATACATTGACTAATCTTCCCCCTTTTTGCCTTAATCATGATTAATAGAAAAGCAAAGGTCTATAACATCATTATCTAGCATGCATCTTGTCAGTGATCAAATGGCAGCACACAAACTAAATCGAGAATCAATGGATGCGAAGGCCTGTAACTGGTGACAAAGATCCAAAGGCTAAATAAAGACCTTTTTATAACACACGAATCGAACGACGACGGTCATTGACCACCCAGATCCAACGGTGCACATATGGGAAGATAATCAAAGGTTAATCTAAGCATTGGGTTGATTAATTTAGTCGAGGTATGTATGAATTTTTCCCATTTATTAAAGAATACGTGCATATGTATGATCCAACGGTCGCGCCTCACCACCATAAGATCCAACGACGATCACAAAAGAAAAGTAAGTGTATTTTATGATTACCATCGATTAAAACAAGTTATTAAGGTTTAAAAGTATAAGGATTAACATCGGATAAATATGATTAATTGAAGACCAATAAAACACGTTATTTCAAGTGTTTACATGAGAATAGGTACACTAACTATCGCACAGGTTTTGGGAGATCAACGGATGCGCTTCATCTCAGATCAATCCGACGGTTGCGATTAATCACGGTTGACTTAGGGAAAAAGGGACATCATAGGTAAAAACCTACACTCACACCAAGAGTCATATATCATGAAGACCCCGAGGGAGACATAATGGATCCCGAAGATGTAGTTATCACTCGGATCTGAGATGGCACGAGGCCCAAAACATACCGTTCCACGTCAGATTAAAATATCCCCATTGACGAATGAATAGAAAGCATGAATGATTGCAGGCCCACATATCAAAGGGACCCAGGCTCACAAGTTAACAGATATCGCCCATCATAAAGCACAAAACTCCAAAAAATATTGAGTTGGCACGATTCCATTGGCCAATTTTGAACAGCGGTTGGTGGCATCGGGTCGATAACGAAATGTGCGAATTTATCAAGTTCACTCCACCACCTTGTATATGAACTTACGAAACCAGTCAAGGCCACTCCACTGGTATACCAAGAATTGGAATTGATACATCAGAAGCACAAAAGGAAGAGAGTATTCATTTTCTGAGAACTCGAAGAAGAACTTGACCAACAATCATGAGGGCAATGGCATCATGGGGAGATGTGTTCGTACCTGCAGATACATGAGAAGCCGTAAAGTTTATCACAGATAAATCACCCTATTCTATGATTTTTGGACCGCCTATTCCTGGTACCACTATGTATGATTTTGCCCAAAAATGTGGGGCAGATAAAAAACCCAACTCAGCTCAACTGTACGAGATCGACAATGCCTGCATTAAGAGTTTCTCCCGAGTAATGGAAGGCGACAACAGAACCCCGTGGATAATGGCAGATTTGTTCCATAAAGCTCAGAACTAGTAGTACAAGGGTTTCCCCAGAGACAACAGATGGAATAGTAACCTTGGAAAGCTGATATGCCCAAAAGTGCATTTCTCCTCAGATTTGATGGCTTGGTTAGTAGTGGCATATGACGAAAGAACAAGGACCTTTCGAGACCACAAGAATTGGAAGGTGTTCAGTGCCAAAGTCGAAGATATCCAGGAAGTGTTCAATATGACGAAGTATACCACATTTCTGGTGGACCAGGTAATCGAACACCAATCTCGCATGTTCACTGATATGGAAATTTTTAAAAAATTGTTTGATACATATGCAGAAATAGAGAAAAATTTCCCAATTAATAAAAATGCTTTTAAACCCTAGGTACAAGACTTCTGTGACATGATAAACATAGTATTGGGAGTACAAGATATGAGTAGAATAACGAAAAGAGTTTTGTATTTAGCTGCTCAATGTAATAGAGGACATAACACCCCTATCTACGCCTGGGAACTGGAATTGAGCTCACAAATACACAGAGAAATGGTAGAACTAAAGAAGGCAATATTCGAATAGAGGCAGGAGATGCCTCGCTTTTCACAATATTCTTTTCTCACCCACTTAATAGCGGGCCAATTGGGGGAAGAAGCCCGTAAGAGATTAAAAGCCATAGATAGCCCCTATGTACAGAATAGCTTCTAGAGACTTCATGAAGGACGAACTCACATGGGCTGGTTTTGTGATCGCTTCTTGGTAGAAATCCATTGGGCCTTAACTGGGCTAATTCCAGAAATATTAGGGCCAGGGGTAAGGGCATTCATTAAAGAAAAAGAGATAGGAGATTTCTTCTTCACAGAGGGTTTTACTTACATCAGATTATATGGAGCTAAAATCCCTCCTAAGGTGTTACCCCAATACTGCCCACTGTCCATAGCAGCCCTAGAATTATGTAGACAAGTGGCAGAAGAGGCTAAAATGAGACTGGTTAAGAAGCATGGGAAAGTCCCCTGGCTTGATGTTCCTTGCCATTTTGGAGATTATGTATTTGTTGGATATCCTTCCCTACTCAAGGGAATGTTTGAACTGGACAATATGGGATTCGATGAAGTGTCATGGAGGTTTTATGACCCAAAAGGAATTTACAACAAGATGATGGAGAAGAGGGAGTATGCTCGAATCAAGCACCGAGAAGATGCTTTTGAAGAGAGCTTATTAGAAGCTATAGAGCAAAAATCAGATTTACATACAGTATGGGATAATTTCCCTCCAGAAAAGAGAGGTAGCACACAGGTTTGTGAAGCCTATGACTACCCAACCGAACTAAGAAGGCTTCGGGAGATTTCAGTGGATACTACAACACCTATTATGCCAAGGACACACCCAACAATTAAAGAAGACCCTTTGCTAGAATTGATAGAGGAGCAAGACATAGACTTAATGGAGGTCACTGTTAGAACTGTTGATATAGTAGAACAACAGGTTAAACTCCCAGTGAATGACCAGCCCAAAATAGAGGCAGCACCAAAAGAAGCTCCTCAACAAACCTGTACAGATAAGGGCAAAGAAATAGTAACTTCATCCTCTCAAAAAGCACCATCAACAAAGCAGGTTGTAGTTCCTATACCTGATAATGTTTTAGCTATGACCAGTGTGAAGAAATTGGCACCCATGGTCGTCCCGACTTCTATAAACATAAAGGGACAGGAGATAAAAATTCCAATAGTAATACAAGTAAAAGGTGGACTGGGTGGCCTCTTCCGAAGCTACTCAGTAAAAATTCAAACAGAAATAGCTCCAGTAGAAGCTAAGAAACCCAGATTATCTCTACCTGTTGCCAAGGTTGTTTTGGAAAGAATAGATGAACAAGCAGCCTTTACTGCTACAGATGAACAAGAGTTACAGTTAGTAGCAGGAATGGGAAGTACAGAAGAACAATCTTCAAAAAATGCAGAAATGGGGACAACTGTGTCAGATATTGCTAAGGTTGATCTCCCTCCCCTGCAAAACCCACTAGTCTTCAGTACCAATGAGGAAACAGGAGGATCATCACTACTGGGTAAAGAAGATGATATGGCAAAGCTTGCCAAAACTATGAGTAATCAAGTCATAGACCAATTTGTTGAAAAAATTGAAACACTCAAAAAGCAATTGAGTCAAGAGGAGGAAGAAAAAGCAGAATTGAAAGTTGTAATAAGTAAGCAACAGGAAGAATTAAATAAGAAAAATGCTTCAATTGCCCAGCCCCCTATAGTGACCAAAGTTCAAGATCATGTATATTATTTGAATGTAATGAGGAAAGACATGTACAAAAAAATAAAAGCTCAGGCCAAAGGTTTTACTGAAATGTTCAGGCAAATAAGGGTGATTCAAATAATTGCTCAAGAAATCATGACCTTGATGCAGGAAAGAGAGAAATATTTTAAATTCATTCACCCAACCCTGGACTACATAGGGGATCATTTTGAAGAACTGCAAGGACAAGAAATAACGACACTTGAAGGCAATAAGATTCAAATCAATTTTGAATTTTTCAAAGCAGCCCTGTTTGGATCAAACCGAGAAAAATGGACAAATTCTGTGATTGAGATGAATGATCTGATAAAGGATGCTACAGATAAACTGACAGATATTGGCTTGTCCTTAGATCAATGCCTGGAAGCATCAGACATAGAAGGAATATTCAAAGAAACCCTTGAGAGATTTGACTGTGAACAAGGTGATGAGGAGGAGATGATTAAACAAACTACACTCATGGTGAATGCTACAGAAGCCTTACTACTTCAGTATGACAGAAACATGCATGTTATTGTTATACAAAAAAACCGAATTTTGCAAGAAATGAATATGCTCAGGATTGCAGCCACTTTTGACATAGAAATATGGAGGTTGATTGATGAGCATATTAAAGGGTTGCAAAGGAGTTTAAAGGGAAAAAGGGTCAATACCTGCACCCAACAAAAAATAGATTTTGCACCACAGACAACTGCAAAAATAGGAGATATCTCTGGGGCAGTTAAAGGATCAAAGGATCAAGGAAAGGCAACTCAAAAGAGGCCAGTTCGAAAAGCAGCAGCTAAACGCACCAAGAAGTAGCTGAATCAGAGCAAAAGTTCTCATCATACTTAAATCACCAGTTGAGTGGGAATATGTTTGAACAAGTCAAAGAAGAGGGCACAATCAGTTCAGAACAAAGCCAGCTGGACAGCATCAATTTTGGAGATTCAATCAGAAGTTGCCAAGTGTACAGTCAAAAATAAATCAAGAATAACAGAATCAAGAACCAGCAACTATAAAAGGAAGCAGGCAGGTCTGGATTCTGCATCAAGCAATTAGAGAATAGCATTTTTGCTAAGAGGTATACTTGAGTGCCCTGTTAGTTGTGCTGTTGTATTTTCTTTGTGTCTATTTTCTTTTATTCATTCTTTCTTCCTCCCCTTGCTGTGCAGGATTGTATGATAGGAAAGCGTTCAAGAAGCTGAGAATATTTCCAGTCTTATTGAGCCTAGGATTCAGAGATTCTTCTGTTACCATATTGGAACAAGGAGAGTTGGAGAGACCTGTTACATTATTTGAACAGAGTCCTCTTCATTGTATTGATGTATTTCTTTAAGAAAAATAGAGTTAAAAGGCATCCCGCCCACTCTGCATGTAATATTTTATGAAATCAATACAATTCTGGGTTTTATTCTTGTCATTTCTTTGTCTCAATATTGTGTGTATCTGTATAATGGGTTACATTATTTGAACGCATTATATACGTTTCTTTCATTGGTTAACTCTTGATTTTATTACGATATTCGAATGAGATTAAGAACGCCAATTTCCTTCTCCCCTTCTCTCTGTGTCATATTAAAATTGTTGTTAAATTGCTATAACAACCCAATGAATCTAGGCACCGGTCTACATAAGGCATAACAGTTGGTTATTTTCATGCTTGGTCATTTTAATAAGAATACTATAGTTTAATATAAATCTGGAGCGTGCAAATTAGAAGTTTAATTATAGAATTGCCGCTGGGGTTTCCTTACCCGTTCTACCATCTTTTATAGCAATATTCGGGTTTAACAGAACATGAGGCAGGTCGACCAGAGCCTGTAATAGCTCGTTGGTTTCAAACGGGTTCTTGTAGCGTGACAATTGATTTCCTAAGGATGCAAGAATAGGTTCCAACATGACACTTCATATTTGTATGTCTCTTGCTATTGCATTCTGTGCACCATAGTTCTTTCTTGTCTGGTTTGATCTTCTATTCTTTAACCATCTTATCAAACTCCTTGCAGAATGATGCTACCATCCTCTAGATAGTGTCTTCTTCCTCACTATCCGAATATTTTAACTTGGGATGAGATAATATTTTTGTGTATGTCTATTTTGATTCACTCTCAAAGGTCTTTGTGTGTTTCAATGCTTCCTCATATGTGTTAGATGGTACTCCCTTTATATTTTTCTTATACTTCGGTAGTAACCCATCTAAAAACCATCGTTTTATTAGTACATTTTCCAATGGCATTTGCATCTTGCTAACTAACTATTTTAGTCGACGGTTGAAGGATTTTACATCCTCTTCTACTTTCTATTTTGTTACACAAATCTAGGTGACTATGTGTCCATCATCTTTTAAAGGTCAAAATTCCTCAATGAACTTCTCCTTTATCTGATTCCAAGTCTGAAAATCAACGTTATTTTCTCTCTTTAGGTACCAATATATTTCCAATCCTCTAAAGGTGGCAGGAAATAGGACTACCCAATCCTTCAGACTGTCTACACTATTTGGTCTCCAAATGGTTATGCAAGTTCCTATGTGTCATGTGGGGTCTTCCTTACCCTCACCTGAAAACTATGGACATCTTTGTTTGGCTACTCTGTTAGCCATTTTGGGAGAGTCGTCACTCTCACTTGAGGTGTCCCATGAAATCTCTATCGGATTCCTTCTTGGGGGTGTCATACTCCCGTTGTCGTCAGAAGTGTCAATTTGAGGTATCTTGTTTTGTACCTCCACTCGATGACCAAATTCTCGTGCGTCCTCACTCTGCAAAATTCTTCTCTGGTTTTATGGAGATGATATTGGTCTATCCTATTGAGTCCCCACGTCCTATTGCCCTAGTGCCTGACTCCCATCCTCTACACCATCTCACAACCTTTCTGTCATGTCCTTAGGTCTTACCATCCACTCTTTGTCATCGTTCACTTTCTCTTTGTCACCCATCTCCTCTACATTTAGTGGTTCTTCCTCGTATTTTGTCTCAATCAACAACGTCTCAAAGTCTCCCTCTTCGGATGTCCAAAATTACTCTATCTCTAGTTCATGCGTACTCTAATCTAAGTTACTCATGTTTCCTCTTTGATAAATCCTTGTGATCCTTCTTACTAGAATGTTGTATTGTGGTTCCCTTCTCCCATGCCTTTGTGTATGAGTGTCCATCATAAAAAAATCACCTCCAGTATTTAGTCAAATTCAACCCATTTTAACAAGAATGCTAGATTCGATAAGGCAATGGCACCAAATGTAATATAGCGTTGGAGTATTCTTGGTGGGGAGGTGTTTTCCAGAGGTGAGAATGATTCCTAGACCAAGCTTATCTCAATGACCAAATCGGACAGTCTTCTAGTCACCCAAACTACCCTTGTACGAACTATCAATTCCTTGTACGAACCCAAGTTACATACATTGTATGATCCTAGATCATATAGTGACCAAGATGGTATGATATTACACTTAGCAAAACTGACAGATGCTATTTTGGAGGTTGTCGTACACAGTTTTGTAATCGTTCAAGCTAATTCACCAAAACTGCCAAATTGGGTAAATTCCTATCAATTGCCTATTTTACCAAATCGGGTAACAATTGTTTGTACGATGTAATATTTGTATGATGTACGATATGTATGAACTATAGGTACAAAAAGGTGTTAATTTTTATGATCTTCTGCTCCAATCTCTCTCTGGGATGTTTTGTAAAGGTTTAACAACCTAAACAAGACAATCTCTTTCACCAACAAAGCATTCAAACCGGGCTGAGGAGAGATTCCATACAAGCAATGCCATCCAAGAATCATACAGTCTACTTCAACATGCCTTCACCAACATCACTAAGCTCCTAAATCATTCCCCATGATTCACCAGTGATCATATTCTCCACAAAGCTACAACAAAGCTAAACTAACATATAACAGTAAGGTAGAAACTCAATTACACAATGTTAATCCACAATGCATTATCCATTCACAACAAGATCATACACTGTCATCCACAACATCTGTTATTATCATTAATGGCTATAAATTTAGTTACAATGTGGAAAAATATCTCAAGGTAATTGCAATAACTCAGAATTATGTCTATCTCTCTATTCTAGTAACTAATAACCAGTAAACTAGTAGCCAGACCTACAAATTCAAAAATGGGGCCTTATATAATGTTGCACAGGTAGTTCCAAAGTGGTTCCTGAGACAATCCGTTATTCACAACTACCCATCTACAACTAAATACATTATTTTGGAATTTTCCTAAGTTTACACCTTTGTTTAGCAAATCCATGCGACATTTCATCTCGAAATTACATTTCCTTTGCATCTGAGTGAATTTCGATGCACCCTGCATGATTTTATACTACTCTGTACAGTTTTCCAATCCAATTGTATGATCTTGCATTCCACTGTACGATTTGATCCAACTCTACAATTTTACAAAACTTAAGCAAATAATTCCCAAAATTATCAAAATCTAGCAAATCACTTTTTCTTCTTCTGGGAGGTGGATTTGCTGCCTATAGATATAATTCTTAGAAATTATCTCTTCTTTGCTGCTATGGTTAGTCTATTCTCTTAATTTGAAAAGATGACTTAGAGTAAATTGAGGTAATTGGTTCTGCATACATGTTCTTTGAGAATTCTATATTTTTTTAATAAAGGTATTGATCTTATTTTGTTAATTTGGATAATTAATGCTTTAGATGTTTGGAATAATCCTGTGAGCATGCAAAAGTCATTAACATTGTAACCGCATAAGTTTTGAATGTTGTTAGCCTTGAAAATGGCTTCTGAAATCTAATTTGATAGAGATGATGTGTGGATGTCTATGTTGTTAGCTTCACCCGTCCATTCTATATTCATACATTTCTAACCCTATCATTTATATCCCTAAGCTTTTACTATTTGAGCTAAATAGAGTCAACATTCATTAAGTTGACAAGGTATACCAACCTTCTCTGGAGGTTGAATTAAAGCAATTTGATTCTTCCAATGTTTAGTTTGGGTTGCGATTAGCAGATGCTCGCCTTCAAATTATCAAAGATGATAATCATAGTTCTAGCATTGGCTAGATGACAAACTAGACTACAACATTTTTGGCAATCCCAATGGGAAGATTCCACCATACATATCTACTTTACTTCACCCATAGGAATCAAAATTTAGTGAATATTTTTTACCTCATATGCGGAGAGAGTAAATTCACTTGGTGACTCCCTGAGAATAAGATTTTGTAATATCTTAGTCCTAAGATTTAGAATTTCATGTTCACTATAGGTGTAGCTAAGAAAGGTGATCAACCTGGAAATTTCTATGAACTATTCTCAAAATCTAGGTATCCGAGATATACCTCTTCTAAAACTTCTATAGAATAATCATTATCTTCTTTAGATTCTTCTAGTACTCAAGTTGACATGATCGAAGAATGGGATGAAATTTTGCATAATTATCCATATTGGAATGCTCCAAATCCATTATTGTTTCAAGCTTCACATGATATCCCTCAAGATGCTATCAAAGCTATTTCGAATTATGATGGTAATGGAATAACGACATATGAGCACTGTCAAGATGTGTTATCAATGGTAGTTGGTCACAATATCAAGCATGAAGATGTCATCGTAAAGTTTTTGGTTCTTTCCTTTAGAGGTAAAATATTGCATTGGTTCATAACCTTATAAAATGGTTCCATCAGTAATTGGATCGATTTAGTGGGTCCCTAAATAGAATATTTAATGAATCTATAGATCCATTCTTGATCTTGACTTAGTTTACATTAATTCAAAGACATCCTTAAGAATTAGTCTCATATTTCAATCTCAAATTTAGCAAAACTTGGAAAAGAATCCCTAATGAGTTCAGACAAGCTTCTCCCTTAGCTTATAGATATTACATTAGAGTTTTAGGACTAGATATTGGATTGCAAACTCAACAATCTAGGATCACCATATTCCCTAATTTTATCAAATAGTGGTTCATGCTGAAGATATATTAATATTAGTAGGAAGATTACCTTCCAAAAATGTTACTCCACACACTCTTGAAATTATGTAGCAACCCTCAGCTTCATTCTTTCCCACCATGAACCTTGTTCCTATTGCAACTCATCTTCCTACGACGAATCCACCTCATAAGTTACCCACAACTGTTACTTTTCCTCCTCTTCCATCACAACCATCCCAAGAATATTTAGTACTTCTTGATATCTAGAACTCTTTAAAAACTATTAACAAAAATTTCAATGATATAGAAAAGAGATAAGTTGAAATATCTCAGCAGAGGATATTTCCCTACATCAATAAAGATCAAAATTCTAGCCCGAGCAACAATGTAGGACCAAGGGTAACCACTAATAAAGAAGAATATGATTCAAGTCCTAAGAAAACTCTGGTTAATGTTTGGTTTTTGGTTTGCAATTATCCACATGACCCTTAATCCTATTATATGTATCGATATCATATCCAACAACCTATGGAGAAGGCAAAAATAAATGAGAAAGGAAGAGTTAATATGTTATGGTAGGGTGAACAAAGGGAGGGTAATCTTAGTTATTCTGAAGTAGAACCTATCATAGTATTGACTAGATATTGAAAGAAACTAATACAAGTCAATTCATAGAAATTAGGATCATTAAAAGATCCCTTCTCAAAATAAGAAGGATCACCCTTTATCGAACAAAGATAGATTCCCTATTCCTCAAGTTACCACAAAATTAATTCCCTAGAGGCAATAAAAAGGTAAAATAGCACCAAAACTGGGCTACAAGGATAAAGAACAATTAGGTTCTCAAGAAGAAGTCAGGGAGAAGTTGTAGTTCCCTTCTATTACTAAAATATAGAGAATCAAAGTTACACAATAATATAGGAGAATATTTGGAGCAATGGACAAAAGGGAAGAAAGCAATTCTTTCAAGAAGACCAAATTTAACATTGTGGAAGAACTTAAAAATATTCCATAAAGAGAAAGTATCTATGATACTCTTTTCCTCCTTGGTCAAATTGATTTTTTAAAAGCATATTTTAGCAAGAAATCCCAAGGGAAAGAGATGGCTACCATTCTCAACCAACCTCAAGATCATACAAAAAATGTCTCCTGCTACCTGTAAGTGAAAGACAATAATAATTGCATTGAACATAACAAACAAATAATGCATGCTATGCCTAATTAGTCCGTAGAAATGGGATCTAACACACCCACAATAGTATGCAGTTCGAACAGTAGCTAATAGTTCAAACAGTAATACTAACAACTAACTTAATAATTGAAGAACACAAGCTTATACTGAGAGGGGGTGTGAACAGTATAAGACCTCTTTTTACTTTTTATTTTATATTTCAAAATAGTAAAGCAATATACCCAAAGTAATATCAAAGCAATGCACAAAATCATCCACAAAGTGACATCAATTTTAACGTGGTTCACCCGAATGGTCGAGCTACGTCCACAAAACTTTTCTCTAAAAGTTATCTCAAAGTTCTTTGGGAATCCTTCCCAATTACAATGTTTATGAGCCTTGGCTCAAAAAGGAGATACCTTCCCCCAATCAAAATTTATGAGCCTCTGCTCAAAGGAGATACCTTCCCCCAATCAGAATTTATGAGCCTCTGCTCAAAGGAGATACCTTCCCCTCTGCTCTAGAAATGATCCCTCAGAAGATCAACTACCTCTATCTCGTGCCAGTACGTGGAACTCCTTTCCATCGAAGACCTCCTATCCTCAATGCTTAGCCTAAGAGACCTCTGCCTTCTATGATCACATCCATAGTAGCTCAGCAACCAAATCTGTTCTCAGGTTCTCTCAAAGAACCAATGCACCTCTGTCCTCAAGCAGCAACACTCCACATTCATCTTTGCCCTTTGTGCTCTCTGTGACCTCTGCTCTCTTTGCGCAATCACAGCCACACTTGATCGAACTTCAACCTTTGCACCTCTGCGCAATCACAGCGACATTGTCTTCGCACACTCTGCTTCCCTTGCGATCTTTCACACTTAGAAAGGTTCGACGAAATGCACTCTGCACACTACGATCAAATTTCGCACTCTGCTCTCGGCAATCGAACTTCTTGCTCTGTGCACTATCTGTGAACGTCACACTTCAACTACCCACTCATCGATCCATCAACTCTCCAAACAGCCTTCCTTTTATAACAAAATTTTCATGATGAAAACTTTAATCTTAGTTGACTGTTATAACAAATGCAAACCCTAATCTTCGTCGACTGCAAGCCCTAATCTTCGTTGGCTAAAATTTGACTTTGTCGGCTTCACTGTCTCTGTAACTCTTCTGTAGCTTCTACCATGAAAATACAACATGTCGCGATATCACGACACCTTTGCATCCATACACTTTCTTTTGGCTTTTGTTACGATATCACGACACTTCTACCTTTGGCAGCATCAACTTGCTTTTGTCGCGATATCACGACACTTCTCCCTTCGTCGACCTCCTTTATGCTTTTGTCATGAAATCATGACACTTCTGCCTCAGTAGACTTTGTCTTCACTTTTGTCGTGATATCGTGACACTTCTGTCTTCATAGTTAACAACTTGGCTTCTATCACGAAATCGTGACACATCTCCTGTTGAAGACTTGCTTTCTGTTTCTATCATGAAATCACGACACTTTCTCCAACCGAACGCTGCCATATCAATCTATCATGAAATTGTGACACTTTTTGCATCTATTTGCTTTCTCTTCAACCTGTCACAAAATTGCAATGCTATCAACTTTCCATACGCTTTCTTTGCAACTTGTCGCAAAATCATGACGCTTTCAGCTTTCGTACATTTTCTTTGCAGCCTGTCACAAAATCGTGATGCTTTTAGCTTCCATACATTTTCTTTGCAGCCTGTCACGAAGTCGTGACGTTTTGAGCTTCTGTACTTCTTCTCTGCAACCTGTCACGAAATCATGATAGTTCTCATTTTCAGACTCTTCCCTTTGCTGCATGTCGTGAAATCGCGACAGTTCTCACTTCGAGTTCTGCAGCATGTCACGAAATCGTGACACATTTCGTGTTACTTTCTCTCTCTTCGAACTTGTCATGAAATCGTGACAATTCACACTACGGACTCTCTCTTCTACATTATGTCATGAAATCGTGACACTTTTTATTTCGTACTCTCTCTCCTGCAACATGTCGTGAAATCGTGACACTTTTCCGTCCGTACAACCTTCCTTGCAATATGTCGAGAAAACGCGACATGTCGCAAAATCACGACACTTTCCACCTTACTCTCTTTCTCTGCCAACATGTCACGAAATCACGACAATTTTTCCACTTGCCTTTTTCTTTGCCAACATGTCACGAAATCGCGACAGTTTTTCCTGCTTCTTCTCTCTCTTCCAACATGTCACGAAATTGCGACAGTTTTCCCTGCTCTTTCTCACTCCTCTAACATGTCGCGAAATCGTGACTGTTTTTCTTGCCTGTTGTATATGTCGCGATATCACGACACTTTTCTTACTTGTCATTTTCTTTGATCTTTTGCAAAAAGACTACTATGGTCTTCTTGGAAACTCACTGTCCATGCTCTGAATAACCTTTGAACTTGTCATGCCGTAACCTTCATCAAAACAAATTATTTGATATTAAATCAAATTCCTTCAAGAGCTTCTTGACATCAATGACAACTTATACATTTGAGCAAAGGCAATGTACCCAAAGTACCCAAAATTGCCAACAATCTCCCCCTTTGTCATTGATGGCAAACCTTTATTGAAAACACTTCTCACGAGCCAAAACTGAAACCAACTGTGCTAACAACTGAGAATCTTCCTTTGAAGTTTTGCTCCCCCTGACTTGAAGCTCTCCTCTTGACTTTGAAGCTCTCCCCCTTACTCATATCTCTCCCCCTTTGTCATAAATGGCAAAGGGTCACCTTTGGGGCTCGGGACTAAGAATGAGCCTCTTAGCTTAGTCCCTCCCCCACCTCCTGATGAGGTGATTAATTCTTGGGTGGGAGTAAAACTCCCATTAGGCACTGATCATCATTAGCATCTATCACTTCCTTGCCGGGCCTTCTCTTGAACTCTTTGTCCATATTCCTATTCCTGTTCTTGTTATCATTCCTATTCTTATCCATGCCTTGATCCTTAGACCTGTTCATACCACTGTTCCTATTCCTGTACCTTGGAAGTTCAGCTCTACACTGTCTAGCTATGTGACCTTCATTGTTGCACTTATAACAAGTAACAATGTTATTTCTTTTAGGCATACCTGTTCTTTGAATCCGCTTGTTCTGACTAACCCTGTTCCTGTTATTAGCCTTGCTAAAAATTGCCTTATGCCCAAACTGTTTACAAGATTAGTAATACCCTTGAAAGAAATTACCACCTCTGAAACTGTTATTTACCTTCCTTACTTGAGTCATTCAATGCAAAGCCATGTGACCAAACCTGTGACATGAAAAACATCTACCTTGAAATTTTCCTTTATTTGACCTCTTGGGTCCTGAAAACTTCTTCTTCTCATCCTGAATTCTGTTTTCTGTTTCTACGCATCTATCATTCAAGAACTCATGATATGAAATACTTTCCTCATCAGAACTCTCTTCCTTTTGGAGTCTCTTACTAGACTCTCCAGCTTGTTCCTTGTGTGGCTTAACAAAACCAAGACCTGTTTTATCTCGTTGTTTTTCTTTGAAATTTGATGAGCGACTTAACCTTTTTGAAGCTATCTTGAAACCTGTAAAGCTTATCCTTGTACTCTTTAGTTTCCTCTTTCAAAGAAGCCATTTTTTGTTCTAACTCACTATACTCAAGAACCTTAGACTCTAACTCATCCTTGAGTTCTTGTGACTTAGCCATAGAGAAGTCAAGACTTTCTATAAGATCATCTCTCTCCATACAACATTCATCTATCTTATC
The DNA here is from genome assembly GCA_028583015.1 of Wollemia nobilis. Classification (NCBI taxonomy): domain Eukaryota; kingdom Viridiplantae; phylum Streptophyta; class Pinopsida; order Araucariales; family Araucariaceae; genus Wollemia; species Wollemia nobilis. Next base: position 3,124,512 of record JAQPPZ010000676.1, on the reverse strand, counting down.
CTTGAGTCTAGCATTCTTCTTTCTTTCCTTTTTCAAAGCACTAAGAGTGTTAGTAAGTTCACTTTCAAGATCCTTTATTTGTTTGCTTTCTGAATCATCAAAGCCTTTTTCAGATTTCTTATCACTAGAGGTGCTACCTTTTTCAAAAACCATACAAGCATATTCCTTATAGTTTTCTGAAGCATCCTCATACATACTAGAAATAAAATCATTATTTGTACAATCATCCTCAAGGTGACCAAAATTTCCACATCTAAGACATTTCATGATAATGAATCTATGTTTCGGTTCTTCCTCTTTTTCGATATGAACAACATCTCATTTTCATCATCACTTGAAGAACTTTCACTATCACTACTAGAACACTTACTTGCTTTGTCTAGGTAGAAACTCTTCTTGTGCTTGTGAGAATACCTCTTTCCTTGATTGTTGTGCTCATATTTGTTCTTCCTGTGATGCTTGTGCTTTTTAGAATCCTTGCTCTTAGAATCCTGTATATCTTCATCACTTTCATTCTTGGGAATAGTACAGTCAATAGCATAATGAAAAAACTTTCCACTATTGAAACATCTTATATTTTTCATGCTTTTGTGCTTTCTAGAGAACTTGCCTTTATTGCTATAATATGCCTCTTCATCACTAGAAGACTCATCACTCTCTTGAAGCTGTTTACCCTTGGATTTCTTGGTAGCCTTGAAAGCTGCCTCTTTCTTGACATCAACCTTCACTTGAGTTCTCAACTCAAATGCTGCAAGTATACTATGGATCTCATCATTTTTCAACTTATCCAAATCTTTAGCTTCCTCAATAGCAAAAATCTTTTCACTAAATCTATTCGGAAGAGATCTTAAAATTTTATCACAAACATCATTTTCAGCAAGCTCAAGACCTAAGTCTTTCATGGAGTTAACAACCTCATCCATACGAAGCATGTAGTCACTAATATTTTCATCATCATTCATCTTGAGTTGTTCAAAAATACATTTGAAGTGTCTCAACTTGGCCTTTCTGACATTTGTATCACCTGTATGAACCACCTGCAACTATTTCCACATTTCACTAGTTGTCTTGCAGTGAATCACTTTGGTGAGATCCGCTTTCTGTAAGCCTTTCAGGATTGCATTCATTGCTTTTGAATTGCTGTGATGTAGGAGCCTTTCTTCTTTAGTATTTGGGCCATGTACAAGAATAGTGTACTCATCCTTAATTACTTCCCATACCTCATTACCAAGTGCCATTAGATGAACCTTCATCCTTGCACTCCAAAGACCAAAATCCGACCCATCAAGAATAGGTGCTGCATTGCCACTTGAATAATCCATTGTGTTCTTTAATAGCTTTTCCTTCAAGTTGTTAAACTTTTCGAAGGCACCCGCTCTGATACCAATTGAAGAACACAAGCTTATACTAAGAGGGGCAGGGTGAACAGTATAAGACCTATTTTTACTTTTTCCTTTATATTTCAAAACAGTAAATAAATATACCCAAAGCAATATCAAAGCAATGCACAAAATCATCCACAAAGTGACATCAATTTTAACGTGGTTCACCCAAAATGGTTGGGCTACATCCACAAAACTTTTCTCTAAAATTTATCTCAAAGTTCTTTGGGAATCCTTCCCAATTACAATGTTTATGAGCCTCGGCTCAAAAAGGAGATACCTTCCCCCAAACAAAATTTATGAGCCTCTGCTCAAAGGAGATACCTTCCCCCAATCAGAATTTATGAGCCTCTACTCAAAGGAGATACCTTCCCCTCTGCTCTAGAAATGATACCTTAGAAGATCAACTGCCTCTACCTCGTGCCAGCACGTGGAACTCCTTTCCACCGAAGACCTCCTGTCCTCAATGCTTAGCCTAAGAGACCTCTGCCTTCTATGATCACGTCCACGATGAGCTCAAGCAACCAAATCTATTCTTAGGTTCTTCTCAAAGAACCAATGCACCTTTGTCCTCAAGCAACAGCACTCCGCATTCATCTTTGCCCTTTGTGTTCTCTGCGCCCTCTGCTCTCTTTGCGCAATCACAGTCGCACTTGATTGAACTTCAACCTTTGCACCTCTGCGCAATCACAATGACACTGTCTTCACACACTATGCTTCCTTTGTGATATTTCACACTTAGAATGATTCGACGAAATGCAATCTGCACACTACAATCGAATTTTTCACTTTGCTCTCGACGATCGAACATATTGCTCTACGCACTATCTGCGAACGTCGCACTTCGACTACCCACTCATCGATCCATCAACTATCCAAACAACTTTCCTTTTATAACAAAATTTTTATGAAGAAATCTTTAATCTTAGTCGACTGTTATAACAAATGCAAACCCTAATCTTCATTGGCTACAAGCCCTAATCTTCGTCGGCTAAAATTTGACTTTGTCGGCTTCACTGTCTATGTAACTCTTCTGTAGCTTCTGCCTTGAAAATACATGTCGCGATATCGTGACACCTTTGCATCCGTACACTTTCTTTTGGCTTTTGTCGTGATATCACGACACTTTTGCCTTTGGCAGCATCAACTTTGCTTTTGTCACGATATCGCGACACTTCTCCCTTCGTCGACCTCCTTTCTCCTTTTGTCGCAAAATCACGACACTTCTGCCTCAGCAGACTTTGTCTTCACTTCTGTCATGATATTGCGACACTTCTGTCTTCATAGTTCACAACTTGGCTTCTATCATGAAATCGTGACACATCTCCTGTTGAAGACCTGCTTTCTATTTTTATCATGAAATCGTGAAACTTTCTCCAACCGAACGCTACCATCTCAATCTATCGCGAAATCATGACACTTTCTGCATCTGTTTGCTTTCTCTTCAACTTGTCACAAAATCACGACGCTATCAACTTTTCGTACTCTTTCTTTTCAACTTGTCATGAAATCACGATGCTTTCAAGTTTCGTACATTTTCTTTGCAGCCTGTCACGAAATCGTGACGCTTTCAGCTTTTGTACGTTTTCTTTGTAGCCTGTCGCGAAGTCGTGACGCTTTCAGCTTTCGTACGTCTTCTCTGCAACCTATCACGAAATCGTGATAGTTCTCATTTTTAGACTCTTCCCTTTGCTGCATGTCATGAAATCGTGACAGTTCTCACTTTGAGTTTTGCAGCATGTCGTGAAATCGTGACACATTTCGTGTTACTTTCTCTCTCTTCGAACTTTTCGTGAAATCATGACAATTCACACTACGGACTCTCTCTTCTGCATTATGTCACGAAATCATGACACTTTTTCTTTCGGACTCTCTCCTGCAACATGTCGTGAAATCGTGACACTTTTTCGTCCGTACAACCTTCCTTGCAATATGTCACGAAAATGCGACATGTCGCGAAATCGTGACACTTTCCACCTTGCTCTCTTTCTATGCCAACATGTCATGTAATCGCGACAGTTTTTCCACTTGTATTTTTCTCTACCAACATGTCATGAAATCGCGACAATTTTTCCTGCTTCTTCTCTCTCTTCCAATATGTCGCAAAATCGTGACAGTTTTCCCTGCTCTTTCTCTCTCCTCTAACATGTCATGAAATCGTGACTATTTTTCTTGCCTGTTGTATATGTCACGATATCACGACACTTTTCTTACTTGTCGTTTTCTTTGATCTTTTGCAAAAAGACTACTATGGTCTTCTTGGAAACTCACTGTCCATGCTCTGAATAACCTTTGAACTTGTCATGCCGTAACCTTCATCAAAACAAATTATTTGATATTAAATCAAATTCCTTCAAGAGCTTCTTGACATCAATGACAACTTATACATTTGAGCAAAGGCAACGTACCCAAAGTACCCAAAATTGCCAACAATAATGTAATAATAGGTAGTATATACACTAACATCCCCCCTTATTACATTATTTGGGTAATTGAATAACTACTAGCTATGCTAACATCCCCCCATACAACAATATTTGGGTAAAGTATATAACTACCCCAATACAGTGAAGAAGAAGAAGAGAAATGAAAGAATGATGGCTCGTGCTTTGTCTTTGGCTCTAGCTCTAGCTCATGGCTCTAGCTCTAAGCATACCTCTGGAATTGTACCTCTGGGTCTATCTCGGGATCTGCCTATGAAACTACCTTTGGATCATTACCTCTGGATCTGCCTGTAGATCTGCCTCTGGAACTTTGTCTTTGGGTCTGTCTTTAGGTCTGTCTCTGGGTCATTATCTCTGGGACTGCCACTCGGTCTGTCACTGGATTTGCCTTGGGGTCTACCATAGGTTTTACCTTTTCGATAGAAGCCATACAACATTTCTTTCATCATGGTCCATTGTGTGAAATTTGTCCATCCACAATCAATATGAACCTTGTTGGCCATTTTCACTTTGTACCAACAACTAGAAGAAGAGTGATTCGTACATCCACATGAATCACAAGGATGTAATCTCCAACACTTAGCTGCAACATGTCCTGTCTTTCCACAGTGACTGCAACAATGCTTTTTAGGAGTTGTAGGAGATTTAGGTTTTACAAACATAGAATTACTGGTACTTGCATGTCCAATATAGCCAAGGCCTTCATGCTTTGCCCTGACACTTAGCATTATTGGAGATTTAATGCCTTGTTCCTATTTACCTAATCTCTCACCATTGAATCCCATTTTCTTCATAATTTTGGAACCAAATCCTTTGGTGTGTTTTTCAAAACACCCAATTTCATCATCTTCATCAATGCTTTTAACAATATTGCATTTGTCGCTATTGATGAGAGTATGGAATTCATTTTTAGGAGGTTCAATTTTTAAGTCACTAGTGTCACAAGCAAAATTTGCTACTATGATGAGATCACCTGTGCTACAACTGATATCTGCCATCATAGGCATGAGGTCGCTTGTATCACAACAAGCATTGGCCATCATGGGCTCAAGGTCACATGTGTCACAACAAGCATTCACCACCATGGGATGAAGGTCACTTGTGTCACTACAAGCATCAACCATTAGGGGTTTGACCTCTGTTTCCTCACTAAAGTCCCTGTACACTTTACGTTGGGCAATATCAAGAGAAATCAATGATATGTAGACTGCCCTTATGATGCCTATAGGGATTTGAACACCATTCTTCTGAAGATCTTCAAAATCTTCAAAATCTTTGAGAATGGATTTTACACCACTGCGTAGTGTAGAATATTTTTCATCCTCATAAAAATCCATTCCTTCCATCTCTGGTGGAAAGTAAGGACCTTTAACTGATTTTGCAACATCATCAGTTTGTTTTGGGATAGTTTTCTTCTTTGATCTACCCATTCTTAAGGTGTCGGTCTCTGCCGAAAATGCACCTTTTACAATAAAATTTTGCAAAATAATTTGACTAAGGTGTCGGTCACTGCCAAAAATGCACCCTTATAAGTCTTCCCCCTTTGATTTTGCAAAAATTATATCTCCCTTGTATGGGGTTCCAAGGGGCAACGCCCCTGGCGTGCCTCCAAAATTTTTTGGAAGCACAAAATGGGCGCTCCAGAAGGCTTTTTTTTACTGGTTTGTAAAAAAATTACAATATTTGCCTCTTAGGTAGATTAGCACAAAAATGTCATAAAAAAAAATCTCCCCTGTGTGAAGTACTTCAAACAAACAAAGTTTGCTATTTATGAAGCCTAAAAAAAATAGGTTTGTATTTTGATGATTTTATGCCTGTTTAATTGCTTTGATGAGGTTGATCTCCCTTTGTTTTAGTTTTGTGCAATGAGGAAAAAAAAATCCCCCTTCTCTTATGCAGCAAAAAAATGTTCCCCCTCCAAGTTTGAAAAAAAAATTTGCCCTCTAATGTTTTGAAAAAATAATTTAAGGTTTAATTAAATTGATTTTTCTTAAAAAAAAAAATTCTTTCTTTTTTTTAAGAAAAATTAAAAAAAAATTAATTAAACAAAAAATTATTAAAAAATAACATTACTAGCAATTTTTTTTTCAAAAAACAATACCGTGGGGTCGATGTGTTAGTCTCACAATGACACTGAGAGGGGGGGTGAATCAGTGTAGCTCTTTAAAACTTAAATCTTCAACTCTTAAAGCCGAAACAATGAGAACTTAAAACCAAATAAAGCAAATATAACAAGAGAGCATCACACAACACAAGATGTACCAAGGTTCACCGATTTGGCTACTCCTCAAAAATTGACTGTTTGGACTCCCATCCAAATCCAGCCTTTGCAAAGCAACAAATTTACAATCAATTTACCAACACCCACTGGAAGGAGCACCAACCCTTGATTTATCTACACCAATAAAAAGGAGCACCAACCCCTGATTTATCTGCACCAATAGAAAGGAGCACCAACCCCTGATTTACCAGCACCAACTGGAAGGAGCACCAACCCCTGATTTATCTGCACCAACTGGAAGGAGCACCAACCCCTGATTTATCTGCACCAACAAAAAGGAGCACCAACCCCTGATTTACCAGCACCAACTGGAAGGAGCACCAACTGGAAGGAGCACCAACCCCTGATTTACCAACACCAACTGGAAGGAGCACCAACCCCTGATTTATCTGCACCAACAAAAAGGAGCACCAACCCCCGATTTACCAAGCACCAACTGGAAGGAGCACCAACCCCTGATGCCAAGCACCAACTTGGACTTCAATTCTGAAACTAGAAGATTGACATATAAATGCCTTCACTTTTACAAGACCCTGACTGGTCTATTGCTTACTCAACATCGCCCACAATTCACACAACACACACCCTTCTCGCTCGCCTCTCACTCTCCTCTCGCTCTCCTCTCGCTCTCTTCACAAGATAGAATCCACTCTCAAATTCTCCAAGCAACACTCCTTTTATAACCATCCTTTCTCTCAGTTGTAACTCCTTCTTTCATATTCTCATGTGCCACTTGTCAATTGTAACTCCTTCTTTATGTAACTCCTTTTGTATATATTTAGAAGGCATTTCGTCAAACACGTCACATGCAAATAATTGACACCATATTCTTCTACCATGATTGTTCGTTTTCTCGGTCATGACTATTCGTTTTCTCCTTGCATGACTGTTCGTTTTCTCCTTTGTGCATGCATGCGTTTTGGTTTTCGAAAAGGCTTTTCGTTTCTATTTTAACGACTGTTCATTTTCTCCACATGGGCATGCGTCCGTTTCTTTCCATGACTGTTCATTTTCTCCACATGGGCATGCGTCCGCTTCTTTCCACGTGTAACGACCATCTTAAATGATTTCAAATCATTAAATATTCCTTATGGGTCCACGTCACTATGCAGTCTTCAGTTTCACCATCCTGGTGTTCATCACTAATATCAGACGCACTGTCAACTACTCTGTTCTTTTGGCAAAACTGCAACATGTCGCGATATCGCGACACTTTTGCTTCTCTGCCTGCCTGCCCTTTTTGAGTCACGAAAATGCGACATGTCGCGATATCGCGACACTTTTTTTTCTCTCGCTCGCTCGCTCTTCTTGAGTCACGAAAATGCTGACATGTCGCGATATCGCGACACTTTTTCTTTCTCTGCCTTTTCTCTTTGCGTCGGACCGTAAAATGCTACATGTCGCGATATCGTGACACTTTTTCCTTCTTGCTCTTTCTCTTTGCATCGGACCACGAAAATACATGTCACGATATCGCGACACTTTTTCTCCTTGCTCTTTCTCTTTGCTTTGACCCACCGAAAATACATGTCGCGATATCGCGACACTTTTTCTCCTTGCTCTTTCTCTTAGCTTTGGCCCGTGAAAATACAACATGTCGCGATATCGCGACACTTTTTCTCCTTGCTCTTTCTCTTAGCTTTGGCCCACGAAAATACAACATGTCGCGATATCGTGACACTTTTTCTCCTTGCATTTTCTCTTTGCTTTGGACCGCGAAAATGCAACATGTCGCGATATCGCGACACTTTTTCTCCTTGCATTTTCTCTTTCCTTTGGCCACGAAAATGCAACATGTCGCGATATCGCGACACTTTTTCTCCTTGCATTTTCTCTTCTCTTTTGGCCGCGAAAATGCAACATGTCGCGATATCGTGACACTTTTTCCTCTTTGCATTTTCTCTTTCTTTTGGCCACGAAAATGCAACATGTCGCGATATCGCGACACTTTTTCTCCTTGCATTTTCTCTTCTCTTTTGGCCGTGAAAATGCAACATGTCGCGATATCGCGACACTTTTTCCTCTTTGCTTTTTCGCTTCTCTTTTGGATATGGGCCACTTCGGTCTTCTTGGACAACCTGTAACAACTTCACCCATACATCAAAAACATCCTCATAAGCATTTAACATCACTGTACATACTCTGAATAACCTCTGAACTCCTATCCACTGTATCAACCGATCTATCTGACTGTGTTGACAACAATGACAATACTGTCGCTGCACCTTGCTCAACAATCTCCCCCTTTGGAATTGTTGGCAACACACGTGCAATTTCCTGTAACTCTTCTCCCCCTTTGACAACAATATCAAAGGGCTACTGCAAACTCCCCCTGAGTCCATGCACAACATTCTCAGGAAAAAATTATTACACTTAGCAAAAATCACAAACATGAGCAAAAAGATAAACAAATACACAAATGCTCCCCCTGAGAATGTGGTCCCGATAGCTAGTCAATTCTTGGGAAGCGTGACCACTCCCAATTTATTGTGAAGGTACTCAAAGACTTCCTTGGGCAACTATTTTGTGAAGATATCCGCTACTTGCTCTGTTGTTGGAACAAAATCCAACTTAACCTCACCTTCCGCAACTTTCTCCTACGTACAACACGTTGTCGCTGCAATATATTATGCCTCTGCTATGGATAAGGAGATTGACTCTTGTTTCTTACTGTGCCACGTGACCAACCTGTCTCCAAGATAGAATGCACCTCCACTGGTACTCTTTCTATCATAAAGTCTTCTTGGATAAGCACTCTAATCTCTGCTCATCATATTATAATTCCTGTTGTACCTTGCTTTTACTTATTTAGTATAGTTTGATCAACACGCAACTCTCAGCTGCACAAAAGTTACTCCCACGATATTGGTAGATGAATTGAGACGTACTCACAACACGGATTCTATTTTATCTACAGATTGGGAATGTTACAGGCTTCAAAACCAGCACCTGCCAGCTTATGCTTCCATGACACGTCGACTTGTGCTGCATGTTCTATCTCAGATAACGCCTATCAGCTCTTCGCATCAAAAACCTAGTTGTTCACCATGTTGTTCTACTGAAGCACATTAGTTTGACACTATCTCGCTATTGTAACCGCCATCACCAGAGAGATTTCACAATAATTAAAAAATGGCTCTATCAAGCCAACGTCTCATGCTCCTGCTTATTACCTCCACAAACAACTACATGAACTGAAACACACTTTGACAACTATACGACAACTCCCCCTGACTACTTGCCTTTCATCCTCAGATAACCAAACAACATAGGAGCATTAAAATAAAACTTTAAGATTGCTCCCCCTGAGGATGTGCTACCTGGAGCTGCTTAGTGCAATAGAGGAGTAGTCTCCTTCAGTCCAAGGAGACACGATTTCCTCTCTTCTTTCTTTCTCCAAACTGGTTTTATTACAGTTTTGGGCTCTTGTTTTGAATTTTCTTTTTCAGTAGCTTGTGCATGTTTTTCGGGAAATTTTCTATTTTGTCTCATTCCATTAGGTTGAAATTTTCTTCCCTGAAATTGATTTGATGCAAATGTACTTCGACAATTTCTTGCAATGTGCCCAAAATTATGACAGTTATAACATTCTACTGTATAATCCATCAAAGGTGAAAAAACATTTCTACTTGGGTGGTTGTCTCTTGTGCATCCTTGATGGATGATTATTTTCCTTTCTTTGATGCACATGATTTCTTCCCTGTCTCTGTTGCATTCTTTGTGTCTGATGAAATCTACTGTCTTGCCTTAGATTAGATACAAAAGTTCTTGGACAAAACCTTGCTATGTGCCCATGACCATTACATTTAAAACATTGCACATGGTGTTCAACAGATGTATTTCTACCAGCATAACTCTTTGATCTATTATTCAATCCACAATAAATTGCCTTGTGACCATAATGGTTGCATCTAAAACAATAGCCATTAAAAGCATTATTATGAATAAAGTGAGAGTGATAGAACCTCTTTTGTTGTGGTTGCTTTGTCTGTAGATCTCCTTTGAGATTTTCTTCCTTTTGAAGATTCAGCTTCAAGCTTTTCTTGCTTTGATCCTTCAAAGAGTGGACTTCTTCTTCTCTGTAGATTTAGAAGATGAAGGTTGTTCAACTTCATATCCAAGACCAAGCTTACACATGGGGCTTCTTTGTTGCCTTATCATTTTATCTAGCAACTCTGTGCTCTTCTCAAATTTGAGATTTGTATTGGCCTCTTCTAGTTGTTTCCTCAATAAAACAATCTCCTCTTCTTGTTTGCCGCAAACAATCTCTTTCTCATTGATCTGTGACCTGAGAGTTTCTTCAATCCTTTTGGACTCTTCTACTTGCAGCTTTAGATCACTAATAACTTTGTTAGATTCCTCTTCACGTTTGCTACATACATCGCCTTTATCATCCAGGTGTGACTTCAAGGCTTCTTCTATTTTCTTGGCTTTATGAATTTGTAAGAAGAGATCTTCAATATTATCCCCATATTCTTCCAACTTCTTGGACAAGTCTTTTGTTCTTTTTCCTTTCTATACCCAACTCTTCAAGTGCAGCGATCAACTCACCTTCTAGATCTACTTCAGCCTCAAGGTTTTCATCACATACTTTAGAATTCACTCCTTCTATCTTTTCTAGTTCAATTTTCTCTTCCATAGGAACTGAAACTGACTGAGATGCCTTATTGGAGGAGGATCTATTCTTCTTACCCATTGCGTACTAATCCAAGATCAACCCTAGCTGATTTAGCCTGACAAGGGAAACTGGCTCTAATACCAATTGTTAGTCTCACAATGACACTGAGAGGGGGGTGAATCAGTGTAGCTCTTTAAAACTTAAATCTTCAACTCTTAAAGCCGAAACAATGAGAACTTAAAACCAAATAAAGCAAATATAACAAGAGAGCATCACACAACACAAGATGTACCGAGGTTCACCGATTTGGCTACTCCTCAAAAATTGATTGTTTGGACTCCCATCCAAATCCAACCTTTGCAAAGCAACAACTTTACAATCAATTTACCAGCACCCACTGGAAGGAGCACCAACCCCAGATTTATCTGCACCAATATAAAGGAGCACCAACCCCTGATTTATCCACACCAACAAAAAGGAGCACCAACCCCTGATTTACCAGCACCAACTGGAAGGAGCACCAACCCCTAATTTACCTGCACCAACTAGAAGGAGCACCAACCCTTGATTTATCTACACCAACAGAAAGGAGCACCAACCCCTGATTTATCTACACCAATTGGAAGGAGCACCAACCCCTGATTTACCAGCACCAACTGGAAGGAGCACCAACCCTTGATTTACCTGCACCAACTGGAAGGAGCACCAACCCCTGATTTATCTGCACCAATAGAAAGGAGCACCAACCCCTGATTTACCAGCACCAACTGGAAGGAGCACCAACCCCTGATGCCAAGCACCAACTTGGACTTCAATTCTGAAACTAGAAGATTGACATAGAAATGCCTTCACTTTTACAAGACCCTGACTGGTCTATTGCTTACTCAACATCGCCCACAATTCACACAACACACACCCTTCTCGCTCGCCTCTCACTCTCCTCTCGCTCTCTTCGCAAGATAGAATCCCCTCTCAAATTCTCCAAGCAACACTCCTTTTATAACCATCCTTTCTCTCAGTTGTAACTCCTTTCATATTCTCATGTGCCACTTGTCAATTGTAACTCCTTCTTTATGTAACTCCTTTTGTATATATTTAGAAGGCATTTCATCAAACACGTCACATGCAAATAATTGACACCATATTCTTCTACCATGACTGTTCGTTTTCTCGGTCATGACTGTTCGTTTTCTCCTTGCATGACTGTTCGTTTTCTCCTTTGTGCATGCATGCGTTTTGGTTTCCGAAAAGGCTTTTCATTTCTATTTTAATGACTATTCATTTTCTCCTTCCACGACTGTTCATTTTCTCCACATGGGCATGCATCCGTTTCTTTCCATGACTGTTCATTTTCTCCACATGGGCATGCGTCCACTTCTTTCCATGTGTAACGACCATCTTAAATGATTTCAAATCATTAAATATTCCTTATGGGTCCACATCACTATGCAGTCTTCAGTTTCACCATCTTGGTGTTCATCACTAATATCAGATGCACTGTCAACTACTCTGTTCTTTTGGCTAAACTGCAACATGTCGCGATATCTCAAAACTTTTGCTTATCTACCTGCCTGCCCTTTTTGAGTCACGAAAATGCGACATGTCACGATATCATGACACTTTTTCTTTCTCTGCCTTTCTCTTTGCATCGGACCGTGAAAATGCTACATGTCGCGATATCGCGACACTTTTTCCTTCTTGCTCTTTCTCTTTGCATCGGACCATGAAAATACAACATGTCACGATATCACGACACTTTTTCTCCTTGCTCTTTCTCTTTGCTTCGGCCCATGAAAATACAACATGTCACGATATCGCGACACTTTTTCTCCTTGCTCTTTCTCTTAGCTTTGGCCCACGAAAATACAACATGTCATGATATCGTGACACTTTTTCTCCTTGCTCTTTCTCTTAGCTTTGGCCCGCGAAAATACATGTCGCGATATCACGACACTTTTTCTCCTTGCATTTTCTCTTTGCTTTGGACCACGAAAATGCAACATGTCACGATATCGCGACACTTTTTCTCCTTGCATTTTCTCTTTCTTTTGGCCACGAAAATGCAACATGTCGCGATATCGCGACACTTTTTCTCCTTGCATTTTCTCTTCTCTTTTGGCCGTGAAAATGCAACATGTCGTGATATCGCGACACTTTTTCCTCTTTGCATTTTCTCTTTCTTTTGGCCACGAAAATGCAACATGTCGCGATATCGCGACACTTTTTCTCCTTGCATTTTCTCTTCTCTTTTGGCTACGAAAATGCAACATGTCGCGATATCGCGACACTTTTTCCTCTTTGCTTTTTCGCTTATCTTTTGGATATGGGCCACTTCGGTCTTCTTGGACAACCTGTAACAACTTCACCCATACATCAAAAACATCCTCATAAGCATTTAACATCACTGTACATACTCTGAATAACCTCTGAACTCCTGTCCATTGTATCAACCGATCTATCTTACTGTGTTGACAACAATGACAATAATGTCGATGCTAAACAAAAAATTATTAAAAAATAACATTATTAGCATTTCAAAAAATAATACCATGGGGTTTATGGGGTTTTATCCCTCGATATCTTACCTCTAAGCTCCTTAGCGCGTGGCTCCCAACCACACGAGCTACCAAGGTCAATGATTATTGAGGGGAACTTACCCCATCTTAACCTCATGAGCCCTCAGGAGTAGGTGGCCCGCTGCTTCTCTCCATCGAGCAATGACTCTTCTCTCGATGGTGGTGCTACTCTCTCTCCACCCGGTAGATGTGTCTATTTGTGATGGACGTGGCGTTGTTCTCCCAATACTGGATGTGCTACGTGATGAGTCACCTTATTACTTTCAAGCGTCTTGCTAAAACTTTCCAGATCTGTGGCAGGGTAGCAGATGTCCTCCATAGGTTTATGAACCACAATGCTTTTAGCGGCTACCAAGCCTACCAATGGCTCAGCTTGGTTTCTTTGGTTGTAGTGGTTAAGAAATTATCCCACCATCCCGCGAGCGCTACAATGATGGTGTTGTCTACGGTCTAGAAAGGACTCTGCTGGTTCCAAGAAGACGTCTCCTGATTTGGGCGTCAAATCTCCAGCCTGCACGTCAAATCAATACTGCTCCATCAAAAATCTTTGAAATCGGTGACCACAACTTTTTGCCTCTCTCGATTTGCTTATCCCACAACATCGCTGAAGGAATCACCAGCGCCTTCTTCGACGACGACTCGATCTATCAATGGGAGATCTGTCTGCGTCTAAATTTTTTTTTAACCAAGCAAGTGTGTCGATCATGTGGAAGCCATCAGGTTATTATCCCACATTGGCAGGGAAAAACACTTTGATTGCTTTATAAGGATAAATACTCTCCTTAACTATTGTCTTCCTTTCGGGAGACTATGCTACCCCACCGACAACCCTCACACACGACCCTTTTCGATTAGTCACTTTTAGACGTTCTCGCTCTTAGAACCTCCTTGTTTGGTCCCCCATGTGTGGCACAGACCCCTTAGGTGTCATCAATCCCAGTCAGCTAGCATTGTCCTCCGTGTCAGGATTGTAGATCCACCGTTGTGTTGAGTAGTGGTCAGGTTGTCTTGTAGAGTCCACTTAGGCTTAGGTTGCCCTAGGTTCTCCTATGTCGATTGTCCTCAGATGACCATCCAGAAGGGTCATGTATCCTAGGTCTCACTTGGGTTTAGGTTTCCTAGTCAGTCAGCGTGGGTCTAGAGCCCACGTGCTGTCAGTCAATGCGTCTACCAGACCTCGGGAAGTGTGTCCCTCATGAAACCTCCTCCCAGATCTGCAGGTCTCGAGCCGTAGCTCTAGCCGTGGCTCGATACCATGTAAGTGAAAGACAATAATAATTGCATTGAACATAACAAATAAATAATACATGCTATGCCTAATTAGTCCGTAGAAATCGGATCTAACACACCCACAATAGTAGGCAGTTCGAACAGTAGCTAACAGTTCGAACAGTAATACTAACAACTAACTTAATAATGTAATAATAGATAGTATATACGCTAACACTACCTTGAAAAATAAACCTCCCCCATTCTATATTTATTTAAGGATGGAGGTATGGATCATCCATAATTGTATGATTGACTCTGGAGCATATACTATTGTAATGCCTAAAGCTGTTTGTGATAAATGGGTATGGAATACACTCACTCTTGTCAAGGAGTCTTGTAGCTGGATGGCACCCTAGTGAAGACTATGGGAGTAGTAAAAGATGTACTCATAAAATTGCATAGAGATCTTGAGGTCACTATTGTGCAAGAAATCATAGTGGTTGATCTTGAGCACTACTTTGGAATGTGACTTTATAGAGGATTTACTGCCAATTTGGGAGGTTACATGTATTTGGATTACTATGGTATGATGATACCGTATAAGGGAAGAAGAATAAGATTGATTCTTGAAAATCCTGTCACTTACCATATTGAGTTAATAGAATAAGAGATGTATAATCACTCAGTTATGGAAGAGCTAGAACTAGTAGAACTCTTGGAGGATTTGTAGGTGGATGATAAACTACCTTTCCAAAATGATAAAGACTTGTTAGAAACAATATTAGGAACATACATTATAACATTTGAAGTTGAAAAGAAAATTCTTGCAATTTCCAACCAATCATTGAGAGAGTTTAAAATTTGGATAATTCATTTTGATGGAGCAAAATTTAGGAGTGGATCCAGAGCAAGTGTAGTTTTGAAATCTCCATCCTAAGGAGTGAAAATATTTTCTTTCAGACTTGCTTGGTCTTGCACAAATAACATTGCAGAGTATGAAGCTCTCTACCTAGGATTAATGCAAGCAAAACAGATGGGCATCAAGATGTTAAACATTTATGGTGACTTAGAACTCATTGTTAATCAAGTCATGAAAAAGTATAGCAATAAGCATCATTATTTGAAGTCTTACATAAATAGAGTATGGGACTTGATGGAATCCTTTTATGCTCTAAATTTATGTGTCATTCCTAGAAAACAAAATTATTTAGCATATGCCTTGGTTGTCAAAGGAGCCAATTTCTCTCTCTCTACATATTATGGGTCTCCAAAAAATAAGAGAGTCAAACTGCTTTTTAGACCATCAGTTCTTGGCAAACGGATATACTAGAAAATATTTGAAAATTATGAGTAGATTATCGACTTCTTGATAAAAGAAGAAAACTGTGCTTTTTCTAGTTGTGAGATTATTCAAGAAATTGATCAAAGGAATATTATTCAGCTGAAAAAAACCACATACCCAAAGGTTTGATTACTCTATAAAGCCTATTTGATAAACGAAGATGGAAAAATATTGAAACAAATGAAGGTTGATGACCAAATCTACAAAGAAATTGAAATGCAAAATGGAGAAAAGCTAAAGCTTGGTATCCAATGCATTGTAGAAGAAGTTGAAAGTTTTAGAGCTTTATGCCACAAGTACTAGGACATAATAACCTAGACTTACGATGACCTGAAGGTATATGATAAAAATGTAACTCAACATACTATTGAATTAGTACCATATGCTAAGTCGTTCATACAAAAATAGAGGCCAGTGAATCCCAAGATTGAAGTGATCATGTGATAAGAATTACTTAAGCTATATCAAGATCTAAGATAATTTACCCTATCAAGCATTCAACTTGGGTAGCCAATCTAGTTCCAATAAGAAATAAGAATGGTGACATTCATCTCTACGTAGACTTTAGAAATCTGAATCAAGCTTATTTGAAATATCACTACCCTTTATTGTAGATAGATCAAATTTTACAGATGGTAGCAAGGGTAGAGAGGTTATCCTTACTAGATGGTTTCTCTAGGTACAACCATAATTGGGTTTAAAAAAAAGACCAACACAAAACCACATTCACAACAAAGTGAGATACTTTTGCCTATCAAAGACTGTCATTTGGTCTATGAAATGTTGGTGCTACTTTTCAAAGAGCAATGAATTATGCATTTGGAAAGCTTATTAATAAAATAATTTTGATATATGTAGATGATATGACCGTATTTTCACATGAAAAACAAGATCATATTTATCATTTAGAACAAGTTTTCTAGAAATGCAGGGAATTTGGCTTATCACTGAATCCTAAAAAATCCATTTTTATAGTCCACAAGGGAAAGTTATTGGGACACATAGTATCGAAACAAGGAATGTCTATTGATCCTAATAGAATAAAATTAATATTGGCACTACCCCTTCCAATGTATAAAAAGGATCTGCAGTCCTTCTTTGGGCAGATTAATTTTGTAAAAAAATTTATTTCATAATTTGCTTAGATTGTTAGACCAATATTAGAGTTACTAAAAAAATATGCAGATTATAAGTGGACTGAAAAAAGGAAGTAAGCATTTGAAATTAATAAACAAGCCATTGCCACAACTCCGGTCTTGGTCAATCCAAATTTTGATAGAGACTTCATCCTTTATGCCTATGGTGCTGAAGAGAGTTATGCTATTGTATTAACTCAAAAGGATGACCAGAAAAATGAACATCCTATTTTATTTTGGAGTCAAACATTGCATGAATATCAGGTAAAATACAACTTCATAGAAATATAAGTATTTGCAATTATGAAGTCCTTAAAGAAGTTTAGACAATATCTGGCCTAGAGCAAAACACTGGTGTACGTAGTCCATCCTGACGTAAGAACATTCATCTTACAAGGAGAACTTGGTGAAAAGAGAGCAAGTTGGATTACAAAAATTCAAGAGTTTAACATTGAGATTCATCCCATCAAATTGGTAAGAGGAAGAACACTCTGTTAGGAAATGGTAGCTAAAGCAAATCCATAGGAATAAGTAGCATGTCAGATCAAAGAATTATATCAAGAAAGTAACATCCTCCCACAAGAATTAGATTGGATATATTAGCTCACAAGTTACTTTTAGACTATAATCTATCCCCAAAATATCAACGCTTCACAAAGGAGAAGGTATAGGCTTAAAGCCTTGCATTACATAATGCTATCTAGAGAAATTTGTAGAAAAACCTGGATGGTGTCCTCTTAAGATGCGTAAGAGAAGATCAAAAGCACAAAATCCTAAAATAATTTCATGATGGACTATTTGGAGGCCATTATGTAGGAAGATATGCTACACTAAATATTACAAGAGCAAGGTATTTTTGGCCTATTGTTTTTGTCGATGCCTTTGAAATTGCTAGAGCCTGTAATAAATGCCAAAGATACATAGGTAAAAATAGAAATACTGCAATGCCTCTAGATTCAATACTGTTTGAGCAACCATTTCAGCAGTGGGGTCTAGAATTTGTGGGGGGAATCAGTCCTAATTCTTTAGCGAGTCATAGATACATTCTAACTACCATAGATTATTTTACTAGATGGGTTGAAATGATCCCCACCAAGAGGTGTGATCAAGATGTGGTGCTTGAATTTCTTAAAACTTTGATCACCAGGTTTGTTATTCTTGAGGCTTTAGTAAGAGATAATGGTCCAAATTTTATAGGGACGAAGTATATATATTTTTCTAGCAGATATGACATTTACTTGAAGAATTCTTCCAATTATTACTCACATAAAAATGGCTTAGAAAAATCAAGCAACAAAAATTATCTCAAAATGCTAAAAAGATATTTAGAAGACAATAAAAAATCTTGGCATTTATTGATAAACCAGGTACTGTGGGTGGATTGAATCACCATAAAAAAACTATAGGCACATATCCTTACACTCTTGTCTATGGAAAAGAAGTTGTACTACCAATCCATTTAGAGTTGCCAACTTTAAAGTATGTCGGTGATAATGATTATGATAAAGGAGACCCTATAAATGAAAGAATTCTTCAACTATTAAAATTTGAAGAATAGAAAGACGAATATTATAAGAAGTTCCAGAGGCACTTGTCATAGACAAAAATATGGCTCGACAAGAAGACCACCTTCAAAAAGTTTAAAATTGGTGATCTAGTTTTGAAATGGAACGTAGACAAGGCCAATCTAGGTAAGCATGATAAATTTAACTCATTTTGGGAAGGTCCTTTCCAAATAGAATTAGTCAAACAAAAATTGCATTCCAGCTCAAAAAACAAGAAGGAGAGGTGGTACCCATCCTAGTAAATGGATATCATCTCAAGTTGTACATCAAATAATGAGCTACTTTCCATGTATCATATGTATCATATCTTGTAAATATTTTTATTTTCATAGGAGTGACTAAATGATAAAATATGCTCCATAGTGGCTAGTATCCACACGAGCTATAAATACCAAACCTACTTGTAAATCAATTATGCTACATGGCTCACAGTGGCACCACCTCCTTTAAATAAATGAAAGATAGCTATGAAAATGAGAAAAGAGGTACTCGAAAAATATTACAATCGATCCATAAAATATTTAAAATAAACACGAGGTACATGATTCAAAGTAGAATCGACCCATTATTTTTTAAGAATGACGAGAAATTTGCACACGTGTCTGACTTATGTCATCAATCTCAAAGATAATGCAATCATGGAAAGAAAAGACATCGATGTAGTTTCACATGCAGCTGAACATTGCAACCACCTCATTTAAATCACATGCTCTAAAAAAACTATATGTTTGAAGCTACTCAACAAAATTCACTCTTGCTATGTAATTTGAATTTTGAGAGCATGCAATAAGACAGAGAGAGTGATTTTATGTAGAAATAATGAGAGCACAAATTTTCCCCTTTAGGAAGAAATAATCCACTCCTATACAAAACCATGGCTTCATCATCTACAACCACAAATAAAGTTTCTACTGAGGAAGCTCAAACGAGTAGTCATTTTCAAGATAATTCAGGTAATATTGTTGATAAAATCACCACCTTCAAGGAGAAATCCTAGATGAAGATAGAAGCATAGCAAAGAGTTGCTAAAGGCATATCGGTTTCAAGTCAAAGGGAAATAGTGGTAAGTTCATTGCTCTCCTTTTATATGTATGATTCTATGCATCCATACCCCAAGATCATTCAAGCAATCACAAAAAATTATAACCCTGAGAAAAAGACATTGCAAAGCATCGAAGGTAAAACCCTAATACACTTCAAGGTTATGTCCTTCAATAATGCTTTTTCTCTAGGGACAAAACCAGGTGCAAAAGCCAAACCATTTTCCATGAGGTCTCAAGATCAATATTATGCGCTAAGCAAGCATGCTGAGGGGGGAAATAATTTCCTAAATTGGGTATTAGGCAAGATAGATAGATAAACAAGTGGTAGTACCTTACCCTCAACCCCAATTAAAATAGAAGAATTTAAGGATGCAGAGCTTTACTCTATGTTGGTTGTGATAGTTGGATTACCCTCTGATAGGTAAGTATACAATTGGAAGATAGCCGTGACCCATTGCATTTCCAAACCTAAGAATTATGAATCCTTTGGGTATAGTAATCACTCGATATTATTTAATTGGCCACAATAATTAGCAGGTATGTCCCAAGAGATCCTAATCAAAATGAAATAAAACAAGAAAGGAGCATCTTTTAGATATTGTTTCCACTTAGCCTAGATTTTCCTTTACTTTAACCATGAAGAATTACTATTTATTCTAGTAAATATAACAAGCCATAATGGAGCTACTCTCATCATTTATTCATGGATGAATGCGTTGAGCAAAAAAGAGTCATTTTACAATTTCAATAGAGAATTCCTAGGGCCAATCCTAAAGCTAATTAAAGGGTAAATGCACAAAATCCCCAAATTGACAGTTGATATTTAGAGAAAGAAAGGTGAATAAGAGGGCTACTGGTACATTCTAATTGAAGGAAACATTATTCGCGTGTGTGGTTTTACTAAGAAACCATTTGTCTTGCCCCACTATATTACTGAGCGAATCTTTGCTTTAGAATAGTGTCATCATAAATATTATACAAATCTCATATTTGGGAAAAGAAAGGGCAAGCAGGGAACCTGCACCTATCCCCTTAAAGTGAGCGATATTTATTTTAGCAAAGGATAACACAAGAGCATCACCAAATACATGCAAGAATTGGGATTAGTTGAACTTCCCCAAAGATGGAGGTATGACCTAAATTTTTTTTTTTTGAAGAAAATTAATGATCCAAAAGCTAAGACTTAAAGGTTCAAGAGGACTCTCTGACCTCACATCGAGAAGTTAAAAAATAATAATTAATATTAAGAATTAGAGTGGGATGTCCAACATATGGAGACATTTCCTCCCTGGAGAGACTTCTATGACCATGTTGTATATTATGATCTGAAAAGTGATCTGACACATGTTTACATAGAGGATGATGTTAAAGCTTTGGTAAAAGCAAAAGCTTGAAATCCTGTAAAATTATTTAAATTTTGGAGAATGCAGGTAGAATTAGATACCATAAAGTCTAGATTCCCTACCAATAATGATAGAACTTTTGAATATTATTATGATATTCACGCTAACACTTGGCAGGACACCAAAAGTTTCTAGCATTAAGCTTTAAAAGGCCTATGGACCAAGGAGGGGTGATAAATGACAACCAAGCTAGCAGGACAAAGTTGAAACCAATCACTATTCAAACACCTCCATCCTCCCCTCTATGAATGAAGTGCTCTACTAAAAATATCCCTACCAAAAAGGGCAAACAAGCTGCTTTCCAATCCCCAATAGGTGAATTACAAACATACGAGCTAGGTGCCCATCTAATGCAAAGGTAGGGATACCAAGGAGGAGGTTTGGGCCCTAATGAGTCAGGAAATGCAAGACCTATCTCAGTTGCACAAAGACCAGAAATATTACCCCTAAGGGCATCTGGTAAAAGTTATGTAGAACCTAGATACATAAGTGACCAAGATCAAGTCATGTATGGGACTTATATGGTAAGGTTTGCATGACCTACTCTCTCAGAAATAAGATCAACTTGGGACTTCACAAACCTCAAGCCAATAACTAGTTTAGGAGGGAAAATTAATAGTTGATCCTTCTATGTCATAATTTGGAGAAACTACCTTTGGGATGGATCAGGTAATGGAAGAAGAGGAGCAAGAAAGAGAGGAGACAGATCCATTTTCTTAGGAATTAGAACAAACTTAGGATCCAATTATAGAGCAATCAAATTAGAACCAAGTAACACATCAGTCTCCACTAAGGGACTCAAGTATGTTTCCTACCCATTCTTCTTCTGCTCCTCCACCTCTAAGTTCCCAAGATACACTCCCCTCCCATTCTGAAAGGCATATTCAATTAGTTGAAATTCCCCCTTCTATTTCATCTTAGGTTATTACATCCATCCCACTTCCATCCATGCAACCTCCATCAGTTTCCATTGAGGCTACACTCCCACCTTCCCCACTACAAAATCCTCCTATATATTCAATTGCAATGTCAGTGGGGCCATAAATCACAGCACCACTTCATCGTACTACATAAATCAAAGTTGTAATATCTACTTCTTCGCACCAATATTCCACCATCCTAGCTTCTCCTCTTATCCCTGTCCATTTAGTACCATATTTGGTCACCACTTCTATTCATACTACTGATTCTGTCACAACTCAACACCAAAGTATAGAGGACATTTCCTTCAATGTAGCAGTATGGTGGAATGAACAACTGGAAAAACCCTTAGAAGATACAACATAAAAGAGGAAGACTGTAGTGATTGACCCAGTGTTCATAAATAGGAAAAAATTAACTACCACTCCAAAGGTGAGTAAACCAAGAAAAGAGATGACCATGGAAGACTATGAAATAGTTGAGAAAATTGTAGACATCATGCAGTTACCAGTTGCTGATGAATTAGTAATGGCTAAGGTCCACATGGACATAATTTTCTTGTAAGAAGATGTGAGAATAGAGGAAAACCAAGAGCTAAAGCAAATATTACAACATTTGGAGGCTTATCTTAGAGAATATGAAGTCTTGGCCAACTCACTCAAAGAAGAGGTAAAGGAGTGGTAAGACAAATATCAAGAAATGGCCAATTTCAAGGAGCAAGTAGAAATTTTTCAAGCTCAGGTACCGACTCTTATGGATCACAAAAATAATTTGCAACAAAAAATTTTGTCAGAAAATGCTAGACCTTCTGGGTTCTCAAAAGATACTCTAAAGAAAACCCAAAGAGAGATATGGTCAAAAATCAAGACAAAAAGCTCAGAGTCTAGACCAGTTTTTGTCTTCCTAGATGAAGCTACAAATGAGTTAGTAAGTGCAAGAAATACCCTTCGAAAGGTGAAGGACGAGCTTTAGCATAAAATATACCCAACATAAATGATTTGTAAGATAGCAAAAACTAGGTCTAGAGTCATGGCTAGAATTATTTCAAATAGGTAGTGGTGTATAGCCGAGGGCATAGCCAAGGATATACTAGCCAATAATAGATTATTATAGAGGGGTCTAAAATTTCTAGACAGACTAGAAGATAAAATGAGCAAAATTATGAACACAATTTCTCAAATTAGATTACTTAGTTTCCTTGATTACTTTTGGGAAAATTGTTAATTCATTAGAGAAACAATGTTGTTAGATTTTTTAGACTTCATAATACAATATGACTCTAAAATAGAGAAATAGTCTGAACCAATCCAATAAGAGTAGGTGAATCAAATGATTAAGATCTTAATGGAGATAAAGGATGTTATATCTGAGATTGGTAATGGCATTTCCAAGCCATCTCATAAGAGGTTTTTTAGCTTACAAAGGATCCATCAGAACATATTATTTTATTTTTTTTGAATTTACATGGTGGAATCGGTAGCTGCCACGAATTCGGGCAAGCTATCCAGCTTTTATGGCCGCCACAGTATTCTACATTGTTTGCCCTAGAAGTCACCATAGTGTTCTACATTGTCCACCCTAGAAGCCGCCACACAGATCTTTGCACAGTCCGTCCCTATAACCATATTGCCACAATAATTTTAAATCTTTTACGTCGCTGAAAGCACCAGGAAAGGGACAAGCGTTCAGTCCGTCGAGGCCCGATATTTGAACCTTGGACCTCCGCCCCCCTTATGGGTTTGGATGAACCAATTGGTCTACAACTCAGACATATTAGAACATATTATTAATACCAAGAATTTTAGATAAGACTTGGTAACAAGCCTTGAACATGCTAAGTAATGTAATTCAACTGCTTAGTGAAGATGATAATGATGAAGTAAATGTTAGTGTGGAATAAAGCGAATATGGGTCCGATGGAGTTAGTTTTGATGAACAAGACTAGGAAGAAGAGGAAAAATAGGATGATGAAGAGATAAAAGAGGAGGAAGATGAAGAAGTCTAAGAAATCATTCCTGAAAAGCCCAACATTAAGATAGTTCATATTGAAAAAGAAGAACAAGACAAAGGTCAAGACGGGTAATAGGTCCAATGAAAGGGACCCATTAGAAACACATTTTTGATGAAATTTTGTAGTTTTAGAGGAGTCAAAAAAGAATAAAAAAAGAACCTAAAAATGTCCTCACACATATGGTATTGTAAGGAACATAAAACAATCTATAAGATAAGTCCTCCTTGATCCAGGGAAATCATGCTTTTGTTTCACAAATAGTTTCTCCATGACTATAAACTTATGGATATTGTGTCTTCAATCTAGAAGTCAGTAGTCATGAAGGAGAAATTTTTAAGCCATGATGCTCCTAATATCCAGAGCCTATTTCACCACTCATATCCCTTATTTCATTGCATCATTTCCCTCATTCCATTTCTTCATCCATATCCATGCATCCTCACCATACTTTCTCAGTACTTCCAAAAATGTTATTTCCATCTCATTTTCCTTTTTCTTTTTCCCTCATTCCATAAATCATTCATCCCCTTAGACTTGGTAAACCCAACGAATAAGGCTTTGAGTTCTAAAAATATTACGAGCAAGATTCCCCAAGAGGTGCCAATAATGTAGGCCAAAAATGGCTACATCTCTACTTAGCCAAAATTTTGCAAAATTTGACTAAGTATGAAGAAGGAACATAAAACTGCTAAAAATGAGTAGGATAGAGAAGTGCCAAATTTGGCTTCAAAATGAGAATTTAGGTGAAGTAGAATTTCTCTGCCCCCTTTGTATTTGTCGCACAAGTTTGAAAGGTGTCAAAAAATAAAAAGCACCGCACAAGGGAAAAAAATGAGAAATCGCTAAAAGGAGGCCAATTTGAAGAAGTCAAGCGAGCTGCACTTCTCATCTACCCTTGTATTAAGTACACAAAATAAAAGCACTAAATAGAACACAAATGTGAGAAGCACCAAAAATAAATCCAATTTAAGAAGTCGAATGACTCACTCTTTATTTTTTCTTTGTAAATCGTTGCACAAAACAAAAGTGTTAGGAGTCAGTTAAAAGAAAAGAAGCACTAAGAAATGCACAAGATAGAGAAGCTCTAAAAACCACCTAGATTAGAGAAGATTAAGAAAATAACGCTTTCTTATCTGCCTCATATCTACGACACAAATCAAAAAAGTAGTGCAAAACTATGTTTCTTAGTCTCCTTTGTCAAGAGCGCATAAAATGTAAAAGCAATGAGTAATAGTAGAAAGGGTAGCAAATAGAAAAGGTGACTAAGGAGTAAAAGGCTGTGATTCTCTGTCTCCTTAATTACCACCATGTAAATAATACGTAGTACTACAGTCGTTTGATAGTCAGATCTATGAAAAATATTAAACCTCCACCTCCCCTAAAGATTTTTGATGAAATTTTGTGCATGTAATCCAGAGAATAGAGGAAAGTTAAAATTGATTTCATAGAGGTCAAATCAAAGCAATTATATGCAAAATCTTCTAGAACCTCCCGATGAACCAATTTTAGTTGTAGATTATTGGATAGGGATGGTTTCCAAGAACCACTGACGGTGAGGATAAGCTCTACCAGAAGATAGTTTGCAAAAATATCAAAAAGGTGTAGCTAGTGGGCACCATGAACAACAAATTGACAAAAAATATCAAGAGAAAATCAAATTCCTTGTAATGCTTAAGAGTAAAAATATGATTGTAAAACCTATACATAAAGGTAACAACCTCCTTCCAAATGGTCGGCTCTAGATTTTTTTCTTACACTACTGTGTATATTTATGCAAATTGATAAATGAAGCATTAAAAGGGATGTTTGTATTGAACTTATGCCTATGTTGAATGGTGGATATAATTCTTAGAAATCATCTCTCCTTTGCTGCTATGGTAAGTCTATTTTGTTAATTTGAAAAGCTAAAATATAGTTAATTGAGGTAATCGGTTTTGCATACATGTTCTTCAAGAATTTTATTTATGTTAATCAAGGCATTGATCTTATTCTGTTTATTTGAATAATTAATGCTTTAGATATTTAGAATAATTTTATGAACACGCAAAAGCCATTAACATTGTAACCATATAAGTTTTGAATGTTGTTAGCCCCGAAAACTACTTCTCAAATCTAAATTGTTAGAGATGTTGTGTGGATGTATATGTTGTTAGCTTCACCCATCCATTCTATATTCATAAATTTCTAACCCTATCAGTTCTATCCCTAAGCTTTTACTATTTGAGCTAAATAGATTCAACATTTATTAAGTTGACAAGGTATACCAACCTTATCTAGAGGTTGAATCAAAGTAATTTGATTCTTCCAATGTTTAGTCTAGGTTGTTATTAGTGAGTGCTCACCTTCAAATTATTAGAGATGATAACCACAGTTCTAGCATTGGCTAGATGATAAACTAGACTACAAAACTGACTAGCTTAAATCCAAATATGAACTTGATGAATAATTCCTAGAGGTTGAAGAGCAATTAAAGGAATCCCCAAAGGTTCTCAAGCATCTTAATACAAAAATACTAGGTGGTAGTTCAGGAAATAATGATAAAGGAGTCCATAAAGAGAAAGAAGTCTATCATTATATTTTGACACAAATACCATGGCATATTTTAACTTTGAATTTGAGGCCCTATAATGGTATCAATGGATATAGAACACAACTTTAGACCCTTCTTGGGAATATTTTGAGTCCTAATTACTCACTCATTTTGACCCTAGTGAGTTAAGGACTTTATAGGAGCATTGAACAAGTTGAAAAAAAAACTCTAATATCCATGAATATTAGACTCAATTTGGGAAATTGGCTAATAGGATAAAGGGATTGAATGAAGAATTTATTTAGAGTTGTTTTTTTTTTGGTAAGTTAATAATTTTATTAAAGAGGCATTTGAAAGGAAACCCAATGCCTTGAAATAACAAGAAGATATATGAAGCATAAAAGGCAGAGAAGCAACAAATAAAGGAAATAAAAGAGGATGCTAAAAAGAAACAAAAAGCATCCTTAAAAAGAGAGGAAGAAAATAAAGTCATTACAACAAAACCAAAAGGAAGGGAACCTCACAAAGCCAACAACATGCGTTAGGAAAGAATCACTACATAGGAGGTGCTTCAGTAGATGCAACAATAATTTTTGGTTCTTCGTCCTTGACATCAAACTTAACTTCATTGTTAGAAGCGTCCTTAAATACCTCCTTAGCGATTTCAATGACTTCAACATCTTTAGCATCCTCATTAATATTATAAATCCTAGCTACAACAGAGATAACAAGACCATCCTTATCATATGTGTCACATAAAATAACAAATTTAGAGCATTTATTTGATCCTTCAGTTGAGCAATTCCCTTTCCAAGAGCAACATAAGCTATCTCGAGGTGAACAATGGTAGCAAAAGAAGACTGAATGATAAGTGTAGACATGAAAAATTGACTCATTTTCCTTAGTTTTCATCCTAGAGAAGTAAGGTCATTTTGAGCTTAATTTTACCTAAAAACATATCCTCCAATTTTTCCAAAACCTACACCATTGGATAGGTCTCGAAAATATATTTCCAACGGTTTATTATATGTCCAATTTTAACACTGTTTGACCCCTCAAACTACCAAAACACTAAGTACATGTCTAATGAGATCGTAATACGATCTCGTATTATGATATCCGAGATCATATTACGATATCCGAGATCATATTAGATCTTTGAGATCGTATTACAATATTTTGTAAGATCTCTATGATCATAATATGATCTTGACCAAAAACTAAAAAATAAATTTAGATAAAATATAAACCAGTTACAATGTTCTTTGTCCTTACTTGTGCAACTGTGCGACAAATTACGGGATCAGATCTGCCGATCAACCCAGCTTGGAGGAGGTTGCAACACATTTTTTTTTCTAGCCCAATTTCATTAGCTTGCTTATCCTATTTAATCAGACATCCTTCCCCTCAAATTCCTCCTGGAATTCCTAACGTATTGATGTAATTTTTGCATTTTAGTTCTGGTTATTTTGCTATTTTTTTGCAGGATCGAAGGATATGATCAACGATATAGGAGGATATGATCTTGTTGTTTTTTATATGATATTGTTGTTTTTGATACGATCTTTCTATTTTGATATGATATTACTATTTTTGATATGATATTGTTGTTTATCATACAATCTTGTTGTTTTGATAAAATCTTGCTATTTTTGATACGATATTGTTGTTTATCATACGATCTTGATGTTTAGCATACGATCATGCTCTATGTGATACAATATTGCTTGCAGGTCATTTGGGGGTAACCCCAAGCTCTGGTTTGCATTTCCTAGCACCTTATTTGCATATCTAATCATTCACTTTATCATTATTCATTGCATATAGAGTTAGATTTAATCATTTGCATCCTTGGAGTTCACCAATTCACATTTAGTTACATATTTCATGTATTTCAAGGTATATGCATGTTTATTCTTGTTAGTACTGCATTTGATCAGTCTTATATGAGCTAATATCTATCTAATAAAGTTTGTAGCACATTCTATATTTTGTTTTTTGCACTCTACCCATGAAATTATAGGTTTTTGTCAAAATCAGAATTGGCAGCCTTTGATCGGCAAGATACGATCTTGCGATCATAATACAATTTTACAAATTGTAATACGATATTGACCCTGTTGTGTATGATATTTCCTACATAAAAAATTAGAATCTTAATCAGACTTCTGGATATAGGTTAGATTGTTAAATCACCTTTTATGCATTGCATTGTTCATGTAATATCTGTTTCTACTGTTTACTATTTGCGCATGAATCAAAATTGCATATAAATTAACTTAGTTGCATATTGGCCAAAAACTAGATGTATGTGATATTTTCTAAAAGAAACACATCAAAACAAACTCCAAAAACCTAGGCTTGGAAATTGCCATAAAATATTTCCTAGTGAACCCTAAACAATTCATGAAAAAATTACTATAATAAGGCACGATCAAGTGTCTCTCTCTAAGGTGTAGATCTACTATTCTCCCATTCCCCTCCGAGGTGTGGATCCATTAGCCTGAAGGAAAGGAGTGTGCAAATTTTAAACCTACATTCTTTGGTGAAACCGACATGAAAAACATAGGCTTATTTCTGATTTATAAAATAAAAAACATAAAAAAGCATAAAATTTACAAAACATAAAAAATAAAACAAAAAATAAAAAATTAATCAAAGTCATTAGTCAAATTTGCACATCTTTAGTGAATTTCATAAATGTTAGATCACAACATTAAAATATTTGTACTCATAAATGTTAGCACATTGTTGTCAACACAAGAAATTTCTTCAATAGTTGGAAACTCTAGTTTACCATCCCAGGAACAGTGGACTAAACTCTGGAGAAGATTAGAAATCATAAAAACCAAAGAGCCTATGCTTAGACAAATTATAAGATTTGACTTATCTAAAATCCTAGATCTCGATAACACCTCTCACTACTTTGACATTCAAAGGGCATGTGATAGGTGGCTAGCGGATAAGAGAGCCAATATCCCCTTAGGTATTTATACCTTTGAGGATTACCTTGAAAATGTTGTGACAGTGCACAAGTTTCTAGCACACATAGAAGATCAAGAAATTATTCTAGAAAATAGGAGAATATTTAATAAATCTCATAGGGCTATTTATTACCATGAATATTATCGTGAGTTATTATGAAATTGATTGCATCACTATAGCCCACTTTTTTAAGTTCTTAAAAGCCAATTTTCAGTTTGAGGAAGAACACTATATGACCCCAGAGGAACTTGAACCCATTAATGACATCTATAGACTTTTTCAGGAAGACTAAGATATAATATTATAATTTTTGTTTCTACTTTGTTTCAAAAACATAAAAAACCAAAAATATAATATATATTTACATATTTGCATACTTAGTTATTTAGGTATATATATAACATATATACCCCAAAATTTTAAGCATATATATATATATATATATATATATATATATATATTTGCAAGATAAAAATCCTAAAATTAAAATGCCTAAATTAAGAAGTGGTAAACAAGTAGAATCTGGTCACATGGAAGAACAAGACCAAGAAAACATTGATGATAGAATACTCATTGAAGATTATGTATCTTCAGAACAATATGAAGGTGATAATGGAGAGGATGAAATGGAAGATCCTGATAAACCTACATTAGATGAAAAAGGAAATCTTACATTTGAGTCTCTTAGCAAATTTACCCAATTTATAAAAAACTACATAGAAGAGTTTAATCAAGCAGTACAAATTGATAATTTAGGAGAAGGTGATATGGAATCAGCCTTAGCATATGTATTTTGGATACATACAAATCCATTATCATACATGAATTCAACATACCAAGATAATGATCAAGCAAGACCATCTAATCAAAATATGATACCTTTAAATAAAAATGTTCAAAAACCAATGGCATAATCATCAAAAATTGCTTTTGGCAACCCCAAAACAAAACAACAAAAACAACCATTCTCTTCCATATTCTCTCAAGCTCTTAATAAGCAAATGTCAAACCAACAAAAAGCTAAGAAAAATCAAAATGCCAATCATTATCAACATAAAGTTCAACAAAACACAATTCCATATAAGCTCCATAATACTGTTCCCACACATACTTTACACAATAGTGTTTCAATTGGAAATCCTTACACAACAACATCAACTTATCAAATATACAACAACATGATGCAACAAAACCAATTTGGTGGACAATCACAAGGCCTTGAAGACATAGTTAAACAATTAGCTTCAAGACTAGATCAAATAGATCCTTACCGTCCCTCATATAGTTATAGAGAGATGTGTAGCCAACCTTTAG
Organism: Wollemia nobilis; assembly: GCA_028583015.1. Classification (NCBI taxonomy): domain Eukaryota; kingdom Viridiplantae; phylum Streptophyta; class Pinopsida; order Araucariales; family Araucariaceae; genus Wollemia; species Wollemia nobilis. The sequence goes on along the minus strand of JAQPPZ010000676.1, from coordinate 3,093,749 downwards.
ATCCTATTGTGGTTACCCAACCATATCCAAAACATTTCCCTATGTCTATCCTCCCTATATATAAAGGAATCGAAGATCCTATTGAGCATATTCGTATGTTTAGGATAACATGTCATGATATTTCTCAGGATGACTTGTTGCTAAAAATATTCCCTAAAAGTCTCGAAGGCATGGCTATAGAATGATACTATCAACTATCTACAAACTCTTTAAGGAACTTTGAAGAAACAAAAAATATGTTTATCCATCAATTTAGTGCCTATATAGAGAGGCATGTAACCATTAAGGATTTATACAATTTGAAACAAGGTAAATATGAGAGTTTTGCTGAATTCTTGACTAAGTGGAGACAAATCTTAGGCAAACTACATTTTGCATTACCTCATTGTGAAATATTGGATATATTTATTGGTAATTTACAAGAACAACTATCTTATAAGCTTTCTACTGCCACAGTAACCTCCTTTGATAAAGCCATTGATCTAGCTAGGAGGGTAGAAAATGCTCCAATTAGGAGAGGACAATTTAATAAGAAATATGAAGATAAGACTCGTAAAAATTAATATAAGAATAAGCAAGTAATGGGTGATGGGGTCACTGATATCAGAAACAACTCAAATGTTAATATTTTTGAAACTATAAATAAATTTGTATTAAAAATCCCTGATAAGCCACCAAGAGAATTTACAAGATTGAATCAACCCTTGACTATGATTTTACCTCAATTATTGGAACAAGGCTTAATTTGGTTACCTAAGGTAAGACAACCAGATACAACTATAGCTGGATTTAGGGCTGATTTACATTGTAATTTTCACCAAGTAGATGGACATTCTAAAAATTCTTGTAAAATGTTGAAACACATGATACAAGACTTGATTTATAAAGGTAATATGGAAGTTCAACAATTTCCTGCAAACAATAATACCCAAAAACAAAATGCAAATCAAAATCTAGATATTTTTCAACATCCCTTACCTAAACATGGTAAAGAAGTAGTAAATCAAGTAGATCATCACAATGTTCCTCATCCAACTTGATATGTAGGAACCATTAGTAGCTTCATGCCACAACAATATTTACAAACCTCCTATGTACCTACTTTTTTTGTAGTTACAACTAGACCAATACAATACTTTCAAAATTCATCTTTAGAAGATATTAAAAATGACACAAAAAGTGAAACTTGAAGTGAACTAGAGATTGCCTCAAATAGTTTTGAGTATGAATCAGATCAAGTTACTCCTATTATAGATTTATTAGTTCTAGAAGAACCATTCCCTAGAAGAGTAACCACTCGACCTTCATCTCAACAAATGCTTTAAAATCAACAAGAAAAAAGTGCTAGGTTTTGCTTTGGTCATAATAATATTGTAGGTATTATTGGAGCCATTACTAGAAATCAAGCTCAAACTCAAAATGAGAAATCAACTCCTTTTATATTAAAACCACCTATGAAAGGAAATAATATATCAAGTTCACAATAGAAACCTCTATATGATATGAATGAACAACTAGCAAACATCACTCAATAATATCTCTTTTGGATCTTTTGAGAACTTCATATATCCATAGAGAATAATTAATGAGTACATTAAGTAATATGATGGTACCAAAAAATATAGAACCTAATGTTGTGGTTAATGTTGTAAGTTCAAATGGAACAAATTACATAGATTTCTCAGATAAGGATATTCCTCCTCAAAGCATGTATAGAGATAATCCTCTATACATCACAACATTAATTGGATATGTAGGTGTTAAAAGAGTTCTAATTGATAATGGATCATCATTAAATATATGTACATATGACTTTTTCTAAAGATTTGGATTTAAAAAATAATATCTAAAAAGGACTAAAATGATTATTAAAGCATTTAATGATGAAACTCAAGAAACATGTGGAGTGTTATCGATCCCATTGCAAGTTGGTCCAAGGATTTTGGATAGTACTGTATTTTTTTTACACTACCCTACATCATATAACATTATTTTGGGTCAACTTTGGATCAACGCCATGCGAGCGGTACCATCTACATTACATCAATGTGTTAAGTTTGAATTTAAAAATCAACTAGTTACTATGCATGGTGATCCTAGACCATTTGATATGTGTGCCATGGTAGAACCGATAGGAGTTCCATTTTATCCGGCTATGTCATCAACATATCCTAGTCCACCTCCATCATCAATAACTTCATCACCAAATCTTACATCATCACCAAAAATTACATCATCATAAACACCTTTATCATCAACACCGTCACCATCAAAAACTAAATCATCTAAATCTATAAAAAAGTAGATAGTCCTACTTCATATCCTACTATGGATGAAATATTACCAAAATTATCTTTGATACTCACAACTTCAGAATATAATAACTTTTCCACTCAAGATTCCCTAGTGTTAGCTAAGTTACCACCATTTCCCCGAACGATGGGCTTACCAAGACCACTCGAGAGTATCTATCATGTTGAGAGTTGTGCCTTTGTTTATACAGGGTATGATTATGGTAAAATTAATGTCGTGAATATCACAATTGATCAAAAGGATTTTGCTAATTGTTATTTTTCTAATGGATATATAAAATCAAAACAAATGATGTGTGATATAGGTTATATAGGTAAAGGTTTAGGGCCTCTTGAAAATGGAATACAAGAGCCTTTGGAAGTTGGGGAATGGCCTTCCCGATGTGGCATTGGTTACATTCCTACAAAGACCCAACCATTCCCATATAAGGATGATGCTAACCTTATAACATATGAAGAATATTTAGCACAAAGAAATTTTTCAAATCAAGAAAATGAATATCTTCATGTAATATGTTATCCATAGCATACCCATATATGATTGTTGAACTAGATGAATATTTGGAGGGAGATATTTTTCATGATATTTCTATTGATGAATTTTTAAAGAATAAATTTTATTTTGATGGGTCTATCCCATGTATAGCTCTTGTAGAAGCAACTAATCCTCAAGAATAGATAGCAAAATTAACTTTAGAAGAATTACAAGAAATGAGGGTGTCACCGACACCACCCATATTTGAAAGAGAATCAAATATTGTGATAGAAAATGTTCTACAAGTTAACATTGGGACAAAGGAAAATTCTCAAATGGTCAAAATTGGAGCAAAATTAAATAAAGAAATATAGATAGAATATATAACATTTCTCGTAGAATATGTTGATGTTTTTGCTTGGACATATGCAGATATGCTAGTCCTAGATACTTTTGTAGTAATGCACCATTTAGTAGTGCACCCTTATGCAAAACCTGTAAAGTAGAAAATTAGGAAAATGCATCCCAAAGTAGCATTACTAGTTAAAAAAGAGTTAGAAAATTTTTTGAATGTAACTTTTATCCAAGCTATTGACTATGCTAAGTGGATATCAAATGTTGTCCCAGTAGCTAAAAAAGAAGCCACTAAAGTTAGGGTTTGCACTGATTTCAAAGACATTAATGATGCATACCCTGAGGACGACTTCCCTCTCCTCAATATGGATCAAATAATAGATTTTACAGTGGGAGTGGTATGTTATCCCTCATGGATGGTTTTTTAGGTTATAATCAAATTAGAATAGCTCCTGAAGACCAACCAAAACAACTTTTATTACACCTTGGGGTACCTTTTGTTGGAAAGCAATGCATTTTGGCTTAAAGAATGCAGAAGCAACATATAAAATAGCTATGACATACATATTTCATGACATGATGTATGATATTTTACATGATTATGTAGATGATATTATAGTCATTCAGCTAAAGAGGAAGAGCATATAAATGATTTAAGAAAAGTGTTTGATAGATTAAGAGAATATTTAATTCGATTAAATCCCGACAAATGTGTATTTGGAGTCAAATCAAGAAAATTATTGGGGGTTATTGTTTCTATGCATGGTATATAAGGTGATCCTCTCAAAATTAAAGCTATCATTTATATGCCACCACCTAAATACATATCAGAGTTAAGAAGTTTACAAGGTAAATTACAATCTATCCACCGTTTCATCGATAAATTGGTGAATAAAACAAGACCTTGTATTAAATTACTTAATAAAAATATCCCATTTCAATGGGATGATGAATGTCAAGAAGCTTTTGAAAATCTTAAAAAATATCTTCTTACTCCTCCAGTGCTTGTTTCTCCTAGACCTGATCGTCCTTTTATCTTATATATTTTTGCTTCAAAACTTGCACTTGGAGCTATGTTGGCTCAAATTGATGATGAAAAGAAAGAACGAGCCACATATTATATAATTCAAACATTAATAAGCTATGAAACTAGATATACACCACTAGAAAAACTTTGTTTGGTAGTTGTGTTTTCTACTCAAAAGTTGCATCATTATATGCTTAGTCAGAAAACTTTTATTATAGCTAAATCTGATCCATTACGGTACTTGATGAGTACACCTTACTTGTTAGGGTGCACAGCTGAGTGGGTTATTGATCTGAGTGAGTTTGAACTTAGGTTTATCAGCCAAAAATCCATTAAAGGCCAAGTTATAGCTGATTAGTTAGCTGCGGCACCTCTGGAATCTACTCACCCTATAACCATAGAATTTCCTGATGAATGTCTTAACCTAGAAGAAGATCTGTCTAAGTCATGTCTTTGTATTTTGATGGATCTAGATGCATGAGTGGTGCAAGCACTGGCATTATATTAATATCTCCACAAAAGCACCTTATTCCCTTGTCTTTCAACTTACAATTTGCCTGTACTAATAATACTGCAGAGTATGAATCTCTAATACTAGGGTTGTGAGCTGCTTTAGCCTTAAGAATTAAGATATTATTAGCCTTTGGAGATTCTCAGCTTGTCATAAATAAAATCAATGAATTTTGTCAGACACGGGATGATAAGATCCATCCTTATAAGGAATATGTTACCTTTGGAGTTGGATGAAGAATATGCTACTATCATCATTTTCCAACTTTAAGAACCTACCTCCTCTAAGTCATATCTAGAGCCATTAAATGTGTTTCTGATTAATGAAACATACCTAGAACCTTGGTATTTAGATATCTTCATTTTCCTCCAAAATAGAACCTTCCTAAAAGGATTAGATAGGAACCAATGTAGGTTATTGCGTAAGCGAGCTGTTCGCTTCATAATTATTGGTAATACCTTATACAAAAGATCATTTGAAGGTATCTTACTAATATGTCTTAATTTAGAAGAATCTAAGAAAGCCTTAAGTGAAGCCCATAATGGATCATGTGGAGTAAACTTTAGTGGAAGTGCCATTGCTAAGACACTTCTTCGAATGGTATATTTTTGGTATTCCATGGAAAAATATGCTAATGATTATGTGTGTCATTGTGACAAGTATCAATGACATACAGACCTCATTCATGCTCCTACTCAGGAACTTCAAGCCATTGCATATCATTGGCCTTTCTCTAAATGGGGTTTAGACATTATTGGTAAAATCAATCCTATCTCATCTGATGGTCACAAATTTATAGATTAGTTAATAAAATAGGTTGTGATTGGCACAAGCAATTATATCTTGCCTTGTGGGGTTATCGTACTAGTGTTTGTACTCCTATAGGTGCATCACCTTTTGTCTTGGTTTATGGATCTGAAGCAGTTTTTCCATTTGAGTTAGAAGTTCCTTCTCTAGCTCTCTTACTTCAGGATGCTGAAGTAGGGAATGAATATCGTGTTGACAGACTAAGTCAGTTAGAACTTCTAGATGAAAAATGTATTCATGCTCTAGAGCATCTTCGCTCTTACCAAGACAAACTCAAAATATCATATGCTAAAAAAGTCCATAGTCAATCTTTTGAAATTGGTGATTTAGTACTTAAAGAAAATCAAAATAATACAAATGCTAGAAAAGACCTAAAAGGTAAATTTCAACCTAATTGGGTTGGACCATTTGTTATCATTGCTAAATTTGGGTCAGGTGCATATCGCTTGGCCACTTTAGAAGGAAAATAACTTAAAGAGCCAATGAACATCATGCATATCAAAAAGTATTATGCATAGAACAAAGAATTCCATTTCTATACATACTTGTAAATAACTTCTTCATCATCTAATATGCAACCCTTATATTATCAAAATACCAAAAAAATCAAGAAAACATAAAAATTTCCAAAAATATTTCAAATTTTTTTTCATAGTAGTGTGTGTTGTTTTCCAAAATTTAAGTTATATTTTATTTTATTTTAGATAAATTCAAAAGTTATCTTTAACCACGCACTTAATTTACATTTTTCATAGTTTTGATTTCATCACTTTGATTATAAATCTCTCTTGTATTGAAAAACACTGTTACTTCACTAAATAAATTTTGAATTTTGGGAATTGATCTTGCTACTTATTGAACCAAGAACACATTCTCACATCTTAAAAATGATTTGTTACGAAATTTAAAAATGATACTACATAGTAGTCTTAGTTCCTCAAGTGAAAAATTTCCCTTGCTATCCTATTATGCACATGGTCTAGAATACTGATAATTGGAAAAAGGACAAGCTTCCCCCCCTGCCCAAATAAAATCCCTTGCTCTACATCTAATAAGGGCAAGTATCTTGAAAAAGAAAAAGAAAAAGCAAAGAAAAAAAGAAAAAAAAAAAACAAAAAGTAAAGAAAAGAAAAAGTAGTTCCACTACAAAAGCAATAAAATCCCCTTGTTAAAAAATGGACAAGAATACCTATTCCAAAAATAAAAATAAAAGAAGGAGGTAGTGAGCTTGAATCCCTAGAATTTCTTAGTTATTTGAAATCCATGAGGTAAGCCCCATAACAGGTGGTTTGTGCCAACCTGCTTGACCTTGGGTAATCCCTTTCAGATGGTGACATATCTATCACATTAGCGATATTATTTTTTACAGACCAATGTCTGCTTATGGATTAGCTAGCTTTTGGTAACTTGACATACATAGTAGTTTAGTATAGTGGCATACACAAAATCATGGTTCACGAACATTTCACTTGTGCACACATTGGTTCATAAAATTTTTCTTGTATCACTACCTTACTCAAAATCGATAAATTAATTTCACACGCACACAAATTTGTTCCTTGAGATATTTTGTATCATTGTGTCAAATCCATATGGATAATGAACTCACTTATCACACAACGGTTCTTGATAAATTTGATTTGTCTTAGAAATAAATTAAAATATTCCTTTGAAGTTTGTTAGACAATATTAGTTCATCATTTATATTTCAAAAGTTTTCAAAAATCTTCAAAAAAATTTATCTCAAAAAGAACTTGTAGTACAAAATATTTCATCATGCATTGCATTTTGACTTCGCGATGATGGTATAATTCCTAGGAATTATTCTTCTCAAATTTCACACTAGGAATTCTATGCCTAGCGCAAGTCATATTTCTCAATTTTTAGGTCTAAAACATTATATATTTATTAATCTTCTTAAATATGTGATACAAATGATTTGTTGCATATCAACCTATATCTTAAAAGATAAAATAATTTCATATTATCATGCATTGCATTTTGACTTCACGATGATGGTATAATTCTTAGTAACCGTTGTCCTCAAAATTTTCACACTAGGAATTCTATGCCTAGCGCAAGTCATCATTCCCAATTTTTCATGCTTAAATCACTTTATATCCCTCAAAAAAATAATCTTTATCAACCTATTTTATCAAAATCAATCTCTTTTAAAATCAACATCTCCTTTCATCATCATAAGCCTCAAGGTCACTCTTGAGCCCACAATCTTTTGGTATTAGCAATACAAAACTTCCTCACAATAGGATCTGCTTCATGACCTAATGAGCATTGATCTCCACCAATGGTCATATAATAGTACAACATCCTTCGAGTTTCATTACTAATCCCTCAAATATATCATCACACAAAAACATATTTTTCAAAACACACTTTACAAAATAATTTTCCTTTTATTTTAAGCATGATTAAAAATCTAAAGCAATGATAATTTGAAATTCAAACAAAAATAAATGCAATAAATCAAAAAATCACAAAAATTCACATAAAACAAATAATATCAATATATATATATTTCAAAAATTTTGATTTTTCCACCAAACACAGAATTTGGTGTAAAAAATCGAGGGGGCATCCTAGTCAATAAATTAGTAATTATTTTTCTAAAAAATCAATTTCCCATGAACTATTCATTCTAAAACATCTACTCCTTTTTGTCCATGTTAATCATAATAATTTCTACTCAAGTGTCTACACTTTTCTTTGATGCATTTATTGTTCATAAATACACCAAAGAGGGGGCAAAATGTAGACATGAAAAATTTACTCATTTTCCTTAGTTTTCCTCATTGAGAAGTAAGGTCATATTTGAGATTAATTTTACCTAAAAAAATATCCTAAAAAATTTCTAAAACCTACACCATTGGATAGGTCTTGAAAAGAGCTTTCCAACGGTATATTATATGTCCAATTTCGACACCGTTTGACCCCTCAAAATACCAAAAACTAAGTACATGTCGAACGAGATCGTAATATGATCTCTAAGATCGTATTACGATCTCCGAGATCGTATTACGATCTTGTGTACGATCTCTACGATCGTAATATGATCTTGCTCAAAAATTGAAAAAACAAATTTAGATAAACGACAAACCAATTACAACATTCTTTTTCCTTACCTGTGCAACCGTGTGACAGTTACGGGATCAGATCCACCGATCAGCCTAGCTTGGAGGAGGTTGCAACCCATTTTGTTTTCTAGCCCAATTTCATCAGCTTGCTTATCCTATTTAATTAGACACCCTTCCCCTCGAATTCCTCCTAGCATTCCTAATGCATTGATGTAATTTTCACATTTTAGTTCTGGTTATTTTACTATTTTTTTTGCAGGATTGAAGGATATGATCAACAATATAGGAGGATACGATCTTGCTATTTTTGATATGATATTGCTATTTTTGATATGATCTCGTTGTTTTGATACGATATTGCTATTTTTGATATGATATTGTTGTTTATCATATGATCTTGCTGTTTTGATACAATCTTGTTGTTTTTGATATGATATTGTTGTTTATCATACGATCTTGCTGTTTAGCATACGATCTTGCTCTGGGTGATACAATCTTGCTTGCAGGTTATTTGGGGGCAACCCCAAGCTCTGGTTTACATTTCTTAGCACCTCATTTACATATCTAATCATTCACTTTATAATTATCCATTGCATATAAATTTAGATTTAATCATTTGCATCCTTGGAGTTCACCAATTCGTATTTAGTTACATATTTCACGTAGTTCAAGGTATATACATGTTAATTCTTGTTAGTACTACATTCGATCAGTATTATATGAGCTAATATCTATCTAATAAATTTTGTAGCACATATTTTTTTTTTTTTGTTTTCTGCACTCTACCCATGAATTTGTAGATTTTTGTTAAAATCAAAACTATCAGCCTCTGATCGTTAGGATACGATCTTGCGATCATAATACAATTTTACAAATTGTAATACAATATTGACCCTGCTACGTACGATCTTGCTTGCATCAAAAATAAAAATCTTCATCAAACTTTTCGATATAGGTCAGAGTGTTAAATCACTTTTTAGGCATTGCATTATTCATGTAAGATCTATTTATGTTGTTTGTTGTTTGCATATGAATCAAAATTGCATATAAATTAGCTTAGTTGCATATTGTCCAAAAACTAAGTGTATGTGAGATTTGCTAAAAGGAACACACAAAAAAACACCAAAAACCTAGGCATGGAAACTGCCATAAAATGTTTCTTGGTGAACCCTAAATAATTTGTCAAAAATCACCATAAGAAGGCATGATCAAGTGTCTCTCTCTGAGATGTAGATCGACTATTCTTCCATTCCCATTCGAGGTGTGGATCCATTAGCCCGAAGGAAAGGAGTATGCAAATTTTAGACCTACAACAAGTTTGTATAGGTATTTCTCAACTACATTAGGCGAATCAGACCTAGACTTGCTATCCTTCTTGCCCTTCTCATGAGTAGGAGTTTCTTTGAATTTGAGCCTTTGGGAAAAATGTGTGGGAGTATTTTTGACCTTGATTTTTTTCTTAGAATTGAATACTGGCTGGGCTTTTTCAGATTTACCCTTTCTTTTAGCACCTTTGGATTTAGGGCTAGGAGAGTGAGAGGACTCCTCCTCAACATTTTTATGGACAGTAATGTTTTCTTTGGGGAATTTTTGAAGCAAATGGCCATACAAAATTTTAAACAACCCTTGATGGGAAGGCCAACCTTCCTCTTTCTTAGCACGAGTGGACATAATGGAATAGTCCATGGATCAATATAAAAACTCAAGGATATTAAGCATTTTGGTATCTCTAAAATTATTAACAAAGGATAGATGAAAGCTACACAACTGTGACAGGATCATCAACAGTCAGATACTGCATGATGGGTTTCAACAATTCCTTCCAAGGAGTAGACAGGTCTTTGTGAAGCTTCTGCAGTGGCGAGTATGATTCAAAGTGGGTAAGGTCTGCTTCCTAGTTATGCTTGTTCCTCCTCACCACACGTCCATAAAGAACCTACCCAGTAAGCTCAGCAAGGATTTCCATAGTAATCTAGAAATCTACTCCATGAATGATGACGATGCCATTCCCCCAATTCAAAGTGAAAGCCATGCTGGCATACCAGTTAGTTCCAGAAAACATTTTGAAAAATGGGATCAGACCACCTTTATCTTTGAGAATTGTTTCAAATATAACATCAATTGAAAAGGTTTCAGGCTCGACATAGGTCATTTTGTCGTCCTTCATGTAGAAAAAATAGAGATAAATAACAAGGATATAGAGAGGCAGGTACAAGGCTAACAATGAGAGGTAAAGAGTGTCAAATGAATTTAAAACATCTCTTTGCGACATGATACGGTGAAGAAGGACAAAATTATGGTAAGCCAAAAAGGAAATTTTTTGGGAAAGGATAACGACCAGACCAAAGGAGCCAATTGGCTATGAATTTGATCAAGAAGGATTATCCGACAGATGCTATCACAAAGAAAAATTGTATTGAAAGGTGATATCAAGGCTAAGGTAAAAATATTAAAACCATAGTCTATGATGCAAGCCATAGGATTGGAAATATTAACAAAAGATTTTTTTTGGCCTAAAGGAGATCATCCAATTCCCATAGAACAAACCCCATTTCCCTCCAAGTTCACATATAATACTAGCAATAAGTCTACTCCAATCAAGCAATTGACTACAGAGGAAATGCATGTCCATCAAGCATAAGGCTTATGTTATAATTATGATGAGAAGTATTCACTAGGGAATAAATACATACAAAAGAAACTAATTTTGTTGAATGTGGATGGATCAGCAGGGAATTAAATACCTAATGAAGAAGTAGAACTACAAGAGGAACAACCTCAAGATGAAGGCAGAATATAGGAATAACCACAACAAGAGATCTTTGTCCATGCACTTGCAAGAATTTTGACCCCTTAGACGATGAAGGTAGTAGGATTATTCAAAGGAAAATGTATTACAATTCTCATTAATTCAGGCATAACTCATAATTTTATTAATCCTTGAATATCCAAGTAAGAAAATTGTCATATATATACTTGCAACTCCTTTGAAGTTATGGTGGAAAATGGAGGAACATTACCTTATAAGGGTAAATGCCATAATGTTAAGTTGAATATAGGGGACTATGAACTCAAAACTAATATGTTTTCTCTTCAACTAGGAGGATGTGATGTTGTGCTAGGAGCATAGTGGCTAGGTACCTTGAGAACAATAGCCTGGAACTTTGCAAAATTATGGATGTAGTTTTCACAAAATGGAAAGTCCTACACTCTATGGTTCACCAACATGATCTTTGTAGATTATCAGTCCAAGGAATATGAAGTTAAAAAAATCCTCATGTGGGGTTGTAGCTCAATTATTTGCAATTCAAGCATAAAATTCAAAAGAAGACAAGCACCTAGATTATTTGAAACTTATTAAGACTAAGCATGATGCAGTTTTTATGGAATCGATAGAATTACCTCCACATCATTCCTATGATCATGCAATTCCATTAGTACCGAGTAGCTACCCACCTAAAATTAGACTCTACCAGTACCCTTATGCACTTGAGTTATAAATTGAGAAGTTCATATAAGAGTTGCTAAAAGCAGGGGTACTTCAGCCTACTAATAGTCCTTATTCTTATTTAATGTTATTGGTTAGAAATAAATATGGGTCATGGCGGTTGTTTATAGATTTTTCTGAGCTTAATAAGCTCACCATTAAGGATAAATTTCCTATTCCAATGATAGATGAATTGTTGGATGAGCTACATGGTGCAAATATTTTCTCCAAGTTGGATCTTTGCTTAGGCTATCATCAAATAAGGCTCAAAGCCTCAAGGAGGTAGATATTCCCAAAACAACATTTTGAACTCATGAGGGTCATTATGAATTTTTGGTCATTTCCTTTGGCCTAACTAATGCACCATCAACATTTTAGATCCTCATGAATAAGGTCTTCTTCCGATTCCTTCGTAAATTTATTCTAGTTTTCTTTGATGATATTTTGATTTATAGTCACTTTTAGGAGGAGCACCTCATACATTTAGATCAAACTCTATAGATTTTGTTTGAGAATCAACTTTATGCCAAGAGGTCTAAGTGTTTTTTTGGGTTGTAAGAAGTGGAGTATTTGGGTCACATTATCTCCAAATATGGAGTTAAAATTAATCCTAAAAATATTCAAGTTTTTCAAGAATGGCCAAAGCCTCACACCCTTAAGGGAATTCGAGGATTTTTGGGACTCATGGGGTATTACCGCAAATTTCTACAAAACTATGCAAAGATAGCATCTCCTTTAACATCCATGTTGAAAAATAATTCCTTTATTTGGTCAGAACTAGTGGATAAGGTATTTAATGAATTAAATCAAGCCATGACAACCGCCCTGGTGTTAGCAATGCTTGATTTTTCTAAATCCTTTGTAATTGAAAGTGATGCTTCAAGAAATATAATTGGGTTTGTGTTGATGCAATAAGGAAGACCATTGTCCTTCACTAGTAAATCGCTTTCATGCCAAAATTTGGGCAAATCTACTTATGCAAAGGAGATGCTAGCCATCTTACATGTTTTTAATCATTGGAGGCCATGTCTCATTAGGCATCATTTTTCAATAAAAATTGACCATCATTGTCTTAAGTACTTCTTAGAACAATGGGTAGCCATACGTAAACAACAAAAGTGGGTTTCCAAATTGACGGGCCATGATTATGAAATCGCATATAAAAAAACAAAGGATAATATCATGGTTGATGCACTATCTTGACAGTTTGAAGATAAGAGTATGTTAAATGTTCTCTTCACCAATCCCTTAATGGATTAATTCTCTTAGAGAAGAAATGGCCAAGGATTCAGGCTTGCAAAATTTGATCACCAAAATTCAAACAGAGCTTACCTCATGCCATGGATGCACTTGGGCTAGACAAGATTTGAGATATCATGATGAAATTGTTATTCTCCAAACCTCACAATAAAATAATTTATAATGAATGAAATGCATGCCTCACCGACAATGGGATATTCTAGGTTTCTTAAAACTTATGAAAGGACCAACAATACTTTCTTCTAGAAGTGAATTAAGAAGGATAATCAAACTTTTATGGGTGAATGTGACATACACCAAAGAATAAAATGAGAAATTGTGTGTTCCCTTGGAACCCTTCAGCCCTTACCATTTCTAGACCATGTATGGGTAGATAGTTCCATGGATTTTATTTAAGGGTTATCCAAGTTTGGAGGAAAATCAATTATTTTGGTGGTAGTAGATCATCTCACAAAGTATGCTAATTTTTGTTCCTTTTCTCATCCCTACACAACCATAGTAGTAGCCCAAAACTTTTTAGATTCCATATTTTGCCTTCATAGCATACCCATATCTATTGTGTTAGATAGAGACTCTACCTTTACTAGTCATTTTTGGTAGGAATTGTTTAAGTTGTAGGGAAATCAACTAAAAAGGAGTCTAGCTTATCGTATGTAGATGGATGACCAAACAAAAATTATTAACAAATGCTTGGAAACCTACCTCTGTTGTTTTTTATCCAAACATCCTGCACATTAGACGAAGTGGATTCCCTTGGATGAAACATGGTATAATACTTCATATCACACTACAAACAAGGTTACAAACTTTGAAGTAGTAAATGATCATCCTCCATAAACACCCTTCTACATTCTAGGAAGCTCCAAGGTTCATGTTGTAGATACCACTCTCAGTTAGCATGCCACCATCCTCTAACAATTTAAGATGAATCTTGAATTGGCCCATAATTGTATGTGTCAACAAGTTGATTAACACTACTTTGAGTGCAACATTGAAGTGGGGGGTATGGCTTTTCTCCACCTAAAACCCTATAAATAGTCATCACTCTAGCTCCATAGATGCCAAAAACTAGTCGTAAAATACTATGGACCCTATTAGGTATTACAATGAATTGGTTCAGTAGCCTACAAGTTATCCCTTTTGGCTATGTCCAAGCTCCATCTATTCTTCCAAGGTTCTTCTCTCAAGAAGGTTCTTGGAAAAAAGTACAAATTTAATCCACTTTACTAGAGCTAGATGAAGAAGGTTCCATCATTCTTGACCCTGAACAAATTTTGAATCGAAGATCGTGCACCCTTTGCAATCATGTCATCACTAAAGTTATTGTTTTATGACATGATATACAACCAAAATATGCCACATGGGAGTCTCTCTAACAACTACATCAACAATGTTTTCATTTTTAGCTTTGAGGACAATGCTTTTGAATGGGAAGGACATGTTAGGATCCCATCCTAACATTATTATGTAATGACCCCCTTTCTAATGCAGGGACCCTATTATAATGATATTTTGTAATGTTTTGTAATGGTATGTGGCACTTGAGGCACCTAGACAAGTAGGACCATTTCATATAACCATTATAAATAATTTAACTATTTGTTGTTATAATATTGTAGCTCAGGTGATATTTTGTATTTAAGCCAACTCTTGAGAGTTAGGTTAGGGTTGCATGAAATGTATCTTTAAAAGACAAGGGAGCATTAATGAATGTATATTTTTGCATGTTTAATTAAAGTATTGAAGGAGATTGCCCCCTTGAAGAGGCCCATGATTTTGTATTGTGATTTTTGAGATTAAGATATATATTTCTGCATTTACATTCCATATTACAATATTTTTTTCTTTCATAAATTATTGCTTTTATTGCAATTTATTTTTGTGGATGTGTTTATTTTAATTAGAAGGTTCCTAACATTGTCTATGTTGACTCGAATAACAATTTTGTGGGCCTATATATAAAGGATGCAAGGTAGCCTTCTTGCATTATCTAGAGCGTAGATATAGCATGTGTGGCAATATTCTTGTGAGGGAGGGTGTGATGATAGATTTTATAATGATTCTAAAAGTTTTTTATGCAAAATAGGGCAACCGTATAGTTGTATGGTAACAACTATACAACTCAAAATGTAAAATAAGCAAATGTACAATTACAAAACATATATTGTAAGATTGTATGATCACAAATGTACAATAACTTAAGACTGTATGATTTGCCAAAATATACATTGTCAAAAACATTCATTCAAAAATCACTTAGGGTTATTGGTTAAATCTGGCAATTGTTCACTTAGCAATTAATTGATCTTGCTCCAAAATGTACAAGGATGTATTCCTACTTTAATTAGGGGGTAAATAATCAACTGTATGGTTTAGTAACTCAATTGTATGGTTTTAGTAAACTAATTATATTATTTGGTAACCCTCATTATGTAAAATGACTTGTTTTGATGACTCCTAATTGCCTATCATTCGTAGAATTACTATGGTTAATGCTCATAATCACTAGTGGACTTATTATATCCTTATTGTACAATTATTACAACATTAGTTATCCAACTATACAATTTTTGGAAATGCATATTTGGCAAAAATATTAGCAATACTTACAATAATAATCAATTCCATCGATAACATCCTTATTGCACATATGTTTTATTCTCATCGCATGCATACACAGATCTGGGATACATGGACTAACATTATTCTTCACACACAATACACAACTTGTATCATAGGATCATAATTGTTCTTCATTAATGTCTCTGCACCATATACAATATGAATGAACAACATTCTACTATAGTGAACACATCGAACAACAGTAATGAACAATGAACATGCATGAACAACCATCATGAGCCATTATAAAAAAACTAGAAAAATTGTATGGGGGTGCTTATAATACCTATCCAGGATGTTTCAAAGTGGTTCCTAAGACAACGCATCATTCACAATTATTACCTGTAACTTCTAAGATTAAAAAAATTATTGAAGTGTACTAAGGTTGTAATTTGTCATCATATTTCATATTATTTCATTTATTTTCCTACATTGTACATTTAGCCAAATTCTACATTGTATGTTTACTCAAAACTATGCAAAACCTTTAAATTGTACATTTTCACTTATGTTTCTTTTAGGAAGTGGATTTGCTACCTACATCTACCCTTACCTTTAAATTAGCTGATGTATTTGCTAACTCATTCTTCTTACCCTTGGCTAGATGGTCCTGCTCTTGGATATCTTGAACCTTCACTTGAAGAATGGCTCACTCATATCACAATTTGGAAATCATGTTGCTTAACTCTAAGGCCTTCAAATCGTATTTATTTGCCTTCTCTTCTACTATAACCAAGGCTTGTAACAACTTCTCTCAATCTAAGGTACCTTTACATAGTTTTTCAAATAGAGTTGAATATTTTCAAGTAGCAATTGTGAGTTCTTCATTCTTCTTGGCAATCACTTGATCTTACTACTACAATTCTAATTGATGAGCTTACTACAATTCTTCCTTGACCTAAAGCATAACCTTGTATTCCAATATCATTCTATTGTAATGGTCAATGTATTTTTCCATCTCCATAATCTTTTGGTATTTTAGCTACAACTATCCATCACACATTTTTAACTCATCTTTGGATTTTATCAACTGCTCTTGGCTTGCTTCCAATTATCCCTCCTACTGCTTGAGTTGTTGACTATTTGAATTCAACTGCTCTTCTTATTGTTTTAACTATACAACATATATTGGTAATCTTTCTTCTTGGTCCTACAACTTCTTCTATTCTTTCACCTGTTATGTTAGTATTTGACTTTGTTCTGATTAGAATCTAAGCTTATCTTCAAAATCTTGCTTCATGTTGTTCATTATATCTCAGTCTCCTTTTGTTTCAATTTTACCTCTTTTTTATTACACTCCAACTAATCTTCTATTATAGGCATTTATTTTTGTACCACTTCTATTTCTTCCTACTGATATTTCTTAACTTTATAAATTTTCTCCAACCACACAATAAGCCATTCTATCTAGTGTATTAAAAAAATGTACTTCCAAAATAGAAAAACTAATTTTGGTGGTGCTCTTTGATATTCCATTTTAGTTGTATCCTATGTACATATTTGTGTTCTATCCAAGTCAATATACATCCATAGAGGCACTCTATAGTTAGTCTTTGTCTCCTCTGGTAAGTCATCAATTCCTAACATACTTGTTACCCCTCCTGCATGTAACTTCCATGGATGTTATGCATATATCTCTCCTATTATTCTTATCTTATTTTCATGATGCATCCCCTCCAATCATTTTTCTATTTCACTAAATTTCTATTCCTTACAATGCTTTAGCTATCCCACATAGCCCATATGAAATTGTAATCAAGTCCTCAAAAACATCTCAGATACTAGTTTGAAGAAATGATCCAATTTTTCATTTGTTTCTTCTCCTTCTCCATCTAAGATCCCAAATATAAGTACTTCAAATTGAAAATGAGTTCGAATTTCTCTATCCATATTTTATGTTTGGTTCTTCTCCATTTATTTTTGTGGAAGGGATATTTCCCTAAACTCTTCGACTGGTCTCATCCCAATCTCCTCTTGTAGCAAAATTTGTGCTACTATTAACTCTTCTCACTCATATTTTTTTATTTGCTCTTCTTGACCTCTATGAATTCCATAGCTAATTTTTTATATTCACCTGGTACTTTGACTTCTTCCTATGGATTTTGTGGATCCTCTACCTATTCCTTAGGTATAGGTATGATATTATGTTGTTTTCCTACTTCTACCACATTCTCCTCAATCGGGTTGTTATTGCCACCTCTCATGACGATTAGAAACTGTGAATTTTTCTTATCCTTCTCTTTAGATGGTATCACCATTGCTTCCTTTGATTTTGAACATGGTGGTATTGCCATTTTGTCCAGTCATTATTTTGATTCCTCAAATAATTCAAATTCATTGACATCAATCAATGTGGGGATCCCATTGTTCTACCTAGCTGATTTGCTTCCTTAGATATATTGATGTCCATTAGTTCTAATTCATAGTCCCAATTGCATTTCATCTGTTGGTCTGTAAGCATCAATTTCTATTACTCACTTTGTAATAAAGAATTTTCCTATGTTTTCCTCTCATATTACCTCCTTTTCTGCACAGGTCTTGGTGCTGGTACTGCTACTTCTTCATCCCTTTTAGATATTGGTTGCTCCTATAGTCCTTTTTCAGGTGCATTATCAATCTGAGAAAATTTCAACTCCAACTTTCTTTATTGCTTCCTCCTGTGGTGGACTTCATCCTTTAAAGTCTCATTATCTTCCACCACTACAAGTTTAGTCTTCCTTATGTTTCTCTTCAGTTTGATTTTTTTGGAGTGGCTTCCTAGATTAAAACTATTTTTATCCATCATAGTATTAAATGTTGATCCTTCAGTAGATATTTAGGTGATGTTGATCCATAAAATGGAATGCCTTCTTGATATAATGCATCTAGTATCACTACAATTACATGAAATATCATGGAAAAATTCTTCTTCGATCTCTACAATAGTCATTGGATTTGTTGAGCCAAATATGTGTCCCAATTGTACTACACTCCTTTCATAATACCTTCCATGTACTATACCATCCTCAGTGGTATTTTTGAGGACTGTGCCTCTCCTAAAAATTAAGACATTACTACATTCATTGCACACTGGAGTTCCTTATTCTTCAAGTATCTCTGCTTGATTCCATGGCCTCCTGGTCTGAAGGACTTAGTAGATGTTGGAGACTTGATTGATGTCAACTCATTGAGTAATCTATGCGTCTTAATTGCATCAACATGCCCTTTCTTGATCAATTGTTCTTCTCTTGGCAACTCAAATATTCATTGAAAATGTGTAGCCAAGAAATCCACCTTTATAATTCAATTCCCAATACAAACAAAGGTGCAATTATTCTTGGCATCATATGATTATACAATCTATAACAATTACTCATTAAAGAAAATATTTTTGAAGGAAGGTACTTGTTCCAAAATACTTACATCCACTTTTACTAGGGCCAACTTCAGTTAGTGATTCTCTAAGTGTTTATTCCACCATTTTTGACAAATTTACCTTGTCGATTGTGTGAAAGTTATGTTATTTAACTCCACTTGACCACCTTCCTCTTCACTCGGTAGGTCTCTTTGATCTTATGGTGTGGCTTATCTATGATCTTAACTCCAAAGTTTCCTCTAATGTTCTTGTGGAGGTTTTATTTGGGGTTCCCTTATGGATTGCAATTGCTCTTCTCCTCTACCACCATGTTAATTATCATTTCCCATCCACTACCTGTAACCTCTTATCTTCCAAGGATAGTAGCCGCACCCTCTTCTTAGCTAAACCCTCATCCTTACCCTTGTGAATGGTAGGTTATTTCCTATCATAATGGAGATTCTCTTCCTTGTTTGGGTCATGGATTCCTCTGATGTAGTGGACCTAGTGAGTGTTCTCTCCTACTTGCCATAATTCTTCATATGTGAGCTCAAAATTCTCGATCATCACTCATTCTTCAAAACCCTTCATGTTTCCACCTAAACCCATACCAAAATCCATACAATTACATCAAAATCATACGAATTTAACCAAATTTCTATATAATTGCATCAAAATCCATACAATTGCATCAAAATCTTACAAATTTAACCAAATTTTTGTACAATTACACCAAAATTCATACAATTGGCCTCCAAATTGTACAATTTTTCTTGAAATTGTTCAATGTAACCTAAAATCATACAAATTTCCCCCAAACTATATGAATTTCCCCCAAATCGTATAATTTACTCCCAAATTGTATGAATGGATACAAATTTTCCTTAAGGTTTTCCTACAATTGTTTGATTCCAGAATTCTTCCTCTTCAATTCATGCAATTTTATTCAATTGGATAATTTGTACAATTTCTATTTATACACTTCTTTATATCCACTTTTCAATCTACAATTTTTGAAAATTCTTTGTTTATGACACTCTTATCTACATGCATGTCTAGGGATTCAATTTTCCCTCCTTTCCTTCCAGTTTTATTCATTGCTATTTTTTTGGAAAATCCATACCCTAGCTTTTCCTTGAAAACCCAAGAAATGAAATACCCTTCTATGCAATTGATTGATGTATGGTTGAAAAAAACTATTCAATATTCTTATGGTTGATATATTTATTTTCATGTGGATTTTGTCGATTTGTGTTGCATAGGTCTTGTGAAGAACACAAGCTTATACTGAGAGGGGGGTGAACAATATAAGACCCCTTTATACTTTTTATTTTAATTCAATATTATATAGTGTATAGATAGAAGTATCAATAGCAGTAATCAAAGCAATGCACAAAACACCATACACAATAAAGATACCATAATTTATGTGGTTCACCCAATGTGGGCTACTCCACGGAGAAAACATTTTACTAAAATTTTCTCAATCAATCTCTTTGAGAATCCTTCCCAATTACAATGTTTATGGAACTTTGTACAAAAGATATGCTGATCCCCTAATCTCAAGTTTGTGGATCTCTTCCATAGGAGAACTCTTTCCCATTTTTCTCTAGCTAGTGATATTCTAGAAGACTTTGTCTCTCTACTGCACTAACTGGTGGATCTCTCTCCACTTGAAGACTTATCACTCAGATCTATCTTCAATTGTCTTGGTTGCTGGATCTCTATCCACTGAGACTTTGTCCTCTATACTTCTGTCATGTCCAAAGCTTTGTCTCAATAGGTTCACTTAGAACCTTCTCAAATTTGCTCAACAAGCTCACTCAGAACTTTTCCAAATATACTCAATAGGTCCACATAGAACCTGCTCAAATCTACTCAATAGGTCCACATAGAACCTATCCAAATCTGCTCAACAAGCTCACTCAGAACTTGCCCAAATATGCTCAATAGGTCCACACAGAACCTTCTCAAATATGCTCAACAGATCCACATAGAACCTGTCCAAATATGCTCAACAAGTCCACATAGAACTTGTCCAAATCTACTCAACAAGTCCTCTCTAGGACTTGCTCAAATATGCTCAATAAGTCCTCTCTAGGACTTGCTCAAATCTGCATAGCAATCTTCCACAAAATCTTACTCAAAATCAGTCCACAAGCCTTCTCAAAGACTTATCTCAAATCTTCTTAACAAGCTCACACAAAACTTGTCCAATCTCATAGAATCATAAAGAGAATTGTTAGAGACTCAATATATTCTATACTTAATGCTCAATAAATATCTCAACTCAATATCATAGAAGCATAAAGAGAATTGTTAGAGACTCAATATGTTTTATACTCAAATCCCAATCTCAACTTAAATCAATCTCATAGAAGCATAAAGAGAATTTTTAGAGACTATATATATTCTATACTCAAATCCCAATCTCAACTCAAATCAATCTCAATAAACAGCCATTTCTCACAAACCCTAGTCCAAGCATGTATCAATCAACTCAAAATATTTCCAAAAATGCTCAACAACAAATCTCACATAACAATGATACTCATGTTCTCTTCTAACTCAAGTTCAAGTTCTTTGCTCAACCAATGAGCTTCAACAACAATGCTTATAAAACAAGGTTTAATCACAACTCTCAATCCAAAAAACCTTGAAGCATTAAACAAATCACTTTTGAAAAGGAAACCACAATCAATAATTTTCACTCCAAAGATATTTTTAGAAATCAACCACCATAATCAATCAATAGGAGAATGTTCCCATACCTTTTATGAAGATGAAGAAGCCTATTTGGAAATCTGCCACAATCACAATATTCTTTTGCCAATATTCACAAGTGTTAGAAGATCACAAAATAATCAACATTACTCCACTTCACAATTATATTCACCAAGGATTTTAATTATAAAACCTTCTTAAGAATTAATGCACAACTTCCTTATTACTCCTAAAACCACTTGTACCATAAAATAAAATAAATCAAATCATTGCATAACCTTGTCTCTCCACAAACCACTTATACCATAAAATAAATCAAATATTTTATATCCTTCCTTTCAACACTTTTGCACTCAAAAATAATCACAAAGCTTTCTTAGGAAATATCTCAAATTAATCAAATATCAAACCTTATTAAAATATATTAAATCTTGCTCGACCTTATATCTCCCACAAAAATAATAATCAAACCTTAATAAAATATTAAAGCTTGCTCAACCTTTTATCTCCCACAAAAACATAATCAAACCATAACAAGAAAATATTTTAATTAAAATATTTACCCCCGCAAATATCGGAGTCAGAGCACATACCTCAAAGGATCCCTCAAAGGACTTTGGCATTTCGAACCTCTACCCACCGTGCTGCCAAGCGGTAGCTAAGTCGCGTGAGCTAAGACTGCCCACATGAGTGCCTTGGACACTCTCTTCCTTAAACTACATGTGCTTTCCTCACAAGGTGCAAAAAAATTGATCATCCATGACTTGACTACCCACGTCACACTCCATAAAATTCACTGTGTAATATTCGGATGCAAAAATACTTTGGGTTTTCAAAAATCATGCGACACTCCTTTGTTTTATTAAATGGAAAACCTTTGGCTTATTTATATAAGCCATAATTCAATGCGAATACGTCAGCCCTTTTTAAAATTTCCCTCATGACATCGGTGGCGCCAATAAGAAAGGAGGGAAAAACCTTTTATTTAATTTTAAAATTAAAATTAAAATTTTAAATAAATTAAAATTTAAACTAAGCCTTTAAAATTAAATTTCTCCATCATCGGGGCACCTTTTTCGATGAAATGAAAAGCCAACTTGGGTTTTAAGAAAAACCCATTTCAAATCTGCCATCCATTAGTTTTAAATAAAACCTTTCCTTGCCTTCCTTGGTTTTCATAAAAACCTTTTGCTAAGCTTCCCTTGAAGCTCATTTTGGAACCAAATGCCATGCATCCCTTCTAGAACCTTTGATCAAAACATTTGCTTCTCATGAAGCTCTTTGTGGAGCAAAATCATAGTGCTTACTTACATAGGTCCTTTTGACATCAATGACAACTTTTAGCTTAGGGACTCAAAATGTCCAACAATCTCCCCCTTTATCATTGATGGCAACCCATATTCATTTTATTGAAACCTGGCCTTCTTTTCTGCTCCCCCTGGTACTTTGCTCCACTTGGCTCAATGCTCTCTCAAATATCTCCTCATATAAAATCTCTCCCCAATACACAAATATCTTCCCCTTTGACATCAATGGCAAAGGGTCACCTTTGGGTCTTGGGGCTAAGAATGAGCCTCTTAGCTTAGCTCCTCCCCCACCTCCACACGAGGTGGTTAATTCTGAGGTGGGAGTATTTCTACTCCCCAAAAGTATAGATATGTGCCTTTATATTTCTCTCTTCTTCTACGAGTCTTCTGAATCCGCTCACTGTTTCTTTCCAAGTCATCATCCCTATTCCTATCATCACTTATGTTCCTGTTCATGTTCTTGTTCTGATCCATGTTTCTATTCTTGTTCTCATCCTTTTTCTTGTTCTTATTATTTTATGAGTTTCTATTCTTTTTTGAGTCTCTATTCCTGTCCATCTTCTTATTTTTGTTCATATTCCTGTTTCTGTTCATATTCCTATTCTTGTTCATATTCCTATTCCTGTTCATGCCTCTTTCTAGAATATTTTCTCTACACCATCTTGATATGTGACCATCATTGTTGTACTTATAACACTTAATGTTATTATTCCTTGGATATGCAATTGTCTTAGGATTTCTCCTAGTGAAGCCATATCCTCTTCTATCATTAATCCTACAATTCATTGCCTTATGACAAAAACCATTGCATGAGTAGCAATAACATTGGAAAAGTTGTTCTTTTCCATATACCTATCTTTCAGGAGTCCTGCACTGTGAAGCCATGTGTCCAAACCTATGACATGAAAAGCATATTCCATTGAAGCCTCCTTGTCTTGAACTCATTGGTCTCCTGTTCTGATTGATGTTCCATGTGTATCTTCTTTGTGCATTGTTCCTCTCTTTTTTGAACTCTTTGTTGTCCAACTCATCCTCTGATGTCCCGCTTTCACTTAAACTATCTTCTTCTGATGTATCTTTATTTTGAAGTTTCTTCTTCATCAAGACTTTAAGTAGATTCTTTTTCCTATTTCTTTTGAACCTTTACAAAGCCAAGACTTGTTGAACATGATGTTCGCTATTATCCACGGATGAACTTATCGAAGTTCTTATAGCTATTTGTGAAACTCTTTATATTGATATTGGAGTCATTTAAGTCTTATTTTAGAGTAGCCACTTCTTGTGCTAACTTCTCACATTCCAAAATATTTACTTCTAACTTATCCTTGAACTTGCTTGCCTTAGCCTTTGACTTCTCTAAATCCTCTATGAGTGCTAACCTTTCTTCATCACATTCTTGAAACTGACTTTCAAGCTTGGAGTGTCGCTTTCTAACCTTATTTACTATGTCAAGGGCATAGATAAGTTCTCCCTTGAGATCATAATCATTATCTACTGAATAATCTTCTATTTGTTTGCCTTTGTCATTATCATTACTTCCTTTTGACTTGTCTTCTATACGATCACTTTTTTTATCTTCCAAAGCCATTAGAAGATTCTTATATGGTCTTTCAAGTGCATCTTAAAAATATCATCACTGAAACTATAACCATACCTAGTGCAATCATATTTAAGATGTCCAAATTTACCACATCTAAAACACTTGAGAATATCTGGATTCCTTTTCTTGACTGGATATTTCTCTTTAACCATAAATAGGACTTCATATCTATCATTGTTTAAAATACTAGCATCACTATAAATTAAGTACTTACTTGTATTTTTTGCATAGTAGCTTCTCTTTTGTCTCTTGAAGAACTTCTTTCCTTGTCTACTTTGTCCATCCTTGCTTTTCTTCTGGTACCTGTGTCTTTCTGATTCCCTGTATCTATGATCCTATTTTTCTTCATCATTGTTGTTCTTTGGCTCTTTGGATTCTATTGCATAGTGTCCATACCATCCAAAATTGAAACATTTGATGGATATTATATCTATGGGTCTTCTGAAACCTCCATATCTTCTGCCATAATTTGCTTCTTCATCACTAGATGACTCACTGCTTGATTCTATATTCTTTCCCTTTTTATTTTTGTCTACTTTGAAAGTAGCTTATTTTGGAGGAATAGGATATTTTGTTCTTATTTCAAAAGTAGTAAGCATGCCAAGCAAAAAATTACTTGTCAAAGAATCACTATTAATTAATGTTTCTATAGTAGAAACCTTTTCACTATACCTTTTTCGAAGAGTCCTCAAGATCTTATCACAAGCATCGGATTCATCAACCTTCATTCCAAGACCTTTCATATCATGTACAAGTTCATCAACCTTGTTGAGATAGTCATGAATTTTTTCATCATCCCTCATTCTTAGGTTCTTAAATTCTCCTTTGAGATTTATTATCTTAGCCATTCCGACTCCTTTATCTCCTTCATATATTTCATGCAGAATTTCCCACATTTATTTTGTTGTTTTACATTCCATAACCTTCATAGATTTTGATCTATGCAACCCTTTTATAATTGCATTCATAGCTCTTTAATTTGCATGCATTAGAATATTACCTTCCTTATCTATAGGATAATTGGTTGTTGAATCATATCCAAGTTCTGCTGCATCCCAAACTTCATTTCCAAGTGCCATCAAGTAAAATCTCATCAGCATATACCAATATAAGAAGTCACTTCCATCAAAGATTTGTATGGCATTATTGAAGGGTATGTCTCTTTGATCCTTTTGATCCTTTGTGTTATTAGACCACTTTTCCTTCAAGCTATCAAACTCTTATGAAGGAACCTGCTCGGATACCAATTGAAGAACACAAGCTTATACTGAGAGGTGGGGGTGAATAATATAAGACCCATTTTTACTTTTTCTTTCAATTCAATATTATATAGTGTATAGATAGAAGTATCAATAGTAGTAATCAAATCAATGCCCAAAACACCATACACAATAGAGACACCACAATTTACTTGGTTCACCCAATGTGGGCTACTCCACGAAGAAAATATTTTATTAAAATTTTATCAATCAATGTCTTTGGGAATCATTTCCAATTATAATGTTTATAGAACTCTGTCCAAAGGATATGCTGATCCCCTAATATGAAGTTCATGGATCTCTTCCACAGGAGAACTCTTTCCCCTTTTGCTTTGGATAGTGATCTTCTAGAAGACTCTATCTCTCTGATGCACTAATTGGTGGATCTCTCTCCACTTGAAGACTCCTCACTCATGTATGTATTCAATTGTCCTGGTTGGATATCTATCCACTGAGACTCTGTCCTCTATACTCTATCACCTCCAAAGATCTATCTCAATAGGTTCACTCAGAACCTTCTCAAATTTTCTCAACAAGCTCACTTAGAACTTGTCCAAATATGTTCAACAGGTCCACATAGAACCTGCTCAAATCTGCTCAATAGGTCCACACAGAACCTATCCAAATCTGCTCAACAAGCTCACTTAGAACTTGTCCAAATCTGCTCAATAGGTCCACACATAACCTGCTCAAATATGCTCAATAGGTCCACACAAAACCTGTCCAAATTTACATAACAAGTCCACATAGAACTTTTCCAAACCTGCTCAACAAGTCCTCTCTAGGACTTACTCAAATATTCTCAATAAGTCATCTCTAGAACTTGCTCAAATCTGCATAGCAAGCTTCCACAAAAGCTTACTCAAAATCAGTCCACAAGCCTTCTCAAATACTTATCTCAAATCTGCTTGAAAAGCTCACACAGAACTTTTCCAATCTCATAGAATCATAAAGATAATTGTTAGAGACTCAATATGTTCCATACTTAATGCTCAATCAATATCTCAACTCAATCTCATAGAAGCATAAAGATAATTGTTAGAGACTCAATATGTTTTATACTCAAATCCCAATCTCAAATCAAATCAATATCATAGAAGCATAAAGAGAATTGTTAGAGACTCTATATATTCTATACTCAAATCCCAATCTCAACTCAAATCAATCTCAATGAACAACCCTTTCTCACAAACCCTAGTCCAAGCATGTATCAATCAAATCAAAATGTTTCCAAAAATGCTTAACAACAAATCTCACATAACAATGATACTCATGTTCTCTTCTAACTCAAGTTCAAGTTCTTTGCTCAACCAATGGGATTCAACAAAAATACTTATAAAACAAGGTTCAATCACAACTATCAATCCAGAAAACCCTGAAGAATTAAACCAATCACTTTCGAAAAGGAAACCACAATCAATCATTTTCACTCCAAATATATTTTCATATATCAACCACCATAATAAATCAATAGGAGAATGTGCCCATACCTTTTATGAAGATGAAGAAGCCTCTTTGGAAATCTACCACAATCACAATATTATTTTGCCAATCTTCACAAGGGTTAGAAGATCACAAAATAATCAACATTACTCCACTTCACAATTATATTCACCAAGGCTTTTAATTAGAAAACCTTCTTAAGAATTAATGCACAACTTCCTTATTACTCCTAAAACCACTTGTACCATAAAATAAAATAAATCAAATCATTGCATAACCTTGTCACTCCACAAACCACTTATACGATAAAATAAATCAAATATTTTATATACTTCCTTTCAACACTTTTGCACTAAAAAATAATCAGAAATATTTCTTAGGCAATATCTCACATTAATCAAATATCAAACCTTAATAAAATATTAAAGCTTTCTCAACCTTATATCTCCCAAAAAAACATAATCAAACCATAGAAAGCAAATATTTTAATTAAAATATTTACCCCCGCAAATACCAGAGTCGGAGCGCATACCTCAAAGGAGCCCACAAAGGGCTTTGGTGTTTCCAACCTCTGCCCACCATGCTACCAAGCGGCAGCTAAGCCGCATGAGCTAAGACTGCCCATGTGAGTGCCTTGGACACTCTCTTACTTAAACTATGTGTTCTTTCCTCACAAGGCACCAAAAATTTAACTGTCCATGAATTGACTACCCACATCACACTCCACGAAATTTGATGCACAATATTTGAATGTAGAAATACTTTGGGTTTTCAAAAATCATGCGACACTCCTTCGGTTTATTAATTGTAAAATATTTGGCTTATTTATATAAGCCATCCTTCAATGCGAATATGTCATCTCTTTTTAACATTGCCCTCATGACATCGGCGACACCAATAAGAAAGGAGGTAAAAACCTTTTATTTAGTTTTAAAATTAAAATTAAAATTTTAAATAAATTAAAATTTAAACTAAACCTTTAAAATTAAATTTCTCCATCACCGGGGCACCTTTTTCGATGAAACAAAAAGCTAACTTGGGTTTTAAGAAAAACCCATTTCAAATATACCATACATTGGTTTTAAATAAAACCTTTCCTTTCCTTCCTTGATTTTCATAAAAACGTTTTGCAAAGCTTCCCTTGAAGCTCCTTTTGGAACCAAATTCCATGCATCCCTTCTAGAACCTTTGATCAAAACCTTTTCTTCTCATGAAGCTCTTTTTGGAGAAAAATCATAGCGCTTACTTACATAGGTCCTTTTGACATCAATGACAACTTTTATCTTAGGGATTCAAAATGTCCAACATCTTGCACTTCCCAAATTTCTTCAACCCTGACACCCTTTTTGCTCCCAACTAATTTCTAATTTCTTCCTTCCACCTCTTTTTATAATTTTAACAACCAATTGCACAAATGACTACCACCTTGATTTTTTGCATTTGCTTTTCTTAATTTGTATGGATCATTGCCACTTCATCATTATATGCACTTTATTTTGAACATTTTATTTTTTTTTATTTTTGTATTTCTTTTTTTCTTTTCTTTTTGCTTACCAGCATGGGAATCGTATAGTGGCATTCACTTGTATGATTCTTTCTACTGATATGTCAATTTGTGGTTCTATTGGATTATCTATTGCAACAACAGGTTGAAAAATTTACCATTTTTGGATTTCCTACTGTACGATTTGGAACTTTACAATTGTAAACTAAACGATTTGGAACTCTATAATTATCAATTGTATGATTTGGAATTGTACAATTGTCAATTGTATGATTTGGAATTATACAATTATCAACTGTATGATTCGAAATTGTACAATTTCCCAATTATACAATCATACGATCTCTATTTGTTTTTTCTCAACTATTGCTTCATTCTATATTATCTCTCTATCCCATTGAATGATTTTTTGGTGAAGGCACCCTAGTTATCCAATTTTCATTTGGGTGACTTCTAATCCTATGTCTTCAAACTAAGTCTACCTCTAAACTTGGTGAACAAGTTTATTATTTACTTTGACTACTTCCTTATTGATATTGCACTCTTTCCATTCCAATAAGCTCTCTTCCCCGCATGTCTTTTGTGATCTTGTCCTCATGCTGTGGAACCTCATAAAATATTGAATGAGATATCATATCTTTGAAGTAATTCTATTCATACTTTTAGCTTTTGAGGATGTATATTAAAGGAAATGCAACCACAAGATGTAAAATAAGCAAGCTATGTTAACTATATAATGATGGCACTATAATGTGCAGGAAAACTAGATGATAAAATTCTGCAATAACTCAGTAATATACCATTAATTAAAACTCATGAAAATAGTACAATGCAATATAATGGAGGACTTGAACACTCCAAATTTTTCAATGAAGAACTACATTGTACCTACTCACTACTCTCTATCTTGACATCATTCCTCTCACTCTCTCACATTCTCTCATACTCTCAAAGGCCTATATATAGGAAGATATGTTCATTGTCCTTTAATCTACCCATGCCTCTTCATCTACCTGTCCTATGACTCATGTATATGTGGACTACATCTACATTTACATCATTGCACATTCTAACACTTGTGCATTTATTACATTGCATGAAGAAACTGCTTAAACATTAATCTAAGATAAACTCCTAATCTAGAAATGTACCCAAGGTGGTACATTGGCATGTACCAAATAATGTAATATACTCTAACATCCCCCTATATTACATTATTTGGGTATTGAATACTTTAGTCTTCAATATGGATCTTCATTTGGTTCTAGAATTTGTACTCTCCTTCTTTGATTTATTTATTCTCCTCCTTGTTTATATCATGTTCAAGCAAGTAGTTAGAGCATTCATAAAATGCTATCTTTGCTGAGAGAGATTTAACTTCATGTTCCTCTGTAGGTTCTTCCAATTCTTGAATTTCCTAGAACTTGTGAACTAAGTGTCCTTTTTGATTCCCTTATCGATATTGTAATTGAGGATAATTGTATTGATTATGAGAAGGATATAAAAGTTGAAATTGTTATTGATGAGGATTATTTTTAATTTGATATATATGTATATATATATATATTAATTTACATGGTGGAATCGGTAACCGCCATGAATCTGGGTAGGCTGTCCAGCTTTTATGGCCACCACAGTATTCTGCGCTGTCCGTCCCAAAAGCCACCACACAAATCTTCGCGTAGTCCGCCCCTATAACCACCATGCCACAATCATTTTAAACCTTTTACGCCACTGAAAGCACCAGGAAAGGGACAAGCGTTCAGTCCAACGAGGCTCGAGATTTGAACCTTAGACCTCCACCCCCCTTATGGGGTTTGGATGAACCAATTAGTCTACACCTCGGACCTCTTTTGAATTTGATATTTTCTTGGTTGGAATGGTCTATTTGATTGGCTTCCATAGTTTTATTGATTTCCTTGATTTTGGTTTCTAGGATTGAATCTGCAATAATTAATACTATGTCCTTTCTTCTTAGAGACTTGACAATATATGTTATTCCATGGTCTTCATACTGTTGAGGATGAGACAACATTTACCTATGGATTATCCTTTGAAACTAATGAATTTTTAGTCATTTCATATATAATTATATTTTCTACCTCATATTCTTGAAGAAAATTGACTAACTCATCAAAAGATGTATCTTTACTTAGGATTTGTAAAGATGTAACTAAGTGTTTGTAGCTATTTGAAAATGCTCTTAGTATTACTTGAACAAGAAACTTATCTTCAACCTTTTCTCCTAAGGTTAATAATTTTTCTTTTATATCCACTATTTTCCTTAGAAATAATTATATACTTTCACCACTATTCACTTTCAGAGAATGTAATTGAGTTTGAAGATTTAAGATAGTAGCTTTATTCTTCCCTTCAAATATTTTGGCTAATATTTTCCATACTTCTGTAAATGTTCTCGCTAAACTAATGTAGGGTTGTTTTTTATCTATAATGGCAAAATTTATTATCATTTATGCTTTTTTCATTTTCTCAAACTTTTGAATATCACTATCACCTAAAGTAGGTTTATATTTTGTTTCTTTGACTATATCCCAAAGTTTTTCAACTATCAAAATTGCCTACTTTATTTTTCCATGAAGAGTAATTTTTTCCTCTAAGTAGTTGAGATTTAGTGAGAATGAATTTGTTTGTTGTCATGATGATATTTGTATACTACCTTATACCTACCTAGTTTCAATCTTGCTAATAACTTTTCAATTTTACAAGTTCTATAAAATACCTTCTATCTTGCAAATGTTTGAATGCACTATGAGTCTTGATAGTATGCTTATATTTCCTAGTTTGATTTGAATCCCTTTTGTCTCCCTAATGTTAAACTTCACTTTCTTGCCTAATTTCTCCCCAATAATTAGTAAGTAGAAAGCTAAATATAAATGATGATGCACCTTCAAGATTTTTAAAGGTTTTTTTCCTTCAAGACCTTGTAGTTGGATTAATGTTTCATAAATTAGTGTAAGAGACTAATGTAAAATGCATTTTCCAACTTTAAAGCAATTAATGGTTTTTCATCTTTTATCCTTCAATTTTAAACGGTTCAATTTTCTAAATTCCAAGAAACTAAAGTTTGATGTAGTATTCCTTATATCTCCCTAATTTAAAAATTTAGAAATTAATAATATTTACAAACTAGTATTTCAATTTTCTAATGTTGAAACATTATATCTCCTAGTTAATTATTTGTAAATATTTTAATGTTTGAATCTCATGCAATTTACACTATCTTTTAAGATATACTCACCTTGCTTTAATTGCCTTCTAATTCTTTAAGGTTGGTATTTGCTTAGTTCTTCAATGCAGTAATAAATAAAGTTCAACCTTATATTAAGCACCTTATAACTCCTTATACTTAAGGAAAGCAAATAATAAATCATGTAAATATTTACCTTCCTTGCAATGTAAAATGTGTGTGTTGATTGGCTTCTAGTTTTACTCTTCAATCCAAGCTTTGGTACTATAATGCTAGTCTTCTATGTATTATAAAGAGCATTTATTGCTCATGGATGCCTTATGATTCTTCTTCTCCTTCTTAAATGCACTTTGACCTCACTCTTAATGCATAATCTGCGTGTTTGCAATCTATGCACTCTTCTCAAATTAGGCACTTTAATATCCTTTGTACCTTCTTGATGCTATAGCCTCGTGGTGTGTACATTGCTTAGGTGTATAGGTGGAAAATAGATGTTACATTATTTATGAGCGTTAGTTGGTGAGCATTCAATGCTTTTTATTTGAATGATGTGTAATAATAATGTGCCTTCAACCTTTGAGTGATGCCTTCAATGCTTCAATATGAGCATTACTTCTATCTCGGGTGCTTCCTTCATGCACAGGCATTATAAAAAATATTTTAGGTCCCTTATTTTCTTGTGCTAAGTGGCACAAGATGCCTTAGGTTGAGGTGGAAAGTGACACTTCTTTCCTATGCATGTAACTCCACCTTCAATATCTCATACCTCTCAATGCTTCTTGCTAAAAAATGCAAGTTGTTTGGCTTGGCATTCAATGTTCTTTCTCTAGAAAATGGTGGTGCTATTCTCCCACAAAGTTGGATCCAAAAATGTTGGTTCTAAGATGCTTCAACACAGTCATATTAGTTGGTAGTTCTACTCCAATGATTGTGGCTCTAGAGTTATTCAATATATCCTCTTATCTGGTGGTTCATCCAAGTTATTGCTTGGGTAATACACTCTTTGTTTGTACCTTGATATTTTACGTAACTTTCTCTACGTTACCCTTTGTGCTATTCTTCTTACTTTATATTGGACTTGCAATGGGTGTAATGCTTCCTTACATAGGTTCTTTTATGATATAGGTAACTTCACTTATAATTCTTGTAGGTGCTATTTTCATGAGTCCAATGGCACTATATTTGGCATCTTTGGACACCTTGAAACTCAGCTATTGAGCCCTTCATTGTCTCTCTTCCTCCTATTTGAAGTTTGCTCTACAAACTTGATGACATGGCCATTTTGTAGATGTATTATGTTTATTGTTGTAGTGTCTTAAGACGCTCTAGCTTTTATCCCCTCTTTGCTACATAGGACAAGAGGAATATGGTGCAATAATGTAATGCAAATAGCTTTGCAGTAGTTAGAATAGAATACCTTAACTTGCACCTATACTTTGAGATATTTAAATATCCCTTTTTTATGCTTTATATCTTCCTTGATGAAGCAACTTCTTGCTCTATTCCTTGGTTTCAAACAAATATTTGATGTTGTCTTCCTTACTAGACAACTCTCTCCTCTATCTCCTTTGCTTGGTTAACTTAGCAATAATGAATTCAAGCTCGTTAATAATGCAACAAATATGTCCTTTTGAATGGCTTAACTTTGCACTAATTTTCACCTTAAATACTTAATGCACCTTTAATAACTAGTATGATGCAATAGTAATTTCTTCTTATTTCTCCTTTTATTGAACTCTTAATCTATGCAACCTTCACTTAAGAATAATGTCTTCTTTGCTTTCACTAGAATATACGATGTTGATATTTTCCTTTCTTTTGAAACATATCTAACTCCTCCTTTTTGTGTGTAGGTTATAACCTTTGTAGAAACTATCTTTTGCACTTCCTTGAAGACTTAATATGCAACATTCTCCTTGAAAAGTTTAAAATTTAATATTATACTTAATGAAACTCAATAATAAACCAAGTAACTAATGTTCAAGTATTGAACCTTTTGCACCAAAGTTGCTTACCTTAATGACCTCTGTAGATGATGGAAATCTTGGTTATTAGATTCACCTAAATGCTAACTTGTTTTAGATGAAATCACAGCTCTTCCTTGCTATCCAAAAACAACTATTTAAATGACCAATTTGTAGGTTTGAAACCCTCTAACTTACTACCCAAAAATATAGTTTGGTGGATTTAACTATACTTTACGATGCTCCCTTGATTTTTGTAAATTAGTAGCTAGTAATGCTTCCCAAATTTCTGCTCTTTCATAGTTAATTTCTCCTTCGAAATGTTATTCTCGAATTTACTCAATTTTGTAAGAAACTCTTGCAAATTGTAGTTCTAACTCTTCTCCTAGAAGCCTTCAATTTTTTGTTGTAGAAACTAGCAACTTCCTTTCTCTTAATCAGCCTTCAATGGAAATCTTCAAATCTCTTAGATTTGATGGCTTCTTCTAACTCCTTTCTCCTTCAACCTCCTTGTTGAATTTTGACTTTAACCTTGGCCTATCTAGTGGCCTACTTCTCAATATTTTGACTATCTTGAGGTCTTTACTACTCTCCTTTGAAATTTGGAAAACTCCTTACCAAATTCTTCTCCTTTTGGGCTTGTTGTCATATGGCGAT
This sequence comes from Wollemia nobilis, assembly GCA_028583015.1. Taxonomy (NCBI): domain Eukaryota; kingdom Viridiplantae; phylum Streptophyta; class Pinopsida; order Araucariales; family Araucariaceae; genus Wollemia; species Wollemia nobilis. The sequence goes on along the minus strand of JAQPPZ010000676.1, from coordinate 3,058,802 downwards.
AATTGTCCCAAAACCTCCTTTATTAGGAACTCCTTCTTGCTAGTAAATTTCTCCAATGATTTCTCTTAGAAAATCCTTCAATGGACTTCTTTGAATTTTCTAATGAGGCTTTCCTAGCCTTTTCCTTCATTGAGATCTCTTATCTAGGGTCTCTTATTCTTCAATCTACAATAAGGATCCTTTGGCCTTCTTCTCTCTTCTGCAATCTTGCAATGGGACCTTCTCCTTAGGACTCCAAATATTTGATCTTCCATTTGTTGCTTTGGGTACTAGATTGATTCCAAAGAAGATATTATTCATAGCTCTTTGTAGAAAGCTTCCTGAATTTCTTTGAATCTTCTTTTATTGCAACAAAGTATTAGGACTGTTATGGATGAAACTCTAAATATAGAGATAACCAATCTTCACTAGTTGACTTTTCAATCTAGTGGAATTAATGTTGAGTCCTAGTCTTCATGAGTTTTTCTACAATCCTATAGAAATACTCTAGTCAAATGCAATTTTCAAAAATACTAAAAATAAGATTTTTGATCTCCTCTCAATATTTCTTGTGGATATCTCTCTATTTCCTATTGGTATACCATGGCTCTGGTACCACTATTATATTTCGAGGATGTATACTAAAGTAAATGCAACCAAAAGATGTAAAATAAGTAAGCTATGATAACTATATGATAATGGCACTATAATATGCAAGAAAACTAGATGATACACATTTGTAATAACTCAGTAATATGCTATTAATAAAAACTCATGAAAATAGTACAATGCAATATAATGGAGGACTTGAACACTCCAAATTTTTTAATGAAGAACTACATTGTACTTACTCACTACTCATCTTGATGTCATTCCTCTCACTCTCTCACATTTTATCATACTCTCAAAGGCCTATATATAGGAAGATATGTTCCTTGTCCTTTACTCTACCCATGAATATTCATCTACCTATACTATAACTCATGTACATGTGACTACATGCACATTTGCATCATTTTACATTCTAACACTTGTGCATTTATTACATTGTATGAAGTAACTACTTAAACCTTAATCTAAGATAAAATCCTAATCTAGAAATGTACCCAAGGTGGTACATTGACATGTACCAAATAATATAATATTCTTTAACACCTACTTCTATCCTTCCTAGTCCTTGCCATTGCACTAGTGGTTCCCCCAAATTATCTCTTTTAGGATGCAATCCCCTAAGATTTTACAAGGATCCACCCTAAACGATGCATCCTTGCTGTGCATTCCTTGTCAAATTATATGGTGTATGTTGTATCTAATTTTTATTCCTAGGCCATCTTGGAGTAGGATATTTATTCCTTCCCCTCATCCCTTTGGGTAAAGTATTAGAATGGTTTCTAACTTCATTCCCTTGTCACAACCTTCCTCTATGACCTAGTTGTCATCCTGTAGTACTTAGAATTCCTTGTTGGTAATCCTATTATTAACTTGATTCCCCTTTTACCTAAGTGCTAGGAGTCACTTACATGAATTATATATTGGCAAAATTTCCTTCATTGTGTTGAGCTCTTGGTGACAATTATCGTAGTACCCTTAGTCTATTATTAACATGCCTTAGTCACCTTATCCATCTTCTTTCTTCAAAATGACATTTTGGGGCAATACTTGCCAAGGCTTCCTTATACTCATTGGAGAAGTCAAATTTAGTACTTGAGTCATTGTGACTATCATATCATCATGAAGACCATTATGGTAGTGTATTTATTATTTTTTGGAGTCTCCTCACCTCCCCTCTTTTCCTCCTTAGTTTTCGATATGCTATGACATAGACATCTGTTTTAGGATAAGTATGAGATTTTTGTATTGTTGATAAAAATTTATCACTACTACTACTCTAACTACTATTTCTTGTCATTAAGGGATTTACTTCATCACTAGAATATTCTTGCTTATTCCTTTGTGATGTGAAGTTCTCTTCAATAGCTGGCCATAATATCTTCACTACCTCATCTGTGATTGATGAGTCTTGCATTGGGCCCTTTGATTCTACTTGTGATATTTTATCCTCACTAGAACCTTATATTGGGCTTTATTGATGTTCCTGTTGTCTCCTTTATTCTTGGGTACCTCCTCATTTCTATTATTTTGCAATTCAAAATCTCTTTGCCTTGAAACTTATTGCTCATCAAGTCATTGCATTGTATCATCAAATTATTGAATGATTTATCCTCGAAGTCTTGCATTATGCACTTGTAATATTTCATATTCTTGTAATTATTGTGCTTGATGGTACATCTACTATTGTATAATACCTATTTGGACTAATAGGATAAGTATCACTAATTATTCATTTGCAATACCTCCATATGAATTTTGTATTTCCATATCAAAATTATTTATTTTATCCAAATACTGAACTATTAATCATACCTTTCATCATCCTTCTACTTGTTGAGTCAACTCGTTTCTCCAACTAAGGATACACAACTACTCCTAATGGTTGGGAGGCTTCTCCATGTATATCCAAGTTCATTTCTAGTAGTACTTGTAGGCCCAAAATGGTCACATACTTAGAAAAGTTTTGAAATTTTTTACCTAAGTCATGAAGTACCCGTTCTGCACACATTTCAGTGTCTTTTGGAGCGAATCGACAACAAAGGCAACAAATATGCCCAACACTTGGTAAATTTTTGCACTTGGAGAAATTATGCATAAATCCTTATGTTCTTGTCTCTAAACTAGTGATGTGTCCTGAATTCACAAATGTTTTTGGGGAAAGATGACGTCAATGTAAAATAAGTGCAGATTGGAGATTGCTTCATATTTTTGATATTTTCGGAGCGACTAAGTGTTGAAGAGCACAATTTTGGGAGGCGCATAGAATTTTTTTATCTATAATGGTGAAATATGGTGGAAAGCAAAGTATAAGAGATGCAGATTGATGAAGAAGGAAATTTTTGACTAACTTTCTTTCGAGATGGCGACAAGCAGTGTTTTACTCTGAAGCCAGTGCGAAATGGAGGAAGAGTCACTTTACATTGCGACGGGACCGAAATGGTATTCTCAGGCCAATACACTTGCTTAGGTCCAAAATAGAATCCATAAAAGTTTTGAAGGAAAGATGACATCATCAATTTTTTTGTGCAAATTGGTGAATGCTTCATCGCCAAAGAAGAAAAATGAAGGATAAGGAGCGGATTTCATCCTGCTTCACTTTCGATGCATTTTCATGCCAGATTGGTGTTCCATAGTTTCTAAAGCATGAAAGGTGATGTCATCAATTTTAATAGTGGAATGGCACTATGTTCTCTCCCCACCATTATATAAATCTTATGTCAGATTAAATTGTATCCATACGATGAGGGACATAGACGGTTGATATTTTGACCAAGAATTTTGAAGTATATAAAGGGGATCTCTCACTGGAATTGAAAGTATAGTCAGTTGGAGGAGGAAGCCAAAGCTTCGAGGATTTCAAGAATACAAGAACCAGAGACGGTTGTAGATCGACAATGGTAGAAGGTTTTCAAGATAGATCAATGATGCATATGTAGTCTCCAACAGCTAGGAATTCAGTTAGTGTTGAACAACCAATAAGTTGCAGAGGTTTCAAGATGCCAGGCGGTCCAGTTATAGTGGATTTCTTGAAGGTTGAACAAGTAAGAGAATGCTAGCAAGAACTCTCTACTGAGCTATTAAAATTTAATCTTTGTAATGTTCCTTATTATTTTAATATTTTAAAACTATAAATAGAGGTCGATCCCTCATTTTTAAGGGTCAGCTCTAGTGTGTTTTCCTATGCTACTATAAATATTTCCAAGGGCTGATGAAAGGAGCATTACATTGATTTTAACCTCAAATTTTACATCTTCATAATTCTATATCAGAGGTTTGAATTTCTAAGTTGTATTTTTAACCTCAAGGGCTGATGAAAGAAGCATTACATTTTTAAGGGTCAGCTCTAGTTTATGCTAGATTAATAGATTACCAATTGCTACGTTAGTTGAAATATGCTTCTGAATTAGATCTTTATTGTTAGAGAGTGCATTTCTGTAAAATCTAGATATTGACTAATTTTGCTATTTGGATTATCTTTGTTTGGCTATTGAAATTGTTGTCTACAAACATTCTCTTCTGTTCTTTAATGAACGAAAGCGCATCTAATTTGGGATCATTTTTATCTAAGTAATGTGTTTCTAAGTTGGTTTATGGGAGCCTTTTACCATAGTAACAATGTTGTTAGCCTATTCGTCCACTATTGTTCACATTTTCTAACCCTAATCTTTTCTTACCCTAATATCTAAAACCCTAAGTGAGCATAATTGTGTCAACATCCTGTTAAAGTTGACGAGGAACCAACCTACTCTAGAGGTTGGATTTGAAACCCCTATTTTAGTCCATCCAATGTTGAGTGTTGAGTTGTAGCTATCGAGTGCATGCCTGGACAGAAAATAGGAAGATAATCGCAATATTGAGTAAAACTTGATGCAATTCAGTGCCCAGTAGTTTTTGGTATGCTCAGTGGGACAGGTTCACAAGGAACATGAAAACCCATCATATGAGTTATTGTTTATCCCAACCCAGAGCAATCAAAAGTTGGTGAATTGTCTTGGCCTCGTAAGCAATGAATATCAAATTCACCTGGAAACTCCCTGGTCCTTAAACCCAGAAAAGAACTACCCCTGTAGACCAGTATCCTTTCATGTATACCAGGTATTTCAAAATGAATAACCCTAACTCCTATTTCTATTGTAAATTACCTTAATAGAGGGTCTATTGTTGTCAAAATTTTGAATCAATATTTCCTCTCTTAAGAGGAGCTTCTTGAGGAAAATCTTGCAGTTAATCCAATAGCCCTTCCAACAAGACCCGCACATGGAAATATGTGTTGAAAATTTTGAGGGATGTTAGTTGTCATTTATGTCAAAAGGTTCTAAGAAGAATTGCATTTTGATTGGTTCCAAAAGAGCTTCATGGGAAGCATGATCAAAGGTTTTTATGAAAACCATGGTGAGCAAAAATAAAAATATTAATTATCCATGATGGGAAAAAATAAAAGGTTTTTATTAAAAACCAAGGTGGCTTTTTGTTTTGTTAAAAAAGGCCCAAATATTAATTATTTATTTAATTTATAATATTTAAATTCCAAATATAATTTAAATTATTAAAAATAAATAATAATTAAAGTTAATTTGAATATTCAAAATTCAAATTTCTAATGGGTTGACGTGTGAGAAATTTTCTCCATTCATGTATAAAAGGTGGATCATTTCACCTTAGAAAGTACTATGCTTAATTTTTATTTAATGCTCTCGAATACCCTATGAAAGGTATCTTCGATATTCGTGTGATTAAAGAGTTGCGACTAGTGGATGGCGTGTGGTGTTCGAAGGAGGTCAATGTGTGCAAAAAAGAGCATAAGGTGAAGGAAGCTCCTCTTCATTCACGTGGGAATTGCTAGCCCATGCAGTGGACTCCCAAGCGCTAAGGAACTTAGGCTTGTGGAGATGACGGTTTGATTCTTGTCGAATCCCTTTTAGGGATCAATGGAAAGGTATGCACATTATTTTAGCACCGGGTTTTTTGGAGAAGGTTGTTGAAAAATTAAATTAAATTTTTGGCTTTATTAAATGGTTTTATAAATTGACGTGGGAGTTATAAGGGATATATAAAAGGTGTTTTTTCTTGGTAATTATTTTTGGTTAAAAATAATTAGGAGGAATAAGGAGTTAATTGTTTTATAAAGCCTTTTAATATATTTACCTTATTGAAGAGATAAATGCTTTTAAGTGTTGATTATTATAGAAGATGTCTTCTTGCCATTAAGAAGTGTTGAGAAAGTAATTATTTTAAAATTATTTTATGGTGGTGGATATTATTTCAATTAGGAGATTATAAGGTGTAATTGGTCATTTATTTCTATGTGTTGATGGATGCTTAATCAATATGGAGTAATAAGGTGTATTTGTGAGTTGCTATTTTTTTTGTATTGTCATATAACCTTCTTTGAGCTTGGAAAAGAAGTATTTGTGGTTATGGTAGATTTATGAGATCCCTTCATTATCAAGAAAAAGTTATGAGCACAATATTCCATAATTTAGTTGATTGATTAGTTTTCTAGAAAATAAGTTTGGAGTGAAAAGAACTTGATTAGGTCTTCCTTATTGAGTGTGTTTGAGTTAATGCTTCAATATTTTCTGGAATAAGGAGTTGTTATTGAAACCTTTTTTTATAAGAATTGTTGTTGAAGTGAGTTGTTGAGCAAAGAACTTGAACTAGGATTTGCAAATATCATGAGTATCATTATTATGTGAATATTGTCTTATAAGAATTGTTGTTGAAGCGAGTTGTTGAGTTAAAAACTTGAACTAGGGTTTGGAAAGAACATGAGTATCATTGTTATGTGAGATTGGTTGATAAGTATTGTTGGAAACATTTTGTGTGAGTGTTCATATCCTTGGACTAGGGTTTGTAAGCAAGGATTATTTCATTGAGTGATTTATTGAGTAGATTTGGTTGAGCCTAGTCAAATGGATGTGTGAAGTCATTGTTCAAGTTCCATAAAACAAACTATTCTATATTTTGAATTTAATTGAGAAAGTGATTGAGTTGAAGCATATTGAGTCTCTAAAAATTGTCTATATGTTTCTAAAAGAGTGATTGAAAGTTATTGAGCATTGTGATGAGTATAGGGCATATTGAGTCTCTAATAATTCTCTTTATGTTTCTATGATATTGGACAAGTTCTAGTGTGGACTTGTTGAGTAGATTTGAGGTAAGTCTTTGATAAGACTTGTGGATAGATTTGGGTAAGATTTTGTGGAATCTTACAATACATATTAAGAGCTGATTTGAATAAGTTCTTGTGAGGACTTATTGAGAAGATTTGGATAAGTTCTTGAGAGGACTTATTGAGCAGATTTGGATAAGTTCTTAAGAGGACTTATTGAGCAGAGTGGAGAAAGTTCTAGAGAGGACTTATGGATAGATTGGTGTAAGCTTATGTGGAATATTACACGGTAGATTTGAGACAAGTCTTTGAGAAGGCTTGAGAGGAGAGTTGATTGATTGATTTGTTCAAACCTTGAGTTAAGGTTTGGGGTAGATCTAGTAGAGTTGATTTGAGATTGAATCAAGCTTTGAGTTAAGGCTTGAGGATAGATATCAAGGACATATTTGTGCTAGACCGAAGGATTATTTTTAGTACAAATTTGAGGATAGAGTTTGGTTTAGATTTGAGGATATATTTATGCCAGATCATAGATAGAGATTGAGAGCAGATTTGTGCTAGTCCGAAGGACTGTGTTTGCTACATATTTGAGATAGAGTTGAGTGTAAGCTTTGGAGGTGATGGAGTATAAAGGATGATAGTCTCAATTGGATAGAGATCCATTATCCAGGGTAGGGAAGATAGGTATCTTTTGTGGATAGAGTTCCATTTTCTAAGGGTGATGGAGGTAGAGGTCTTCTAGAAGATCACCAGCCAGATTAGAGATTAGGATATTGGTGTCTCCTATGGATAGAGATCCATGAAATTGATTTAGGGGATTGGTATCTCCTTTGGATAGAGATCCATAAATATTGTAATAGGGAAAGGATTCCTAAGAGATTGATTGAAAAAATTTTAGTGAAAGTTTTTCTCCATGGAGTAGCCCACATTGGGTGAACCACGTAAATTATGGTGTCTCTATTGTGTGTGGTGATTTGTGCATTGCTTTGATTACTGCTATTGATATTGCTATTTTACATTGCATAATATTTATTGGGAAAGAAAAGTAAAAAGTGATCTTCACTGTTCACCCACCTCTCAATATAAGCTTATGTTCTTCAATTGGTATCAAAGCAGGTTCCTTCAGAAGAGTTTTAGGTTCCTTCAGATAATTTAGTACCAGTATTTTATGGAAGTTATTATGTATATTTGAGTTTTAGAATGAAGATCTACCTGAAGGCACTTGGAAATGAAGTTTGGGAAGTAGTTGAAAATGGATAGAACCCCACAGTTGATCCACCTATAGATACAGAAGGTAAGCTTCTACAAAATTATAATTCAAAAGCAATTAATGCACTTTTGAGAGGTTTGCATAGAACAGAATCAATAAAGATTATGCATTGTCAAAATGCAAAAGAAATGTGGGATAAGTTGCAATATATATATGAAGGAGATAAAGGTGTCAAGAAAGCAAAGATAAGAAATCTCAAAGGACAACTTGAAGAGTTAAGAATGAAGGATGAGGAAAACATTAGTACATATCTACTTCGAATTGATGAGGTTGTTAATGCCATGCAAGAACTTGGAATGAAATTTGATGAATCAGATGTTTGTGATAAGGTCTTAAGATCTCTTCCAAAAAGATTCAGTGAAAATATTTTTGCTATAGAAGAGTTAAAGGATGGCGATTCTTTGACAAGAGATATGTTGCTTGGTATTCTTACATATTTTGAGTTAAGAAAAAAAGAACCTATTCCTCAGAAGGAAGCAACCTTCAAAGAAATCAAGAAGACAAAGGGTAAGAAGTTAGAATCAAGCAATGAGTCATCCAGTGATGAAGAAGCTAATTTGGTATAAGGGATAAGGATTCTAGAATATCTGGAGATCTAAAATCTATTAAATGTTTCAATTGTGGAAATTATGGTCATTATGCAATAGATTGTCAAGAAACTAAGAATAATAATGGTGAAGAGAAATAGGATCACAAAAATATGGAATCAGAAAGATACAAGCACCAAAAGAAAAGCAAGGATGGACAAAGCAGAAAAGGAAATAAATTATTTCAAAGACAAAAGAGGAGCTACTATGTGGATAAGGCAAGTAAGTATTCAAGTGATAATGATGCTAGTTTCTTATACAATGATAAAGATGAAGTCTTATTTATGATTGAAGAAAAAGAACAAGTTAAGAAAAGGACTCCAGATATTCTCAAGTGTTTTAGATGTGGTAACTTTGGACATCTTGAAGATAGTTGTACAAGAAATGGTTCAGTTTTAATGATGATGAATATGAAGATACACCTGAAGGACCAAAATAGAATATTCTAATGGAACTAGAAGAAGGAGAAGGTGATCCTATATAAGACAAGTGAAAAGGAAATGAATATGTGGACAAAGGTAAACAAATAGAGGAATATTCAGATAAATATGGATATGATCTCAAGGGAGAACTTATCTATGCCCTTGACACAGTGAAGAAGGTAAGAAAGCAAAACTCTAAACTTGAAATTCATTTTCAAGAATGTGATGAAGAGAGAAGAATGCTTTTAGAGGATTTAGACAAATCAAAGGCTAAAATAAAGAAATTCAACGATAATCTAGAAGCAAAGGTCTTATAATGTGAAAGGTTAGTACAAGAAGTAGCTCTATTAAGGGAATATTTAGAAGACTCAAAAGTCAAGCCAAAAGGTTCAAAAAAAGCTCAAAGAAATTAGATAAGTTCATCAAGATACAAAAGCCTACATCAAGCAAAACAGGTCTTGGTTTTCAACAAGTTCAAAAGAAATAAGAAGAAAATTCAATCTCAAGTTCTTGAGGAGAAGAAAATTTAGATGAAGACACTTCAGAAGAATACAATGTAAGAGAAAGTGAGACATCTGAGAATGAGTTGGACAACAGAAAGTTCAACAAGTACAGGAACAATGCACAAAGAAGAAATAGATAGAACAAAAATCAAAATAGGAGACCAATGAGGTCAATACAAGGAAGTTTTAATGAAATATGTTTTTCATGTCACAGGTTAGGGCACATGGCTTCACAATTTAGGACACATGAAAGACAGGAATATGAGAACAATCAACATTTCAATGGGTATTGCTACTCATGTAATCAGTTTTGTCACAAGGCAATGAATTGCAGGGTTCATGACAGAAGAGGATATGGCTTCACTAGGAGAAATTGTAAGACATTTGCACCTCTAAGGAATAACAACACTAAGTGTTATAAGTGCAATAATGATGGTCACATAGCAAAGTGGTGTAGAGAAAACATTCCAGAATCAAGTAAGAACAAGAATAGAAACAAGAACAAGAATATAGACATGGACATGGACATGAACATGGATATTGAAAGGAATAGTCAAAGGAATAATAAGGGTCAGATAATAAGAGAAGAGGATAAAGGTAAAGATCGATGCTTTCTGGGAGTAGAAATACTCCCACCCCAGAATTAACCACCTCAAGAGGAGGTGGGGGAGGGGCTAAGCTAAAAGGCTCATTCTTAGCCCCGAGCCCCAAAGGTAACCCTTTGCCATTTATGTAAAATGGGGAGAGATTTGAGTAGGGGGGAGAGATTTGAGTAGGGGGGAGATATTTGGTATTTGAGCAAAGAGGAGATATTTAACAAGAACATTGAGCCGGGGGGAGCAATGTCCTAGGGGGAGCAGAACCCAAAAAAGGTTAAGTTTTTGGTAAAAATAATTTGGGTTGCCATCAATGATAAAGGGGGAGATTGTTGGACATTTTGAGGAATTTTAGTTGTCATTTATGTTAAAAGGTTCTAATAAGAATTGCATTTTTATTTGTTCCAAAAGAGTTTCATGGGAAGCATGATCAAAGGTTTTTATGAAAACCATGGTGGGCAAAAATCAAAGATTAATTATCCATGATGGGAAAAAATATAAGGTTTTTATTAAAAACCAAGGTGGATTTTCATTTGGTTAAAAAAAGCCCAAATATTAATTATTTAATTTATAATAATTAAATTCCAAAGAGAATTTAAATTATTTAATATATAATAATTAAAGTTAATTCGAATATTCGAAATTTGAAATTCTAATGCGTCGACGTGTGAGAAATTTCCTCCATTTGTGTATAAAATGTGGATCATTTCACCTTAGAAAGTACTATGCTTAATTTCAATTTAATTGATCCTGAATCCCCTACAAAAGGTATCTCTGATATTCGTGTGATTATAGAGCTATGACTAGTGGACGACGTGTGGTGTTCGAAGGAGGTCAACGTGTGCGAAGAAGAGCATAAGGTGAAGGAAACTCCACTTCCTTCATGTGGGTATTTCTAGCCCACACGGTTGACTCCCAAGCGCTAAGACACTTAGGCTTGTGGAGACGGTGGTTCGATTCTCGCCGAATCCATTTTAGGGATCAATGAAAAAGTATGCACATTATTTGAGCATCGGGTTTTTTGGAGAAGGTTGTTGAAAATTTAAATTTAATTTTTGGCTTTATTAAATGGTTTTATAAAGTGACGTGGGAGTTATAAGGGATAGATAAAAGGTGTTTTTGCTTGGTAATTATTTTTGGTTAAAAATAATTAGGAGGAATAAGGAGTTAATTGTTTTATAAATACTTTTAATATAGTTATCTTATTGGAGAGATAAATTCTTTTAAGTGTTGATTATTATTGAAGATGTCTTCTTGCCATTAAGAAGTGTTGAGAAAGTAATTATTTTGAAACTATTTTCTGGTGGTGGACATTATTTAAACTAGGAGATTATAAGGTGTAATTGGTCATTTATTTCTATGTGTTGATGGATGCTTAATCAAGATGGAGTAATAAGGTGTATTTGTGAGTTGCTATTTGTTTTGTATTGTCATATAACCTTATTTGAGCTTGGAAAAGAAGTATTTGTGGTTATGGTAGATTTATGAGATCCCTTCATCATCAAGAAAAAGGTATGAGCACATTCTTCCATAATTGATTTGATTGGTTGGTTTTCTGGAAAATAATTTTGGAGTGAAAAGGACTTGATTAGGTATTCCTTATTGAGTGTGTTTGAGTTAAGGCTTCAAGGTTTTTTGGAATAAGGAGTTGTTATTGAAACCTTGTTTTATAAGCATTTTTGTTAAAGTGAGTTTTTGAGCAAAGAACTTGAACTAGGGTTTGCAAAGATCATGAGTATCATTGTTATGTGAATATTGTCTTATAAACATTGTTGTTGAATTGAGTTGTTGAGTGAAAAAATTGAACTAAGGTTTGGAAAAAACATGAGTATCTATAGCACCCTAAAATTGGTGCAGTTAAACCCTTAGTAAAAAGATAAAAATTTGAATTTTAACCTCGAAATCGCCCGTTAACCACCCCCCCATTTTTCGTGCCATTTTTAGGAGTTTTTTTGACCGTTGGACGATATCGTCGTCGATCAGACAAAATCGTCCCAGATCGGATGAATTCGTCTGGAATAGAACGTCCAGACGATTTCGTCCCAAAATCGAATTTTCATAATTAGCTTTTGTTTCAATAGCCTCTCCAACTTGGGTAGAAGAATGTATATGCAGTTGGAGTTCTCCAAGATTGGGATGATCCCCAACCTCATAACCTCCCCATAATTCTATATAAACTAGGATTTTCTCAGTTTATCCCCCTGGCTCTTCTCCTGACTCTCTCCCTGGTTGATTTTCCCTGCCATTTAGCTTTGTTGTGTTAAGACATCCTATCTACCATTGTTTGCACTCATAGTTTTAAGTTTTCATTGTAGGTTTTCACTGTGCTTTAGCTAGAGGAAGCTCGAATCGTCGCAGGCGGTTCCACACGATTTTGAACGATCCTGTCGTAGATCGACAACGATCTCGTACGATTGGAGGTGATCTCGACTGCATTTCAGATTGGGGGCAACCAAAGCCCTGAGTTTGCATTTCTCATCTTCCTTATTTTACTATGCATTAGCTTGATTATTTTCATTCTGCATCCTGGAGTTCACCTCATTTAGCATAAATACATGATAAAGTTAAAATAAGTTATTAAAACAATGCATTTCCTTTAATCTGCTATCTAGATTTATCAGTTAAGAATCTATACTCTCATTTCTATCATTTTATATTATTCTTGCAGTTGCATTTTTAGTTTTTGGTGTCTATTTCTGTGATTGTAGGTTTCTGATGAATTCGTCTAACGAATTTGTCAGATCGATGATGATCTTGTCTGATTTTAGATGATCAACTGTGATCTGGGATGATTATGTACAATTGCAGATGATCCTATCATATTCAAGATGATCTAGACTCCTACAAGATTCATAATCTTCATCAAACATCCAGAATCAGGTACATTCTTTCTTATTTAACATATTCCTTATATTTAGGATTCATTCATGCTTTCTGTATTCATATATATCGGCATTTTCATATAGAATAGCTTATATTAATTTTGGCCAACCTAGGAATATGAATGTTTGAGTATAAAATGAACACATCAAACCCATTCTCAACGTAGGCATGGAAACTGCCACTCAAAGTTTCTTGGTGAACCCCACCATCCATCGAAAGTTCACCCTTATACCCCTCCCCCGAGAGGTGCGACCTTCAAAGGGACTCTCAATCCAAGGTATTGTCCCATCCTTCTCGCATCCCCCTTTCGGGCATGGATCCTATAGCCTGAAGGTAAGGGCACAAAAAATTTGGGTCAGTACATTTTGGTGAACCCGACGTGAAACTAAAAGCCTTTTGAAAACAAAAAAAAATATATATATATAAATGCATTATTAAGAACATCTAGAATCATTAGAAAATTTTTAAAATTGCATATCAGACTTAGATGGTAGATTATAATAAAAGATGAGCTACCACCATAAATATTGAAAATCAATTAATAGCCATAGAGATTACGTCTGTGCTTAGAGTACCTCAAACAAATAGAGTCCAAACTTTGTAGGATGAACTTGATAGGAGATTGGATATTATTTCATCCAGATCTGTAGAACTTAGGCAAATTAAGAGGTTTGTCCTAGATAGAAACCTGTATCCTGATCAGGTGACTTTGTACCATGAAATTCCAAGAGCTTGCCATAGGTGGTTAGCAGATAAAAGAACACTTGTGTCTTCAGAATTGTACACCTTTGAGGAATACCTTGAGAACGCAATTTTAGTACATAAGTTTCTATCTTGTATAGAGGATCAAGAAGTCATTATTATGGATAGAAAGAGATGGAATAGAGTTCCTAGAGCTGTGTTGTATCGAGAGTATTGCCATGAACTTTATTTTTACAGGTCAGAGTCCGAAATAGATCATATTACTATAGCACACTTTGTCAAATTCTTGAAAAACCATTTCCAATTTGAAGAGGAGCATTTCATGAATCCTGATGAACTTGATCCTATTAATGATATCCATAAACTATTTATAGAAAACTAAGTCATTCTTTTTACTATTGTTATTATTTTTGCAACTAGAATGCTATTTGTTATCTTTATAATAATATTATAAAACAAAAAAACAAAAAAACAAAAAAAAAAAAACAAATCAAAACATTTCCTTTTTATAGTAGGTATATAATTAAAATATATACCTCTCAAACCTATCGCATATATATAAATGTATATATTTGCGGAAATCTAAGTTTAAGCACAATGCCTAGACTTAGGAATGGAAAACAGATCGAAGAAGAAGAATATTGGTTAGGAAAACCATTAATTGACCAAAATGTCCCTCCTGAGGACCAAGTTCAGGAAGAAGAAATCTTAGACCAACAAGAAGAAGAGCTTGCTGTAAGAAATAAATAGGAAGAAAATGTTAGAGAGGAAGGATCCTCATCCCCTAAAATGTCTTCGGGAGGAGCCATCACTTTTGAAAACATGGAACAATTCTGGAAGTTCATTAATACTAATATTGGTGTTCTTAATAGAGCAGTCCATATGGACAAGGATCGAATTAGTGACACTCAAGCAACTCTAGAAGACGTATTTCACACACGCACTAATCCCTTGTCCTTTATTGATCAAGAGAGTGATCAAGCTAGACCATCCAATTTGGATATGGCAGCTATGATCTAGAACATGCAACAACAATAGGTTACCCAACCATCTAAAGTGCTTGTTAGCAAGCCTAGGGTCATTCCCGCACAAAAGAAACCATCATTTACTGCTCTATTTTGCCAAGCTATTGATCAACATACTTCAAATCAATAAAATACCTAAACAAAACCAAACACCAATTACCAACAAACTAGTATACAACATAATACTATTATAAATCCCCTTCATAATGCTCTTCCTACCAACACTTTGCATAATAGCAATATAGCATCTAATCCTTATGTTACACCGTCATACACTCATAAATCCCATGCCTATGTCCCATTGAACCAATATGGTGGACAAACTAGTAATATTGAAGCCATGGTGAAACATTTAGTTTCCCGCATGGATCAGATAGATCCCTACCGTCCCTTGTACAATTATCGAGAGATGTGTAGTCAGCCTTTAGATCCTATAGTCGTAGCACAACCATATCCTAAACATTTTCCTATGCCTTTCCTGCCCATATATAAAGGAACGGAAGATCCTATAGAGCATATTCATATGTTTAGGATAACATGTCATGATATATCACATGATGACTTATTATTGCTAAAAAATTTCCCAAAAATTTTAGGAGGAATGGAATTAGAGTGGTATTATCAATTACCCACTAATTCTTTGAGGAATTTTAAAGAAACAACCGAGTCTTTTGTTCATCAATTTAGTGCCTATATCGAAATGCATGTGACCATTAAAGACTTGTACAACTTAAAACAAGACAAAGATGAATGCTTTGCTGAGATAGTTGATAGGAAAATTGCACTTTGTGTTACCTTATAAGGAGATGTTGGACATCTTTATTAATAATTTACAAGAGTAATTATCTTACGAATTATCAACTGCTACCTTGAACACCTTCGATCAGGCTATAGACTTAGCCCGAAGAGTGGAAGATGCTCTCATTAGGAGAGGACAACTTAAAAAGAAAGACGATGAGAAAACATCCAAAAATCAATATAAGAATAAACAAGTTGTGGGTGATGGAGTCATTGATAGTAGAAATATTGCTACTGTTAATGCTGTGAAGACAACGAAGAAGTTTATACTAAAACCTCCCGATAAACCTCCTCGAGAATTTACTAGGTTAAATCAACCTTTATCAACCATTCTACCGTAATTATTAGAATGAGGTTTGATTCAATTACCAAATATCCAAGAACCTGATCCAACTATACCCGGATATAGAGCTGATTTACACTGTGACTTCCATAGAGGACCTGGACACACTACCAACTCTTGTAAAATATTAAAACATAAAATACAGGACTTAATTGATAAAAATGAGACAGAGGTGCAAGCCTTTCAACCTAAGCAAAATCCTCCTAATAATGCTCAAAAGAACATCCCCCAAAACTAGAATCAGAATGCCATTCAGTCATTGGACATATTTCAACATCTTTTACCAAAACATGGCAAGGAAGTGGCTAATCAAATTGAACATCATAATGTTCCCCCTCCTACCCGATATGTAGGGACTATTAGTGGACATTTACCCGTTCATGATTTGGAAATATTTTACACAACCTTATCCATGGTTACGACCAAGCCTCTACATAATATTTGGACACCTGATCTTAGTGATACAGAATATGAGACTGAGAGTGATATGGAAATCACATCAAATCAATCGAATAGCTCTAAAGATGAATCAGATCCTATTCTCCCTATCACCAGTTATATGGTTCCAGAAGAACCATTTTCAAGAAGATTCACTACTAGACCATCGTCTCACCAATTCCTTTCTAATGAGCAAGCCATAAATGCTAGACTGAGACCCATTCATCATCCACAGAATAATATTGTGGGTACCATCGGAGCTGTTACTAGACAACAGGCTCAAAACTCTCAATAAGATAAAATGCAGAACGATGGATCAAATCCATTTGTTTTGAAAGTTCCTAATAAAGGGAATCAGGCACCTAATGTCCAACCTAAACCTCCTTATAATATTAATGAGCAACTATCAAATATTACAACTAGAATTTCTCTTTTGGACCGTTTAAGATCTTCTCCTACACATAGAGATGAATTAATGCTTACATTAAGCCAGATGATGGTACCACAAGACGTTCAACCCAAAGCCATGTCCAATACTATAATAACTCGTGAATTTGATTGTATTGACTTCCGGGATAGAGACATACCGCAACATAGTTTACATAAAGATAACCCCTTGTATATTACTACTTTAATTGGAGATGTAATAGTCAAACGAGTCTTGATTGATAATGGTTCATCTTTAAACATCTGCACTTTTGACTTCTACCAAATATTTGGGTTTAGAAGGGAGGAAATGAAAAGAAATGATATGATTATAAAAGCTTTCAATGATGAAATACAAGAAACATGTGGAGTTATTACCATTCCATTGCAGGTTGGTCCGAGAACCTTAGATACGATCGTGTTTATTGTACATTGCCCTGCATTGTACAATATACTCTTGGGTCACCCTTGGATCAACGCGATGTGAGCCATTCCATCAACTTTACATAAATGTGTTAAATTCAAATTTAAGAATCAGTTGGTTACCATTCATGGTGATCCTAGACCCTTTGATATGTGTGCTTTGGCAAAACCTGTTGGAGTTCAATTTTGCCCTGCTCTATCATCCACACATCCTAATTCTCATTATCCATCTAAATGTGTGAAACACACACCCACAACATCATCTACTTCTTCTCCATCAGTTCCACCCCTACATACAGCTCAACCATACTCTAAACAAACCACATTAGGACCTCAGAAAGATTATAATCCCACAACCAATGCCTCTTGTTCTACTCCTATAAATTCTATACCTATAATAGACCCATATATTGACACCTCTACACCTTCTACATCCACCAAAGGCATAGTTTCTACATCAGAAGACGTAGGAAATGTTCCTTCTACCTCTTATGCTCTTACTGACGAGCTCTTACCCGATTTATCTAAAATTCTTATATCAAAGAAAACAAATGCTTCTATGCAAAATTCCCTTATTTTAAATAATTTGCCACCATATCCTCTTACCTTGGGCCTCCCATAGCCTATGGGAAGTATTTACCAAGTCGGGAGCTGTGCTTTTATTTATAAGGGATATGATTGGGGTAGAATACCCAGAAACATCAAGACTCATTATGATGGATATGCTCGATGTTATTTTACTAATGAGTATATTAAAGCCAAATATATAATTCTTAAATTGGGATATAAAGGGAAAGGTTTGGGACCTTTCAAAAATGGTATGAAAGAACCTTTTGAGGTAGAACCGTGGCCCGCCCGATGTGGTGTGGGCCTATTTCCTAGTAAGGGTCAGCCCTTCCCATTTGAGGATGATGACCATCTCATATCTTATCAAGATTATTTGGATGAGCGTGATGCTTTGTGTTTAACGAATAAGCTATGTACATGTAATATGCTATCTATAGCTTATCCTGAGATGATCGCTAAATTCGACGATGAGTTGGAGGGAGATATCTTCCATGATGTCTCCGTTGAGGAATTATTACATAATGAATTTTATTTTGATGGCTCTATACCTAGTATAGCCCAGCTTGAGGCCATGAATCCTCAAGATGAGTTATCCAAGCTAACCTTGGACGAATTACAGGAATTGGGTGTCTCACCCACCCCACCTAATTTTGAGAGAGATCTACACATGGAAGTAGAAAATGTCATAAAAATTAACATTGGAACCGAGGATAATCCTCACATAATCAACATCGGATCATAATTGAGTCAAGAAAAATAGGATAAATACATTGCATTTATTAAAGAATATGAATATGTCTTTGCTTGGACATATGAAGATATGCCAGGTTTAGACCCTTCTATAGTTATGCATCACCTAGTAGTCCATCCGGATGCTAAACCTGTTAAACAGAAACTTAGAAAAATGCATCCTAAAGTGGACTTACTAGTCAAAGGGGATTTAGAAAAACTCTTGAATGTTATTTTTATACAAGCCATTGATTATGCTAAATGGATCTCGAATGTAGTTCCAGTAACTAAGAAAGAAGCTACCAAAGTTAGGGTTTGCATAGACTTTAGAGATATTAATGTTGCATGCCCTAAAGACGATTTTCCTCTTCCCAATATGGATCAAATCATTGATTTTACTGCTGGGAGTGGAATGATATCCTTAATGGATAGATTTTTTGGTTATAATCAGATCGGGATAGCTCCTAAAGATCAGGCTAAAATAATCTTTATTACCCCTTGGGGGACCTTTTGTTGGAAAGTGATGCCATTTGGTTTGAAGAATGCAGGTGCAACATATCAACGAGCCATGACTTATATCTTTCATGATATGATGCATGATATACTACATGATTATGTAGACAAAATTATAGCTCATTCTATTAACTAAGATGACCATTTAGATGACTTGAGAAAAGTATTTGATCGATTAAGGGAATATCTTATCCGATTGAATCCAACCAAATGCATATTCGAAGTTAAGTCCGATAAATTATTGGGGGTTATAGTTTCTTTACGTGGCATCAAAATTGACCCTCTCAAGATTGTGGCTATCATTGATATGCCCATGCCCACAAATATATCTAAATTACGAAGTTTACAAGGTAAGCTTCAAGCTATCCGTCGCTTCATCGATAATTTGGCAGATAAAACTGGACCCTTTCTTAAGCTTATTAAGAAGGATGTCTCTTTCCATTGGGACGACGAATGTCAAGAAGCATTTGAACTCCTCAAACAATATCTTATTAACCCACCTGTGCTTTCGCCACCTAGACCTGATCGCCCATTTATCTTGTATATTTTTGCTTTAGATTTTGCCTTAGGAGCTATGTTAGCTCAATTAGATGATGAGAAAAGAGAGCGTGCCAATTATTACATTAGCAGAACATTAATTAGTTATGAAACCCACTACACAACATTAGAAAAGTTATGTCTAGCAGTCGTATTTTCTACACAAAAACTATGCCACTATATGCTCAGTCAAAACATATGTTATTGCTAAATTTGATCCTTTACGGTATCTTATGAGTCGACCTTATTTATGTGGTCACACAGCAAAGTGGGTTCTTGCTCTAAGTGAGTTTGGACTCATGTTTATAGTACATAAGTCTGTTAATGGTCAAATCATAGCAGATCAATTAGATGTTGCACTCTTAGAGTCTACCCATCCCCTCATCATTGAGTTTCTTGATGAATGCCTTAAACTAGAGGCAGACCATCCAGAGCAATGGTCCATATACTTTGATGGAGCCCGATGCATGAGTGGGGCTGGTGCAGGTATTATTCTAATATCTCCACAGAAACATCTTGTACCTTTGTACTTTAAATTAACGTTTGCTTGTACTAATAATACTGCTGAATATGAAGCTCTAATCCTTGGCTTACGAGCTACCTTGGCACTGAAAATTAAAAATCTATTAGTTTTCGATGATTCTCAACTTGTTATAAATCAAATTAATGATGTTTATTAAACCAGAGATGATAAATTGCACCCATATAAAGCATATGTATTACAATTAATATCTTTATTTGATCAAGTTACCTTGGAAGCTATTCCAAGAACTAATAATCGTGTGGTTGACGCTATGGCTGCAGCTACATCTCTTTTACCCTTGGAGTTAGATGATGAATATGCTACCATCATTATTCGTCGACTCCAGGAACTCGCTTCAAATAAATCATGCTTAGAACCATTGGATGTGTTTCTAATCAATGAAACTACTGAAATTTGGCACATTGATATATTCAATTTTATTCAAAATGGGACCTTCCCTAAAGGTTTTAATAGAAACCAGCACCGGTTATTACGTATACGAGCAAGTCGCTTCGTAATAATTGGAAAAACATTATATAGGAGATATTTTTGAGGTATCCTATTGAGATGTTTGAATCTAGAAGAATCTAGATCAGCTTTGAGTGAAGCCCATGATGGATCTTGTGGGGGACATTTTAGTGGTAGCACCATTGCTAAGAAGCTCCTTAGGATAGGATATTTTTGGCCTACCATGGAGAATGATGCACATGATTACGTGTGCCATTGCAACAAGTGCCAAAAACACGCTGACCTTGTCCATGTGCCTGCACAAGAACTGCAGACTATTTTATCTCCTTGGCCCTTTTCAAAATGGGGCTTAAACATCATTGGAAAAATCAATCTTGTGTCATCTTATGGACACAAATTCATCATAACCACCACCGAGTATTTCATGAAGTGGGTTGAAGCTATGCCCTTAGCTTCTTGCACTGGAACACAAGTTTCCAAATTTATTTTTAATCAAATTATTTGTAGGTTTGGAATTCTTGCAAATATCATCTCGGATAATGGAACTTGTTTCAAAAATAAAGATGTCAAGAAATTATGTCAAAAATATAAAATTCAACATCGTTGGTCCACTCCCTATTATCCTCAGGGTAATGGCCAAGTAGAAGCATCTAATAAAACATTAATTAAAATCCTCAAAAGACTAGTCAATAAATCTGTCGAGATTGGCACATTCAATTATATCCTGCTTTGTGGGCTTATCGAACTAGTGTTCGTACCCCCATGGGCACTTCACATTTTGTTTTGGTTTATGTCGCTGAAGTAGTTTTTCCCTTTGAATTAGAAGTTCCTTCTTTGGCTTTACTACTTCAATATTCTTAAGTAGGAGATGAATATCGTGTTGGCATATTTAGTCAGCTGGAACTCCTATATGAGAAGCGCATCAATGCTTTGGAACATCTTCGAGCCTACCAGAACAAGCTTAAACGAGCATACCTCAAGAAAGTTCATCATCGATCCTTTGAGATCGATGACCTTATCTTAAAATAAAATTAAAAAAATACTAATGCAACTAAAGATCTTAAAGGTAAATTCAAGCCCAACTGGCTTGGACCATATATTATCACTGCTAAATTTGGCTCGGGAGCATATAGATTAGCTACCTTAGATGGTAAATATCTTAAAGAACCTATGAACATTATGCATCTTAAACGCTATTATGCATAAATTTGGTCATTTCATCATTGTATATATTGTTATTTTGCATATTGTTTCATTTTAGTAATTCATATAAAAATTTCAAAAAATAGTAATATTATTTATTCTTTCAATTCATAAATTAAAACCAAAATATAACAAACATCAAAATCTTCAAAAACATTTTCTATTTTTGCACCTGTCAATTCTTGAAGTATTGCAGTCATATTTTTAATTATTTTGGATAAATTAGCATTTATTTGGAATCCCGCACTTTCACACTCACATGAATAAATATCTTGATTTTATTTGGTATGATTATTAATATCTCTTATATCAAAGTCCACAGTTGAATTAAATAAATTTTTGAGCATAGAGAATTGATCTTGTTATTTACTTGAACCAAGTATATATTTTCACATTAAAATGATTTCATTGCAAATTCAATATGATGCTACATAGTAGAATTGGTTTCTTGAGCGAAAATTTTCCCCTGCTATCCTATCATGCACATGGTCTAGAATCTTTGAGAATTGACAAAAGGACAAGATCACCCCTACCCAGAATAAAAATACCTTGCTCTATAGCCAATCCGATCAAGTATCCCTAGTATAGGAAGAAAGGGAAAAGTCAAAGAAAATGAGAAAAAGAAAAATATCATTTTGTACCATCGTAGCAATATTTCAGCATTATCTCAGTTCCAAGCAAAAATACAAGAAAAAAAAAATAAGAGAAAGAGAAAAGAAAAAGCAAAAAGCAATAAAATCCTTTCCCCTAACCCTTGAAAATAAAAGAAGGGTGAATGAGCTTGAATCCCTGAAATTCTCAATTATTCGAAAACCATGAGGTAAGCCCCATAACAGGTGGTTTGTGCCCAACCCGCTTGGCCTTGGGTAACTCCTAGCATGGTGATATGTCTGTCACATTAGCGACCTTTTGTACATACCTATGTCTACTTATGGATCAGCTAGCTCTTGATGACCCGACTTACATAGTAGTCTGGTATGGTTACATGCATATAAATCATGGTCAACGAACACTTATTTGGTTAATTCAAATTACTTGTATCAAATTATCTTGCTCAAATTGGTAAATGAACAATACAATTGCACACACATTTGTATTTGAGAGATTTTGTATGATTATGATAAATCAAGATTGGCAATGAACTCACATATGCACATGAGGGTTCCTTATAAATCTACATTTTGTCTTTGAGATAATTTAAAATATTTATGTAAATATTTTGGAATAATTTCATCTTCTTATTTGAGAACATCTGCTTAGCGTAAAAATAATTAAATACATTTTTTTCAAAAATCCAAAATTTCTTTCAAAACATACAATAAAGTCACATTTATATATACTTTCGACTTCCGCAACGATGGTATAGTTCCTAAAACCTAAACTGGAATTTTATGCCTAGCGCAAGTCCTCATCTTATATATTTTCTATTTATCTCAAAATCAAAAATCAATTATGCAAATTATTTTTGGATTTCGCGATGATGGTATAAGTCTATACATATAATTCTATGCCTAGCGCAAACAATTGTTCTAATTTTATTTCCCATTTATTTAATTCATAAAAAACATATGGCTTATATCATTATGTTACACAATTGTGCTTTAAAAAGAACGAACACCTTTTTCTATTTCATTTCATTATGTCAACATTCAATTTTGCAACGATGGTATAATTCCTAAGGAATTGTTAAAAAATTTATCACACTTAGGAATTTTATGCCTAGCAAAAATCATATTTTTTAATATTTCATGCATAATATTTTCATGAAAATCTGAAAATAAATCATCACCATCATCATTTTTCATCATCACAACACAAAGTCTTAAGACAGTCTCTTAAGCACTCTTTTACTTTTAGCAATATTTCTATATGGGGATTAGCTTGACGACCTAGCGAGCGACGACTCCATGAAATGGTCATATAATAGTGACAATGTCCTTTGAAATTATTATTAGAAGTCCCTTTATTTTTCATCAAATCATACCACAACAACCAATTTGTTTATATCAGATTATTTCATTTAAATTTTATGGCATGACATAAAATTATATTATTTCCAACGACATAATTACATGAATAATCAATCAACAATTCAAAATTTAAAGCATCATAAAACATATGGACAAGTCATATCACAAAAATATCATATATATATATCAAAATTATGTACATCATATCAAAACTGGATTGGTATGCCACAATCTATACCCTGGCATACTCAATCCTCTCAAAAATATACAGTCTATAGTCAACAGCAGCTAGTATCGAGAAGCCCTTGAGCTCTTAGCCTCATCTCCTCTCCTGCCCTGGTGTGGAGGAGGTGGTCCCATCGAGGTTCGTGTTGTATCGTGGGTCCTCAATTTCGATCGTGAGGATGTCCTCGACATCGATCGTGAGGATGTCCTCAACGATCCCATCATGGCCAGCTCCGTAATGGGGGCTGGAAGTGGTATCCTCTGGGTCTCTGGAACCACATGATAGTATAATCCTTGGTAGAATGCGATCTAAACAATAACCCACACTAGATCCCGAGTGCTCGCCCCTTCGCTCTAAGCCCTGAGTCATGTAGCCTCATCCTGTAGTGTCTGCACCTGAGCCCAGAGGTAGGCATTCTCCGCTTGAAGAGCCACCATCTCACTACTCTCCCCCACCTCGACACCCTTGCCTTTATTGAGCAATGGTGACCTATCCCTCTACTGAGAAGGGAGTCCCTCCTCCCTCCTCTCTAGCTGCTACGGTATCTCTAAAGCTTGTGGCACTCTCTGACGTCTCTCCTGAGGAGATCGTCGCTGCTCCCTCCCTCCGTGACTCCTCACTGCATCGATGGTAGCCTGGTGCCACCTCCCCATTCATCGCACCATAGCATGCATCGGACCCTATGCCCTCATCATATGAGGAGGGTAGATGCCTGCATACCAGGCATCATACCCATCTATGACCCCAGTGTCGTCCCCATCCACTGGTTGAATGGGGGCATCGACAGCATCCTGACTCCAGAATCATTGCATATCTGGAGCCCTTCTTAGTGTAGTATTATCCCGAATAGTCTAGGAGTACTCGTAGTCTCTGAGAGAAGTGATCCTTTATTATAGACCGAACTGCCTCAAAAATCGGTCATAGCGATGGAGCTCTACCTCTCCCCACTCCATCCCCAGCCAGAAGACTCACCTGATGCGAGCCAACTCCTATCCATTCTATCCCCACCCTAGATGCTCTCTCCATGGCCTCCAGGTGATCTGGTCAGGGATGAGGTCGTATAGCAACCTTCGGGACATCGATAGATCTATCCGCCATTATGACCCTCTCTGGAGCCACCAATAGAAAACTTGGGGTCTCTCCTGGTCAACCCCTACTAGTGGAAGCCCTATCGGCCTCCGCACCGCAATGTGCTCTCAGCACCAAACCTGTAGCAGTGCTGTCAGTACTAGACATCGACCTCCCTTGTATACGACCCCGTAAAGGATCCTATACAAGCGGCATAGTACAAAGCTGCCCCAAGCAAACTTTTAGATGTGGTCTCTCATATCGTAGAACACATCTAAGAGCAGCCATGGTAACCTGCATCCGCTCTAGTGGCATAGCAGTAGTCCATCCACTACCCCTACCAAAACCCGAGTCAATAGAGATGCCCCAGGCATCTACCTCAATGTCTCGATGTTCACTCTGCCCTTCTCCAGGGCGAAGCTAGGGTCTCCGCATAGTCACATCATGGCATGGCCCTGATTGGCCATAGGAGTCATCAATCGCCCATGTATGGGGATCCTCAAGATCCTCCATACATCCTCTAAAGTGGGAGCCATATCCCCTGTCGATAACCAAAATCAGGACGACCTTGGATACCATCTCTCTGCTAGGGCTGTCAGTAGCCCCATGTATGTAGGTATTTGTGGTATGCCTGCCACATGCTGTAGCCCAACCTCTGATAGTCGGTATCGCTCCACCTGGTCGAATGCAGCTACATCATCTCTAAGCTCTCCGTATTTCCACTCTCGAATTTTTAGTAATCCCCTTGTATCGCTCCAAATTTTTCGCATCCTTACCTTCAGGCTATAGGATCCGTGCCCGAAAGGAGGATGGGAAAAGGATGTCACGGTACCTCGGACTGAGAGGACTTGCGAAGGTCCCGCCTCTCAAGGGAGGTGTATTTTGATGATTTTTCGATGGATGGTGGGTTCACCAGGAAACATTTAATGGCAGTTTCCACGCCTAGGTTTGGAATGTGTTTTTATGTGTTCGTTTTTAGCCTTAAGCATTCATATCCTAGGTTTGGCCAAATGAATCTAAATTAATCTATATGAAAGTGCAGATTTAATGAATGCAGAAAACAAAATTAAGACAGAAAACAGAGAAATAAAAGAAGAATACCTGATCCGGATGTCTGATGGAGATTCTGATGTTTGAAGCAGTCAGGATCGCCTCTGATTTGACATGATCATCTGAGATCAGACAAGATCATCTGAGATCTGACGAATTCATCAGACAAATTCGTCAGAGACCTGCAAACAGAAAAACAAATGCAAAATACAAAGAATGCCACTATGATAACAGAGGGAAACAACACAAAATAACAATATGAATACTAAACAATAGTTATGAATAGAAATTCAAACAAATTATGATATTCTAATGAGAAATTATGATCTTATCATGCAACCTAAGCTATATGGGTGAACTCCAAATGCAAAATAGTAAGAAATAAGGAAAAAACTAACTTAAATGCAGAATAAAACAGCAAAAGGTATAAGAGAAAGTGCAAACTCTGGGCACTGATTGCCCCCAATGCAGATTGCAGTCGAAATCATCTGGAAGCAATGAAATCATCTCGAATTGTGACAGGATCGTCCGAGATTTGAACGAGATCATCTACGACGATCTGAGCTTGCTCCGACTGAAAATCAATGAGGTCCCTGCAAGAAAACTTCAAAATAACAAATGCAAAATGATGCTCTAGGTATTCTAATGCACGCAAAATCAAGTTACAGGGAAATTCAGCCAGGGGTTGGGAAGGGAAGGTCCTAAGGATTAAATAGGCTTAGGGGAGTAGTTAGGAGGTTGGAGATCATCCCTATTTGGGAGATCTCCAACGAGGGAGGGTCCCTAACGGCGTAGACACGCTTCTACCCGGATTAGAGACCCGTTGGAACAGAAGCTAATTGTGCAAAATTAGTTTTGCGACAAGATCGTCTGGACGTCCTAGCCCAGACGAAATCGTCGAACTGCGGGCGATATCGTCTGATCGGCGACGATATCGTCAAACGGTCAAAACAACCTCTAAAAATGGTGCGAAAAAGGGGGAAACGGATTACCCGACGGTTAACGGGCGGTTTGGGAGGTTAAAATTTGAATTTAAATTATTTACTAGGATGAATGTAATTATTACAATTTCACTGCGCCAATTTTAGGGTGCTACATTTTGCCCCCTCTTTAGCAAATTTTTTGAAGAAAATGCGTTAAAGATGAGTTCTTCTCGATCTACGAGAAAGCAAAAATTATTCCCATTTTTAGGCGACGATTCTTGGTCGAATCGTATGACAGCTTACTATGGTGCCCCCTCCGTGTTTTTACCCAAATCGAACGTTTGAGGTAAAAACACGAAAAAGCAAAATTATTTTTGAATAAAATTAAGAAAAATAGGGTAAAACCCTAATTCATTTTTACTGGTTTTAGAGCTCTAGAAGCAAAAATGGTGGAGACGATGCACAGATCAACAGAGGTCCGGCACGGGCTACGGGTAAGAGTCTAAACTTAGTTTAGAATGCTTTAATTTGATTTTACATGCTTTTTAGGTAAATTTTAATCAATTTTTGAGCATCGCGGCCATTTTTGGGCCGTCGACGTCGTCGGGACGAAATCGTCCCGATTTCGACGAAATCGTCTCAATTTCGCCAATTTCGTCTAAGGGAGAAATCGGCGAAAGGGGGACGATTTCGTCAAATTAGGGACGATATCAAAAACGATTATGCTCAAATTTGGGACGATATCGTCCAATAGTGGATGATATCATCAATTGCATAAAATTGAACTTATTTTAACTTGCATTTTTAATCACTTGAATTGTTATTAATGGTTGTTTGTTGTTTTGTTGTTTATGTTGCAGAGAGGTTTGCTAAAAAGTAGGGAATGGAAGTATGGAGGTTTGAGAGATGACTTGGCCGCTCTTACATAGGCAGAGTGGGATCAGCTGGCACAGGTCGGCTTACAGCATGTGGCAGAGATGCCACAAGTGTCTACAGATATGGGGCTACTGACAGCCCTAGCAGAGAGATGGTATCCGGGTTCTTCATATTTTTGGCTATCGACAGGGGAGATGACTCCCACTTTGGAGGATGTATGGAGGATTCTAAGAATCCCCATACAAGGATGATTGATCACTCCTGTAGCCAATCAGGGCCATGCTATGGGATGATTGTGTGGTGACCCGAGCTTCGCCCTGGAGAAGGGCGGAGTTAACATCGAGGCACCTGCACCAGATGCCTGGGGCATCTAGACTCACACGGGTTCTAGCTGGAGTAGTTGGTGGACTTCTGCTGTGCCACCAGAGTGGGTGCAGGGTGCCATGGATGCTCGCAGATGTGATCTACGACATGCGAGACCATGGCTACAGGTTTGCTTGGGGCAGCTATGTGCTATGTCGATTGTACAGGATCCTGCATGGGGTCGTGTACAAGGGCGGCCGATGTCTGGTGATGACATCGCTCCTACAGGTTTGGTGCCGGGAGCACATTGCGAGTGCAGGAGGCCGATAGGGCTTCCTCTGATAGGGATTGATGGGGAGAGGCCCCGAGTTTTCTACTGGTGGCTCCGAAGAGGGTCACAGCGGTGGATCGACCTTTCGATGTCCCGGAGACTGCTAGATGACCTAGTCCCAGACCAGATCACCTGGAGGCCATGGCAAGAGCACCCAGGGTGGGCCGAGGATGGACAGGAGCTAGCTCGCATTAGGCGAGTGTGCTGGCTACGGATGGAGAGGGGAGAGGTGGAGCTCCACCGCTATGACCGAGTTTTGCGATAGTTCGGTCTGTAGTAGGGGATCCCATCTCTCAGGGATTATGAGTTTTCTCGGACTGTCCGGGATAACACTACAGTGAGCGGGGCTCTAGACATGCAACGTTTCTGGAGTCAGGACTCGGACGATGCCCCCATTCAGCCAGTGGATGGGGACGACGCAGGGGTAGCCGATGGCTACGATGCCTGGTACGTAGGCATCCGCCCTCCTCGGATGATGAGGGCTCAGGGTCCGATACACGTAGTTGTGCATCGGATAGGGAGGCGGCACCAGGCGGCTATGGAGGCGGCCCAGGGTCACGGCGGGAGAGAGCTGAGGAGGCCGCATGCACAGGAGAGGCCATGGCAGAGGGAGAGGAGGGAGGCGAGACCCCCTTCTCCACAGAGAGAGAGGCCACCATCGCCCGATAAGGGCAAGGGTGTTGACACAAGGGAGAGTAGCGAGATAGCTACTCTCCGAGCGAAGAGAGATCATCTCCGGGCATAGGTGCAGACATTGCAAGACGAGGCTGCACGCCACCGAGCTGAGGTTACCCAGCTCAGAGACGAGATTGCACGCCTCAGGGCACGGGGTGGAGGAGCGAGCACATAGGAGCTGGCGCGGTCGATTGCTCAGACCACGTTCTACCAGGGCATCTACTTCCAGATGGTGCCAGAGGGTCAGAGGGTACAGCTACCAGCGGCATTGCTGACCCTATCAGGATTGGGTCCTCGAGGACTTACTTCGTCCCGATCGAGGACTAGGACTCACAGTACTACACAGACTGCGATGGGGCCACCTCGTCCACCTCAGGGCGGGGGAGGAGATGAGGCTGAGAGCTCGAGGGGCTCTCGAGGCTAGAGGACTGCATTACACTGTACGGATTGATATGTAGGTTTATTATTTTTGATAGAGGATTGAGTATGCCGAGGTACAGATTGTGGCATACCGATCCAGTTTTGATGATGTATATATACTTTTGATATATATATGAGATGAGATAGTTTTGATCATATGACTTGTGTTATGTGTATGTTTATGATGCTTTTATGTTTGATTGATTGATTTGATAATTGGATTGAGGATTCATGAAATTATGTCATTTTGAAAATTTATAATTTTGATGTCATGCGGTAATATTTTAAATGAAATAATCTGATGTAACAAATTGGTTGTTTGTAATGTGATGTGGTAAAAAATAAAAAGAGACTTCTAACAATAATTTCAAAGGACATTGTCGCTATTATAGACCATTTCATGGAGTCGTTGCTCACTCGGTCGTCAAGCTAATCCCAGTATAGAAATATTGTTAAAAGTAAAAGAGTGCTTAAGAGACTGTCTTAAGACTTTGGTGCAATGGTGAAAATGATGGTGATGATGGTTTGTTTTTCAGATTTTCATAAAAAAATAGTATGCATGAAATAATGTTTTTTGCTAGGCATAAATTCCTAAGTGTGATAATTTTTGGATAATTCCTTAGGAATTATACCATCTTTGCAAAATTGAAGGTTGACATAATGACATGAAATAATGATAATGTGCATGCTTTGTGTTAAAAAAAACATAACTGTGTAATAGTATGATTTAAGTCATATGGTTTTCATGATTTTTAAATAAATGGGGAATAAAAATTGTTACAATGGTTTGCGCTAGGCATAGAATATGTAGGTATAGACTTATACCATCATCGCGAAAATCAAAGAAAAATAGATAGTTTTATTGCATGGTTGATTTTTTTAATAAACAGAAAATATGAAGATGAGGACTTGCGCTAGGCATAAAATTCCAATTTTGGTTTTGGAACTATACCATCGTCACGAAAGTCGACAAAATTTATATATATATATATATATATATATATATATATATATATATATATATATATATATATATATATATGTTTTGATTGTATAGTTTTGAAAGAAATTTTTTATTTTTCTATTATATAGTTGTCTTTATGGTAAACAACTGTACTTGAATTATTCCAAACAAGTTGCAAAAATAATATTTCAAAGTATTTTGAAGACAAAAGTTAGATTTATAAGGAATCCCATGTGCATATGTGAATTCATTTCCGATCTTGATTTATCATAATGATACACAAAATCTCTCAAATACAAATGTGTGTGCAATTGCTTTGTGCATTTACCAGCTTTTGAGCAAGATAATATGATACAAGTGATTTGAAGAAACCAAATAAGTGTTCATTAACCATGATGTAGATGCATATAACCATACTAGACTACTATGTAGGTCGGATTATCAAGAGCTAGCTAATCCATAAGCAGACATAGGTCTGTACAAAATAAGGTCGCTAATGTGACAGACATATCACCACGCTAGGAGTTACCCAAGGCCAAGCAGGTTGGGCACAAACCACCTGTTATGGGGCTTACCTCACAGTTTTCGAATAATTGAGAATTCCAGGGATTCAAGCTCATCAACCCTTCTTTTCTTTTCAAAGGGTAGGGAAAGGGATTTTATTGCTTTCTTGCTTTTTGCTTTCTTTTGCTTTTCTTTTGAACTTTGCTTCTTTTTCTTTTTGTATTTTTTTTTTTTGCTTGATTTTTGAGATAGTGCTTGAAATATTGCTGTAATGATATAAAATAACATTTTTCTTTTCTCTTTTTTTCTTGAACTTTTCTTTTCTTCTTCTTTGCTAGGGATACTTGCTCGGATTAGCTGTAGAGCAAGGGATTTTTATTCTGGGTAGGGGTGAGCTTGTCCTTTTGCCAATTCTCAAAGATTCTAGACCATGTGCATGATAGGATAGCAGGGGAAACTTTTCGCTCAAGAAATCACGTCTACTATGTAGCAAAACATGGAAATTACAAATATAATCATTTTATTGTGAAAAGATGTGCTTGGTTTAAGTAAATAACAAGATCAATTCTCTATGCTCAAACTTTATTTAATTGAATTTTGTGGACTTTGATATAAGAGAGATTAGTAATCATGCCAGATAAAATCAAGATATTTATTTTTGTGAGTGTGCAAGTGAGGGATTCCAAATAAATGCTAATTTATCCAAAATAATTTGAAACATATAACTGCAATAATTGTAAGAAAATATATATAAATACTTTTTGAGAAGTTTTGAGAATATTGACTCTCTCTTTCTTCTTTATATTGTTTTGGTTTCGAAAGAGTCAAGCATATTGCTGTTTTTATATTTTTATCATTATTTTGTTTTTTTGGTTTTATTTTTGTTTTTGAACAAAAAATTTAACAAGTGCCATAAATAAATGCAACAAATAGTTTTGAAGATTTTGATGATTATGAATGTTTTTGGTGTTTTTGAATTTATAAATTTGAAAGAAATACAAGATAGTGATTTTGAACAAATATATACATGGATGAAATGACCAAATTTATACATAGTAACGTTTAAGATGCAAAATATTCATGGGTTCTTTAAGTTCTTTACCATCTAAGGTAGACAATTTGTATGCTCCTGATTCGAATTTAGCAGTAATAATGTATGGTCCAAGCCAGTTGGGCTCAAATTTGCCTTTAAGGTCCTTAGTTGCATTAGTATTTTTTTGATTTTCTTTTAAAACAAGGTCGCCGATCTCAAAGGATCGATGACGCACTTTTTTAGCATATGATCTTTTAAGCTTGTTTTGGTAGGCACGGAGATGCTCCAAAGCATTGATGCATTTTTCATCTAGGAGTTCCAGTTGATCGAGTCTCACCAACTTGATATTCATCTCCTACTTCGGTATCTTGAAGTAGCAGAGCCAAAGAAGGAACTTCTAATTCAAAGGGAAAAACTGCTTCAGCACCATAAACCAAAACAAATGGTGAAGTTCCCGTGGGGGTTCGAACACTAGTTCGATAGGCCCACAAGGCTGGATATAATTGAATGTGCCAGTCACGGCCAGTTTTATTGACCAATATTTTGAGGATTTTGATTAAGGTTTTGTTAGATGCTTCTGCTTGACCATTACCCTGAGGATAATAGGGAGTGGACCAGCGATGTTGAATCTTATATTTTTGGCATAATTTTTTAACATCTTTATTTTTGAAACAAGTTCCATTGTCTGAGATGAGATTTGCAAGAATTTCGAACCTACAAATGATTTGATTAAAAATAAATTTAGAGACTTGTGTGCCAATGCAGGAAGCTAAAGGCATAGCTTCAACCCACTTCGTGAAATACTCAGTGGTGGTTATGATGAACTTGTGTCCATCAGATGACACAGGATTGATTTTGCCAATAATGTCTAAACCCCATTTGGAAAAGGGCCAAGGAGATGAAATAGCCTGTAGCTCTTGTGCAGGCGCATGGACAAGGTCAGCATGTTTTTGGCACTTGTCGCAATGGCGCACATACTCATGTGCATCCGTTTCCATGGTAGGCCAAAAGTATCCTATCCGAAGGAGCTTTTTAGCAATGACACTACCACTGAAGTGTCCTCCACAAGATCCATCGTGGGCTTCACTCAAGGCTGATTTAGACTCTTCTAAGTTTAAACATCTTAATAGGATACCTTCAAAAGATCTCCTATATAAAGTATTGCCAATTATTACAAATCGACTTGCTCGTCTACGTAATAACCGATGCTGGTTGCTATTAGAATTGGCAGGGAAAGTCCCATTTTGGAGAAAATCAAATATGTCCGTATACCAAGGTTCAGGAGTAGTTTCATTGATTAGAAACACATCCAAAGGCTCTAAGCATGATTTATTTGAAGCGGGTTCCTGGAGTCGACGAATAATGATAGTGGCATATTCGTCATCTAACTCCAAGGGCAGGAGAGATGCAGCTGCGGCCATAGCATCACCTGCACGGTTGCTAGTTCGAGGAATAGCTTCCAAGGTAACTTGATCAAATAGAGACATTAATTGTAAAACATAGGCCTTATATGGGCATAGTTTATCATCTCTGGTCTGATAAACTTCATTAATTTGGTTTATAACCAGTTGAGAATCACCAAAAACTAAAAGATGTTTAATTTTTAGCGCTAGGGCAGCTCGTAATCCAAGGATTAGAGCTTCATACTCAGCAGTATTGTTGGTGCAAGCAAATGTCAATTTGAAGGACAGAGGAATAAGATGTTTTTGTGGGGATATTAAAATAATACCCGCACCAGCCCCACTCATGCATCGGGCTCCATCAAAGTATAAGGACCATTGTTCAGTATGGTCTGCCTCTAATTGAAGGCATTCATCCGAAAACTCGATGATGAGGGGATGGGTAGACTCTAAGGGTGCAGCAGCTAATTGATCTGCTATGATTTGACCCTTAACAGACTTTTGTCCTATGAATGTGAGATCAAACTCGCTTAGAGCAAGAACCCACTTGGCTGTGCGACCCGATAAATAAGGTCGACTCATGAGATACCTTAAGGGATCGTATTTAGCAATGACATAAGTTTTCTGACTAAGCATATAATGTCATAATTTTTGCGTAGCAAAAACGACTGCTAGACATAGTTTTTCTAATGTTGTGTAGCGGGTTTCATAATTGATGAAGGTTCGGCTAATATAATAATTAGCACGTTCTCTCTTTTCATCATCAAGCTGAGCTAACATAGCCCCTAAGGCAGAATCTGAAGCTGAAATATATAGGAGGAATGGGCGATCAGGTTTAGGTGGTGAAAGCACAGGTGGATTAAGGAGGTATTGTTTGAGAAGTTCAAAAGCTTCTCTACATTCGTTGTCCCAATTAAAAGGGACATCCTTCTTAAGGAGTTTAAGAAAGGGACCGGTTTTGTCCGCCAGCTTATCGATGAAGCGACGGATAGCTTGAAGCTTACCTTGTAAACTTCGTAATTCAGATATATTAGTAGGTGCGGGCATATCAGTGATGGCCACAATCTTGAGAGGGTCGATTTCGATACCACGTAAAGAAACTAAAACCCCTAATAGTTTGTCGGACTTAACTCCGAATATGCATTTTTCTAGATTTAATCGAATAAGATATTCTCGTAATCGATTAAAAACTTTTCTCAAATCATCTAAATGATTATCTTCAATAATAGAGCGAGCTATAATATCATCTACATAATCATGTAGGATATCATGCATCATATCATGAAAAATATAGGTCATAGCTCGTTGATAGGTTGCACCTGCGTTCTTTAAGCCAAATGGCATCACTTTCCAACAAAAAGTACCCCAGGGGGTAATAAAGGTTGTTTTAGCCTGATCTTCAGGAGCTATCCTGATCTGATTATAACCGGAGAATCCATCCATTAAGGACATCATCCCACTCCCGACAGTGAAGTCAATGATTTGATCCATGTTTGGAAGAGGAAAGTCATCTTTAGGGCATGCAACGTTAATATCTCTAAAATCAGTGCAAACCCTAACTTTGGTAGCTTCTTTCTTGGTGACTCGGAACTACATTTGAGATCCATTCAGCATAATCAATAGCTTGTATAAAGACAACATTCAGGAGTTTTTCTAACTCCCCTTTGACTAGCAGAGCCACTTTGGGATGCATTTTTCTAAGTTTTTGTTTAACAGGTTTAGCATCCGGATGGACCACTAGATGATGCATGACTACGGAAGGGTCTAGACCTGGCATATCTTCATATGTCCAAGCGAAGACATCTTCATACTCTTTAAGGAATGCAATGTATTGT
This sequence comes from Wollemia nobilis, assembly GCA_028583015.1. Classification (NCBI taxonomy): domain Eukaryota; kingdom Viridiplantae; phylum Streptophyta; class Pinopsida; order Araucariales; family Araucariaceae; genus Wollemia; species Wollemia nobilis. Next base: position 3,023,565 of record JAQPPZ010000676.1, on the reverse strand, counting down.
TCTTGTTTTTCTTGACTTAATTCGGATCCAATATTGATTATGTGAGGATTATCCTCGGTTCCAATATTAATTTTAATGACGTTTTCTACCTCCATGTGTAGATCTCTTTCAAAATTAGGTGGGGCGGGTGAAACACCCAATTCTTGTAATTCTTGTAAGGTTAATTTGGATAATTCATCTTGAGGATTAGTGGCCTCAAGTTGGGCTATAGTTGGTATAGAACCATCAAAATAAAATCCATTGTGTAACATCTCTTCAACGGAGACATCATGGAAGATATCTCCTTCCAACTCTTCATCGGGGTCAGCAATCATTTCAGGATAAGCTATGGATAGCATGTTACATGAAAACGACTGATTTTTAAGAGGCAAATCAACATGCCTATCCAAATAATCTTGATAACATATGAGATGATCATCATCTTCAAAAGGAAAGGGTTGACCCTTACTAGGAAATAGGCCCACACCACAGCGGGTAGGCCACGGTTCTACCTCGAAAGGTTCTTTCATGCCATTTTGGAAAGGTCCCAAGCCTTTCCCTTTATATCCCATTTTAAGCATCATGGGTTTAGCTTTAATATATTCATTGGTAAAATAACACCGAGCGTATCCCTCATGATGAGTTTTGATATTCCGAGGGATTCTTCCCTAGTCATATCCTTTATAAATGAAGGCACAACTCCCGACTTGGTAAGTACTTCCCATAGGTTGTGGGAGGCCCAAAGTACGAGGAGATGGCGGCAAGTTATTTAAAAGAATGGAATCTCGCATGAAAGCATTTGTCTTTTCTGATATTAAGGTTGTGGATAAATCTGGTAAAAGTTCATCGGAAAGGGCATAAGATGTAGAAGGATTATTTCCTATATCTTGAGATGTGGAAGGTATGATAGTTGTTTCTATGGGTTTCGAAATTATAGGGATAGAACATGAAGGATTGGTTGTAGATTTAAGATCTTTTTGAGGTTCTAGAGTGATTTGTTTAGAAGATTGTTGATCTATATAGGAGGATGAAATTAATGGAGGGGAAATAGGTGAAGTTATGGGTGTGTGTTTCACACGTTTAGATGAAAAATAAGAACTAGGATGTGTGGATGACAGAGCGGGGCAAAATTGCACTCCAACAGGTTCTGCCAAAGCACACATATCAAAGGGTCTAGGGTCACCATGGATAGTGACCAACTGATTTTTAAATTCAAATTTAACACATTGGTGTAAAGTTGATGGGACAGCCCGCATCGCATTGATCCAAGGGCGACCCAAAAGTATATTGTACGATGTTGGGCAATGTACAATAAACACGGTTGTTTCTAGGGTTCTAGGACCAACTTGCAAGGGGATGGTAATAACTCCACATGTTTCTTGTGTTTCGTCATTGAAAGCTTTGATAATCATATCAGTTTTCTTCATTTCATCACTTCTAAAGCCAAATATTTGGTAGAAGTCAAAAGTGCAAATGTTTAGAGATGAGCCATTATCAATCAAGACTCGTTTGACAACTACATCTCCAATTAGAGCAGTAATGTATAAGGGATTGTCCTTATGTAAACCGTGTTGTGGGATATCTTTATCCCGAAAGTCAATACAATCAACCTCTCGAGTGATGATAGTATTGGCCATAGCTTCAGGTTGAATGTTTTGAGGTACCATCATTTGGCTTAATGTAAGCATCAACTCATCCCTATGGGTGGGAGAAGATCTTAATAAATCCAAAAGGGAAATTCTGGCTGTAGTATTGGACAATTGCTCATTAATATTGTAAGGGGGTTTAGGTTGAACATTAGGAGCATGATTCCCTTTATTGGGATTTTTCAAAACGAATGGAGCCGATCCATCATTCTGATTTGATTCTTGTTGAGAATTTTGAGCCTGTTGTCGGGTAACGACTCCAATGGTACCTACAATGTTATATTGAGGACGTTGAATTGGCCTCGGTCTAGCATTTATGGCTTGTTCATTAGGAAGGAATTGATTAGAAGAGGGTCGAGTAGTAACTCTTCTAGGAAATGGTTCTTCTGGAACCATGGCATCTGTGACGGGTTGAATAGGATCTGATTCATTTTCAGAACTATTCGATTGGTTTGAAGTAATGTCTAGTTCACTTTCACTATCTGATTCTACATCACTAGAATCAGAAGTTTGAAAATTATGTAAGGGCCTGGTCGTAACCAGGGATAAGGTTGTGTCAAATATTTGAGGATCCCGAACAGGTAATTGTCCGCTAATGGTTCCTACATATCGGGTAGGAGGGGGAACATTATGATGTTCGATTTGATTGGCTACCTCTTTACCATGTCTTGGTAAAGGGTGTTGAAATATGTCTAATGTTTGATTAGCATTTTGATTTTGATTTTGGGGAACGGTCTTTTGAGTATTATTAGGAGGGTTTTGTTTAGGTTGGAAGGCTTGCACTTCCATTTCATTATTATCAATCAAATCTTGTATTTTATGTTTCAACCTTTTACAAGCATTGGTAGAGTGTCCAGGTCCTCTATGGAAATCACAATGTAAGTCAGCTCTATATCCGGGTATAGTTGGATCAGGTTCCCGGATAGCTGGTAATTGGATCAAACCTCTTTCGAGTAATTGAGGTAAAATAGTTGATAAGGGTTGATTTAATCTAGTAAATTCTCGAGGAGGCTTATCAGGAGGTTTCAATATAAATTTTTCTGTTGTCTTCGTTGCATTGATATTAGCAACATTTTTGCTATCAGTGACTCCGTCACCGACAACTTGTTTGTTTTTATATTGATTTCTGGATGTTTTCTCATCATCCTTCTTCCTAAGTTGGCCTCTCCTAATGAGGGCATCTTCTACTCTTCGAGCTAAATCTATAGCTTGATCGAAGGTAGTTAAAGTAGCAGTTGATAGCTCATAAGATATTTGTTCTTGTAAATTATTGATAAAAATGTCCAACATTTCCCTATAAGGTAGCACAAAGTGCAGTTTTCCTGTCAATTGCCTCCATCTAGCTAAGAAATCGGCAAAACATTCATCCTTGTCTTGTTTTAAGTTGTATAAATCTTTAATGGTTACATGCCTCTCGATGTAGGCACTAAATTGATGGACAAATGATTCAGCTGTTTCTTCAAAGTTTCTCAAAGAATGAGTGGGCAATTGATAGTACCACTCTAATGCCATTCCACCTAAACTTTTCGGGAACATTTTTAGTAATAGCAAGTCATCATGTGATATATCATGACATGCTATCCTAAACATGCGAAGATGCTCTATGGGATCTTCGGTTCCTTTATATATAGGCAAGATAGGCATGGGAAAATGCTTAGGGTATGGTTGAGCTACAACTATGGGATCCAAAGGTTGACTACATATCTCTCGATAATTATACGAGGGACGGTAGGGATCTATCTCGGTCCATACGTGAAGCTAATTGTTTCACCATGGCTTCCAGATTACTAGTTTGCCCCCCATATTGGTTTGGTAGGGCATTGACATGGGTTTTATGGGCATATGATGGAGGGACATGAAGATTAGATGCCATGTTACTATTGTGTAAATTGTTGGTAGGAAAAGTGTTATGAAGGAACTTTGAAGTTGTATTATGATGTATTCCAGATTGTTGAAAATTGGTGTTTGGCTTCGTTTTAGGTTTTTGTTTACTTGAAGCATATTGCTCAATAGTTTGGCGAAATAAAGTAGTGAAGGAAGGTTTCTTTTGTGTGGGAATGATTTTAGGTTGAATAACAGGTTCCTTAGGAGGTTGGGTAACCTGTTGTTTTGACATGTTTTGAATCATAGTGACCATGTCTGTATTGGATGGCCCAGCCTTGTCACTTTCTTGGTCAATGAAAGACAAGGGATTAGTGCGCACATCATACATATATTCCATGGCTGCTTGAGTGTTACTAATTTGCCCTTTATCAATACGAACTGCCACATTAAGGGCGTCAATGTTATCATCAAGAAATTTCTTGAAATGATCTATGTTGTCAAAAGCAATAGTTCCATTCGGAGCTACTCTAGGGGATGAGGATCCATCCTCTTTAACACTTCCTTCTTGTTCATTATCTTCACCTAGGTCATGTTCTGATTGATCTAGAGTTTTTCCTTCCGGAATTGGATCTCCAGGAAGGACATTTGGGTCTCTAGTTGTATCTTGTAACCAATCTTCTTCTTCTCCTAAAGTTTCTTTACCATTCCTAAGTTTAGGCATGGTGCTTTAATTTTGATTTCAGCAAATATATATATATATATATATATATATATATATATATATATGCAACAAGATTAAGAGGTATATATTTACTATATACCTACTACAATATTTGAAATGAAATGTTTAAGTTTTTGCTATGTTTTTAGTTTTTTTTTAGTTTTGTTTTTGTTTTTGAAATAATATTGTAAAGACAACAAATAACACAAATAAATGCAAGAAATAAGACTGAAAGTAATAATCTAGTTTTCTATAAACAATTTATAAATATCATTAATAGGCTCGAGTTGTTCAGGAGTCATGAAGTGTTCTTCTTCAAATTGAAAGTTTTCTTTTAAAAATTTAATGAAAAGAGCTATAGTGATACCATGTATTTCAGATTCTGATTGATAATAATAATTCTCACGACAATATTCACGATACAACATAGCTCTAGGAATGTTGTTCCATCTTCTTCTAATCATAAGATCAGTTTCTAGGGATTCTATATGAACTAGAAATTGGCGTACCACAACTGTGTTCTTGAGGTATTCGTCGAAAGTTAAAAATTTTGAAGATACAAGAGCTCTCCTATAAGCTAACCATCTATGGCAGGCTCTCTGAAGTTCATGATAAAAGACAAGTTGATGAGGATCCAGGATTCTATCTAGGACTAGCCTCTTGATTTGTTTAAGTTCTGTTGACCTAGATGAAATGACACTAAGTCTCCTATCAAGTTCGTCCCACAAGAGTTGATTTCTATCTGTTTCAGGCACACTAAGTACAGAATTGACTTCTATGGCTGCCAATTGGTTTTCTACATTTATAGTAACTGCTAATATTTTCTTAGGAGCTACCATCTAAACATGATATTAAACTTAAATGATTTAAAATGCATCTATGTTTTAGTTGTTCTATTTTTTTCTTTGTTTTTGTTTTCAAAAGGTTTATAATGCATTCACGTCGGGTTCACCAAAATGTATCGCTCCAAATTTTTTGCATCCTTACCTTCAGGCTATAGGATCCGTGCCCGGAAGGAGGATGGGAAAAGGATGTCGCGGTACCTCGGACTGAGAGGACTTGCGAAGGTCCCGCCTCTCAAGGGAGGTGTATTTTGATGATTTTTCGATGGATGGTGGGTTCACCAGGAAACATTTAATGGCAGTTTCCACGCCTAGGTTTGGAATGTGTTTTTATGTGTTCGTTTTTAGCCTTAAGCATTCATATCCTAGGTTTGGCCAAATGAATCTAAATTAATCTATATGAAAGTGCAGATTTAATGAATACAGAAAACAAAATTAAGACAGAAAAAGAGAAATTAAAAGAAGAATACCTGATCCGGATGTCTGATGGAGATTCTGATGTTTGAAGCAGTCAGGATCACCTCTGATTTGACATGATCATCTGAGATCAGACAAGATCGTCTGAGATCTGATGAATTCGTCAGACGAATTCATCAGAGACCTGCAAACAGAAAAACAAATGCAAAATACAAAGAATGCCACTGTGATAACAGAGGGAAACAACACAAAATGACAATATGAATACTAAACAATAGTTATGAATAGAAATTCAAACAAATTATGATATTCTAATGAGAAATTATGATCTTATCATGCAACCTAAGCTATATGGGTGAACTCCAAATGCAAAATAGTAAGAAATAAGGAAAAAACTAACTTAAATGCAGAATAAAACAACAAAAGGTATAAGAGAAAGCGCAAACTCTGGGCACTGATTGCCCCCAATGCAGATTGCAATCGAAATCGTCTGGAAGCAATGAAATCATCTCGAATTGTGACAGGATCATCCGAGATTTGAACGAGATCATCTGCGACGATCTGAGCTTGCTCCGACTGAAAATCAATGAGGTCCCTGCAAGAAAACTTCAAAATAACAAATGCAAAATGATGCTCTAGGTATTCTAATGCACGCAAAATCAAGTTACAGGGAAATTCAGCCAGGGGTTGGGAAGGGAAGGTCCTAAGGATTAAATAGGCTTAGGGGAGTAGTTAGGAGGTTGGAGATCATCCCTATTTGGGAGATCTCCAACGGGGGAGGGTCCCTAACGACGCAGACACGCTTCTACCCGGATTAGAGACCCGTTGGAACAGAAGCTAATTGTGCAAAATCAGTTTTGCGACAAGATCGTCTGGACGTCCTAGCCCAGACGAAATCGTCAAATCTGGGGCGATATCGTCTGATCGGCGACGATATCGTCAAACGGTCAAAACAACCTCTAAAAATGGCACGAAAAAGGGGGAAACGGATTACCCGACGGTTAACGGGCGGTTTGGGAGGTTAAAATTTGAATTTAAATTATTTACTAGGATGAATGTAATTATTACAATTTCACTGCACCAATTTTAGGGTGCTACACCCCTCTGCAAAATAAACAATAAAACAACAAAAATCAGTAATAGATAATCATTACAATCAGTTAAATCAATTTCATCTTATAAAAAAATGATATCGTCCATTATTGGACGATATCGTACTAAATTAAGTCAAATCATCCTTGGTAGGACGAAATCATCTTCGATTTCACAACTTGGGGATCGCCCCTTGTTGGACGAAATCACCCCTATTTCGTCGATTTTGCCCCTAGACGAAATCAGCGATATAGGGACGATTTCGACTTGGGATGATTTCGTCCCGACGTCGTCGACGGCATAAAAATGGCCGCGGTACCCCAAAGACAATCAAAATTCAAATTAAAAATCACACAAATTAAATTAAAAACATAATATGTCAAGTTTAGATCCCTACCCGCAACCCGCGTCGGACCTCTGTCGATCTGTGTGTCGTTTCCACCATTTTTCCTGTAGAGCTCTGAAACAGTAAAAGTGAACAGTAACAATGAATTAGGATTTTACCTAATTTTTAAATTTTATTTAAAAACAACTTTAAAAATATATATATATTGCTTTTCTACGCTTTTACCTCAAACGTTCGATTTGGGTAAAAACTCGGAGGGGGCACCATAGCAAGTAGTTGTATGATTCGACCTAGAATCATCGTCTAAAAAATGGTATAAATTTTGGATTTCTCGTAAATCATGAAGAACTCGTCTTTAACGCATTTTATTCAAAAAATTCGCTAAAGAGGGGGCAAAATGTAGCACCCTAAAATTGGCGCAGTTAAACCCTTAGTAAAAAGATAAAAATTTGAATTTTAACCTCGAAACTACCCGTTAACCGCTCCCCCCATTTTTCGCACCATTTTTAGGAGTTGTTTTGACCGTTGGATGATATCATCGCTGATCAGACAAAATTGTCCCATATCGGACGAATTCATCTGGAACAGAACGTCCAGACGATTTCCTCCCAAAACCAGATTTTCATAATTAGCTTATGTTTCAACAACCTCTCCAACTTGGGCAGAAGCATGTCTGCGCAGTTGGAGATTCCTCCGTTGGAGATCTCCAAAATTGGGATGATCCCCAACCTCCTAACCTCCCCCTAATTCTATATAAACTAGGATTTTCTTACTTTATCCTCCTGGATCTTCTCCTAAATCTCTCCCTGGTTGATTTTCCCTACCATTTAGGTTTGTTGTGTTAAGACATCCTATCTACCATTGTTTGCACTCGTAGTTTTAAGTTTTCATTGCAAATTTTCACTGTGCTTCAACTGGAGGAAGCTGGGATCATCGCAGGCGATTCCACACAATTTCGGACAATCCTGTCATAGATCGACGATGATCTCGTACGATTGGAGGTGATCTCGACTGCAGTTCAGATTGGGGGAAATCAGAACCCTGAGTTTGCATTTCTCATCTTCCTTCCTTATTTTATTATGCATTAGCTTGATTATTTTCATTCTGCATCCTAGAGTTTAGCTCATTTAGCATAAATGTATGATAAAGTTAAAATAAGTTATTAAAACAATGCATTTCCTTTAATTTGCTTCTAGATTTATCAGTGAAGCATTTATACTCTCATTTCTATCATTTTGCATTATTCTTGCAATTGCATTTTTGGTTTTTGGTGTCAGTTTCTGTGATTGCAGGTTTTTGACAAATTCATCTGACGAATTCGTCAGATCAACGATGATATTGTCTAATTTCAGATGATCGACTGTGATCTAGGATGATTATGTACAATTGCAGATGATATTATCATATTCGGGACAATCTGGACTCGTACAAGCTTCAAAATCTTCATCAGACATCCGAAATCAGGTGCATTCTTTTTCATTTAACATATTCCTTATATTTAGGATTCATTCATGCTTTCTATATTCATATAAATTTGCATTTTCATATAGAATAAATTAGATTCATTTTGGCCAACCTAGGAATATGAATTATTGAGTATAAAATGAACACATCAAACCCATTCTCAACCTAGGCATGGAAACTACCACTCAAAGTTTCCTGGTGAACCCCACCATCCATCGAAAATTCACCCTTATACCCCTCCCCCGAGAGGCGTGACCTTCAAAGGGCCTCTTAGTCCTAGGTATTGTCCCATCCTTCTCACATCCCCATTTCGGGTACGGATCCTATATCCTGAAGGTAAGGGCACGAAAAATTTGGGTCAGTACAGTATCATTGTTATGTGAGATTGGTTGATAAGTATTGTTGGAAAATTTTTGTGTGAGTGTTCATATGCTTGGACTAGGGTTTTTAAGCAAGAATTATTTCATTGAGTGATTGATTGAGTAGATTTGGTTGAGCCTAGTCAAGTGGATGTGTGAAGTGATTTTTCAAGTTCCATAAAACAAATTATTCTATATTCTAAATTGAATTGAGAAAGTGATTGAGTTGAAGCATATTGAGTCTCTAACAATTCTCTGTATGTTTCTAAAAGAGTGATTGAAAGTGATTGAGCATTGTGATGAGTATAGGGCATATTGAGTCTCTAACAAAACTCTTTGTGTTTCTATGGGATTGGACAAGTTCTAGTGTGTACTTGTTGAGCATATTTGAGGCAAGTCTTTGAGAAGACTTATGGAAAGATTTGGGTAAGCTTTTGTGGAAGCATATAATATATATTGAGAGTATATTTGAATAAGTTATTGTGAGGACTTATTGAGAAGATTTGGATAAGTTATTGAGAGTACTTATTGAGCAGATTTGGATAAATTATTGAGAGGACTTATTGAGTAGAGTGGACAAAGTTCAAGAGAGAACTTTTGGATAGATTAGTGTAAGCTTATGTGGAAGCTTACAAGGCAGATTTGAGACAAGTCTTTGAGAAGGCTTGAGAGGAGAGTTGATTGATTGATTTGTTCAAACCTTGAGTTGAGGTTTGGGGTAGATCCAATAGATTTGATTTGAGATTGAGTCAAGCTTTTAGTTAAGGCTTGAGGATAGAGATCGAGGATATATTTGTGCTAGACCGAAGTACTATGTTTAGTACAAATTTGAGGACAAAGTTTGGTGTAGATTAGATCAAGGATAGATTTGTGCTAGACCGAAGTACTATGTTTAGTACAGATTTGAGGACAAAGTTTGGTGTAGATTTGAGGATAAATTTGTGCTAGATCAGAGACAAATATTGAGAGTAGATTTGTGCTAAACCGAAGGACTGTGTTTGGTATAGATTTAAGATAGAGCTAAGTGCAAGCTTTGGAGGTGACAAAGTATAGAGGACGACAGTCTCCAATGGATAGAGATCCATTAGCCAGGGTAGGGAAGACAAGTATCTTTTGTGGATAGAGTTCCATTTGCTAAGGGTAGTGGAGGCAGAGGTCTTTAGAAGATCACCAAATAGATCAGAGATGAGGAGATTAGTGTCTCCTGTGGATAGAGATCCACAAACTTGATTTATAGGATTTGTATCTTCTTTGGATAGAGGTCTATAAACATTGTAATAGAGAAAATATTCCCAAGAGATTGATTGAGAAAACTTTATTGAAATGTTTTCTCCGTGGAGTAGCCCACATTGGGTGAACCATGTAAATTGTGGTGTCTCTATTGTGTGTGGTGATTTGTGCATTTATTTGATTACTACTATTGATATTACTATATTTACATTACATAATATTGATTGGAAAAGAAAATTAAAAAGTGATCTTATATTGTTCACCCCCCCTCTCAGTATAAGCTTGTGTTATTCAATATGGCACAAAATGTGGCCCCTAATCAGCCATTACAGAAGTTCCCCAGCTGGAACACAGCTGGTCCCCTGAGATTAGCCCAAATGAATGCCATCCCCTAGGCTATATCCAAAGCTATCCCCACTTATGATGGATCGGGGAAGACAACTTATGAGCACTATCAGGATATTTTAAATCTGGTAGCAATTCACAACATAAAAGAGGAGGATATTATTGTAAGAATTCTAGCCCTATCCTTTAGAGGAAATATTTTGCATTGGTTTAGAACTCTGGAAGATAATACCATCACTTCATGGCAAGCATTGGCTGAGCCATTTGTAGAAGAATTTAATGAGTCTACTGACCCTTTCTCCCTGCTCAACCAGTTTACATCCATGCAAAAATCTCAGTAGGAGACTATCTCAGATTTCAATTTGAGATTTAGCAGAACATGGAAGAGAATTCCCCCTATAGCTAGACCAGCTGCATGTTTGGCCTATATGTATTACATCCGAGCTCTTGGATCAGAGTTAGGCTTGCAGACACAACAATCTAGAGTAGAAACCTTCCCCCAAGTTTATAATGCAGTAGTTCATGCTGAGAATATCCTAATTAATGTGGGGAGACTACCCCCAAAACTGTGCTACCTTATAACTCAGAAACCACTAATGGCCAAAGCCAAACTGCAAACCCATCTTACATGGACCCTCTTTCTCTATCATCCCCATCTCCACAAATGAATGCAATCCCTCAATCGAAGCCATCATCCTCTGTAGTTCCTTTCCCTCCCCTTCCTTCTCAAACATCCCAAGAGTTTTTTGCTATTCTTGATATACAAAATACTCTAAAAACTCTGAGTAATAGAATGAATTCGATGGAAAAGAGAGACCAAGAAAGGTCACAACAAAGGAGATTTCCATATGTGAACAAATATCAGAGACCTGGTCCTAGTAACAGTACTAGGGTCAGAGTGAATGCAACATATGAGGATCCTGAGTGTTCTTCAGATACTACTCTTGCAAATATCTGGTGTCTGGTGTGTAATGATCCTCATGACTCATAGTCTTGTATTATGTACCAACACCATGTCCAACAAGCTATGGATCAAGCTAAAAGAAATAAAAAAGGGAGAGTAAACATGTTATGGAAGCCTGATCAAATCATGGTTGGGAAAGAGCTGGATGAGGACAGCCCAATTGCTGTTATGACAAGGTCTGGAAAGAAAACCTTGCAAGTAGATCCCCAAAATATGGGGCAATTCCAAGTCCCTTCTCAAAAAATAAATGACCCCCTTCCTCAAAGCGGTGATACTTTCCCCATTCCTCAAGCTAAAGGAAAAGAGAAGACAAACAGTCTTCCTAAGAGGTTGGAAAAAGAAACTGAAGGAGACCAGATGAGATCTAAATATGAGGCTCAAGAAAGGCTTAGATTCCCCTCTATTACCAAAAGGTAAAGAATAGAAGCCACTCAACAGTATAAAAGAAAATATGGTGAGCCAGAAAGAAGGCCTGAAAGACCTCCCCTGGCTAAGTTTGAGTATAATATTATTGAAGAGATGAAAAATATTCCATCAAAATCTAGTCTGTATGACACTCTGTTCATTCCTGGTCAGATTGATCTGCTTAAGGCTTCCCTCAACAAGTATCCACAAGATAAACAGGCCACTACAATCCTTAGCATGCCATCAAAAAAGAAAGAAATGTCCCCTATTATTTTAAATAATAAGCCCCCTCCTTTCTATATCTCTCTGAGGATGGAAGGTTGGGTAGTCCAAAATTGTATGATAGATTCAGGAGCATCAACCATAGTTATGCCCAAAGCAGTCTATGAAGAAATGGGTATGGAGTATACCCGATCTTGTCCTGGAGTATTACAATTGGATGGGACACCTGTTAAGATAGTTGGGGTCATAAAGGATGTTTTAATGAGGTTGCATAGAGCCCTTGAGGTGACAATAGTACAAGAAATAGTGGTGGTTGACCTAGAACCCTACTTTGGATTATGCCTTTCAAGGGAGTTTATTGCAAAATTGGGTGGATGTATGTACATGGATTATTCTAGTATGGTAATTCCTTTCAAAGGAAAGAGAATAAGGATAACACCTAAAAATCTAGTAGCTTATCATATTGAAAATATTGAGGAAGACATGTGCAATCTTACTCCCCTGGAAGAATTTGAGCTGGTTGAAAATTTTGAGGAGTTGGATATTGAGGATGAGTTGCCTTTCAGAGAGGATTACAGTCAGTTTGGAACTGGTATGGGGACATATAGTATCTCAGCTGAATCAGAGAAGAAAATCCCTACTATATCCAATCAATATCTGAGAGAAAAGGAAACATGGATCATGCACTTTGATGGTGCTAAATGCAGAAATGGTGCAGGAGCTGGTGTGGTTTTACAGTCCCAATCAGAGGGGACAAAGAATTTTGCCTATAGACTAACATGGTCATGTACAAATAATGCTGTAGAATATGAGGCCCTGTGTCTCGACTGATGCAGGTGGAAAGCATGGGCATTAAAATTTTGAATATATATGGTGACTCTGAGTTAATCATCCATCAGGTAAGAAACAGGTGCAATAGTAAGCACCATTACCTAAAAGCTTACAGAAATAGGGTATGGGATCTGATGGAATCCTTTGATGCCCTAAATCTAAGTTTTGTTCCCAGAGAGAAGAATACTCTGGAAGATTCCTTAGCAACAAAGGGAGCTAACTTCAACCCTTCTGTAGACTTTGGAATCAAGAAAGCCAAGGGAATCAAAATGATTTTTAGACCTACAGTACTAGACAAGCAGATTTTTTGGCAGGTTTTTGAAAGTGATGAGCAGATAATTGACTTTCTGGTAAGAGAAGCATGTCTCTCCACTATCCAAGAAGAGAATCTAGAAGATATTGATCAACAAGATGTTATTCAACTGAGGAACAATCACATTCCTAGAGGGTTGGTCACCCTAGAGAGCTTGTTTGATAATGAGGACAAAAAAAGACCAGAGCTATGAAAGTCAATGAAAAATTTATAAAGAAGTTGAAGTTGGTACTGAAAAGAAGCTCAATGTTGGAGTTCGATGTTCACCAGAGGAAGCAGAAGATATCAAAGCCCTATGCCTAAAATACCAAGATATTGTGGCTTGGTCATATGAAGACCTCAAGGTATATGACAAGAAAGTTATCCAACATACTATTGAGCTAGAGCTTGATGCAAAGCCTTTTAGGCAGAAGCAAAGGCCAGTAAATCCAAGGATCGAAGCCATTATGAGAGAGGAGCTCTTAAAGTTATTAAAGGCTAAGATCATATATCCAATAAAACATTCAACCTGGGTAGCCAACTTGGTACCCATGAGAAAAAGAATGGGGATATTCGTTTGTGTGTAGATTTCAGAAATCTTAACCAAGCATCCCTTAAGGATCACTACCCCCTCCCACAGATTGATCAGATTTTATAGATAGTGGTAGGAGTAGAAAGGTTCTCATTATTATATGGCTACTCTGGGTACAATCATATTTGGGTGAAAGATGAAGATCAGTATAAAACAACATTCACCACAAAATGGGGCACATTTGCCTACCAGAGAATACCTTTTGGGTTGTCCAATGCGGGAGCCACATTTCAGAGAGCCATGGACTATGCCTTTGGGGCACTGATCAACAAAGTCATTCTGATTTATTTGGATGACATGACTATGTTTTCCCATGATAAGCATGACCACCTATCACACCTGGAGCAAGTTTTTCAAAAATGCAGAGAATTTGGTATTTCACTCAATCCTAAGAAATCATTCTTTGCAGTTCATGAAGGAAAGTTGCTAGGTCATGTGGTCTCAAAAGAAGGTATGGCCATAGATCCAGATAGAATTAAGTCCATTCTTGCTCTCCCATTGCCTACAAACAAGAAGGTCTTACAGTCCTTTTTGGGTCAAATAAACTTTGTCAAGAAATTCATTTCTGACTTTGCATAGAAAGTAAGGCCAATATCTGAGTTACTCAAGAAGAATGCTGAGTTTAAGTGGACTGAAGTTAGAAAATAAGCTTTTGAGATTATCAAGCAGTCCATTGCAATAGCCCTAGTACTAGTAAATCTATATTTTAGTAAATATTTTATCCTTTATGCTTATGGAGTTGAAGAGAGTTATGCCTCAGTGCTCACTCAAAAATATGATCAAGGTGAAGAACATCTTGTATTATTTTGGAGCCAGACACTCCATGACTACCAGGTCAAATATAACTTTATTGAAAGACAAGTATTTGCTGTGATGAAGTCACTGAAGAAGTTCAGGTAGTACTTGGTACAAAGTAAGACCCTGGTATATGTTGTTCATCCAGATGTAAGAAGTTTTATCCTTCAAGGTGAACTAGGAGATAAAAGAGCTGGTTGGATTACCAAAATCCAAGAGTATGATGTAGAGATACATCCCACCAAGTTGGTGAGAGGTAGGGCCTTATGCCAAGGTCTAACAGAGGCAGCAACATTAGCAGAAGTGACAACTTGCCAGACAATAGAAGAGGATCAGGTTGAAGGAGTACAAATAGTAGACTCTAATTGGGTTGATCAGATGATCAAATACTTTCAAACTGGAGTATGCCCTCCTAATATAAATACATCCCAAAGGAGGAGATACAGGCTATAGGCTTTGAAATATGTATTGCTACTAGAAGGCCTGTATAAAAGAAATTTGGATGGAGTCCTAAAATGCTTAAAATATGATCAACAATAGAGGGTTATTGAAGAGTTCCATGGAGGACCAGCTGGAGGACATAGCTCAGGTAGAGTTATAACTTTGAAAATCATAAGAGCAGGCTATTATTGGCCTACTATATTTACTGATACTTTCAGGGTTACTAGGGCCTATGACAAATGTCAGTGATATGTTGGAAGGACAAGGAATGCTTCATTCCCCCTCAGGCCGATACAAGTTGAAGAACCTTTTCAGCAATGGGGGTTAGACTTCATAGGGGTCATCAACCCTAATTCCTCAGTAGAACATAAGTTTATTCTAACTACCATAGATTACCTTACCAGGTGGGTAGAGGCCATTCCTACAAAGAAATCAGATCAGGAAGTTGTGATCAATTTTATGGAGAACTTGATTTCAAGGTTTGGAGTTCTAGAAGCCTTGGTGAGTGACAATGGCCCAGATTTTATAGGAGCCAAGTATATTGAGTTTTCTAGTAAGTATGGCATCACTCTTAAGAATACTTCAAATTATTACCCATAGGGTAATGGACTTGTTGAATCTACCAACAAAAACTTGTTAAGGATTTTGAGGAAGTCACTTGAAGGGAACAAAAGAAGTTGGCACCTATTGTTGGACCAAGCTCTGTGGGCTGATAGGATTACTATAAATAAATCCATTAAAACTTCCCCTTATGCTCTGGTGTATGGCAAAGAGGTAGTGTTACCTATCCATTTGGAAATTCTAGCACTTAAGCTTGTCAATACAGAGGAAGAGTCAAAGGAAAATCCGGTAAAAACTAGGTTGACCCACTTACTACAACTTGAAGAGAATAGAGCTCAGGCATATGATAATTTTCAAAAGAATTCCTCAGATATCAAGGTATGGTTTGATAAGAAGGCTAGATTCAAAAAATTCTAGGTTGGAGATGCAGTTCTCAGGTGGAATGTTGATAGAGCAAAATTGGGCAAACATGAAAAGTTTGATTCTTTTTGGGATGGCCCTTTCAAAATAGTAGAGGCCAAGGAGTCCAATGTGTTCCAGCTTGAAGATCTAGAAGGGAACATACAACCGATTCTAGTAAATGGTTTCCATCTCAAACTCTACTATGATTGAAATCATAAGCTCATTGTAACATATGTATATACATTGTATTATATTTCCCTTTCTTTCTGCACTTTGTATTCAGTTTTTTTTTAACATTTTGAATAAGCTCATTGAAAAATATTTGCAAAAAATGGCTAAGTGTTGGCAAAGAATTCAGTGAGGTTCCATTCTACATGTAAATACATGTAAAGTATAGTGGAATGATGAGCATCTCCAATCCGCATCAAAATACATGAAGATTTCAGTGAAATGAAACCAATATGATTATCCATGCATGAAATGAAGTGGTTGTCAATGGAATCAAAGGCATCTTCAATCCATTGGTTTCAAGATTAAGGTGGAGCGAAGTGGTGATTTTGTGACTGTGCCACATGGAGAGAAAGGAAAAATCCTACATTCAATGCTAATGAACCCATGCTCGAACCAAAGAGTAGCCAAAGTGACATCATGAGGTGGCAGCCAAGTTTGAATTTTTAGCCAATGAGAGATCAGAATGCCACCTTCGAGCTACCAAAAGGAATGAGTGGGAGTTGGAAAGTGTGCTAGTGGGTAGATTGCATAGTAGCCACATTAATGGTGGAAGATATGCATGCACCAAGAAATAAAAGCATCAAAAAGCATGAGCAATGTTCATTCAGTGGCAAATCATGTTCATAGAGGAGAAGAGAGTGAGATAGTACTTAGAAACATTCACTATGAATTTTAGAGAGGACATAGTTGTTGCTAGCAAAATGGCTTCAAAAGATACCCAAGAAGCTAAAACCTCAGAGAGAAGGGTAGTGGCTCCATACATTGATAGAGTAGAAGTATGGTGGATATTAAAATGGTCCTCATAAAGAGAACAAGGCTTAGAAGGAGCGTGAATGATAGATTCAAGAAAAGAGCTACTTTGTCAGTGGAAGGTAGATGTGTTGTTCTCTCTTATCTTTTTACATTTGTGATTATGTTCACCCTTGTCTAGAATTAATAGCTACAATAGTTAAATTTTATGACCCCATGGCCAAAGTAGTGAAAACCTCTAAAGGCAAAACCCTATTTAGTATCACCACTACCTTCTATCATAATATTTTTACCCTAGGGTTAGAACCATCAGTAAGACCAAAATAATTTAAGGTGACTGACCAGGCTGGGTATTACTCTCTAGAGAAATGAGCTAATGATGGTGAGTCATTTAAGATATGGGTTTATAAATAGCTCGATGCAAAGCCCAAGAAGAAATTGCTTGAAGTCCCAATCCCCATTGATGAATTTGCAAACCTTGTACTATTTTCTATGTTGGCCTGTATGGAGGGTTTAGACTCTGACAGAATGGTGTATGGCTAGAAAATTGTCGTAGCCTATTGTATTTCAAATGAAAGAATGTATGAAGAAGGTACAGAGGAAAAAGGGACTAGGGTTATCTATTTTTATTGGCCAACCTTTCTTGCTCAAAGGATACATGAACAATTAGTAAGAATGAAAAGGGGCTCTGATGCTCCTAGTTTCAGGCATTGCTCAAGCCTGGTTTGGATGTTTTATGTTGTTATTAAGGATAAGATGCCTTGGATTCTGGTTAAGGATAAAACTAGTGATGGGGAACCCTTACCGGTTTATTATTGGACAAGTCATTTGAGGAGTAGTGAGTCTTTTTATAGATTCAATTTGGAATTCCTTGGACCTGCTTTGAAAATAATGTATGGAGAGTGCCCTAGATTGCCACCCTTGGCTAAGAAAATTCTGAGAGTAGAGGGTGTCAAAGAAGGAGATTGGTATCTTTTGACTGAGGGCACAGTAATCAGACTATATGGTTTCATGGGTAAACCTTTTCTCCTACCCCATTTTGTCATAGATAGGCTCTTTGCCTTGGAATATTTGAGGTAGGTAGAGTACATTGATTTGAATTATGGTTCAGGAAGGAAGAGAAAATATCTGCTAACCTACCACACTATGGATGATATTACTATCATGAAGAAGGGGTAGAGTGAGCAAATTGACCAATACCTTGATAGGTTAGGTCTATTTTATATTCCCCAAAGATGGAGTTATGACCTTGATGACATTTTCACCAAAAGGAATGTAGCCCTAAATGGAGACAAAGCTTATAAATTTGAAAAGAGGCCTAGGGCTCATTTTGAACAAGGTAGAAATAATGATGAGACCACTTTTTGGAGTGGAATGTTTCAAAAATGGGTCAACTGCCTCCATGGTTAGATTTCTATGAATAGATTATGGATTTTGATCTAGACAAGAAGAAGATTCATCGGTTGACAGAGGCCATCATTCATGATATTGAAGAGAAAACTAGAAAGAAAAAGGACCCTCAACCTGATGAGGACACTGCTAAAGAAGTAGAAGAGGTAGAACAATGGAATGTAGCGAAGATATCATATTGGTGGAGAATGAGAATTGAAATTGGAAAACCTAAGTCTAGGTTTGGCATGAAGATTGATAATGAGTTTTCTAAAAAATATGATGAAAATATCAAAACCTGGAAGCCTAAGGACATCAAAAACATAGTGTTAATAGTTA
Source organism: Wollemia nobilis (assembly GCA_028583015.1). NCBI lineage: Eukaryota > Viridiplantae > Streptophyta > Pinopsida > Araucariales > Araucariaceae > Wollemia > Wollemia nobilis. The sequence continues at coordinate 3,005,086 of JAQPPZ010000676.1, read as the reverse complement.
AAAAGTCCTAGGCTGGTTTTGAATCTCTCTCTCCACCCATAGATCAAGAAGCTCCAATAGAAGAGCATGAGACTCCTTTGATGGTTGTTGAGGTCCCAAAGACATTTTAGCCTACCATTGAATAGGTAGAGAAGTTTCCTAAGGGAGCACAACTTCTGAGCAAAATGCAATATTCAAGTGAAAAAGTTGTTAGTACTCTAGTCATAGAGGTAGTGACTAGGCCTAAATGCTTAGCTCTAGGGGGATAGCCTCTAGATATAGATATTGATTAGAAAAATAAGGATGAAAGATTCAGATTTACTCCCCTCACTTTCACTACCGTAACATCAGTGGAATTGCATCCCATTTTTGAGCAAGTGTTGCTTACAACACAAGGAGAAGTATCTGAGGAATATTTAGAGAGTGAATCGGCTTCTTTTCAATTGATTCATAGAAGAGCTAAAAGAGCTCCAAAAATAATGGAAAGAGAGGTTTCAAAGAAATAAAGGTTGGATATAGAGGAGATTGCTAAAGAGGTAGCTATTCCAGCTATAGAAGAATTGACTCATCAAGAGCAATAGTAGGATATAGAGGTAGAACAAGAACACCCTACATCTGTAGGTGAAGGTATGGTTTCTAATCCCTCTTCTCCTCTTCATCCTCTTGAATCCCCAAGGAAGTCTCCCTCCCTTTCTGGTCAAGAAAATGTGACAAAGGTACCTTCTCCCTCTCATAGTCCACCCCATGTTACATTGGTCACCACTGAAGTACAAGTCACCCCTTCTCCCCCAAAGTCACCCCAAATCCCACTTTCATCATCTGAGGTTCCCACTTCATCATCTCCCATAATTTCATCTTCACCATTGAAATCACCACCCCCATCAAAGGGACAAATTGTTCCAAGCACCCCCATTCATCCAATTGTTAGTCTTGCTTCAATTTCTATGAGTTTACCAATAGCTACCACAACAGTAGTTATAGAGTCCATTATTGTTACAGAAACTATTGTAATTACTTCCACACCACCATTGTCAATGGTTGAGTCCACCCTTACATTCCTAGTATCTTCATCTCCCCTGGCTGCTAGTTATTCAAGTCCTATAACTTTGCCAAAGGAGCAGGCAACCACACAAAAAATAAATGATTTCTGGGTAGAGAAGCTATCTAAGCCTTCCAGTAGGATGGTTGTAAGAAGAAGGAGCATGTATGTTGATCCGGTCTCAAGGCAAAGGATATCTAGGTCCATGGTCCCCCTTGTAAGCAAGCCTAAGACTGAGATGACTATCCAGGATTATCGAGTTGAAGAAATAACAGAAGATATTGAGAAGCTTCCTGAAGAAGATGAGTTGGTAATGGCCAGAGCCCACTTAGAGACCTTCTATGTGAAGAATGATATATCAAAAGAGAAGGTGGGTAAACTGGAGAAACATATTGAAAAGCTTCAGAAAACTATGAGTAATCAAAAGGAAGTGGAAAAGGCTTTGAGAAAAGAGGCCAAGAGCTGGCAAGAAAAGTTCCAAGAAGCCAATAAGCTCAAAGATCAACTAGGAGAGCAAAAGAAGTTGAATGAAGAACAAGCAAAAGAAATTCAAAGTTTGAGACAACAACTTCAAATTGAAAAAGCTAAGTCTTCTAGCTTTTCTAAAGTTGTATTAAAGAATATTAGAAAATAATTGCTCTCCGAGGTCCAAGAGAAATGTTCAGGGCTTTAGCTTATGATTGACTACCTAGATGATGCCAATCACTTACTCCCCAATGTTCAAAAATATTTAGATCAAATCACTGGAGAGTTGCAGCCTATGGTGATTCTAGTAGAACATATGTACAAGTTGGTTGATAGTAGACTCAATGATTCTGCTAAACCAATTCCCAATAAAGAATGGAATCTCGCTAGAGTTGCTACTAGAACCATGGTCAAGAAGCATAGGGTACTTCAAAAATCTTGGTTGTTGTTTGATAGGATTGAAGGAGTGATTAAGGATGTGGTGGATGTAAACAAAGAAATGATTCAAGTTGGTTTCAAAGGTTTGTGGATGGAGGATCACAACTTGCTATCTATGGAAGAGATCCAGAAGAGCATTGATGAAAATTTGTAGGATGAATCTGGAATTGATTCTCTTGAAGAGCCACTAAACCAAGAGCAAGCTGCTCAACTGATCATTGATTTTACCAGGTTGAGAGATCTCATGGAAGATCTGGTAAGTAGAGGGAATGCTGCTAATTATGAGGATATTGGAGAATTGTAGTATATTTATAAGTAGCTAAAAGAGACATCTAACCCCTCTGGAGCAGCCTAGAATCAAGCTTTACATTCTTTAAAGTTGATGATTCAATTGTTTGGTGATAATTCTAGAAGAAGAAATAAAAAAATCTTCTCTAGAAGAAGAAAATGAAGAAGAAGAAGAGAATGAAGAGGAGGTCGAGGAAGAGGCCCACCAAGAAGAAGAGTAGGATGGAACTATTACAGGCCCGGAAGGGGCACACACTTAAGTTGTTTTTTGTTTTGTACATATACACAAATTTTGTATTTTTGTTTTTTGCTCTAACAATTGTCAGAAATAAACAATAAAGGCATGAAGCCTACAGAGGCATAGAGAGCAAAAGATTTTGTGTGAAGGTATTTTTGTGAGTAGGCCTTATAAGAAGAGTAGAACTATATTTTGCAAGGATAGTGAAGCAGTTTTGCTATAAGGGCAAAAAAGATTTTGGAAATAGGAGGAACATGTGTCTATTGCATAGTCTACATATGAGTAGTTATCCTCTATGTTGCTTGAAGCATGGTCTCGATGTGAACTTCTACTCTCTAAGAGAACTATTTTTAGAGGGTAGTGTTCATATGGAAATTATTCTTTTAAGCACATTTTTGAAGATGAGCATTTTTTGACTCTTGTAGCCCAATGGATAAGACTCTAAGTTCTATGGCTTTGCAAGCAAATCCACCTAGGAGGTACCAGAATGTAGGCCCAAAATGGCCACATACTTAGGAAAATTTTGAAATTTTTCCTAAGGCATGAAGATCTCATTTCGCACATGTTTCAGTGTATTTTGGAGTGGATCCACAACAAAGGCTACAAATCCACCTAACACTTGGTAAATTTTTGCACTTGGAGCAATTTCGCATAGTTTCTTATGTTCTTGGCTCTGGACTGGTGACGTGTCCCGAATCCATAAATTTTTGGGGAAGGATGATGTCAATATAAAATAAGTGTGGATTGGTGACCACTTTATATTTTTGATATCTTCTGAGTGGCTAAGTGTTGGAGAGCCCAATTTTGGGAGGTGCATAGAACATTTTTATCTGAAATGGTGATAGAAGGTGGAAAGCAAAGTATAAGAGATGTGGATTCATGATAAAGGGTATTTTGACTAATTTTGGTGAAATATGGAGGAAGAGTCATTTACATTGATGGGTCCAGAATGGTGTTCTCAGGCCAATACACTTGCTTAGGTCTAGAATGGAATTCGTAGAAGTTTCAAAGGAAATATGATGTCATCAATATTTTTGTGTGAGATTGGTGAATGCTTCATCAAAGAAGAAAAAAGGATAAGGAGCGATTTCATCCCACTTCACTTTCAATGCATTTTTGTCGGATTGGCATTCCATAGTTTTTGAAGCATGAAAGGTGATATCATCAATTTTAAAAGTGGAATGGCATTGTGTTCTCTCCCCGCCATTATATCAAGCTTATGTCAGATTAAATCATAGCCATACGATGGGGGAGATCGACGGTTGAGATTTTGCCAAGAATTCTGAAGCATATAAAAGGGATCTCTCACCGAAATTGAAAGTACAATCAGTTGGAGGAGGAAGCCAAAGCATCGAGGGTTTCAAGAAGACAAGAACTAGAGACGGTTGCAGATCGATGGTGGCAGAAGGTTTTCAAGATAGATCAATGATGCATATGCAGTCTCCAATGGCCAGAACTCTAGTTAGCACCGAACAACCAACAAGTTGCAGAGGTTTCAAGCTGCCATGGTGGTCCACTTGCAGCGGATTTCTCGGAGGTTGAACCAGTAAGAGAATGCCAACAAGAACTCTCTGTTGAGCTGTTAAAATTTAATCTTTGTAATGTTCCTTATTATTTTAATTTTTCAAACTATAAATAGAGGTCGAACCCTCATTTTTAAGGGTCGGCTCTAGTGTGTTTGCCTGTGCTACTGTAAATATTCCCAAGGGCTAATGAAAGGAGCATTACATTGATTTTTACCTCAAATTTTGTGTCTTCATAATTCGATATCAGAGGTTCGAATTCTTAAGTTGTATTTCTATGAATACTTGAATGGTTAGTTTGTGCCAGATTAATGGATTACTAACTGCTAGGGTAATTGAAATCTACTTCTGAATTAGATCTTTGTTGTTAGGGAGTGCATTTCTTTAAAATCTAGATATTGATTAATTTTGCTATTTGGATTATCATTGTTTAGATATTGAAATTGTTGTCTGCAATATTTCTCTATTGTTCTTTAATGAATGAAAGTGCATTTAATTTGGGATAATGTTGATCTAAGTAATGTGTATTCAAATTGGTTTATGGGAGCTTTTTGTTGTAGTAACAATGTTGTTAGCCTATCCATCCACTATTGTTCACATTTTCTAACCCTAATATTTTCTTACCCTAATCTCTAAAACCCTAAGTGAGCATAATTGTGTCAACACCCTATTTAAGTTGACAAGGAACCAGCCTACTCTGGAGGTTGGATTTGAAACCCCTATTTTAGTCCATCCAATGTTGAGTGTTGAGTTGTAGCTATCGGGTGCAAGCCTGGATAGAAAGTAGGAAGATAGACAACCGTAGTATTGAGTAAAGCTTGATGCAATTCAGTGCCCAATAGTACTACCTCTTGATTTCTTGTTTTATTTGAAGGAATCCATTCTTCTTCTTCTTCTTCAATTCTTTTTGTCTTTTCCATGAACCTCACATGTACTTACATTCTTCTTCTTTCACTAGGGTGAGGTGCCTATTCTTGTTGTTCCACAATCAATTGTGTTTCCTCCCCTTCTATAAATAGATGCAATTCCAATATCATCTTCCCCTTGTAGAGTATTATGATTATTCTAGGTTGCTAACTATTGTTCACAAGACTTTACCTATTTTTGTTGTCTCTATTCTATTTCATTTAAAGTGATGAACAAACACTATGCTTTATATGGTTTCAATTTTGAACTATTTATCATTTTAGGTACCATGGTATCGTCCAAATTTTGCAATTTAATTACACCATTTTTCATCACCTCTACCACTTTAAAGGGACCAAGCCATAATATTTTCAACTTCCTTGGCTTGATTTTTTGTTTACCATTATACTTTAGAAGTAAATCCCCTTGATTAAGTTCTAACTTTCAAATATGCTTATCATGCCATAGTTTTCTTTGCTTCTAGGCTACTTCAATTTCCTATTGTGCCATGAATCATATTTTTTCTACCTTAATCAATGTTGCCAATATTTCCTCTAAAATTTCTTGGTCACCTAAATAATGCTCCATGTCCATCTATAAACTAGGTACCAAGAACTCCACTAGCACTACTGTCTCATGACCATACATTAGTTGAAATGGTGAATGGTCTTTTGTAGGTTTAAAGGATGTCCTATATGCCCATATAACAAATGGTAACCTATCCTCTCACTTTTCTTCTTCTATTTGTTGTGAACCTCTCTTCTCATACCATATAACTTTCAAAAATTTCAAAATATCAAACATGCATCCATAAATAAATTACATAATAAATTGCTCACAATAAAATAGAGATTGATTATACCCTTGAGGTAGGGCAACATCATACAATTCTCCTTTTGGAAGGAAGCCACTCCACAAGATCTCTAGCTCCACGAGCCAAGACTTCTCTAAGAATACATCATAGATACCCATTACAATGGGGGTACATCTCTCTTTATACAAGAGTGTGATGGTTCACCTTCCATGAGTTACAAGATCACCCATGTGGTGGTTCACCTTCTATGAGTTACAAAGTGCATAATAATATGACAATATTCCTTGTGGTTACATATGATAATATTCCCCCAATGGTTACATATATGATTCTATGACATACCTATTTCTAATTTGACATGTGGCCTTCCTTACTCAATAATTAATTTATGGCTCATACCATTATACAATACAATATTAAATTATTAAGTACCTATCTTGGGTACCTAACATTCCATCCCCCTTACAAAATGTTTCATCCTCAAAACATTAGAAGAGGCTAAATAATATGATCTTCTGAGCCATGTTGAATACTGGTACCAATCTCGATCATCCATCCATCCTAGTGGAACTATGATTGGTGGTGGTCTTCATTGATGCCAATGCCATGTGTTGGAAGCATAAATTTCATCTTTTTTCATCCATACTTGCTTGTATTTATGACTTGTAGCATATCCAAAGTTTTGGCTCCTTTGGTTCCTTGTATGTCCCTCATTGTTCTTATGCTGCCTCAAGCCTTGTCTCCATGATTGTTGCCTCTCATGGTGGTGTGGATGGCGATATACTCCAACCTTAGCCCAATGTTCAAACTATTTTTTCCCTTCCATTGATTCTTCCCTTACTTTTGCTTCCTTGATTTCTACTACTACCTCCTCCTGAGATTCTATTTTAGGTTCTTTTGTTTGCTCTTCACTTTGTTCCCTTGCAATAGCTACCTGTTTGTCCTTACATTGAGAAATATCTTGTAATGTTATCTTCTTCTTCTTGTACCATAACTTCATGAATTGCTTTTGCACATTAATGTTAATAGTACCCAAAGAATGCAACCAAGGATAACCAAGGACAATATCTACATCATTCATCTCAATAGCATGAAAATTTGAATGTAAAACATATTTATCCATGGTGATCTTCAAATCTTCAAAAATTTGAACATTTTTACCCTCAAGTTGTATGTCTTTGATTTTATTTGCTTGAACTTGCAACCTCTTAGTCAAAGACATATTGATAAAATTATATTTATTGCTAGGGTTAATGGAAATAATAATTTTTTTATTTTGAATGCAACCATGAACTTGCAAAATATAATTTTTACATTCAAACAAATTTTTTTCACCATTGTTTGGCCTTGACACACAAGGTGTAGTTTCCTTAGCTTGCACATTATCATCATTTTCTTTTAATCCCCATTTACTTAAAAATGCAACTTCAAATTCTTCCCATGTATGTGTAGGGTCATTAGCAAACTCTTTAAACCAAGATAAAGTTGGCCCTTGTAAATAAAGATAAAAATCACATCTCCAAAAAATATAAGATCTTGAAGACTTATAAAGTTTCCACCATTCCCAAGCATCACTATCATCCTCTCCATTAAATATTGGCAACTCCATGACCTTTTTTTTATTTTTTTAAAAGTAGCTAGGGTTTGAAATAACCAAAATTTCTCAAAAATTAAAATTTTGAGATCTCATCTATTTCTTTCTTCAAACACTTAAATCTACAGATTTTCTTCAAAACAAAACAAACTGCAACTGATTTGCTTACCCGGATTGAGAGTTATGATTTTTTTTCTCTTTTTCGTGCAGCCCCAAAAATAGCACCAAATGCCCAATTTGCAACAAGGTTTCTTTGGCCATATAAAATAGTTGTAACTCCCTCAATATTTATCAGAATTTAACAAGTGAATAGTCATTTTTGTAGTACTCAAAATAACCTGCATGTTGATGCAAAAATATTCTGCAAATGACTGCTAAAAAATTTAATACAAAATTTTTCTTTTTGAAAAAAAATTCGCGCAACCCAAAAATAGCCTCAACAACCCAACTTCAAATAGTTGTAACTCTCTCAATACTTAACAAAATTTCACAAATGAGCAATAATTTTTGTAGTACTCAAAATAATCTACATGTTGGTGCAAAAATATTTTGAAAATGACTACTAAAAAATTTAATACAATTTTTTTGAAAACAAATTGTGCAGCTAAAAAACAACCTCAACAACCCAACTTCAAATAATTGTAACTCTTTCAATATGTATCAAAATTTCACAAGTGAGTAGTCATTTTTATAGTACTCAAAATAATCTACATGTTGGTGCAAAAATATTATAAAAATGATTGCTAAACAATTTAATACAATTTTTTATTTAAAAAAAAATTGCACGGCCAAAAAACAACACAAATAACCCAACTTCAAACAACCATAACTTTCTCAATACTGATTAGAATTTAACAAATGAGTAGTCATTTTTGTAGTACTCAAAAATATCTAGACAATGGTACAAACATATTCTAAAAATGATTGCTAAAATAAAAAATATGGCCTCCGCAAAATGTGACATTTTTTTGAAAAAACATGCCCTAGCTCTGCAAAAACAAACCCACTTTGCCCAAATCATTGCTCTGATATCAAATATTGTGAACTCTTTCTATACATAAATATTTAACAATTTCCAATAAATTAAATTTTTTGATACCAAATATTGTGAACCTCTCTTCTCATAACCATAAATCATTCAAAATATCAAACATGCATCCATAAATAAATTGCATAATAAATTGCTCACAATAAAATAGAGATTGATTATACCCTTGAGGTAGGGCAACACCATACAATGCTCCTTTTGGAAGGAAGCCACTCCACAAGATCTCTAGCTCCATGAGCCAAGACTTCTCCAAGAATACATCATAGATACCCATTACAATGGGGGTACATCTCTCTTTATACAAGAGTGTGATGGTTCACCTTCCATGAGTTACAAGATCACCCATGTGGTGGTTCACTTTCCATGAGTTACAAAGTGCATAATAATATGATAATATTCCCCCAACGGTTACATATATGATTCTATGACATACCTATTTCTAATTTGACATGTGGCCTTCCTTAATAATTAATTTATGGCTCATACCATTATACAATACAATATTAAATTATTAAGTACCTATCTTGGGTAACTAACACTATTCCATAGGTTTTGTACATTATAGAGACTATGATTTTGTTAGTTGCCTTCACTTGCATATTTACCCTAGGGTAATACAAACTTGACAACGAATGCAAAATCCAAAAATTAGTTGTTAGCTTTTTGATGCAGGAGCATCCGAGGGCAGCAAAGCAATCGAGCATCAACCAAACTTTTTGTTGTTATTTTTTTCTAAGTGTTGCAAAGTTATTTTTTTCTAAGTGTTGCAAAGAAAACTATGTGTCGCGATATCGCGACACAAAAAGTGTCGCGATATCGCGACCAAAACAGGAGATAGAGAAACGGCGGACAAAAGGTCGCGATATCGCGACATGTCACGATTTCGTGACATGTCACGAAATCGCGACCAAAGCAGGGGAAACAAAGGTGCGGAGGACCAAAGGTCACGAAATCGCGACCAAAGTAGGGGAACAAAGGCGTGGAGGAACAAAGGTCACGAAATCGTGACCAAAGCAGGGGAACAAAGGCACGGAGGAACAAAGGTCGCGATATCGTGACATGTCGCGAAATCGTGACCAAAGCAGGGAGCAAAGGCGCGGAAGACAAAAGGTCACGAAATCGTGACATGTCACGATTTCGCGACCAAAGCAGGGAGCAAAGGCGCGGAAGACAAAAGGTCACGAAATCGTGACATGTCACGATTTCATGACCAGAGCAGGGAGCAAAGGCGCGAAAGACAAAAGGTCACGAAATCGTGACATGTCACGATTTCGTGACCAAAACGGGAGAACGGAGGCCGATAGAAAAAATGGCGCGATATCGCGACATGTCGCGATATCACGGCCAAAACGGAGAGAGAAGGCACAGAAAGGAAATGGTCACGATATCGCGACATGTCACGATATCGCGACCAAACAGAAAAACACGCACTCCCAGCTTTCATAAAGACGTCCCTTCGTGCGCGGCAAGTTAGCAGCAGTGAAGCAGCAGTTTCAAAGGAGGATTTCAACGGGCATGTTGGCCACTCGCGTAGGATATCTGGAGACGCGTTTATAGCAACTAACAGCAAGCAACAGATCGAGAAGAAGATTCCATTGGGTATGGCAGCCAGTCACGCACCTCACCTAGAGTCTCATCAATGCAACTTTCCAGAATTGTTCCAGGTGGCAATTGTAGATCGTGGGAAGTTTGAAAGCACAGAGGATCGGGACCTCGATAAAAACCCATGGATTGTAATGAGAGGGGGTTGGCAAAATGGCAGTTTGGCTGTATATTCTTGTAAAATTCTTTCGAAGTATTGAATAACAAATTTTGGGCTCTTGTTTCTCTGGTTTTCTGTCTTGTGTAAGATCTGTTCTCCACCAAGTGGTATCAGAGCCAATAGTTCCTGAGTGTGTAACAGATCACCGGAGGAGAGGCAGTTACACCAGGATCTATGGAAGGGCTTGGAATTGGGTGAGCAGAATGCCTCCAAGGAGAAACCCTGTTGGTGGGAGAGGCATGGCAGCAGCGGAAGATGTTCGAGCTTTGCAGCGGCAAATGCAAGCCCTGCAAGAAGAAATGCGTAGAATATTGGAGCCAAGAAGAGACGAAGGTAGTGAAGAGGAAGATGATGAAGAAGAAGACCAACTTGAGGAAGAAGAAGAAGCAGTAGATCCTGCTCAGGCCAGACTATACAAAGCCATATCCCAGATTGGGAAGAGGTCGAAGATGGAGGTTTCCACATATTTTGGGAACCTTGATCCAGAGGAATTGATCGACTGGATCAACGACCTGGAAGAGTACTTTGAGTACGAGGAGGTTGAGGATCTTGATAGGGTCAGATTCGCAAAGACCAAACTGAAAGGTCATGCCAGCATTTGGTGGAAGGGAGTGCAGCTGGAGCGAAATAAAAGAGGAAAAGAGAGAATAACAAAGTGGGAACGGATGGCAGAAAAGCTAAAGAGGCAGTTCATCCCTGGTGACTATGAGTTAGACCTGCTAAAGAAAATGCAAGGATTGAGGCAATCAAGCAAGTCTATAAAAGAATACACAGAAGAATTTCACAAAATAATGATTAGAATAGGCCACTCAGAGGCCAACAAGGAGAAGGTAGCCCATTACATTAATGGGTTACGAGCAAGTATTCAAGAAGAATTAAGTCTAGTCCGGATGACCACCATAGAGGACGCTTACCAATTTGCCTTAAAGGTTGAAGAAAAGCTCAATAGGAGGTTTGAAAACAAGCAAAGAGGAAGAGGTCGTGGCGGAAGAACCGGCGGAAGGAACAGTGGAAGAAGAAATGAAGATTCTCAAAAAAATGGAGAAGGTAGCAGCAATCAAGAACAAAGGAGAGAAAATACAGACCGCCCTCGTAATCAGAATAATGGTTATCGAGGGGGAAGAGGCAGAGCTGGACGTGGCCAGGGAAGAGGAAGATTTCGAGGGACTTGCTTCCAGTGTGGGGAAGAGGGACATCACCAATATGAGTGCCCACAACAACGAGAAAGAAATAATCGGAGGCCGAAAGGAAATGCCAGAGTAGCAGTCGCTGATGAAGATGTTGGATCTGAGCATTCTGAAGAAGCTGAGAGAGGAGAAGTAATGATTGCAAGGAGAGTCCTATTGAATGAAGAGGGAGCTACAGATCAGAGGAAAAGCTTATTCCGCACAAGGTGTAAATGCGTGGGTAAGATTTGCAACATTATCATTGACAACGGTAGCACAGATAACCTAGTTTCAGAGGGAATGGTTACAAAGCTACAATTGGAGAGAAAGAAACACCCGCATCCATATCGGATCACGTGGTTGCAGAAAGACCATAAGGTTTTGGTCAATGAACAGTGCTTGGTAAAATTTAGTATTGGGAATTACCGTGATGAGGTTCTATGCGACATTCTGCCCATGGATGCGTGCCATTTGCTATTGGGAAGGCCATGGCAGTTTGACAGGTGTGCGGTTCATGATGGCCGAGCCAACACCTATTCCGTGACCAAGAATGGAATGCGTCATAAGTTGAAACCCCTGAAGGAGGTGGAAGAAAAGGTATGTGGCAGTGCAAGAATTTGCTTGGTTGACGAAAGAAAATTTTTAGATGATTTAAAGCATGAACATATGTGTTATGCATTAATTCCTAGAGTCAGGGATACAGAATGCAAAGATGCCCCAGCAGAAGTCCAAGATCTATTGAAGGAATTTCTAGATATCATATCTGATAATGTGCCTGAGGGTTTACCCCAGTAAGAAAAATCGGTCACCATATTGATTTGGTGCCAGGATCAAGCTTGCCCAATAAAGCTGCACATAGAATGACGCCTGTAGAAATTGAAGAACTAAACAGGCAGGTCCAGGAGTTTTTGGAGAAGGGACTGATTCGGGAAAGCTTAAGTCCATGCGCAGTACCTACAGTGCTAGCACCAAAGAAATATGGAGAGTGGAGAATGTGCACAGACTCTCGAGCCATCAACAAGATCACAATTAAATACAGATTTCCATTGCCAAGGATGGATGACATAATGGACTGTTTGAGTGGAGCCAAGTACTTCACCAAAATTGACCTCAAGAGTGGTTACCACCAGATCCGTGTCAGGGAAGGAGATGAGTGGAAGACAACCTTCAAGACCAGAGAAGGTTTGTATGAATGGCTGGTCATGCCATTTGGACTGTCCAATGCACCAAGTACCTTCATGCGGCTGATGAATGAGGTACTGAAAGAGTTTTTAGGAAAATTTGTCATTGTTTATTTAGATGATATATTAATATTCAGCAGAACCCTGGAGGAACACCTGATGCACATCAGGAGGGTTTTTGAAAAGCTATGGGAGGAGCAGTTATTAATAAATCTAAAAAAGTGTAATTTTGTCAAAAAGGAGTTAGTATACCTGGGATTTGTAATCTCAGTAGAAGGTCTAAAAATGGACCCAGAGAAGGTGAGAGCTATCATCGAATGGCCTACCCCAAGAAGCACAACAGAGGTAAGATCATTTCATGGTCTAGCCAGCTTTTACAGAAAGTTCATAAGAAACTTCAGCAGCATTTGTGCACCCCTCACAGAAACAATGAGAGGGGATAAGAAAGAATTCAAGTGGACCTTAGGGGCTGAAAGGAGCTTTGATGCATTAAAGAAAAAGGTCACAGAATAGCCTATTTTGGCACTTCCAGACTTTAACAAAGTATTTCAGGTAGACTGTGATGCCAGTGGCAGTGCAATAGGGGTTGTACTGAGTCAAGAAGGCAGACCTGTTGCTTATTTTAGTGAGAAGCTCAATGATGCTCGAAAAAAATATTCAGTTTATGACCAGGAATTTTATGCTATAGTTCAGGCTCTAAAGAAGTGGAGGCATTATTTGTTGCCAAAAGAGTTTGTTCTATTTACGGATCATCAGGCATTGCAGTACATCAATAGCCAAACAAAACTGAATCAGAGGCACATGAAGTGGGTTGAGTTTCTCCAAAGCTACACCTTTGTGTTAAAGCACAGAAGCAGAAAATCAAATAGAGTTGCAGATGCCTTAAGTAGAAGGCAGAATCTGCTGATTGAAATGACAGTGGAAGTGGTAGGATTCGAAGAACTGAAGGGTCTTTATCCTAAAGATCCTGATTTTGCAGAAGCCTAGACGGCTTGCTTGGCACTTGTTACTGTGGACAGGACAAAATGGTTGGATTTTCTAATCCAAGATGGAATGTTGTTCGGGGAAGTAAATTATGCATTCCAAGGAGTTCCATGCGGGAGAACTTAATCAAGGAAAAGCACAGCGGGGGACTGGCTGGACATTTTGGTCGGGATAAGACCATTGCCCTGGTGAATGAAAATTACTACTGGCCGCAACTTCAGCAAGATGTGAAAAGGTTTGTGCAAAGTTGCAGAATATGCCAGATGGCAAAAGGCGTGAGGCAGAACACAGGATTATACCAGCCGTTACCTGTACCTGAGAGGCCATGGGAGGACATCAGCATGGATTTTATTCTTGGGTTGCCGAGAACACGGAGGGGAAATGACTCTGTATTTGTGGTGGTTGACAGATTCTCCAAGATGGCACATTTTATTCCCTGCCAGAAAACAAGTGATGCGGTTCACATTGCGGGGTTATTTTTCAAGGAAGTGGTACGACTTCACGGTCTACCAAAAAGCATAGTTTCTGACAGAGATACAAAGTTTGTTGGGTATTTCTGGAGAACATTATGGAAGAAGCTGAAGACAGATCTGAAGTTCAGTTCTGCATACCACCCACAGACCGATGGATAGACAGAGGTGGTAAATAGAAGTCTGGGTAATTTATTAAGATGCTTAATAGCAGATAAACCCAAGGGATGGGATTTGGTTTTGCCACAGGCAGAATTTGCATACAACAATTCTGTCAATAAAAGTACAAACAAATCTCCATTCCAAATAATATATGGAAATAGTCCAAGAAACATTTTTGAGCTGAGGAAATTAGATAAAGGAGAAAAGTGCAGTGCAGAGGCTGAGGAATTCGCGAAACAGATGAAAAGCCTGCATGAAGAAGTGAAGAAACAAATTACAAAAATGAATACTCAGTATAAAGCAAGAGCAGACCAAAAGCGGCGGTTCAAAGAGTTCGAAGTGGGAGATGAAGTCATGGTCCATCTCGGAAAAGAAATATTTCCAGCCAAAACTTATAACAAGTTGAAGATGAAGAAGTTTGGGCCATGCGAGAATACTAGAAAAACGGGATTCAGGCAATGCATATGAAGTGGAATTGCCAAGTGGGCTTGACATTTCACCTATTTTTAACATATCAGATTTAGTGGAATACCATGAAGGAGATAGTACAGAGGCACCAAGCACAGAATTGTGGAGCATTCCAGCGTCTAACCCAACCAAAGACGAGATCGAGGAAATATTAGATACTCGTGAAGGCAGAAGCACAAGGAACAAACAATATTCTGAGTATTTGATCAAGTGGAAGGGCAGACCTGTAGAAGATGCAACTTGGTTGTCAAAAATAGAGGTTGACCGCCTGGGTCTTCCTCTCAAAGATCAGAAGTGAGGATCACTTCTCAATCCACCCTGGGTGTCTGATGCAGGAGCATCCGAGGGCAGCAAAGCAATCGAGCATCAACCAAACTTTTTGTTGTTATTTTTTTCTAAGTGTTGCAAAGTTATTTTTTTCTAAGTGTTGCAAAGAAAACTATGTGTCACGATATCACGACCAAAATAGGAGATAGAGAAACGATGGACAAAAGGTCGCGATATCACGACATGTCACGATTTCGTGACAAAACAAAAAAAAAAAAAAAAAAAAAAAAAAAAAAAATAACAAAAAATATGATAAGGGGAAACAAAGGTGTGGAGGACCAAAGGTCACGAAATCGTGACATGTCACAATTTCGCGACATGTCGCAAAATCGCGACCAAAGCAGGGGAACAAAGGCACGGAGGAACAAAGGTCACGAAATCACGACCAAAGTAGGGGAACAAAGGTGCGGAGGAACAAAGGTCACGATTTTGCGACGTCATGAAATCGTGACCAAAGCAGGGAGCAAAGGCGCGGAAGACAAAAGGTCACGAAATCGTGACATGTCACGATTTCACGACCAAAGCAGGGAGCAAAGGCGCGGAAGACAAAAGGTCACGAAATCGTGACATGTCACGATTTCATGACCAAAGCAGGGAGCAAAGGCGCGAAAGACAAAAGGTCACGAAATCGCGACATGTCACGATTTCATGACCGAAACGGGAGAACGGAGGCCGATAGAAAAAATGGCGCGATATCGCGACATGTCGCGATATCGTGGCCAAAACAGAGAGAGAAGGCGCAGAAAGGAAATGGTCACGATATCGCGACATGTCGCGATATCACGACCAAATAGAAAAACATGCACTCCCAGCTTTCATAAAGACGTCCCTTCGTGCGCGGCAAGTTAGCAGCAGTGAAGCAGCAGTTTCAAAGGAGGATTTCAATGGGCATGTTGGCCACTCGCGCAGGATATCTGGAGACGCGTTTATAGCAACTAACAACAAGCAGCAGATCGAGAAGAAGATTTCGTTGGGTATGGCAGCCAGTCGCGCACCTCACCTAGAGTCTCATCAATGCAACTTTCCAGAATTGTTCCAGGTGGCAATTGTAGATCGTGGGAAGTTTGAAAGCACAGAGGATCGGGACCTCGATAAAAACCCATGGATTGTAATGAGAGGGGGTTGGCAAAATGGCAGTTTGGCTGTATATTCTTGTAAAATTCTTTCGAAGTATTGAATAACAAATTTTGGGCTCTTGTTTCTCTGGTTTTCTGTCTTGTGTAAGATCTATTCTCCACCACTTTTTGATAACCTAATTAACAAAGTGACCACCCTTATCATTTGTTATTTGTAGTGGAACTCTAAATCTTGTGATTACTTTATCATACAAGAAATGGGCTATACTATTTACCATATTATCTAGTAATACCCTTGCCTCTACCTATTTAGTTAGGTATTCTATGGCTACCATGATGTATCGACATTTTTGTTTATGGGTTGTTTTAAATGGTCCTACAAAATCCAAACTCCATATTTTAAATAATTCTTGAGGTTGTGATGGATGTAAGGTAATAAAATCATGACATAATGGTTTCCCTACTCTTTGATAAGTATCACATGCTTGCACATATTCCTTCACATTGTGGTATAACATAGGCCACCACAATCCTACAAAAAGTATTTTTATTATAGTAGTGTTTGGCCCCATATGCCCTTCTGCTAAACCTTCAAGAGCTTCTTTCAATATTTTTTTAACTTCCTCTTCCATTATGCATCTTCATAAAATACCATCCACAACCATTTGATACAACAATCCAACTATCAATTGAAAATGTGTTGACTTCATTATAACCCTTTTTTTATTTACCATTGTCAACTCTGGGGGTAATTCTTATGTGGATAGATACTCTCCAATTAGCTTATACCATGATGGTATCACATTGATTATGAATAATTGAGCATCAAGAGACTCATCTGACACTCCCCTTCCTATAAGTTATCTTGAGCAAATCTTGACAATTGATCTGCTATCACATGCTTTTTACTGGGTCTAAACACAACCCAAAATAAAAATTATTGCAAGGTGATGAACCACCTACTAACTCACCCTTGTATTACTGGTTTTTTTTTAAGCGAAAAACCCCTTGCGGGGCCACCTTGGTCTAAGAGACCACGAACAGGGGGTTCTACACCGTCAAAGTCACCCGGGGTTGCACCCAACCCTACCCGCACCAACATTATCAATTGGATTTTGGGTACCCAATTCAGCTTTTTGGTAGGGTGGAGATTCGAACCTAGGACCTCCCTTGGAGGATTGCCCTCTCCTCTCCAACTCACCTACAACACCTAGGTTGTATTACTGGTTTTTTAATTAGATACAATAGAGCTTGATGATCCACATAAAAGGTAAATAAGTTTTCCAATAGGTAATGCCTAAAATTTTGTACTACATGCATCATTCCCAAATCCTCTTGTTTTGTTGTACTTTTTCCCTTGACAATAAATGACTTGGAAAATAAATTGGCTGGTCCAAGTTGAATTGCACATCCTAGGCCAATGCACAACCTATTGTAAAATTAAATTCATAAATATGAACATGGAACTCCTTATCCCAATCTACAAATACCAAAATGGGACTACATACGAGCTTTGCTTTCAACTCCTCAAAAGGTCCTTGATGCTCCTCTATCCATCTAAGGGAAACATGCTTCTTTATCAATGAATCCAATGGGTAGGATAGATATATGCATAATTATTGATAAATATTTGATAATACCTTGTGGAATACAAGAAGGTTTTCAACAAGCTCACATTGTATGGTTCTTCCATATTTAGAATGACTTGAATATTATTAGGAAATGGCTTCAATCCTTTGCTACACACTATGTGTCCCAAAAAAATTCCATATGGTACCATCAATAAATATTTTTATAGATTCAATAATATCTACACATTTTTGCAATGACTCATACATTCACTTAGAGTTGGTAAAAGATCCTTAATTTTTCCATATATAGACCAATCATCTTGGAATGCTTTGAATTTTATTGTTGCCAATTGATCAAATATGTTTAAAATAATTTGCTAAAATGTGGCCAGTGCATTGCATAGCCCAAATGGAATTCTATTATAAGAATAAGTATAATCTTCCATGATGAACGTGGTCTTCAACTTATCTTCTTATGCTATAATAATTTGATTGTAGCTAGAAAACCCATCCAAAACTAAACAAAATTCCTATCCTACTACTTTCTCTAAGATAGAATATTTAGAAGGAATAGGAAAGGGATCCTTGATCATTACTACATTTATACTACGCAAGTCTACACATATATGAATCTTGTCTACTTTTTTCTTCAAGGTAACTACAATGGTGAAACCCATTTGCTTGTGGTAACTTAAAAAATAATACTAGCAACCAACATCTTCTCTATCTCAGTATTTACCAATACTACATGATTTGGGTTCATTCTATAAGATATCCTTCTCATTGGATATGCTCCTAAAATTAATGAAATATTATGCACACACAAATTTTGTGGTATCCCTTTCAAATCCTTATATTCCAAGAATATTTTGAAATTTGTTGTTTTCAACACAAGGTCCTAGTTGTCTCCATATTAGATCAATCTTGGTTCAATATTGGTCCTCAAATTTACTTTCACAATTTGAGGTCCTTCATATTTGATACCATCTAGCTCTATTTTGGCCTTTGCCACATTCTTTGGATGTGTTGGTTTTGCATCTATGTCTCCATCACCAACTATATACTTTGCAAAGCTTTTGGGAAATGCCCATTTCTCTTGTTCCTCTTCATTTGGTTTCTTACTGACCTCTTTCTCATCCTAATTTTTTGTAGTCTTCTCTATATTATATAAAGTCAGTTGGGCTAAAACACCTCGTACTCCTCCATTTTCTAATGGAGAAATCCACTCTCAAATCAAGTTTCATCCTCACTACATTCCTCTAGGTACAACATTCCTTCTTCATTGGGCTCATATTGTTCTTCGTCCCTTGAAGAACTCCCTAATTCATCTATTATGGCAACATCTTCACTGATTGTCTAGTTTTTTAGGTAAATCATATATTTATGTTTTCCTTTATTGAATGTAATTTGATCCTTCTCCTAGTTGTGATTAACTTTGACCAATCTTAACCACCCTCTTCCTAGGAGTGCATCATATGTTGGCTTCTGTATTGTAAGCAAAATAAAATCCAAGATGATTTTTTGACTATTTATTATTACCTTATATGATATCAACACTCAATTTCAATACCATATTGGTCAACACCATACAACTTAAAACTGGATGTCCATAAGAATGGAGCCCAGATCTCCTTCTAGGTTTTCTCTGGTAGCACATTAATACTGGATACTCTACCCATAATAACTTGTGTTAACTTGTGCTCTAGTATCTCCATATGAACCAATGCTAGCATTTTTAAAACATTGATCATTAATATCATTGGATCCATAAAATAATATTTCTTTTCTATTTCCTTTAATGATTGGTTTTGGACTTCCATTACCTTTTTGGGTTGTAGTTCTTTCCACTATCATCTTATACAAGACTGGTATAGCTTCTAACAAACTAACCACTTTAAATTCTACCATTGTATTTAAAACGTGTGCTTCTAGTCTCTACATTGATGCTTCATCCTCGAAGCTACTTGGATTCTTTAATTCTTTCTGTTCTACTAGCCTTGTCTGCTTAGCTTTTTGTGCTTCTTCCTCAATTACCTTTTTCACGTCCTACCATCTCTCCTTCTTCTTGGTAGGTTTTGGGTAATTATATTTCTTGGCTTGACTCTGTGTCATGATCAATACATATTTCTCTTTTTTTTCCTCCCCTGTTGGAGGTGCATGAATGTTAAGAAAATTAACATTCTACAAGTTACTAGTATTCACCTTCTTTGGAAAATTTACTTCCTTGTGATTTCCAAGACCACACCATTGTCACATATGTGTGGCATTTTTGTTGTCTTATTTTTCTAAGGAGTAGGACATTTTTTACAAAATTCCCCCACTCTTGGAAATTGTGACATTGTATGATTGGCCTACCTTTTGAATGATAATGAAAAAAACTCTAACCTCCTTGTTGATTGCCTTGATACAACCTATCTCCTCTACGATTATTTCTATAACCACCGCTAATTGCACCTTGACCATTCCATTGGATATTTGGTTATTTATCATTACCTTGGATTATCAAAATTTTATGCCTTACCCCTTTTATATTGAATGGTAAATTTACCACTTCATGTTCCAACAGTTCACATATATTATAATATGAATTTCTAGGACAATTCATGTTCATATGTCCTTCAATTTTGCAATCAGTATACCATATATCCTTTTGATCTTTTCTTGTTTTCCCCTTTACTTATTTTAGTATTTTATCAAATTCCTTATGAAATTATTGGATAGTGTAGTGCACTTTATCATCTACATCACTATTTGAGTCCTCATTCTTGAAGTGTTCGATGATTCTTGTTGCCATATGTTTTGACTCACTTTTAAAGTTCTTTACTTTTTCTAATGCCTCTTTGTATGTTGATGATGAGACTACCTTCATCTTATTTCTATATTTGGACAGTAATCCATCAATAAATCATCTTATAATGAGTCCATATGTTGGTTGTATTTGCATTTCATGCATCCATTATTTTAATATTTGATTATATGCTTTGACATCCTCATAATTTCCCTTTTTTGTGGAATATATTTCAGTTATAATTTCAGTATCGTCTCTCAAGAAATAAAATTTCTTAATGAATTCTTCTTTCATTGTATTCAATAATTGAAATGTTGGTGTATTTTTTTGCTTTAAATATCAATCTATTGTGAGTCCCCGTAATGTGATGAGAAATAGTTATAACCACTCATCTGGTTGGTTTACACCATTTGCTTTCTATATGGTAGTACATGTACCAATATGCCATACTGTGTCTTTCTTCTCTTCCCCTGTGAAGGGCAGACATCTTTGTTTTTTGGTTCTCATGGCCATGTTAGCCATTGGTGGAGTTCCTCCTTTATCATCACTTGATGAAGATTCCCCTGGAAGTCCGATTTGGTTCCTTTGTATAGTGGGTAATTCATTCTATTGTTCTTCATTGAATATTTCTATCTTTGATACTTTTTATTTTCTAATTAGTCATATTCCTATTTCTTGTGCATCCTCACTTCATAACCTACTTTGCTGGTATACCAATTGTGGTGCTAGTATTCCTTCCTACAACCTTGTGTGTTGTTTATTTGGTGCGTAACTCCCATCCTCTGCACCCCTTGGAAAAATTCCTACCACTTGTCCAAGTATCACCATCCAATCATCGTATTTTCACACACTTTCTACATATGTCTTCCCTTATGCTAATGTCTTCCTAAAATTTTGGTGGACCTTGTACTCCTTCCATATTTAACAATGTTTCCCAGCTTTCAATATATTCTTCATCTGAAGTCCATACTTGTTTGACTACAAGTTCATTTGTATCTAATTATTTGTTGTGCAAATTCTTCCTTTGAGCAATATTTATACTTCTTGTTGGGATTTGCTCCTCTCTGCAATATCATCTCCCATGTATTTGCATACTTGTATCTGTCATCCACCCTAATTTCATTCATGCTACTTAATTTCCATTTGCTTATCATTCTCAACAACGATAACATATGTTATGATAAAAAATAGCAATGGTTCCAAATGTAGCACATGTGGTAGTATTCTTGTGAGGGAGGCTGCAATAATATATTTTGGAATAATTCTTAAATATTTGTATACAAAACAGGGCAACCATACAATTGTATCGTCACAACTATACAACTTCTCAAAATGTACAATAAGCAACTATACGATTACAAAATATATATTATACAATTGTACAGTCACAAACATATAATAACTTGAAACTGTATGATTTGCCAAAATATACACTCTGCCAAAAATACTCATTCAAAAATCACTTAGTTTTATTGGTCAAATCTAGCAATCATTCACTTAGAAATTCATCTATCTTGCTCCAAAACATACAAGGATGAATTTATACTTTAATTAGGGGGTAAATTATCAACTATACAATTTTAGAAAACTAATTGTATGATCTAGTAACTCTCATTATGTCAAATGGATTATTTTAGTGTCTCCCAATTGCCTACCATTCATAGAATTACTCTGGCTAATTATCATAATCACTAGTGGAATTATTATATCCTTAATGTACATTTCTTGTATCATCAATTATCCAACTATGTGATTTCTAGAAATGCATATCTACAAACAAGATTATCAGTACTTACAATAGTCATCAATACCATCGATAACATCCTTATTGCACATATGTTTTATTCCCATCGCATGCATACACAGATCTAAGATACATGGACTAAAATTCTTCTTGGTTATCCCACACAACAATTGTACAATCACACATAATACACAACTTGCATCATAGGATCATCATTGTTCTTCATTAATGTCTCTGCACCGTATACAGTATGAATGAACAACATTCTAACATAGTGAACACATCAAACAATTATAATAAATGATCAATATGCATGAACAACCATCACAAAACATTATAAAATACCTAAAAAATGTGTGTGGGGGCACTTATAATACCTGCCCAAGCCATTTCAAAGTGGTTCCTGAGACAACACATCATTCACAATTGTTGCCCATAACTTATTAGATTAACAACTTTATTAATGTTTACTAAGGTTGTAATTTGATATTTATTAAATTATATTTTATGCACTTGTCATCACATTTCATTTATTTTTCTATGTTATATATTTAGCCAGACCCTACATTGTACATTTACTCAAAACTATGTAAATCCTTTAAATTGTACATTTTCACTTCTTTTTCTTTTGGGAGGTGGATTTGCTGCCTACAGTAGAAAGTTACTTTGTAGGGTAAAGTTCAAGCATCCTTTCTACTACATAATTCAAAAGGATTTATTTGTGGTTTCTAAGGGTATATACACTATTCAATTCATATATTATGGGAAGAAATCCATCTTCACCATAAGTAACATGTTACTCTAATCTATTCCTCCATAGAAGAGCTTATAGGATTTAGCATGAGATTCAACATAATGATTTCTTTTCTTTGCTTCATTAATTATAATAGTGATGCTAAATTTTTTTAACATTGTGGCATCCTTGCTTTACTTTGCTACAAGCAATAGTGTTGTGTAGGTAATGATGGTTGTTTTAATGTGAGGAAAATTAGCAAATTCTAATGTGAGTGGAATATTGTGTACATATCTCCAAGTTCTATTTAGAGTTTACAACACGTCAACTACAACCTATACATGTAAGTAGAATTTACATATCTTATTTTTTAGTGGAATTCATGGAATTCTCTCTAGTATATTATTACATGGATACAACTCCCTTCTTCATGCTTCCACCAAACTAGAATATATGGATAAGTAGGACACACATATGTACATTGTTGGCAAATTTCTTTCACAAAATATTCATGATATCCCTTAACCTTGGAACTATGACACATGGAACCATGTAATATCTCCACTAAATTAAAATATCAATGGATAACTTTTTATCAATGTTAGTTAACCTTGGTGTAAAGTTACTATTGTTGCAAATTTGAAAAATTTATGTAAAAAATTATAATTGGATACTAGGGCTCATTCAACAAGTGGAAAAACCCCCATATTTTTACATTATTATTTTTTAAATGTTAGTACTTTATCCTAGGTATGCCCATGATCATATGATTCCATTTATTGTTATTGCAAAAGAGGACCAAATTAATTTTTCTACCAAAATTAAGGGTAGTAACTACCTTTAAAAATGTTTAATGTTTTTTTTTTAATTGAAAAACCCCTTGCGGGGCCGCCTTGGTCTAAGATACCATGAACAGGAGGTTCTACACCATCAAAGTCACCCGGGGGTCGCACCCAGCCCTGCCCACACCAACATTATCAATTGGATTTTGGGTACCCAATTCAGCTTTTTGGTAGGGTGGAGATTCGAACCTGGGACCTCCCTTGGAGGATTGCCCTCTCCTCTCCAAACCACCTACAACACCTGGGTAAAAATATTTAATGTTATACATCATATATGAAAAGACATTCTTTAGTAATTTTAGCACCATTGGAATATATACGTAGAGCATATTTTTCTTTGAAGAGGTTGAAAAGTGGGGGCATATGAGGGGCCACCCTTACAATTAATTGAACTTGGATCTCCATTAAGAGATCCCAATGAATTTTACCATTGTGGTGTCCATGCCAGGACTACTTAGAGCACTTTTTAATGATATACTACATGACCTTTTTCTCTAATGAAAATAGTATCTTTTAATTGTCAAAAATAAACTATTTCTCAAAGCACTTTTTATCATTTGATTGTCAAAACTATCATATAACCACTTGTTTAGAAGTTTGTCACCTTTTTTAAATGTATCTGTAACATCAAAAATTGAATTTGAATCATATAGTTTGTATTTTCATAAAGATCAATCACTTTATAATATATGTGTCATAAGGGATTAAACATTATTGCTTTAAAGCCAATTCATTTTATATTTTAAATTGTTCTCATATTGGAAAAAAATAGGTGTTTGTCTCTTTATTAGTATCCAAAATAAAAATGGCCTCTTCAATTATTATTATCAATAAAGTTTACCTTAATAGCTCCAACTATTATGGATGACAAGCCTACATGGAATGTTTCGTATGCAACAAAGGGTTGTACCAAATTACAATTACAATATTATCTAAACTATAGTGGTTCCCCACTATCCACTTGCAACTAAGGTAAAACCCTGATAAATAGTGATTGAAGTTTTATCTAGCTCATAGAGAACAAGCTAAAAGGACTCCTGATAATCAAGACTTATGAAAATAACATTTAGTAAAAGTCTCGATAGATAGCTAAAGGAATGATAGAGTAGATCATATTTTGAGATAAGCCTTGATATCAAATATTTTACAACCTATAATGAAGAACTCTCGACTAGTCTATGAGAGATGCTAGAGATCCAAGCAGACATGAGTACCTGATTCAAATCAAAAGCAACAAAGATAGATAGGTTGAGTTAATGTTTCCTCAATTCATGAGACAAAGACCACCTACTAGAGAATAATCTCAATAATTGTCTTAGACACTCATTCAAGATGAAGTATGACATTGATATTCCCATGCTGACTAGTTATTATAATCAAATAAGTAAATCATTCAGTGATCAAAATCCCTAGGAAAATTAGATACGATTATCAAATCTAATTGTAGATAATTTTGGAGGGAAATTTCCCTTGTTGAAAGCTATAAATAGATGTAGTTTAGACTATAAAATATCAATGAGTTTGAAATTGTATATGTTTTTAGGCTTTCTTTTTATTTCTCTTTATAAAAATAGTTGTGGTTCCTGAGCAACTTGTGGGTAATTCTCGAACCCCAACTTCTGGTATAATCTATGTAAGATCTTGCTTGTATATATATATATACATGGGAGTCTATGTCTATTTTTGATGTAGCCTGTAGACCCATTGCTATGTATATGTATTTATTTATGATCTTTTACCTAAATAATGGATGTTATTAAGTATATGTGTGTGAGGATCCTAGATCTATTTTTGGATTGATTCACTTGCTTAGCTCTTCAGTAGGGCCTTCCTTCTTATGCATGTGTGTAACTGATAACTCTCATTTGTAACACCATGTTGAGAGGAAGTATTCGCTATTAGTACATAGCATTCAAGTTTATTTTTGTACGAAGATATTAGTGGATCTATTGGAGCATTACCATTTTTTTTATTATTATTTACTCTCTTTCTAGATTTCCCTTTGTTGAGAAACCAACACCTTGAAGATCACATCCTAACAAGGAACTGACCTTGTGAAAAACTCTTGGAGGTCCTCATCTGAGCTAAATCCTGTGCTCTTAGTTGTGTCCCACTATGTCACTCCTCATAAGGCACAATTTTCCTAAGAAGGGATGATCAGATATGACAAAACTTTAATGACACACTCGATGAGATCCCAATAACACATATTTGGTCCCAATATCATAATAAGGATTAGGGCTAAGACTTTGTGAGGGTCTTGGTATGTTCTTGCTCGTTGAAGTGCCTATATTCACCTAGTGACTCCACTCTAGAAATAACACTAGAATAATTTACTGCTTAAGATTCCAAATCAAGGTTTAGGTGAAGGCCTCAGTCTATCTACTTCATGGAATTAAGAAGCCACATCACCTAACAACTCTGCATCAACAATAGAAACCTAGAGGTATATAGATAAAATAGTTGTAAAAATTCACTATCATATCTTAAATGGCTAGTCCCTTATCACACATACATTTATATGAGATAGGATCAAGCCCTTTGAATCTTTAAAAGCCACCTAATGTATGGAAAAAGCCACCTGGATCTATATTGGCAATATTACAAGAATATACTAGCAAGGGCTCGATCACTCCACTAGAGAACCTCAAAGAATTGGTATTTATCAACCAAATACATATTATCATGGAGAAAGATGTGCCTTAATGTTATTAGCGACATCTCTCAGGGGGGAGGCACTCAAAAAATATGAATTACTTCCCCCTCATTCAATCATAGAATAGTATTGGTTGGCTTCACTACTTATGAATGACTTCATTATAAAATATGAAGAAAACACAGTCGAGGTCAGTAACGAGTTAGCTTGAGAAGAAGAGGTTTCATATGACCATTAGAAAAATGGTCAACTAAGTTCTCTCAAGTCAAAAAAATACACAAAAGCATGGGTCCCCTGAAGGGGATAGCTTATTGAAAAATGGGATAAGAAAGATATTATTATCATGCCTTAGTTTATTTTCAAAACACAAAAAATAAGGCTCAAATACGTTCATCGCTTCTACCTTTATGGGCATATAAGAACACATTATTAAAAAAAAAGGACCTCGAGATAGGAATGTTATATGGACTATACCTAACTCATATGTAAGCAAGGAAAAAATATTGTATGCCACCAATAATAATGAAAAGGTATTAAAGTTAGGAATTTCAACTTTCAATGACATTAGTACCTATGACAGACAAAAGCATCAATAACTAATCACAGTGTAGGATCTAGGCCCACATCAATGCAAAGTTAGAGGCATGAGATCATCATGAGTTGTGTATATTTTTTATTAAAAAAAGGCACTTTGTTCTCTATGTAAAAGGAAACTTGTTCATTGGTGATAAAGGGCATACCAACTATCATATCAAACAAAAAACCACTAGCAAGCAAATGTTTCTCAATGGGTATAAATATAAGGAGATAAATGGATAGTCATGAGTCACGATTGGAGAGAATAACAACAAATTAGATGTCAAGACACACTAACCAAGGGTTTTTACTAATTGAGAAAAGGATAGGACCTCAATCCTTATAAAATTGCAAGTGAGGGTATTTTATTCACTACAAACATCCTTAAAAGAGTAATGCTATAGCAAGCTACCACATAGGACTCAATATGGAAAAACTAGAAGTACTTGATAAATCCAATAAGAGAAAGAAGAATGTAGTTACTTCACACAAACCTACAAATAAAAGGATAAGATATATGCATGTAGTTACAAATGAACAACCCCATATTATTGATGATGAGCCTGATAATGTCAATGACCCTAAGTTGGTGAAGGATGGAAGAGTACTAAAGGAGGAATCTCAAAGAAGATAAATGGAAGATTATTTTGAGAAAAATATATGGAGCAATGACCTTACCCAATATCTTCTTCCTTTGATTCATCCCTATTATGAACTGGTAAGGACATGTGTGGGACAATACAACCCACACTCTAAATTGATTTTGTGTGCTCAAGATAATACATTCTAGGTAATTATATCTAAAGATACTATCCAAAAAATACTTCAAGTAGAAAAAGGCCTAAATATGAACCAATAAATTATGAAGATATTTTATTTGAGAATTAAAGATAAATTAGGCTGCTTGAAACAGAAGCTCATCAAGACCGTGAATACCATGCAAAAATTTCCTCTTAGAAGCAATATTTGTGTGCAAGATACTAGGGTTTTTAGAGCCCCTAATGATATAGAAATAATAGAGTAAATGCTAGCCATTTTGCATCTACTGAGGAAAAATGCAAAGAAGAAGCGATTGGTGCTAGATTTCAGCAAATTCATAGCCAAAAAAATTCATGAAGGGCTAATAAAATTCAGAGGAAATCAAGAATTTAGGTACAGCTTATTCCTAGTCCTATAATAGTTGGAATTTTGAACAATTGTATTTAAACAAGGCAAACGAAAAAGGAGAAGGGAATAGCATAACATATTGTAAAAGGATTCTATATCTCCACTCCCCTTATACTCTATTCTCAAATAAATTATTTTGTTTTCACTATAGTAGAATTCAAAGGAGAAAAACATAAATGAATATAAGAAGAAACAATTGATATTCTAAAAACAACAATAAAATGGGATTGGTACTTCCTAAAATAAGGAACCATGATCCATATATTTTATTTCAAGGAAGGAATATTCATCCTTCCAATATATATGACCAATAGGGTAGCATGTATGGAGATATTAAGGCAAGCAAATTTGTTATATTTTGCCTATGTAAGTGGAAAAGCAAATTGGGATTCTATGGAATCTTGTTTTAGCTGGGACCAATAACCCAAGAAAAGAGAAAAGTTGCTAGATAATTGGAAATAAGGCTAAAGTAGCTAGGGTTGAAAATCCTGGAGGATACATGGAACTATGACCCAGATGGTAAATTTATAGCATGGTTGAAAGGTGCAAACGTCTCCAAAAAATTAAGCACGAATCAAGATCCAATCTAGAAATATATATAAGTAATTAGGAAGGATCCTTGCCCTTATTGAAAAAGGAAACTTTCTTGCAGTAGGAGTCCCAAAATAAAATATATGAGAGTTTCTATAAAAAAATAAAATACTTTGACCCGATAATAACAATTAGGGTATTTGTATGAAAAATTCTTAGAAAGTTAGGATTGAGTCATAATAAAATCAATGGATGGTGGAAATTTATTTATGAAATTGACCAAATAAAGGCACCTTATAGAAGCTTTGACCTAGATGAAGACCAAGTGTTCAAAATGAATTATGACCAAGAACACCCAAAGGGGGTCTTAGTTGGGGTCAATAAAGAGGAAGATATAGAAATTGATCAGATTGAAAAGGTCAAAAGGGCCTCAACAAGACAATTAAATAAAGAAAAAATTCAAAAAGAATCAAAGGAGGGGCCTCCACTGAAGAATACAAAAATTATAATTCAATAAGAATCATCATCAGATGGAGAAAGGAATAAGACCCAATATCTAAAAGAGATATTTCAATCTCAAGAGCTAGAATCTGAGCCCACCACCCAAAGAAAAAAGAGCAAGCATTAATGGAGAAAAATGTAGTGGCCACACTAACAACCATATTTGATAAAACAACTAGGTCAAAGAAAATTGAGGAAGAAAAATGGAAAAAGGCCTTGAGCCCAGATTGATAGCCTAGTAGCTACCTTGATCCCAGATTTATAGCCTAGTGGCTATCATAAATTCTTCGACTGAGATATGTGATTAGGTTGATGGAAATATTCCCTCTTTATATGTTGCATATGTTTGATTATCTTTTACTTCATCACTATATGCATTAATGGTTTGGAAACTGAAAGCATGCATAATTTGATTTCTTGTGAAAAGCTCCTTGTTTTACTTAAAACCTTTCAAGAGATTAGCTTGATGTTAGTAATGGATAAGAAAACATTTATTTTAAATGATAATGGAATTTCATTTATAAATAAAGGTTTGATTTATTTTAAATGATAAAGGAAATTTCATAATATTTGATTTATTTTAATGACAATGGAACTTCGATTATAAATAATGTTTGTATTGTTTAAAAGTGACAGGAGAGCTTCATTTATAAATATTAACTATTTTGAATAATAAAATATCCCCATTTATAAAATAGTTCTTTTAGTTTTTTTATTTTTAATTTAGCAAAAAAATGCCTTGCGGGGTCGCCTTGGTATGAGACACCATGACTAGGGGGTTCTACACCATCAAAATCACCCAAGAGTTGCGCCCGGTCCTAACTGCATCAACATTATCAACTGGATTTTGGGCACCCAATGTACGTTTGGTAGGGTAGAGATTCAAACTAGGGATCTCCCTTGGAGGATTTCCCTACCCTCTCCAACTTGAAGAACATGGACTTATACTGAGAGGGGGGTGAACAGTATAAGACTTAACCAATTAATAATTTTAACTTTAGATAGCAATGGCATCAACACAACATTAATCAAGACAGAAAGCATCACACATTGAAGACCCATTTTTAACGTGGTTCACCCAAAATGGTTGGGCTACGTCCACAAAACTTTTCTCTAAAAGTTATCTCAAGGTTCTTTGGGAGTCCTTCCCAATTACAATGTTTATGAGCCTCGGCCCAAAGGAGATACCTTCCCCCAATCAGAATTTATGAGCCTCTACTCAAAGGAGATACCTTCCCCTCTACTCTGGAAATGATCCCTCAGAAGATCAATTGCCTCTACCTCTTGCCAGCACGTGGAACTCCTTTCCATCGAAGACCTCCTATCCTCAATGCTTAGCCTAAGAGACCTCTGCCTTCTATGATCACGTCCACAGCAGCTCAGCAACCTATACCAAACACAGTTAGTCGGTCTAGTACAAGTCTTCCTCTGTCTGTCAGATCTGTCCAACTCTTGAACAAATCAAATCTCTGCATACAAGCCTTCTCAAAGACTTGCCAAATCTGTCCTCAGGTTCTTCTCATAGAACCAATGCAACTCTGTCCTCAAGTCCTCTGCTAGGACCTATCAAAATCAGCATACAAGTCCTCTGCTAGGACCTGTCCAAATCAGCTCACAAGTCCTCACTAGAACCTGTCCAAATCAGCTCACAAGTCCCCACTGGAACCTGTCCAAAAACTCAGCAAGCTCACCAAGAAAAACTTTCTTAGTAGGAAATCACAAAGTGAATTGTTAGAGACCCAATGTGATTTGTCAAACTCATAGAAGCATAAAGAGAATTGTTAGAGACTCAATATGTTCTATACTCAAATCCCAATCTCAAAACTCAACTCAAATCAACTCAGCTCAATCTCAATCTCAAATCTGAAAACTCAACTCAATATCCGAAATGGATAGGATAGAATGTTTTCTTTCAAGAACATGAAACCCCAACAATTGCCAACTATGCAAAGAATCACATAACAATGATACTCATGTTCTTTTCACCATCAATTAGGGTTTCAACAACAATGCTCATCAAACAAGGTTTAGTCAACCAACACCATTCAACTCAACATCAACCTTGAAGCATTCAACCAATCATCACAAGAAAAGGAAACAAGTAGAAATCCTTTTCCCTCCAAAGATATTTGAACAAAATAGCCACCAACACAATATCACCAAATGCAAAGAATAACTTGCTCAAATCAACTCAATGGAGTAAGCCCAATATCATGAATCAAGTAAAGCAATAACTTGATCAAACAACCTCTATGGAAGCAACTCAACCATCAAACTCAAAACAGCCAACCAAGGGTTCCACCAACTCAATGCAAGTAGCTAGACTCACAAATATAAACCCTAGTGCACAAAGCTTCCACTATCTCAAACCAAAAATTATGCATTCACCAAAAACTCTCCTTAAGGATAACAATGCATAAGTAGTCTTCAACAAACCAGAAAATAGGATTTACACCTAGCCAAAGGATACCTAGTAGAATACCTTTTCACTCCAACCTTATTTCAGAAAACATACACCAATCATACTCATAAGAAGAATGTGCCCATACCTTATTGGAGTAGAAGATAATTGAACCTTCAAGCTGTCACCACACACAACTCTCAAACTTCCAACCAAGTTAGGGTTAGAATAAAAAGAAATGAGCAATAATATAAACTTCCTTTATTACACCTTTAAGCTCCACTTCTTTAAACACAACCACCATAACATGCCAATAAATCAACAATCACAGACTCACACCTTATACCTCCATTTTTAATTTTAGCATAGCAAAGAATAATCTTAAAAATACATCCAAAGAAATATGCCCTTATTTCTCCTAAGATTTTATTCAATGCTAATCACAAAAGCCAAAACTCATAAAATTTAATCACACCTTATAAATCGCTGTCCAAGAAACTCCGAATTTCGCGGCATAAAGACGTTTTAATAAAAACGTGTGTTACTCTAGCAAAGCACCCCCGCGAGACTCGAAACGGCGACCTCCGCCAATGCAGCGCCCAACAACAGCCTTCGCTGCCACTAGCCCACGCGGGCTACGAAGTTCACAAGTGAACTTCCCTCCACTTCACCCTCAAAAAAACTCCCGAAGACTTTTCAACCGCACGTGCTTCTAAGTCTTCCTTCGATCGCAGCGAATACAGAGCACAAACACCGCAAATTGCATTCAGGGAATTTCAAATTCATTAGCCTTCCAACCTTAGGAGTTGGAGAATAAATAGTCTCTTCGAAGACACCTTGACGTCGGCGAAAATAAAGACCATTTCGAAATTAATCAAAAGTCTTTTCAAAAAGGGTTTAAAAACCCTTAAATAATTTTAATAAATTAAGAATAAAAAAAGGTTTAAAAACCTTTAAGTATTTTTAATAAATTAAAAATAATTTCTCCCTTAATTAATTAAATAATTAATTAATTAAAACCTTGAAGGGTTTTAAATAATAATTAAATAAATAATAAAGAGAACCTCCATTGGTTTTAATAAAAACCATTTAACTTGGTTTTAATAAAAACCCTATCCAACTTGGTTTTAATAAAAACCGGTTTGGTTTTAATGAAAAACCCTTGCCAATGGAATCTCTCCGGATTCTCTTAAAAATATTCTCTTGGAATCTTCCACCTTTGAAGCCAACACATCCTCTTAACATTAATGCCATTTCCTTTTGACATCAATGACAACTCATAGACAAGAAGCTAGGATCTCAAACCCAAAATTGCCAACAATCTCCCCCTTTGTCATTGATGGCAAACCATGCTTCTCAACAACACAGAAACTCAACATAAATAGCTCCCCCTGCCTTGAGGCTCTCCCCCTTACTCAAATCTCTCCCCCTTTGTCATCAATGGCAAAGGGTCACCTTTGGGGCTCGGGACTAAGAATGAGCCTCTTAGCTTAGTCCCTCCCCCACCTCCTGTTGAGGTGTTTAATTCTGGGGTGGGAGTACAACTCCCAATTTCTCCCTTAGATACTCAAACGTATCTCTTGGAAGAGGTTTGGTGAAGATATCTGCAATCTGCTCTTTAGTAGGCACATACTCTACCTTGACTTGCTTGTCTTGCACTTTCTCCCTTAGAAAGTGATACTTGATGGAAATATGCTTTGTCCTTGAGTGCATTACCGGATTTTTGGAAATACTTATGGCACTTGTATTATCACAAAGTATGGAGATGGGTTGTTCATACTTGACTTTGAAATCCTCCAAGGTGGTTTTCATCCATAAAACCTGTGTACACCCAGCCACTGCTGCTATGTATTCAGCCTCTGCTATAGATAAGGAAACTGAAGGTTGTTTCTTACTTAGCCAAGAAACCAAACTCTTTCCCAGAAAGAATGCTCCACCACTAGTGCTTTTCCTGTCATCAATACTGCCTGCCCAATCTGCATCTGTATAAGCTATGAGGGTGAAATCATCACCTTTGGGATACCAAAGCCCAAAGTCCATAGTGCCCTTCAGATATCTGAATATCCTCTTAATTGCTATAACATGAGAATATTTTGGAGCTGCCTGAAATCTTGCTACTAACCCAACTGCCTGCATGATATCTGGTCTGGTAGCTGTAATATATAATAAACTACCAATCATAGATCTATACAACCTCTGATCTGCCACTGGAGATTCATCATCTTTACTCATCTTGCACCCTGTAATCATTGGAGTACACACTGGTTTGTTGTCCATCATCCCAAATTTCTTCAACATTTCTTTGATATACTTTCCTTGAGAGAGAAATATACCATCTTTTGATTGAGCAATCTGAAGACCTAAAAATAATGACAGCTCTCCAATCATAGACATCTCAAATTCCTTCTGCATGGTGTTAGCAAAAACTTTGCACATCTGAGTATTATTTCCCCCAAAAATAATATCATCAACATAGACAACCATAATCAACATATCATCATCTTCATTCTTAATATACAAATTGCTATCTCGCCACACCTTTCCTGAAACCTTGCTCATGAAGATACCTGTCAAGTCTTGAGTACCAAGCCCTAGGTGCTTGCTTTAACCCATACAAGGCCTTTTTCAGTTTACACACATAGTCTGACTGTCTGAGAGAGACACTCCTTCTGGCTATTCTATGTAGACTTCTTCTACCAATACCCCATTTAGAAAAGCTAACTTTACATCCATTTGATATACCTTGAATGATTTGAAGCTTGAAAGGGCCAAAAACATTCTGATAGCTTCAAGACGAGCAACAGGAGCAAACGTCTCTTCGAAATCAACACCTTCTACTTGAGCATAACCTTTGCAGACTAACCTAGCTTTGTTTCTGACAATATTTCCATCCTCATTGAGTTTATTTTTGAATATCCATTTTGTGCCAATGACATTCTTGTCCTTAGGTCTTGGAACCAATTCCCAAGTTTCACTTTTCTCTATTTGATTTAGCTCTTCATCCATTGCTTTTACCCAAAACTTATCTCGCACATGCTTCACTGAAATATTTTGGCTCAATCCGAGATAATAATGAAACATTTGTAGAATCATGTGAAGGAATGACTCTTCTTCTTGTTTGTCTGCTATTTGGATCACCAATGATCAAATATTTGGGATGATGTTTCTGAACATATCGTGAAGGAGTTTTGGGAAGCAGTTGTTGTCTTTCCTCTTCTTCATCTCGAAACCTCTCTCGAATTCTTCTTGACAAATTTCATCACTGAGTTCCTTGACCGGTTCTCTTATCCCTATCTTTTCATCAACTATTACATTTATGCTCTCTACAACTGTATGAGTTCTTTTGTTGAAGCATCTGTAGGCCTTGCTTCTTCTGGAATATCCAAGAAAGATTCCCTCATCACACCTAGGATCAAACTTACCCAAATTCTGATCTTCCCTTCTGATGAAGCACTTACTCCCAAACACTTTGAAGTATTTTACTCGTAGTTGGTCTCCCTTTCCATAACTCATAAGGAGTTTTATGATGATTGACTCTAAGTTGGGCCCTGGTGATAATGTAGACTGCTGTACTGACCGCCTCTTTCCAAAAGCCATCTGAAAGTTTTGACTCATTTAACATAGCTCTAGCCATATTTTCAATAGTTCTATTTTTCCTTTCAACAACTCCATTTTGTTGAGGAGTTCTTGTTGCTGAATATTCTCTTTTGATTCCTTGTTGCTCACAGTATTCCACAAATTCATTTGAAGTGAACTCTCCTCCTCTATCTGATCTTAAGCATTTGATTCTCTTGTCAGTCTCATTTTCAATCATTTCTTTGAAAGCTTTAAATTTTTCAAAAGCTTTAGATTTTTCTTTGAGAAAAGTAACCCAAGTCATTCTAGAATAATCATCTATAAACAACATGAAGTAGCTTTCTCCCTGAATGCTCTGAGTTCTGGTAGGGCCACATAAATCAGTATGAATAAGATCCAATGGTTTTGAAGAAGTATACCCTTTTGATTTGAAACCGGTTCTGGTCCTGTTTTCCATGTTGACAAGGACCGCAAATGATGTTATGGGGCCTTTTTATTTTGGGCAAGTCTCTAATCGCTTCCTTGTTACTAATATTGACAAGATTATCAAAGCTCAAATGCCCCAATATTTTATGCCATAACCAACTCTCATCTTCTTGAGTTAGAAAACACTTTTCCTTTTTTATCTCACTTAGCATGTAAAGATTGTTTGGAGTCCTTGTAGCACTAGCAATGAGTTTTCCATTTTTTTCTTTACTTATCTCACATCTATCTGAAAAGAAAGATACTATGTGCCCTTGATCACAAAGTTGACTCACACTTAGAAGATTATGTCTTAGGCCTTCTACATAAAGCACATTTTCTGTTTTGGATTTCCCATCCAAACTAAGAGTCCCTTTACCACAGATTTTAGTTGACTTGTTATCTCCAAAACTGACTGTTCCTCTGTTTGTTTCTTTTAAGACCAAAAACTTTTCCTTTTCACCAGTCATATGTTTTGAACAACCACTATCAAGATACCATTTTTCTACTTTGTCTTGAGCATGAAAAGTAGTTTGAACTATCATTGACTTAGATTTGATCTCATTTCTCTTTTTAGTGAACTCAAGGCTAGATCTATCCAAACTGCACATCCTTGCTATATGCCCAAAATTCTTGCACTTGTAACACATGACATTTTTATTCATAAGAGGTGCAAAAGAGTTAACATTTTCCTTACTATGGCTATTCAAAGACTTATTGCAATGCATAGCTTTGTGACCAAATTTCTTGCAGGAAAAACAATAGCCATGGAAAGTATTATGTAACCTGTTTTGATGCCTTGGATGATTGTTCTTCTTGTGACCAACTGGAATCCACCGCTCTTCGGGATGAAGATTGATCTTGCTCGAAGACCCTATTTCATGAATGGTGATACCATCCTTCTTTTGCTTTTCACACGGAGTATTCTGTCTGAGAGCCAACTGTTCCAACTTCACTCTAAGAGACATAATCTCTTCTTCTAGTTTCTCGCAATCAGCTTCCTTTTCTTTGAGAGCCTCTGTCAGAACCTCGTTCAACCTTCTTCCCTTCTTCAGCTAGAATTTTGAAGTCTATAACACTTTGAGACAATTCTGATCTTGCTATCTCTTCTTCCTGACATTGATGCTTGAGAACAGAATTCTCTTCCCTGAATTTCTCAAGCTTTCTCAAAGCCAAGAAGAATTCACCTTTGAGATCGAACTCAAACTCTTCATCTCTTTCTGAATCTGTATGTTCCTCTGATAGATCCTTCTCCAAGCTATTAGGCTCTTTCTGGAGAGACCTTCTTTGATACCAATTGAAGAACATGGACTTATACTGAGAGGGGGGGTGAACAATATAAGACTTAACCAATTAATAATTTTAACTTTAGATAGCAGTGGCATCAACACAACATTAATCAAGACAGAAAGCATCACACATTGAAGACCCATTTTAACTTGGTTCACCCAAAATGGTTGGGCTTGTCCACAAAACTTTTCTCTAAAAGTTATCTCAAGGTTCTTTGGGAGTCCTTCCCAATTACAATGTTTATGAGCCTCGGCCCAAAGGAGATACCTTCCCCCAATCAGAATTTATGAGCCTCTGCTCAAAGGAGATACCTTCCCCTCTACTCTGGAAATGATCCCTCAGAAGATCAACTACCTCTACCTCTTGCCAAGCACGTGGAACTCCTTTCCATCGAAGACCTCCTGTCCTCAATGCTTAGCCTAAGAGACCTCTGCCTTCTATGATCATGTCCATAGCAGCTCAACAACCTGTACCAAACACAGTCAGTCGGTCTAGTACAAGTCTTCCTCTGTCTGTCAGATCTGTCCAACTCTTGAACAAATCAAATCTCTACATACAAGCCTTCTCAAAGACTTGCCAAATCTGTCCTCAGGTTCTTCTCATAGAACCAATGCACCTCTATCCTCAAGTCCTCTGCTAGGACCTATCAAAATCAGCATACAAGTCCTCTGCTAGGACCTGTCCAAATCAGCTCACAAGTCCTCACTAGAACCTGTCCAAATCAGCTCACAAGTCCCCACTGGAACCTGTCCAAAAACTCAGCAAGCTCACCAAGAAAAACTTTCTTAGTAGGAAATCACAAAGTGAATTGTTAGAGACCCAATGTGATTTGTCAAACTCATAGAAGCATAAAGAGAATTGTTAGAGACTCAATATGTTCTATACTCAAATCCCAATCTCAAAACTCAACTCAAATCAACTCAGCTCAATCTCAATCTCAAATCTGAAAACTCAACTCAATATCTGAAATGGATAGGATAGAATGTTTTCTTTTCAAGAACATGAAACCCCAACAATTGCCAACTATGCAAAGAATCACATAACAATGATACTCATGTTCTTTTCACCATCAATTAGGGTTTCAACAACAATGCTCATCAAACAAGGTTTAGTCAACCAACACCATTCAACTCAACATCAACCTTGAAGCATTCAACCAATCATCACAAGAAAAGGAAACAAGTAGAAATCCTTTTCCCTCCAAAGATATTTGAACAAAACAGCCACCAACACAATATCACCAAATGCAAAGAATAACTTGCTCAAATCAACTCAATGGAGTAAGCCCAATATCATGAATCAAGTAAAGCAATAACTTGATCAAACAACCTCTATGGAAGCAACTCAACCATCAAACTCAAAACAGCCAACCAAGGGTTCCACCAACTCAATGCAAGTAGCTAGACTCACAAATATAA
Organism: Wollemia nobilis; assembly: GCA_028583015.1. Lineage (NCBI taxonomy): Eukaryota > Viridiplantae > Streptophyta > Pinopsida > Araucariales > Araucariaceae > Wollemia > Wollemia nobilis. The sequence continues at coordinate 2,966,902 of JAQPPZ010000676.1, read as the reverse complement.
ACCCTAGTGCACAAAGCTTCCACTATCTCAAACCAAAAATTATGCATTCACCAAAAACTCTCCTTAAGGATAACAATGCATAAGTAGTCTTCAACAAACCAGAAAATAGGATTTACACCTAGCCAAAGGATACCTAGTAGAATACCTTTTCACTCCAACCTTATTTCAGAAAACATACACCAATCATACTCATAAGAAGAATGTGCCCATACCTTATTGGAGTAGAAGATAATTGAACCTTCAAGTTGTCACCACACACAACTCTCAAACTTCCAACCAAGTTAGGGTTAGAATAAAAAGAAATGAGCAATAATATAAACTTCCTTTATTACACCTTTAAGCTCCACTTCTTTAAACACAACCACCATAACATGCCAATAAATCAACAATCACAGACTCACACCTTATACCTCCATTTTTAATTTTAGCATAGCAAAGAATAATCTTAAAAATACATCCAAAGAAATATGCCCTTATTTCTCCTAAGCTTTTATTCAATGCTAATCACAAAAGCCAAAACTCATAAAATTTAATCACACCTTATAAATCGCTGTCCAAGAAACTCCGAATTTTGTGGCATAAAGATGTTTTAATAAAAACGTGTGTTACTCTAGCAAAGCACCCCCGCGAGACTCGAAACGATGACCTCCGCCAATGCAGCGCCCAACAGCAGCCTTCGCTGCCACTAGCCCACGTGGGCTACGAAGTTCACAAGTGAACTTCCCTCCACTTCACCCTCAAAAAAACTCTCGAAGACTTTTCAACCGCACGTGCTTCTAAGTCTTCCTTCGATCGCAGCGAATACAGAGCACAAACACCGCAAATTGCATTCGGGGAATTTCGAATTCATTAGCCTTCCAACCTTAGGAGTTGGAGAATAAATAGTCTCTTCGAAGACACCTTGACGTCGGTGGAAATAAAGACCATTTCGAAATTAATCAAAAGTCTTTTCAAAAAGGGTTTAAAAACCCTTAAATAATTTTAATAAATTAAGAATAAAAAAAGGTTTAAAAACCTTTAAGTATTTTTAATAAATTAAAAATAATTTCTCCCTTAATTAATTAAATAATTAATTAATTAAAACCTTGAAGGGTTTTAAATAATAATTAAATAAATAATAAAGAGAACCTCCATTGGTTTTAATAAAAACCATTTAACTTGGTTTTAATAAAAACCCTATCCAACTTGGTTTTAATAAAAACCGGTTTGGTTTTAATGAAAAACCCTTGCCAATGGAATCTCTCCGGATTCTCTTAAAAATATTCTCTTGGAATCTTCCACCTTTGAAGCCAACACATCCTCTTAACATTAATGCCATTTCCTTTTGACATCAATGACAACTCATAGACAAGAAGCTAGGATCTCAAACCCAAAATTGCCAACACAACTCACCTACAACACATGGGTAAATAGTTGTTTTAGTTAAAATATAAAATTATTTTTATTTATTAAATGATAAAATGTTATTGAGGAGATAAACAAATTTCACATTAGAAAATAAAACAATGATAGACTTCTATCTTAAAATCCTCTAAGGTAATTAAATTGTAAAAAAATAAATATTTGGAAGAAATATATCATAAGTTTGAACGCTGTGAGTTGCATATTCAGGTATGTGAGTGCCTACCAACTTTGACAAAAGAGGAGCTCTATTGATGATGAATCTCGGAGACAATATGGGGGATGATCTACTGCCATCAAAGGTAGATGAGGAAGTGAAGGTAGACGGTGAGCATGGCGATCGAGGAGGATAAGGGAGATGTTGCAATGAAGAAAATAAAGGAGACATAGTAGCAAAGAAAAGAGGAGATACATTGGATAAAATAAAGTAGGAGCATAATCACAGAGAGGAAGAAGGAGGTTTAGAGGTTGTGCACACAACAAGGCAACAAGTTACGACCAAATAGAACCCAAGAAAAAGGTTGCAGGTTGGTCTTATAGAATCTCATATCTTTTAACTCTGTAAAAAAGAAAATATAGTTGTTTTTAAATTCTTTGGATTGGATGATGTCCTTATGTGAATCTTGAATCTATCTATTATTACCTTAGACTATTCGGATCATCGTGTTAACTTCCTTTCAAACTAGTTGTGAGCCACCTATTTTGATTCTAAGTCGGATCAGTTCTCACCCATAGTTGCACCTCTGTTGTTTAGAATGGACATCTTCACTAGGCCTAGTTGTTTTGGGTAAGAGTTGGACAGTGTGATTTATTTTTAACACATTGGGGCAACGTTTCTACCTATCCTTTAACCCATAGTTGCTGGTCGTGTATGGTATTATGGTTGGGAAACCCCTATTTGTTTTATAATATCTCCTCTTTGAGTCGCATTTGGTGTAACTAGTGTCATTCGAGTCCCTTCGGATGTTGTATGGTCTCCTCATCTTCTTTGTAGGATGCAGGTCAGTGCCTTTGTTGCTTGTAAATTGGTTGCCTAACATAAGGAGAGTTACCTATGTAGAGAACCACTCTATCATTTGTTCTAGTGATTCCCTAATGGATTTTTTTATCTACTAGAGTTGGCTTAGTCATCCATAGCATAGGTTTGTTGCTAGCTAGTTGTGGCAAGTGATATATTGTCTTTACTTGTCCTCTCCTTTGCCTTAGATGTTGACCTATTCCAGTTTATTAATTCTAGCTCCAAGTTAAGGGTCACCTTTCTCTTTGGTTATCCTTTGTGCTTTCTCCTCATTGTTGTTAGGGAGATTGTATTTGTTCTTGGGCATGTGAATTTTATGGAGTTTAAGAAGGAGTTTAGCTTTGTTTTATTTAATTAGAATGAGAGAGCTTTGGTTAAATAAAATAGAAGAGAATATTATTTATGAGTTAAACTTTATGGAAGCTTTGGTTTATAATGTACATGATTTATGTTTTATTTTTATTATTTAGAGGAGTGGGACTCTAATTAGTGAAAGTAAATGATTTATATTTTATTTTTACTAAGTAGAGGTATGAGACTCTATTTAATGAAATTAAATGGTTTATGTTTTATTTTTATTATTTAGAGGAATGAGACTCTATTTAGTGAAAGTAAATCATTTATGTTTTATTTTTTATTAAGTAGAGGTATGAGACTCATTTTAGTGAAAGTAAAGGGATTTAGATTATTTTTATAGATTAAAGTAATGGGACTTTGGTTTATGAAATGAAAGAGAATTGGATTATTTTTAAATTAAAGAGATAGAGTTTTAATTTAGTAAATAATTGTGAGTTATTTTATAGATTAAAGTAATGAAACTTTGGTTTATAAAATAAGGAGAATTGAATTTTTTTTAATTTACATGGTGGAATAGGTAGCCGCACGAATTCGAGTAGATTATTCAGATTTTATGGCCACCATAGTATTCTGCGTTGTTCACCTTGGAAGCCGCCACACAAATCTTCACGCAATCCACCCCTATAAACACCATGCCATAATAATTTTAAACCTTTTACACCGTTGAAAGCACCAGGAAAGGGATAAGCGTTCAGTTTGGTGAGGCCCGAGATTTGAACCTTGGACCTTTTCCCCCCTTATAGGTTTTGGTCGAACCAATTGGTCTACACCTTAGACCTAGAATTGGTTTATTGTTAAATTGAAGTAGTGAAACTTTAATTTAGTAAGTAGGATAATTTTTTTATAGATTAAAGTTATGGGACTTTGATGTATGAGACAAAGGAAAAGTGTTTTACTTTATGAATTAAGTTCTAAGGTTTAATTCTTGGGAATAAAGGAATCTTGTGTATTTAATGATTAAGGGTATGAGACTTTAATTCATTGAATGAAAAATTATTGTTTAAAGTAAAAACCATAATCTAAGTTGTGCATGTTGAATGAATCTCTAAAGGGATTTGAGAGGTGAAAATAAAGTAAGGATTCTTTATGATATCAACTATGCATTAGATGGTTAGAGACTTGCTTAAATTGTATAGTTGCAATTTGGTAAATTAAATGTTAAATGCTTTTAGAGGCATGCCTATCCTGAACCATGAGTGCCCTCATCCCCTACTATCCTCAAATTATTGATGGAAAAAGTGAGAGGACAAAAGAGGCATATGGGAATAATGCACCAGTTTTCTCTCTACTTACCATTTATTTACTTATGCTCCAATAGACTAGATTTTTAGGGAGATATCCGTGAATTAAAATAATGTATTACTTATTCTTTAAAAGTATGGAGGTTTTACCATACTAGGATGTATATAATAATTGTGAAATGATGAGGATTGTATCTTTAAATTTATTGTTCAATTTACTTATGTTTGATTTAAATTTCATTTTTATTTTAGTTTGTTTTCTTTAAAATGTTACTTCTTTCTTAGTATGTTTGATTGCTTTTGTTAGATTTAGTATCTAGCATCATTCTTGTCTTCTTGCTAATAAATAGAAAAATAAAACTAAGAAATAAGTTCTAGGGTGAACTTAGAGGATGACCTAAGGTATTGAGACCCCTTAGGGTGAACATAGGAGACCTAAGGGATTAAGACCCCTTAGGGAGAATGGTAACTAAGTTTTGGGAAGTCTACATCTGAGTTAAGATAGCTTGTTATGAAGATGATATTGATATATTAACTCACAATACTCATAGCATACCTACACATATTGGCTTGTGTATGGTATGGTGATGCATGTATACCTTTAATGGATAGAATGTGATAAGTCTAGCTCATCAAGGATGATGAGATAGATAGGATTATTTGTGGTAACACATGGTATGCCTACATATATGGGACTTGTGTGAGGGTATCTCATGAGATGTAGATATTCAAGAGAACTTAGAGGAATTAAACAAATAGGTAAATCTTAGATTGGTTAGGGGTTTATGAATCCCTCTCCTTAAAAAAAGTCTTTTCTTTTATGTGTATTTTTGTTTGCTTGTTTTTGGATCATTACAATAGTAATAGAAAGACTTAATATTAAATATATGCAGACCAAAGATAGGATACGATTCAGGTGAGAAGAAAAAACAATTATGGAATATGAAATTAACAATTGTAAATTCTTAAAAGAAAAGATATAGGAAGAACTAAGGATGATAAAAAATGATACTAAAGAGTTATCAAGTGGAAATAAAATCTCTCAAGCAGCAAGTGGATAGACTAGCCAAACATTTAGAAGAGTAGCCTATAGAATCCCTCATTTCAAATAAGGAAGAGCAATTTGAGGAATTGTTAAAACAATTAATTGAGCAAGAGATATATTTTTGCATAAAGAAATGGAGTATACAAGAAGAGAAGAAAAAAATTGAACAAAAGAACATGATAGAACAATGAAAAATATTGTAGAGCCTAATCAAGAAGGTCACTACTGTAGCTACCCCGGGAACACATGCACCGGTCCCTTTTTGTAACCCTACTTGCAATGCTATTTAAAATACCAAAGATAAAATGGAAAGACAAGAGGAAAAATCATATAACATGAAATAACAAAAGACAGATATATTTATTGATATTGAAGCTCGGTTACATGTCGGTCCCTCTTAAGGATACTCATTTTGATACTATAAATTACAAATAGGCAAGGAGTGCCCCTTCCACGAAGAGGTGGTGTGCTTATAAAAGCTTCCCGGTTTCGCACACGAAAATGTACGAGGGCTTATAGATGCCTCCTTTTCTAGGTTTGTTTCCTAGAGGGATCCCTTTTGCTCTTGTATGTTGCAATCTTCGTCTGAT